>CM077879.1:87395751-89895751 GCA_039720435.1 Amazona ochrocephala
ACTTAGTGGTAATGGGTAACTACAGACCTTTGGGTTTCACCTGAATAGCAGGAAAAGCTTCGCAATGAATCCTGGAGAAAAGATTGCTAAAGATGGGGAAGTGGGAATGGATGCTGCTTCAATTGAGGTGCCTTGGATTACTTAAACATGATAGGTCTGTAAGCTACTCTGTCTTTCCTCTAGCTAGAAAAAAGCAGGTATCTTATGCATCGTTGCCCAGGTGTTTGTTACTGTGCCACATGGTTAGTTTAGCCATAGAAAATAGGGATTAAGGCAAGATTTTAAAGCTGATCTAAACTGCTTGAAAGACGTGTGGCAGATTTTGTTGATTGGAGAGCTGTCAGGGCAAAAGATGTGGTGAGGTGGAGTTTGATGGCTGATCTGATGGAATATCTCCATTAGTGAAGTTGTTGCCGAGAGGAGGAGCGTGCTGCTGGGAGGCACCACCAGAGGAGAAGGGTTGGAGAGGTGGAGCAATGGGAGTGGTTTGACATTAAGTGCAGGGTGATGAATTTATGGATGAAGGTCAGGAATATTTGCTGTGAATTGGAGGCTCACAGGCTGTCAATGACAGAAGAGAAGGAACTGTCTGTAAATCAATCACAGATGCCTTCAAGAAACTGACACCATAAGCAGTGCAGCATGCAGGCTGCCACCAGCAGTGATGGGAAAGCACTAATGGCATGGTACATGGTGGATGTGTGATCTGAGAATCCCATGTGCTTGCCAGCTTTCAAAAAGAAAATATCCCGGTGGAGCAGGTCTAGAGAAACCTGGATGCTGGGAAAGATTAGGAATGGGGTTATTCTGTGTGGCCAAGGTCTTGCAGCCTCTCATGCCACAGATTTTCTTGTGTTTTGGCCCTAGCTTTGTGTCATGTCTGGTGTGGAGATACTGTGAATGTCTGGCTCCGCTCCTTCCCTGCTGTACTGGGATGAGGGCTATGTATTGCAAATACATATGTATTTGATGGTAAAAGGGGAAATATTACAACTTGATAACAGGGGGAGTGGAATTGGGTGTGTTTTAAATTTCATAACTATCCCCAGTGGACTTCCTTTCAACTTCCATTGAAGCATCTGGATGTGGTTAGAATGGGGGGGTGGGAGGGGTAACGGGACAAGGGGTGCTGCTGATTTATCCAGTTGCCATTTCTTGTGTTCAGTGTATTAACTGATCAAAAGGTGCTGGGAATACAGAGCAGAAATAAGAAAAGGAGGTGGAAACTATAAAAAAGCAGTGAACTCCCTCGTGAATGATAATCTAAGACACATACACCAAAGAGGATGCTGGGGAGATGGCAGGGCTGAGAGAGTTTTGAGCAGATCAGATAAGAACCTGCAATGCACTAAGCTGGTGGGGTTTGGGTTTTGGTTCTTTCTTATTTTAGGGAAAAATAGTGTGATTTTTGAACTGCCTCTGCATGCAGCACGCCACGATCAAACCAGGTGATGGTTTCTTTTGCTATAGGAATGAAAGGGAGCATTTATCCCCAGTTCCTGACATCTAAACCAGGCAGGAGTTAGGGAGAACTGCAAAGGTAAATTGTGGAAGGCTGGAAGGGTTGGCTCTGGCAGAAAGAGGAGAGGGATGGGTGAAGGAGCTATCCTTAGCAGGAGAGATGTGATTTGGTTGGGTAACCTGCAGATGCCATAGGAATAGGGTTGCACAGCTGGGAGAAGAGAAGTAGACCTCAAGGCCATCAGATCAGCTTTAACCTTGTCAATAGTAGGCTACAATGTAGGTGATGTGCCATGCTGAAAGAGATCCCCTTCTGCTTGTGAGCATTGCAGCCAGCCCATCAGGCAGGGCAGTGACACCCCAGTTGTTTCTAGAGTGAGCAGACCTGGAGGTGACCAGCAAGAGCCATCCTGCCCCAGCCCAGAGGCTGCCATGGAATGAACTTCTCTTTGCGTGTCATGGTTTTAATGGGAAGCTTGCGGGAGGAAGGACTGAACTCCTGGTTTGTCTTCTCCACCTCATGTTTCTCCATCTCTGTTCTAACTAACAAATCCCTCAGGCTTTTTGGAAGCTTGACAGTATCGCACCTCATTCTCCGTTTCTCAAGCTTGGACTGGTTCTGCATGAGCAAACACAGTTGTGCTCCCCACTGGGCCAAAATAAGAAATGTGGAGGGAAAGCAGAGGGAAAGGCTGATCTGGAAGATGTCCAGTGCCAGGAGCTTCGCATACTTTCACAGAGCTTCCAGGCTGCTGTGAGACTGTCTGGTCTTGAGGCTTCATTATCTTTGGCCTGTTGACATGGTTGGTGGCAAGCAAATGTAAAGGAGTCCTTCTGTGGGTCTTATCCTCTCGGGTTCAGTGCGGGACGATGCAAAAAGTGGGCTCTGTTCCTAATGTTTCAAGGCTGTTCCTGCATGGAAAATGCCAGTTGTTCACTTCTTGCAGGTCAGGGAAATCACAATGTGGGTGCTGGGTGCTTCTTCCTCAGAGGGCTCTCCTTGGCTCACTTTGCGTATTGGTGGCTGCAGTGAGGAATGAAGCTATTGAGATTTATACCTGTGTTTGCCGAGTGGTGTATGTCACCTCTGCTGGGCGTAAGTCTTTGTTCTGCTGCTAGTTAGGAGGGGAAAATCCAGGGAAAGGTGGTGGCAATCAATGGAGCTTTAAAGGAGTAAGGAAGGGGAGACCTTTCCCTTTGTGTGAGTAGTGTGTGCTTCTCCCCGATGCATTAGGCAGAGGTTCTCAGCACGTCATCCTAACTATTTCTTGTAAAAATAAGTGGGGTTTGATCAAAAACATTTAACGTGGATCAGCATTAGGGATTTATTTTAATTGCCAATCCAAGAAAAGAGGTAAGTCCCACCAAGGTGTGAGATTGGTGACTCCAGCCAAGACAGCAAAAGCTTTGCTGTTTGAAGAGCCAAGTTAAACAAGACACAATTAGGACTAACATGCCCCCCACGGCTCCCAAAGGCCAGTTTATGGATCCTGAGGGGGCCAGAATTGAACCTTGCTGTGTCTTGTTTGCCTTGGCTACATAACACAGCAACCCGTGTGCCTCTCGCTTGGCGTCCTAGGCACAAATCACACCTGCAGGAGGCTCAGGCAAGAAGTCTCTTTTCCTTTCTCCTCTCTAAGCAATTTAGTTCTGATAAAGTGCAATATAATCCTACTGGCTTTTCGGAGGAAAAGGGCTCACCGACTTGGCTGTGATGACACAGGCTCCCATTGTCCTACAAGCAGCTCTATCCCTCAGGATTTGCCCATGTTTTGTGTATCCCTTGTGTCTTTTGCCCTGATTTGACTGAAGTTGAGAGATGTGCAGATTGCTGGTGCATGGGTGGCATTTTGGGAACCTTTTTAGCTTTCTTCAAAGGCTCAACCTTGGTGAATACTGGAGATGGAGGAGTAGGGTACCACCAGATTGACTGTTGCTCTGCTATGGAGATGCAGCTCCCAGTCTGGTACTGCAGATCCCACTCTCACCTGAGCTCAGGGGAATTTTTGGCTTTATTACAGCCTTATGGAGGAAGCTTTAAGTCAGGCTCTATTGCTCGTGTGTTTAAACTCTAGAAGCTTCCAGTCTTAATCAGGATGCTGTCTGTGAAATGTGCTCCTGTAAATGCCCGTTTTTCAAGGCTTGTCAGGACACTTCATGCATTGGATTTTTGGCTGCAGAAATGCAGTATCTTTTTTTATCGGGAAACTCTTTCCTTCTGCATGAACACCACCATGTACAAAGATGCTTTACAGCCACTACAGGGAGAAGATAGAGAAGAAGGCAGGCAAGAAGAAGGCTCCTAACTTACTAGTCAGGCCAAACTCGGGCTGGCGACACAGGTAATGCTGTATTTGTCCACCTGACATAGCTGGAAAACACAGACAAGCATTCCTGCCTGCAAACCCTCTTGCAGAGCTATTGCTTGCCTTGTATCATTAGGCCATATGGCAACAACTGCACTACATTAAGAAAGAGATACCCATCCCTATAAAGCCAGTGACACATGACTGCGAGGTCAATGTGCATCAACTTCATCATGTTGGTTTAGTCCTGGAAAGGGCTCGAAGGGGTTGAGGAGCCTCTGGTCTCAGTGACTGATAGGTTGAGTTCGCAGACGGTGTTCAGAGGACCTGAGGCCATGCTCACTTTAGGAGCCCCACATTAACACTTTAGTTCTCCATATTCTTGTTTAGCATCTGTACCAGGTCAGTAATTGTTTGTCTCTGCTTCTGAGCTCATCTGGAATGTGTTGGTTTTATCTCCCAGGGGACCCTGGAAGGCTTCAGAGGGGCAGGGTGTTGGTGCGGATGAGCTGAGGCACTGGAGTGAGGACTGATGTGGTGCTGGGGTGGTGCCTTTGTCCCGCTGTGTCCTCCTGTGGCTGTTAAACTCCCCCACTAATAAAGCAATAGCAAGAGGCATTTAGTGGTTCCCTGCTGAAGGTGAGTTCAGCACTTGTTCAGCTTTTCCATGTTTTCATGTGTGCTGCTGTCCCCAAGGGATGTGCCCTGGGTGCCTGCTCATTCCAAAGCGCAGATGGGGCCTGTTGGAGGATTTGTTACCCCATGTTACAGCCCCTCTGGGGGCAGTCTGGTATTTCTCACGCTTCTATGCAGAGCAAGGTTTCCCAGAGACTCAAACTTAGGGATGATGCTGAAGTCACAATGTGTGTCTGGTATCCTTTAGCTCCAGCACTGGGTTGTATGGGGCCATCCAGGGCTTCACCCCTCATCACTATGGGGCTGCATGATGCTGTGCAGCGGGAGGTGGTGATGGGTGATTGGTGTCGTTAATCCCAGGGAGGTTTGATGATGGAGGCAGCACAGGTTGAGCTGACTCCAGTGGATGAATAAACTCATTATAGTTCAATAGCCTTCAATAGAAACAAGCTGTGAATCTTAATTAAAAGCACAGTCATCCGCATTTGGGGAGGCATTGTTTTGGGCTGTTTCTTTAGTTGTTAACAGGTTGTAAAACATTTTTAAGAGTCTCTTTTTTGGGGGTATTACTGGTTTGGCTCTTTATGAAAAAGTCTGAAAGAAGATTTAGTGGTTTTGGAAGCAAGATTTTGAACGAACCCTTTGCATCTCAGTCCAAGGTAGATTTCCCATGCAGCAGCTTTGATTATGGACAAGCCTCATGGTACCCTCTATTTTGCACTCACTGTGGACTACGAGTATTCTCTGCTCTTTCTCCAGGATCCTCTTGCTCTCCGTGTATCTGGGTCCTTGCTGGTGACACAACTCAGGTGACCTCTGGTTTATCTGCTCTTCTGTCTTGGGAGGGGAGGCTGCTCAACCCCAATAGCGTGTGCCATGCCCTGGGGTGGGGAGATCCACAGGGATTCAGCAGCATCGTTCAGAAGTGCCTGTGTCTCAAGGTTTCCACCTGGAAAGCAGGTGGCTTCAATTGTTTTGGGTTACGACAATAGGATTTGTGAGTGCACATGTGGCAGGAGCAAGGCTCGGGAGATGGCCTGGTTCTGATTTTCCCTTATGTTCATTTTCCCATGCCAAGTTGCTTCCTTACCTGAGTGGAAGGAGGGTTTGGCTTGTAGTTACAGGAGGGTTTCTTCTCAGTGCTATACGGTCTGCGAAGGCAGCAGGTTGCAGAGCTCAGACCTGTTTGGTTTTCATTCTGTTATAACGCATGGATGTGGAGAAAACACGCTTTCCAGATTCCTTTCTGCAGAAGAAGAGGTGGAAATCTTGCATCAGCTGGGGGCTTTGAGGAAGCTATTTTTGATGGGAACGTAGAAATTGTTGGGTTATTGCACGTCAGAAAAGACAACAAAGATGACAAGCATTCTCCTTCTCTGATTAATTATATACCAAGTTTTCCAATTGTTTGTTCATTTTCACTGAACATCCCATTTCTGCTGCTTTTGTCTCTCTGTTGGAAACCAAAACATTTCATGTAGATGGACGTGGTTAAAAAGCCACCCCTTTCATCGAGGGCTGTTTTATCTGCAGCAGAACCCTTTGGATAGGCTTTCTTTTCTTCTTTTCCACGCCCCATTCTAGGCTCATGAACAAAACCCTGTTGTTGTGTGTGGGTTTCCTCTGCAATGACCTTGCTCAAGTCTGCAGCCTGAATGTGTTAGCATGGAGCAGCGCAACGATACGATCTTATAACAACGGTGTGCTGGCTCGGGGTGAGGTTGCATTGCAGGTGATATCCCCCCCCCGACACCGCCATCTGCAGTTATTTCCCTACATCCAGTGTCATTGAAAGGTCTGTCCCAGTGAAAGGCTCTGAATGGTCTGTTTTCACTTTCAACACTCCAAACTTACACTTGGAGGTGAAAGTTCGCTTGAACCTCGTCTTGGTGAAATACCATCATATCCAGTTCCACAGCAGGTTCAGAGAGTGTTTCATAACGTTTCTGAACCAGATGTCAAGCTGATCTAAGAGGGAAAATGGGGGCATCTTTAATGTGTTACCAGACTTTATCTTAGAACAAATAAACCTTCTAATTCTGAGAAGAGGGGGGGTCAGGGCAAGGAACGCAACTCAAGGCCTTGTTTTAGCGTGCCAAAGACTTCAGTCAGCCAGGGAAGTCAAAACAGCGGGAGCCCAATCCCGGAGGTGTTACTCAGGCGAAAGTCCCGGTGATCCTCACTGTATGTATTGCCTGATTACCAGTGACTTGAAATGATTCAGGATTGAACCTCTGTTTTGTGAAGGGTACAGTCTCTGCAGGGTTGGCATATATAAACCATAGAATCCCAGCCTGGTTTGGGTTGGAAGGGACCTCAAAGCTCACACAGTTCCAACCCCTGCCACGGGCAGGACACCTTCCACTGGAGCAGCTTGCTCCAACCCCCTGTGTCCAACCTGGCCTTGAACACTGCCAGGGATGGGGCAGCCACAGCTTCTCTGGGCACCCTGTGCCAGCGCCTCAGCACCCTCACAGGGAAGAGCTTCTGCCTAAGAGCTCATCTCAGTCTCCCCTCTGGCAGGTTAAAGCCATTCCCCTTGTCCTGTCATTATGTGCTCTTATAAAAAGCCCCCCCTCCATCTTTCTTGCAGCCCCTTTAGGCACTGGAGCTGCTCTCAGGTCTCCCCTTCAGGAGCCTTCTCTTCTCCAGGCTGCCCCAGCCCAGCTCTCTCAGCCTGGCTCCAGAGCAGAGCTGCTCCAGCCCTCGCAGCATCTCCATGGCCTCCTCTGGACTTGCTCCAACAGCTCCACATCCTTCTTGTGCTGTTGCCCCAGAGCTGCATCAGGCCTCCGGGGGGGGGGGGGGGTGGGGGGGGTGGGGGGGGTGGGGGAGCTCATGAGAGGATGTGTTGGTTTTGCTTATCACTTGCTTGCTTAACCATTTTGGTGATGGTTTGGAGGAGCAACAGGTATCTGTCCTGTGGCAGCCCATGTGCTCCAGGGTTGGAGTTTGGGACGGATGTACCTGTGGAATGACAATGCCCAGCTCCATTCTTGCAGCATTGAGGCTTTAATTCTCCAGGCTTGTTGCTGGTTTCGAGTGTAACTAGGGACCAGGCAGCTGTGCTCTCTGCTTTCATCTTCTGCTGTTCTTTTTGTTTCGTCCCCTAAGGAAACAAAGCAGAAGGAAAACAAACATCAGAGAATATACAGGGAAAACCAGATCTGTAGGAAACCAGGCTTGGCTGGGTTTGCTCTCAAATAAAGTGTGTGTGTGTGAAGCAGAGTTCCAGGGGGCTGAGGCAGCTGTTCAGAGAGCATAGATGAGCAGTCCTTTGGGCACCTCTGCTTGGCTTTGCAGGCTCTGACATCTGCTCTCCTTGCTGATGTTACTGAACATGCACAAGGTTCCATCACATGCACTGCTGACCCTGTCTTCCTCTGCCCACTCCAACACCCAAGGTCCAAGGGCGTCCTCACCACTTCTCAGCCTGGCTCTCCTTGGACCCCTCACCTTCTGGTTTTAAGCTGATGTTAGACACCAGGCAGGAGCTCTTCCCTGTGAGGGTGCTGAGGCGCTGGCACAGGGTGCCCAGAGGAGCTGTGGCTGCCCCACCCCTGGCAGTGTCCAATGCCAGGTTGGACGGGGCTTGGAGCAAGCTGCTCTAGTGGAAGGTGTCCCTGCCCATGGCAGGGGGTTGGAACTAAGGTCCCCTCCAACCCAAACCATTCTGTGATCCTGCCATTTCCCCCAGCCATGCTGTGTTTTGTCCATGAGAGAGCAGCATCCCTTGCCCTGCCTGGTTAACCCCAAGAGCTCCCCTTCCTCAGCCCCCAAATGCAGTTGTTTATTCCATGATTAAGATAATAAAATTACGGATAATAGCAGGCAGATACGTGGTGCTTTGGGTGTGAAGCCGCAGCAGTTGGGTTTGCTCAAAGCCCTGGGCTCTGCCCCAGGGAGTTGGTGCAGATCTTTCACTCCTGAATGTCAGTTCAAAGCAATTTATCCTAACCTGATTAGTGGATAATCCAGTGCTGGTTTGCTTACAGCAGCCTGGCTGGTGGGGGCTCCAGAGCTGGTGTTTACCCTTCTAGGGCTGGGTGCTCACCCTCTCTGGGGGCTGGCTCCAGGAGGATGCTGGCTTCCTTGTGTCCACATGTGCAGGGTTATAAGTAACACCACCCCAGGTTCAACCCCTTGTGGGCTCCCCATCTGCAGCACTTTGAGGTCTGTAGAGGGGAGACTTGGGGGTTGTTTTCCTTGGGTAGACAGCAGGGGGGTGAAGGCTGAGTGAATGGCTTGTTCCAGTTGAATGTCCCCCCTCGGAGACATCATATGTGAATAAGTTTGTTGCCTTCTGTTTCACCCCCTTGGAGTCCTTCCTTTCCTTTTGAAGTGTCCTCAGGGATTCGCCTGCCTTTCAGTTTCAGGTTGGTTGCTTGTGGCTGTGACTTTGTCCATTTACCTCCCTCTATGGAGAGCTGCCTCATGAGTGAGAGTTGATGTGGCTCCAGTTGGTTGTGGAGCTGCTTTGTACCCATCACGGGCACTGCGCTGGTCCAGCTCAGCTGTCTGCATTTGGGCTGCTGCTGCTCTGAGCTGTCAGATGGGTGATACCCAGGGGTGGATGTGCATAAAGCCTGGCTAATCACAGACTGGTTTGGGCTGGAAAGGACCTTAAGATCATCCAGTTCCGGCCCCCTGCCATGGGCAGGGATGCCTCACACTAGACGATGTTGCCCAAGGGTCTGTCCAGCGTGGCCTTGAACCCTCCAGAGATGAAGCATTTACCACTTCTCTGGGCACCCTGTGCCGATGCCTCACCACCCTCACAGTAAAGAACTTCCTGCAATGGCATCATGTATGTTTTACTCCTGTGACATGGAGGGAGGTTCAGCTGTTAAGACTTCAATTTATACCATTGGCTGCATCCATGTAACCATCATGCTTGTGAAAGCACCTCTTTTCCCACTAGGATGGGACCCACTGCTCAGCAACTCACCTCCAGGAGCTTTGTGGAAATGTTGTGTAAACTGGTATGGCTTCTGAGGGTCTGATGTGTACAGATACCAGCTTTGGACCTCTAGAAATAGCCTGGTCTAGCTGCCTAGGTGAGCCCACGCTGCAGGTGGTATTATAATAGAAAGATTTACTGCCGAAAGTTACGATTTATGAGCCCGATTCATTCTTCCTTGTGTTGCTGCGTACATGGAGAGCCTTCTTAGAAGCCCATGTGTGTAACTCAGAGGTAAATCTAGGATTATGTCCGCAGCTTTGAGGTATGAGAGACCACGTTACCTTCGTGGTCCTTGAGATGGATTTGTGCCAACAGACCTCTTCATTTTCTTTCACCGGTTCGGTTTTTAAAGAAAAGATGTGCAATATATCACCAGTTCTCTGTTTTATTTCACAGCGTAGCACATGTTCATTGATTTTTAGAGATGAGCTCAGATAAGGGAAAGAGACGCAGGAAGAACTGTGCCAGGAAGTTTAACACAGTTAATTTGATGACCTTTAGATGTCAGTATAGTCAAAGAATAACGCCGAGCATGGGGCAGGGTTGGAAATCTTTCCATATGGTAGAATTTGGTGCTCTCTTTCCTTGCATCTGGCTCCTGGGAAGCTTGTTGCTGGTAATGTCTGTCTACCTGATGTGCAGCTAACGTGGAGGCTACGTGTGTGAGTAGCGTGTGTGTAGCTACGCGGCAGGAGAACTACTTGAGTGTCCCTGTGTGGCAGATTGTCACTGAGGGGTTCTGGCTCTGATGTCTTCTGGAGCAGCAAAGCTTCTGCTTGGTTGTCCAAAGGGGGGGCAAGGTCAAGGGAAAACGGCTTCTCTGGCATTGTGCTCTGTGCCAAGTACTTGCAATGACATGGATATAACATGAGTGGTGGTAAATGCTCGCAGAGGAATTAATCCAGCAGTTTTCTCTCTCTGCAGACCCATTTCTCCACCATTATTGATGTTCTACAAGCGCTTGGACAATAGAATTGCTATTCTGGTCCCTGGGGATTATTTCTCACCAGAGCGGCTTTGCTGTGTTGCTGCTGCCGCAATGGGTGTGCTACTCTGTTGTTACAGATTTGCTTTGAGGTGTTGAAGTGCATGTGCAAAGCGTGCACATAAATGTTCATCAGGGCTGGGTTACATGTCCTGTGTTGCTTTGGTCACCATGTGCTCATGGTTTGAACTGTCTAGTTCAAGTAGTGCTGTTCTGGATCCTGGATGGCAGCTAATCCTGGGTTATTGATGGAACACATAACATCTCCATGTGAAGCTTCTGTATCTTCTTTGCTTCACTTTGCATTTGAAAAGCTTGCTTGTACAGAGATCCTGCAGGATTAGCGCAAAGCAGGCAATGAGCTGGAGGCCATTCCAGCAATCTCCTCTCTCCACTTTAGTGACTGTTCTGTTGTTTTGTCCACTTTAGTGACTGTTCTGTGGTTTTGTCCACTTTAGTGACTGTCCTCTTGTTTTGAATCAGGTTTTAATTGTAGATTCCCGAGGCAGGATTTCAAGGGATTGACAGGACCCCATTAACTCAGATTTGGCCCCTGAATTATGTGGTATTTAGAAAGTCCAGCACCCCCCAACTTCCACAAAACCGAAGACCAACAGAATGTTTCCATTAGAAGGAAATCCAAATGGAAACAGCTTTTAAATCTATCAAATATACGTTCTTTTTCTTTCTTTGCCTGACTCTGTATCTGCATGAAGGCCAGACAGTGAATTGACTTGAAATATATTATTACCTAAAAAGATATTGACATCAGAAATGCAAGTGAAATAAGGTGGCCAGAGCTGGAAAATTCTGCTCTGGGCTTGGGTTCAGGTTTTGGAAACTGGCTCCTTACGTTTTGGGTCAGGAGCTTGGGATCCAGGACTTGCGTGTGAGCCTGGGCTGGGCCATAAACAGTGATGAGGTTCTGCAGTGTAATGGTCTCAAGCTGGGCTGCCCAGTGTCTGGCTCATGAGCTGCATCTGGCCTGCCAGGACCATTCACCTGGCCTGGAGCCCATTCCCAGCTGTTAGCTTTCCTGAGGGCCTCTGGGATGCAGGGAAGGAGTGGGATATGTGAAGGATGTTGGCTGGCCCCAGCCAGTTCTTAGCTCCCTTTCCTGTGGGCATCATCCCTTTTTCCCACCGTGAGGCCAAATCACAGAATCATAAAATGGTTTGGGTTGGAAGGGGTGTCTGAAGTCATCCAGTCCAATCCCCTTGCAGTGAGCAGGGGCACCCTCCACTAGACCAGTTGCTCCAAGCCCTGTTCAGCCTCATGTTCCAGGGACAAGGCATCTACTGCCTCTTGGGGCACCACCCTCACTGGAAAAAATGTCTTATATCAAGTCTGAATCTCCCCTCTTTGAGTTTAAAGCCGTTACCCCTTGTCCTGTCACATCATCTCCCCATCTTGGTTTTAAGCCTCCTTTAAGTCCTTAAAGGCTGCAGTAAGGTCTCCCTGAAGCCCCCCCTTCTTCAGGCTGAACAACCACATCTCTTTCAGCTTTTCTTCATAGCAAAGATCCTCCATCCCTCTGATAGTTTGTGTCCCTCCTCTGCTCCATCAGGTCTGTGTTATTCCTGTATTTGAGGACCCCAGAGCTGGGCACAGTGCTCCAGTGGGGTCTCACTACAGCAGTGTAGAGGGACAGAATCGCCTCTCTTGTCCTGCTGGTCCTGGTGAGTAAAATGGGAGAGTTGATAGTGCTGATAGGAAGGAGAGCTGCTCCCAAGGGAAAGGGCACCCAGGAGGTCTGCAGTCAGAGAGATGTTGTGGATGGGAGGAAGGCTGTGCAGCCTGCTGTGGTGGAGGGAGATGTTGGCCACCGGTGGTTTGAAACATCCCAGCAAAGCTCAGTAGTAAATCCAGCTCAAGAAGGGGGATGCAGCGTATGGCAGGATCTTGAAGGCTGTGAAATCTCTGTTTTCTGAATGTTTTTGGTACTCGCCTGGGCAGGGCTCTGAGCAATCTGGTCTGGCTTTGGAGATGGATTCGCTTGGGCTTCCGCTGGATACCTTCGGGGGTCCCTTCCAGCTTAAACTTTTCATTGCTTCCCTAATTGTAAGAACAGCCTTACTTTCATTACATGAACGTACAGTACCCAGCACATGGGAGCCGAGTCCTTGCTTGGATAGTACAGCAGTAGGAAACACAGTGTTGTCAGGGTTGGAAACCTTGCACAACGTGCAGTGCTGAGTGGGTGGGAGTGGCAGCTTAGTCAGCACAAACCACCTCTTCCAGCTCAGGCACTGAGGCACTGACAGATTTAGTACTCATTAAGTTTCTGTACAGCACCAAGAGAGGAAGCCTTGCCCAGTGTGAAGGTATCCATCGAGAGTTTATAAAGTCAGCATTCACTGCTTGTGTTGAGCCCATGTTCTTCATCTCTTAGTTCTCCCATCAGCACAGGGGGGATAACAGTTCTTCCCTATCTCCTAGGTTTCAATGTGTGAAAGGTTACAAGATGCTCAGAAACTTTAACAGTGTGAAATACTTAATCCATATGGATCAATGTCCTCTTGAGTTTTCCCTTTTTTCCAAGGCTTTCTGAAATGTCTGTGATTTGTTCTCCTTTGAACACAGTGAATGCACTGTCTGGCAGGCAGTGTGGCTGTTCTCGTTTATAACTGTGACATCCTTTACTCAAATTCCTGAGAACATGTTCTAGAAACATATGCAATTTGCAGGTGAGGGTCTATAAAGATGGGATGGGTGAAAGAGTGCAGATGGGAGAACAACACTCCTGTCTCCCTGAAGAGTCTTTAAGAAAACCTTGCAAGTGTAGTTTCATCTTCCCACTATATAGTCTGTAATTCAAGTTTCAGGCCAAAAGCAAAATTGCGAGTGATATGGCCCATCGTCATCAGAATATATCATAATGATCTTGTGCTATTTCTAATTGGTCCAGAAGCAGGAAATTCCATAAGTGTCCCAAGCAAACCCTCTCCTCTAGGATCCTCAGGCTGTGCTGGCATCCCTGTCAGGTTTGGATCACTTTTTTGGTTCCACTCTTAGTTGTTGCTCTACCAAGTGAGATAAGCCCTGACACCACTGGGCTACAAGCTTCTACCTGTCTTAATATCCCTCCTGTCCATAAGCTTTGAATTGCTGTTGGCGTTCCCAGATTCCACCAGTGTTGTAGTGAGGAACAAAGTGTAGTCATGCTTCGGTTAAATCTATTGCCAATGGCTGGACGTGTTCCTTCCCTGTCAGGCAGCTCAAGTGCCAAGGAGGGCAATAGTGAGTTTCAGAGACCTGCATTCAGGAAAGGACTAATGTGTGTTTGCCAGGATGGGGCTGTGTTGATGTGGGGTCTCAGACACGCAAGTTGTATGTGTACTACTGACAGTGTGGATAGGACCTATGAATGGGAGGCTGAATGTAACTGGAATAGCCATTCTTATGGTCCTTGAATCAGGAGGAATCTCTTAGTACAGTGATAGTGGAATAACCCTTGGAATATCTTCTTTTTTGGTTGCAGTCCTATGTAGCCAGGGCATTGATGAAGATCTGTCACGAAGATGTTGAGTACATATCTAAATAGAGCTGGAAATTAGTGGTAATGAACAGATCCATTCAACTGGTCGAAAAGAGAGGCTTCAATGTCTTTGACTGGGTAGTCATTAAAAGTGAATGTCATCTCTTACAGTGTCATTAGCCTACATGATGAAAATGGGATTCTTTTTTTTCCTTCCAGCAGGCTTTTGGGAGTGATTATTCAGTGGGGAAAAATATAGAATTCTTTGATAACCTAGAGCTGTTGGAGCTTTCAGTGAAATCTCTGAAGTATTGGCACAATGATGAATAGCCTCTTCTGGAATACAGCAATGGATGAGACACGAAATAAATCCTTCATGCATTGCAAGGCTTATCTTAAGGTTATTATACAAATCTGGTGCCTGTTTAAATCTTGACACTCTCTTCTGGAGCAGGTGTATTAGGGACTGACTTTTCTTTGAGAAGGTTGCTTTGCCAAGTATTGACTGCTGGTTTCATCTGAAGTAACTCATTGTTGCTATGAGTTAGCCCAGTTTCGGGCCCAGCTTCCTTCCAGCTCTGCTATGAGACCCTAGGAGTGATGTTTGAATGGCAAGCTTCCAATCCTGAATGCTTCAGGGTGGAAGTATGTGTGCTGGGAACTGCAGAAATCCTTGCAATGGGATGACCCAAAGGATGCTCTTTGGGTTGCAGCAGGGAAATAAAAACTGCTCATTTGGTTAAACATATTGTCTAACGGTGAAGTGTCTTGGATAGCAACCTGTTGTTGATGGTAATGTGAGCTGTACTTGTTAGTGTGTTAATATTGGAGTCCGCCTTGATATTCTGTATTGGATATCCTGGGCTCTTCAGATGTTCCTTTAGTTGTCTTTAGATGAATTTCTCACTGTCATCATGACAAGAATGGTTCTTTGTAAACAGAATGATTGTTTCTTCCCTTGTGTTTTCAGAAAGCTTGAGGCAGTAGAAATGATGTTGTGCGACTTGTAGGAGCAGTCTCAC
Organism: Amazona ochrocephala; assembly: GCA_039720435.1. Classification (NCBI taxonomy): domain Eukaryota; kingdom Metazoa; phylum Chordata; class Aves; order Psittaciformes; family Psittacidae; genus Amazona; species Amazona ochrocephala. The sequence goes on from CM077879.1 coordinate 87,410,603, forward strand.
GCATGGGTAATGAAGAGCAAACATGCTGAGTGAGTGGTCCATTGGATCAAAGTGGTTCATTCTGGCTCTGGCGTGCACAGCTTTGAGTAATGAAGTCATGGACTGGCTCACAAAACCTCATGGACTAGTTCACAGATGATGAAGATTGAAGGCACATTGGCTGCTACTTGCAATTGTACGATTAACCTGGGGGATAAAGTGAGAAATGGTGATGGAGTTATTTTGTGCTGCATATGAAGAGGAGGAGAAAAGTTAGTTTCATCCCGTCACTGCTCCTATTCTCCCATTAATGTGTTCTGTTGGGTAGGGCTGATTGAGAGCTGTCCTTTAAAACTACTTCTCCCTAGAAGGTTGGTTGTGTGGAACTCAAATTTTGCTGAGACATGTCAGCTTGCTATTGCGAAAGCTAAGTTCTTTGTGGAAAGGGTCAACGCATTTTTGGCTGAAGTTCCTTTCTGACAGGAAGGATTAGAGTTTTCCAAACTCATTTCACTTCCATCAATATTTTCCCAGGAATCCACTCTCCCCATTGTCTGTCTAGATCTTTCCACTTGGCTATATGTGAAAATGATGCTTGTTCCTGGCTCAGGCCCATCGTGTTTTGGGGTGGGTATCCCTTAGCCCTCAACTAGAGAAGTCATTTCCTATGCAGATGCAATTACGGCCTTTGTGGTGCAGTGAGGCTCAGTATAGCACTCCTGGGGTGAGTTCCCAGCTGGTGTTTTGAAGGACAGAGCCCTGTGAAAGCTCAGCCCCTCTTTTCTTTATGCCTGTTTCCTTGTAAGAAATGCTTTCAGGCAGCAGCTGCTGACCTCATGGATGTTCAGCACTTGCTGTTCATCAATGGCAACAACACATCCTTCCCCACTCAGCACATTAAAGCCTCAAGGAAGCAGTGATTATGTTTCCTTTTGGTAACGGCTCACTAGTGATGGGGAGCAGCAGTGGTGGGACATGGCGTATGCTGATGTAACCCATCCCATGCAGTGCTTGTGGGTCTGGTGGTTGGGTCTTTGGCAGGCTCGTACGCTGGAGGACACACATATGCTGTGGTGTGATTTAGCCTCGCCTTGGCCTGGCCCTTGGGGCTTTGTCCTGGCTGCTCGTGCTTTGAATTGAGTGTTCAAATGACAATGGAAGGTTTCATTGAGAGTCAGCAGAGATCCTTGTAAGCCGGAAGAAGGAGCCCTGGGTTGCCAGGATGACCCAATGTAACCCACAGCCCAGGAGCTCCGCAGTCCCAGACCCAGGACCTGGTTTGGTGCAGCACAGCTGTGTGACCTTGGCTCAGTTTTGCTGAGAAAATGGTTTCTGAGCTGTGAGAAAGTCTGTCAGCTGAAGGCACGCAAGGGAAAACAGAGTGGAACTGTTGAAATAATCATTTGAGGGTTCGAGAGGGAAACTGTTGACATGAAAAGTTATAAAACTGGTAGAAAAAGTGCAGGAAAATGGAAGACAGCAACTAGGGAGAGTGAGAATGAGCCTATTTTAAGAAGGCTGTTGCATCCCCACCTTGTCCACTAGAAGCTCACTGGCTGTGCTAATACGTAACCTGGTAGTAGAACTACTAATTTACTTGCTAGAAATCTGCAGAGGATATGAACCATTAAATAATTACTCTTACCACTATTATTATCTAACCATTATTATTATCTAACCATTAAATAAGTACCCGTAAATTGTGTGTATCCCACCCGCAGAGCTCTTGTCCATGGTGGAAAGTGTCTGAAGAGAAGTGACTTGGCGGGAGTTACACCGGCCATATGTGAACACATTGGAAAACATCATTTGCCAAAGTTTCTGTTGGGTGTCAGAGGATCTCATCAGGCCCTGAGAAGACACTAAGTGAGGGGATTTCAGTTACCTTCCAGAATGTCTGTTCTTGTTTTCAGCCTAGCATTTTTGGCTATGGAGCACAGTTATGGCTCCAGTGGCTCCTTTGTGAGGTGACCAGCAGGAACATCTTGGCATAGAAAATAATCCTGGAATTTGCCATCCTTCTGAAATTAAGGCCATGACAATGTCTTTGAATATAACCTAGACTAGTGGTCCAGCCCTTGAAAAGGCCCAGGGCGTTGCAAGCAACTTAGAAATACAATGGATACTCAAGTGCAGCAGGGTGGGAATCGTTTGCAGTTAAGGACTGAACTGAGAATATCTTGACACTGGTCAAATATCAGCCAAGTTTTACTGTGGGGAGGGTGTATCTCAAAACAGAAGGTGACAATAAGGTATGGTGAGGGTGATGTCTGGGATATGTTATTGATCAGGTAGATGAGAGCAGGCTGTTAACTAACAACAAATTGTTCTTCAACCCTAATAACCGATCCTCAGTTCTGCATTACTGGTTCTTGTTAGGCTACCACCCATCTCCTTCCTGCTTGTCCTTTCATAGAATGGTTTGGGCTGGAAGAGACCTCAAAGCTCATCCAGTTCCAACCCCTGCCATGGGCAGGGACACCTTCCACTGGAGCAGCTTGCTCCAAGCCCCTGTGTCCAGCCTGGCCTTGGACACTGCCTGGGATGGGGCAGCCACAGCTTCTCTGGGCACCCTGTGCCAGCGCCTCAGCACCCTCACAGGGAAGAGCTTCTTTGATGCCTTAAAGGACAGATGGGTGGAGGAAAAGTGGAAATCCCAAACATGGCAATGATACATGGTTGAGATGGTTTTGGCCTGCAGTAGAGGGAGATGCTATTTCTTCTCTGCTTAAACCAGAACCTGTATACCAAAGACCCTCGGCCCCACAGTGATCCCAGCTGTTACCAGCAGCTGAGCTGCAGGAATGAGGGTCCTGCCATGCCAGATCCATCGCCTCAGGCTGGGAGTGCAGCTGAGTCAACAAATGAAAACAGAAGGAAAATTGACCAGGAAGATCTTGTCTGGGGAGGGAATAAAAATGGAACATGGCAGGGGGTTGGAACTGTGTGATCTTAATGTCCTTTCCAACCCTAACTGTTCTATGATTCCATGACGCAGGCAGCAAGGTGCACTCCATCCCGGGTGTGTGTTGTTTTTCTGGGTCCTTAGGAGCCAATGTGTGAAATCCTGCATCTCTTGAGCACAAGCCTGCTGGAGCAGATGACTTGGGTGAGGGTGAATGAGCCCATGTGGTTACCATTGCTTCACTTCATCAAAACCCCTTCTTACAAAGGGGAGTGAGCTCAGCAAGCTGGGGAAGAGTCATACCAGGGGCTGGAGGAATGGCTCAAGGGCAATAGGAAAGACTTTACACAAACCAGCTGGCATATGGGTGTGTTTCGTTACATCATACTGGAAGATATATAGATCCTGCAAGGGCTGGGTATGTTCCAGGCAATCCTGAGACCTCCTCACCTCCTGTCTCCTAATAAAGACTTAGCTGCATGAGAGCTGCTATTCCTCCTTCTCTGCCTTCCCTTATGAATCACTCCTTTGTAGGCTTATGTGGCTTTTATAGTTAATGTGAACCAAGTGGCTCAAGTAGGAAGGAGAAAGGATTTGTCCCCCATCCTCTTCAGAGGTGGAGATGTAGAGGCTGATTCAGGCGCAAGGGAAGTCAATAGGCGACTTTCTGCTCATGGCAAAGGGTTTGAATTGCAAAATGCTTGAGGAATGTAGGGCAACACCTACCTTAATCCAACCATGATGAAGTACAGCTCACTTCACTGCTGGGCAGTGTCAGATTGGCATTGCCTTCAGGGAAGTTATGATTGTACCAGTGTTGTGTTTAACCACATGTGTTTGGAACACAGATGTGCTGGGTTATAACTGGCAGCAGTTGGATATTTCCTCTCCAAGTGATGTTACCCATTTTCTGGGGATGGGGGAGAGATAGATATTGGTGTGGAGAGTGTGTTTGGACATTCTGTCTCTTGACCACGGAATGCTCTTTTCGGTCTTGCCTGTCAGTAAACTTCTCACCATACAGACTGGACACAGGCTGATCCGGTTCTGTGTCCTGTGCCTGGGGCTGGATTGTGCCTCATGCCTCCTGAGAACTCAAGGCTAGATGATAGCAGGGGTTGATAGCTCCTCGAGTGTTCTTATGTGATTTATTTTTTTGATACTAATATCAAATGTTGTCCTGGTTCCTGCTGAGTCTGTAGCTCCGAGAACTTGTTGCGTTCACCAGTTCTGCAGTTAGGTCTTCTGTTTCTTTGTATTCCAATTTCTCAACTTCTGGAACACTGCCTCTAAGAAGTGATGGCACTGGAACATTGCTTTTTCTTTTGACTGAAGGCATTCTTCTCTGCATGAGTGCTTCAACATCCAACTTGCGCCCTTGTCCTTCCTCTACATGTTATTGGTTCAGTTATGGTTCTGTTTGTGGCCCTGAGTCGTGTGATGCCAAGCTGGGCTTTGGTGATTGATAGAAGAGGACTCTGGAGAGTAAAATCTGGGGCTTTTCTCTAGGCAGGCCTAGGCTGTTCGTTCATCACTTGCTTGATGATTGAAATCAATTGGAGCTGTTAAATCAATCTCTAGGAGTATTTAAGAGGCAACATAAGTTGCATAACATTTAAGAGGCACCACAGTGAAATACCATTACAAAAGCCTTCTGTGAATAGCACTACTTGCCTCTGGCATTCTGCAGTTAAGATATTACGCTTATTGAACTTGTATCTCCAGTTGATATTTGAAGCAGAATTTACCATGAGGCTTGATCTCCTTGGGGTTTTTAAGAAAGACTACAAAACAGGGCTTTTTAGATGTCATTTAAACTTAATGAAAAGCCTTATGGCTTCACTGATACGTTAAAAGCTAAGAGGTCAGCTTTCTATCCAGAATTAATTTACCCAAGAGGTCTGGATGATTTCATAGATCATAAAACCAGAACTTCAAAAGTAATGTTTTATTTCACATGGTGGTCTCTGCCATACGGTGAGGTCAGGCCAGGAATCTATTCCTGGGAGAGAATCAGCAGCCCTGGAAGATCTGCATTCAGATCTGCAGAGGAATGTCCTTCAGGAGCCCTGAACCTGCCCTGCGAGGAAGCAGAGAGAGTGATGTGAGTGTATGAGGCTGGCTTGTACTCTGCTCCCCGCAAGGGGGTTGGAACTAGATGATCTTAACGTTCTTTCCAACCCTAACTGTTCTATGATATCTGCTGCTGCTTCTGGTATCACACCAATGCATCTTCAGTGTCTTCTGTTCATCTAGGCTGCAGGTACCTGGGGCTTTTGCCAGGAGTGATGGAAAGGTAGCACGGATACTTGTCAGTGTTGGAAGGCTTCAGAGATGAGATGTCTTTCTCCTCTAAAAACAAGCTATGATACTCATAATTACATCCAGAGTGGTCACTCTGATACTTTGCAGATGTGTTCTGTGGTGCCATTCTGGTCTCTTCCAGCCCTAAACTGTCTTCCCAGCTACTGCACAACCCCCCCCCACCCCCCCTCCATGGACCAGACTTGCTCGCTGGAGATGTTGCTGGAGGCGTTTTCTTGGCTGTGGATAAAGGGTTGCTGCAATGATCAGAAATGGGCTTATCACAAGAGAGTCGACAGATGTGGCTAACAGGATGCCTGAATGAACGTCACTGGGGTGATGAGATGTGAATGATGTTAGAACTTGGCCCAGGGCTATACTTATTGCAGTGCAGGAAGCCAGAACAGCCAAATGGAGAATGCATTGGAGAAGGATCTTTGGGCAGGCTGAAACTCAGACTGATGCCAGGTTTTGGACAGGAAAAAGTTTGGTCAGTGAATGATCAGAGGTCCTATTGCTGCTGTTCCAACACCACCCACTGTCCAGCCTCAAGCCTGACCTGCAAAGACCCTACTTTCCATCGTGGAACTGCCTGTGCAAACCAGACACTTCTTATTCATATCTAAGGGATAGAACTCCCTGAAAGACATGGGAAGGTCCCAATCTGCTTTCAACTAGTTCTACTGTGGAATTTCAATCTACAGGAAAAGAATGTCCTTCATAAATTTTGGGGATCATACCCACCTTGTTCCCTATTCTCTATCAGTGCTGTCAAAGGCTGGTTTAAATCCCAAGGCTTATAAATACCTCAGTGGACACGCAGTGGCAGCATACCCTTTTCGTAAGGGCCTTGATCTGAAAAATACCATGGCAGGGGGTTTTCATGGTCCATTCTGATTCCCTGCTAGACCGGCTGGGTTTCCCTTGACTGGGTTGCCAGTGGCAGGGGTGAAGGTGGGCTGCAAAAAGGAGCAATTGTTCCAATCTGCTCAAAGCAAAGGAAGTGGAAGGTGATGGTTAATTCATTTAGCATTCAGCATGACTAGAATGAATCCCTATGGAATTGCTTTGGTTGGGAAAGAAGAGATTGGTTGAGGTAAATCAGAAGAAAAATCGCACTAAGGAAGGAAATATTGATGGAAAAGACAGCAAGGGAAGGATCAGAGACGTCTGTTGCTTGTTGCCATCCAGAGGCCTCAGGTCTCATTTTCTGATGTCTTGCTTAGCAGTGGCTCCCCAAAGCCAGCCCTGAAGCTGTTCTTCACCACCACGTTATCCAGGAGCCCATCATTTTACATAGGAAGTTGAGACTGTATTTTTCTCCTGGCTGAGTCGCTTTTGCGTTTGCCTGCATTGAATTTTATCTGCCATTTAATTACCTGTCACTGTGTCATAAAATTGTTTTGTAGGTCATCACGATGCTCTGGAAATCAGTGTTGTCAGCAAACCTTCCCACCTCGCTGCTCACGCCCTTTCAGGTCATCTATGAGCGTGCGTTTCTAATGGCACACATCTCTTAGGGCTCCGCGTCAGCCTTGCTCCCTTGCAAGATCTGACCGTTCCCAGTTTCCCAAGCATTTAACCCGGATTTACCCTTGCAAGGACTTTTCTCTTCTGGGTTTGTTTCCGAAATGAACTGAGTCAACGGGTTCTGAAACAGATTTTAAAGAACCTGCTTTTGGCTGAAAGTTGCATCTTGCCTGAAGACAAACAAACCACGTGAAGATGGAAACAAAACGTCCTCCCAGTTTTTAATGGCTGCAGTGAAGTTTCCTCTTTCTTTCCCGTCTTTCAGCACCTGATGATTTTTGAGACTTAACTTTTCATTTGATTCTGCGTGGGAATCTCAAACTCCTCTGGGAAGGGAAAATTGTTTCCTGATCGCTTTTCTTGTGGTAAATAAATCTACTTAAATTGAGCTGTGCTTCCTCTTTCCCCCATCATTGCTCATTTGCTCAAGTCTGGCTAATATTAATATAGGCGCCCTGGATAAAACTGGGATGATGATTTTTCTTTTTCTTAATAACTGCACATTCAGAATGGTGCTGGCATAATTGTAGTAGTGTGAGGACTTACAGTGGTACAGGTTGCATTGGTACAGCTTATTTTCCCTGCAAAGAGATAACTCCACTGGTAGAAAATACCTAATAATAACTATTTATAGCTGTATTTGCATCAGGAGGTTTTTCAGCCTGCAATTAAGTTAATGTAGTACCATTTCCCAGTGGAGGACAGGAGATTGAAGTCCCTTTGGAGCTTGGGAGGGTCTCTTCTGCCATGCTGCAGATGCTGTAGAAATGCCTCCCTCCCTGCTTTACAAACCCAGTCTGTCCTCTGAAGACTCTGGGCCTGCAAACTACATGGGATGTGTGTGTATTTTCTTCCAGATTTTCCAGTTCTTTGGTGCTCTGCTGCAGTGTCAATGCCAAGTTTGGGCGAGAAGGGAAAACTTTCATTGCTATTATAAACCTTGAAAATATGGTTTCTATAAAGCAAGTGCCAGCATAACCTTCAGTGCAGCTGTGGTAACAACCTGATTTCCAGGGCACAGCTAAATGAGAAACTCCTAAACAGTGCAAAGAAAACAAGTGAGAATTTACAGTGTAAAACCAGCCTGGTAATTGTATTAACAGTCCCTTCTAAGCCGAATCAGGCTCCCAGCTGTAGCTGGAGCCCATAAAAAGCACACCATTAATTTTATGAAGAGAAGTAGCCATTTCAGTCCTCTGGAAGCTCTGGAGTCTGTAAAGATAAGGTGATGGACTCTTCTCACAGCTGTAGGAGCTACATCTGGAAACCAGGTCTATACTGCACTGTGGAGCTGTAGGAAGCCCAGCAAAGCCATATCCTGATGGTCACTATGGTGGGATCCCTTGGACAGTAATGTCTCCGTGTTCACTTGCAGTGTGCCGTGCCTGGTGTGTTTGCTGTTGGCATCGTGTTCATAGAATCATAGAATGGTTTGGGTTGGAAGGGACCTTAAAGCTCATCCAGTTCCACCCCCCCGCCATGGGCAGGGATGCCTCACACTAAAGCAGGTTGCTCCAAGCCCCAGTGTCCAACCTGGCCTTGAACACTGGCAGGGATGGGGCAGCCACAGCTTCTCTGGGCACCCTGTGCCAGCACCTCAGCACCCTCACAGTAATGAACTTCCTTATATCCAACCTGAACTTCCCCTGTTTCAGTTTGAGCGCATCACTTCCTGTCCTATTGCTACAGTCTCCAATGAAGAGTCCCTCTACAGCATCCTTGTCAGCCCCCTTCAGATACTGGAAGGCTGCTATGAGGTCTCCAAATGAACATCTTGCTGCCCAATCCCCTTCTGTCTTGAGCAACAATAGAAAGGCCCAGGGTGAAAAAATCCATCAAAACAAACCACCAACCCCCCTAAAACCTTCTGAATCCAACTTCATCATTGCCTCCTCTTGAGCTTTGTCTTCCCTAGCTGGCTGTCTAGATTTCATAAACACCACTAATTTGCTGTTAAATTTGCCATTTATACGATCCTGGATGATTTGCTAGGCCTTCTTGAACAGCAGAGCATTCTTTTCTTTTCTCTTGGAGATGGCTTTTCACACCGTCAAGGCCACTTTCTCAACTTCGTGACAGCTTTATGAGCGCTGTTGGAAAAGCACCAGCTTCTTCCGGTTCATGGTGCTCCGGCTTTCCGTCGAGTGAAAAGGCAGGTTCTTAATTAGGGCCTGAGAGCCTTTTGCTTTGCTCCAGCGTTCCCCAGGCACAAATACAATACACTGGCCTTTCTGTAGTTAATCACTTCTCCAGACTTCAGCAGCTAAAATTAGGTGGGCTTTTTTGGTTGAATGTTTACCTGGCCCGGGGCCATCTGAAGAACCTCTTTGGGTCGACACATCTGCATTTAGCATGTGTCTGGGTTCTGGCTGTGCTCTCCAATTAACCAGGAGTGCAGAAAATAAAATAGCATAAAAAAACCCAAAGCCAATCTTTCCCTGCTTATAAAATTCCCTATTTTCAAGCTAATTCCTGCACACGCACAAGGGGAAAACTCCTTGCTGATTCTCCTTCTTGTCCAGGTTTCTACTCGAGTCTTTGTTATTGCTTTGTGCTGGAGTAGCTCACATTTGCACCAGTTCCTCTGGCTCCCTTTCAAATCTGTTTATGAGAGTTTTAAAGTTTTATATTTGTGGTTACATTTAAACTCCTCTCATCATTATAGTCCTGCAAAGCCAATTCCTTTCTCTTTTAAAGGCTTGGTTGCAGCTTTAGTTTGCTCAAGTCAATGGCAGAAACACTGCAGCGATGCCGTAGGCTTGGTGTTGGAGTTGGGGGTATTATTTTGCTGTGTGCTTGAAGCTGCTGCGGTTGGAGGGGCTGAGGACAGCAAGGTGATGGTGTCTTCTTCACCACTGGGAGCCTGAGGCAGGGCAGAAAACAGTTGCTGGGTGAGAAGATGGGGTCAGAATCTATCTGATTTCCTTAAGAAAGTGTCTATGCCCTAAAGCAGGGGTGTTTCTGAGGCTGGGGACTTGTCCTCCTGCTGAAGCTGTGCTTGCTGCAGTGGTTCTTTTTCCAGCTGTTTGTCCATCTTCCCCCCTAAGTCCACCAGCAAAGCTGCTTTGGGAATTAACTGCTCCCTAACAGGTCCCAGTTGAAGCAAGTCTGACCAGGAAGGATGTGCTGTTTACACTGCTGAAATCTGGGAGGGGAGAGTGGCTGCTGAGCAGCCGGAGGTGGTATCCTGTGAGGAATGAGGCTGTAGCAGGAGGAGGATGTGAGACGAGTCTTCATGGAGGGCTGGTTGCACTGCGCTGTTTGTCCTTAAGGCTTCGTGCGAGGACAGGAATTGCCCAAGTGGATCTATACCCATGTCTTAGTGCACCTGTGGGCTTCAGGGAAAGGTGTAAAGGGGAGAGTTGGGGTGGGAGATGCCCTTTGTGCAGAGGCATTGCAGTAAGCCTAGAAAAATGTGATTTCAGATCCTTTCTAAAGCTGGGTTGGGGTTTCTTTTGCAAGTTATTTATCACTGTAAATATTATCTGGTTCACCTGGAGCCTGCAAAAGACCTACCACAGTGATGGGCAAAGGATGAGCATCTGCAGCGCTCATCTTGCCCTAAGGCCACAGAGCGGCAGTCAGGTGGTAGCAGGCTCTTGAGAGCATGCTGGAGCTGGGCCCTACCCCCTGTCTAACTCATCACAGCGGTGATGTGAGTTCCTAACCACAGAATCATCCCTGTCCACGTAACCGAGGAAAGAGCTGGTCAGGAATGTCTGGGAAATGGAAGTCTTGAGAAATCCAGTTTTCAAATAGCCCTTAATGAGAAAGGGATCATTCTAAGGGATAATTTGACTTCTATAGTGTGACAGAGTTAAATGCTGGCAGTTTTTGCGGTGATTTTTTTCATACAAATCCTGTCTTGTTTTGGCATTATCAGTAATCTGCAATAAAACCCTGGGTTAATCTGTCTGCTTGTGGGAAAAAAAGGAAAGAGAAGGAACACACTGGTTTGGGTTGAAAGGAAATACTGATATGTGCTCAGTTGAGTTTCTGTTGGTTCATGAAACTTTGTAGATGGGTTGGGGCTTTTTTTGGGGGGAATCTTCTTCAGTGTTAAGATGAGAGAAAATATTTTGTATTATAGGTGAAGAGCATCCTGCTTTTCCCTTTAATTCCATTACCCCATGGCCCTGCAAGAGAAGAGATGGTGCTTTGAGCTGTGCTAAGTGTAGGTAAAAAGAGTAGAGGTAAGTTGGGCTAAAGGAAACAAAGATTGTAGAGCAAGGAGAGAGAACTGGTTTGGTTTGAGATTTGCACTGGTTCTTTGAAAGCAATTCTAGATATGGGGCCAATAAAATCTTTCAAACAATCCATTTCCCTAAAGTTAAGTGGCCACTTTCCTCCTGTTCCTTGTGAATGGTGACTGAGGAGTTGTGTTTTCCATGCAGGCAGGTTGGGAGTGCAGCGCAATCACAGGAGCTCAGCTCTCTGAAATGCAGCCTGTGCCCTGCATGCAGCAGCATGAGAATGACATGTTTCAGTAATGCCAGCGAGCCTTTAATGGCATTAAAGGTGTTTGTTTAGGGATTAGAGCACAAATCCCCTCATCTTCCAATAGAGGGGGGGAAAGCTCTGTTTCTTTTGTTGTTGTTGCTTTAGAGGCTGCTTTGTGCTTGCCAGGCTGGAGTGAAGTGCAAAAGCCAGTTATTGGCAGCTGAACTCCGGCCTCTGTGGGGAAACCCATCCTGCTGCCTTGTGCTTGTACAGCATTGCTCTGGTGAGACCCCACTTGCAGCACTGTGTGCAGTTCTGGTGTCCTCAACATAAGGGCATGGAGCTATTGGACCAAGTCCAGAGGAGGCCACGAGGATGATCAGGGTCTGGAGTACCTCCTGTCTGGAGACAGGCTGAGAACATTGGGGCTGTTCAGCCTGCAGAAGAGAAGCTGCGTGGAGACCTCAGAGCAGCTTCCAGTATCTGAAGGGGGCCTATATGGATGCTGGGGAGGGACTCTTCATTAGGGACTGTAGTGATAGGACAAGGGGTGATGTGTTTAAACAGGGGAAGTTCAAGTTAGATATAAGAAAGAAGTTCTTTACTGTGAGGGTGCTGAGGTGCTGGCACAGGTTGCCCAAATAAGTGATGAATGCTCTATCCCTGGCAGTGCTCAAGGCCAGGCTGGACAGAACCTTGGGTGACATGATCTAGTGTGAGGCATCTCTGCCCGTGTCAGGGGATTGGAACTGGATGATCTTAAGGTCCTTTCCAACCCAAACCATTCTATGATAACATTATGAGTGCAGCAAACTGCAGTGGGACATCTCTAATTCCCCTGTGCTGGCAGTGCCCCCTCCTTCTGCACTGCTCTGATTTCTCAGCCTCTGGCTACTCATTGCATTCTTTGCTGCTAAATCCCCACCTTTTATTTTGGCTTTTCACATTGCTTAGCTTGGGCTGGGGATGAGGTGGAAACTCCCCAATGGACTGTTCCCTCCAGGATTGGGCCTGTGTGGGGGGCTGCTTCCCATATGGGCATTAGCAGGAGGGGAATTGTATTCACCACAAATAACTTGGAGCAGCTCTGCTGAAAATCCCAGCTTGGACTAAGGATCAAAGGAAATCTTTGCTCCCAAATGTAGCTGAAAAGTACCTGCTGTGCTCCAGTTGTTCCTCACCTCCCTTAAAGCACAAGCTGAGTATGGGAAGGCTTTCCTTACTTTGGGCAGCAATAGAGAGAGACCAGCTTATCGGATAGAGCCCATGAGTTTGCCAGGAAAATCAGACTCTTCTTTATCTCTGCCCTTAGAAGTCGGTGTCGTCCAGAGAATAGAAAAGTCCGGAGTGAGATGGGATGTGTAATCCTCCTCTCTGGTTCTCTGCATCATTGCTGCAGGAGTGATGGAGGATGCAAGTTTTAGTTGGTACTTCCAGGAGGGGACATATGGCATTAGTCCCAACTGGGCTGTGCCACTCCAGCAGCACTGAGGTGGCCCTGGGAGGATGGGCTGCCCAAGAAATGCCCCATTTTAATGGTAACAATATTAGCAGAACTTAAATATGACCAGTTTTGTCAACAGAGCTGACGCTCCTTTTCCCAAATGGGAGATCATTAGAACCCGCTGGGGTCGTTCGGATTGAGCTGGAAGTGTTTAGATTATTCTTCTTTAGAAAGAAAACATAAAAATAGCTTCCAGATTTTTGGTGTTGTGTCAAAAAAAAGGGGCTTTCCCACCAAAATTACTCTTTTGACAAAAATAGCTGCTTCAATTTTTTTAATAACCATCTACTCGTGCTCCATCCATCACCCATGTGCACCGCTGTGATTGCACAGCCCTGGGTCCTGCCTTGTGATTCCTGTGCTCCCATCAGTTTCCCTGCAATTTTCACCTGTTATATTTCTTGTCATGTCTAGATCGTGCCTCGGGACGTTTAACTGAGGATTGAGCACATTCTGGGACATGCCGGTGTCATTGTGTGATGGAGACTGGGATCAGCAGTTTGTAGTAATAACCCTGCTATTGATTTGCCACTACAACTATAGAGCTGGGAGCTGCTTTCATATATCTAACTGTAGACAACAGCAACCTCACCCTTCTGTGCTGATATGAACACCCAACAGGCATACAGGGAAATCTGACCCTGTTTACACTGAAGCTGCTGGTTTGGTGGCTTGGGATATAGATGTTTGACTGGGGTCGATCCTATGTCCTAGTTGCACCCATCAGCACTGGGGAGAAGTCAGATTCACTCCTTTTCTGGTATAATGATATGTATTATTACCTCTGGATATATATCTTTATGTCTGGAGGAGAGGAGGGGAGAGGGTGGAAACACAGCCTCCTGGATCCAGGGGATGCTCCAGACAGCCCTGTGGCAAGCAGCACAGTTCTGCTTGCTCCCATGGAGAGCATAGCGCTGCCGAAGTGTGGCATCCTTGTGCCCTCTGAACCCAGGTCCAAATGCTTCCAGCATCCAGAACCATTTAACTACCATGCAAAGGGCAAAACAAGGGATTTGTGACTCCGTAGTGACGGTAGACAAGCCCTGGCAAAGCGTCTAGAGCCAACCAGGAGCTAATTGCCTGCAGTTTCCAAATACAGCCCCTAATTCTGTAGTTACGATTCAACCTCCACAATAATTGTTGCGTGCAGGAAACAGAGACCTCTCATTCTGAGCATAAGATTAATGGGAAAAGGCTTTTCTGTTGTATTTTGTTTTGCCAACGCCACTAATGAATGTGTAAACACCTCCTAGCATAGATTTCCCAGTTTACTGAGGTTGGAGTTCACGCTGCTAACGCACTTCCCTGTGTGAAGCGCTCCGTGTGTTAACCTGGTGCATCCACTAATCAGTGGGTCACTTGCAGGTCAGAGGTGTGCTTGTGCTGTGCTTCTTGCCTGGCTGTTGCATTATTACAGCAACTGGAAATGCCACATGTGGCAGACTTGAGGAGTGTGTTTGGAACGCTGGATGTATAATTAGGGTACATTATCCCAAGGCAGAGTATGCCAGCTGACATTCAGGAGGCAATAAAAACAATGCTGTGGGGTTTTTTTGTCTCCTTCCTTTGCAACACATTTGCTGTCAATGAAAAAATGTTCAAGTGTTGCTGATTTTACAAGTTTTTTGTATTTGCTTCAGGAGCAGCAGCTTCCATCCATCCATCCATCCATCCATCCATCCATCCATCCATCCCTCTGAAACTAGGGGAAGTTCAGGTTAGATATAAGGAAGAAGTTCTTTACTGTGAGGGTGGTGAGGCACTGGCACAGGTTGACCAGAGAAGTGATGAATGCTCCATCCCTGGCAGTGTTCATTGCCAGGTTAGACAGAGCCTTGGGTGACATGGTCTAGTGTGAGGCCTCCCTGCCTATGGCGGGGGACTGGAACTGGATGATCTTAAGGTCCTTTCCAACCCAAACCATTCTGTGGTTCTATATTCACTCACTTCATCAGCCCATCTTGGCCTCGAATTAGGTACAGCTGGATGGTGTATGGGGCTAAGTAGTTGCTTACACCATTGTCTATGGCATGTTAGACTCTCCGTCATGAAAACGTAATCATGAGCTTAACTGAATAATGTCGAGTTCTTAAAACCATAATTTGGCCTTCCCTTCATTGGCCCTCAGTTTTCTGGGCATTTGCTGCTTCCGTTTTCAAGCTCCTTGCCCATCCATCCCTATGCAGAAGGTTCTTTGGGGGTATTGTTTGAGAGTAGCAGTGCTATTTCTCATACCGTTGCGTGACTCCGCATAGCGGGGCTTTGAGTCGGTCATTAAACACATTGAGTGCTCTGCCTTTGCTCTTGACACGTTAAGCATGTGAAGCTGCTTGGAAACTATTAGATGGTAAATAAGCTTGTTCAGTAAATATACCCACACTGCTCAGGCTATATATCCAGATGTTCCCGCTTTGTCAGACTTTCCTTCTGCAATGCAGGACTGGAGGTCTCCTGATAGTTATCAGAGCTGTTTGAACATGTATTACCTGCTTATTCTCCACCTTCCAGATGTATGATCAAATCAGGAGAACCAGGCGGACTGTGCAGCAGAGTAGCATTTCTTCAGTGTCCTTTAGTTAGCAGAAAGTGAATATAAATCAGAAGGGTTCTTCAGTGACGTTGTATTTTGCTTTTCAGCAGTGGAAGTGCCTGCAAAAACTATGTAGCAATGAAGAATTGGGCTCTTTGTGTTTTATTTGTAGCCTCTCAATGCCTGTAAAAATCTCCCTTAAGGCAGGGAAGAGAGGGAAGAGTGAGCTCAAAATTTTTGGAGGAAGAATGCATAAAATGCAGACAGAAAGGAGGTGAAAAATGAACGTATGAGACACTCCAGAGGGTCCCTGAGGTAGCTCAGGAAAGCTACGGATCCTGTTTAGCTTGTGAAATTAGTGAGGAAAGGAAAGAAGTTCATATTCTGTGCTATTCCCCTGTTGTGCTGTGCTTAGCAAAATATGTTTAAAAGAGCGTAGCTGGTTTCAGGCTTCAGCCAAGAGCTTTGCAAACTGTCCCTGTGCATGCTCCGGTGTGGAGCATCGTCCTGCGCCAGCAGGAGGAATGGTCCTTGTGAGATGCCAGTGGGGAGAATGACTGTACTGGAAACTGAGGACAAAGGAGTGATTTAAAAGGGCAGGAAGAAAAAGGCAGCTCACAGCATGGAGACACTTGCTCTGTCTCTCCTGTCTATAGCTGATATGTCAAGGAACAGAAGCAGCTGAACAATGAGGAACAGGCTGTCCTGATGTCGGGCGGGAAGTGCATGAAATCCCATGAGCGAGTCTGTGCTTTGTAATGATTTCCAGATGGCATCCGAGGCCTAAAGTGCTGTGGTTGTCTGGATTCACGTTCACACATTGTGAAGCTGCCTCGGAAAATCAAAGTATCTCCTTTAAAGTCATACCTTGGCCTGAACCAAGAGCTTTGGATGTAAAGATCCATGTGGTAGGTTTGGCTTCCCCTTTACCAAGGGACATTCATGTTCAACCTGTGGAAAATGTACTTCAATGATTGCACAGAATTTGCGTTTTGGCCATTTTCCACCATGAGTGCAGAGTGTACTTGGGTTTCCAAAAAGCTTTTGTCAAGTTCTCTCATCAAAGGCTCTTGCACTAAGTTATGGTAGGAGTTGAAGGCATGTCCTTCTGTGGGCTATTATCTGGCTAAAGGATACGAAGAAAAGGTTGCTGCTGGAGTACAGCGTGTTGGTGGAGTGCTCCTTGCCAGCCTTTTCCTAGTGGAAATGAAGGCACAAACCAGTGTAATATCATCAGGGGATGAGAGATGAAAGTCCTCCTCTGTACTACGTTAAACCAGCCTTTTAGGCAGGTAGACCTTTTAATCCCGGGGGGCAAAGATGCCACTTCTGCAGCGCTGTTCAATTCTACCCGTTTGCTATCCCTGCTGCTGCCATGCCATGAGATGTCAACTGCAAAAGGCCAAATGCAAATCTCTGGGTCCTAATGTGTCAATTATCTTTCTGACAATTACATATGGATTTCATTAGCTGGTTAAATGGTACCTATTACGGCATCTCCCCAGCTGGAGGGATTTCCAGTAGGAAATGTGAGATGGGAAATGCCGGCAAATCTCCAATTCCCAAAGGCTCTCTGGAATTCGTGCAGATGAAGTGTGATAAGGGCAGCCTCGAGCACCCGTCCTTGGCTCTTTGCAATTGCATCTCCTTGGAGCAAGGAGGGGCCCCCGGCTGGATCCGTGGTGGGATGTGCCTGTGGATGCATGTCTGGTAGCTTGCAGTTGCTGCAGAGGAGGCAGGAAGAAGCCAAGCAGGAGGTTATCCTAGGGCAGCTCAGTGATGCTTGCCTTCTCTGAGGAGCTTTGGCGCTATATTTTCCTGTAGTTTCAGCATTATAAATTGTAACTGGAGCTTGGAGGTGATGGGGCAATCCCCACAAGGAGCATATTGGAGTGAGTGCTGCTCCAGATGGTGAAAACGCCCGGGATGGATTTGGTCTTAGTGGTCTTTCTGCCATGCAACCTCTCTGCAGTGTCTCCTTGGAAGTATTTACTGCTTTCTTCATCTTTGACCTTGCTCTTTCCAGGGACTCATCAAATAGGAGAGGTGAAGGAAAGGAAGAGGGGCTAATGACTTGGAGAGGGTTTTCATGATGATTCCGGTGGTGCACCTATGACATCTAACCTAGTCCCGCTGGGCTCGACTGGATGCTCAGTGCATTCTAGGAGTGACCCCGCAACCTCAGAGACTGAATCCATAGCTCATGTGCCCTCATGTCAGGACCCACACCATGATACAGTCCCTATATACCTAACAGTTAAGAGGCTTAACAGGAAGGCGCAGTCAGCTGCCAGCATGGCTGGGTCTTGCTGGAACACGCTGGGGATTCTTTCCAGACTCGGGTGTGTGGTCTCCACAAAGCGCTCCTGGTGCTCCACACTGCTGATTTTCCATCCACCTCTTGGAAACAAAGCTCTCGCAGGTGGCTGCTGAGCTCAAGAAGCTGCCTGCTCCTGCCAGCACATTCTGGATACCAGCCCCTCTAGTGTAAGGTGAACTGAGCTCAGAGTGTGTGTTTGCAGATGGTAATAAGGGGTAGAGGGGGTTTCTGCAGGAGCTGATAAGCGGAGTGCCTAGGGCCACATGGCTTTCCTCATTGCCCCGTGCTGCTGTCAGACCACAGTGCTGAGCGAGCAGGGTACATACGGGGTGCTTTGGGGTGATCCGCAAGACTCAAGGGCAAAGACTCACCCCATGCGTTGTGCTTCAGGTGGAAAGGCAGGAGGTGACTGGTGCACTTTGGGTTGGCACGTGCCTCTTGATAGTATCGTGGGTCTTGTTATCTGGTCTTGTGAGGCTCGCAGGAGAAGGGACTGCTGACTTTGGGATGCAAGCAGAGGAGAGAGGGTTGGACTGGGTGATATCTACAGGTCCCTTCCAACCCTAATGGTTCTGTGATTCTGTAATGATTCTCTGAGAGCCCAGGCCCCCTTTTCACTGCCTTTGACCATGTTCCCCTTCCCCATTAGATGTTCACCCCTGTTCCTGTGCTTAGACAATTCAAGGCCAGGCTGGACAGAGCCTAGGGCAGCATTGTCTGGTGGAAGATGTCCCTGTCCATGGCAGGGGGTTGGAACTGGATGACCTTAAGGTCCTTTCCAACCCACGCCTTCCTATGATTCTAACTTCTCTCATGTGTTGAATTATGCCTGCAAGCGTGGCTTTCCTCTGGCCAATTCAGTTAGGAACAAGCTAAAAATGTATTTAAAGACTAGAAGATGTGTGTTTCTTTATCCATGACACTTTCTGCACACCATGAGAAGTGCAAGCAGTAGGGGTAGTGACTTTAAGGAAGCATTCTTAATTTTGTCATAGAAAAGACCCACTTTCAGGGCTTGGGAGGCGAGCTTGAGAGAGAAATACTGCTGCTGTCAGTGCTTTTGCTGTGGTGCCTTTCAGCTGGTTTGCCTCTGGGATTGAGAGAGAGGGGAAAAAAGGCTGATTCTGTGATAGAAGAGGATGTCTTGAAGGCACCTTCGTTAATTTCACCGTGCTGCTGATGCCAACTGGGACTTGTGATGCCAACTGGGACTTGCTTCCCGCAGCAGTCCTGGTGCATGGGGAGATGCTGTCCCCCCTCTGGGGTTTGTCCCACTTTCTGTTGAAGTTTTCCTGCTTTCCCCACTGAAATGGTAACTGTAGTTCAGTTTGGGTGCTCTGGTTGTGGTATGGAAAGCATGCTCTAAATCTCCTCTCCAGCTTTCCCTGTCCTGGGTGTATCTGAGATGGGAGTGCAGGCCAGAGGTGTCCCTGGAGCCCCCACAAAGTCGCTGTTGGAAGGACTGAGACTTGCCTCCTTCCTCCCAAAGCATCCAAGCCAGTAAGGGCTGGGGTAGTCCCCTGCACCTTTTAGTGTCATAAAAGCCCAAAGGCTTTGCTACATCAGTCAATTAGAACATAGTTCTGTCCCAGTGGACAGAAAGTGCTGGTTTTGTGTCTGGATGCTAAGGAAAATCACCATACAGACACAGTGAACTGCAATTAATGTGGAAATTAAATAGAGTAAGTCAAGGAAAACATGTAAACATAGAGCTGAGTCACCATCCTGCTTGGATGGTGGAAAACACAAACAGCTTTAAAGATCTGATTGCAGTTGGATATGTGGCTGTGAACTCCTATATGTCAGACCCCATTATGTCTCCGTGGGGTATCTCCATCATCCCGGGGTCAGTGTTAATTGTCTGGAAAATCAAACTAAAAGCTGCCTTTGATGTTTACAAGGTGCGAGTGTTTGAGTGGCAGCTGGCTGGGGCTGGGGCAAAAGAGTGAGCTGTTTCATCCCAGGTCTCCTGTTCGGAAGGGCATGGTTCAAACTACATTAAAGTCTTGGCATGCATAGGGGCAGAAGGCTCTTGCTGCAGTTGAGCTCTCCTGCAGTGGGACTTTACCTGGAATTCAACCACAGTAAGAGAGGTCTTTAGCAAGTGAATACAGACTGGAGTGAGCGAAGACATGAGCTGGGGCATGTCTCATGTTTGGCTGTATAACCCTTTCTGTATTTAAGAGAGAAGATTATGAGACACAGCAGAATGAAAAAGAGGAGAACACCAATCCAGTTGTGTTTGGGCTTTAGGATGTAGATGATCTTTGCACCTAACTGTTTAGGACTAAATACATGGTTACCTGTCATGCTACAGAGTATAAATATGTCATTGCAGTGTTGGTATCATATAAATACTAATATTACAGATCATATCTTGGTGTCTAACCTTAAAGCTGGGATGTTAGTGCAGGGAAAGCCTAGTAGGTAATTGTGCACTGGACGTATGCACAACAGGCAGGAGGAGGGGATTGCAGCATCCACATGGCATGATTGTGTTGGTTGTGAAAGTCTCACGGATCCAACCTCTTTCCACATGCTCTGTCCCTGTATGCCAACCCACGTCATGTGCACAGCAGTGGAAACCCAATAGCCCACCATGGACAAACACAATAATATGATTTATCCTGGCCTTTTGATGATCTTAAGAGCTCTTTGCACTCCAAGACCTTTCTTACAGCCACCGCTTCTCCTGCTCCAGACCCATGCAGCAGCTTCAAACCAGTGCCGTTTTGAGAGCAAAACCTTCCATGGAATCCTGCTTCTGCTGGGGCTCCAAGGAAAAATGTCTTCTCTGCATTACAGGGATTTAAAGAGCATATGCAGCTTTTTGCTTTGGTTCAATGCCAGACTAAAGGTCCTCTACATTATAAACTATCAGGGCTAGAAAGATTTGCTCTATAAATGGCTCCGTATGCATATGCACTGTGTGTATATATATATATATATTTATATGTTATGGATCTGCTTATGTCATGGAGCACTTCAAATACCCCTTAATAAAAAAATAGACCCCCAGGTAACTGTATATACTGCAGAAAGTTGTTCAGCCCTTTGGAGCCATGGAAAAAGTTAGTGCTCCTAAACATTGCTTCTTTTTCCTCCGGCTGGTTTCCACTGTGGATAATTAAAACCGCAGAACATCCTGGATCCTGTTGCGTGAATGGATGCAGTCGGGTTCCTCCGAACCTGACAGGAATGGAAACTGCTTAAAGAGAATATGGAATGTGCTGCTTGTCTCCTGGCCGGCCTCGGGGATGGATGAGCAGAGAGAAGTTGTTTGTTAGCCTTGTTTACAAGGGCTGGGATAGGAGATGTCACTGGCAGGTTCACAGCTTCTTAGGGTGTAGCTGTTGCTGGTTGGAGAGGTCTTCCCAGCTGTGAGAATAACTCTGCGGCTGGTCCTCGCTTTGCGCATAACCCCTGACACTGAGTGAGGGTGAGGGATGAAGCCAAGCAGAAAAGCTCTGGTTTTCCATGGGTTATGTTGTTTCCGTGGGTCTGTTGGTTATAACCTGACTGTTGTCTTCGTCCAGAAAGGGGGCTCAGGGCTCAAGGCTGTTGCTGGTCTCAATAGGAATTGCTTTGGAGAACAAGGATGCTCTCTAAGCTCACTTGCCTGGTGGCACCCTGTGACCTGAGAAAGGAGAGGGATAGCAGGGGAGAAAATGCATCTCAACACTAGTTAATGGGTGGAGTGATGGGGAGATACCTCTGGAGCAGGGAATGGTGGAGCTCTCCCTCATGGCTGTGGGGCAATCCATCCCCAAATGTTTTTTGGGATGGGGTCCTTATGGATCCTTCCCATGAGGCTGGACAGCAGGGATGGTGTCTCAGAAGCCCCTTGCTTAAGCCAGACAGTAAATATGTAGCTGGTTTTGCAACAAAACTGAAACCAGAGATTGACTGCCCAGCTGCGAGCACCTCTGCGCTCTGAATTTAGCTTTCAATCTCCCTTAATTTATTATTTGCAGTTAATTTAATCCATATTGAGCTGCCTCAGAAAGAAGAAAGGTCTAGATTTGGTGAAAAATAATCTATTTTTAATTATTTCTGATGTAGAACACTGGCCTATAAATAAATTCCACTGCTACCCAGTGGTTTTTTTTGCCGTCAGAACTGTCTTGCTGGAATCAATAAACAGTTGATTAAACCCCTTGTTATTTAATATATTCAGTAACCCTAATCTATTCATTAGAAACTTAATCACTTTCATGTCACCAGCTGCTGGGATGGAAAAAAGAGCTGTAGCTAATTATTAGCAATTTTACAAAGCTAATATTGAATTCCTAATGGGTCCTCTGTGGCCTCTATTTCAAGCAGTTTGTATATCCCACAAATGTGTTCTGGGCAGGGCCAAGCATCTCTGACTTACAGCCTTGTGGGTAAACTTGAGAGCTAGCAACCAAATCTCTGGTTAGCTCAAGAGGAGCACGTGTGCGCTGGGTCCCAGCCAGCTCCATCCGTGATGCTCCTCTGCGCAATGGGACAAGGAGCCGCTGCTCCCAGCTGCAGGAAGGGATGTGCTCCTGTGTGCTCCGCTCTGTCACTTGTATGGGATGGAATCAAAGGGAAGCAACTGGGCTGGGGTTAGGGAGAGCAGCAGGGGGTGACCTGTGTGCTGCCCATCTGCCAAGAGGCTTGTTCTTCTGGTTTGGCCGCATGGCCATGGGCAGCGGAGGGGAAGCTCTCTGGCTGAGACCAAGTTGTAATCTTCTTTAGGGCTGCATTAACTTTAAACCTCTGATTGTGTTCTTTGCATCTGCTGTTGCTGGACTGATGTCCTTATTATTTGTATTGTGGTATCACCTGAGGTGCCTTCTGTGGTTCCAAGCAGAGTCCAGTGTGCAGGGAAAAGACAACATCCTCCCCCAGGACCTTGTACAGGACATGAGGTGCACACACCCCAAGTGCCAAGCTGAAGCATGTGTGGCTGCAGCAGGGGCTGGTGCCACTTGTAAGTGATTGAATTGCAAAATGCTTTCATTAAATGTTTGTGGAACCAGCTAAAACTTCCTATAGGTGAGATACAACAAAACCTGGATTGGAGTTGTGCGGGTATTGAGCATCACTGTGCTCAGTGCTGGGGGTGGTGGTGAGCATCAGAGCAAGTGATGGGTGAAGGCACTGGGGTGCTGAGGACGTTTTTACTTGAAAGGATGGTTGTTCACAGCTCTCTCCTGTGGATTTGTCACTCTCTCTGCTGCTGGTGGCTGTTGCTGGTGCTGGTACATGGGCTAGACTGTGCTCTGGCCACGAGCCCATCTGGCTGCTCCTGGTGTAGCTGTTCTTGGTGCCTCCTGTGATTTTCCAGGCTTCTGATCTTTGCAACACCTTCTGCATTAGGACATGATTAAATATGCTCTAGGGCTGTAGTTGAAGAGATTTAATAATGTGGTGCCCTTTGCCTTCCTGTTTCTGCCCTGCTTTGATGTGGGATAACTGACCATGCAAGCTCTTAGGTTCAGTTCAGTGTAAAAAGCAACAGCACTGAGTGAAGATGTCCTGAGCCTCAAAGCAAATGCAAACAGAAGAGTACATCCAGCGATGCCTTTCTGACATCCTCAGCCTCAAGCTCTACATGTGTGATGGTTCTACCCCATAAGGTGTCTTACTGAGGTGCTCAGGTCTGGAAGGGTGCCTGTGTGCATGTGTATCTGTGGGTTGAGCACATGGTGTTATCCTTCCTCTGCAGAACAGCCTGAAGAGGAGAGAAAAGCTTGAAACGTGCTGGATGCTGGGGTTAGCACTATGAAAGCATGCAGAGCTGCTTCCACAGTGTGCTGGAACCAGCCACCCTTGAGGTTTGCAGGCAGCAAGGGTCCTGTTTTCCCTTGTGTGCCATCAAGGGCAACAGCATCTTCTCTCATCTTCAATGCCATTAGAAGCAGCATGTGCTTCAGCTAAGGGGGACTGATGGCAATCCTGCTTTGGGAGGGTGTTGCTGGGAGGTGAATGAATGCAAAAGCTTCCTCCCTTGGGCTTCAGCTCTCAGTCTGGGGAGGGAATGTGCCAGATGGAAGGAAACAAATAGACAAGCAGATATGTAAACTCTCCCAAAATGGCTTCATAGTCTCGTATGCGAAACTATGTGATTCAGCTTGTTTTATGGGCTTGGCGAACTTATGGCGGCATCTGGCTGAGCTAAATATTATACTTAATAGCCCAAGACAGCAGTGATTGGAGAGAGCTGCCTGAATTTCATGTGTGGTTACAAATGTGTCGTAGTAATTCCATGGAAATTAGCATGGAGCCTTAACAACAAAACAGGGGATGGAGAACAAAGAGAGAGATTTCTCGGCCTCTCCTGTTCATATGCGTCTCGATCCATGCACCTATGTGTCTGTCTGTGTATCTTCATGCATAGTGCTATCTCTCTGCTAGTCTGTCTATTATTAGTGCTAATCTTTGCACCCCAAACCCTCCAATTTCTCCAAATGGCTTATTTTCTGTTATCAGATATTAGCCAGAGGAAGCACTGGCAAGAGGTGGTACCTGGCTTCTTTTAAGTTAGTCTGAAACACGAGGGTTTTACCCTCTCATACGATGTTTATGATCAATGAAGTTGCATAATAATAAGACTGACAAGATATTTAGGGCATAGAATTTGGCAAGTGTCTGTTTGCTGAGGGTGGGTTTGAGTTCAGGAGTTTGGAGAAACCTCTTTGTTGGTTCTTTGCATAGTGTCTCTGATGAGGAGCCCAGGCCTCTATGAGACCATGGCTCCAGCCCCCGGCAGCTCTTCCTTGGCCATGGCTCTATTCTGTGACGTGGGGAATTTCAAACACCTTAAATTTTGGCTTGAATCTGAATGAAACGAAGAAAAGGAGCATTGACATCCTCCACGAAAGGAAGTTGTTCTCCTCCAGACACCTTTGACAATGCAATGCAATGCAAGACTTGTCACCTGTGTGAAATGCTACCTTCACATCAGCTTCAGCAGAGCTGGGACTCTGGTCTGCCTGGTACCATGTTGATAGATGTGGCCCTCAGTGATGTGGTTTAGTGGTAGTCTTGACAGGCTGGGGTAATGGCTGGATTTCATGATTTTAAAGGTCTTTTCCAACCTGGTTGATTCTGTCTATAATGGCAGCTACTGTGCATGTGGGAGCTAAATGTGGTGCTCTGTTTGCAGGGTTTCTGTGTGGGCTGTTACACAGGGAGCCTTTTAGCTTATGACATGACCCATGTCAAGAATAAATGGATCAGTTCTCCTCCTGATCTCCAGCCACATGGTGGCTGTGAGCGTAGGAACAGGGGGGACCACACTGATCCAGCCATGGCAGTGCAGTGTCTGAGCAGGCTGTGTTTTCCATCAGTGGTTTTCTGCGAGGAGCATTGAGGTTATTCTAAGGATGTCTGGAAATGCTTTGTGGTGTGATGCAGAGGGCATGGCAGTGTCACCAGCTGATGAAGTGACAGCATAAGGGGGAAAGGCTTTAACCTGACAGAGGGGAGATTGAGATGAGCTCTTAGGCAGGAGCTCTTCCCTGTGAGGGTGCTGAGGCACTGGCACAGGGTGCCCAGAGAAGCTGTGGCTGCCCCATCCCTGGCAGTGTTCAAGGCCAGGTTGGACACAGGGGCTTGGAGCAAGCTGCTCTATGGAAGGTGTCCCTGCCTGTGACAGGAGTTGGAACTGGATGAGCTTTAAGGTCCCTTCAACCCAAACCAGTCTGGGATTCTATGATCTAGGCTTTATCCTCAAGCAATGGGCTGTGCCTTTGGTAGCGCTGGGCAATGGGGATGGTGGCTGCTGGGCCAGTGCTCTGTACCCAGTGACGTGGCTGTCTTGGCTGCCATGGACGGTGGAGAGGAGCATGGAGGCTGCTCAGCTGTGTGCTGGAAGCTGTCCCAGATCGCAGTTAGCCCAAAGCTGGGGAGGAGCCACCAGAGGAGTTCTTTAGGTGCGCACCCACACCCTGTGTGCAATTAAATGCACCTGGCCTAGATGATCAGTTCATGTAAATAGGCAAAGCTTCATACCGATCTTCTGAGCCCCTGCATCTGCAGATGATGTATGATTGAATTATGCTTGATTAGCTGTTTTTCTGTTGCTTAACAGAAAGCAAATCTCAGCATAAATGAGATTAGTGTGTGCCCTCCATGTACGCCAGCGCTTGCTCCCACGAATTTAACATTCTTATTAGAATGATTTCTTTTAAAGGGGGGGGGGAAGGAAAGAGTCTTTGAGGCTCCTGTTTCATTTGCCAGATTATCCGAACATTAAATTAAGCAAGTATGGAAATTCAAAATGTAGCTGTTGTACAACATGTGCTGACACTGGCATAACAATATCAGTAATCCCCCTTGACAGCCATTACAGCTTAATGCTCTAAGAAAATGAACTACTTGTTTTCTTTACCCCACATACACAGTGTCTCCAAATCTTCCCCTGTCTTGCAGCCAAGATGCCTCTTTGCATTAATCTCCTCCAGGTACCAGCTGTGTTTGTCTCATCCTGCTGATCAGCACCCATCGCTTTGAGGCTGTGTCACCTTGACAGCTCTGAAAATCCCCATCTGCTCCTGAGGGCTTCGCTGTGCTGGGTTTCTGTCATGTGGTAGAGGTCCTCAGACACCCTGAGCTCTGGTTCGTGCCCCTCACATCTTGTAGGGTCTTGCCTTGTTGTCTTTTTGTTGTGCCTCGTCTCGGTGCAGCTGAAGGAGGTGCGGAATCCATGATCATGGAGCTCAGAGGTGTTCTCAAGTGTGGATGAATTCCCCTTCTGCCTGTTTGAGAGGTGCCCTTCAAGAAACACCAGGGTTTTGTCTTTGAATGATGCTAATCTGCAGCTGTGACGGTGAAAGCATCGTGCTGAACTGAGCTTTGACAGTGTTGAGGAAGGGTGGGGGAAAAGACAGGTTATGTTTATTGGAGGTGGCAACTGAGCCTGTTGCTGGTATCTGTAGCCTTGTCCTTCTTTAATGAGAGGCTGTTCTGACTCCAAGCATGATCTTGTCCTTGGTGCCTTTGGGAATGGTCCAGAGGACAGTTTAGGAGACCTATTTTGGGGTTATAAGGACAGTTTAGCTATTTCTTTTCCAGGTCTCTTGATCCCAGCAGGTCTTCAGCCCACCAGAATAGTCTGGGAAAGCCTGAGAACTTCTTTTGGGAAATGACCAGGCCACAGAGAGGTCCCTGGAGGGACTTAAGGGCTTCCAGGAATAAGTGGTTGTGGGCGCAGGGACTTTCAGATGTGCTTTTGTGAAAGGAGGTGCTTAAATGCCACCAAAGTCCAATGCTTGGTACCACGTGAGCTTCCCCCGTGCACACCACTGAGCTCAGATACACTTAGCTGTTTAGATGCCTAATGATGCACCTGGGATACGGGGTGGGATTCCTGAAAGCCTCTTGGGAAGCTGGGCTCCAAAGGTGGCTTTTGGAGCAGCCTGTGGATGCTTGCATAGGTTGTAAGGAGAATCAATTTTGTTGGGCCATTTTAGGCCATAAAAGCCTCCAGTAATGGTCTCTTCTGTCGAAACTGTGCTATTTCTTAGGGAAAGGCTATCTTCAGGAGCTGAGGGAGGCAAGACAGCTTCGATGGGCCTGATCTCAGCTCTTAGACGTAATTTCCCTCCTTTGCACATACTCAAGCCATGGTGATGTGCACGAGGACTTACCTCTTCATCGTCAGTTGCGTTTTACAGCTCATTCATAACGGGAGGAGGATTTCCACTGTCAGTTCGTTGTACCACTGAGCAGAAGTGGAGCAGCTGCCTTGTAAAATGTGAAATGGCATCGATACAGTGTGCTGCATTTCGGAGCATGTGACTGGGAAGGTGATTGTGCTCATTAATAATAAGGCACTAAATTGGATGCAATTGCAGTAGCTCATCATTGGTATAGAAATATTATGCTTTATAGGTACATTACTGGGCTGTATTTTATCAGGCTGTTAAGCTCACGCACTTCCCTCGCAGTAAATGTCAGCGAGGTTACAATAAAATTTAATACAATATTATTAAAGCTGAAGTGCATCAGTATGGAATGATCATGTACACACACACTAAAAGTTCTTTATTATTGCTTCCTTAACCTTCTTTAAGGAACTGCTTGTTTTAAAATACAGCAAGGAACAGGATCACAGCCTTGGAGGTCCCTCCGTCCATCCCCAGGTTCATTAGGATGCTCAGTGCAGATGGGGAGTGTTGTGACGCATTAGTTCAAGTAAATTAAACATTACCATTTCAGCTCTGCCAGGAACATTTCAATACAGCTGCAGATTACAATACAGGCGCTGAGGTCTCCTCATCTTCACCTTACTTTCCATGGGGTGGAACTGATTGGCAGGTTGCTGGCCTCTGAAGAAGCCAGACATGCCCTCTATGGTGCAGGGCTTGGAGGGGTGGGACACCTCACAGGCCTTCAGGGCTCTTCCATTACCATGACAATGCCCATGTCCTTCCCTGTGTAAAGCAATCAATGGGCTGCAGGGCTCCCAAAACAATCCCCTTGACCTCCCAGGGTTGCCAAAAGCAAGGTCAAGCAGCAGAGATCAAAGGCCCAGAGGAAAGAGGCGTCCTCTCCCTGACCTGCTGGCTTGGGAGAGGAATCAGTCCTACCTTGAATGATTTCCTTCATTTAAGGCATTGATATTCTTTGCACACACTGAAGCCAGAGGAAATCGGAATTAACCCCAGTGAAATCTGAGGCATTGTGTCCCATTTGATTAGATTTTGAGTGCTGGTTTAGGGTGGTTTTCATAGCCACAGCAGCCTGGAGAGGCTGTTCTGTTTGGGTTTGGTGCAGAAGGAGGATGTGAAGGCTCAGCTGTGAACCTTTGAGAGACCATCAGTTGTTAGAGCTATTCTTGGTGCTTGCAGAGCTGATTCTAAGTATTAGGAAAGAGCAAAATAGACCTTGACTACATGAGTTTTGCAGCCAACTGCTTCAGACTTGTCTGGTCTGATGTAAATTGTCCTTCAGATACAGTCTCTTACCAGTTATCCTCAGCTTCCCATGGGCACATGACAAGAGGTCCAGAAATCACCCTCTGCTTCAGATACATCAGCGCTGGGACCAGCTCAAGGGGTCTGTGCTGTGTTCCTCTTCTAATCAGACACTCTCAGTCCAGCAGACTGCTTCTTATTTTCCTTTGTCATGAAATGGATTTGGATTCTTGTCAATATATTTTGGTGCTTTGGAGCTTCCAAAGAGGGTGGATTTTAGGCAATTCCCAGAATCCTGGTCCTAGCAGGGGTCTTGAAGTGGTAGGGATCTGGGAATGCGGATGGGGTTCATGGGCTCCTTTTCCTTTCCGAGCAGCAACTCCCGGAAGTGGCAGCTGGCTCAGATGAATCAGGTTCCTATCTCTGCCACTTCTGCTTTTGACCATGCTTTTAAATCACTGTTTTAAGAGCTTGTGTCAGAGATTTCATCCTGGCAATTTATGAGGACCTTCTGCCTTTTATGCAGGCATCATTTTGTGATAGCCCCACTGCATTGCACCTTTCCCATCGCAGCCCTGTGCAGGGGCGGGGGCTGTTGTGTCCCTGCGGCCGCAGAAGATGCTGGAGGAGGAAAGAAAGCAGGGATGGGTTCAAATGAAGGTGAAGAGACCTGTGGGCAGTGCTGTGAGGCCAGCCTGTAGGGGAAGGGATGGGGAAGGAAAGGAAGTGGCTTTTGTTCACAGCATTGAGACCTTTGGGTGCTGTGTGGCACCCGCTTATGCACAAACTGGCCATACATCTCAGGTGGTTCTGCATGCACACACAAGCATATGCATTTAGGCACATACACTAGGTCAGACTTGCTCCCTCTACCACTCCTGTTTCAGATTAAGACTTGGCCTGGTGTTTTCAGCTGCTGGAGGATGACGGGGTGTTGTTGCTGCTCTGCCTGTGCATTGCGCAAAGACTCTCTTTGAAGGCCAGCCCAGGTTTGGGCTTCCTACACAGTCCGGTCAGCCCTTCCTCTTCCCATGGCATTAGTGTTTAGCAGCTGCTGTGAGGTCTCACCAGCTCCAAGTGGTCTACAGCCCACCTCACAGTGCTGTCCTCTCCATCCCCTCACTGCTCCTTTCCTTCTACAGTGATCTTCCACTGTCCCTTCCATAATTACTTTCATCTGGTGTGACCAAAGTACATAAGTCTGAATCTATCGATTTCTGACAGCAGAGTCTGCTTGTTCTCCACTAATATTTCTAGCATCAGCATTCATCTTCCTTTCGATCTGAAAGATATGTCAGTACCACATCAGTGAGGCTTCAGTTTTTCCTCCCTGTCAGCAGCATTCTTTCCCCATGATTCATATCCATAAATTGCTTTGGGAAAAATTAAGCTTTTCATCAAACCCTTAAATATTTTGAGACTCTACTGTTCTTCCACTCTTCCAGCAGGGAGGCCATGGCCAAGGAAGCTATTCCTAGAGATCTCTGGGGTTTTTGGGAACTGCCTCTTTGGTGCCTGTGGTCCCATATAATTAAAGTCATCAGTTCCTTTATTATATTGACAGCTTGCATCCACATGCACACACACTCTTTTTCACCAATTCTGGCACTAACTCTGGTATTTCAGGGGGATGCAGCAATGAGCTATTTCTGTCATTGCCATGTATGATGTAGGTTAATAGGTGGCTGTCACTGCAGTTCCCAGCTCCTTCCACTCTAGCCAGGGTTGTTGTAGGATAAACTGGATGTGCGTGCTGCAGAGGCTTGGTGGCAGGATGCATGTGTCACTTCTACCCAGTGCAGAAACACTTGTTCACAGCTGCTGCTCATGGTGATGGGTTCTGTTTACGGCGAGCAAATCACAGTCAGTTTGAGGAGATGCACTGAGTTCCTATAGCTGATGGCAGGGATGCACTGGATGCTTTGAGCAGCCTATGAAATGCACAACCAGTAGCTGAAACTATTTTTATTGCAGTGGCATGAAGGATGTTTTTAATTTCCCCATAGGTGCCTCTTCCATCTCAGGAACCAGCTGATGGTGGCATTAGTTCTGCTTCTGTCATTTACTTTACGTGTGTTGAATTACACCGGGCCACGCTTGACCATCAGAGGGGTGCTGTGATAGTTACAATGCTTCACATGCCCTTTCCCTTGAGCAGATTCCTTTCCTTGCACTGGCTGGTTTCCACACATCAGTTTATCTTTCCTTTATCACCTGAGAGCAATACCATTATCACTGATAACTTTGAACAATCCTGCTGATTGGCCTTGGTGCTTGCCCAGGGTTCATGTTCAAACTGGCATACACCGTTTCCTCCATCCGGCTGATGTATCTGGGTCGGTGCTGCTGGCTGTACCTATTATTTCAGGGCTGTTTCAGGTGCTGTTTGATTTCTGCACCCTCAGCAAAGTTCCAATGTTTATTGATCTTTTGCTGCTTTCAGCCGGAGGAGAATATTTGCAGTGAGGAATAAGAGAGCTGTATAAAAGCACCTCGTAAAGAGAAGTAGTGGATAGCAGTGGGAGATCTCTCCTTCTCATTGCAAAGTACCCCAGCAGGACAGAGGTAAAAATGACCCATACAAAGCACTTTGCAGTGGACTTTGAGGCCTGAAGATTCACCAAAGCATAGTGGTGGGCAGGTTCTTCCTGGTAAGAAGAGTAGAATTGCATTTATGGAGGAGCTAGGCTGAATTTTGGGGAAATTACAGTGCTTAGTGGGAAAGGAGAAAGTCTTTTGGGCTGGTGTGCCCCTACTTGCAGGGCAAGGGCTGCTCCCTGCCTTTCCATCCCACTCCTGTCCAGCACAACCACAAGGTATAGCACAGCACACCCATCCTCTATATTCCAGCATCTCCATGAAGCCTCTGTTTTGTTTCCATAAATAGGGAAGGTTTTATTTCAGGTGCGCATTGAGCTAGGGCTTTGCCTCTTTGTTTTATTTTATTGTGATGGATTCCTGAGCTGAGGTGGTACAAAGAGCTCACTGCTGTGCCTTGCTGCAGCTCCAGGGGCTCCAGAAGGAAATCACCAATCGCTTCTTGAACCCTGCTATGGGCAGGGAATATCCACCTAAGCAAAGGTAACATTGCTATGGAAAGGAAATTGTTATTCTTAATGCAAGGGCTATGACTGCAGGGTGGATATAGAGTGAGAGCAAGTTGTGAGTGCTTACACGGAGAGGGTTAGAGGGGTCACTCGCACTTGTGAGGCGTCCAGTGCCTCTTGCCCCCTGTGCAGCTGACAGATGGAAACCATTCCAGCTCAGGGGTGTGAGTGGGGTCAGCAAGGGAGGGAGGCAGAGACGGAAAGGAACAACTCATTAGTACCCCGGGGCCAAGGACCCACCTTCCTGAGCTGTTCCCTTTGTGTTGGGGTGGAACACAAAGGCGAGCAGGCGGACCCAGGGGCTGTAGGAGCTTAAATCAATATGACAAATCCATAATTACATAGCGACTGGTGCGGTGGGAACATCATGGATTTATAAGGGGAAACGAACGCCCATGTGAAGATGCAATGTTGTGTATGAAATACAGGTATATCTATTCAATATATAAATGCATATTTGTCTTATATTGGATATTGTCTACCCGATTGTTTTTCTAATGTCCCTGATCTTTCTACCTAATTCATAACTCATAACAGCAGATACAATAAAATGAATTAGGTGATCATTAAAGTAGTGTGCGCTGGATGTATTTTTCCTCTCCTGTTTCGGTGTGAGGGCTCATTAAAAGCTCACTTGCCTCTTGAAGTATCTTGACACTGAAGATGATGATGAATAGAGCTGCAATGAGCGTTAGTCATTTCAAATATGTTGTCAGAATCACATGATGATGCTATGGGCGATTGTTACCGTGCAGTTATTTGTGTTTGTTTTATTCAGTTATTCTCCAATTGACCAGGATTAGAAACAGAACATTAAGCTGAGCAAGTATTTATTTTCTTTCTGGAAGGACATTTTAATTAAAAAGGAGCCATTAAAACCAGAAGTCCAAGAAGATGCAAATTACTGGAATGACACCGTCACAGCCAGGTTCACCAAACCGTGCTTACTTCCAGCCCCTTGCCAGAGCCTCCTTTGCTTCCCAGGCCTAAGAGCTTTGCTGGTAAGGGAACAGTTCCCAACATGTTGAAACTGAAGTGTATGTTTAAGTGCTTTGTAGAACGTGTCCCTCTGCAGTTGGATCCATTTGCTTGTCCTTTGGGAACAAGCATCACTGTCCCATCACTTTGGGGAGCAAAGGTCTGGATCCCTCACTCCATACTGCTCTGCTAGTGAGTCCTGTATCACAATTGACTGGACTCGTGTTGTACGGAGCAGCTTGTCTTCTCTCCATGCAAAAATCTCTGCTAATACTGATGGAAGGAGCACTTTTGGCAGCTAGGAGGGGCTTTCTCCTCCTGCCTGATAAGTGCAGTTCAGCCCATCACACTTTCAAAGGAGATTTTGTAATCACACACAATCAAAGGGTCCCCCTGGGCTTCATCTTCTCCATTTGAACCACCTGAGATTCATCCTCGTAGAGTTTTTAATGTATTTAATAGGACTTGTCCTTGGGAGAGGCTGTTTTCTTCAGAGAGCCCAGTCCCTACACAGAGATGGTTCAGGCTCCTGCACCCCAGCAGAGGTTTGGAACTTTGTCCCCTGAGTTTAGGCTGTGTGGGGGGTCCAGGCCATTTAGACTCCATGGGGTGCAGGTTTCTAAACATTCAAATTGCTTTTGGTGATGGGAAACCTGTGCCTAAATCCCCACTGCTCTGATTGCAAAGGCAATGGGGTACTTGGAGAGGCATTCCCCAAGTGCAAGGGGTGGCTGCTTGCTCACCTTCAAGCTCTGCAGCCTTTTCAGTGCTTTGCTTTCCTTTTGTCCCACCCAGCTTTGCATCCTGCAGCAGGAAGGCAGCTGGATCCCCGCAGCACATCACTCATGCCAGCCCAGCTCTTCATTTTCCTCCATCCACTTGATGCTCTGAGATAAAGCATCCTGTAAATCATATTTAAAAATACATTAGTGTAATGCTTCTTGAGTTGATATGAAGTGAGCTTTGAGGACCCTGCTGGTTCCAAATTCCCCTGTCTCAGTCTAATTTACAGTGTATTTCACCAGGACAGGCATTTCCATACCCAAGGACCCCCCTGGACCCTTTTCTCCCTCTCTTCCTCTGTTTTGTTCTATTATTCAGCTGTTTTTAGAGGGTGATTAATGGCTTCTGATGTCGATGCGAGATTGCTCTTCTGTTTTCCCACCTACCACTGTAAAAGGAGAAGGAAAGAAAAGGGAAGTGCATTATATGGGGCAGGCGAAGGCAGCAGCTGATCCCTGCGCTGTGAAGGCTCCTCCAGCCTTTGCTGGGGAAGCTCCACTCACACTGAGGACACAAAATGTTTTGGAGTGTTTGGTACAGGGGCTTGGTGCTGTTGTCTTCTGCTGTGGGACCAAACCCTGTATTGGCAGCGTCCGCTCACCCCCTCTACACCCCAGCATCGGGAGGATGCTTGGAGGCAGTTGGGGCGCTTCAGGCTGCCTGGAGCAGCAGGGATTTTGTTGGGCAGTTCCTACACGCGCATGAAAGCCGATGGGTGTCTGTTCAAGCGAGAAAGTTAAAGCAATTCAGTAAGGGAGAAAAGAGTTCTCCCTCTGACATGCACATATGAGGAGAGCTCCACAGTCTGGGTGAAAGTGTAGGGGAAGTAATACAATAATAATACTTTGCATTTATATGAAGCTTTTGTAGAATGGTTTCAAAGTACTTTGCAAATAATACAGACCTGAGCTTTGTAATTCCTCTGTGGGACAGGCTAGAAAATCACCAGGACTTAGTGCTGCTAAGAAGTCCTCAGCAGGAAGGGAATGGGCCTTCTTCCAAAGGTGTGCTTTGATCCGGAGAGGGAGTGAGCAGTTCGGGTGTTAAGTGGAAAGGCTTCATCATCTTCAAGATAGAATCATAGAACAGTTAGGGTTGGAAAGGACCTTAAGATCATCCAGTTCCAACCCCCT
The DNA here is from genome assembly GCA_039720435.1 of Amazona ochrocephala. NCBI lineage: Eukaryota > Metazoa > Chordata > Aves > Psittaciformes > Psittacidae > Amazona > Amazona ochrocephala. The sequence goes on from CM077879.1 coordinate 87,445,008, forward strand.
GCCATGGGCAGGGACACCTCCCACTAAACCATGCCACTCAAGGCTGTGTCCAGCCTGGCCTTGAACACTGCCAGCGATGGAGCATTCACAGCTTCCCTGGGCAACCCATTCCAGTGATGGGCCCATCAGAGGCTCAGACTGTGAATCTGGGCAGTGCGATCATGCCCATCCTTCAGAAGAAATCCCTTCAAAGCGAATGATTCTTCTGAGAGGGAAACCTTGCGTTTGCAGAACATATTCACAAGCTGAAGTCTCAGTATTTGCCTCATTGGGTGTATGGATTTAAGGCATGACAGTGGTTTATGTCTTTTATCTTTCCTGATTATTAGGCTCTTTAGTATTTATAGATAATATATATGTATTTTATTAGTAGCACATTCTTTTTTTAGTACAGGTGAAAATCATGGACAGTTTGGACTCTTGGTTTTCCTGGCTCTTCTTCTGCAAGACAACATTGTTCTTCACCACTGAGCCTTTGGGGAATGGAATGAGGTGACCACCCACCACAGAGAAGTCCTGTGACCTGCGTCCCTGCAGCACCCTTGGGCAGAGGTGCAGCACAAGGTGAAATCACAGCTTGTTTGGTGTTTAGGCAGTCAGACCTTCACAGCCCCTCTCACACCTCTCTGACCTCACCTCACTCATCCTGCCCTGTTGAATTAGGAGTCATTCCAAAGTGCACTAAGAGGTTGTAACAGTTGTGTTATTTCCAATCTGGTTCACAGGGCTGGCAATAGAAGCCCTGGCATCTAAGGAGGCTCCCTGGAGACAGAGGACTGGGAAAGCACCAAAGCTCACTCCTGGAAGCCAGGCAGACCCAAAGGCCTCTGCTTTTACTTGATCTCCACTGGAGGTGATTGACTTTGAGTGAGCAATTGCTGCAGACTCTGCAACTTGATCCTGGAGTTTACGTTCCTGTGTAAGTAACCTTGAGATAGGGGTAACTCCTGGCCTTTACCTGACCCTGGCTGGCATCTCTAGTGAACAGCGGCTCTTTGTTTGAAGTTTTCAGAGCTGTGGGGGGTATGTTGAGCTTGTAGTCATGAACTGTCGCTAAACACACGTGCCCAGGAGGGTTCTCCTTCATTTCATCTATGAGTAAGTATTGATTAATGGAAGTATAAATTTCTACACCTATTTTGTTCTGTACAATTGGTACCAAACCATCAGTAGGTTGAGTTGGTCTTTAATAAAATGAAACACTTGTTTTGAGGGAAGAGGGAATTTGGGTATTGATAGGTGACTGATGTAGTGAAGAAAATCAAGTGCAATCCTTGCTCTACACGTGATGAAATTGCCAACAGATGGACAATTGATTTGGCATGTTGCAGCCTTCCGAAACGCTGTGCAGATGAGGAATGCTTTGGTGATGATGGGGTGTGTTGTGTGCGTTGCTCACAGTCAGGTTGTGGCAGGAAAGCAGTGTGCTTTCATGAAAAGGGGTAGTATCAAACCAGTTGGGACCAACAGCCACGTTAGGAGCTTAATGAAGGACTGTGCAAGTCATCTCCTTGATGATCAGCCACCTCCTGTGGGAAGAGTGTTTATGGACTTCCTTAAACATTTGGTTTCGATCTAAATTTGATCTATTCTGAACATACGGACAAAGCTTTTATGACTCAGAATTGATCTTGGAGGTTCTTGGGGAGAGTGACCTTCTCGATAGTAGCAGCAGTGTCTGTGACAAACTCAGTTTGAGTGACTCTTTGACAGTCTGAGCTCTTGAGCTGCTCTTGCAGACTGACTTTGCATGGACATGTCCACGCACACCACAACCCCTGGCTCGAATCAATCCTATATTCATAATCCAAATATCGATTACCAAAGAAAATGTCATTTTCTGACTCCTTTTTTTGTGCCATTTTATGCTGCCATCGCTTCAGGTTGTAGAGTGTCCATCAGTTTTGGTCTCTGAGCTCTCAGGCTGAGGCCTGATGATATGCACGTGGGGTAAAAATGGATGATTGAGGGTTTTCTTCATGGTTTCCACATGCTGATACTTTTAATCCTTTGCATCAGCCAGCAGAATAAAACAAGGGGTGATGATAAACAACTTCCATAAGCAAATACTGGAGCTATATCCTAGCCCATTACTTTAAAATAATAACTGGGAATAGGATGTTTTCTGGAAGAGGCAGGGTGCCCGATTCCATCAACCCTTCCGAACTGCCACCTTGCAGCAGCCCCCAGCATCTGTCCTACTTCCCCAGTTCATTTTTAGCGTTTAAGACTTTAAAAGAACACAAACCACATGCTTTGAAACCAAAGCTCCTGGTGGATCCCACACTGTGGGGAGGAGGCAGCTTCTTCTGCTTCGTGAAGGCTGACATTAGCCGGGAACAATGGGACCAGGGAATGGGGGATTTGTTAAATCAGCTTGAACTTGTGTTTATGTGCATTTGTTTCTAGTGGAAAACAGTGGTGATGCTATTGCAATAAAAACTAGCTTTAAAACTCATGTAATTCTGTCCACATAGGAGCTCTACAGGGAGGGGGGATTAATGCGGAGAAAGGGGAATAGTCATGCAAAATGCCTCCCTTTGCCAGCAGTATTCTGCATCTCCCTCAGCAGATCCTGTGTTTTGTTTGGGGAAAGAAGCTTAGCCTGGTCTACAAGCAGAAGCACAATGAAGGGCGAGTGTCAGGAGACTGCAAGCATGGTTGTTCTTCAGTTTAATACATGGTAGGCCTGGCTTATGTCTTCATTGCGGATGAAAGACAGAAGAGGTGCACAAGATGTGCGAGTGTCTTCATCTGCTTTTCAGCAACCTCTAAAAATTAAGCCTTTGAATAAAGGCTTAATCTTGTCTGCCTGGCAATAGGAAGTCATTTGGAAGTTTAGGATGATTAATGAGGTTTAGCTGTATGTTTGCCTCCAACACTGCTGCTCTGCTGCTGCCAGAGGAGTTTGCCTTTCTTTTTTGGAAGCTGACATTTTGCTGCTCCTTGTAATTATGTTTTTACCTGTGTACTTTTGGTAGATGTCACCCACCGGCCCATCTGCCGTCTCAGGGAGACTCAACCGTACCAGTTGTTAATGTTGTTGCTTGCCTTGAGCCTAACATAAAGTTCATCAGATTGAATATGGAGATGAACTTATAATGAAAAACATGAGTGATTATCCAAGAGACGGGTGAGTTTGGTCTCTTTTGAATGTCGTATTAAAACCTATGGGTTCACCTCATAGAACCAAATTTGTGTGCAGCCTGTATGAGTTTCTGTGTTTCGTCCTTATCATTAGCAGTATAATTAGTTTGTTGAGAAGCTTAAATATTCCCTCTAAACCACTTGTCTGTAGCCCTTGTGTATGCTCGCTCATATTTAGCATCAACAGCATAATTTTTCACCAAATCACTGATGTTGGAACAACAACACATCCTTTCCTAACGTGAAGCTCCGGTTACTGACTGCAAGCAGTAATTGACTGTAGCGGGTCTTTGATGCTCATAAGTATTTAGTCACTCACACTGTACTCTTTGAATCAATAATCTCTTTTGGTCTGTAACCTTATAGAATTGCTTAGTGGATAACATTTTGCTGGTGTTTCATCCACTTAGCTTGTTTCACTCTTTTGATAGATTTGCTCCATCAAGATAACTGCTGAAAATCATAGAATCATAGAATAGTTAGGGTTGGAAAGGACCTCAAGATCATCCAGTTCCAACCCCCCTGCCATGGGCAGGGACACCTCCCGCTAAACCATGCCATCCAAGGCTATGTCCAACCCCACCTTGAACACCGCCAGGGATGAAGCATCCACAGCCTCCCTGGGCAACCCATTCCAGGGCCTCACCACCCTTACAGTAAAGAATTTCTTCCTCATATCCAGTCTAAACCTCCCCTGTTTAAGTTTAAACCCATTACCCCTTGTCCTCTCACCACAGTCCCTAATGAAGAGTCCCTCCCCAGCATCCCTATAGGCCCCCTTCAGGTACTGGAAGGCTGCTATGAGGTCTCCACGCAGCCTTCTCTTCTCCAGGCTGAACAGCCCCAATTTTCTCATCCTATCTTCATACAGGAGGTGCTCCAGTCCCCTGATCATCCTCGTGGCCCTCCTCTGCACTTGTTCTAACAGTTCCATGTCCTTTTTATGTTGAGGACACCAGAACTGCACACAATACTCCAAGTGAGGTCTCAGGAGAGCAGAGTAAATGGGCAGGAGGACCTCCCTCAACCTGCTGGTCACACTCCTTTTGATGCAGCCCAGGATACGGTTGGCCTTCTGGGCTGCAAGCGCACACTGTGTACTTGTCATATCCCTGTGACAATGACCATCATCGTGTTTTCCCACACATGCTCCAGGACTTGCATCCTTTGAAAAGAACTGGGATGAGTATATCCTCTGTGTAAAACCAGAGTTAGGTGGAAATCAGCTGCTGGGGCAGTGGAAGTAGGGCTGGATGTAGGAAAGCTGCTGGGTAAATCTCTGCTCCTCTTATCTGTGCAAGCATGTAACCTGTGCTGCTGCCAGTCACAGGGCTTGAAGAGACAGGACAGCTTGTCATCTCTGTGTGTGAATCAGGGTTATTCTCAGTTAGCAGGTATGTTGTAGCAGAGCCCATTGATAGAAAGCATCCACCTTGTGGGATGGAGGCAATGGTCATGTGCAAGATACTAAAGGGATAGAGCAGAGGTGAAGAAATATGAATTTGGAGGAAACGAGAAAAAGAATAGGGTTTAGGCCTTGTCTCCTTGATCGAAAGGAGCCAGAGGATTCAGTTTTGCTGGTGCGGATGTTGGGAACCTTGCTGCAAGCGTGGGTATTCAGGTGTGAAGAGGTTCAGCTGTCTGTGCTCTTTTGTTTGGCCCTGCCTCTCCCTTCAGAAGAAGATTTGCCTATAAAGTTATTTCTAGGTGCCTTGTGAGCAACTTTTGTGGGCAGACAAGCAGTCAGCAGCCCCTGGCCAGCTGCTAAGCCCCCCCCTCTCAGCTTACAGCATGGAATGAGCAGATAATCATGCCGAAATCGCAGCCTCCGACAGGCTAATTTGATCACACGTGCTGACATCGGTGAGCTTGTTGAAAGTAACTTGCAGGTTGTTGGTTAAACATGTTTCCTCGCTTGTGTATGAGCTTGTGTTCCCATGCTTGCTGCATAGAGGGGAGACCAAATGCAGGTCTTGCCATTTAGCAGCCACTGGTGTTTTGATTAGGCTAGATAACACGTTTCCTAGCATTGAAACTGCATTTTGTCGAGACGTGGTTGCTGCTAATAGTATTGCCAATAATGCTGTTGTGTTTTGCTGCAGGGGTGGTGTGGAGGGTGTTTGAGCTGTGATTCAGCGGTGTGTTCAGGCACGTGCTTTGAGGTGTGTGCATTCAGATAACATGTAATTATATATTTATAAATGTATATATAAAAACCCATAGGTGTCAGCTGGAATCGAGCTGTAATTTCCCGTGATCTGAATGGGAATTAAGCATGTATTTTTAAGCTACATTTATACTTGGGAATTTGGCTAATTTAGGGCTTTAGTAACTCCTGCAGTTTTCTATAGCGAAGAAAAATATTATGTGTCTGATGGTGGGGCTGAGCAGCCTTCAGGACCTGCATACCTCTCTTACTGATGTGATAAAATAAAGATACTTCTTAATAGAAAACACAGCCCAGAGTCATCCATCTGGGTACAATAAATCTGAGACAGGTAGATTCAATAAAAACTATCACTATTTCCTCCTGATAATAGGAAGATTAAGTTGGCCGAGGTTATGGGGTCAAAAATGGGCTCAGTAAAAAGAATCCTGGGGAAAGAAGACCTGCAGTATGTGAGAAATGAGCTTGGCCTCCTGCTGTGTGATTTCTTGCCCATAGGCTTGGAAAATCTGACTTTGAGAGAGGTACCAGCATGCAGAGAGGTGGTCTGGGGTATCCCAAAGGGGAAAGGGGAGCATTTGGGTTCCTGTGGTTCACAGAACTGCCTTTTGTAGGGTGGGTTTTCCCACTTGGGGGCATGTTAAGCTGCTTTGGGCAGCTGAAGGTTTGGGAACAACCCTGTGGTGGCCAGAGGAAAGGCAGGGAGGACCTTTGGGGTCTTCTCATTTATGGAGGTCTCTGGTTTTGCATCACGACTCTTAATGAGGAGCATCATCCACCAAAATGCTTCTCAGTCTCTGTCTTCCCTGTGACATCTGGCTTTGTAGGAACAGACATCAGGAAAGAATCAGCCTCCTTCAGGTGAGCATTTAGTGTTTCATAGGAGAGAATAGACCTTTGCAACCTGTTTTCATTTTCTGAACACTTACCATGACAAAAAGTGTCTGTAGCTGAATTGGACAGACTTGTGATATTTATCCAAGTCTGTATGGCTCTTGGCTTTAAAGACTTGCATATAGTCTGACCTGTGAGGTCATACCATCTTTGTGATAGTATCTTGTGCTTTTGGGCTAAATAGGAAAAGTAATGGGGAAGTAATAGCTCAAGCTGAAGCAATGAAAAACCCCTTTGCTGGTAGGCCAGCAAATAAATATTTGTCTAGGACATAAACTTGGTTCCTTTTTTCCTTGATCATAATGGAAGCTGCATTCATAGAGGAAATACCCCATGTGAAAGTGAGCCAAACTTGCTGAGCTCCAGGCGTATTCGAGTGCTCTGTCTGCCTGTCATATGGCAAATTAATTCAATGGCAGAATATGGCACCACTGCCTCAAGCAGGCAAGTGCCATTCTGCAGCAAGCATAGTTCATCCTAATAGCTGGCTCGTGAGCAGCGTATCAGAGTGGCAATGAAGTAACATCTTGCATGCAGGAGATGTGGCAGTAGCTCCAGAAATGAGATTGCAAGTCTGGTTCCATCACAAGTTCCCATTTTCCCAACCATCCATCTAAAGTTCATTCGGAAGCAGTCTTTGACTGCTCCATCCATTCAGATTCAGGCAGTCTGAGTTTGTGAGTCTTGGCTAGGTCTGCTTTGACACCCATTTCTGTTGTGTAGAAGCTGTTTGTGTCTTGTCAGAGAGAGGAAAAAGTCCTGTTAGTAGAGGCATCATAGTTCCTTCATCTGGGCAGATATTGATCAGGTATGGGAGAGTTACCAAGGATGGTGCTTGTCCCATAGGACTGGGATGTGATGGCACTTGGGGTTTGAACATGTAGATTGTTTTTGCCGGTTACTCCATAAGAGAGGTGGAGGTTGGAGGAGGAAAACCCTCCAGCACTCTTATGGGATGTATTCAGGCTGATTTCTGGAGCTGCCTGGGACATGGTCAGGTTCATTGCCACTGCTGTCACAGTAGGGTGGCTGGTTTAGTTGTGCAACTACAGTTCTGTTTTGCCATGCCCCTTGCTGCAAGATGCACAGTGTGAATGTTGTGGGTGGTCCAGGCTCTGGGATGCACCTTGGGACAGAACCTGCTCAGCTCACAGAGTGCCACGAAGCCTTCACTGCATCCTTTGAAGCTGACTTCTTCCAGTGAACCATTGCACTGTCGAAAATGGTGGATTCTGATAAAACTGAGATTCATTAGAGTTTTTCTAATCAGATTATTGCCCAGCTCTCTCATGAATCAGGAGTTATTAGAAACTAATTACATTCACCCTTTTGACTTGGCTTCCAAGTCAGATCTGCAGACAGACACGAAAGTTACTGTTGGTAGTTCAGATCCTGCCAAATCCTCATGAGAACCAGCTACCGAGATTTCTGTGTTTAAGCACTGACAGATGGAAACGGTATCCGCTGCTTTAGCGTTCTTTAATTGAGATCTCAAAGGCATGACAAGGTCCAGTGGCTGGAGACTGAAGCCAGAACGATTCTAATTGGAAATAAGGTACAAATTTTTAACAGTAAAGAGTAATTAACCTCTGGAACAGTTTACTGGGGTATGCGATGGATTTGCCACGGTTTGATCTCTTCAAATCAAGAATGCGTGTCTTCCTCACAAATCCTCCATGGCTCAAACAGAACTTAAGGGGCTCAATACAGACTTTTGGGGGTTTCTTTTAATTGCAGTTGCCTGAGCTGGATGATGCAGGCGGTCAGCCTGTTGTATCTGAAGAGATAAGAATCGGTGAATCTGAACCCAAACATGATCGCTTAATTCCAAGCCCTGCATTGAAACTTAATCTGGTCCTAAATTCCCCCCCTTCATTCTGAATGTCTGCTTGGGGAAATAGAAGGGATTTTCTAAGGCAGTAATTTGGAGTTTAATGCTCTCAGCCCAGGAAGGTCTATGGGGATTTTAGCTGAAGAGCTGAACCTTCGCTTTGGACTGTACAGAATGGCTCTTTCTCAGCCCAGACCTCAGGTGGTTGTTAAAGCCTCAGTTTTAAGTGGTTATCTAGAGGTGGTCCGAGGTGTTGCTGAGCAGTTGCACCTTTGGGAGCCTGGTATTCGCTTCGCATCCCCTGCTTGTAATCATTTGCTCCTCTTTAGAGTTAAATTTATCTCTGTGCCATGCAGCTCTTGAGCTCTCTGGAGTTAATCAGTGGCACCAGAGAAGTGGACTCATGAAGAGCATCATTGGGAATGGAGCACAGGTTAGGAAGCAGTAAAGCCAGCAGTGCTTCAGGCACCTCCTTTCTGCTGAGGTTACATATGCTCTTCCCCCAGTTTCAGGTTTTAATGGCACATTGTAAGGACCGGTGTCTCAGCCCCAGGGATTGGATGCTGTTGCCAACAAAAACTGGCAAGACAGAAGGTGGAAGAAGTCCATTAATTGGCTCCAAGTACCAGTTCCTCTGTAGGGGCTTTTCTTAACAGAGAGAAACTGTTTGGCACTGCAGGGGCAAAGCATACCTGCAGAGCAAATAGCTTTTCTGGGGCTGAAGACATCTACAGACCGTGGTAATAATGCAGCAGAAATATCAGAGCTCGATTTGAAGGGACACCTGAGAACGCAAAGGAATTGCTCTTTATTAAAAAGCCCAGACCAGAACTCTCTCTTGGTGCATATCGAATACAGATTCCTTCACAAGGATCTTTGCTGGAGCAGGGAGGAGGGAGGCGGGTGGAGAAGAGGAGGAGACAGGGAGGGAATTTAACCCTTAAGTGCCTTCCTTTGAAAGCCTTGCTTTGCAAAGAAGTCATTGACACAGGAGCATCTCTGCATCCTTGGGCATCTTATTTGCTGTGTCTGTAGAGAGCAGCTGATGTGCTTTGTGTAAGAGCTGTTTCTGTCTCCCCTGCTTCACCATGTTAAAGCAGATCATCCTGTGTATTCTGGGTTGGATGGAGAACATACAGGGAAGATCTGCATGACCTCTCTAGGCTCAGTCATGCAAACCTGAGCAGCCTGATGACTGCTTTGTTTTGTGTCATCTGCTTATTGCAGTGCTCAGAAGTACCATTAGCTCTGGAGGAGCATCTGACAGGTTAACATAGCATGTGGGTTTGCGTCGCTAGGACCATGGGTCCTCAGTTTATTTGATAGTACCTTTGTTGGACAAGCCTTTAGGGCTTGGTTAAGCCAGTGTCAATGCAGGAGTGACCGCAGAGCAGCAGTGGTGGGACAACCTGTCCCAGAGGGTTTTCTCCTGACCTCCCTAACTGGGAGCTGACTGACTCCACATGTGATGCTGGGAGACACTTACTGCATGCAGATATGCACTTCAGTGTTTTGTCTTGGACCTTTGGGCATTTTGGGTCTCTCCAGGACTGACTCCTGGCATTGGTGACTGCCTTTGTTCTCAGAGGTCTTTGCTGCTTCCCTGCCATCCAACACACTCGATACTGAGATCTTCTTGTCACTGTGTATGCTGGTGTTTGGGTAGGGGAAATCTGGAAGACGTGGTGGTCAGGGTGGCTTTGGAGCATTCACGTGCTGTGAAGTGTTTGCTGTCTGGAATGCTTGGGAATGGCTTTGCTGGCTCTATATGCTGCTGTTCTGAAGCCTTGGGATAGGTCCATGGCATTTGTTCTTGGTGCTTTGTTTTTCTGGAGATGGGTTGGGTGGGCAATGACTTGTCTGTTATCATCCCTAACTTGTGCAGACATAGGTCAAGGTTAGCTGGAAGGTGCTGAAGACAACAGTGGTGTTTTTTAACTCTAGAAGGTACCAAACCTTACCCTAGTGTTCTGCTGCTGACAATACAGAGGCATCCAGTGCATGCCACAGCCACCACAAGTGGCCTGTCTGGAATAGCATCCCGTGATGGCCCATTCTTCCTTCAGATCTTCCTCTACTCTGATGCTGTTCCTGCCAGCTTCTTACCTTCCCCATGCCATGGAGAGTGTCCAGCTGAGGGAACTCATGGTCTTCAACCCCATTTGGGGCAACGTGCCACTCTTTTTGTGTATGCAGATAATGTCTGTGTCACACACAGGGCTGACTCCAGGACAGGAGAGGGTTGCTGGGGCTTTCTGATGAGCAGCAGAATGGAGCTTGCCAGCGGAAGGTTTCACTTGTGTTGCCTGTCGCAGCATGTTTGCTGCTTTACTGACCTGAATCTTTGACCTCCTGCATGCAGAAGACAGAACCTTCATTTCTTCCTTTGTCCAAAGTATCTTTGTTTTCCTCCAGTACTTGCAGGGCATCCTTTATCCATGTTGTAGAATTCCTTGCTGCTGACCTACATTCATTGCCATTAACATTTCTTGTCTTCCATGGGGAAAGAACTTCCCATTTATTACTTTATAATTTGGCTCTCACTTGCCCTCCCAGCCAGAGCAGCTTTCAGCCAGCACAACCTTATTTGATTCCATGGGATTGTGGTTCCTCTGCATTGGGAGTAAAATGGTCTTGGATAATTCCCAATTATCATTCACAGATTCCTGCTCAAATTCTTTCTCCCCATTGTTTTGCTTAGTAATTATTTTCAGCTTTGTTAAGCTGGCATTTTTAATCATCAAGTAGATACATTACTCGTTCGGACTTTATTCTATTTGCACATAACAAATGTAATCAAATCAGTCTCTCATACCTAAGCTGCTACTATATTTTTACATCCTGTCATCAGTTCCCCTTGATCTGTAAAAATGAGGCCTAATATAGCATTTCTTCTCTGTTAGATGCGATTGGTTTTGTGTCTGGATATTTTCAAGGATAATTTTAGGGATTCCAATCACATTTTTTACTGTTTGCAGCGCCAGGCTCCAACATATGGCTTTCCAAATGAAATCCCCACAGAAATGCAGCTCTCTTTCTTGAGTGATGTAATTATCTTTACGATAGATCAGCCCTACACAAAAACGATAGTGTTGTTGGTAATACTGGACAGAGTTTTGAAGAGTCCAGTAATATTTCTGCTCTTACAGGGAAAAGGGAGAGCTGTGCAATCGCATCCTTTATGAACCGCCTTTTCTATTGTAAGAATATTGTATAGGAGCTCTTAATTAGAGATAAGAAATACCAGCAAGTTACAACAACGTGGAAGAAGTTTAGTTTTGTGCCATTATTATTTAAGGGCTAAACAAGGCAGCTTATAGAAATCCAGATTTTTTTTCTGCCTGACATTAATCCTAGACAAAATAATGGAATTGCTGATAGGGCATGTAATTAGTAAAGAATTAAAGGGATTAATGTAAGTAGTGTCAATCAACACGGGCTTATAGAGTATGGTTCTTGCCTAATTAGATTTTTGAGGAATATTACAAGTTGTGTTGATAAATGTAATAGTACTGATGTGATGAACTTGTGGAAAGGCCTGAGGATCCCGGTCCCATCTCACGGCTGGTGCTGCTTTGAGGAGCAGGTTGGATTAGGTGAGCCCCTGAAGCCCTTTCCAACCTGGAACACCCTGTGGTCCTGGGGAAGTTTTGCCTTTGGTTCTGAATAACTTCTTGTACAAGACTGGAATGATAGAAACCAATTAGGCACCTCTGAAATGGATAAGGAACTGCTGTAGTCTCCACTTTTAAATGGGAATTTATCAGTCAGTAGACATGCTTCTAATGGAGTCCCGTGGTTATCACAGATCTATCTTTGTGATGAGGTCAATATCTGAAGAAGAGATAACTGAAATAAGAGACAGATCACCAGTGCAGAATGCTTTAGATCCTATTAGGAACATGAATGAAAGCAAGCAACGTGTTTTAATAGGACCCATATAGAGCTGGCCTGTATCCTGGGAACTGAAAAAGATGTGTGAAGCTATGGGGCCATCAGTCAAGTACAGACCACTACATGGGAGAGTGGCAAAGAGGGGAAATGTTGTCTTTAGGAGGAGGAAGACACTCCTCCTGCAGTTTCCAATTGTACTTTTGGTAGCTTAAGGAAGATGCTGATAGCAACAGTTGGAGAGAAATGAGAAAAAGGTGTGAAGTATTGTTATAGATGGGAAAGCACATCTGCCCACCGGAGCCTGAAGGAGGTGGTTTGCATCCTCTAACAGAGGAAGGTGACGAAGAGAGAGACACAAATACCCTAAAAAGTCTGCCTTTGGTCCAGCAAACAAACATGTAATAAAATCCAATCGAGAGATACCGAAGGTAGGGGCCCTCAGCCTAGACATAAACCAGGTTTTCAGCAGTGAGAGCAGTTAACCTCTCACAACAGCACACCAAGGAACACGAAGCTTTCTGTTTCATTGGAAATTTTTACATGTTTTTCTTTTCCTAAAATATCTGCTCCAGTTTTAGAAGGAATCAGTTCTGGGAAGTCCTTATGGTTTGGGTTATCCAGGGGGTCAGGAGTGAAAATCACAGCAGTCTCGTCTGGTTTTGCCATCAATTAATCCAACAGCCACTGGCACTCTGTGTGCTACCAGCTCAGCTGCCTGTGTGTCGCAGTGTAATGCACAAAGTGGTTTCACAGGAACAGGCTGGTCTAGAAGTGAATTAGGAGTTTTATTTGTTTCTTACCAGCTTAGATGAGATTTTCCAGAACAGCCAATGGACAAGGACTGAATTCTCTGAAAACCTTGTTATTTATTAAAGTGTTCCAGGTACAGATGAATTCACATAGCTCCATATTGATCCCTTCACCTGCTCAGAGACGAGAAGTGCATCCACACGGACCAGTGGCTCTCAGCACTGCGTCTCCTGGGAGCCTGTTTTAGGGGAAGTCTCTGGGCCATTTGTACAACCACTTAACTCGGTTTGGAAACACACAGAGGTAAATCAACGCAACTCCTGCAACGTGGACATTACAAATCATTTTACATGTCACTTGAGGGTTTATCCTTTGGTAATCCAGCCCTTTGCTGCAGTGTGCTGGGGGCAGTGGGGACTCCCATGGGTCACCTACTGGGCGGTTAATGTCATCCTGAGCAGTGTAGATCTGTCCCCCTGTCACCCCACGCTGTCACCAGGACTTACTGGTGCTTTCCACTGACTAAGAAAGCACCTGAGACTAGCAGGTAAAGTCAGGAGAGATGGAGCCCTGATGAGACGTGCTGCACCAACCTGTCCTCATTGGTAACACCTATCCTAATGGACCAGCATTCATCTTCCCTTTCCACCCCACGTGGCTGTTAATTCATGTCATGATTTGGGCTCCGAAAGTCCCCAAATGTTAGTAGACTCGGGAATATTTTCAGGAATTCACCTAGACACTTGGAAATAGTGGGGAAAAAGAACAGAAGCACATGAATGAATGTGATTAACAGGTCATGGTTATTCCCAGAGCCTTCTCTTAAATGTAATTAGTTCATTACAACACATCCATGTTGCAGAACTTCTATAAGCAAGCGTTAACGCCTGTCTACTCAGACTCTTTAAAGTCCAGATCTTGGGGAAGAAAAAGGGCTTGGAATGGAGAGAAATAGCAATTAGAGTTAAATGGCAAAATGGAGAGTTAATGTGTACTGAGCAAAACTCCTTTGAGTGGAAAATGTTTTTTGTGTTAACTTTTGTAAGAAAACAGTTTTCCGTACTTGTCAGGCTTGACAGTTAAAGTTAATGGTGTTAAAAAACAGAGTACTGAAAAATGTTCCCTTCAGTGTAAAAGATTTATTCAATGAGAGTTTGCTTGAGAAGTTATTTTGGCTAACGGTGCTGGCTTTTGCCTAACGCTTGGAACAAAGATCCTTGCTGTGTTTCCAGGAGGGGGACAGCCCCAAATTCACGGTTTCCCAATTAAGATGACATGACCTATTTTCTTGTATTGTTGACCTACTGTTGACCCCTTTTTACAAAGAATGCCACCCTTTAAATGTCTTTTTCTCCCCCCATTCTGGAAAAAACACATAGAGCAAACTCTGATCTCGCTTCTGGAGTGAAGCTTGGTACGTGCTGGGATGCTCTGACACAGAATTTGTGAGTTAATGCAGACTGAAAAGTGTGTTGAATTGTTTCTAGCTATTACATGCTATTTAGCAAGGTAGTTAGGGAGTGAAATTTCCCATGTCATATTTGTATGGACAGAAGAGGGCTGCCCAGGAGCAGAGCTGGCTCTCTCTTTGCTGCAGTGGAGGTATTTGCTTCTAAAGGAGTCGAGGTACAGCAGGGGCATGGCTGGGTGCTGTGGGGCTCTTCACTGGCTGCCTGGTAACATTCTGGGGAAGGCAGGGATTTTTCATAGTTGCCCACCTAAACTACAGTCACAAAGCTGCTTGAACTGACAACCGGTTTGCTCCCTACTCACCTCAGTACTTTTAAAAGCCTAATCCAAAGTGTAGCAGTTGAGGGCAGTTTCGCTCTTATCATCAGAAGGGTTCGTATCTTGAAGCATTCACTGGATTTTCATCTACTTACGACAGTGATAAAGCAGGTATCACTTCACTCTCTGGTTTCCTGGAATTAGGCTGTGGGGCCATATGTGTGTTTTGTTCTGGCTGTGGTCCATGTTCTCCTATAGCAGAGGCTCATGAATGGTCTCTTGAAATCTGCCCATTGCCCCCTCTTTTACCCTCCCGATTTAGTGCTGTTTTATAATCTAGACCTCTCAAAATCTCTGAATTGTACCTATCAAAAATCCTTGTAAATACAGAGTAAGTGTAGATTGGCAGAGCTCCACTGGCCTCCATGAAAAGCTGGTTGGCACCGTTTGAGAATCTAACATGGTACTTAGAATAAATCCATCAAGACTTACTCCAGAGAAGCAGAGATTAACATCAATAGCATTAAAGCTCTGGTTTGGAGCCCACCCATGTCAGGGATTATGTTTTCCTGAACTATTGTTGAGCAAGACTTCACTGGATGTCTTTTTCAGAAGAAAGCTGAAAACATTCTGTGGCTTTCCATGCTCTCTAAGCACACGTACGTACAGGTGCTCTATTTAATACACAACTCTGGAATTGCTGCCCCTTCCAGCCCTCCCATTTGTTTTATCCTGTTTGGATCCTGAAGATCCAGAAACTGAGAGTCTTATTCTGGTTACTGGTTGACTGGTGACCAAGCGTCCTCCTTGCTGCAGTGTGGTCCTTGCTGCCCCATGTGCAGGTAGAGGATGCTGCTAGACCCCTGGGTGCTGTCTTTCCCAGTCCTTTTCTGTTTTCCCACCTATCCTATGGCTATTGCTCTGTCCTCCAGCTGCCAGGGTGCTAGCACAGATGTGGTTACAGGTTGCTCTTCAGGAAAGGATGCAAGCAGAAAACAAACCATGGGGCCTTCCATGTTGCAATATGTGCTTTATTTAAACGCTTCCCAGTGATGGTTTTAATCCTTCAATAAATCAAACCTTAAAGGATACCTCTGTGATGCCAGTGACATGGGGACTGAAGGGAAGTGATATCTGGAAGCTTTAGGAAGTATAGAGTTTAGGCACAGGCATTTGCCTCTGTAGTGAAAGGTTTGTGAAGCAGAGTTAGAGCCTTTCACCCTCCTCCAGCTACACCTCTTTGGAGACACTGTAAAGATGTTGCTTGAGTGGATTGGATGGGGCTTGGAGCAACCGGCTCTGGTGGAAGGTGTCCCTGCTCACAGCAGGGGGTTGTAACTGGATGAGCTTTAAAGTCCCTTCCAACCCAAAGTATTCTATGATACGATTCAATGATTCTGGGATCAGCACCAGTGCAGCAGCAGATTATACCTAGGGAAGAATGTTGATTATGTCCCTTTCTTCCCATCTGTCCAGGAGAGGCTTTGTTAATGTTACAGCTGAGTCAGATTTCCCTGACCTGGGAGATGGATGCATTTTTCCCAAAGAAAATTCTGCATTCCTCACATTATGAGTTCTGAGGAGCCACATTTACCAGTGCGAGGGGCTGGGGAGAGCAAGGAGGTGGCAAGATCCACCTGGATAAAGTCATTACATTGCTACTTTGGCGAATGCTTCTTGAACAGTGGTGGAAGATTATCACATGGAGGAGTCTTTGAGCAAAAACATTCATAACATGGTTCCCAGAATGGTTCCTAAATCCAGCTTTAGGTCCTGTATTAAAAGAAGCCTCATTTCTACTGGCACTTAAAAGCTGCATCTTCGAATTGGAAATGCTTCTGGTGCAGAGTGCCTGAATGCCCAGAGATGGAGTCAGAGCCTAACTTTGTGCTCTTATAATTCAAACCCAGGCACCAGATGATCATTGTCTTCAAACTACTTTGCCCATGACTGTTTTCATTGGAATGAAGGCTTTCTAGCAAGATTGATTTCGGGTTCCCCTCCTCCTTCTCCTGCGTGCCAGTAGCCCTTAGAGCAAATCAAAATAACCCCAAAATGAAATAACTTCCTTACCCATACAGAGCTTTGCGTTGAGTTCAATTTACGAGTATGGAGTTGACTGATGGTTATTGTGCCTGACTGGGTACAGAGCCATCTGCCTCGCGTTAGGCTTCCACGTGCTGCCTCTTCAGCCAGACTTCAGATGGTGGTTCTTGGCAGGAGGAGCCCAGGTTCTCAGTTACATGGTAGTAACAAATGGATTTTTAAATGGAAGGAAATTATATTGTTATCTATTTAGAAGCAGCGCTGCAGTGCCCTGTGTGGAAAGGGAAAAGATGCCCAATGTGTTTAACTTTATTACTATTATAACCCATCATCTTCTCTTGGAAGTAGAGGTGGCTTTCAAACGAGTCCAAACTGCAGGGAATTAGGGCTTTTTTTAAACCAGAAGTATGTTTGCTTTTAATGACATTTTCTTCTATAAAAGCTAAAAATAACATGCCTCATTAAGTTCAAAGCACTCTGGGACACAGTTTGCTCTTTCTGGCCGAAAAGTTGAGGTTTTCCCCAGAGAAGATCATGTTTTCTATTGGGTTTGGTGGTTTCTCTGCCTGCCTGATGCTATGGAAAATACAGGGGAGCCATGAAGCACCATTCACAAACCTGGGGCCTTGGAGGAGCTCAATTCTCATTCCTGACTGGAGAGAACTTGTGGCTGTTTCCTCTGTTTTAGGAGGACAGTGAATGATGCTAACACAGCAGATGTGAGCGATGGAGCCAGACATGCTGGCGTGCGCCTGGGCTTCTCAAACCTTTGGTTTCATGAGAAGATGTTTCTAGTTGCAGACCTTGTGCCACCTCACTGTACAATCCTGCCATTTGGTCCTCAGCATGGGCAAGAAGTGTCATTTTCGTCTGTAGATGGTTTCATCTAGATTGTTCCTACAGTTATATCTAGATAGGGAAAGAGATACTGTGCCAGCTTAGTGAATGGTGCTGCTTAATAAGCAGTGTCAGATGTGTGTGGTGCAGAGAAGTCAGGATGTGAGTTTGGGGCTGGCCTGGATGCAGCCCAGGAGTGGTGTGGAAGACAGGATGCTGGAGTGCAAAGCTGGAGCCCTGGAGAACAGAAGATTGATGGGGGCTGTATGGTTCCTACTGAGAGCAGCAAAGGCTGAGCTGGCAGCCTGCAGAAGGGGCTCTGGTTGCAGAGTGAGGTTAGTGGGGCTCCAGTGAGTGTGGAGATAGGAGGAGGTGAGGTTTTGTCTTTGCAGTGGATGAAGAGGTCAATAGCAAGGGAAGTGCTGAGACACACTGACCTGCTGCCACCTCCTGCCTGGGGAAAGGCTGGAAGCTTAGGGAAGGCAGTGACATGAGAATGGGAAAGCTTGGCATCACTTGTGTAATGTTTCCAAACAGGAGGAGGGACCTGTTGGGCTTCCTGCTGTGCATACAGGTAGCGAAGAGACATCATCTCTCCTGAAAAGTTCACAGGCTAAGTACACCTTACATCCTTAAATGCTCTGTGTTTTGTAGTGGCTGCAGCCTGGCCAGCATGTGTACACGTGAGATCCAAGCTGGTGCAAGGCAGCTTTGGTCTGGAGCTGACGTGTAACTGTGGCGCTGTGCACAGGTTAGTATGCTTGTAGTAGCACTGATACACAATCTTCAGTTTATATCCTCACCTTAGTTTCTACTCAAAGTTGGCAGAAACCTCTGGGCTCAGACTGAACCAGATCAGATTCCCTCTCATTTACTGAGATGGATTTGAGTCGCATCCATTTTCTAGCCCTTTACTGATTGTTTTAAGGCAGTCAGAGACGCAGTTCAGAGCAGATTATTACCTGTCATCTAGAGAGCAGTAAATGGGAGCCTGTGATATTGAACACAGGTGAAATATCAGCCTTTATTGCAACAACTGGATGTGTTTTTAGAATGTTGAGATGTATTTTAAGTAATTTAAAGTCTAGTTATTGCAGTGGGGTTATCTTACTTCACTATTTTCTCCATTTTCAGTGTGAGTTCCTGCCTCGATGAGAGTCTCAGTGCTGCTCCAGAGCACTGAGGTTTTTAGACACTGATCTGCTTTAGGCTGCACGTGGTGACTAGACAGGGGAATATACAAAAAGAAGCATCAGGAGCGATGTGAGAGGGGCATCTGCCACATAACAGATAGTTGCTGATCCCATTGCAAGTGCATAATTAGGCACTTGTTTGCCTGGGGAGCCCCACGGCCCTTTCCCAATTTTCTGAAAGGTTGCATATGGATTTGCAGTGTTTTTGCAGCTGATCCCTCTGAAATCCCATCAGGTTAAGGGAAAGAAAAAGCCATGTTTGTTGGATTATGGTTTCCAGATCCTCAGCTTCTGGAGCGGGCAGGGAGGGGAACGGGGCAGGAATCACGACTCTAGCAATTAATCTCACTGTAGCTTGGATAACCCTTGTCACAGGCTGACAGTGATTTATGAACAAGGCTTTAGGATTTTTCTTTGCTGTCTTGTGCAGGAGCAAAGTTGGAACTGCCCCAATGTAAAGTGACTTAATTCAATGGGAAATGATGGTCTATCAGCCTAAGGGCAACTTGTTGCTTTCCATCATTATTGGGAGGCATGAGAAATGATGCTGGTCCTCTGTCCTTGCAATGGGGATGTGTGTTTGGAGGTATGTGGCAAGGTCTGGGGCTGTTCTCACCACTGGCTGCCTGTGAGCAAGCAACTGAGTTGAAGTTCATAGAATCTTAGAGTGGTTTGGGTTGCAAAGGACCTGAAGATCACCCAGTTCCACCCCTCCCTACTATGGACAGGGGCACCTCACACTAAACCATGTCACCCAAGGCTCTGCACTTTTGGCCCATGGTTCGTGTTATCTTCAGGCATCAGGCTGCTGGTCAGACAAGCACAAGGCCCTAGAAGCTTGTGGTGGTGGTAGAGATACCCATCAGTAGCACAGAGAGGAGCTGCCAGAGCCCTCAGAAACACCATGTGGACTTTTTGGCTTCTTGGTGCCAAGGGGTGGGTTGATTGGGTAAGTCAGGCCTCCTTTACATATAATTTGCATGCATGCAGCCATTTGAGCTAGGAAAAAGCCTCAAATTTCCTTTTTCACCCCTTTCAGAGATCATAGAATCATAGGATAGTTAGGGTTGGAAAGGACCTTAAGATCATCCAGTTCCAACCCCCCTGCCATGGGCAGGGACACCTCCCACTAAACCATGGCACCCAAGCCTCTGTCCAACCCAGCCTTGAACACCGCCAGGGATGAAGCATTCACAACCTCCCTGGGCAACCCATTCCAGTGCCTCACCACCCTTACAGTAAAGAACTTCTTCCTCATATCCAATCTAAACCTCCCCTGTTTAAGTTTAAACCCGTTACCCCTTGTCCTCCCACTACAGTCCCTTATGAAGAGTCCCTCCCCAGCATCCCTATAGGTCCCCTTCAGATACTGGAAGGCTGCTATGAGGTCTCCACGCAGCCTTCTCTTCTGCAGGCTCAACAGCCCCAATTTTCTCATCCTATCTTCATACGAGAGGTGCTCCAGTCCCCTGATCATCCTCGTGGCCCTCCTCTGCACTTGTTCTAACAGTTCCATGTCCTTTTTATGTTGAGGACACCAGAACTGCACACAATACTCCAAGTGAGGTCTCAGGAGAGCAGAGTAAAGGGGCAGGAGCACCTCCCTCGACCTGCTGGTCACACTCCTTTTGATGCAGCCCAGGATACGGTTGGCTTTCTGGGCTGCAAGCGCACACTGCCGGCTCATGTTCATTTTCTCATCAACCAAAGATAATTTTGCTCAGTTGTTCAGTTTGAAAGTAAGCGGACAAGAACATGTTCATGGTGCTGAGGGTTCAGGACTGGAGGTGAGACTGAGAAATAGAGCTGTGTCTCATTCTTCATCCCCTGCTAAACTCAGGCAGTGTTAGAGTTTTGACCACTTCAGCCCATCTCAGCTCCTGGCGGGGCAGTGTCTGGTCTAGTTTCACATCCCTCAGCCATTTGGAGATTCCACATTGCTGCAGTTTCCTGCTGCAATGCAGGCAGCCTCTTTGCCTCTAATCTCCTCCATTCCCTGAAGCTGCCCTTGTCTCCATCTTTCATCCAAATCCAGACAGAGGCTTCCACGCGGTCTTAAGCAGCCTTGTGAACATATCCCCAGATGATTTTCATTTCCGCTTGCCTCTGCCCTTTTCCAATCCAACTAGGAGCGGAGGTTTCCAAATGCCTTGAGGAAAGGCTATTCTTGTGGGTTTCCTACAGGCTTCAGAGGAAGACACACACAGTATTTCCTGAGGGCCTGGCTTTGTGGGGTTTCTCAGTCTTGCTTTCCAGATCTTGCAGCTTCAGGCAAGTTATCAAAATGCAGATGCTGAGCTGAGTTAGGGAACTTCTTGAAGATTTCCTGGCACTAATAATATAGTTAGGCATCAAATTTAGGTTGCTTTGTGGGTGAAACCCTCCTTGTCTCTGCTCTGGTACAGCGCAATGTCCTGATGAAGCAAAAGGACGTGTGTCATTCAGAGGCACAGTTAAGTCAGTCCTGGTCACATTCAGAAGCCCTGACCACAGCTGAGCCTGTTGTAACCTTCCTACCAAATATTTTCTTTGATTCAAAGAAAAAAAAAAAAGGTTTTTATAAAGCATTTTATTTAAATACAAATTTCTGTGGAATGTATGTGCCGTTTTCCAAGAGCATCCCTGCTTTATCAGTAACTCAAAGCCAGAACATCATGGCTGAACAAAGCTATTTACGTCTGAAAGCTTTTCAGTTGGAAATGTGTATGTTTTGGAATTGAAAATCCTGTTTTATGGCTTTCATTTTTATGGGAGCACTGGAAAATTTCTGCTTTGGGGAAGGGCTTTTCTGACTAGTAATCTTTTTATTCTCAGAAGCCAAGAACTCTTTCCTCAGACATATCTACAGCTTTCTTTTTGTCGTATCTTTTTCTTCCTTCTTGCTGCTCAGACCATTTCCCTTGACTTGCTTAACTCCACTTGAAGACCATTCAATGAGAAATGGGGCTCTGTGTTACAGGCTTTGTCACCTGTTTTGGACCAGCTAAGCAACCATCCTGGATAGTGCTCTGCACTGATTGCAGCCACAGAATTGCAAGGTTTGCAGTGGAAGTTATTGAAGGGTCATTTTGCTTATTTTGGGGCCTGAGAATATATAGCAGGGCTTTATCCACCTGAACCTGGTCTCTGCTGAATGACAAAATGCTATGGGCAGGGCAGTCGTGGATGATTTTAGTCTATGACAAAATGAGAGACTAAATGCTGAGTGGATTTAATCATCTGGCAAATACAATGATTAACCTTAAATATTCTGTATGGGGTCCCAGGGTGGAATTTCTGCACAAAATAAGGCTTCAGCCATGGGCATTTATTTGCTGGTGGCTGTGGCCTTGCTGTGCACAGCCAGATAGGAAATTCTGGTTATGTGTAAAGCTGTACATAATGACACTAGTTGTTAAGCAACTGCATAACTTGTCAGGCATAGGAAGGTGCTTTCAGCCTGAAGTGTGGCTTTCCCTTCCCTCGAGAGCCGCAGTGCGCTGGGGATGTGTGTGGCTCTCTGATTTAACTTCCAACCCAGAGTAGGGAGTGAACCTGACTTTCCAGGTGACTTCAGTAGCCTCACACAGTCTCCCATCTCAGCCTAAGCTGGATGAGGTGGCAGGTTTCTGCTTGCACTGGAAGGTGGGCCTGGATCAGACCCATCCTCCTCTATATGGCATTACAGCTTGAGGGCAGGGAGATGCGGCATCTCCTGGCTCTCCTGCATTTTGTCACCTATTGCCAGAGGTCAGGGTCCATGGACAGCCAGCTGTCCTAGCAGAAGGGTTCAGTCGAATTTGACTGTTCTGCATGGAAAAGGGTTTGATCTGAGAAACTTGCCATGGGGTTTGGTGGGTGATGGTTCCTGGCTTGGGTCTCTTTGCCATCGTTGCATTCAAGCTGTACACACCAGCAACTGATGCAAGTGGGAAGATGCAGCCTGATGTTTCCCCCAGACATGCTATTTGGATGTCTTTGACGAAACAGATCCTCCTCTCTTGAGTGCCAAGGTCATCTAGCAGTGATTCTAGCAAAGGAGGTGGGTTTGTGGGAGCTGCTGTGTTCAACTTTGAGGGTCACAAAGACAGCAGTTGGCACCAAATGTGGCATGAAAAATGGGATTAACTGCTGAGGTGGTGTGGCTGTTTTCTTACCCTTGAATGCCTGTTGTTTTGAGCTTAATCATGGCATTCTAATATGGATTTTATGTGAAGGAAATAAATCATGTGTTTAGGCATCTCACAGCTTAAAGTTCAGTATGGGAAAGGTATTTCTTCTGTATGTTTAACTGCTTAATAATAACGGCATTAAAAGTTCATAACATTTTATCTTTAATAGCAAGACATTTACCTTTTCCCTGCAATGCACTGGTGAGTTTGTACATTACATACTTGAGTGCAATGCTGATGATGTTAGACAACGCTAGCCTGGCTTGGACCAAATTACACACTTCTCCGGAAGCCTTCAACTAGTTTTCTCTGTATGGGAGGCAGCAAACAATAAAGGAAGAGAAGGCAGAACAGATAGAAGACATTGGAAGCAACACACAGTGTGCAAGTATGTGTGAAATACTGTATGTTCAAGCTCTAGCAGTGGTGCTGGGCAGAGAGTCCCTCCAGAGCCCATCCTTTGAGTGCTCAGCAGGCACCCATCAGAGAATGCTGGTGCTCAGCGTTCAGCAGACAATGCAAGGAAAGCTTGACAAAGGTGATTTGTGAGAGCAGAAACTGCAGAAAGTCTGGGCCATGAGAAATATAAACCTAATACCCATTATTTATGGTGTGCTGGGATTTCCTGATGGGGTATTTGAGGAGCGCTGTGTGAGCTGGCTTGGTTAAAGCCCTTCCTGGAGCAGTGTCGATGAGCTCCTCTAAATCCTGGCAAGGAGGAAAAGAACCTGAAGTCACTGATGCAGCTGCTGAAGCTGGACTTGCATCCACGGGTTTGGGATGGTATCCTGGTCTGGAGTTGGGGAAAGAAAGGCAATGGTGCAAGAGCCCCCTGAGCCCTAGGGCTTGCAGTGGGACAGTGAGGTGGGAATGGGTTTATGTGAAGGATAAAACATATTGTATAAATCCTACAGAGAGGTTAAATATGCTCTTAAACCCGTGTTCTTCATAATGACTGTGGAAGCCTGGCTGCAGTTTAATGCCTCTTGTTCATGGCTGGCCTCGAAAGCCCCACCACCTTTAAGGATCAAAGCAGTGTGATGCACTGGATTCTTCCTGCTTGATACTATCAGGCAGCTTTTACACCTTCTGCCTGAGAAGCAGCAGTCGCTGCCTCTGCATGACAGGAGAAAAGTATGTTTTAAAGAGCAATATTAATAATAATAGCAACATTAAAGTGTGGGGAAGGATTACAAAGGTAATTCCGAGATCTTGCTCAGTAATTCAGGCTATTAACAAAAGATAATCACCTTTAAGTCAGTCACCTTTAGCCCTGGAGTAAAATGGAGGCACAATTATTCAGTGCAGTACAGAAGTAATTTGAATAGAGATGGATGAACCAGTTCTTGCTTGGGAAACCAGCCAGGGCCAAGTCCTAAAGGAACACAGTGAAAAAAGGAGCAGCAATAAGTGAATAATTCTTGGTGACTGTCTCTCCATTTTTCCATTGGAGCTGAAGTCATCCACCCTTTGGTGTGTAAAAAGGGAAAGGGGGAAACAACAGGAGAAGAATGTTGAAATGCAGTTCTTCATGTTCCTTTTAGGAGTAGCATTTGAAGGCTCTTTTCTCCAGACTGCTATAAAATGTCTAGATCCAGGCTCTGTGTTACGAGGCTTTGCCATCAGAAATCACTCAGCCGTGTGGCTTCATTTCTGTCACTTTGGGTCCGTGGCTGAGGAGCAGCCTCAAGTATGAGGTGGGATGAGCTTTGTATGGAAAAGGTACTGAAAGAGGCCTCAGGAGCCAAGGAAATCAGCATGACCAAAAAGACATGGCCACAGGGTTTATGTGCATAGGAAACCTTTCTGTGCCGGAAACCGGAGTCTCTTTGCCACCGCTGCTGCCCTTCCACTTGTGACCTTTGCCGCCACTATGATTCCTTCCCTTCTGCCCACATCCTGCCTTCTTCCCAGGTTGCTTATTAGTTTTTGTGGGGTTGCTTCTGAATGCTGCCTTGCTGGTTTGGTTGTTTAACAAACAGGGTCACTGGGGTTTTGTGCTGGGCAGAAGGAGCGTATGGCCTCTGGAAGCAGTCAGGAGATTGCAAAGGTGACTTTGGAAGGTCTTTCAAGCTGCAAAGCCGAGCAGTTGGGGCCTTTGAAATGCCTGAGGCAGGGCTGTAGGCACATGCGTGTCCTCGGGATAAGCCGACACTGATTTATCATCCGAGCTTGCATTCAACATGCTCTGATTTTCCTTCCCACAGAAAAGAAGCACCGGAGCTGAGCATCCAAACCCCATTGTTGTCTTTGCGTTGCCTTCATGAGCAGCGCAGGGATGACAGGCAGGCAGAGGTGAAGAAAGACTCAGCCTTGCAGCACGTGGCTCAGCCTGACCCTTGCTCTGGAGCAGCTGAGGATGTCCAGGGTTGATCAGCAGGTACGAGGAATGACAAACAGCATCACCTTCTTGGAAACAAGCCCCGGAGCTGCTGGGAGGCATTGTCAGTGGCTGCTAACGCAGTGAGCAGAGGGAGGAGAAGTGCCAGTCCAGCCCAGTGTGGAGTGGAATACGTTCCATGTTTCTGTTTTATGTCCTGTCTGTGCAAGCGAGGGGCCTTGTGTGCTCATTCCTGTGCTGTTCCCGTGTGGCTCCATCTGGATTGCTGCCTGCTCTGGCTTTATAAACAACATGGTAGGAGCTCAGTGCATGGTTATGCTCAGATATTATCGCAGCGTTAACTCTGGTTACTTGTTTTCTATCACATGGCTCACGTGCAGGCTCCTTCCCAAAGGCTCCTGAGCTGCTTGCCTGCCTGGGTCTAACCTGGTAATGGGGCAGCCTCAAAAGCCTGTTTGTAATGTTGCTACTGGGTGCAACCCTCCGTGTCCTGGAGTATGGTATGGTTATGGTCACGGGTATGTTCATGGGTGTGGTCATGGGTATGGTATGGTATGGTTATAGTCATGGTTATGGTACGGTACGGTATGGTATGGTATCAGTGCTGCCGGGTGAGTCTTTCAGAAGAGTTTGAAGGACATGGGAGAGCCCATGAATGTCCACCAAGGGACAATTTATGTTGTGGAAGCTGACAGAAAAACCACCTCACTCTGCACCAGTAAGTGGAGTGTAGGAAGAGGCAGGGAATTGGGATCGGCTTTTCCGCCTGGAGACCTCGAAAGCAGTGCTGTCAGTCTGGGGTTTGTCTGTAAGCTTTGAGGCAGTGTCTCTGGTGAGACACAGGGGTAAGGCTGCGAGCAGAGGGAGGGGTGGGATCTATCCCTGCCCATTGCACAGCTCGGTAAATCAGAGCAGGGCTGCTTTGAGCCAGGATTCCAGCTCTGTCTGGAAGTTCTCTGTACATCCATCAGCAACTGTACCGTTGAGGAACCTGAACCTTGGGCTTCCACCCACTGAGGTAAACACTGAGGACCCCAAACCAGGATGACAGTAACCAGAGCAGAAAGCTTTCCATCCCATTGCAGGGCAGACCTGGTTTAGACATTTCAACCCAACTGCAAGGTTATAAGGGACGATGCCTGCTCATGGGCCTTCACTTGGCCCTGTAAAGCCCTGCGCATACACTCGGTCTCATTCACCACCTATTTCTGGCTCATGTGCAAGATGCGAATATCTCAAAAAGCAGACAAATTAGCAGTGTAAAACTGGTGTAAATTGTTAGTGCATTTGTTGGACTTTGATGTTCAACCCTTGGTGTGCTGTACTGGGGACAAGCTCTGAGCTTATCACACCATGTGCTGTAGAGTTTTCTGAATGCCCTTGGCCTCCTGCACTGGTCAGATGGGTGCTGCATCCTGGAGATGTGGTTCACATCCTGCTGCCTTCTTGCTGCGCTGGTGTGTTGCAGTAAGGGTGGAATAGATGTCATTGAGTTTGTATTGGGCATTGTGTTGGACCATTTGCTGTTCCTGGGAATTAAACCACGCGTGGATGTTGTCAGCTTGCCCTGTTGTTTGAAAATGAGGGGCACAGAGGTCTGGGCAGAGTTTTGTGGGTGCTTAGGGACTGTTTAGGGACCACATCCCTGTTGAGATCAGTGCGGGTTTGGGGAAAAAAGGAAGGGGAAGCAGCTGAAAATCAAATCCTTCTTTGTTTTGTTCATCTGAAGCCCTAAGCAATTTGTGAGTTCACTTTCGGTATCTGTCTGGTAAAGCAGGCCTTTTTTCCATAGAAATTGCTCTCAGGCTCTTGATCAGCTTGAATAAGCACATTGCCTTCCCTTGTCAGATAGCCCCACTTCAGCTGTAAATCTGATGCTGAGAAATTAGATTTCTCTACTGCTCCTGAGCTGTCATCAGAAGAGTGAGGTGATGGTGATCCATGGGGAGAGCCGAGCGTGGCATCGCTGTTACGTGTCTGCCCATGCAGTGCTCGGCAGGGTTTTCTTGGCTCACCAGAAAGGGAGGTTTGCCCTTCAAACTCTCACTTGATTTGTGGTGGATGAGCTGAAAGAGAGGCGGACTGAACCTGGGAACCGTTGAGCTCTGCTGCATTCAGCTAAACCAAATGAGACAACCTCATAGTGAGTATAACTCATGTTTTAGTGGAGGTAAACGCCTTCCCTGGAAGGGATGGGGTGGTGTCTCCTCTGCGCAAGGCGCTAACACCTTGGTACGAACATGTCCCAGCCATTGACTGACCCTTTGTGTCTGGGAGCCAGAACTGGTTGTAAGACTACTAAGGGATGGCTCATTGCGTCCATTGTTTACTATGACAGATCAAGCACCACCAACTGGTAGTGGCCAAAACACCATGAGTCAGGACTTCAATTCAAGGGACAGCTTAGAAGAAGTGGTTGAAGAAACCCCAAACATTAATACTGAGCTCTTCGTTCTGCTGTTGATAGCATTTACTATTCATGTGTTCAACCTTTCCTCTGCAGCCATAAAATTTAGAAGAGCATTTAAAGAAATTAAAGCAGAGATTTTCTTAAAAATCACGTTTCCAGACACAGGGGACTTGAGAGTAAAGCTCCAGATATAATCCTGAGATTTGGCAGTGCTCTTTGTATCATATTAAGTGATGGTCTACAGCACTCGTTAATTGCTGCAGGCTGAAAACCAGTTCTGGCTCCTGACAGAGGTCTTCTGCTCATTCTCAGCATATACGTTTCTCCAGTTCTTCTGGGTAAGGGGGAAATACCGCTTTGTTTTTGAGGTACAAAATTACACAGTGAATTTAACCTGTATTTGGCTTGCAGAGTGTTTTTAACTGTTTTATTCAAAATGAAATGAGTATTCAACTAAAGTCATCTCCAACTCTGGATAATCGCACAGGCAGTTTGGGCTTTATCACCCTCCATGTCTAATCCAAAATCTATTGAAGCCCAGCAGAAGAGAGCAGGTGGTAGTCAGTGGTTTGGACTTTGCTGGTGGGCACATACAGGATCAATCCACGTTTCTCCTCCCAGGCCTCTGCCTTTGTGCAGGTACCTGGCGAAGCAGCGTTACCTGGCAGGTACAGCACTAGTCTGAAACCAGTTCTGTTTCTAATGTTCATTGAAACTGGAGTATGTTTGGACCCTAGCTCAGGCACTCCTCTGCAGTGCTGTTCCTCTTTTCACCCTGTGAGTTGGCTGCTTAGACACAAAAGCGTGTGGGACATCACCTCTCTGTCCCAGGTCTGGCGCTGGGGACCCTGCTCCAAGCTGAGGCAAGGTTTATCATTGGACTGAGCTCCCCTAAGCTCTGTTAAGATGGATTTATAGCAGCTGAATATGTTGTCCTTGGCTACAGTGGAGACGATCTGTAGATGCCATAGGAGATAACTGTCCCATGGCTCGCTGCAGATGTGGTGGAGAGGGGCAGAACATTGCCTCCTGGATGAGAAAGGTGTTGTGCTGCAAAGCTGTCAAACACAGTTCTTAGGATGCAAAAAATGGAAGCTGCCTCTCGTCCTTCCCCAGCCAGCTCTCAGCCAAATCCCTGCTTTTACGAGCATCCTCCACCTGCTCCTGCATCTGACTGCCATCGTGAAGGATCTGCACTGGTTTTCCTTCATCACTGCTCCCTATCTATAGATGCTGCCTGCTGCTGTTTTGCAGCATGCAGGGGAGCAGCGAGCTCACAGCAAAGGCAAGAAGTGTTTTCACAGTCATCCCCTTAAGGGGACACCTCTTCTGTCCCCTTCTGTGTCCTTCTGTCCCCTGTCTATGGAGCTTCTCACACTGAAATAAGCAGCAGTGATTCAGTGGTGTGTGGGACTGGGGTAGAAAGGCAGTTTATCTCAGTTGTGATTGGAAGTGTTCCCCGGTTCCCCTTGTACCATCCCTGCCCCTTGTCTGGGTTTGTGGGGATTCTGTGTGCGAGTGCTGACATGTTCCAGCAAGCTGCCACGCAAACACAAACATCAAAGGGCTGGCGTGTGTGTTTTCTGAAGCAGCTTTCTAGGTTTTACTGGGCTATAAAAATGCAGTGATGAGGATATAAAAACAAAGCTGTAATGGACTTAGCAGAGAGCCAAAGCAAGCGAGGAGAGAAATGATGAAAATGAGAAAACGGGGTTATGAGCAAGGAATGATGTATCAGCTCTGTGTCAGGAGGAACAGATTTTGGAATAACTGCGAAAGGGCATAAAACTGGTTTAGTCATTAAGAAAAGAGAAATAGAAAAAGAAAGAAAAAGAGGGAGGGAAAAAGCCTGATAAAGATGAATAAAGGGGGGAACTTCTAAAGCATAAATTTCCTGACTGCGTGACACTGATGTTTTGAACAGTTGTTCGGTGTGAGATAGCAGCAGTGATTTTAATGAACTTTAAAGCACAGTATAAATAGGAACAAACAAAGGCAGCGATCGCATTAGCGCAGAGCCAGGCACTGAGCTAATTGCCTGAACAGGATTTAAATGGCAGGTTATTATTTTTTTATTTACATGTATAAACCTATTTTTCTCTTTGGGCTTAAGAAAATAGACGGAAATAAACGTGAGCATCTTGATTTGGGTTTTTGAGGGAATCAAATGCGTGCTTGATTTCCATGAAGTACTTGAGCTGTCGAGCCAAAGGGTAGTGAAACGGGTGCAGCAGAGAAAGAGGGAGCCTTTTGTTAGCCTGTGAGGGGGCTGGCTGTGTAGAAGAATTTCTTTCAGTGTGATGCACAATCTCTCTGATGTTTCAAAGGGATTTCACAGCGCATGGGCACTTGGAGGATCAGAACCATCAGAAGTGGGGAGAAGACCAGGTCACCTTGTACTTGGAGTGTATCACCTTATTCTCATCCTAGGCTAGAGATTTGCTGTTCCTTTGGCTTTTCAGATTAGAGCATTTGTTTGTACTCAGGCCTGCTTCTTGGTTTGACTCATGGGGCTAGATACCCCCACCACTGTGGGCCAGAGATATGCAGAAGTGCCTACCAGGGGAGGAACTGATGGATGGCAACCTGCCCCTCATCTTGGTTACTGTGAGAGATCACTGATGACTGCTTTCCTGGCTCAGTATACTCAACTGAAAGACAGTCAGCTGCATCGTGGACCAGCTTCACTTGTGGGTCTGGCATTTCTAGACAAACCTCTCCAATTTTATCCTATATTTGATGGACTAAGCCACCGCTGTGGAGACAGGCAAAGGCAGCCAGCCCTGAATGTTTGCTGTGTTGGAAGCATCCTGGCCTTTGTAATAAGCCATTTGTCTTGTTAGAGAAATTAGTGGTCCTTCAAGAACTGCTCAGGAACTTCATTAAAAATTATAACCTCTAATTGGGTACATGACTGGAAAGCCAATGTCCTGTGTACCTGACGTGTAGAGCAGTACAAGTTCCGATTGTGATCACTGCCTTCTAATTCCCATCCCAACTTGACCCTTGAAGACTTTGACCCCACCGCAAGCATTCATGAGCCCATCAGTTCTCCCCAAGGCCCACCATCACACTGCTGCTTGTAAAATAAGTGCATTCTGCATTGGGGAAGGAGTTCCTACACCACAATCACTGCTCTCACTGTTGCCTTTCGCAGTCCGCCTGCCTCTTGTGGGCCAGTTCTCCCTGAAAGAGGCAGTTGCCAATGTGTTTCTGTGCTGACCCCTTACAATCCTTGGATATTTTGCCAAAACCCAGCAGCTGAAGCAGGGAATCATCTCTGATGTGTTAACCATCATTCTGGTTGTGGATCAGAACAGTAGCGTGTGGAGAAAATCCAGCCCATCTCCATCAGCTCTTCCAACTGCTGCCTCCCATTATTGTTTTCCTCCTTTGATTTCCTCTTCAGTGGAAGTGTGATTAATCCTCACTAGACTCCATATTTTAAATTAAACTCCTGGAGGAGGCCACATGCTTTTCATATTCATTCTTCCTCACCATGAGAGGGACTGGCCCATGATGGACATTTCTGAGCTGCCCAGATGGCTACATATTAGAATGATTACAGTTATCAGCACTGAGATTAAGGGATTTGGGTTAAGAAAAGAGAGAACCAGGGAAGGAAAAGCAGAAGGAAGGCAGAGGAAGAAAGATAAAACGCTTCAATACCTTCACAAACAAACTCGAAACAGTTTAGCAGTCCATTAGCTCCTCTTGCCCACTTTATTTTTAGTGGCCATAGTCTGAGATATCATGAGAAGTTCTTTAAAGCATGTGCACAGTTGGAGGAAACAAGCCAGCTTAAAGCAGAAAAGAGGCCCCACAACCTTGCCAGCTTCTAGAAACCAGTTTGAATTGAGTGCTTGCTCAAGGTTGCCAAAGGCTCAGAGAACCTAAAGGCTCTTGCAGCGCTGTTTGTAGAAGATTTAATGGGTCAGTCTGTTCTTCTTGGCTATGCTGAGCTGCGTGTTTCCGAGCCAGGCACTCTGACTATTTTAGTGCCAAACTCCCTGTACAGTCAATGGGGCTGATTTTTGGGAAGTGCCTGGCCTTGCCTGGCTTGGAGCTATTGATCCTCCCTCTGAATGATTCAAGTGGCTCAGCCAAAATGGGGCAGACCTTGGCCTGGACATGCTGAGTTAGGATGCTCCTGTCTGCTGAGCCTGGAAGGTCCATGCTGCAGGTCCTCATTCCAGTTCAATGGGGATCATTGTCCTGGCTTTTCTCATTAGTATCAGCAATGAGGATTAGCTTGATGTGGTTTATTCATAAGGTTTAAACACCTTTCATCCATGCGTCCCAACAGGGATGTGCAGCGTTGACTTTGCCCTTACTATATCTCGGTGCCATTCAGAGTAGCATCTATTCCCCAAAACCTCCCTAATGTTTCCCACTCAGCCATCCTTGGTAGCAGGATACAAAGACCTTTTTATGCTCTACTGAGGAGCAGTGAGTTCACAACAGGAGACCCCGTCCACCCTCCTGCAGCTCCCTGACCTGTTCCACTGGAGCTGCAGCTAAGGAACAGCCAACTCCATTCCTGTGTCCTGGGCTGGAACGTGCGCTGGATGGGTTGAGGTTTCTGCAAGCGCCGGTTTTTCTGAGCTTGTGCAAACTCAGACTTTACAGAAGGTTGTAAATTGCCCACATTTTCTCAAGGACAACCACAGGGACATCCCCAGGAAAACGCCTGCTCCAAAGCGGGAAAGGCGGTGAGGAATTTCTGAGGAAAAAAGGTTTCTTGAACTGTTTAACTTAGCTGAAGAATGTTATTTTTGCTTCTGTCCTTATCCCAGAAAGGGGCAGGTCATTGAGATCTAAATTAAAGAGGAAAGATCGCTGGAGGCAGATTGTTCACCTGTAAAATCTCATCTCAAATCATTAAAGTTTGGCCAAGTTGTGTAAACAAGCGAGGGTGAGAAGCGTTCAGCAGCTTTAAAACGTGATGGTTTATTGCAAAGATTCAGAGGCAATTGCATCAAAATCACAAGTTTGAAAGATTATTGAGGAAATTTATGATTAGAATAGGCCAGAATTTCAGTTGCTGCCTTGTGTAAATGCAGATAGGATTGCCTTTCATTTCATGCTCACCCACTATTTTGTTCAGATACCCTATCAGGATATTGTCAAGCATTCAATGGTAAGAGGTGAATAGCCTGGGTAAAGGATGTGCTATCGGATGTTTATGCCGCTCCTGAGAAACACTCCATAGTTCACTGACAGCAGTATCTTGGGACTCTTTATCAGGAATGTAATAAGGCAGATAGAGGGCAAAATTCAAAACATATTTGGTATGGACCTCTGAGATCTGGGGCGCTGCGAATCACTGCCAAAGCAAAGCTGTCCCAGAATTGACCTGAAGAAACTTCTTGCACATTTTGGGGAAGTCGTGGAAGTTCGGAATGGCAGAGGTGAGAGGCAGCTGCTATCTCTGAACAGGCTTTGCTTTTACAATGAAAGCAAGCTATGAGATTAATATTGGACCCAGTGAATTCCCAAATACTTCGTTGTTCCTTGCTCTGTTTTTTTCCAGTCATTACAATCCCTTTTTTTCCCCCATGAAAACTGGGTCTGTTCCATTGGTCAAAACAAAGCTGTTCTGTATTGTTCTGACACCAAAAACATGGCAGTGAAGTGAACTGAAATCACGTTTTCTCCAGTGGATTACCGAGAGGCAAATTTAAAATGGTATTCCAAATAATAGCTCGTAAGTACAATGGGAATGATGAGCACCCTTAATCATGCCTTGTGGCTATGTTTGTTAATATGAAAGCAAAGCAAAGGAGTATTGTGACATTTTTCATATTGTTTTTAATGTAGTCTACAGTTTTCAGGCCAGATTTTAAGATGGAGCAAATAACCTTCATTACCTCCAATATAAATAGGCTGCTCTACACTGGCCAAGCCTCTGACCTTGTTCTGCTTTAAAAAGGCTCTTTCCCCTCACAAAGTCTTGCAGTAGGAAAGGAGAGCGGATCTGTGGGACTCTGGTTCGTTTCTGTTGGAAGTCTGTGCATCAATCATAGGTTTGACGCACTAAATGTTTCTAATTAACATCCAGCTTAAAACCACATGTGCTTCAGCCCGTGTTCAAACGCTGGGGCTGCACAGGTAAAACCATGAACAGATGGCAGGACATGGCTGAACTGGCAATCAGGCGAGGCATTAGTCCACTTTAAGCAAAGCAGAAGCCAGAGCAGCAGTTGTGATTTCAGGCTGCTCAATGGGCTGTGTCCCAGTGCCTTGGGAGGGCAGTGCCCTGGGGAGGGCAGCGTGTCCCACTGGTGTCTGTGGTCACAGACCTCTTGCCGTGCTTAGGTCCTTGTCTGGGGGAGGAAAGTGCTCATGGCCAATGTGGCTTCTGACTGCTGGAGTGGCTGGCAGTGATTTTTCTGAGCGGGGGGAAGGCGTTAAGTGGGATAGCCCAGAGAGGTTTTGGATGCCCCATCCCTGGAAGCATTAGAGGTCAGGTCGGACAGGACTCTGAGCAGCCTGGTCTAACAGAAGATGTGAGACTCCACCTGCTGTACTGTGTTCAGCTCTGGGGCCCCCAACAGAAGAAGAACATGGAGCTGTTGGAGCAAGTCCAGAGGAGGCCACAGTGATGCTGCGAGGGCTGGAGCAGCTCTGCTCTGGAGCCAGGCTGAGAGAGCTGGGCTGGGGCAGCCTGGAGAAGAGAAGGCTTCTGAAGGGGAGACCTTAGAGCAGCTCCAGTGCCTAAAGGGGCTGGCAAGAAAGATGGAGGGGGGCTTTTTATATGAGCACATAATGACAGGACAAGGGGAATGGCTTTAACCTACCAGAGGGGAGACTGAGATGAGCTCTTAGGCAGAAGCTCTTCCCTGTGAGGGTGCTGAGGCACTGGCACAGGGTGCCCAGAGAAGCTGTGGCTGCCCCATCCCTGGCAGTGTTCAAGGCCAGGTTGAACACAGCGGCTTGGAGCAAGCTGCTCTAGTGGAAGGTGTCCCTGCCCGTGACAGGGGTTGGAACTGGATGAGATTTAAGGTCCCTTCAACACAAACCAGTCTGGGATTTTCTGATTCTCTATGTCTGTGCTCATTGCAGGGAGTTGGACGAGATGACCTTTAAAGGACCCTTCTAAGCCAAATCAGTCTATGAGTCTATGACAGCAGCATCAGCAGGGGTGGGTTTGTTGATATCTTTTGGATACTGCACATCTTTTCCTCTCTCAACTCACAAAACCAAGATTTGCTGCAGTCAGGCTGGTGGCTTTGCTGGTTGTATGCTTGCCCCTGTGGTGATGTCTGCCCTGTATCCCTTTAGTGCTTTTAGTGCCATTCCTGGAACTACCCAGTCTGGGGAGAAGCATTTGAAAGCTGCACATCATTAGCATGCTGAAGCAGAGGTAATGTATGTAAAGCATTTGACCTCCGTCTGGCTCCGGTGGCTGAGACAAATTCTGATCTCATTTACAGCAACTCAAATCCGGAGTATCTACATTAAGCACATGAAGTTTAGTGGAGTTACTCTGAGTTTATACCGCTTCACCTGGTAAACGGAAGATGTCACGAGCAACCTTTTCCTGACCCGAGGGAAGGAAGTAATGAAGGCAACCTGCAAATGAAAGGATAAAACCAATCCCGACAACAGGACTTCTGCAGGGGTGTGAAATTTATTGGGAGTTGCTGCCTGCTCAGCATTATTTAAAACCAGTTCACGCATTTGGTGCAGGAAGTATGGAAATGGGAACCTTACTGTAGGCATCAAGCTTTTAAAACGTGTCAAAGGCCACTCAGGGTCTACCTGGAGAAAAGGTTGATTATGGATTGAGAGTAGCTTAAAAATGTTGAAGTGTGGGGAAGGGTGAGGTTTTCATTTCTCATTTTTCCTTCTTTTTCCAAGAGGGAAGGGAAGATGGGGAAGACTTGAAAAAACCCAAACCAAAGCAGAAAAGAAGGGGGAAATGAATGCTGGAGCCAGTTTCATGCAAAATTAGTTGGAGGAATTCAATATCCCACAAAACCAACAGTTGCCACAGTTCTTTATTCTCTCTCTGCACGTGTAAAACCCCGGTGAAAGATCCACCCTGCGTTTCAGTTTGGCTGGTCCCCGCACGCACAGTCCAAATCCAACATCTCTACCTATTCTCAGTATTAAAGAGTCATTTTATTTTTTCCATATATACAGAAAATCCGAACCATCTGGAAAACTGAGGACTTCTTTGTGTGCAGCCTTCCCAGGCTGAATCCAAACAATCCCTGAGAACCTGTGCTTTCCGGGCAGTGGATGTGGTGGAGAGACCCAATGAACATGGATGAGGAGCCTGATTTGGGTATCAGATGCACTTCGGAGATGTGTTTCCTCATTGCTTTTTCATGGGAGAGAGCCAGATGTAGTGTCAGCTTTCTCAGCACAAGCATTGTTGGTCTGTCACCCACACGTCGGATGTTAATATATAGATGATGGATTGTGAAAATATTTAAGGTTCCAGAGAGAGCCTTTATTCATCCTTGCAAGGACGAATAAAAGAGAGGCGAGAAGGGGCCTTTAGCTCGCTGGCATGATTTATCCATACCGGTGGATGTCTGTGTCCTTGGGATGAGGAGGAGGGAAGAGCTGCTGTGTGGGGAGAGGCAGCTGCTCTCCCTTCGTGTGAACTACTCTGGTTTGGGTCCCAGCAGTGAGACACACATGGACCCTTCACCTCATCACTGGGCAGCCCATCTTGATAGGCACATGTGGATTGGCAAAAGAAGCTGCCTTTTCCTTTGGGATGGTGGAATCCTGCTGTGCAGTGAAACATGGAGAGTGGACTAGAGTGGAGTGATGAGGGCTGAAAGGATCTTTCCTCATTCACCAGGGCCAGACTCTTCTGCCTAAATGTAGATGCCCCAGGTCCCTGCGGACAGAGATCAGCTCTCCATGTGGTCCTTCACCTCCTGAGGTACATGCAAGGAGCAAGGAGATATTAGCTCTAAAAGTGCTGTTTTTCTCTTGTTTCATGTCTCCTTTTTCCTTCCAGGCTGTGTCTGTGGTCAGCTACCCTCTGTGTTGATTTTCTCCTCCATGTGTTGTACCACGAGGTTCAGTTTTGGGGCAGGCTGAGTCCTCGGCTGCTCTCTGCACACTGCCCAGGTCTCATTCCAGAAGTGCTTAAATGCTCTCATTTGTCATTATTAGACTTAATTTGGACAAACCCACCACAGATTAGATCTTTCTTACAGGACCTGGCTGTCAAATAGTTTTAAATCACAAACCAGTTTGTCACTTCAGATTCTTAAGAGATCTATGCTGTGCTTTACAACTTGGTAAGCCTGAGGAACACATGCTGGGATTTCCATGCACGCTCTTGCTTTCAGTGCAGGAGGAAACCCATAGCTGGTGCAAATCTGAGGCTACATTTGTTAGAGGTTCTGGACCTCTGTCTGTATTTTCTTGCTGATCCCAGGTAAGAATTATCCAGCTGAAGCTGATGCAGGTTTTCAGGGAGAAAAGGGATGTGATGGAAAATACTTCCCGAGCAAAGGTGGAAGCTGTTTGTGCTGAGTAACACAATTCCTGTATCCTGTGGAATGCTTTGCTGTATACTGGTGGAGCACTCCTTAGCGTAAACAGTGATGGGAGAAGAAGGAGGGGAAACAGCATTAGTTTGCCATAATCAAGTGTATGGAAATTAGTAAGCATTTGCCATATAAACGTTTGGCCGAGTTTCCTCTTGCAAGTGAGTTTGACAAGCCTGGGAGACACTATTACACACAAGTGCTTCTGTTTGCTCCCTGTGCAGCTCTTTGCAGCAGCTGCCAGAGACCTGACAAGCTCTGGACATGGGTAAATTTCTTCCATGTGCTGATTTGTCAGGTCTTGTGCTGCAGAACACATCAGATGCTGGCAGCTGCCCATCTGTGGAAGGGCTTGGTGGCTCCTGTACCATCAATGGGCTTTAATGTAATAATCTGAGAAATGAGGTGGGTCTGTGCTGACCAGGCCCTGTGTTTTTTTACCAGGTTGATGTAATACACCTCTCTCCCCCTAATTCACTGATGCAGTTGTGTTTCTTTACAAGGAAAATAGCCAGCAGCACAGAATAAATGACAATTTACCAAAAGCCTTCCAATGTTGAGCTGTTACATGCTGGGGGCCTGGAGCAGCCCTCTGAAATGGAGCCAGTGAGCTCTTAAAAGAGGAAAGAGGATTCTTCAACAGAAAGTAGAGCTGGTTTCTGCCTTTGTGGCACGGTTAGTTAACTGACTTCATTAACTCCCTGGTAATGATGAACAGGAAACAGCGCTGCCAGTCGGGTTCAGGCTGTATCATAGAATAGTTACGGTTGGAAGGACCTTATGATCATCTAGTTCCAACCCCCCTGCCATGAGCAGGGATGCCTCACACATCTGTATTTATCACTGAATTGATTGGAAGATGCTTCAATGCAAAGTATATTAGGGACAAGCAAGCCCAAGGTCTTGCTGCACTGCTGCTAGGAGGTCCCATACAGCTGAGTTTATGTGAAAGCCACAGCTGCCAGGACTTGGTTTAAGCAGTTATCTCAGGGAAGCAGTTGGCTCTTTCCTGCCTGTGTCTGGCCCAAATCCAAAGCACAAATGAGGCTGAAGAAGAATTGGGTGACTGTGACCGCTTTTATCGTCTTTCTTTTTAGGTCCATCTGGTGGATTAGCTTGGGGTGGACAAAGCAGCATTAGGGTCTGAGCCTCTTGGTGTGTGTTGAAGCCACTGTTAGACAGGGCTCTAAGGCTGACTAGCAGCAGGCTGAAGAGGCTGAGCTTCTGCTGATACCCAATTAACTGATTATCCCAAAGGGAATTGAAAATGAAGGTTATCTTTCAACTTGTGATGAGCTTCCAAATAAATATTCAACATGCATTTAATAAGACAGTATTATGCATTATTTAAGTATCAATTGATGGGTAGGAGACGAAACACTACTGATGCTGAGATCTGAAAGGCAAGGGCAGAAATCTGGCAAGTGAGTCATTAAAGGAGATTTATATCACTCTTTTAACTGTATTGTTATTTACACAGTAATCGTGAACAGAATTTTAGCAAGAATTGTTTCTGCATTTTGGTTGTATGAAGACTGTTCGGTTTTAAGCACAAGATGAGCGAATGTACAAAATGATCAGGGAAAAGGGGATGTCAAGGCAAAGATAATCCGGCCTTCAAGATCAGGGGTAAGATCAGCTCTTCTGGGACCAGGGTGTAACTTTGTTCCTTGGAGTTTTGTGCCTGTTTCAAAGGGAGTGTTTCAGGTCAGGGGCTGAATCTTTTCCCTTGGACTTGGAGGGTTTGATTCTTCTCTTGCTTTTGCTTATTTCAGGATGGACTTTGGGGGCAGAAGCCCTCTCTGAGGAGTGATCTGCTGCTGGAGGACAGTCCAGCTCCTTATCGTTAGTGTGAAGTTTTAACGTTGTTGGCACTCAAGGGAAGTTCTGACTGTTGCAGTGTACAGAGCAATAATGTGCCCTATTCACACTGAGGCACTGTATGTAGCATGGGGTTCTGGCATGCGCTTCCCAAAGGACCCCCTGTTACGGATATCTAATGTATCAGACAACGAGGACCATTTTTGACGTGTGCTTTTCCCTCCCTAATACTTTTGCTCCTCCAGTCCAGGTTACCTGAAACCTTGGTTTGAACTGGTTTGAACTTGGTCCCATCCCTGCCAGAAAGCAGGATTTGGATGAATGCACCATGGTTTCAATACCATTGAAACGTCATTGAAACCCTTCTCCTGTGGGATACCAAGAGCAGGATCAGCCTCGCAATACTGGGAGACGCCACTTGGTTAATTAAATTAACTGGTCTCTGAGACAGGAGTGAAAACAAGAATGAAAGGAGGAGAGTGGGGTTTCTTTCCATTGCATCCCTGCCTTTTCAGTGCTTCATTCGTCAGCTCCTCCTGGCAGCTCAGGGTAGGCTCTGTTTTCCCTGACACCCCATGGTATTCCAAATATTATTTTATGCATTTCTTCTTTTTAAAAAGGTGCTAAAATGAAAGCAGAGGCTGTGTCCTCGGTGGTGGTACCCCCTTTTCCAGCCCTCTGTTAACAAATTTATTAATCTAGTTGGGATTATTTGTCTTTCCTCATACCAAATGTTTTTCCCTCTGAAGGAAAAACTCCCAGTGTATTATTAAAGGCAGGTCAGACCCCAGTGCCCTTTTCCTTGTTGCTTCAGTGTTTGGAAAGAAAACGTCAGGGGTGGGTTTTTTGAAAGGATGCTGTTGAGAAATAAGGACTTGAGTTCAGTTTGCCTTTAATTTTCCCCTTTTCCCTCGCTCTTCTACTCGGTGCAACATGACCTATTTTCAGTCCACATGCAGTTTCCCAGGCTAATTTATCTAGTACTGCCTATTTGCATTTTCATTACTTTTGAGAAGGATTTTTATCTCCAGTTGATTTGAAAAATCACCTGTTTTATTGGAAATATAAATAATTGTCAGATGTTCTCGCTGATTTTTATGGAGATTTGCTTGAAAGCCTTTATTTTGCATCCAAGATTTTGGTGCCCATCGCTGTATTTCTTAATACCTTTAAATGATCTCAAGCAAACCAGCTCAGAACTGGAACTCTGAATAATTGATTATTTTTTTTTTCCTTTTCCTTTTGGTTGTTCAACTAAAAAATGTGGCTTGGTTTCTTTCTGATCATGCTAAGAGGAACATTGTTCAGCAAAATGGATAGGAGACCCTAAACCTTTAGCTTGATTCATTTTGTTTCAGCTGCATGCTCTGAAACCATTTAAATCCCTCTTTAAAAATGGAATGCTGATAATTTTTGGAAACAAATGTTCCTAGGAAGGAAAAATTTAAACACGAAGTAGGAACATTTTTTTCTCTTCCCAAATATACCCGTATTCTTCTCCCTTAGAGAAGTTACCGTTTCTTTCTTAGCATGTAGCAGTTTACCATGCGATGGTTCCCGTCCATAGTTACTGCAGGGTCCCTAAAAATTCAGCGTGAAAAAGAGATGCCTCTGGAAGGTGGTTCAGTCCTTCTGCATTTCCCTGATAACCATAGGGTAACTCTTCTGAATGATGTTCTTTCATATATTTAAGGTCAAAGGAGACGAACCTGGGCCTGTGGATGTACTCTGTTAAGTGCAGCCTGAATTGTGAAGTGTTTAAACCTGCTCTCTTGCATGTTTAGGGTCTAAATGTATTGCATTATATGGCAGAGGCATTGGGTGACAGTGGGGTTCATAAGTGAAAGGCATTAGCATCAAGAACAATATGTAGATTAGTTGATATTAACAACCACGTTCATTTAGATGAAGTTGATGAGTCAGCAGAGGAGGTTCCTCCACAAAGCAAGTGATGTACCAGTGACCTTGGGTGGGGATAGGAGAGGTCATACTGTGAAATATGGCAAGCCTGTTGAGGCACTTGATGCTTTTAAGGTGAGGCAGGTATGTATTAATACCACTGTTTCATTAAAGTTCGAGCAGGTTCGTTCCACCCTCGTAACCGGATCTGTTTTGCTATTTCTGATGGATAGCCTAAAATCCCACATAGGGTTTTGCCTGGTGCAGGCAGTTCAGGAGTGGGTGAACTGATCCTTGTAGGGAATATTTAGAGATTCAGGTAGTCTAAAGCATGATGGAAAACATTCAAACACAAGGTGTGTTTTTATCACGGGATCTTTGTGTAAGTGTCTGCGAAATACAAGCTTGCTGCTTATTTTGGAAGAAGGGCTAACAGTGTTTTAATTATCCCTGAGCATCCTAAGCTGACTCACTGTAATGTAATTAATAAGGCCATCTTTCATTCGAGGGCAGTGGTAAGAGCTGTTGCTAATTACTTCACGGGTATCAGAGCAATGTTGCTGAAACAGGAGCTCTCAGTGCCCAGAAGATGGTGTTGGAAGATGCTGATTCTCCACAAGTCTCATGTACTCTTTGTTACTGCTGCAGAAGCGGCTGCTGGCAGTGAAGCGGCTGCTGGCAATGAAGCTGCTGCTGCCTGCCCAGAGCACGGCCCTCAGAGGACTTCATTGGCTCAAGGAGCAGCTATTTCCTCACATCGACATAACCCGTCTCCACTGCCAGTGTTTCCTTTGGTCATGCTGGGGTCTCTGAGGACAGCCTGGGCTCAAGCCCTTGCTCCCGAGTGAGGATGTGCTTGGTGGACAGTTTTCAGTGGCATGAATGAGACTGGAAGGTCAATGCTGGAAACCTCATCCAGAGAGAACTGAAATGTGGTACAGGATGTTGGGCAAAGAGATTGGTGCTGGCTTCCTTCCGTGTCAAACACAAGGGAAAATGCAAGGAAGTAAATGCAGTTCCTTAAAGTTTTATGAACTTTCCTCAACTTCTGCATAATTGAACTTATGAGTGGAGACTCTATTATTGAACTTATGGGAGACTCTATTATTCCCTCATCCATTTGTTTAGAGGTATGGACATGAGAGTGCTGGAAACATCTGAAGCCTTATCTAGCCTGACCTGCTGAATAGCAGACTATAAAATGTTGTCCATGAACCTCACCACTGAGCCCACTAACTCATTTCTGGCTAAAACATCTCTTGTGCTCTAGGCCTGAATAGGCCATGTGGTGGGTAATCCACCATTTCCCTTAACAGTTTCTTTTGATGGCAAGACTGCCTCTCCGTTTAAAGCAGTAATTATCCCTGCTGCTCCTGTCATGGATCTGATCCGTGGTTCACTGTAGCTTGCAGCCTGGAGTTGTGAAGGTCAGCACTAAGCTGGAAGCTTGCTGTAGGTTAGGAGGGAGATGGTTTGGGTACAGGAGATGGTACGGGTACAGGAGATGGTACGTAGGAAGCCTGAGGTGTAAGGTTCAGGTCTCAGCAGTATGACCATGTTTTGAGTGGCAGAATCATAGAATCCCAGACTGGTTTGTGTTGGAAGGGGCCTTAAAGCTCATCCAGCTCCAACCCCTGCCATGGGCAGGGACACCTTCCACTAGAGCAGGTTGCTCCAAGCCCCTGTGTCCAACCTGGCCTTGAACACCATCAGGGATGGAGCAGCCACAGCTTCTCTGGGCACCCTGTGCCAGCGCCTCAGCACCCTCACAGGGAGCAGCTTCTGCCTGAGAGCTCATCTCAGTCTCCCCTCTGTCAGGTTAAAGACATTCCCCTTGTCCTGTCCCTACAGGCACTTGTCAAAAGTCCCTTTTAGAGCCGCTAATAAACCCCTTTAGTGTGGGCTTTATTGGTGGCTCAGTGAGGGCTCAGGCCAGAACCAGTGCTGCTGTCATGGGGAGTTGCAGGGGTGTCAGCGGAGCTGGGTGAGGTCCCTGGGGCATTGCTGGAGCTCTGCTCTGCTTCAGCTGTGCACAGCATCAAGACTGACTCGGCAGGTTCCTGCTGGGTTGCCTTGGTCAAACTCAATTTGAAACTACAGTGTTTCCCCTTGCCTTGACTGTCTGCAGCCCTTTCCTGTCTTTGTTATCACAAGCCCTGAATTGACTCACAGCATCATTCAGCTCCTTGTTTGTCTCCTTCCTGGGGCTCCATAACTACAGCTGCTGCTGGGACAGCAAGGCATGGTCTGGGAGACCACCAGCATAGCCTGTGGGGAAACATCAAACACCCCCTGCATCAGGATGTGCTTTCTGCAGTGACTATGTGAGTCAATGGGTAGATTTGCCTTTCTCTGGACTGAGCAAAGACGAGGTGCATCCTGTTCCACGCTGCCTGGGCAAGCAGCAGCAGCCCGCTGGCTCCAGCAAGGTGAGCCATATTTCACTGGGGAAAAACTGTGGGTGAATGTGAGAGGCAGCTGGGGGCTGCCTCCTGAACAGCCTCGCATCGACCATCTCTGTTTGCAGAGTGTGTTTTTTCAGAGCTTGTCATTTCTAAGGGCATTGGTTTTAATGTGTTTTCTTTGGATGGAGGTTTGACAGCCGAGGAATCGGCTCAAAGAAGGAATGGCATTCCTCGGACTTTCACCTCAGCATGCCTTGACTGGAAGCTCTGGCTGTCAGTGGTACCCAGAGAGATTTCAGTTGCTGAAAACCTCCTGTGCAAGTGCTGAAATAAAGAGCCATTTGTTTGGAGAACTGTTGTCTTCCCCATGGGCTGGTGCCACGTTGAGTGAAACCAACCCAAACAGCACACGCAACTGTCACGGACATTGCACAGCACCGTGGCAAAGAACAGACTCCGAAGTTCACTGGGTAGAGATTGCCAGCTACTCGTGAGCTGATGGATGACTGCCATCAGGAAATGTTCACAACTGACTGCTGGTAGAAGCCTTTGAGGAGCTCTGGAGCTGTGGTTTCCTTCCTTATGAAACACCCAGTTTTTACATCTGGGGCAATTTCAGCGGGCAATGCTCAATGGCAAAGCACAAAGTTTATGACCCTACAAAGGGCATGATGGCTTTTGTTCTCTGCTTGGATATGTGTTGGAGGATACCTCAGATGTAATAGGCAAGCTCTGGAATGAGAGGCAGGCATAAAGAGCTTGGTCTATATCTTGGTCTTCTCATGCTGAAGAGAAAGTTTGAAGGTAATGTGGTCATGGTCGGTGATTCCCTGCACCAAGAGTAGATTTCTGATGTGAAACGTATTCATAAGAGGATCCAGTGGATGGATGTTGAAGTTAGGTCGGAAATAAGACAAGTGGGGAGCAACATGATGATTACCCAGCAGAGCAGCTAACCAGGGCAAGGGGGAAATTCATTCTAGCTTGAATGCTTCACCTTGAACCTCGAGGGAAGGGATGCTCTAGTTCAGCCGTGTGTGAGCTGGGTAACATTATAACTGATGGGGAAAACAAACTGAAAAATGGTGTCCTGGATCTCCTCACCCCCTGGGCAGCTTTCTCTTGTGTTCCTGAGCCCAAACCCAGTCATTTCAACATTGGAAGGCAGGAACTGCTCTGGGCTCTGCACCTTTTTAGTTACTTTAATGGCAATGCAGAGGGCTGGGTCTGTGCTCCTTGGTTGGAGAGGGCTGGTTTCCTGTCACATGGACAATTCAGAGCGCTTGAGATTGATGCTGTAAGTAGAGACACTTGGCCTCTTTCCCACATGATGGGGATAGGTGAGGGAAATACAGATATGTATGTACTGTGAGGGTGGTGAGGCACTGGCACTGGTTGCCCAGAGAAGCTGTGGCTGCCCCATCCCTGGCAGTGTTCAAGGCCAGGGTTAATTTCTGACTTGCATGTTCAACCATTTTTCTTTAAAACATGATTGGCTTTTAGACAAGCAAGCAAAAATACCACTTTGAAACAAAACAGTGAAAAATCTGGCTCAGAAAAT
Source organism: Amazona ochrocephala (assembly GCA_039720435.1). Lineage (NCBI taxonomy): Eukaryota > Metazoa > Chordata > Aves > Psittaciformes > Psittacidae > Amazona > Amazona ochrocephala. The sequence continues at coordinate 87,489,604 of CM077879.1, forward strand.
TGGCAGAATGACCTGTTTGTCTGCTCTGTGCCAGGTATCACCTTCTCTTTCCCCCATCTGTCTTTGTGTTGCAGTCTGCTTATAACTGCTGATGAAGACCTCAGTGCAGCCAAGGCAGTGATGCTCTCAAGGGGATCAGTGCCATGGTTTATATTGCATGCTTTTCAAGGCTCTAGTGAGGCTTCAGGAATGTGGGCAGTGCTTGGTGGCAATGCAGGGGCTATCAGTGCATCCAACAGTTGTATATACACATGTTTGATGGAAACAAATGTTGGGTTTGTGTGGCAGGTCTGTCCACAGCCCCATTGCAGTTGTATGAGGCAGCAAAGCTGCACACCCAGGACCAAAAGCCATTTCTATAGAGCTTGGGTAGTGTTTTTCTCCTGAAGGGCTTAGCTATGATAAGGCAAGGTGGAATGGGCTATAAATCACAATCAAATAGCTATGGTCTGATGCCGTGTTTTTCCTCTTTGTGATACTCCTCTCAGTTCATCAGTTTTATAGCTGGGGGTTGGAACAGCTCCGTGCCTGATTCTTGCTGAAAGTTGCAGATCTCTGTTAATGTGGGGCAGCTGCTGTGGCTGTCACAGTGTTCCTGGGCTGCAGGTAAAGGGATTTGGATAGCATCGTTCCATCTGAGGGGCTGCCTTGTTAATTCTGGTACACTGGATGACTCCTGGAAGCAGTTTTCATGGGCTAAACCAAGGATTTGTGATAAATCTGAATGAGGCACCCCTGCTATGATGAATCATTTGTTTCTCTGGTGGGATCATGGCTTATGGTGCCCAGGGAGAAGGAGAGGAACCTCAAACCCTGTGTTGAGGCAGTGTCAGTGGTCACCTGGCTGTTCACTGTCTGGCTAGAAAACACTGCAGCAGTCCCCCAAAATCGCCAGGATGTTGTCTGCTGTTTGTAAAAGTCAGTGTTTGCCTCCAAAGACAAAGAACTGCTCTTGAATCTGATGCTTTGTGTTAACTTAAGGGATTCTTCCCTTTCCCTGCCTCTTGTGTTAAAAAGGATCCTGGAGGGATTTACAACCAAGTCAAGAGAAGAGGTGACAGAGGCAGAAGTAAAGCCCACCAGGGTGAACACTCCTGTTGCTGGTGTGAGATGGCTCTACCTGAGCACTGGTGCAATTTGGGGGGGGGGGCTTGGAGAACACACAGCAGGCTGTCCTCTGGGGATCTCCAAAACTGAGCTAAACCTCAGGACCAGAGTTGATCCATTTCCCAAAGGTGTGTGACACCTCAGGCCAGTCCTGCACCTTCACCACCCCTTTCCCCTTCCTTTCCACGTTACGTGTTGCTCTGGGTACTTTCTTACACCATTTTTGCTGTCAGCAGTAAGCAGGCACATCCCTATGTGGAGAGATTTCCAGGTGAGAGGGTGTAGTAATCATGAGGCAAATGGGCTTGGAGAGACCTCTGGGAGCTGAGACTGGTGTAAATTAACTTCACTGTTAATTTGCCTTTCTCTCAACAGAGATGGTGAAACTCCTGAGTGTCGGGCACTGCTGTGATGGAAGACAGATCCTGTCAGACACATGTCCATGTGGTCTGGTTGGCCAGGGCACTTGCAGGGTAATTTTTAATTCATTAGTGCATAACCTTGATTAAAACATTGACAGGGTTTGTAACTAAAAAGGGTCCTAAATGATCAGATCTAGAGTGTACCTAAGTCATTAATTGACTGTGGTAGGCTCTGCGTTGAGCCTCGAAGTAACTTAATTTGGGACCTTCTAAAGAGGTGGTGTAAATGCTGTGCAGGTAAAGTCCAGGTTGGACAAAGGCAATGGGGTAATAAATCCCCAAGGAGAAGAGATCAGGATAGAAGACGCAGAGCATGTCAGACCCACCTCCTGCTGCCTGCCACAGATCTACTGACCATGGCAGAGCTGCTTCTGCAGCCATCAGCCTCTTGTTTTGCAATCTCAGCCTCACCGATGTGAGTGCCGAGATCCCTGTTGTCTTTCGGGGACAGCACTTTGCCCCCACGCTTTCTACTGTGCAGCTGGATCTTTCCCAGTGATCCCATTAAGGCTTTTGAGGGAACTGCAGGGAAATGATGTTAAGAAGATAATGACAGGGTAGCCTGGGTAGAAAGGCAGGTCAAGAGCAATTTGAAGAGTTGAGGGATGACTTCAGTCAGCTGAAGAGGTGTCAGAAGGTCTCTCTTCTCTCCAAGGCATTTTCTCATTGCCTCGGATGAAACTTTAGCTGCAGCTCTGTACATGCTCTTCTGGTTTCCAGTATTTCCCTGGCACAGAACTCCCTTGCTGTATGTATACCAAGCACTGGCAGAGCTGGAGTTAGCTGAGAACAGTTGGATTATAGGATTTAGAGACAGATGGGACCTCTTTCATTATATTTTTTTATGATTAGCTCACAACATAACATGTGAGGCAGTCACGTATTTCATATTCACACAACAAATTGTGCATCTAGTATGAAATAGCTCTCGTTTCCTTCTCTGAAATAGAGTATGAATTTCCATCTGGAATATATAATGTGGTTTCCATATGTACAAACAGACACTTGTTACAAGTATCAAAGCAGAAGGAAGGTTTTGGATGATAATGTACTGTGGAAGTGTCTGTCCAGTGAATGCATGAGAGCTGTCGGTTGATTCACAAATCTTAAGACAGAGACCTAGCTCAAAGGTGGGGTTTAAGCCCAGCAGGATGTGTGAACTGTGTGTCTTCTGGTTAAGGATACCGCATTGAAGACATCCAGTGTCAAAATGGGCTGCAATGCTTGAGGTCCAGTCTGCCCAGACCTTATGAACAAGCGGTCAGACCTGCTTGTAGATCTAAGAAGTACTTGGTTTCTCAATTTCCAGAGCTCAGCTTAGGTGGGTGCTGAGTCCCTGCTTGTGTGGATGGTGTGTCCTGGAGAGCGGGCTCAGGCTCATGCTCTCGCCATTAATCTTCTGTGTATAATGAAATGCTTTAGGTGAAGATAGGGCAGGGCAAGATCACTCATCAGTTACCATCGCAGGCAAAACAGACTTGACTTGGGAAAAACTGATTTGTTTTATTACTAATTAAATCAGAGTAGGAGAACGAGAAATCAAAGCAAATCTTACAAACACCTTTCCCCACCCCTCCCTTCCTGCTGGTCTCAACTTCACTCACTCTTTCTCTACCTCCTCTCCCCAGCAAATCTGGGGAATGGGGGTTATGGTCAGTTTATCACACATTGTCTCTGCTGCTCCTTCCTCCTCAGGGGAGGACTCCCCACACTATTCCTCTGCTCCAGCATAGGGTCTCACATAGGAGACAGTCCTCCATGGACTTCTTCAATGTGAGTCCTTCATATGGGCTGCAGTTCTTAACTAAATGCTCCAGCATGGGGCCCTTCCACAGTGTGCAGGCCTTCAGGAACAGGCGGCTCCACTGTGGATCTCCATGGCTGCATAGCCTGCTTCACCATGGTCTGTACCATGGGCTGCAGTAGAATCTCTGCTCCTGTGTCTGGAGCACCTCCTCTTATCCTCCCTTACTGACCTTGGGATCTACAGAGCTGTTTCTCCAACGTCTTCTCACTCCTCTCTCTGGCTGCAGTTGCTGTAGTGCAGTAACTTTTCCCCTCTTCTTAAATACATTATCCCAGACGTGCTGCCACTGTCACTGATGGGCTCAGCCTTTGCCAGCAGTGAGTCAGTTTTGGAGCCATCCGGCATTGGCTCCATCAGACATGGAGGAAGCTCCTCACAGAAGCCACCCCTGTACCCCCCTCAGCTACCAAAACCTTGCCACACCAACCCAATACAGGTGCCTTTCAGTGTGAGCAGCATCAGTGCTGTGCTGGGGCTGTGGAGGAGCTCTGCTTTCATTGCCTCCAAGTCAGACAGACAGTCTGGCCCCGCTGCAAGGCAAAGGTTCCCCGCCACCAATTTAACGTCTTAGTTTCTGGTTAGTTTCCATTACACATAGAACATGTCACAGGTTTCACTTTCTTTTCTTTTTTCAAACTTATCATATCCTCAGCGCCTGTTTCTGAAGGGTGAATGGGTTATTTATTGCACCGGTTTGTGAGTATCTATGGAAATGGCATCTGGTCTCCAAATGCCATCTCCCCCCTCCAGATCCTTGAGAGAACATGACAGTAATTGAGCATTAGTGAAATGTTTCAGGAGGAGTGTCGGGAAGTTCAGAGTGGCATGGGGGGAGTTATAAATCTGGGCTGAATTTGGCTTGAGGAAGAAACCCCGTTATAAACTTATTAGCTGCTGACACTGTGCTTCTCTCACCTTGCACAAGATGTAAAGCTCACCTCAACACCATCGCACTGCCTTTCACTTGCACCTGACTCAAGGTGCTGCTGTCTCAGGCGCCGCTTTTTGCCTCCCAGGAGATCAGTAGCAGAGATGAAGCGCTATGTGATGTGCTCTGGCCAGACCTCTGTGTGCTGCTCCTACCAGCGCAAACCTTCCTCCCATTGAGCTGGAGTTTGGGTGGGTAATTCCTGCAGTAAGAACCTTTATAGGTGCAATCAGTGCATCTCCCTTTCAAAGTGGTTTGTCCCAGCAAAATACTGAAGCCTCGGCTTCAGTTTTATTCAAACTAGCTTTTGGGTACCTCAGTGGAGACTTTTATCCAGTTTCATAGTCCTCTGTTCATTATTCGTGTTGTTTCTAATTTGTGTCTCAGAGAAGGTTTTTCTTTTCTTTTACATATCAGGACAATTGATAGCTTCACAAATAAACCTGGAGTTTCACATTCCAAGCTGGGAATCTTTTAGCATGGGGAAGCTGTTTCTGACATGTCAAATTCTACTCTGATGCTGGAATAAGTTTCCTCCAGCTTTCAACCTGAAACTTCATGACTTACCTGAGGAAATTGCATAGGCTGTTGCTGTGAACAGTGATGGGAAGTTAGCACTTCCAAGTGGTGGTTCATCTCACCTGATCTATGTACCTCTCTAGGGCTAGGGTTGGATGGAGGTGCATGTTTCCATGGTTGTTACAGGTGTCTGGGTGGTGTGTGTTAGACACTTCACTCAGAGATTGTGAGGATAGACTTCACCTGAAGGGATACAGTGACTTGCAGTGTAGACATCCGTATGAGAAGACACCAAGGTCTACATCACCCATGCGGAGAAACAGGTGCTTGTAACATGGGATTTATGTGAGCTGTCTGGCTGTGATGGAGAGGGGCAAGCAATTATTGAGCACTGTCACTTAAAAATTGTTTCTGACATTGTCTAGGAACATCATCAGCCAAGGTTTGTGTCTTGATTAAGTTTTGACATCTCCTGTGCAGTCATTTCTGGCTCTGTGTGACGCGCAGTGTGCAGCTCATGGCAGACCCTAGTAAGTACTTTTGTTAGTATGTAAAGTGGCTGATAAAACCTATGTACATGGCAGCTTTGCAATCAATCAAACCATGGTCCTGCCGAGGAATGAAATCAGGTCTTCTTGACAATAAAAGGAGAACCACATGGTGCATCACTTCCAAAGTGGTGTTTGGGTATCCTGCATTCAGCCAGAATAACTCAGAAGCACCTAAGGGCTCTAAAAGTATTGGTCTGTCTGAAAAATACTTTCTTCATCTGGCTTCGTGAATCTTGTGAACTTGCGTTTCTGCAGTCGGTGGTTACAAAATACTGCTAAGTGAAGGGACCACACATTTAATTAATAGTGTTTGCGTGCATCTTACATAAATCCCTGCAAAAAAGTGACGTTTTTAAGGAGGTCTCATGATAAAGTTGCTCTGGAGGCAAAGTTGGGCTTCCCAGTTTCACATTTAATTACCTTAGGCTGACTTTTGTAGGGCTTTGTGTTATGTATTTTGTTCTTCAGTAAACAAATGGCAGAAAATTAAAGCAGAGCAACTGCCAATGAACAGTAAATTTAATTGGAAAATAATGAGTTGCCATGGGGCGCCATAGGGTCCTGCAAAGATAATGTTGTTTATCTTGGAAAAGTTCCACGTGCATTTGTCAAAATGTGATATATGTAAAAGAAACAAAAGGAAAAATACATCATTAGATGGGAAAGGGCTATCCCTTGTTCCTCATCCTGTATTTGGGACTGGAGTTTGGAGTGAAAAACTGATTTCCTGCCTTCCATGGCAGCTCAGTACAATTGCCATCTGATGCATCACTAAGTGAAATGTTGTGTCAGGAAGAGAAGTGACTGGGATTTGTGAGGTCCGGATGAGCAGGAAGGAAGATGGGCATCAATATCACAGGAGGGGAGAAACACGTGAAATGATCTCAGTTCTTTCACAAAAGGCTGGATGTGAAAGCGCGCTCTGGTTTTCACATCTATTTCAAGGGAAATTAAATGTCTGGAAAACAGAAGAGTGAGCCCTTGAATAAAGGTTCTGAGTTAAGAAAGCAACAAGATGTCTTAATCTTGGGTTTAAAAGATAGATTTGTACTGCGAGGTCTGCTCCTCTTTGTGAAATACTTGAAATTCACTCTGATTGAGTAACTCTCTGGGCCTTGAGCAGCAAGAGCAAATCAAAGTCATTGACTGACAGTGAACTGTTCATCCAGCTGACAGAGTAAGTGGAGTTACTCCGGGTTTTCAACCAAGTAATAGATCCAAAGCTCAGGGTGCCTGCCTGTGGGAGAAGACAATGTCCTGGGCATCCCAACCGATTCTGCTAAGCTGTGGTCTGTGGATGAGACCTCTTTTCACCCTGCACATGTTTCTTTGATCCCAGATGTATGAAATGCGATGTGTAGCTGCTCCCTTTTGCAACATCTGTTTTTCAAGCGCATCATGCCCCAGCAGCTCCCCCTATGCAGCAAAACCCACCTTATTTACAGCCTTCACATGTGGAGGGCTCAACAGAGCCCGGATTTGGCTGACATTTGCAAGGTTCCTGCTTTTCATTTCTACCCATTCTTGCTTTATTTTTAGCTGTTTTAAAATGATGCATGTTTTCATCTTTTAGGTAATGAGATGCTTTCCACTTAATTCAATCACTAGTTAATTTGATCCTCTATTTAATTTGTTCCAAACGTCTGGAAACATAGTTCTATATCTTAAGTATATGTATATATTACGTATATAGCTTCCACCCTTTGCTCTGATCATTCTGCTTGCTCTAAACAACCTTTATAATTCAATCTTGGGCTATTGAAACTTGCCATTTAATTAATAAGAAAAGCCCAAATCGAAGCAAGATAGAAGGAAAAGAAAAGGTTTAAGAGTCCTGGTCATAAAAGATGACTATGACTGAAAGTTGCATCACAGAGTACCTGCTATTGGTTAATAACAGTTATGAGCTGTCAGATCTGTGAAGGTGGGGGTGAATTGATGCAAGTAGCATCTCTTAGAATAATATAAAGAATAAACGTGAGCAGCCCCTTGCATGGAACGAGATTTGAGGCTCGTTGTGATATAATGGAACATAAAGCCTAAGAATGTTTCGTAGCAAAGTTTCATCAGTCACCTCAAGGCCCTTGGAGCTTGGAAATCAGATGGTGAGGGAAGAAGGCTGCTGCAGCCGGTGCCAAATCCGTGTTGTCTCCAGCGCTGTCAGGAGCACCCACCAGCACTCCATAAAGCTTTCACTTCCATCCCCAACAGATGCCTGCAAAACCCTCACCCACCCGGTTTAATCAAACACTCACCTCAGTGCTCAACCTCTGTGCTGACCTTTCTGGCTTCGGTATCAACAGATCAGCCCATCTGAGTGTCACATCCAGCTGGTGGTTGGGGAGCGGATCCGCTTTCGGCTTGCAGAGCTCTGTGTGTGTGTGTGTGCAGGAGGAGCACGCTCAGCCCAGCTCTCCGGCTGCAAGATGAGCAGTTTTACATGATGCTTCTCAGTACGTTGCTCTTGCGATCATCTAACGGCGGTTGCAAAGCCAAGGGAGAACAGATGTGATGGGAACCTGGGGCTTTTCAGCCTTTGGGCTGTGTGCATCGTTGGCATGGGGTGGTTTTTCACATGTCTTGGTCAGAGTAGTGTAGCTGTAGGGCAGCAGAAGTCTTGTCAATGAATCTACATGCTATCCTGATAGGAAGCTACCAAAAATCTGGCCATGTAACTTGCTTATTTTCATGGTGCTTTGCTTGCTGGAAACACTCAGTGTGTGCCTGGGTATGTTTCCCGTGTCCAGGCAGTCACAAGCATCAGGATGCTCCTGCAAGGTGCCAGTTTACTGGGTGCCAGGGGATGGAGGAAGCTGATGCCCTCTGGTCTCCATGGACCAGTTATGGTGTCTGTGGTTTATGTGATGGGATCCATTGCTGTGCCACAGCATGGGGGTGAGAAGATCCCCCCATCTCACCAAGCAGTCACCCAGGGAAGCGCACCATTAGTGTGAGCATCAGCAAAAGAAAACTCCAAACAGAGGAATGAGACTTTTATCCTCCTTCACAGAAATAGAAACATCATTTATGCTGCTTTCAGCTCTGTTGCTGCTTTTCTGAACCAAAATGCTTCAGCCTTACTTTGTGTCACTGTCTTCAGGGATGATGGCTTCTGGAGAGCTCAGGATGTCCTAGGGAGGGCAATCTCAAGGGTGCAGGCACCATTCCTGCCTCTGCCACTGCTTTTCCTTGTGGTCTTGGTCATATCACTTCACTGCTGTGATGTGGTTTTGGTGTGCTGTGCACAGAGGAGCCCAGGGAAGTTCTTTTGGCAATTCTAATGCAGCTAGTGGGAGACTGGGCTTCACTGGATGCATTGCATCCATTTTGTGCTGTAACTGGTAACCGGAGAAGTGAACAGGCGCAGGATCAATGTCAGAGATTGCCAATAGCAAAGGGAAATGTGCTGAGCAATGCATGTGAATGCCAGCACTTTGGGGCCATTATTCACAAGTGGTCTGTTGCAGTAACAGGTCAGCTTGCTCTCATCCTGGCCTGGTTTTATCTCTATTTCAGTATGTATTTATTTACTTTGCAGTACATGTGCTGTGTCCCTGGGTAGCACAAATGAGCTGCCGCTCTCCTAAGCTGCTCTTGCTTCTGCTGTTGCTGTGATATTGTGTACCTTGGGAGGCTGAACAGCCCGCTGTGCTCTGGGGATCATCCTGTGCCCATCCTCACCCTGTGGGGCTCTCCTCTGTCAATGCAATGGGTGCAAGAAGAGACCCTCCATAAGGAGCTGCCCTCTGTCTCTCCTGTCTTATCTGCTGTCACCTGCATCTTAATCCCCCTCCTCTCCCCACCCCATTGGAAAGCAAAGCTAATAGAAAAAGTGGTGCTAATGAACACGACCCCACCACTATTTTATTTCCAATTGGCAGCTCTTGCAAGCAGCCCTATTTTCTGTTCTAATAGAAAAGTTTATGATGTACCAAATTACCCTGTAATGGCCTGCGCTGAGTTGCCTCCTGAAAGGTAAACGATTTTGATTTTTTATGATCAGTTATTATTGCTTTTTTGCCTATTCCATAAAAAAGAAGGGGGTTTGCATTAAAGAGACCCTGAGGTTGCAAACCAGAGCTGCTGGAGCCACTGAGGACTGCTGCAGGTGTAGGGCTGTACAGCAGCAGGACTGTGGTGGTGGCTGCATCACCTCCCCATCATCTCCCCAGGGCCTGGTACAACCTGCTACACTCACATAGATGCTGATGGGTGGAAGGAATTGCTCGGCAGGCACAAAAGGCAGGGTTTGGGGCATGGAAAGCCCAGGCGTTACTCTACATGTTGAGGAGTGCCATCTCCTGGCTTGATACGAATTAACTGAGACTGCTGCAGCTCCGTACCATCCGTAGGGAGCCCGGGGCAGCTGCTCCTGCTTCCTTTAGGCTGGAGCCCTGGGAATGATCCAGGGAGGCTGGAGCAGGAGATGGGAGCACTTAATCCAGAGCTGCTCTCCTGTGCTGGTTGGGGATTGCTCATTGCCTTTGTCTGAATTTGAGTAGCTGAGCCCGTGAGTAACCCCACTTGGAAGTGATATGATTGGGAAGTCCCGTTAGCATTTTCCACTATGTTTTGCAGTGGAGAAGCAGCAGGGAGGTGTGGGATGTGATCCAGGGAGGGATTAAGCAGGAAACTTGCATGGGGACGACATCCACTTTAGTTTATCCAAAATTAGGTGCCTAAATACCTTCCTGGCTCTGCATGAAGGTGACTGCAAAGGACACGCTTAAATCATCTCAGTGCCTGCTTGTGTTTGTAAAAGTGTGTGATTTGGGTTTGTTTGTAGCTGGACCTGGCTGGGGAGCTGGAGACTTAGAAGAACAGGGGCAGAAAAGGTGAAGAGCTACCTGGTAACAGCTTGTCCTGTCCCCCCAGTAGGTAAGAGCTGATGTTCCTCACCAAGGAATTGCTGTCCTGTATTGGTCTGAATCAGCTGCTTTTGATCACTGCAGCCATCACATTTCCATCAGTTGCTGTCAATTCTGACAAATCTGACTGCAAAATAGGGAACCATTTATGTGAAAAAGATTTCAGCTCGGTCCAGTGAATGCACTTTTCATGTTTTTCATTATGCATATTGTTCCGGTAACTAAAAACTGCAAAATCTGCTGATCTGTTGCTAGTTAGTTCAACACAAAGGGTGTAATGGTGAAAGAACAGTGCTGATCTAGTGAAAACATGGTCGTTGTTCGCTCTCCGCTGAAGTGCTTGGTGAAACCTGTGATTAAAAAGGCTGGGTAGAATTTTGCAATAGCTGAAATGGTTGAAAAAGTGACATTTAAATATTTCTACCTTTACTATCAAAAGCCACATTTAGAAGGTTTGACCACTGTTGCTGATTCCCATCACCGTGTGAACAGTGTGGGTTTGATGCTGCTATTCGTTTTGCCTGGTAACAGAGCTCCAGAGCTGGCAGCCCCATTGGTGCCTGCTGCTCTGCTCACTCCCGCTCTGGTGTATGCATCCATAAGAGACAGTTCGCCAATCATTGGAATAAAGGGGGTTTAATGGAGCTATATGTATATTTATAGTAACTTCTGTTGCTTGCCTGTCTCAACACTGTTGCTGTGCCTAACAGCAAATAGGATTCCAGCTGTACTTGCTGACACTGATGCCCAGTGAGTTGGTGCCTGTTACTGGGCACAGGCTCTGGTGGCCCTGGATGCTGGGACAGTCCCAGGGCTAAGGTATGCCTGGGGATTCTGGTGCATGGATGCAGGGTGGTTTGGAAATTGGTCCTTGTGAGAGGTGACCAGGAGCAGCCAGTATCAGTTCCCAGCATCTGCTTAGAAAGCTTTTGGGGTGGGAGGCGACAGGCTCCTTCTGCCCATCCGTGTATCTGACTAATCCCAAATAACCCATGGAAATCAGTTCTTCCTGGGGAAACTGAACATCCGTTTCATCATGTCTGGTTTGAAAATCCCTGCCCTGGCTGGAGCCATCAATCCACATCTGCCTGGCTCACCTTGGTGGTAATGGGAGGCTGTTGCCCATGTGGGCATCCTCCTTCGCCTCCTTCAGAGGGAGCTTTCCACAGAGCAAAGGCAAGGTGCTCTGCTCCTCCAGGGAGACCAGAGGGACTCACAGCAGAAAGAAATAGAAAACAGATCCTTGGCCTTTTAAAATGTAGTGCTGAGGGCGATGACAGAAAGGGCAATAATTCTTTTCGATTCACTTACTGTCCAGCTTTCGGAGACAAGATTACTCACTTTTTCCCTGTGGATAGGGCAGAAATGAACATCAGATGCTCTGACATGATTTAGGCACCCCTGCTCTGGCTGTGTAGCACCAGTGAGCATCTTTTTGCAGCTGTAGTTATGCAGTTCCTAAGACAGATCCCCTCCTGGTGCGGAGGTGGAGTGGCAGAAACCCCTCTGGCTTCAGTAACGACTTTGCCCACTTTCAACTCATCTCTTGCTTTGGTTCTTTACACCTACCAACACCCTGCTTTGGTTTCTTTAAAAGCTGTCTGTTTATGATATGTGGGTGAAATCTGGTCGTGCTGTACTGTTTATTAGTCCAAAACTGAGGTCAGGCAGGTTGGATTTCTTTCCCGAGTGCTTTTATAATATTTGTGTTAGCTGGGCAGTTAAGTGCTGTCAGATGTAGCAGCAATGGAGCTTGCTGCTGTTGAAATTTTTATGGTTTCATGCATTTTACAGCATCACCTGTCAGACTCCAGCAATCATGATGTCACCTGTAGTGGAATATATAAATTGGAACAGAGGAGACTGGAGCTAAGGGAGTTCTGCAGTAATCTGGAGCTCTTTTCTCCCCTCCTCCTCTGGTGGAGGCTGGGAGGTCTGAAGGCATGGTGAAGGAAAAGGAGCAGAGCTCTCTTCTCCCCTGGGCTTTGCCCCAGCTGTTCTGCATGATCTGGGCAAAATCGCTGCCTTTGCTCCGGCTGCGGTTTCTCTGCTGCCTCTTTGTTTGGCTGGTTGTGTCATTTGGGGTATGATCTGTTGGAATCAGAGAATGGTTTGGGTTGGAAAGGACCTGAAGATGATCTAGCTTCAATCCCCTGCAGAGACACCTCACACTGGACCATGTTGCCCAAGTCTCTGTCCAACCTGGCCTTGAACGCTGCCAGGGATGGAGCATTCACCACTTTTTCAGGCAACCTGTGCCAGCGCCTCAGCATCTTCACAGTGAAGAACTTCTTCCTTATACCTAACCTGAACTTCCCCTGTTTAAGTTTAAACCCATCACTCCTTGTCCTATTGCTGCAGTCTCTGATGAAGAGTCCCTCTCCAGCCTCCTTGTAGTCCCCTTCAGATATCCCAAGATATGGGAAAGGCTCACTGGGCGCTGGGCAGTCTCTGGTGGCTGTGCTGTGGTTTGGTACTCTGTGTGTGTTGGATGGAGATGTGTTGGCTGCAGCAGGAGCTGTGGGTGCTGGCAGGGGTGGACAGGAGGAAAGGTGGCTTCAGCAGGCAAGTCTTCAATCATTTATGAAGGGAGCAACTTGTTCTCTGTGAATAAGCAAGGACCACACATGTGGGGTGCCCTCTGCCCGCTGCTCACTGGGCTGTGGCTAGTGCTGGTTTCACCGTGCTCAGCTCCCTCCTCCTGGGCATCGTTTGGTCTCTGTTGAGTTTTAGTGTTGTCGCAGTTTTGATTGCAGTCAATTTACAGCAACAGGGGAGCACGAGGGCTTGTTGGGTTGGTCAAAGCCCAGCAGAGGTTTGAGCTGCATGGCTGTAGGCAGGAGGACTCACTCTGTTCCCAGCATCGGGCACTGTGATGGGTGCAACTCTGCGTGTTGCATGCCGTATCCTCAGATCACCCATGGTCCACATGCTTCACTGAAAGAGGGGTTCAGAGATCAATGAGAAGATTCACTGACAGGTCTGATAGTGGCTGTGATCTGTGTTGTTGGAAGAAGGAAGATGATTGTTGTTTCCTGGTTCTCACTGGTGTAGTCTTTTCCCTGCAAACACTACCTTAATTATCAAATGCGCATTAAGATGGTATTCTGTGTGGCTTAGCAACACCAAGTGAAGACGTGTAGCCCTATAGCTGAGCTGTAAACCCTCAGTAAAAATGGCTTAAGAACACACTGATCAGGTTTTAAGAGCTCTGTAACTGATACGCAGCTTATGCTATCGTTAGGCCTCAATAAATCTGTTTCTAATAATCGCTGTTTACTGAGGTTTCGCAACTATGCCAGAGGTACAGATCTGTTACCTTGTGGTCCAGCCTCAATAAATGTGTTTTAAATAATCAATTGGTACTTCAATAATAAACAAGAATTGCTTTATTAGATATGAATTTGAACATGTTCTGCATTTCACTTGTACTGAAATCACCCTCTTTGTTTTTGTTTTTACTCTGAAGCAGCTTATACTGACCAGCTATTGGTGCCAGCATGCACCAAACATTACTGCTCCTTACAGAGCATCGCTGACTTTGCCTGATTTATAACTCATGACTGTATTTCAGTGCTTTTTTTCTACCATAGCCTAAACAGTCTATCAGTTGCTTCCAAGCAATCTTCCTAGGAGAAATGCTGCAGTCCCTCTTATGGATCATTAACTGGAAATGAACTTGGGACCTGCAGATATAAACAGGCTGCCTGCTGCCATCCGACCTAGCAGACCAACACTTTTAATTGACAGTGCAAGTAATAATGGTGTGGGACTCTAATCTTTTACAGAAAACTCAATAAATGAAGAGGAAAGTTGATTTCTTGCAGTGCCGCTGAGAGCTTTATTGATTTTCAGGGTCTGCATCTCAACCCAGGTCTTTGGAGCCAGGTTCTTTCTCCCATGACACAGACGTCCCAGCTCATCCACCACTGACAGCCCTCCCATGCCCAAGCTTTCTTCCCAGGGCTGGTACAGGATTCTGCTGAGCATGGTTTAGTGTATGTTGTATGCCTGGGCTTCCAGAGGCCAGTCCTGGACAGGAGGTGAGTAACACAAGTGGTATCTGTGGTTCACATCACTCTACCCAAATACCCATCTTGCATCTTAAGACTTCTCTAATGTGAGATCTTTACAATCTGTGGACCATCATAGAACCATAGAATGGTTTGGGTTGGAAAGGACCTTAAGATCATCCCGTTCCAACTCCCTGCCATAGGCAGGGACACCTCACCCTAGACCATGTCACCCCAAGGCCCTGTCCAACCTGGCCTGGAAATGCTTGGAAATATTCTGCACTCCTAAGGCACAGTTCTTCTGCCTGCACAGGACAGAAACGGGCACTGCTCATTCAGCACCTTCCACTTCCGTTTCACTGGAGGAAATCTTTGAATCCCAATCCCATCCCCACCTTCTCAAATGACCTTTCAGCACTGGGGCAGACCACACTCCTCTCCCCTAACTGGGACCTTAGTGGCTCTGAGGTGGGATGATCGCCCACTTTGCCACCCCACACAGCTCAGCCCAGAGAGGGGAGGAAGCGTGCTGCAGCTGGGGCACCCTGCGGGTGCCAGACCCCGCTCAGCAATGAGAACCGTATGTGCATGCCGACTCTCCTCGCGTATGGCGAATGTCACATTGGATTAAGGCACATCAAGCCATAACGGGTGCAGAGTTCCATGCCTTTAATTAGTCCAGTCAAAGGCAGGAATTCCCCTCTGCCGGGCGAGTCTGCTCCCATGACAAGAAGATTAGCAGCCTCGGCTTGTGAGCGTTGAACTCCGAGTTTTCCATCCCACTTTAAGTCAGTTACAGTTTTCCCTTCCTCACACTGGGAGTTTTGAAGGGCTGGTTTCATTCCAGGAGGGCAGGGGTCAACGCACTTTGGTCATGGCAGAGACCTCTGTCCCCAGCGTGTCTTTGGGCAAATCTGCTCCCTCCTGGACTCTGGGTTGGACGTTTTGTGCCTGTCTGAACCTAACAAGGAACCTAGGAGTGCACCCAGACCTCGCTGGGGAATGCTAGCACCAAAAGCGGTGTCTGGTGGACATCAGCTGGCCCGGAGTGTTGATAAGTGCAGTATTGAATAGACCAAAGGACAGAAATCCTTCTGTCTGGCATCACGTGCCAGCCATGCGCTGCTTGGGAGGATGTGTGTCGCCATGCTTCAGCTGTGTAAAGCAGCTGGTAGGTGGTTGTGTTTGAGCTGTGCCATGTTGCCCTTTGTCTCTGCTCCTGGTCAATCCTTTTCAACCACCTCTCTGTCCTCAGGGCTATAAATATGTGTGGGCAGTGCTAAAATCCAGCACTGTGGGACCAGAGACTCACCAAGAGCTACTCTGGGCTCCTGATGCGTTTTAACCATGGCTGTTTATGGGGCTTTTTATTGCATTCAGCTCTGGGTCCCCAATATAAGAAGGACGTGGACCTGCTCAAGTGAGCCCAGAGGAGGCCAAGAGCTGGGATTATTCAGCCTGGAGAGGAGAAGACTCTGGGGAGGCCTTAGAGCAGCTCCAAGTACCTAAAGGGGCTACAAGAAACCTGGAGAAGGACTAGCACATAGTGACAGGACAAGGGGAATGGCTTTAACCTGCCAGAGGGGAGATTGAGATGAGCTCTTAGGCACAAGTTCCTCCCTGTGAGGGTGCTGAGGCGCTGGCACAGGGTGCCCAGAGAAGCTGTGGCTGCCCCATCCCTGGCAGTGTCCAAGGCCAGGTTGGATGGGGCTTGGAGCAACCTGCTTTAGTGGAAGGTGTCCCTGCCCATGGCAGGGGGTTGGGGCTGGGTGAGGTTTAAGGTCCCTTCTGACACAAACCATTCTATGTCTTCTGTGGCTTTCTGACAGCAACTGTTGACTGTGGTGAGCATGGATAAAGTGTTGAATATCTGTGATGTGGTCTTCATGATCTAAAATGTCTATTTCTAGGATGCTGTTGAAGTGCTCAACCTATGTGGTGTTCTAGTTTGTATTTTCTCATGCACATTAAGATTTCTCTTACCATTATATGCCACCTTATTACTGTAGTTAATATAGCTAGAGGGGAAATATCTTAATTCCATATTTGTCTCCTTTTTCTATCCATTTGGTTTAAGCCGAGCTCTACAGGAGCTTGAGTTTATTGCTTCTTTGTCAGAGCTGTAGGAAGGCTTTTGTGCCTGACTGCTTGTCCGTTTCCTCAGCTCAGTACAGTATTCCTCCCTGGACTCTCCGAGATCCTGAGGTTTTTTCTCTCACCACAACAAAACTGTTCAACTTTTAACTTAAATGGGTCTTTACTTTGGTAGCTTTATGCTGCCTTCTCTGAAAATGGGTGCTGTGCTTGCATGCAACTTTACATCGTCTTTACATGGAAGTGGGTCAAAGCTCTGGTTGGCAAAGTGTGTTCCTGACATCTGTAGATAAGAATAAGGAGTTTGGGAGTATTCTAAATACTGTGGAGACATGTGAGAACTTGAGCTGCTTGGGTTATTGTTGGAGTAACTGCAGCAAACTGAGATGTCTGGGTAGAATTCTGTATCAGAGATAGCGTGATCATATGGCGCAGCAGAAGTTAAGATATTCTTGGAGTTTTGAGATCAGGATCTCAGCTGATAGAAGCATAAATCACTGGGACCAGTAAGATCTTTCTCATAACCATGCAGGTGAGATAAGCGCAGGCTGCAGCTGTTAGTGAAGTTGCAGAAAGCAAGGTGGTTCTGTGCACAATGCCCCTTGTTTTGGTTATTTTGGGTAGTTCATAACCCAAATCCCAGGTTCTTAAGCTGGGGGTCCTTGTGTGCCCTGTAGCTATGGGCAGGGAGGGGATATGAACATGGTCATGGCTGATGCTTCCTGCCTGCAAAGGCAGCTCCATCTGCAATAGTCAGCATCTAAGATGTAAGGTCAGGCAGGATGAACCATTTTTGGAGGCTGGCAGGTTTCCAAGTCACCGCTATCCTGGATATTGCCCTTCCTAGTGGCCACTGTGGTATGCTGGATCCTTCGGTTGGAACAGTATTTTCCTAGCAAATTACTGTGTGGTGCACCTGGGATGCAGTGATTTATGAGACAGATTTACATGAAGGATACACGCTGCATATATAAGGGGAAATCCTACTTGGGCTGTTCTGCTGTGAGCTGGAAGGGGCTGTGCTGGATTGGGAGCAAGGCAGTGAAATCCCACTCGAGCCATCCAGCCGTCACCGATGGGCTCAGTGTTTAGTCAGGTGCAGCCCAGCTCGTGTCCACAACCCTCGTGTTATCTTACCTTATAGAAACCCTTCTTGGGACGTGTCAGAAAGAAAGGCCATGGCTCAGGCACCATGAAAGGGAAGTTTATTTAAGTAATTACCAACGAGGCAGTGGCTGCTTCCTGGGAATTAATGACTGGTGGGTTTTCGATGGCCTTTGCATGATCCTCAGGAAGTGGCCCAAGCTGAGAGCTTGATGGCACATAGGGAAGTGCTAACACACGTAGGGGTGTGATAGGTGGGTGACATTTGTTTTGGTGGCTCTTGGGAGAGCAGCTCAGCAGAACAGAGCGCGGATTCTTGCACAGCCTTGGGGGAATTCCTTGGCTTATTTAATTGCAGTGATTTTGAGCTGACTTCCCAAAAGCTCTTTGGAAAGCTCAGCTTTAATATCCTCTGCCCTGGTCAAAGGGAGTTAGCCTTGGTTCTCCCCCAGCCCCTGAACTCCAGGGGACCCGTGCTGGTTTACTGAAGAAGAAGATTTGGCTTGCTGCTGCTGACACCGGTCTTGTTTGGTTTCCACAGCTGGTTACTGCTTCTCTTGCGTTCTTGTGGCAGCTGCTTGGGTTTGTTCCTCTTCCTTTTCCAGTCCTGTATGAAAAACCACTGAGCTTTCTAGTGCTGTAATTGCCATCATTATTAATAATACCTTTAAATTGTTCTATTCAGCCTTTATGCAGTGTTTTCGTGACCATCACCTTTGCTCTTTGAGTTCCTTCAGTGTCCTGAGGAAACTTGCAGCTTCTAGAAGTTATGCCAAGGAAGGGCAGCGAGCTTGGCTCTGATATTTATGCATTTCCCTAAGCAGCCCTTACCAGCTGCTGGAGAAGTGATTGTCCTTCTAGTGCCCAGAGTGGGGAGATAAAGGCCCCAGAACACCAGAAGTATCTAGTCTGAGTTCCTCCCCTCTACCACGCTGCTTGAGGCTCCCTGCCAGCAGCTGGGTTGGTGATGATGGTGGTGTCAAGAAGTGGCTGAGATGGGGTATCAACAACCATGAACTTGGGTGGAAGGAGGGTTGCGCTTGGTTTAAGGTCTGTCTCAAGGACACCAGCACTGTTCAGAAGGCAACTCCAGAGCAGTTTATCAAAAGCCGTGGTTTATATAAAGTCCAGGGTGCCAGACCTGGACACCTGAGGTGAGGTGGAACACAGGCAGATCTGGGGAGGGTTTGCTGGTGGAGCCCAGCTTATGTTTCACTAGCAGGTGTTGGAAACCAAGGCATTTCTGTGACTCTTTAAGTGAAAAATGATCGTTTTCTAATGAATCGCAATGAAAATCTCCAGCTAACTCTCAGCGCAGACTTTCCTTTCACCCAGCCCCTTTCTCCTCAGTCTGTTGCTCCCTATGGTTCTGCCCAGCCTGCAGGATGCTGAGCATTGGAGCTGGGGGAATTGTTAGTGATCAGGGTGCCCTAAATGCCAGCAGCAGATGCAATAAGGGACTGTTCCTTCCCACTTGAAATGCCTGTTGCGTTTGCCAAGGCAGCCAACACTGTACATTCATTCTAACTATTTAAAAAGACCTTTTAAAGGTTTTGAATGGTTTCTGGCTCATTCTGTAGCAATAAAAACACAGTGCCTGAGAGTCAGACGTTCAGACCTTAACCAAGTAACTAAACACAAAGATACTTGGAAGCATTGTCGAGTGCTTAGGAACAAGATCATTACACTGGCCCTTACACCGTCGTTTGCACGCTCATGATCACTGTTCTGGGCTCTGTCTAGTGACATTTGGGATTACTATGGAACAAAGAAATAGGGTAGGGATTTGCAAAATGAGAATCCCACCTGCTGTGGGGTGGTGGAACAACTGTGTGAGGAAAACAGGCTGAAGAAGGCAAGTGAGGTGAGGAGTTTTCCTTCTCCTCCTGTTGCACAGAGCCAGGAGATCAGACATCGCTCATCTTGTCTGGTTTTGTAAGGGTAGGTTTCATCCTGTCCCTTCAGATGACTCTTCTGAAGGACATAATACACTACGAGCTGTTTTCTCTCCTGCAGTGGTTAGGATAGCACCAGGGCCTGCTTCCTGCTCTTCCTGCAGCAGTTGTTCAGGTCTGAAGGTGTCAAACTCCTCTGTTAGGGGAATCCAGCTCTTTGGGTGGAAAGTACCAAACATGGACGGTGCTGATGTTGTTTTCTCTAGGCATCTGCTCTTTTTTGGGTTGAAGACAGGACAATGAGGTAGGTGGACCTTTGGTGTGACAGTTTGGTCATCCTTCAGATGTTAGGTTGAGCGGAAACGGTGGATATTGGCTCTCATCCTGGAACAAGGTGAGATACTGAGCACTTATGTTTACTTGGACTGGAAGCCGTGGATACCCAAGGTGAATCCCCACATCAGGGTACATTTCTGCAGATCCCACAAGTTCCACAAGCTTGTCTGATGCTGCTTGAAAGCAGCACCCAATGCATGGGAGGAGCTGTCAGCCCTGGCCACCACAATACTTCTCGATGCTTGTTTGCCTACCTTAGTGGTGACACACGGCATCCACATCTCCCTTGGACACAGGACCCCGTGTCAGCTTGGGTTGCCTCCGTCTCGGTTCTCTTGATCTGGGAATGGTGCTTATCCCATGGGACGCTGAAGAAAGAGCCCAGCAGCTTTAGTTAGAGTCTGCAGGACTCAATTTAGGTTCCCAGTCCACAGCATGGTTCTTTCTCTGACACCAGCATCATGAGAGCCTTGGGGGCAGGTTGGTGGTCACAGAGGTCATCAAAGTGACTTGCTGGAAGGTGATTTTCCTCCAAGTGACTGAGCACACAGTGTGCATGCAGATCGTGGTGCCCGGTTTGCCAGATGGCTCCTGGCATCTGATCAGGGCTTTTCCAGGCAGCAGGGAAGAATGTAGTGGGAAAGGCTGATAAATGGTCTGTGAAGATTTGTCTGGTACTGTTTTGGTCCTCTGGGAGCAAGGACCTGATTGCAGATCAAATGTCTGATCTTTTGCTGGCATAAATCAGCATAACTCCACCAAAGTTAATGGAGTTGTGCTGATTTACACCAAAAATCATTCATTTGCCCTGTCTCGTGTCCATTTTTTCTCCTCTCCTTGGATTAGAGACCAAGTCTGTAAAGCTAATATGGTCCCTGCAGCAGCATAACTTCCACTGAGTGTTTGCCTGAAGAGGTTAAAAGCCCTATAAACTGCTTTACATTCTCTAATAATAGAATACAGATGCAAAGGGGAAGGATTTGATGGTCAATTAATGCAGAAACTATCCAGTGCTTTGCATAGGTCCTACTCCCTGGCTTTGAAATACAATGCCCAATTAAAACCTTACCCAGAACTATACCAAGATTAAGAAAAGGGATAATACTCTGCAGCACTCTCGGTAGCATGCTGCAGTTTTCAGGGTGCCTCTGAGCTGTTCCTTATAAACCCTTGGGTTTGTCTGGGTGCTTCCATCTGCGGCTGCTCCTGGAGAAAAGCTGGGAAGTAGCATTCAGCTGGCGATGCTGCAGAGAGGGTTATTTTACAGAGGAAAAGAGGAGGAGGGGGGTAAGGAAAGTGTTGTCAATCCCTTGTGCATTCTTCTGTAAGGAAAATGATGGTTACTGGAAATGTTCTGCCCTTCGGCTGGGTTATCCCATGCCGGGCCAGGCAATGCCCGCAGAGGGGCTCTGGGGATGGGGTGGGCAGACACAGCTTCAGCATATTCCAGGAACTCACTTTGCACTTGGGTTGAGTACCACGTGCTCCAGCTCTTTGGGGCGGATGGTATCGATGAGCTGTCAGGATGTCTCCGCATGTGATGATGGCTCCAAAGGAAGGGTGCAGTTCCTTTGCTTATTTGTTGGAGCAAGTGAGGTTGGGGCATGGATGTAGTATGGATGGGATCTGGATTTAATAGTCCAGAAGCTGGAATGAAAGCCCTCCTCTTCCAGTAGTCCACAGCAGAAGTAGGAGCTGAAAGGAGAGAAGGCAGAGTGGGCAGCAAGAAGCACCGGCAGTAATTAATCAGGGTAACAGCCAAACCCTTCTTGGCTCTGGAGCTTACTCACTGGCAAAAGACACCAATGTGGAAATATATCAGCTTATTTTAAGGGCTGTAGTAATTTACTTGCCATACAGAGCCACAGAGAGGTGGAAAGCAAGGCTCTGCATCCCTGAAGTACCTGGAGGCACTTCCTGCAGGACTGAGCCTAAGGGCATGGGCTGCCTTAGCCCTACTGGGCTGTCACATTGTCTGGACTGAGCCCGCTCCTTGGTCAGCTCTTGATTGCATTAATCAGACAGAAGAGATAGGGGTCACATCACTGACCTTCACCACCAATAACCTGGGTAGCTCATACAGCCATTTGATCTGAGCCTGTGTGCTCAGAGGCTCTCTCTTCAAGGAAAATGAATGCATTTAATAGTAGAGATCCAAGGAAGGCCAGTTCCTTTCTTGTCACGGTCTCCTTCCATGTGCACAGAGCAAACTGGTAGTTGAGCCAAACCAGTGGCTTGAACAGGGATACATGGTGGTGGCTTCCCCTGGGCCTGAGCAGGAGGCATGGCAAGTCCATCTGTGAGGCATCAAAACCCTGATGGCAGCTCAGTGTGCCTTGTTGTTCCCTCGCTGCCTCTCTTTTGCTCCCTTTCATGATTTTGTAAAGAGGACTGGAATATACCAAGTCTTCAAAGCAACTAATAGAATAAATCTATCACAGATGGCCTAGAGCCTGTTGGCGATAGGGAGTCTTCCAGGTGGGTCTTCAAGTCCAGTTTAGATTGAAGGTTTTGGTGTGTTTCTGTCTGGGCTCATGCACCTTCCTCACCCCCTGGTTTTAGTCCCAACTATGTAAAATCTCAGCACAGATTGCCAAGGTCAAGGGGAATTGCCTGAGTTTGAGAAACTAAAACTAAATGAATGGAGCATGATACGAAAGCATAATGGAGCTGATTTCTTTTATTGCAGGAAGGCTTCTCAACACCATTCTGACAGCATAAAGGGTCATTTACATCTATTTTAAGCAATGTAAAAGCTTGATCCTCATTTACACACGTTGAAAAGAAAATATAATATGTACCGAGACTAAGCCCTTTCCTACTGCCAAAGTGATGGAAAGAGACTTTAGTGTAAATAAGGTCCAGGCCTGTTTTCAGTTTCAGTGCCATGAACGTGCCGGTGCAGACGCAGGAAAGATGCCAAATGTATTTATTTTGGCCTGGTGGGGTGTTTCTTCAGTTTTCTGTCTGCAGAAGAAAGTGAATGCACACGTTTTGGCTCGGCCTTCCATGAGAGCCACTGGAAGTGTCACTTCCCCCCTCCCCGTCAGGGACTGAGGATGCTGTCCCATAGGCCACTGCATAGAGGATGCTCTTGTTGGACAGGACCTGGGGGACCAGTGGCTGCTGAATGGGCACCTTTGTGGTGCAGGTTATGAGTTCTCTGTTTCCAGCTGCTAAGCTGCTCCCAAGGACTCTGCAGCAGCTTTAAACCAAGCAGAAACCAAGGATGCACGGGCTGACAAACTCTGTTTGTGTCAGCTAAAGAAAAGCAGCTCTCTGCCGGCTGCCGGAAATGGGCTCCAGACCTTCTCCTGGGGTGGAGGAGACACAGAATAACTGCTCAAAGATGTGAGTAGTTCCCTAAACAGGATGATGATGACAATTACAGGCTGATAGGGGCTCAGTATTTACATCTCCTTAACTAGTCAGACTTTAAACCCAATCAGAATCCCAGGGAGCGTTGCTCTTCCCCTTCAATGTTCTCCATTGAAGGAGACTGTGATTTATCATGGGGCGCAGGGGCAAGTGGCTGATACTCCACAGAGGTTCAATAATACGGACCATCTGCACGCAGAGTGTGATGTAGCCTCTCCCCATCCTTTTTTCTCTCCATGTAGGACAAGGGGCAGCCCAGATCTAAAGGGAGGTGCAATTTTAAGCAGGGCTGACGTGCCTCTGTGCCAGCGTGGGACGGATTAGAATTAGTTTCTGCTAATTTGCTCCACATGGAGCTTTCAGTTTGAATTCTGTCTTCTGAATTAACAGGCAGACCACCCTCTTGGTATCCTGACTGCTGGATTTCCCCTTGTGAGGGAAGAATTCCTCATCCATCCCACTTCTTCTGTGATTCAGGCAGTGTCGTACTCGCTGATCCAAGGGAAGGGGTATCTGTAGCTGTCGGTATTCCTGGGACCCCTGAGCAGATTCAAACCTGGGCAGTCATTTCAGAAAACAGGGAACCTTTGGGAGCAGGATGATGCGTAGTCCAGTGATTATTACCTCCTGTTTTCTTTTGTTCCTTTCTGGATCCCAAATTGTTCCTGTTCAGGAGGCAGTTCTCAGTGTCATTGCTCTTATCAGAGAAACCAAAATAAGTCTTGTCAGAAAAGGTCCAGGGGCTCTGATTTCTTTCAAGTACTCATGAAACCAATTGTTTCTGCAGAGTGGCATCAAAAGAGGTCCTATGGCAGTTCTTCTTCTGCCACAGCCTCTACAGCTAGGCCAGACCCATCGGATGGAAAAAGCCAAAGGAGGGTGATGCACTTGCACTGCAGAAACACCAAAGGTTCACAGTGTAGACATGGAAATTACCTGCTCATCCCATGAATTGATGGGGTCCATCTACTGCCCTGTGCAAAGGGCTGCACAGAGTGTATGTGGGGTTTCACTCAGTCCAAGGAAGATGCTCTAGGTGAGATGCTTCCTTCGGGAGGACTCAGAAGCTTCATGGAGGGGGTTCTCCCTAAAGTTCAGCCTCTTCTCAGGCCCATCCAGCCAAATTATTCATCTCTATGTCATTTGCTGAAATTTACTGCTAACGATCAGAAGGAAGAGCCAGTCACTGGGCTGGCCTTGGCCAAATCTGGTTTGATTGTTTAATCCTTCTCAGGATGTATTACAGCCTGTGTGCCTTTGCATGGGTTGTTTCAGTATCTCTGTGGTTAGGTTCCCACCTGAAAAATGATCTTACTGTAATAACAATCCCTCTCGTGTCCACAGCACCCTGGGTAATTCTTGGCTATGTAGTTTCTCAACAAAAGTCCGGACATTTCCAGTAGCTTCTGAGTCATTAAGAACCTGTTTACTTGGAGCCATAACTGTTCCTGTCAAACTATACTGAGATCATGGAGGACTTCTAGGAGCTCTTTAGACATTCAGGATCCCCATACAAGCCTCAGGTAACACACCCCTTGAACCAAAGGCTTGCTGCCCATAATAGGGGGCAGAATGAGGCTGAATGTTGAGCAGTGCTGGGTACTTTGAGCCCAGGCAGTTGGGTACACAGTGGTGGTGTGAACCCAAAGTATCGCCACTAAGTGCCCTGGGTCCCCCTACCATGTGTAAATCTGGAGCACCTTCAGTGGGTGTGAATGAATGGACTCAGATGAATAAAGCTAAAGATACTTTTAGTGTTTTCCCATTTGCCTGAGAACCAGTCGCATTTCTTTCTGCTTGAGCTTTCAGAGGGCTCAGTATTTCATCCTTGCTTTTAAAGATTTGTGTTACGTTTTGATCCCAGCCCCAGTGTAAGAGCTAACTTTGTGCTCCTGGGTTCAAACTATAATGAATGGTGTTTTGTGTGTTAACTGTAGTGATGTGTTTGCAGGCGAAGACTGGGGAAAGGAGGAGGAACAGAGTTTCTCTGTTTGGGCTGTTCCAAGCCTGTGCGTTGCTGGGTCCTTCCTAGTTATGGTCTATGTGAAATCTTAGCAGTGCATTTGCAGGGGTTTTATAAAACCATCCCCAAATTTATTACACTTTTTCAGCCAAGAAAGACTGTCTCTAATGGTTCTACCTCAAAAGGTTTCATTCTCTCATTTCCAAGCCGGCATACTTCTCTTGGTTATTTCAAAGCAGGTGTCTTAGACATTTACCCACATTTAATGTCTCAAAAGCCTTTTTCACAGCCCCCAGATGAAACTAGACAAAGCTGATGAAATATTTGATTTGATGTCTAAGCATCTTTAAAACTTGCTTTTATTTTGAGTGACGTGAAGTGATATCTGTGCCTTTTTGTTCAGGGCAACCTGACGTTATTTGCCAGAGAAGCAAAGGAATCATTTATTCACTTAGTTCTGGGGTTTCCCTCTTTCCCAGTCTGGCCTTCAGTGCCTTTACCTGTGTGTGCCCTTCCTGCTGATTTTTATTACATACTCTTCAAGTCAGCAATACAGACTTTCTCAGTGAGGGAGCGTCTGAACCTGCGTGTTTATTGCTCTTCCATGATAAATGGCAGCAGGCATTCCCATACAATGGGTCCAGAACAACAGTATCTTGGCAAATGACTGTTTCCCCATGGTTTTCCCTTTTTCCTGCCTGCTGGAGATAAGATGGAAACATACCTCTTGACTACTTTGTCCTATATGGTATGCAAGAGATGGGAATGCTCCTTGGGAAGAGGAAGGAAGAAAGGAGGTCAGCTGCAGAGCACCCATCTGTAGTACACTGATGGGTGCTCAGAGGGCTCTGGGCACAGTTGTGTTGGACAAAGGCATGGAAAGAACTGAGTCCTGTGGATGGCTCTCACTGGAAATGCAGCAAGAGCCACCATGCTTCATCTGGATGTCCTGTTCTTCCCAGACTTCTTGTAAGGAGCGGATTTGGAGGTGTTTCCAGCAGGATTGCTTGGCTGATATGGTCCATTCTCTGTGTCTTAGGTGGACCTGGCCTTGTGACTGAGTTTACTTGCTGAGCTTGGTGTCACTAAGCTGAGATTACTGCCCTGAAAAGGCTGCTTTGGGGCTCTGGACTGCTCCAGAGAGTGAAAGTGTGGCTGGGAAATGATAATATGTAAGTGACCTGAGTCTTGTTCTGGTACTGTCACAGGCTATCTGCTTTAAGTCCCTCTACCTCCCTTCTCTGCCTTTAACTGAGCAGCATAATGCTTCTTTTGTTTGTTTTTTAGAGTGCAAACAACTCCTGCAAGCTGGAAAGCCTTTCCCAGTAATTCCCAAACAGAAGTGCATGCCTGCAATGTGGCACTTTTTAGAACAGCATCCACTCAGATGGTGGAGGATCCATCACAGCCCAGGGTGAGTAATTCCAATGGCTCATTACTCTTTCAATTACAAACTGGCACTTTCCTTCCAGTTTGAATTTGTCTAATTCTGGCTTCCAGCCATTGGATGTTGATATGGCTTTGTCTGTTAGATTAAAGAGAGTTCTGCTGTAAGAGATCTCTTTAGTAAGTGCTCTTTATTGTTAATAAGATACTTCTTCATCTTCTTTTTGATAAGCTAAATTATTAAGCACCTTAATAAGTGTCTCAGTATGAGCAGCTCCTCTCCATCCCACAGTTCTCAAACCGTACTTACAGTTCCCTCCTGAAGTCCTACTCAGGTATCATTTGGTTGCTTGGTAAACCCATGATGCAGTTTGAGACATCTGGGTGGACCTGGCACATCTGCAGTGGCACTAGATGCAGGTGTCTGTGTTTAGGCACCTGAATCAAGCCCTCAGATTCCAGAAGAAGGGTGTAAAATCCATCTCCCCGCACTTGAGCCACCCACAGGTTTCGTATTAGGCCAAACCTATCACCTAGTCTCTGGAGTACGCCTTGCTTAGTCCAAGTGCTCATGTGATTTTCTGGTAACTGAGTCAACACGCACTAAGCTGCAGTTGCCCAGAAGGTGACTCTGGCGTAAGGTGCCTGTTCTGCTGCACATGGTCTGGCTGTGAGGTCCTCCTGGAGGGCAGCTTGGCAAGCTCACATCTCTGATGCAGGCTATTCAGGCTACTGTCATTCATGATGGAGACCCATGCCCTGCTTTACCAGTAACATTTAGCACTTAGGGTGTTGTTGCTGATTATTGTGACCTCAGGGACAGAGAACACTGTTGTTTGGTTCTGAGTGTCTTAGAAACTGGCTTAGTCTTTGTGTTGTGATGCAGATGTTGGCAGGGAACTTTGAAGAAGAGCCATCAGCCACATTCTCCACTGTTATATCTGTCTGAGGGGCACCTGAAGAATGCTTTTCTCGTGACTCTTCAGAGTGTGCTGACTGGGGATGGTGTGCTTTAATGATGGTTTAAAACTGTTTAACAGTATGCTGGCTTTTCTTAGTGTAATTTGGGTTTATGGACAGTGTCTGATCGTGTGCCAGGAGTTTTATTATGGACAACAAATCTCACTCAAGCAACAGCAGGGACCAAACACCCATTGTTTAACCTCACTACTTACAACAACATTGATGACTCCAGGCATACCAGATGGGACCTACCGTCCCCATTCTGCTCTATATGAGTGATCAGCAAGCGATGGGCTACAGAATTCCTTGTGGGCTGTGCTGTGGAGGAGCTTCTTTCAGGCTCCTGCTGTTTAATACAGGTCTTTGATGCAGTTTCTGGTGAGTTGGCCACCACGGGGCTTCATATTGAGTCTTTGCCGCTGTGCAGCCATTAGAATGCAGCAGCAGAGCAGAGTAACTTGTTGTTCATGGGATCATATTCTTCTCTGTACCAAATGTGTTTTCAGTTGATTCAACCTTAGGGATCCCTTTGTAGTCTGTGAATTGAGGGCTTCAGGAGATGCCATCTTAGCTCACTGTTGAGAGACTGATCCATCACCACCATGGCCCGAGGCTCGGAAGGATGTTTTGGAGGAACTCTGCTTGCAGGCTCTCATTTCATGAGCAGCCAAGCTCTGTGGAGTGTATTTAGTGAACGCACAACTAAATGAGACATGAACAGCCCGATCACGGCAGGGTAAACCACCCAGATTCATTGCTCAGGTGAGAAGGAAGCGCGGCAGAGCACTGAGAGCCTGAGAGAACAAGCATGAGTGTGTATAATCCATGGTGTGAAACCAATGCTATAAATAACGGGCTGATGGAAACCAGATCTGTTCTGCGTATGCTTCCCATTTCTACTCCAAAGTGAGAAACTTGTTTGCAGTGAAACGCTCATACATGGCCATGCTTTGGCCCCTGTTCCTTCCCCCAAGGCATGTGCGGGTCCTCCTGAGACCTTTAAAAGGAGGTTCTGGGTGTGACCCACGAAAGGAATGTGCAGATCGCGTGAAAGGTTTCCTATCAGCGACTGCATGTGAGCGGAGGCCGGCACCAGTCATTTTAGAATAGAAATGAACTTTCTCACTTGTTCCTCCCTGCCCATATTTCACAAAAGAGGTATGTTGGGCGCCAAACTAACTTGTCTGGGGGCAGAAGATGACTGTAAAAAGAAGTACTGC
Source organism: Amazona ochrocephala (assembly GCA_039720435.1). NCBI lineage: Eukaryota > Metazoa > Chordata > Aves > Psittaciformes > Psittacidae > Amazona > Amazona ochrocephala. The sequence goes on from CM077879.1 coordinate 87,518,158, forward strand.
TGATATAAACACCCAGGGCTCTGCTGTTAATATTTGGTACTTTGGTCTCTTCAAGCTGCCAGTCAGAGAAGGCAGGGATTGCCATGTATAAATATCCTCAGTGCTAAATCCTGCTGTGAGCCATCGGAGTAAACAGGTTTGGTTTTCTTTTACCTTGTATTCATATAAATCACTGCGGCCAGTGGAATTCAGCCTGTGTTAATGCTGGTGTGAGTGGGAGTGGTGGTACCTTTGGGTTTAGGGAGCATAAAGAGAGGTGAATTTTGGCTACCAGTTTTCAGGGAGTTAAATAGAAGGAAGCATATTCCCCAAGGCAAACAGCAGAGACCCATTTGGAATAAATCTGCTTGCTGGCTGCACTCTTCACTCTGGCAGTCAGCTCAGTGACGATTCCAGCCAAGTTTTGCACTATGGTCAGCTTTAACTAATAAAGATCTAGCATGGTACCTTGCTAATCTCATTAGATGGAGAGGTATGTTTTGGTGGAGGTTTCTGGGGGAGGAGAAAGGCAGAAATATGTTTAACAAGTTCAGCTCAAGCCATTTCAGTCGCGTTTTTTAGCAGTGTGTATATATGTGTATACATAGCATCCACAGAGATATATATGTGTGCTTCTGCTTACTGTTTCTGCTTGAATCTCCCACTAAAAATAGTGGTGCCAGAGGCCCCAGTTAACAGTCCCCAGGGATAACGGCATTCTAGGCTATAGGGACTTAGAAACTCCAATAGTGTCATTGCTTGTGGCTGGGTACTAATCCACAGAGGTCCTTGTACCTTGTTTGGAGTTACACATGCAGAACCCCCCCATCAAAGTCCAGGAGGAGCTGTGATGTTAAAGCCTGCTGATTTCAATGCCTTGCCAGTGCCTCATTGTCAGGTTTATTTCCAGTGACGCCAATGGATATTCTCCCCCCACTGAACTAGTCTTTAAAAATACCAGGAATTGGGCCAGTGTTAATAAATGTCAGTTCTTTCTCTCGGCCTACAAAGCATCACCCCATCCTGCTGAGCCAAGCTCCTCGCAGGAGGGGAGAAAGGGGAAAACCTGGTTCTCTCTCCTTGTCTTTTTGGATCTGTGTTAGCTTTGAAGTACTGTGTGGGTCGAGGGGCTTTTGATACTGGGACATATCAGCTGGCTCTGCTCTACCCTCTTTCCTGATGGTGCTGTTTGTCCGGGTAAACCTCAGCTGTGGTTTCAAAACGGGTCCTGAACTGAACACATCACTGCTGTCCACCACATTCAGATGCTGTAACTAATGCAAAGAGGGAAGTGCACTGATGTCGGGGGATACACTTGGTTAACCAATTGGTCAAGGTGGTATCGCGGAGGCTTTGTTGCCCCTTATAAGGTTGTTCCTTCCCCTTCCTCATGTCACAACAAGGACATTGTTGTGCTTTGCTGAATCCTTCCTTGCTTGGGGCCAGTCATTTATCAAAAGAGATTTCCATCTTGGACTAATAATTCATCTCTTATTGCAGCCCTCGCTGCTCCAAGGGCCCATTTGTTTCCCCTTATCACAGTCTCATTATTTGGCAAAGGAAAATCTTGGACTTTCTTGGTACCAGTGGCTGAGGACTCAGGAGAACCTGGTTGCCAGGTAGGGATGTGCTTGTGAGCGTGGGAGAGGGCTTTCTAGGGGGGGTCAGACCCCATCCGTGGGACTGCTCCTATGGAAGGGGAGGATGGAGCAGGAATCCAGTGGGTTCAACATGAAACGCAAAGTCTCTTTCTTTGGCTTTAACTTTCCCTTTGTGCATTTTTCACAGCCCAATGCTCCCACGTGCCTCGCACCTACTCATCTCCCAGCACTCACTTTCTCACACACAAGACACGCTCACACTCTCACACATACTAATAAGAAATCCTCTAAATGAAGTTTTTTGGTCTTTCCCCACCCCCTTCCCGGAAAACTGGGAACAGAAAAAGACAGGAAGGATTTGTATTTGTACATACTTGGCCAGTGCCGGGATTCAAGAAGGGAGGATGGGTGGATGGATGAACAGATAGTAATCACAGCAGCGTAATTAATAATAATGACAGCAAGGCATCCTGCTCCTATTAATAGTGCATGCACAGCTTTAATCAGCTCTATCCACCATCCGGCAGGAGACTCCAGCTCAATCAATTGCTAGTTTCTATCCGAAAGGTTGTTCTGACAGATTGATGGAGGGATCCCCCTGGTTCTTTCTTTTAAAAAAGGAGAAATTATGAATTTATTCTTAATTTCTGCATCTTTATCTGACCCAGGATGATATCTTTCTTTTATTCAGTGACCCCAGTGCAGCTCTGAGGCATTGGAGAACGTGTCAGGGAGTTCCCCACTTCCCTCTCCCCTGGCTGAGCATCCTTTGCTCCTTGATCTGTTGTGATTAGGTTCAGTGTGAAGCTCTGAGATGGCCCTGGACATCCAAGCTGGAAGAGAGCTACTAATAAGGGCAGCAGAGCTGTTCGTAGTCACTGTGCCACTGCTATCTCTGTGCTGTGCTCATCGCTTTACAAAGCATTTGGAATCACGTGGAACGTGAGAGGTGCTCTACAAAAATCAGACTCCATCTCAGTCTCTCTTGCAGCCATTCCTCTACTCTGAAAGCAGCAATAAATTCAGCTGGGCTGGTAAGGGCCACTTCAGAACTATTCTTTAAGGAGAAGTTCCAGAATCTCCTTGCTTTATTAAGCTTATCATACATATGGATTGCCAATTGACGTATTACATGCAAAAGATACAGCAAATATAATAATACCCTTACCCAGCATTTCATTTTGAAGCCACATTTACCTGAAGCGACCTGCTCCCAGTAAATATTTCACAGGTTTCTCCTCCACAAGTGCACTTACAACTTATGAAGCACCCACAAATGTTTTAATTCTGGCAAAATGAGCATCTTTCATGCACCAGCCTCTATACAGCATGTAGTTTTGCAGCTAAATGGCTTTCTGATTATCGTGTCCCAGGATATTACTTCAACTGAAGTGATATGAAATGTCATTAAAAAGTAATGTTCCTCTGCTTTGACAATCATATTAGTAAACACTGGAGGCTCTGCAGGTTATATGTCAGGCGGGCCGACACTAATGGGTTTATTAACATATACAGTAGCACTTTGTCAAACCTCCTTGTTAATCTAAATTTGCAGGTGACAAAAAGAAAGGGAGGGGGAGCAAGAAGATGATATTTAAATACTGTTTAGGTTGGACCATAAGTAAAAGAATCCAGGAAACCCCAAGCAAGGTCGGCTGCTGCCTGGGCTGCTTCTCATCCAGCCCTCACTGGATTGGTTTTCTCCCAGCTGATGGGGAGCACAGACACCCACCCTGGGGAATAACCAGTGCAATGCATGAGAAAGGGCACAAATGGAAGTGATTCAGGGTTGGGGTGAATAGCTGCATCCCCATCTGAGCCATCACCGTTATGATACAGGAACAGCCAGGGCTAGAGACTGCTGGGCACTGGGGGGAAGTCCAGGGGATCTGAGTAGCAAATATGGACATATGGAGTCACAGGGACAAATGGGTTATCAGAGGGACATCAGGGTTTCAGGGACAAGATATTTCTGCCACCTATAAACTGTTTCTTGGGGAGGATCCAGGCAGCGTTGCCATGTATCCTGGGCATGGCACTGAATAACAGGGCTGTGTGGCTTTTTAGAGGTGATGGAGAGCTGAGACCAAATTTCCCCCAGGATTTGGGCAGAGGAAGGATGGACATCTGAGCTTGAGGAGGGGATGTGTTCTGCTGATGTCCCTAAAGGATGTGATAGGAATAGAGGGGGAATTTCAGTTGCTGCTGCTGGGTTAACTGATGCTGAGCCCAGCCTAGGCAGTATATGGGCAGTAGGGGGTCACCCTACTGCTTGGAGGGGGGGGCTCTGGCACTTCTGCGGAAGCCCTTGTGGTGGTAGTGGTGGTGGTGACCCCAGCTGGTGGGTCTGGCTCCTGGTAAGCAGCAGTGAGGCACAAGCTGTGCTGTCACTGCTCCCCATAGCACTGATGGAGAATTGAATTTGGCCTGTGGAGGTTTATTTACCCAGCAGTTCCAAATGCTTCCCCTCAGGATGCTAAATACCTCTTCCCAGTTTTGTTCAAATGGCTCCATCTGCTCCATGAGGCAGCGCTTCCAGCATGTACCGCACAGAGGTGGAGGTGCAGAGCGAGGGAAACGGGGCTGTGAGGAGCTGCCCAAGGGGATATTCGGGGAAAACCAGTTTCCACATGGGAAATGAATTGCATCCCTGCATCTGCTGCCTCTTCCTCGTGGCTGGCAAGACTGGAGGGGTGAGTAACAGTGGAACTTTGTGTAGTGAAGCAGGTTTCAGGGCTGCACAGATGCCTGGTTTGCTCTGGTGCTGGGGAGGTGGCACTGGGGAGGTGGTCCAAGCTTCCCATGGGCAACCCTATAACAACAAAGCGTGGCGTGCAGGGCTGGCTGCATTGTGTGGCCCTGCAGCAAGGTGGGAGCCTTAAGGACCGAGGTTGGGGTAGAAAAGGCATCTGAGGTTTCAAGTTATAGAAGACAAACCCACCTCTGTCTCCTCAGTTATCCTGGCTCAGAGAAGCACAAGCTGTTTAAAACTGTCTCCTAAGCCAGATGCTGAAATTTGGCCACATGGTTAGAGTTGGGGCCCCAGGGACATGTGAAACCTGGAGGGATCTGCTGGCACCTCTGGGTGCTCCAGCACATGCTGAGTCTTGGCTACTGGGATCTGTATTTTTTCCCTGCGGAATCTGATGATAACGGCTCTATGTGTTGTAAGGATGCTCTGAAGCAGCAATTCCCCTTCTCCCTCTGAAAAAACAACAGGATTTGATGAAGCTGTTTGAAGGGACCATTCACTGAGGGGTCCTGAGGCCTTGTCCATCTTTTGGTTCTGCATTAGGGGATAGCAGAGTCGGGTGTTTCCTCGCACCAGCTCCACGTTTGTTACGGGATAAGTGAAGCCAGTGACTTGCTGTGGTTTTTATTTTGGGAGCTGGGAAGTGTAAGTACAGTGGGACCTATTCTTGTCCGAATGACTAAGCCTTGCCAGCCCGGAGCTCTTCATCTTGGCAAGCAGATGGTGCGTGGAGGAAAAGCGATGCTATTCCCTGCACTGAAAGGCCTTTTCTTTCTGGAGCGGTGCCTTAAAGCTACAATGGTTTGGTTTGTTGGGCTGAGATGTACTGGGTGTTCAGGTACCTTTAGGGGAGGGACACAAAACAGGACAGAGTCATATCTGCAGCCTTGGATGGACCCATCCTCCGCAGGTGTAAGTTTGTCCCATGTGAATGTGAGTAGCTCAGATGTGAGGCAGAACAGCCAGGCTCAGGGATCCTTTGAGGCATGCTAAGGAGCATCACTACTCGGTCCAAGAGGGAGCTTCCCTTCCTGGAACCACTTGTAGCCCCATGTGCCCTGGCTCGGCAGGTTCCTGGTGTGCCAGTGCACCACCCTGGTTGCTGTTTCTCACCAGTTCTCATCGTTTTGGGAACTGGAAGCCTGAGGTTGAATTACCAAGATGAGATTGCAGCTGGGCCCATGGCGTGAGTGTCCTTTGCGGACAGGCATAGGGCTGTTCATGCCCTAACAACCACACACTGCAATTTCCACCCAGGCTGGCAAACCCACCTATTCCTTGCCCTGCCTGATAGCAGCACTTTGGGATCTGCAGCCGTTGTCTTCACCCTTTGAGCTGCTCCAGCAGCAGGCAAAGCTGGTGCTCTGGGCAAGCTGGGTGTAGCATAGAGAAATCCCAGAGCAGAGTGGGGAGCATCACCCCAGAGAGCATCTCCTCCCCTGCTCCTCTTCCTCCAGGTCCTCCTGCACTCTTCTCTGCACCACCTCTTATGACTCCAGAAATAGACTGGTTGTGCTGCTGTGACACATGTACCTGTGACAGAGGAACGGGCGTTATAAATCCTGGGAGTGGATCCTGTCAATCTGCTGGTTTCTGCTTCATTGGCAGATAATTACAGTGTGGAAAGAAAAAGTGTTTGCTAAAAGCAGGAACTTAATGGGGTTTATAAAAGATGCTTTGTCTAGGCAGCTCTTGGAATAAATAAAACCCAGCTTGGGCTCCATAAAGGTCTGTAGAGCTAGAAGTCTGGGTTCTATAGAGTGTTGCCAGGCTGGGCATTTGGGGCTGGCATTCATGATTCCTGTCCGATACTCCATGGAGAGCTGTGGGATGCAAAGGGTAACAAGCAGCATCCCAGTTCACATGAATGTCAGAGCCAAACGGGCACAGCCATTCTTGGTGCCAGCCAAGGAGTTTGATTGCTGGCGCAGGACTCCACAACGATCTGATCCGTGTTTTGCAAAAGCACTGCAAACTCCCAGAGGTTTTCTATTTTTGGGGCTCATTTTTATTATGAGGTGCTGGGTGCATTTGTCTTCATTTGAGCTCTTTGAGCTTAAAAGGTCAGCAACGCTTGGCAGCAAAGTGCTCTGGAGATGAAGAGGGGGTTATGGATTTTCAATGCCACACTGTCAGCCCAGATCCCATTCCCGGTGCCCAGGTGGGATGTGAGCACAGGGTGTGAGTGCTGACCTGCACCCACCCAGCCCAAAATAGCCGTGGCCCCAAAGATGGTCACTTGATGCACAGGGAGCTGCTGCCTGCATTCATGGTCTGATGCTTGTGAGCCTTGAATTGCAATAGAACATAAAGGCACTGGGAACTAAAGAGGTGCTGAATTGGTACTTTATTCGGGGGGAGGTTGTTCCTCCTCATGTCTTGTCTTTTCCTTCTCTCCTCCAGTAGCTGCAGTGTTAAAAAAGAAGTTAAAGAACAGGGAGGAAGGGCCTGGAGGCAACAGGTTAGAAAACAAATACTGGAAGAATGAGAAAGGGAGTTACTTGGGGAGCAGTCATTTGCTTTGAGATCCAACTTCTTTTATTTTCTCTGTTTTTTTTTTTGGTTTGGTTTTGGTAAGAAAATGGGGGTGAAAAATCATTTTCTCAAAATATCCCGTTTTTTCTTTGTTTAAAACCTTCAGACAAACTTCTGCTCTGCTCGGGATCGAGGTCACTATTTAATAACCTGGGTATGTTATAAACCCTGAGACTTCGCGGCTCCTGCACTAGTCCATCTGCCAAGCGGAGAGCATTTCTTGACCTTTTAAAGCAAGCCAGAGATAATGAACCATTTGGACTGTAGGATACCCTGGCTGCTTGGAATCAAATCAGTGTGGCTGTGAAGTTTGGAGAGGAACAAATGTACAGCTCCGAGCCAACAGCGCAGGCTGAGAGTTCCCAGTGAGCTCCGGCTGCAGTCACAGCCATCAACTCCTGTAACAGTTAATAAATCAGAGGACATGGGCAGGGTGAGGTGTAGGCTTCACAGGGGCTTGAGGAAGTGTCTTCAAAGGTCCAGAGAGGGAGGATTCAATTGGCTGTCATGGAATTTGAGCTTGTAACTAGTGATTTTCTTTCCCCTCCTTCAAAAATCTCATCAACTCTTGAGAAATGCAACTGCTGAAGAGGCTGATGCTTGTTGGGGGAGCTGGATGTCGGAAGCTGCTTTCCCTGTTGTTGGCAATGTGAGGTGTGTGACACGTGTTGCACTATGAATGTGGGAGGTGCGGTGGTAAAAGATGTTGCTTTCATCTGTATTTTCTCTGGTGAGTTTTTGTTCCCTGTAAATGGAAACCTGGAATATTGCAGCTTCATGGGTGCTGTCCTATCTTAGGTCAGAAACATTCCCTGGTGAGCACCACTGGCCTCTCTTCATGAAAGGGCCCTTCTGCATTCCAGACAGCATGGCTGGGGAGTGAAGACCAGGCACCCAAACCGTCTTTCCTGTGGCCCATCACAGCAGTGCTTCCAGATGGGCATCTCCTGACCTGACCCTGAAACCACTGGGTCCAGTCCCTGCTGGTGTCTGAGGGCTCCTACAGAGAACAAGAGGACTCTGGTTCTCTGGTCCATTCTGAAGGCCAGCAGATAGTCATGGATGATCCTTGCTATGGTTTGTTCATGGATGATCCTTTCTGCATTTGGCTCATCAGGTCTCTGCCACTGCCTGGGGGATTGCACCAGGGTGTGATTTTCCTGCCTCCTGCATGTGGTCACTCATGCCGGTGCTCTCTGCTTTGCCCAAGTGGTTATGTTCACCTGCTGGCTGAGTTACTCTGTCCCTTTTCCTTGCCTTTTCTATGGTAATTCCATCTTTGCAGCACAGTTACACCAAGCTCCTGCCTTGGTTCTTCTCTTGTTCTGCCTGCTGCCGCTGGATGATGTTCCCAGTCCACACATGGGATTCGGTACACGTGTGCAAACCTGGCACCGGAACTTTGCTTCCGTGACCTCCTTTCCATCGCATCCAACTTGCTCTGTGGTTCCAGCAGAAAGGATCTAAAAAGCCTTTTGGGTGGAGCAGGAGAGGGGATATCTGATGTGCCTCAGCCTCCACCTCACTGGTGCCATGGAGAAATGCATGATTAATTTGTTTAAACCATCACTGAGGACATGCGTGTTCTGTGCAGTGAAACCAGAGCCTTGGCCTGTAATTCTTTCAGGGAAAGATGACATAGTTGGTCTTGATGAAACCATTAGTTTAATGTGGATGAAACCAGGGTGAGATTATTCATGTGCCCAGCTATTTGTACAATACCGAAGGAATTTATTGGAATGGGATGGGTTGCTATGCCCAGTATTAAAAACTTGCTGTTGTGCTCGCTAGCAACCAGCATGGCAAAAGTCAACAAATAGGGTGGTAGGGAAAGGACTTTCTATATTACCACTGTAGTATAAATGGAGCTGTAATTTCAAATGAAATAGCATTAGGTTTATGGTGAATTTTAGCCACAGGTCTCATGTCATAGCCTGCTTTCCTGCCAAAGAAACATGGGCAGGCTTGCTCTCCTCTAATGGGAGAACCCAAAGCATTGCAGTATGTGGCCACTGCCGTGGTTCTGGTGAAGAGCCAGGTAGGACAGTTGTTAGTGCCATAATAAGCAATCATTGAGCTAAGGGAAGCCTCCACAGCCAACACTCACAAGGAAAATCCCGGAGCTGTTTTGGTGTCTGGCAGAGCAGATGAAACACCAGGCTGAAGGGAGTACTGCAAGAGGTCTTCCACTCTCCGTACAGCGTTTGCTTGTCCCATTCAAAGCTGCAGAGCTTGGCACATATATAATGCACCCCACACTACTGGAGGCCTGTTTGCACCAGTGGTTGGAGGGTGGTCTTGCTGCTATCATCTCCAGGAATAAAACATGGCCATTAGAAATGGATGTGCATGAGTCTGCCCTGATGCTCAGGCTGGTTTCAAACCCAGGGTCAAGGGTGGTTGACTCAGAGCAACGTCCTCAGTGCTGGTGACATGCAGAGGAGCATGGTGATGGAGCACTGCCTTTGCATTCAGCTGTGTGTCCCTCATTTGCCTTGCAAAAGCTGAGGGAGAGGAAGGATGGACGCATGCAAAGCTTCTATGGGGATGGGGCAGTGAGGAGCTGGCATGGAGGAGGAGCAGGCAGATGGAGAGAGACCACTTTACATCTGCTTTGATGAGTGAAGAGAAGGTATAATACTGTGAGTTGGAGGAAATGATGAACCCTGAGATGGTCCTTCCGGTCCTGCATTGCTCTGGTAGCCTCCCGGGAAAGCTTCGGGATGTTGACAAAGCCCCAAATCCTGATGTTTTAGAATGTCTCAGAGCCCTCTGCACCACTCTCCTCGCTCAGATGGGCTCCCACTGGTGTTATGTCCCAAGGCTGTAGGACGGGACCTTAAAGCTCATCCAGTCCCAACCTCTGCCACAGGCAGGGACACCTTCCACTAGAGCAGGTTGCTCCAAGCCCCATCCAGCCTGGCCTTGAACACTGCAGGGATGGGAGAGCCACAGCTTCTCTGGGCACCCTGTGTCAGCACCTCAGCACCCTCTGCCTAAGAGCTCGTCTCAGTCTCCCCTCGGGCAGGTTAAAGCCATTCCCCTTGTCCTGTCCCTACAGGCCCTTGTCCAAAGCCCCTGTCCAGGTTTCTTGTAGCCCGTTTAGGCGCTGGAGCTGCTGTAATGTCTCCTTGGATCCTTCTCTCCTCTAGGCCAAACAACCCCAGCTCTCAGCCTGTCTCCATAGGAGACACAGGGATAAAACTCCTGACCCCGGATCTCGTACCCAAGTGCAGACAGCAAGAGCCGTAATCCCCCAGGGGCCAATACTGGGGTTATAAAGCCCTGTGTCTTCCTTTGGCCATCGCTGGTGGGTGGAGGACGTTAACACAGCTCCTGTGTGGATGCCTGGAATGGGAATGGTGCCTGGGAAGGCATTTGGTCCTCGTTAGCAGGCGCTCGGTAGCTGTTTTGTCATTTTTCTTGTTTGTCATAAAAAATAAATACAGTTTAATAGATGATCTTACAGAGCAGGTTTTGGCAACAAAATAGACCGTGTCCCATTAGAAACTTGATGGGTATAATTTAAAGCAAGATGGAATATAAAACCATTTCCAGCTCAGATGAGGGAGAGGGAGACACAGATTTAGGTCTTGATTGTGCTGAAATGAAAACCAGCACATTCCCGGATAGTGTATAAAATCAGGCATTCTGGTTTTTATGGAGTCCAAACTATAAACAGCCTTTTTCAGAATAATTAATCACATAATTTATTTTTTTGGGGTCGAAAAGTTTGGGGAATGGATTTCTTTTGTTTCTTTGTGTATTTTTACAGCTATCGTATGCAAAGGAGCAATCCTAAACACAACAGACGAATATTTGGAGAGCAGGGAAGACTTTAAAGGGTCATTCCTCTCAAAATCCCATCCATTAGCAGAAGTTTAAGGAATGTGCTGAGGTGCCTCAGGAATTATGGTGAAAGCTGGGCTCTGGAGCCAAGCGCAGGGATGTGGTACAGCAGTGGGAAGGTGAATGGAAGTCAGTGATGCTGCTTGTGATGTGCTTTCACAGACCAGCATTAGGAGTGCGTTAGTGGGGACTGGGGGGCTGGTGGGGTGTCTACCCCATCCAAGAGGATGCTCCTTCCCTGTGGTGTGCTCACCTTCCATCCAGTTAGGAAAAACCTGCCCACTGCTCCTGCTTAAACTGAGCAGTTGATCCTTGCTGAGGTTAGAAACGGGGTAGGTCTCTGCTATCTGCATTATCTCCATTGTCCCACATAGCTGCAAGCAGAGGACCTGATGCCTCACCACTGTAAATCACAGCTCTACTTGAGCTGAAAGAGGGATGCGTATTCCTGCCAAGGAAAGAGAGAGTTCCAGAGCGCATTTCCTCCATCCTCTCGCTCCTCTGGTTTGGGAGCAGTGCGGCTGGCTTGCCTCTGTCTGCTTTGGCTCTTCAGTTCTGATTTGAGCAGAGCCAGTGTAAATCCAAACCAGTTCTAGGGAAGTCAGTCAAGTTCCCGGAGACTCAGGGATGGAGGAGATAGGAAACTATTCACAGCTTGTATGTAGCTGTTGACATCATATATAAAAGGCTGGCTGAATGCAGCAGCAATGTGCTATAGGCAGGGTGCTAATCTCTCTTGTTATTAAGTTTCCTGACATTTCCCATTATCAGAGCTTCTTTACAGTTGTTCATGGGGCTGCAAAACTTCAATCTTTGAGGTTGAAATGCATCACCCACGTGCCATCCACTACACAGGTTGTGCCAGCGGGTGAAATTGTGCTTTTCCTTGGATTTGTTGTGATCCAGGAAGCTGCAGAACCCCCAGCTCTGTTAAAAATAGCAATCAATAAAGCTGCAAAGTCTTACACCCTGGAGGAGTTCAAGCCAGCATTCCACCTTCCTGAGCAGCCCTCTCTTGGGCCATGCTGCGCATGTAGGTATGGGTTTTAATACCTGATTACATGCTGCTTTCCCTGTGGGACCCCACCACCCCTGTCAGTCAGCAGGAGATGCACTGAGATATACAAGGGTGAAGGCAAGCCTAAGATGCCATGGGAGGGGCAGGACCTCATCCCATAGAGCCAGCAGCATCTTAACCAATCTATATGGAATTATCTGCTCACCCCTGGTAATAAGCAACCCACCAAGTCCTATAGGAGACCTCCCCTGCTTCTGTAGCAAGAGGCTATACACTAATGTGCATGTACAAGAAGGTAAACCAATCTTTTATTGAGCTGAAAAGAGGCATGTTTTACTGGAAAACCATACCAGTTTGCTTTGGCTGTGCTGCCACTCATCCCCGTGGCAGCTGGTTGGGATACTCAGTGCTGGAGGTGTTGTGGCAATATGTTGGAGTTGGAACCTATTGGTTTCATGCCAAGATAATTCACTGAGGGTTGTTTGGCTGCTTTTTTTTTTCCCTCTGCAAGATGAGACATGATTTCGGGGGGGGGGGGAAGAATGGAACCAGGGAAGAGGAAATAACTTGCTTTAAAGGAAAAAAAACTGAACTAAAAATGGCTTTTCCTGTGCAAAATAAATTCTATGACACGTTTTTTTCTACCAGCCCAAATTTGATGCCAGTGAGTGCTGGAGCAGCCCACATTCCTGGAGGAAAGAGGTATAAATCCCAGCACCGAGGCTGAGGCTGGCAATGGGCCTTCCTTGCTTGGGACCCTGTAAACGAAGGTCCTCCCTGTGTGGAGGCAGGAAAGGAGACCATCTCAGTAGCATCAGAGCACAAAGCCATGGTCTTCTCACAGCTATATTAGGAATACAAATCCTGCAGTGAATCATTCAAGCATAGGACTGTACTTGGCTATCAGATGGCTGATAGAAAAGTGTGAGTAGGCAGCTGGGTTAGTGATGGGACTAGAAAACAATCTCATTTGGAGCTAAATTGCTCCTAAATGATTTGGCTTGGGCTTCTACATGATGTTGTGTTGGATCTGCTCAGGACTGGCCACCTCCTGTCACCAAAGATGTGTGTGGAGTTATAGGACAGGGACTTATGGGGAAAGGTGACCTTGCATTCCAGATGCAAGGCTTCAATTCAGTTCCCTGCTCTAGGCTACAATTTCTTATGCCCATGTGTTGGTCTCCTTGTGATACTGTGGAGCCACTGTGGTGTCCAAGGTCAGACCTCCCTGCACCCTCCCTGTTCTATTAATAAGCCAAAAGAGGGCTGCAGGCTGGGGGTGCTATTGCAGCGGATGGATGGGGTCAGGGTGGGTGTGCATGCTCTGAGCCTCTGTAAGCTCTGTTTGTCATCCCCAAGCCCAAAGAGGAAAACCCAGCATCTTCAGGACATAGAGAAAAGGTTTCTCTGCTCACTGGTTTGCTTGAAGTACATGGATTAATAACACTTGATATGTAACTAAATAAAATCATCCAGACCCCAGCTTGCTGGATCTCCAGGGATGTATTTTGTGGCTGAAAAGGTGACTTTCCTCCTTGGAAATGACACTGATTTCCCTGTTTTGTGGGTATTGAGGGAAAAAAATCCCAGGCCAGATCAGATAGAGCCTTAGGTGACATGGTCTAGGGTGAGGCATCCCTGCCCAAGGCAGGGGTTGGAACTGAATGATCTTAAGGTCCTTTCAAGCCCAAACAATTCTAGGGTTCTATGATGTCCTCCAGCTTCAGTAGAGAGAAGGAGCTACAGGTTTCTTGTGCAACTCCTCCCATGGAGCTGTGGGAGCAGGATGGTTTACCATCAGGTGAGAGCTAACGTTGATAAATGTGGCTGTCTATTGGTGGATCTAGAAACCTTCCTGATGTGATGGAGCCTCCAACCTCCTCCTCCCTGGCTCAGCTGTGTCCCTCTCCTTGCCAGTGCCATGCCAAGAGAGGTCAGCAGGGAGCTGGGCACTCCTTGGCGATGGAGACCTCGTGTTCTCCCTTCTCACTGGGGAGCTGCGCGTCTCCTGAGGAGCAGCACAGGAGCAAACAGCTGGTGGGAACCGAGTGGTTGTGCTGGAGTAGTGACAATCTCTGGTGTAGGAGCTCTGAGGAGCTCCTCTGTTATGTGCTCTGCCCCCAGAATGAGTAAATAAAAGCCTCCTCATTTATTTATGATGCAAATAGCAACTGTGCATTCAGCTCTAGGATTTGTTGATTATTTATTTAGAGCCTCTTGTCTCAGAGGCACTGGCTGCGTGCAGGAGGCATCTGTCTGGGTTTATTACCCACAAATAGACATTTTGCTGTTTAGGCTGTGGCTGCTAATGTTTTGAAAGCCTGCTGTGGAAATGGAAATCCTTCCAGGGATACACAGATCCCCTGGTCCTTCCTCTTCACAGAATCACACAGAATCACAGAATAGTAAGGGCTGGAAAGGACCTCAAGATCATCACAGTCAATAGCAGCAGCTCACGGCCCTACCAGCCCCTCTGAGAATCCCAGCTGCACCATGTCCCGCTCCTATGGAGTTGTCAAACACTGAGCTCCTCTGGGCATGAAGGTTTCTGCTGGGAAGCACAAGGAGGGATGGCTGAGTTCCAGTTTCTGTAGGTCCTTATCCTCAAAAAGCTGAAGGGAGGATGGGTGGGAGGTGGATGCCAGCAGGCGCGAAAACAACGAGAAGTATTTGGCTTAATATACTAGTGATGGTTACTTGGAACTCTCTTCCTTTTCCCCCTATCCCATGGTGGGGGACAGAGTGTTACTGAGTACCAGAAGTGTTGGGTTTGGCTTCTTCCACAACCAGTCACAAAAAGGAGCTTTGCTGGTGTCCTGGGTTCAGCAGCAGTCATTTTTTCTCCTTGGTAGCTGGTGCAGGGCTGTGTTTTTGATTTCGGCCTGGGAACAGCACTGATAACACCAGTGTTTTCAGCTCCTGCTTAGAATGTTGTGGTCTGACCAAGGACTTTCTGAGCCTCATGCTCTGCCAGGGAGGAGGGGAGCTGGGAGGAAGCAGAGACAGGAGACCTGACCCAAACTGACCAAAGAGGTATTCCATACCACAGCACATCATGCCCAGGATGTAAAAACTAAGGGCAGAGACCCAGAAGGGTGGAGTTCACTGTTTGGTCGGGCTGGGTATCAGTGGTGAGCGGTTGTATTCTCTTTCCTTGTATTTCCTTGTATTTCTCTTTTCGTTATTAGTATCGATGGTAGCAGCAGTGGTTTGTGTTATACCTCAGTTACTGAACTGTTCTTCTCAACCTGTGGGAGTTGCATTCTTTCAATTCTCCTTCCCATCCCTCCACGAGCGGAGGGAAGAAAGAGGGGGGAGTGAGTGAGCAAACTGCGTGATTTATGGCTTAAACCACGACAGCTGGGTTCCCAGAGACTTGGGCAGTGAATAGGTGCTGCTTTGGGACCGTTGTCCCCAGGAGCCTTTAAATGCTTCAGGTTCTTCTCAGTTTGGAGGCTGACAAAGTTTTGGCACTCGGCTTTAGGAGGCTCATGACACTGATATGGTATGTCCTTCTCAGGTCATCCCCTTGCTTTGACAGCTGATGGAGCACAAGTGTCCCCACAGAGAGCACCCCATTAGTGATCCATGGCATGGACCTCAACTCCAAAGCTTTGGTGAGTATATTCCTGGACAGCATTTTCAATGTGTGCAAAGGCAAGGAGAGGAGGGCTTGCTTCAGCAGATTGATGAGCCCAGGAGGAATAGATTATGCTGAAGGAATTCTGTCCATCCCCACTGGTTGCAGTTATGGCACCATCAAGGGACTCCAGGAGGAAAAGCACCAGTGGCTGGCCCTGGCCACTGCTGCTATCCCATTATCCACCAAGTTATCCCTGCTGAAATGTCTGCCTTTAAGTATCCCATATAGGACTCCCTTCCCTGTAAGATGATCCACAGTCAGTTTTAGAGGCAAGAGTTGGGGATTTTAGAGCTTTCTTTTCAAAAAGCTGTATTTACCCTTTATTTGGCTGCCTCTCTTGTAGTCTTAGGACCGCGGGTAGAAATTATTTTCCTGGTACCCCAACACTGTGTTAAAATCATTTACATCCATTAAGTCTCAGAACTATGAGGTAGAAGAATTCATTCATACTCCATAGCACAGCTGGACAGTAGAGGCTGATTAAATCCAGACTTAGATGATCAAACTTAGGCACCTCAATGAGTGACCAAAGGCTCTGGTCCAAGCTCCAATCGTTGTAGGTCTTGGATCTCTTCTCTTACAGACTGAGAAAGGGTTGCTGTTAAGCCAGATAGATTTTGCTTGGCTCCATCACTCATGGCAGGATTTCCAGGGCTTTCCAGGACTTCAGCCATTCTCATGGGTCTTCTCTGAATCCTACTCCAGCTTTTCAGCCTACACCTCAGGCTGTGGAGCTGCCTAGCACCTTCCAGGATCCAACCTATATTCCGGATACCTTGTGCAGGAAGCCACCTCAGTGGTTAATGGTTAGAAAACCACTGCTGGCTAGTGAGGAAGAGTCTTTGAGAGCTGGCAAAGTAGAGAAGAAGGGGGATGTCTTGGAGCCCCATGGCTTGGAGAAGGCATTTCAGGTTTGGAGTGGTGTGGCACTCCTATAGCAAATCATCTGTGTGTGTCCTGGAGGGGCAAAATGGGCCGAATACAGATAAATAGCAGAATGGTACATGTGCCTGCTCTCCATGTGTGTCCCCAGATGTGAACACATCTGGAGTGGGTTTGGGAGGTACTTAAATACCAGAGAAACCTACAGAGATGAATAAATGGGGCTGTGGGGTGTGTTGGTGTCTCACTTGAAGCGCACTGTCAGCAGCACCGGTGCTGCACTGGAGTAGGATCTCCTGGCCTTGGATTGAAGCCAGAGGGAATCTCACTGAGGGGCTGGGATGAGGAGGGGGGTAATGAACTGTTTAGAGGGCCATGAATAGCAGCTTTCATCAGCTGTCATTTCCCATTACAACTGACCCAACATGGAAGTGCAGCACAGGGCTGCACTGAACCAGGGGAGGTTCCCCTGCCTTCCGAGTCCCAGCCACCTCCATCCACATCCTCTGGCTCTTTGGAGACTGAACCTTGCAGTTTGAACCCGATACAGTGACTGCTAAAGGGCTGGCTGGACCCAGCAGCTGCAGGACACTAGGTCTGCTCTTGGTTGGTGGCATGGGGAGGATCAGAAGTGATCAGGACCTCGCTGTGCTTAATGTGAGTTGATGTGGATGGTGCACAAATACAAACCCTTGCAGGCTTGATGTTCCATAGCACCTAAATTGAGCACAGGGATGCCAGGTGCAGGAATCTTCAAACAAGACCTGATGCATAGAGAGCCTTGTGCCAAAAGGTAGCAGAGAATTTGATGTAAAAACAGAAATATGCCTCAGTTGCCTGGGAATGCAATATCCTCCTGAGCTGGCTTGCATATCCTTTCACAGAGATCAGCTGTCCACCAAACTACCAACACCTTCCAAACTTGGCTGCATTTCAGTGCTTGTGGGCTGGAGTCTAAAAAGAAAAGGAGAGTGAGTGAATGTCTCTGCTTCCAATTGACCATGGTGCAAAGTGCTTAAATCGAAGCCTGAGGATGGAGCTACACCCTGGGTATATGGATAGCTGCAGGACTTCATAGTGTCATTTCTGGTTGGAGATGGGTGTGGTGGTGCTGGGGAGGAAAGAGCTTGGAAAAGGAGTTTCCAGCAAGGATTAGCCAGAGGAAACTAATTGGTTTTATCTTGATAAATTTGAACTGGCATTACAAAGGCAGAGAGTAATTCTGATGCTCTGAAGCTCATTCACTTGCTTCATTCTGGGTTGGGAGGTTGGTACAGGAGAGGATGGTGGCCAAAGGCTGAGCAAGGAAATCCCCAACACCCCTATCTGAGAGAATTACTCCTTTTTCTGTACTGAGCAGTGTGTGCGGGCAGCTCTGAACGGGCAACATGTGGAGTGTGATGGTTGGTGCTTGCCAGTGCCCAGAGACACTGTGGGTGTGCTTGAGGGAAAGACGGCTGGGAGGAAGGATGGGGTGGAAAACCCACATTGCTCCAAGGCCAAGCTGAGGATGGAGCAGAGGAATGTGAAGGACAAATAGCACTCCTGCAAGAGTGAGCCTTACAGAACTTGGTGTCTTCCACCTGCAGCTCCCTTGAACCTTCCCTTTCATCTCTTCAATGTGTATTTCATTTGATTAATAAAAAACATCTTTCCTTCTCTCCACAGAGATACTGGAGCACAGCCCACGGCTTGGGAGTGGAGGGAGGGAATAGCTGCAGCTTGGCTTCTCCTTTCTGACCACCAGCCAGCTCCCTATCTCAGGATGGATCCAACAGGAGCACAGAAGCTCGCATCCAAGAAGCTCCGGTGCTCTGCCAGGGCCACACAGGTAGCAAAGAGCCTGATAGAAAGTCAAGTGCAACATCTGGGAGTCTTTTTTTCTGTTGCCTCCCCTGTATTTCAGAGCAGTAACTCTCTGATGTGCTTGGAGAGCTTGCCAAGGCTCAGAACGCTCCAGTCTCATGCACAACACCCAAAAGCAGGTCCGTGTCTGTCTAGGAAATCTGGATCAGAGGACATCTATATTCTGAAGCAATATGTTGCCTGTGAGACTCTGAGGTCCTTTGTAGGAGAACAAGTAGTAGGCTGTTCTGTTTGGCTCATTGTTCAGCTTTAGTGCTGGTGCCCCTGGGCAGAACAGGCTGGGGATGACTGATTTGGAGATCTTGTTCTTCTCCCATCTTCTGCTTCGCCTGCATTCTCCCCCAAGAGTCTAAAACTCAGCTAGCAGATAGAGGAAGATGAGCCAAAATACCCCTGCGAGAAGGAAACACATCCAGGCAAGAGGGAATTGGCCTCCCTTGCTGTTCATCAGTGATGCCCCACAGGCTGCAGTTAATTTGCTATCCCATCTGCATCCCGGATGGTCTCAAGCAGTGGACAGTTTTGCAAGGGGCGGGAATCTGCAGTGCTGCTCTCTCCATGAGCAGCATGGCTCAGGGCTGGAACAAGGAGCATTGCTGAAGGGCTGTGCAGTCTAACAGCTTGTTTGAGGTGGTTTTCCCTGATGTGTGTATAAGCTACAGAGGGCCTTGTAGGGATGGAGGCAAGCCAAAACCTTCCTGATAGCCAGAGCTCAGGCAGGGAAGCAAGGTGCTGCTGGGAAGCAAATGGGAAAGCAGAGCCTTTGGGTGAGGAAGGAAAAACTCAAGGCAGGCTGGAGATCAGGAGCATGTTTATGGCAAAAGAGTTGGCCATCATGATCAAGAATAGAGACGTTGGGCTCCTGAGCCTATAGAACCCCATCCCCATAATGGGGCATTTAGGGGAGCATATAGCAGCAAGAAAGGATTTAGTTCCCATTTGTTCTGTGTTGGAAAACAAGTGCCTTAATAGGAGCCACAAGCTTGAAAAAGGGGTTTAACTCTTATTTTCTTGACCAAAGGCTGGTCTAGTGATAGAAGAGTTGATTGAACTTTCAAAGTCCAGACCTGCAAATATTTAATGAATGCAATCACAAAGTGGAATTTGGTGATTGGAAACTGTTAGCAATAAATACTGCTTCAAGAAACTGTCAGATCTGGTGCATCTTAGGAGGAGCAGTGAAGCATCCAAAATGGACC
This sequence comes from Amazona ochrocephala, assembly GCA_039720435.1. NCBI lineage: Eukaryota > Metazoa > Chordata > Aves > Psittaciformes > Psittacidae > Amazona > Amazona ochrocephala. Next base: position 87,537,482 of record CM077879.1, read on the forward strand.
CAGTAAGGTTTGTTAGTATTTTATCCTTCTTTCTTCCTGAGAGATGCCTTATCCAGCCTGGGAATGGGAGTACTGCCGTGAAACTTGACAGAGTAATCACTAATACCAACAAATAACTGAAATAGATGATTTCCTAACAACTGAGCTAGCAAACGATGTTCCTGTGAACCATCCAGCTGAGAGACAGGGACCGAAGTGAAAAACATTGATGTAAGTTAATTGTGAGCAGAGGAGGAGGCCAATGTCAGTGGTGCGGGAAAGACACAGAAACAAACAAACCCTACAGGAAAATAGAACTTAAACATCCGCAGAAGACATGCAACTGCAGACATCTGCTCAATGAGGGGCCTCTGGGTTGTTCCTAATGAACTCTAATGCAAAGAGGAAATTAAAGAACTCTGTTTTCCTCTCTGCCTGTGCTGTGCTGCGTGCTGACGGGAGGAGGACTGGGCCAAAGAGGAACGTTCCTGCTCCCAGCCTGACAAATGGGACTCGTCAGGGTTTTATTTTGTCGGAATATTCTTGTTTGTTAAGCAAAGCAAACAACTGATCCAACCCAACTCAAACTTGAAGCAGAAGATGAGCCTGGAGTAGCTTCTTGAGTGAGTGGTTTTGGTTTTGCTTTTGCTTTCTGAGAGGGGCTTCCAAGGTGGCCCAAGCTGAGACCATTTCTTCTTTTGAAATAGAAACATCCGCTTTGCTAGGCCATAATACTTTTCAGTTTGAATTGTAAGCGAGGTATAGCATGAATGGGGCTGCTTTGACGAAGGTTTGGGAGAATTGAAACCAAATGTTTAAATGCTATCTGTCCCAATGCCTTGGCTTGCCTGAACTCCAACGGCTGTTGTTCTTTTGGGCTCTAAACGATATTGAAACTCTGACTGTTTATCCCCGTATGACTTGGGGATTGTTTACAACTTTCAGACATTTTTCAGGGCCTCCAAACCTGTTTCTCATGTATATTTATGCTGACAGCTGCTGTCTAAGGGACAGCTTCAGCTCCTCAAAAAGTAGAAGCATATGATGATTTTTTCTTTAGGAAAGCTGGTAAAATACGGAGTGTCAGACCAGGATGAATTCTCCCGGCCAATTTAGCTGGCTGGACAGTGGTTGTGTCCAGGCAGGCTCCTTTGCAGCCTTTCCCTCTGGAATGCCAATCCCAAGGGTCCAATACACACCAGGACCTCCATGCTCTCCCTGTGAGCTCCCCGGATTTGGGGTGTACTGTGTCTAACAGGGGTTTAGGTGGTTGAAACGTGAGATTCCAACTTTGGATGGACATTCCTGCACTCCCTGGAAAACAAGCTATGGATTCTGTTTGATGAAGGGAGGGTCCACACTGGGATCAGGTGCTGTGGCCAGGGTTGGACTCTGGCTGGAGACTGGTCAACTCTTCCATTAATAAGCTTTGCTGAGGTAGTGAAAGCCCAGATGGGATCCTGATGACGGATGCGATGAGGTATATGTGCATTCCTACACCAGCAGCGTCTTCCAGACACCTCTTGCATGAGTGTCTGCTCTGGATGACACAGCCTGTGCCAGCTGGGATAACTGCAGACCGGGCAGAGCTAATATGGCACCTCTTACTCACCAAAACATGCAGGGGCAATACCCAGTTTATACAGGCAGAGCTGGCCATGCTCTGAGCCCTGAGTAACTCATGGGGAGCCACACAAATAGTTTCTTCATTTAACCTTGAATCTTCCCATTGTGGAAAGTGGAGGAGTTCGGGCTCAGGTCAATACTGGGTTTGAGGTCCAGGGAACCACACTGAGGATTGTTTTAGATCATGGTGTACTGATGTCATGGTCTATATCTTTGTAATTCCTATGGCAGGTGGTAAAGATGTGTCTGTAGGGTTGAATATGTCCTGTATCTTTGGATTATGGCTTCACTTGGAACAGCAGACCCTGTCTGAACTTCATCAGAGCCAAAAAATCACCTCTTGTTCAGAAGAGGTGAATTAAACCACCAGGAGGAGATGGCTGCTGGCAATCCAGCAAATCCTGTGATGCTGCTGAATTGATGAAGTGCTTGGAGGGCAAAGCACACACCCTTCTGCACACCCTGAATGCATGGGTCCCGGGAAGCTGCTGGAGCACCGGGAGAGCCCTGGATTGCTGCATACAGGCAGCATGCAGGGAGGCAGGTAATTAGAATCATGATAGATTCATAGGATGCATTCAGCTGCTTTCCTCTCTGCTCTTAAACTTGTCCTTCTCAGGAGAATTTTTTCACTCCATTGCCCTCTCTTCAGTACTCAGGTCTCCAGCAGTGAGCAGTATAGAAAATCTATTGATTCTGTTCCATAAGCCCTGTACAAGCGAAGGTAAGTGCTCCCCAGCCAATACCTCTCAGTCGTTTCCTTTAGATGTTGCTCACATGCCCTAAATCACAGCTGTTGGTGAAAGAACAAAAGAAATGAGCTGGAGAAACTGTGGCTGAGCAGGTCTAATCCTGTCTACAGCATCACCATTGCCCCAGTGTTAATGGAGGAACTCACAGAGGCCAGATGCTGGTTCATCTGGGAAGAAGGAGCCTCCATTACCAGGACTGTTCTGAGTTGCAGGAGAGGAAGCAGCAAAGAGGTTTGGCAAGGGAGAGGTAGCTGATAAGCTGTGTTTGAAGTCTCTCTGCTGTGCTGAGGACCTCAGGTAACACTCACACCAGTGAATTTGGCCTCCAGAAGTTACACAGTCATCTTAAGAACCATGAGATGATGATTACCATTATTAGTCCTATTTAACCATGCTGAAGTGCAGGTCCTGAGTCTTTCTTGAAGAGCTCTGCTTGGCTCCCAGCAGCTTTCACCAGGAGCTGGGCTGTCCATAGAGCATTTCTTGGTCATCAGATTTGGAAGCTCCCAGGCCAAGTGGTGTGCTCACGGCTCAGCACAGCGTTGGCCTTCACTAGGAACTTCACACCCGCATAGACGATGCATCCAAAACTGCGTTCACACAGTCCTGAGCCCGAGGGCAGTGTTGGACCTGAGTTAATGAGGGCTTTCCCTACGGAGCAGTGAGCTGTGCTGCCTCTGCGTAGCGGTGTGGACAGGCATAAGATGGAGGAGGTATCATTCGAAAGCCATGGCTGGCCAATGTCTTAGGTAATAAATGCAATGAATTGAGGAATGCAGCCTTGTTATTGCCTGGTGGAGGGGAATTCATTCTGCACATTGGCTTCTCCAGAGTTTTCCGCCTAGGCGTCGCTGACTTCTCACCACCACATCGATATTCCTGTATTTCAGCAGAATTCCCCACTCCTAATCTGGGTAGTCCTGGCTGGGTGGGGTGCAAAACCCACACTGTTAACTCCGGATAGTGGTAATTAAAAGAAAATAAAATCAAAGGTGCTCAGAAAAGAAATGGAAAATTTTTCCCTGGAAGCCAAAAGATTATATTAAACTTCAGCGGTTTAATAAAATAGATGAAGTTCGGGAGTATATTTTCCCTGGGACTTAATCTGTTTATACATCTAAAAAAGTAAATAGAATATCACTTTACTTGACCACACAGAAAACCCGAGGCGGGGGGGCTGCTCCGCTGTATATATTTCTTGGTGAATTGCTTCCACCTCAGGTTTCATGCAGTGGGTCCGTTCCTCTCCTACCAGGTCAAGGGAAAGCAGAAATTCATCAAACACAGTGGCAAAATGCTGGGGACGTGGCAGGGCTGAGGGGTGGCTGGTGGGGGCAGCTGTGAAGACCTGACTTTGCGAGGCTTTTTGCGACCTAAAGAAAGGAATATGACAGTATTCCTTGGTGGAGAAACATGGAGTGGAAGACTCATAGAAATGACACCAGCAATGCCACTGGGGAGTTCACAGCAGGCAGAGCCCCCCCCTCCATGGAACGCCTTTAGGTTTAGGAACCTAAAATCAGACACAAGTGGGTAATTCTGTGTTTTCCTCTTTCTTCATAAACCTGCCCCCTCTTTCCAGGTTGCTGCCGCCAGCAAAAAGAGAGCACAGCCTCTCAGTACCCGTAAACTTTATTAAATGTGTGCTTTTTCATTCTTCAATTAAATTAAAATCAGACTGTTTCATATGGAAATAGCACCAAAGGGAGAAGGATGACAGTATCTCCAAGCGGAGAGGAGGGAGGATAGAAAACCCAGAAACCATAATATGGGAACAAGAATTCTTTTTAATAGTTAAGGAAATGGGCAATTTTAGGGTTTTTCCTTCATTTTGGAGACCTAACCCTGTGTATTCCAGTGTGGCTGTGGGAGAACCAAGGAGGCGAAGGATCAGTGTTGATCAAAATCACTCAGCGCGGGGTAGGCATGGCCAAATCACTGCTGGAAATGTAACTTCTTAGTGCTGCACCCCAAAGATCACCCTGAATGCCACACAGAGGAGCCTCATACACTGCTTTCCATGGCACGCTGGTGTTTATATTCCTTTTAACTGTAAATTATTGGGTGGCAGCATTTCCCTGGGAGTTGATTCAGTTCTGCATTGCATGAAATCAGCGCCAACTACAACGTGCATGCAGCATCCTGGCCCTTGCCCTTCCAGAAGTGGCAGCGATGCAAATCCCAGCAGCGGAGGGGCCAGGTTTTGTCCTGCCAAAACTGCTCTGGTAAAGAAAAGCCCATTTCTCTGAAGCATTCCAGGTGTGGCCAGTAGAAACACAGTGCAAAGAGCCTTCCTGCAGTTCAGGTTTGGCTGGAAGCTGCTGCTGCAGTGGGCTAAAGGGAGGTCTCGTGTTCAGCTTCCTTTCTGAATTGAGCTCTACAAGCCTATGCCAAAGCATGTCACCATCAGTGGAGAAAAACACAGGTTTTTGAAGACTGTGGAGGAAATAGTTGTGTTCAGCACCCCTACCCCAAAGCTCCAGATGGTTTCGATGCACAGGGGCTGTGGTACCCTGTTTGTGGGGCTACGCTGGATGCTCTGCAAACCCAGAGACTGGGTGCTGGCTGAGCAGGGGTAGAGGAGAGGTATCTGTCTGCTCAAACAGCATTGAATCCCAGACTGGTTTGGGTTGGAAGGGACCTTAAAGCTCAGCCAGTTCCAACCCTCTGCTGTGGGCAGGGACACCTTCCATAGAGCAGGTTGCTCTAAGCCCTGTCCAACCTGGCCTTGAACACTGGCAGGGATGGGGCAGCCACAGCTTCTCTGTGCACCCTGTGCCAGCACCTCACATCCTTCATCATTAAAGATTTCTTCCTTATGATGAATTTGGCTCTTGACAGGATGCTTTAAAAAGTGCTTTTTTTCCTCTTTAAACAAATGTTCTAAAATCTAAATGTCGCACGGTGTATGAGCCTAAGCTTCATCAGCGCCTAATGGCATATTTGATTATTGAAACCAGAAGAATATTAATACACCTAATTAGTTTCTCATCGTTAATGTATTGATTTTTCTGCTTAATAAAAAAAGTAATCAAACCTTATAGGTCACTTCTTTATTTATAGCTCCTTTTGCTTTCCTCTCCTATTAATACCCACACTCAATGCCATAGGCCTAGGAGGGGTGTGGTTTTCAATAGTTTACTTCCAGTTCTTCTTAGGTTTAAAATAATCTAAACTTCATGGTTGGATTTTCAAATAAGCCTAAAGAGTTGAGAGGCTTAACTGTTATTAGAGTTCAAAGCAATTTGATTGCATGGCCTCTGTTAAAAGCCATTGTTCATACATAGAGGGATTTTCAAAGATACTTATGGCCCAGCTAAAAAAAAATCAATTCCAGTCTCAGATCCCAAAATAGTTTTACTGGGTGTGCAGCAAGGGATTCAGACCCTCAGGAAGCAGAGGAAGTGAAATAGTCAAGCATTTAGGGGAAAGTATGATCACGTAGCTGAGTTCAGTGTGCTGGGGAGAGTTTTAAAGGCACATGTGATAGGCTTGTGTACACACCAAAGCCCTACTTGATGACAGTGATTTGGTGGCAGTTGCGGCAACTCATTTATATGAAGGTGGTTGGTATTGCTACAGCTAGTTTAATACGGGAAGAACAATCTCTAGCACTATAAAGCTGCTTTATACTAGCCTAAATGTGACCATGTAAGAGACAATAGCAATATAGTTAGATTGATTTTTTAGATCATATGCTTAAGCGAAGTTTCATAGAGTCATAGAATGATTTATAACATTTATACATGGGTACTTGGTTTGGGCTGAGGTAGAATTAATTGTCTTCATAGTAGCTGTTATGAGGCGGTGTTTGGATTTGTGGTGGGAACAGTGTTGGTAATACAGGGATGCTTTCATTACTGCTGAGCAGTGCTTATACAGTCAAGTCTTCTGCTCCTCACCCACCAGTGAGTAGTCTCAGGGTGCACAAGGAGTTGGAACGGGACACAGCTGGGACAACTGACCCAAGGGGTATTCCAGCCCATGTAACATTATCCTCAGCATATAAAGCTGGGGGAAGAAGGAAAAGGGGACTTTGGGAGTGATTGTGTTTGTTTGTCATCCCAAGTCACCATTGCATGTGGTGGAGTCCGGCTTTCTTGGAGATGACTGATCATAGGAAGTGGTGAATGAATTCCGTGTTTTGCTGCTGTGTGCAGCTTTTGCTTTACCTGTTAAACTGTATTTATCTCAACCCATGAGTTTTCTCATCCTCTTCCCATTCTCTCCCCCACCCCATTGGGTGGCAGTGAGTGAGTGGCTGCATGGGGTTTAGTTACCGGCTGGGGCTGAACCGTGACAACTTGTCACAGGCATCCACACATTAGCCCAACCTTAAGTCTCCTTGAAATGCCAAAGAAACAGCATTCTTAAATCTTCTTTTCAGCTCAAACCTCAGACTTTGTGCCTCAATAGTGCTGGCACTGCTTGGTTGTGCTGGCCTTGTTCTTGCTGCCAGCTTGGCTTTTGCACGTGGATGGAAGAGCAGTGTGGGAGGGATGGTGCCATCTCCCACTCCTGCCCCAACAAGCCTTGGTGTTAGAAAGGTTTTCCCAATCATCAACCCCCATCCTTTTGGCTACATCTTAAGCTCCTTCGCCCTTGGTCTGGCTGACATGGGAGAGAGTAGATTTCTCCCCTTGTCTCCAGTGATACTTTGGAAAGACCATTACTAAAAGCCCAACACTCTTCCAACTTCTATGAATTGGGAGCTTTGAGCTCCAGCATTGAGCTGCAGAGATTAATGACAACAGTGGGAGAAGGTCCTGGGGCCTCACAACGCTAATGAAGTTACTTTAATTACCTTGGGAAATGGTCCTTGCATGCAAACCCATATCGGTTTGTGTCTTCAGGGAACAGCATCCTCGAGAGTGGAGGGAGTGTGTAGGGACGGGTAGGAAGAAGGAGAGTAGGGTCACGCTGGAGGGGACGTGGCTCCACACCAGCAGTGGAACTTGGTGCATGAAGTTTAGCAGGACCCAAGCTGCCTTCCTAACTGTCAAACAGGACAACCCAAGGTGGGGATGAGTCCCTCTTGGGTTAAATTGTAATTTCAGATACAGTTCTCTTTGGACTCCTGAAATCTGTGCTCTGCTGTGACTTTATTCAGCTCTTGACTGGTGTGCAGTGAGCTTGGTCCCCAGGCTCCTTCCTAACCAGATGACATGTGATACCCAGCTTTGTTCTGTTACATCAGGGGATTTTTGATCCCCTGATGTTAGACTCATTAGATTCAAGACAGGGAGCATCATCTTGTGTTTATACAGCACCAAGCGATAAGTAGGTGCTCCCACAGTCCAGAAGATGCTGAAGTTAAGGAAGCAACAGCTAAATGAGCCCATGGTGATACAGGATGGTGCTTCGCTAATAGATTTCTGATGCTGAGACATTTCTACCAGCCAAAAAGGTGATTGAGGTGGTTTGATTTGCCTGACCATTTTTAAAGCCCTGCACAGCCAATGCTCTTGTCCTGCTTCCCCCTTGGTTCTCCTCTAGGAAAGGGCAAGGAAATTTCCATCATCTTCCCCTCATTCTCTCCCTTTCCTGGATGTGATTTTTGTGCATTCTTTCCCAAACAACCCTTTTTCCAATGTTTTTCTTTTAGGGCTGCCCCAACTTAAAACATTCTTCATTATGGCTCAAATAGCATCTGCCGCACACACTGTGAGCTTGTTTCCTGCGTACGAGTTGGGGGGTGGTGGGTCCCCCATCACCTTCAAGACAGGGGTGCCACGAGCATCAGCTCAGTATTGGACCTTCCTTGCCCATCACCCAGATCCCTTTGGATGGGCCTCCTGTGCTCTGCCATCAGTGTAAAAGGGGTGCATATTGCTGGCAATGGGGAACACTGGTTTAGAGCCAGTGCCTATGAATGAGGCTTTTGACTACCTGGCAATTTTCATCATAGAGTCAAAAGAATTATTTGTTTTTGTTCACTTTTGGCTACCAAAATTGTTTTGTCTCAAAACAAAACAAAGGGTTATTGGTTTTGGCTTCTGTAAAGGTGAAAAATAAGTTTGGTTGATGAAAAGAGCTTGATTTAGTGGGGGGCAAAAGTCAAACGAAAAATTGGGATAAAAGAAAAAGAAATTCACCAAAGGTTTCATGCAATAAAGAAAACCCCCTAAGGTAAGGGTTTGAAAGCCAAATTAGGTATTAAGCCTCCTTTGTTTCACTGTCAAAAGTGATGAGGTCTGGTCTTGAATGGCATTTGCAAGCCAAAATATGGCTGCCCTTCCAGTAAGGCTCTGAGCTCCCCAGGCCCTCCTGTCACTTCCTGAGGACATCTGAAAGCTTTACACCTGCTTTTTGCCTTGCAGAAACAGGGCTGAACCTGGGGCCCATGGAAGGGAGCAGGAGACATCAACAGGACCAGGCTGCTGCGCACAGCCTCCTTTTGTGGATGGACTCATCACCCCATTGCTGAGTGAAGAAAGAGAACAAAGCAATGCCAAAAGAAAAAAATAGAACAAATCATGTTTCAGCACAACTAGTGTTTGGTTTTTTTTTTGTATTTTTCCCCCCTCTCTACTGATATGTAAAAAAAATATATATTATATTATATTTTCCTTTTCTTAAATTATTTGTTTCAGCCTCAGTCCCAGCCGAAGTCCTGCCCCGTCATCTGGTAGAACTTCATGTTGAAGGGCCGGTAGAAGTCCCGCAATCTCTGCACCACCTCCTGGTCTATGTCAGGGTGGGTCCTGCCTTTCGTCTTGCCCAGGCAGTGAGGTTTGCTGCTGCCTTCCGCCTTCTTCAGGCACGGGAAGCCCTTGGTTTTGTTGAAGTAGAAGTGTTTGTCGGTGATGATCCTCTTGAGGCCCAGAAAGTCCTGGACCCGGCCCAGCTCCCCCGCGGGGTCGCTGATGAGCCTCTCCCCGCTCACAAAGAGGATCTGCCCGATGGGGAAGTAGAGGAGCCAGTTCTCCAGGTGCTTGGCGTAGATGCCAATCTGGATGGCGCTCCACGAGGTGTCGATCAGGCCCGTAGTCCTGTTTTTGAAGGTCAGGCTCTCAAAGGTGGGGATGTCGGGCTTCTTGGAGAGCGTCTGCGTGTAGTCCGAGATGGCTCTGGTCACGGGGTCCCGCACCACCACGATGAGCTTCGTGCCCTTGGACATGGAGGAGATGCGCGCTGGGGCCTCCTTGGTGACGAAGTAGCTGGGGGTCTTCTCCATGGTGATCTGCCCCTCCAGGGTCCTGGGCATGAGGTCCCTGAGAGAGGGATAGAGAAGGACACGTTAGTGCTGAATGCCCCTGGGGGGTGCTGCTGCATGCAGTGCTCGGGGATGTCCTGGGTACCAAGGGCAGGATGCTCCCAAGCCTGACACCTCCAGCCCAGAGCCCAGCTTTCCTTCCTCCTTATGTGCATTGTCTGGAGACCCACAGTGCTCTCATTCAGGAAAGCATCTAAACACACTCCTGATTCCCCACTTCTGTAACTGTCTGTTGAATTAGACCTAAATCCCTTTTGCCTATTCAAGGCCTCTAAGGGGCTTTTTGAGGGTGATCCCACCTCCCTTCTTGCAGTGGCACTGTAAGAACACGGCACATGTCTGCAATCCTAATGGCGTATCCCTTTAAATTCCTCCCTGCCCACACTGGGGTTTCCTGCACATTGGCTTAAATTCCCTGGAATAACAGTGAATTTCTGGAGTAACAACACTCCCTTCCTGCAGGGCACGAGGGATTTTCAAGGGCCAGGATGCGAGACTCTATCTTTCTGTATTTTCAAGGTGGCAGCAAGCTGATGTCACATAAAAATGTGCAGTATCAGCCCCCTGACCTCAGCGATTTCCTTCTTCCACCCAAAGTAATCCTACACTTCGGGAAGCTCTCGAGCTGGGAGTGGGAAGGGGCTTAGGGCTCAGGTCAGGTTCCATCCTGTTCCATGGGCTCCTTGATAGTTCAGAGCCCTCCTGGGCCAGGCATTGGGTATGATTTGCTAAAGGACCATAGGATTTGGACACAGGATAACCTGAGCTCCTCCATATTAAACAAGGCGAACCAGGAAGGTGTAGGACCCACAGGAGCAGCTGTTTGCTGCTCCTCCTGGGTGCTCCCAGCTCCAACCCTTGCCTGCCTCTCCACATCCCATCCCCTCGCATTCCCACTACCCCATGTATCGCTCCCAGACAGGATCCAGCACCTACGCTGAACCATGCCACCTTCATCTGGTTATACACAAGCCCTTCATCCCTCCTTCCATGCTCTCAGCAGTTCAGTCTCCTTCCAACAGGGGGGAATGGGAGACGGATGGGAGGTGGCTGCAGGCTCACTGCGGTGCCACCATCAGTTCTCATGGCAACTGAGTCCCGAGGAGCAGGGACCTGCATCCCCCCATGCCCTGACCCCGTGTCTTTGACCCCGCTGTGGTTGCAGCACCGTGTGCGTGATGAACGGCTCTGCGCCTGCCTCACTGTTACCGTCCCGCAGCAGCAACATCTGGTTTGCAAACCTGTGCAATACGCCAGCAAAATTAAACTCATCTATCAAAAAAAGCAACAATGAAAAGCCAACAACGGCTGAAAACCACCAATAACAACCAAACCCCAGGCTGAGTTGTTACGTTACAAATGAGGCAGCGAGGATTGACCCGTCCTAAAGCAATTCTGTTTGCAGCCACATTAGGGAGAGGCAGAGCAAAGACATGGATCTTTGCTGAGGCTTTCTGGGGGAAACTCCATGAATTTGGGACATTCAGACCCGAGAAGGAAGGAACTGAGGGGTATGAGACAGCGCTGGTGCATCCTGAAGGATGTGAAGACATAAGGGCAATCACTGCAGACACTAAGGGCAGCCTTTGCTGAGCAGACACTATTCTATGGTGGAATTTGCCATCACCTGATGCTTCCAAAAGTAGAAACGGTTCAGAAACAGACTGGGCAGCTCCATGGTGGATGAACTAAATTGGAGGCAATGGAATGTGAGAGTCCCTGAGCCCCTCCAGCTGACTGCTGTTTGTGCTGTGATAAGTGCTGAAATCTCCGCTGTGTCTTCCCATGGAGGAGATTAACCCCTTTCGTGGCAAAGCTGCAACACAAAAGCTTTCTTCAGCACCCAGGAATGAGCACGCAGCTCCTCCGCCAGGGCTGGCGGGCAGGGACATGCCAGGAGCCACGGGGAATGTGCTACCACAGCTTTTGGGAGATTAATTAATTACAAAGGGCATCTTTCATGGACACAAACAGTTGCCTCGAGGCCTCCTCAGACTGATGGCATCTGGGTTTTATTGCAAAAAAGCCACTTGAAAAGACAAGAACCACAAAAATGTTTTTGGCAGGAGCAGCCACCAGCGAGCCCTGCCAGAATAAATGCATTCTGTTATTTTAATTTTAGTAGAGCTCGGAGCTTTATTTAATTACTTAATAGGGGAGGAAGACTTTCCTCAAAGGGAGCGTTTCGGCTATGTGTGCATATTCATAGTTGGCCTTTTCCACGTCCGTACTTCCCAGCAGCGGTGTCTGAAATGGTCATTCCCGTGTCTGGCCAAAGCCCCTGGAGGTAGTTCATGGGGCTGCTGCTCACTGAGGGGTTGTGGCCCCTTCTCCACCCCACTGGGCTTCACAGGCCTTCACTTTGGTAATGGAACAGTTGGATTTGTGTTCCCTTGGAACTGCTGCACGAATGCTCCAGCACCGGTGGGAGAGGTGCAGCTGTGCGGCTGGAGGGACGGGCTGGGGGTGATGCTGTGCTAGGGCTGAGCACTGGGATGCAGGACCAGTGATGCACATGGAGCTGTGCTGATGCCAGTCCTTGACATTGGCACATTAGGACATCCCAGTAGCAGGCTGCCAACACTCAGACACTCCTGGTGTGGGAACTGACCTTTATTATGGCTTTTGTATCTCTTTATGGACTGTAAGGATGCCTTTAAAAAGCTCGACTTTAAGCTTCCCAGGGCAAGCAGGGTGTGAGTTCGAGCCTTGCCCTGGAGATCAGAGTCCAAGAGACAGCACCTGATCTTGAGTCCCTCTCCTTAACAGCCCTGGGGAAGAAGCATCACTTTCTGTCACAAAATCAGAGTAACAAAGCAGGTTTCCCCCCTTACAAGCCTGAGCACCCTGAGCTTCTGGAAACACAGCTTGGAGGAACAGATGCAATGCTGTGTGATGCTGGTATCATCTGCCAACAAGCCCATGCTGGGTACCCACCTCAGCTTCATCAGGGGCCCGGAAATGGGTTAAACCAGCTGGTTGGCCTCAGCTGACCTGTGCTGCTGTCCCACCAGCTTGAAGCAGCAAGGAAAGCTGGTGTTTGGCGAGAAAACAAGCGTTGGTTGTTCCATGAATGAGATTTTGGGGAGGGGACAGCCTGCTTCATGTAGGAGGAGCAGCCCCGTGCTGCTGTTTCCCATAGAGGTCATTGGATCCAGATCACTGGAGGTAAGTTTGCTGTTTGAAGTCCATCTGCTGCTTTGCTCCCAGCTGGACCAAACCGTGTCCTGCCCACGACCTCCTGGGCTCCTTGGCAGCATGTGAGGCATTAAAAGCAGCTGTGGATGGACTTGCTGCAAACCCTTCCCACATAAATCTAGTCCAGATCTCTCTGGAAGGGAGGCTGACGTCGGCAGATAAGGGCAGCTCTTTAGCAGCCCTCGTGCCATCGCAACCCAGAGCGATAAATAAAGCTGCTGTGATTACAGTGATCAGCCCCACGTGCTCTCTGGCCTCTAGTTAAACCTTCCCCTACTGTGTGCTAAGGGCAGGATTTGTCTCCTCTTAACCCCAGGATGTGAGTTCCTTCTCCCCACCAGTCCTAGTATGACTCCCCCACCAGAGCCCAGGTATCCAGGCTGGATAGATTGAAATGATCATCCAGAACAAGGGGTGCCAAGGCTGACACCATGGAGAAGTGTAACCCCATGGTTAGCGCTGCCCTGTGTTGAAGCAGCACCTCAGCTGCAGGGTCGTGCTCACCCTTTTCCATCCGAGTACATGGCCAGGTCTACCTTGAGCTCAACTGCAGCAGCAAAGTGAGTTTGTGCACTGCCTGAAATGGCAATTGCCATACAACTGAGGAGGAGGAGGATGCAGAGAATGGGTTTGGACCAGCACTGGGGTTTGCAGCATGCAGCAACACAACCCAGGGTGAATGAACAGTGAAGGACAAAGAAAGATCCCAGCAAACAGCGTGACAGTGCAAAACACCATCAACCGAGCCCTGAGATGCAGAAAACCCACATCTGAGGCATGTGCGTGGCAGTGGCAACCTGGAGATGCTGTTTGTGTCCCTGGACCCCTCCCGCATGCTGCTGGTTCATCTTGGTGCTCTCCCACCCGCCTGCAGCAGCAGCAGAGGCGGTGAAGGAGGAGCTGCCGCTGCTCCCTTCTCCAGCACACTGATGTTTACCCTTGTCTTTGGCCATGTTCCCACTGACCTGCCCGCAGCCCCGAAGGGGCAGGCAGGCCGGGAGCTATCTGCTGGATAAAGGATGGGAATGAAGCAGGAACGTGAAGCTGGGTTTTCACACAGTCTGTTTACACAGAGCTGGGCTTTCCCGAAGGTGCTGCTGACTTCAGCTCTCAGGGTTGTTCCATTACACAGCCTGCGAGTTGCAGCAGGGTGATGACACACAGCAGAAGCAGAAGGGCACTGCTTCCCTCCATGCATCCCAAAACGCATTCCCTGCACAGCAGGGCTGCAGGGCCCTTGTTGCAGCCTCCACCTGCTTCTTCCGTCTTTGCCACTAACCTGAGCAGTGTCAAGCAATGGGATATACACAAAGAAATGGTGGAGAAGGAAAACCCCCAGGCAGATATTAGGAGCATCCAAGGAGCCATGGCTCAAGATAGAAACACAGAGGCTCCTTTAATTAGTGTAATATCCATTAACATCACATTAATGAATGTGGTAACAAACACCTTAGAACAAGCTTCAGAGACCAAAAACCTGCCCTCTGTTACTTTTTGCCCTGCTCAGCTTAACCTAACAGCAGTCTGGTTTTGCTCCACATCCAATGGCTGGGAGCTGGAGCAGCAGTGGTGGGAAAGGAAGTCTCTCGCGGTGGCAAGTGCTGTTTTGAAGGAAGTGCCACCGAAGAGGTCATCGCAGGAAAAACTCTATCAAAGACACACTGCTCCTTCTGGGAGAGCCCAACAATTGAGCTCTGCAATCAGCTGTGGGACCCTGGATCCCACGGAAGAGCCTTTCCGGCAGGGAAGGGTCAAATCTGCTCCCAGAAATGTAACATGGATCAGGGGAGGATCGGACCCTCTCCCACCAGCGAACACCCGTCCCTCATCCTGCCTTTGCACCATGAAGTGATGGCGTGGTTAAAGGTTAACAGTTAAAATACATCTCTGGGAGCCAGCAGTGTCCAAGGCTGGAGTGAAACCCCCTCCATCAACCACGGGACAAACCAAGTGGCATTGAGCTGGACACTGCCCTTCAGAACCACTTGTCAGTGTGTTCTGCCCCTCACTCACATGCTGCCTTCTGTGTGTCACGTATTAAGTGACTGGCACCATGGTGGATGCTATGGCAGGGCTGGGAGAGCACAGCAGAGGGGGAAAAGAACCGAGGGAGCTTATTTCACCTCTCACTTCTCTGTAGCAATGCTGACAGAGTTTCCATCTCCAGGAAGGAGCCAGATGGTGACAGGCATGGAATGCAGCAGTCCTGGGGAGAAACACGAAGCTATGGGGAAACTGAGGCACAGCAAGCACTGTGATGATGCAGCCTCGCACCCCCAGAGCAATGCGCATTGCTCCCTGCAGCCACCAACAAGTTGGCTTCTCCTCCCCCCGTTTCTCTTTTTCTTCCAAATCACTTAAAGCAGTGATTCTGCAATAGAAATGTAGTAAAAATCAAAGCCTGCAATCACAGCACTCGCCTGTCCCCCACCCTTGAGCCCACACTCCCAGAACTGCCATTACACCGTGTACAGGAGATACTGGAAACGAAAGATGCTCTGGTAAAAGTGATAACTCGATGCAACCAGTGGTGTGTTTGCATACATGGATTAAAATACGCTGCCTAAAGAGATGAGTGTGTCCATCCTGTGAGGCCGGTGTCCCAGCCCAGCGGCTGTGCTGCCCCGGCAGCTCTGCATTTGCTTTGATGAGCTCTGAGGGCACGCTGGAGTTAGTTGAACCTCCTGCTTTGCCTTCTCTGGATGTCAGGTGGAAGCATTAAATGGAAAGATGCATGTCAGGAAACTGGTGAAATGTAAAGAAAAAACCTCCAAGCAAAGCTGTGGGACTGAGGGAGCTGCAGGGAGAGTGGCAAAAGATCAGAGGTCTGGAAGGAGAAAGGAAAATCGCCCATTGTTTTGCTGGAAGTAAAATCAAATCCAGCTGATGCTAAAGGCCAGTGGTGCCATTGGTTTTAGAGAGGATGGATTGGGCTGAGGTTGGAGTGAAGTAAGAGGCAGGAATAGCCCTGGGAGAGGACAACCCATGGGTCTCTCCCATTCCTGCCATTGTGCTGCAGTGGTCCCTGGGTTATCTGCTCCCAGGAGATGTGCTGAGGAGCCTCCTGACACCTTGGTGCGCTCCCTGTGCCCAGCTCAGCAGGATCCCTCCCAGGACACAGGGTTTTTACTATCCCAACACTCCGGGGGGGGGGGGCTAAGAAATCAAAGCATACACGAGAACAGTGCTGGCATGAATGGGCAGTTCTCAAAGCACATGGGGTGCGTCGTTACTTTTAGGCACATAGAAAACACCCCAAAGCCCAGCCCGGGTGGAGGGCACAGCCTACAGCATGGGCTGCAGGGATGGTCCCTGCTGGGTGCTGCAGCACAGCCCTGGCCACAGGCATCACTCAGGGGATAAACATGGCACAGTGTTAACATGCCACCTCCCCACATCTTCCCACCTTCTGTCACAGAGCATCTCTCCTCTCCTCATCCCTCCACATCCAACCGCGCTGTGCTCACTGCTGGCACCCAGTCAGCAGCACCAGGAGCTCCCGAGCTCATCCTTACAGCGGATGCTGGCGTTTATTTGAGCAAGTCTGGTATTTATGTATCTCATTACATCTGCAGCCGGTAGCATCTGTTTCCACGCTGTATCTGTCAAGCAGCATCTTATCAGTGGAGCTGCCTTCCCGTCCGTCCCTCCCTCCTCTCCTTCCAGTTCAGCTGCCACTCAAGTTTAGGAGGTGGCTGACAGCCTGACACCAGCACCTGTGGTGCAAACCTCCACCTAAACTGCAGCCCACAGGGACCCCCAGGTTGCCCTGTCCCCATCCAAACCCCCTGCAGCAACCAAAGCCCCAATGCAGGGTCTGTCCAGGGCAGGGTGAGACAGAAGGACGAGGCAGGCAGCTGTGCGCATCTGGACATCCATGCTACGCCCATCTTGCCACAGGCATCTGTGAGTCCACTCAAGGGCTATGCCAGGCTCCTGGGTGGTCCCCACCAGACCCCTCCCCAACTGCACCCTGGCTACAGCTCTGCTCCTTTGTGGGTTTAACCTCCCTGCCTCCAAAACAGGCACTTGGACACTAAACTCCAGTTCATGGGGGCAATGACCGCTGTCACCCCACCCTGAGGCCGCAGCCAGGAAGCCTCCTCCTTCCCGAGGGCTGGAAAACCCATCAAAGGAATGCTGTGGAGAAAGTGGCTTGTTTGCACGGGCTGTTGCTGATAACACTGCAGGTGGATGCTTTCTTCCTGCATCTCGGGAACGTGACCTGTTCCGGAAGCACAGGAACAATCCTGGCCAAGGGCAGCGCAGCTGAGCCCTGCTGACCACACGCTGATGAGACCCAGCAGGAAGAGGCAGTGTCCGCAAGATAAGGGGCTCATTCTGCCCCCGAGAGACCCCCCTATGAGTAGGCACATGTGTAACTTCACATTGGCTTCCCCTGTGCTGGAGTGATGGGGCTGGGGGTGATTTGAAGGGACAGAGGGGCTGCAAAGGGGTCTTTGCTCACCAGCTACCCTAGGAAGGGACACTGCACTAACCAGAGCTAATTACAGCCCTCACCCTAGTTGCTCTGATTAATTATCAAAAGGCAGAGCTGCTGCTCTGAGGGCATCAGGTAAATTGTGAGCCCTGAGTCTCCTGGTTCAAATGGAAGGTGATGCTAGCGACAAGAGGTGATGCTGCTGTTGTGGCATCCTGCGACTGGTCTGGGAGAAGGAACCCTGCTGACAGGCTCCCGAAAAGCCACTGTGCTGGGAAGTACACCTGGGCATCTCCTGGAGACCGCCAGTGCCTAAGTGCTATCGACAGGCAGAAACTCTCTGATGCCATTAGCCGTGCAAGCCATTGATTTTCTTTGCTGGAACAAGAAACTCACTGGGGCTGCGGCAACCACGGGTGGCACCGCTGCTTCCTCCAGGCTGACCAGCTGGGCCTTCGGGAAGGGGAGGTTTGTAGCTGTTTGTTTTCTTTCCAATGGCTAAAATGCCAAGTCATCCTGGAGCATTTCTGCATCCATATGGGAGGATGCTGGGTCCTGCGTTGCTGGTAAATCCCTGCTGTCTGCCTATCAGAAGCAGATGAACTGCTCCAGAGCCCTTGGCCATAGCCCCCTTTTACCACATCCCCATCCTTTGAGACACCACCAGGCACCATCTACTTTCTCTGCTGGAGCTGAGGTGGATTCATCAGCCACCTCTGCTGCTGAGGAGTCTTGCAGTGCTTCCCCCTCAGCCTGGCCGTGAGCCTGCTCTTTATCCCAGCCCTAGAGCTCCCATAAAGGCACTTCAGCAGCTTTAGTGAGTGCAGTTTTGGGGTGTGCCATGTGTGGGGAGCACAAACACTGCCTTTCATTGGACCTGGACCCTGTGCTCATCACCTCCAGCAGTGGTCACATGCATTTTTGACCCCCCTATTTTTACACCTCAGTGGCCTCTCCAGCACCAGGCGCCTTCCCCAGCAAGAACTTAACCCCAGCTTGGTTGGGCCTCCAAGCATAAGCTGTTTGCCAGATCCCTGCAGCACCAGCTAATTCTTGCAAGGGAACGAATCAGGCCCACAGCGAGTTTGTCATATTTCCAATGCAATTCCCAAATGAAAAGTGATTCCTCATTTCCCAGATGGATTTGCTTGGGTAAATTCAGACTTCTGCTGGCTGGTTCTGTTGGCTCTTTGGAGCTGTTTTTTATTGTAACTGTGATGCCTCTTAATGAAAATAGACACTACTTCTGCTCTCTTCTACAGATGCCTCTATTATTCTGCAACCTGCTGATTCCCCTCTATCCCATATTATGCCAAAGAGGATTTCCAGCTGAGACAATGGGCATGATCCTTTCACAGCTCTGCACCCTCCTTTTCTCCTTTGCAAGTGCACAAAGCACAAATCAAGAGCTCCCAAGTCCACTCCCACCATGCATGGGAGCAAGTCACTGATGGAGTGCTGACGGAGGACAGTCAGTGCATGGCTGGGAATGAATCCCAGGAACCCAAAGCAGGGCTTTGCTGAGGAGTGCATGCCCTGTTTGCCCTCTGCACAGGGAGCTCACAACTCCCTTCCATCACACAGAAGGATGAGGAGGAGTCACAGCCCTCATAGCAACCGGCATAGACTTCAACCTGGACCTCATCCTCCTTAGTTCTACGTTAAAATACCCAGCTTGGGGACCTGCATCACAGTTCTGAATGTGCAGTGCATTTTTTGTTATTATTAAACAAGCAGCCTGTATAGGCTGATCTTTATCCCCAGCTCGTATGTGACAGAACAAGACATGGCACATGCTCTGAAAAGCTTACAGAGTAAAGAGAAAAGACTGAGGGATGGGGATAAAAAGGGCTTAAGGGACCCAGCATCTGATATAATTAAACCCCAACCCAGTTCTTCTTCCCTAAGGGCACCCCTGAAGTGTTACACATGTACATCCCCCCAAACATCATCCCAAATACTGTCTTGGAGGGACCAGAGCCACACTTCCCTGACCTGGGCCCAAGTGAACCCTCTCGATGGGCTCAGTCTTGGGGTCAATTCTGACCAATAACCATCTTATGTCTCTCTCACGTGAGGATCTTCAAGACTGCACATCTCATCCCTGACTAAGCAAATCATCTTAAAGAGGAAGGTTAAAGAACTGTTTGTTATTGGAAATGTCTCCTCTTTAGGATTCATTTTTTGATAAATTAGCTTCAGCTTCATTACTTCATGATATATTCCCCTTGACATTTAATTATACTTACCCCAAACACATTAAGCCAATCAGTCTGAACAGCTTCTTATTAATATGCAAATTTCTCCTTTGAAAAGCCATGAATCTGTGAAAAATCTCTTTAAGGCTTCAATTAGGCCCATTTGGGAAGTTGGGAACCCTCCGAAACACCCTCCTGGTCTAGGGCTGGAGAGGATCGAGGGTGCCCAAACCCACAGACACTGACTGGTGTGTGGTTTTGGGATGGGAGAAGGGGCTGCTGCCATCCACTAAAGCCTCTTCACTGCCCTGGAGCCATGAAGATGGGAAGTTGAACGCTGCAACCAACAGTGTTGGCAGCTTATCCCCATCCCATTCTCTGTGGGAGCTGATGCTTCTCCTCTCCACCAGCCCTGGAGGTACAAAGGTTCTCTGCTGAGGACCACAGAGCTGCAGGGGGGAGCTGCAGAAGATGCAATGAGATCTCAGTCCAGTTTCTAGCAAAACAAACAGGAACCCAGTTCCCCCGGTGCCATGGGCAAACTGGACACGATTTGCATTAGGCAAACAAATGGAACCACACAATTAACCATCGGCCCTGGAACAGATTTAGGTTTTGCTTTAAAGCATCACTTCCAACCTCCCTCTGCTCTCAGATCCATCTGAATGCCTCAGGATTTTCTACTCGGAAAACCAACAGGGAATAAGCTCACTGAATCATTCCTATAAGTAACTGGAGAGAAACTTCAGCGTAAGTACTAAAGCCTTTGGCCTTTGGCCTCCTGGACATACTTCCTATGGATTATACCACCACAAAAAAGGCTTCAAAACTGTCCAGAATCTCCAATTCCTACCAAAAGCTTTTATTTGCTAAACTGGGATGATTTCCTGAGTGACACAACATCTTCTCGAGAAAAAGTTGCCCATTTCATCCTGTTTCAAAAGTGCTTAAAAACAAATACGATTGGGTGTATTTGATTTGCTTTAGACATTAAGATTGGAAATACATCGCAATCAGCGTACTATAGAAATAGTCCAATTTTGGAAAACAGCTCTCATGAGCCATAAAGAAACCCAATTTACTATGCACTATAATAAAAATATCTCTTTTGGCATATAAATCAAGCCAAAGTGAACAGATAAAGAAAAATAAACTCACCACCCCCCTTTGGTTTTTGCCCAAGAGCACATGCAAGCCCTAGGGAAGGGCTCTCCTGCCCTATATAAATATATGCAAGAGCAAATCTGTTAAAAATTGTAGCCACCACTTTGTTTTCTAAAGGTCCCAGTTTATCCTTCGGCAGAAGAGGAGGGCTGGGGAGAGGTCGGAGAGAAACACAATCCTTTCCTGTATAAACAGTATAGCCTGCGCTGATTCTAAGTGCATCATATGGTATATATTTTATGTGTGTATAGAGAGAGAGAGACAGAGATTTTTCAAGCCAGTCAGAGACATAAAGTGATCTTATATCATCTAAAACCAACAATCATAGTTGGACTTCTGGCAGTTTTCCTTGCAGTCATCCCTGCCACCCCCTGCCCCTTCCCCCACGGGCTGCTGGTGCGCGCTGCCGTCTGCCCCCATTATTTCTCACAAAGGCATATAAATCACTGTGGAAACTCTTATTATCTTATTTTCCCTCTGCTTCCCTCTTGTCTGTTTTGAGAGAAATTAATGCATTTGTCTACAGAAAAATGTGCCGTCGCTATAATTCAGTTTTAAAACAAGCACAACTAGCAAATGGATAGACCTTGGTTAGGAGACTCATTTTTCATGCAAGTAATTGAACCCTTCCCTTCGATTTTTCCTTTGGGTGTTAAAGACAACTGATGCCTTCCTGGAATTTGCTGAGGTCTAAGAAAGGTGGAAAGACAGACAGACGGAAGGAAAAAGCAGAAGAGAGAAATAAAGAGAAGACAGAGAGAAAGGAAAAGAAAGAAGAAAAAGATGAACAGAAAAAAAGGATGAAGAAAGAGAAGAGAAAGAAAAGAGAGAAGGAAGGAGAAGGAAAGAAGGAAAAATATGGGAGAAAGGAAGAAAAGAAGGAAATGATCAGGAAAGAAGAAGGAAAGTCTGAAGCACATCTCAAAGCATCATCTGCCTCTGTAGAGGGAACTTTGGGAAGACCCAGGAGAGCATCCAAGCCAGGATTTTCCCAATAGCCAGCAGTGCTTTGGTTTGGAAGGCTCCTCACCACCCAGGCTGGTGAGCAAAGCCATCCCCGTTATGGACCTCAACAGCCTCTGCCTTAACCTGGCCTTGTGCACCCCACTCAGCCACCTGGGAGCCTGAGGATGACCAGCCCCATTATGTCCTTTAAGCACCCCAAGCCCCAGATGTGATATGGGAGAGGTCCTCTCCATGGTTAATGCCAGAGGTTTTATTCTGGTGCCTCTTTCTGTATCCAAAACTCAGGGAATTTCCACTGCTCCCTCCCCTCCTGCTAATGGCACACCTGCCCCACAGCACCCACCACTGAATGGGAGCACAAATCAACACAGTTCTCCACATAAAGTTCCTCAGACAAGAGTGTGTTTTCCCAAACCACAGAAATCAGAGCCAGCTTCCCTCGTGCTGTGGGGCTCCTGTGAAGAGCAAGAGACTCCCTCTAAGAACATGGCAGGAGCAATGGCTCCTGTTCAAAATGATGCTCATCCCAGCCACAGCCCCTGGATCACATCCTGGTCTCTTATCAGCTCCGAGGTCCAATGCCCCACTCATGCAGAGAAAGTCAAGAATAATTCCAGAAGAGCCACAATCAAGTGAGTGCTCAGGCCAGCAAAGTCTATTGTTCCTTTGTCTCTCACTATATTATCTCTGTCCCCTGGGAGCTACATTATTGCCTGCAATATATAATGTGATTTGCTTGTTTTCCATGTCTGCCTCATTTTTCTTAGGCACAAACACAGGCGCACCATCAGCCACACACACTCGCTGCAATGAGGGCGTTCTCCCCATGGAAGAAGAGGAAAAGGATGGGAGAGGAGCAAGGATGAGAAATGAAGCTGGAGAGAGGGGAACAAAATATTGTCTGGAAATGGGAAGGACAGAGAAAACCACTGAATAAAGGTGATTCAGGAAAAAAAGCTGCTCCTCCATCCCTCTTTTCCTCCTGGGGAGAAATCCCACTCCATCTCAGAGACCAAAAATCAGGATGCACAGTGCAGGAAGCAAAGTAGCTAAATTAAAGCAGCTGAAGATGGAAACAGGGAAATGATATTGGAAATGGGCAGCAGATGCAGCAGAATGAGGCTCACCCAGGGCACAGGAACACTCCTGTATCCCTGCACGTTAATGGACCACCTGCCTGCGGGGTTTGTTGGGAGTGAGGAGATGGGCTTTCTCCCTTCTCTGCAGAGATAAAAGGATCCAAGATATTGTTGTGGAGTCCTAAGCAATTCAACAGAGATTATTAAGTTCTGGGAAACACTGTGACATGCCCTACACTGCTGGAGATGCTGCGTGTGTATCTGTGTGTGTATGTGTGCGTGAGAGCTTTACAAAGAGCCAGCCACCTCAAAGCACCCCGCTTCTGAGAACAGAGAGTGTTTCTTAAATTATGCTGAGAAGTGACTTCTTTATATATCACTACCCATTTCCTCCTGCTGCCCGGCCAAAACAGCCTCCATCTGTATTACAAAAAAGGGAGCCTGACCTCTGGCTATGATCTGAAATACATGGAATCACACAAGTTTACCGTTGCAGTCGTTCTTCATCCTTCCTGTGCCAATTCTTTGTCCTTTTGCTAAATGAAACTTTAATGGCAGGGAAGGGCTCCCTGCTTCCATTCCTGGAGCAAAGCAGCCAAGTGCAAAGAGGGCAAAAGTCTCCAGGAAACAGAAAGCTTAAAAAGATCCTTCCTAACCTAATTTGCAAGTTCTGGGCAAGGCAGCAGCTAGCGCTGAAGGAACCTTGCTGAGCAATCAAACCCCAGCCTCCTCCAGCCCTGCAAGCTAAGAAGGGCTTTTAGCCACTGCTCACAGTGTTGGCACATCAAGAGCTCTTCTCTGTGCTCAGCTATTCCACCTGCTCCCAGGGAATGAATCACTGTCTAACCTGGTGTCAGAGTCATCTGATGTATTTCAGGACGTTTTAGTTGATAGCAGATCTAAATTTCGTGTGTAAATTGTGCATATCTAGCTCAGGTCCGGCTCCTCCATTGCTTTGTACCATGCTCAGCTACAAGTCAATGCACTGCAGAGGCGGTTGCTTGGGCATTAGCGTGACATCAAGGTCTCTAAGAGTGAACCCAGATCATTAATGTAAAAAAGACAAGAGAGAAAAGTGCTCTCCAGAATATGAATGGATGGAAAAAACCCAAACAATTAGTGACCTCAGCTTCCTAAGTCAATCTGAGACATTTGGGTCCAGGCCAATAAACCCTCATCTTTCTCACTCAGCACCAAACTCGCATGGGATGGGGGTTTCAGATCATCTCCTGAAGAGGCCAGATTGGACAGAGCCTTGTATGATGTGGTTCAGTGTGAGGTGTCCCTGCCCATGGCAGGGGGGCTGGAACTGGACAATCTTAATGTCCTTTCCAACCCTAACTATTCTATGGTTCTATGCCCCCAGCCTCTCATTATCCAGGGATGTTCTGCTTAGCAAAATCCACTCTCCTCCCCTCTTCCTTTCTCAGCATCCACAAAGAGAAGAAAACCCCGAGCGTGCTCCCTCTTTCACTGAAGAAAACTCAGGAGAAACTAGCTAAGCCCACACTGGTACTCAAACAGCAGCAGGGATTTCAAATCCCCACTGGCACCAAGGCCCACTGCAACAGTCGGGCATCACCCCATGGTTGGGACATGGGGCCCGACCTTGCAGGGCCTTCAGCACAGGGTGATCTTTCCATTCCGATACGGAGACCATGGCAAGGCTTTGAAAAGTGATTCTGTCTCCTGGAAGACCAGGTCTCCCCAAAAAGCACCGAGATGTCTGCTCTTAAACCACATTGGAAAGCCCAGACAGGACCCCTGGAGATGAAGATTTTGAAGTGTGATCAAAGAGACTCATGGAGATAGCAAGGAGAATTAATGCTGCTGCAAAAGCACAGCGAAAGCTTCTTAGTTATTCCAGTGGGGCTTTTTGCAAAGGGGCCTAAGGGAGTTAGGCACTTAAACCTCACTTGGATCCTTTATTTAGCTTGCAAATCCTGCGCTGGAGTAGTGCAGAAGTGTGACCCCTGAAGCATTACTTTCCGAGCGTGTCTGCTTCAGGGAAAAGCTGAATTGATTCTGGCTGTGTTGGTGGCCTCCTGCAGCTGCTCCTGCTCCGTGGTGGAAACAGTGGAGGGTACAATGTACTTAGAGAAATAAATAAGGCACCACCAACACACGGAAACCACATGGGTTCAAGGGGAATCGCTGAGAGCAGCTCCAGCTCTGATTGCTTCCACAGGGGTTAATGCTGGTCATAATGTGCTGGAAGATGCTACTTATGGCAGGTCCAGACTGTGAGAGCGACCTCCAGCTGGGCAAGAGGCATCATGAATCCACTCCAATGGGATTCACGACAGTCTCCAACAAAACTGCAGGAATCACTTATGAGCTTGGTTATTCCTCACTGTTGTGTCTCCCTGTATGTTTTATTTCCTCCATCATCAGCCTTTTACAGTTAAAAAAGAAGACCCAGGGGGTTTTGTTCTCCAGATGGTTGCATGTTCGTAGTGTCTTAATCATTCCCACCACCGCTGCTAATGCTATCGTGGAGGGTTTACAGCTCCAGCAAAGCAACATGAGGAAGCCGGAAAAAAGGCACAAACAATAAACAAAGAACCTGTTCTCATGCAAATGTTCCTCACGACAATAAGGATAATAATAATAGTTAAGAAAAAGGGCAGATGAGAAATGCACACCATGGTCTGGCCGCAGTGAACGCTTCCCAAGCCTTCCTGCAGGGTTGCCTGGCTTTCATTTCATCTCCTCCATCACCACAAACTGAACAGGGAGCCCCATCCGCCGAGCCCCCGGCACAACGTAAACGGGTTTGGTATTGTTGGGAAACACGGTACACATGTGACATGCTATTGTCCCTAATTTGATTAATGAAGCCATCACGCTAACGGGGCATTCCACACAGCAACCCCCCACCTCAGCACCTTGCTACTAAGCCACGCCAGGAACTTCCCATCAGAGCATTAATTCCCCAGTACTTGCCTTTCCCAACCTTGTCAGGTAATTGTTTATGAAAAGATGAATGCATACAATAATACTGGCTGAAGGGAGCTGATGTATGTGGTGTTAATGAATGAAATAATCAGTTTGGTAATAACTGGCATGTGTATTTGTCAAAAGGGAACCAGCAGGACATTAGCATTCTGCAGCCACCGAACCTTTATCTCCTGGTCTTGTGTTTGACAACCGCCCCCAGATAGTCCATGAATAAAATACAGAGTAGTACCCAGACATAATTAAACTGCCAATGTGGATGTACCTAAATGAACTTGATATCTTAATGACAGTAGATAGCACGCGAATAATGAAGGCAGCATGAAAGGGATGTGCATAATGAACACAGACATCCCGGCTGTCGCTGAGGAGCTGCCCACAGGGACCGGCCTCACCAACAGCAGCTCCCAGACCCCCTCGTTAGCACACAGGGCATTGCCTGTGTTCCCACACATGGCCTGGGACCCGTGCCATGGCTCGTCCACACTGGTGTTAAGGACATAGCGCTGTCACTATGGGGACAAGAGTCCCTGCATTGCTGGCCAGGCTGTGCTCACTGAGGATGGGGCTCTCAGACCTGCTGGCACATCTTGCCCTCCCTCCTCCAGAGATCTAACCCTAACCCTAACCCTCACTGGTCCTACCGCGTGTGCTTCTCCAGAGGCCTCTGGCATGCTGCTGTGCAGCCCAAAGGTGATCTTAGAACCACTTAATATGATTAAATTACCAGACATGTTCCTTTTTATCTTTTTTCAACATGGGGATTGTTTTTCAGGGGAGAAGCTGCTCCTTGGGGACAGACTGCTCAAAGCACGGACAACTTGACCCAGGATAACTCAACAGCAGAGCCACAACCCCTCCTCATCCCCATCATGTACTGATGTCAAGCCAGATGCATCCTCTCCCAGCACCCATGGGTGCAATCCTGCCTCCAGAGGATGCTAGGCACCATCCCAACTGTCCCTACAAAGCCACTCCAGCATTATGCTGCTGCTCCAGGGTGTCTGCTCCCAAAAGGCAGGCTCTAGCCTCCTCCTTGCCGCCTTCACACGCCACACCGCTCAGAAGGTAATTGCCACTTATTGCTCTAATGGCTCCAATTTTAGCAGCAAATGAGCGATGTACAGTAAGTATCAGCCTTATTAAAGAAATAATAATGGAAAACTAGAGCACAGGCTCCAGGGAAGGAACACTCCCCCGTTACAGATGATACAGCCACACTGATGTTTGACAGCAGCACAGTCCCTCCCTGCCTGCTGCTCATAGAAGAACTCTGATGTGCTTGAATACAGTAAGTTCAGCGCATAGGAAAGCAACCGCTCAACAGGGCTCAGCTTGCTCTGTAATGAGCGAATTGACTGTGGTTCAGAGATTAATGTGAAGCCAGCAAGGGAAATGTGCACTGGAGCTGGTCCTGTCTCCCTCTAAAAAGGGGATAAGGCAAAAAATGCTTAATAAAAATGAAGAAAGTACAGCAGGTTTTGGGGAAAACAGCTTAAAAGCAGCAGACAACACAGCCTGGACCCTCGCAGGGAGCAACACTGGAAGTAGCACAGCAAATTGTGATGCAGGATGGAGTAATGAGATGGGTTTAACAACATAAGTCCTGCTTGGGCTGGGAAACGGTGGCACCAGTGTGGTCCAGCCTGCGCAGGGAGCCAACAGAAGGAGCCTGGGCACATGCACACCACACCAAGCAATAACAGTCACCATCAGAAAGATGCAGCCAGAGTTCTGGGTTCTCACTAAGTGAAACCTTCAACTGCACTCTGCTCATTTACCACCACTATTTGGCTCTGACTGCCGATTATTTAACCATTGCTTTCCTTCCCTGCAAAGCCATCCCCGTGGTGCACCCTCATGAGACAGTAATGGTGATTTCATTAGATTAAATAACTCCGATGATCCCCGGAGACCAACAGCACTTTAAACACAGAGCCTCGGAGTTAGAATTACTGTTATTTAACATTGATTAGATTACAAGGCAAATCCAATTTTTACCCTAAACATATGATGGCTATGATTTGCCTAGCGGGAGACATTAAGGACGGCATTCCTGGAAATCCGTGCTGAGGGGGGAGACCATGCCTGAGTCAGCAATGTCAGGGTGACCCACAGGCTTGTGTCTGAAAGTCCTTCTGCAGAGAGAGAGCATGAACAGGGCTCAAGAGTTGTCCCAATTGTTCCTGTCCTCTCTTCACTCCAAAGCCAGAGGTCCAGATGGACCTGTATTGGCCCTGTTGGATTACCTCCCCCTCCAGCAGGAATATCACTGGGAATAATTGGACCTCTTTGACCCATTGCCCTGCTGTGGCTGAGGCCGTTAATCATTCCTTAAAGCTCCCTCCTGACTCTTTCCTCCTGGAGCCCCATGGCCCACAGCCCCCAGAAAGGAATGTGCCTCCTGCCTGCAGCTCTGCCTGCTGATGGTCTGCCAGGGGTGCCTATAGGACAGGAGGGAAGGAGAGCACGTGGATCTCTCCCTTTTCACCCCCAGGATCCTGTTCGAATCCATTTATGGATCAGGGGACCTGAGGGCTTGGAGTGAGCTGGGAAAAGCTGGTCAGGGCAGCAGCATCTCAGGGCTCCGCTCTTAAGTACGCAGGTAATATAACAGCTCCCTTCCTAAGGACAGTGCAGGGACAGGATGGCTTTCAGTGTGATGCACTTTCATTCCAAGCCCTTTCCTAGGATATGCCATGCATTTAATGCCTGGCTTCAGAGAGCAGCCAAGATGCAGCTCCTCTGGACCCCCTCTGCTGATGCATCTTTAGGAAGCCAACAACTCCTAAATGCATTCCGCACACTGGGCAGAGACACCTGCGGATCCAGGGATGCTGGACAACTCCAGCAGCCAAGAGTACAGGCCAATCAGACAAACTCTCGCATGAGTATGGTCAGCTGCAGGTAAAAACTCACCGGTCTGATGAATCTGGCTTTATACTGAGGACGGTTAAGGAAAAGGGGAGGCTCCAGGAAGAGCTGGCTCCCAGCAACCAAGGTGACCATGAGCAGAGGCAAGACCACAGCAGGGCACCCACACTGGGCTGACCATGGGCTATTCAGCAGAAGCTCCCAGGAATAGAGAAGAGGAGGATGCATTCTCCATCCTGAAACACCCAGTAGGCTCCAATCTGGGCCTGGTCTCCTCCACCCCATTCATCTGTGGATGTCCCATGGGGGTGATGGCCAAGAGAGCCCCTGGGAGCAGCCAGGGTTCAGTTTGGCTCTGCAGGTCATCCAGGTTTCAGCTCCTTCATCTAGGTGTGGGTTTAAACCAGCTTTTACAGTGCTGCTTGATTTGGCCAATAAACCCAAGCACTGCTTTCAGGGCTCCAATAAAACCCAGTCGCCCATAATTTTAAGCAGGATTTACTCCAGAGGAAACACACCCAAATTCCTTCCTCACCTCTGCAGTCACCACCCTGATGCCTTTCCCATCCACCTCCCCAGGGCTATCACGAGACAGAGCCCAGGCAGCTTCCAAGTGAGAGCAGGGCTTGCTCCATAATGACCAAATTGACTGGTGGGGCATTGCTCTGGGGTGAGAGTTGAGAAAGCATGGCCTGGCAGAGGCAGGCAGTGACAGAGAAGCACTGATTTCTTCCTCCTTTTGGGGCAGGCTGGATGGGAGGACAATGAACGTTGGATTCCACTGTCCTAAACCCCCTGAATAGCCCGGCTGCAGGGATGGGAGCACCAGAAACAGGGACACATCCAGGCATCAGCTGCGAGCCAGCAGTTTGCTGTCACTCAGCCAAACAACTCAACTGCAATTAGGAAGCAAGGAGCAGATAAAGCTGTAAACCTCCAATGCACAGCCCCCCCGAATCCCACAGCTCACTGACCCCGCTGCATCGTGCCATGGAGGCAGCAGGTCCCCATGACGTGACAGAGGACCCAGACCCCCACACGGGGAGGGCAGAGCTCAACCTGTCCAAGCGCCAAAAGAAGCAGCTCCAGCACCTCCTTGGGCTTCACTGCCTGGGGCTGACCCTGACCCCGAGGCACTGGAGCCGGTCAAACTCAATTAAAGGCTGCGCACAGCATCTGGGTCAGGCCGTGCGGTCCTTCCCCTGCTCCGGCCCCTTCGGAGGCTCCCGGGATAACCGCTTGCGTGTCCCGCTGAAGTCTTCCTTTCTGAGGCTCTTCCAAAGGATTTACTGCTGCTGGGAGGGAGGGCGGCAGAGGCAGGAGCAGGCAGAGCGGCATCACAACTCGCTATGAAGGCAGCTCTGGGGCTGAGCAGGGATCACACCCCAGTGCATAGGGAAACACTGAATCCTGATGTGATTCTGTGTCCGACCCTCTGCATGTCCTCTGCATCTGCCTGTGGTCAGAGCAAACGCAACCCAGGGAGGGTGATGCTGGAGCTGGTGATGACGAGGAGGTCATCACCAGCTGCAGGAAAGCCAAGTCCCAGCACCCCCAGATGCACCCTTAGCAATGACCTTGACATTTTGAGAGTGAGCTCATCAGCACAACCCCATTTCACAGATGGGGAAACTGAGGCACAAGACAGAACAGGCCCTTGCTCACCACCACCCAGCCAGGCTGAGCCCTGGGAGCTCAGCTCTCACCACAGGAGTACAACGAAATCCCATCTCCTGCCCTAAGGAGGGTTCAGCCCCAGCCAGACCCTGCTACACTTGGGAACAGCGAGCTGAGAACTGGCCACTTCAAACGAGGAGCATCTGGACAAGAAACAACTTGGTGTTTGGTGCAAGGCATTTAATGTCCAGGCATTTGTACCTTCATCTCTTTGAAATGGAGAGGTTGCTCCTGGCAATCTGGCATTGTTGTCTCCTTGGAAAGGCAAGCGTTGGCAGCAAGTTTTCCAACCAGCAGCCCCAGCTCCGTGCCCCAATCTCCAGCCTGCCCCATTCCCACTTCCCAAGACGTTTCCCACTTTGCAATGACCTCCAGCCCCAGAACGCAGTACCAGACAGGGCCACCATCCTCTCGGCATCTCTCCTGGGGCACATATCACCCTACAGCCACTCACACCCATGGATGGGCTGTAATTGCATATGCTTGCTCAGAAACCTCCAGCAGCCCTTTCAACCCCGGGCAGGTTCACACAGGACAGAGGAGCAGGACTCACACCCTTCATCGGGGCAGCAAAACCCTCCAGCAGATGAACAGAAATGAGAAGCCAGGGCTGCAGCCTGACCTGAAACCATTCCACATTTGCAAAGCACACATTAGTCCCTATGGGGCTGCAGCGGCCCAGCCCATAGGGCAGGTCACTGCCAGCCCCTGCCTCCTGCCACTGCACACAGGGAGCAGCCTCGGGTACCACAGAAGCACGTAAACCTGAAGGGATGCTCTAGGAAGTCCAGCTGTGCTTACCCAGATCTCAGTAGCCTGGAACTGATAAGACGTGTCTTTCTTTTTTCCTTTGCATCTGGTATGGACTAACACAGTTATACACACACATCTTCAGCATAAGAGCTGATGGGGTGGAAGTGTTTGATGGTCACTTATACTGAAATTACCCAGACCATGAGTGCAAACTGCAGTGCTCCCTTCTTCACCATCCACCCCTGGCCATTCACTGCCAACTGGAAAATTCATCCCCTTCCAGGAAGCACATTTCTAACCAAATAACACCAATGATATAATCCCAAAAACAGGGAAGATAACCCATCAGCCTCCTGACCCATGAGCTCATTCCTGTGCCAGCAGCAGGAGCAAACCCCTGGTCCCCCCAGCCAAGGCTTGGGGACTCCCTCAATGTGTCCCTCATGCTTAACAGTTCCTGGTGCATCCTTCTTTGCTAAGCACTTCTAGAGCCCTTTTAGAGTCCTTTAGCCAAAAACCTCCCATGGCAGCCAGTTTCACAATTGAATCTCATACTGTTTGAAAAAGTCCCTATTTCTGCTGCTTTCCAACCTGTTGCTGATAGTACAGGTGAAGACATGAAAGGGACGGCTGCTGCCTTCTCCACCACCCCATGAAATCTTTAGCAGCGCCCATGAGCTCCTTCTACAGTGCATGGCCACTGGATAATACAGCACGAGTACAGGGGAGAAGCAAATGTAGCATGGACAGTAAGCACCCAAGGAGATAAGAGATGCAACCAGTGGACTTGCAGACACAGCACAGCTCAGCAGTGCAAGAGGGCAGGATTACTGCACATGAGCTTTACCCCTGGCTGTGACATGCAGCTTTTGCACAGAGAAAAGCCCAAATCATCGTGCAGACCAGAAGGAACACCACTTCCCAGGCATTAAAAACCAACTGCCCCAAGCCACATGGTGGGTCTCTGCCAGCAGCACGGTGCCCAGCAGGTCCATGGATGGGGAACAAAGGTGACTGGAGCCAGTTGAAACTGCAGTTCATTTTTAGGGGCAGAGACTAGAATCACCTGAGCTGGAAGCCAGCCCAGGCACTGGGATTAGCACCTCCATCCTTGTGAGAGGAGTCAGGGGAACTTTCCATGACCTCCAGAGGAGCAGAGCAGCACCAGGGGGGTTGCAGCTGATAGCAAGAGAAGCTCAGTACACATCAAACACCCACTGCTGATGCTTGTACCAAACAGCCTCCCTTCCTACCACTGTTAGAGATGATCAACAACAGCTTGGAACTAGATGCCAAGAGGTCCCATGTGATAAGCCTTGCTCTGCCAGAGGCTCTAGGTGCTTTTCTGCCTGTTTCCCCATTGCTAGAGTGGAGCATCCTCCATTCTGCCAGTGCTACCATAGAGCTGCACTAACTCAGGGACCATCTGTCAGACCCAAGGGGACAGCTATAAATTCACAGAATGGTTTGAGTTGGAAAGGACCTTAAGATCATCCAGTTCCAACCCCCTGCCATGGTTGGAACACCTCCTAACAGCATCATTTTGGAAAGTGAGAAACACCACAGCTGAGGCCACTGACAGTGTTTGTATCCCAGAGGAGATGGATCTCCCCCTCTTCTGGCTTTGGCACATCATACAGCCTCCTCCTGCCATCACCACTTTTACCTATGCAAATCACAGAGTGTCAAGGGCACAATACTAATTGCACACAGAGTAACCCTGTGCTCCCCCCATCCAGGGCTGGGATCCCTGCCATGGGCACAGGCCAAGCAGGAGCAGGGAAAAGCCATACCTAGCTGCACCGGGAGACCCAGGGTGCTCCCAAACACCTTTATATTGAGGCTTAAAGCAAAACTTGTCAAGGCACAGCCTGGGGTCCAGCAGTGTTTGAGACCAAAGGGATTAAGAAGCAAATTTCCAGATGGAAGAATGACTCCAGAGCCAACAAAGTCCAGATGCAAAATGGGGAAAGCACCATCTCCAGCTGGCACATTACAGGGACTCAGCACATCAGCACTGGGATCGCTGATCCTGGAGTGTGTTTTTGGGGGGTCTCAGCTGAGCCAGACCACCTCCCCAGGCTTTCTGCACACCAATTCTGGGCCATCGCATCTCCTTGCCTTCCACTTACTAACCCTGTGCCAATAGGATCAAGACACAGAGCTTTCCCCAGGTGGCAAATCCAAGTTTCCTCACTTGTTTTACCTGGAGCTGGAACATGCCAACACTTGGGAATTTCTTCCCACAAGAGGCTTCCCAAACAGACCACTTCAGACAGTGCAAAGTGTTTAGTGTAAAAGATGCTGGTATGTGGTACTCAACCTTACAATACAAGACCATGAAAGCAGAATTGCAACGCTAACAACAAAGTGCAACACTCAAGAGCCCAGAGATGCACACGTGAGCACACACACACAAACCACCCCATAAACACACAAGTCAAAACAACTGGATTTGATATTTTCCCATAAAAGGCTTCCCTGGAGAGCATGGGCTGCAGGAGGGAGCCCTTTTCCAAGGTGCGATGTCAGAACGGATCAGCCTGGCTCCTTGAA
Organism: Amazona ochrocephala; assembly: GCA_039720435.1. Lineage (NCBI taxonomy): Eukaryota > Metazoa > Chordata > Aves > Psittaciformes > Psittacidae > Amazona > Amazona ochrocephala. The sequence goes on from CM077879.1 coordinate 87,570,919, forward strand.
ACTTCCAGCACAAAAGGAGACCTCCAGGGAGATGTAAATAAATTAATAGCCAGCTTCCCATTGGGATGCTGTGCTTAAAGCCTGAAGATCACAGCAGGATCCTGCTGAAGCTGCTGTGCTGGCATCCACAATCTGCATGGGTTTGTGCAAGGAAAGTGTCCGGACGATTGGAGTGGGATTTTCTTACGTGGTGGTTGGACACGGCTGCTCAACAGTGGGGAATCAGCCCCACGAGGTTTCCAATGCTCCCCCGGGGCAGCGATGGGAAGCTTCTCTGCCTCCCAATGGAGATGTACCCTGCAGCCGGCTGGAGCTTGGGGAAGTTTGAGCAGGGTTCTTCACATCCCTGCAACAAATGGTGCTGTAGCAGAAAGAGCATGTTATGAGTCTCCTCACTTCCAGGAAGCAAGAGGGATGCTCTTGCCGTGCACAAAGGGAACTAGTGATTTCTCCTGCTCAAAGATTCCTTCTGCAGAGTCACATCATTTGATGAAAGAAACACCAGGAATAATTCACTTCCTTGAGCAACTCTATTTATATTCCCACTGAAGGCACTGTTCTGCTCACGTACCCCCCCTGGGGAGTCATAAAGGCTCAGGAGGGCACAGCCTGGAGGTAAAAATGTTGAACTCCAAACCATGGAAAACTGGATCTCCTAGGAGGATGGCTACACAGGAGATGGGCAGAGACCCTGGGACATTGTTGCTACCCACAGGATGGTCCTGATCCTGCAGGCTTTGCATGCACAGCCCCACTGACCACACAGGGCTTTGCAATGAGGTAAGATCCTGGTACCCAGCTCCAGCAGCACAACTTTAACTGCAACCTAATCCACTTCCCTTCCATAATACCCCCAAGTAATGAGAATTTGCCAGGATTTATGGCCACAACAACCTCCCGGCTCCCCCTCTCCAGTCTCTGCTGTTTGCCTGTGAAAGCAGTTTGGGTTACCTCCATATTCTCTAGGGGAAAAGCATAATTAGCAGCTCAGGAGTTTTAATGCCTGCATCAGGGAGGGGGCTCACAGGGGCTATTCTCAGGTTTTCTGATCACTTGTTTGCTCTGAACCCTTTGGAAAGGCACCAACCCCCTTCCCCCTCCCCAGCCCTAGCTGCTCTTATTATAGACTTCAAAAGGTTGGGTGAAATCCTAGCTCGGCTGCAGTGAACAGACATAGTGGTGGTGACGGTGTGGGCAGAGCACGGCCTCAGCCCCCAGACCCGATGGAATTACCCCCTGAAGGCAGCAGGGCCGATGGGAGGACAGGCTGCATGCATAGGAGGGGATTTGCAAGGTCCAACCTCAAAGTGGGACCAGTGGTTTAAGCAGGGTGAATCTGCTGCTGCTCTGAAGAGTATCATAATCTTTGCCATAAATGGGCTCTCAGCAGCTGGAGCTTCACGCTACTTTTCATGAGACCTGGCTCTGAATTCAATTGACAAAATCTTGGACAGCCAAGGCCATGTTTTCAACATTGCTCAGCACCAGCAGGCAGAGCCCCATTTCCCAGCACCCCAGAGCCAGGCAGAGCCATGGGGTGGATAAGGAAGGTGCTGACCCTCTCCAGCCTCCTGGGCCCCAAGGACCAGCAGTACTGAAGAGGAGGATGTGGTCTATTGACTTCTGAACCACCCTGGTATATCCCTGTGCAGACCAGAGTATCTGTTAAGAGAAGAGTCCAATACACATCTAAGTTTTGATGCTTTCTATTAGAAGTGGGGTTGACATCTGCTTATACACCAACTCAGGAGCTTACCCCAACATGAGAAATGGACATAAACCCTGGATATGAACTCCTCCATTAACAGGAAATAGAAGTGATACATATAGATGCAGAGTGCTTAAAAGAATTACCAAAAATAATAACCCTTTGGGGTTTATTTAAGGAGGGGAAAGAGCCTAGACCAAGCTCTTTGCAGTTAGATATTGCCAGACATGCCTGGACAGTGCCCACTGTCATGGTGGGCATTAGGTGTGCACACTGGACGGCACTTCACAAGAGGACAGCAAGCCAAGGCTGTGCCAAGGCTATGCCAAGGCTGCAGGACCTCCACCAGCAGCTCTGATGGGTTCACCTGCTTCGGGTGTTATGTGACCCACAGTTATAGCCTGGCAAGCTCAGAATCCATACATCGCCTCATGTCCAGGTTGGAGAGAGGTGCCAGAGTCACATCCCTGCTGTTACATCCCTGCAGCACAGGGCACTGACTCCTCTCCCACTTCACTGATGGGTGAACAGGCACACTACGACATCTTTACCATAATACATTGGAGTATCAGAGTCCAGATCATGCACAAAGGCAGCAGCAAAGCACATGAGCACCAGAATCAGTCTCTTTTTATAACAGACTCGGTGATGCCAGCCCTGATCTCATCAGCATTTTCAATGACCTCCTCCTCACCCTTGCTCTTCCCCAGCAAGGAAAGGTCCATTCAACCACCCATAAACCCACCTCATCCTCCATCCCCAGTAACTCCTTAGCCAGAAGACCCATGTTCACCAACTAATTGACACACACTCCTCTGTCTTTGTGCCTATCTCCACCTCTTGTTCACAGTGAATTACCCACGCTTTGGGGCCAAGACCATCTTTTGTTCCCTTTTTATACAGCACCTGGCACCACGAGCTCAGTATGGGAGGTATCTGATTACACAGCCAATAAATAAACAAGGACCTTGGTCCTCTTCAGCATGTGGTTGTCCAAGGCTGCAATTTCCCAAGAAACCGTTGCAGGCTGTGCTTGATGCTGTTTGTAATTCAGATGTGTTTAGGAGATGAGGAGCAGGCGCTGCTAAACCAGACCTTCCTACAAGCAGATGTGCACACAGCAGGGAGCAGAAAACCCAGACCAGCTCAGCTCCATGTCCAACGGCGCAATCCATGCCCTGGGTTGGGCGTATGCAGCCAAAGCCCTGGTGTTTCTTGCAGCGGCTGCAAGGATGGCTGAAGAAAGGTGGGGGAGATCAACTCAAGGCAACTACTGCTACAGCATCTCCCTCACACAGAGGGTTTTGCAACGAGGTCTTTCCTTCTAAGGGCTGCCCAGTCCTGCTCCACTTTTCAGGAATGGTACTCGCTCCCCTGAAGTCTCCCCTGGCACGATCCATACACCTATGCTCCCAGCCTCACTTCTATGCTTACAAAGCACTAACAGACTGTGCTGCTGAATTAGTGACCAATAACCCCAGGACCTGCCACCAGAGCAGCCAGACTCCTCCATCCCCAGGGCTCTGATTTCACCATGATTTGAGGCACAGAGGATGGGAAATGGTGGGATACAGCTGCTAACAGCTGCTGGAAGCACATCCCTAAACAAACCCCCTCCTCTCCCATCCCATCTCTTCAGCAACTGAGATATTCTCTGTTCCCTTTGACTCAGAAACATCAGTGGCTGCCTGGATTAGAAAGAAAAAGCCTGGGAGCAAAATCCCAAGAGGACAGTAATTAGGAGACAGAACTCCCCAGCTCTGGAAGCATCAGGGAGGAGCGATACTTAAACTCCCAACCTGACGGAGTAACTTTGAATCATCTTTCATCTTCCCCTGGATGGGTGTAATCTAATGACATTAGCTTGGCTTCGCTCTAGTGAAATTGGCATCGGTGCCACAGAGCCAGAGAGATTAAACCATATGAAATAAATGTTCCTGGGGTGACTGACAGGATAATGACATTCCAACAGGCAGCTCAATCAGTGTGAGACTAACAAAGGATCAGAGGGAACCAGCCAGACTCGCAATATCGCTCGCAAATACAGATTCTGGTTTTAATCCAGACATTTCTTCTACTTGATTGGCTTAGCCCCTATTCTTGGGAGTTTTCCTCAGGCTGTATATAGCCATAGTGGGGTGGGGGATGGCAGTTGAACTCTATTAAAACACATGCTCACCTGCTATTGAACTCTGTTAGCTCAATAGCCTTGTTCAGGGCTGGAGCAGAGGTTTCTGTGCTGGGAAGTCAATGCGAGCATTGTGGGCTGCTCCCTCCCTCTTTTTGTCCCTGTATGAAGAGAGGACTTGCGAGCCTGAAACTGAGAAAGCAGCTTTCGGCACACAACTTCCCTTGATACCCAAATCCACACCCAGAGGTGGCACATTAACCAAATTCAATCACTCGGATTGGGTTTTCAGAAACTCAGGCTCTGTAGGACAACTGCCTCCTCGCCCAGGCATAGCTCAGGCTGTAAGAGCCAAGCAGTTACTCTGCTTGATTTAACAGAGTGGTTTCGTGCCTTGTGTGGCAACAAGTAAGAGACAGGACCTCCACATGACTGCCTTTGAGCCAGTGCCCTATAGGTACTACATCAAACCAACCACTCCTGGAGCATCATCCTGCTGCTGCAGCCACAGCTCAGCCCCATTTATCCATCCTCACACCATATGACAAGTAGTTGCTACTGGAGCTGGTCTTCATTTCCAGGAGGAACTGGGGTCCCCCTCATGCCACCCTGCTATAGTCCTGATGCAGCAGCCCATGGTGACAATGGCATTGACCATTGCCTGTGAAGGCTGGCTGGCTCTTCTCCATCTGCATCCCACACCACTGCAAACAGCCAGGAGCTTTTTGTTCCCTGGGACAGGGCGCTCACTGCCTGCACCGGCTTCCTGCAGGCGCTGAAAGCAAACCCAAGTGTTTATACCTTGTAATGATGCTGTTTAGTCTGACTGCTGGGAAACAGAACTGCATGTGAAACCTAAGCCTCTGATGTCAAAGATAAGAAATCAGGTCCCCTGGCAAACATCTGGCCATTTCCCCGCCACTGAACCCTCATCAAAGATTACAGTAAACCCACGGAGAGACACAGAAATGAGTATTTCTAACAGGCTGGTAACCAGTTACCAGCAGGCTGACACCACAGCGCTGCCATTGCGCCGGGACTCTGTGCGTTAGTAAAGATTACTCATACAAGCAAAGCCAGCAAGATTAGGTCTCAAAGGAATAAGCCCATACAAAGACTTCACTGTACCTCAGCCTCCACAGGGCTAATAAAACTAAAATGAAGTGATTTTAGTTTTATCAAATACCATCAAATCAAATAACATAATTTCATCAAATAACATCAAATATCAGAACAAACAAACTGCAGGAATTAACGGGAGAGCTCATGTACCGCAAGCTAAAGCATAACGATGACACAAACAGTGCGCAGGGCAGCACCTCGAATGAGTATGAGCTGCAAGATCCAGACCAAACCCCTGGAAAACCTGAATCCTCTACACCATGTACCATGCCCTAAACGCCTGTGGCTCCTCCTCTGCCTAGCTCTGTGCTCCTCGCGCAGGCAGTTCCCAGAAGTGGGTCTATCCCACTGCCATCTGCTCCTCAAGGCTTGCAGAGCATCTTTGATAAATGAGCTTTTCCTCATCCCCACCATCAGTTTCAGTCGATGCCACCCCAAAGCAGAGTGTTTATTTTTCAAAGTCAAGGCTTGATTAAAGTTCTTGAGGTTTCTCAGCTCCGGTTTGAAACGTTTCCTCCCCGATGGAGGGTCAGCGTGTGGAAACGGGAGAGGCGCGCACTAAAAATACCACTCTGTAGACAGCTTCAGCCCACACGAAAGGAAATCTTTCTCCCTTGGAGAACCCACACCGCTGCCTGCAAAATCCCGGCATGTTCCTGACAGCGCCGGATACACAAGGAAGCTCATCGCTTCCACGTGTTAAGCCTTTTACATAAACACTCGGACCATCAGTGCTATCCTACTCCACATTCTGATACTGAGCCAAAATCATCCCTAATAGCTGGGCTTAACACAAAAGTAAAACAAGCTGTGGGAGTACCTAAATCCTCTCCTTTTTGCCTGCTCATTCAAGAAAGCCACAAACACAGACACACTGCGGAAAAGGCAGTTTTGCCCCCACCTTAACCAATCCTTTCCATCGGAATCTGCTCCTCTATTAACTTTAACACACACGAGGAAAACATCTAAACAATATGAATGACAATCCTGCCCCTTGGCTTTAACGTTTACTGTCTTGTATTAGAGGGGATACCTTCATTTGGTTTAATGAAACACTAACTAATTGTAAGAACACCATCCACCTCTTTGCTCATTGCTTAGGCAAGGCTGGGCTCCTGGAACTGCCTTTGGTTACTCACTACTGATGCTGCTGGAACATTTGCATGGGGAATAGGGCTTTTCTCCACACTGAATATGGGAAAGCTGCTGCTACCGGCTGTGTCTCCGGGCGGCGATGAGAAGATGCTTTGCAACGGGAGTCAGGATGAGCCACAGGCTTTGCAAAGCCCCCTCCCTGAGACAAGCTGGGGAGCAGCAAGACGCTGGGGGGGTCTGTGCTCCTCCGGGGGAGATTAGCTCTGCTTCAGCATCTCCATGCAGTCCCCAGGCTGATGGGGCACCCACTGCTCTTCCCCTTGCCCGGTTTCCCCCCCATGCAGGGAGCACCCAGGGCTGCAGGGGGGCACCCCGATGCTGGAGGGCTGTGGGTGAATAGGGCTGAGGAGGGATTAGAGGATGGGGTGGCGAGGAGCAGGGAGGAGGGTGCGTGGGGTTGAAAGTGGGGCTGGAGGATTTGGGAGCAGGGACGGGAGGAGCGGTGGAGGGACTGGGGGGAAAACTGCCTTGGGAACGGGGATCTGGGAAGCAGAGACGGGGACTGCGAAAGGCGAGGCTGGGGAGCCTGGGGAGTGAGGAAAGGACTGTCGGGGGGGTCTGGGGAGCAGGGACGAGGCTTCGGGGAGCAACGATGGGGCTGGGGGGGAGGAGGGTTTGGGGTAGCGGGGCTGTGGGTCAGGGAGCCGCGGTCCGGCAGCCGCGGATCGGCAGCGGAAGGTACCCGCGGCCAGCGGGGGGCACTGCCGGCTCGGCCATAGCCCCAGCCGGGCCCCGCAGCGGAGCCGCCGCCCGCCTCAGCCCGTCCCGTACCTGTACCAGGCGAGTCCCCGCTCGTAGTTGCGGTCGAAGAAGTGGGGCTCGGCGCCGACGGCGCGGACGTCGGGGTGCACCCGCAGGAACTCCAGCAGCGCCCGCGTCCCCCCCTTCTTCACGCCGATGATGATGGCCTGCGGCAGCCGCTTGGAGCCCTCGCCCAGCAGCAGCGTCAGGGAGCCGGCCGTGCCCACCGCGCTGCCGCCGCCGCCCGAGCCGCCCGCCCGGCTCCCGCCGCCCCCGGCCGGCACCTCCTCGCCCGGCGCCGCCTCCTGCCGCCGCCGCCGCTGCTTGAGCCGCTGCAGGAGCCGCTTCCGCCGCGCCGCCGCCGCCTGCCAGGGGGGCAGCTCGGCCGAGCCCCCCAGGTACCCTCCGCCGCCGCCCTCCTCTTCCTCCGAGGCGGCACCGGCGGCAATGATGGGTCCGGGCAGGGTCTGGCAGCGGTCGGCCAAGCAATAGAAGACGTAAAGGGACATAAGGAGGGAGCAGAGCATCACCAGGAACTTCTTGAAGATGCTGCGGGGCAGCGGCTCGGCGGCGGGGGCAGCCGCCGCGCTCACGGCCATGCTACCCCGAGGCGGCCGCCGGGCGCCCTGGCCATGCTCCGCGGCCGCCCCCCGGCGCGGCCCCTCCGCGCAGCGCTCCGCGGTGGCGGGGGGCTGCGCGCTGCCGCATCCCCAGCGCGGGGGACACTCCGCGGCGGCGCTTCAGGGGGGCATCCCCCGTGGAGGGGGGAAACGGGACCGGGGGGAGCCGCTGCCGCCGCTGCGGGGCTCGGTGCGGGGCTCCCACGTGCCGGCCGCCGCGGCAAACTTCGGCGGAGACATCGCCGGGCGCGGGGCGGGACCGGGGCGGGGGCAGAGCTGGGGGCGGGAGGGGGAGGGGGGGGGCCGCACCGCGGGGAGCCGCTGCCCGGCCGCTGCCGTCGGAGCGGGGTGCGGGGATGTCCCGGAGGCTGTACCGGGGGTGGAGGGATGCGGAGCTGTACCGGGGGGTTAAGGGGGATCCGGAGTCTTTACCGGGGAATTTAAGCCTGCCCGGGGGATAGAGGGATGTAGGTGTGTGCCGGGGGGTGCCCCGGAGATTAAGGGTACCCACAGGCTGTCCCTGGGGATAGAGAGATGCCCCGGGACTGTTTTGGGGCATAGAGGGGTGCAGAGCTGTGCTGGGGTGTGCGGAGGTGCCCCGGAGGCTGTTCCGGGGCATAGAGGGATGCGGGGCTGTACGAGGGGATGTCCCAGAGGGGGTCCCGGGGAGTAGAGGGGTATGCTGAGGGTGTCCCGGGGGGTAGAAGGATGTGGGGATGTCCAGAGGGTGCCCTGGAGACTGTTCCAGGGGGTTAGAGGGGTGCAGGGCTGTCCCCTGGGGCAGAGGGGAGATCTCAGCTCTCTACAGCTTCTCACTAAGTGCTGACTGACTTTCCATGCTCACCGGACTTCCCTGTGAAGCTTGTGCACGGTGATGAGACCGCGGAGTCCATCTGAGCACCCTCTGTCCACCTTTCCGTCCATCCACACAGAGTTTTGAACCACCCCCGGCCCCCATCCCTCTGGTTCCTGAACACCAGTTCCTGATTTGCCTGATGACAAATCCACACCTTTACACAGAACAGTCCCCCTAAAAACCAGCACAACCACTGACATGGGTGTAAAACGCACTTGCAGTGTTACAGCCAACAGTTGCACCTAGCACAGTACTGAATACAGCACAGAAAGCGCCGGAATAGGACTTTTCCCCACTCAGTTGAACACATTACCCCTAGGCTGGCTGCAGAATCCGGCCCACAGTTGGTAGGAAATATCTACAAACACAACAGGATATTGCTCTCAGAATTTGCTCTCCTCCTTTGAGAGTACATAAAATGTGGAAATCGCTATCAGCTTCATGCCTCGGCTGCCGCATTCTCAGGGCTTCATTGTTCCATTGCCTGTGGGAATGTCCTTTTAATTTGAAATGTTTGTCATAAAATATAGAACTTTTAAACAAACTTGCACATGAAACACTTGACTTAGGTCTCTTTTTTCTCCCTTCTGTTTGGTGTGGACCAAGCTGAGGAATTAAACTTCCGCTACTTGGGAATAAAGCTGATGTAGCCACAAATTATTCAAGGGGGGGGGGGGGGGGGGGAATTACAATGAATAATAATCAGCCATCTGCAGAGCTGGCTGGCTAATAAAAATGTGTTTCCAAATAGTAAACAGGCCAAAATTAATAACAAATGTTATGTGCAGTGAATTATTCTATTAGATCTTCTCCCAACTTTATGGCATTTTTCTTCTCTAAGCATAGCAACTTATCTGGAATAGATGGATTTCCAAATCCATACCCATCCCAGCTGCAACGCTGCCAGATCACTTTATCTCATGTTGGTGAGTGTAATTCCAGCTCAGTGTGTTTGGCGACTTCAAGATACTGTAGCATTGCAGGTATTTCAATGCTTCAACATGTAAGTAGATGCCTGGTGTGGTTTACAAAAGGCTATAAGCAGGTTAGGCCCCTAACACCTCTAGGCAACTACTTACATCATTAGGAGCCTAAATGCCTTTATAAATCTGTGCTCTGATCCGCAGCTCATTGAAGGCAATGAAAAGCCTTTGCTGACATCAATGGGCTTTGGAGTGGGCCCTGTAGAAGGAGCACGATCAATGCGAAGTGCTTTGACTTCTTTATGCTGCTTATTATGATACTTTTTTTCCTAGAGCCTTAGAACAATGCTGCATTTTCTGTTTGAATAAATGGTCATTTCAAGCAGAGAAAACAAGAAAAGAGAAGCGAAATCAGTGTGAAAGGGTGGGGGGGGATGATGTGTGTGGAACTGCTGCGATCGCATCGCAGCACTCACGTTTGCTGCCTTCTTTTCCTGGAAATCCTGGTGAGAATCTCAGTTTTCCTTTAAGAAGTTACTAGTTGCCTAGGGAGAATATGACCAGAGTCTATTTAAAAAGTTTTGGTGTCTAGAAAGCAGTACAGCTAAATATAACTGTATTTGAAACAGCCCCATGATGTTGAAGGCAATGCTGTGATTTGTTTCAGAACCTGACTCATTGTTTCTGCCTGCTGGGGCTGAAGGCACCGGTGGCTCCAGCAGCCAGGAGCAGCTCTCCAGAAGGAAGGTGTCTTACCTGGGAGAAAGGGCAATACAACAGTGAATAGTTTCAGCCCTCCATGCCCTGTGTTGCTGTGGACTATGCCAGTACAGCTGCCAACATGAGATTCCATGGGCAGACTGGTTTTGTCCTTATTTTTAGGTGAGTTTCGGTACAAAGAGTGGTGAGCACTGTACTATAAAGCCAGAAAAATTGGGTGGCTGACATCGTGACATCCAGATCTGTGAATTTACACCTCTTGTCTGTGTTAGGGATAACGTGGGGGGTGGGGTGGGGTGTGTTTATAATGACTTGAAGGCTTGGAGCAAAAGATGCCTTCCATTTCACTCAGCCTCTTACACATCTGACTTAACATTTTGAGTGCAGCCTCTTTCTGTCCCCACTGTGTTGATCAATCTACCTATCCCAAAGCCTTTCCTATACCCCATCACAGGCACCAACGTCCCCTGGCAGAAGTGGGGTGGTGGGATCCTGAGGATCCAGGGATGCTCCACTGCAATAACCCTCCCGGTGGGCTGGCGGGCAATGGTGAACACATCCATCCCAGCTTGGAGGGTTGTGCGTTGTGCCTGTGACTCCCAGCTCCCTGGCGCCAGCCCCACTGCTGGCATGGGCTCATGGGGATGGTCCTGGCAGCTCTCCTCCATGGTCCTGTTTGCACTTGTTCCTTACCTTGCTTGGCTGTTCCTTTCTCCCTTTATCTATTTATTGTTTCAGTGCTTGCTCCCCTCCTGCCTCCCCCTCAAGGAATGTTCTGCTGCACAAGTCATTCCTGGTGCTACTTCCAATAGCAAGTGGGGCTCTTCTCCCAGCACAGTAGTGCCAAAATACACCTCCACCAGCAGCAGCAACACATTAGAATCATAGAATAGAATCACAGAATGGTTTGGGTTGGAAAGCACCTGAAGCTCATCCAGTTCCAACCCCTGCCACAGGCAGGGACACCTTCCATTAGAGCAGGTTGCTCCAAGCCCCGTCCAGCCTGGCCTTAAACACTGCCAGGGATGGGGCAGCCACAGCTTCTCTGGGCACCCTGTGCCAGCGCCTCAGCACCCTCATAGTGAAGAACTTCTTCCTTATACCTAACTTAAATCTCCCCTCTTTAAGTTTGAAGCCATCGAGGCTTTCTATTCCAAATGGGCTGTTGTGGGATTCCCTTCTTTTGAGATCCCTGCGTGGGACACCAAGGACACAGACCTGCATGGCAGGAGATCCCTTCTGTAAGCAAGTCTGCAAAGGCTTAAAATCAGCAACCCAGATCCCGTCGCTTTGGCAAACAAGAGCTGAAGACTTTGCTTCCACCATCTGATATTTCCAGGTGCTACTGTACAATTAGGAAAAGGGAAGGGTTTCAGTTTGGATGCCTCCTGCATGCTCAGCCTGCGCCAGTCCCACTGGGACCGCTGTAGTTTTTCCCTTTTCCCAGTGACCCGTAGCATAGATGGGATCAGGGGTTAAACTGGGAGTATGGTGGAAAAGGGATGGGGAGCCCGAGGCTAGCACAGCTTAACAAGTGATTATAAGGTCTGAAGGCAAAGGGAACCGCTGCCTGTCAGGAAGCTGCTGCCGAAGAAAACATCCCATTGTACCGGGGAGATGGAGTATGGGACAGAGGAGAGAGAAACAGATTGATAACCGAGGGGCGATGTGACCCCGTGTGGGCTCCTACAACAAAAGCCCCTTCATCTATAATGAATAGGAACAATAGCTTATGGGGACAGGCCAGCAGCAGCCAGGATCTGAGAGCCCGGAGGAGAGGGAGGAGTCAATGGCGGGTCCTGTTTTACCCAAACCCTCTATTGATCTCGGTAATCTCCTGGGCTTTCCCCCCCTTGAAATCACTGAGAAAGTTCAAGTACTTTTTGCCTTCAGATTGTAGGGACATGCATTGTCCTGAAGAGCCATTGGGATGGGCAGCCAGCGAGGTGTGGTGTGGGGCAGGATGACTTGGAGTGCTCCAGTGTGGAGCCGGGGAGCCAGGCATGAGCCACTGCTGTCACCTGGGCAGCCCTGGGGTGGATGGTGGCCTTGTCCTGGTGCACTCTGGCTCCCAGGTGGGTTTTGGCTCCACTTATGGGGCAGAGCACATGGATGCACAGAGCCTGGCACAGCGAGGGTCCCAGCCAGATCCTCCCATATTATTAATAAAGGGACTGTGATCTTTCCCTGATGGGATCTACAGAGCCCTTTTCAGATGCAGCACGTGCTGAGGGTGCACAGGGCAGTGGTGGAGCCGTATGAGCACCGAGAATGGGAGCTGCATCCCAATGGAGCATCACCCTGGGGACTGAGCCGGTAGGGGTGAGTGCTGGAGGTGTGTTGGAGAGCTGAGCAGCATCTCCAGTGCTGGGAGTTTTGTTAAAACCTCTCCTGAAACACTGAGCCATAGATACTAGAAATGTAGGGACTGGATTTTTTCTCTTGGTTTCAATATATATGTATTTGAAGAATGATAATATCCACAGGAAATGTCATATAGACCCTATAGAAGAAGTTTTGAGGCGGTATATTCAGCCTGCACTCAACTGACAAAATGACTTGGCCTGCAGCAGAATACGCAGTGCCTGCTCCCAAAATGCAAACAGATCTGTGAGCAGGAAGAGGATGAAATCTTAGTCCTGCTTTGGCTGAGGCAGCAGGCAATGTATCCGCGTACCTGATGTCAGGCCATGGCACTCTGTCCACCTTGTACCTGATACCTCCTGCCCACCGGGGATGGAGCACGGGCCAACTTGATTAGAGAGCTGGCACAAGATGTGAGGACATCTGGGAAGCCTCGGATCGGGAGCATGAATTAATAAGAAGCGGTAAGAGGAGGAGACTGAATGGGATCCAAAGCCCCAACGGAGCTGCTGTGGCTGCTGCAAGCAGGAGCCTGATTTCTGGATCTGCCCTTCCCAATGTGGCCAGCACATTCAGGGTGATGCCTCTGCCATAAAGGAGGGGAGAGCACAGCGCTTTGTCATGCACAATATCATCTGGGGGCAAAAGGGCTGATTTTCAATGATCCCTGTTTGTCCTTCCCCAAGATATATGGGCTGATGATTTATCTAGAGGGCCTCTGCAGCTTGTTAATGCTCAGCCTCCCATAAAAGCAGCTGCATCAGTGTATCCCAAAGACCGGAGTGGGCTAAGGACCCTCCAGGGCCAGCAGGACCAATCACTTTTCACTGCAGCCACAACTCCCAGTTGTGCTTTTGGTGACCTACCAGTGCTTCAGGGTGCTGTGCTGGTGGGACAGGCTGGGAGGCAGTGGAGTCATGCAGGGCGAATGCAGCAGCATTGGTGCTTCACCGAGATGCTCAGCTCGGTGTCTGCACTGGCACCACATCTGCTGGACAACTCAGTCATCTAAACCACACAAGGCACGCGGGATACGCTGCCAGTCATGAGCAATATACCCCAGGGGCAAGCAGCCACCCATCCTGTCTGCAGGAAGGAAGCTGCTTGCACCATGGTAATGGCTGCAGCCCCTGATGGTGCACCCCAAGAGCAGGCAAAAAACCCCTTTACACCAGCTAGGCTGGTACCAGGGTGGCATAGTGAGAGTCACTTGGCTGTAAAGGGCTGTGAGCCTGAAGAGCAAATGCATGGAGTGGTTGGAGAGCTACCTTGTGGGCTGGTACACTGAGGGAACCGAATGACGGGGCCAGCTCTCATCTAGGCTTTTATCAGATGGAGAAAAGAATCAGGTCATTCTGCATTGGCTGGAATGACATCCACCCCTTCCCAGGTATCAAGAGGCTGTGGAAAGCAATGGATTTCCTTCTGGAGAGGACAAGCAGTAGAGATGGGGATGCACCATGCTCAGCCCAAATGCACACACAGGAAAGAGGCACACTTGAAGAGAGCTGTTCCACCCAAAGAGTGCTTATGCATCATCATCCATGGAAAAAAATCACTCTTGGAGTAACCCAGCATCAGGCACATCCTGAGAATAACGGGATGCCCTGTCTATACATCCATGCTTACAGCGCTGGGTGTGCTGTGCGGACGCCCCAAACAGCAGGTTCATTAGCTGGGCTGGCAAACGGGAACGATGAACACCTCCCCAGCATTCCCAATGGCCCTCTGCCACTGCAGGCAAATATTTACAAGAGCTCTCTAAGGGAAAGCCATAAACTGCTCCCTGCTATAGCTTTCTGAGGATCACTCCAGACAGCTATATTAGCTGGAACATGAAGTAGTTACACTCCTGCTGCTCTCCCAGTGCTTTTGAAACAGATACTTGTCTCTTTTATTACCTTTGTTTGTGTCTCGTTTTATTTGTGTGCTGTGTGCTTCATTGTGCTGGGTTTGATACAGTTGTGACTGGCTACAGGGTGGAACAACAATAAATACCTTCCAGGCCTTTTCTGCTAGTTAATGTTATTCTCCACTTTTAAAGAAGTGCCAAGCCAGACAATGAAAACAATACAGGGAAAATTAAGCCCTAAATCTACATTTATGGTTCTACACTAAATACCCGGGGAAGGGCTGGTTTGACTTCTTTCTGTTAAAAATGTGCTTTTGGGGAAATAGGTGTGCTTTGTGGAGAAAGGTTTTGCTTTGATCTATCTGTCTGTCTATCTATCTACATCTATATATCTAGTGTATCTATTCTGGGTGAGGTTTTCTCAGTCCAGGATGGTCATCAGGGGAAGTTTAGATTGGATATGAGGAAGAAACTCTTTGCTGTGAGGGTGATGAGGCACTGGAATGGGTTGCCCAGGGAAGTTGTGAATGCTCATCACTGGCAGTGTTCAAGGCCGGGTTGGACAGAGCCTTGGGTGGCATGGTTTAGTGAGAGGTGTCCCTGCCCATGGCAGGGGGTTGGAACTGGATGATCTTAAGGTCCTTTCCAACCCTGACTATTGTATGATTCTATGATTCTATATCAGCCAGAGAAAATGACCCCAAGGACCAGACTGGGGACAAGGTGTGCCCTAAGTGGAGATGGGAGCTGCCCATGCTCACATTCTGGTTCACTTTGTTCCTCGTGAGAGAGTGTACAAAGCCTTGGCTCTCTGCAAAGTCTTAACCGAGCAGCTCTGAAGTTAAGGACAGTACTTTAATGGACTTCATTGGATATCAAGCAATGCTTGGAGAGCATTGTGGACTGAACTGGGCTCCCAAAGGGCTGGGACAGGTCAACAGTGCTGAACAGAAGAGTTAGAGACCCACTGACAAAGGGCTGGGTGTAAAGTTCGTGAGCTCCTCCCTTCACAGCAAGGGATAACTTGTCCTGTGCACAGCAATGGTACATGTGGGTGTTGGAAGTGGAGGCACCAATTTGAGCCTTATGGCTTGCTCTTTCCATAAGATTGCTTTGGAACATCCCACCTCCACTCAGGAGGGCTGAAACCACAGCTGGAAACAACTGGCCCAGCGACAGGGCCTGAGCCCAGAGCCCCATGGTTCAAAACACTGAGCCCTGTGGTGTAACCAACAGGCAGAGAAGGGCAATGATGCACCCTTGCAAGCCAGCAGATCCTGAGAGACTGCCAAGGGGAAGGGCACAGGCTTTGCCTCCCTTCCCAGGATACCCTGCACTGCTGCTCCTGCTCCATCCTGGCTGAGCCGAGCTGGTGACAGCTCCGCATACTGGCTTTGCTGGGCTGAAGAAAGCACTTTAAAAGGAAGCAAAGCAGTAACACAGCATTGGTTCCTGCTGGAACAGGGATCGAGAGATTCCTGCCTTGTATGGGAAATTTGGCCTGCTTGCATCACCCCAGGAGTTTGGGCTGAATACTGTATTCTTAGCATCCCACCCTCAGACAGCCCGCGCTCCTACTAGGCGATGCTAAGACCCACTGCCAGCTCTGAGGTGGTTGTGCTTCAGCAGTGGATGAAGTCACGCCTGGATAACTCACTGAGGCTTCGGAATGGGGCTGGATGATGGCTGAGCAGCAGCAGCGGCTGCGCTAAACCCACCAGGAAAATCCTGGGATGGGGGAAGTCTGCCCTGTTATGTGTTTGGCAGTGCGTCTGCACCCACCTGCTGCAGTGTTTACTGGGATTCACACCCGCTCATGGATAAGCCCATTGCCCCACTGGGATAAGGTCTGGATACAACCGGAGCGGGATGCAACTCATGACCTGATAGCTTTCCCCCAGCCAGCAAGTGCATCCCAGGCACTGGAGGGGTTTGGAAGCAATCCCAGGACTGAGCTGTTGACAGGTTGGGAGCACAGCATCCCAGTGTCATTTTAGGCATAATTTGCATGTAGAGCACGGTGCCGAGTGTGTAATTACTGAGCTGCGCAGGCAGTCGTCAGCTCGGCTGTTTCAAAACATGGTCTCTAGTGCTTCACAAAACATAAGCACAGAGCTTTCCCTAATGCAGCTGCATGTGAGGTTCGGCTAAGAGAAGTGGAGGGGTTGGATGGAGACAGGTTCACCCAACCAGCCCCAGCTGGACATACCCAAGGAAACATGGTCACCTCTCCTACATAGGGAAGAGGGCTGAGACGAGGTCAGGTTAGTCTGCACATGCTAATAGCCAGCAAAGGCTCTTCCTGGCGTCGTTGTCTCTGTCATGCACTGACCAGAGCTGTCATTTCTCAGCCCCCAGAGCTCAGGATCCTCCTTCCCACTTTCTCTACTCCCTTTCTGGCCTCCATGTTCACCCATGAGCCCCTTCTTCCCTCCTGGGACCTGCCATCTGCAGCAAGGTGCTGGGAGGGCTCAGTCACTGCTGAAGGTGGGAAAAGCTCAGCCTTGGGATTCCTGTTCTTTTTCCCCCAGCTTAAGGTATCCAGATAAAGAAGGAAAAGTCAAGCTCAGGATCCAGTGTGCGTGAAAGCAAAGGGATGTTCTTGTCTGTCTATAAGCATTTGCCTTGAACGCATGCACAGGAGAGCTGCTGGGGGTGTGAGCACACATGTGGTTGTGGGGGGCGTCTGCATGTGTGCAATGTGCAAGCTCTATGCATCTGCATGTCATGCATATTTTTCACTCAGGGTGTGTTTCTTCACAGGTTTCTCTGGATGTTCACAGAAGAAGGCCTTCGTACATGTTATTGGAGACAGATGTATGTGTAGATGGGTGTCCCATGCTGACAGACAGCACTAACGCTGTGGTTACAGAGCCAAAACAGCAGAGAGGACAGAGCATCATCATGCATCTGTATCACTGTCAGATTTCTTCTCCTACCAGCCCTGTTTCCCCATCCCATGTGCTGAACAAGTGTGTGCGGAGCGAGGTGAGGGACATCCCATGCTCCTTCCAAGCTGTGTTTTCAACTTCCCTGTTTCTTTGTGCTGGAGGATTTGGTGGATTTTGTTCTTTCTCTCTGCTAACATCGACAGAACCTGCCAGGGCACCTCGTCACCGGAGCTCCCCGGGAGCTAACGCGACATACTTGGAGCATGCAGTCAGCTTTTCCAGCCAGTCCACGCAGCCAGCGTAAACTAAGTACCGTCAGAAACCACTTTATAAACTCGGAACGGGAAGAAGATGATTGATGGCTCCACACTGGACATGACGCAGCTCCTACACTTCCCTCTATTTATAATATCTGTGTATCGCCCCTACCTCAAAGCTTGACAGGGCTAGTCCCATTCACTCAGAGATATGGATTTGGCACAGCCTGACATAAACTCCATCGCTTCGGGCCACCAAGGGAGAGCCATTGTTACAAACTTTCTCCCCCCACACCCTGCTTGGCCCCTCTTTTCCCTCCTTCCAGTCGCATTATTTCTTTACAAGCCAACAAGAACAGAACCAAATGTTTCACATCTGTTCTTGCCGTCCGGCCATTTGCATGAGAATCACGGTCAGTGTTTCAATGAGCGCAGCAATGGGGATGGAGACGGCCACCACCAGCCCCTTGTGCTTCTGCCAGGTGTCTGGGTTCTGCACAAGAGACGGGCCCATGGCCTTAACAAATCACCCTCTTTGGATCTAATTGCTCTAGAGATACATCGGGGGGTTTTTCTTCCTGGGTGGTGCTGTGGAGCTGATCCTCACCTTTGGGTCAACCCTTCTGAACCTCCTGTTTAAGGGGTTTGGTGGCAGCATTCTAGCTTTCCGTCACTGTCACTAAGGGAAGGTGATGCATCAGCCAGGCTTAAGGAGGGCTTCATCCACCAGGAATGGTGATTTTAATGGTAGATCATCTCCAGTGATATGGCACCACTGGGAAAGGTCCTTGAAAACTGTTTCACAGGGAGCTCCCATTTAAAAAGATACCAAAATCTCCACTAATCTGCTCTTTCTCTGTTTGCCCAAAGTTATCTTCCTCCTTGCCTGCTGCATCTCCTGCCTCTTCTTCAGGCCTTCTCAGCTCCCTCCAGCGCTATTGCTGGTGTGGAGACTCAGGGCTGTGATTTTTGGAAGCTGTTTGTTCTCTTTCCAGACTGGCTGGGCATTATGAGCTGCTGCTTGACTGACGCAGCAGCGGATGAAAGACTTAAGCTGTCGACGTAAGCTGGCAAAAACGCCTTGGAAATTCTAGCAGGGAAGTGTAGCACTGAAGCCCCTCCACACCATCCATCTCCCTCCACATTCAGCTCTTATTAAGTCTCCAAGCCCTGGGGTTCTCCCAGGAAAATCAATGTGTAAAGAGAAGTTTTTAAGGCACTGGGGTCTGTGGAGCCCTTTGGGTTAAAGGCTGTGGTTCTGACTTCCAAGCAGCTCTGTACAGCCCCAGCAAGGGTAGCTCAGACTTTGCACTGGCAATGTTGGATGTCTTGGTGCTTTCAGCTCTGCTGGGAATCTTGTGCGTCTGAAAGGCTTCAAGGTTGGATTCATGCTCAAAATGAAGATTATCCCAGGTGGCAGGTATTGGGTACAGCCCACTGGGACTATGCAGGAGGCTGTCCTGCCTCAGGATGGTAAGCTGATATCCATGTGCTGGCATCTGAGCCCCATGTGTGCAGTTCACAGTCATTCCCATGAGCTGGGAATCACCCCATGGGGATATTAGGGAAAGGCAGGCTGGCCCCTTGGGAGCAGACATCTGTTGGGGTCATGATCCCCAGCTGCAACATCCTTCTTTGGGCCTGTCCAAGCATTTAACTGTGTTTTGGAGGTTTCCCAGCCACAAAGGCAATACAGATTGTGTATCGATCCAGCTCCCTGCAGTCAATAGCTACAAACCACCCACAGCCATGGCAAGGTCCTTGCAAGCAGAAGGGGCTGATCAGCATTACTGAGGGTGGGCTGCGTTGGGGTGCAGCTGCATTAGAGGGGTAGCAAAGCCCCATGAGCTATATGGTGCCAACAAGCCCCTGGGTCAGCCTCAGCCCTGCTTCTGACCTGGATTCTCTGCCACCTTGCAGAGCTGCCTGTCCCAGTGCAGCCCCACCAGACCCAGGGCTTGTGCTGCAGGACATGGAGAGGGTGCAGGTTTCCCTGCCTTGATATCATCTCTGTAGGGCAAAGAGCAAATCCCTGAGGATATCCTACACTTTAATATCACCATGTATGAAGGACAGCATCAGGAAAGCCAAGCAGTACACGCATGTGTTTAAGTGTAAGTTGTGTGACGCGCAACAGGGCCATTAGCATTGACACCACAAGCTTTATAGCAGGGATGGAGAGAATTTCAGAAGAGAGCATAAGCTGCTGGCTGTGTGAGAGGGACAGAGTGCACAGGGATGCAGGTCACCTCCTGGTCACAGCAGGGTCCATCGAACGCAGAAGGTACTGGCTGTCCCCGTGCTGCCGTGGTCCCTCCCATAGGGTTCAGGTTAGCATATCCAGGGCACTCAAACACCAACCATGGAGGTGGTGGCATCTCTCCCAAGGTTTCCCCATCCATCACAGGAGGAAGGTCTCAGTGCCATCAGCACTTGGGGCCCGCTCTGCTCCATAGGCTGGGTACCCCTGTCAGATGTGGGTGCACAGTATGGACAGGATTTCTGTCCCAGCTCGAATGCAGAAGGGCATGAAAGCAGAGCAAGCCAACAGATGTGTTTTGGCAGGGGATCGCTGGCGTGTGGCACCTGTGTCCAGTGGCAGAACCTTCCCTGCACATCCCTCAGCTGTGCCCTTCACTCCCGGCTGGGCCACCGTGGTGACGGATGCTGACCTTTAGGGACCAAGTATTATTTCAGGCTGCTGCCTGGTGGGCCAAGAGCCTGGAATGCGCATGGGGAATCCCTTTGAAGCTGACATTTCTCACCAAGCTGTGTTTTCTGCCTTTCATTGGAGAGACGTGTTCAGAAAGGCTCATCTGCACTGCCAGTGCCCTAGACAGTCCTCAGCTCATGTGCGAAATGTTGCCAGCTCCAGAGGATTGTGTGCACACTTACTTGGACATAAATGACAGCATAAAGCTCAGGGAATAGGAGAGTCAGTGTCTGGGCTGTTTTGTATCTCGCAGTGATGCTATAGGACTGAATTTCTCAGTGTAGCTGCCCTGGGGTGTTGCTCGAAGGGATACGGGGAGGTGTATGGCAATGCAGAAACAAGCCCCTGAGACATCTAGAAGACCATAAAGAAGAAGACAGCAACATGGGCATTTTCACTAGTGTCTTAGAGCTTAGGGCAAGTACTTTTGCTCTTTGGGCTCTATGGTCCCACCTGGCAATTCATAGTGGGTTTTGTCATGTTGGAGCTTGGGCATTTGGAGAGAGGAGGCTGTGGGTGATGAGTCTCTCACAGGTCTTTACCTTCTTCTGCACAAGTGCTGGAAACACTGTGCGTTGCATCTCCCTTGCCAAGAAAACAGTTCCGTGACCCCACCTGCCCAGGTCCTTTCTCTTTCAGACGGTCTGCATTTTGGAAGTCCTCTCTGTCTTAAAATAAAACTAGTAGAAGCAGCTACAAGAATCATCTACTCCATATTCATGCTGATGGTGGTGCCTTAGATGGCCTCCTGGTACCTAAACTCCTCCCTCTTGAGCATCCAGTGAGAGTGGATACAGCAGACTGTGAGGTTGCTGGATAGTGGGATAAGGTCTGGATGCTAAAAAAATAAGGAAGGTTCATTGTAAGTGATGCTGGCTGGAAGCAGGGAAGAGAATGTGCAGTATATACTTGTGAGCACAAGAGGGAGAGCAAGGAAGGAAGAGAAAGGAAGGACAGGGACGAAGGAAATGGACTTGATACCTGTTTGCAAACTAGGTCAAGATTAATAATGATTTGGATAGTCTTAGCTCCGGGCCCCATATTACAGGTTTTGCAAAGGCTGATGAAGAAAAGACAACTCCTGCCTGGAGGAAGGAGCAGCCGATGGCTCTGCTCTGATGGGGAGTTACACAGTCTGCACTTTACACACATCAGGACCCTCATTTCCACCCATGTAAACCAAACCACACAAGTGAGGGTTTGCAGGCTCTGGGCTAGGCAGGTTAAGTCAAGGCTCCGGTTTAATCCTACTTATGACCGTCAAGGCAAGTCTTACCCAAGGAAAAACCCTAAAAAAGCCCACCCCTGGCTTGTGAACAGACTATTTTTATTCCACTGCTTTATATTTCATCCGCTTTGCTCTGCCATTCCCTCTCATCGCTGTATTTAAGCAGACATGAATATGATTGCTCCACTGCTTTAACTGATTTAACAGCAGTGATACAGAAGAGAAGAAAAATTGAACACTGGGGTTGGTATTTTGCAAGACCAGCTCACTGTTTGCCCCTGGACATGAGACAGTTTAGAGTAACTGAGTACAAAATCATATAGAAGCCTTTTAGCAAAGCAGGGCTAATGGTGCAAACGTGACCTGTGCCTGCCAGGGACAGCGATGGGCAGAGTCAGGCAGGACCACACCATGCAGTCCCCAGGCAGCCGAGTGCTGTGTAGCCTGATGAGAGGTTTTGAGAGCTATTTAGCAACACTGAATTGGGACTTGAAGCAGAATTAATTGAGCTCAAATTGCATCCTCCTAGCAATCCGCTAATCTGCTGCAGCAGGAGGATAATGACAGCACAAGGAACCGGCTTCAAAAATTGAAACTCAACGAGTTTTAATAAACGGGCTGCTTGAAAAGAGGATTAATCCTTGCATATAAAATATTGCCATACCAACACTTACGCTCATATGGGAGTCTTCTGCCTCTAAATGGAAGGAGAATTTGTGAACTACATGCACTCATACACGCACACACACGTGATTACACGCCCAAAAGCACACAGAAGCAAGCTGCTGTCATGTCCCCAAATCACTTCTCTTAAACCGTGTTTATTAGTCCTAGGCAGTTCTTAGCATGCAGGAACTTTAATAAAAGCTCCTTTCAAGCAAAGACCTCAAAATGCTCTGCAAACAGGAACAAATCAAGTGTTACATCATCCCTGGTGACACAGGGACAGCACTGCAGCCTCAGGGAGATCTGTGTGGTGAACACACAGCAGAACTGGGAACAGAAGCCGAAAGCCTTCCTGAGTCCTGCACCTTCTCCCGATTCATTTCATTTCTCCCATTTTCTGGGATCTCTGTCAGTGGGTGACAGTGGGGAAAAATGGGACTTTTGCTCTTACTGCAGCAGAGCCCCTTTAGGAGAGCACCCGGTTCGCAGCGTCCATGATCAGCACGGTGATTGTAGTGCAATCCAACAGCGAATGGGTTGGATTTCTGGAAGACATCCCTTTGCCCTCTGCACGCCATGACTCCTGTTTGGGTGCAGCTGGCAGAAAACACCGAATGCCTTAATGACAAGTTTCTCCCTTTGCACTGCTGCCTGCACCTCAGAGCAGTGCTCATCGCTGCCGGCTTCAGCTCATTCCCTAACGTCTCCCTCTTTGCTTAGGTTTCCATGTTAATCTAATAAGACGGCGAAGAAGCTCTCCACAAAGTCCCATCCATCACCCTTAATTTACATTTTATTAGCATGGGTACCCACAGCAAAACGAATAAACTGCAGTGGGTTATTCTCTCTGTTGCTGTCAATACTTTTGTCCTTGCCACCAACCCAATTAGAAGCATTTGTCGGCGCTCAGTAATACACTCTGAGCCAGCACTGAGGTCTCTGTCTCTCACCAGGTGGCTCACGGGGTGCTATGAAATATGTATGAATGATCTTGGATGACATCTGCTTGCTGTATTGCTGGTGATGTCCCCAGTGAAAGGCTGGGCTGGGGAGCACACACCAGTCCTGGCAGCATGGGCATCAGATGAGCCCATTACTGGTGGATCAGTGGGAAAAACTAAACCAGGGCTTAGCTGCTCTATCATGGAGCAGGTCCCGGCTGCCACATTGGAGTATGGCCCTGAGCATGGCATCATCATCACATCATGGAATGATGTGTCCGATGCTCAGCAGGCAGCACTGAGGACACCAGGGCTTCAGCCCAGCCCAGAGCTCTTTTCCTTTGCAGCAATGTGCTTTTGACTAGCTTGGCTTCTGGTTACGCATGAGATGTCTCTCTTCTTCAGATGGTCATAGGAGGAAGAGAAACTTTAAGAAGCAAACACTTGCAGGATGAGCTACTTCAGGCTAGGACAAGGCAGTGAAATATCATGGTCATGCACCAAAGCTTTTGGGTTGGGAATGAGAGGTACACTTCCAGCACAAATCTGTGTCCTGTGTTCCCATGTACAGTGGTCCAGGCATGGGGAAAGGGGTGGTTGGTCCATGTGCCCACAGAAATTGGACCCATCACTGGGGCTGGTACAGCATGGGCTGAGAGAGGAGCAACTGTGGAAATGTTGCATCTCCATGGAGCTCATCCAAATCACCTCATAGTAATTCCAAATCACAGAGTAGAAGTCTCTGTAGCAAATCACAAAATACCCTGAATCATCCAGTGTCCCCAAAATGTCATTGTGCTTGATTGAGCACTGTCACTGGGAGAGGATTCAGCTCACCTCAGTTCAAGCACTTTATTGAGACCCCTAAATAGCTATTTATTGATATAGTCTTTCTCTACTGCCTCCAATGAGCAGTTTGCCCCTAAATCCATGCCTGAGATAAGACCTGCACTCTAGAAACGCCTGTTTCTCTTGGGGGGGAGCTCTGGTCCCCACAACTTCCCCAGGTTACAACAAACCCCTGCAATACTTAGTAGGATCAACAGCTTGTCACGTAGTTTATCAATGTTAGATATTCCAAGGTATCCTACCTGTTCTTTGGTGGCCTTTCCATCACGAGATGACCGGCAGCTGGCCAACATGGGCCAGAGGCGCGCTGTCAGGTTTGCAGCATGGTCCTGCCAGCCCAACACCCTGCCTGGGCACATGGCTGGGTAAAAGCCCAGCAACCCCCCAGATTATACCCTTCCTACTGCAGGGAGAAAACAGGCTGGGCCAAAGCTGTGATTTGCACAGGAATAGCAGGGTAGTTATCACATCATGAGTCTGGGTGCAACTCATCCCCCAGAGCTCTTGGTACCAACAGCACTTTCTCCTGAGACCCCATCCACATCCCCTGAGCCTCCAGACCACCCTCAAACCTTCCCTGGGATCACGCTGGAGCTGTCAGCGGCAATTCTCATTAGGAAGGGAGTTATGACAGGGGTTTGCGTTCCCAACCTCACGTGCTGGTGACACTCTGAGGGAGGTGTTAGCTTATCATCAGATAACTGTCACCACCATGCCTTGGAGAGATGCTTTGCTGTGGGACACACCCTGGCAGACCCTGTGATGCTGCATGAGGTAGGGGTGGTGCTGGGGTACCAATGTGGGCACCAAGGCACTGCAGGGACATGCCATGGGCCATGGGCCATGGGGTGAGCTGGTGTCAGAGCCAGGGTTGTGCTCAATGCTGAAGACTTCAGGTGGGGCATGCGGAGCAATGCAGGGCAATTCCTGTGGGAATATAAAGCCCAGGGTGCTCTTTCTGTTTATCTCAACCAAAATTTACATCTTAAGTGTAGAAGGAGCAAATGGACAATGCTGGAACCAGGATCAAGTGAAATGAAAACCTCTTGGCTAAACACCTTCCAGAAGCATCTCTCTCCATGGTTGCTCAGCACTGTGCTGTTAAAGATGCTCTTCCTCTCACTTGAGCTCTATTTATCCACTGTAAGTTTTAGGTTTTTATGGGTGCAGGGACTTGTGCAGATCCTGTCTGTCTGCATGTGGAGACTTCACCTGGGAAGTCTCTGATGATGCCTCTGGGAGCTTTTGTGTTTTAGCACCCAACACTGCAATCTCTTTGAATATCAGTCATAAAGTCAGGAAAAGTGAAATGAAAAGAGAAAATAGAATCTTTCCAGTAAATTCACTGTGGCCATTTTTCAGGCTTGGCAGGAAGGACCTACCCCTATTGCAGAGGCACCTTTTCGCCTGTGCTCTCCAGCCAGGCACTCCCTTGCGGTGACTTTGTTCACAGTGGAGGGTGCTGTTTAAACTTTGTCCTACCTGAAGTATATGAGGATGAAAGATAAGTGGAAATAATTTTCCACTGAAGGACATCAGTGAAATGTATGAAAACCGCCTGCCTCTGGACCATCTGGCTGCTGATAATACAATATTAATAACCACAGTCAATTAAGCTGAGCATCCCTTGGGGAGCAGGGTTTCAGTTGGGCAATGTCAGAGGGATCGATGTAATCCAAGTTCTGATGCCATTGATAGCAGCTGGCCCGGGAGCCAGGGTACCCAAGGGAGGTGTCCAGGCACACTCTGAGCTCCCCTGGGAGAGCCGCTGCCACCACCAGATGCTTTGTAAGGATCCCTGGAAGAAGAATTGTTCCGGATGATCTGCAGGTGCTTTGGGAGCCCAAACTGGTGCACCAAGAGCCTCATGTGTCTCCAAAGCCTGGAGTGGGAAAAGCTACCAAGAAGTGATGGCGAGCACTCTGTGAGATGCTGGAGGGGGACTTGGATAAACACATAGGTAAAACCCCTTTGTTTTCTCCAAACCAAAGCTTTTTGTTTCCTTTAATGTTTTTAATGTGTTGAGGCTTGTGATTTGACAGAGATTTGGAGGCAGGAGAGAAGCAACCCATGGAAGAGCTCCCTTCATGGTAAGAACATTTGTCACTGCCATCACCCAACAGTGTCCCACACTCCGATGCAGCTGAGCTTTGGCTTTGCAGGGCTCCTGTTCTCTCCCCAAACCTCTTAGTGACTCAAGAGCCTTTCCTGCTGCAAGATGGATTTGGTTTTGCCGCTCTGGAAGAGTTTCACCAATAAACTATGTCAGATACCAAGGTGAGAGGCAGATTGTGCAGAGGATGGATGAACACTAAGATGCTTTACTCACTAGGTCACCCATTCCCACAGATATCCAGGATATATATGTGTGAGCAGGATAATGCCCAGGTTCCCCAGTAAAACAACATCAGCCC
Organism: Amazona ochrocephala; assembly: GCA_039720435.1. Taxonomy (NCBI): domain Eukaryota; kingdom Metazoa; phylum Chordata; class Aves; order Psittaciformes; family Psittacidae; genus Amazona; species Amazona ochrocephala. The sequence goes on from CM077879.1 coordinate 87,597,067, forward strand.
AACAGCAGCTCCCCACAGAAGTGCTTCTTTGGCTTGTGAGGAGTCACAGCTTAAGGTATCACTTCAGGAAGTACCTCTGTCAGGGAGGACGGTGTTTTCCAGCAGAAAATCCCTCCAGGATTTTGCACACAGACTCCAGGAGCAAGTCTATTATGTCAAAAACATCTCCAAGGCAAACTCCTCATAAATAGAGATACTTGCTGCAACCTTGACATGAAAAGCAGAGTAATTGAGCATTTTCAGGGAGATATAGCTAGATATATCTTAAGGTATGGCTAGGATTTCTTTCTTTTTTTTCCCTGTTGGTTTTGGGTTTTGAGATATGATGACAAATTTGGATTGATTTGGAACCATCTGCCTGGAAATCTCACACTGTGAGAAAATTTGGGGCTTTCAAATAACACCTTTCCCAGTAGCGAAAGCTTCACTGTGACTGACGAGCAGTGTCACAGGTTAGTTTTGCTCAAGCTTTTGATATCAGAATCTTTCACCAGGTTTGATCCAGTTCCAAAAGTACTGCAAAGAAAAAATGAAGTCTGAGGGAAGAGGAGACTCTCAAAGCTGGAAGAAATGAAGAAAACCCTTTGAGTAATAGGGCAGCAAATGTGCTGACGTTCTAGTGCAATCCAATGTACAACTTGTCGTTTCTACTCATGGAGCTTCTTCAGCACCAAGAAGTGGTGCTGCAGAGAGGCAGGAGCTGACACAACCAGGATTTACAGGATGGGTGACAGCTTCTCCAATGCACTTCCCGTAGGGCAGCCAAAGGGGATCCTGTTTTGGGAAGAGCCAGGGGCTTCCCATCTGCAGGGGGCAAGATGGCTCATGTCCATCCTCAGCTTGGTGGTTGACCCCAGGAAGGCCCCTTTTGCTTAACTAGGCTGTCATTACACACTTCCAAACAGAGATGCCTTCATGTGAGTGCAAACAGCAAGGAAGCTTTGAGCCAGGTGATAAAAAGCACATTAATAGTCAACAGGAGGAAACAAAAGAGCAAAACCAGTTCAGGTGTGTCTTCCCGTCCACCGGTACAACAGTAGCTTCCAAGAGAGCTGAACTGAAGTTCAGGCCAAAGAGCTGCTAAAAAGGAAGGGGGAAAAAAATTGCTTACATTGAAAATATATTGTGTGGTTCATTTCACAACGGTTAAAGCAATTTAGAGCCATCAGCAGGATCAGAGAGAGGGATTTGCTCTGTTTGATCAGCTAAATAAGCCGTGACGTTGGATGTCTCTGCCTGCAGAAGTTCAAATGCTGGGGCTTCTTCTGAAACCCCCTCTCTGCTCTGCTGAGAGCCCGAACATGTCCCATGCAGGGACAAGCGTTTCTTTCCCAACCACCCCAGGCAATCTGCTGCTGCTATGCTGGTACTGGAAAGCATAAGATTGGATTAGGCTTTTCTTAGCTTGCCTCACTCCGAATGTAGTGTTGCCAATTTGTACAATTTTATGCCAAGCCTTGTGATATTTGGGATTTTTCTTAGAGTGTCAGTTCCTGGAATAAAGTGATTACAGAAGAACCTCATCTCTTTCTCTGTTATAAAACTACATTCCTGTCCCACATTGTTACCAGAAGGGTTGAAATGGGGAAGAAAAATCATATATAAGGGAGCTAAAGATTCCTCTTCCACCATGCAACTTTGGGGGTTAATGTTGAAGCTCCTGGATGTTTTAAGTAGTGATTTCTGGTCGCCGAGTGTTAAGATCAGTCCTGGTCAAATTTACCTTGGACTTGCAGACAGATTTGCAGAGATTTTCTATCTATCTGATGCATTCAAAGAGGAGTCTTATTTCTGGAGGGATAACAGAATTCCATCAAAACAACCCATCTGGTCCTGACCAGACTGAGCTAGTCCAGTGTCCTGTCCCTGGGACAGTGGTACTTCCACAGGATGCTCTCACAGCCTCAATGATCTCTGGCTCAGAAACAACCTAATGGACAATGGCAATCATGGAATCCCATTTAAAGATGAGTCCTGTTATTTTTAAATCAATTACAAGGCTATGGATCAGGCCCAGAGGTGTTTAATATGTTGTAATATTTAGGCACACTTGGCTCCCACATTTATTGGGGCTGTTTGTAGCAACATGTAATATGCGCTCACTATGGAAGTATGTGACACGCACATAAAACCAGCCCAGATGTGCTGGGAAGCACCAGGGAATCTGAGCTGGACCATGGTGTGGGGAGCCTCCTGCCTGCAGTGAGGGCAGCAAGAGAATGGAGGAACAGAGATAAACTCGTACCTGCTGGGCTTGCTGCACTCAGCTGCATCTTACTTTTACACAGTGTTTTCTTTTGAGGTCTCAAGATCCCATTGCACAATATTGTAAAAATGTCATAAAATATTTTATTGCATTGTACAAGTGAAATGCTGCCAAGAGCCTTAACCCCTGAGCTGCCTCCTTCCCATAGATGCCCAGCATGCCTCTCATCCAGAACTGGCTCCCTTTGTTTTGTGGTTGAACTTTGAGGTGGATGGAGACTGGTTAAGAGGCTTGGAGCTGATTGTTGCTGGATCACTGCTCCAGGGCTGCTGGTCTCCAAGACTGATCTGAGCTAATTCAGGACCCTTCCATGCCTCTGTCTGGGGATTTCAGCTTGAGCAGAATTAGAGTTGAGATCTGTCCTGATGTTTTCACTCCTCACCTTCTCCCTCAGTGCCAGCCCTATGAATAGCAATGGAAATGCAGTCACTGCTCTGCAGGTACCCTCGGTATGTCCCACTGTCTCATTCTATGCTGGAGCCATCAATCAGCACAAAAGAACTTTTGGGCTCCATCTGGAGCCAAATTGCAAAGGTACAGGAGGTGAAGGACCAGCCCTTCCAGTGAGACCATGGCCATACATTGGCCCTTAGGTGGTTGATGCTGCTGGTGGATGGGTGAGTTTGGGAAGTCACTTGTCATCTCTGGACCTCATTTTCCCAGGGTGTGCATGGGGACAAACAGCTTTATTGACCTGCTGAGGAGACCATGATATCAGTGTTTATGACTGATGGTGGATCTTTTGAGGTCAGTGATGACATGGGAGTCATATTAGACCCCTCCCTTCTCGTGGTCCTCCAAATCAAGGAACAAATTATCAAGGCCAACACGAGATTAGAAGGCTCCCATTCCTCAGACCAGCCCCATAAAGAAAGCCTGCCCCCTCAGCATGGCTGTGGAGTCCAGCTCTGCGCAAGGTTGGGCTTTCCTTCAGTTGCTTGCCCTGTAGTACACAGCCATGTACCCACACGATGACCACGCGGCTACCCCATCCCTGCCCCATAGACACTGTCATTAACTTAGGAAGCATTTCACATCAGCTGGAAAATTCCAGTGAGCTGGAGAGGCCAGAGGCCTCTCCTCCTGCAGATGTTGGGTCTCTGCTTGCCAGCAACCAGATCTTGGCCTGAGTTTGTTATAAGGAAAAGAGCAAAAGTTACCCAGCTGTTCTCAGTAGAGATTTTCATCTGTTTTTTTCCCTCTTTAATGAAAGAAATAATAACTCCATGAAAGGCTCAGGCAGAACTTATTCAGGCCCAGGGGAAATCCACCCTGCTCAGAGGTATAGATACCAATTAATTCTCACTTAAAGCCTACTTTGAGTGATACTTCATGGGTGTAACTCTTTTTGCTGGTGTTTGCACAGAGGTGAATTTTCAACCTTGTTGTAGCCCCGAAGGGCAAAATCCGAACTACCTCTTCTTTCTTAGTTACCAACAGCACGGTATAAGAAATATCACATTTTCTCACCTTCCTGGGCCGTGGTATTGAGTCATGGGCTGCAAGAGTCCTTAGGAGAAGCATTTATCTGCTGTAATGAGTCTCAGGATAACCCTTGCTTTGCAGGCTGCATTACCAATGGTGTCTCCCACCCTCTCCCAACTCCTAAGCCAGGCCCTGGTGCCTCATGTCCCACAGACACACTGCTGGGACTTTAATAAGGGACTCTTAATGTGAGTTTCCCTTGAGTTTGAGCTAAATCTCCCATCCCAGGGGCCGGTGAGCAGGGGGAGATGTGCCAGGGAGGAATGCAGGGATCTGCTCGTTTGCTTTTCTATCTAAACAAAATGCTTTCCCATAAACACGGAGGAGGAAACCCTGCTTGGCTGAGACCCTTGGAAGAAGCGTCCTCACTGGGAATGTTTATACGTTGCCTCTGAAACCTAAACTAAATCAAACCAAGGCTTTGAGCAGAAACTGCACTGCCTGTGACCAGTGCAGCATCAGTGCAGCCGGGCTGAGCCATGCACCCAGTACCGGTGCTGCCTGCCCTGTCAGCCTCAATAGGGGAACCCAGGATCTTTAGGGAGCTGATGGGTTTGCCTGGCATGTCTCTGAGTCCTGGCAAAGAGAGCAAAGTGCCCATGTCCCTGCCTCCTGTCAGCCCTGGATAAACCACAGACACCTCTCCTCTGGAGGACCACACAGTCTGACTGGGTTTATAGAGTCAAGTTGACTCTATGGAGTCGAACAGGTTGGAGAAGACCTTTAAGCTCATCAAGTCAAACCTTTACCCCAGCACTACCAAGGCCACCACTAACCCATGTCAATAAGGACCTTGATTTTAAATCATTTGGGGGTTGTTAAATAGGGTTACTCCAAGCTCCACGGATCAGTGTATTGTGCAATCTGGGTTTGCCATAGCAGTGCCTCAGTTTCCCTGATGCAGAGCGGAGATAACTGCGTCAACCACTGGGAAGCAGCACAGCAGCCAGTCTGACTGGAGAGGGCAAAGCCATTTTCATTACATCCCAAAGCAAAGTCCTTCAGGGTTATTTGGTGCTGGGGCATTGCCATGTGTCATTGTGTTAATGGCATTTCAGCTACCCACTACTGCAGCAAGAGTGCTGTTAGCACCCTTTTCCCTCTCTCAGAATCTATTTCCCCTCCCCATAGTTATCAGGAAAAAGAAGGAGGAGATGACTGAGGTTTTCATCCTCACACCATGGGAACCCACCAGCTTTTTGCTGCTGGACAGACCAACATGACCCACCGACATGACTGTACACACTCAAGTCCCAGCACACAGGCAGCTGCAGTAAAGCTGCACTTCCCATATGGTCCTTTACATTGCAGGGAGTGGTTTAACCGTACAAGCATGAAGCAGAGCTGAACCAGAATAGCACATTAGGAGAGCTCTGCCAGTATTTCCACACAGTTTCTGTTAAACTGAATGCAGACACAATCCACTGAGCTGAGAGGTTGGGTTCCCATTAGCATTAAAGGGGATTTTAATGCTCATCCATTGCTAAATCCTTCACAAAAGGGCTGTAAGGCTTTTGCAGTAAGAGTTTCTTGTATCAGAGCTGAATGTGTTGTCTAGAACAGCACAGGAATCGCTGTGGATTTCAGTCAGCTCCTCAGTGTTGGCCTCTCCCCTTAAAATGCTGGATAACCTGTTTCAGGTGAGTTAAGACAACTCAGCTCCCCACATTAACAGCCCCACTCCTTCTTCCTTCAAAACTGCGCTCTGCTATTACAAGGACAGGAAATCACTGCTGGGTGTTGGAGCACTCAGGACAGCTCCTACACATGCTGAAAAGTGGCTAAACATCACAATAAATGATGTGATTCCCCACTCAGCTTGACATCCCCATAGCTAGGCAGTGAGATGAGACCTGCTGTGCTGCTCAGGCAGGTGACAGACCCTGCTGCCACGCAGCCTGCTTGTACGAATGTGAGTGCAACTGGGTGATATAAAGATGCTCTGATTTCCAGCAGGATCAGACACAAATCCATACTGAACACTACAAGAAACAAGCACGTGAATCCACCCTGCATGCCCCAAGCACCAGTTACAGTCTCAGAAGTGTATTACAGGTGTGCTGGTTCTCACAAAGCAATACAAGCTGATAATGGCTTGGGATGCACAATGCACTAAGAAACTGCCTGGTGCAGGGTTAGTCTGCTTGTAACCAGAGTCAGGTGTTACTGCAGGCCCTTTGGAGCCAGAGGTTGCCTTTGATGTATAGGACTTAGGAGGACAAGATCTATCTCAGGTGATACGGGTGCACACTTACATCCATCAGCAGTGTCTACAAGTTATCTCTCCCTGAGCAGTGTGAATTTAGCTCTGTGATGCAGAAATAAGGACCACAGAGCAACAAGAAACATCTCCATCATGAGGTTTAGTCCTGCGTCACACAGGGCACCCCCACAGCAAGAACAACACAAACCCATGCAAACCCAGCAGCAACGTACTGTTTTGCACTGAGCCTGTGGCACAGTGTGTCCTGTCACATCCCATACAAATGCACACGCACGTTGTACCATGAGCACGTCTGCCTACAAAAGCAAACATCTCTGCAGTCACTGGATCAGCCACAGACGCTTCTGCATATGGAAGGACACGCAGGGACAGTGGCTTCAAAAGGTGATCAAGAATAGAACATCTATAGAAGTGCATGAGCTCCTCCACATCACACACTGATGGAGTGAGATGCTGTAGTCAGCAACAGCTCCCATCTCCTTTCTTTGCAAAGCTTACTTATGAATTCTGGGGCTGAAAGCAGGGTCTGGTATGGGATGCACAGCATAACCCACAGGGCTGAAACCAGATGGTTAACACAGGCAAACAGCAATACAAATGTAAGTAAACTCGAGGTTTTCAGGAATGCAGCAGAGATTCACATAAGCACACAATGGACAGACCTCAAGGGGGTCTAAAGCAAAAAGCAATGTAGCTTTCTGGTCTCTTGCTGTTAACTGCTGTGAAATTACACTGGTTTACACCATTTGGCTCTTTATTCCCTCTCTGGGGGTGCTGCCACGTTAAAGCAAAGCTGACCAGCAGGCTCTTCTGAGCCTGTGAATGAAAACATGATTAAAACACCACTGCACTTTGCTCTCCTCAGTCTCGGTCTCTGCTCATATCGATGTTGCACCAAGACAAAACACGTCTTTCATAGAGGATTGCACCTCCTCCTCAGCCCAGCACCATGTCACTGGTGAGCAGTTCCCATCTTCCATCATGTAAAGTGAAATGATTAAAAAAGAATTGCTGGAATTCCTTACAGCTCCATCAGAGATCAGGCTTGGTCATTTGGAAAATTAGTGATGAACTTCATTTGTTAATGTCACTGTTGAAGTGATGGATTTTTTTATGCTTAGCACTCCAGGCCTATTTTCTCTTCATTTTCACGTTTGTTTTTGAACCTGTTAATCTAATTAAATCTCTGTTGTTGAGGAGCCATTAAAGGTGCCCAGCCATGCAAGATACCTGCCGTGGTGCACCAAAGGAAGGTGAATAGGAGGCAGCTCGGGGGAGAGAGGAGCAGGTCCCTGCACCGTGCTAGGGCATCACCTGGGTTTATGGAGTTAAGTAGAAGGAGTTATAGGATATTTTAACACATTGCACAGGCTATCCCAATCCCAATCCTGATCTTAGGGCAATGTTCTGAAAATGCACTCTGAATGGTTTTGGCATTAAATTAAACCCAGCAGCTTTTTTAATATGCGAGGTCAGTAAGTGACTTGCTATAGTCTAAGGGCTTTTTGTCTTCCCATCCAAAAGAAAAACATCTGGAATAAACCAGAAATGTAAATATATGCCCTTCACTTTGAGATCCTCTCCATGTAAATGTATTGAAAAAAGAGGCAAAGGAAGGGGAGGCATTAGGCACAGCAGCAGAGTGTCTTTTTCCTTTTCTACTAACCAGGTATCTCGATCACCTGCAGCTTCAGGATATGCTGTTAGCAAAAATCAGAACACACTGGTGTCCTGAAACCAGCCTCAGCAGCTTCATGTATCTTATATTTGGTAGAGAGTGAAGGGTTCACCCTGTAGACAGCATCCAAACCTCCCTGTAATCCACACCCATGAGCTTTGGCTTTGCCCTTCAGAATGCATTTAACCCACGGCACAATACAGCGCTGCAGGTCAGTGGAATTTCCCTTCAAAGCCCTATGAGAGACCAACAGCCATAGGGTCATGTCTGTCCCTTTGTGTTGTGATCCCCATTCCAGAGAGGGCTGAGCCCCTGGGACGCAGCTGGCAGATGCTCCTGCTCTGTACATGATGCTCTGAGAGCGCTTTGGTCCCAACATCTCAGCAGAGCACAGACTCCCCTGTACAACAGCTCTTGCCAGGAGAGACAGTGCTTCTGCATGGTCTTCCCATCAGTAAGACCCATCGGCAACTTTAATACAAGGTCCACCTGAGGCTGGGAGGAGAGAGATGGCTGGCTGCACCTTGCTTTGCAATGTCTCATAGGGGAGAGCGAGGATGTGTATCCTGGCATCATGCAGCCTTCACAAGCTGAGTGCTACCCCAGGAATACACTCACAACTGCCTTTTTTTCCCCTCCTTGGCAAGCTTGCTTCTTTGGGCAATGAGACCTCATCCAAATGAGCAGTTAGTAGAGAATGAGATGGGGTTTGTGCTGCTCTGAGAAAGCATTAAGCAGAGAAAGACTGAAATTATCACATGCTGTCTGATGGAAGTACTGTTCTCCAGAGCCCAACATGGAGCAGCCAGACAGCACTTTCTTTCCTCACAGCCTATGTTCAGTAGCTGCTTCATTACTCCTCAGAAGAAGCCAGTAAGAGCTGAGCCTTGGTTCCTGCTGAGCAGAAAGCCAGACCATCTCCTGCGGCCCCTCTGTGGTGAGCCTGTGTTCCCTGCTGAACCCAACACAATTTACCCAGCTATAAAAGATTCCTATCTCCCTATGAGTTATCCATGCTCCCATTTAAGAGCAGAGGAGCTGCAGCATTGCCAGGCTTTTTTGAGGTGAAGCTGGAATGTCCAGGGTGGTTTCCCATACAAGCCCTGGCTTATGTGATGTGCTCCAGGCAGCACTGGCTCAGCAGCAGCGTCTCTACCTGCTTGGGAGAGAGTCCTAAGGGATGGCTTGGGTGCAGGTGATGCTGTGGGTGACCACAAAGCACCAACCTGACAGGGTCCTCCAGCACCTCCAGCTAGGTGCTTGCTTCATAAGGACAAGCAAAGCAGGAGACATGTACATGGAGGAGCAAACTGCTCGTCCTCCTGCCTGGCAGAAAGGAGTGTGCTGATATCAGGGCAATGCACCCTCTTTGCACCAGAACTGGATTTGGCCACGTCTCCTCAGGAAGCAAAGAGAGATCCAAAATGCAAATGTAAATAGATGCTTTAAAAAGCACTGGAATATATACAAGCTCCAGCAGGAATGCGGGGAGCAGCTGCTGGTTTTCTCCTTGGTCCTTTGCTGAGCGTACACATGCACATTCTGTTAGTTGTAAATGTTTAGAGAAAACAATTACAACTAAATTGTTTGAGGACCACTTTACATCAACTGGGTGCTTCTGTAAGACCCATGGTGGTGATGAGCTGCACACTTGGATAGCCCAGGCTATCCAAGTCTTTATCCCAAAGCATGCTAGGCACAGCTCCTTTGCTTTTATCTTACACGCTGGGATTTTAGCATAGGTTACAAAGAGCAAACACAAGGAAAGCTGTTGAAATCATTGATTTTACCTCTAACAAGAACTTCCCTAAGCTGCTAATGAATTCACTGATCATCCACAGAGCTGGTCCAACATCAGGGGAAACGGCTGCTGGCCCCAGTGGCGGCAGCCTTGGCACTTACACTGATGCATGGATGCCTTTTTCTCACCAGCTTTCTCTTACTACTTGGAAGCAAGCAGAGGTGGGCTTAAAGCAAAATCTCTGTGCCAAAGCAGTCTTGGATGCTGCTGCAACGCACCCTTCTCTCTTTCCTTCCCTTGCATCCTTCTCACCCATTCAAGAATTACCAGCCAGCTTAGGACAACGTAGCAGTTTAAGCTAATGAGTTAGGGAGGAGGGAAAGAAAACCAATGGGTTGATCTCCATAAAAGCAATGGAGAAAGGCAGGCACATCTTTAGCCCTCTCTTAGACTCCTGTCTCCCCACATTGACTTGTGTACCTCACTTAGACATCTAACAGGCCTGAAGCTATATGAGGTCATCCCATCCAACGAGTGGGGAGGCTGTTGAAGATGGAAATTTGTGGGGAAAGGAAAGGGAAGGAGAGAAGCAAGAGGAAAGAAGCCACCAGGAGCTGCTGCAAAGCCAAGCTGAAAACCTGCGCAGATCGCTCCCTGTGCCACCAAGCAGCTCACTGTCCTGACATGAAGAGGAGCAGAAGGCACTTCATCACTTTCAGCCAAGGTCCCCTGCAAAGCACTCACATCCCACCCTGCAGCTCTCTTCCAGCTGGGGCAAAGTCAGGCAAGGCAGAAAACAAGCACATCCTAATTGCAAGTGGCATCTCCTGCTGCGGGTGGTCTCCAGCCACAGAAGCATGACATTGTCTGGGAGCCCCTCTGCATGGTGGGCAGCAGCACAGTACATTCCTGCCGCCGGTTTCCATGCTGCTGCTGGGTAATAAGTGCTTAATGCGGGAAGGGACGCACTGGGCTGTGCAGCAATCACACTGCAATAGTCATCATTAAAGGTGCACAACTGACTCCCAGAGAACAAAACCAGCAGCACTCCCAGTACCTCTCTGGTGCTGCGCCAGGGCAGTGCAATTGTTGCTGTGATGGACGCTGACTCAAAACAAGCCCTCAAACAGTAATGAGGCTTGTTCAAACTGCCTGGGACTCTGTTTGTTCTCCTCCCAATTAATGCTTTCAGAGGAAGAATGCAAATTCCTTCCCAAATTGGGGGACAAACGGGGTGGGGATGGATGTGGTGTTAGTAGAGGGTGGTTGGTTCATCAGAGGGAAGGCTGAACCTCCAGCTCTTTGCATCCAATCCAGCTTTGCCTTTTGGACTTTAAAAGAGTTTAATGTTGACAAGTGAGTTCATAATTAATAACCTTAAACTGCATGTAATTAATGAGGAAGGTTATGGCAAACTGTAAACCCCATCACGCTGCATTATAACAGCATACATTGGTCATGAGCTGTGTGTGCCAAGTGCTGCTCCCTGGCTTGTAGCTCTCCTCCTAGGCAAAGAGGGAGGCAGAACACTGCCTCCATGGGGACAATGAGGTGACATCTCATGGCACTGTGATGCCCTGGATGTGTCAGCAGAAATGCTGACTAGTCCTGATACAGAAGTGGGTCATGGGAGAAATTTCTCTGTGGTTAGACGGGGTCTGAGACGCACTAAAGTTGGGTTTCCACTGCTAACGCTCAGTTTGGAGCAGACGGGCATATATCTGTGTGTTCCCACTGAAGACAATGCACATGGGTGCCCACGGGCCACATCCTCCCACCTATGTCACCATTCACTTGGGTGTCCGTTATGTATCACATCTGGGTCACAGCATATCTCTGTTTCTCACTCCTTCCCTTTTCCAGGGTGAAATTACTACTTGGGGACTAAGCAGGACTCAAGCCAGCAAATAAGGCCTGGAAAAGAAAGTAGCGTTGAAAGGAAGGAATAAGCAGCGCTGTTTTGCCTTTGGGGTGAAAGATAAAGGAGTGTAAATGAATCTCAATCTGTTCAGCTCTTAAAACTGATCCTCTTTGCAGGAAAATAAACAGTTCTGGATTTAACTTTGTGCTTAGCTCCCTATGTGCTCACTTGTCTCCTTCAGCAATGTTCTCTGCACTCTGTGCTTGATGGTCATTTTCTAGTTGGGCAAATGCTTTTTGGGTGGTTTTCTCCTCACTAAGGAGATCTCAGTTCTCTTGGACAATTTAACTTCTTATAAAATATTGAGAATTAAGACCTAATGGAAAAAAACCCACAACTAAAATAAATATTTGATGGCTCAGAAAAGCTCCCAAACTCCAGCAAGGAAAGCGTTAGATACTGCTGGGTTTCTCTAAACTAAAATCAAGTTTACCAGTTTACTGCTTTGAAAAACTCATAATTGATAGATGATCGTAAGGTCCTTTCCAACCCTAACTATTCTATGATTCTATGATTTATTTATCCCCCCAGTGGCCAGGGGCAACCAACTGTGATGAGGGGAGGGGATGGGTGTTGGGCAGTTTTTAGGAGTAAAGTAGAAAGAACTTTTCCCCTCTAAAAATGTCAATGCTGATGTGTTGTTATTGACACTTTTGCTACACAAGTCACTTAAAATCCAGACCACGCGAAAGCTCAGCCCTCTTCAACAACATACTTAAAGGTGCTTGTAGGAAAAAGTTGGTTGTAGGCCAGGAGACCCGCTGCCTGTACAAGGCAGGGCATCTCTAGGAAATCATTGAGTTACCTATTGGTGACTTCTATGTGTCCCTGCTGGGACAGGGAGTGAAAATCACAACCATTGCCTTGGGTTCCCCAGGAAAACTTAATGTGGTGGCACATGGTGAATCCATCCACGTGCGTTTGAAGAGTAAGATTTAGGGATAAGAGAATCACGGAACGGTTTGGGTTGGAAAAGGACCTTAAGATCATCCAGTTCCAACCCACTGCTATGGGCAGGGATTCTTCACACTAGACCATGTCACCCAAGGCTCTGCCCAACCTGGCCTTGAACACTGCCATAGATGGAGCATTTGCCACTTCTTTGGGCTACCTGTGACAGCACCTCACCACCCTCACAGTAAGGATCATAGAATAGTCTGGGTTGGAAGGAACCTTCAAAGGTTATCTAGTCCAGCCTCCAAGGATGGATATTTTGCTGCTTGTTAGTGCTGTTCTTGGTTTTCCCACTTTTAAAATGCAGGAAGTGCAGCTTCTGGGTCAAATCCCCCTCCCACACCACTCCTTGGCTTCCCCAGCCCTGCCTCTCCCTGCTCCTTATTGCGGGCTGGGCAAGGGAGCGGGTCCAAGAGGTGACAGCATTGGGGAGAGGTCAGGAAAAGTTTAAGAAGTGCTGTAATTAGGACTAGCCCATTTTTCTTTCTATCTAATCAATGAGGTTCTCTACATGGATGCATACAAACCCATTTCCTAGGAGAGAGGCTGTAACTGTATGGGGACCGTGGGTTTTGATGGATCATCCTGCAATGAGAGCAGACTCTTCATTGGCCCCTAATAACATCCCCACAGTATGGCAGCTGACTGATAGATGGCAGCTAGGAAACCCCAGGAGAGGAGAAAGTGAAGGATATTCCTATTATCTGCAGGCACGTTCAGCAGACAGAATCCCTTTTTTTTAATTATTATTTGGAATCTCTATCCAGAGGGCTGGTTATAAAGGGGAAAACTGTTCGGCTCATTATCCTTTAATTATGGAAGTGAGTGATTTTGGTAAATTGAAGGAAACTGAAAACATGGAGATGATATTCCAGTCCATTAGGCAACCTTAGGTTTCCTAAAGCAGTATCTTTAAGGCTGGCAGAAATATTTCTTGATTTATTCTGTCATCTCCTAACAGACAGAACTGTGTCATTGCCAAAAGGACTTTTCAGAAGCCAGACATTTTATCCCCCTGTTCTGCTCTTCTCAGCAATTATCTCCTTGTGCCTTCCACCCCGAGCTGCTGGTTTCTGATTTAGTTGGGCTTTTAACTTAAAAGACAACAAAAACACACCCCAAACATCAGTCTGGCATTTGAAGGAGCTGCCTGTTCGTACCTCACCTCCCCAGCAACGTGAAACACTAAAACCAAGGACACAAGGAAATAAAATATTTCATTGTGGTTGGAAGGTGCTCAATAAGAAATAATATTATGAGTAACTTCCTAATGAGGCTTTCTAAGCAATTTTCCAGAGAAAGAGCAAAGTTTCACCCAGTCACTTCACAGCTCTGACAGGCTGCAGGAACCCTGTAATGCTGCCACGCTTTTCTTCCTGGAGTGCAAAAGCCAGGCACTGCTCCCCTTATATCTCTTTGCTGACATGGAGTCACCTCCCACCCCTCTGCTCTGGACCAAACACCTTGACCTTCCTCAGCTGCCTCCTGATCCTTCCTGCACTTCACATCTCTCTGCTGACCTCCAGCCTCTAACTTGCCTTTTCTGACAGTACCGGATTCAACGTAGGACATGGGGTTTTGGACAAGACCTCAAACGTGCTAAGAAAGCAAAGAAATGATCTTCATATATCCACAAATAAGATTTGACTGAGAACTGGCATTATATTGCAATTTTGGTCCAGGTTTAGCTTGCAAGCCATTTTTACACCATACTTGCTTTGGTCAATTAGTTTTGATGTGGTATTTGTGCATATGTATTCTCCTTAAACGTACCATTTTACAGTCTTTACTGAGTGTTTCATGGCTGGATTCCTAATCAGGTACTTGGCTTAAGATCATTTTTGTTCTGATGAGGTGTTTTCAACCAAGTGTGTATCCAAATTACATCTTTCAGACAGTGATTTCCTCCAGACAGCACTGTCCTAAGTTACAGGAGCATCAATTCAAACACTGTCAAAAGCCTCCTTGCTCAAGAGCCATCGCATGTATCACTTGGCTCTTGCTCCAAAGGAGGAAGTGAAATTAATTTGACATGTCAGCATACATTTAGGTAAAACCAAGGGCTATTTTTAGCATGGGAGAGCTGTTGTTGGGTTGTTTAGGAGGTTTTTAGCTCAGAGCAGCACTCATTAAGTGGATCTACTCCACAGGACTCCAGAAGTTGGGATAACCCAACGGACTGTTGATATACCAATGAGTTTGTCTGACGGAGATAAGATCCAAACATGTCTCAAATAAAGAGATAAGTTCTTGGTAAAACTCAGCTGGCTTCAGAGTCTGTCAGACTTAAACACCAGAGAGTTTTCAACAAGCTCTTTAGCTGCTCTCCCTCTATAGTTTACCTTGGTCCTTTCCATTTATATCCAGAATCCAAACAGCTTTATACTTATCTCATGTGAAAGCTAACAGAGTTTACTTCTTTTTTTCCTGAGACAGACTTGAGTTCATCAATCCTGTTGCTGTTTTTCAGCCACTCACTTTCCTAAGTGACTTCAATCACAGAGTTGAGTTATGGACATAACATTATGATATTTGTTGTTACCTCAAAGTGTATATTACTGACGTTTGCCTTATTTCCCTTTCCTCTTTATCTGAAATGTCATTCCTTCTTATTTCTGTTCATTACATCTTACATCATTACCCTTGATTTGCACATGCTTTTGTGAGGGTGCTGCTTTTTCATGTGTAGCCTGAATCAAATCCAGTTTGAAACAAGTCGTTTTATGTCTTTGGAAACCCATGAAAGATTCCTGAAAGCCAGACTTGTCCCTTCGATTAGCTGCAGAGCTGACAAATACAGCAGAATGATACTAAAAATAAAAACCTGTTCTTAACTCTGATGGGTGACTGAGGATTGAAGACTTCAAAGGGTTGTCTCTCATTTCAATTCATACACGTGCCTTTTGCTGAGGACATAGAAGGTGCAAACGGCTGCTGGAGCTGACTCTACCACTATGCTGAGATTTCACTCTAAGAATAAAGGTTGTTTCTTTCAAAGACACAAGGCAGTGTCCGTGGGATTTTGTTTCTATCCACACTAAATCACGTGCTTCAATCTTAACAAGTATTTTTTACAGAGTAGATTCTTAAGAAAATATGATGGACTGGCTCCAAAAGTTGTGAAAGGACCCTTAGTTTGCCTTGTGCTAGCAAACCACAGTAAAAATATATACGGGGTTGAGACAAAGTTGACAATTTTTCCTAACAAGTAAAGAAAACACAGGGCACTCCAATCCAGCAACGAGAAGTGCAGCAGTTTCATAAAGGTTTTTGGATCTGATCCACAACTGGTAAATTAAAATCAAATATTTTAAACCCACTTCTTCCCATCAGAAGGGACAGATTTGAAGTTCGACTTTTGCACAGCTATAATGAGAATGATAATAGTTTCACAACCATTTCCCATGAAGGGAAACTGACAGGGGAGTCCCATAAAATACCTGTTGAAAGGTTGTAAGCTCCAAACTAGGGTGCAAAGAACTGATGGAAGCATTTGACCTTCTTTTCAAGAGATGTGGGGGAGGCTTCTTGGGAAGCTTTCAAACAATGTCAGCCTGTCAACGTGCAGACTCCTTAATTTTTTCCAGCTGTAAATCAATCATCTTATTAACTCTTCTCTAACGTCCCCCACCAAGTTATCTGGGACTGGCAGCTTGACAAGCCACTTTCATGGAGCTGTGAGAATAAAGTTCCTCTTGTGCATTGCCGTGATGTCATGAGCACTCGCTCCTGGCTTCCACTGATCCTCTTTGACAAAAGCCTCCTTCTTTGCTCATAGCAATTATTCAGCTATTAAAGCACATTACGTTAGGTTTCTTATTTTAAGAGTGATATCACTCCTCACTTTAATGTCCAGCCGATGGAGCAATTTGCACCAACTTCCCCTGACACCGTGTTGGTGCTTGAGTCCCCAGGTTGTGTTCCTGCCTGAATAAAGCTGCTATTGATGGAATCTACATGTGGAGAAGGCAGAGAAGCTGTGACTGATTTAAACATGTAGGTACGCAATATTATGTACTCACTCCTATGAAACAACATTATCAGAGCCACCACTGAGCCATGCTTGACCAGTCTTTAAACCTTTCCTCCATACCTCTTCAGCTTGGCTTCTTAAGAGGATGAAGCCCATGAGCTGTCATGTGCGTAGGCACATGAACATCTTACCCCTACTTCTGGCCTATCACCTATGCCAGCCCAAACCAAGACATTGCTACTCGAGGTATGCAGCTCCTACCAGTCCTGCAAAACCAGGGGGCCAGTTTGGTGAGAAAAACATGCAAAGAGGAGTTGTCCCTCCTAGCAGATAATTGCCGTGGAAGAGTTACTCCAGAGAAAGTGTAACTTGGAGCCTGCACCTCCTTGCATAATAATACGTACATAATACTTCGGCGATCTGTTCCTTGTCTCCCTCTAGCCCATCACCAAAGTGCATTCAGGGGTCTTTCTTCCAGAGAGAGCAAGAAGAAAGCTAACCCTGGACTTGTGGGGCACAGGAGCACAGTTGGTGAGGGATCTGTCAAGGGGAGAGCTGCTGGAATCTATTAATCTCTACACAGCCATAGAAAACCACATCACCTGAGTGCTGGTGCTCTGAGGACCAGCTGCTCACATCCCCACACCTTCATTACACCCACTCTTCTTCCCTCCCTGCAGACTCTATTTCCTCCTCCCATATGACACATTAATCTGTCTTTCAGTCTTCCATCCACACACCTCTTCCTTTCTTCCTTTTGCTACATCACGATGGGGGTGACCCAGGTACCAAGGGACTGTGTGCAGGCTCTGCTCAGGCTGGGCAGGCTCATGCCTGCAACTCAAGCAGCTTCTGTTCTCCCATTTCCAAACTGGAATGGCTGTAGCCTCCAACTTCCAGCCAGGAAATGTTGATTTCAGCTAGCACTTGGTTTCTATTTCTGTCCCCAGTTTGGGAATAGAACAAGGAAAGGGCTGATGCAGGAGATGTCCCTGCCTAATCCAGCTCGCAAGGGCCTTATAAGCAAGGTGGCAAGTTAAGGCAACCCAAAACTGCTCTAAGACATCACAGTGCGACTGACACCACAGGGGCTGACTGTCACCCCGCCACTGCTAAACCTCTGCACATCCGCACGTGCACCTTCCTCCTGGCTGGAGGATGCTGCCAGCAGCTGTATCCCAACGGGCAGCACCTAGCTCCTTCCTGGACCTACAGCCTTATTTTGGGGGGGACAAGGGAGGTCTCACCTCTTTGCCCTGCTGAAGGTGTTCCCTCAGGGGGGCTGAAGGTGTTAAGCTCCAGCTCTGGTTTCCTTGCAGGTGGTCCAGTGCTCAGGTGTATGTATAAGACCTCCTATTTATAGGTCTGCTTAATTTCCCAGTTCCACTGTGTATTAACCACAAACCAAGCAAAATGTGCAACAATCTGTTATTACTGCTACATCTTGCATGCAGCGTGTGGAGCTCAGAGGCCACTGAAGGACTTTCCACTGACAAATGCTGGCTCAGTGCAGCAAGCAGCACTTTGGGTTTAAAGAGCCAGTGAAGGCTTAAAACCTGCTTTCATGACCTGACGTAAATGTCAAAGGAGTACAGATACTCAATTCAGAATTCCAGATTTATCATGGCATAACCAGGGAACAAATGCCTACCACACAGAGCACCTTCCAGGCTCTCTCAAAAGCCTGAGCGTGTGATCTGATCAGCCTAAATTCACATGATCAGCTAATCAGATCACCTTGTGATCAGCCTACATTCATCAGTACTACCTTGTCGAGTCTTAAGAGTTAGCAAGGCGTTATCACTAGTAACATCACTGTTCAAAGTGCAATTCCTGCTGCACGAGTATGTTAACTAGAGGTGTCAGTGTTTGAAGACAACACTGAATTTTAAGTCCCAGCAGGCTGAAAATAGCAGAAACTGAAGAGAACAAGTACTTTTCAAACAGTGATTCATCCAGACCTAAAGTATTTGGGGTGAATTGCTCTCCAGAGATCCCTTCTGTCTCCACTACCAATGAGGGAAATTAAATGACCGACTCGATCAGCCTCTGCTAAGCTGCACAGGCCAGTTTGGGTCCCAGTAATGCAAAGAGTCAATTTTATAAGCAATTAGTCTTTTTTTCAGACTATCTTGGCATGCAGCAGGGAGGTGGAGAGGGAGCCTGAAATTTAAGGGTTTCCCTTAAGTATGCAACAGAGAAGAAAATGCATTAGGTGTTCTTAAGTTCTTGGACAATTTACTTGTAAAACCAGCTCAGACTTCACAGGAAATAGAGCAGAAGCAGCAGAATGGATGATGGAACCTGGGAGGGTTACGTGTAAAAGAAGCTCGGAGAGGAAATCACAAGAAGCAAAAAGGTGTTGTAGGAGAAAGTGGAGAAGGAAAGCTTGACAAGCTGCAAGAACATGGTTTGGAGGACTCATGGCACAAGATGTTATGAAGCAACTCTGGGATAACAGGATTACAAAGGATAACCTAGATGCTGGAGCACTCATGCCACAAGGAAAATCAAAGATTACTTTGGTCTGTATTAGCTCCCTCCAAAACACTTGAACAATGCTCTTTAGTCTGAGTATCAGTGTTAGACATTCCTTCTGCGGTGGGACATGAGGCAGCCATTTAGCAGCACATAACAATGGTGCAGAAAGGACCTAAGCAGGCTGTAAAGGAATAACACACTCGGGTCTAACTGTCTGGAGAGCATGGGCTCATGGCACGTAACTGCTGCCCTGATGGGTTAGGAATTTGCAGTTGAGCCCCAGAACCGAAACTAAATGAAATAAAATGATGCATCAATGTTAGTGACTTTGGCAAAAGAATCCAAAGGACTTCAGGCTGCGGACCCTTCACTAAGGTTTTCATCTGCATCAGCGTTATCTGCTGTAGGACAGCTTCTGCATGACAGCAGTGGGACTCTGGCTTCTGTCACCACTGGGGTAAACAGACCCTTTGCAACACACACCTTTTTATTAATCATGTGGCTCACTTAATGAAGGCCCTGCAAACTCACATTGATTTTCATTCGAGAATAGTTCCATCAAGGAAGAGAAGCCTCCTGCCAGACTAGTTCTAATGTCTCTTGGCTCTGGGCAACAGCCAGCCCTGCCAGCTCCTTTCAGCTCAAAGCAAACGAGGAGGGGGAGAAAAACTTGCAACTAAAGAGGATTTAGTGGCAAAAATATGCTTCAAATGAACTCCTGTGGGGTCCCTTTGGATAGCACTTGTTAAAATCCTATAATCACTTACAAAAAAAGCCTATCAAACTGGCAAAAGGGAAAGGCTGAATAAGGGAAAAATTGCATGAGATGGATATACATAATCATCATCAGGGTTTAATGTAGTTCAGATATGTACCATGGTGAGAGAAGACATTCTCTGCTTTGGACTGGTGTGAAAGAACAGCCCCAGCAAGCCACCCTGCCCATCACCTGCATGACTGCCATTGGAGGTGAATGATGGCTGTACAAGAGTGCAGCTGGGCAGCTCAGTGCTGCTGCACGCTGTCTGCTCCTATATGCAAACCTCTGCAGGGAGCTGAAGCTTTTTAACACCCCAAAGTAGCTGGTTATTGTACCCGGCGCCCACAGAGTCCACCCTGCTCAGCACAAGGACCATAACCCTGCAAGGTGGTCCAGGCAAAAGCAGATGAGAGGGGGAGGGTTGTGAGGGAGGGATGGATGGAGTGCTGAGTTACACAACACTCCATATGCAAAAGCAAAACGACATGACCACTACATCTGCTAGTCACCAAGCCCTAAACAGCTCATTTAAAACTTCTTGGGTTTGAGGGGGTTTGCTGGGTTTATGGCACATTAAGACCTTTCCCTCTCTGGGTACCTCTGTCATCCCAAGGAGATCATGGGTCATTTCTGGATTTGAGAATCAGCAGCCACTTACGGCTGCTCTGAATTCTCTTATTAGCAGATGTTTTCTGCACCGTGCATCCCTGCTGATAAGCTCCAGCTCATGAGGAATGTGAACATTCAACCTGATTTGGACTGGAAGCAATATTAACATTAAAAGATTCCCATGAAAAGGAAATTCCACTTCTTGACCTGCTGCGACAGTGGACGACCTCTGAATGGAGCGTAGGCAGCACTCCCATTTGCAAGTTTACACTTCAAAAGTGGCTGCAATCCAATGGACAATGAAAGCTAAACACAAAATGCATCTCTTGTGAAGGGAATACCTGAACCAGACGCATTGGTGGGCTCTTCTGCTAAGGCAGTCAGCAAATTAAATGCCCCAGCCATCCCAAATGGGATGCCCTGGGGACCTGGCCATCCAGACATCAGGTACACCACAACCCACATTAGTATGGTGGTAAATCACCACAGAAATGGGTAGTTTGCTGATTAGTCTGTTATTAAAGTTGGCAAGTCCGTGTATTAAGCATGCTGATGATCAGAGGGCACCAGGTTTTTCATTGGGACCTCAACACTTTTTGCCTGCTGCAGCAGTTCTGATAATCTGGACCTCAATCTCCAAAGGTTTTTTAACTTGCTTTAATATACAGGAACACATCAAGCAGAGGGGTTCATGATAAAGCAAGAGGTCATCACTGGATGCTGTGTAAGCTTTTCCATCAGGTAAGATGAAATAAAACCATGCATTTAAATGAAATCAAATAGTTACTCTTGAAATTCAGAGAAATCCAGGTAGTAATTTACAGGGTGAAGGAAGGTTTCTGCACAAACAATGTTTTCAGAGTATTGTTTGTCTTGGAGGAGAAGTGCTCATAAATCTCTGGGCTATGCCATTGCAAAAATTATCCCAGCTCATTTCAGGCCTAAACTAATTAATCAGCACTTGTTGCCATGTTAATTAGCCAGAAGTGACCTCAGATGTATTTGGTCTTTTCCAGCTACTTAGGCCTAATGGGAGAGTATACACCTGAGGCAAAACCTAGGAATAAATAGATGTGAAACCTGCTTCCAGCTGGGTAAATACAGCCCAGACTTCCCGGTTCCTATGTTTGTGAAATAAACTGTGCCCCAACCTTGCCTCTCTCTGCTTTCTGGCCTTGTGGAACATCTACGACTCTCCAGGCTTTAAATTGAGCCTTTGCAACGTGTTATTTATTCAGCGATGGCCTTGGAAAACTTTACAGCTTGGTCTTGGCCACTCCTCAGGTTATTGCTGCAGTATTTCCTGCCTGGAAGGCTTGTTCTGTTGGCAATAAACCACGTGCCAGGCATGCATGGCTGCAGCAAAGCAACCTTCACAGAGGGGACACAGAAGGCTGGTCACTGAGCATCTACTGCCTGCAACAAGCTTGTGAGCCTGATGCCAGCTACCTTCACTGTGTGTCCCTCCTTCACATTACCTTCTTTCTCTATTCTCACTCCTTGCATCATAACTAATACTCAGGATTCACCCTTCAGTATCCAGCTTGCTCTCAAGACTAGAGTTGAGAGGCCAATTTCACCACAACAAATGGCCCAAGTGCCTTTCCAGCAAAGGATTATTGGTGGGAAAAAGGGGGAAACCAACGCCACATCACCATTTGAAAGATCATTTACAAGCACACAGTCAATTCCTATTGCTTTTCCTTAATCAGATCATAGAATGGTTTGGGTTAGAAAGGACCTTAAGATCATCGAGTTCCAACCCACCTGCCATGGGCAGGGATACCTCACACTAAACCATGCCATCCAAGGTTATGTCCAACCTGGCCTTGAATGCCGCCAGCAATGGAGCATTCACAACTTCCCTGGGCAACCCGTTCCAGGGCCTCAGCACCCTTACAGTAAAGAATTTCTTCCTTATATCCAATCTAAACTTTCCCTGTTTAAGTTTAAACCGGTTACCCCTTGTCCTACCACTACAGTCCCTAATGAAGAGTCCCTCCCCAGCATCCTTATACACCCCCTTCAGATACTGGAAGGCTGCTATGAGGTCTCCACGCAGCCTTCTCTTCTCCAGGCTGAACAGCCCCAATTTTCTCAGCCTATCTTCATATGGGAGGTGCTCCAGCCCCTGATCATCCTTGTGGCCTCCTCTGGACTTGTTCCAACAGATGATCTTTTTCTTTTTCAGGCTGAAATCAAGGAGTCTGCTTTTCCCCTTCAGAAAGCTGCTTCTAGATAAGGACATGAAGATGTATTATGTGAACTAGCTCAAGCTAAATCACTGGTTAAGGCAAAGCACTTGAGAATACACAAAGCTAATCTGGTAATGAATATTATTAATATAGATCTATTATTCTATATAGGCGGATATTCCATATAGGTCTATTATTACAGGTCCCTTTATTCAGTTTTGTGATTCTTCATGTGCCCAACTGCAATTCTCTGTCAAGAAAAGAAATGTGATTATCTGCATTTCACAGATGAAGAGGATTGTCCAAGGTCTTGAATGAGAAACCAAGCCCTCCCCATAATCATGATCTCAGCCTTTCCAGCTGCTGCCTGTACAGGAATCTGCACTCCACTACAACCCAGCATCATCACAAGCAGCTGGACCAAGCAGGGTAACAAAGCACAAATATAACCGCTGTTTTCTATCAGAGCCCATGATGGAACTCCCAAAGACAATGCAACCATCACTGAATGCTTCCTTCTATCATAGGGATAATGTTGGAGCACCTCCAGCCACTGCTCCCACCCTGCTTGTGTGCAAGCAAGTTACTTTGGAACGTTTCTGGTCTCAAGGAAGTCTCTGGTTTTGAAAGGTTTTTTTTAATCTATTGGAATACTTTTCCTTCTACAGAGGTTGCAATTCCCACTCTGAGCTGTTTTAGCAAAACACCGTTTTTCCTATTTACCCAGAGTCTGACTCCTACCAACTCACTTTAAGAATGTTTTCAACTGCATTATCCCCATCTGAAATCGCTTCCTGTTGCTCTTCAACTACCATTACCATTTCAAAAAACTGCCTGAAAGTCCCAAATCTCTCGAGTCACTTCCAAGGAACTTTCATGAATCATGGTTTGTATCATATCACACCATTCGGCAAGACATGGGCTGGAACAACAATATTAATGGGTATGACCAATGTCTAAATTATCCAAGTGAGGAATAACAGTTAAGTGCTCCGAAGGCTAAAACTGGGGATGAAGGAAGCCATAGGTGAGGGGTATGACTGCAACTTAAAGGCTGGTTTTGAGCCTGCAAAGAATGAAACATTCAGCATATGAAAGGGAATCATTTTCCAAATTGAAGTCATGCATCTTAGAGGGGTCTTATCTGTGGAACATGACCTTGTTATGCATAATAACTCAAAATAAGAATGAGTGATGTTGGTCTCTCTTGGGATCACGTCAGAGCATGTTATGTTTTGAACTGAAGCTAGTTTAAAATCAGTCAGTAAGGCATCTGTAGGAATTGTTTAAGGACTTCTTCAAATGTGGGGAATTTAAAAGCAGCATTACTTTTAACTACTTCACTCTTCTAACCCGCCTCAGCTCATTATCTTGGCACCATGAGACACAAGAGGAAAGCTTCCTGCATTTTACATATTCCTTTTAAATAAATGGAGATGCCCTGCTGCTTTTGGAAAGGATGATTATTTTGTTTGTAAATTAAAAAACATGCTAGTTTAACTGCCTCTGAGACACTGCTGCTGTAATGTTAATGGCAGAACTGGGGAATGAACAGAACAGCACCTTCCCCAAATCGTCTCATCTGTGCCCCAAGCAGCAACAAGCCCACACATACTGCACAAAGCTCCAAGTGATGCTCTTATTCTCAGACCTGGAACATGGAGGGAACCACCTGAACAAACCCCACTCCTGTGCCTACAATCTCCAGTACATGACCAGAGCATCCCTGGGAGAGTTAAGAGTGAATCAGGTCAGGTAAAGTCAGCAGAGGACAACTCCTTCCTCTGCTCCCTCTCTTACCTTGCTCACATGTATTACACTTTGGTGCCTTTCACTGCAGGTTAGTAAAGATGCATTATACATGAGCAGCTACCAGTTGCTGTTGTTAATGTGGGGTAGGGTTACCCAGGAGCAGCAGGTAGAGCTGAAAACTAAAATTGATCCCATCCTTTGTTATTTGACCACCTCATTTAGAGTGCTCAAACTGCCCCATTATGGCTCTGCCTTTTGTTTTGGGCTACCCTGGTGTATCTCTATAGGCTCTGATACCTTTTCATCATCGTCACAGAAGTTTATTTTACTGAGAATCTTTCCAAGCAATGGGTTAAGGTTGAAATTTAAATTCCAGGTCAACAGGGACCTGTTCATTTAATGGCAAGTTGTTGGTTCAATATTGATAGACAGAGAAAAAATAACTTGACAATGATCTCAAACAAAGTTGCTGCGAGCAAATCTGATCAGGCTCTGCCGCAAACTAAACATGAGCAAATCATTTCAGTCTGAAATAGTGCTGAATACGTAAAAGACATTCCAAGGTTATGTCTATTTATATCAGCTAGTTGAATTCAGCGCTGGAGTGAAAGGAAGGTATGAATATCCCCTCTGGAGGCAGGGATTTTGGGGAGGAGATGGTTCTTTTGCCCTGCAGTTGGAAGCACCTTCACTAAACTGGTGTATCTTCTGAGGAGCACAAAGGTGCTGCTAAAATAAAATGAGGAGGGAAAAACTCCCTCCAAAGGAATTATTGTAAAGGGAGGAGAAGGGTCTATGCAGCTTTTCCCAGCCCTGGTCATGAGATCAAGTTGTCCCTCAAAAGCTACAACCCAAAAGGGAAATAAAAAGAAGCCGAAGATACAGATGTATTTTCTACCATCTCAACATTTAGGAGATTGACACATGCTTTTTGAACACTCCGAGCTCGCAATATTAATAAAGCTGCTTTCATTGTCAGCTTTTCAATGTCAGGTTCATTGAAGCAAGGACTGGAACTGAGTGATTCTCTTTCCAAATGCATGCCCTAACCACCAGGCTGGAGAATCTGCCGTATGCTCACTTTCTAGCTGAGTGAATACTGAAATAGCCCATGCAAGAGAAACGCCGCAGTAGGAGGGACGGAGGGGTCAGCGTCTCTCTCATATGATGATCAAGAAGCAATCCTATAGACTGGAGCTCAAATCCCCTAACACTTGGGCAAGTGAGCAATAATTACTGATTTAATGTTAGGAAAACGGCTGTAGCAGCAGTAACTTAAACCATCAATTACTAAGGCATGGAAACAAAAGGTTGCAATTCAGGTTGCAGCAAAACACCATTTTCTGGGTTTTCACTTCAGGGAGGAGAAAAAAGCAAACAGGCAAACAAACAAATTACAGCAGACTAATCACAGGCATTAAAAAACATCACTTCCTCTCTCCAGATGGAAAATAGAGGATTTGTACAGCTCATTTTCAGTGTTTCTTCCCTTTGAAAGGCCATCAGAGAGCTAATGAAAAATACAAAGATAAAAGCTGTATCCTGAAGATCTACTGCAATCCTCAGTCTGGGACAGCAAAAATATACAGTTCATAGGCACTGCCAGACTTCCCCACCTGCATCTCCTACATGATTCCCACAGCATGGGGCAATAAGGAGAAAAAGCTCTTTTCCAGGTCTAGGTATTTGTATGTACCTCAGTGCATTTTCCAAAGCCTCAAATCAATGAACTGGGCATGTTACCCATCAATATTAATAAAAACATTCTGTGTGCTGTATAAAGTCCACATTAGTTCCTGCCTGAAAGTTAATTTGAAGTTAAGTCAAGGGTGTGAATTCTATTCACAATGATAGCAGTCTTGACTTTGGTTTCTGTGTCTGGTTCTTTAAACAATAGGAACTGAGCACCAACTACCTTCTCATTCCCTGTATGACTGTTATCCCAACTTCTGTGAGAGGGAAGGGGATCACTGAGTGCAGTAATGGGAAGAAGCCATCTACCCATCATTCATTCCCCTGTGCATGCAATCGACTTTGAGGGTTTAACATCAGCATGACTCAAAGGAGAAGTCCTGTCAGCTCCAAACAAGGGTTTTGATCCCTTCCCTATCAGATTCTGTCTGAGATCCTTCCTGCCGATGTCATGAAGTAAAGTAACAAAGGCAGACAGCATAGGTAGTGTCTGAAATTACCCAGTTCAACACATCTCGTTTCTTTCAAGCTCTGGAGAACCAACAACCCAGACACTGGGCTCCATGAAAGAGTTTTCACCTCTGTGCAGCACACACCATGCTGCAATCTCATGTTCCCTTCTCTAAAATACATAAACCATATGTTCACCCTCAGCACAAAGGTGACTTCAATCCACGGAGTACACGTACATGCACACAAAGCAGCTCACTGTTTTTGTGCACTATCTGGAGGGAGGTGTGCATGTGCCAAACACATCAATCCTCCCAGAAGGGAAACACTCGGTGACACAGGCAGTTAACCGTTTAGTGCACACACTGCAAATATCTGTCTGAAGGGATCACACATGCACTGGTTTCTGTATTTACCCTAAATCCTTTGGCACCCCTTGTTGCAGGTGCATTGCTCATGGCTTCATCTCAGTGCAGGATGGGCAGCATTCTCCTTATTTCAGTATTAAAGCTTGCATCTCTTCTAGCTTCTGCTTTTCAACTCATCACCCAACTGCCTTAGACAGACTGCAAACATGCCCACTTGCAGTCCCACAGCCTCAAGATGATGCCCATCCTCATGTTGGCTTTCCCAACAAGTCTATGTCCCAGGCAGCATGCACCAGAAGGGTGTTGGATCATTCTGCATCTGAGATCCAGGGCATATCCTGATGTTGGCTTGTGCAGCCCAGAGGAACCCTGCTTCATAGCAATTGCCATCTTTGGGCTATTTTAAGCCAATACAAATGCTGCCCATCCCATATTACACTGCAAAGTGGGTATGAAAGATGGCAGTTGATTATGTCAAGCTGTGAGGCACTGAGCACGGCAGAGCACCCTCAGCTGTATCCCTTCCTGTCCCTCTGTAAGATGAACTGTTCCATTTTCATCCCTCTTAATTAAAGTGGGTAGCACACTTAAAGGGGAAGCAAGAGGTTATGCTCAGCAAACAATGGTCCACTCAATTAAAAGAAAATGCTCCTAGGAAACTCGGACCAGGAAAGTCAAGCGTTTGCATTTATACTCTGCTGCCTTTTATCCAGACTTCATTCTGCTTCCACAAGACAAGTCACATCCTTCTCTTGCTCACACCCACCCACTATACAGACCAACCTTGCCCAGAGCATAGACCTTGATGTAGTAAACCAGTCACCTGGCAAATGCTTCTTGAAATCATCCCAGCAAGGCAGAAGCCTGTAGCAAACAACAGGTCTGACAGCTGACCAGGGTTTAATGAGGTTTCTGCGCACAAAGAAGACATTGCTGAATATGCAAACTTTCATAGTAAGAGCATTCCTACCCAAGTGCCACTTCTGAAGTGAGAGCTGTGTACTGCTTTCGCTCTTATACCTGCAGGTGCTTAATAACAACTCTGGGTTACAAGATGAGAGGGAATCTTTTAACTTCTAAGCTGCTCTTCCCCAGTGTTGCAGCCCTCTTGCACAAGCTGGCAGGACTGCTTTTCAACTGCTTTCTTCAGCCGTGTATCAGGATCATCTCTTATTTAAACAAAATAATAGGTTTCTAGCGAGGTTGAACAAAAAAGCCAAGCTGAACAGCCTCAGAAGGCAAGAGGCAAATGGAAATCTCATGTTATCAATTTGCCCAAAATAATATGATTTTTAAGATTATTTTCCCCCTGGCTCGCAGTTCTTAAGTCACCTGAATTGGCAACATTTATTTAGTCTATTTATCCACTTTCTACACTCACCAAAAGTAGAAAAACCCAGGCTGGCTGCTTTCACATGTCATTTAGAGGCAGATTGAAGTGGGGTGGAAGTGATCTTTGGGTCTGTCACTAACTGGATGAACTTCACTGCTCTCCAGCCTGCTTCTACAGAAACCAGTGGCCAAGCCCTGGTGGGACCAGCTCATGTTCACTCCACCCAAGCTTCTCCATCTCTCTTGGGTCCTGTCTCCGTCACCCACACTGAAGCTGCTGGGGACCTGGTGGCTCTTGCTGGAAGCAAGGTTGAAGCCCACAGGCAAAGGGGCTGCCTGGACTGAGGTTCTGCCTCTATCCCACCAGCCCCATGGAAAAGGAGGACATGCAAAGCATCAGAAACTGGAGAGGATCTGCCATGAACCAAGGGTCTTGCTAAAGCAAAACACTGCCACCCCCATTGGAAGGAGCCACATCCCCAGCTCCCTGGCCAAGGCACAGGCATGAGGCTTCGGAGAAGCCTCATGGAGAAGCCATTTGTCATTGTGGGTGGCAGCAGAGACCACACAGAGAGGCATTGTAAGCAGCTCTGCCGAAACTCCCCATCCCAGCCTTTGGGCAACGCACCATTCCTTGGACACATGGTCACTATAGCACCAACTGGAGCAAAGACGTAAAAAATCCATTGAAAAATAGGAAGAATATAGCGAGTGAACTTGGACCATCACAAAGCAGCAAGCAGATATAAAATCCATTGAATCTTGGTCCTTTTCACACAACAGGCTGTTCAATGGCACATGTCAAGTGTATTTATGTTGTGGGAACATTTCCACATCCTTCCTGGGGTCTCGGTAAGATCTGTGATTGATTTGCCCAAGAGAAACTGTTGTTGCCAGGTTAGAAATGAGAGCTTCCATATTTACAACTCCAGTTTCCATCTCCCATAAACCACCCTGTGCTCCAGAGGAAGGCACTCGGAATCCTGCTTGCCGCAAATGTCCTTCATTCCTTTTCACCCTCTGTTCCCTGCTGTACCACAGGAAAAGCAATCTTTGATTTACCCATTGCCTATGGGCTCTTTGCAGCAAGGCAATTTTCTTCCTCTGTCTATACAGCATCTGCAATAGGTTGGTGTTACCGAGATCCCTTCACTCTCCAACAACCGGTTTGGTGTTTTCAAGGGAAAGCATTTATTTCAAAGAAGAAATGGTGTTACAATTGCCTGAAACTAAGAACAAACAACAAATGGAGTTGTTTGGTGACAAAACTAGGGGAGGAAATGAAACATCAAAACACTTTTCCTTCGATAATTCCAAGTAAAAATTTCCTGACGTTTCATTTGGAAACAAAGCTCTGTATCACAAGATAACTGCAGTTAATAATTAAAGAGGGGGAAACAAAACCAAGCAAGCACTGCATTCTGAGACAAAGGAAATGTTCTCCTGAGGCCCTGAAAAGACTTAAAAATGTATTTACAGTTTTCTTTCAAATGAAGATAAGCTCAGAATGAATCTTATCTTGGGAAAAGGGTTATCCCATTACATGAGAAGTCAATTTTTGCACAGCCCGTCTCCAGCGTTTGGTATAAGTGGGGTTGCTTCTGCTAATAAGGTTTTGGTAAGCTACAAGTTGGTAGCAAGGAAATAAACAAGGTAGAGATGGACTCAGGGACAAACCCAGATGAGAAGCCAACCAGACCCTCATCAAGCACCAGACAGAGAAGGGAGAGATGATGTCGGGCCCAAACCAAATTGTTCATGGGGGGAAGCAGGCGGCACAAGATGAGCTTCAGAGCCAGCATTCATCGGATCAAAACTGCCTTTCTTTGTCTGGTTGCTGCTCCAGAGGCTGGAGTGGGAGCTAAATCCAGGGGGAAACCTTCTCCTGCCACCTCCCTTAGCACTGCTGGAAGAGCAGCTGCCTATGTGGCAAATCAGGGATGGGGTCAAGGAGCTTGGGAGTGATTGATATCGCTTCCTGGAAGACCAGGCTTCCCCATCACTTCGCCTACCTTGGGGCTGGCAGTTCATTATTATGCTAACAGCATGGAAGCCCCAAATCTCACTCTTTCAAACTGTAATCCTTTATTACCCGCTGTCAAAAATACCCTGGGCCAGTTCCCATTCCTCCCACCTGCTCCCCATTTCCAGCTCTGCCTGGAAAACACGAACAAAAGCCATTCTGAGGTACAAATCCCATCCTTTTGTCTATGCCAGGGCAAGCTGGTGGTGTCAGCACTGGGTGGACTCTTTAGTTATGGGATGCATGAACTGATATCCAAACCTATGCATGTACGAACTGCTTCCCCCATGCATTTCATCCCCCCTTAAGGCTCAGCAAACTGATGAGGGTGCAGTGAATGGGGGTCTCCTGGGCCCAATTAGCAGAGATTTGGGCAGCATCCAGACACTGGTGGGGGATCACTGAAAAGGCTCTGCCTTGAATTTACAGCCTGTGCTCCTCAATGCGCTGGTTGCTTACAAACAGGCACAGATACAGCAGAGCCTTTGATCCAGAAGAGAGTTGTGTTTATCCAGACAGCAGGGCTCAGGCACCAGTGGTGGCAATGGGATGTGGGTTGGCATCTAAGCCTATTTCAAGCAATAGAAGTGGCTGGAATGCAAACAAAGCTCTGAAGGCACCTTCAGGACAATGAAAGGGTGCTGCTGATGCCTGCTGCAATAACCTTGTCACCTGGCAAGCTGTGTGCCAGGGGTGTCCCCAGCTGCATCATTGCCTTGCTGGGATGCGTTTTGCATTTCTTTGCCTATGCAAACAAAAGCAGGAAGGGATGGAGGTTAAACAGCTCTCTCCCTGCTCTGCAGCATGTAGCAGGGTGAAGGGATATCTGCCACAGGCTCCACTGGAGCTCTGGATCCCTGCAAGGGCACAGTGATGGGAAGTAATTGGGTACCTGCCCTCTCCTCTGGAAAGAGGGGGATCCTCTTACATGAAATCCACTCGATTGTAAAGAACAAGCTGGAAGCGTTGGCAGACAGCCTCCAGTAATAGCCAATGATGCCCCAAAGCTTCCCTGGAAAACCAGACAAGTTTTTTTCCTCCTAGTTTTTCCACTTGCAGTGATGCTCAGGTGCTTCTTGTAACTGCAGGGCAGAACACATTTCTCTGCAGAAGCATGATGTTTTAAAGGTGATGGTATGTTTTCATGAGGCCGGGAGGGAAACATTTCAGCCATGACTTAGAGTTCGCTGTCTAGACACATATTTGACCAAAAAAGGGGCACTTTTAACATAACCCTTACCACAGCTTACAGAGCATTGAGCACAATTATTAAAAGACCCTTTTAAGCACCACACCCCAAAAGTCATTCTGCCTACAGCAAACTTCAGTGCAAAGTATACAAACTGCAGGGACACCCCCAAATCCTGCCCTCATCCCAAGCACTCCCACCATGCATCATGCCAGCCCAGCATGAACTATGGACTGGTTACGAAGAGTGAAGTAAACATACACTTCAACTTAAGGCAGCTTCAAACCTGGTCAGACAGAAGGAATATACAATCATAGAATGATTTGCATTGGAAAAGACCTTAAGATTATCCAGTTCCAATCTCTGCCATGGGAAGGGATGCCTTCCACTACACCAGGTTGCTCCAGACATCATCCAGCCTGGCCCTGAACACTGTCAAGAATGGAGTTTCCATGCCAAGACCAGGGAAAACACCGTGTGTGTCAGAGGAAAGCACTTCCCAGTGAGCAGGCACAAAGTGACAATTGACTTGCAGCAACCCCATCAGCTTGAAGTGTAATTTGTTGTGTGAGAAACCCATTGGAAACAACCACTTCAGCTGTTCAAAGGCATCCCTGCCACTGCACGCCTTGTCCTTTTGATTTATGCTTCCCTGCGTTTCATAGGATGTGGCAGTACTTTATCAGCTGGAGGACCCTGCACAGATAAACAGCTCGGCCTTACAGAAGTAAACATGTCAAGCAGTGACAAGCGTTTCCTTCACTAAGGACGGAGCGACTGATGCAGTTCCAATTGTCCTACTCTGGCTGGAGGCACTAATCCCACGATCAGTCATATGCAAGAAACTGGATCACCATCTGAACGTGGGCCCAGGTAATGCAGGAGCTGTCAGGTGGCAGGTGGGCACACTGGGAGCAGGGCATTAGAGCTGCCAGACAGGTCTGAAGTTCCCTTGTCACACAGATCTAACCTCGTCAGGTATAAGACGTGCTTGCAGAGGTCCTAAACATCCCCCAAAGGGGATGACTTCCCTGAGACTTAACAGAAGTTTGTAGTTAGATGCTTCCTTTAAAGAGATGTCAGTGTCAGCCAAGTTTAACAGCGGAACACCACAAACCTCAGCTCCAAGATATGGAGAAATTGCTTCGAAGGTGCGCACAGAGCACTCTGGAAGGTGCTAGATTGTGATGTGCTGAACTTAGAATGGAGTCATAGAATCAACTCCATTGATCATCAGGTCTAACCATCACCCCAGCAGTGCCAAAGCCACCACTAAACCATGTCACTAAGAGCCTCATCTACATGGTTTGGAACACTTCCAGGGATAGCGATTCCACACATTAATCTGCATTGTCAATTAGGAAATGTCCCTGTCCCCAAACCTTGACCGGGTTTCCCATGCCATGGGCCCCTTTGCTCTGCCCAGCCCAGCAGCATGTCACAGGGCTCTAGGGGTTCACCTCAGGCCACTGCAGCACCAGGACATGAAACTGATCATCCATGGAGCAAACAACAGGGAATCGGTCTGGCACGAGAGACACTGCTGGGCTTTGGGCAAACAAAATACATTTCAGTGTTCACAAACTTTGTATTTTAGGTATTATAGAAAACGTCAACAAAAATAGAAAGTTTAGATATTGGAATTTTCCATCTCTTGGAAACCTACATTTTTCTTCAGCTTTCCTGTAAAAGAGTTATTAAAGAGGAGAGTTATTGAATCCCTGGCGTTGCTTTCTCCAGCTACTGCAAATTTGCCCCACACAGCTCCTTCTCCCTTCCCCTGCCATCCAAACCAGCTCACGCTGTGTGGGATCAAGGCACGCCAATCAGAACAGCAGAAAACACAATATCTGATGACTTCAGGGTGGAACCATTCATGGGTGAGAATCTGAACAAAGTGTTAAAATTTAGAACAAAATAAAAGCCCATTCCATTTATTTCTGTTGCCAAGCTCTGCAGTTATTTCCTTCCTTTCTAACCCTTCTCACAGGTAATCACAGAGTGGGCTTTGCTCCTCTAGCTGAATGGAAAGGGTGACTGTGTACTGTGTCTTTGAACTGCTGCTGCTGGTTACGCCTGGTTAAGGGTAATTACACTTTGGTAATGGTTATTACTCACAGGCTCCTGACCCACTCGTCCAACTGCAGCTCCACCTCCCTGGGTTTTCTTGTCTGAGGACTGCTCTGCAGTTGGGTTTATAACCTTGGCAGATGATCTCCACTGCAGAAATGTCCCAGTGCTAGTGGTACTTCTGCCAAACTTAACACAACTGCTATCAGGAAGGCAGAGAATAAAGTGGGTGTTGCTGTGAGGCGTGAAGGTGCTAAGTCTTTCCTCCTGCCTTAACAGCAGCAGCTTCATGGCCCAAAAATAAGAAGTCCTCTCCAGCATAAGGGTGCTCATGTGGGTCTTGGAGCAAAGGGCATACAGGGCTGGGGCTGGGCAGTAATTAGGTTTCCTGTGCTATTACAGGTTCAGGTTAAGGGATGAGGTGATGCCATCACTTGGGTTTCATTAAGCGTCTTAAACCCGGTGTGCGTTGATAGGAAATGCACTGAAAATGGATGGTAAATCCCGGACCACGGCACAACAGAGCAGCCCAGCAAGAGGAATAGTTTTAGGCAACAGAAGGACACATGAAAACACCTTCAAAGGAGGCTGGAAGAGCTTGTTTGGCCCAGTTACCGCTCCCTGTCACACAGCTCCTAGCTGTCTCTTACTGCCAGAAGCTGTTGCCCTGGCTCCTTCAGCATCACTCCCTTGGGATACAAGAGTTGAGCTTCCACAGACCACTTAAATGACATCATTAACATTTGTCATCTAAATTTGTCACTTCAGATCACAACTTTAGAGACCACACTGGAGCAGACGCAACAGACCAAACACAAAGCTGATGGAGAACTAAGAAGAACTATGCATTACTCCCATAAATACCACAAAACTGGGGAAAATGTTAGAGAACATACTTCTATCCAAAACCAAAGCGGGATCTAACTCTAGAAGTCTATAAAATGCTTCAGCTGCACCATTTTCACTTAAAAAAGACCCAGAAGGAATTTGCTTTCCATCAAGATGTCAAAATTAGTGGTGAGACTGAAACGACTCTTTCTCTCCTCTCTCCAGGCAGCAGTAAGGGTGCCACTGCCTGAGGGGTGGCAACATCCTGAAGGGCTCCTTGGCACAGCACACCCCTTACAGCTGCTTCATCAGGGAGCAGCTAAGGTCTGTGCTAACACTAACGATCCCCTTGGAAGCTGCCAGATTGGGAAAGGAGCAACACTGCCACTTCAGGATGAAGGCAAGCAAAGAAACGTGTCCCGGGTAGGATCATGGAGCAAAGCAAACATCCCAAGAGCTCCTGGCAGGCGGCTGGGGCTCCTGGTCCCTCTGGTGGGGTCTGGCTTACCAGAAGGAGCACACAAGTCCCAGTGAGGCTGCGGCAGCCCCGGGCATCGGCACTAATGAAGCTGCCCTCATTCCCTTTCTCTTTTCTTTTCCCAGGTTGGAGCCCCCCATCCCACCAGAATGCACTTGAAAGAACAAGATACTTCCTTTGTACCGGGAAACAAATGATGATTAATGTGTTAGTTGTAATTAATCTGCGATGACAGATTAGCAGAGCAGTGGCAGTGTCGTTTGGTGCTGCAGGAGCCGGTGCTGATAGGACAGCTGGTGAGAGGGGACACCAAATTCAATTTGCTCCTCATTTGCATACATATGACAACCATCTGTGCTAATAGCACTGCAATGTCTCTATTAGGCTCTCTTCTAGTGTGCCAGCTCACCTAGACTCCAATTAGGCCTTTAAGTGAGAAAGCTTAAAGCATAAATATTTGCAGACGGGAAGCACTGTGCACTCACTGCCTTTCCCTTCCTGCTGAAGCCTGAATCCTCTCTAATACCTGAGCTAAGATGCTCTGCTGCAATTTAGCACCTGCTAATGACATGCTGAGTGCAACCACCAGATTAACTCCACCAGCCCCAAAAATGCCTTGAGCCATGCAAGAAGACCCCAAAAAGAGCTGCAAAGGCTGATTGAAATCAAGTCTTGGAACAGGGAAAGAAGCTTTGATCATAGGGGCTCATGTCTGCCCTACCTTTTCACCTAAATTTGGGATCTTTCAGGCTTGTAAGCACAGGAGTGCTCCCCCCACGGGTAAAAGCAGCAGGGAAGAGGCACTGTATGGGAGGTCACTGCTGCAAAGGTTGTCCCCTGCCCGGGTTTCATCTGACACTAACCAGCTGCCATGAAGCCAACTGTGCACATGCAGCATGAGCACACATCTGGCTCGGGCTGTGTGTGTGCCATGGGCATTTGTTCCAAGCAGCCATTTATTTCTGTACATGCCTTTCAAAAATAGCAGTCCCAAGGTCCCCTGGAAGCTAATTAGGGAACCAGTTAATTAATGAGCTGGTTCCCTACCCAGTTCTTCCTGTTCTTGCCATCAAGGTGATTCCTGCAGTATTGAGTTTGTTCACTTTTGCCCTAACCTTAACCCCTCAATGGACTGAGAGCCCAAGGAAGGACTGGGCAGGAGAAAGGACACTACAGGATCTAGCTATATCCACAACCAGGGATGCAGCAGTGCCACCAGCCAACCTAGAGCTGGGCTGCTGCTCCAGGCACCATGTAGGTCCCTTCAATATGACCAACTGGAAATCAGCCATGCAGTGTGAAGTAGCAGCTACTTCTGCCACTATCCAAATTGGTACCTTCATATGGTTCAGTGATGCAAGGAGAGATGTTTCTGCAGCCTGACCAGGAAACCAAGCCCAAATCCTGCATCCCAGGCCAGTTCAACAGCATGGCACTGGGTTAACCCTGTGGAGACCACACTGCTCTTGGTTCCAGCACAGGTTCATGAAGCATTACCTATAGCATCCATATGTCAGCTCAGACTGCACTGCCCCTGTCCTGTTACCCCCCATTGCTATTTCTTATCTCTGCAGAAGAACCCTTGCAAGACATTTTCATTGCTGGGCATCAGAACAGACAGTTACTGCTGCCCCTCTGCTTGATCAGGGGGATGTTTCCCATCCATGGTCCAGGTCATGTGGCCCAAATCCTCCCATCAGCTACCAAGCAGCGTCTGGCACAGCCCAGCTCCCCCAGAGAAGCAGAGGATGCTGAGGGACCCACCACCAGTGCCCACCAGCTTGGATCCCTCTCCAGAAACAACCTGGGCAATGCAGCAGGCAGCACTGAGCATCCCCTGCAGCCCCACATCCCATTACTGAGGAAGCGGCAATGCCCAAAAGGGTGAAGTACTGTGCCCTGCAGGACCAGTCTGCAGTGTCTCAACACAGAGCCTTCTCTGTGGTTTTGAAGGCACAACTGCTTTTAAGAGACACCAGTTCTTCTACCTCTAAACAGGATTTCTGATACCAAACCCTAACACAATAAACAGTCAGGAACTCATTTGTATGGGTGCATGCAGAGCTCAGGTGTGCCAGACCATTATGGTGATGCTTATGTCTGCTTTGAAGGAAGTTCCTACTGTGTTTAATGGGAAACCACTTCCCACCTCTGCTCCATCCAGCACAGGACACTGGTTGTGCAAGGCAGGCGTTAAGGGCTCCTCCTCTAAAACACTACAGCACACACACACTGCATTGTTGGGAGGCATGGGGAACAAAGGAAATACAACTCAAAGCCTTTGAATGCTTCATTTAAGCCCAAACCACCTACACACCCACCTTGTTGCCATCAATTAAATATAGGCCAGAAGTTTACAGATCAAAGATAACAGAAGGATACTGCAACTGCTCCAAACCCAGGTATTAAATAAAGCCACAACTTCAGACATAAAGCAGCACTTTAAGGAGTCCAAAGAGAATAAAGTGTGAAAATATGTAACCAAAATCTTCAGACCACCTTAACTCCACCCTCCAGTGATACCACACATGATACAGCGATGACCAAGGTATACTCCTCCCTATGAAGGCCAACAGGTTAAATATTGCTTGTCCTTGTGCCCACTTAAACCATGGAGATATTTATCCTGAATGAAGAAATTCTTACCCTCCACTGGCATATACAGTTTGCAGATTTATTGGTTGGGGGGTTTTTATGTAAAGAGAAAAACTTCCATTACACGCATTACATGCTTTCTATATACAAAACATTCCCCCAACACACTGCCTGTTATCTCTGCTGTCTATGGAGACAGACTGACAGCGCTTCAACCTAAACCCAGCTGCAGTTGCCTGACCTGACAGCATTAGCATTACATGACTTATATTTTTGCCCATTCTTTTTCAACTCTTGTTGATCCAGATCATGAGCTATCAGAACATTAATTAACAAAGTCATCATGGCACTCAAAAAAGAGACCAACAAATGTCACAGTCCTGTGCAACTGGTATGAATTAGGAGATTTGTTTGTATGAGTTTGAGTGTTTCTTATGAAAAGGGAAATATTCAGGCTCAAAGACTGGGAATGATGGAGAAGCTGCCACATCCCTGCTCTGCTGTATCTGGATGTGCCGGGTACCAGCAGGATTCAATTCCTGAACAGCAGATAACTCACTGGAGAATTACAGCCATGAAAGAGGGAAACAGAATCCCAGACAGGTTTGGGTTGGAAAGGACCTTAAGATCATCCAGTTCCAACCCCCTGCCATGGGCACAGGTGCCTCACACTAGACCATTTGCCCAAGGCTCTGTCCAAACTGGCCTTGAACACTGCCAGGGATGGGGCAGCCACAACTTCCTTGGGCAACCTCAACCTGTTCCAGCGCCTCACCACCCTCACAGTAAAGAACTTCTTCCTTATATCCCACCTGAACTGTCCCATAAGCAAGGATGTCCTGACACGGAAAGCAGACACGCTCACACCAATTCGGGCATATCATGTAAATGGCAAGTTAGCAAGATTTGCAGCCAACAGAATAGATTTTTTGCAGTCAGAGCCTTGCAATGTCTTACCTCATGAAAAAAATACTGTAAAAGCCCCCCAACATCATGTATTATCTAGGCTAAATCCTCAAC
Organism: Amazona ochrocephala; assembly: GCA_039720435.1. NCBI lineage: Eukaryota > Metazoa > Chordata > Aves > Psittaciformes > Psittacidae > Amazona > Amazona ochrocephala. The sequence continues at coordinate 87,635,151 of CM077879.1, forward strand.
GCACGTAATCGGAACCCCAACTACACACCCACTGCTCTGCACACCGTCCCTGCTGGGCAGCCCATCACCGAGCACCCAGCACAACCACCAGCAAAGCATCCTTTCCCCGAGTATCTGGATCACCAGGAGCATACTGTGCATGGAGCCGATGGGGATGGGACCTGGCTCCATCTTTCCAGCTCTGGCCACACATACATGGGACAAACCACAGCTTTTTTCCTCTCCCAGAAGCAAAGGCAGCTCTGGGGGGCTCAGCTGGTGCAAAACCAAAGGACAAGCCTTTCCTCTTCTTCCTTTTCTGCATGCACATGTACAAATCATGAACACACAGCTGAGAGCATGCAGCCATGCAAGAGGGGTGCTGGCATGGCAGACACCGGGACAAACACTGCACGACCACTGATGGGTTTGCTTGTGCCCACAAAGCACCATGTATCCCCACCATGGTCAAAGGCAGAGCTCTGCTCCAAAGCCCATCCAAGCCCTTGCCTTCAGAGTTAAACACACGATCCCACCAGCACACTGTTCCCACAATTAATATAAGATGTCATGCTCTTAAGGGGTGAGTTATGTGTGTAGGAAAGAAGATTGATCCGATAAATAATGCAGTCCCCCGGTGGCACTTCTGAATGAGACAGCACTGCTCTCATTTGCAAGGAACATGCTAATTACCCTTCACCAGGGAGACTCCCCTCATCCCACAGCCATGGCGCATCCTGATGGCTTTAAGCACGTCTGTCTGCTGCTTTAATCAGCAGCAGCTCCACGCTGTCACTAACACTTCCAAGCCAAACAGCGAATAAATGTTGACAAAATACTCCCCGACACTCACATTCGAGAGATGCAAAGCTCCTTGTTTGCATCTCTGCTTGCAAGGGACAAACCCCAGTGAACCCTGGCAGACCTGGTTTATGGGGGGACGGCCAGCAGGACCAGGGCACCCTTATAGGGAGGGATGGGGTGTGGGTTTGACAGTGCCCTCTTGTGCAAAGAAGAAATAGAAGCAGCAAAGACGTTTTGTTTCCCCTCACCCCAGAAGGAGTATTCATCACATGTATTTGGGAGCCTGGGGCTCATGTCACCAACTTCCCTCATGGCCTTGGCTGAGTTTCTTTACTCCTTGTGCAAAAATTACACCGTGCACAGCATGAACAAGGGCTTTGGGAGATAATTCCCATTTTTACCCAAGGAATGCTGCCACATCAGGGAGAAGCTAAAATAATCACCAGCAACAGTGATTCATTGCTCCCAGGACCGTCCCCCCCATCAGGAACAGGCAGCCTGTGGTAGGTCCTGTGCAGACATCTCTGCCCCTGAGATTACAGAGCCTAATTGCAGCCCAAAGGCATGCCCGAACACACACACACCGTGCTTCAAGGAGATGGGGCAAATCTGCTCCTGGGGATATGGTAGAGGAATTCATTGTGGTTTTATTGCTGCAATGAGCAACCGAGAGTGGTGAGGAAGGACTGGGCAGGGTCAGCCCAAGAGCCTGGGACCTGCTGGGGGGTTATGGTGAGTACTGCTGGCATCTCACCAACTGCCCTGCAAGGATGTGCATCAACGCTGAGCCCAGCATTGACCTCACCAGCACGAACCTCCTTCCCTCTCAACGTGGGGGGCCTTTTCCTGAACAGATATTAGCCAGGATGGGCTGTGGGATGTCCTCTCCGGGGTGAGAAGTGTCCCAGACGCTGAACCAAGATCATTTCTACAACCACACAGGAAATTCTCCACTGTTCTACTCACACTATGCTCATCAGCTTGCAGAGAAATCCCACCCATGCTCATTTTAAGAGCCCGAATCCCTATTTATGCCCTTACCCTTTTAGGTATCCTTACCTCCTCTGATACTGCAAAGGTGGAGGACAAGGCCAGAAGCATCTACATTAGGTCTTTTCATTCCCTCATTGCAGAGAAGTTTGGACCAGATGACCTTTGAAGGTCCTTTCCAATCCAAACTATTCTATGATGCTACTCCCCTTTCTGCTCCCACTGATGCTCACTGAGACGGATGGTCCCATTCCTCCTTCCCATCACAGTGCCCCATAATCTAGTTTCTTGTCAACACCAGAGCTATGTTAATTAGTGACTCATTAATTTTTCAGTTCACTGGTTGAATGAGAAGGGGGGAAAAAGCCCCCATTCACATTGTAGACACCAAAACTTGGTTTCACCCGAACTGCAACACTTCATTCCTATTCCGTAAAGCTCTTTGGAGGTGACATTTTCAAACAGAAATAGTTTGAAACAGAATGATCTGAGCAAAGTTGAAATGAAGCTTTCTGACTTCCTTGCATTTTGGGGTTGCCCCCTCCTCGTGTGAAGGGGAATGGGCTGAGAAATGATTGGATGAATTTGACCTAAATGGAAGAATCGAGCTGACTGTGCCTCCATTGTTTCTACAACAGTGACATCAAACATTTATCATTTATGCCATTGTTGCAATGGTAGAATTACTGTTAAAGCTGTTAGGGAGAAACTGAGCATTACTGTAAGGAATCAGCTGCTACCCTGCATTCCAATGCACACAGATTTACGGGCATGTATCACATCCCTACCTGGCAGTGCTTTCTGGCGGTCCCATCTTACCTATTGCCACAACACAGCAAGAGCAGTGTTTGCCTCTGGAACAAGGATATGAGCTCTTCTGAAGGCAGAAAATTGCTCCGAGTGTCCCTGACTGCTGGGACTTGGTTGAAATATTTAGTGCATCAGGCAGTACGCAGCCAGCAGACGGTCCAAACCTCCTTTTCTCCCCCTAGACGAATGCACAGCTCTGTGACGCCTTCAGACCCTGTCCCTGCCTCCTGACCAAACTGCATGGCAATTTTAAGTTGAAACCTTGTCTTTTCCCAGCTCCCCAGAAGGTGACATTCCGAAAGCATCCATGACCAAGCAGCGATCAAGCAGGGAAGGAGGAAATTGGAAAAGTGGAGAAGAATGCCCCAGCTTTATGCCTATTACATCTAAATTTGTGAATTGGAAGCATTTAGTGAGGTGTAAGCGAGCGCCTCCCACGACCCTCAGCTCAGGGGAATCCACAGCACAAGAAATGGATTATTACAAATTCCATTACTTTTAGTGGCCTGATTTCTCTTAAAAGCTTCTCCACCAGACTTGTCTTCTCCTGTTACAGCTTGCTGCAAGCTCACACCATCTCCCCTGAGCAAAAGAAGGCCCCTTTGAGTTCAATTCTGCCAGCACAGCTCCAATGTGGAAGCGCTCACACTGCAATAAGCCCAAAGCAGCCTTCTGAAAACTGCCTTTCAGCACAGCATCCCCTGTAGCAAAAAAGTGCCATATGAAAGCTTAGAATCTGATGGCTTAAGGATTGCACTGCCTGGAAGTGTGCATTTGTTAAAATCAGTGCATTTTTGTGGTTGGATTTGTTGCTATGAACCAACTGACGTGTCACTTGATCCACAATAGCCAAGAGGAAGCACGTAGGGCTGCCTTTTGGGGAGACCCCTCACAGGAGGGCCAAGGCTGATGGGTGACACTTCACTTTCATCACAACCATACTGAAGAGTCATTTTGGGGTATTTGAAGATTGAGCCCTGGTTTGGTTTTGCAAGTCAAAAGCATCTCCTTGAACTTCACCATGGAACTGCTCAGCCTTTTGTTTCCTGAACAACGTATCACGAAATCAAAACGGTACAACTGGTTGTGGGTATTAATTACAGCGCATTCTGCTTTTTACTGCTTGTAAAACTCCAGATGCTTCGCTTGCTGAATCACATAGGAGCATTATCTTGTTTAAAATGAAATTACATGTTCCTGTCTCTTGTGGTTTGAAAGGAGAGCGCCCACAGGAAACAAGCACATCCTCACCGCTCTGAAACCAAGTAGCAGATGAAAAACCCCAAACTTATTGTGTCTAAAAATACATGTTTTAATGTTAAAGCTGATCTCAGGAGTTTTCAGGCTGACTCAGGGCTCTTTTGCCTCCTGCCTTTTCACATTCCCAGGCTGGAACACAGACAGTGCTCTCCCTCTTCCTTAGGGGAATTCACTTTGGATTTTGCTGTTTCCAGTTACTCAGTGCTGAAGATGCGGGTGGTAGAGCTGCTCCTCCTGCACAAAGCAGCCATACACTATATACTCGCCTGCATCATTTCTCTAGCTCCTGCATCAGGTAGATCTACTGCCTGCCTTAGTTTCAGTCTCATTTCTTTTTACTCAGTCCTCCCTATTTCACAGTCTCTGCTTTTATCCTCGGAATAAATTAATCTCTAGTGCCTTTTCTCAGTCTTACATCACTCTGAGGCACCAAGCTCCATCCCTTCCCAAGCCTGCTCCTCCATCTCCCTCATGAAGCTCTTCTGAGCTTTTAGTCACTTGTGCTCAACCCTTCAGTCCCAACTTTCATTTTTTAAAGTGGTTTATGGCCTCTGCAATCTAGTCAGACATTACTGAATGAGGCTAGGGTTTGTCTCGTCAGCTTTTCCAGTGAGGTTATAAATCTGCTTGTGAAACGTGAATCTGATGAGAGGTTTGAGGAGGAGCAGGACTTTACTCCTAACAGGCTGCAGATGCCTATGGCTCGGAATCTCAGATGAGATCCATCTGAAATGTAATTTATTTCCTCTGGAATGCATAGCAGGTGGGGATGCTGTGAGGATTCTTCAAGCACAGCAAGTGGGCTCTGCCCAGAGGTACAGTGCAGCCAGGACAGCCTCCTGCAGTGTTTTCTGGTTAAGGTGATACTTAAACCCGTGGAACTTTAAATCCCATTATTTTACATGAAGCATAACCACTGTCCAATAGACGAAGATGGTCCAGAGTGGTCAAATGGCATTAATTCCATGAAACAACACTGTCCAACCTGCCACCTCCACCACAGCAGACATGAGCCAAAGCTTGCTGCAGAAGGAACAAGGACCCATCCCATACTGGGGGAGACACATGCAAGGGGAAGAACAACTGAGGTAGCTCTTCAATGCATGGCAATAGTTACCTAGGTTTTAGCCAGAGCATGCTGACAAGATTACACTTAATCCAAAACCTGTAAATGGGCAGCTACCTGCTCCATGTAGCAGTAGGACGGGGGGACCCCACGCTAGAATCTGCTCTTGCCACAAGAAGGATGCATTAGAAATTACCTGTAAATAGTCCCTCAGCACCCACTTTTAATGCTGAAAACCAAAGCCCTGTGGTTCCCTGCATAACCAGAGCTCACGGTTAAGGCAGCAGCATGCAGCTTGCCCATGGAGCTGGGCTATTTCCTCAATGTGGATTTATACATGCAGCAACAGGCAACTACCCCTCCCAGTCCCACCCCTGCTTGCCCAGCAGGACACAGCCATGTTCAGCAGTGGGGATTGCCATCACCCTAGGGAACCTTCAGCATCATCCACAGCACCCAAACCCCACCACTGCACAGGGAGCCCAAGCTGCATCCCATACACCTCAACACCCCTCATCAACCACACCAGAAAGTCAAGGAACCAAATGCATTTTTATGTTATAAAGCATTAAGTGCCACAAATAAAGAACAGCCAAAGCCTGCCCACTGCGCTCTTGCTGCACCTATAAAATCTGGGATCTAAGGAAGATATTCTTCAGCCCCATCTACTGGCACCTTATCTGTCAGCTCTTTGTACACCACACATACAGATGCAGGTGTCCCCAGACCAGCACCCTGCACCCAGCATTGCCTTTGAATGTCACAACTGGCTGAGGGAAACCTAGCAAGGACTTAAAAAATGAGCATTCAGATCTCTCGCCATTAAAGCATGTCACTATGAGTTTTATGGAGAAGGAGCATGAGCACAAGCCATAAGTTAGGCAGGCACATAAAGAAAGAATAACCTTTGGACAAGCTTTTCCTGAAAATGCAGCATTTCCTTGGAACAGAGTCCAGTGGGGAGCATTATCATGGGAAGATTTACTTCCACAGGGGTGCCAGGCTTTTAATATCACCCATTTAAATAATGCACATTTAAAAAGGTTATTTTACTGTGAGGAAAGGTTAACACTATTGTTAGTTCTCTCCAGTCTACCCTGGATCAAGTGCCTCATGACATCCGGGAGCACAAGATATAAATGTGGCATTACCTGGCTCCGGCAGAGCTGTGTCAGACAGTGGCAGTGGATGAAGGGCAGAAGTAGGAGACCCACGAGATGCTGTCTTGCTGCAGAGTTTCCTCTTGGAGAGTTTCTGGTTAAGGGGGTCAGCTTGGCTATTGGTTCAGGTCTTGGGTCTTCTGAATTCACCATCTCAACCCTGTACCTGGGCAAGAGAAGCACAAAATGCTGCTTGTTAGAAGGCATCCCCCACTGGCCCCAGCAAGCTGCAGTTTACCGTCATGGAATCATAGAATAGTTTGGGTTGGAAAGGACCTTAAGATCATCCAGTTCCAACCCCCTTGTCATGGGCAGGGACACCTCACACTAAACCATGCCATCCAAGGCTATGTCCAACCTGGCCTTGAATGCCGCCAGCAATGGAGCATTCACAGCTTCCTTGGGCAACCCATTCCACTGCCTCACCACCCTCACAGTAAAGAATTTCTTCCTCATATCCAATCTAAACTTCCCCTGCTTAAGTTTGAACCCATTACCCCTTGTCCTATCACTACAGTCCCTAATGAAGAGTCCCTCCCCAGCATCCCTGTAGGCCCCCTTCAGACACTGGAAGGCTGCTATGAGGTCTCCACGCAGCCTTCTCTTCTCCAGGCTGAACAGCCCCAACTTTCTCATCCTATCTTCATACGAGAGGTGCTCCAGTCCCCTCATCATCCTCGTGGCCCTCCTCTGCGCTTGTTCCAAGAGTTCCATGTCCTTTTTATGTTGAGGACACCAGAACTGCACACAATACTCCAAGTGAGGTCTCAGGAGAGCAGAGTAAATGGGCAGGAGCACCTCCCTCGACCTGCTGGTCACACTCCTTTTGATGCAGCCCAGGATACGGTTGGCTTTCTGGGCTGCGAGCGCACACTGCCGGCTCATGTTCATTTTCTCATCAACCAACATCCCCAAGTCCTTCTCTGCAGGGTTGCTCTGAATCTCTTCCCTGCCCAACCTGTAGCTGTGCCTGGGATTGCTCCTCTCATCCCTTTCTCGCAGCAAAGCAGCAAGGGGCTTACACAGAGGTCTGGAGGAACTACACCAGTTAAATAGCCTTGGATGTTCATGCAGACCATGGTGCCTAGTGCTGCAGAGTATCAAATCTTGGATAAAGTATGCTGGAAAGTCATTGACTGTTCTATTGACACTCAGAAAACATAAGGTGGAGAACATGCTATAGGAAAGGTGCACAGCTCAACACTTTGCTGTGGCGTGGACACATCCTCAAAAGACTGCACAGAGCAGGTCACATCAAACCTATTTCCTTCCCACATGCTTTCCCAATCACCTCCCCCCATCCCACCACTTCTGTTCTGTCATCTTCTGGTTTCAGTTTATCACCAGCTTGGCCACTGATTCAGTAGTGTTGCTGATCAGTTTGCATTAGCTCTGTTACTTGCTGAGGGCTATTAAAGCAGCTGGCAGGTATGGACTGACATCCATCAGCCATGCCCCTGCTCTCACTTAAGCTCATTTTCCTCTTCCCTTGGCACAACACAGTCAAAGGCAAAGATATTCCCCTCCTGCTCTGCACACTGAAGCAGGGAAGGGGTCTAGCAGCAGGAAGGACATATTCACAGTATAGAGCTAGGAAAATAAGAGATGTTATGGTCTGATACAAAGCCTAAACTGGTACATACATGAGCATTACAGTCCAGTTCGTCTGAGTTCTATTCTCTCTTCTAGAATGAATCTGAAAGCATTAGCTGCTGTGTACCTAGCCATCTGCTTGCCAGGCAAGCATAAGCTCTGGGAACTAGGGTGGGCTTGGTAGGCAGCAGAGAGCTGGCAGCAGGAGAGTCCTAGCAGAAGGCAGCTCCTCCAGCCAGCATGACCAAGCACCCCTACAAGCCACTTAGACCCAGCAGATACAGGGCAGGAAAGCTTACTTTGTAAATCAGCCTTTATCAAGACAGCAAATAGGCTCTTGCAGCAGCCTCTGAAGATCTCGTGGCACTAGAGAATAGCCGCATCTCCAAAAATCCAAAGGACAGGCAGGCTTCTGCAACACCCTGCATATCTACAAGCAGAAAGAGCAGCAAAGGTACAGCAATCAGGATACCAGTCTAGAAAGAACACTTGAGGAGAAGCATTTACTTCCCCAAACTTGCCTATATTCAATATGAACACTTGAGACACATAACACCAGGAAATTAAAACAGAAGAGCCCACAACAGTCCTTAAGGCTAACCCCCCTAAAGAAATAGCTGGGGCTCTAACTCAGCTTTAATAGCTGAGGGAACCTCTCTGCCCCCAGCTGAGACCCATCAGCCACTAACGAGCCCTCTAGAAAAATACCCTGGCATGGGGGGGCCTGCTTCTTTTGAAGCTTCAGAAGAAACAACAGGGTGCTGCTTTTTCTCATAAGATGCTGTGTCTTAGTTCAGTAAAAAGAAGCATTTTATGTATGCTACTGTTTCTATTGGGCGTGTAAAGCTTGCACACAAGAAAGTCTTCCTCAAGCTAGCCTTATCAACTCAAATTTTGCAGCAGACACAATGGAGGTTGAAGGTATCGCAAGGTGACCAGCCACAGCCCTGAATCAGTCTCTGGTTCCTGCTTGCAAACAGCTGGTGCTGCAAGGATGAAGGAGGATTTAAAAGCTGGTTCTGAGATGAACAGCCTAGGAAGCTGGGTGTACTGTTGGACAGCAGGAATTGAGATGGCAAGTGGTGTATGGAGAGAAGAAAGCTGAAGCTAGAGGAGAAGCTTAGTAGATGTGCTACTGAAAGAACTAGTGTGAGCAGGGAAACTGGACTTTTCTGCTTACTGCAGGATAACGTCATAAAAGGAATCTTTTGCCTTAAAGCAAAACACTGGGTGAAAAAGATGCGTTTCTGCAAGACAAAGTGTTCCTGGATAAGACAATCAACACAAACTATTTCTTAGTTTATATCAACCTGTATTAAGGTGGTGCTGGTGGAAGCTGCAGCAGCTGATGCCCATGCAGGGATGGTGCTAAAATCACTATCTCTTGAATCACCAAAAGCTATGCTTTGGAACTCATACATGCTGGACTGGTGCTATGCCAATGGCTATGCCATACAACCTTGTATTTGTAACCACGTATTGCTTCTGCACTGAAATCCTGTAATGTGCTCATTGGCTCCATGGAGAAGCTTCTCCTTGGCCAAGCCCTGGTACGTCTGCAGGTGAAGACCATGGGGATACTCCAGGCTGAAGGATTCCAGGTGAGTCTGGATGAATATCTCCAGTATATGCTGCTGTGAGCTGTCTCAGCTCTATTGTTAGTTAGCTAATGAGCCTCCTCACTAAATCATTAGCTCTCTCTGCTCCTTGTTAACCTTTTCTCCCAACCTCATCAAGAGATATGAGGAAACATGCATCATATAGAAGGGGAAGGTCTATCTTTTCATTCTTTGATTTACTGATGTACTAACCTGCAATGCTTTCTGGGATGAAGCTTTTTCGCACTGTAACCCTACTGTCTTTGGCAATATTACAGATGGGACAAATTTATCTCACTTAGTGGAAAAAGGTGGCCTATGGAGGAAGGGAGGGAAGGGTTTGCTGATTCCAGACCTGGAATTAGACTTCTTCAAGCAGGAAAAATTGATAGAGGGTGGATTTACGAGGGATCCACTGGGAACAGCCTAGTCAGCTATACAGGGTGGTTTGCAGTCTGCAATCCCAGCACATTCTGCAGCTCATCTGTGGTTTAACTTAATTTACTTCAGTAGGGATTTTTGTTGCATTTGGAACATCAATTTGGAATTTAATACAGTGGCATCATACCTACCTGTTTGTGATAAGCACAGCAAAGGACTTTATTGAAATGGCTAATCAGGAAGTATTGCAGCAGTTGCTGCTTTGATTTGCTTTATCCAGGGGTACAGCCCACTGTCTAGCCATGGCTATGTTGCTGTTGTGGCTTAGCTGAGCAGCTCTGCTTGAAGCCAAGTGACTTGATGGTGTTCTGTGGCACATTTTCCCTCTTGGCTACCTATGAAGGTGATGGAGCAGGCTCCCACAAGATACCCAGTAGCAAAGCAGGGAACTGGCTCTCCAAGGTGTTGGTCTTCTTGATCTGCAATCTGCTGGAGCAGGGAAGGACTCTCCTCACCAGTAAAACTTCAAGGATCTTGGAATTGTTTTGCAGATTCTGTTTGGAGATGTCCCAGCTTCCAGAGGCTTCTCTTGCCCCAGTCAAACCATAGAGCGCAATATGTTTAAGACTGGCTGGTTTAACAATTAAGCTGTGGTCAGATACTTCAGGTAGGTTAAGCCATTCCGTGGCATGAGTCAGCACACCTTCTTTTGAATATCAGCCTTGCTGTTTTACATCACTCGCCCTTTATGTGGTTTCTGGATTTCTCTTTCCAAGCCCTGTGGCTTCAGCCTGGGCCCATGTTTATATCTCTAGAGTGCAATAAATTCTTTGCTATATCTTTTGCCTCATTTAAAAGCACCTTGTAGCAATGGCCTGAGCAAATGGCTCTGAAAAGTTGTCCTTTCAGCTGTTGTCCAACGTGTTCTTGTTTAGTTGAGCAGATTCTCACCTGAGGATCCAGTTCTGGGATGGTTACATAAAATCCAGCTTCTATACTCTCTCCTTGCTCCATGGCAAGCACCATGGGGTTTGCATCCCTGTGACCAGCATCACCTTATGTGGCTGGGACATTAGAGGCTATTTGGTGGCATATGGGACCAGAAGATGAGCCTTTTGGGGATGGATCAGCCTAGCAAGTTGCAGTTGTCCAGGTATGCCTCAATGCCTGTCCTTGGGAATAGGGGTGAATAGTGCAGAGAGGAATTTGACCAAGCCCAATCCCATTAACCGAACCACACAACAATGTTAGAGGAAAGCAAAGCTATGCAGGCGTAGCTGCCTATGACCTGAGCTTGCTGTATGTCTCCCATTCACATGAATGAGATGTTCGTGTTTGCCTTCCATGGTATTCGGCTTTTTTCTGTCTGCTTCTCTGCCTGGAAGAGCACTGTTTTGCTGGGATGAAGTGGCAGGATGAAGCTCTAATGAGCAGAGGAGTGATTCAGGGATGTGGAGATCAGTGATCCTAGGCTAATGGGATGTATTCCCAGAGTGGTGGAAGGAAAAGCCTTCCCAGCTCTGTGAGTGCTTCCAAGGTTTTGTAAGTGTTCTCCAATGCTAGTGACAAACTGACAGCTCTTCTGGAGAACTAGGAAAACCCGGAGTAACTCACCAGGTAAGAGCCCTCGAGGGATTTAGGCTGTGCTATGAAGATGGATGGATAGACAAGTGCACGGCCATGAGCCTGTGAGCCCTTGCTGAATGGTGATGCCCCCAGTAGAACTGACCGGGTTGTCTGCAGCCTGAGTCAGAGGACTATTACTGTTGTGCTCGGTTGTTTTAAATAAACCCTGTACTGAGAAGGACTTGTGCGACTTCAACACGTGGTGTGAGAGGTCCTGGTGTGGCAGCAGGCGTGTAGCTGCTCCTATTCCTCCTAATGATTTTTGTTGTTTCAATGCAAGTGAAGGCAAACACAACATTACCCAGAATGACCAATTCTGAGTAATTTCTCACTGAAGACACTGATAGTCACATGGAGATGTGTAATCCTTTCAGACCAGGGAGTCCTCTTCACCTGCTGCTGGATGGCCTGCAAACAGCTGGTTCCAGATCACTTCAAAATCCAGACTTCTATCCAGATTAACTCAGGGTCTCAAAGATCAGATGGAATATGATGTATCTTGTGTTCAGTAGTTATAAGGTTTTTCTGTCCCTGGTCAGTACCGTTCAATGCAGACTTGATATGAGACAGTTTTTAGCTGGCTGAAGTTCCCAACTCGCTTTGTTCAAAACCCTGCTTCCTGGGGCCCTGTGGGCATGTGAGCACCTTGGCTTTTCCCAGGAGGGGAAAGCTGGAAGGGATGCTCAGGTGCACTGTTGGAAACAACCTACTCCCAAACTGGTGCTGAGTTAGAAGGACCAGCTTTGTCGTGGCAGACTCTGGAGTCAGCAGCGTTGGGCAGAGGGGCTTCACCCACACTTAGAGTCAAGCTTTAGAACTGCACTTGAGGCAACCACCTGATTTATTACTTAGTTAAAAATCTACCTACCACAGTGCCTGGCAGGGCTGTGCGCTGATGAGGTTAGCAAGTCAAATCCAAGGTCTGGATTTGAAAGGGGTTGGTAAGGGATAAGATTCATAACTGCTGTAATTACACAGGCTAGCAGTGGGGTGATTAAGATCTCCATCTGGGAAACAGAGCTGACCTGTTAGCATCCAGCCAGACCTGTGATGGCTGGGAGGCTGGTGATTGATGCTGTGGGGATTCGCTTTCCTAATGATTTTTGGGAAGCTGGTCTGTCACCTGAAGCTGTTTGCATCTGTAGATCAGCCTTGATCAGTTTGCAGACTGTGGTGTCTTGTTATTCCTGTTTGATTGCTGAACATATGTATTTGGGATGTATCAGTGCAGAGAAAGGAGTAAGGGGGAGGTAGAATACTCAAAGCAGCATTATGGATGCAAACATGAGGGGGACTCATGCAGTTCATGATACAAACATGAGGATGTGTTAACTGAGGGATGAATGAAATTGCAGCTAGCTGGGTAACTGCGAGGGTCAGCCATGCCTTGGAAGCCTGACATCTCCTTTTGCACTCTGAGATATCTGCTGTGCCCCACATGACCCTGGCTTTCTGTCCCTGCTGTCCCTTTGGCAGCTGGAGCATTGCTGGATGCGGTATTGCCTGACATGGTCTTGCAGCATGGGTTGTTCGATGTCATTTTGAACAGCTCCAACCTCCTTAGAGTGAATAAAGGAGGAAAATGAAGGTTATTTTTTATGCAGTTAGATTATCCATTGGGAAGCAGAGCTTGGAGGCTGTGTCTGATTGGTGCTGGGGTAACAGCATATGTGGATTTAGGGGGAACAAGGAGGGATGAGCCCCCTCCATGGCTTCAGGCCCCCTCTGGTTCTCTGTGGCTGTATCCCATGTGATGGAAGTCAGCTTTATGTACCAGCAGCCCCCACCCCATGCTTCCATCCTACCAGCTCTTTCCAGCCCTGGGAATAGATCCGAGCATGGAAGCTCTATGCACACTCCTTGTGAATGACCTCCTGATGATCTAACCCTTCTTGTCCCCTAGAAGAAGAGGAGAAGGGCAGGGAAAGGGAAAAGAGAGATGGGGCAGAGACGAGAGAAAGAAGAGGCAATGCTTTCTTGAGCATTGCAGCAACACAAGGAGAGGGCAACCACCCTCTTTGCACCGTAGCACAGAGGTCTTAAGGGTAGAGCAGAAACCCTCCCAAACTAAAGCTTTGCAGATCACCAAAGCAAGGCCACCCCTTCCAAGCTTCACCCATTAAGGACATCCCCTGGGCTCCAACCCTGCACCCAGGGCAGTACCTGGGCAGCATGGGGAGGTTTATGCAGGGAGAGGAGCTGCTGCCAGCGCAGCCCGGCAGCTGCAGAGGTGTGAAATGCTGACACACCAGCTGCCAGCACCATTTACATCAGCAAGATTGGTCTCTTAGGACAATAATGGATGTAGGACAAATGATGATGGTGAGCTGAAAGTGCTATTACTCATTATTGAAACTTGGGATTACTCTCTGGCCAGTGCTAAAACTATAAAGCCGGCAGCCAGTGGACAAGCCCTTGGTAACCTCTGCCACCGAACTAAAAGCTTTCGGAGGGGGAACAGAAGTGCTATAAATCTTGTGGGTGACGTTTAACATTTGTCAGAGAAACACTTTGGGCTTATTTTAATCTCTTTGTTTCAGAGAGTTCATCATAACAAATAACCGGTGCCTTGAGCCCGGGCAGTGAATCCCCCTCCTCTCCTGGCTCCAAATGGAAGCTCGAAGTGGCCCCTTAATAGAAAGGGCAGCTCTGCTCATCGGTGCCTCTTGTGCACTGTGTGGTCTGCCAGCCGCTCCTAAATGGATGCAATCCTTGCAGTGTTTACACGTGCTGCCTGTTATTGCAATGACACCGGGGTCTGCAAATGTTTTAACTTGATTCCCCCCCCCTTCCCAAAAAGAAGTCCATTAATCTTCCTCAATGCTTGGAAGGAAAGTAAATTATTTACAGTGTGGATGTTATAGGGGATTGTTCCTGCATTAACGTTTCATTTGGGAGTGTTAAATCTGTCTCTCATGCTAAGTTAGGGATTGGGTTTGTCAGGTGACTTGTTCACAGATGAATCCCATCCAAGCACACATCACCAGCACATCTTTCTCTGCCCAGTTCTCTCCCTGCCATGGAGGGATGCCCTGTGCTCCAAGTGAAACACAGGCAGGGGCCAAGGAGAAAAACCTTATAAAGTGTATTTTTAAGCTGAAAATTCCTGTACTTGCCTGAGTGAGAAGCAGCCTTGGCTAAAAAGAAAAGGCGATTTTGTGCTAACTTCTCACATATTGCTCTGCCAATGCACTGCCATTAGCATTCCTGCTATTTTTGTCCTGGCTTATTCAGGCCATGCTGTTCTGCTTGATGAGACTGGTGCTGGTAGGTGAATCAGTCAGTAATGCATTGGATTGGATTCTTTAAGAGTTGCGAAGCTTAAATTTCAATTAGGATGTCAGGAAAGAAGTGATCCTTGTTATTGTCCCCATGGTAGCCAAATGAAAGATGTATTTGTGTTCCCTGTGCTGGGCTGTCCTTGTTGCTGCTCCTCCCAGACCCATTCCTAGGAATGAAGGGAGCAGGCTGGTGTGTGACAAACTGGATAGGGGCTGCTTGTCCAAGCTCTGCAAGGTATTAGAGTCAGTTTTAGACATACCTGGAACTGTTGCATTTAAGTAATAGGGATTCGATGCTACTGCAAACAGCAGAGCTTTATCCTGGGGAAAGTTGTTAGAGATAAAACATAACTGAACAATAGCTGCCCCATGTTTTTGAGCACCGCGTGTGCTAGAGCAGCTGCTGTGGAACAGCCAGCGAGCTGTAAACTCACTGGCTTTTCTACATGCATTAACTTGTGTTGCCATATGCTGAGCATCAGGATTTCCAGGCTGTCTTCCGGCCGAGTGGGGCAACGACTTTCTCCTCTCTGTTACCATTAACCTTTCTGTGCTGCAATGACAGAGCAGGTTGCAAAGTGCCTTGAGAGCCTCTGCTGAAAAGCACTGGGTAAACATGCTGTAGAAACAGCATATACTTAAACCTTGACCACCACCAGCTCCCTGCTGCTTGTGCATGCGCAAATAAAAGCCAGGCTGTGATACTGACCTCTGTGCTCTCCAGAGAAGAGATGGATTTGAGGAGTGGATTGGAAAGCAGAGCTTAGAGGCAGGCAGGTTGGGGATGCCTGGAGTTGGGAGCCTGCAGTGGGTTTGACCAGGGAGGATGAGTCTGTTAATGGAAATATTGTCTCAGAGGTTCAGTGCTGCCAACCAACCTGCACATATGGTACCAGTTTTATTGATGCATGAATAAGATTAAACATGACACCTGTGTCCAAAGAATCCCTTGGTACCATTTAACTAACACTTAAAGCAGCTGCTTTTGAAAGATTACCTTCAGGCACAGGCCACCCAAGCAGAACAATATAATCACCTTCAGCACTTTCCCAGTTGCCGACAAATGGGAATTCTTGCCTTGTAGCAATATAATTAAACAATATTAGTGAAAGTCAAATAACAGGGCATTCAGTGCCTGGGTGTGCTCTCTGGCTGCGTGGCGGCTTCACTCATTCTACTGTTACCTGTGTGCTATGGGCATTAGATTACTGAGTTGCTGAGCTACTGGTGTGAGATCTAGCTGTTGATGTGAATCCACTGTTGGGCTATTCTGAAGTCTTCTATATTACTGTTTAAAAAAGTATATCTCCACCCTCAATAGAATAATCTTATGGCAACAGGCTAGGAATTAATTTCTTTTCTTACTGAGAGTCATGGTGTGGATTAAAGATGCATCTCCCTGCTCAATAATGAGCAAATAATTGAACTTTAGGTCTTATGTGAGTGCAAGAAACTTCTTCCTATGCTGGGAGTACTGTCAGTTTCCTTTTTCCTGATTTTTCCTGAAACTTCTGCTCCCTAATTATTAGTAACCACTCAGGAAAGGCTGCCATTTGGGAGTAACAGCAGGAAATACACGTTTCTCTATGGCAAGGTTACTTCTGTAATGCATCTCCTCTAGGAAAGGGAAACATGCTTCAGCCCTCACTGCTCTTTGATAAGGTTGATAGGGGACGGTGCCATGTGCTGCCCAGAACACAAGTGTCCAGCTGCACTGTCACACATCTGTGTGTCTGAGGACCACTCCAGTGTGGTGATTGCAGCAACCAACTGCTCAGGTCTCATCTATAGATCTCCATTTGCTCAGCTCAGAGCATCCCTGTAGCTGGAGGATGTGTGATGCAGGGGGAGGGTATCCAGCCACCTCTCTCTTCCAGAAGGGACACGTTAAATCAATAACCAGTTTGATATCTCTACATCCACTGCCTATGTCTCCATCTGATCTATCCATCTCTTTGAATAAATTATCCTTCCAT
The DNA here is from genome assembly GCA_039720435.1 of Amazona ochrocephala. Lineage (NCBI taxonomy): Eukaryota > Metazoa > Chordata > Aves > Psittaciformes > Psittacidae > Amazona > Amazona ochrocephala. Next base: position 87,651,675 of record CM077879.1, read on the forward strand.
TAGAACTGCAGGATTCTTCTAGGAAAAGGATAAGTGATGGGTGGTGAGCTGAAAGCAGAAAACAGATCACTCACAGCTAGGTCAAATATTCCTTAAAAGTCACTTAAACACTACCCCCTGATATTACAGGCTTGATAGGAAATGCAAACAGCTTGAGTTACTATTAAGCCCCTTCTCAATACCAATATTGAGCTAGTGGAAGACCATTCATGTGATGCAAAGCCCTACCGACTTCTGAGACCCTGCAGGACTTCTCAGCATGGATCTGACCAGAAGATCAGGGCTTACCCTGCAGAAGATTTATATGTGCCTTAGAGCTTTAAGAGCATAAATCCTGTTGACTGATGAGCACAAACTCCTCAAGGTGCCAGTACCTTCAGCAGAACACAACAAACTGCCCAGTGTATGCGGGCAGAGAGCTCATTTTGAAGGAGCCAGGTGGCCATAAATCCTCTAAATACTTCTGAAAACCTTTTCCAGAGTTGTTAAGCAGAAAAAACAGGTTTGTGGGCTGCAGGGAGCAGATGTATCCTGCGCTCATGAGAGATGTATAGGCTGCATCATGACCTCATGAAATTGCTTGAGCTGGCAGCTCTTCCCCTCTTTCTGCCATGGGTGCAGCTAAATGATACCATCTAATTTTGTTTAGCTGTTGGAGTAAAACATAGGATAGAGCCACACATATATAATGTGGTAATTGCCTTGCCTGCCCCTTGGCTCCCCTGTGGACTCCTGTCTTTTATCCTTTGTCTGCTCCCATCACACTTCTGGTGCATCCTGTGACAGTGAAGCCAGGTTTATGAAAGCGTCGCTTGCCAGTGTCAGAAGTGACACATCCAAACCCAGTGTACAGCTCCCTGTGTCCTAAACCCCTGCTGACTGTATTTATAATCCAATCATGCTGGAAAACATCTGCCTGACCTTCTCCATTAAACCATGAGGACTTTCTTCTAGAGGATTTCTAATACCTGACATTCGTCTGGTGGTGTTCCCCCACTGTTTCTCATTATTTACGTGGCCAGACTATGCCTTGCAAAGCTGACAGCTTCAGGGAGGTGTATGAGCACCTTGCAAAGGTGTCTGTTAGTAGTCCTTGCTGGGCTCTAAGGAAAGGGTAAAGGCAATGACTTGCAAGGAAAATGATGCCAGAGGCAGTCTCTCAAGAATGAGTGCACAAGACTGCTTGCTTTATGATATGTTGTTGAGGCTGGAGGTAATGAGAAAAGCTCTCCCTAGCTCCCATGCATTCAGTCCCTGGGCTCTTCCAGGATACGACAGCACTGTTATTGCCCCAGTTTATGGGATACAGAGGTTAAAGCATCTGCTTATGGTCCTTCTGAAAGGCAATAAAAAGGGCAGGAATAGGACACAGGTTTCATGATTCCCCTTGTGCCCTAGAAGCCTAATTCCTGCTCTTGCCTTTTGCTTTCTAAAACCAGGCGCTTCCCAGAGAGAACTCATTTTCTCTGTTTATGGCCACTGTGTTCAATGTTATCAGCAGAAATGTTTCAAAACATCACTCATACCATCATGCAAAGCAACATGGGTGTCTTCTGATGGGGCCCATCTGCACCCTGTAAATGACTGCGTGTGGCATGGGATGATGGAGAGCCCACTCTGACTCTCCTCTTCCTTGCACTAAAGCAAAGGTGTATTTGAACACTGATGTAAGCGCTGCTTTCAGAGCCAGCTGTACCCATGTCTTCTGTGAGCTACTAAAGACCTCTGGATACTGCGCTTGTGTGAGTCAGACTAGATGACAGTCATTGTCCACCTTCTTAGGGTCCAGAGCTGTGCAGACATGCAATGTTAATGAAGAACTCCATCTATGCGAAGCAGCCCCATGTAAATGAGTCCTTAATCTTATTCTCATTGGGCTGGAAGAAACCTCAGCTCTGAAGTTTAGCAGCTTTGCTCAGCTGTCTGAGTCAGATGAAGGCAGTCTCTGTCTGGGGATCACTTCTGGGTTTGGGGTTTCCCATCCTGAGCAGTCTCATGTGAATAACGTTGTTTATTGTTTCTTGTAATTAGCTCCATCTTTTGAAGTTGGAGAAGTCATCAGCTTCCATCTGAATGCATTCCCTCCGAGTTCAAACCAAACTCCTTTAGAAGCTATGCATAACTTATGGGCTGGTTATATCCACTTCCAAAGAGTAAATGAATGAGTGGAATTCCTTTGTAAGCTGGGTTGTAAATACACTTGCACCTTTAGCAGAGTAGGAGGCATGAGACCTTCTCCTGTATAAACTGCTGTATCAGAGTCTGGCTGAGAAGTTATAGTTGGTTCAACAGCTTCTGCTACCGTGTACTGGGACTATGCAAGTCATGGAAGCATTGGTGTTCCCTTGTTTTCCTGTGTAGAAGTACATTCACCTACCTCATATATGAGACAGGTCTACATTGTTGATGCTGTTATGCCAGCAAAGAACACAAGAGAACATGTCCTGCCAAACAGCACTGTGCTGGCAGGGCTCCTGCTGCAGGAGAAAGGGACATGAGCTCAGCTCTGACCTGGTAACTCAGGATTAGTGCAAGCCTTGCCTGCTGCAGCAACAAGGAAACTGCATTTGCTCAAACCCTTAATTCTGCACTGAGATCTGGTGGTTTTGCTGCCTTTTTGCTGAGGCTGGTAAGGGAGAGGGAGTGTGCTATAAACTGGGGGTGTGCTTGAGAGAGGTAACTTCTAAACCAGCCCAAACTGATCGTTTTTCACCCCTATCGGATGCCGCGGGTTGTAGTGCTGCTCCCCTGCCAGCAGACTGTGCATCCACCCTGGAGAGCCATGGATACACTGGCAGGGCTTCCCTATAGTGTCCGTACCATCAGCCTGCAAGCCGTGTGGGACAAGGACGGCCTTTTTGTACCATTCCTTCAGGAAATGAGGATCCTTCTCTGCTCTCACAAGTGCTGTCACGCTGCAGCTACTTAGGAATTCATCCCCTCTAAGCTCTCTACAGGCTCCTTTGACTTTAGAATAGCCAGTGCCCTTGTTGGAGTCCATTCCAGGAACATTTCCCTGTGCTGGACACCGGTGCCATAGCCTCTGTGGCTTTGAGTGTCCCTCATGCATTTAAAATATCCTTTATGGCTGTTAGGAAAGAGAAAATTAAAGACAATGGCACTTACAGGACATCAAAGATACAAAGGGCCTCTTTATTCAGGAGACATCTCTACATTTGGGGCAGTATTTTACCTGTTTAAATGGCTTCTTCTTGAGCCCTTAAGTACAGTGTTGTGCCAGCTAAGTATGGATTTTTAATCAAGCCCCCCTCCTTCCCTCCCCTCTTTTGCACATAACTATAATTTCACAGGTTATGAAATTCCTTTAATACCTAGCTAGAGGTTTAATGCTATATGCTCTTTAAAGAGCTCCCCCCACCCACTGTGCTGTATTAATAGCTCTGAGATGATAATTTTTATAGTCTTCCAGGACTGATGTCTGCTGTTAACACTTTGAGATCATGTCAAGGGAGCAGGGGGATGGGAGCTATACCTGTCAGATGATGCTGTGACATGTGGCTTTAATCTTCTTAATTAACACAGCTATATGGGGGGGAAAACCTCAAGCAGTGCTCAATTTCTACCTGTGAAGGTGGTGGGGGCTCCCATTCCTGCAGTGTTGATGCTCCTTGTTCACAGCAGGAGCATCAGTGGTCCCCACTGAAATCCACTGTAGCACCCCTGATTAGACTATGGCTGTGGGGTATTGGGGGGTGCTGCAGTGACAAATATGCAGGAGAAGATGATCTAAAACCTTAGCTGTGTGCATAATTCATACGTTAAACATCTGAGTGAGGTTGCCATGGTGTTGGGGATGTACATCATCTTGGCCATGTGTGTGCTCAGCAAAATGTAGGAAAACTTGTCAAGTATCATGTTTTGACAAACGTGACCCAAGACGTGGTTCTGCTCTTGGTGCTGATGAGGTTTTGTGCTCAAGAACACCATTGCTGGCTGTGGTTGTGACCCCAGGAAAGATGACTCCTGGGCTACAGTAGCCTGTCTCCTGCAGTGATTGGGGATGGATGCTTAGGAAGGGAAGGGAGTGTATGCGCATCGTGCTGCTTCAGAAACACTCTCACAAAGCTTACCTGCCCAAACCTGAGCCTGTCCTTAAGTCTGTTCCCAGCCTTTCTCTGGTACTGCATGAATCTGGTCCATCTCCTCTCTGCCTCTGTCACACCCTGAAGTCAGTGAATGAATCCTTGAACTGCTCATGCATGAGTAGTACAGTCTTATGCAGCCCCAGCCAGTGTGGGAACTCTGTCCTTTTCTATCCCTGCTTTCAGTCCCCACTGCTCATGTTTTCACAGCAATGTGCTCTGGGGGGTGCTGGCAGCACCACTGTGGTAGGGGGGACAGCCCTGGACCTAGGTGCCCTGTGCTGGGTGCTGTACTGACGCATGCTGAAAAGCACTGAGGGTTTGATTCTACATCTTTGATTTTACCCCTTGATCATGCTGTGTACAAGGCCTTTGGTGACTGGAGATACACAGCCTTTTGTGACCTGCAGTAGCATCTCTGCTTTTACTGTTATCCCTCCACCTAGTCTGGGGATGCCCACCCATGCTATGGACACCTTAGCTTTATTGTGGGGTCATGCTACATCTTGCTGCCAGTGCACCTTTCCGTCAGCCCTGCAGACCTGCTCCATAATGCTCAACCATGGATGGTCTGAGCCTCAATGGCTTCAGTGGGGCTGAATGTTGAGTGTATGTTTTGCTGGTCTGGGCTGCTGTTAACACTTCCTGGCAGCAGCAATCACCACTGCCTCACCCCTGTGATCTGGGCTCCTGTTGACAACAGCCTCAGCTTTGACAGAGCATTCAAAGACTTTTGGGGCCAGTCGGGAGATGACTTCAGACCCCTCCGGTTTAGAACGTGGCATTCGGCGGGCCAAGACCCCTTTCATTAAAACTGATAGATGACACTTTTTGGCAATATTTGCAATTCAAAGGGTTCTGATCAAAGTGCTGGAAATTAGGATGTTGTTGTGAGATAATTACTCCTTTCCCAGCCTTTGCACCAGAAGAGAGCGTGCAGTCCTCCTTCCCTTTGTACATCCCCTGTCAGTTGAAAGCATTTCTACATAGCTGATGCCTGTAGATGTATTTGCTGACTCTTAATGTCAGCAAATCCCACTATGATTAGGCCTTGAGGTGACAAAACCTTGCCTGTTACAAGCTAGGTAACTCAGTGCTGAGATAAAACCTAAAAATAAACCCCAGTAGCCTTTTAATGGAACTGAGCACAGTGCAAAATAACTTTTTATAAGTTGTTAGGTCCTCGCAGCAAAGGGGAGAACTATAAAATCCTGTTTGATGGGGTTTTAATGGCAGTTGTTTCATTTAAAGCTTTTAGTGGAGCAGGTTACATGGCAAAAGCAGAATAATAAACAGAGAGGAAATGCATTCACTCTGTGAAACAACCACGATTAAACACTCGCTGGTAGCTTGGTGATATCAGCCCTGGGGTTTTCAGCAGGACCATAGCAGGGTGGGTTTTGCTTGCTCAGGTTTCCATCTCCAGCTTTCCCTGGTCATGTACCCCGTGTTCCGCCTTGCGTGTCTCCTTGGCTCGCTCTATAAATGCTTGTCAGAACTGAGCTTTCCCTGCGGGATGTCGCGCTGCTGAGGCACGTCAAAGTCTTTCTTGTTTTGCTGAATCAAGCTGCAGGAGCATGAGGTGGTTTCACCATCTTTTCCCTCCCCAGTTCATCTCTTGCTGTGGATTTTGCAGGTGAAAATCAAGTGTCAGCAGTAGCTAAACTAATTCCTTGCTCTGTGCAACCCTTGTGCACTGAGTGCTGTGAAACCATGCGCCATGGAAAACGTGTGGGTGATAGAGAGAAAACGGCAGCCTAAATCCACTCCAGCCAAAATGAAGGCTGGGGAAAGCAGTGGGGTCCTCTGAGCTGGTGACCGAAAGGCAGGTTTTGCTTTGTGGATGGGAGTCTCAGACACGGGGTCTGGACTTTCCTCCTGCCCTCTGTGCTTCAGGTACCCATACAGGGGGGTACTCGCTCTCATGGTGCAATGTCAAGGAGAGGAGCCCTTCTGCAGGTGGGGTTCTGTGTTTGAAAACCCATGTTCCCCTGTGTGTGAGCTGGAGTGTGCTTTGTGCTGGTTTGCAAGAGAGGAGAGGATTACGATTAGTCCAACCCCTCTTCCAACAGAAGATTGCTGTTGAGCAGTTAATGAATAATGCTCTTTTACTGAGGCTTTGTTTAGAAATGGGCTTAGCTTTGAAGCTATCAGAACACTGCAATCCTGCCTGTGAGAAAGAGAGAAATGTCTGTAAATGTTGCCTTGAAATATAGATAAGTAATGCACTGGAAATCCTGTCCACCTTCCTACACTGTCCAGTCCTAGAGGTGATGTGGTCACGCTGCTGGACATCAGGGAATGATCTTGGTGAAAACACTTTATAGTCATCAGGAAATTCCTTCAGATTCGTTATGAATGTTGGGCCCAAGCATTCTGATAGTATCTTTTTAAGAGGAACCAACCGTCAAGCCCAGTCAAGTAACAATTTACTCTGGGTAGTTAATACCATTGGAAAGACTTTCTTCTTTGTCTTTTTTATAAGAAACAAAAACCAAGCAGCAAATCCAAGCCTGCTTTTTCCATTGATCTTGGACCAGAAGCACCAACAGCTGGGATTTTAATGTCACACTTTACAGGGATGTAATCAAACCAAACTTCTGAATTCAATATTTCTTCATAACTGACCTTTCCAGAGTAATGATATATTGCTACACCACTCCATAGACAATCATTTCCAATAGAAAGATTAACCATTCAGATCAGTTTAATTAATCTTCCTCCATTCTCCACTCGCCCAATGAACTTCTAGTGAAGTGCAGGAGGCAGCAGCCCAACTGTTGAAACCCATCATCAAACTGGTGATCAATGTCCAGAATAGGAGAGAAAACATCTCTAATCAGTGCAGAAGAAAGGTACTTACACAAACTTCTTGAGCCTACTACCATCTGTGCTGTCTCCCTCTTCTTCACCCCCTGGCCACAGCCTCAGGCCATCATCATCTGATGATAGGGAAGTCATTCCCATAGGAACAGACAAGGATGGGACAAACTGAGCTCAGTGACCTCTTAGCATGAGCATGTGCGCAAAAACGAATGAGCTGTGCAAAAGAAATGTCATGTTTATGCAAGCTGATTTTTAATAACTGGCTATCCAGGGTGGCGAGCAGCTGGAAACGTATTACCAGAATCATTACCATGTTTAAACACAAGCTCGTAACATGGATAAACAGTAACATCACGCTGAGATTTCAGCCAAGAAGCTCCATTAACTCTTCAGAAGTTGCAGACAGGCGCAGTCCAGCCAAACAACCATTCATCTCCTTTTGGCTGGTAACGAAGGAGCTGCCAAAGCTTGGTGTGGGCCAGCTGCTGGCCGAAAGCAGTAGCGCTTCACCCCAGCAATGCACCTTTTGCATGCCTATTGTGTGTCTAATTCTTGGAAACGCATCTGAGATCAGATTTTAGGTGCTACTTGACTTGCCTCTGTGATCCCCAGGTGTGTTGCTGAAAGTGTGATGTGGATAGAATTGGACTGAGACCACCAACCTCTCTTGACAAGCCACCAAATCACTGCGTTTCAGGGCAACATCCAAAGACCACCACTGTAATTCTTTGCTGCTATTCCAGCTCATGCAGTTCCTGTAGGTAAATGCGAGCAGAGCAAAGGAAAGTTCCTGCAGCGCTGTGATTTCTGAGCAAAACATCAAAGACCACAACAAAACCCCCCTCTGCAGACAGGGCTGGGGCAGAGGAATGAGCTGTGAAGAGCCTCAGGGGGTGTCTCTATCGAAGGTTAGGGCTGACCTAGGATCACCCCTCCACTGATACCTGTCAACTGTTTTATACAGTCAACCTCTCCGCTTGATGAAATTCAGAAGTCCATGAAATTACACCCTGAATTAATCTGGCCTGTTGCCAGGAGAGTAAGTAAGTTGTAAGGCCCAACTTCATGTTAGAAGCTGCTTCTTTTTGAAAGAGAGAGGGAATCCTTTATTACCGCCCCGGTAAGATGTAACACCATTATCAATCCAGCCAAAGGGAGTCAAACGCAAACCCCTTTGTAATTCCTAAACTAGAGAAATATATCTGACAATAAATTAGTGTCACAACCAGGCAGGCTGCCTCCCTAGGAGGGAAGCTGGAGGCTTTGAACTGCTGCTTTTGTGTCATGGTGTTGGTGTTCAGAGGGTCCCTTTTGACGTGGCAGCCTCTCATCTCCGGGTGATATGACAAGCAGCTTGTCACCAGCGGTGCCAGACGCCACTGGGAGCAGTCACAGCACGTTATTCCCCCTTTGGAAATGCCAATCATGGCCATGTCCTGCACGGGGACTTGCTTGTCACTCCCCTTCAAAGATTCCCATCTCCCAGGTGCTTATCCCAAGGGATGGCTCTGAACACCCCTTGTTGTGGAGGATGGGAAGGCAGGAGTCCCCAGGCAGCCAGGATGCTTCTCCCTGGCTCTTCCTCAGCGGTTTATAGAAGGTCACCTTTTGAGCTTTGCTCAGTGCAAGCGTGGAAATGGCTCCTTGGGGAAGGTATCTGCAGTAACCAGCTGTGGGATCATCGGGTTGGTCCTTGATGCACCATTTCCTCTGAGAAGGTAAAGCAGGTCTCTGCTGAAATCAGTGATAACCCAGCGGAGAACTAAAGCTGTTGGCTTTGCTGGAAGGGAAAATGTCTTTTCAAGTCCTTGAAAAGGGAGTCTGCTCCCTAAGCCCCTGAGTCCTCACTGGAGGCAGCTTTACCCTTCAGCAATGATGGCGAAGGAGAGATGTGGTGCTCCCGTAGCTGGATTGCTCCAGGTGAGCTCCCCTGTTGGTCGCCAGCTCTGGTGCTGTGACAGGAGCTTTGCCTCAGGTCAGAGTTCTGTTCCAAGGGGTGAATTGCTGGCATGTGAGGGGGTGATTGCAGTGGGAGAGGACAGCATGGGTCTGAGGCAGCAGTGGGGCTGTACAGTGACACCTCTTGTCCAAAAAGCAAACCAAGATGGAGAAGCTCCACTAGGTGCCTTGTAGACAATACCTGTGTAGATGAAACACATGGCAGTGCACAAGGGGTGCCCAGTATGGGGCTTTGTAGAAGCTAAATGGTTTGTAGGTGAGATCAATGTTATCTCTAGCTGAAGGTGCTGTGTTGCAGACACATCCTCAGGGATCTGCAGGGGTAATGCCTCGAGGTCATGACCCAGATGACAGGTCCTGTTGTGCTCTACATCTGAGGGATTCCTGGCCCAAACCAAAACCATCTGGGGGGGTCTGTGGTAACAATTTCAGAGCACTATGGCTGCACTCAATGGGCAGATCCATGGCTGCCCTGTTTCTGTGTCCATGGCACTGCTGGAGGGTGACAGCATCACATGAAGAGTGGTACAAAGGCCAACATACGCCAGGGTCCCAAGGAGTTTGTGGTGCGAGTAAGATAAAGTGGGGAAAGTGAATTAGGAGATGTTACTCCAAAGTGATACAGCTCAGACAGCAAAGAGGTGACTGAGACTGGAGCAGAACCTGGATCTCCTGTGACTCCATCCCATCTCTGACTCCCATGTTCCCCTCTCTAGGCCAAATACTCCTCTGCAAGTACAAGTGACTAAGGAAAGGTAGTTGTGTCTTACCAAAATGTTTTGCATTGTGATGTCGTTCCTTATTTTAAGTATTTTGCATATAGGTCAAACAGACATCTCAGTTACTTGGAGTAAATAAGCCGTAAGTCAATTCGCATCAGTGGGACTGAATTGGATTTATACCAGTGCAACTGAGATCAGGAGTGGTCTGTAATTTGAGAGGTTTGAGAACTTCAACATTCTTTTAGTGTGGGTTGGTTTTTTTAAGTTCTTCATTTCACCAGTAATGGGGTTTCTTTGCCCTTCACAAAGTGCCTGGGATGAGGTCAGCCTTTTGCAAGCTTCTGCCAACATTTAATAAGAATAATAATCTAATACTGTTCTTCTCAACCCAAACCCATTACCTATAGGTTCAGATGGAGAGCAAATCATGACCTGGGGGGGAATTGGCCACTTCATGGTCCTGGCAACCCTGGTTTCCTCATCAGGGATGATGAAGCTGGGGGAGCAGAGCCCTCCTGGGGTTGGCTCCACAACAACTCCTCATGAAGCAGTGTTAATATATATGATGCTGTAGAACTTGGAGGTATGGTGTGCTGCCTTCTCCAGTCACTGCCAGCAATGGATGCATGGCTCTGACTTGGTCATGGCAATCCAGGACAGCAGTGAAGAAGGTGGGGTTACCTGGGTTTTAAATGGACCTGTGGGGTGCGCTTCAACCCTTTGGTCAGATGACGTGGTCTGGCTGAGAACTGACTCTTGTTTCCCAGGATCATCCTCAGGCAAGGCAGATCCTTATCTCCCTTGTGCAGGGAGGGATGGGAGCACATCACCTCCTGGGATGCAGCCTGAGGAGAGGAAGCCATAATTCAGTTAAACCAGTTATTGCTTAAATGAACCATCAAAGCTGAAGGCCAGCACTTGGGCTGTTGGAGGAGTTGGTGGTTGGGTTTTTGTTTAAACGTTTTTGGGTATTTCTATGACAAATGACTTGTGTTCATTTAGAAACTCCACCACGCAGCCTTGGCTCCGTGCGCTGACACCCGGCCCAAGAAAACAAACTCCAAATAAGCAATAACAGATCACCTGTATTCTAAGGAAGGATCCCTTGATCTTTGCCTTGCAAAAGTGCAACTTTATCTTGGAGAGTGATGAGGGTTTGGCCTTGCTCGGTGCAGGGGTTCATGGTGGGACACGGTCAGGTTTCCTACTCTTACTTTTGAACGTGCTGCTGGTTGCGGATGGGAGCTCTGAGCACATCTCATGGGTGCAGGGCAATGCTTTCAGGGGAGCAGGGTGTCCCTGGCTATGCAGACAGCGCTGGCGTGCTTATTGGCATAGGCAGCAGGAGACAGATGAGGAATTGGGGAATGGTAGAGCTGTGAGATGCTTTCAGGCTCCTACGACTGCAGTCAACAGGCTTGAAATACTGCCACTCATGCATAAACTTGAAAGAACAAGGCCAGACAAGCGGTCGTTGGTGTAGGTCCCCTCTCAGCCCCTATTTGGCTTGGAGCAGATGAAGTGGGAGGTTCAAGGAGGGCTGAGAGCCACCGCTTGGCACTTGCTGCCACTGGGTAATAACACCCTTTTCCTGGCAGAAATTCCCTCTGGAGGCAGAGAGCCCGGCGGCGCAGAGGCTGCCTGCACAGCCCCGGCCGCGGGCCAGGGCAGCGCGTGCTGCTCCCAGAATAAACAGTGAGGTCCCTCTGGGGGCATCCACAGCGCTGGTGTCGGGGCAAAGCAAAGCCGCCGCCAGCACTAGTGCGGGAGCATGGAAATAGCAGTAAATGTGGAGGAAAACATGAGAGCCCAGGCCAACGACAGCAGAGCAGCATGAACCAGATGAGCTTAAGGTCCTTTCCAACCCTGGCTATTCTATGGCAAAGCCCTTGCTGTGCCGCTGAGCTGGGAGATGCCATGGAAATGCCAAAGGACTTGGAAATGTCCAGTTAAGAGACTTAATGCCATTCTAGTCAGTCATAATTACTGTTTTCTGAAGAGTAATGTTTCACTAGAAAAGAAATGACTACATTTAGTATGCTTTTTCAGCCATTTAGCCAAATCCCACCTCTCAGAGTCAGAACACGTGAAGATTTCACGCCATGTTGTTAGCACTGCAGCAATAGTTATCAACATGTGAAATCACAGCTAGGAAAGAACTTCGGATGAGGGGGAGATTTAAGTTAGAAATCTCAAATTTGCTTTAGATAAAATGTCATGACTTTTAAGGCAGACTTCATATGTTGAGGTAGCTTTGATTCTGAAGCACTGGGGATTAGCATAACTATGTTGCTTTAATAAAATCAGTTTAAATGCTGAAATCAATTGCAGAACATTGCTTCCCTCCCTCCCCTTGCACCAAATAAGTTCCCATTTTCCGACTCAGTGGGCATGCTTTGCAAAGACTAGATGAAATGGTGGATTTAGGCCTCCTAACTAACCTTAAAGGAGAGTTAAAATATAATTTACTTGCATTTAGCAGCAGCTGTTTTGACGGTGGGCATTAAAGTGATTGGCAAATATGGTAGCAATTTATCCCAAGTAGTAACTGTGAGCTGCTATTTTAGGTTCATAAAAATGTAGTTACAAAATACCGTAACGTACCGAATGCAACTCTTTTATGATCCCATAAAAATAGCACTGCAGTGTTCTGTCCTGTTGAGCACAGCCTCTGTTGAGGCAGCATCCATGCGGGCAGCGCTGCCCTCAATTAGAGCTCATTACAAGCTGTCTTCCACTAATTGCAAGGCAGGTCACTTTTCATGTGCTGCCAGGGGATGATCAGAGCATCTCCTGCTTGGGCTTCCAGTGGGCTCTGAATTTACGTACCCTGCTTGGAAGAGCGGGTTGTCTTCCCCAGGACCTGTGATGCCTAGACTGGGAGCAGTGATAGCTCTGGGCATGTAGTGCAAAGGACAAATCTGGGCAAATTGCTGCCAAGGAACATCTTCCTCCTCTAAGTTAAAAATAAGCTGAGGGTAGTGTAACCTTTTGGGGATAGGCAGTGTGAGCAGCGGCAGGAGTCATGCTTGAAGAACTTGGGGTCTTCCTTAACGCTAACAAATACTTTGGCTTAAGCCTGACCTTGAATTTCAAAATCCCTCCCCTCCGTGCTCCCAACTGGCAGTGCTTCCTCTAGCAAAGGCAGAGTTTATGTGCAGAGAAAGGGGAACTGTTAGAAGAGGGAGCTTAGTGACACCAGCAATAACTGTCTGCTATATCACTGGCAATAGACTGTTAGCAAACAACCTCCTCTCTGAGGCTGTGTCCAGTACACAAACGTCTTTTCTTCCTTTCCATACTCAATTTAGAGTTTAATGTAGCCATGAAGCAAAGGCTTGTCCGAGTGCTTCTGGGTTTGTGGCTTAATTGCATTTAGACCCAGCTCTGAGCTGGACAGACTTCATTAGAAGTAATTCCTACAGCCTGGGAAGCCCATGCTTGAAGTAGCACTGATAGGGGCTGGTGTGCAGACTGTAATGGTAAAGAACTTCAGCTCTTCCCTTGCAGTGTTGGAAAGACAGACACTTAAAACAAGCAGCTTTTTCACTGGATGTAACTGGAAGTGATGCAGATCAAAACCATTTTCAGATGCAGCATTATCTTTGCAGATAAGCCTACCTAAGACCTGTTCCCTGTATCCCCTCTGAGTCTTGAGGATGCAAAAGTTGGACCAGGCAGTGGTGAGGCCATGGTGGATGGGAGAGGCCTTGATTCGGTCACAGTAAGACCCTCTGGGGTTCTGGCTGTACCTCAAAGCTGATCACACCTTTGGGCAAACCAGCTTGCCTTCCAGCACAGCTCTAGCATCACACGCATACAATCAGCAGCTGCCAAGCACCCTTGGGAGAACATCTCCAGGAGAGGGTATGCTATTTGCCTTTGGGAATAGCCCTTAGAGCTTCCTTTCATGTGCTTCCTGCTGAGCAAGGGCAAATCCAGCAGGATAAACCAGCCTTACCTCCAGAGACATTTCCTCCAGGTCCATGTGGAATGAATTTGGCCTGAGGAGCATTATTTAAAAAGGGCTAAGTTGGTGAACATGGGGATTACCTAAGTTTTAGGGATGCAAACAAGAAGATGAAGCAGTAAACATGTTGTTTAGGAAAATTCCTGAGCCTTTGCCTTGTTGTTGTCTCAGTTTCTGAGCAAACCCACAAATTCTCCCCTGTTTAAAGGAGAATCCTGCCCCAGTGACCAGCCCTAAAGCATCAGGTTTAATATCAACTTTAATTTTCAGTTATGACTTGCAGGGGAGTGTTGTCCCTGTGTATTTCACTAATACAGGCTGCATTCTGAAAACCCTGAGAGATGAAAACACCGTTCTTTCAAACCAACCAGGAATGGCTCAGGAGGAGCAGTAACTTCTCCAGCAGAAGGCAGGGTGGCCTCCTTCCCAGCTGCCTTGCAATCGTTTATCCAGCAAAGGCTGTCCCACAGACAGGGAATGAATTGTGCAATGTGCTCTGTTTCTTGACACCCTGATAATGAAAATCTAATTAGTGTGAAAGTGTATTTATTAGGTCAGCTCTTCCACCCAAACTGCAGCTTGACACAGGCAAACCTTGGGTTTGACTGGGGAAAGATTGAACAGCTTTGGTGTTTCCCTGTTTCTCTGCACGCTGTAGTTCTAGTCTAAATCAGGAGCAGGAGTGATGATGAGATTCTCTCTCTGCAGCGTTTCCCACTGGAGCAAGAAAATATATAGCCAGATAGGCTGCTGCTTATGAGATTGCCAGCTCATTTCTGTTAAGTATCTAAACAGCAGCTGCAAATTGCAGCTGTGGAGCCAACTTTAGAATCCTCTGGTGCTCAGAGGTGCCTGGACTGGGTTTTTTGGGCCATGTCTATCTCTTGGTTCTGCAAACTCATCCCATGCTTTGTGTTCTTCAAGGTTTTCATCTAAGGATCTGTGTAATGACTCTCAAGCTTGTGAGGATGGAAGATGCGGCACTGTCCTTTCCAATAAGTGATGGGGATCAAATTAACATTCAGAATATGAAGAGGATGGGCTCTTTCAAGAGTATCTCATTATTTCTGATGTCAAATACGTTGCAGGGATATCCAAGATCAGAGAAGATTGGGGGGGGGTTGTAGTGTAAATTTGGGGGTGTGAGTGAAATTCAGCCCTTCATTATGCAGGGCTGGGAGGTGATGAGTTGCAAGTGCAGAGTGATCTATCTGAGCTTTGATTAATTTGTTAATGAGCTTATGACAGGCGACGCTATGCCTACCTCGTGTGTCAACCTTGCTATGTGCTGTTCATCCCCTGAGATTTAAACTGGGCACAGATGCATTTTAGTGTCATTTTGGACTTTGGAAAGCGGCAAATTGCAGTTTGGAAACAATTAATTGCAGCCGATTTTCACTTTGAAATTTGGACTGATGCAAAGCTCAGAGCTGCTTCTTCCTCCTTAATTACCTGCCGAAAGGGACAGAGCATGATCCCTTGTATGAACCTCCCTGTTATCCATTTCTAGCCATGTTTGGAGTTTTGCTGACCGTGAATACAACATCTAATTATTATTGCACCCAAAGGAAAGCCATGATGCAATTGTGCCCTGATGTTACAGACATTAATCATATCTCTACAACTTTGCTCATGTGAATATTTCTACCAATTTCATACTAAGACATTTCTTCTGTACAGACTAACAACACACCCAATGCTGTAGAGGAGATAACATTTAAGGGACTGGGACCTTAATCTGCATCCCTAAAATACCTTATTTCCCCAGAGATTTCTGAAACTAAAGGATCAACTTCTCAAGTGCTGCAAGCTCCATGTAGACAGAGGCAGAAGCCCTCCTGTTCACAAAGGGATGTAATTGATGCAGACAAAAGCAATTTATACCAAAATTGATCCAGCAGTGCAGAAAGCGATTGGGTCAGTAGTTTGGCAAATAAGAAGGATGAGTTCACTCCACGGGCATTTACAGTGGATAATAAATTAGATCTGGCTGAAATAGTTTGACCAGATTTTTCCTCCCAATCACAACCGAAGTATTATGCACAAACTCTTTGAGCTTCAAAAGGATGGAACCCGGGTCCAGGTGACGCTTAGGAAAACTGTGTGGCTGGATAAGGAAAGAGGTTGTGTGAGTTTATGGATATAATGCTGGCTGAAGTTCAAAAACTCCTGGAAACTGCAAGTATTCTTTATGTATACTCGACTGATCATATAACACTCATAAACAACAGACGTAATTAGAAACATTCTGAGGCTTTGAAATTGCTTTGCTTCTGGAGGAAAATGAAACTGTTGTAGTGTAATAGAGACTGAACCCATGGGTCAGGACGCTGCGTGCATAGCAAAGCAGGCAAAGGGGGGACCAGGGTTTGTACCCTAAAAGAGAGCTGTGAAAGAGACTCAGCCACATGTTAGCCAAAACTCCCTGAACCTTTCGGTTTCTCCTTTTTGCATCTAAGTGAAAGCAGTTTGCAAAACCTCAACTTGCTTTGCAGAATGGAAATGGAGGTTTCTGATCAGCTGTTTTTGTCCACAGTGTTAAGAAAAGCAGTGGATAGTGCGAATGTTGACAGATTGGAAATGTTTCTCAGGTTTGAATCTACATTCATGCTGGAAACTGCTTTAATACCTATTACCTGTGATGGAGGATTCCTGCGGGTAAGTGGTGGATTGTAACACAACACGGAAAGGTGGAGTTTCACAAGTAGTGAATCTGTGTTGATACAAATGATCTACGCTTGTGACAAACAGCGCCTGAGAAACAGACCTTTTCATGACATGAGGATGGGTTTTGTGAAGCTATTTGAGGGAATGGGAAACAGCAAAACAAGTTCTTTCATCAGCGAGTGTTTTTCATAGCATATTTTCAGATTCTGATTGGACATACAAGAACTGTACTAATGGGTTTCCAGCACTCACATCGTTTCAGCTTTAAGTGGTTGTTTAAAGAAACCCTTAACGACTGGCACTTTCCAGTTTCATGAAAAGGCATTCTTCTTTCCCCCGTTTTAGTCCAAAATATCAAGAAATCCTATCAGAATTGTATCTATCTCAGTTTAAATCACAGTTTTTCTTTTCTATCCATTTGCCTTCGAAGAAAAGTTCAGTGAGTTCAGGGAAAATATCAGACTAAAAAATACTTGTGGTTTCCATAAGACAATTCCTGCTTTCCAACAGCCTTCAAGATTTCACAGCATCTGCCTTAAAATAGGCAGAAGGAGATGTGCATTCAAAACTTGGACCTTTTCTGCTGTTGCAGCCTGTAGGTTGCAATTCCCCTTCCCCCTTCATCCTCTCTGAGCTGCGACACTGAAATCCTGGCTGTGTTATCTCCTCAGTGGTGCCATCAATGATATATATCACCCTCTTAACCTTTTTACCTACAGCTAAACTCAAACTGGAGACTTTGAAGCCAACCAGGAATGTGATAACCAGTTAGGCTGCGAGTATAATTAGAGATTTTAAGATGTATATCACAGCCACCAGCTAAAGGCAAGTTTGGGCTGTTGTCCATCTGCCTTATTCTGTCAACAGAAACACTGCATTGGGAGGCTGCTTTTCTGTGGTCTCTGACAAGTTTGACTGTATTAAGCAGAGCTGGGGGCTCTCCTCCTCACCAGGGGCAAGTTGCAGGTGCCCAGAAGCCTTCAAAGTTTGGTGAAAAAAGAGTAGATTTGAGGCAACTTGTTCTCTACTTCCCCCATCCTGCTGCCGTGGCAGATGGAGAGGCCGTGGTACCACCCTCCATCACCCTGATGTTCAGCTGCCGAACCATTTATTAAGTTGCAAAATATTTACATGACACTTTGCACTCCTCAGAACTTGGCTTCTGCAGTGATGCCTGGCAGGGCTGCTTGCTGAAAGGGCTAAGAGGAGCAGGATAAAACTTATTAGCTCTTAGCTGCTTATTAGGTCTTAGCGGCACAGTGCTGTGGTCCTTTGCAAGTGCCTGGAGATGGGCAGAGGTAGGGCCCCATCCCAGTTCAGGGACTTGGTCCTGAGCTGGCATTAATTACCAAGAGTAAGGTACCTTGCATGCACAAAGCTGCACGAGATGTTCAGGGAATGGCAGGCTTGAAAACTCAATTTAAGGAGGTGTGGTATCTCCAGGGCAAGGCAGCAGCATTAGAAAAGCTTCTGGAACTTTGCTAACCTAGGTGATGTTGTGGAACATAGAATGGTTTAGTTTGGAAGGGAACTTAAAGATCATCTAGTTCCAAGCCCCCTGCCATAGGCAGGCACGCTGGATCTGGCCCTTCCTCCACAGCTCCGTCTCATCTTAAGTCAATGTTTAAGTCAGTGTCAATGTAGGCTTGCAGTGGAATAGCGTGAACGAACTGGTTGAAAAGCTGTGCAAATTGTGACAGAACATGCTGGGTTTGAAGTAAAGGCCATGTTTTCAGGAGTGGATTAGTTACTGCTCCAGAACCTCCTGTTTGAAGGAGGAAGAGGGGTCAGCAAGAGCCTCTTCTCAATTACTAGACACACATCAAGATTTTGGGTAATAATTGCAATGAAAATTAATTGCCTCAGGATCCTAAATCCCTGTCTGAAAAAAAGGCTTAATCTCTTTCTGGACATCCGGGAACAAAGTGGTTAAAATTGATATCTATCTCCTGAAAACTGTCCTTAGTGTTAGTTCAGTCTGGTTTATTTCACCAGGAACCAGTTGGGTTCGAAACCATGTCTCAGATAGCAGATGTTCTGCTCTGGTGATTTCCTTGGTTAGTGGACAGCAGTCACGGCTATAGATGGGTGTCAGCACAGGATCCCTTTCTTACAGTCTCTGGCAAGGGAAAATCAAAGGCTTCACCCAGAAGACTTGTTCTGGCATGAGGACTGTGGAGAAATGGGCAAGTGTAGGAGCAATGGGGCTGTACTAGCTCTCGTTCAAGGTCTTTCAAGCCTTCTGCAGCTTATAAATCTGGATGCTTTCCACTGGCAGTCAGGTACGTCTGCAGCAGGCACTGTTTCTGAGCATTTACTCTCAAAGGCTTTTCCAATCCATTCAAGTAAATGCAGAGATAAGAGCTCTGCAGTCAAGAGATTCAAGGCTGGACAAATGGTTTTGTATATGAACACCTCCCATGTTTAGCAAACTGTTCAGACTGCTTCGCTGTGCTCCTCTCATCACTGCTACGCTTGTAAATTCTGTTAAGAACAAAATGGATCAACAACAGGAAAACAGATAACTTGGCAATAGATGGCAAATGTAGATGGTTCTGATCTGACACCTTCAGTATTAAATACAACTTGGCAAGTGTTTGTAATTGAAAACACAGCCCAAGAGGGTTTGCTTTGCAGAACCAGGTTATCTGTGACTCCTTGGTAAAAGCTATAAAAGGAGTGAACATAATTGTAGAATCATAGAATAGTTAGGGTTGGAAAGGACCTTAAGATCATCCTGTTCCATCCCTCCTGCCGTGGGCAGGGACACCTCCCACTAAACCATGCCACCCAAGGCTTTGTCCAACCCCGCCTCGAACACTGTGAGGGATGGAGCATTCACAATCTCCTTGGGCAACCCATTCCAGTGCCTCACCACCCTTACAGTAACAAACTTCCTCATATCCAATCTAAACTTCCCCTGTTTAAGTTTGAACCCGTTACCACTTGTCCTATCACTACAGTCCCTAATGAAGAGTCCCTCCCCAGCATCCCTATAGGCCCCCTTCAGGTATTGGAAGGCTGCTATGAGGTCTCCACGCAGCCTTCTCTTCTGCAGGCTGAACAGCCCCAACTTTCTCAGCCTATCTTCATACAGGATGTGCTCCAGTCCCCTGATCATCCTCGTGGCCTCCTCTGCACTTGTTCCAACAGTTCCATGTCCTTTTTATGTTGAGGACACCAGAACTGCACACAGTACTCTAAGTGAGGTCTCACGAGAGCAGAGTAGAGCAGTAGGATCATGTATTGCTGTCCTGCCATAACATGTATGGTTGCTCAGCTGGATGAGGAGAGCAGCTTGCAGGACCAGCAAAGGTCAACATCCACAGATGAATTCCCCTAATCCAGACCTGTACAATAAGGACTACAGAAGAATGAGGGGAAAGAAGACATAGGCTGTTTTCACATGAGTGGATCTGTGTTGTGAAACATCTTTTGTTATAGTATATGATTTGTAATCTTGGAACCTGACCTGGTGAAAATGCTAGATCAAAGGGAAGGCTGACTTTGATTTCAACAGTCCTTGGAACAAACCATTAGCTGATACTAATCTATTTGTGTGCTCGTATTTGGTTAGTGTCAAATCATTACTTCAGTAGTCGGAAACGTTGTTTTTTCCTTGGGGCTTTCTGAGTTTCTTAAATGCTTTTCATTGTATCGGAGGGCTTGTGAGGAACGCTGCCTTGGCACCTCAACCAGCAAGGGGATGATGTGGAGGCCGTTTGTCTCATTCAAAGCATATCCTCTGTTAGGGTTTGAGTTCTTGATGCTTAGGTGGTTTCAGGATGAATTGCCACCTCAGCATGGTGGATGCTCGAAAGCTGAGACCTTGGTGGTTCCATAGCTCATAGGTTGATCAAACACTCCTTGGCCTGCACCTCTTGCAAAAATCTCTCCCTTTTTCCTACACCATTAGTCTGTTCTTAGGATTAACTAGGAAAATATTTGACTGGCTTTCCTGTTATATCTAGATGTCAAGTTCTGATGGAACTGGGTGGCTCGAGAAATCCAGGAGCCTGTAAAACCAGGCTGCTGAAAGCATGCAAGCCTTGGAGATCAAAGTGCGATTCGGAGAGTTTTGACAGATGCAGTTGAACTGGTTCTTGCCTGGGCAAAAAGCATTCCTGTGGTGCAGATTTCATGCAGCAAGCGATGAGGGTACCTGAGGGGCCTGGCCCCAGAGCAGCACTGGTTCTCACAGGGTGCAGAGCTGCTCACATGTGAGAAGTGTGACCTCGCTGCTCTTTGGCCACACTGTATTCGAAAACTGAGATTTGCTGGTTGAGGTGGATTTAAGCCAAAAACATCAATCTGAGAACTTGTGCCAGATTTTGGTGACAAATATCTCTGGCCAGAACCAAAGATTTTAGAGAAGTCTGAATGTTCCATTTGTGAAACATTCCCAATCTTAATTTGACAAAGATATTTAATAATTAATTTTACTCCTGTTTATGGTCCTTTTGAAACAAAAACATTTCAGGTTGGGCAAAATTTCCAACATTGATTTTTTCCTTCTGGTATTTAATTTCAGAGCAGCTCAAATACAATTATCCAGTAAAGCATTTGTTTAATAAGCTGAAACAGATCTTGTATTCTCACAGCTCTCTTTTGTGCCACAAGATGGGCTGTAATAACCCATCTTCCAGGTAAGCATCTGTAATTCACATCAGTGTTACAGTCAGGAAGTTCTTGCTGCCTCTGGCCAGCCGGTCCATTCCTCAGTAATTCTTCCTGCCTGTAAAGAAGTTACCGGCTTCAAAATTCTCTTTATCTTAGTTAGGAACACGATGATCTTGGCACAAAGACCTGAACTCAAACCTCTGCGGACAGTCTGAGGTCTCAAGTCATCTCCTTAAGGCCAAGCAGAGGCACTTTATTGGGATGCAGCAGTGAGCCCAGCTGGTATCAAGTTTGCAGCATTTCAGAGACTAAGCATCGCTCAGAAATGGCTTCAAGTCAGCATTATTCATGAGCACTGTGCTCACAGAAGGGAAAGGGAAGTGTGTGGCAGGCTAAGGCCATTTTAGTAACGTGTTCTGACACTGTGAATACGATGGCCCGGTCTTTCACCCAGGGTGCTGCTGCTGTGCTGAACAACTTGCCATTGAACTCCAGTTTGGCTTATTTTAGCATTGTCTTGGTCAACATACTGCTTGTGTGGAGGATTGACCTGAGCTTTTGGATCAATTAATTCCAAAGTGTTGCATTTTATTTCTCCTTTGCAGTTTTCCCACTGCTGTTTCCTGGATCTCTGGGTGCAGTGATTTGTTGTCTTGCCCACCTGCTGGTGTCTAACAGCATCTTTTAGCACAGGTAATGAGACTGCCATTAGAAAGAACAAACAGCCATGGCATTTTAAGCAATCCATACTCTTTGCTTGGTATTGCACTGGGACAGCTCTTCCATTTGACAGCTCTCAGGAGCAGGTACATCCCTTGCTGGAGCTGTGGTAATGCACAGCAGGACACTTCACACCTTGGATTCATGAGTGGATGAGGGATGGGATAAAGTCTTCACAGGGGTTGTATCTGGATTGTTTCTCCTGTACTCATCAAAAAGGCTGGGTCCTATGGACCCCAGGGTCCCTGGTCTGTCCACTGGGCTTTGTTAGGTTAAGTTCTTCCTCCACCAGCAAAATGAGGGCAAGGTTGCTTGCCCCTCGGTTAGCCAGGACCGCAGGTTGACAAAGCCATGATGCTCTCCTAGACGCACTCCTGCTCTCAGCTGGACCTGGCTTTGGGAGTCAGCCTATTGGATTTAGATGTATCGGAGTTACTCACTACTGAAGGAGCCCAAGAAGCTTGACTGATCGCTAACTTGTGCTTTGCACAAGTATCAGAAGAGAGGATTATATATCTGTATCTTTCCTGGCATGGGTAGTGCTGGTTATCCACATCTGATCCCACCATGCAGCAGTGGCAGAGGAGCTGCTCCTGGTGAGCCCTGCGTTTTCTGTAGCCACCTGGGCAGAAATCCCCCATCACTCTATGGAATGACATGGCAGTTTGGGAAGTCACATCTGGAGTTCTGTTACATACTAAATCAAGGCTGTGGCAGGTGTGTAAAGCTGAGATTTCAGAGCCGCTAGGACAGTTAATATATGTGGCAGTTGTTTATTCAAAGAGCAACTGCTGAAACGGGGGTTTGCAATGATTTACTTGGGTTTTTAATCCCTTTCTCTGGATTCATGTGATGTTTGGGCAGCTACGAGGGAATAACTGAGTGGAGTTTCCTGAGATGCTCTGTCTTGCTGCAGAAAAGCTGCTCTGCAAATGCCTCTCTGAAGGCTGAAACCCTCCAGGTTTTCTCCCTAAAGCGCTCCACTGTGTATGTTGGGTTGCTCTTCCTTGCTCTGCAAGGCTGACCCAGGAGGAGGATACCAGGGGACTGAGATTTGGAGTCAGAATCCTGGTAATTCACTCCATTCAGCAAAAAACCACGTATCTGTGTGAGCGGGCCATACACAGCCATGCTCCCATCTCCACTCCTGACACCACTTCAGTTACTCTGTGTGCTTAGGCAATAGGAGCATTTCTGTGATTGCTCTAAAAGCTGAGCAGGCCAAAGCAAAGTCCTAAAGGCTGAGCATCCTCTCTAGGAAGAGGCCTCCACTCATGCAGCCGTTGTTTGTTATCAAGGGACATGAGTAGGGGCTGATGGAGATTTTGGAGACTCTTCTAACAAGAATTCACATCCAGGGACCTGTATCTGCTTTTATGGCAGGCCATGCTTGAAGGCATTTACTGTGCTCTCCTTTTAAAAACAACCGCGAGTGGTACAAACCAGCCCCATTTCTGCTTTCCAGAGTCTGGCCCTGTGTTTGTGTCACCCGTGTTGTAGAAACTATGACAAGCTCTTGGCTTCTGCAGTATAGTCCTTATGGACCTGTGAGTGAATGTCACTGCAAAGACATTTGCAGCCACGAAATCAGGAGGCAAGCTAGCAAAAAAGCAATTTAATCATCTTGGGTGCTCCGCTCCATCACCTCAAGTTGTCTTTCCTGCCTTACAGCTGCTCCCCCAGGCTTGCTTTGCTGTTTCTGTTCCCTCTGCTGCTTTAAAGCACAAAATCCACAGAGGATGAATCACTCAATGCTAAGCCGGTATGATGGTGAAGAAAACTTCTTTCTACAGCTGGTTGATATGGTGCAAAAGCTGTTGTTGGGTGACATCCTCAGAGCAGGCAGATGGGACATTGACCAAAGCGTTCATCTCAACAGGTGAGTGCTGGAGATCAACTGCGTGATCACTCCTCACTAGTGATGTGCACAAGGGAGGGGGGAGTGTGGGCATCTGGGAAGAGCTGGTCAGAAACATCCTTTCTGTAATAGCTTGTGCTTCTATGATGCGCTTGGATCTCACTCTGTGGGCATTAACCGACTGAGTGCTAGAGGATTCCAGAGGTAAAGACCACTATCCCTATTCTAAACTGAAGACACAAAATGGAACTGAAGTTCAACCAGTTCCAGATACAGGAATTCCCAATCCTCATTTTTGTACTAGCCTCAGGAATACCATTCCCTATGCGAAAGTGTGTGATTATTTCTGGAAAGAAAAGCTATTGAAGACTTAGTGCCAGTGTTGGCATCATTACAAATGCAGAAAGGAAACTGTCAAATAACTGGTTGTGTTTTCAGATGTACCACATGTGACTAGGGCTGTGTTAGAAAACATGATCCATCCCATGTAAATCCTGCACTGCTGAACAAAAGTCCTATTTGTAAATCTGAATATTGGCAGCCAGCTTTTGAAGCTCTCCATGTTGAAAATAGTTCTGTGATGCTTTGAGCAAGCACAGAAACACTGTGGGACTCAGCCAGGTTCCCCCGGCCTTGCCAAGTTTCTACTCAAGCCCTCTCTGCCTGTGTTAACTAGGAGGAAAAGTGGAGTAAGGACCCCCAAATTTGGCTTGACACAAATGAAGCAAAACCTGGCTCCAGAGAAACTGATTCCAAACAATCACAGTATATAGTGAGTCTGACAAGCTGTATTGTACTAGTTACTCAATCACTGTTGCTAATTATTCCTGTCAATTTGCCCCTCTTGAGAACATATTAAACAAGAGAAGCCCCATAACTGAATTGAATCTCAGTTTTTATTATACAGCTTTTGAAAACCTCATAACTCATGAGGCCTCTTTACTTGCATGCAAACATCCAGAGGTGCAAAGAGAACAGCAAAAAGGCTTCAAGCCAGAATACCAAGTCCTGAGATAGCAGGACATCTAAGGAAACTCTTTTGAAGTGATCTGAGAGAATAGTCCACTCAAGTAACAAATCAGAGCATTAAACGAGTTTTTTAGACACATCCATTTGTTACAGATGTCATGTGCAAGCGAAACATATGTTTTGACAAAATCCTTGCTTAGAAGTTGGAAAGACAGCCATGAGCAACTCAGATCTGTGTAAGCCTCTGTCCAACTCAGCCCTTCCTGAGAAGAAATGCTGGGCTCTAATGTAGAACGTGAGACTGGAGCCTTCACCACCACCTGAGATGCAGTGTGAGTGCTGCTCTCGCATCCTCTGCGAATCCAAAGCCTCAAGTTTGACTTGAACACAGCTATTTCACCACCTGCCTGCAGTTGGAGGCATGTCAGAAAGGTTTGCATTTACTCCAGGAAGGAACAGAAGCTAGTTTCTATTCTTCAAGAAGTTGTCATCCTCTGGGCAGAGCTACTCACCAAAAGAGAGATGAATATGGGCAAGCCAGCACTGAGCCATGAAAGCATTGCATCCCAATCTCCTGGGATAAAAAGGATCATAGAATTAACTAGGTTGGAAGAGAGCTTTGAGATCATCAAGTCCAACCTTTAGCCTAGGATCCTTCCGTAACATTTAATGCCTTTCTTAAAATACAAATCAAGTAGAGATCATAGCTGTTGCTATGATCTTGGTTTAGCTGTTGTGATCTTGGGTTAAGATTTCAGTGTGGAAGGTGTAAGAGTTCTGGGTTGTCACCCAAACTAGACCTTGCATGTGAACTCAAGTTGGTTTATTTCTCCACGCTAGTATGCATGCAGGACATGCATGGGACCCTTGAAGGGTGCTAAACTTAGTGATTTATATGCAAGACCCATGTATTCCAGGCTCCAAAAATGTAAGTTTTTAGATTTTTGAGAGGTTTAAAATAAGTAGACATGTATTGTTAATTTAGAATGTTGGGAAACATAGAAGTGGTAAAGAAAGGCGGGGTGGGGGGGAGAATAGAGAAGGAAAATCAAGCTGTTCACTGGTATTCACTGATTGCAATAAAAGGAGACGTGTCTCCAGAAAGCAGCATGGAATGTGCTTCAGCCATCAGAGGGTTATTTCTGAGATGCTCCTAGCAGCATCCAGGACTTGGTGACACTGGCTGGAAGAGGCCAGTGCTCTTCAGTGTACAGTAGAGCTGGGCTTGAAACCCTGAGTATGAGGGGATTTGTTCTCTTCAGTCAATATTGGTTGTTTCTCTGGTTTCGAGCTTATCTAGGACAGTGAGGTTATCTAAGAGCTCTTGATTAATTTAGTAATTAAAAATCAATCTTAATATCTTAAGCTGGCTTGATGGGCTTCATATTTACCAACCTGCTTAAACAGATCATCAAGTTATCTACTATGTTTCTTACCCCTTCTGGAGTATATTTCCATGGTCAAAGGGGAGGGCGTGGGACCAGATGAACCCGCAATTTGTTCTTGCCTGGTAATGCCTCTACCTCCAGATAACAAAGCATGTATTCATTTTATATTATAGCAATTGTTTTTATTGTCAGACTTGGATTTTGCCAGGATAAATAGTTCTTTCCTGGTCAACCTGCCAAGGCCTGGAGGCACGTGTGCTTTATGTTCTTGTGCGTGTGCATTATGCACTGAAGTGTGTTTGTATAACAAACGTGGGTTATATTCTGCTACTGCGGTGAAAGTGGAAATGCTAGCACCAGCAAATCAGCCTGAATGCCACTTCTCATCTGTTTTCAGTGTCAGCCTTCCTCTTTCAGGTGGGTAAGGGTTTACCTGACGTTATGAAGCCCTACAAGGCATGCAGAAACCAAAAAAGCCCCACTAATCATTTTGAGATAAAGCGGAGTTGAGTTAACTGAGCTTTTCATCCAACATGAAAAGACCAGAAGCTACATTTGAGACAAAAGCAAAAGTGGAACAAGTTACATTGATCAAAGAGGTTTCAAAGGAACATTCAATTATATCTGCAACACCTAAATGGAAGGGTTGTTCTTTTACTTATTTATTTTACGATAAAGAGGGTTATTAGGTCTTGTTATCTCCTTTCACTTGAATGCATTCTGCTGAAACCCTCAGCAAAAAAAGAGGCGTGCTTTGTGAACAACAAAGTGACAAGTGAAAAAGAGAGATTAAAATTAGTTCAAGGATAAAAAAGAGTGTGTATTTTACAGTCAAAATTCTCCTGGTGTAAGCACTGATGCATTCAAATGAAGAGAACAGATCTTGATTGCGATGCAACTCCGCCCTGCTGCTCCGAGCGCCTGGCTCTGATCTTTCTGCAGACAACTGAAATGGTTTCAGAGCTCTGCATTTGGAAAGAAACAGACCATGCAAAAAGAGCTTTCTGCTTCTGGAGTCATCAAGTGCATCCCATGAAAACGAGACGGCTGCGCATGCTGGAACAGAATTGGCAGGGGGAAACTGGAAATCGTAGACTTGGGAAGCTGAGATTCTCCTAGCAGGGGAAGATGCTGTATCCAGATGCCAGGTTGTGGTTTAAGGTTACTGAGCATTTGTGGCGAGAAGGCTCTCAAGTTTTACAGCCCTTGGTCAAAGTCCTTTTCCTGCCTCCAACCATATCTTTTTTCCTTGGACTCATCTTATTAATCACAGTTCTTTTTACTCTTAGAGCCTGATGCAAAGCACAGTGAAATCAATGGAAAATTTCTCGTGGACGTGGCTGATCTGTGGTTTTAGGGCCCGATAAGCTTTTAGACTTGGAGCTAGAAGATCAGTTTGCTAGCACAGATATGAATGAAAATGCTTCCTTAAATTGATATATGAATTCTAAGTCAGTTCTGAGATTTGTCTCCTTCCTTTGAAGCCTGAAAAGAGGGAAGAAATCCTCTTACTCCAAACCATATAGTTTATATTGTGCTTTGCAGACAACTGGGTTTGTATCAGTGTGGTGCGATACAAGCACAGGTAGCACCCATTGTATTTCCATGTTTTCCACCAGTGGTTTTCCATCCTGGAGGCTGAAATCCAGCATGGAAATAGCAGCCCTGGGTGCTCTGCTTTATTGGTGCTTCTACCATTTCCTCCCCTACCATTACCAGTGGTGCAGAAGTGACCAATGTGTCAACAGAGCCTTTCCTGCTGTATGTAACAAGATGAAATGTCCCACAGGGTGTAAACCCTGGCTTGCTGCTCTTTATGGTGCTAGGAGAGGACAGGAGGTTCCTCATGCAGAAGTGTTCCTCCAGAGCTCTACCACGTTTCATGGAGCAGGAAAGTGCTCCCCACACCTTGTGGTCCTCTCCCCATGAGGACACCGCAGCATATGCTGAGGATAATTAAGCTCCATGCTTTGGACTGTCCTCTCAACTCACCAGAGGCCATGGCAGGAGGGAGATATCGCCCTTCAGATAATGCACAGTAACAGCAAGGGGTTTGTTGTTGTCAGCATGAGCTGGGGAAAAGACAGTGTTAAGGAAACAGGAATAATGGTTGTGTAATAGAGAAAAAGTGCTGCTCTCTGCAGTGATATTTACACCTGATTTGGCTACTGAAAGGAGAAGCCACGAAGACATTAAACCTCTTATCATCCTGACGGAGTGAAATTGGAAAGAAAAAAAACCCCACGGTTATTTGGCAGCAAATGGGTTTATTAACTTCTAAACCGGTGTGTGTTTGAATGCGATAGGGAAAGCAGCATTCGTCAGTGCTCACTGCATCAAAAGACAAATTAATCCTTTGAAGAAACCTAGCTTTTAAAAAGCTCCCTTGTTAACCAGTCTATCGGGAGACAGGATGTGCTGGGAGCTGCTCCTGTGCTGCAGGAGGACTGATGGGTGACACAGGTCCAGGTTCAGATGCTCTTCTATGTGGGTTTAGCTGGCTGGGCCTCATGAATCTGCAATGCAGGAGCTACTTTTAGGCTATGTTGCCCTTCCAGCTCCATTTTAACTCTTTCCCTGCAATAGTACCCATAGGAGTAGAGACTTGCCAGTGTGGCGTGATAGATTTTGGTGGCTTCCTCCAGCATCATGCCATTGTGGTCCCACGTGTGGCTCTGCCACCACTGCAGTGGGACACAAATCACTGTTGGTGACTGTTACCCCCCATTGAAAAACTACAGTAAGCCACATGTTGCAAAAAGATCTCCATTTCCTCTATTAGCGATGCTCTGCGAGAGGAATATAATTTTCTCTCGTGGAAACCAGTGTTCTGGATTTCAGGTGGTGGTTTTAGCTAAGGTGCTATGGTTTTCTAATCTGCTGCTTCCTGTGAGATGCCTTCTCCCCTCCGGAGCACTCCTCTGAAAGGCAGGCTTTGAGCTGCGGTGGCATTGCACCCCATTTCACACTAAAAATGAAATACGTGAGTGGTGTCCCTCCAGATGGGAAAGTAACAGGACATATTGTGTTAACAGGAACAATGCAGAAACAAGAGACTTGCTACCAGCTCTCTCTTGCCTCCTGGAGTGCGTATAGATACTTAAAGCATCTTTCTATATACCTATTGAACTCCTCAGGTATCTCAACATCTGCACTTTGACTACTGCAGAGCAATAACAGATAATGCTAAAATCTCAGCACCCCAAATTAAGCTCATGAAACCAATCCTCTGCTGGCAGGTAAGCCAGGCAAACGTGAAATACTGGGGTATCTCCAAACTGTATTGGATTTGCTGTGATTTCTGGTGGTTTTGCATTATTTCCCTTTTCTGTGCTGCTTTCCTATTTGTTTACATGGGTTTTAAGACCTGAGGTGAGCACTGGCCCTGTTGTGCTGATTCGTATCAAAAGTGGGTGTTGGTGAAAATAAAGGCACCTAAATATGTGTTAGCTCTCAGGCAGACTGTTCAAGTGTCTGACACTTCCTGGAAGCATTTGTTGCTTCTGTGTGTTGGTACAACCTGTAGTATGGTGGGACCCAAGTGTGGCAGGCATTTCAAGGTGCTCCTGTG
The DNA here is from genome assembly GCA_039720435.1 of Amazona ochrocephala. NCBI lineage: Eukaryota > Metazoa > Chordata > Aves > Psittaciformes > Psittacidae > Amazona > Amazona ochrocephala. Next base: position 87,681,048 of record CM077879.1, read on the forward strand.
ATGCAAACGAATACATCCAATGGAAGCAAGAGCCCTGAGAATGCTGCTTTTTACTATTATCTTACCCCTAGGAGTCAGCTCTTTGCAATTTAATATTTCTTTGATGGAAGGGAAAGAAAAACCTCCCCAGAGGAGCACTGTTGGTCATTTTAAGATGCTTTTGTTGTGTGGCTAGTGAATAAGGGTGAGGTGAGAGGAAGAAGCAGCAGTAGTGGCTCATCCATCCTAAGTCCCAAAGCCCTGCTGTGGCAGAGATGTGGAAGAAGGACAGAGGTGCTGAGGATGGGCTGGTGAGCCCATCCATGTAGCTCATGCATGAGGCTGCTCCTCAGCTGCCCCAAACCACCTCCTTGTGTTCTCTGCCATCCAGAGCGAGCGGTTTGCTGGTGCAGGGATGCGCTTGTCTTCTGCTGCTGCGCATGGAGCTTGTGAAAAACCAAGTAACCCTGATGCCTGAAAGGGGAAACTTCTTCAGGTGATGGAGCAGATGCTGGGGTACCCCACTGGGGCAATGCCTGTGCGTGAGGCAGTAGGGAGCATCCTCCCTGCTGGGGATGGTGACACTTGTCCTCTGCTGGGACAGGCACAGAGCAACCTGTCACACCTCAGGGTTTCCTCACCCCGTATTTGGCTCTGATATTTGTCTGTAATTAGCACTCAGGTTTCTGGTGTTGAAGCAGCAGCTGTCTCTCCAGGAGACAGCAATGAGGATAGGGATACTTCTGGTCTGCTTCTTCAAGCCCCATTGGCAGGATGAAAACATTCATTGTTTGTCAGCTAAGCTTCCCTCTGGCCTGGAGGAACCAGGACACAGGCAATGGCTGCTATTCCCATTTTACACATAACATGGACAGGAGGCACAGGAAAGGGGAAAGGCAGAATTACATCCCAATCCTGCGAATTCCAGGCTCCAACTTCCAGACAGCTTTACTGTGCATGGATAACAGGATAAGACCACCCTTTTAGAAGAACTGCTGGGAGAAACAGATTTATCGGTTCCTTTAACCAACAGGTTAAATCAGTTTTCCTCCTTTTTTTGGGGGGTGGGGTGGGGGTGGCTATTACAGAAAATGAGGGCAAATCTGAAGCGTGTCCCTCTTCCTTATCTCCAATTACTGTGCATGGGGATGTCCCAGGAACAAAACCCCAGAGTTTAGCATCTCTAGCCTGAAAAGCCTTGCAGCACGCCCCTGCCCTGGCAGTGCAGGGAGATTAAGATGCCACGTCTTCCCTGGGCACACACTTCTGCAGGCACTCACTCTCTGCTGTTTGGGGGCTGAAATACTTCCCCTGCTGCCAAGGAAGGGAAGAAAACAGCCCTTTGAAGAGGCTCTGAAACCCAAGTCGGGCGCGCTGGGGAACACTTACTTTCAAGTACAATAATGTTTAGGTTACGGCCCCTAATCCCCAAGCCCTGTCCCAGCAGGGTGTCCCAGGGAAAGGGGCTCTTGGAGCAGGGCTGGTTGCGAGTGTGACGCACACAAAGGGCTCCCAGGGAAACACTCTCATGTTTTTTCATAGCAAGATATTTCGCAAAGCAAGAGAGAGATGACTCGGGTGGGAAATGCATCCCAGCAGATGTGTAATAGCATTAAAGCTGACTCTAATATAATCTAAGCCGCAGTTTGAGGTATTAATGCTTTGTTTATCTTTAAGCACAGATGGATATTTTTATTAGCATTACTTTGTTGATGCAGCTTCTAGAAAGGTTAGGCCGGAGGGCAGATGTCTGTGTACTGAGCGAGGGCTCACGCTGGGGAGACTAATCGGAAAGGTGCAGCTCTTCCATGAAATTCCAATTGGGAAATTAAACCTTGTGAGTGCAGGCAGCCAGGATTTGCTACTTAGTGCATGTGGCCAATTAGGATGAGTTACACAAGTCCTTCCTCTCCAAACCCATCCCTCAGGTATCTTGGCCATCCTTGTGCCCTCCTAGGATTAACTGTGTCTGTGATGGTGTGAAAGGGGAGGTGCTGGGTGCTGGTGAGCTGGGGAAAGGCAGAGGATGCTGGAAGCACAATAAGCATCCGATCTGTTTGTTGGTTTCCTTATTGGGATCTAATTTTAGGGATGAGCACAGCTCCATGGATAAATGCAGAAGGAGGGGGGTGGGATGGGGCTGGGACTGCACAGGAATGAGAGGGTTTGGTTGAATGTTCACCCTGGAAAGAGTTAGTCGAACTGCTCTTAAACACAGGGCAAACTGGCTTTGTGCATCCACTTGCCTTGCCCTGAAACAGAGATCAAAATGAAATGCACTGAAGACACTTGTATTGGGTCCAGACCCAGATTTCTTGCCTGTGATAGAGCCCAGATCCATTGCAGTCAATTGGAGGCTGCTCATTAGATCCTCAGGTAGTACCAGTTACCGGTACCAGAGCCAGTACCAGTTTCCTCAGATTTCATCATCCCAGTCTGAAAGTTCAGGGCAGCTTGAGATGCCCTGAGCTTGGGGATCCTTTCCAAGGAAAACCCCTTGGGGCACCCACCACCCGGCAGAGCACTTGGTTGGTGGAGGGGTACAAGCCTGATTCGGCTACCCTTAATGTGGTTTTAATCCCTGTAGTGTCTCTGGGATCTTGGAATTGCTGTAGCACTACTGCATCTTCCCTGTAAACTGGGATAGAGTTGGTAACTCAGTCCTGGGGTGGGGGGGAAGGAATCTGAGCGCTGGTTGTATCATTCTGTTGGCTGAAGGAAAAGGCAAAATCTCCCATTCTCAAAAGGTTTCCCAGATTTCCCATTTTCTTTACTGAGCAAAGGGGGAAAGCAGCGAAGCCTCAAGGCAGGATGGCTCCAAAGGGAACTCCAGCTTTCTTTAACCTGTTACAGGAGGGTTGAAACTTTCCCCATCTGAGGTGCTGCTTTAGCTCAGGAGGTATCAGAGACACCCTCTGTAGTGAGGGGGAAGCAGACTGCAGCCTTTCCCTTGGGTGACAGAGCAGTGAGGTTCTGTCTGGGCTGAGTTAGAGAAGAAAAGGCACAAGCCCCACAGGCACATGAGCAGCAAGCAAACAAGCGATGGTGTTTGGCTCCCCAATGCAGCTGCACCGCAGACTGCCCAGTTGACCAAGGCTCCCCCAAATCACACAGTACTGGAACAAGCGAATACCTTGAGTTCACTGCAACAGGACCTGCTCTGGAAGAGCAGCTTGTTCCTAAGAGAACTTAGTAATTGTGGGACTGCAGCCATGAGATCCATCATCCACAGATCTAAAGGGAGGAAGGGATCAGAATGTCCTTTCCTAGGGATTCTCACTTCTGCAGGCCTTCTTCCCCGTGGGTCAGCCTGTCACTCATCCAGCTCTCCCACTGCAATTCCTAAGAAACAGAATGTCAAGCAAAGGGGAAGCTCGGGCACCCCAACTCCAGGGCTAGAGACTTTCTGCCACAGCCCATTGTTGGGCTGGGCACAATGCAGTAGGGGAACTGGTAATGGGGTTCCCTGGTCATTGCACTATGGGGAGGCATCTCAGGGTGCCTGGAGTACCCCTCTTTGGCAGCACAAATAGCAAGAAAGAGGAGGAAAAATTGCAATGGACTTTAAAGAGGTAGAGGCCATAGAAGAAATCTCATTTAAACTACCACAGAGGCACTGTTGGGATTCCATAGCCTGGTTACTGTTTGACTTTGGGGACTAAACCACTTGATTATTCATGGAGAGCACAGAGCATCTCCATCAACTGCCCGTCATCAGTGGAGAGCTCAAACGGAGCTGAGATTTGCCATTAAGTCTGTTCCTTGTTTCTAAGTTAATTGAAAATATCCCTTAAAGATAAGGCTCATGCAAGCGAGATTCTTGATTTGCTCCCTGCCAGCAGGTTATTGCCCTGATCCGAAACCACAGGGAAAATGGGAAAAGCCAGCACAGAGTGGAGGTTTTGAAAAAGGAGAGGAAAAACCTGTGGAGTGGGAACCTATGGTGAGGTCCTACACCTTGTGCAACTGATTTGGTTGATTCACAGACAGCCTTAATTCAGAGGAGACAAGATGTGAAGATCCAGATTTACCCCTTCACTTAACCTTTTTCTACTCTCTCATCCATCAGGAGCATAGAAACTGCTTTTCGGGAATCACCCCATGAATGGCAAAGACCTTTTCTGTGTCTCATTATACTGAGCGTATTTCCTTATAGCTTTTCCTATCTTGTATGATGTATAGAGGTTGAGTTAGCACCTTTCCTCAGTCAGGTGTGTTCTTTTGTTTTCTTCCTCTTTCATAGCTACCTCAAAGCAGGCTGGCTTGGTTTCCGAAGTCCCAGATTCCTGATGCCCAAAATCTGAAGTCTGGTGCTTCGGTGCAGGCAGCTGCTTGGGTCATTCTCTTTCACCTGTGTGAATGTTCACAGCGTCATAATCCCCTTTACAGCAAAACCAGAGCCATCACAAACACATATAGAAGCTGTAACTAGAAGTACATTTCTGCTTTCTCATAACTTCCTATTTCTTCAGTGTTGGTAACTAAATAAGACTGATTTTGAATGTGTGGTCCAAAAATCAGTGGTTGAAATCCCCATGTGGAGTAAAATATAGAACCTGTCTCTCTAGCTCTGTTGTTTCTGGCTGGATGTGAACCAGATATAATGGATACAGAAGCCGGCAGGCAGTCTGGACCCACAGCTCATGGGGAAGTTGAATGCCTCGTTCATTTCGACTCTAAAACTTAAAGATGACATTTTAAGGAAGGATTTTACAGGCAATCAGCATTAGTTTGATCTGGTGTCAACTGAAAGTTGACTGATGTAGGGAAATGTGATGGAATGCTGAATGCACTGGAAGATCACACCTTTACACACTAATTAATCTGTGTGCACTGAGTATCGCTGCAACACAAAACTGCATCTTTCCATTTGGAGGCAAAAGTGTTCATTTTTGGGTGTCTCCTGTTCTCCTTCTGTTGATTTCCTATTGAGCACCCCAAGCACGGGCACCCAGCACTATTTCCCCACATCAGTTACTTTCTGCGAAGGTAAAGAATTACATTTCCTCCCTCCCCAACATCTCCTGCCATTAACAGGTGGCAAATGAAGCTAACATCACTCATATGTTTTGCATCAGTTTGCATCACCTATGACAAAGCTCTTACAGAGGAGTCTGTCAAACCAAGCTGGCACCTTTCAGGATAAATGATGCGAATCAGGGCCTGTGCAAGGCAGCCTCTGCCCACAGCACCATCCATGAGCGCCTTCAGCCTGAGGAATGTCTCTGCAAACATCTGTTGTAATGTGAGGAGAGATGGCAGAAGGGGGAGGACAAAATCCCCAGTAATGGATGTTCTTGAGGGTTTTGGAAGCTCAGCGGGAGAGAGGAAGTGGGGTCGGGGGAAGCCAATGAGAGAGAAGGGGAATGCTTTGCCTGACATTCACTCATCACTGGAGCCAGGTGATTATTAATAATCTGTGTGCATTGACACTACTTGCTAGTTTTCTGGGTAGGTGGGTGCTGCAGTCAGTCATCTTGGCACTTGTAAAGATGGATGAAGAATTACCTGGGATGCAAAGCCAGGAGTGAGAAAGATAAATAACACCAAGGAGCTGATGGCTGCCCGTCTGTCATAGAATTTCATTAGTTCTGGCAGCCTGTACATAAGCAATGAGTGAACGCTAACTACGCTTCCTCTCCGTCTGCTCCCATATTTCACTCGTGCTGCTTAGTGCAGAGAAGGAAGTGGCCAGCCAAGCCATGAGGATGAAAGGAGGTGCTGGACCATTTGCAGGATCTGGATGATGCTTGGAACAGGAATACTGAAGGGTTAAGGTTATTAGAGGTACTTTGCCAAGAGCATTTTTCATTATGCACAACTGGAAAAGACATCGATCTGTGCAGATATCATAGAATCATAGAATAGTTAGGGCTGGAAAGGACCGTAAGATCATCCAGATCCAACCCCTGCCATAGGCAGGGGCACCTCACACTAAACCATGCCACCCAAGGTTCTGTCCAACCTGGCCTTGAACACTGCCAGGGATGGAACATTTACAACTTCTTTGGGCAACCTATTCAAGTGCCTCACCACCCTTACAGTAAAGAACTTCTTCCTCATATCTAACCTGAACTTCCCCTGCCGAAGTTTGAAGTCAAGAGGATGGTTTTGTTGGCAGTCCTGCAGGAGAGTGAAGGGGCTGAGAACACTGTTTGTCATCTCAAAGACACATCTTTTTGCTGGGTAACGCTTCCTCCACTTTGAAAATATTGGGAAAATATGGTCAGAGAGAAGGTGATCAGGATCCCACCATACCCAGGTGTCCTTGGTGTGCTTCTGTCTTCTTGGTCTGTACAAGAGCAGCTGTTCTGAAGCCCTGACCTGTATCATCTACATTTCAGCTGGAAACAACAGAGATCTCAAGACTTCACTGAAATATCCATTATCCCCTTTCAGAACTGTTTGTCATTTTGGGGCTTGTAGGCAGATAAGAGAGTGTTCTCTCACCTGCAGCCATATCCCAGAGCCACTGCTGCCCCTTTCATCTTTCAAGTCCTAAGTAATGAAAATAAATATTATGAGGTCTATAATAATGACATGGAATGGGATGTTTTGATCATATTAATTGCTCAGGCTGTTGCAATACAGGTTCACAAATCAATGTTTCCTCAGTGGCCAGCTCAGCTTTCCTGTGTGCCTTTAAACAGATGTGACCTTGATGAGCAGAAATAGTGGGGGCTTGAGGCAAGTTTGCAAGACAAATGAATGTGGTTGGTCAGATTTATGGGAAGTTATTCCTCGGTGTAGGAAAGTCTATCTTCTTTCACCCAACTGCTCCTCCAAAAGTGACTTTTCCTGTGTACGAAACACGAGCAATCTGCAGTTAGTGGCAATGTCAAGAGGTCTTGAAGGAAAAATGTTTCCAAGGGGCCAGAGCAGAGAGGCAGCAAAGTGAAAACAGAGGTGTGATTCATTCAGAACAAGGTGTCCTCGTCCATTTATAGCAGTTTGCTCGCCCTGCAAAGGATATCCTGCTCAGACAATGCGGGTATTTTCTTCTAATCTGTCCCTGCATCAGAAGAGATCTTGGATATCTTCCTGCGCAACTGAGACTCTTTCATACAGTGTCACCCTCCACCATGCCAAGAAAACCCACAGCAGTCAGCAGGGTTGAAAGGGGTGTCTATAAACACATGTTTACTGAAACCACTGGTAAACCAGCCACCGAGCCATCACCTCCCACATGCATGTTTTGATTCTTCCTAGCCTCAGGCAATAACATCAGCCTTTCACTAGTTCCTCATGAAATTAGGGACTAGAAACCCAGCGATTCTATGTATGTCTGAGGGAGAGTAAGACGGAGATGGGAGCTCTGCTTGGGGCTGGGAAGAAAACGCTTTGCCTCTTTAAACTTCTGAAAAGAAAGAGCTGAAGAAATCAGTAAATGCTAACAGATAGACTGAAGAACAATAGGCTCTTTCTATCTGGTTTTGGGTCTGGAGGTACCCTCTCCATTGAATTATAAGGGTCCAAGTGCTGAAGAGGACTTGTTCTTCTACCTCCACCCTGGAGCCCCTGTCTCTGGAGCCTCTTGCAGCTGCATCTCTCAGCTTCAGAGCCCATCTTCTGGATTGAAACCTGGATGACTTTAGTGCATCCTCCTCTAGGTCTCGTAAACTTTAAGTGGTTATGATCATCTCATATTCCTGGGGTATAAGACTTCTCTGGAATGATTTCCGTTTGAACCACAGCATGGAAAAGCATCCCATCCTGACCTCAAAAGTTTCACTGATGGAAAAATCTACCATAACTTTGGCAAATTCTTCCAATGATTAATTACGGTCACTAATTTCTACTAGTAGTAGAAATACTACTAGTAAAAAAAGCATCTCGGTCTCAGTCTACATTTTCCTAGCTTCAGCTTTCAGACCATCTGAGGAGAGCATCCAAAACTGCCTTAGGTTAACTGTGGTTGAGCAGCCTTTCCACTGCTACCAGGATAGAGAGGTTGAAATCAATCATATTGGTCAGGTAACGCTCACTTGAGAGGCCTAATTAAGATGAGGGATGAGGTTGTGAAAGGTTAAGTCTCTGCAGGAGGAGGTAGCTCTCCTGGAGACGGAATCAGGGATTTTCTGCCTTGTGGGACTCTGACACAGCTTTGAATGGATGGATGCTGGGTTGACCCCAGCCTTGCTCTGCAAAGGTAGAGTAACAAAGGTGAGAGCAGAAAGAGAACTTCTTGAACTTCTTTAGTGCAAAATAGCCTTGGGTCCTATGGACATGCAAGCATTGGCTGCATCCAGGTGTTTCACAGCTGCAGCTGAAGGGAAGATCTTCCTAACCACTTCTGTAATCTGTTGACACACGTTGCCACTGTAAGAAGCAATATCCCTTCTGAATCCTTGTTTTCCCTAGTCTTTACAGTAGTATCTCTGGCTGATGGTAATTCACCCACCCTTGATCTTATGGAAGCCTTCTCCATGTGCTAATTCCACCGTGCCATGCTTAGCCAGACTAAGAAACAGCATGATTCTGCCTACTGCAACAAGTAGCCCATCAAGAGTCAAAACAGGGTAGAATAGGAGGCAGGGTAATTCCATGAATTCCCCATTTCTGTCTGAAAATATCCCTAATGAACACCTTTCCCGCTCATGAAGGATGCTCACTCCCCAGCAGGCTGCAAGTTCATCAAGCTCATAGAGGCAGAGTCCTTGTTTATGATTGCTGTGCCTTCGATTTGGGAAAGTTTAATTATCAAAGCAATCAGTTGTCCCGTGTTGAAAAGCTGCGAGGAAAGAAAGAAAAGTCAATACATTTGACCTCACTTCTGGGAGAGAAACTCCTGGGAGTCATTACAAGTCAGCTGTGGAAGTAGAAAAACACTGATTTTAATGGATGAGTCTGAAACAAATTCTTTCCAAGAGCCAACATTCTTCTGTCCTTCAACCCTCACCTGAATGAGAAGTGAATGGTGGTTGCCTTCCACAGCAAAAGTCCTTCCTTTCCCTGGGTATCTGAGGAGAGAGCAGGGGGATAAGTGGAATATAATTTATCAGACCTGAAAGGAAACGAGGTTTGTCGGGATTTCCTCGCCGTTGCAAAAGCAGCAGCAGTATATTCAAATGTGGTCAAACGTGACACAGTCATTTTTCTCACTTAGGTGGTGGCTCTGGAAAACATCTTGGAAAAGCACTTCAGTATGTGCTGACGCTTGAATCTGGGTGTGAACTCCATGCAGACTACTGAAACTCAAGCACGTGCTTACAGATAAGCATGGGTATACTCAAGTGCCGTCCTGATTAGGGCAGCTGTTTAAGTGGCTCCTTGAGCTGGAGCCTCTGGCTTTGAACAGGCACTCCTATTCTTTGTGTGTTATGCAGGAAGAACTAACTAAATACTCGCTTGTTTTCTATAGCACTGACCAGAACCACCTCAAGCGCCAGGGCAGCAGACATAAGCAGGAAAATTGACTCTGATCATCCCTGGGGTCATTTAACTAAAACACACATTTCAGTGGAGCCAAGTGTTCACCAGCGCTTTTCAACTCCCATGGTGTCAAAACAATTAGCAGATCACAGCAGCACCGATTCACTGCTGCTCCTACAAAAGCATCTGGCCAGCACATGGAAGTTTAACAGGAGCACTGAATTAGCTCCTCCATGCACCCTCTGCCTGCAGGACAATACGGTTTGGATGATTCTTATATCACTGGACAGGTCATGCCATTCAATCACTGCAGAATCCCAAATATGTATCAGTGGAACTCAAACTGAAACTTAGCAAGAGGCACATGCAGCTACTTTCAATGGATTATCCCTGTTAGAGTTGTTTAACAAGTGGGTTTTTCCTAAATCCAAGACCTTCTGTCCATTTGCTGTTATTTGCACCCCTATCCAACCTTGGCAATTCCAGGAAGTATAATTTGATGCTAAAGAAATTATCCCTTTTTCAGGTTGGTGGATGAAATCATAGCTGTCAGATGGGAAATATGCTACAATGTGATAACTAACCCCATCATTTGAAAGGCACAGGTAGGGAAGCAGCCAGTCTGTGTGGATGAAAAGTTAGCTTTGGGACACATTTATGCATCTGACATTCTCATAGGAAAACAGAAAAAAGGAGGTGTGTGGATGATGTTAAATGTGCTTTTAGGCTCTTTTGTTAGGGAGGACTATAAAACCCTGTGGTGGGGATGATCAGTGTGTCTCTAGTTAACCTGCTTGTCCTGTTAGGGAAACTGCAGTGGTTCACTGGGGAGGTGCAAGGGATCCAGGGCTGCTACACAGGGGAGTTGCTCCAGTGTTTCCTGTTTCCAGCGAAAAGGGTCAGACTGGGTAAATGGCAGCAACAAATGCACAATGTGGGTGGTTCTGGAAATACTATTTCTTCATAATGAAAAGAAGAAGGTATTAATCTGCTTACTCTGGCACAGTGTGTGTTCTGCTGATGCTGAATGATTTGCTAGCATGGGTAGACTGAGCCTCTGTGTGCACACCTTGCAGCAGCTTCTGGGTTACTTCAGCCTGTTGTTCCAATCTGCAAAGGGGATGAAGGACTGCAGCAGAGCCCCAGCATCTCCTGCCAAGCAAGCTATGGAAAAGGCCAGCCAGAGAGCAGATGTTGTGACATACATCTTTAAAAGCTGAGCTGCAAATACCTGCCCAGCAAGAACAGGACACAGATGGATTGTCAGTTGATTATGAAAGTCCTTTTCAGTCAGAAATGGATTTCATTAATCAAATGGTTTTTTGACATAGCTTCGGACCTCGCTGAAAGTGTTCCTTCTTATTATATGGCATTTATTAACACGGCTATTAGTTACGTTAATGCAATCTTAGTGGTATTTTCATTGACTCCTAACAGACACTCTTGTGTATACCACATAGCAAATGTGACCAAATGGAATCTGACGCAACCAAGCCCTCCTTTGCAATCAATGTGGGATCCAAAACAAACCCCTGGCGCTCCCAGCATCGCTGCCCATGAAACAGGCATCCTACAAATAAATACTGAATTGCAGATCTGTGGCGAATTGAGAATAAATCTGCTTCACCTTAAGTGCAAGAGAAAGCAGAGTTCAAGGCTGCTACTGAATTGGTGGCCAAATGCCAACACCATTCACTTCAGGGCAATATAAAATGATTCATCTGACAGGCTGACCCACTAGGATAGGAAAATAAAGCCATATAACTTTCTTCTCTATGTCTTGCAGCAGCAGTCCTATGCCCTTCTGAATGGCATCCATCTCCCTCCATGGGCCATTCACTCAAGCAGAGCCAGTGCAGGATCTCAGTCACACTTTCAAATGCTGCTACTATTTAGTGTTGTTGCTAGGTTCTATTTCCCCACCTCTTTCCTGTGTACCTCCTACAGCTCTTTCATTTGCAGTCTGCAAGCTTCCTCGCTCACCTTTCCCATTTACATATTTTGCTTCATTCAAATGCTTTTCAGTGTGGTTTGGATCATAAAACGTGGTGGGAGGAAATCCATTATGAGATCATGCACCAAAACATGTCATATCTGGATTTTATATTTAAAGACATGCAAGCAAGCACTGGAGTGCCATCTTTGTGTGTGATTGCTTTCCCCCCTCTGTTGTCCTTGTGGTAGAACATCTGTTGTCGTATCACTAACTGTCCTCCTGCGGGGTTGGTGTCTCTCAAGAGGATCCTGCACTGTGTTGCTGTAGCAGCTCTGGTATCCTCTGTGATCTTTCAGTGTTCCCCAGGTTTTCCACCAACCGGTGGGTTACCTCTTTCTGTTCCATTCTGAGATCTCTTCATCAGGGATTGCAGTGATAGGACAAGGGGTGATGGGTTTAAACTGAAACAGGGGAAGTTCAGGTTAGATATAAGGAAGAAGCCCTTTACTGTGAGGGTGCTGAGGCACTGGCACAGGGTGCCCAGAGAATCTGTGGCTGCCCCATCCCTGGCAGTGTTCAAGGCCAGGTTGGATGGGGCTTGAAGCAACCTGCTCTAGTGTGACGTGTCCCTGCCCATAGCAGGGGGGCTGGAACTAGGTGAGCTTTAAGGTCCCTTCCAACCCAAACCATTCTGTGATTCTATGATATCTGCACAGATCAATGTCTATCTGGAGCAATGATCTTGTCTGCCTTCCCTCTTTCTCCCACCCTGGGCCCCTGTGCTGTTGCTGATGCCCCATTGCATCCACTGATGCCGGGAGAGCCAGCTCCTCTGCAGCTCTGGGGGTGGCTATGCTGGTTTTATCCCTTTACCTCTGAATTAGCCTCTGCATTTTGACACTCTCACTCCACACTCCAAATCCCTTCTGCTTCTGCATCTGCCTTTAAAGCTGAAGGTTTTGCTGTTTGCTTTTTGTGGGCACCAGGTCAGATTTATCCCTAACAGAAGGCAACTGTTCCCAAATTGCCCTTAGGGCTCCTCTGTACCTGAGGGCTTTACTTTGTTGTTTTCCAAAGTGCAAACCTTACTATGTTGGGTCAGACTGGATCTGTCTAGCCCAGCATCCTGTCCGGTGCTGAAGCCTTTGGAGTCACAAGAAACCCCGAATCTACATTTGCAGGCCAGCAATCCCCATTTCCCAAGTCTCAGTGGTGATGGGAACACATTTGGTGGCTGTGTCCCGCTGCATTGCTATTTTTGCTCAGCCGTTCACACTAGAACTAGTTCAATTTTAAATTCTAATCCTTGGATACTAAGGATGCAGCAGTTCTCTTTGAAAAGATTTACTACTAATCTCTCTGGTGTCTGTGACAAAGGACAGTTTCTCAGCATTACCTCAAACGTTAAAGTATTAATGAGGAGAGAGTTTGGTAGCTGGCAAAGGCTGTCTTCACTAGCACTGGAGATGGACTTAATGATCTTTGTGCCTTTGCTACTGCAAAATGAACATCTTACACAGGAGAGATTGGAAAGACCTGGCACCTTTAATAAAATATAGCCTGTATTTCTACAGATGTATTTAAAGTCATTTAAATTCTTTAATGTTTTATGAAATAGCAAAGCTTTGTGTGAATCTATTTAGAATCGTCCTCAAGCGCTGCAGTAGGTTTTATTTCGACCCAGCTCCCATTTGTAATGTGCTCGCTCCTTAGATCATGTTTATATAGATATATAATTTCTTCCCTCCCAGATGGCTTTTTGAAATGAGTAAAACGCTCATAAAAGGTGCATGGTTGATAGCATGACAGACTATAGCCAGGAGTTTCAAACTGGGCTGCCTATGAGAATCTTAAATCTCCACTTATGGGCTCAAACAAGCAGCCTGATTTTCCTCTGCTCATAGCATCAGTGATCACACTGAGCTCCATCTCCGCCAGAGGTGAGGCTCACCTACCCAGATTCAGCCACTGCGAGCACAATGTCTTTGAAGAGAGACTGGCCACCACCAGGCAGCACTTGGTGGCCACTCTCAGCCTGAGTCAATGGCCAAAATGGTACCTAACAGAGCCAGGGGATCTTACCTGCACTGGCTTTGCTTGGTTCGGGATGAGGACAAGCTGCTGTTATTTAAAATGCTGAACACTCTGTCCCCAGTGTTCAAAAGGGGAAAGTGAGGCAAGGCAGAATTCCAGTTTCCTTCCAGCATCACCCTGGCTTCCCCTGGAGTCAGGACTGCAACTTCATGTTTTTGCTGGTACTGTATTTCCACTGTTTCTGCTGTAAGATCTTGGGAAGGTGGATCCCTGCCCCTTGGGTAACGCTGGCAATCTGCACGTGAACAAAATACATACATTTCAGCTGCTCACTTAGAAAATTATGGCTCTAAGAAGTCCTGACTTGCGAAGACACGCCTGGAGCAGGGAAACTGCTGAGGGCAGCAGAGGAGCCCTCCCTGCTGCAGGCACAACCAGCTCTGGCTCAGCCACTTCTCCATCTGCAGGTCACCCGTTGTCTTCTCCGGGCTGTGGCAGGAGAGCAGAGGGAGAGCTTGTGAGGGCAGTGCTTGCCTGAGCTCACTGAGCTTGCTGCAGGGCGACAACAACTTGTAATTCAAGGGGTTTCCTCACTGCTGCCTGCGATGGGGTCCTGGTGCAGTTTTCAACTGCAAAAGTAGAAAGCCCTGTGCTTTGGGGCAGGGAATGACAAGGAAGGGGAAAGCATTTCCCTAGCAGGGGTTTTGGAGAGGAGAGGTAAGAGTGAGCATTCTATGATTCCATGACCTCCTTGCCCAGGAGATGGCTTGTCCCCTCACACAGGAAGGCAGGTTCAGTTGTCTCCCAGTGCTGAGCAGCTTTGCTGTGTATCACTGGGGCTGCCTGTCCTCAGCCCCAAATCACAACCCTCCTCTCTTCCTCTGCCAACACAGATGGGAAGCACTAGGCCAGGTAGAGATCAGGGAAAAAAGCCCCAAACAAACTACAAAAGCTGTGTGGCTTCAACCGTGTTCCCAGAGTTCAAACATTCCTGCTTAGAACAGGAATATTATGTGCCCAAAAACCTACGTGAAGGATGGGGAATCTCCCATTTCCCTGCAGCAGATCAGGAACGTGGGAGACCAAGCTCAGTTCCCACGACTGCCTGATTGCAATTTGAACTGTCTTGTCCCATAATAGGGCTCCACAAGGAGAGCATTAATGCATGCTCAGACAAGCTTCTGCCATCCCATCAATGGGACCAGTTCCACTTATTGCAAAGTGTTTATCTGGTCACTGAGACAAAGGCCAGAAGGATCTGACTGACCCTACCACTTACTACTCATGGACTGCCCCAGGAGGGGAGCTACATGGTGCAGATGCCTCTGGCGCACAGGACACCTGAGCTGGGGCTACCCACATCCCTTCTGAGCAGCCTGAACCCTTGAGATGTTGGTAAACCAAGCCTGTTTCCCACACTCCTTTGAAGACAGATTTGCATTTCATTTGCTTTTGTTCCAGTGCCTAAATGAGTTTTGGTTTGGTTTTTCCTAGAGGGAGCTGAGCAGAGCATTGCACAGCCATGCTTTTTGGTGGATTGGCTCAGAAGAGCAAGCTCTAAACTCTCAGGCTTTGGTTCCCTCCAGCCAAGAGCTGGGGTTTGAGCGCTAAGATCTGGAGCTGAGCCTGCCTGTAGCCGTAAAGGCATGTGGAGCACCAGGCTCCGGTGCTAGAAGGAAGAGAGGTTTAAGCCATATAGATACATCCCTTGCATGTATATGGGTTAAACCTTCAGTCTTCTCTCCAGAAAGCACAAGTGACATCCAATCTGCAAACACAGATGACTTTACTGGCTCCTGCCAGTAATGCCACTCTTGTTTCTATATTTTGTGGCAAGATCTTAGGATATAAATAAATACATATATTTGCAGCTGAGCTTATAGAGAGCTGCTTTATGCAGGCAAAGCCTCTTCATTGGCCTCAGTCTTACAGGCCGGTTACGGCACAGTGAGTGTGTTGTAAACACCAGTGGAGTGGGTTAGCAGCTCTCCCCATAAAACCAGCTCAAAGCCTTCCACTGTCGCAGTGCATTTCATTTCCCCATTCAGAGGCTGGCGAGAGCAAAGGCAACCTGAGTATGGAAACTTTTAATTAAACTACTAATATAGAGTCAAGTCATTTCTGGTGGAGGTTTAAGTAGTCTGTGGGAGAAGTGCTGAGTTGTGGGAGAGGAAGGCAGCGTTTGTCTCTAACCCTGGAATTTGTCCATTCATCAACCAGTCGTCGCAGGAGTTGAAGCTGATCCAATTGCGTGTCAACAACATTGGCCATGCCTCATTAGAAATCAGTTGTAAGAAGTTTTCTAAAAGAGCATTAATTCATCTTGTTTCTTTTTTCCCCCCCCTTTGCTGTGGATTTTCATCACCCGCGGTGAGAATTTTAGGGGAAATTGTTTCTGAATGGCTCTTTTCCAGGGCGGACAATCTCTTTTTTTCTCTGCCTCTGGTAGAAATTCAGGCTGGTCCTTTAAAAATGAATATCCAATGTCAGGCTTCCGAACCCACAGCCTGATTTGCAAGTTGAGCAATGAAAGGAGACAGCAAAGGAGCTGAGCTAGTCCGAATCTCACACACTTCCCAAGGTGCATCGCCATGAACTCTGAAGTCCTCTGTTTTTATAGCTCCAGCTCAGCCTCGACGATGCAATAAACCAATGATAAATGGATCCATGTAGATTTCCTGAATTTTCCTTGTGACACTGACCCTTTGCAGTGTATTAGGTTACCCCTTGGAGATGGTGCTGTTTTACTTTATCTTCCTTACACAGGTATAAATGGCCGCACCAGCCATAAGTCACTGCTGGACATGTTTGCAGGACAGTCTTTCATACACCACATCTCTGTGCAAATGACCATTATGGGCTTTACATGTTTTTCCCCTCTGAAGCTCCACTGACCTCAGCAGAAAGGGTTTCTAATTTACACCATGGAGATCAGACCCAGCCTAAATTCACTGCATTTTGTACCCCTGTTAGTTGCTCATAGTCATCCAAGGGGAAATGAATCCTCTGTGTATATGAGGAGGGCAAAGAACCACATGCTCCCCTTGGCACATAGAGGGGTTCTGGGTACTTGGAGGCGCTGGTGAATAGTAGCTGTATCTCCCAGCTTTCTGAGGCCTCTGAATTTGTATTTCTTTCATACTGGGATGGAATGGAAGCTTTCCTAATGCCTTGGGTAGAAGTAGAAGCCATCCATATCCCAGCCTGCTCTAGAGCAGAGTCAAGTCCTTCTCTCCCATGCAGCATGAAAGCTTTCCAGCCAGCAGGCAGGATCCCTTATCTACCTCCCCATAGAAACAACACCATAAAGAAATCTCTTTCACAAAGACACGGAAGAAATCAAATGTCACCAACAACATATGGTCTCCCAGTCCTGGCTCTGAGATGTAGGCATTCACCCAGGGACATGCTGTATGAGACTGTGAGCATTGCCGAGATGCTTCCTTACAGCTGGGAGGTACTGAACCATTATTTACCATTCTTTGTTCCTGTTTATATGCAAAAACCTGGTCACATTATTTTTTTAGATGAATGGTTGCTGCTCCTTAAAGAAAATATTGAAGTTTCTATAGCAAGTGTGTGCTCCTAACACACCCAGCCCATCTGGTAACACACCCACATGTTTGAACCCATTTTCACTCAGCTAAGAAACAACCTTCTGTTCCTTCTGGAGCAGGTATTAATATTCTTCAGCTCTGGCTTACAGCTTATCTTTACACAGCAAAGAGGCATTCAGTGACTATCAGTTTGCTTCTGGGATTTTTGAGCAAGCCACGGGACACCTTGGCCTAATTGAAGGTCATGGCGCTGAAAGGCTGTTTGATTAGGAAGGGACAAAACTCAGCAGGATGGGGAGCGGATCCAAGAGAGAAATCTCAAACTCAAGCAAATGGAGAAGCCTCCCTGGCATCTCTGAAATGCAGGAAGCAGAAACAAAGGGCTGGCTCTGCCAAGGGAGCCGGGTTGGCAGAGGTGGAGCGGAGGCAGTGTCGTACCCATGCGTAGGCAGAGGGCTCTGTGAGTCCCCCTGTGACCCAGGACAACTCTCCTAAGGAGGATTAGCAGAAACAAGGCCATGAACTAGGCTCTGCATGGGAGCTCAGCCATTAGGGGTGATTTTGAACTCCCCCGCAAATCTCTTCTTGCTTCGGTATAATGGGGAAAAGATATTTCCCTTCTGGCTCATCTGTAGAGTGTAAATGCTTTGGGACAGGGACTGTTTCTTGCTGTGCCTGTGCCATCCGTATCAGAACTGGGCCACCACTAGGTCCGTAAGGACTGAACTAAATTACATTCATGCTAATTAATGCTAAATGGCTGCAACTGTTACAATACTGTAATACAGGCGTAGGAGTATTAGAATTCAGACAAGGGAGTCTGGGGAGTCTGGTGAACACAGTGTGCTGGGGAGGACAACCTTTCCAAATGAAAGGGTGAGCTATGGTCCAGCAGAAAGTAGGACACGGCTGCTGTCAGGTAGCCCAAATCCCTGCAAAGGGAAGGCACTTTGTGCCAGTCTGCTCCCATCCTTAAGGATGCTTTCACGTGGGAAGAGGAAAATGCAATGACCAAGCAGTTGCAAACGAGGCAGAAAAAGGAGATGGTGGGAAAGTTGGAAAGAGCATGAAGTTTTCTGGCAGGAAACAGGAGTGGATGCAGAAACAAGCACATGTCTTCCTGAGGAGGGGAGGCTTTCAGGGAGACGGCAAGGGCAGGCGAATGAGTGACTGCTCCCAGAGGCATCGGAAAGCGTTTTAGAAATACATCATGGGGACACAAAAGGCAGAAGAGAAAGTAGCTCCATCAATAAATAAGGAGGAAGATTAAATTAATGGGGACTCTGAAATGGCCGAGCTGCTGAACTCCTTTCTTAAGCATCAGTCGTTAACAAGAAAAATAAGGAAAAGCGGCACTGTAAGGACAATTAATTAGGACTTCCATTGCAAGAGCCCGTGATCCTCCTCCTGTGCGCAGCCCCAGCTCAGAGTGGCTGCGCCATAGGGACCACCACAGCCCAGATCTGCTTTCAGCAGGTGGCCCAGGTCCTCTCTTTAATA
This sequence comes from Amazona ochrocephala, assembly GCA_039720435.1. Lineage (NCBI taxonomy): Eukaryota > Metazoa > Chordata > Aves > Psittaciformes > Psittacidae > Amazona > Amazona ochrocephala. The sequence goes on from CM077879.1 coordinate 87,699,426, forward strand.
GAGAAAAAGCCTCCAAGCCATTGAACAAACCACAAGAGCCAAGTGGCAGCTGGGGTGAGAGCCTCCAAACCCAGATTCATGACTTAAACCCAGGTTGATCAAGAAGCGTTACCTGCTCTGTGCCTCCTAGCAGATACGTGTGCAGATGGAGAGGCTGGACATGTCGCGCACAGACGCCCATGCGTCACACCACATCCGTGGTCAGTGCCTGCCAGGAGATGAGAAGATGAACCACTGGGACAGGCACCCAGATCAGTGGCACAATGTGCCACAAGGAGACATGAATGAACGTACTCACACCCATGGACTTTGCAGAGTACAAATAGAGGTGTTCCTTGAGGCTATTGTTAAACAAGCAGTTATTGTCGTATGTCTTTAATATCATACAAAACTGCATGCCTGGGTGATTAGTTTTTACTCATAATATTTGGAACAGAGAAACAATTACAAATGTGTGTGAAGGACAGAGGAGAAGAAATGAAAAGAAAGTTGTGTTTAAACTCCTTACAGGACGTCAGAAAGGTTTCTCCTCCATACCCAGCTGATTGTGTCCTGTTTGAGCGTGCTTTGCACCCTTGTTTGTGCAGGACAGAGATGCACCTGCAGAGGTGTTCCCTCCAAGACACTCCTTTGCGGCTGGAGGTGGGCTTCCTCCTGCCACCTCTGCCAGACCTCTGCTGTGGTCTCCCCTCTCACATCCCCTCCTTGAGGCTCCTCACCTCTGCGCCACTCATTCCCCCCCTGACCGATGCAAACAACCCCTGGAAACAACCCCATAATGATGGAAGAGAAATGTCCCCTGAGCTCAGGCTCCTGCATTTGGTGCCTGAAGTTAATTAGTGTGAATAAATAGAATCCCAGGCTGGTTCAGATTGGAACAGACCTTAAAGCTCATCCAGTTCCAACCCCTGCTACTGGCAGGGACACCTTCCACTACAGCAGGTTGCTCCATGCCCCATCCAGCCTGGCCTTGAGCTTCTTTCTTCATGTCCTTGTACCCCGTATGTAAACCAATGACAAGAGCATTTCCATTGGTTTTATCTGCTTGATTTTATTTAGCTATGGCCCGGGCTGCACCTTGTGCTGTTATATAGCACCTAGTGCCATGCAATATGGATCCTGGCAAGAGCAGGATGTGAGCTTAATTCGAGTAGTACATAGTGAGAATAAAAAAAAGCCCCAGCCAAAATCAGAGCATTCCTTCCCAGATACAGCCCATAGACACCAAACTTGGATTTGTAGTGCATTTCATGAGTATTAATTGGTATTTTAAAACACTGTCATGAAATAGAGTGAAATAAGCTGAGAGTTTTTTTATTTAGGAAGGGAAAGTTTATGATAAACAGCTGAATTTATAGTTCTGAAAAGACCATTTACAAGGATTTAAAAAACTCAGAATGCTTCCTTAATGCTGTCGTAATGAAGGTCCCCTAAGGGGTTTAAGCTATGCAGTAACCAAATTCAGGTCAGATAAAGTTGCTGTTCGTGATGCAACTCCTGCAAGTTTCCTCATGTAACAAAATCGTCCTTAAACTTCACTCATTTTTACAGGAATAAGAAAGAATTAGGTTGAAAATGCCAAAGACAAAGTGCTTGGCCTGCATGGAAAATCACAAAGGTCTCCTGAAGGTAAGGATGTGACCAAAAGACCTGGGCTACCACCACATATAAATAAGCCACGTTGGTCTGTTTTGAAAACAAATAGAGCCTTGACAAACCAGTGTAGGACTGGGTAAGGAGTATTTCTAGCCAGGCTGATTTTACTCAGCCTCTATATTTAGTACAGACAAGTGGAAAAGTTTTTCCTGTATAAAAAACCCTTTCTCTGTGCTGCTGCAGCTCTTACCTGGGTGACGGCGCTCTGTGAAGCATGGCCATGCCCTCCCTGTCTCTTTCTCAGAGGTCCAGATAGGGCAGTGCTGTGATTATTGGTTCTTAAAACCAGGGTAGTTATAAATATGGGGAAATGGTCTAACATACAGAACACAGAGGTTCTTTCATGGTATTTTGGGTGACTCTGACCTTCATTTACCTCTCTGTGTGACAGGATTGATGACACTGATTTTGGGAGAGCTCTGGGAGGCATGTGCTGTTTCAGAGGTTGTTTTTCTCATTCCACAATCACCAACCTGTCCCTACCATCCAGGTACCACATCATGTGGTGGACATACCCACATTCAGTATGTGTCATTCTAGCTTTAATGAACACTAAACCTGTTTGCATCCAACCTCCATTTTTATCCAAATACTTTGCAAGCTTATCCAACAAACCTTTGAATCTTTATTTTTTCCTCTTTTCTGTCTTCTTTTTTCCTCATATACTTAGGAAATATGGAGGATATTTTTTAAGCAATCTTCAGTAGCCTCCTATAATGCTGTGCAGTTCTCAACCTAAATATCATGTTTTATGTTTCCTGTAGCTTAGCACAGTGGCTGGAAAACTATACTATGAAAACTTTGTGATCCATCAAGCTGATGATATCAGCTCCATCAACTCCTAAATTCTGGATAATGATTCTCGAGAAGCAATGTTTGCAGGCTCTTACTTGGTTTCAGTTGCACACAAAACTATTGTCCTCTTGTTCAGATGGGTGTTTCGCAAGACCCCTCTCATAGAATAAGGACTGGACATTCCATATTGTTGTTACAGCACAAAACACAGCTCTTAACATCTCAGAAGAATCTTGATGTTATGGACTGGTAGAACAGGCAGGGAAGAAATGTCAGCCTCTATCAGTGAATCAAAGCATTCAGCTGCATTCACTGTCTTACGTTTCTTTCCACTAGGTCGGGCCAAGCCAAGCCAATGCTAATCAGCTGAGAGAACTGCAAATGTTTGGAAATACTGTGGATTAGGGAAAGGCTGTGATTTGGGCAGACATGAATTATTGTGTGTAGATAGAAATAAATATTGTTCCCAGCTCAGCCTCTGGCTCGTGTCCAACATGCCACAAATTCATCAAAAAATGAATGGGTTAGTGTGTTAACAAGTGCCTGACAGGCTATGCAAACTGCCCGGGGGTGCACACACTTTACTTGACCAACTACCCTTGTGTGCCAGAATTAACCCTTGGAACATGGCAGTGCTGAGCAGAACCAGCCCATAGAAACTAAAGCTGAATTTGCTGTGTGCTCAGGCTTGTCGCTTTGGCAGCATAAAGGAGATGGAACGTGGGTGGGAGTTACACAGAGCTTTTTTCAATATCTATGTGATAGCTGCCAGAGTGAAATAAAGAGCCCTGGGTGGAAGAGAGCTCTCACCCTGATCAGAACAGCCCACCTTGTTATCTGTGGAGCAGCAGGGACAGATCTGTGATAGCTAAAACTTGACTTTTAAAAACAGTGTTCTGAATTACCAAGGATCTCAAAATGGCTTATCTGTAGGCTGCCTCTTTCATCTCTTGCTATTTTTGATAGCCCATTATGAATCATTTTGATATGTTCATAAATGTTATTCTTTCTGCAAGTTCTTTGCTATGGTTGTCAACTGCTGAGGCTAATATGAACATGGTTAGTTGGTCTGGGATGTGAGAGCTTCAAGAAATGACTGCTTGGCTGCGTGATTTATAATAACTCTGTCCTAAATGTCTATAAATAAGGAGAATGTGTATTCTGCTCTTCTATAATCAAGACATCCTCAGTCTCCTTTGTTTAAGTTGAGGAGCTTGCATTGACCTGATGTATACCATGGGCTAACCATTGCTCCAGTCGAAGCCAGACAGCACTGCAGTGCTCAATTTGGAGGGACCAGGACCCGCTGCAGCAGGCAGGAATCCAAACAGGCAGCCTTTGAATAACACAAATTGTTTGGCACACAAGCCCCTTCCCCTGTTGAGGGGTTTCTTCACGGTCTGCCAACATCTCTATAAGACATTCTTCCACGGAGGTTCAAAGCCAGTGGTGAAGATGTCCAGCATCACTCTGCTCCCTGGAGCAGGGCTGCTCAACCTGCACCCCTGCAGCCTTCCCCCATGCATCTTTCTGACCACAGGCTCTTCCCTTCCTGAGGACCTAGTGGGAATAGTCTGCAGGCAGATGAATTGTCCTGACCATGACGGCCTTCTCCTGGTAGCAGCTTGCTTAGGGTCTTGGATCTGCAGCTTGCAGGCCACACACATCTTGTGGAGCTTGCAGTCTATCGGAGACCTATGGTATTTCTCTGAAAAAGGGACTTGCTGTGTCTTGGATGTATTTTGTGATGCGAAGATTGACTGGAAACACAAGCAAGGCATTACTTTATTTTGACCATCTAGCATCCCATGCTGGAAGATGCTGGGGATTACTGCTAAGAGTGGTAGGGTTGAGGGGTGTCTCATGCACATCCTGTTGCATGTCCTGGTGTGCTTCTCTTACATGACATTTTTTCCTCAGAAACAAAATTGATTCATGTACAAATGAGAAAATATAAACCACAGAATATTCCTCCCTTCATAGTGAGGGGGAACACTGGAGTTTCTCACTCTTCTCCCACGAGGGACTTGTCTAGCTTAACACCCAGGAGAAGGAGGGAAAGCAGACAGCTCTCCCATCTCCCAGCCAGGGAGGGCTGTGCTCACTGGTGAGGTAGGTGTAAAGCAATTATTGAGAGGAAGTGCTGCTTCCCAGGGGATGCAGAGCTCAGCCAGGCAGCAGCGAGGCAGCAAGGATGGGAAAGCATAAGGGGAGTAAGATGATGACTGGTTACAACCTCAATTATGTTTCACACCTGAAAGGCAAAGCTCCTGCCATGCCGTGCCCCAGTACCATGCTTGGGCACAGACCCAGTGCTGACTCAGAAGGAAAAGTGCCAGTGTCTGAGACACTGGGACCACTTCTTGCAGTGCTTTGGGTTCTCCTTAGTTATCAGTCCAAGTAACAAGACCAAATTTTGCTTAACTGTTGTGCTACTAGAAGACGGAAGCCCCAGGAGGTGGGACTAGCTGAGTGCTGCAGGTCAGGGCCGTAAATGTATGGGTGATGTGGTGGAGATAAAACCCCAGCAAGCCTTGCCCACAGCACACCCTGTTTCACCAATGCCTTCTCTCCTGTGAGCCATTCAGTCTCATGCTGCTGAGAAGCTGCCATGGGCTGCATTATTTATACTAGGGTCTGCTATCACTGCACTCGTGCTTTTTTGGGTAAAGAGGGTCTTGGCGCCTTGGGTCCTCTGCTGTGGCTGGAGGGGAGTCTGCTCCTCATGAGCAGTAGGAAAACTGAGTTAACAGGGGGTTAGCAAAACACAACTTGGCATCTGGTGCTGAGCACTGGTGGGCTTTGTGCAACTAATGGCCATATCTGTGGAGAAGACACACTCTGCAGACTGCTGCCTGCCTTTTCTGGCTATCAGGCTGAAAAGCACTTCCACAAAACAGTCAATGTGTGCGGACCGAGCACTTCCTGAGCAGTTGCTGAGTATAGGAGATCAGTTATGCAAGCTGTTTCTTCAGTTTTAATCTGATTTCCTCCCTCTGCTCTTAATAAATCTTATTTTTATTAGATCTTTTGAGTCCTAGGCAGCTTGAGAATTTCACATAGATTTTCCAGGAAAAGAAAGACCTCTGAAAGGAGGTATGAAAGCAAAAATAGAAAGGGGCTCTGGAGATATTCGGGCAGCAATTCTCAGCTGAAAGAGCACAGGACACAGGTCCTTTTCTTCAGAATGTCGTTTTCAGGGCAAAGGGCTGCTGGAAATAGCTATTGTTGACTCTGGCTGAGAACTTGAAAGGATAAGAGGTATCACTGCTTGTCAGAAACAGCAATGTCAGAGCGAGTTACAAAGGGATTGCTGATGCAGTGGGGGCTTGCAGTGGGTACATAGCTCCTTCTTGAATCCATGTGGCTTAAGGTGGATCTTGCTATTTATTAGGGGTGATTCCTCTCACGCTGCCTTTCATAGGGTTCATCTCCAGTCATCTTGCTATTTGCTCCCCATCACCTCCATGTTTGGACCAGATTTGACGTCAACTCCAAATGTGATGCAGCTGAATTCACACCAGGCGCTCAGCAAAGCTCCACTTAAGGAAAGGCTGGAAGTTTTTCTCTTGAAGCTATTACAGGTGGTGAGCATTCAACACAGGGCTTGCCAAGAAATGGCATACCACAGGGTCAGCACAAGGCCGCCTTTGACAGCTGGGAAGAGGCAGCAGTTTCTAGCTTCTGCTGATTTCCTATGGTATATCTGAACTCTACTTTGGGAATGAAATCAGTCTGGCATACCACTTCAGAAAGGCTACTGAGCCCTGATCTAGCAGGACTACTATTTCACTTGTACTCAGAAGCCTTAACTACTCCAAAACACTGGAATCAGGATGGTGGGAAGGGTTTGGGGGATTTGATGTGTTGGGGTTTTTTACCTGCTACTTTCCACTTGGAGTTCTTTGCTGAGAGCAAGTCTAATAGCATGGAATTGGAATGTTTCAGGCTCTCAGCTGGTAGATTTTGCTCCTGGTTGTGGGGTTTCTTTATTTAAGGACAAAACATATCTATGTGCCAATCTTGCATTGAAATAAAGCTTGTGCATCACAAATGCTGATTTGTGGAATATCACAGAAACACCTCCCTCCCTCCCCCCAAACACATGCCATTACAAGTGACTCCTGGAACTACTTAACTGGTCATCAAGATCACCTCGAGTTTTCCAGCTGGGACAAGCCCTGACTCAAGGAGATCTCAGCAGGGATGTAACTGTAGGTTACCTAGGTGCCTAAGGCAGTCAGTCAGCTTTCTATCAATACAGTCTGGCTGGGCCTATAATACTTCCTTAGTTCCTTTTATCTGTTATTTCTGTGTTTCTGATGTGTCCCCGTTCCCTTCACTTCGGACACCATTTCTTCTGTTACACACTGGGCCTCCAAAAAGCAAATCCTGACTGAGGGAGAACTGCACTAAGCTCCAGCTTCCCCCATGGTGTATTACTAAACTATACAACAGTCACAGTTCTGAAATGATCTGTAAAGGTTACCACAATAACAGCAGGATGCCATCTTGTTTATTTTGCACTTGGCTTTTAGAGTTCCCTATCTGAAAGTACATCAAGTCTCTGCAGAGCTCTAACATCAATGCCACATTCTGTAAAGCACGGAAAATACAATATTTTTACAGTCGGTCTTTAAATCATTTTCTGACAACAAATCAATCTTGTTGGTGTTATGAGTTAAGAGAAGGCGAGATTTTGAGATTAAGGTATAATAATAGTTTGCTGTCTCTACAAATTTACCCTTTCACGTACCAGACTCGTGCATTTTGCTGCTGAGCTCTAATTAAGCCCCACCAGTCAGATTTATGATAGTGCTAATAGGAAAAAGGATCATATAATGCTGTTAATATGTGCTCTATAATTAACATTAATGGGAGTCGAGTGGTTAAACGCCCCTTGCATCACCCTGCAAACAGACCTGTAGGTGCAGTGTTTATAACTGCCAGGGAAGTATCCACAGATCCAGAGCAATTGCCCATCCTAGCAATTAGCACAACAGTTAGAGATGCTTCAGGAGGTGCTCTGCCCCACAATGGTGCTTGACTGTGACATCTCCAGTGTAAACTAGATTGTGAGATGAGGGTGCTCCTGCAACCCTCCATGCGGCCCTGTGACATTGGTACCTGGGCTTGTATGAACTAAGCTGTGGGAGCTGCCCAGGGAAGGTGCTGAGAGCTCCCTGGAAGGGCCATACTCCTGTAATCCCTTTCCCAGGTACTTTCTGGAGTCTTCCATGGAGCCAGCTTCTGTAGAAACAATACCATGGAAATCTGAACCTTTGCTTACAAGATACATAGCCTGTGGAGCCAGTTTAGGCTGAAATACAGCTCTTTTGAATACTTGTGTCCACTAAAAGTCCTAAGGTGCTTTTTTTTTCTCTCTAGGAGTAGCTTTAGCAGTTAAACCCAAATGGGTATGTGACATCCTCTGTGCCCCAAATCATCATTATTGTTCCACAAAGAAGTATTGCTCTGTCTTGAGGCCTGTGGATAACATTCTCCTTAATTAGAAAAGTCGTGTTTTACCCCCTCTCACCAGGGGTGCAATTTATTGCCCAAGTGAAAGGCAATGAAAATCATTAAACCTTAAATCTCAGCCCTGACACAGAACACTCGGCTACCTCAACCTTTTCCTTTCTGACCCAAACTGCCCTAAACCCAACCAACCATTCCAGCCCTCTGTGTAACCATTGTGTGTGTTTACTACGTGATGTTTGCTCTATTTTTGCAGGTGTAAATTTAAGCTGAGGCCAAATCTGTGGAAGTTACAAAAAACTAGAGACACAAACAGGAACAGTGAAGTGATATATGCTCAGTGGTGAGAACCCGGAGTAAAACAGGATATTAACTGTAAGGAATTTGAAGCCCTAATTTCTCCCCAGCTCCCCAAATAGAAAGAGAGTGGAAATAAATGCTTCGAAGTAGGATATTCTTGGTGAATTAGAGTGAGTGTTTTCATTTTATCTTCCTAATAATGATTTAAGATGACTTTTGCATGAATTTAAGCACCATAAAGAAATGAAAGCCTGGGAGGAAGATGGTTCTGAGGAAGATTTCCATGTTAAAATATTGAGAATGATTTTCCAAAGCATTTAAGTGACTGATAGCCTACATCTCCTGAACCTAAACTCTTAAGAGAAAACATTTTAAAGATGCCTGGGGGTGCAATTACGCTTTACAGCTTGAGCAGTCCTAACCATTCCCTTCCCTTTTTGTTCATACTCCAGCCCAAGGCCCCTTCCTCTGTGCCTTGCACCAGCTTTCAACCTATCAGACCCTGCACAGGGTGAGTTTAAACAGTTTAAACAGTGAAATAACAGTTCTTTTTCCCTTCAGGTTAGCAGAGTGAGTCTGCTTAGCAGCGGATCTGGTACTTGTACGAGGGGAGGATGAGATGACAGCTGGGTCAGCTCTTCAATAGGACCTCCTACAATGTGTAACTTCACCCAGTGGGTATTGAAATGAAATTACTTTAAGAACTAAATACAAATCTTTATATATGGGGTTTTTTTTTACCAAGCCTTTGGCTCTTTAAAGTTCAGCTCCTTTAGGAAATGAGACTCAATGTCCTCATGGATTCACTTATCTTTTATTAGACCTCTCTTGGTTGCTCTATGCAATCTCCCCATGAACTCCACAGCACCCTCTTGCTCTCTGTCATGGATGCCACCGTAACTGAGGATGCGCTCAGGGATGGTGATGAGGGAATTACAACCAGCGCTAGAAACAGACAGGCCTCTGAGCTGCTTCTTCATGGTTAATGTCCCTGAAGTGCCCAGTCCAGCCTCAGCACCCACCTCATGCTTTCATCTGTTATTATAACCCATGAGGAAACGGCCTCAAGCTGCGCCAGGGCAGGTTTAGATGGAGCTGAGGAACAATTCCTTCCCCAAAGGGTGCTCAGGCATTGGAACTGCTGCCCAGGGCAGTGCTGGAGTCACCGTTCATGCAAGTGCGCACACACCGCGTAGATGAAGCCCTCAGTGCCATGGGCTACTGGCAGCCTTAGCAGCGCTGGGAACAGTTGGCCTGGAGGAGCTTAAAGCTCTTTTCCAACCCGGTTAATTCATGACTCCATAACCCGACAGGCACCGAGCGCTTCCCCCCAGGAGCCAGTAGGACCAACACTCCACCACATCCCGCACCCGACCGCCTCTACGTGCACAACCCCGCGGCGGAAAGAGCCATGGGAGCTCGGCCGGGAGCGTCCCCCCACCCCTCAGTACCCGGTCCCTGCGGGGGCGGAACGCAACACCCCGGTCCCGGCGGCTCCCGCCCTTCCCGGAGCCCCTCATCCCGCCCCAGGAAGCACCGACCCGGAAGGCGTTTAGCGGTCACGCCGGGCAAGATGGCGGCGCCCAGGCGGTGAGGGGAGAGGGCGGCGGGAGCGGCGCCGCGGCCATGAGCGCTGCCCGCCGCTGCAGCCCGCCCCGGGCGCTGGCAGGTACCGCGGGGTAGTGGGGCCCCGGCGGGTCTCCGGGGTGCCGGGGGGCCGAGGCTTGTGGGGTGGGCAGAGCCGGGGTGGTGGTTGCTGGGGCCGGGCCGACCCTGGGGCTGTGAGTAGTCTTTGGGGCTGCTCTGTGTGGTGGTGCACAGGGCCTGGGTGTCGCTTGTGCATCCCCTCAGAGAGCGGTGTCGGTGTGGTGTCACCCAAGGGTGTCCTCTCTGAGGAGGTTTGGCTTTGTTGCTGCCCTGTGTCACCTACTTCCTTGTGCTTATGTGCCAGGGTGGTTTTGTCAATAGCATGTAGAGATGGAGCAATAAACTAAAAATGCATCTCTGGGGAGCAGAGGGGTTTGGAAGAAAACTCCATTAGGGCAAGCTGCACAGTTAGTTCTTCACCTGAAGAGCCTTTCAGTCCTTCAGCTGCACAGCTCTGGTTCCCATTTGTTGGGGTGTTTTGTGTCACAGCTGACAATAGATGCTGTAGTCTCAATTAAAAACAAACTTGGTGGCAGAGAGGGAAGTAGATTCTGATGTTCTTTTTCTTTAACTAGGACTATTTGTCTGGCGTCTGAAGAACACTGGAATACGGCAGATACCATGCCAGTTTGTACAACTGTGCCATGTAGCCAATGACAGATTGATTACATTTCAGTACTTTAACTTTCTCAAACGAATGGTGAGTCTATCCCATGTTTCTCATACTTTGATTTGTTTTGTCCTGTGTGATGAGTCAGATTGGAGGTTAGTTGATAGTTTTCTTTTCAGCCAGTCTCAGGCAATTCCAAGTGTCTCTGTTTCTACACTGCATCAGGGTTTAGCACTTGGCATCTAAAACATTTGAGGTTGGAGGAAACCTGCTGTAGCAAGGATAGTGCCTTGTGCTGCGGTGTGTCTGCAGGGGCCTTCTGTGCTTTTGAGTCAGGGCATTTTTGTCCTGTTGAGAAAAATGGCATGATTTCTGAAGTTATTATTTAGAAAAATGCTATTAAGAAAGTACAGTCTTGGCTAGCAGTGGTACAAGTGATAGATGGAACTCACTTGTGGAGGTAGTGTGTTCTGACTGAAGAGTTGTCGTGGTTTAAGCCTCTCAGTCACACAGTTTTGCTCACTCACTCACTTCCCCCTCTTTCTTCCCTCCGTTCCCGGAGGGATGGGAAGGAGAATCAAAAGAATGGAGCTCCCACAGGTTGAGATAAGAACAGTTTAGTAACTAAGGTATAACACAAATCACTACTGCTACCACCAATAATAATAACGACAAGAGAAATACAAGGAAAGAATGCAATAGCTCACCACCAATCCCAGCCCGACCAAGCCGTGCAACCAACACCGTGCACCCCCACCACCCTTCCAGGTCTCTGCCCTCCGTTTTTACATCCTGGACATGATGTGCTGTGGTATCGATAACCTCTTTGGTCAGTTTGGGTCAGGTGTCCTGTCTCCTTCCTCCCGGCTTCCCCTCCTCCCTGGCAAAGCATGAAACTCAGCAAGTCCTTGGTCAGACCAAAACATCACCAAGCAGTAACTGAAAACACGGGTGTTATCAGCACTGTTCCCAGGCCGAAAATCAAAAACACAGCGCTGCACCAGCTACCAAGAAGGAGAAAAATGACTGCTACTGCTGAACCCAGGACAGGAGTTAATCAGCTAATTTGAATCAGGGCTTCTGAGTAACTTAATGGGTTATGTTCTATAGTGTGCTGTTAATTTGATGTATTAAAAGGGCTTTCATTATCATTCAAACCCTTGAAATTCTATCTTCTTCTTCAAACAGTTGTATTGCATGTAAGACAATGGTAACAAAAGACGTATTTTGCTCTCCCACAGTTGCGTCCTGTTCATTATATCCAAAAAGAGTTAAATGTTCTTTTCCTTACTCCGTGTTTTATTCTGTAAAAGCCTGTCAATGAGGCCTCAAACTTCCTGTTCAATACATGTTCACTTGAACTTCTGTTGAAAAGGGTTGTCTAGTTAATTAGCATGAAGTTTGGCATAAATAGTAATAGCTTAATGTGGGAGGTGTTTTTATATCACAGGAGGTAGATTGCATTTTCTGGCATTTGTCTGATTTTTATGTATCTCAAAGATGCAAAAAGTGTAGTGCTTTTATTTGAAGACTGCTGTTCTTACAGGCATGCATGTACCTCTTTGAAGGTGAATTGATCAGTTGTAAATCAATTGATATTGTCTGGAGGTTTTGAATGAACAAAGTAGTTTACTGTTGAAGCTACAGAGGAGGGAGTAATTTTATGCAGAAGGAATTCTTCCACCTTAAGTAAACATTATGGGTGCAGTTGTGAGTTGAAAAGCTGCTTTTGTAATACCTTGTCCAACCTCAGAAACTTTTTTGCATGTGAAATAAGTGTTTGAAATTCAGGATAACTCTGTCATGTCATCATAGGAAGTAATTCTCCAAAGAATAAGAATAATATAGTAATAATATTGATTATATTAATAGCTTCAAGTGGCCATAAATATCTTCTTAACTATTCATTCTCTTTCTATTCAGTATGTAACACAATGCAACAAAGACCTCAGCCAACGAGCCAAGCCTAAGTCTGATTCAGTTGCATCTCCTTTTCGTGAGCTTCAGCAACTGGATCAAGAAAAAAAGGTTATACACAAGATTAGACCAATTTCACCTCTTCATCAACCTTTGTCTGAGGCATCAATCAGCAGTGAGTTGAGAGAAATGAAGTCAGGTGCACAAACTGAAGGCTCAGTAGCAGCGATAAGAACAGAAGCCAAAGGGGACAGACAGTGGAAAGAGATGAAGTTACGGCTGGATGATTTGCCAGGAATTTTGGCACGCTTGTCCAAGATTAAGCTTACAGGTACTCCTGGTCATTTTTTTCACTTCTGTGCATCCTGTTTAATATATCAGAGTTCTTTAGTATGTTACGGGTACTGTGTAGGTTTTTGTGTGAGAATTCCCACTTTACTGCACAAAATCCTTTGGTCAATTGCAAGGAAACTTGTTGTGTGGGAAAAATTGTTTCATGGAAGCATTTTATGGTTTTCCCATTAATTTTATTTAAAAACAGTGAGGAGGAGCTTGCATCATACCACCAGCTAGTTTTTGGAAATCAGAAACAAGTGTTACTAAGCTGAGTTACAAGTGAATTTACAAGCTTTGCATTAAGTATTTAAAGGCATCTTGCTTAAGGTTACCAATTTTCTCTCTTTTTTACTTAACTTTCACTTAAGTACTACTTATTGTGAAATTAGTGTTAAAAGTCCCAACAAAAGATAATCCAATTAATTTCCTGTATTATAAAGGAAAATGTTTCCGTGTGACCAATTTAAAAAAGAAGGTATCGTTTCCTCCTCTAGTCAAGGATGGGGTGTATCCTTAAACCAGCAGTTTGTTAAGTCTTGTAGCCTCACTACATTTTCCCTTGTTCTAATAGTGGTACTTAACAACTATAAATTACTTCTTTCTGATAGGTAGTGCTGTATATACTTTTATGTCTAGGGAAACTAATGATCCGACCAAAGCCTTACATCTTGTCTGTATCAGGGCCAAGAATGGTAATACAATTTCCTAGGTCCCTGCTGTGGTGCTTTCTCCGGTAGATGAAATAAATTCTTGATAATAAACCTGTTGTTCTTTGCCATAACAATTTGTTATAATAAATGTCCTGAATTCAGTTTATTTCTTGAAACTTTGTCTTGCAATATATGAATTTTCATTGTTTCTCATGGCAAAATTGTACTGACCACATACAGCATGCAGTGGTCACTTAATTTTTTCTTTATAGTTCTCAGTGCTGATGAGACATTTCATGTTTTGGCCTTGACAAGGCTGATCTTGTCCCAGTGTTCTTCTGCATTGTTTTTAAAAGCCTCAAAGCATTTATTTGGTGCAGATAAGGAGCTGGGTTAGTAGGCTTGAGGGATGAAAAGCATGTGTTTTGGTACTTTACCATGTCACTTTTCCATGTTAATGGTAATTTCAGATTTAGGTATATAAAACTCTTCTTAGCACACTGAGCTTTTATTAGGGTTATTGTACTTCAGATTTGCAGCAGCTTTGTGGCGTAGGTGGTGAGGCACTGGAACAGGTTGCCCAAAGAAGTGATAAATGCTTCATCCCTGGTAGTGTTCAAGGCCAGGTTGGACAGAGCCTTGGGTGACATGGCTTAGTGTGAGGTGTCCCTGCCCATGTCAGGGGGTTGGAACTGGATGATCTTAAGGTCCTTTCCAGCCCTAACTATTATGCGTTTCTGTGTACAGCCTCAATATTGCCTTTTTCTTCTTTCTACATAATGCACATCTTGCCTTTTCCTCCCCAGTGCTCTTCAGTTTTAGTAATATTTTGTTTCTGTTGGGCTCACCATGGATAACTTACAAGTGCTTTACGGAGAATTAGATCTTCTGGCATGTTCAATGAGGTGATTTAATTTAAGTGTCTCTTTTATATGAACTTGAAAGCTGTGCTAGCTATTGAAGTAGAACTAAATTAAAATATCTCAGTAGATCCAGAAATACGAAGTTAAAATGCCATGATTAAATGACCAGAGAGAGGGAGAGAAAATGAGCTGTTGTTTTAAGCACTTGAAGTGTATGTTCTTATGTTTACTGGTGTTCCATATGGGTAAGCTCCGTGTTAGTACCACATCTGGTATTACTGATGCTCCTAAAAATGGGAGTTTCAAGAAGTGCAGCACAGTGGAAAAGGGTCTTTTTCTGGATAAAGTAAATATGTGATACTTTTTTTGTGTGGCCTCAGTGTTGCTGTGGAACTTCTCAGTAGCTTCTGGCTTCAAGAGCAAAAGGTGATATTGACAAGCGAGTGAGTAGCACTCTGATTTTAAACTCGGGTGTTACTTGAAACCTGTAGAAGGCAAAGAGTGCAGAATTTCATTCCCTTCAGGTTTTGTGTGGATCTGCATTATGAGATGTGCTGCTCTTGATCCAAGGAAGCGTAGTAAACTTTGTACGTGTTGAGAAGGTATAGAGATATAAAAGAAACCTCAACCTCTCTTCTTGTCGTGAACTTTCTGGGTAATGATCTGGGGGAAGGGAAGACTTTATTGGAAGTACAAAGTGTAAAAGAATAAACTGGATGAAGAGGGGCTTGTGGAAGGGGAGATCTGTTGTTGGTCTTTATTGGCCATAGATAATGTAGGAGATGAGCAGGGATAATACTGGGTGTAGTGTAGAGAGCAAGGAAACAATTAGTGCTTTTTTTTCCCCAACTTGTGTAATTGTTTAGACAAATGATATATTCTGTAAAGAATATGGTTGTGTAGTTCTTTTGATTTTATAATTTTTTTAAAAAAGGAAAGTAAATCTTCTGAGGCCAGTTTTTAAGTTACAAATGACACACAACTCAATACCTTTCACCCATGACGTTCTGATAGATCTCATATCCTGTGTGGTGCTTTGGGGTTTTTTTTGGTGGATTCTTTATTTATACTTTTTAGAGCATGAAATAACAAAAAAACAAACTGCATTATGCTAAAATGGGACTTCCTTGTGCCCTTTTCTTCTCCCACTGCTGGAGTGATGAGAATGTTTGTTTGTGTTCTGAACTGTAATTCATCTTTGAAAGGAAATGAGTTTAGCTATTACCATACTCTCCTGCTTCATATAAACTGCAGCTCTTATGCCTCTGCCATTAGAAGCTCTGCCTTACCAACAGGAAAAGATTTTTGTTTATATTCTTTTGCCATAGAAAACAATTAGGGAACTTCTAATTACTTGTCGCATAACCTACCTTTTTGGGTTCAGTTTCCATCCTTTCCCTTCTCTGCAGTGTTCTCTGTTGGCTGCTGTCTGCACAGCTGTGTCTTACCATGCAGGCACTTGGAAAGCTCATGCCTCTGTTTGATAAGTTTTCGGAGTTATAAATATTGTTTTCAAGTGGAGAATAAAGTTTATGTGTAACTGCGAATAGGAGAGAGACATGTAAAGGTACAGTGATAGGAGGAAATTGTAATAATTTATAATGCAAACACGAGAAGAATTTCTGGTTGTCTCACCTTCTTAAATACAGCTTCAGGTTTACATTTATGTAAGGTTTTCCTCGGTGATCACACCTGAGAACTAAGGTGAGATAGATGCAAAACCACAGGAAAATTAAACTTCAGTTTTTATTTGTGGAAGTGGGATAAAGGCATGATATGAAAAATGCTGAGTATTCTGACTGAGTTTGTGGTTTGTGATGAATGCTCCCTCTCTGGCAGTGTTCAAGATCAGGTTGGACAGAGTCTTGGGTGGCTTGGTCTGGTGTGTGGTATCCCTGCCAATGGCAGGGGGTTGAAACTAGATGATAGTAAGGTCCTTTGCAACCCTAAATGTTCTATGATTCTGTGTTCTTGATGTTGCTCCTGTAGTAAAAGATGCCTTGTACTCTGGTCTCCTGGTGAGGACAACTAGCTAGATAGGATCATAGAATGGTTTGAGTTGGAAAGAACCTCAAGTTCGTTCAGTTCCACCTCCCTGCCATGGGCAGGAACGCCTCACACTAGACCATGTTGCCTAAAGCTCTGTCCAGCCTGGCCTTGAACACTGCCAGGGATGGAGCATTTACCGCCTCTCTGGGAACCCGGTGTCAGTGCCTCACCACCCTCACAGTGAAGAACTTCTTCCTTATATCTAACCTGAATAGATGGATGGGTAGCACCTTATGTAGCGCCTGTCTGAGAAGTGGATGTATTAAAATGGAGCAGTTATAATTTTAACTGCTAATTTCTAATCTGCTGTAAAATTTTTAATGTAACTTTCCAGCCTGCTGAGGAAGGGGCTGTGTCTTAGCGTATCTTCTCAGTTCTAAATATATGTCACATGCATGTCAAAGTAGTTCTCATTTTGTGGTAATTACAACAGTAACTATTATCCTATCAGAGAAAGCAAGCTTAATAGTGGTAGCTTTCTGGCAAGTTATTTTCCATGCTACAAGGAAAGCCTAATGAAGTAAAAATAAACTATCATTACAGTTTATTTTTGCAAAGCATTTTAAAATTGTTCAGTGGGAGAAAGATATTATCTGCTTTGTGTGTAATATTGCACTCGAATTTTATGTGATACGATGCAAAGAATTGTTTTAAGTCATTGTCCCAGACTGAAGTTTGCTTCAGGAGTTTGGCCGTCTTATTATGCAGGTTAAAATCTGCAACAAAAGGAGGGAAGGCTCTGGGGAGACCTTAGAGCAGTTTCCGGTGTCTGAAGGGTGCCTGCGAGAACTCTGGAGAGGGACTTTTTGCAAGGGCCTGTAGGGACAGGACAAGGGGAAGTGGCTTTAACCTCAGAGGGGAGATTTAGATTAGACACTCGGAAGAAGTTCTTCTCTGTGAGGGTGGTGAGGCCCTGGCACAGGGTGCACAGAGAAGCTGTGGCTGCCCCATCCCCGGCAGCATCCAAGGCCAGGTTGGATGGGGCTTGGAACGACCTGCTCTAGTGGAAGGTGTCCCTGCCCATGGCAGGGGATTGGTGCTGGATATGCTTTAAGGTCCCTCCAACCCAAACCAGTCTGGGATTCTATGATATGCCCTTACCGAACCAAATCTAAGTTCATAAAGGAATCATTGGTCAGTTGTATAGCGCTAATACTGATCCTGCATTTAGATCTCCAGAAAGGAAAGTGTGAAAACTCTGGAAGGAAAATTCCATCCGTTTCTGGCAAGATAGTTTCCTTTTAGTATATAAACACAAAACAGTGAAACTGTTTCTTAAAGTAGAAATGCATTTCCTTTTGTCCATCCATATGTACCAATATATCATCAGTATATGAGCATGAAGGAAATCTGAAGCTGAATTGGTTTGCTTTGGCTTTCTGCATTTTTATTTTGGCTTGACTACTATTTAATAGGAGGTAAACAAAATCTGGCACAGTGATTGGCATGCTATAAATACAAATACAGCGATTTCTAAAGGCAGATTGCATTGCAATGGAGCTGAAGAGGAATGTAAAGAATACACTGTGGACTTTATGAATGCTTTTATGCTAGAAACATCATAATTCATTCTTTTTGTCACCAATCCATTAGCATTTTCTTTTTCATTTACATGGAAATGGGGGACAAATGTCCCCTGTTAATTTTTGTTAAAACTACTGATGTTTAGAAGACCGAAAATTAGGTTTAGGCTGAGCTCATAAGTTTAAATCCTGGCTTCTTTTTGAAGAGCATATATAATGCCAGCTCTCATCAACAAATCTTGAAAGGATCAATGCCATCTATTATGCAATAAGGTGAAGTTAATTTGGCCCCTAAAACACTAAACTAACAGGGATTAAAAAACAAACAGTCAATGACCTCATTGCCTTGATGTGATCTCAATTAAATATACTTTTCCTCTATGAGGGAAGTAGAAGAGTAAATTATTGCTTCCACAGTAAAAGAAAATAAACTTCCCAATCCAAAGGGAATGTTTTCTTATTTACTCTTCACGTGTTGCATTGAAATTGCTGGATGGTGAGGCAAGTGGGAAATGCCTGGTGTTCACTGCCCAGCAACTGGAAATACCTGGGTTAATGGGATAAGCGAGAGGATGTATGACAACCTTTTTTAATGAGATCCTGATAAGTCACACTGAAATGAGTGGCTGAAATTAATCTGGAGAAATCAATGGGGACTTTAATTAGTGCTGTAGCTGTACAGTGTTAGAATTTCTTTGAGGTCAGTGTAATGGTAATGTTACACTGACTGTTTGCCAGCCTGCTCCACCTTTCTTCTTCAGTAAATGAGTTGGTGTTTTGCCGTAATAAATTGGTGTAAAGTGCTCTCTAAGATAAGTTTTAATTAAATCCTTGTCTAGAAGTGAACATGTGATTTATTATGCAGAAGAAATGAATGTAATCACTCTTAGAAATGCAGACACCTCTGTTTCACTGTTATCTTTGCAGTGTATTTTTTAACTCGGTTGTAAACCAATTGCATATTTTTGTGTGCACTCTACTAGGAAGGATCCATGAGTTTTGAAACTAAGATGCTGTTGTATTTATATTCTAAATGAGGTCCAGTCTTTCAGCACCTTCAGGTTTATTAGTTTGTGTGGTGGGGTTACCGAATCTGTGGTTATTTCATAGAAGCACAGCCTAGTTTGGTTTGGAAGGGACCTTAACGCTCCTCCAGTTCCAACCCCTGCCATGGGCAGGGACACCTCCCACTAGAGCAGGTTGCTCCATGCCCCGTCCAACCTGGCCTTGAACACTGCCAGGGATGGGGCAGCCACAGCTTCTCTGAGGAGCCTGTGCCAGCACCTCAGCACCCTCACAGGGAGGAGCTTCTGCCTAAGATCTAAGTGATGCTCTGATGGGGAATCAAAGCCCAGGAACTTTCCCTGGTGTCAGGCAGAGACGCTTGCAGCCAGCCTGTGTGACAGCCATCTGCACAACATCCTGTGAATCCATAACAAGACTTGTAATAATATTATGTATATTATTATAATAATATTCAGCTGTCAATGGATTTAATACTTAGAGAAAAGTTTTGATGAGCAGCAAGTTTTCTTCACTGTCTTTTTAGGATTAAATCTTAAGGTTCTTATGCAGTTCTTAAAAGTAGCACTTGGCATGTGCATCCTTGCTGTGACACTTAGTTTTTCATCTCATGTAACTCTGCATAGTAGATAATCCAAGTATTTTCAGTCAGCCAAGGTTATTTATTTGTCATGTAACTCCAGACAAACAGGAGACTTTGTGGGAATCAGGAAGATCAGAACATTTTACTGCTTTGATTTGAGCTAGCTGATGTCTGGAACAGTAATTACATGTAGAATATAGTCTAAATACTTTCTGTTGTGTAACTGTTCATTTCAGGTCGTAAGCTCAAGGTCCTAGCAAGACATTCAGTATGTTTGCTTACTTCATAGTATACGGAATTTTTCATGTCAATCTACTTCTAGCCAAAAGTGAAGTTCATAAGACCTGTTATTTGGATAATTACTATTTTAGGATTGATAACTCAGATAACTTCCATTTGAAGGATGTGATTTGCCGTACTGTACTGAGGTTATAATTTTAGATGGCAAAAGTGGATTTTTATTAATCCGCTAAAATTTTAAGGGATTTAAGAGTTCCTGGGTCCACGTGATGGTGTGGTTGTGCCTTCTGCCTGAAGTGGGCATGTCAAATGGGAACAGTGAGAAGAGATACTTGTACAGTTAAGTTACTGGCTTCACCAGCAATAGCTTGTGTGCCCTGAGTCTCTTTTTGACTCCCTGCACTACTTACGTTCCTCCTATAATTTGATATAAATTATGAGCATAATAAACGCTTATCTCTCAGTTCTGGGTTTTTCTTACTGTTCTTCTTCCATGTTAGACTTTGCAATGGCATGTGAGTTACTGGTGCAAGTGTGTCTCCTGTATGTGTTGTGTAAAGGCAGTTTGATCCTGTAGCAGATCCATAAAATGGGAAATACAGAGACACAAGGTTTATTCTCACCTCTTCTACTAATGTGCTGATGCTTTTGGGTTTCTCATTTCATCTCTGACAGTTCTTCTCATCTTTGACTTCTTTATGTAGAGTATTAGTATTACTTGTAGGCAGTTCCTGGAGCTACTTTGATCCATAAAAGTAAGAAAAAGTTAATCTGCACAAGTGTTGTTACTGGGTTTAAAAATATTAACTCTAGTGATATGTTCAAAGGAGTCAGTTTCTTGTTGATGCTTTGAACTGTGTTCTCGCTTGTGTTGCAGCTCTGGTTGTAAGCACAGCATCTGCTGGCTTTGCCATGGCCCCAGTCCCATTTGACCTGACCTGCTTCCTGCTCGCATCCCTTGGAACTGGACTGGCATCCTGTGCTGCCAACTCCATCAATCAGGTCAGTCCATTTCTTCGTCTGTACCTCAAACTGGTGTCATCCTGGTTTCTGAAATGCTGCCAAGGAGTGTAAATGTGTGGCTGGGAGTGCTATGCCTTCAGCTGCTGCCTGAGCTCTTGAGCTGCTAAAACTGACACCATGAAAGGAATATATGTCTGAGAGCTAAAGTCGCTAGGCACAGTGTGTTTATTCAGAATGGAGTTGATGAGGTTTTAAGCCTCCCAGTAATAATGTTTATCTTGATAATACCAAGCCTGGGTCACTGAAAATGACATAGGAAGTACTGTGTAATTGGAGTATAAGAATAGCCATGGGGGCTCTGGCCTTATGGGCTTGGTTCTTTGGTTGTGTTATTGTATGACCTTGTGAGATCTGTCCAAAGAATGGCTCAGTGCACCTTTCTAAATGTCTGTAGTGGGACTTTGGTGGGGTTTGTGTGTTTCTGTTCAGGTTGAAATTGGGGCATCTTCTGTAATAAAACATATTGGAAATCTCCATCCATGTTTCATGGTAGTGATCATAGAGTCACAGAATCACAGGCTGCAAGGGACCTGAAGGATCATCTCACCCAACCTTTCTGAGCAAAACATGACCTAAACTACATGTCCCAGCACCCTGACCAGCTGAATCTTTAAAGTGTCCAGTGCTGGGGAACCCACCGCTTCACTTAGGAGATTATTCCAATGGCTGATTGCTTTCATTGGGAAAAAATTCCTCTTTTGTCTTGGGATTAACTTGTGCTCATCACCCCTCATCTTTTCCATGTGACTCTCTTAAGTTCCAGGTGCCTCAACTTGAGCTTCCCTGCATATGTGAACATGCCTACGGAGCTGATTGCAGGATCTATCCTGCAATCCAGTTGTGAAACAAACTTGCTGTTAGGCTGTTCCTGAGTCCCAAAGGAAAATCTAACTAGTCAACAGGTACCAACACTTATGGCGTAGAACGGAGCTACAAAGCGTAGTAGCCATGGTCACTTTCGGTGCTAAATATGGCCTGGGAGAAGAAGAGCAGTAGCAGTGCTGCCTTTGATGACACTTTATGGTTTCAGCTATCACGTGGAAGATGGGGAAGGCTGAGTCCTGGGACCCCGCTAATGGAACAGGGCATTCCTTTGCTCTGCATCCTGGAGTTACTCTTTTTGAGTCAGGCTCTTTGATGTTTACACCTTATAACCCGTCTGTGAAAGGCACCTGACATGCTTTTTGAGATTGCACCCAAATGCACGCACCTTACTCAGGCTGAAGTAAGCACAGGTTTTGTTTGTGGGTACTACTGCTCTAAGAGAAGTATTAATTATTGCTTGTTTAGAGACTCCTGTACAATTTGTCTTCCGTGAGAGTTTGATAGATCTTCTTAGAGATGATAGTCACGCAGAAAGAACTGGTTTTCTTTGTCTTCAGCTTCCATGTATTGCTCAGGATTGTATTTTGTCTCAAAAGTAGCCACTTAAACTTTTGGAAGCCACATTTTAAAATCTTGCTATTTAAAATCATGAGCTGCTTGGGAGTACCAGGAATCCTGTGCTATAATTTGGAGCTTGACACTTTTGATGCTTGTTGGGATGGGAAAGGAAAGTTAGAAGTGTGATAACTGTGTGCTTGGGCTCATAATTCACCATTTCCTCATTGCTGTCTCACTCTAAGAACAGCTGTTAATATGCTGTTAAATAGAGAAGGTTACTTCAGCCTCACAAAGTGTAAAACTGTCTGTCACTATCTCAGCTGAAGGCTGTAAGTTTGTGCTTTCGGTCATGTTGAGCCACTTGCCGATGTAGACAGGCCTTCGAGGCAACTCTTCCTAAGTAAAACGAAGAAGTAGAGCTGGTAAGAAAGCAAAAGAAAAGAGCTGTGGTCTATGACCTTGTTTATCAATGGATCTTTTCAGTCCATGAGTGCTGTTGGTGGTGCTGTGTCTGAATTGGCTGGGAATTTCATTTTCAATAAATGGTTTAAGCTTGGGTATCTGTCTCGACCTTTGGGAAGGAGCACATTTGACTTGGAACTTCCTTTATTGCTACTTTGCTCTGTCCATTGCTCCCCATACACATCCTCTTCTCTGGCAGCTCATGACTCATGTTTCCCTTGTTGCTCCTTGCGATCCCTTAAGGACCTTTTTATATGATAACCGTCTTTCCGCTTCCCATATTGCCATAAATCTGTACATCTTTAAGGGCAACTTGTCTTTCCCACTCCTCATTTCCCTGATAAATCTGTGTGCACGATTTACAGTCCTCAAATATGTCGTGGGAAGGTAAAGTGTTGATTGTGTAAGATTTTTTTCCCTGTGATTTAGGGCAGGATGTGAGGAGCCTGGTCCTGTGAAAGTGTAGTAGAGATTCTGTGATATCCATGGAAGTATTGATACAGACTTTTAACTGTTCAAATTCTGTGGTTTGGGGTTTTTATTCTTCTCTCAACCACTTTATTTTAGCAGTCCGTTACGAGCTGAGGTCAGTTTACCCCCGCTGAATTAAGTTGAATTAACTATTTAAGTTGAATTAGCTACTAGGAGGGAGTCAGGGCTATGCTAAGTAATGCAGAGAGATACAGAAGTCATGGGGTTATTTCTTTACAAAGTTGGTCTAAAATAACCTTTTCATGCTCACTTCCTCTCTTGATTTCAGATGCTGTGTCGTGCTTGAAACATTTTTCTTTCTCCTAAGTGCAAGAGTTAGAAAGCTACAGAGTGGAAGTTCTTGTCCCACTTTCACTCTCCTTAACACGAAAGCAGTGACAAAAAACGATGTGAGTTGGCAATGTTGTATTTTTCCATTGTTTCTAGAAGTAGAATCTGGATATTTATAGAATCATAGAATCACAGACTGGTTCGGGTTAGAAAGGACCTTAGAATCATCTAGTTTCAACCCCCCTGCAGTGGGCAGGGATGCCTCACTCTAGACCATGTTGCCCAAGGCTCTGTCCAGGCTGGCCTTGAACACTGCCAGGGATGGAGCATTTACCACTTCCTGGAGCAACCTGTGCCAGTGCCTCGGCACCCTCACAGTAAAGAGCTTCTTTCTTATATCTAACCTGAACTCCCCCTCTTTCAGTTTAAACTCATCACCCCTTGTCCTATCGCTATAGTCCCAAAGCCAAAAGTGTCTAGTTACAAACAAATTTCACAACCTGTAAAGTAAATTCTAGCTGTACTTTCCAATGCAAGTAGAAATAATCTGGTTTTATGACAATGCTGTGAAATGAGATAGCTATTTTTGGGAAGATGATGACTTAATTTTGGGGGGGGAAATGACAGTGAAAAGGTGTTTGAAAATATCCTGGAAAATACAAAGTACTTAGGCATGAGCTTGTATTAGGGAGAAACATGGTGCCTGTGCTGCAGCGAGGTCATTCCAGAAGCATTTGTGTAGCAAATGTCAAGAAAAGTATCTTGAAGTAATTTATGTTAGACAGTAGTTTGAGAGAAGCAGAGTCTCTCAGGCTGGTGGAAAATGTTATGAATTCTGGGGGTCTGGATAAATATTGGAGAGTCCTTGGGTTTTCCTGGAGAGCATACTGGCTCTGTGGACTCTAAGGGAGTAAAATCCAGCTGGAAGGTGCCAAAGCAAAGATAGTGTTTTATTTCTCTTGTCCTCTCCCAGCAGTTCTGCCTCTGCCTCACTCCTTCGTATCACAATACTTCAGAGTTGTGCTTCACACCTCATCTAGCATTTCAGTGGCATGCTAAGCCAGTGGTCCCTGGTTCTCTTCCACATCACCCAACACTGCGTTATATCCTCCAGCCCTTCAGTATTGTACTACAACATGTCACCACTTCTCAGTCCCACCTGCTAAAACAGCTTTCCTCTTTTTTTCCCTCTTTTTCTTAATGGCACTCTTTCTTTTTTCCATCAATGAAGTAACTTAAAATTCTTTCGGACAGGTGTTCTTTATTGCTGTTCTATCTTTTCTAACCAGTATTTTACAGTGGGTTTTAATAATAAAGCATTCAAATCACTTAATGCATTTACCAAGGAATAGACTAAGACACATTTTACTGTAACATTACTAAACTAGCCAAAACCTCTGGAAAATCTCATTATAAGAGACCAGTCTTATTAACTGCTGTTGTGGTAAGGAAGTGGAGATATGTTGTGGTGTTTCATCTTGTAAACATGATGTTTGATCATGTAAACTGCATGTTGATCCTGAACAAATCCAAGAATCATTTCTATTTCATACTGTTCACTCTCCTGACTCTTTCAGTGTTGTGTATTGGTATGGGTACACAAGAAGGTGTTTTACCTTAGTGTTGTTCCTTAAAAGTGACAAGAAAAGAATAATGGAACATTGGGTTTCTGACTGGTGAATACCAATTTTGTAACTATTCTGATACTATACTTATGCTGTTATAGAAATGGAGTGGGAGAAAACGATATTAACTTAGTTGATAATCTTTTCCATAGCATGGGGGTTTTGATGATTTTTGAAAGCTGACTCAAGTTTCAAGGAGTAGAGCTTTACATTTATATTATGGAGAAAACACATCGTTTTGGAGACTTCTAAGATAGTGGTCTTTGATTTATGGAGAAGGAGATAAAACATGAAGAGATGTTTACAACACAATACACGGCATTAAAATGTTAAAGGAATCACATGCACGTTTTATATGTCAAGTACATTCTTGCGTAGCTGCAGCACAGTTAAAAAGTGGGAGAGAGCTATAAAGATGAAAGCAGGATGTTTAAAATGGTTTTAGTATAGTAACTGAGAGATAAAATGATGTGGTTGGATTTGACTGACGGTACCTTGAAAAGGAAGCAGACTGGACTGAATGTCTTGGACTTGATCTTAAAGGTCTTTTCCAGCCTACTTGATTCTAGGATGCTATGATCTTAGCTGAAATTAGAGAGCTGAAAATAAGAAGTATAGTGAATATGTTAACCTGAATGAGAGAGCACATGTAAGACCAGTTAACATCCCTGTGTCTTCAGGGTTTGATCTGATGGCTGCATTTTGCTTTTCATGTCATCCTTTCTTGCCAGTGATGACCACTGTAGAAGTGTAGCTGTAATGGGTGGCAAGGATGGATTTGGTGTTATAATAAAGGAGGGAAATTCAGGATCTGAGTTCAGTTGCCAGCCCATGGACCCTGTGTGTGATCTTTTGTATTAAGACAGTGATGATCATTTGGCTTCTGCAGTGATGGGCACCAGGCTAAATAAAGCCCAACTAGACCAGTTTCTCCCCCAGTTCGTTTTGCACCTCATTGCTGTAGGTGAAGCTGTAGTTTATTGTACTGATGGTCTCAAGTTAACATTTTTAGAGTTATTTTTGAACATCTGGGTTCATCAGCAATACTTGGACTCCAGGGATTAAAATGGGCAGGTTGATCCAATTCAGATAAACAGCTTATACCATAATAACCAAGTGAAGTGTCATCAGTCGGAGTCATGCTATCATGCTTGTATTTCTGCAGTCAACCATAACGACTTGACATTGTGTATTTGTAGCTTTCTGAACTACCTGATGTTTAAGGTCATGTAATAGGATGGCAGGAGTAGGAAAAAGTAAGTTTGCTGGTTTTCTGAATTCTGAAGTAAATGTTAGGAAAGAACGTGTGGCACTGATTGCCAGTCCAACACCTTGTTCCTCTCTCAAGATATATTGGCTGTAACTGTTCTAGTTTGCTGAGCCAGTAAAAACTGTCATTCATTTTTCAAGCCGGGGAAAAACCCACCATGAGGAATTAGTTACTGTGAACACCTGCATCGCTGGGAGGAGGAGGAGGGTGCTTGGGATATGTGCCGCCAGCTTCCATAGTGGAGCCGAGTCTTCTTATCAACCCCACATTTTGTTTCAGGGTTGTCAAGCAGTGACAGTGATGATTTGATGCGAATGAGATGCAACATCTGAAATAGTTTTTAAGTATTAACTCAACCCTTCTTGCCCCCTGCCCCATCCAACAGCTTTTGGGAGTGAGGAGGAAGCTGGGAGGTTTGTACGTGGTTGGGTTCCATTGATCTTGTGAGCATGGAGGGTTTTTATTTGTATCTTCTTTTGTTTATGCACCTTTTATTAATATTTTGGGTTTAGCTTCGTAAGAGGCCCTGCAGTGCTACTTTTTTCTCAGTTTCCCCATCTGGGAGATGTTTAATGCAGGAGTTTTGATCATAGAAGTAAAAATGGTTTACACTGGACTATTAGGCTCCAAGTAAACTGCTTTCTGTGGCTGTGGAACATACTGATGTGACATTAGGAGTTGTGTTCCTTTCAGAGAGTGTTTGTTGGTATTATCACACCCAAACTTTTCCTACTATACATGTTTTACTGAGTGTCTGAAAGTATGTAGTGGGAACCTTTTTATTTAGATGCTAACATTATTTACATGCTTTCATTCAGACCCAGGTTGGAAGAGATGAGGCCTGTCAGGTCATCCAGCCCACCTCCGCTCCATGCAGGAGGTTTTTCCCAAGTAGTCACCTCAAATTCTGTCTTGTCAACTTTCAAAAGCTCTGGAAACTTTCTTTGTATTGCCTCTTCCCCTAGCAGATTATCCCACTTTGTGTTTGAACGGGAGAACTTGGTTTAAATGCCAAAAAGATCTGCTCCATACAGCATAGTTGAAAAAAACAGATAACTGAATGATTAGTTTAGAGTGATTTCGGAAGAGCCTAAAATGACTTTTCAAGGTTTTAGGTTTCCAAATCAAAATACTTCATGCCTAGCTGATACCACCTTTCCCTTCCTGTGTGCATCCTGAAGGAGCTCACTGGCAGGCGCTTCCCCTTTTTGGCTGGCAATGGAGAGTCAATCAGCCAGCACTCCTGGTTGTTCATTTGAGATTAACACCTGATGCATCTCTGTCTCTCTCTGAAGTCCCCTTTGTTTTGACTGAGCAGATTGCCTGCAGCAGGCGGCCTTGCCTTTCATCTGTCCCCCCCCCAGCGATCAAAAGATTGTCAGGAGTGGTTATTAAAACCTGGTGTTTAAGTCTGGAGTACAGGACTGTCAGTGTTGGAGGCAGCCTGGGATGTAATTTACAGTATATAATAAATACAAGAGAAGTGCAACACTGGAAGTCTATCTTGTGCTCCAGAGTGTGCTGATATATGCTGCTTTGATATTTTAACTGCTAGGCAACCTTCATTAGTGGTCACTGAAGATCATAACTTATGGCTCTGTCAGATGATTCATAATTGCAACAGTT
Source organism: Amazona ochrocephala (assembly GCA_039720435.1). NCBI lineage: Eukaryota > Metazoa > Chordata > Aves > Psittaciformes > Psittacidae > Amazona > Amazona ochrocephala. Next base: position 87,727,247 of record CM077879.1, read on the forward strand.
AGATCAAGTTAGCCTGTAGGAATCCTTGATATCGGGTAGGACTGGCTCAGCTTGTGAAGATGTATTTCATGAGCAGTGAAAATGATGAGCACTAATGAGAACCAACCTTTAAAGGACCGATAAATTTTAAATGCAGAGATTAGCTTTGCAAAGCATCAATTATTTGACCTACAACTGAAACTTGATAAAGGATCTTGGAAAAATGTTATGAATTAATGCATGCCATTGTTGGAGGAAATTCTCTGTCCAATGTATATGTATTGTGTGAGTACGTGAAGATTCTTGGACAGAAAGTGGATGCCTTCCCATAGGGCCTGGGGAGATGGGCACTTAGACCTCAGTCACCAAAATGTGATGTTCATCAAAGACAATAAAACTAAGGAAAAGAGCATCTTTTTTTACTACTTTGCCTCCCTCTGTGTTTTTATTATTAGCATAGAGCTTCAGGTTTTAGAGGAGTTCAAATCAGAATGTTTTGTTTTGATTCTTTCTCTTATATTTGTTATATATTAAAATCTGGCAAAAAACATAAAGTGTGGATAAAAAGGTATATTTTATTTAGTGGATAAAAAGCTCTGTTTAATGTTGTGCCTCTTCTTGGGGTATCAGCATGCTTTTGGATTTGATAAAGACATTTTTTCTGTAGATTCACAAAGTGAGTGTGTCCTGATGTTTGTTCTTTAGCTAACAGGGTAACCAATTGAAGTATTGGATGCACACTATCTTTCCCTGGTTGCTTTTGTTGATGAGCAGTTTATCTCCTGAAGGAACACCAGCAATTGAGTGGATGCTAAAAGGGATTTTATGGAGAAGATGTGACTGTGGAGACTGCAGCCTCCTCTGTGCTGCCGGGACGGCACAAAGGAAAGTGCCCTGTGGTCCTGCACGTGATTTCTCCCCAGCTGAAACTGTCCTTTCATCTGCATGGGCCTTGGTGATAGACATGGTCTGAGAGTGAATACAGAGAACATTCCTGTGGTTATTCTGAAGTATCATTCTGATGGACAGGAGGTTTCAGGTGGCAACTGCAGAAACTTAACTTCTGTGCGCACATGAATCCTTAAGATGATGTGTTTTGACGCTCAGGAAGTTTTGTGTCACTATCACTGCACTAAAGGGTTCTCTGGAGATACTGGGGGCAAGTGAGGTAGGGGGAAAAGAAAGAAATAATGTAACCAAATGATTAATTGTCAGGAATACTTCAGTGGTGTGGGGTTCCCTTTAGATCCAATGCCAGATTTCCCCTGGAAACCCTGATCACAGGCAGAACAAAGGCATTTCAAAGGACTGAAATGATGGAATGTGGAGAGAGCACTAGACAAAAGGGAAAACCTCGTACTTAATAAGATTTATCTGGCCTTTTGATCCATAGGGGTATTGCCTTTCTAAGCTTAGAAAAGGAGTAAAAATAACTACTCTTTCTTTTTGTCAGTGTTTAATCGCATGTTTTGACATTTTCCAAATAACTGAGAATTTCTCCAGCAATGCAAGTATTAAATCCTGATCTTATTAGGTAATTAGTGAAATGTCATTTTCTTTTTGTAGCTTAAATGGTATTTTATATTTATCCTGTTTATTGCCTTGAGTTAGACTCCTGACGGTTTCAAACCCAGCAATCCAGTGCTTTGTGTACTGTGCTGTATGAGGAATAAGGAGTATGCAGTGAAGTATGACTCACAAGGGTTAAAGAAAATGATTTCCTCGTTCCCTGAGCCAGCCTACCAATGCCATTTCTTTAGGGAATAGCTCATGGAAAAACAAACCCAGAGCATTCTAACAGTCCCTTTCCTTTTGAATTATTTGAGTGTTTTCTCTTCCAATTTCCATTGTTAAAAAATAGTACGTAAATGCCATGAGTTCAGATTCCGCTTTGCCTTTGTGATGTTGGATGCGATTTATGTGCAGTAAAATGGAGTAGAAGTCCTCTTTCTTTACTCTTACATGGCTTGTTGCTGTTAATACGATGTTTTACTCTGCTTTGTCTTTGTCGCGCACTCTGGTTATCAAGAGCTGTGGCCGTGGAGAGTGGACCTAGGACAGAGTGCTGGTCATGCTTTGCAACTAGCATTGGAAAAGGCAAGTGGGCTTGGAGCAAGCACTCATAATCTGGTTTGTATGGGCTGCAGGATGGCCATTTACCTGGTGTGGCTTTTGACATACTGTTTTTTGCCAGATCTTACAGGAAAGCCTAGTGCGAAGATGATTCTGCTGACCCGTTCTGCCAGAGCTCAGTAGTGGGTTTGGGGCAGGGAGGTGTCCCAAGGGAAACAGCTTTTTTTCTGTTGTAGCTGAATAGGAAGAAGGAAGAAGAGAATACCTTAGTTATGAGGAAAGGGATGCGGAGGGTCTTTGCACGCCTTTTCCTGGGAATGAGTGAAGGAGCAATAGCTATGGATGTTCCCCACTAGAAGTGGAAAGGATCTTGTGTACTTGCTAGGACTGCTGCAAGTGTGAGGTTGAAGAGATACACTATTTATTAACACTGAAACCTTTGTTTTCTAGGGACTTTTCATGTGGGGAAGCTCAGAGTTTACTGTATTTCAGGTGTCTATAGGGGTCTGATGTAACAGACGCATATGAAGTGCAGCTGTGAATTTGGATGAATGTCTCTCTGTCCCATGCAATTACTAGTACTAGAAGCTCTGATGACAGTGTATCATGAAGTGCATAATTATTTCAGCTCTTCCTTTCTTGGTTACGTTGATCCTTTTTCATTGTCTTTATATAGAATTAAACTGTCCTGGTAGTTTGTCACAGTTATCACAATGACATAATTCTTTTGGTTTTTCCTTCCAGCTCCATAAGGAGTTTGTTGGAGAAGCACCTCTAGCATTGTCAGGGTTGCTGGTCACTAAGAGTGTGACCAAGGGCTCTCTGACAGAGCCGATGCATCAATAGGTGGGTTTGATTTCAGTTTTGGAAGCTCTCTGTCATGAAATAGCAGTCATGTGCTCCCATGTCAGTGCTGTGGCATTTAAACATTGGATTTTTGAAGGCACCATAACGGGTCGTTGAAGTGGAGTCTGTGGATCACAGCAGATTGAAGTTGCAGAGAATCCTTCCCTTTGCATCTGTGGTGATAGCACAGAACTTTATTATTCAATATCTGTGTTGCGATAGTGTCTTGAAAGCCTGGTGATTTTCCAGCATAAGAAGCTAATGATGTGTGTCCTGCCGAATTTGAAATCTGGGAAGTTACAGAGTGTGAAAATATGTGGGTTTGCCTTTAAAAACCAAACCACTTCTCCGAGTTATGTACTTTAGTTTTCCAGGGGAGCATAGAGGGAAGATTGAAAGGTGAGTTGATTAGTCTGTAGAAATCAGAGAAGGTAGTTACTGTCATGAGAGATGTAGTCTTGAATGGAAACAAGCTGCATTAAGCATGTAAAAACTCCAGGACCATCCATCTTCTTTTTGGACGTGACTTAACTGAACCTTGGAAGTGCTGGAGGAAGTATTAAGGTTTGTAAAAGCTTGTGTGTGTTGGTGAGGCTACTTACCAGCGTGAGCCTAGCGTTTGTTAGAGGTTAACACACGTCACATCCCAGAAGAAACAAGAAAGTCATTGAGAGTTGATTTATGCTGATTAAAATTCTCACTCCTAAAATGCTTTTTAATTTTCCCCTCTATTTCTGCTCATGGATTGGGTTGGATTTGGCTCTAAGGCACTAGCAAGGTATGTTGTTTGAGTCTTGGAAGCGTGCCTACGCCGTGCAAGACGTTTCCAATCCGTGATCTGCCTGATTTATGATCGGATGAGCACATGTGGCATGGACAGTATTGATGCTGCCAACTCTTGGGGCATTTGTCAGTTGTCCTAAAAAGATCTCTTCTACCCACAGTTGCTGACGGCTGGAGTTTTTGGTTTAAGATTTGTCATGCTTTCAGTAGATGGGCGTCTGATGCATTCCTTGGGAAGGTGAAGAAATGTAGATAGATTTCTCCACAATTCCTTGGATTTTGGTGGGAAACAGTCGTGCAAATTTGCACCAAGAACTCAGCAGTATCCCCAGTGGAATTCTAACACTGGTATGACTAGAGAGCTGTAGTAAATTCTTTTGAACGTTTTTATTTGTAGTGTCGAATAGCCATTTACCACTAAGTGACTTTTTAAGAGGATTCTAAGCGTAAGCTGTTTAATGAACGAGTAAACCACAGCTCTGGGCAGTAATCCATTTCTTCTGTTCTTTATGAGATCTGTATGGAAACTGAAGGAGGAGGTTAGTTTTCAATCCCAAAATCATGAGGGGCATCATCCAGATTAAAAAGCACAGGGCATGTTGGAAGTATCACTAAAGTAGGGCAAGAAATAAAATGGGACATGTAGATGGAAATGTAAGGGTTGTAGCAGCTTAGTAATATAAGCCTCGACTTGAAACCAAACATGTTTGCAAATCTCTGGTTTGATGTTCTCAGGTCACTAAATGCTAACTCTGTCTGGATCTCTATAGATTATGTAAATTTTGAAGTAAACCAGACTTCTAGAAGATGAAAATCAGTCCCTATAATCCTCCTTTTAAGACTTCTTTCTTATTACAGTCGAGATTTATGTTGATGCTCCTAACAGAGACATGACAATCTGTTTTAACTTCAGAGAACATCATAAAGGTGATGGCATTTGAAAGCAGGCTGAAGAGTTCAGCTTCAAACTCATTTTTATGTTCTGAAATGAGATACTTTTAAAAATAATCTTTTACAAGATGCATTAAGGCTTCCAATGCCTTGTGTTTACTAAAGGGCAGTAAAAGCCAAATATTATCTTTGAAGGGCATCCTTTATAAAAATGTTTATCTCAAGTAGCCTTAGGCAGTGAGGGAACTGAATTGGAAATACAAAACAAAGTTGCAGTGAAGCAGAGGCCTCTGCTGTGTTTGACTCGCTGCTTTGGCTGGTTACAGCTCCATTCCAAGGCCTTTCTGCTGTCGTTCCCAGCCATGGGAGCGTGGGGGCAGAGGCAGCCCCTGGCTCCTCCAGGCTGTTTCTGCTCAGTTCAGTTCTCACTTCCAGGAAAGTTCCTGTTCCTTTGTGGATAAGTGGCAGAGCGCTGTCTGGAAGGGGCAAATACAGAATATCACCTGGAACAGTTTCATCAGTAACCTTGAACTATGGTCTGTGTGTTGGGTTCACATTCTTCATCGTTGATAAAGTCTTCAAAGCGAGGACCACTCCTGGTGAAAATCATTCATGCCCCCTCTGTGAGGTGATGGTTCACTTTAACTCCCTCCCTATCTAGATGTTTCTAAAGTTTCTTTTGAAGCGGTACCAAGAGGTGATGCAGAGGCTTGTGAGTGGGGCAGGTTTTGTAGGGAGAGTTAAAGCAGTTTATTAGAGGTACTGCTAGAGTCAGAGAAAACAGATAACCTATAAAGCACGGACCTTCTTCAGGTCGTCATGCAGATGTTCCATAGCTCTGGCCATGCGTAAAGGCTAGTCATCTTGGACTCTAAGAGCTGATTTTATGCCAGGTATGTGTAAGAATACATCAGTGGGATTAGCACAATGCCATAATTAGGTTCTAAAGAGCTTTTAGTAGATGTCAGTGAGACAGAGTGTGATAAAGGTCTGTAGAAGCATAACTGGCAGTGAGAAGATGTTTAGGAAATAGTTATTTACTGTCTCTGGAAAACAAGAATGAGCTTTTAGCAGAAGGCAAGTTAAAAATGAAGGAGTCTGCGGTTACAGTGGGACTCATTACTAGAAGAGGTTTGAATGACAAAGGTTTTGGTGATGGTGCTCACATCTTCTTTGATATCTTTGGGATGTGCTTTGTTTATTTCTCCATTTCATTTTAGTTCCTAATAAATGAATGACATTGAGACATACAACTGAACACCAGATTTAAAACCCCAACCCAACCAACCAAAAAAGCCCCAAACTGCTACTGAAAATTAAAGGAGCTGCTCAGCAAATTGCTTTTCTATCCAAAAATCCACCCTTTGCTTTCACTTGACCCCAAAAGTTGCTTTGTTTCTGCTGCCATTCCTGCTAACCTTTTGTGCTTGGAGAGCTGGAGCCTCTGGATTTCACTGTGAGTGCCTGGGTGGTTTTTGTCTGTTCTGTTGCAGGTTGTGCAACCTCTGTGGTTTATTTTTTGTGGTTAAAAGCAAAGGTAGGGAAGGCTGATTTTAATTATTTGTCCCAAAGAGAGAAATAAAAGAAAAAGCCAAGTGCTTAAGTGCTTTGGAATGAAACATATTTATCACAAATAGCTCTTTGCATTGCTGGAGAATGTGAAGAAGTAGTGCTTGGGGATGCTCTTGGAAGAGCTGCCCTTTTCAGTGAGATCTGGAGCGGAACTACAAGTAGAAATGGTTGGTTACATCTGAAACTAGGCTTTCTCCCTGTTTTCTATTTAATTCTCTCTTTCTGAGGAGAGTATCAGATTTAAACCGTGCTTCATGCATTCACGGTAGATGTTTCCCCTTTGGTTCCTTGCCTCTCTTTCCAAGAATGCCTCTCCATAGGGGCCAGAATTGCGGAATATTTCCTTAAGCCACTCTGTCCATGGATCAGGGTCTGTTCTTGGTGATAGATGTTTCCATGTGTGATTGTGACTACCCATAACTTCCAAAGTTATCCCATGACCTGGTCACTGTTTACTTTTGATGCCTTCACATTTGCATCCCCAGTGCAGGAAGTGTTTTCCTCTGTGTCTCCAGAGCTGCTTGGTTGGGTATGTTTTATAAAGGCCTGTGAGTAACGTGTGAGTGGAGTTCTGCAGGCGACAGTCGTTCCGTTTCAGCAAGTGGCATTAGCTGTGATAATGCGTACAGCTCCTCTTTGTGAAACTCAAGTCTTTTTAACATCACCACCTTCAAAGACAATAAAAATTCCAGTCTGCATTTATCTATTCCCATGTGAGGAGTTACTGCAGTGTATATTGTATCATTCCATGTGAAATTCTTCTGCTTAATAGTCTCATTTATACACAGTTGTCTGAGGTCAGTTTTCCATTTTGCAGTTGTCAAACAGCTGTCAAATTAAGAGACCAGATCCCGAAGTTCATTTACATTTTATGCCATTCTTTGGGTGCCTGTTTCATATCTTAATATAACTAATGATTTATCTACATATCTGAGTTGTCTTTCTGCACTTGTTTTTCACAGATGTTCACATCCTCTCGCTTCTCAAGAGCAGCCCTTAAAGTAAAACTAACTTGTGTGTGTGTGGAGGCTTTTCGTTACGCAGTTAAAGGCAGGCAGAACTCTGTCTTCAGTGCAGGCAATGTAAATGAAAACAGCTCAGATTCTGCCTTTTATTAATGGCAATTTGAATTCTGAGCTGAAAAGAAGTAAAAAAAGTTTAGAACTGTGTTGCTAGAAATGACAAAAGAGAAAAGTCTCCATTTCATTCGTGTACCCTTGGTTTGGGTTAATAATTGGCTTTAGCTATTGATTTCCCCCCTTCACTTTTGATTTCTTGTGCTTCAATAGGAAACCAAAATTAAAAAGGGCTTTGTTCACAGATCATCTTTGGACTAAAATGTATTCATTTTTCATCCTCGGGAATATCAAAGGCTTGATCCCAGGAGCGAGAACACAGCGAGTAAATTGAATTCTATTTGTGGTTTTGTAGTATGATGATTCTTACGTCGCTGAGTTCCAAGTGTAAATTTATACGGTGAAGATTTAGGGGTTGTTTTCTTATGTTTTTTACCAGTGGTTTAATGATCAAAGGAATATCTCTATACATGCCATTGATGTCTTACTACAAAGTACTTAAATAGCCTGAGGTAGCCATCTACTTTATAAAAATTCCTTAAAGACAGGTAGGACCCTTGGGTGTTAAATGTATATGTCTGAGTTCGGTGCATTTTCAGGGGAGGAAGGCAAGAGAGATACTATTACAGGCCTCAGCAGTTCTCTGTTGCACAGAGCTTTAAAAGGCTCTTTTAAAAGTAGCCTTAAATTATGGTCGCTGGGGGAAGTTTGTCTAGGGTACGCTGTGCCAGAGAACGTTTCTGTGCCATTTCAACGTCATTCACTAACCCCTTGAAGAAGTGTAACTTATTTAACCCTTTCTAGGTTTGGGGGGAAGTTCTGGCTTATGCACACATAGTCATAGCCTCTTTATGTTGTAGAAAGGGGCAATTTAAAGACTACTGATACTCCTCTTTGCCAGTTGCTTAAAGGCCTTATGCTTTGCTGCAGAAAAGGAAACAAGATCCTTGCTATTTGCTGCATTTCATAGGCATTTCATAGGCAATTATTAGTCTTTTTGGTTGATGGGCTCTGCATTGGGATTGTAATAAAACACAAGTCAATGTGAAATTGGATGCAGACTAGGAGAGCAGATAAAACCAAGTGCAAATTAATGACAGATGTAAAAGTTATTGGTAATAACATAGTCATCTTTTTACAGTCTTTTTCCAAACTATATTTTTATTTCATCAGATGTCACTTGAAATCTTTGGAGTAAATCATCTCTTTGATTTTGATTATGATCTTGAATACTGAAAGTAGCTTAATTGTGATGGGTTCTGACTTATTTATGAATATGGTTTTATACTTGAGGGCAGGCACATGGATCCCAGGCTGCTGAGCTGTTCAAAATGGGAGGATGCAGAGTGCTCCAGATGTCCATAAGTCTCTTTTTATGGCTTGAGATGTCACTAGCATTAACTCCAGGATCCACAGAGCATCCCAGAAGCTGACAGTCTGTCATTGTCGCAAGGTGGGACATGGGGAGGTGTGGGGCTGGTTTGCTCAACATTCCGTAAGGAAAAATGTGGGAAAGTGCAACTTTTCAGTGCTTGTTCAGCGCTGAGCATAAACAGTACATCTATAAGCAACTGAAAACAGCCTTCCTCACTTAACTTAAATCATGAGCAAGCTTTATTTCCTTAGTTTCTCACGTAGGAAGGACCATCCCAGGTCAGGCCAAAGGGCAAGGATTCTTTCTTCAGCAGGATTCATTGACACATCGGATCATGGACCTCCTCATTAATCTCTTCCTGGCCTGTTGGCTATCAGCAGCATTGGGAGGAGAATGCCTGATGTGGGAGATCCCAGGAGCCGAGACCTTCTCGTCCTCTGTGGAGCACAGAGACAGTGGGCACTCCTGGAAAAGGCTGGTCCATGCCTCCCGCTCTTCCCCAGCTTTGCACTGTTGGCTGTCCTTCCCCTTTGCATTATCCCTTGAGCTCTCCATGCCACGCTTGTTTGGAGTGGAGATGGAAAAGGGTATTTTGCTTCGGTAGATGAAAATCAGTAACAAAAGGATATGGTAGTGGATAGTTGAAGTGAAGATGAGCACAGACATAAAGGGGCAAGTCTCCAGAAGATTCTCCAGCAAGTTTTGTGTCAGAGCCTCCTTGAAGCAAGGATGGTGTCTTTGCATCGGTGAAAACTTTCTGCCATGAATTTGTCCAGTTTCCCTTTTTAGCATTGGGAGAGGCAATGACCACTCACCTCCCTGTTGGTTTTACATGCCATTTATGGTTTTATAGACCTCTCATGTTCTCCCTTGCTTGCCCTTTTCCAGGCCGAATAAAGCGGCTCCGTCTTGGTTCTCCTGCGCAGAAGCTGTTTTCTGTACCGGTGATTGCCTTTGTCTCTTCTTTCTAGGTTTCTCTTTGAGAAAAGGGGACCCAAGCTGCATGGCCTGAAGGTAGAGACAGGGATATAGAATTAATTAAAATTAAATTAAATTAATTTAATTAAAATTAAAAGCGACCTCTTGGAACGGTAACCAGTCACAGCAATGGGCTGTCTCTGCTATGGTGCCTTTAGCTTTTGTCTTTCTTTTCTTCTTAAAATAGTTTCTGAATAGTGACCGACTCTTTCACAGACCTGTGTGTTCATACCCACTGGTGTCCTTTCTAACAGAAAACAGTTTGGAGCTGGTTGGTTTCTTTTCCATACATAACATAACATTTGCATGTTTCCATACATACCGGCCTCTGCCTCTCATTTGATATCTATTCACCTGGTATTTTAAGGTACGTCTGCAATTCCTTACTATCAACTTTCACCCTTAAAGGGGTGAACAGCTTGATAGGAAACCCAAGTGGTCTGTCCAGCTGAGCATGTTCTGTTGTTGGGTGAAACAGGATCTTGACATCTTATTGTTGTGAAGTATATTAACCATCTTTCCCAGGTGGAATTACCCAGCTTTCAAGTGTTGAGCTATTGTTACAGAGAGAGAGTCACTGCAACCACCAGAGCTTCCTGTTCATGCTAAGAAAAAGAGCTAAATAGGACAAGGGGGAATGTCTTCAAGCTGAAAGCAGGGAGATTAGACATTAGGCAGAAGCTCTTCCCTGTGAGGGTGCTGAGGCGCTGGCACAGGGTGCCCAGAGAAGCTGTGGCTGCCCCATCCCTGGCAGTGTTCAAGGCCAGGTTGGATGGGGCTTGGAGCAACCTGCTCTAGTGGAAGGTGTTCCCTGCCTGTGGCAGGGGGATGGAACTGGAGGAGCTTTAAGGTCCCTTCCAATCCAAACCATCTTGTGACATAATTCTATGATTCAACTGCAATGTGGATGGAGGGAGGCTCAGAGGACTTCACTGTGGTGATTTTAAGATTAATGCATCATATAAGGCATCAAAAATTTGCTCCATGTGTTTGGCTAGAAGAATGGTTTGTGCTTCTGAAATCACGCTTTTTCTTTGCTGTTAGTGCCCACTCCAGGATGTTTACTATGAGGTGGAGGAAACGCATACACACTTTAGCCGCCTTCCAGAGCACTGCTGCTCTCGCCATGTCTTTCTCACCAGCATGCTGACTTTTCTTATTAGTCTCAAACCAGAAAGTACCTCCTCCCCTGCCCCACTCCGCTGAGCAGTTGCATCTGTTTCAGATCTGGAGGATCACTGGCGTGCTCAGTAACTTATTCCTTCTCCCCCCCCAACTATATCACTTGCTCAGATAAAATGTTTTTGTCCTATCTGCTTTTCCATAATAACCTAAAAGCAAAGAGAATTTTGCATCATCGCTACCTGTCTTCTGTGCTCATGTGCCCCCGATACATGAGTTGTGTTCACAATACTCTTTCAGCTCTCTATTTGCCTAAAATGGGCCCAAACCTGATGCTAAATCAGGCTAGTGTGTGAACCAAGGGACCAGCCATTTTCTAGGCAGAAAAAAGCATATATATTAGTGACCAGATGTCACTAGTTGACGTGTCAAAAAGGTTTATGCATCTTAAATAGACTGGCTTTATTTGTATGATTAATTACTGAATTTTAAGCTATTAAAAGGCAGGAACATTTTCTCTCATGATTCTTATAGTTTGGCCCTGGAAAACCTGCAAATACACAATACAAACTAGATGCTGGCGAATTATTTTTGCACAGATCATAAAATTAATAGTATTTATATTATATTTATATAAAAAGGTATAAATTAGAGTATTTAAATGTTATTTTTATGGTATGTTAGATGGAATTATTTTAATGTAAATGGTTTATTTCAAGGAAACTGTGAAATTGATAAATAAATCTACTCTGTTCCAGTGCTAAACATGTGAAACGTAATCCTCTTGAGTTATACATCCGCAGGCCAGGGACCTTGGATTTGCAATAGGATGTAGGTGCTACTAATGTGTGTAACAGGTGCATGTAATTTAACTGTAGAACTAGTCAAAATACCTTTAATCAGTTGATGTTAAGTCAGACCATATGGGTCCACGGCTGCGTCTCTTGTGCTATCCTATCGGCCATGCTCGGCGCTTTCGGGGATCACTGTCCTGCAGGACCCAGCAGTGGGATGCAGAAAAGAGCCAGTTGCTGAAATTTTACTCTTCCTGCTCCAAAGGAACAGCTGCAGGTAGTGTCAGTGCCCAATGGCCCGTTTTGATTTCTCTGCTTTGATGTATGGGTCAGTTTAGGGGATTGCAGAGTTGTGTGTGATGCCGGAGAGCACAGACGCACACTAGAGTGTTTATGGGATTGAAGAGCCATTAAAGATACTTCAGCATCAGGCTGTATTAGAAACATGACCAAGGCTTGAATGTGGAGAGAATAGGGTCCTTGTCTGGTTGATAGCTTTCAACACTGAAAATTCTGTGATATTTTAAAACAGATGCAGTGAAAGCAAAGCATAAATATCATGGAGAGATGGAAGTGCTCTCCATACAGGGCGTTCCTGCAGCGCCTGATGCAGGAGCATTTGGAAATGCGTAGCAACTAAAAAGAACTTCACTGCTCCTGAAGGCATGAACATGTTTTTATGCATATAAATGGCAAGTTCCTTTCTTGTTCTGGAATACCAGTTTTACCATGTGAACTAGGACAGAAGCAGATTGCTGGTGCACTGGAGTAGCATGAGCATCCAACACCACCGATACCATCTACGGAGCAGTAAGTGATTTTGGTTTGTCATCTTGCAATACGCGGGTTTCTACTTTCAATCGTTGGCAAGTATTTCATTTTTCAGATGCTGTATTCAGCATATATGGATATTCCCTGTTAGCTGATGCTGCTGGAGGAGAGTTATTCCATGGGGCTGTCTTTCTGGGTGGTCCTCCCAAAGCTGTAATCAACGTGTTCACAGCATATCTGGTCAGTACGGGGCTCAGCACTGCAGATTTATCTTGTGAGATAGCACGGGGCAGAGCGTGCCAGCTCAGGATCTGTTCAGGGAGCCTGGCTGCAATTAATAAAAACTAACTTTTGAAGCTGTCTTTTCCTTTCGTTGTGTTAAAACCATTTGGAACATCAGGTTTTCCCTTTGAAGTTGAATTTCAAGTTCGTGGGCTGTGTTAGCAGCTTTGCATTTCTGCAGATCACAGCTTCAAAAATCAGGCAATGACTTTACTCCTGAGACATTTGCAGGACTTGTTTTCTTGAAAGCTAACCTTAATTAACATTTAGCTTTGTCTTTAGAGTCTCTTTGGCAATTGATAGCAAGCAAATGCACACAAATATACAGTTCCTTTGACAGACATTTAAAATAGCCATGGTAGCAAGTACACCATTAAATACCAAAATGCTGTCAGTATAATTTTCAAGACAGATGTTGTACATTCTTTTAGCCTTTTACTTAAATATCTTCAAGTCATTCATTTAATGATTTATTCTTTCTTCTGCTAATACAATATAACACCCCCCCCCCCAAATGTTCACTACTGTTATTAAACTCTTTTCAAGCAAACTAACTTGGGAAGCTAGAGGAAATATCCTACTAGGATATTTAGCTCCTATTAGGAGCTAAGCAGAGTTTAGGAGACCCATAACTATAGCATATTTGTGCTAAATTCTTTATGGGAAAATAGTTTTTGTTGTTGCTGGTAACAGTAAAGAGAAAAAAATACCCAACCCAACAAAAAACCCCACCAACAAACAAGGCAGAGCTGTGCTAGTGGGGAGAATGTGCAGGAGTATTGGCATTTCTTTTATGCCGCTTGTGAAAAGTTTCCATCTTTATTCTGAGAGGGCTTCAGATCCAATGTTCTGGGTAGCAGAAGACATCCAGCGTTTCAAACACGTCAGCAGTTAAGTTGGGTAGACAGCAGCACTAATCATATTAACCCCAGTGTCTAAACTCGGGGCGAATGCGTAATGAGTGCATTGTTTTAGGGGTGCGGAGGGCAGGGCCGCCGCCTCAGCTCCCCGGCCGCGTTGTGAGATGGGAGCGGGGATGCGGCTGCTCCCTCCACTCCCTAAATCTTGTTGGTTCCACCTCGCGCCACAGCCAAGCCATCAGGCAGCCTCCATTCAAGTGAGGGCTCTCCCCGGGACAGTGAATACTAATTCAGGGTCACTTAGAGACGTGCCTGTAGCGGGGTGCTGCTGTTCAGAATGGTCGCTTGTGTTGATTCACTCCTGGGCTGCTTTTTTTCCCTTGTATTTTGTGCCTCTCTCACCACTTCGGTTTTTATTTTAAGCAACTTGAGTGCGTTTTACTGTTCCATCTCTATTTAAATATTACTGCAGAGTTTGCTTTATGCCAACATGCCTTTCAGTCACCTAATGCAGTTAAATTGTCAAACGCCTTCTGTTTAACCATTAAACCTCTGTATAACCCCTGTATTTGAGCATTTATGGTTGGTTTTTGGAATCAGAATGTAATACTTCAATATCGAGTGTTAGAAACGGGTAGCAAACTGTGCTAGAGAAATATGTGCAAGCTTTACTGATAAACCCATTCCAATTGCAAGTGAACCCTGGTTTAAACCCGCGTTGCCACCTTAACTTTATACTGTGTAAAATGTCTATCACAGATCTGTGGTGCAGTCTGGCTGTTTGATTTTTTTTCCTTCACATTCTTGTGCAAACATTGTTTCTCCAAGTCAGCCATGTGTTAACCTCAAAAATGTTAGTTTTATGGGTAGTGTTGCCCTCATAAAACAAAAATGAATGGATAACACTTTAAAGAAGTCTGCATAGGAAAAGGAGTTTGGAATAACATTCTGCTCGGACTTTCCTGACTAATTTAAACTACTGTTATATTTTTGGTTAAAGGTTAATGTTCCTTTAATTGGCCTTTTAATCGTACATCTGTGTTTGGTTGGTGGGGGGTGTATCCCATCGAACAACATGCCCTCAGCATTCCCATTTTTTCCAAGTAATCTCGGGGGATTCTTCCTCCTTTCCTGGAGCCGGCTCTCAGAAGTAATTGCCTCCATGCCTTGAACAGCTTTCTGCCGACAAATATGATCATATTCTAGGAACAGTGTTAGGTAAATTCTAGTGTTGACTTTGAATTGTTTTGAACAGGAGCATGTCTGAGCTTCCACATACCCTTCAGAGTGATTTGGAGGGGGGGGAGAGGGAAGAAACTACTTTGATTAGCAAAATGAAGAAGTTATGCCACATATTTTATTATATCATGTAAAAGAGCTGAGAAAATTATTGCTTTCTTGATATTTGATGTGTATTTATACCTTGTGCTCCATTCTTGTGCATGGGATACTGTGTATAGTTCATTGTATTTGCATTTTCTTTAGGGAAAGTCTGCTTGGACAGAAATCAGTGGCAGATTTAACATTGCCTTTGACAGGAGCAGGATTTCTCTTACAGAGCTAAAATATGAATATTATTACATACTACTAGAGAACAGGAGGGCAGCGAACCTCAAAAGGAGGCATCTCGTAGTAAAAGCACATTAAATTCATCCACCCATTGACATCGCTGCCAGAATGGGAATGGCTTTGATTTTATAATTGCAGTCATCAAAAGTGCTAGGAGACAGTCAACTTCATTTGATTTTTCTCCCCCCCCCCCCCCCCCCCCCCCCCAATCTCTGCATACTGATGTGCTTGGTGCGTGGCCAGTTTCGGTTTCCCGTTGAGAAGCATGTAGCTGCATTTTTCCCTTTGATTGCGTAGGTCTTTCTTACATTAGTAAGGGACAGAGAAATGTTGGGAAAGAAAGGAACCATATTAGCGGGGAGTCTCAGTAACTTTGTAATGCCTGAAGTAACTTCTAAGTGACTTAATGCTATTTATCTGTTACGGAATAATAATCTCTCTGTAACATGAATTAAAGCATGAATCAAATCATTGTCTGTCCAGGAAGATGGAAGACTTGAGAAAACTGTGGTAATTGCTAGAAATAGACCTTTTAATTACAAAAGAGTATTTTGCAGTGCATGTATTTGTATGCCTAGTAAACACCAACCTCTTTCTCGCTTGGAAACCCTGAACAGTTCTGCTTTAGCTCACAAATTTACGATTTGCTTTATGCATAAACCTTGCATAATGATCCATTTATTATAAGGAATATAGAGTCCTGTAACATAAACAGTTTTCTTTAATGCAGTAAATAAGAATAGGAAGAAAGACGCAAAGGAAAGACTCACTCTAAAGCTGTCACCATTTTCATTCTCAGTTGTGTGGACGTCAGTGTCTGTGTATTGTTCACGTATTTATGCCCACGCTGAAAAATTCACATTTTACTCTGGAGTGACACAGGACCATGATTTCACTCTACATATGTTTTCTGTCCACGTCACCGAGTGCCTGACAGTGGCTGTAAGTCCTGCTACAGGTCAGTTTATTACCAATCCACTACTGTGCAGTGTCTGATTTTTCTCCAGTGCCAAAACAGCCTCCAGGAAGCCACATGAAAGTTCAATTCCCCTTCCCACGAGTGTTCTTAATTTATTCCAAAGTCGCATTTCTAATAGTGGTCTAAGACTGCAGCGCTGTGTGTGGGTTTTAAATTATAGCAGCAAACCGCAAAGACAAAAAGCCCCAGAGCCCAGATTTTGCAGTTTCTGGATGTAAAGCTGACTGGCTTCCCCCGTTTTCTGCTATGGAGAACTTTAAAAGGAGGCTGTCAAAATAACTTAGGATCACAGTCTAGGTTGCGGAGTGTGGTGGAGTGAGAAATGATTTCCTGAATAGTTTGGAAATCTTGGTTAAATAAATGTTGTAAGGCACTGGTTTGTTTGGGTTTTTGGTGGGTTTTAACTTTTATTCCCTCTAAGGTAGGGCTAGCGAATGTTTGCAGCAGCTCATACATGCCATGTACTGGGGGCTTGCGATGCTCCTGGCCGCATTGTTTTGTCCATGCAATGGCTTTTTGCACCAGTGGAGCTGGTGGAAGGGGGTGCACGTTGCGCTTGTGAAAGCTGGATCCAGCTTGTTTCAAGCCCAGAGAAGTGGGAAAAATCAGTGCTTATGGCATGGGAACCATGGACACAGACACACTGCAAGAAGCAATCTTCTGAGTATTTAATGTCTTTTCTTTTCAATATGCTTTTAAAACTAAAGGTACGTTTCCAGATTGCTGTTTTGAAATGAGCAGTTGATGTTTCAGGGAAAACCTGTTTTCACTGCTTAAACTCCATTCTGTGCTGCTGAAACCCTCTGCATGCTGAGCAGGTAGCATGCCTTTATTGTTCCAGCAAAGAGAAGTAGGAATTGTTACCTGAGCAGAAGAACTTGGCACACAGGACATTAACACCCTCAGAAAACTCACCTGAAGATTATAGGGGTTTTTTGTATTAAATGTTTTTTTATTAATAAATTAGTTTAAAAAGTGACTATATGTGACTAACATAGAATCATAGAATAGTTAGGGTTAGAAAGGACCTTAAGATCATCCAGTTCCAACCCCCCTGCCATGGGCAGGGACACCTCCCACTAAACCATGCCATCCAAGGCTTTGTCCAGCCTGGTCTTGAACACCACCAGGGATGAAGCATTCACAACTTCCCTGGGCAACCCATTCCAGTGCCTCACCATCCCTGCAGTAAAGAGTTTCTTCCTCATATCCAATCTAAACTTCCCCTGTTTAAGTTTTAACCCGTTAGCCCTTGTCCTCTCACTACAGTCCCTCATGAGGAGTCCCTCCCCAGCATCCCTATAGGCCCCCTTCAGGTATTGGAAGGCTGCTATGAGGTCTCCACGCAGCCTTCTCTTCTGCAGGCTGAAGAGCCCCAACTTTCTCAGCCTGTCTTCATACGGGAGTGACTTGTTAAGACTGCTAGTGTGAAAGCTATTGCAGGGCTGCTCTTAACAGATGAACTTTCTCATTCCTTTGCTGTTGCTGTTGACGGTGGTACCTGATGCCAGCACTGCTGTGATCCCCACGATGCTGGAAGAAGACACAGACTGCAGCCCTCAGCAATGCTGAATGTGCAGACCAGTGTTTCGCTTTCTGATCCCGTTACTATTTGAAATCCTTGATTTAAATCTCTAAGTGAGCGCTAAAGGAGGAAAATCATGGGTTGGCTGGGTTGGAATCCCAAAACCTGTGCCTGAGGGAGTACTGCGGGTGAGGGAGGAAACGTGAGCAAGGCACGTGAGCTGCTGGGGATGGATGTCTTTGCTGTTGGCTGGTCTCAACTCTTAATTCAAGTTAGCAGGGGGACTGCATGACACTTGCAGTTATATTTAGAGCACACTGGCATATATTGCTTGCAGGACTTTATTTTTCTATTTTTAATTTATAGAAGCGCTCATCTTCACATCTGGTAACGTTTTCTCATTTTCCAGTGAAGTAACAGTTTTGACTGTTATATTATACAGGATATTATGTATTACATATTAGGCTGTACTTTTCATAGGAGCCAGCTATACAGACAGGATTTCTGCACTGACTGGCTATTTTTTGGGTGGTTAATGTGAATAATCTTAGTGGGTGTTTCTGAGTGTGCTGGGAGGGAGAGATTAACACCGAAACCTTAAATAATAGCCAGCTACGTGCAGAATGAAGTGCATGGCTTCAAGTAACAGCATTCAGGATCAGATTCACGAGAGAAAGTTCCTTCCTCTGTGCTCTGACTCATTTATAAAGTACATTTTCTTATGTGAGAGATAGCATTGCAATGCATAAAAGATGCACCTAAATATTTATCACGTAGGCTGCTATGGTTTTGCATCTGCTGGATGCTTGCTGGAACAATACTGAATTTTAGATGAGATCTGGTACTCATTCACAGTTCTTTACAAGAGCCGTGGTGGAGGATTAAAGAAAGACCACCTTGTTTATATCCATATTAAGCTCTTGTCTCATGTCAGTTCAATTTATTCAATCCTCACGAGTTTTAATGTACAAATGTGTAGGAATTCAGTCTTTTAATCACAGATGAGGAGTTCTGAAAGTGGTTTAAAAGGGATTTTAAGTTTGGGGTGCGGTGTGCATGTGTAAATACTTGCGTATGCATGGGTGGAAGTCCATACGTGTGCTATATGGGACTGGGTTTCCAGTCAAGGGCTTTGGGTGAGCACAAGTTCATAGCCTGCTGCTTGGCCTTGTTCTTCTGGGGTGGGTTTGGAGCCTGTCCTGACTTCTCATGTGTCTTGACAACACAAACTCTACCCCCTGTTTTACAAAGTGAGAATATTAAATAGGATTCTTGCTATTTCAGTCTTTCCGGAACAACCTGGAAGTTTCATGCACATGGTTCAGTCCTGAAATCCAGACTGGCCAAGGATGGTTTTGAAACAAATCCATTAGAAACCTTTGTTGGTCTAAATAGGTATTACTGTATTTTTGCTTCTTCCTTTTCAGTTGCTGTCACACCTTGGCTTTATGTCTCTGGGCTGCAGACAGTGAAACCTCTTTAGTGTAATTTCTAGTGAGAAAATCAGCCTGTTTGCAGGAAACCTCTGCAGAAGGTGTGTAGGGGATGGTGAAGTTAATATTTATTTAGCTTACATTTTAATCATTACTTTAAGAATGTATTTTATTCCCCGTGTTTGGGAAGGATTATTTATTAAGGATGAAATTTCATTTAGGCTGAATTAACTTTAAAAATGTGTGAATATTACTCCTTTAAAGACGGTGGCAGTGTTACATTCTTAATTAATGGGAAAGATGCAGCCTGTAACTTGGAGTGCTGTATGAAGACTTCAGGTTTTGACATCTTTACAATCACCAGAAATCACATTTAATCAACCTCAGCTATATTCTATATAAACGTACATTTGGAGAACAGACTTTGTTCTTCTGTAGCCATTGCCTGGGAAGTGTAGCCTCCTCTGCAGCCTCATGCTAAAGGTTTATAAGAATTAAGATTTTAACGTAAGGTGCCCTTCCGCTTTGAAGAGGCCACCTATGGTAAACAACCACAGGTCTTGATTTTCCCCTTGATCAAGCATGCGTGTCAAGATCAGCTAAGCAGAACTGCTTCTGAGCTGAATTTTTAGCTTGCTGGCTTGATGTTGGATGTCCATCTTGGATAGCTTGACCAGCCAGGAATGTTTTTGATGCTCAGTCTGTGGTCCATTGAAAATGGGGGGTGAAAATCCTGCTAGGCTTCATTCAGGTAGCTTGGAGAGCACCTCCTTGGTCGTGCCCCATCCCAGAGGCATGGTGTGCCTGCAGGAAGGATGAACTGGAGTTTTCTGAGGGGGGAGCGGTGTTGAAAACTGTTTCATGGCTCTCCAGCAATGGAGATGAAAAGGCAGTTCCTCTCTCAGCAGTTTCAGAGCACAGCGGGGCTCTGCAGGGAGCCTGACATTGCCTTGTGTGCACCACAGATGTTTTCATCTCCAGAAATGGGATGCAGCTGCACCTAAGAGGAGGTTGGGCCTGGTGCTGTGGAACACGTTAGTGTTGTACCTAGGGGTGGGTTTAAAACAAATGACAAATATAATGCATTGCAAAGCAGCACTGAAAATAATAACCTGCAACTTAAGCAGGGGAAATTCTTAGTGACAATTCAGTGGCTGAGGTTTTACATACCCAAGGTTTAAACTGTGTAGTGCTGAGGAACCTGCTCTCATCAGCCAAAGGGAAGAGAAGAGGGTCTTTTTCATCATTCAGAGGAAAAGGTGTGTTTAAACTCCAGGGAAGCATGTTCACCAGCAGCTAGCATCTCAGAATCTGAAAGGTTAACTCTGTAACTGCTACCTGGATAAAAGAGAAGAATCTGAACCCCAGAGCTATGGTGCCAGGCCCTGATTTGTCATCCACAGCATGTTCGTCATGGCTAGAGTAATGCACATTCAGGCTCAAACCTCTGTGCAGTTTTAGGTACAAGTATTTTAATCACAGCTTTTGTGCTTCAGTTACTCTCCATGGAAGCTCCTGTTGTTGGTCTGGAGTAACAAGGATATTTTTTATCATCTCCATTCCCACAGTAATGCATTGATGACATTAAATGGAGGCATTTGAGTAATTCAGCACTTCAGCAATATTTTCTAATCACTGAAATCTCAGTTTTTGCAATCAATCCTGCTATCCTTGCCTTCTGTTGGATTGATGGAGCTGTTACTTTGGGGCCTGGAATCAGTGGAGTTATCTTTTGAGTAGACAAGTGATTGATTTTAGGCATTAGACATTCACCAAGATGTTATAAACATTTGCCTTTTCCTACTTCTACTTCGAAGTGACCTGAAGCCTTTGCCAAACAAGTCAGTTGCCTCAAAAATTTACCAAAACCATCTTTACACTTTGACGTACTATTTTTGAAGGGGGATAGCTGGGCAGTTTGTTGTATGGAGTAACCTTTCCTCCTCACCATGTGCGTGCAACTCTCATTATTCTCATAGGAGAGCTGCATGCGCATCGAGGAGAAAAATAGGTCCCATGTGTCAGAGCTGTCAGGGAATTTTTCTTCCACTACATTGCTTTGCTTTCTTTCTACCTACAGGAACTTTGCAGTTTTTACACCTTGTTATCCGCTGCCTGTCAAATGTCACGTTGTCTAATTCCTTATTCTCGGAGCTGTTGCGATGCCGCGAAGGTTCGGGGAGGGTTTCTCGCTGGTGGTGCGTGTTGCTCTCAAAAACGTGTGCTGCAACACAGGATTTCAGCTTTAATAGTAGGGAGAGAAGTCAGTAACGTAAGCAAATACGATGTTCTAGTTCTAATTCGGTCTCTCCATTTCTGACATGATGCACCTTTGTGATGTCTGCTGACATCTCATGTGCCCAGCAGAGCTTCTCTCCCCTTTGTTTAAAAATGTGACACACAAAAATCTCAGCTATAAATAAAAATCATCTCTCCCAGTATGTTTTAAAAGCTATTTAAAGCATTAATATAAATAAAAACCAAGCTGGTGTTTATTCAGCATCCTTGCCCTCCGAAGAACATTAGGGGTCTTTTCAGATAATAATGTATTTATGTAGGCAAGCTAGAGATAACTTGGAGAAAAATATTTGGCTTAGTCAGAATCTAGATTCAGTAGGAAAAAATGAAGCTTGACAGAAGAGCAGAAATATATCCCTGTGAGTGGAGGTTCGCTAAGTGCATTTTGTAATGCACAACATTTTAAATATGGTTTAAAATAAATATGGATTAGTTTAAGGCGAAGCTTTCCCTCTACTGTCAGTTTGCTTCATTTGGCTTAAAACTTTCCTTAATCTGCCTGACACAGCTTCTCATATTTTTCTCTCTCGTGCTTTCTTTGCCTTGAGAAAGATAAAATAGGATTGGTTAAAAACACATGTAGTAGCTATAATTGTTGGCCTTGATCTCGTTAGTTCCACAGCTCTGGTTGCTCGTACTCCTCCCGCTTGGGTGACCGTGTTGGTAGTAGTGCAGCGGTTAGTGTTAAAGTTTCTTTGTACACTTTTTGCTGATTTAACCTCAGATTTTAGGTTCTAGATGATAGATGTGTGAACCCCTTCTCTCTTTCAGCTGTAGCTGTGTTTTCCTATGCAGAGGTGAAACCACCACATTTTCAATTACATCCATCCTAGTAGAGGAATTGATCCTTGTTTGGGGTAGGAGATACTAGGGAAAAAGTCCTTAATAGTGTTATCCAGAGTTTGGACTCAGATATTTGGTTATAGGGCATAAGCTTCTGTTCATTAAATGCCTACTGTGTTTTGAGCATCGTAATAGCAATTAATCCTGCTTTTACATCTGTTTTACTAATAAGCTTTTATACTTACTATTTAGCTTCAAAATCCTTCCCGAATAACTCTGTTGTGGAGGGCAGTGAAGGTCCTGCCTTCAGTGGTGAGATTGTAGCAGCAGAACCTTAACCTGCACATCTATGTGCTGCAGGCAGCAATGGTGCTCATATTTATTAAATTGAATGGAATAAATTCATTTCTGTGAGTAATCAGTGATGACACAGCTTTGCAGTCAGTATTCCTGAAACAAGGTGAAGTTCCTTTGGCAGTAAGCAAGGCGAGTAGCAGAATTCCTGACAGTGGAATGGCTGGAGGAAATCAAGCTAACAGAAAAATCAATGTAACTTCTGGCCCTTAATCACTGCCTGCAGAGGTGGGAGGTCAGCCCCTCTCTAATAGTGCTAATTGATACAGAGAGAGGCTGCATTAACATTTTGCAAGTAAGCTTTATTTAAAGTGAAGTAAATCTAACAGGAGATTTTAGGCAACTGCAGCAATTTCACAGATATACCCCCTGTTTTTTGTATGAGACATAGTGTTTTAAGACTGTCTTTTGAATGCTGAGTACTTGTCAGCCGGTTCACAGCCGAGGGTAGTCCTGCTGCCTCCACAAAACAACTCTGCTAGCTCATATGTGAGTGATCCAGCCTCTGTGTATTTAATGTCTTGAAGCCACTGTTAGATTCCATCCATTTTTGGTGGTTTCTATCTAGAAGTTAAGTATGTGTTACACTCACACACACATGCTCTTACATATGAGGTTTCTTTTAGTAAATGCTTATTGGGGGAAAAGAAAATCCTCTAATAAAGGCCATGCTGGCTATGACACACAGAAAGTGTGTGTTGGGATGGTGACAACAGTACATCATTTACATCATGGTCTGCTTTAATTCGATGGTTACAGATGAGCAGAGTGATAAACAGGCTGGTGGGTGCAGAGGAGCAGTTGTACTGATGATGTGTAGCTAATGAGGCATCGTGGGTTTACAGCTCCTTAACACAATGGCCGTGTTTTCTAGGGGAGGTTTTCCTACCCATAGTTTATTTTGATGCTTTATAAACATATAGAAAGCCCAAAGTTATTTTCTCAGGTTTCATACCCAAAACTTGTATAAGAAACTGGATAATGGCTTCAGTTTTTGCCGTCTGGCTCATCATTATTTCCATTAGTTTTCACTAACATAAAACCTTAAAGTTACAGTTGCTGTGTCTTAGAGCGAAAAAAACCCGTGGTGTAACTTCAGCAATGCTTTTCCCTTCATCTGTTTTTCTACTTCTCCCTTTCCTATGGAGGCATGGCTTAAGAAATTCCAGGAAGAAAGTGTGGATGTGAGGGTGTGCAAACATGTTTGCCTACCACAGGGATGTTTGAAACAGTTGTAATCTGTGTTAATAAATCTCAATAAATCAATGCAGTTCAGGCCAGAAAAAAACCTGTATTGCAAGCAAAATTATTTTACTGGATGGGAAATTACAGTGAATAAAACAGTGAATAAAAACTGGGAACAAAGTTTCATTTCAAGACTTGAGTCCTTGCAACGTACAAAGCCTGCTGAGATGAAGGTTAGAGGTTTCATTGCCACTGTGTAGCTTTAGATGAGTTAAATCAATATTTAAAATCCTATATTGCGGTGACATTTAATTAGAATTGTAAATAATTTGGTCTAAATTATAATACATTATCAGTGCATTTATGTATATGGGCGTATGACAAGTTTCTGTAGCTAAAGATTCTCTAACTAAACCCTTTCTGTTCAGAAAGAGCTCTGGGAATTCAGTTAGCCAACAGAATCGTTTTGTCCTGTATCTTCTCTGTCAGCAACTTGCAGCGTTCCTCAAAAATACAGGGAATTCTCCTGTTCCTGTTAACATCTGCCACTGAACGTTTCACGTGTTCTGCTGTGTTATAAATGATGTATTATCTCTGTATATTTTTATTTCACTGTAATGATGCAGGGCAATATTCAGGGGAGGTGCTTCGTGGAGCAGAAGTGGAGAGAGTTTTGTTTTCTAGGTTTTGCAATAGCATTGTAGGGCTTAAATCCCAATCCAAAAGGAGTCCACAGTGATCTTTTAATTTACTTTTGAAGTGCTGTTTTAATTGTCTCCTGTTAGCTTTGAATTCTTTTATGAAAGATCATATATTATTGATATCTTCTTGTTCCACCTCGTTTCACTGGCAGCCTGTAGCTGTTTCCCAGTTGACTAAAAGAAAGAGCCTCTTACTGTTGAAGCTGCTGTGGTTTTCAGATATTATTTATTGCAATGATCAGTTTTTTCTGTGGGGTTTAACCTAATTGCTTTTTAGTTTGAAACCAAGGTTTAAAATTATTACAGTCCCTCCAAGTGAAAAATTTCATTCATCCTTTTCCCTTGCCTCATAAAACTATTTAAGAAACCACAAAGACTTGGCCAAGAACTCCGACATGATAAAATTCATTGCGAGATTAGAGGATTTATCCAAATCTACATGTTGATTTTTAATACTACTAAATTAGATCCATCTTTTTCTTGTATTTACAAAGAGAAATCTCCTTACCCACCAAAGCCATGGCTGTAAATCACTTCGGGTCTGACTGGCCAACACCTGATTGCACATGCTATCACCAGGAAGGTTTCAGCACTGTTCTTTATTATTTAATGATTGAAATACTTTTTTTTTTTACCTGCTCCCAAGGGCCAAAAGATTTATAATCCTTTGGGGGCTCCTGGAGCTGCAATATTTCCTTTCACAGTCGCTCCTACTCCGATTGCGAAATGGGACTTGCAGGGTAACTAATATTATTTCCTCCTCCTACACTTTCCTTTTCCTGAAGCCGTAAGATCACCATTTGTTTGTGCTTATGTGCGCTTGCAGCGTGCTCCGCAACTCCAGTTTCTCCACTGACCAGATTCTCTTTCAGTTTTCACATGCTTCTTGTTTGGGGGGAATGCCGGGGGATTCGATTTAGGGATCGTGCTCCCTCTTTATCCGAAAATCTTTGTTTCCTGTGCCTTGCTCCTTTGCAAAGGGGAAAGCTGGCTGCAGTATCCTTAAAAAACTCGATGGAATAAAAAGATATCTCTAGCAAATTGTCCTTATAGATGAGATTTTTTGAGGGTTTTTTCACTGTAGTTGAAAACTGGGAATCTGATGAGCACAGTAATAGTTGTATTTTATTATTGTCTTTAATGATGTATCTACAGAGCTGTGCATTAAGTGGTCTTCAGTGTCTGAATCAAATGATAGTACTCTTCTCACAATACACTTTGTGCAGATAATATGCTAGGAAGATTTGCAGCAGTGGAATCCCTCCCATTACTTCTGGACACCATCATCAAATGTTTTTAGCAGTCCTTTGAAGATTTATTTTGCTTAAGATCATGTACTGGCTTCTTGCATTTGCTTAAGTCTTTCAAAATGAGAAAGAGAATGGAAAAAAAAAAACCCGTGAAGTAAAGTAATACAAACTTTATGTTCCACTCTGAGATTTCCTTTGGGAATGAAGTGTCACCTCCTGAAAAACCTCCCGAGATCAATACAATTATGCAGACACGAACATCTCAGGTGAAGCATTTTAGGCAAGTAAGTGCAAAAGAAATCTTTGTTTTGGCTGAGCGCTTGATGAGGCTTCCCTTAAAATGTCTTGTCATAGAAATGCTTGAATACAAATACATTATCCTTAAATGGAGATCACTTTCATGCACATGAGTGCGTGTAAGGCGCTGTGTAGTGCTTCATTTCAGAATATAGGAAATCTTTTCTCTCTAGTAAGAGGAAAAAATCCAACATCATGGCATATTTTTTCATATATCGCATGTTTTCATAGAGGCATGAGCTTTCACACAAAGTAATGGTGACTTCGGTTGGCTTTTCCCTTCTGCATCATTAAGCAGCATTGTTATTAGAATCCAGCGTCTCATATATTTGATACTGTTTTACTATATTCTTTTTAGTTAAAGTTTCAAACTTGTGGCAGTGCCGATAATCCTTATTTATGTTTAGTATTTTAACACTCTCAAAACCTGCTCTATTCTCCTGCTGTTCCATAAGCAGCTTCCCTTCCGCCCACGTCGTGACACTGATCCAGCCAAAACCTTGCTCTTGCAGTCTTTTGTAATTGCTTTCAATTTGAAACGCTGGAGTCCTAAATATTGGGCTTTGGTAATTGGATGACATAAAAAGGAGAACTTATTAAAGAATTCCCTTCCTTATATTGTTACGCTAATGTAGAAAATTTAGTGTGTTTTGTCCTGTGGATTTCTTTTCCACCGCTTATAAATGTAAGCGTTAGTATGTGGTACGGACTCAATTTCCTCATAGCTTTTATGGTTTTAATTACATTTGGGGGCTTAATTTGGTTTAAAAAATCCTGGTTTCCACACTGGGGGAAACTGAAGAAAATCAATTCTTCGCAGTTTCTGCTCCTTGCCCAAACCACCGTGGTGTGCAACCGGACTTCCTACAGTCCCACTGAACCTTTTACCCTGGTGCTTTTTACTGCCTTCATCATACAAGAGTATACAACACACTGCGAGGTCCACATGGGTGAAAGCATTTGCCAGTGATGAATAGAACTTGAAATATTATTTGAATCAAATATCTGGTATCTTGGATGTAAAAAGAAGTGCCTGAATTTTTCAGATCTTGATTTGCTCTAATTTGGGAATGGCGGGGAAAGGGCTGCCGCAGCTTGCTTGAGGCTGTTGGGAAGTGAAGTGTAAATGCAAGCTCTACCCTTGAGAAGCTGAACTCAATCTTATTTGGTTGGGATTTTTTGTTTATCTCTTTTCCAATCCACAATGGGTACCAGAAAAGCTTTATATGGCTATTCTGATGTGGTTAAGAACCTGAACAAGCAGTGAAGTCCATAGCTCAGGTAATAACTTGGGTATTTTTAAAGTTGGTTTGGATATTGAGTTTCCAGCAGTAAACTGTTTGCTACTGCTGGTAATTCTGTTGGTTGCTGTAGTCACTCTTTGTATTTTAATTCTTAACATGGTATTAAATAAGAAGTGCATATGCTTATTTTCAAGCACTGAACAGCTCAGATGTTGGCCTCAGGACCTGCCACATCCTATGGCAGCTAGAGTGGCCGCATCTCTTGGCACTGGGAAGGTACCACTGCGAACACAACAGCCTTTCCCTGCTCTCCCGTGTTATTTTGCATCATTCTGCAAGGTGACAACACACAAATGACTCTTTCAAAGCGCAGAAGCTGCTCTGATACCACAGAATTTCACATCAAGTTTTTTCCTTTCTTTTCTACTTTTTCTCTCATTTTTTGAGAAGCAGGCAGCAAGTGGTACACAGGCCAACTGGGATACTGGGAAAATACTCAACATCCTATCTGTTATGCATGGCAAGTGTCCTTCATGCTGTGGGACACATCAGCAATTTCAGACCTTTCAGCAGCTCCTCCTGTGGTCCCACTCCTGCCCGTCTATCACTCAGGCTGCCAAGGTTGCCCCATCTCTCTTTCATTTGATATGGGCTGAGAATGACAGACAGGGGAGCGAGGGCGACCGCAGCCGTCGGCAGAGCGGCAGGCAGGCGGTTGGGGCTCCGAGTACAGCTGCTGAAAGCTGTCAGGATCTTGCCAGGTCATCCCCTAAATGAAGATCTTCCATCATGGTCTTTCTCCATGGCTGGAGACTTTTCCAAATCCACCACGTGCTTTTCCAGAAGCCCTGAACAGAAGTCACTGTTCGTAGGGATGAAAAGCATGGCAGAGATTTTGCCTTCTGTGCCTTTGGCATTCAAAGGCATCTCTTGTTTCTTCTCCCCTCACACCCTGCTATTGTTCAAAGCCTTCTTCATGTGTCCCTTTACATTGTGCTCTCACATTTTGCTTTGTTAATATTTAGTGCATGCCATCTCTTACATTCTGGAAAGCTTCCCCAGTCCTGTTGGACAGCCACGCTCTTTCTCTTTTCCCCATCTTTTCCCTCATTCCCCCAAACTCCCTTTTCTCAAAGCACAGTTTCAAGTGAGCTGTAAAATGTCCACCACATCCTGCTCACGTTTATGTACCATTTGCTACCCTGTTAGGGCAAAGCTGTCTCCTCCTCCCTTTTAATAACAACTAGAGTCATGGCAATAACGAACCTTTCCATGTTGCTAGGACTCATGAGATTAACTTATAATGACTTATTAACTTATAAACCACTCTGTCAAAACCCAAAAATTGAAAAGAAAGGCAATTTGTGTTCATGTAGTTTTAGGGATATATATTTATTTTTATGCTGTAAATCAGTAGTTACTGGCTACTAGTGTGAAGTTTCCTTCTAAACTGATGGTATAGCCCCAGGACTTCTAATTGCATTTGAAAATAGCAAAACAAGAAGAGGCACCCCAAAATACCCATCCTACGTGGTGTGCTGCACGTGTGGGCAGGGGTCTGTTACCGGGCAGCCCATGAGCATGGTGTTTTCAGTCCGGCTGCGTGAACCCAGCCTACACATACCCATAAAAAGAGATGTCTCATCACAAGACATTTCTTCATTAAACTGCATTTATCCTGCCTCCCCTGTTCACCCTGGAAAAGAAGTCATCCTATTTTTAATAGGAACATTCATAAATAAGTTAGCCCCAGGGGAGGCCGGGGAAGAGGTTACATGTGTGGTTATAGATGAAACAGACTTTCATGAGGGCAGGATTATATTCTTTGCTGCTTGGCTTATGTATTTCTGCACGTTGCGTTGGAGCGCACTGAAGTCCCGACTGCTCCAGCGTTGAGGGAGGCTTGTTTTGCAGCTGGAAGTCCCGCTTTAAAGGACTCGCAGTGCACAGTCGTGCACTTTTTACTGGAAAAGGGGCACTTTGTAGGCTATTTTCTTTCCCTGCGTGCCCCAAGGAGGTGTAATGCATTTGCCGATGATAAACCCAACAGGTGCCAGGGCTGGTGGGTACTGCAGCCAGTTGGCTTCCTGCCGGCAGGCTCACAGTGGCTATATTGTGTCTCAAGGTTTTTGTGTGCTTCCATGTCCTTATGAGGGATGGTATAACCCAGTTGAAATACATACTTAAACTCCTGAGGGATTAAGTGTGTTTCCTTTGCTTTACAGTTCAGAATTTTACAGTTTCTTTGTTTGGGGGTTCTCAGATTGCTTAATGATTTTTTTTGTTCCCCCCCCCCCCCTTGCCCAGATGTGTATAATAGCTGTATTTGAACCTTACTAGGTTTGCCAATTTTATTACTCAACATATGGTGTATCCTTTTATTTTTGTCTAGTATATCATTCTTCTGCGGAGAAATCCCTTGGTACATGCTTTTTTCCTTATTATTCTTCAATTGTTAGGTTTGTAACTCTTCTGTACTCCAAAATTCAGCTTTGCACTAGTGGTTCAAGGAGACAAAATGTCAGATGTTTTGCTTCTGTCTGGGAAGTAGTGTTTAAGCTGTCACTTATTTGAAGTGCTATGGTACACTGAGGTTAAAATAACCCTTTCCCCCACTTCTGCAGTAACTTCTTACGTTCTGGCATAGAGGAAAAGCACAGAAGGCACTGGATGAAGCGGGTTCTGCTGCACAGCATCCGCCCAGGAGCGTGGGACACATCCATAGCCCACGAGTGGCTCCTCCATGGGTCTGGCACTGGTGATGCTGGAGTGCTCAAACTTCCTGGCAAAGAGAAGGAACCCACACGGGTCTGCTTAGCTGATGCTGGTGGTGTTTTGGGGTGCACCTTCACCCCCAGCATAGCTTCTCATGGAGCATCGAGGGATCACTGTTTTCTTCCACCTCCAGAGTGTTCCCAAAGCCTGAACTCTCCTCTCCTGTCCTGTGATCTTTGCCACATGGGGAGGTTAGAAATGTGACTCTATGGTTTCCCATAATGCAGAAATACATTGTTCGTCCCAAGCGTTATATATACATTTTAAAGTTGTTTATGAGTACATAATATTCTATCCCAAACCCTGCGTGTGTGGCTCATCCTTACATGTATATTATGTATTTATAGTGACCAACATTTGCAGGGAATGTGAGCAGAGATTGTTTTCCTGGTAGGCTCAGGAGTGGATTCTTTTGTGGTTTCCATCTATATAACTCAATTAAATGGCATTAGGATAGACTTACATCAGCTGAGTTCTCAGCCCGGAGTCAAAATAGTATTCTTAATGATGGTTTTACATGTGATTTTTTCTTTATAAAATTTTATTAGTGTTTTCTTCTGAGTGGTTTCTTAAGCTTTTCTTGCTTTATAGTAAAGTCTGCCTGTAAGAGTTCACACTAAGAATACTTTCTTTGAGAGTGAGTCAGAGTCTCAGTATAATTTGTAGTCAACTGAAACTATCCCAAATGTGCTATTTGCGTGGTAACTCTTGTGCAAGCTTCCCAATTCAGTTGTAAAGACACAAATCATTTGAATTCTCTTAATTGGTTTCCCACACAATGGGAATAACACATGGCTTTCTATTGGCAAGTACTGCGCTAATGTTTGTATCTGGGTTTGGAAATTATGTATTGCTGTCTAATGCTAATTGCTGTTAATAATAATAATAATAACAGCAACAGCAACAACAACTCGGGTAATTTTCCACAATAAGAAATAATTTCCTTAAAGCATTGCTAAAGTTCACAGTGGAATGGTTGTCATGTTGTTCTATGCCTTGAGAATAAGGATTAGACTCTGCATAGCAGTTAACATGAATGGCAGTCGTGTAGCAGACAGGAAAACCCAGTTTAGAAAAAACCTTTTGTTTTCAATTGAAATAAAAAATAGGCTGTTGCCCGCTGTGTTTGCCATTAAAATGTATATGCATATTGTCCAAACCACTGAGAATACTCATGATTTTACCTGCGGGAAGGGGAGCAGCATGGTGGGGACATGTGAATTAATGGGGTGCAAGTCACTGTGTGTCCTCAGGCGCTAATACTGGCACTGCACCCCTAAGGGATGGGGCTTATGTGCTGCCCAGTATAGTGAGTATTTAGGGGAGATCACTGCATGGTCCCATAACCCTAAGGCTAAGATTTAGGGCTTTAAATCATTGCCTAGATGTCCCACAGGCTCCCTTCTGTAGTCCAGCTTGTCCGCCTCACTGGGATGAACAACTTAAACTGGCCCCTCTGGAATTCAACCACTGACTTCCCAACAAGTCCAGTTATTTTGGAGCTGATGTCCAAACCACTGAACTATCATCCCCAGCATTATTAATTCTTAACCTTTCCCCATAATTAGGTTTGCTGAGCTTTTGGTTGCTTGTCCTGTCGGTGATACCTATCGGCATGTCTGCTGAATTTACTGCAGTTATTTCCCCTGCAGACACTCGGTGTTGTTCCCTTGCCAGGCTTTTTTTCCCTACAGGCATTTAAATTAATAGCTGTGAATGAGTGTGGCTGCTTTGCTTACAAATACTCGAGAGGAGATGGGCCATAAAGACAAGTGGTGGGTAGCTGGGTAACTTTTTTTAGCAATAATTCAGGCAAATGTGTTGTTGAGGCAGAGAACTTGAAGCCAAAGTGTATTTTAAAATAGGCCTTTCACAAAGGCACCATACTGGGGCAGTGTAACAGCATGACTGTGAAATGGGGGTTTTGTGGGAGTGATAAGTGAGAAGGACCAGGATCAGCCATTTCCTGCGCTCGAATCAAGCTTTCTGTGTTGAAATTTCCTCTTGAGCTTCTTTCTCAGCATTCTTGCTCGCCTCAGAAACTTTGCTTTGCCACTAGAAAGGCACCTTGCATGTGTATGAGTACAGCAAGTGCGTGGCATGACACTGCCAGAGCCTGTGCAGAGCTGAGGGTGCGTTTTGTTAGTCCCACCTATCAATTCCGGAGCTCCTCTGGTGCATCTGAGCTGGGGATTTGATTGAACCAGCCACTATAGCAGAAGCAAGTTAGCACTGCATGAGTATCACACAGGATAAGAAAGATATTTTAGCACCCCTTCTGTTTTTAACGTGCCATTTGGAAGTCATCCTGCCTAGCTCTGGGAACGGGGAAGGTTTTCCCACCTCAGATCCTTAGGTGCTGATGCAAATGCCAGAAAAACTTGGATAATGCCACAGCTCCTTCCTGGCTATTCCCAGCTAGTGTGTTTTTTTAAATGACTTAGAAAAAAAGAAGACTATTAGAGTCACTTCTGAATTTATAAAGTTCTATTTAATGTAATTATACATCTTTATACTATTATATTTTTAATTAGAAAATGAATTAGTGGCTGCATTTAGTGGAGACCTATTTTGGGTCCCAGTTGTCTGAATTCTGGGGCTTTTACTGCGTATGTAGAAGTTGAAACCTGTATAAATGATGGTAGTAACACACTCTCCCAGGAGACATTAAATTCCTGTCTGGATATTGGTTGGGATATAGTATATAGCAAATATATATACAAAGTATATAGTTTGTCTCTGATAAACTTGATGGTATATTAATAATAATGCTTAGATCTCGCATGTCCTGTGACACATCGGGAAGGATTGGTTTCCTCTGCTGAGTGTAGCCTTAAGATAAGAGGGTTTTCCCTAGTTTGTAGCTATTTCCTAGGGAGGATTGACTGTCTGTTTGTAGAATTCATATCCAAGAAGATTCATCTTCTGTTCACAATCCCACTTTTACGACCGGGACAGCATGCTGGGAGCCTGGAGCAATTCTAACCGGCGCTGTCCCCATCCGTGCCAGTTTTACAGCCGACCTTGCAAATTGCCCAGTGAATTTATGTCTCCCCAAATCCAGCTTTTTCTTCTGACTTCCAGTACATTTCACACCCGCTGCAGTCTCCCCAAAGGTTCCTCAGGAATGGATGTTTATGGGAATATTCACCAAAATCATAGAAAACTTGGAAGTTCCTGGCAATGCCTTTGGGTTTTGCTGTGATTCAGTGTGCTGTTAGCAGCTGTCCTTGTGTTTACTAATCCCACCCCATCTTACAGATGCTCATATGAATGTCATTCCAAATGATGACAAACCAGATAAAGAATCAGGAGGTAGACTTTTTCATGACACTTTCCAACATGAAGATTTCCAGCCATGGAATCCTTGGATCCAGGATCCTTGTGAGGCACTCACTTAAATGGCTGAAGAGCTGATTCTTGTCCTCAGTGAGGTCTGGATTTAAATAGGCAAGTGTGGGAATGAAATAAAGGAACGTGACTTCTTCAAGATCACTCTGTGAGCTATTAATACCTGACCTAGGTTAACAGCCAGGTTTTATGCTTTCTAGTTTGGAGTATTATCTACTCTTGGATCAAGCCTGAAGGCTTCTCAGGCAGAAAATACTAAATAATAGTATAATATAATAATAATAATAATAATCTTCCTTTCTTAGAGCATGACTGTGCAGTACTTGGAAAAAGGCAAATGCAGTCTTGACTTTCTTAAGCAAGGCATTTCCATGGAAGTAGTGAACTATTAATGCTATTAGCAGATAGTCATCTGGAAGTCTGTGCACGCTCTGGGCTCCCATATGCAAGAAAAATGAATTCAAATGGGATCAGGTGCTGAAAAGAACTTGCTGGGATGTGAGAGGGAATGAGGAGCCAGGCTTAAAGAGGTGGCTGAAAGAGCTTGGCTTGCATGAGGTTAAGATTGCCCTACAGATATATCACGGGAGAAGTACCAGGGAGGAAAAGGACCTGTTCTGGGGTGTAGAGCAGTGTTGGCAAAAGAACTAATGGGAATAAATTAGCTATGTGTAAATTTAAGCTGGAAATCAGATGAAGATTTCCAGCTATTCTGAACCTTATAGCAATTTATGCGACTGTAATCCGTTTCAGATGAGGCAGCACAGCCCCATCAGCTTTATTTAGCAAGGGGGCACTTTGTTGCGCAGAAAGGTTGAGTAACTTGCTCAAGGTTTGCACTCAGCTGTTTAAAACAAAAAGTCTCTGTGAAAGTCTGGCCTGTTGTCTTGTGTTTTAATGACATTACCAAGAAAGTAGGAATGTTGTTGAATAGATCCATTATTTGTCTGTTTATTTCTCTAATAAATACTCCATTTGGAAGTCTTGGGGTTTGATTTTTTTTCCTCTGAGTGGCCCTGTCTGAATTTCAAGTGTGATATATTTGCATTCTGCAGGCAGCTATTCACACCAGCTAAAATCTGTCCCTTTTCTTCATCCCAAAGTGCTGCTAGACCTGCCTGGACCGAGGCAGTTAACCTTATAACAAAATTGGGAGATAGGAGGAGCTCCTCTTGAGACCCTTTCTTGTGCTCAGGGCTGTGTTATGGGGTTTGCACTTCTCTCATATCAGCATAACCGCTGCATTGGAGGAACCTTGGACCCTGGCAAAGCTTAGGGTAGAAATCCCTCTCTTGTAGTAGCCCTTAGGGCTCCTTAGCAGTGGCTGCTGCTTGGAGGTACCCTGAGGGATTGATGGTGCCACCTAATTGTAACTTGCAATTGAAGCCTATTAGTCTGTGATCTCTAATCAGAGTGGAAGTTGTTTTTTTGTTGGCTTTTATTACTCATTCCACTTTGTCCATATTAGTTACAGGCATAATGTGATTGCTGTTCTGCTTTGCCGATAGGCGGCATTCCCAGGGGGCCTTCTTCATTGAAATCTAGATTTCTCTTTACAGCTTGACAGGTTGCTGCTACAGCCATGGAATGAATTTAATACTTTATAGTTTTATAGCCGCAGAATGATGTTTAGTACTTCTCCATGCAAAAATCTGTATTATTTTCATAGGTGAGGGTGACATAAATGTTCAAGTGCCTCCTGTTACTTGATATTTAATTATGAAAGCATCCACTGGAAAAATACTATGAGCCTGGTGTAATCAGCATGGGGCAGACCTGTTAATCTTTTCATTTGGTCTAGACATCAAGGATGCTTTGTACTAGTCTGGCTGCGGTGTGATAATCTAAGACCTTCTGGACTAGAAGTTCCAGGACTCTTTATGAAGGCAGAAACTCCTACGTAAACCCCCTTAGATTTGTGTATTCCTCTTTCAGCTGATAAATGCCTATTTGATTAGTTCATGGAAAAGGTATTTGGATGAACCTGACCGTGGAGGCAGCTTGGCTGGTTGGTAATGCCTTGATGTCTGGGAGAGCAGCAACCCCCGCGCGGTTGCAGTCAAAACAAGGGTGCTGGCCGTGGCTCTCCTGAGGCTTTGAACTCGGATAGTTCTGGTTTAACAGCACCTCCATTTGCTGTGTCACTTTATAAAAGATACTTTTAATTAGTTGCATTCTGAAAGAGATCTCTGCCAGCTCTCCGATGGGATGGCAGCATTCTCTGCCATGGAGCAGCCTGTGAACCTGTGTTCCTTCACAAGTGAGAAATGCATTTCCTCACACTGTTCTCCTCTCCTTTATTGTTCAATAGCATTAACCTTCCTTGCTATCTATTTTAAAACAAATTAAAGATTCTAAATAAACACTAACATAATTGCTACCAGGCTGTTCTCCCAAGCCTACCCGCATACTTATTTTCATGCATCACAGTGCAGTTTTAATCTGTGACATGGTTTCTGTAAAACCTTAGTATCTTTAATTAAGGAAGTGGGTGGGAGGGCAGCAGCAGCAGAGGGAGGAATCCCCTTCACCTGTAAGATGCATTGGGAAAGTCATTTGGGGTCAAAACAAAGAAATTCTGTCTCTCAACAGTGGCCAAATCTGGATGCCTGAGGAGGAGGATCAGAATATAAATGATGTCTTCCATTTTTGATGAGGATTTCAGTTCTTTGCATGGAAAAAAAAAATCAGATTTTATCTCTCCTGGAAGGATTCCAGTGCTGTCTAAAGAAAAATCACTGTCTGAATAAAACCACTGTCTGGTCTGGCACAGCACTGGGAAGCACTGCTACAGCTCATCCTTCGGGAAGTCGTGGTGACATTACTGCTGGGGGAGATTAAGCACAATGTTGCCTGAACTTGTCCTTGCTGAGGCCAGACCAGGACAAGCTCCATGTGTACCCACGCCGGTTACACTGACCTGCCCCAGCAAGTTTATGTTGAGATTGAACTGAAGCTCTCTCTGATCTCTGGTGTTACCTTGAAATAGGAGACTGGGACAGCAGAACCACAGAATAGTTTGGGTTGGAAGGGACCTTCAAAGATCATCTAGTCCAACCGCCTGCAATGAGCAGGGACGTCTTCAACTAGATCAGGTTGCTCAGAACCACATCCAGCCTGGCCTTGAATGTCTCCATCTCTCTGGGCAACCTGTGCCAGTATTTTACCACCCTCATTGTAAAGAATTTTTCCTCACATCTAGCCTGAATCTCCCATCTTATAGTTTAAAACCATCACCCCTCGTCCTGTTCCAACAGGCCCTGCTAAAACGTCTCTCCCCATCTTTCTTATAGGCCACCTTTAAGTACTGAAAGGCTGCAATAAAGTCTCCCCAGAGTCTTCTCTTCTTCAGGCTGAACAACCCCAACTCTCTCAGCCTTTCCTCATAGGAGAGGTGCTTCAGCCCTCTGATCATTTTTGTGGCCCTAAACACAAGAAAAGGAAATACAAGCTGGGGGTGCACAGTGGGGTTACTTTTCTTCTGCAAATCCTTCACCGTGTGAA
The DNA here is from genome assembly GCA_039720435.1 of Amazona ochrocephala. Lineage (NCBI taxonomy): Eukaryota > Metazoa > Chordata > Aves > Psittaciformes > Psittacidae > Amazona > Amazona ochrocephala. The sequence continues at coordinate 87,763,897 of CM077879.1, forward strand.
GAACCATGTGAGAAGGGAGATCAGGAACCCAGTGATTGAAGTGATGACACGTTACTGACCTCGCTGGTTTGAACGGGGTTTGGCTTGGTCTGGTGTCCTTTGTACCACAGCGTGGTGATGGCAGCAATACCAGTGTTCAAGGAGTTTCAGAGGAGCGAATGCACATCTCCTGCCCTCCCAGGTGCCATTTACCTTTTTTCCTTCGCCAAAAGAATATCTTCTGTACAATGAAGATTATACTCTTTATTTGTGGGAAGGAAAGACAAGAGGATACAGCAAAATGTCTTTGCCATGTTTTCAACAATTAAGCAGGAGAAACAACCCTTTAAAAACACATCTCTATTAAGTATATCTGTAAAGGTAATTTATTTTGGAGGCTGTAACTTCATGGAACAGCATTTTCTTTCCTTTTTTTAACAAAAGGCTGTGCCTGGTAAGAACTGAGTGGTGCTGGGCAATGAGATGGTTGACTGAGATGAGATTTTGCCTTGATTTGACTGAAGTACTCTGGAATGAAATGAGAAGCATCCTAAGGAAAGGCTCAGGGTCTGACTAGGTTTTCCTCTGACTCCTCAGTGTTTGCAGGCCACCATGGCTCTTCTCTTTCAACTTATCAGATCTCAGTGCCAGATTATCTCTCTGCCAGCTTTTAGAAGCTCGGCTTAGTTGTCAGCAGCTTGTCTGCTAATAGGCACAACTGTTCTCCATCAAGGCTGTATGAGCAAAGCATCTGGAAATGGGGAAATTCAGAGGAAATAGCGCCGGTGAAACCCGACAGAGAAAACCTATGCAGATTGGGAGAGCCAACTGCCAAACTGTAAATATTTAGATAGCAAATGCATATGCTTGTGTGTAAATGAAGTGCTTATAAACCCCCTGAGCAAACTTCCAAACCTGCTTTGTGTACTTCTTAGGGTAGAAAATGTATTTCAAACCTTTATTTCAAAGGGACTATGTTTAGAGAGAGTTGCTGAGGTGCGTTTTGCTGCAGTGAGGCACTTGTGCTCAAAGTGGCTCTTGCCTGATTCTAGTTATTTTATTTCTTCTTATTATTATTTATTTTGCCTTTTTTTTCCCTTTTCCTGGGACCACGCTCTGGGGTATTTTGCCTTTGTATCCTTTCTGCAGCCATGAACAGAACTGGATCTATATATATATGTTTTATAGTGAAACTGAGAGTTCTACCTCACCTTTTCACTACTCGGTTTAAACAAGTGCTAAAGCATAGTGCTAAGCACAAAACTGTATTTACTAAGTAGCCCAAGTCTGTCAATTATTTTCATGATGTGTTCAGTGTTTAAATGACTTGTAAAATGTAATTAGATTTCTTTCTAATTTTAATACTTCTATTATGTGGATTAAGTAAGTAGGTGGGCTGAGAATTACCTTTAGCAGAGGTTTTGGTGCTCAACTATTCATAATCTTCAATGGCTATTTTCATATCTATCATTTCTTTATCAGTACAACAAGCAGACATGGTAACCATGTGCTCTTCTAGTTTTATTTCATGCTTCCTCTATAAATCTTGGTTCATAAAGAGCATTACTAAATGTTGCAATTCATTTCACCACTTCATATTTAATGATTATCATGTTAAGAGCATCTTGGGACTTGTCTACACAGGAACTGCAGCGTAATTAAATGGAGGTATACATTTAAGCACTTGCCTACCAAGGGAAATTCATTTGAATTTTAGTAGGATGTGAATTTTAAAGCAGGTTTTTCTGTTTCTCAGATGTCTTTTATGGGTATTTTTGTTTTGTAAGAACTTGGTATCTACACACACACTTTCCTCACTGAAGAATTTGAAATCTGGCCCTAAAGTAGACATTTCAATACAATTTTTTTGGGGTCATACAAATGCAATAATGTTCATTTTTAGTTCCACTTTGTAATAATTGGTTTTATTTCAAGTGTTTCCGTGAGAGTGACTGATTTGATTTTACAATCCTTCCTTGAGAGGACCTGATAGCTTTTTATGTATTAAGTTTGTATGCTTGTCCATAGAGACATACATGAGATGGGTGGCATCATGTACTGATCTGGGCTCTGGGACAAGCAAATTAAACTCTGCGGCTTACCCTGTACTTGCTAGCAATGAAAGACAGCTTTGATCAGTGGTACCTTGATGTTGGACTTTGAATCTTTTGTCTTCTTGTGCATATATTCCTACTTTCCTAAATAAAGGTTTTGATCCAAGACTAGAACTATAATGCACCTCTGTTATCACTGATTCTGGGTTTAGTTCTGTGGAGAATATCTCCCAGAACACAGAGTCTAGCTTTAACCCCTTGCACAAAGATTCTCCGCCAACTCCCCTGTTGAATCCAGGTGATTTTTTACTCTGTGGATGAATAAAGCATGAGCCCAAACTCCCCAGCTTTAGCCAGACCTATGTAGTCAAAGCTTCCAGATCCCTCTGGTGACACTATTTGAAGTAGTCCCCCCAAAAGCTCTCAGATGAATACTGGCTCCCAGGGGAAATCAGGCCACTGAGGTGCAGGCTTGATCATTTCTCCCCCCCAGATACTCAAAACTTCATATTGGACTAGCACTTGGCAAATAAGAGTGACATTTGAGGCACGTGGAAGACAAAGCTGACAAGAGTGGCATTTCCCTGTCAATATTAAAAAGCCCCTGCAAGTCACTGCTAGGTAGAGGTAATATCCATTGCGTGAGCTCCAGGAGCCTGGCGGGAGTGCCGAGCCCTTTGGTTGGGCAGCAAGCTTGTGCTTTAACAGCCCTTTTGTAAAAGGATGGTGCAGTTTTGTACACTCACATCACTCCATTGCCGCTCTGATGTAGAAAAGCGCTGCCGTAGCTTGTGGCACTCGTGACCAAGAAGCCACAGTCGGGTTGAAGGGAACGAGGGCTGCCTCTGGCTTTGAGTGGACAGCGCAGATTTATTCCAGCATATTGATGCTCATGCAGTGCTCAGAATATGTTCTGCTTATATGTCATGATTCTTATTACTGTTCTTTTATTTTAAGAATGGCCTTCTAAAAGAAAGAGAATCCTGCTGTCTTGTCCATAGCTTTGATCTCCTTTTGTCAGAAATTCTCCTGTTGCCAGAAGCCAGGACTAAACTGATTGTTGTTTAAACTTCTAATGCACTTGAAAGGGTCACTGTCACAAGATAAATAAATTCAGGCAAGTGAATAGGTCATTATACCTGGAAAAGGGGGGAGGTAATGCTGATTTGGTGTCTTAATTGGTTTCCAAGCTAAAATTAATAGTGTGTGGAATCCCTCTTAGTAACATGACTCAGAACTATTTATTTTTCAACTCCTCTTTTAACTCTAGCTGAGATTGATGGGGGTGTTATCTTAGCATTGGGAGATGCAAGCAGTATTGGAATGACAAACATTTCTTGACAGCTTTAGAAAGATGGATGATGTGATGCCCCTGCAACAGGTTTGGGTGTTTGTGCTTTCTAATGGGTCATCAGGAGACTCTTGCTTCACTTTCAGTCTTAACAAAGGGGAAGGAAAGATGAGACCTAATTATTGGTTTGAGATGTGACTTCTCAGTGTATAGGTTTGTCATCCAGCCCTTAGCAGAAGAGCATAATGATGGCCTTCCTCAGTTAATGGTCCCAGTTTGTGCTTTAAAAAAGAACAAAGTAGGTGGTTGCAGGGTTTTTTTCCTGCCAAGCTGGTGCTAAGTGATCAAATACGCCTTGGATATCTGTTGTTATGTTGTACCTCTGTGCTGTTATGTGTAAAGTATGTGTTACTTTGTTTGGCAGATCTCCACATGCTGCATAAGATCATGAAGAGAAATCCCCAACCGAAACTTATTATGGGTAAAATCCTTAGGCTGGATCAGAGACTTCAATGTCTTGTGAGCATCTCTTCCACATGTTTTAATGAGCAGGAGGAATGGGATTTCTCTTAATTTGCTTTACTGCCAAGATTAAAAAATAATAACAACAAATCCATTGTCATACAAGTGAAGTTACAATATTGCACTCATCAAGGTGCCTTTGATACTATCTCTGGACATTTAAAGCTTTTCAGAATAGTAGGAGCTAGACTCCTCTTGGCACGAGAGCACATAGTTTGGTGAAGCAATGAGGCTGTTCTCTTGCCAGCAAAGGTAAATCATCACATCCCTCGCAGAGGTTCCTTGATCTTTTCAGACATCTGAACAAGAAAAAGTGGAGCTTAAGTTTTAGTGCAGAGGGGATACTTGTGAACTCTCTTCTATAGACCTAGGAGATGCCCTAAATGTGCCATATGTAAAACTGTGACTTGAAACTCTTCCTCAGATCAAGTCCTTAAAGGAAAAACTCTTGAGGAACGATTTTAGTGAGGGGTTTGAGCTGTGGGTAAGTCCAGCTGATCAGTTCTGTGACAGGCACTTACTGTACTGCGTTTCTGAGGCATGTCTGTGAACACTGATGCTGCTTTACACCCTCGTTCATATTTAGGCTTTTTTAATGACTATATCACAATTTGTCCCGATTTCATTCTTTGTGTTGTTTAGGGTTTTTTTCCATAACATTTTTGCCTGGAGGAGCTGAAGATTTCTCTTTTGCCCAGTGCAGATGGACCAAAGCAAAGGATTTTTCACAAGCGCCAGGAACTTTCAAGTGAAACAGTGGATTTAATTCCAAACCTAAAAAGTGTTTTGAATGAGTAATTTCTGTATATGCAACGGCATAAATAACCTTTCCATAGCCAAAAACAGGCAAGCCTGCTGCTTTTGTCTGGCTTGAAAGAAAGCAAGCGTTGCTAACAGGACGTGTCAGTTAAAGCAGTTAAAGGGAACTCATCTACATGTGATGTGAGAGAACAGGTTATGGATTCATATTCTTGTGCCTGGCAGGAAGCACATTGTGGTGGATTAGTATTCTTGTCATTTGAGTGACAATTTCTAAAAAGCTGATTAAAATGACCTGGATCTTGGACACATGGGATGGAGCCAGGAGACGTGTGGAAGTGATTTAAATCTCACCTTTCCACTTCCTTGCTCTAATCTCCTGGGCAAGAGCAGAGCAGCAGCGAGGCTGCTTTGTTTTATAGCTCTCTTTAGTAGGCACAGGGGACTGAAAAGCAGCTGATACTCATAGTCTGGAGGGCTGTGTAGTTACCTGCTGCTTTTACAACTGCCCTGGCTAAAGCCAGGAACTCAGCATCCTTCTGTAGGTACTAGAGAGAAATAAACGCTGTGCATCTCAATTAGAGAAGCTTCTGTCTCTGTTTGCTCTCACTTGCCATCTGGAGATGTGTGTCTCCTGGTTGACTCTGCATCTCCTGCTTGATTTAAGCACTTGCTTTGGGCAGCAGAAATACTTCCCCAAGAGCTCCTGAGTAACAACTTTATTCCTCCACAGGAATTTATCTAAGCCATCTTCAGTATCGGATTTTATCTGTAGTATTGCCCAAAGCAGCTGCGCTGTGTCCAGAGGACCTGGCCTTGGGTATTTTAGGACATACAGTAACTTAAACCAGCTACTGACCTTGTGCAATTCCTATCTTTGGTGAAGAGATTGTTATTTGAAGTTCTGTTTGCTTTTTAAATTATATGTTGCACTCGTGGCATGCTGGCTTCGTGACAAATATGATTTAATGCAAAGGAATCTATGGGAAAACGGCTTTGCAAAGTGATTCAGAGTGTATTTTGGTAGGCATAAAGATAGTATTTTTGTCTTCAACTCTAATAATTGGTCCTAAAATACATAGAAATACTATAGTTCCTGAAGAGCAGGAAGTACGTACCTCCGCATCTGACATCTGCTTGTAGGTCATCATTAAAAACTTGCAAAAATCCTGCCCGGGTGAGATCCAGAAAGAAATCAGGTTTATTTTTGGCCAGACCAGGTTGTTCTGTGGGAGCAGGTAGTTGGGTCAGCACAAGAGAAGGGCACGAGGTGTTTTATCTAACTGGGGGTTCAGATCCGAAATGCATTTTATAGGAATTCTCATTTTAAGATGAAAAAGAAGAGCCAGTGGTGGCAAAGTCTGTGTCCAAAAGGAAAGGATGGGGATTGACCCGCCTGCGCTATGGAAATTGCTCCCTTTGGTTCAAGGAGCCTGGATGCATGGATGGGCAAGTCCCTTCCTGGAAGCGGGGCTGGAGTCAGGAGCTCTGTTTGTGGTTGCACTGATTGTGTGCTAAATAAAAAGCGCTTAAATATTCTATGGTAAATATGATATGGTAAATATTTAATATTATTAGAAGCCTTTGGCAGCTGACCAGAAACCAGTATTTCTTCCTGTGAAAGCTATTTCTCCAAGGTGGATCATGTAAGGTGAAAGCCTGTCTGTGGTATCCAACTTGCATTTCCCCTCAAGCTGTGGCTGACCTCCATGTGGCCTTGGGAATATGCTATTTAGGTGGCACACCATGTCAGCAGTTTTCAAGATGAAACAACTTATAAAAGCCTGGGTTTATTTTTATTATTATTTCATTTTTATTGCTATATCTTCTTAGCAAAATATGATTTTAGTGGGAAGAGCTGAGCTCATTGATGGTCACTCAGCCTGAGTCCTGTTTATCAAAACAGGAGATTTCACATCTCTTCTCCCATTTCAAGTCATGGACATTGGTACACTGAAATTAGGGAGGTTAAAAGAGCTTTTTATTCCCCACATATCAATGTTAGTAAATCTGATTCAAGTACGAAGACAAGAAAAATGCCATATGTAAGGGCAAAGTAGGTAGTTTGGTGCAAATGCTCCATTACTTCATTTGAAGCTACTCATACAACTGCAGACCACATGTAGTCCTTCATTCTCTTTCCTGCTTCATTAATTCCATGCTTGGCCACAAGCAGCCTCTTTCCTTCCACCCTTGCTGCTTTTCCCAAGGTGAATGCCAGAAGTGCAACCACAGGGGTTCATCCAGCTGGGCTTCAGCAGTGACAGGCGTCATCCTCACCTCCATCCCAGGCCCTCAGTGGGGACAGGACCCCTGGATGGAGCAGCACTCTGTTAGGACCATGTTGCTTTGACATTCCTGAGTGTTAACATGGCCCCACACTTCTCAAGCTCCTTGTAGTGGTACTTCTGATATCACCAAAGGATGTCATTAGGCAGAAGTACTGATGAAGAGGCCAGAGTTTAATGAAGGCACATGAAAACCAACAAGGTGCTTGGTGACAGCCAGCATGGCTTCACTAAGGGGAAATCCTGCCTGACCAATCTGGTGACCTTCTATGAAGGGGCTACGGAACTGATGGACAGGGGCAGAGCGGTTGATGTCATCTACCTGGACTTGTGTAAAGCCTTTGACACTGTCTCCCATGACATCCTTCTCTCTAAGTTGGAGAGACATCAATTTGATAGGTGGACCACTCGGTGGATAAAGAACTGGCTGGATGGCCACACGCAAAGAGTAGTGTTCAATGGCTCAATGTCCAGCTGGAGACCAGTAACGAGTGGTGTCCCTCAGGGATCAGTGTTGGGACCGGTCTTGTTCAACATCTTTGTGGGTGACATGGACAGTGGGATTGAGTGCGCCCTCAGCAAGTTTGCCGATGACACCAAGCTGTGTGGTTCGGTTGATAAGTTGGAGGGAAGGAATGCCATCCAGAGGGACCTTGACACGCTTGTGAGGTGGGCTGATGCCAACCTGATGAAGTTTAACCATGCTAAATGCAAGGTCCTACACGTGGGTCAGAGCAATGCCAGGCACAGCTACAGGTTGGGCGGGGAGGAGATTGAGAGCAGCCCTGCGGAGAAGGACTTGGGGGTGTGGGTTGATGAAAAAATGAGCACGAGCCGGCAGTGTGCGCTTGCAGCCCAGAAAGCCAACCGTATCCTGGGCTGCATCAAAAGGAGTGTGACCAGCAGGTCGAGGGAGGTGATCCTGCCCCTCTACTCTGCTCTCGTGAGACCTCACTTGGAGTATTGTGTGCAGTTCTGGCGTCCTCAGCATAAAAAGGACATGGAAGTGTTAGAACAAGTCCAGAGGAGGGCCACGAGGATGATGAGGGGACTGGAGCACCTCTCGTATGAAGATAGGCTGAGAAAATTGGGGCTGTTCAGCCTGGAGAAGAGAAGGCTGCGTGGAGACCTCATAGCAGCCTTCCAATACCTGAAGTGGGCCTATAGGGATGCTGGGGAGGGACTCTTCGTTAGGGACTGTAGTGATAGGACAAGTAGTAATGGGTTCAAACTTAAGCAGGGGAAGTTTAGATTGGATCTGAGGAAGAAATTCTTTACTGTAAGGGTGGTGAGGCCCTGGAATGGGTTGCCCAGGGAGGTTGTGGATGCTTCATCCCTGGCGGCGTTCAAGGTGGGGTTGGACATAGCCTTGGGTGGCATGGTTTAGTGGGAGGTGTCCCTGCCCATGGCAGGGGGGTTGGAACTGGATGATCTTGAGGTCCTTTCCAACCCTTACTATTCGATGATTCTATGATTCTATGACTCAGAGCAGCCTTCCAATATTTGAAGGGGGCCTATAAGGATGCTGGAGAGGGACTCTTCATCAGGGAGTGTAGCAATAGAACAAGGGGTGATGGGTTTAAACTTAGACAGGGGAAATTCAAGTTATGAGGAAGAAGTTCTTTACTGTGAGGGTGGTGAGGAGCAGGTTACTCGAAGAAGTGGTAAATGCCCCATCCCTGGCAGTGTTCAAGGCCAGGTTGGACAGAGCCTTGGCTGACATGATCTAGTATGAGGCATCCCTGCCCATGGCAGGGGATTGGAGCTGGATGATCTTAAGGTCCTTTCCAACCCTAACTATTCTGTGATTCTATGACCACTTGTTTTCATAGTCAGACCCACCAAAAGGATTCAGGTGAGCTGAAAACCAGTCCAGAGCAGTGGTCCAGGCTCTGGCACTGCTGCCAGTTAAGTGCACTTAAATACCAAGTGCAGTGAAAAATCTGAAAGGTTCTCAGTTTTGGTGGCAGTGGATGTCTAATGTGAATCCCTAGAAAGTCACATTCTTGTAGTGGTCAAGGAAAGAACATGTCACGTTAAAAACAGAGCCCACAGGGCAGGTCATACATCTGAGGGGACAAATTAGTGCGAATTGAACTCTGTGAGTCTTTGCATTCTCCATCCTGAAAATATATCTCTAAAGCGGCAGGTTATCCACATTTTCTTTGCAGTTACCTCCTGTTCTCTTCCCTATACACAACAATGGGCTTTGCACACTGGCTAATAAGAAGAATGCGTTTTTTGTGGGAGCTTATTAAAAACCTAATAAATTAAACTGTGGTAGATGCTTTCCAGAGCAGACCTTCCTTGGGTTCTCTGTGACATGACAGTGTGGGGTTTAGCTGCCCTTCTCTATCTGTAAGTAACGTTGTTCGGGCTCGCATCAATCTTGTTTTTAATTAGAGTCCTCTTTGAAATGGAAAATATTAAAGCAGATCCATAGCTGGAGTGGGAACTGCAGCGCCAGAGGGTTTTCAGATACCGCCTTAAAAAAAAAGAAGACGAAAAAAGCCATTTCTAATCCTTAAAATATTTGCCTTGCTTTATTTTCATATCTTGAAGACAAACAGGTGCTGTGTGCCCTTTATGATTCTCAAATATACGATCTCCAAGCCAGCAATCTCTAAAGCCTTCCCTTGTTTGTACAATTAGGGTGGGATTTTCAGAATCACTCGCTGTTGGTCTGTCTGTGCTCTCATTGAAATCAAATTGCCATTGACTTCAGTGAGAATCGTGTTAGATCAGTACATGAGTGCTTTTGAAAATCCTTCCCTTTGCCTTCGCTTCAGTCACATCTGTGTACAATTGAATGAAAAGACTTTTGTAATATACTTTAATTATTCGTTGTTGCTTTCATATAAAAATGATTGCGAGGAAAGCAGAAGAAAACCTATAATAATAATCTGACTTTGATCTTATTTACCCAAAATTATATGTTATGTTTTTCTTCTCCTTTTATGTAATTATATATTACTTTATCACAATGTAAGATAAATCACTGAAAACACGAGAAGTAGGAATAATTTGGTGATGTGGAGGGGAAGGGCACTCACAAAGGAAGGAACTCGACTCTGTGGTCTGATGGGCTTCCACTGCTGCTTATGGCAGCTTTCCTTGGAATGCATGGGAATGTCAGGAGCCTTTATGTGAAAGGCTAATGCTAAAACCTGATGAATTTAGAGGCCGTGTTTCCAGCTGCAAGGAATGGTTTTCTGGATGTCGCCTTCCCAAGAAGCCTCAAGTTACTGTCCAGGTATCTGGACTGCACTCTGCCACCACACTCTCCACTTGGTTTTGGTCTACCCACTCCTCCCTGATTCATGTGCCTTTTTGGTTTCCAGTGAGTGTTTCAATGATGTTTTTGGTTAATAGCTTGCTGTTTGGCAGAACTAAAGAGGATCAGAGCTTAAAGTAGCTCAGGGGAAATCGGAGAACGCCAGGAACATCTAATTCAGCAAAACCAGCTCAGTTTTACCCTTGGCTGTAGACATTCAGGGAAGTGCTCAAGGCGGGAGTCCAGTTGTACTGGTTGTTATTTGCATTGTGCTAATAATGTTTCCTTGGGTCTGCAGCAGGAGATTTTAGCTGAAGAGAGGCTCTGGGACATCAATCCCTGTAGCTCATCTGTAGGCATGGAAAGAGGATGGTGGAGACCAGCGGTGCCTCAGAACAGAAGATGACTGCTCCTTGCCAACAGCTTCGTCTTCTCATCTGATTATTAATACCATAGATTCATCTGAACTGCCCTTCAGAGAGAAATACATACATCCAGAGAGCAGTTCTGCTGCCAGAGATCACATGGAAGCCTGCTCAAATGAAGGAGTGGTTTTGCATTGGGAAGACCTCTGAGTTGCTTTGAATTAAATTGTCTTTTAATAGCAGGGTTCTGCTCCATCTTTAGACTCACAGGATTATCGGTTCTGATGTAAATATGTGTTTAGCATTACAGTAAAATGTTATGTCAATATAAGGAAGACTAGGTGCCTCTTTCAGCTGCTGCTGTTTCCATGTGTCACAGATTAGAGCTGGCCCTGGCCAGGGGCCAGGCTGGTGCTTGAGGTGCTCTAAATCCACAGCAGTATATGAGAGACATTTACTAGCCTAAGTGTGGGTGATCTGTTTGATAAACTGAATGACATGTTGTTCCTCTTAATGCACTCTATTTATGTTTCTGTGTGAACAGGAGTAAAGGTATTGAAGTGTCATAATTCAGTAGTTAAAATCCCTCCCACAGGAATGACCATGGGTGGCAAACGCAGCACATGCTCAGGGCTTTCCATCTGCTCCACTACCTTCATTAACTGCAAATAGTCAGGCCACTGTCTTTGAAACCTTAATAGGTGGTGTTGGTGTTTAACTGATGATACAGAAAGAGCGAGAGGGTGTCCTGGAAAGGCACGGGATGCCCTCTCAGTCTTTCCATACTGTGTTCGTCCTTGGTAGTGCCAGTGTAGCGTAATGCCATCTGCAAGGTGATGCTGTGGGAATCTTGGCTCAGTCCAAATAAAATCATTAATCTATGTGTCCCCCAGGAGCTCTGAATGAGTAGCTGCCCTCTGCATTCACTCCTGCTTCAGGAGGTAGCTTGAAGGAATTAAGCATTCCTTAATGTTTCACTTAAAATCAGAGTGCAAACCAACATGAAGAAGCTGAAGGAATAAAAAAGAAGTGAGTGTAAACGACTACAAGTGGTAATGTGGCAGCTAATCTGAGAATTGTTAGATGTTTGAGATATAATTACTGTATATTAACTAGATGAGATCTACACAAAGAGTCTGAGGAGCCTGCCAGAGAAATAAACCACAAAGCACTTGCTGGCCTGATTTATTTTTTACCATCATCGTGTTTTAAATGTTCATGCATACTGGTTAAAGTTTAGGTTAGGGAGTTCTAGGTTTAACCCTCAGTCTGCCCTTTGGATGGCTAGCTTCCCAAATACACAGGGCAGATAATCTTGTGCCTTGTCCAGCTGAACTGATGCTTTCAAGCTTCCTGAGGAAAAAAGCCTCGAGTGCTTCTAAAATACTTATTAGTCCAGGATTCATCTTACTGAATTTACTGTTTGCTGAAACAAGCAGTACTGTGTTGGCTGAGCATAAGATAATATGTTGGAGTTCACTCTTTCCCTCCTATGGAATGATATTTGAGATGCACATTTTTCCCATTTTTCCTAGAATATCAGGGGAAAATAATTTCAAGTGGAGAGGGAACTTTACTGAACATCTGGGAGCAAAATGGGAAAAGTTTGATAAACGGCATCTTGCTGACATGTAATAGCAACTAGCTCAGAGAAAGAATCCAGGGTATTGCAAATGAAAGGGGGTTTCTTAACTGTAGTTCAACTGGATATGTAGCTTCGTGCGTCCAGTTGACAGTAACAGATTATCCTGATTGTCACATTTTAAAGAGTGAAACATTCAGACTGAAGTCATGCAGTAATCTCGATTTCAGGAGCAGCCGTGTCTGTATTCAACAGAGACAGACATTATTTCATTACTTAACTCAGCCGAGAAGTGTTTCTTGTGCAAAATGTATATTCTATTCAGGGGTTAACTACTATATTCAATATATGGCAATATTTCATACATTGGTTATGGTATTGTCGGGTTATGATGATAACTGCAGAAGTTTAACATCTCTCAGCATCTAGCTATTCATTTTAGTTATGTCTGAGATACGTTGAGTTTAAAACTTGCTATTTTGATATTATCCATCGCACAGGGAATAACTTTCTCTGTAAGCTTAAATACTTACGTAAGGAGGGAGAATCTCCTCACATGCACAAGTTTAAACTGGAAGGAAGGTCAACGCTGTCAGACTTTGCAAATATGAATAAAAATTGAATCTTACAAAAAAGCCAAACTGAGCAGAACCCAAAATACTTCCAAGAGAGAAAAAAGCCTTTAGCTCTGTAGAATTTTTCCCTGTATTGCTCTATCAGCCTGATGTCGAATGACATCTTTTTCTTCATTTAACATAATTGTCTCTGAAATGTAACAGTGAAACAAACCATCAGCAAAATGCTGAGCTGTCAGAAGCAATCGCTGGTGTCAGATCCAGGCAGGGAGCTTTCCCTTCTCCGAGGGTATTCATGGTGGTTTCCTATAGAGATTCTTTGTGAAACATCCGACATTTCAAGGGCAGTGTTGTAGCCACGAAGATCTGAGCAGCCCCTCTGAAGTGGGAGCTTCGTGCTCTGTGCTTCGGGCTTGTAGCTGGCCCAAAGACTCCTCTGCGCTTTTCATCTAAACCAGGCTCTCCACTGGCTTCAGTTGTAGCTGGGAGAGAACGTTGGTGTTGCAGGTAACAGGGTGAGGGATAACCTGTTAGCTGCCTATCTAAGAACTAATAAAAGGTACTGTAAAAGCCTGGTACTGTACCAGGATGCTCTGGCAAAGTGCATGACACAGAAACTAACCCTTTTTCTTCCTGCAAAGTCTGAGTTTGCTTCGGGATTATAGGTAATAAAATTTAAAGGCTTGGAGAGTTGGTAGGACTTGGATGTGCGTTGGGTGCTCCATCCTATTGCTTCCGAGGGAGGTTTGCTGCGAGCAAAGCGTCTATGGGCTCTGTAGCTCCAGCCAGCTCTGCCACACAGATGGAGGCAAGAAATTGTAGTGAATTAGCTGTGAAACTACGAAGTAAAAGCTGCCTTGATGGTATCAATTCCCTGTTTTTATATATCTTAACTGTCAAGCATTTAATCTGCAGGCTTTAATGCAAAGCAACAAATGCAGGATTCTTCCCCTGCAGAATTATGGTAGATTTTGGATCCGTCATGGGCAAACTGAGGCCTTCAACACGCAGCACAGGCAGTAGTTACCCATTAATGTGTGTTGGCCAGCCCCTGGAGAGGGACATGGCACTTTCCCAGGGAGTTTTACTCTTGGATGGCAGCAGGGCAGTGCAGGTTTGGGGTCCCCCAGCCAGAGTCGCCCTTGCTGGCTCTGCTGCTGCTTCCTTGACCTTCTTCACTTTCCCCTTTGTTCTTCCCAGGTTTGGACAGCTTCACAAGCATGGCGAAACGTGAAGATGATGCCTGCTGCTGAATTTCTTGGCTTTATTGCTTATTGTTAACAAGTTTTGCTTAAGCAGGATACCTTTATCATGTGAGCTTGAGCATGGACACTCACTTTCACTTACACACATGCAGGACTTTATTATAACTTTATTCTTGGGAATGATTAAATCCATCACGAAGATGGTTCAACCTGAGGTTAAAAAATAACACCAGGAGTGGAGAATATTGTGGGCTGGTTTAGGCTGGATGATCCATGGGCATCCCATCCTTGCCATGCTTGTGATATGTAGGAGCAACAGCAGAGGTTCCCAAATTGTTATCTAGTCATTACTTCCAAAAGTAGGTGGGAAGCGTGGTTCCTGTAATCTCTGTGTGCCTGTAAATGAAGCATCTTTCCCCTGCTGTGCACCCATAGGATCCTTATGGGTCCCTGCTGGTCCTGACATCCCTGTCCGCAGGCATTCCCTAGGGAATGCAGCCCCAGTAAGTAGCAAGACCAGTAACTTGGCACTGTCAGAATGAAGATGTTTGTTAATTTTGTCTTGTGTTGCGTAAAAGGCTACATCAGCTTTTGCTGGAATAACAGAGATTTTATCACGTAGTCATTTATCACCAAGTCACCTTAAATCTGTCTGCAGTGTGCCTGTGCTGAGCTCTCAGGCTGATTGTCTCAAATGATTATTTCTTCTGGTACTTTTCCTACGTATCCACCATAATTGGGATCCTACCCCAAAACCTCAGACATAACGTCAGTAGAAAACAGTCTTTCTATGAATACATCCCACTCTGTCTATAAGTAAATGTATGCTTATTATTCTTATTACTATTTTGCACACATAAACCTAAATGACTTTACACTTTGCTGTATGGCAAAGTGCATTTCCAGGAACATCCTTTATGAAAGGGATCATACAAAAGCTTGCAGGAATTCCTAGCATGAAGCTAGTGCTGCCTGAGTTTTCCCACAGGCAGTGTTTAAAGTCAAATTGGGTTGTGACATTAAATAACACCATATGGTGTGTTCATTCCCTGCTGCTAGAACTAGACGCTCGGTGCAGTTTCAGTAGCGTTTTACAAGAGTTGATTGATTTTGGGCTGGGTTATAGGTTCTCAGAATTTAGATGGCCTTGAAAAACACATTAGTGTTTGTCTTTTAAATACCAGAAGCGCAGTATTTGCAAGGGCTGTTTGTATTAATATAAAACTGGGGGCTGTATGGATGTGTATATGTAACGATGTACATATAAAAGCTGTGCCAAACCTGTCGAGAACAGAACATGGAATCAAACTGTACTTCAAATGATTCACTTTTGGGGACTTGCACAAACTGTTTGTGTCCTCCAGGTGCTCTTCTTTCTAAGGGGATGCCAAAAGCAGTAATGCAAAAAACTATCAAAGCTCCCTTAAAGGTGTTTGCCATTTTCATTGTATTTCTGAACCTTCAAACCTGGAGATGAAAGCACCTGCAGACGCAGACAGCACATTCCACGCATGGCATCCTTTCCGGCATCCTTTCATTTTGATTCTTCCTCTTCTCTCTTTTTTTAATTACAGTTCTTTGAGGTTCCGTTTGACTCAAATATGAACAGGACAAAAAACAGACCACTGGTGCGAGGACAGATCAGGTAAGGCTCTGCACACCTGCTCTGCCTAATGAGGAATGAGTCTTCATGTTGCTTTTATCTCTCTCCAAGCTTCTCTTTCTCTTCAGATGACAAAAAATAGCAAATTCAGACAAAAGACTTAGCACCTCGCTGGTTTGCCATAGTCCCACATGTTTATCACTTTCATGGGGGGAGTTTGGGTCATCAGCTGTGCTCTAAAACACTGAATTTGTCAAGACAGCAGGATTTCCACTCATGTTGTGTATTTCTTCATGTGTGACATCTACATGAACAGTGTGGGAGTACATGGTTATGTTCCACTGAACTTCTGCATCAGTTTGTCACAAGGGAAGTTCAGGTTAGATATAATGAAGAAGTCCTTTACTGTGAGGGTGCTGAGGCACTGCACAGGCTGCCCCAAGAAGTGGTAAGTGCTCCATCCCTGGCAGTGTTCAAGGCCAGGTTTGACAGAGCCTTGGGTGACATGGTCTAGTGTGAGGCGTCCCTGCCCATCGCAGGGGTTGGAACTGGATGATCTTGAGGTCATTTCCAACCCAAACCATTCTATGATTCTATGAAATCTTCTAACTTTCCCTTCTAAGAACAAGCACAAATACATAGATTGTTTTTAGTAGTCACATGTATCTGTTAGAGCATGCACATCCATTGGAATCTCCTGGCAGAGGCAGCTGCAACTCATTTTTATAGTGGTTTTGGGAGGCACCATCTTGTCTTTGCCTTTTCTGCATGTGGTGAATGCTCTCAGTGGTGGCACCTTATGAAAATAAAGTGAAATTTTGACATCATTTAGTTTATTATCACCCATAAGTAAATCCTTCCCTCTCCACCTCCCAGATAAAGCCTTTATTAGCATAGGGAATCCCTTGGATAAAGCAAAAATCCTTGATTCACTGTGTTTTCTGGATTATATATCAGTTCAGTTTCTCAAAGGCTGTTTCCCAACTAAAAAAGCAAAGTGAAAAAGAACATCACCAGAAACCTCCTGCTTATTTGCAAACTGAAACTGAAGGCCCAATTCATAAATGATTCAACAAACAATTTTAGTATTGCGTTTCCATGATTTGTGCCAAGGATTATTTATAACAAAATTATGTTTTCCCTTAGGCTTCTGCGAACAGTTGGTCCTATTTATTTCTGTGTTTTATCCATCACCTTTGGAGGGCTGAAAAAAATGTGATGGATGAAATTACAAGAAAATTGAGACAAAATAGTCAAGTGAACCTCAGTGTAAATTCACTCTCATTGTAAATAGCCAGAGTGCTTCAATAAACTTGGTCCCATTTGTTCTCGAGGATGATGCTAATTACAGATGTCTGAGTTGAGTTAATTTTACTTAAAAACATATTTTAGGGACCACTGCAGTGAGGGCAGCTGTTGCATATACACTAAGTCAGCTCTAATCGTGCTGTGCAGGGGAGCTGCACTGCTGCGCCGCTTGCATGTGGTCCTTTAGCTTTGGAAGAGACAGCACTCAATTAGAAGAAAGATGATGGGGGAATGTTCTAGTATTTGTTTTTATCATCGTGTACTAGCATTGCAGTGTTGCTGGAGTCAAAAACATAGCTAGGCAGCTTTCTGCCAACTTTGGATTCGGAGAAAGCAGTTTGTTTTATGAGTTCCCAGTGTCCTTAAATGAACTTCACTGTCATCCGAATGCACCACTGGCTGACAAACCCATATTTAGTGGATTTTCTTACTTCCTCCCCCCCCTTCATATTTGCTTTCACCACAAAATGGTAATGTTGGGGACTTCGTGTAATCACTCATCAATCTATCTACCTGACTGTCAACAGCTAATTTAGAGTTCTTTAAAGTGTCACTTACCTTGAATAATGCCGTTCTCGTTCCCTGTGGGCATGAACATGCAGACCTTGACTGGGGTTATTTCTTCTGCGGTGTGCCAGAGGAGAATAATCCAGTGCAAGTGATCTAACCTTGTTATATTTTGCCACATATTCCCTGGTGTTCCTTGAACTCTTTCCTTCCTGGTTGATTAAATAAAACCCTTAAATGGTTCTGCTAAAACTAGTCAAAACCAGACCAAACCAAGATGGATAAGCTGTGTGTAAGAGTCTGGTGTCTTGGCTCTGGGAAGGAATGCAGAGAGCTTGGAGTATGGACAGAGTTCTTGCCCCAAATTTGTCTGACATTTGAGTTCTGACATCTTTTTCTCTTTAGCTGCTTCATATCGTAAAATGTTTGCTGCTTTTTTAACTCTGCTGTGTTGCAACATCTGTGATATCCAGTGCAAATGAGGCATCATTTTAAGATCCATCTTCATCTACTCTGTTTGTAAACACATTGTGATTTCCTGTGGTTTTTAATTTCTTTCCTTCCTTTTTATTTATTCCACGTAGTCCTTGTTACAGAACTGGCCAGGTTGGGTTGCAGTTTTTGTATGGTCCAGTCCTGAGATCCCTTTGAAAGAGTGAGAAGGTTGTTAACTCTCCTTGGAAAGGCTTTTGGTGATGGCTTTGATATGAACTTCTGCCCACTGAGAAACTGCACTGAGACCAGTGACATTCCTTATAGAGGTTGTGGCATCATGAAGACAGTTCTTAGACACTTTGAGCTTGGGCCAGAATCAAACTGGTAACCCCCAGTGAGAGGTCCTTGGTGTTCCTGAGTCATCCGGTCCTTGGATGGGCTGGCGCCTTTAGTTTAGATAAGCTAATTCATGGAGCTGGCTCATTAGGAAATGTTATGCTGTGCTGGTGTAGAGAAATGATTCCCATGTGTTTCACTCCGTGGCCTCCATTTGCAGCTTCAGCCCCAAGTTTATTTAGGTTTAAGATCAACTGGCACTTCTGACTGTCCTTGCTTCCAACATGTCTCCCTTCCTTTCTGCCTGAAGCCTTCACTTTGTTTGAAAGCTGGTTTTGTTTGAAAAACAACACGTCCTGGCCTTTACGGCAGCACTTGTGTGTGCTCATTTCCCTGCATACACAATCACATGGTTCCCAGTTCCCCTCATCTCAGTCTTTTCTACAAGTTGCTGAGGACTTGCAGTTTCCTTTGGCATCAGTGAGGAACCTCAGTTGCTTCCAAAGAAATGCTCTGTGGCCAGGGCTGCAGTGTGGAGTGTGAATCAGAGGTTTGGCTGGGGACAGAGTGTCTTGATCTTACTGGTGACACTCAAGAAGTGTTTAAGTTTGGCAGCTTTGGCCTGACCGGTGCTCCAGGCAGCGCCCTGTGAGCCAGGAGCCAGTTCTGTAAGGATGGGATTTGGAAAAGCAATTGCTCTCCATCCTTTGTGAAGTCCTCTCCATGCTGCATCAACTTTAAGACTGAAATAGTTAGTTAGAGGCTCAGTGTGCCCCTGCTGTGTATGTTTTAGACCTTTTGACCTGGACCAAACCATACAGGCAATGACAGAGGACTCTGCAGAGCTGGGGTCTGCTGCGCGTAGGCTCAGGAGTACACACGCATTATTTGCCAGCGCCAAATCTACCGCTGATGCCCCTGGGGAATCTTCTGACACTGTTGCTGGATTTGTGGCAAACAGCACCCGATAGTTCATTGACTGCTTTGCTTTACAATGTCCTATTTAATTTGTGAGGAAAAAATGGTCCCTTTGAGCAATGAGACGTAACAATCCTTATTCTCTATTCAGAGAGTAATCAGAGACATCCTGTTGCAAAAATAACAAGAGGAGACCCAAACACAGCATGCCACTAAACGCCATCCATCATTCCAGCCTGCCCACATGTCCTCTTTCCCTCCTCTGACCCCTCAAGTCTTGTTTGGAAATCCAAACAGCTTGAGATGTTCATCATACTTGGGCTGCAGTGTTAAACCCATTGGGTGTGTTTGCATTTTGCATTGTAACAACCGCTGATATTATTTTGCCTGCTATTAATGTCATTGACAAGGAAAAATTTCATGGGCTCAGACAAAGTTTGGACTGAAACGGTGCAGCTTTGCCTGATTTCCTGTTGGCTCTGATTTATTCCTGTTGCTCTTTAAGGTAATGGATTTAATTTTCCTGCAGGTGAATTTAAATCTCTAGCATTAGCTGCAGTAGCTGAGTGAGCTTCGCCTCGAGGATGACAAGTGTCCTGCTCTGTTATATTGTACCAAGTGACAGTTTTGATTGCCTCTCTACACAGAACTGCACACGCTCCGGTTAAAAAGAGACTGGGTTTATGAACTTCAGTACTGCTGGAGCTGCTGTGCTAAGCACCCATAAAAACCTTAATAGTTGTACAGGAATACTTTTTCATCTTAAAGCAAAAAGTCTCAACCAGCACATTCTAAATAACCAAGTCATGGCTGTGTATAGGCACCTTTCAGTTCTGTTCACACAGCATTTTGCATCTTGTAGCCGTTTTCTGTACCAAGTCCTTTGGGTTTGGTCTTAGCAGTGGCTGCAGGGTCTGCCAGGGAATGGGGATGGGGTTTCTCTCTTGCTTTACCCCCAGGTTTCATGTCCCCAGGGCTGTGAAGCACTGTAAGTCAGTGTCTGGATGGTCCTGCATCAGAACCTTAGGAGAGGTCCTGCAGACTGATCCGTTCACAGCAGGGTCAGCTCTTAGGTCAGACCTGGTTGCTCCAGGCTTTATCCAGTCTGGTCTCATAACCTTCAATATAAGATTAATGTGCTATAGGATTTAATTAAATTCTCCTTACACAGAATATTTGCACTCTCAAACTTGCTTTTCCTTGACCATTGAAGAAGTTTAAGTCTATTAACTTAGCAGAAGGTGGCACCACACAGATAATGCCTAGGATGCCTTTAAAGAAATAAATCTTCATGTTGTTTGGGGACTATTTTCTCCTAGAACCCCATTAACTTCCTTACTTAGCAATGCACAAGGAGCTGTGTTCTGTATATGAGCTTCTTATGGCCAGGGTTGGTGGTTATTGCAGTTAATGGAGACAGTAATGCTTTTCTCCTTGTTGACATTTCAGAGTGGAATGTTGACTTTGATCGATTTAAGCTATAAGCCAAACTCTTGAAGAATGAGACCAAAAAGACCTCCTAAGGTAGTGATGTTTCTCTTATATTAACTAATTGTAGTTATAATTGCAACTGTGTAACTTTTACAGTCATAAATGTGTCAAACTTTCCCTATTTATTCAAAACCACACCATGACTCTGGAGTAGTTCTATGTAAAGCTGAGTTTTCCACTCAGTTACCTGTAGCAGAGCTTACAGTTACAAGTGTAACAAAACCAGAACATGCTGAAAAACTCTGTGTGCATCTTAAGGGAAAAAATCCTCCTGTAATCACTGTTGATAACTTGCTGTAATTAGCTTGATTCTTTGCTTGCTAACACTAATGTGAATCAGTAAGGTTCCTACTGATGTTAGTGGAGCTCCACTGATGTAAGTGAGAAGAAATCCATGTCCTTGGCTTAGGCTGAAGCCTGCATTAAGCATTTAGCCAGCCCTGCTTTAAGCCAGGAGTTTAAAACCTCCCCAAGGGTTTGGGTACAACTTTGGTTCCCATTTAAAGAGCAGCCTCTGCTTAGGCTGGCTGGGCTGCTCCCTTGGGTGGTCATTTCAGACAGGTTTCATTCGACTTAAGTTAAAACAAATAAAACAAAAGCTCCATAAATCTACAGTTCTTCAAGAATAATCATTTTTAAGGGATCAGATGCTCGTTCCCTGCAGGGAAACATTCCACTATTTTGTTTAGAAAATACCTCATTTTAAAGGGACTGCCCTGAGATCTTTGTGAATGATAAAAATGTTTCTTTTTTCAGTGGGAGGCTTTCCTCGTGTTTAAACAGGGCACAATTCAAAGCAGACACCAGCACGGCTGCCTTTTTTTCTCCTGCTTGTATTCAGGCTTTATTATTTGAAAACAAGTAAATGCATTCCTTCCCCACCACCACCACCCCACCCCCCCCCCCCAGCTTCCCTGGCTTTTTTTTTCCACCCTGTGTTTTCCAGAAGCTGTCGTTGACTCTGTTTGGTAAACAAGAAATTAAGAAGGCAGCTTTATATTTCTGACATGTACAATTGCTTGTAAAAATGTACTTCTTCCCTTTGAACAGTGGGATGGGTGGGGGTTTTCTGGCATGGTCACGTCATGGAGAAGTGTGTGTAGGGGGGGGAAGAAACCTTGAGGCTAAAACATAGTTTAATGAGAATAAAACCCACATCAAAGGATGGTCTAATGGAATGATATAATGCTTACTGTGTCACTTTCCCAAAGGGGATATGGATGACAGTACTTATATTTCAATTATCTCTTTGCTGCCTGCATAGGATGTTGATTAAATGGTTCTAAGGTATTAGAGGCCTTTTGTAGAATGCCCAGAAAAATGGTGATACTGCACATTATCCTCAGATCAAAATGTGTATTAGCAGGAAATTATACAGCTCTAACTACATCTCTATTTTGTTTCTTAGGGCAATAAAGAGGGTTGTTTTAGTACCTCTAACATTGCATTCAAATTCATTTCAGTTGAAACAAAGAAATACAGCTAAGCTATCCAGCTAGTGCCTTCAGCTCACTCCTCCTCGGACCTGATTCTGCCACGGCTCAATGGGGACATTCCTTTGCAGGCAGCTCTGTTTGGTAAATATAAATCCTGCAGAAACACTTGACCCCTCACGCCTTGGTGCTTTTCAGTTCAGCCAAGGGGCCTTTACCACCGAATTACTTATCCGAATCTTTAATTGCACGTGGGACAGTTGATAAATCGGAGTACATTGTACATCACCCCACGTCAGGAAACATCCCAGATGCTCATGTATAAACCAGGAGTCACGGTGCATTTGGCTAAATAGCTGCTCCATCTGGTTGTGGGGAGCGCTGCAGAGAAGTGATACAGGCTTCTTAATGGAGTTGTCTTATCCTCTCATGTCAGCTCCTCGCCGGGGGGTAGAGCCCCGTGAGCTGGAGGGAACCAAGCTATTGTACACTAATCCTTCCATCTTTGTGTCCCGTCTGAACGGGCCTCTTGGACATCAGTTGCAGCCATTGACTCTTTTCTTTTTAGATTGACTAGTGATGAGTCGTTTCAGTCAAAGGTGATGTTAAAGTGAGTTTTCCCCCTGAAAAACTTAAAGCTTGAAGCCCAAGATCCTTTCCAGTGTTCTCCTGGTGGCTCTTCTTCCCTCATATGTCAAACATTTCAGGTTTGTGTTTGTAAATTGTGGCTTAATGCAGTCAAAAACCCAACACTTTGTTCTCTATGTTAGTATTGAACCTTATCTGGTTTAACCACAACAGCACCATTATTCAACGTGTGCCAAGTGTTGTAGGAAATGTCACCTCTCAACAAGTCCATTACGGAGCTGCCTCTGATTAGAAGCTGCTAGACCCTGAGATCTGTTTACAGTAAGTCATGTTAGAAGTGCATTTCTTTTGGTGAAGGACAGAGTTTATCATGTCTTATACAAGTTATAACTTACATGTTATCAACTTCACAAGTCAGATAGAAGAGAGGTTTTTCTTACACTTTAATTAGCTGTGCTAACACAGATGCTCGCTCTCCAGTCTTTATGACCCAGAAAGCTGCATTCCTGAGGTTGAGATATGTGGGGAACCTCTTTGATACATTTTAGTTAATATTTTTTTGCTAGGGACATTGAATCACAAGGAATATTAAATTATAAATCATGCTGTAAAGGAGCGTGAGCCACAGTGGCTCACACTGCTGCCCTTGTGTGACAATGATTATGTTGTATTCGTGCACATCGATGGTATAAAAGGGCTTTTTTGTTTGGGTTTTAAGTGTAAAATACAACTCCAGGTGCTAATTGTAGATAAACTACCAAATAATAATGCACACATCCCAAAATACAACCATTCTCATCCTCTTCACCTCTCAGATGAAACATAGCACCTACTTAAGAGCGTGCTGTAGAGTGTTAAAATCGCACAAATCAAATCAAATGCATGCTTGCAGTGTTGCAGAGCAATCTGCAGATAGGAAGGATCTCATTTAAACTGCAGTTTGACAGGTTCATCTGTGTGATGGCTCTTCCACTTGATGGTGGGGAGAGCCTGATCCTCCTTCCACTGCAGACCACTGCTTCTTGTCCTGCTGTCTGTGGCTGTAGTGAATAGCCAAACTCCTTCATTTGCGTTGCTCCTGGGGATGTATTTAGAGTCAGTGATCTCAATGGCTGGACTGTCTTTTCTCTTGGAAGAGCAGGTTGGTGAAAAAACAGGTTGTTGTAGTGACAAGACAAGGAGGAATGACTTTAGGCTGAAAGAGGGGATGTTTAGATTAGATATAAGGAAAATATTCTTCCCTGTGAGGGTGCTGAGGCTCTGGCACAGGGTACCCAGAGAAGCTGTGGCTGCCCCATCCTTGGCAGTGCTCAAGGCCAGGTTGGAGGGGGCTTGGAGCAACCTGCTCCAATGGGAGGTGTCCCTGCATGTGGCAGGGGGTTGGAACTGGATGAACTTTAAGGTCCTTTCCAACCCAAACTATTCCATGATTCTGTAAATACTCTAGAGCTTCAGTTTTCTCCATCTCATTGAGGCTGAGAACTGGCTTGAGACTTCTTTACCCACTGCTTTCCAAATGCTGGCGGAGGGCTCAGCAGAAGCACATGTTATGTTTAATCATGCTAAATCACAGAAAAATGTTGCTGGAGAGACCATATTATCCACCCTGTTTGTCAGCTGGTCTCTGGTTCTTAAGCAGAGGACTGAGATTTTGAAGTGAAACAAATGGCTCACTTAGGTGCCATGCTGTAAGGTCAGGTTTGTCAGGTGAAAAAGGAGGATTTAGTTTAAATATTGAGGGGGACATTTTTCAAATGTATTGTACATTTGTCTTGTAAGCACTTTGAAGAAATATTTACATTTTCCTGTCGGCAGGGAAGCTGTGAATATTATTATTCACCCTTTCACTCCTACCTAATAGAGCCATAGAGCAAGGAGCATGCTAAGGCTCTGCAGGGTTGCTTAGGGCTGTTATGATTAGTGTTCTGGTGTGTACAACAAGTGCAACAAGAGCATAAACATGTTGTAAGTATGGGTCTTTTTAATTTTTTACTTGAAGTGATGAGATAGGCTGAGAAAGTTGGGGCTGTTCAGCCTGGAGAAGAGAAGCTGCGTGCAGACCTCATAGCAGCCTTCCAATATCTGAAGGGGGCTACAAGGATGCTGGAGAGGGACTCTTCATCAGGGACTGTAGTGATAGGACAAGGGGTGATGGGTTCAAGCTGAAACAGGGGAAGTTCAGGTTGGATATAAGGAAGAAGTTCTTTACTGTGAGAGTGGTGAGGCACAGGAACAGTGTGCCAGGAGAAGCTGTGGCTGCCCCATCCCTGGCAGTGTTCAAGGCCAGGTTGGACAGAGCCTTGGGTGACATGGTGTAGGGTGAGGCATCCCTGTCCATGTCAGGGGATTGGAACTGGATGATCTTAAGGTCCTTTCTAACCCAAACCATTCTGTGATTCTGTGAGGCCCAGTTGGAGCTTCTGCTTAATAACAAAGGGAAGGACTCTTCATTAGGGACTGTGGTGATAGGACAAGGGGTAATGGGTTCAAACTGAAACAGGGGAAGTTTAGATTGGATATGAGGAAGAAATTATTTACTGTGAGGGTGGTGAGGCACTGGAATGGGTTGCCCAGGGAAGTTGTGAATGCTCCATTGCTGGTGGTGTTGGGCAGAGCCTTGGGTGGCATGATTTAGTGGGAGGTGTCCCTGCCCATGGCAGGGGGGTTGGAACTGGATGATCTTAAGGTCCTTTCCAACCCAAACTATTCTATGATTCTGTGATTCTGTCTGAATGTGATATTTGTGAACTGCAGGTGTCCTCAGGGCTTTGTGAGCTGTCTCATCACAAACCTGTGGTTGCTTTGGTCTTGCTTTCTCTGGGCAGACTCTGGAACCCATGAACAATGAAAGAGCATCGTCTGCATGTCATTAGACTGGTAGAAATGAGAGAGGGATATGTTTAGAAGACAGCTCCATGAGGGTGGGACTCAATTCTCTTTTCATCCGAGTCGAGATTCCTCTTACCTCATCTTAACACACATGTCGCATCTTTGTGGAACTTTCGGCAGAATCGATCAAGCCCATTTTGATTTACACAAGCATAAAAAAGAGAGATGTGTCCCTTTCAAGATGAAATGATTCTTTTAAATGAGCTGTGCTTGTTTATGATAGTTTTCAAGTCCCTTGCTCTGGCAAGGGAGGCAGAACATCTGTAGCTCAGGTTTCTGAGGAGTGAGGGGAACTAATTGCCTCCAGTTTGGTTAAAATACAGCGTTGATTATGCTTTTATACAATAGCGATACACAGCACGAAAGGGCAGCTTGGGCTCCACACGTGTGTTGTGTTTTTAGTGGGGGAGAAATGACTTGACACAGACACGGGATATTCTATCCTAGTCTGTATTTAGTTGCACTGAGTACACTCCTGAACAAGTACATGAGATAGCAAAGCCAGAGGTGGGTGGGCAGTTTAGTTCCAAATTTCAAGGTGGCAACTGCATGAGAAAACCCAGGTAGCTATACATGTGTACCCATCACTGAGCTCCACATAGGCCAAGTTCTCACTGTATGACATTCCTTGGGAGATTTAGACATCACACTGTGGGTCCTGACCCTTTTCCCTGCTGATGCTCCAGTTGTCATTCAAAACTGCATCCAGGTTAGTGCTGATGGGCCTGGCTGAGCCCTACAGACAAAGCAAAGGTATTAGAGGTGATTTCTTTCCCAAACATTTTCATTTGAAAGAGGTTTATTTGAGGTTCAGCTTTGTAAACTCTTAATCTGGAGACACAATGCTGTGGTGTTGAAGTCCTGATTTAAGTGTGCTTAAATACTACCCATTAACCCAGCTCATTAGGGTTTTGGGGAATACCTATGAATTTCATGCCTCCTCTTAACACAGGGTTTCTCCACAGCTCAGATTTTGTGTCACAAGTTGGCTTTGGAATGTTTCCACTGTTTTCCACACTATTGTATTGTACATATGGGGAAAAGTACTGTCCCATCTGAGATTGTCACTGTCTTTGTCACGGTTCATATCAGAAACTAAATCACAAAAAGCCAGTTACAAAACCAGAAGCAGGCAGAATCGCAACAAACACGTTCTGGCAATCTCAAAACTTGCGGTAGTTTTATACCCAGCTAAAGGGGATTTGATATCAAATTCGATATTTGTAGTGCATGTAGAGCCTGATCTGCCACAGCAACACATTTTTGGGGATGACATTCCAGACACTGACAGAATGTAGATACTGCTGCTTAACTTGTGAAGACGAAGTTAAATAATTCATTAAGGAAAAACTAAGAGACTTGACAAAGCTCCCCATTTATTTGCACCTCCTAACGGACATCTTGTCAGTCTTCAGTGGTAAATGATAGACAAGCGTGTACTCTGATACTTGGAGTTGATGGGGAAAAATTGAATTCCTAATTAAAAGTGTAATTTAGTTTCACATTCCGGCTTTAAAATACATCATCCTTCATCCCTTGTCATGAGTCATGAATTTTCCTGCATGACTGAGAGAGAATAAATGAATATCTACTAAGATCTTTACGGGGTTTTTTTCCCTTAAAATAGTAGCATTTTAGCTCATTGGTAGATATTGTTTGATATAATTCTGGTACTTTGCAAGATGAAGCCTCAATCAGCAGGTTTGGAGGCTTTTCACAATGTACCTGTGGAAGATGGTACCAAAAGTGAGAGCACAGATTGCTTGTGTTTACTAACACTTCTGACTGATGCTGAATCAGATCTACGTGAAAGAAATAAAGGGGTCTGGCAGCGTGTCCATTCTGGTAATGCTAAAGGTATTTTTCCCTTTTAATTGGGAAGAAAGATCTCTCCTGGAGACTAAGCCAATCTGTAATTGAAAGTTGTAGTTGAATTTGAAAACATCTCCTCAGTCATGCTTTGAATCCTTAAAAACAGACCTGCTGCCTCAAAATTGTACTAATTATGGGTCATAATGTAGCATCATGTAGGCACTTTGATTTAAAATCTCAGATTGGAGTGTGGCTATGGTTTTTCTATCAGGTACATCCTCTGTCTGTAGGACTCTTCTGGAGTTTAATGTCTTTTGCATAGAAAAATAGAATCATTTTAGAGAACTCATCAGTGATGAAGCTACTGATCCAGGCAATGTTATTCCAGTTTCAGTTTCCATTAGTGGTGTTGTTATTACTGTAGAACTTTTACAGCTGACAATGGTCATGAATATGGTTTTTATTACTAAATATATAAATATGCAGCCTAAAAGGATTTGTATGGAAAGTTAACATTTAATTTCACTGTTGGTAGATTGCCATCATTCCATTTTCTGCCGTGATTACTGATTGCTTTTGAATGCTCTGTGCCTTACTTCGAGCTCAGAAGCTGAATGAGTGGGATTTTTTTAACCTCCCATCAAAAGTAATTCCAGGGAAGCTACTGTTGCTATTCAGGGCAAAATGTGCCTTTTACAGCTCATTTTTTGCAGTCAGCTGAGCTGACGGCTCTTACGCCAGCAGACGACCCCACTGCTGGTTTCAGGCATCTGTCCATCTGGGGAAGCAGGGCTGGAAAGCACACAAATGCACTCCAGTTGTGTGCTTGAAGGAAACGATGGCCCACCCTCCCCATTACCTAAGTCCTAGGAGCATGAAAACTTCCAAGCGGTCATATGGTGCTGCAGTGCCTAATGTCCTCTGCTCATTGTGTCTCTTCCCAGGGGGATGGGGTTGCCTGGTGTAACTCCTGGGGTTGATGGTGTTCCCTGGTTTTCTTGGTGGATCTCTGGAAGCTGCTGAGGAGGGTTCAGCAGTTCTTGGGTGCTGATCTTTAAAGATACAACTAAAATCTTTAAAGGATCCCTTGGCTGATCCTCCTTTGGCTGCGGGAGGTGACCAAATCATAGCTCAGTACCGTATGACAGCCATGGTGATTGCATGCTCAGCCTACCCTGGGACTGGTTTTTGGCAACTCTCAGTGTTGCCTGGCCATAGGGATTGAGAAGATGCCAAAAGAAGATGAGCAAAACTGTAAACCAGGAGCTGGGGAGAATGGTGATTTTCTGCACGGGGTTAGTTGCATTTGTGCTGGGGATCTCCATGGGCATCTTCTCCTCTTGAAATGACTGTGGGCTTTTGCAGCCAAAGAGACCTTCAAAGGGATGTGACCTGCACTTCAGTTTATATAACCTCTTATTGCTGTTGGAAAATGTAAAAACATCAGGCTGATGCTTTTGTGTGAGTTTAAGTGGCTTCAGAAGCCTTCATAGCTTACTGCTGACCTGGAAAAAATTAGGGAGAGGAGGGGGCTGTACATCAGCCTTGTACTGGGGAGTAGTCTGGGGACATTTTAGTACCTCGAGATTCCAGAAATAATAAGCAACTTATGATGCTTCCTCCTGAAATCTGATTTTAATTATGGCTTTGGAACAGTGTTCCTGCACTGGACTCATATCTCAGCCTGTTGAAATGAAATTGCAGAGATGAAAATCACTCTTGTATTCTTTGTCTGCCAAATACCTTCTTCCGAGCTCCCGCTATTTTCAGCCTGTCTATGTGTGAGGGTTCAGGGTGCACCTCTTCTTACTTTACTACAGATTGTTTTGACATTATACACAGGCAGAATTAGCACCCCGAGTAGCAATATTGAGATTAAGCCAAGCTGTCCATCTCACCTTTATTGTCTTGGCACTGTTTAGCTGCCACTGTGGAAGATGCTGAAGTTAGGTATAACTTAGGATCATTTCTGTGGGCAGCAGCAGAGTGAGGGGAGGAAACATGGGCTTGAACAAAACAAAAAACTCACTAAAAACTAAAACCACTTTTGTCTCATCAAAAAGTAAGTAGAATTGCAGTTTAATTAAAGGGTATGGTCTGTGCAGAATATTTGCTGTTACTAAAAATCCCAAGCAGAAGAAAGCGAGGATGCATGTCATCCTCTTCCCACCTTCCTTCTGCCCACCAGCCCATGCCTGTATGCAGAGGACCAGATGGGGAGGCACAGCCTGGCTGGAGGTGCTGGGGAACAGAGCTGGGTGCTGTGCCCAGCCTCTGCCTTCCATCAGAGTTTATTCGTCACAATCCTTGCCCTGCTCATTTCAGATCATCACCCTGCGTTCATAGAATCATTCGATCATAGTTAGGGTTGGAAAGGACCTTGAGACCATCTAGTTCCAGCCCCAAGCTATGGGCAGGGACCAGCGGAACGAATCGCTGGCCCTGTGGTCCGTGGGACAGTTGTCAATAGTAATAAGATCTAACACAGAATAATCATGCAGGACTTGAAATGTTTCAATCCATTAAGGTATTCAGTGCATGCTGCAGCAAAGCCAAAGGGCATTGTTGTTTTGGTTGGGTTTTTTTCAGTTTGCCCTTTCAGAAGTGGATGATGTTTTATAAAAGGGTTTTGACAGACAGGGAGAAGACAGAATTTGTTTTATTACCTTCTGGATTAGGCTTTGAATCTCATTTTCAACTCTAAGCACTTCTGCTTCACCTGAAAAATACACCGGCAGTCTTAAATGGACACTTACATCCAGGCTTATGCTTTTATGTAAATACATTTTGTGTGCCAGTTCCCCATTAACACAAGGTCACAAATGAAGTTTCTCATATATTTACATCACATCTGAACATGAATTGCAGGCAACCGCTGATGGCACAAGTGCGTCTGTTCAGGATTCTTACGGGCTTTGTGTCTCTATTAGTATAGGAGCATCAGTGCGTTCACTGAGATAGGTCGAAGCATTAGATGCTGATACAAGATTTTTCTTTATTTCTGAACACAGATGGGTTTTAAGAGGGAATTTTTTCTGGCTTCTTGATTGGTTTTTTCCAAACTAAATTATCTTTAAGCTTTTTTCTCCTTTTTAATACTGTTATTTAAGTTCTAGTTCAAACTGTACTTTGACATTCGTCTTCACGAAATGATTTGCCAAAGGCAGCATAGAAAAGCATGTGTAGTCATCACATTATTGATCTTTATAGACATTAAGCTTGCTGATTCTGTTGTGAAATAGGTAAAATAATGCATTCATTTTACAGATGGGCAAATGCTTTAATTTGTTTTCCCCTCTCAATTTTTCCGAGTAATGCTGTGAGTCAATAAGTAATACCATCCATGACTCTGGAGCCTATTAAATAAATATATTTCATGCACATGTGTGTAGGATCATTATATACGTATAACCACATCATCTGTAAGTGGCAGCTAGTTTTGGATATGATGCTATTGCACGTGGATTAAAATAGGCTGATTGCTGTGTTGTCCAAAGTCTTCATCAGTGATACAGTGAATGAGGATACACATGGACGCCTCGTGGTTGTATGTGCAGGGGATGCCTGAGTATCATCCACATGGGATTCCTCCTGCCTGCTCCCTGTCCCCTACAGCACTCTGGGCTGTCCTTGAGCAGTCATCCCCAGCCTGACTGACAGCATCTCTCCAGACACCCGTGTCAGCAAATCCTTTGAGCTGAATGAAGAGAAACCTGGCTCTCTTTTCCTCTTCCTGCTCCTCTTCCTCTTGGACGCTCTTAGTGGAGTGTGACTGGGGGAGGGTCTGTCTTAGGTGAGTTCTGTGGGAGTGAAACATCAACACATTCTCTTTGGATCTGCAAAGGTTTGGTTATTCACTGTTCAAGCTGAAGTTCTCTCAAAAGCTTTTACTTGAATGTGAATGTCTTTTAGCAGTAGAATTAGACAGAATTTGGCATGTGCATTTGCAATATGAGAGAAGAGGAACGAGGCAGAACTACCAGTTTTTGGTTTTCCTTCAGGAGGTGTCCAATGTGGTGACATACTGGGTATTTTAGAGTTGAAATTTGAAGAGAACTCATTTGGCACTTGTAGTGTTTTTCCAAAGTCTGATTTTAATCAGCCAAATAACTGAAACCAACTCCTCCCAAAAATCCATCATAAAACCTAGTTTCTTGCTCAATATGTTTGCTTTCTGAGCTAGCTCCTTGGCCAATTTTCCAGTGGAAGATTGCCCTTCTTTCCCATGGGAGCGATTCCCTTAGCATAAGTGAACGCCCAAGTGAAATGAGGCTTATGTACCAGTGCCTGAAATCAGCCTGCACTTACTGCATGGCAGGGTTTAAGGATGAAGGAAACCAGCAGAGACCCTGCATCCGCTTTTAAGCACTGCGAGAGAATTCCTTGGCATTGGGTTACCCAAGGCTGATGCTCCTCTGGTGCACACTGGACTGCTTGGTGGCACAGGGCTGTAGTGAGAGGAGCTGCGTGGCATTAGGTGATGGGACAAATCCAGTGACATCTCAGCATCACAGCCTTCTCCTGCTCTGGAATGAGATCTCCCGTGCTCCCTCAGTGGGACACAGGCAGCCCAGCAAAGGAGCATGCACCAAATCAATGAGCCTCACACCACATGTCTGAGTTTTCACAGGCTTGATGTCAGCATGGAGATGCATAATGGTCCCTGTTACTGGTCCCTAGAAGACCATAAACTAGTGGAAATCAGAATACCCTTTAAATTGCTGTGATTTAAACCTAGGTCAGTCTTCCTAAAATCCTGGGAGTCACTGAAGCAGAAAGAACTGCACCAGTGACTGAAATCTCTACATTTTCCTCAACTATTCTCTTTCCCAACAAGGAGTTGCTTGAGCTTCTCATAGACCTTATAAACACTGCATGTTTGCGTGAGAGTGTGTTGAATTCTCTATCTCATGTCTCACCAAGAAAGCAAAGTCCCAGTTTCTGATTGCAGTGCCTTTGTAATGCCAAGTAGTGTTTTAGGGGACAGAAATAACATAGCTGAATCATTAGGTCACGGTTTGAGTTTCTGATCTCAGTTGGAGTTTTAGGGGCAGGCACTTGCAAGTCGAACAATTACTCTTCTAGAAGAATTCCACAGTTCCTTGATTGTTAAGGAAACACTGGAGAGAAGAAGAAAATATGACACTTTCAGGATGCCTGAACATAGTACAGATCAACTGCTTATGAATAGCAGCCCACATTGCCTTGATAACCCCTCCTGAGATCATTAGGACCATTATAGACACCAACCAAACTGCCTTCAAGAACTTCCTTTTAAAGAGGCAAAAAGGAAGAAACTGAGAAACAACAATGTGGTTTCATCCATCAGGAGCAGAACAGCTCTTTTGGTGGGCTCAGCCACATAACTTCTCTCTTCCCTTTTGATAAAGCCTCATTTCTTAAAGCTGCTCTTCCAGTCCATCAGTTAGATGTGAAGGCAGCACGCAACTGGTGTCAAGGCTGGCACCACAGGGCTGTCGCTGCTGCAGGGGAGCGACATGGGATGACGTGATGCTGGGCTCAACCACAGAGGAGGGCTTTGCATGAAGGGCTGGTGTCTGCTGGTGTCTGGCTCATGGTGTGCAGCATTCATTTGAATTGAAGACGTGTACAGGAGTCTTCACTCTTGATTAGTGAGAAAAGTGCTCATTGCATTAGGTCAAACTGTGTCCTCGTTTATGTCTGTGAGCCCCACGGGAGCAAACGTGGGTAGCGTGGCCTCGCAGGGTCACGCTGGTCTTTTGTCACCTCGAGAGTGTGTATTGTGTCAATGTGGTGTTTACTGTCTGACTGTATTTTATTCAGGAATCAGTCACGATCAATTTGTTTAACCAAACCCAGTCAGGCTTTCACTACAGAGGGGCAACATTATGAACTGTGGCATCTATAGTCAATGGCACAGATTGTGTTTTGCTGCCTTTCTGCAATAGAGCACCAGTAGCTGCAAAACCAGAGGGCTCAGCACCCTATGGCTCCTGAAAACAAACTTAATACATCTCCTTATCAATGGACAGCAATGATGAACCCTACCTCTATTCCTGATACATCAGTAACATCAATACTGGTCCTGCTGGAGCATAAACGTGCTTTGTGCATGCTCCATAATCTAAAATCTTTTGATGGTTTTGAAAAGCTGGGTAAAATGATTTAGTTTCATTTAAATTCAAGACAGATCTTTAATGTGGTGTTTGCTCATTTAATTCTTCCAGGTATCTGAGATTTCCATTCTGTATTGGTCCAACAAAGGTCTTAAAAATCCACATTTATGTGGTAGGATTTTTCGCTGATAGAACTCCCATAAAATTCATCCCCACCAGCAAGTTTTTCTTATGAGGGTTAGAGCAGTGCTTGCAACACGTACTTCAGGGTTAGGGATTGGCCAGAGGGCAGAGTGATCATAGAATACAAAGGCTGCATAGTTTTCAGTGAGACAAAACGTGTAAAGCTAAACTTCATGCAGAGACCTTTGGTGCAAGCACACATATTTTCTGCTCTCATGGATGTCTAGAAGTGTGTATTTAGCCACGTGGGTTATTAAATACAACTCAGTTAATGGCATTTTGCTCCTTTCCAGAGGTCTCCTATACCACGTTATTTCTTAGTGGCATTTAGGTTTCTTCTTATTATACCAAACACCCTCAAACGTGTGGTGAGATCTCTAGCAGCAGCAAACATGTTGATATGGAGCAAGGGTTCACAAATAAAGCTTCCCAAGGGTTGCATCACAGTGCTGCCTGGGAAGTGTGGGTTTGGTAGCCAGGCAAAACATCCTTGTTCATTGTATTTGCACGTTTACTGTGGGCTTCAGCCACTTTCTTGCAGATTTCAACAGGAATTTCCAACCTTCCCCAAGCTTTTAGCTGATATGCAGTAGGAATCACATTTGTATCTTTCTTGTTTGATCCTTTTAGCCAAACCTAAACTATCTTCAGTTAATTCTAGTCATACTTAGAATAGAGTTGTAATTTTGCTGCTGTTGCCAGGATTGCTTTGGTGTGCCAGCCCTGCTTAGCACAGTGCATAAAGAATGTAGAAAATTCAACTTTTTTACAGTAAAGCCAAAAAATACTTTATTCCTGTTGATGTAATTTCACCATGATTGAATGTACTCTCTTTTTCTTGTAAATGCTTCCTAATTTTGTGCCTAACCCTGTTGTGTTTCAGTCAGAGGATAATTGCAATCAGTTACAAATCTGACAAGTGACAACCATTCTCATTTACTCTAACCCCTGGGTGCTTTTCCAGAGGTCAAAATATACTTCGATTTAAATGGAAGAGAAAGAGATGTTGGAAGCACCAGTTCTTCGTAAGGGCTTTTTACCTGCAGAGGTGGAATTTATTTGATGAACAACAAATAAGAATCACAGATCATTGCAAAGCTGTAGCAATATTGTCTTAACTTTTGAGAAAGGCTTTTCTTAGGACGGGGATTCAAATGGGAGAATTTGGGCTGGGTAAGAACAATAACAAAAATCCACTCCATTTTTGGGAGGAGGCAAAGGAGCGGGACAGCGCTCATGCTTTGGGACAGACTCTTACCAATGTCTCCGATCTCTCCCCACAGCCCTCTACTCGCTGTTTGCTTTGCTGCCTCCTGCGGAGTCCCAGGAATCGCCCTGCTGACACTGGGAGTAAACCCTCTCACCGGGGCCCTGGGAGCCTTCAACATCTTCTTGTACACGTGTTGCTACACACCCATGAAGAGAATGAGCATCGCCAACACTTGGGTAGGAGCTGTCGTTGGGGCCATTCCCCCCGTCATGGGCTGGACAGCAGCTACCGGGAGTCTCGATGCTGGTGAGTATGAAACGGTCGTGCAAGCAGTTGACATTGTTGCCTTAAGGATAACTAAAAAGACCTACTCAAAGGCAGTAAACCTCATTCTTTATGCTTGTTGACCTGACGCTGCTTTGAAAGCAGATCTATTCTGCTGTTTGCAATGCCAAAGTCTTTTACAGTGCGGTACCGTGAGGACCAAATGAGTAGACACGATGGTAGCATTCTCCTTACAGAGCATTTCAGGGGCAAACAGGAGCTGATGAAAGATTGTGTTCTATTGAGTATTTGTTTAGGCCATCTAAAAAAAATAATCTAGAAGGAAAATAGCATCTTTGGGGTTCATATGGAAGAAACTATTGCATAATTTGGGGATTAAAACCACACTCAGTAAGATCCAGCTTCGGGAACTTGCAGCTGGAAGATTCCCAGTTGTGTTTATTAGTGTCTTTCCACAAGCCAGAAAATATCCTAGGAAGATAAATTTATTGGTGTGTTTCTTAATTGCCCAGTTTGAAAGTCTGAAGTTCTAAATGTTCCTTCTCCCCTCCTTGAAAAGCAAATGAAGATTTCTATTTTAGTAACTGTGAACCAGTTTTACATCCCTTGTAAAACACTGATCTCTTCAGCAGCTAAACTCTGACACAATTGGGGCTTGTTCTTCCTGCCAGCTAGAAACTTAAGAATCCAAGTGGCTCCGCATGCTTACATTCTGGAGGAACTAATGAAGTTCAATTAACAGGTCTGTTAAGAATTGTTTTAGCTCATGCTCATCCCACAGCATGGCATATTTAAGTCTTGAATAATACTTTCAACAGCAAGGCTTTTAACCAGGAATTACCAGAACCTGCGCAAAATCCATCCTTCATTTGTGCCATGTACTTCCTATGAAAGTCAGTATGAATTGGCTTGGAGTACTCATGTTCTGATACAGATCTAATTTGCGGCTTGGATGAAAGGTTTTGTGGTGGTTTCTTTTTAATATATACTTCTCCTATACAAACATTCTCTTCTCTGAAAGTTACTTTTATGTTTAGACCTATAAATGGTATGCATGTGTATGTATAGTGTCTCGTGTTAAGGAATGCAGAAGTTATCATTAGAAGCTCTGTAATTCTAAAGAGAACAGAATGAACGATGCATAGACCTTGGATCTTTTGTTTAGGGCTTTCTGTTTGGTTTTGGCACCTCATTGCAGAGTTGATGTTAGAACCTTGTGTTCTAACATCGTGTGCCTGTGCTTCACCTGTGAAGTCCAGCCTGGAGGAGCAGGAGTGAAAAGCCCTAATCTCACCAGTGCCCTTGCTGTAGAGGGCACCCTGTGTGTTCAGGTTTTCACCCCTGGTTTTAAAATGGCGGGTAAACTGGTGCAGTTGAAGCCCAGCACATTAAAGTAAACTGGCACTGATTTTCATTGTCTTCAATTTGTCAAGTTACCACTTGCGCTTGGAGACCTGCTTTGCAAGGAACTTTAACTATCCCTGTACAGCAGTAGGGCAGGCAGCAGACAGCACCACTGGTGTCCCAAGTAAGTTCTTCCTCTCTAATTTGCAACTGAGTTGTGGTTATGTGTCCCTCTGCCAGCTCTAGAGGGGATAATCCCTGGTAGCGATGCCATCAGTGGAAGATGATGACTTTAAACCACTTTGCCAGAACATGATGGTCTGCGCTGCTGTGTAACTCGGTGTTGTATTGTTTGCTCTGGGTAGAGCTAAAACTCTGCGGTCACCTCCCAGTGGATGTCAGTGAGCCCAGGCAGCTTGTTTAATAGGGAAAGAAATGTTATTGAGTTGCTACTGATCTTTGTAATGAAGCATACCTGGGGAGAGTCCTGAAAATGGTGACCTGGATGTCATATTTAGTGCATTTTAGTATTAAAAAACAAAACTAAAAATCACACGCAAGTTCATTTAAAAAGAGAGAAATAGAAGAAAAGGATTGCATTGTAGACTGTGATTTGTCCTGAGAAGCTGTGGCTGCCCCATCCCAGGAAGTATTCAGGGCCAGTTTGGATGGGGTTTGGAGCAGCCTGATCTAGTGGAAGGTGACCCTGCCCATGGGAGGGGGTTGGAACTGGTCTCTTCCAGCCCAAACCATTCTACGATTCCATGATTTTCAGTGTTAAACTTTTTACTGTTACAGACAAGAAGAGTTTTCAAACCTGGCAGCATCAGGCACACGCACAGTACAAGCGTGCGTCCGCATGGCGACGTGCAGACCTGCATCCCTCCTTTAACCAGCCAACCCACAGTTGTTGAACTCATTAATAATGTGTAATTAGCTTGGAGACTTAACCTAGTTTTCAGTAGAGGTGTGAAAATGCATTTGCACCTCGTTTTAAAAAAAAAGGAAAATCATTTCACTCAATAACAAAGAGGAATGTGAAGGGAGGAAGGCAGGAAACTAATGAGAAGGAAGGTTCCCACCGCTTAACTGGTGGCTTTTTGAGTTTACATTTTCCTGTGGATTTTCACTCCTTGTAATCTTCTCACAGCAGCCACATTGTTGTACATGTTGCTGTTGTAGGGAAAACAATACTTGAGTGTAGACCCTTTATTAGCATTTGAGGGGGGGTAACCAAGTGTTACACTGTATTGTGTGGTACCCTGGGACAGCCATGTCTGCACCCCTCCGTCATGTCAGGAGCTCCATAACCTCACCGGTGCCGTTCATGGACACTGATGTGAGCTGCTCGTGGCTGTTTGAGTTGCACAGGACAAGGGGGAATGGCTTTAACCTACCCGAGGGGAGATTGAGATGAGCTCTTAGGCAGAAGCTGTTCCCTGTGAGGGTGCTGAGGCGCTGGCACAGGGTGCCCGGAGAAGCTGTGGCTGCCCCATCCCTGGCAGTGTTCAAGGCCAGGTTGGACAGGGCTTGGAGCAAGCTGCTCTAATGGAAGGTGTCCCTGCCTGTGGCAGGGGGTTGGGACTGGGTAAGCTTTAAGGCCTCTTCCAACCCAAACCAGTCTGGGATTCTGTGATTCGTAGTGTCCTATTCCAGAGGCAGTAACAAAGTGTCTCAGATTGGAGCTGCCTTGTTCTAATTTGTCCTTATTTGTTTAGAACTTTATTTCAAAGATGAATACTTTGTCAGTTTCTTGTACAAGAAACAAGAACCAAATATCACATCTTTGCAGATAAACATCTGGGACCCTTGTATTTCTAGTGATGCAAATAGTTGCTGGTGTTTCTTACACAACACATCTTTTGCAGCTCTGACAGTGATGCCCAGTGATGCTTGCTTCTGTTTCTACCCCTGGTAGGTAACTTTAATTCTATGCTCTTAAACACCCTGCCCCAACCCTGGATTTTCTGCCAACGTGATTTAGGGAAAACCTCACATTTCAAAAGGGAAAGATAAGGTTATCTCTGGGAAGATGTGGAATTCTTTGTTGTGGGGTTGGGGTGTGTGTGTGTTGTTTTTTAATGGCAGCTGTTTGAAACTGATGAAAGATCAGGAATGTTAACATTTCCTCGCTGGGGGAGCCGAGTGCAGGTGAGATGGTCAAAGGTGCATGATAAATGTAATTTATCAAGTGGATATCGCTGCCACGTATCTGGTATATTTATGCAGAACTTAACTGTCAGGCTGTGATTTGCAGCAACACGTTTGCTTCCTGGAAGGCTGATTTTGTGGCTCCTTTGTGGTGCTATTTATTTCTGAAGGGATTTGTTTCTGTAGTAGATCTAGACACCCTCAAATTGTTTCTCCTGACTTTACAAAGGAAGGACTAGCAGGGAAATCATGAAAAACGCTTAAAGCCTTATACTGACAGACAGGAGAAAGAGGCAGAGCTTGGCAGCATGTCCTGTTCTGTGCTGGATCCTCCTCCTGCACAGGATCCATGTACAGGAGAGCTCCAGGCTGTGCCACGCTGCAGTTGAGCCTGTGCACAGGCGTCTTTGGGAAGTAACAGAGCTGTTTATTTTGGTATGTGAGAGGCACAACGTGTGCGTGCTCCCAATTACTCTTCTGTTGCTGGGCTCTCCCCAGCCTAATGCTGCAGCTTGCTTGTTGGGGATGTTTGCTGTCATTTTAAGCTTGTTATTTGTAGTTAGCAGAAGAACTGAGTCCGGGGTAAATGTTTCCAAGTGCCATAGTCCATGTTTTGCCTTAGACGTGTTGCACTTTTTCCTCCGACCTTCCTGTGCTGATGCACCAAAGGTTCAATCCCAGCCAACAAGCAGTATCGGTGTCTTAGAGCAGAGCAATTCAGTGCCACATTGTCCATACAAACCACCCAGTTAGATGGAAGTGACAAGCAGGGGTCCTCAACATAATGTGCTTATCAGTTAAGGGGATTTATTCTGAGTAGGTGGCAATGGCGTAGCAGATAACAAGCCTGACACTAGAGCAGACATTACAGACCCGTGGTGGCCTAGGAGCCCTAGGTATTACTGCACCAAAGAATGTTTATCTCAAGAGACTATTTAGTTTATCTCAGATGCTCCACTTCTGGTCTCGCTTTCCTGCAAGACATCTTGTACTGATTTTCATTCATTTTCAGAAATTTAAATAATTCCTGGGGCTATGGAATTTATAGACTTGGGTATCAGTTGTAATCATGTGGAGGCTGATTTTTAAATTGCCTTTACTTTGTAATTCAAATTGTGTTGTATGGTAGACATTAATTATGTCAGCCAACATCTATTTACAAATGGGGATTTAAAAACGGGCAGTTCTTATCAGCTAGCGATGTTTGGCAGATGGATGGTTTCAGTAACAATAAGAAAGAGAATAGGGGTGAGGGGGGGCTGTATCCAACCTGTCAATGGCTGGAGCCTCTCGTATCTTCCCTGGTGTAGCTCTTGTCTGCCAGGAGCAGGGAGAGCAAAGCAGCAGCTTAATTGCATGCAAAGTGAGCTTGGAGATCTTTGTGTCCCGTGTCCCTTCCAGCTAAGCACTTTGAGCTTTAAAGCCCCTTGATGCGGGAGCAGGTCTGGGAGCCCCCGGCCTCTGTCCTGCAGCAGGAGCAGAGGAGGCTGCAGCTCTAAACTCCCTCCAGGAAACTCAGCTTTTGGGGTTTCACTTCTCAGATGAAAGACAGCAGAATTCGTGGTCTGTCGCAGAGGAAGCAGAGATACTCATGTCACTGACATATGAGAATTAGAAGCTGGGAGCCCAGGAGTGTGCTTTGTGGGGGTAAAAACCAAGACAGGGGACAGTACTGAAGTAAGCAGCTGGTCTGAATTCAGGACAGAAGCCAGTGGGCTATTTTTCTTTTCCCCTTTCCATCTTCATAAGGGACAATAAAACGGCAGTTTCAGTGCTGGAGCACCTAGGGACCAGCCCCATGAATTCACAAGCAGCGTGTCCATACCCAGTTCTCTACCCCATGCATGGCTGTTGCAGCATCACGAGATGGGGCTGAGTGGCAGCCCCAGGGTGTGGGACACAACACACACAGGAGGAGCGCCGCAGGGGTCTCTGCAGCAGAGACTCCCACCCTCAGGCTACATGGGAGCCCCAGAGGAGCCTGGAAGAGGTGGTTGAGGAGGAAGGTCAGCGTGGCTCTGCAGGTTTGCAGTGCTCTGGTCCTTTGGCAGAGGTGGTTGAGGAGGAAGGTCAGCGTGGCTCTGCAGGTTTGCAGTGCTCTGGTCCTTTGGCAGAGGTGGTTGAGGAGGAAGGTCAGCGTGGCTCTGCAGGTTTGCAGTGCTCTGGTCCTTTGGCAGAGGTGGTTGAGGAGGAAGGTCGGCATGGCTCTGCAGGTTTGCAGTGCTCTGGTCCTTTGGCAGAGGTGGTTGAGGAGGAAGGTCGGCATGGCTCTGCAGGTTTGCAGTGCTCTGGTCCTTTGGCAGAGGTGGTTGAGGAGGAAGGTCGGCATGGCTCTGCAGGTTTGCAGTGCTCTGGTCCTTTGGCAGAGGTGGTTGAGGAGGAAGGTCAGCGTGGCTCTGCAGGTTTGCAGTGCTCTGGTCCTTTGGCAGAGGTGGTTGAGGAGGAAGGTCAGCGTGGCTCTGCAGGTTTGCAGTGCTCTGGTTCTTTGGCAAACACTTCCTGAAGGTACGGTCTGTGCAAAGGTTGTATTTCCATCTTACCCAACAGGCTCACTTTTCTTATGGCATCTGTTGCTGGGGTTACCTAAGATTAATTATGTACAGTGTTGTTGTTTTACTCAGCCTTGTCTGTGTAATGAGGGGTGTTTCCCTGTGAGGCTTTCGGCTATAATAACCTGTTGTGTGTCACACAAAAAGTGTGCCTGCCTGTGTGTGTCCATATGCACACAGCTTTTCTCTGCATGGCAAGTGTACCCGGGGACATCTGCTTTCCTCCCATTGAAGGCAATGGCCAGGAACACTCCCTCAAGGTGCAGAACCCCACTGCCAACTTCATTTCCCATTCCTGGTGGACACTGAGGATCGTCCTTTTGTTTTGCAGACAAGCCGTACGCATGGCCAACATCCCTTCCCTTTATGTGCTGAGCAGAGGAGTCTATCGCAGCCCCTGTTCCACAAGCCTTTTGTGCCATCCCTCAAAAGAAACAGCTATTGAAACCCATGACCATGAAGCTTTTGAGTTTCACAGTGTTCTCCTCCTCGCCCTTGGTTTACATGACCGTGTAACCTTGAAGGCACGCAGTCAGGGCTGTGCGTGCCCGCACTGACAGCCGGGACCATTGTTTGCAGCCCAGAGACCTTGTGCAAAGCTTTAGCAGTGATACTTTCCCTTTTTTCCTTCTCAAGGCTGCTTGGCCACTCACACAGCATCCGAAACAAGTGGTAGCATCTGCTTTT
The DNA here is from genome assembly GCA_039720435.1 of Amazona ochrocephala. Classification (NCBI taxonomy): domain Eukaryota; kingdom Metazoa; phylum Chordata; class Aves; order Psittaciformes; family Psittacidae; genus Amazona; species Amazona ochrocephala. The sequence goes on from CM077879.1 coordinate 87,805,618, forward strand.
GTTTTCCAGTGGAAGCAGAAGTGCCAGTTGTTGTCTTGCTTGTGATGCTAATATAGGAAATGCCGCAGTGGCAAAATAGAAGCGAACTACATCAGTTTGGTTAAGGTTAGTGACTAGAAAATTCCTAAGCATCTTTGTGTTTGAGAAAGCTTCATAATCACTAATTAAGGTGTAAATTTTGTAGAGCTGATCCCTTTTCTACCTCCAAAGACAATAGAAAAAGTTAAATACTAGGTGGCTTTTTTCCTCAGGAGTGATTGTGCCAGGGCAGTATCATATAATCCCGGACTGGTTTGGGTTGGAAGGGACCTTAAAGCTCATCCAGTTCCAACCGCCTGTCACAGGCGGGGACACCTTCCATTAGAGCAGGTTGCTCCAAGCCCCATCCAACCTGGCCTTGAGCACTGCCAGGGATGGGGCAGCCACAACACCTTGAGCACTTGTCAGTCAGAGGCCAGTTGATCTCCTCTAACAGTCATTTTCCATCACCAGAACAAGGAGAGGCAGCAATTTTTGCCCCTTCCAGCTCCCCTTCACAAGCAGAAATTGCCACTGCCAGCTTAATAAACCAGTCCTTATGTATCAGGGCACTACATCTGTGTTATGGATGTGACTCCAAACCACTGTGAGTGTTTGTACCAGCTCCCGTATATAATCCTTTGGGTGTTCAGTATCACATTAAATCTGCAGTGAGCAGCAAGGCTTTGACAAGGGTTCAGAATCTTTACCCCCATAATTGCTTCATAGTTAGAAATCTTGATTTTCTGTGTTGAGCTTGTGAACGAGCACAAAAGAAAAGATAGACAATAAAAGCTCTGGGGATGTATCCCGTACATTTCCTGCAAGCATAACATCCTGTAAAAGCCACGCAGGACCACAGTGAGGAGGTTTGGCCTGGTTACGTTGGCTTTCCTGTGGAAAAGGTGAAAAATGTGGCCTGAGACAGCGTGGCTGCTCACAAGCAGGTGGATACAGCTGGACGAAGTCAAGTCTCTGAGCTGTAATCTACCTTGTCTGGATTAAAGAGGAGAAATTTGTTCAACATCTTTTAAGGGAGGAGAGCCAGTTGTGTGCTATCAAGTAAAACGGTGTGTGGTTGTTTCCTGACTCTGAGCCATTAAAAGGCTGAGCTTAGGCTACCAAAGCCTTCCCCTCCTGACAGCAGCCAAACGCATAGCAGTTTCCTAGAGACAAAAGGCCGGTGCTTTCCTCTTCCTAAGTCAGGAGCTACCAAGGTCTGGAAATGATTTTAAAATTCCTTCACATTATTCAAGGCAGAAGAATTACTAAAATTATGCTTTAAGCAAAACAGCATTCTTGGGTTGCCAAGGCAGTAAACACCAGCTTTGGGAAATGCAGTAAGATTTCAACATCTGTTTTGGAGCTGATATTTTAACCATTCCATGTTTATTTTAATGCCTGCTTGGCCTCTTCCCAGTTGTACATATGCAGACCAAAGCAAAGACAGAAGGAGCGAGTCCGTTCTTGAATTGATGCTGTTATAGATCAGCTCCCCCCTCCTTATTCCTTTGTTTTATTAAGTTTGTCCTGTCTAGAGCTTGAACGTGATAGGAGAGGTTTGCAGGACACTGTGTAGAGGGAAGGCACTGTATGTTGTCTAAAGAACAATGAGAAGGATAAGAAGAGAGAATTCAAGTTGCTCATCTCCAGTGTGTTTTCAGGAACATGATGCTGATACAGCAGTCTCTGTAGATAACCTTGGATGTGTTTGCCTTGACTTGTGCAGACAGGCACATCTTCATCTGCCTGCCGGGGCTGGTTGGGCTCCAGCTTGCCCTGCTCAGGAGCCTTGTACTCCACCAACACACGCTGCGCTCCATCCTGCACCCTCTTGTAGCCAAGGTCTTTTTCTGCCCTGGAAGAACTGGCCTTCAGGAAGTTTCTGGAGAGTTTCAATTGGATCATCCCAAACTATCACATCTTATTTAAGGCAGACAGCTGAAATGATTCAGCTACTGCCCTGTGTGCCAACTGCACAGTGCATGAGGCCCTTTGATGATGAAAGATATTGCTAGCATGAAAGAGGCATATTTCAAATTGCTGCTTTAGAGAGTGGCACCCTCAGAACAAGACAGTCGAGCAGGATCCAAACATTACTTCTGCCCTTTCGTGGATGAGAAAATAGGTTTGCAGTCCTCAGGGTGCTTTATGTGAATGAAATGGTTTTCTTAGAATGATGCTACGGGCATGATTTCTGTTGGCACTGATAGCTCGGCAGCTGAGTGTGCCAACTCCTTCTAGAGTAGGTGATGTATAGACTTGAACAGACTCTGCACCTTTTCCAGGACATTGGAAGTCTGGGGGACTTATATTAGGGTCTGGAGCTTTTTGTCCCTGTGTTACTGATCCCAGTGCAAAACCAGGATGAAAGGACAAGAAGCTGTTGCTACCTGATTGCTCTGCTCTCCTCCCCATGTGTTATCAAGTGGTCAGAGCTCACAGCCTGCAAGAGCTTACACCCTAAAAAACACCTTGAAGTTCCCTGCTCTTAGGTGCTCTTCTTAGCAGAGAGGCCAAAGACTCAATGGGGTCAGGCACTGGCACTGCTCCCTCACCTGAGATTTGGACCATCCAGCAAAGGAGGGCATCATGAATTGCTTTAAAGGGAATAAAAGGTGAAAATTAATCAAATTTTAGAGGTGCCACATGGTTTCCTTGACACCACGAGAAGCATAACTTCATCGGGGGATGCTTCTTGCTCTTGTAATTGTGAAAATCAGACTGTCAGCTCCTGTGGTTTGCAAGCCCAGAATCACTTAGTTGCTTTTGGAAGTCTCATCTCATAATTATTTCCAAGTCCTACCCAAGTTTATTGAAGCTTAAATCATCTTGCCAAGCAATTTCCAAATGACTCTGGAATTTAGTGTCGTGTTTGTTTTAGGAAAAGTGCAATTTATAAACCTTTAGTGTTTCACAGGGTAAAAATACATCTGCAGAGAGGAGGAACCATTTTCTACCTTCTTGACATTTTGGCTTTATCTTAGATATTAAAATAAAAGTCTCAGCTTGTTCTTGTTTATTAAAAAGAAGCTCTATTACTATTTAAATACTTCTAAAAGAATTTAAGAAAAGAAATAATAGCTTAACCTTAAAATGCATGATGAACAGTAAAACCTGTTCTTTATCTTTAACTCTGTGGATGTCATAAGGCCTACCTGGTTCTCTGCAACCCTGTAACTTCGAAGATGGTTTAAACTAGTACAAAGTGATTAAACAATAGGAAATCAGCAAGAAAACATTTATACCTATTTTTCACACCATAGTAAAAGAATACTGGAGACCTGCATCCTGTTTGCCTAAATAGACTTCATTTCTTTCCCAAATCAAACAGGACTTGGCTGCCAAGTTACCAGGATTTGTAAGTGTCCGCTTGTGGCTGTCCCAGGTACTCACACTTGGAGAAGTGAAGAGTTTGGAAGTGGTCATAAATGGGCTAAACTCGCAGCTATTAAAAATCTGGCCAAAAAGGCCAAAGAGTTTGGGATATCCACAAGCCAGGTACTTGTTTTCTTGCAATTCATCAAAACAAATCCTGACCAGGAGCAGGGTGAGTGGATGTTGTGCCAATCTTAATCCAGGTGGATTCCTCATGTTCTACTGCCTTTGCTCTGAAATAATCCAGTCCCTTGCACTCTGGGTGGGATCCATTTTATTCCTCACCAGTTTAGGAGTAAAGGTCTTGACATCTAGCTATTGCTTGTTGTGTAAGTAGCCTGAGCTCTGCCTGGGCATCAGGCCAGGTTGGACAGGGCTTGAAGCAACCTGGTCTAGTGGAAGGTTGGAACTGGGTGAGCTTTAAGTTCATCAGTTCTTTCCAACCCAGATCAGTCTGTGATACTATGATTCTATGATTTCTTATCTGTCTGCCTGCACTCAGGTTTCCACGTGCAGCAGAGGAGCTGAGGAAGGCCAAGATCTGCAGCAGCCCTGGGTGCTGGCTGTCTCTTGCTCTGCTCTGATAACCAGCTTTGTTTTCGCAGCCTCCGTGCCAGCTCCAGTTGTTATGGCTGTGAATGACCTCGTCTGGTGCTCACTTCATTATAAACTCTGTAGAGGAAAATGAGATTTGCATTGATTAGACTGAGTTCCCAAACTGTCGGGAACTGCACAGAAGCAGCAGAGCAGACTGTGCTATGTTGAACCAGGTTTGTCTCCAGAGTTAGTCTCGCTGTAATATTGCTTAAAAGCACTGCTGACTTAATTATGACACAGTTAACATTCATCTAGTAATTAGTGAGTGTTACAGTGTCTGCTCTGGGTTTGACAGGATTCCTACTGTGAGCTCGTTTGATGCTGAATTGTACTGTACCATGTGCTGTGCTTTGCAAGTCATCAGTCTTACGTGACACTTAAAGATCTCTGACAAGCTGACAGTCTCAGCCTGGCCAGGGGAAATTGAGGGATAGCCAGGGCACATGGGAACTAACAGAAAGACCGGGTCAGTTAAAATCCTCATAATGGGCTATTAAATTGTTTTACTGTTGAGTTTCTCTGTAAAATATCAATTATCTCAATGGTTGTAATGTAACCAAAGTAATTAAATTCCAAAGGCTTGCATGTAAAAACCAGAGCTTTGTAAATGGGAATCCAGCCCCAAGTAGTTTAGTTGGTCTGTGTTTAGAAGTTTCTCCAGATGACTTCTTTTTTCATTTTAATGGTGTTATAGTTAGAGAACTGCTAAAGACGTTTGTGTGTTTGAGGTTTAGGCTGTGTTTTGAGCTTGGCTGCACACAACATTTGAACAATTGAATAAGCAAAGCCCGCATTACAGCCGAAACACAGGGACGCAGCACATGCCAGATGAAAAGCCGGCTTGTCCATAGCCGTGGGAAGCAGGGACAGCCTCTGGATCCTGGCCGTGGCTCCTCAGCGGGTGGATAATTGTAGGTTACCTTGCCCTAAGTGACAAGTTAATGTGTCTAAAGTGCTTCAGATGTGAAACTTGAAATAGTATGATCCTAGGTTTATCACGTGCAGGATCTTTCCTCAAGTACTGTGCTTAAGAAGACAAGGAAAAAGCTATAGGATGACATGCTCCAAGAGCATATTCCCCATTGCTTCTCCTGATATAGGGAGTGTTTCTCCTTGATTCAGTTTTATTTCAGAAGAGCTACTCCCTCGGCTTTCCACAGAACTGAATCAAATGCTATTTTATTAGGACCAAAATGACATTTGTTGCCATGATTTTCTGAAATCAGTGGTAATTTTGGGTGCACCATTGTGAACCTTCTTAAAGGTTCCGATTTAGAGAACGGGCAAAGCATCCACAGTCTGAAAGTCAACTTCAGTAGGATTGAATGACAGGATTTGCAAGTGATTCCAGGAAATTACCTGGGATTCATAGCAGGCAATGTCGTTCTGAAATCTGTATGCGCAGTATAGGAGGGTCTATCTCCATGCTTCATATAATCAACTTTCAGAGGCAGGTACTCAGCTCATGGAGTATTTGTTAATGGTGGGTCTTTTATACCACTGCTGGATCTTATGAGCAACTGGAAAACCTGCATTAAGTGTGATGGACCATTCCTTCACTGGTTGATAAATTAGGGCAAAAAAAGAGGCTTTTTTGCAAACTTAGATTATTGTAATTTGCATGATACCACCAGTGTAAGCTGTGCTGTTTAAGACAAGAACTAGACATGCCCCAAGGAATGTACAGCCAGAGAGATGTGAGCCATGAAGCAGTTCAAAGGAGACAGGGACTCGGTCTTTGTTAGAGCATTTGGGAAAGAACTGAAATACATTAACCTGTGTGCAGATAAGTGTTGCTCTTTCTGTTTCTATCAAGTCATTAAGAGAATGACTGAGAAGTAGTTTCCATAGAGAATGAGCTCATGGAGACAGGGAGATGCAAAGAAAGTGTTAATGCTGAGCAGAGTGTTTGGGAGCTCAGGAAACAAAAGGAAAATCCAGGAACGCTCATAATGTGCAACAGCCTTGGGGGATTTTTTATGTCTTCAGACAAAATTAGTGCAGGGAGTTTAGTCTGAAGGCCTCTTTGAAATCAGCATATGAGGTGCTTCTGCCTCGATAAGCCCTGTACCATGTCTCAAGGATAACTGGAGAACATGTGGTGTTCCCATAGTTCTTTATTAAATGTAGAAGGAGCTAATCGGTGTGAGTAGAATTACTTGGGCAAACTACTGAGAGGTTCCTGCAATGGGTTTGAAGGAATAGAAGTTCATCGTCTTTGTCACCTCATTAGCAGTTCCTGGTGACCCGGGTGCTCCAGTGCCCTGAGCAGTTCCTCACTCCTCCCTCACACATAGGCTTAGCCTTGCTCTGGGCTACACAGTGCTGGTATTTCCCCAGTTCTCAGGAGGAAGCAGCTCATCCTCATTTTCTGCTCTCATGGAGCAGGGCTGCCTGGTTCTGACAACGTGGCACTGCTCTGCACATTGGCTTTGTTCTTCTCTGGATGCACCAACTTAGGAGCCCGGGAGGAAAAGGTAGAGGCTCCCAGGAAAACAATCCCTTGCCCAACTTTGCTTCATTTCCATCAGTCTTCCCTCAGGTAGAGACCGAATTGGTGCAGAACCCAATTAGCAATGGTTTGTTAGGAGGAAGTGACTTGTTGAAATGCTTTTCAAATTAAGTGCTCTGAAAACAGCAGAACCACCATGTGCAACCCTATGTAAATGCTGTTAAGAACAGAACACATCTTACCTGACAGAGCAAGCCTCGTCTTCTGCACAGGTTCGTAGTGCTGCTCTTCTGTATGGGCTGAGCTCTTTCTCTTGCAGTGTCCCTCTAACGCACCTTCCCTTCTCTCTCCCACTGCAGGTGCATTGCTGTTAGGAGGAATCCTCTACTCCTGGCAGTTTCCTCACTTCAATGCCCTGAGCTGGGGTCTGCGGGAAGATTACTCCCGGGGAGGATACTGCATGATGTCCGTCACCCACCCAGGGCTGTGCAGGCGGGTGGCTCTGCGCCACTGCTTGGCCTTAATCGGACTCTCAACAGTGGCTCCTGTTCTCGACATCACTACGTGGACTTTCCCCATCATTTCGCTCCCTATCAACCTCTACATCTCCTACCTCGCCTTCCGGTTCTACAGGGATGCAGACCGCAGCAGCTCCAGGAAGCTCTTCTTCTGCAGCCTGTGGCATTTGCCAATGCTGCTGCTCGTCATGTTCACGTGCAAGAAATCGTTCCTAGAGAAGGAAGACAAAGGCGATCTGCTCGGTGAAGGTCATGGGAGGGTGATGGAAATCAGATTGCCTTAAATGTCAATTACTTGTTGTCCTTGTGACACATCAGGTAGTGTATTTTAGTGATTGCAAGGGGGAAACCTGTGGGGATCTGCTTGAAGAAGACTCATTTATGCCTGGTGACCACTTCATGTGATAACTTTCTGTTTTCTTCTGAAAGGGAATAGACAGGAGAGCTTAACGCATTCACGGGCCTCAGGCCCATTCTCTCATCACGGGTTATGATTTAGCCGATGTCAGAAGCACATCACTTTGGAATGGCCTTCCAAAGCCTCCATGAGTCATGGTCTCTCATCTCGTGGGTAGGTTTTCACTTAGCAAGTCACAATGCGCACACTAACGGCCAGCACTGGCAGCCTTGGCAAAGCCATCAGGCAGCGACACATGAATGATTACCCCTGCTTCCCAAGCATCTTTTCCAGATTCAGCTTTGAGGCACGTGGTGTGTTGGGCAAACTCTTCTTGTCTCAATCTGTGCCATCCCCACTCTGATATTACATGGAAGCCTTCAGTTCCTGAGGCTTTTCGGTTACTTTGCCCAAGGTTCCCATTCACCCCAGCAGACGTAGCTTTCATACAGCTGGCACAATGCTAACTGAGTAAAGAAAACTCTCAGCACACCACACATCAGTATTTGACCAGCCTCCAGATAAAACAGCTCTTCTCTGACCTATTCCTTTAACACACTCTGAGCCATTCTGCTGTACATCCATCACAAGGAATTTCGGACTCACATGTGGTTTTATGTCATTGGAGTTTGAGGTCTGTGTGTCAGATGTTCAGCTGGTAAAAATGCCCATTACTGTTTATGTCAGTGAAGCTTTGAAAAGGTGTAGGAGGTGAGAACCAGATCTGAGAGTCTGATAGTTTGAAGGCTTTTCTATGCTGATGTGTCGTGTGCCAGCCCACTCAGCCTCAGTGTCCTTGGATGAGCTCTGGACTTGCATCAAGAGTTTGAATTGTGTTCAGTATCCCACTGCGGTGGCTTAGAAAGAAGGCTTCACTGTGAGGGTATGTAATTGGTAAGGAAACATATTTTACAGGAAAAAAGCTGGGGTTTTTAACCTAATATTAAAATGTTCAAATTGCTGATGCAGCCAGTCTCTCCAAAGCAATTAATGTGGATGGTCTCACTAAGAAATGCATTATCTTTGTTAACTGATACACTGAAGAACGTTTCTAGCCACACTTGAATGTGCTTGTGATCCCAGCACAGGGCTGTGGCTCACCCTCAGCCTACCTGGGGCTGGCTGTGCCCTGCTGGGATGCTTCCAAGCACAGTAGCACCCAGGGTAGACAAAGACTGTGTTATTGTGGTAGTTAATGCCTGTTATGACTTGATGTGTTTTCACGCCAAGATTTCTTTCCCATGTGGAGAGGGACTGGGCAGCACGGCCGTGCATCAATCCAAAGATACAGCAACAGGAGACACTGTCTCTCATCTGATCCTGAATAAGGAAGCGTCACAAATCTGCCACCACGTGCGTATCACACAGACATAAAACTTTCACTGCCTGCTTTCACAATGCACCACACCAGCGTCTGGTCTCGGTAGTGCCAGTGTGCATCAGGAGCGACATGCTTAACCTCTGCTGCACTGGTGGAGGTGCTCCAGGAGCAGAGCCACCTCTTTGACATGGCTCTTAAGTCAGCCACAAGGTTTTGTGCCTCTCTCAAGTGATTGCAGATGACAGGATTGAGTTCCCTCTTGCTGTGTGTCTGTTGTACTCGAGTTACTGCGGGCAGCACTTGGTAGAAATGTCTGGAAACTGTGCAACTCCTGAATTTGTTTTAGAACTGCATCCAATCTTCTCTGCAATAAAGTACATACTGTACAAAACAAGAGAGATGAATGCTCCAGATCTGTTCTGAACAGTTCACGTACTGAAACTCTGGTTAATTACAAAGGTATTTGATAGTTTTGTGGCATTTCTTGCAGCAACAATATTCCTCTTGGTCACTGCAAGAGCAAAGCGAGCTTGTGCAATCCTGGTTTCTTGTGCAAAAAGCACTCTGAAGCCAGGCTGCATGGGAGGGGAAAGGGTTTGTGCAAAGCCAAAGAATTTGGTCAACCTTTAGCTAGGAGGGGAACCTGAAAAGAGCCGATGGCTCCCAGAACCCACAGCTTTTGCTCCCAGAGGCAGCGAGTTGTGCTGAGGCAGGAGGGTTGTGGTTTTCTCCTTAGTCATTACAGAGCCAGGCTTCAGGGCGGCCTGTCAGTGCTGTCCTGACAAACTCACCTCTGATGAGAGGTCCCAAGGACATGCCTGTGGTTTCATGTTGAGGAGCACTCATCTTCATTTCTTAGGCCTTAATGTGTGACATTTGCGGGGTTTAGGGCTAGACAGGAGCTTTATAATCATCACTGAGTGCCTGCCAAGTGCAGGTCACCGGGTTTCACCAGCATCTCCACACCCAGTCTGTTTGGCAGGAGAGAAAGCCTGGGTTTAGAATGGGTGGATGTGGGATTTAAAGGTAAGAATTACCTTATTTTGTTGAAAGAAGCTTTTTTTCACCCAGGTGTTCTCTGTTTTGGTACCAAATGTGTCAGGTATGAATGAAAGCATCTGCTGTCATCTTCCACCTTTAGGAATTGTTGCTGGTGCATGTGCTTTGGAAATAAGAACATTGCCAAACTGAGATCTTGGTGGCCAGTGCCAGTGTGGAAACAAAACAAATGAATCTCCTGTCCTCATCCAGGGGTGTTTGTGGTCGCTGTTGTCCTACATGGAGGATTAATGTCAGCCATCCCCACTCCAGCACTATTGCTGCCCAAGTCGTGCAGGTGAGGTGCACTGAAGTGTCTTGATGTGGTCACTTTGCACAACTGGGAGTGAAACTTGGGCAAGCGTCGGGCTTTGCAGGGCTCCTTGAATCTGAAACAGCAGTTCCTGTGTAGAATTGCAGTGTTTTGTTTCCATATTCCGTTTGGAGAGCTTGAATATAGGTTAGTTGTCATCCTATTATCCTGGTTACTCAGGATCTCCCCATGAGATGGTCCCATCCATGTGCTGCTGTGACAGCGGGCAGCTGTACACCAACAGAAGCCTGTACTGAAGCTCACAGAGGAATATGAGCAGTACCTTGAGAATGAAGCTGGTTTTTGGTCTGTTTGGACTTAAAATCTTTTGTGTGGTTTTGTGGATAAAACAGCAGCCCTGAGGCTCAGGGGATGTTCATTCTTTCCAGATCTCTTCTGAAGAAATGCACTCCATCCGTAAAATAGGGTTGATGATGTTTCACCTTGTTGGACAAGTGAGCAGCCCATGGGTTTTTGTCAGCCCATACCCCCTTCTTCCCTGTGGCTCTGTAAAGAGAGCACTGGGTAATGGTTTGAGGAGCATTGCAGTGAGCTGGCGCTGGATTAGCAACGTGCTCTAGTGGAAGGTGTCCCTGCCTGTGGCAGGGGGTTGGAACTGGGTGAGCTTTAAGGTCCCTTCAACCCAAAGCAGTGACTCTATGATTCCCTCTGCATCTCTTCTCTGCTCTGACCATCAAATCATTTAATCTCAGCACAGCACTTTGCAGGACAGTGCAGGGAGCTGAGCCATGAGATGCTGAGTTGCCCCAAGCTCTTCCAGGAGCCCCACGTCCTGTGGGAAGCACCATGGCAGCATCCCAGCGAGCTGGGCAGTTGGTGGGGCTCAGCGCTTTGTTCAGCATGAATGAGGAAACCCAATCCCCACGCACACAGCTCTTTCCCTTCTCGTTTCCCCCACTGGGCTTTGGTTTTTTCTCGCTTCCTGTATCAATCTCCGATATAATCTGCCCCAGCAGAGTAACACATTCACACTCCTCTGGCTCCAGCAGTGTTTCCCACTCAGCCAGGCCACGGCATTTTGAGGCTTTACACAAAACACACACGTCCTTTTCAGTCCTGATGGTCCCAGGAGAGTGGGAATGGAAACAGAGTGATACTATTAGAAATCATTATCATTACAGATAGAAAGCATGTTGTCCTGGTTGCTCTCCAGAGGTGATTAGATATCCATCCCCCCTTCCTTGGAAATACACGCTGCCTACAGAACACTTTGCTTTTAAAACAGAACTATCAGCACTGTTTTCTTACCAAGCAGCTCTGCTGGAGGTGGTAACACTAGACGCTCCATTGCAGGCTGTCCCCAGTGGCATTTCTAGTCATGATATTTCCTAACCAGGCAAAGAGCTGGCCCCAGCAAGGGATGCAGGATGCTGTTTGTGCTGGTGGCATGGCTTTGAGTAGGTTGGTTGCCTCTTGGTGCTGCTGTTTCTTCTTCCAGTCAAGGAGAAGGTTGGCCCTGCAGAGCAAGGCTTGTCCCCTGTAAGTGCATGTCCAGCACTTGGCCCTGCCAAAGGGAGCTCCTCTGGTTCTAATATGCATCATCTCCCGAACAGCATGTTGTTAGTTCAGGGATCAAGGATAACAACTGAGTTGTGGGGTCAGAGGTGTCGCAGAAGGTCAGACCTTCCTCTGTGAGAGTCCTTCAGACTGTGACTTACTGGATGCTTCCATTGATGGCTTTTAGTCCCCTCTGAAATAAATGTACTACAGGCTTTTAGGGCTTCAACACAACATTTAGCAAGCTTTGGAGCTGCCTTCCCAATCCCTCTGTCAACTGAGCTTGCAGTATTGAACGTGAGACAGTTGCTGTGCTGTTAGCACTTGCATGCTCTGGATTGCCTTATCACAAGGATGCCAGTCCCTCCTAAAGCCTGCTGTCAGGACCAGGGGGCTCAAGTTCTCCCTGACACAAAGAAAAGGTCTTTTGAGCACATGTGCCATGTCCTGAAGCCATTCAGTCCTCCATCAGAAGTACATGTGCTTCAGAGAGCTGGCATTAACCTCTCTCATCAGCTCTGCCTCGTACACTTTCCGTCACCTCTGCTTTCCTGCTTCCAGACTCAAACTGTTTGCACTGAAGGTTTTCCAGCGGGTCAGTGCCTGGGGCTGGGCTTTGGTTTCCCGTGTTCCAGAAAGGCACAGTTCAGCTGTTTCACCGAGCAAGGCTGGCAAAGCCAGCCGGTTTCCCACAATGCGGAGATGCTTTTCCTTCTCCTCCGAACCAGCGCTGGCACCTCCGGGCTTTGGAGCAAGAACAGACGGTTTGGCAGCGGGTTCAGCTTGGTGCAGTTACCCGGTCTGGGGAGGTACCATGTGTTTCCATGAGCCCCTGCAGGGTTACTGCTCCCAAATGCTTGTTTGAGCATCATCCTGACACCTCTGACCATAGCAGGGAGCTGGTGGAGGGCTGCTGCTGCTGTGGGGGAGCACAGGGACTAAAGAGAGGTGCGTGGAAAGGAGGATGCCTGCTTGTCCCTGCTAGAGCTGGAAAAGCTGTCCTAAATTCATACCTGTATCACTTTTCCTAGGAGCCCTGCTTCAGTCCTGCTGGTTAAACGAGGCATTCTATGATTCTATACTCAGGTTTCACATCTCTCCAGAGTGGGGCTGTTTGGTGGTTGAGTTTTTCCCCCTGGTTTTGCTGTCCAAGATGCATTCCAAGGTCCCTTCTGTCTCCTGCTCCCCTTTTAACACTTTCTAGTGTAACTCCAGCTTCCCTTTGATCCATCTTTTTCATTAAATATGTTCTATAAAATACATGGACATTGCTTGTACCCCTCTAAACTGCTGCTGTAACAGAATGTCTTTTCTTAAGCAGAAACACGGACTTTGGGGAATTGCCGTGAGTGACTGGAAACAGGAGGGCTCTGACCTCCCACACTGACCAAACTGGGACCAATACGGGCATCTTGATCATCTTCCTCCTCCAAAAAGCAAGAAGGGGGAAGAGAGAAAGAGGCATCCCTGTGGGAGGACAGAGCTTCCTCCCAGCCAGGCAGGACGGGCTCCAATGCTGACCCTCTTATCCCAGTGCATGTGACAAGCCACGCATACAGGTGCAGATGGGCACAGGGCAGCCAGAGCTCTCCTGCTGGCACAGGGACTCGTCTTTTGTTTGCTGAGTATCGAGGATAACATTAGTGCTGCTGAGAAAGGCTGGGAGATGTCTGGGTTGTTTTCCTGGCCGGGCAGAGGAGGCCCTGCATCAAATTAGACTTGAAACAGAGATGCAAGCGAGGTGATTAAGGCATTTCCGCTGCGCTTCCAGGGGAGCTGCTGGACCGCATCCAAGCTGGGATGGGAACAGCCTGAGTTTATCAGCTGCACCCGGAGGTTTGTAGGGATGCTGTGCAGGGATAACACACAGCAGAGCAGCTGAAGGGCCGGTGACCCACATCCTGCACCTTGGCTGTCCGAGCCAGTGCAGAAGGGAAACTGAGGCACACCAAGGGGAAGAGGAACGTCACAACACTGCCAGCAACAGAAAGAGGAGGGTTGTTTTGATCTCTTCTCCCCTTTCTGATGCCCCTGGCCTGCTGCTTGGGGCCACTGTCTGCCTGTTACATGCACTTGGCTTTCAGCATTAACAGGGACTGGCAGGAGCTGGCAGTACGTCAGGAGTGGGGCTGGTTAACCCTCATCATTGCCAGGATGAGCAGTGGGATGAGCGTAGTAGAGGCATGTGCAGGCAGATGTTCCCACAGCAGCTCTGCCCTGTGCTCCTTGCAGCACAGCGTGGGGTGCAAGTCTGTTCCTATCCCAGGGGACACCCAGCAACCTCAGTCAGCCCAGTGCTGTCTTCAGGACTTGGCAATAGATGCCAAACGCTTCCATTTGGGAATGGGAAGGGGTCTGTGCTCTGCACTGCCACTCTGCTGCCCCACAGGAGTAGAGTCCCAGCACCTCCAATGGCATTTGCATTGCTTGGGAGCAGCCTCGCCGGGCTTCCTGCTCCACAAGGATGTTCGTGGGTGAGATGAGGAGCCGCCACGCTGGCGGTAACGCTGTGAACTATTGCAGGGTGCAGCCTCGCTGGGGTCTGTCTTTGGAGCCATGAGTGCCAGAGGCACTGACTCCCCAGCTTGGAGCTAATGCACCTGCTCCAGCGCTGCTGGCCCCTCATATGCTTTGCTTACAGTGAGGACTGCAGGAAGGCCGTGCTGATGGACGGACAGACGGACACGCAGCGGTCGGGCCGCTCGCAGGGCCGCGCTGGCTGTGCCTCGCCTGGCCGCGGTGGCGATGAACTCCCTCTGTTGACTTATCCTGAAGTTGCACGCCTTCATCCAGCGGCGTCCCTGTCTCTGGTAATAAATAGCACCTTCCGTACGTGTCTTCAGCCCTGACTAAACCACAGGCTGGGCTGATTATTGCTGCTTTTGTAGCCTTTACAGAGCTGGTTTTAGTTATAATTGCACCCCGCTGGTGTGTTCAGAATGATTTTCCCTGCTGCATCCCATGCGGTCCAGGGCTACAAAGCCGCATTCTTATAGTAGCTGTTGTTGGTTTTAATCACTTGTTATTCGGATGATGCATTAATAGCAGTATCTCTGTGAGAGTGTTTTCTTTCCTGAAACGCTTACAACAAAGTGTTTGCCCTAATAAAACATGGGCTTTGTTGGCTCCCTTAACTAAATGAGGGCTCAATGCAGGGCCCATCTTACCCCATCCCATCCTCAGCCCCAAAACCTGCTCCTGACCCTCTGATCAGAAGGTGTTTGAGGCTCCATTGGGAGCAGGGGTGCTCAAAAGGCCCCATGTGGTTGGAGGGGTGTGAGTTTGTAATTGCATCTGTGCAGGCTGTAGGAGCTCATAATAATCCAAAATACGCTTTGCAGATGTTCATTTGCGCCTTGTGATTCCCCTACAACCCAAATAGCCCCTTATAGCTTATGTGACGGAGGGAAAGGGCGATAAGGCTGAGTGGTTTGATGCTCTGGGGACAAAAAGCCACTGGTGAAAACAGGAATAAACACAGAGCTGCCTCGTTGCCTCCTCTGTGGATGCTATCACCAAGCTTGGCATGCGGGTGAGGAGCAGAGGGGCGATGCTCCCTCTTTTAGCCCCATTTAAGGGGGGTGAAAAACCCACCCAGCCAAACTCATCTGTGCTGGAAGCGTTTTAAATGAAACATTTAACTAAGTGAGGCCACTGCCTTTAATTTCATTCAGAAAGGGGCTGTGAATGGACTCCTCACCCACTTCAAAAGGCCACGGCAGCATGTCCGCTACAGCGCGGGTCATTCATGGACACTACAGGAGATGTGAAAACATCTGCTAGGTCCATGCCTGCTCCTTTCAGTACAGTTACTCCCCTTGCTAATAATTGTCTGTGTTCTGTCATCTAGAAAGGGACATTGTGTGCCTCCCAGGTATTCTAATGCTAATTTGTTTAGTTAAAGAGGAGAAGAGGCTAAACAGATGTGAACCATTTGGTTAGGTTGTAGTTCATTTGTTAGGAAGTGCAAAGGATTCTTGGCAGGATATTAAATATTACCTTGGCTGCTCACAAACACTTCATATTTCAAGAGAGGAAGGGAGGTAGGGACTGCACTCCATAAATCAGCCCTTTCAAAGAGACAGAAAAAGGCAAACATTTGATAAATCTGTGTCATTATACTTCGAGATCAAAGGGGGTTTTACATATGTATTTATGCAACTGGCAACCTAGGAGACAATAATAACAAACACAGATCTCTGACAGCTTGACAAAAATAGAAATTAGCCGCTTCTAATCTGTAATTATCTGGGAACTGTGCGAGGTAGGAGGTTCTAACAGCCGAGCTTTGGCTCGCTGGTGTGCTGAGCACACGGGAAGTCATTCAGAAAGGCATTAGGAAGGTCCCTGGGCAAGAGGTTGCAAAGGCTGACGGGTGGTAGCTGGGGATGCCCACCGCATGTGCAGACCTGGCTCTACAACCCCAGCCCAAAGCAGGCAGGAGCTACCAGAACCAGAAGTCACCAGGGATTTCCCTTTATGGTTTTCCAGCAGACGATGTACCAGGAATCTACCTGAAGGATGCCTGGAGACAGGAAGATTTCCATCTCCGGTTCTCTCTCCTGCTTGCCAGTAAGTTATAGATCCATATCTGATAGCATCTGTAGCCTGGCACACCTCTGCATTAACCTAGATGAGCCCTGCCACTACTCCCAGACAAGACTGACTCGTTTTGTGCAGCTCCTTAAGTACAGAACTGAAGCCAAAGGCTCAGGGAAGAAGCTCGAAAAGGCCCCAGAAGAGGTTTGCAGGCAGCAGAAATAACAGGAGGACTGATGGGGGCTGCAATGGGTATTGCTTTAATCCAGGACAGAATTTAGTGGAGGAATTGAAACCCCTCCAGAAGCAGCAAGGGCCATCGCCTCGCTTGAAAACCAAGGAGAAATCCAGTTGCTTGAAAATAATTCCATGGACAAAGCAAATGCAGCCACAGAAATTAGAGAAGGAGAAGTAGCATTATGTCATCTCACCTTTCCTTTTGGCCAGTCACTGGCCTGATTTCCTATTCTCTTGTGCTGCTTTAAAATGACTTCAGCAACTTGGTCTCTGCTCGTTCCCATGGGAAGCTTCCACAGTCTATAGATTTCACTGGTAGGAAACTCTTCTTGACAGTCAGGCTATATTTTCCTTTACTCAATTCCATCACATCACTCCTACTTACGCCTCCTTGGAGCACCCTAAAGGCTCTTCGCCATTGAAGTCGGTGGAGTTATGCGAGCAGTAAATTTGGCCTGTGGCACTTGGAGAAATAGATATTAAACCCCCAGGGATGAATTAGGGGGCGAGGGGAGGGAGGGCAGTGGGGGAAAGGAAATGGTTTCAGGTTGAGAGAAATAAGATCTCCTCTTACATCTGTACAGCGGTGCTGCCCCGCTGGGAGCACGACGGGGACTCGGCAGCAAGATGCTGTGAGAGGCAATGGTGTCCCTGGATGTCCCTGAGCACTGGTGTGGTTACAAAGCCACATCTGAGGGCTCAGGGGCAGTACGTGGCACTGGGGCTCATGGGTTGCATAAAGCTCTGGGCGCTTCCCTTGCTGGTGGCTGACCTGGTTTGAGTCCCAGTGATGCTCCACACAGTCATCCTCCTGCCTTTCAGCCCAGAGTGGCCCATTGGGCTGTCACTGGGATGGTGCCTGAGCTGGTCCAGCAGCCCCAATCCATGTCATGCTGCAGGCTGTTAGTGCTGTTCTGCATTTCTCAGGAGAAAATCCCAAATTCCCTGGGCCCTTTCCCTTGGTTCTTACCTCACTATTGTGACATTAATATGAGTCCAGCAGATGTGTGCAGTGATGGAGCCGCTGCAGTACACAAGAAGAGGAGGATACGGTGCACAAGATCTTTACATCAGCAATCCTCAGCTCCCCTCTGCTCCCAGCAGTCCAGGGTGCACTGCAAAGGACATACATGGCAGAGAGGAAGAGAGGGGACAGCACTGAGGACTTCATAGGGTGGAAGAAGTGGAATAAAGGCATGGAGGATCTCTCTTTCTGGGACCCATGATTGAGAAACATCTCCAAGTACTGTAGAAGACCCATAAGGACAAAAAGCCCCACTATAGATACATATGTATAGAAGAGGACACACAATAGTGTGCAGAAGCCCCACACCAAAGCCCAGCATCTCAGTATGCAAGGTGCTGTGTGTTCCCAAGAAAGAGGTGGCGTTGGCTGGTCACTGCACTCCAGGGTTGTGCTCCAGAAGGCCTTGTTTTCCCATGAACGTGCACTTGATTAACATCACGAAATGGTGAATTACTTTTCTCCCCACAGAACCATGACTGTGTCAGGAAATGGCATCCTGTCTGGATTGGGACCAAGAGTACCCTGCCTTGGTTTTGGGTACCTGCTGCTATTTATCGTGCCAGCAGGACTGGCTCCTGCAGCCCTGTAAAGAGCTTTGTGTGCCCCATCGCTGACATACAAGTCTTTGGAAGAAAGGAAGAAGTTGAGCATTTCAGAACTGGCCTGTTCCATGGGAGGTAAATGGAAGGGCACATGGATTTTCTAGTTGGGAAGAGACAAAGCAACCAGGTGAAACTTAGCATCGTACCAACAGCATAGGATCAGCGCTGAGAGATGCTGCCTTGTGTCAGACTCCAAGAAGATGCTGGGAAGCACATGACACAGGGCAAGTGCCCTGGGAAGGGCCGTCCAGGGTGGATGCTGGTGAGGTGAGCCTGCAGAGCTGACCCTTCCCCTGTCCTTGCTGGTCTCTTTGATCATCTCAGCTTGCGGGTGTTCTGGTTCTCTGCTTTCTGCCCTGTTCTGCAGAGCTGGGCACTTCCATCGCAATGGTGCTCCATTAAGTGCCACCATCAGGAGCTTCCCAGTGCCATCTGTGTAATAAATCAATCATCAAGAAATAGAATCCAGAGGCTGTACTGGTGCAGCTCGATTAGTTTATTGATTAACCAGCCAGCAAGACACCCACTACTATGATTCAAGAGCTCTGCAGCAACAGCATAGAGCAAACCCAGTCTTGCATTTCTGTGCCCATTTCTTTCCAACCCCAGTTTCTTCACTGTGTAGCCCCCATTGCTCTGTTGCCCTCACCAGTGGGGCACAACACACGTGCTCCTGCCACAACCGCTGTTAAACTAATTGCAAGAGGCAAAAGCAAGCTGGAGCCCTGCTCTTGAGGTGGCAGCAGGTACAGAGGAGACCATGGGTCAGAATGGAGGATGGATCCACGACTGGTTCTCAACCCACTTATCCAAACCTGCACCCCTTGCTCCAGGGGGAGCTCAAAGTGGGCTCGTCCCTCCTCCTGACCCACCGTTGCTCAGATGCTATTTCTGATCACTTACCCATTTGCCATTCCTAGGGAAAAAATCCAACTGTTGAAGACACAATTCCAGTAAAACCTGGCTTGGGGCTATTTTTCTTAAAGCCAATCCAACTTTTACAACCTACAGCTGATGTATATTAAGGGCTTAAGCCAAACTTTCTGTGACATTTTGTTGATGTTATCCTGCCTGGTGCTGGTGGATGTAAGGCACAAGGAGAATTATTCCATCTGAAGGGTTTCCCTCTTACCTCGTGGGTGTAGAAACTTGCAATGGTGCAACCCGTGCATGGAAGCAGCAGGGTTTGAGTTGTATGGAACACTGAGTAAAGGGGTGAGTAAACCTGGGTCTGGGAGAGACAGCCTGTGTCCCTTGTGGAGTGATTGCTGCCTGCAGCTGTGATTCATGCATTGCCTGGAAGTGTCCTCTTTAATTCCCTTCACAATTACCAGTCCGGGCCAACTGGCAGAGCTCTGACAGCACACAGAGGGAAAGCAGACAGCAATTCCTCCTGCATTTCATCTCTGCTTGGTTGGTATCACCCTTCACACCACAGAGAGCCCAACAGTGCCATTTATCTTATCTAATAGCAGAGAAATGCTTTGGAATCGTTGGCTGTTTGACTCCGGAGCTGAAGCACAAAACATCTCCTTGCTTCATCCCCAAATCTGCTTTGAAAATACCTGGTCCCAGGAAGGATGGGGACCAGCGGCACTGATGCTGATGGGGGCTTGGGTGGCCCACGCACTGTTCTTAGCTCTCTGTTAATCCACTGAGCAGCTTTCAGAGGATCCATGCACCTCTTGGGGTCTTATTTCCCCTCCCCAGTCTGCCTGGTTTCATTAGTTTGTAAAGTCTAGTTTATAGCTTGGGATTATTTTACAAGACACTCAGACCACAGCCAGCGTGAGCAGAACAATCCGCTTCTCATGAATGGAGGTAAAGCTGGTATCAGTCAGCATCATGCTATCGCTTCTGACACACAAGGAAATGGAAAGGAGGATCCCAGAGCTGGTGGCGTCATGGGAAGAGTCTCCTTGGCCAAATGCTCTCAACTCAGTGTTCATGGGCTGTTGTGTTGTGTTTGGTTTCTATGTGTTGCTCCCGATATATGGACTGTGACAGAATGCGCAAGTTGAGGTTTCAGCACACACAGTGCTCATGGAAAAGCCAGTGCACATCACAAGAATAGGTAAACCCAAGTACTTTGGGGAAGAAGAGGAGGAGGAAATGACTGAGATGCCCCCAACACCGTGATTCCCCATTGCCCGACCCCCAGCTGGCAATGCCCTGCAGGCATGGGGGGGAGCGGGGAGTGGGAGCAGGAGTATGCGGGCTTCTGCACTTCCCTCTCTGCCCTGCAGCCTCCAGAGGAAGGATGCGGCCATCGCACCGGGCGTTCAGCCGCGCACTGTCCGCAGGCAGGGCTAATACAGTGAGGGCACCGAGGGGTAGGTGGAGGAGCAGGGACAATCCCGAGGTGCGTTATCTTGTCCTACTGCTCTCCTCTGTGCTGTACAACAGGCAGCCCTCTGAACCCTTTCGTCTAGCGATGAAACTCGGTGTTTCATCTGTCAGCCTCCGTTAGGGATAAAGCCACGTGTGATCAACGCTCCCGAGTGGAAGCCCCGCGGGGTACACTCAGCCTGAGGGCGCTCCCGGCGCGAACCCGAGCCTTGGCTCCCCGGGGTCCCGTTACCCCCCGGCAACCCAGCAGTGCTTTGAGCTCAAACAGCCTCAGACCGCCGGTCCTTGTCACTGGGAGGCTCCCTATGGCCACCGCAGCACCCCCGGGCCCCCCGCCCTGCCCCAGCGCGCCCCGCGGGCCCGCACGGTCCGCGCCGGGACGGGGCAGGGGAAGGGAGCCGCAGCCCCGACGGTCCGAGCCGCGGGGCGCCCCCCTGCGCCCGCTCAGCCAATCAGTGCCTCCCCTCCTCTTCTCCGCCCCGCCCCTACTCGCTTCTCGCTCTTCTGATTGGCTCTTCCGCCCGGCTCATTATACGGCAGATCGCGGCTGTGATAGGCTGAGGGCTTTGTCCATCGCCCGCCCCTCCGCCCGCCCCTGCCACCGCCTTTGCCTGCGCTGCCGGGAGCGGGAGAGTGGCGCTGGGGCGGGCAGGCAGCGCCCTGCGCACATCGGGGCCGTGCGGAGCTCGGGGGTGCCCATGCGGCGCCGGGCAGAGCCGAGCGGAGCCGGGCGCGCTCCAGCCATGCATCCCGGCGCGCCCGCGGGCACATGGGGCAGCGCTTGAACCGCTGCCTCGATGTCCCCGTGGCGTTGCCGCCGCTGAGGCGGAGGCTGCTGCTGCTCTTCATCATGCTCTTCCTCTGGCTCTACATGTTCTACTCCTGCGCCGGCTCCTGCGCCGGGCTGGCCGCCCGCGGCTCCCCCGCGCCGCCCCGCGCCGCCCCGCCGCTTGCCGCGCTGCTGCCGGGGGAGCCGGGCGAGGAGAGCAGCCTGGAGGAGCAGCGGGCAGCGCCCGACGCCGCCGCCCCCATCTCCAGCTTCTTCAACGGCTCCGGCACCAAGCGGCTGCCGCAGGCCATCATCATCGGCGTGAAGAAGGGGGGGACGCGGGCGCTGCTGGAGTTCCTGCGGGTGCACCCCGACGTCCGCGCCGTCGGCGCAGAGCCCCACTTCTTCGACCGCAACTACGAGCGGGGACTCGCCTGGTACAGGTACGAGACGGGCTGGGGCGGGCGGCGGGGACGGGCGCTGTGCGTGTGTCCCCCGCGGGCTCCGGGGCTGGGCTCGCTGCGCCCGCGGCCGAACG
Organism: Amazona ochrocephala; assembly: GCA_039720435.1. Classification (NCBI taxonomy): domain Eukaryota; kingdom Metazoa; phylum Chordata; class Aves; order Psittaciformes; family Psittacidae; genus Amazona; species Amazona ochrocephala. The sequence goes on from CM077879.1 coordinate 87,827,229, forward strand.
CGGATGTTCCGCTAAATGCGGACCCCGAAAAATCCGCGCTCGGACCGTGGCTCCTCCGTTAGTGCAAGCGGCGGCGGGGGGGTTGCGGGCTTGACGCTGGCCAGGCCGTATTTAATCTTTAAATAAAGGTTAAATATTAACGGAATGTACTTATTTTTAACGCTTATTTCGTTGTGCTTTTGCTGGAGCTCGGGGGGCGCCGGCTGCCGAGCCCCGTCGGTCGCGGCCGGAGCGGTGCGTGCGGATCCGGAGCCGGGGAAAACTTCCTCGATCGCTTCATACGCTCCTTCCCCGTTAACGTTCCCCCGCCGCTGTAATCGGCTTCGGGGCCGGTCACTCGCTGGGCGGCTCGGACCGAGGTAGCGGGTGCGTGCGGTGCGGCCGCGGGTGCTGCGGGACGGGATGCGGCTCCTCGGCTCCAGGGTAGGAAAACCCAACCGCGCTGGGTTCTACCCTTGGAGGGGTGAGTGTGGAAGTGCTTCTGGAGGAGCAGGGACTGTGCGTGGCTCGGAGGGTTCCCGGCTCTGGTGGGAGCCGCCTTAACGTGGCTTCTCCTCCCTTTATGATTAAAGTTCTTTCATCAAGAATATTTTGACTGCCTTTGTGCCGAGCGCTTGTAGGAGCAGAGATGGGAACTTAGAAGATAGATGCGAGCTGTGAAGTTGTGAATTTCAACCTCTTTATAGTCCTGAAGTTCCCACTCCGCAGCTCTGATTAGATTTAGTCTCGTTATTACCGTTGCCATCCCTCGGCAGTTAGTGCAGTGAATGCAGGATAAGATGTGGCGAAGAAAGTCATTCCGAAAGCACTTTGTTTAATGAAAATATAGGATTTGGATGGAGTGGGGTATCCCATAGCCACCAACACAAAATCTTTATAAACTCAGTTGGTCTAAAAAACCCCATCTTAATGTCCCATTTTGGAAGGAAAACTTACATATAACAGAGCCGGAGACCTGTCAGGATTTATTAGCAAAATGGTCTTGTACGTGTTGAACTCTGTTTTTAATTAGGCACCTAAATTAGACCATAAAATGGTTGATTAATCTTTTACAAGTAAAAGGTGGAAGGGGAGAAGGAGCGAATAATGCTTATGATTACATTAATCTGTTATCCCAGATGCAGCGGGCGAAAGTCAGTGTTTAAAGGATCCGTGTTATTTTTGTATTTGGAGAAGTTGGCATCAAAGTTTCATGGAACTTTGGAAAGTTGTAGCTTAATTTTTAAGGAGCGTGGCCCCCATCCCTGGAAGCACGCTGCTACTTTATAGCATAGTATCTTTGCAAAGGGGGCTTTTGAACTGAGATACAGCGAATGAATCTGAACAGGGTCGCTCCAAAGCAGCGAGCGTGAGGGATGCTGAATGTCTTGAAACCACCCCGAGGGTCCGAGTCTGTGTGTGTCTGTGGGACTGGGACCCGGCTCGACTGGGAAGACTAAATAATGCGGAATATATGGGGGGAGAGGAGGTATTTGCTCAAATCGACAGACGAGTTGTTGGTAATTGTGTGTTATTTCTAACTTCAGTTTGAATTAGATGCAGAAGTTCGTGCATATAAATCTCAGCGCTACAAATCAGATACTATAAAGCTCCGAACTCCCACTGACTGCAGTGAATCTTGGCTTCTCAGCGCTCTTGAGAGCGTGCTTCTTTCTCCAAGCAGTAATTAGGCTTTTATTTATTATCTTCATGTCAATAAGGAGATGCGTTTGTGTTTTCTTGTTAATGGCCCAATAAAACCAGATTAAAAATGCTATAAAAGAGCCTCCGTGCCAGCCGTGGTGGGGTGAGCTGGGCAAGCCTCGCCTCTGCTTTTGAGATGCTTTCACACAAACAGACTGAACTTTTGGGACGGGGGCAGTTCCTTGTGTCCTCAGCACCCAGTCCTAGAAGTTTAAATCCAATCCCCTGGCCTTGGAAAGATGAAGGTGCAATTTTAGAGCCACATCTTGTTGAAAGTATATTTTATTTGACCAGATTCTGGCTAAATTGGGTCATTTCTGTTTGAAGTTTCTGGTTCATTGTTGAAGTTGTTTCTGTCATATGATAGTGTTCCAATGTAATGTGTTTTTTTCCTATTTTTGGGAAGCAGAAAGCATCACAAATTTGCTTATTTAGCTTCTATTTTGGGGTGTTTGCAATTAATCACATTTAGACACAGAGCAGTAGTTAACATAAAGCTTTCAGCTATAGAAAATAACTTTTAAAGGAGGGAATACAGACTTTTTTCTTGCTCTATTTTCTGTCAAGCGAAATGAAATCTGTTTGCTTTTATTTCCTCTGTGTAGAAGACCAAACAGCACCAACCACTGTTCCTAAAAAGCAGAGGGAAACATTACATTAATTTTTCAATAGTGAGATAACTGGAAATCGAATGGAAACAACTTCTGTCCGCACGTTGCGGGGTCTTTTCCCCCTGGTAATGAATACAGCGTGTTAACTGCTTCGAGTGGAAATATGCACCATGACAGAGGAGAAATGGGATCCAGCCACTATTGCAAACTCATTTCAAGTAGTGCCTGGGACTTTTGGATAGGGAAGAAATTTTCCCCTTCCCAGCAGTAGGAGTTCAGCTCCTCTGTAGCCTATGTGCGAGTGCCCGGCTGCCCGAACAAATGGGAAGTTGTTTCCTTACTCTATGAGTAAAGTAAGAGTTTATTATATGAGTTGGGGGGAAAAATGTTCCTTGAAAGTCTGGAAAATGATGATTTTTTTGAATTATTTTATTTTCCTTATTTCATGCCAACAGTGATGCGTTTTTAAATATTCTAGGGACTTGAAAGCCTGTTCTCCTGTAATTAATCTAAGGTAACGGAAAAAATCCAATATCGTTTGTGTTATGTGTTTTGGGATGGGGTTTTTGATTGGTTTACTTTATTTTTAACCATTGTAAGCCCAGTGAGCTGTAGTGCCCGGTCCCTCCTGCCGTGGGCTAAGCATTCCCAGCCCCACTCGACATCACTGATTTATATTTCAAGGCCGTAGCTCTCTGCTAGCAAGCCCCGTGCCATGGCTGCGCCAGCCGAAAACTCGATAGCGGCATTAGTCTGAGCTCCTCCACCTCCCGCAGCACCGTGTGGGACCTCTCTGTCCTTTTTTCCCCCTTTTTTTCCTTAAATTTATTTTTCAAATTCTTAAAACCCTGGGGTTTCATCTTCCCGCTCTTGCCAAGCTGCCGTAATTCATTCTCCATGCTGAGGCTGGCTGGGGTGGCTCAGCAGGATCAGGCCCTATGGTCTGGTGGTGTGCAGTAAACAGCTTCAAACATGCATTTCTTAGCCTCCCCAGTCACTGGGGAGCTTAATATGCAACCTGCTGCTTCACAGTAATTCCTGAATCATGAGAAACTGCCTTAGTTTTTATCTTCGATTTTGCCCCAGAAACCTCTTTTTTTGCCCCAAAGGGTGTGGGGGTGTGAGCAGCGCGGTGTTCATGCTCACAATGGGCCACGCTGGGTGCAGGGGAAGGATAAGGAAATGATGGTTAAAGTTCTGGGGTGAAAGCCTTGCGGAACAGAGGGAAATCTGGAGCAAGGCAGGATTGTGCCCTGGAGTTTGACCTTTCTCTATAGTCTCAACTTCGCTGTGGTAGCGAGGGTTTAATAGCTGCTGCTTCACTGTGCAGACACAGCCAAGTGCTTGCAAAACTCAACATGTCGCAAGGTTCATTGGCCTCGGGAAGTTTGGGAATGGTCTTGATTCTCCCAACTGGACTTTAGGTGCAAATGGCTGTATCTGAGCAAAGAGCAGTTCCTCGCATGCGTTCTCATGAGCTACGTCGGGTTGGAATGAGCGTATCCTAAAGGACCGTTGTGTTTCTGGGATGGCTTTGCCAAGCAGCTTTCCCATTGAGATTTGGTTTTCTTGTTGATTTTTAATTTCTTTGTTATATTTATTGACCTTGCACGTGTTGCGTTTGAACGGGGACTTCTAATGGTCCCCTCAACATGTGTGCAGGGTTCCGTACCCCCTTGTCTATTGCGCCGGCTCCCCATGCGGTTGCCTTTAGCCACTCGGCGCAGTTCAGAAGCAAATGGCCCCAAAAAAGAAGGGCTGGGCTGCTATAATCAGTCAGCAAGGCCCTTGTGTTTGCATGGGCTCATTCCTTTAGATCTGAGGAGGGTTGAGTTGTTCAAACAGATGGCAAAGATTATTCGTGTTGCTGGGGTTTCAGCGCGCTCTGCTCCGTTTCAAGCATGTTGCCCGATATGACGCACGTGACAAGTCCTTCCCAGCACGACGCTGGGAAGGGGGGGAATGACATTGTCTGCCGTGATCGAGTTTCATGGCCTCACCTGTTGAGCTGCTGAACTATTCCAAGTTGACCATGCATTGGGGGTGACTTATGGGGATGGTGGATCTGCCCGGCTAATCGCGTTAGCGCAGCGCCGCGCGGCGTGCATGGGGAACGTCGTGTGCGCCTTCTTGGCATGAAAACGATGGGAATGAAAACCCATGGGCTTGACTCTGGCTATGGGATTTAGTGTTTTCTTTCTTTTCACGTGGCCCATGGCAGATGTCTGTAACACACCCCGAGCTTCGGATACCTCTAGGCGCTTCCAGTGAAGGCTTTGTTTCTAAAGGCATCCAGCAAGCCTTTATGCGGTGGCTATAAAAACTACCCAAATCATCATGCTTTTGAGCTGTATTTTCAACCACGCATGCTCGTGGACTTCTCTTAGCATCAGGCTTCACTTGCTAAACGGCTTTGCTTGCTGGCTTCATTGCTATTAATCCATCCCAAGTAGGAAGAAGTCTGATTTAGCAACCATTCGGTGTTCACATCTACTGGTGGTGTGACCATGGGTGATCAATGGCTTCAGGCGATAATGAATGGGCAAGGGCCATGCAGGAGGGTTAACATATGGCTCAAAGAACAACAAATAGCAGGGCACGTTATTTCAGTGATGTAATTAGGAGGTCAGGGGCTATCGCCTGCTACCTGTTGTCACCATGTGGTATGTGAGGAGGGGCTGGAGGAGCAGCTTCCTCCTTGCTTTGTGAAATGACTAAGTGCTGCGCTGGGTCCTGACTTGCTGCTGCTGACTGTACCGGGGCTTGCCCATGCCGCTGCAATTTCAGGTCTTTCAGCAGCTCGCTGTATGTTTCCTAATTACCTCGTGAGAAACACCGTGTGCTTTATAAAGGAGTTCAGCCCAGAGGCTGTCACCAGTGGCAGCCAGAAGGCAGCTGCGTGAATGGACCTTATCTCAACTTTCTTAATGGAAACAAGGGCTCCCGTGATGAAACACGTTGACTGTCAGCAGGCTGGGTGGGAAGATGGGGTTAATTCAGGGCAGGGGTTTGCTGGTGCTGTAACTGCTGGCAGGGCATTACTTCTGGACTTGTAAGGTGCATCAGGAAGGGCATCGGGGTCAGGTAGGAAGAGGAAGCCAAGGTCAGCAGCGCAGCCCCTCTGTCTTGAGCATCTCTGCCTGGGCATGGTGGGAGCTGCTCAGACACGATGTGCAATAGACCTTAGTTCGTTCCTAAAAGTGACAGGAAGGAGATAACCTGTTGCCACGTTAGCTTCAAGTGTTCACTGTGGTGGTTTTCCTCCTTGTAATAGCTCTGAAGATGATGTATTAAAGTAGACTCAGTGGTGGTGATTTTATACCTACTTGGAGGGGGTGAGGGCCATTGAGGGGTGAGGAGGGATGTGTGGGAAGGATCAGAAGTTTGAGTGGTTGGGGGTTTAGATGATGCTGATGGGAATGTTGGAGGAAAATAGATGTAGAAGTGCTGGTGACAAAAGACCTCACGCTGATTTCTAGTAAATGAATAATTCAATTCTTTGTTTCCTCTGTTAAAATACATGAGTGTGGCAATGTCCTGCCATGTGGTGGGCAGTAGGGAAAGAGAGAACTTCATTTAGAGAAAAATAATGCCATGTTCTGCTAAATACTTTACATTGACCTCCTCAGAAACACCCTGGAACCAGCCTGCTCCAAAATCAGTTCTGTTATCTCTTCTCCCTACAGAAAAGGGATGGAGAAAGAACCTCTGTAATGAGGGATGCTTTGACTTAGCGCTGGCTTACAAGGAGTCACGGCCCTTTATGGCAGCAGAGGATCTGACCCAGAGCTTAATTTGCAGCCAGTCTTGGAGGCAGGGCTGTGCATGGCTCACCCTGCTCTTGACCTGGCTTAGTACAGCATCACCTGAGTAGCTCAGCTCTGCTAACCTTTGATGGAGGGGAGCAGTCCTCCATTGTCCTTACCTCCTCGTAAGTCTTGTGCTGTTAAAGTTCCTAAGACCAGAGCTGTTCTCTGGCCAATGCTCTCAGCTGCTGCTGCTGGGGACCTTACACAGCACTGGCGTGGCTGGTTTGTAATAAGTACAAGCAGTTGTAACCTCTCCTTTGAGCTGGCACAGTCTCTGCGCGCCGGTGCCCAGCCCTGGCAGCACAGCAGCAGCAGCTCCTCCAGAAGAAAGTGAGACATGTGCACGGGCTTTCATTTTATATGCTGATGTTTAATATTATAGGGGGATGTATACGTTTTATATATCCCCTGCTGCAAGTGAATACAGGGCCAAACCCTGTGCTGCCACAACCGCAGCCCGGCAGCACTGAGCGCAGCTGGAGTGAAAACCCTGATTCTCTTGAAAGCACATACACTTCTCACACGAGAAGCTGGCTCTGATGAGGACATGAGTCTTCAGCAATGTGCTGGTGGCCAAAGCTGGACCAGATCCCCAAACCTGGTGGGGTTTAGTGCAGCCCAAAGTCCTGCCTGGGGGAGGGCTCCAGGATCAGGCCCTCAGCATGTGTGTGAGTGACTGATGGCAGGAAATGCCTCCACAGAAGCCAAAATCCATTACAATTATTAACCTCAATAAAGCAGCTACACAGCCTTTATAGTAAAGCCTTCGGCTTGCAGCCTGTCTCGAGTATTGAATGTAAGCTTGTCTTAAAACCTGAAAGTCTACAAAGTAGAGGAGAGCAGCACGTGGAGGATAGGAAATCTACAGAAAACTGTTGATTTGGTGAAGGATTAAACATGGGGAAAGCAGAATGCACTGGCATCATGCTGGGGTTGAACTGCAGTTGTACTCTTGACGTGGAGCAGGGATGTCGGGCTGGCAGTGATGGGGCTTGGTGCAGAGATCTTCCTGTCACTAGGGGGAGGACGGAACGCCGCCGCCGCCGCATTAACACTGTGCTGTGCTGCTTCAGTGAGCGATTTCATGTTTGTTTAAGAACTGGCAGGGCCTGCAGCTCTGGCATGCCTCCCGTTTGTTCTCTTTAAAGGTGTATGAGGCTTGGAATGAAAGCAGGAGGTGCTGGAGTAAACATCAGCAGGTGTGACCCAGCGCTGGTCCTCCGCTGGTTTATACGTGGGGCTGAGAACGTGGCTCCTAAATGGGAATTGCAGAGGGACCCCATGGCTGTGCTCTGCCCCGTGTCTGTGTGTTGGGGTGATGCCCGATGCTCCAAACCCCCTGCACCCGCATCTGCTGCTGTGTTTAGTGAATTGTGCCGAATTGGATCCAGCCCCATGAGTGCCGGAGCTGTTCCCATCTCCCACAAGCAGGATGAGATGGGGGAAGCTCCTGAAGCAGTGGGACAATGGGCTTGGTGGGGGCCATCTGCCCTGGCTTCACTGTGGCTGCACTGAGCAAAGTGAGGTGCTCACGAGCCAAACAACCTGAGCTGCCTGTTCTCAAGGAAGGGCTTAGCATAGTCCATCTCCTCCATTCTTCCCCAGCACTCTGCGCTGAACCTGTTGCAACTTAACACAAGGCTCATAGTTTCTTTCCTTAGTAATTTCCCTCTTAGCGCTAATGAGCCTTGGGCTGTCTGTGTGGTGCTTGGAAAAGCAGAGGGCATAGCTAATAGGGGGATGCTGAGCAGCGAACGAAGCCTTGGGAGAAGATATCAGCCTTGCCAAAGCAGAAGTGGAAGAGCCGGTTGGGGTTTCAACCTAACCTGGGCTTGCTGCGAGCCGAGAGGGGCCGGGAGCTGCTGTCTGCTCCTGGTAATGACAGGCTGGAGCTGCCGCCAGCCCTGCGCCAGTGTCTCTGCATGCACCGGCGCCTTGGCCGGCTGTACCGGGGCTGCTGGCTCCCCCCAGGGCCGGTGCCAAGGTCACAGTGCTAAATGCAGTGTAACAATTAATTCAGCTATATATAAACAGAAAGCTCATGTGGTCCTAAAGCAGATTAAGAGCCCGGGAGTTTCCTCTCACCCGCTTTCCTCCCCACGGTCTTCTCCTTTCTCGGGTCCTCTGTGAGTGAGCCCTGCGGTTGTCACACACTCAGGCATCCCTGTAAGGTTTACCAGTTGGGTTAAGCTGGGGCTGAGCCCAAAACCAGTGGGGATAGAGTTTGAGTGGATTCCCTGGCTCACCCCATTCCCCCATCAGTCCGCGTGTCCTCGCTGGTGCTGGAGGAAGGGACATGTGCAAAATCTCCACCCTCCCAGTGGGGATGCTTCACTCTGTATTGGTGCCTGATGCTCGGAATAGCCACTGGGGTTTATCTCCAGCAACAGGCGTTTCAAGGCTCCCATTGTTTTAAGGCTCACTGTAGCAAGAGCTGAGCTGCGTAATTTGCTCCCCACCATAGGAACACCATGGGACACACCTTGGGACATGGTGGCACCACGAACCCATATCTCCATTGCCTCAATGGGCACAGTCCTTTTTTATCCTGGAACTTAATTTTGTTTACTCTTTGATGTTTGGGGCTGGAGGAGGTAGGAAGGATGGGAAGAGACTCGGGAGGTTCTTACTGGCCTGATTGGAGTTGTTGGGGGAAGAAAAATCCCATTCTAGACAAATGTCTCGCTACCTTGGTCTGTTTACAATGGAGTTAAAAGCTCCAGAGGAAGCACGTTTGTGGGGGATTTGCAGCATGGAAGTGGGAGAATAAACTGGGCTGGGTTTCATGGAAAAGCCACAGCATCTTGATGTTTGTAAAGAGGCTTGGAACTAAACCCAGACAAATGCTTCCCTTGTGACTCCCATAGAGTTGAGATCTGTATCGTATCAAAAACCAATGCTCTTTTTGTTTCTTTTCACATCTATCTAAAACACGTAAAAACTCAGTTCACTCCAAACCCCAGAAGTAAACATCTAGGGATAATGTTGAGTTTAAACTCCAGGTTCCTTTAATGGAGCTTCAGAAACACCCCTAAAAATCATGTTTCTTAAGCACGTGTTGTCGAGGCAGTTGGAGAAAAGCAGAGCAGCTTTCAGCACTTCTGGACCAGTCTGGGTTTTACAGTCAGGGCATGTGCATGCCACGAGCCCATCAACCAAGTTTGATCCTTGGCTTTGCACAGGGAAATCCTTGGAAAGCTGAACAGAGCCCATGGCCTGCTCCAGCAATAGTGGGGGAGTGAGCATCGGCATTGCTCTGGAGCCTCTTCTGCTGCTTCCTGGCTATCTCCTTGTGCACATCCAGTTGACTGAGGTCCACCACTAGGGATGGGAGCTGGTGGGAAGAAGTGCCCATGCAAGAGGCTGCATTTGGGTAATGTGCTTGGGCACTCTCCATCTCTCTGGCTCTGAGCCAGAGCTGGCTTGTCTGAGATGCCAGGCTGTACGTGCAGGAGATGGAGGCAGGGAGAAAAGACTTTGTGAGGGCTCACAATGGAGTCCTGAATCAGTCTGGGTCGGAGGGGGCCGGGCTGCCCCTTGGGAACCTAAGGGTGTAGAGATCAAAGGTGTGGGTGAGTCAATTACAATTCACATTTGGTTCATCCGTATGTTTGGGTATTTGAAAGGCTTCAATGGCAACGCGTTTTATATCTCTTATGCCCATTGATTTGTTAATCTGACACCCGGTTCCATCTGAATAACAATAGCTGTCATTCAGCATCCTCAGTGTTCAGGGAAAAGTCACTTCACTTGGGTTGTGCTCCAAGGCCTTAGCAGACAGGCTCACTTTGTTCTTTATGCACAAGGGCTGGAAGGACTTTGGGATGATTCAGCCCATTTGCCATCTCTAGAAGTAAATCGGCTCTCAAGGGAAAGAGGATGGGATGCTGCAGGTCAGTGTTGGGTGTTCACACACGTGGGTTTGCTCCATAAGGTCCTTTCTGGTTGCCCCTGTAGCTGTAGACCTGCCATTGCAGCCTGTGTGAAGAGGTGAATAGGGTTTCAAAGAAAGACAACCCAAGTAGTGAGAAGTGGAAGGCAAGCATGGAGAACACTCTTAAATACAGCCTGAGTGTGCTGGACTAGGTCAAATCATTGGTATGGCCCTGTGAAGTCTCTAATTACACGAATACCTTTTTAATTAGAAGCAGTGCTTTGCATCTGTTGTACTTGCAGTGGAGCATCTCCACCAGCTGAGCCTGCTCTTTAAAGAGCTCTCAACTCTATTTCCTTGACTGTTTATGACCACGTCATGATCCCATGTAATGACCGGGGCAGGAGGGGAAGTCTGCAGGCAGACCTGCCCCTTCATGTTTCCCTAATTGATGCTGTCTCCTTGCTTTGCTGGGAGCTTCACTCCTTCCCAAGGCTGGTTTGGTTCCTTCTGCTCTATCCCGAGTATATCCCTGCAGTGTCGCTGGGACCCACCTTGGGACGTGGTGGCACCACGAACCCATAGCTCCATTGCCTCAATGGGCACAGTCCTTTTTTGTCCTGGAACTTAATTTTATTTGCAGTCTTTGATGTTTGGGGTTGGAGGAGGTAAAAAGGATGGGAAGAGACTTGGGAGGTCCTTACAGGCCTCATTGGAGATGTGGGGGGGGGAAGAAAAATCCCATTCTAAACAAATGTCTCACTACTTTGGTCTGTTTACAGTGGAGCTTAATTTCTAGTGCTGCTCCTTTGAGTGTGAATCACAAATCCATTAGCAGATGAGTTGAGGTGACAATCCCATTTGTGTTCAAATGCATTTAGGGATCAGTTCCAAGAGGATCACTGGTGTTTTAATTTGCCAGGCATTTTGTTCCACCAGGTGGCAAATTCAGCTCAGCCCAAGGGGAGACACACTGAGTGGGACAGTGTCCAGATTGCCGGTGCTTTGGGTTGATGCCACCCTTCCTTTGCTTTGCAGGAGACTTTCAGACATCAACTGGGTGACTGTTTGGAATAGTCTAAACCAATTTGAAATGCTTGACCCACTTGATAGGATGCTCAGCACAATGAGCAGTGCAGCGTGTGCTTGCTTGGTTGGGCACCTTCCCACGTAGCTGGTCCTCCTGGTGAGTTTGTTCTCCACAGCCATTACTGCCACCAGGAAGATGCCCCATCCTCTGGTCAGAAGGGGCATCCCCTTATCTTTAATACAGTTGAGGAGGAGCTGCGTGGATATGGGGCTGCCTTGGGTTTGCTTTAGGTGGAGTCGTGCAGCTGGGGTCTGGCGACAGCTTTCCAGCATCCCTTGTGCTAGGAGCATTATCGAAAGGCAGGGAACAAGGTGGTAACTTTCTTTTTTCCATAGTGAAACCAGAAAGCTGGTTCTCTCTGAGCTGTTGTTTCCAAGGCTGTTGTTCAGGTGGTGCTGGATGCCCATTGGATCCCTTCAGGTGAAGAAGGTGGGTTCCTGTAGATGTGTATCTGTCTCAAGGCTTGTTTCCAGCCTGCCCTGGCCCTGCCACCTTGCGAGCTCCCTTCCCACGTGCTGCAGAGGAGCTAGCAGGCACTGGCTCAGGCATCACGTGGAAGATGCTCCAGGGGCTCAGTGCCGAGAGGAAAGCGCTGCTGGGTGAATCAAGCAGTTTCCTTGCGCCCTTCACTGCTTTGCTATGCCCACGGTGAGGAAGAGGAGGAGGAGCAGGGCTATCACATGGCTAGCACTGGTACCAGTCCCACCTGGGGCTCTTCACCCAGCACAATGGTTTGAGCTCGCCTTTGGCATGTATTACCCTGAGGGCAGATGAATAACAGGGGGGATGTTAGCTCCACATGAGATGTGGGAGCTGGGGCATTGCTTAGGGCAGAAAGGGGCTCATCAGGAGGCTCTTTCCTCTAATCTCAGCTGTACAGCCCCAGCACAGGAAGGCTGGGCTTGATGGGGAGAAGTGTGTCAAGGTGGCAAGCAAAGTCCTCCCTGTGCAAACGCTGGGCTGCCCATGCAGGTGTTGAACAAAGGGCGGTATTATCAGTGTGACTTGTTACCTGCCTGTGTAGGCACACAGAGCAGGGCATTAGCGTCTGTGCTGGGAGGAAAACACAAAAGACCTCTCAGCAGGGCTGTGATTTATGGACGTGGCAATAGGGGGAACGTGGTCCTGCTGGTATCTCGCTGGGTTGGGTTTTGTTCAGTGGCTGTTGACTTGTGCAGTGTTTAGTTTGGGGTTGGCTCTTTGGGTTGTGAGTTAGTTTGGTTGGTTTGGGTCTTTCCACCTTAGAGCAAAATTGGAGCCAGGAAATGCCAGGGGAGAGGAACAGAGAAGGAAGTTCATCTCGTTGTAGTCCTGTCCTGGGTGGAGGTTTGTTAGGTGTTCCTAAGCATTCAGACTTGGTGTACCAAGATTGGCTGCCTGCATCCAGAGACAGGCTGTGCAGCGGTCACTGTGTGATTTCTTAACCAGAAAGTTGACTTGTAAGTATGTGCCATGCACTACCTGGATTACGAGCATCTCCTGGTGTCCTAAGTGGGGGCAGGAGCCCCAGGGTACTCCGGTGTGACAGGAGCAGGTCCAGCCCCACAGTGCATCCCTTCAGTAGAGCCAGGGGGATGCTCTGCTGAAAGCTGGCAAGCTGTAAGCAGTCTGCACTGCTCTGTGCACCTCAATGCCAGCTTCTGCCTCCCCCAAATCCCAGATCCCCACATCCATGGGGTTTAACCACTGGAGATTGTTCCCTTTGCTGCAAAGAAGCATTTTCCCAACACCTATGACAACAGCTATGAGGGTTTTATCTCTTTTCAAGCATCTTCCAAGTCAGGCTTCCTGTGCTTAAACCTGCTCTGAGCCACATTTTGGGTTTGCCTTTTATTTCTTTCCACAGATAAGCTGGTAACTCCAGACCTTGACTCTCTTTGCCTTTTTTTTCTGGATGGGGACATTACTTTAGTGCTTGCAGCCCAAGCTCAGCAGGTCCTACTTCCTGCTTCCCATGAAGGGCAGGATTAGTGCTACCCAAGTAAAGCTGAGTCTAAGTAGTAACATCTCTGATACGAATGTGTTAAACCTGCAGTCCCTCAAAGAGGCTCTGAGAGCAGAACTTCATCTTGCAAAGAATCTGTAAGTGGATCTCCCAAACCTTTGCGTAGCAGGAGCTTAGCACACAAAACACTAACTCCAGGCTATAAATTCTGGAGGGAGGAGAAATAGCTGGTCCTTCTGGTTGCGATAGAGCAAGAGGCAGTCCAGAGAATTTATTTCTCCCCAGGAGTGAGTTGTGAGCACTGAAATCTCTGCAGATGCCTGGAATTCCTCCTCTTCCCTCCCTTTCAGGCTGTTGTCTCTTTAATTTATAGAGAAAAATGTTTCTACTGCTTTGCAATAAACTCTTGGACACGGTGGAAGTAATCTTGGCTTGTTCCAATCCCACACTGGTGCAGCTCTGGAGTAGCTGCTGACTTGCATCCATGCCAGGGTGAACAGAGCTGAGCTACCTGCTTGTGGTGAAGGTGCCAAGGACTTATACTGGTGGCCTTCAGGTGCCAGAAGAGAGGGGAGATTACGCTGATGCTCCTTGCAGAGATAAATCACAGTTCAACACTCCAGCAGGGTGTACTAAGAGGCGACACAGCACAGGAGTGAAATACACACTTTGGCAGAGACAGTTGGCTCGGTAATCTGCTGGAGAAAAAGCCTTTATTCCCAGTTTGCCAGTTAGCTCCATCGTGTTTCCTGCTGGGTTTAGGGGTTTTTTTCCCCCTTAAATCATGAGTTCCACAGAACTGCATCCTCCCCACTCTGCTTTTAAACAAAATGAGTCTTTTTCTTCCCTTTTGGGGGGAAGCAGATTAGAGTAATCTCACATGACTTGACCAGTGGGCAGTGCAGTCTGGTGATGCTGGGCTAAAGAACTCACCCATAAACAGCAATTAGCTTTTAATCACAGCGCTGCTCTGGCCCCCTGTACCCCCCTACAGCAGCAACGTGTGCTCTTTGTCAGCCGGACAGCACCAGGTGGGGGACCCACAGCAGTGAAAGGGAATGGGGGGGACCAAGAGGAACAAGATGCTCATTTCAGCTCCACCCCCTTAGTGCACTCAAAAGCTCTTATTTTCGGAGCAAAGCACTATTGAGGTGTGGGGACAATGGGGACCAAATCCTTCTGGGGGAGGGGAGGTGCTGGCAATTGCATCTTTTGTTGCTTTCACTTCTTTACTTGCCTATGGCCTCCCCCATCCCACCCCTCCAAGAAGCCCGCATAGATACTCGCTAGCCGATAATGCAATCACTTTCTTGGGACCTCGCTAATAGGATTATAATTATTACTGGAGATGAACTGGAGTGAATAGAATATTTACCACTTCATCTTAAATTATTGTTAATCCCTCCAGAGCAGCCCTTTGATATGTAAAGTGCTGCTCCTCTCCCCTCAGTGAAGATAATTATTTAGTGGAAGTTCAGAGCTTTTAAGTACGATGGGGGGACAGAAAGAAGCTTCGGTGTTTATATAAAGACAAGGGCCTGTATAATGAAGTGGTGAAGTTGATGAATATCTTGCCTGGCTCCAGCAGAGGGGAAGTGAGAATTCTTCCTGGGCAGCTGTAACATCTTGGGCTGTTGTTGGGGGAAAAGGGGAGGAAATAAGGGGAAATTTGCCCCTTCCTAATCCAAAGAAAGCCCCACATCTCTGCAGCCTGTGGTTAGTTGGTGCATGAGTCCACACGGTGATAGTGGCAGTATCTTGGGTTTATCCTAAAGGATAAAAGGGCTGGAGCAATTTCTGCTTGAAGAATGACCAAGAGGCTGGGAGACTTCAGCCTGGCAAAGAGATGCCTTGGGGGAAGGTAGGATACTCCACAGCATCGGAACTAGGCTGAGGATGGAGGGAGGGATGGAGTAGTCTGATGGTGCAAGGACTGGGACTATGGCTTGAGGCTAGGAGCTGGTGCACAATGGACACAGCAAGGACCTAGGGCTGGCTGTTTACATGGAGGGTTCAGGAGGAACCTGGACAAGGGGTTGGAATAGAGATCCATTGAGGGTTATTAGGTGTACAAACTGCATCAGACCCAGAAAAGCCACTGAGCTGAATCTGGGTGGAGGCTGGGAGGGCGGTGGGGGAAATCCTATCCCATAGGAGATGCAGCTTGCCCTGTCCTTCCTCTGCCCTAGTACCCCTATGGCCAGGGCCACAGAGTCTTTGGCCTGGAGGAGGTACCCTGGTTGCTGCAGCGTGTTGTCCCCGCCTCGAGGCACTGCTTTGATTTGCTGGAGCCATTTGGCACACACAGGCTCTGCCTGCATGGAGTAGGGACTAAAGGACCATCTGCCAATGCCCCGCATCTCCCCGCTCCCCCCTGCCTTTGATGGGGTGTTTTATCCACATCAAAGGAACTTAGATCAGACTCCACAGCCGCACCAGAGCCTGTTCCTGTGGGGTGTGTGGTGATGCCACCTGTGGCCACCAGCTCTTTGGCCTCATTGAAGTCCCACAGCGGCTTCAGGATGGGGAGCCTCCGCGTGCCATTGCCCTTCGCTCCCTCCTTTAATCCCAAAGTCCCCCAACAGGTGAAGGGCGCCTGGTAGATCTGGGGGCCAAGAGCAAGGACATTGATTTCAGGCCCACGTATTTTTCCCCTCCTCCTTTACCTACCCTTTCTTCACCCCAAAGTTCATTAATTCCCATCATCTGGTTTGTGTAACCGTGGTGGCGGGTGTCGGAGGGAGCTGGATAGGGTTACACCCCTTTCAAAAAGGCCGAGCCTGCTTCCCAGCCGTTCCCTTTTATTGTTGTAGAATTTGCCAACCCAAACAACGGGCTCCCGCTTGAGACAAAGGCACACATGTTGCCCTTACCACTGGTCGTAAAAAGAGGAGAGGCTGCTGCTACTGTACAGGTCCTTGGTGCAAAACAGCTTGGTGAGAAATATGTGATGGATCAGATAATAAACCAGCGAGTGCTTCAAGTCCCAAAGAGGAATTTGCTGTTGCCTCCTCTCTCTCTGTTTGTTCCTCCTTGAGAGTCAAAGCCAAGTGGGTAATTGCGCAGCCAGTTGACCTTGATGCTGATGGCAGGCTCTGTGATGTAATTAAAACACTTCATTACCTTAACAGTCTTTCTCTGGGCTTGTCAGGTATTTCTGATGTTTGAAGATGCTGTGATCAGCCTTGGAATGAGGAGGGGTCAGGATGGATCCAGTGTGGTGGCCTTCAAGCTGAGCTGGTGGTGCTAGTGATGCTCTGGGTATTTGCTTCCCCGAGCATTGCAGGGCTCTTGCTCCCTGTGAGGTCTCAGTATGGGGCTATGAGTGTGTGTTTTTAATCCAGCCCTCGGCTGCACTGATCACCACTGCATGAGAGCATCTCACTTCCTGAGAGTGACATGCTGGGAAGAGACTGGGATCAACTGGGTATCGCCTTGGCAGAGCAGGAGGGCTGGGAGGCAAAGATGCCAGCAGTGGAGATGCCACCCCCATCCTTTCTCTTTAAAGAACTAGACTTAACTCACTTGGCCTAAATGCATTTATTGTGATGGGGCAAGAGAGGAAGAAACAGAGGAACAGGGGGATTTAGGATGAGAACTGGCTGAGCAGGGCAGGAATAGCAGTAAAGCTCTCCTCAGAAGTGTGCTTGATTCAAGGCAGAAGATGGATGGCCTGTGGTTAGAAACAAGCCCTTTGGCTTTGGTGTGATCCTGACTGGAGCAAAGCAGTGCAGGACCATGCTGGGATGGGGACGAGCGACCAGACTGCTGGAGAGCATCAACATGGAATGGGATGAGTCTTCAACCTGTCTCATCATCTGCACTTGTTTCCTCTGAAGCTTTCCCAAGTACCAGCAGGCTTGTTTGCTCCTCACCATATCAATCTAATCTGTGCAGTTTTAAACAACCTTTTGGGAGCGCTTTTCCTAGAAACAGTCAGCTTGCCAAAAATTTGTTTTTCTGCC
Source organism: Amazona ochrocephala (assembly GCA_039720435.1). Taxonomy (NCBI): domain Eukaryota; kingdom Metazoa; phylum Chordata; class Aves; order Psittaciformes; family Psittacidae; genus Amazona; species Amazona ochrocephala. Next base: position 87,844,206 of record CM077879.1, read on the forward strand.
AAGAAATCCCTTTTTGTCTTCTTGAAACACCAGTCAGGAATTTGGGTAGAAACTGGCCAGAAATAGGTTGGATGCGCTGGAGGTGCGCCACTGGGCTGCAAAGCAAATGGTTCTGGATTACAGGCCTGAATTTGGCATGAATGTGGCTGATGTCCGAAACAGTTTGACTTTTTCTCCCCTTTCCCCTGTTTTCCTTGCTACTAGGGAACAGCTGTGGGGAGAAAGCCTAGGAATTCTGCACCAAAGGAGGTTCTTGCTGTATCTGCTGGCAGAGCCGCTGTGGGGACTGCTGTGAGGGCTCAGAGCTGCATCCAGATGCTGTGGCATTTTATGCTGACTCTAACAACGCTTCTCTTGCTGTTACAATACCCTGTACACAGCTGTCCATCTCCTCTAGGAAAGCTTTTATCATTGCAGAGGGAAACTGAGGCAGCTCAGAGCAAGGAGCTGGTCCGGAGCAGAGGGGGTTGATGCTGGAGGGTACCATTGCTGCAGCATGGGCCACCTTGACTTTAACACCAGTGGGACTTCAACTCTTGAGCTGCTGGAGCACAGGGAGCATCTCCAATAGTGATGCTGGGTAGGAATCTATCTGACACAAAACCCTCCCCAGGAAGGAAAGCTCATCATCTGCTTAGCTCTGGGACTCCTGTTCAGCAGCAGGAGCACCTGAGGGTGCTGGTCTCACCGGCAGCCTGACGGTGACCTCCACACGGGCAGACGGCCGGGGTGCTCATCACCTTAGTCCTGCCATGGAGCATCAGGCTCCAGCAGACCCTGGAAGGATTTATCCCAGTGGGTGTTTGTTAATAGCAGGAGGTGCGTGGAGGGACCAACAGACATCCCCCCGGGATAAAGCCAGGACTGACTGCTGTGCTCCGCCCTACCTGCAGTGCATAACACAGCAACAGGTTGTGGAGGTCTCCTTGACCCCCCCAGCCCCTTGCCTGGTCCTCCTTGAGCAATGGCAGCAGATTAGCCCAGAGCCCCTCTGCGCAGACAAAAGCTGTCACAAAGGGCATTAGGAATCAGGACTGGATTACTGTTTGGCCACCTGTCATCCCCATGTTGTAAATGTATCTCGCCCTGGGTCCAGTTTTCACACTGGGGAAGTTTGCACTTAAAGTAATGGTAAATTCCCCTCTCCCAGTGCCTCCCCAAGCAGCAGCATGGTGGAGTTCGGTTTAGCATCCCTTCTCATTCCAGGCTTCAGAGCTGCGTGGGGCTGGAGATTAGGGCTGTTTGAATAGAGAGAGCCTTTATTACATTAGTTTAAGTGGTTAATAAGTAAAGTAGGCCAATCCATCTTTAGACTAAGCCTATCGCTTCGCCTACGAAGGGTGCAGGCTTCTTGGAGGAAATATTCATTAAAGGAAAAGCTTTTGCTCTGTCCCTCTTGACATGTTAATAGCTCGGGGTTAGGGGCTCTGCTCTTTGCCTATGGAAGATTCATAGCTATGCTCACGCAGCAGCTCCCTCCTCTCGCTGGGACCCCTGACAGTGCTGCATGCTGAGCCCCACCACTGCTTAGGCCTGGAGGGGAATAAACATTGCCAGGAGCCTGCATCTCCTCATTCTCTCTTCTTCCATGCTCACAAAGCAGGTGCCACATCCCTTCCCAAGCGGGGATGTAAGGAGAGAGTTCAAATGATGGGCAGAGGCAGTACTTCAGTGCTGGGACTCTCTGCTGCGGGACGTTCTCAAGGCCAAAAGTATTCATGGGTTTGAAAGGATCAGACAGTTCGTAGTCACTATGAAATGGGATGATTTGGATGCAGATGCTGGCTCCTGAGGTCTTTGAACTCCAGGTTGCCAGAAGGCAGGAGGATAACAAGGCAGGAGGACAGCTTGCCAAGCTTTTCATACTATCTGTATTTGGCACTACAGTGTCCGCTGCACCCCTCAGTAGTGTCTCCATCCAGCCCTGTCCTGACGGGTGCAGCTGCTTTTGTCCCAGGGCTCACCTGAGCTCCCTGTTTCCCACAGCCTGACTCCCTTTATTGTTTCCCTTCCCTCTGCCATATGGACCACAGCTGTAGCTGCACCTCTGCTGTTCTCATCTGGCACCAAACAGTGCTGGCAGAACCTGCCCAGGTCCCTAACATGCCTATGAAGCCTCTATGGACACAGAGGACTCCATAACCATCAGGAGCTGCCCCAGGGCTAAACTGTGCATGCACCATTGAGCTGAACCTGCTCCTGTTGCCTAAGGGGGTTGCATCCTGTGGCTGCAGCTCTTGTGACCATTACAACTCCTCTTTCCCCTCCCTCTGTAGTGGCTGTGATTTAGCACAGCCCTTGCTGTCTTGGAGCCCCAGGAGCAGACGTGTTCAGAGCCGGAATCTGGTCCTACTTCCACAACATGTATGGTTGGAGCTGTGGTGCCATACGTGGGCCAAGTTGCCCTCCTCCAGTTGTGGTTTGAAGGGGAATGAATGCTTCTTGGTGACTTTTCCACTGATGTGAGTTCAGACCAGGCAACCTACCAGTTCCTCCTGTCCCTGAGGCTCTGCTGTCTCTGGCTGCCAGCATGACGGATGGGCCTCTGTGGGAAATTATGGAAACCATGGGAAAGCTCCTCACAACTGACAGGCCCATGCAATAAAACTCTGCTTTCCTGGATGTGGTGGTGTCAGAGGTTCAAACCACATCCGTGGACCACAGCGTGTGGCTTTGCTTGCTTCTGTCCAGCTTCTACACAGCCGCTTTTCAAACAAGGGACTGTCCGAGGTGATCCTGAGGGTCTTGGTTTTGGGCTTTTCCCAGCATTTGTCTGGGAGTGCTGGAGCTAAGGCTTGAATACTGGGTTTGGTGTGTTTGGTTCTCATTCTGAGGTGAAGGCTTCATTTCTGTCTCTGCCCATCTCCGCCTGTGCTGACCAGCCAGCGGGCAGTAGTAGTGTCAATGAGCCTTGTCTTGCTTCTCTTGCTGTGATGGGTCACCAGCAAGATGTCCTGCAAATACCAAGGATTTGGGTTCTCTCCAGAAATAATAATGTGGGGTCTAGACGTGCACAGAACTGAGTGCTCTCTGCTCTGTTGGATGTCCTCAGCTGCAAATGAAGTGTGGGTTCAGAAGCTGACTGGTCTGCAGTGGGACTGACACCAGCCCAGTGGGTGCCTTCAAGTTTCTCCTTGCTTATTCCACTTACACAGTGTGCTGTGTAGCCAGGAGCCTGTATTTCCCAACCAGATCAACTGACCTGGTACCTCCACCTCCTGCAATTTCCTCCTGTTTCATGGTCCAGCCCTACCCAATGCCTCCCTTGTGCAAGGAGGGGAAAATAAGCCTTGTGTCATTCCCAAGAGACTGGTAAATACTGACTGTAGTAGTCCTGGAGGAGGAGTTGGTCTCAAGGTGCAGGGCCCTGTACACAAGCAATCTGATGGACCTGACCTGAAGCCAAAGGGCTTCAGTGCAACACGGCCATCCTGAGCAGGTCTTGGGAAGCAGCCTTTCCTCTAGGCAGGTCCCAGGTCATTAAGGACTTTGTGGGTTGAAACCAGCCTCTTAAATCAAGCTGGAAAGCAGTCAGTGGCCAGCACAGGATGTAGAACTTGGGTTTAATATGGCCATAAAAAGAGACACCACTTAATGAGTAGGCTGTTGAAATCCACATCGGCCCATGGTAGATTTAAGAGCTGCTCTGTGAGCATTATTGACTGGCTCTGTTCTGTGACAGCATTATGGGTTTGCAGAGCTGGCCAAAAATGCAAAGGATTAGAGCTTTATTTTGGTTCCTGGTTTTTGGCACACGCTGGCTCCTGACTTCCAGAAGCTCTTGTGTCTGATAGGATCAGCGTGATTCTTCTATCTGCATGTGTAACTCCATTGGCATGGCCTTGAAATCACAGCCTTAAGTGTTGCTGTCAGTCATGGGCTTGGCTGGAGGTTTCCACAAGCCCCTTCCTCCACGGTCCAGCTTGTCCCTCACCACCTCTCCCAGTGACCCATGTAGATCTGGTATGGACATCATCTCCCATTGTGGGCTCTATGGAGAAGGGGCTCTATGGGCAGCCCCCAAGCATATCTCACCTGCAGTTTGGAGGTGCAGACATGGGGTGCCCCTTGCTAGTAAACACATTGCATAACATTAATGCCAGAAGCTGATGAAGTAGAATACTGGGTATGATGTGAGCTAAAGAGTAATTGCATAAAGAGCTAGTGACCAACGTTTATAGGCATGTGATGATGATTTTTGATTTCAGTTAGACCTCTCCTTCCTGGTTTTCCTATTATTTGGCCTGAGAACTTTTAATTGGGGCAACCATTGGCTTTAGCATAAATTACCAGTGGCTTTTTTAATTGCAAGAGCCTATGGTAATCTCTGCTTTAGAAGCATAACAGCAGTCAGGGAGGAGATAGCCATCAGGGAACAAGCAGCCTCTGTGTGCAGTGTTGTGGGTCTGAAGGAAAGGCTGTTTGAGGCTTGCAGGTCACACACTGCCTGGTTATTTCTCTGTGCTTTGAAAACTTAATCAAGTTTTATAGCTTTAATTTTGTGGCTGGCTCCCCTCTTGCCTTTTTCTTTTTAAGTGTCTCGCAACCCAGAGCAAATGAGTCCCATTGGGTTATAAAGGGAAAGAATTGGCAAATGGTCTAAAATATTCAGGCTTGCCTAGCGAATGATAGGAAAAAATTACTTTTCCTACTTTGTGCCACTTGCATCATTATACAGGCTCTCTAGTGTTTTCCCCATGTGGTTGATTAGAAATAGGCAGGGAATAAGGTGGAATTGCTGAAGGCTTTAGGCTTCAAGAGTGTTTTGTGAGGGGACATCCTGCCCATGAGCTGAGGTTGTGTTCTTCCTGGTTGCATCCTGTATTCTGACATGCTGTGGCCTGTGTGGCAGTGGAGGGGAGTGGTTGTCCTTACTGGGTGCTGGATTGGGATGTGCTGAAGATGCCACCAGCAGCTCCTGATGCTCCTTCTAGTGCATATGAGGGAACCAGTCTGCACAGTGATAGCGGATAGTAAAGCGATGGGTGAGGCTGGGTGCGAGAGAACCTCTGTGGTTGGGTGAGGTCCTAATGTTGACAAGCCAGGGACAAATTGCACCCTCTTGCCTGAACTGGGGGAAGTGTTCTGTTTGGGATGCTAAGGGAAAGCAAAGTGGACATGGTCCAGTGAGCTCCTGCTTTTCCACTGGACCAGTCTTTTCATTCCTATGGGGAAAACAAGCTCTGGGTTGAGGCTGGGGGCTCTCTGGTATTAACCTGAGCCAGGAAAGCCATCTGGTGCAGCTCAGGACTCATCCTGACCAGTCTACTACTGGTGAGGTACATGTAGCCATGCTCCAGGTGCAGAGTGTAGCCCAGCTAATCCACTCATGGATAACTGGGGGATTACTCAGCTGGATTTCTAATGCAGTGGCCTTTAATAATAATCCCCCCCTAATCCCTGAATCAATGGAAAATGGATTTATCTGTATAAGCTAAATGGCCTGTGAAGGCATTTTAGCAAGAAGAAATCTTTTGTATCTCTGTGTGAACAGATAGATATGTATGTATGCACATCTCTGTTGCTGTTGGGTGTTGTTCTGACCCATCTCTGTGTGTTTTGCTGGCAGGGACCTCATGCCCAGGACCCTGGAGGGGCAGATCACCATGGAGAAGACCCCCAGCTACTTCGTCACCAAGGAGGCCCCAGCGCGCATCTCCTCCATGTCCAAGGGCACGAAGCTCATCGTGGTGGTGCGGGACCCCGTGACCAGGGCCATCTCGGACTACACGCAGACGCTCTCCAAGAAGCCCGACATCCCCACCTTTGAGAGCCTGACCTTCAAAAACAGGACTACGGGCCTGATCGACACCTCGTGGAGCGCCATCCAGATTGGCATCTATGCCAAGCACCTGGAGAACTGGCTCCTCTACTTCCCCATCGGGCAGATCCTCTTTGTGAGCGGGGAGAGGCTCATCAGCGACCCCGCGGGGGAGCTGGGCCGGGTCCAGGACTTTCTGGGCCTCAAGAGGATCATCACCGACAAACACTTCTACTTCAACAAAACCAAGGGCTTCCCGTGCCTGAAGAAGGCGGAAGGCAGCAGCAAACCCCACTGCCTGGGCAAGACGAAAGGCAGGACCCACCCTGACATAGACCAGGAGGTGGTGCAGAGATTGCGGGACTTCTACCGGCCCTTCAACATGAAGTTCTACCAGATGACGGGGCAGGACTTCGGCTGGGACTGAGCCTGGCGTGGGAAAAATCCCCTGTAATGACTTGCCCAGCACGGTTTGCGTATATAAAGAGATATATATGTATGTAAAATGTACAGAAATCTATTTTATAATAATTTATTTTTAATTCCTAAGCAATTAATTCACTAAGCTGCCTAACCGCACTGGCTAGAACGGTAGCCCGTAACCTGTTTAACATTCCACGGTGTTTAATTCTAATTTGTCTCTTCTTATTTTCTCTTCCCCCTCTCCTGTTTTCACCTTTTTCTTGGTTTGTAACAGACGGTGCTTCCATTTTTCCTCAAGAAAGTTTGTATTTAAGAACATCGACGAAAGTGAGGGTGGGACAAGGGAGGGACAGGGAGGGAAAGCACAAGGTTATTTTTGTTACGGGTACCTGGCCTTTATAAACACTTGCTTTCCTTATTCCAGTGTCCCATTCTCTGCTCCGGTGTTGTGTTCCCTCGTTCCACAGCTTCCCGGTTAGTCCCACTGCCCCAGGGGGGAGGTTTCTGGGGCTGGGCATCTCCCTGCAACCCACATACCTCTGCTGAGCACCAGCAGCGTGTTTTACCAGTGGCTGTGCAGCACAGGGAATCCCAAGCCATACAGCTCCTGCTCCGCAGCTTAGGGCTCCGCTGGGAGGGTAAAGAGCCCAGGAGAAGCCGCAGAGCCTGTTGCATGGGCAGAGCTGTCTCCTCTGTACACTTTCCCTCCTTGCCTTTAGTCAGGGAGGCTCTTTCCCACGATCCCTCTATGCATTTTAAGTCGTTACTGTATGACAAGTGGAAGAGTATGTGTATGTGTATGGGACACGCTCGGTGCTGCTCTCAGTGACCTGAAGATATGTCGCTCTGGGCATGCCCGTGCCCATGGGATGCTGCTGGGACATGGCTTCCACCTCCCAAAGACACCATCAGCACCATGGAGCAATGGGAAACCCCCAGGTCTCTTGGCACCATCACCAGCACAGAGGGTGTCCCAGGACACTGTGCAGGCAGCACTGCCTCCAGCCCTACAGCCGCCACAGCAGCTCCTGCTGGTTGAGACTGGGGAACATCAGTCCCTCTTGATCCCCATTATTCTTTGGTTCAACACCCTATCCATGGTCTCTCCCACGGAGCAGCGTTTGCCTAGAGCCAGGAAGAAGTGCTGCTTTGCCAACAAGGATGGATCTAGAAAAGCAGGGGGTATCTGGGCTGTGCTTGAGGTGTTGCTGGCACCTGATGCCCCTGGTGAGGGCAGAGATGGCAGGACAGGATGCTCCTAGCACTTGCTCATCAACCCAGGTACAATGACCTGGAAATCCTTCCCCTCAGATGGACCCAAATGCTTTGGGACTTTAGGACAGGTTGGTAGGGCTGTCCTGAGAGCATTAGCCATGTTTTGTGTGCTCAGGTTTCAATAAGCACTATGTGTGTCCACTGCCTTATCCTTGCTGTCACAGGTTTTGCTAGCTGGACTGGAGCATCTTCAGAGCAAGGTGGCAGCAGAAGTGATTTTCTCCTTGAATTTTGAGCAGAAGCAGGGGGCTCTGTTGACTTTGGGCAACAAAACCCCGCACACCTCACCTGCAGCACTGCATTGATGTACTGCACCGAGCATGGAGCTCACAAGGTGGGAGTGCTTGCATTAAGCACATAGTGTGAGTAAAGCTCAAAACAGCAAATGCACCAACACGCACAGCATCTGTGGGCTGAGTTGATGCTCTGATTTCATGCATGTTGCCTGTATAAATGTGTGCCCTGCAGCTCTCCCCAGTCCCCCATAGCCAACCACCTTTGAGCGCTGCATCACTGAGCCATGCCCAGCTGTGGTGGGGTGCATTCAGTGTCATCTTCCAGATGTTTACTTTCACAGCCTTCTTTCTCTTGCCTGCCCCTTACAGCTCTCTGCTGTGGCTGCTGGATGATGAAAACGCTCTTTGGAGCTTGGGCTGCTCTTCCTGGGCCTTGATCTATCTGGTCCTGCTTGGACAGATACATCAGAGAGCAAACCCACCTCTGGGTTCACTCCAGGGATCTGCAGGTAAAATGATGCCTTTCAGTGCTTTGTTTAAACCTAAGGCCTCTTGGCTTGGCTCAGTGGTATCACATCTCCAAATGGATTTGGGGAGTCTGACCCCTGTCAGTGCCGGTGAGGTGTGTGGGTTCGTACATGCGGTGCCATGCACTGGGGTTCCTCAAGGACAGGAAGATGCCAAGCATGACATCAGGATTGAGCTGCCAAGTGAACCCCATGTGAGCAGGGTGCAGATCCCTCCTTGGGGTTTGCCTCCAAGCACTTCCTCCTGCAAACAAGCAAAGTTGGGCAAATTCTCTCCTTTTTGCTGCCAGCTGTTTCCAGTAATGAAGCGATGCCTTGGACCTGCTTCCAGAGGCCATGGGTGTGAGTGTGGGACCCACTGGGCTGCAGGCTGACAGCCCCCACACACAACCCCATCCTGCATAATGCAGCTGCAAACCTCAGCTGGTGGTTGGATCTATCTATGCATGTTTGGGGGCTTGGGTTTTAGCTTCATCCAGGTCCCCAGCTCTGTTCCCTGCTGCCAGGCACAGGAGCATGTCTGCTTTATCACCAGCCCTGCTGCTGTTGGGTGATGGAGGGGAAGGGGCTGCACAGGGAGAAGAAACACTTCCTGGTGGAAAACAGTGATTTTTGCTTCTCATAACCTCAGTCTTCCTACAAGCTGGCTTATGCAACATGTGGAAAGATGCTCATCCTCTCCCCTTTGCCTTTGGGTAAGCTCTCTGCACAGCTCCGCCACTTCCCCAAGCGGTTTCACTGGCTGCATGGTGGAAGCCTCCGGGATCTCCTGTGCTGGCGTGGCTTCCTTCCCATAGGGCTCCCAGTGGAGCACATGTGCGTGCCTGCCTATGGCTGCTGGAGCATCTCACATCCCCTCCGTCTTCCTTCTTGCTTTCTTGGAGACGACTTTAATATCCCAATGCCTTCCTCAGCTGTACAACAGCGGGTGGGTTTCATTTGTATAATCAAGCCTTGCTGCAGAACACTCTCATGAAGCAATCTTGTTGGAGAGTAGGAGTACAGCGAGTGCGTAATAACTCTTCTAACCTGAAGCAAGTTGTTAGCCCTTGCTCAATATCCTTCGTAATGAAGTCTGCACTAGACTTGTAATGTAAAAGCCTTACCTAACAAGACAATGAAGGTGAATTCCCCGTGGTGTACGTCTGGTTGCTAATACTGGAATCAGTGCTATTGTAAAAAATACCTTTTTACTTTAAGTTAAGCTTGGAGGTGTGATTAGAAGTTCTTTTTATTTGTTTTTTCCACATTGTAACATTAATTTATGGCTGAGTTTCATTCAGTCCTGTATTCAGACGTGCAGTACAGGTATTAGTGATGTGTTGTCTGTAACATGGAACTAGAGAGTAGCCAGTTTGTAAGAAAAAGGACAAAATGGAAAGAAAAAAACAAAAAAAGTCAGAAAAAAGCTGGGAAAAAGATGTAAATTGAGTATTTTGTGGTATGTACAACACAAATTAATTTTACACAGAGAAAGATGTTTCTAGGGAAATGAAATTCTGATACTTCATACTATTTGTATGAACAAATAAAAGCTCTATTTTACGAAGCGGTGGACACAGTTGTATTCATTCAAGGCTGCAGAGGTGGATTCAGTCACATACGTGAGCTTCATTCGCACAGGGCTGGGAGCTGGAGGCTTCACTGGGTGGTGAATGCGTGTGTGTTCTGCTCAGTTGGGTTCTGTGGGTGCAGATCTGTCCCCTTGAATGCACCTTCATCAGACACCATCACAGGGAATGAGGCCTGAGGGATTGCTCTCAGCCCTGCTGCGAAACCTGGATGGTCTTGGTGGTTGGTGAGACCATGCTCTGTCATCAGGGATGCTGGAGGACACATTTAGTCCTTTATATAGTGCAGAAGATTCCTACTTCTTCAGTGCTAAGCTTCTTTTCAAGAGCATTGCACTTATGGTAGTGATCCTTCAGAGGGCTGGAGCCGCTCTGCTCTGGAGCCAGGCTGAGAGAGCTGGGCTGGTTCAGCCTGGAGAAGAAAAGCTCCTTAAGGGGAGACCTTAGAGCAGCTCCAGTGCCTAAAGGGGCTCCAGGAAACCTAGAGAGGGGCTTTGGGCAAGGGCCAAAAGGACAGGACAAGGGGAATGGCTTTAACCTGCCTGAGGGGAGACTGAGATGAGCTCTTAGGCAGAAATTCTTCCCTGTGAGGGTGCTGAGGCGCTGGCACAGGGTGCCCAGAGAAGCTGTGGCTGCCCCATCCCTGGCAGTGTTCAAGGCCAGGTTGGACAGGGCTTGGAGCAATCTCTCCAGTGGAAGGTGTCCCTGCCAGTGGCAGGGATTGGAACTGGATGAGCCTTAAGGTCCCATTCAACCCAAACCATTCCAGGATTGTATGATTCTATGCTGGTCCAAACCTCTGGGGGCAGCAGTTGCTTTTACTCCCTATACGCTCAGCACTCTAAGATAGAAAAGTTCATTATCATTAAATTCTCTGAAGTCCCAGTCCAGTGCTACCCAAAGCAGCACCTAAAGAACATCACAGATTTATGTAACGTAGCAATTGCCACTTAACGAAACTGAATTAAAACCATTTCATTTTTCATTGCAAGTCCTGCATCCGGTGCAGAGTAATTGATGGGAGTATTTCAGATTGCCCATTTCTCAGAGACCTTCTAGAAAAGGAACCAGAATTAAACGCAAGATTTAATATAGCGATTTAAGAAGAGTTCAACCCAGAAACCTCTGGCTCGTCGGGATTATAATTAGCTGCTCCCTCACTCTGGCAATGCTCAAACTCTGCAGGTGTCTCACTTTTAATATATATACACACATAGATTTTACTTTAAGATTCCTTTTGAGCAGCACAGCTGATGTGCTGCGAGCTGACCTCAGCTTGATGGAGTTGAGCAACTTGTTTCCTCCTTCTCACCTCACCTGGGTTGCGTTCCAAATCAGGGGCTCTTCTGCTCAGGCCTCAGCAGATGCCGATCCACAGCTATTCTCATTCTGCCCTCAACCTGGTCTTGCAGTGGCTCCTACAGAGCCCACCTGTGTATTTAATATACAAGAGCTGCTCTGTTCTGGGATGGGATGAGTTTGGGCCCTTTTCCTTCATAGGGGATTGGTGCTGCAGAAGAAAGGGAAGGTAAATCCTCTGGGTTCTCTCCCTGTAGGCTATTCCCAGTGGGTGGACACTTGTGATTCCTTTCCCAGTTTGGCCTAAGCCCCATTCTCAGGTGCTATTTTAGCAAGAGTACCTAAAAGATAAGAATAAGGGTGCCTATGTGGTTTGTGGCTCATGTCCTGAATGTAGAGAAGTGTTTGCTCTGAAGAAGATGGCCTGAAGGGTCTTCTATTAGCTCTGGGGCCCTAGCTGAAGGAGGAAGAATCTGACAAAGGAGAATGGGTTGATAAAGTAGGTGAGGCTGAGGCAGTTGTTGGAAGGTTGCTGCTAATGATGGTGATAACTAAGGTGTATCTACTCTTTCTCTAGGTTGGTGGAAGAAAGGTGATGAACTATTGCTTTAATCTAAGAGTCAACCAGGTCTCCAGGTTGCACAAATGAATGTGGCATCTCTAGCAAAGGTGATGGGGTTCAGTGCTGGGGTAACATCCCAGAAGGGAATCACCTTGTAAAGATGCAGATACTAGAGAAGGGAAAGCACAAAGCAGGGAGGAATTCACCTGATGCGGAAACAGCTGTGAGCTCCATGTGATGTGTGAAGACCAAGTAGAGGAGGGTGATGGAAGGTTAAAATGAGGGAGGACAGAGCTGGGGCAGCCTGTAAACACAGTGTAAATAGCTGGGCAGGATATGGAGGCAGAAAAGTGCTGGTAAAGCTTGGAGTTGAGTCCATGCTATTGATAATGTTGGTAGACTGTATAAGTCCGTGTTTACTGGGCTTTGGACTGAAGTGATGCATTGAAATGACCCTGAAGGCTGAGAAGGGTTTTACTGGGGCCTGGTTTGAGGGAGAAAACATTATTATATGAGTGCTGTTTCCCTTGGGACTGCTGTACATATGTCTAGGAGTTTGAGCTGCTGGCAGCCCCAGCTCCCTAACCACTGGGATGCTGCAATAGGAATTGCTTTGCTTCTCTTGCCGAGTTTCTGTTATTTTTTCCCCTCCCCTTCAAAAGCCCTACTGAGCCACTAGATCTGTTTGTTAACAGCTTTATTTAAAGCTAAACTTTATTATCCTTCAATTTCTGTGGTTAAGAACCATGGTGTTAACTCTTTGCCTAATGCATATACTTCAAGATAATAATACTGACTAATTAGTTATAAATCATTCAAACATTTCTATGCAAGGTGAAGTGTTCAGCACCTTGCTTAATGGCTGCTTTATTAGAGAGAGGAATCCCTGTGTCAGATGTTAGTGCTGGTACCTTCAGCTGCGATAAAACCACGTGGTCAATGGACTCCTCACATTGTCCTGTCAATGTGGATTTTCCCTATTAGCAGATTATAATTAATTCCATTAAAACACCTATTCCAGATCATTGCAGGGTCCTATGCACTGATTCACTGGGAGGCAGCGACTGGTACCCAAGCTACAGAAGACTGGTTGATTTTGCTGTTACTAAGCCCTTTAAGCTGTTTGTTCTCTTTGTGGCTGCTTTCCCTTATCTTCCAGCAGACCAGATTGAGTTCTGCAGGACTTCTACATCTTAACTTCAGTCTCCACAGTTTCCTCCTCCCTCTGAGAAGGGGCTTACAAATAGGATTGAAAGGATCAGCCATTGTTGCTGCAGCAAGTTGGTTAAAAACTAAAAAGCATCCTCCAGGAGTATTATTTGCAACTATTTATACATTCAGCTGTAATTGTGAGGCTTAATTCATGCTCATTACGTCCTCTGAGATGCTTGAGGAGAAGCACTGCAGCAGTGCTAAGTGTTACTGCTTATTCAAGCTGCTCAAGGCAGTGAAGGCATCACTGTGTTGGCTTTTCCTATTGCACCAGGAGCTGGTAGGGAGGATGTGGGTACCCACTGTCCCAAAGTCTGATGTGGATATTGGGCTCTTGCTAGAAATTCCATGCCATGCCCTGGTAGAAACTGAAATCCTGAACAAAGGAAGGAAGCTTTAAAATCATGTGCTTGAAAAATGGCTTGGCAGAGAAGATGCAACTGGCTGCTTTGACATCTAGGTTATTTAGCTGGGAATTTATGTGTCAAAAGCTTAAAAGCTTCACCAAAGAAAATTTAAGAAAGCACCATGTTTCCAACTAATTAAGTAATGTCAGCCAAATATAATTTATTTCTCGCCATCACTCATGTCTACAGCAGAATTATCTCATTTTTGATTTCTAATGACTTTCTCTCTCTCATTAATCTGGCCATGAATTATCTTTATATAACTTTTTGGCATCGAGGCAAAGAAAGTGTTTTTCTTGTTAATAAGAACCAGCATCTCTCGATAATTCTGCATCACCCTTGACAGGGGGGCAGGGAATCAAGTGCGGGTTTCATGGCATGACTGCAGCCTCCCTCCCCAGGGACCCTGGTAGGCTCTACTACAGGTCTTCCTTTGCTCCTCCGGCTTCTCCTTGCTCCCTGAGGCCTCCCTTGTCCTTTTTTCTGGTACCAGGCTGTATATGAAGGGTTTTGGTCTTTCATTCTAACAAAAAAACAGGCCTTTTCCTGCAGTTTTGGGGGAATTCTGTCAGGTGCTTCCCACAGGACATCACTGGCTTTTCTGTCTGTCACAGCATCCCTTGCTCTTCTCATGGATACAGCCTATTGCAGAGGTTCCAAATATGGCTCTTCTGCCTGTCATCTAAAACTCTACACCAGGCATATGTGTCCTGGTTATTGGAAGTCTCAGACTTCCTACTTTATTGTTTTGGTTCATGTCTTGGTTTTCGCTAATGGTTTTTATCTGAAGTCCAGCATGTTTCCAAGTCCCTGGAGCAAGCTCTGAGGATGCACTCACACAGAACTGGATCAGACATGTAGTTTGCATCCAGTATCCCATCCCTGAATCAGGTAGCTCCAACAGTAAGGAACTGGAAATGAACCTTTCTTTTCTGCTGCTCTCAGGTGAATCTGCATTTTAGAGGCCCATGCTGTGCTTGGGTTTTGTCTGGCAGTGCATCAGAACTCCTTTTGTGGTCAAGGCAGACCTTGAACAATATCTAAAGAGATTAGCAAATACCCCTTCTTACGAAACTTCCAGTCCCAGCTGCAGATCAAAGTCACTCAGGTAATATAGAAAGGCATCCAAGTGTTGGGTGCTTTACATAAACTGCCCCGAACCTCCCAGAAATTCCTTTGTTTCCAGCCTCTGCAGAAGCGGAGCTGCTGCCCACAGCCACCAAGAGCAATCCTGGTGCATCTCCCGTGGGAGGAACTGCTGTTTTCAGCCAGCCTGGGTTGCTGCAAGGTAACCTGGTTGGCAGATGACCCGGGCAGACAGCAAGAGCTGCTCCAACCCTTCCTTGAGGAAAGGAGGGAGCAAACAGCCAGCAATGCCAGGCAGGCAGAGCCTCTGCTGGCACGGCTGTGCTGCCTTCAAAGGATGAGCCTGGGAGGAAGCTGCAGGCACCAAACACATCACTGAAAGACGGTGTAGAAAATGGGTCAGGAATACCTCAAACATTGTCTTTCTGTGTCCTTTGCATAGAGGTACTTTATATGTAAGAGTGCTTCTGAAACCGAGTGATCATGCCTGTTAGGATAATAAATGCATCATTTCACCAGGGTATAGCTGACTGGCAGCAGTTCTTGAAGCTGTCATCAGGGCTGGAACTGCCCTGCTGGTTAGGCTGGGATAAGAGAAGTGAGCTACAGCTCAGTGTTCCTAGAGTGCTCCACCAGCAGCTTTCAAGGGTTATATGGTTATAGATGGCTTGGATTTACCATAGCCTTCCTCTCTATCATGACTTAACTGGCAACTGGGCCTCACACAGCTGCTTGCTCATTCCCCTGCAATGGGATGGGGAAGAGAATTGGAAGAGTGAAAATGAGAAAGCTCTTGGGTTGAGATAAAAAGAGTTTAATAGGTAAAGTAAACCAAGGAATTCATTCACCCCTTCTTCTGGGTGCAGTGTTCAATTTAGCAGATACCCAAATCTGGGGCTGCCGTCATGTGCAGTTGTAGGTGTGTTGTGTCTCCATTTGCAAGATGGGCTGTGTGCTGCTCAGGTCAGCTGAGACATGGACATCTCGGGGCCATCATAGGATAATACTGTATTAGTTTTTTCAGATCTGTACATCAAATACCAGTGTGGAGAGCCAGATCCTAAATTTGGTGAAGATCAGCCTCATTTTGCACCTGGTGGTTGAGGTTGTCCAAGGGACTTCATTGGATCCACAAGGTCCACAGCACCCGGTGGGATCTGCCTCCACAGAGCTTCTACGCTAAGTAAAAGCCTTCAAAAGACAGCAGCAAATGCCTGAGCCTCCTGTTCCATCCTGTCCTAGCTCTGTGGTACTGGTGGAAACTGACTTATTCCATTTACCTTGACATAGCCACAGGTGAATGAAGCGATGCAGAAAGAAACCCAGTTGGCTGCCAGGCCCGGGGAAATCCATGTGCCCTGTGTAGAGCCGGCTTTCTTCATCCCTGGAGGGGTAACAGTACAGGGATCTTGTTACACTTCCTCTGTGTGTATTTGCTTTATGCTGCTTTGTTTGAGAGCGTGCTTGGCAACTCAGTTGTTTGAGTATTGTGCTGGAGAATAGACAATATTTATGTATCAACAGTGAATAACAGTCTCCAGACAATCAGAGGGATGTGATTCAAATGGTACAGTTGCATGGGGGATGCAGGGAGATGGGTCTTGCACTTCTTGGAGTAAGGATATCAATGTGCTGGGCCTTTTGGGTATAAGGACTGCACCCCCTGTGAAAGTTGAGTATATGAAGCATTTGTTGAGTGCCTGTGTTGCCATCTGTGGTAAAGCCCACCAACTAAAGGCATTAACCCTTGTGATCAGGTGCAGCTCTTTAAAGATGAAGCTAGCATTCCCTGTTTGGATCTGCATCAATGGCCAAACCAAGAGGTCACTGCAGAAGGTCCCATTTTGAAGTTCTATTTCAGGGACTCAACTTCACATTCTGCCCTTCTCAAGGAAGGATAATGGAGGGATACTTTGTTCTTCTGGGTGTTTCTTGCAGGCACTCTACAAGATTTGAGGTGCTTTCCCAACTCTGTACAATCTCACCTTCAAAAGCAATTTGGGCTCTTGGCACTCATTTTCCTATGGAAAGCTGATGAGAACTAGCTTCCTATGACCTCTAGCTTCAAAATAGAAAGCAATTTGCTCACAATGGCACTGCTGGCAAGTAGATGTCTAATTGGGATGTGGACTTCAGGACCAATCACCTCTGAATATGGTACCTCAAACATTGAATCTCTGGGTGTTTGGGCAGCTTCTCTGGCTCTTCACAGGTCCAGAACCCTGTTAGGAGCTCATTTAAAGAGCGGAGACCAAATCCGGTGGTTTGGGACGCTCTGTTTTTGTCCTGGATGGTTTGGATGGGGTGGTTTTGGCAAGCTGCTTACCCTGCCTGCATGCCTCTGCTCTATGTCCTGGGTCTGCCTTTGCCTACCCTGATGGTGGCATTAATGCTGGTGCAGCGCTTGGATGCTGCAGCTGGATGCATGTGTGTATCTCTTGCTGTTCACTACCTGTCTATATTCATTGTGTAGATAATGATGTGAATAAACGACAAGTTCAGGAAGAGCCTATAGAGGAGATTGACTAATTCTTGGCAAGGGCAATTTGGCATAGCCATGTTGGCTTCAAGGGAGCTGAATTGATTAATGTCAGCGGTGTGGCTGGCCCTGTTTCTCCAGATGTCCTGGCGAATGCTACAGATAATGAACCCTGTCTGGAAATCCACAGGAAACTATGAATATGTGTGGGATGAAGACAGTGTTACATGGATTGCTATGACCAGCTCCAGGCATGGCTCAATGCAGGGCAATAAGCAGCTTCACTCTGCTTGCTGAGGCATCCAGCACTACCAGAGGGACCTTAACTCAGCTTTGCTGTTGCTGAAGGTGGGTGGTTGTAGCTTGTTGCTTCTCGTTGTGTGTGTGTGACATAAACATCTATTATCTTCATTTGTGAAACTTCTCTGCAGCTCACCTCAGGGCAGGTACTTCTGAGAGCTCAATTACAGGCAGTTAGTTGCTTGACAACCCTCCTGGCAGATGCCAGCAGAGCACAGGAGCTGCATCCCCATCAGACAGCCCAGCTCTATGTTTATTGGTGTACTGTCACCAGCCTAAATTCACCTGGGAAGCTGCTGCATTTCTCAAGGGGATGGGAAGAGAGAGAGCTTGGAGCATGATGCCCTTGTGGAGGTCCCAAGAGGTCTTCAGCCATAATGAGCCCAATTGGGAGGGAAGGGCAACATCCCTGAAGACACAAGGAATTTCATCCCTGCACTAAAAGTAACATGATTAAGCCAAGGACACGCAGGAAGCATGTGGCAGAGCTTACAATCAAAGGTGGGCTCCTGGCCCTCAGACTACAGCTCTTGTTTACAGCATTGAAGCAGATACAAATCCCATTTAAGGACTGGACCTCTGCTCTCCTGAGGGATCAGAGAGCATAAATAGTCCCAGAGCCACCAACTGAAACAGTCCCTGTGGTGCCTGAGGCGATGGTCCCTGCTGTCCTTTACCTCATTGCCCCTACACATGATGATGCCTAAGGCAAGGAAGGATATCTGCATGCTCACAGATCTCAAATGATGCCTTCTGAAGCAGATCTCTGTCAGCCTCCTGCTCTACTGGCTGACACAATGAGGGTAGGAAGGGGCTCAGGGCCTCCTGGTAGTTATTTGGGATCTTTTAAAGCTTTATTTATTTAAAGAGATTCCCATTCCCCTTCTAAAAGGCAGTGGAAGGGCTCTACATGGCCAAATGGCAGCTCCAGTGATCAATCAGTTCTTCCTAACCACCAACATCCTGCAGCGGTGAAGGGTCACAATCAATCACTACCTATTATTATTACATGATGAAATTGTAATTACAGGAGGGAAACACTGCATTACACTTCCATATCCATCATCCCAGAGCTGCATGCTCAGGTGGCACCTTTCAGTCAGGTTCAGCAAAGTGCTTCATGAAGGTCCATTAGTCCCCTCTTTTCCCCCCTACCAGCCCCCTGGTTCAACACAGGCAGAAACAAGGGAAGGGGAAAGTGTGCAAAAGAGTGTTTATTGCACCAAAACTCTTCTGAGCAATCCCTTAAGTGTCTTTGCTGCTTCTCTGATGCCATGGTACATCCCTTAACCAACTCATGTCGTTGGTCCTAGATGGAGGGTCCTCACATCTGTGCAAACAGGAATAATTACTTTTTGCTGTTAATTCTAAACAATTCTTTAAATCAAAGCAACCTGATTATTTTTTGGCAGATAGTAAAGCTTAAAAGCAAGAAAAGAATAACCCCTGGAGTTCTTCTTGCCCCGAGATGAATTATTTTGCTAGAAACAACCTAGAAGTCAAAGCACCTCTCTTGATTGGCACATTAAAAAGAGTTTGGTTGTGTTTTGAAAACACCTGGAAGAAGTGCCTTGAGAGACTTTTTCTATATGAGAGATATGAATGAAGTGTTTTGCAGTCAAAGACAATTCTTGTTTAAAATATTGGTCAGTAGACCCTGTCTTATTTCGAAGGTGTCAATTATCTGTCAGAAATGAGGCTTTTGCTGGGAGATTGGATGGATTTAGATGACCTCAAGGTCCCTTCTAGACTATCTTCTGTGACCCTGTGACATTAATCTCTGTTCTAATGGCCTGCTCATCAGTTATCACTGGATAAAGGAAAATGTCATTAGATTATACCTCCCCGCCTGCATTTGCACAGGGAGCTCCCTAGTCCTCATCCCTGAAACACAGACCAGGAAAGGGATCTGGAGCACACCTGTACTGATTACTGGTTTCCACTGAGGATTGTTGGGAAGCTGAGACAAGCTATATTGGGGTTATGTATCTTCCTGTACTATGCAGGACCATGGGTGGAATAAAATGTTCATCATATCCAGCAGCTTAGACCTCACCAACAAACCCAGTTGGCATAGATGAGTCCAGGCGCCTTGCTCTGGCTAGTGAGGGTAGAGGGGTTCCAGGTCAGTTATATCCCTGAATTGGACATCTCATGGGGTTGAGGTGAATCTGGACTAAAATAAGCTTATGGCTGACCTCTAGTCCCAGGGTGGATCTGATGAAGTGGGCAAGGGTGTTTTCTCTGCAGCAAGACAGTGGTAACTTGGGAGCTGATCTGGTCACACATACATCAGTAATCTTTGCTCTCCTTGACAGGTCACTACAGCCGATGTAGCATCTCTTTGCTATTTTTAATCCCTAGGATAATTTAGTATCCAGCCCTGTCTTTCCCCACGGAAGGAGCTCCCAGCAATGGCAGAAGTATTCCCTGTCCCTATAGGTTGACTGCCCTCGTTTTCCCTTTCTGCCCCCAATTGCTTTCATATTCACATGATCGATCTTTGCACTGTTCTGTAAGGTGCTTTTGTGACGTTAAGGGTACAATCATCTTTTTTTCTTTTATCTTCCCTTGATTGTTTCCTCCCATCTCCCTCAATTGTAATCAAAGAAAAATCGTTTGTGCAATCTTCAGCACAGAGGTGGTAAGGCTGTGTTACCAATAGTGCTTTTCTCCTGCAAAGCATCCAGAATATGCTATAGCTGTCTCTGAACTAAGTGTGCTGCACCAGGAAAACCAGGACTTGGGTACAGCATCTAATTGTCAGCTTCTTTTGATCCAGATGACTGGACTCGCACTCAACTCCTGGTAAGCTCTGCCTTGGGGAGGATGTCATTGGGCTGGAGCTGCTGGTCCAAAACGTTCTTGAAGTGTTTTTTACCAGGAAGCTTTCTAAACAGGGGAAAACAGGAGTGGGGAAAAAAGCCCCAAAGCATCACTGAGACAGTCTGCCTCTTGCAACAAACTGCTATAGCTATCTTGTTCCCTGGCAAGGAAGCCTCTCCAGTTATTCTTGGCCAGACCTTGTTTATAAAAACAGTGCAGAGTTCACAAGAACAGAGCCCCGATCGACCTAGAGGGTGTATTAAATAAATAATAAATGGGAATAAAGTATCAATGAGTGGTGTCTATAGCAGACATCTGTTTCCTCACTGGCCTGCAGCCATACCTCTCTGGGCTGTGATCTGCTCAGCCAAGTGAGGTCAGATGAGTTCAGCTCTTGGATGAATATCAGCATGTGGATGGCAGTGCTAATGGGAATTGTGTGCTGGTATGAGTGTGGGGGCTTGCTGTTTGTTGGTACCTGAAAGCAAGGGCCGTGGCAGGCAGGTCACCAGCCTCTCAAGGTTCATCTTGCAATCCTAGGCTAGCTGACAGAACTCGGTGGGTAGATATGTGCTGCACATGGATTAGCAACAGCTTCTGTCTAAAGATTGTTCCTGAAACTCCTGATATGCTCCAATGTTTTTATGGGGTGCTGAATGGCAGAAAGGCACCAGAGTCACTTTTTTGGCACGTGAACAGCATAAACGCCCAAACAACTGTTGATCGGTCGCTGTTCCCAGGAGCGAGCTGAAGGTGCAGCAGATTTTGGAAGGGCTTTAATAAAAGGAAAGCAGAGGTCTGTTTTCACAGTGGGAAAGCAGTTTCAGATGGTGCTGAGTGATGCTAGAGGGGCTTTGGCAGAGAGTGAGAGGAGAGCAGCCCCCAAGATGGCCAGATGTGGGCTCTGAATCTGCCTGATCTACAGAAGGAGAGCTTTTGATTCGGAGAACTCCATTCTCCTACATAGAGCACAGATATGAAGAGACACAAAGGCCGTTTTTGAGGTTAAGGAGCAGTTTATCCAGTTTTTACCCCTTATTCCTAAAAGAAGACTAAGCTGTGCCCTCAGAGGCCTTGTGGAATTGCCCATTGAAGGATGCTCGTGGCTATCAGCACGATTTGTGAAGACATGAGGTTGCCTTGTCCAGCCAAGCTCAGCCTCTTGGGCTGCCCCAGCATACAGCAGGATGTGGGGCATGTTACAAGGTCCCTCCATGCTTTTAGGTGTTTAGTGCTGCTTTCAGGGGGTTAGCTGCAGCCAAGGCCTTGTTCCTGATGCATCACTTGAGCTGAGCAATATCGTAAATGATTCTGAATAGAGCTTTGCTGTTGGAAATGAGGGCGCGATGGGGGGTGTTTTGGGGGGTGTCTGTTTTGCTTTGAATTAGCTTCTTCTGAGGCCCGAATTCTACTCGGGTCATGATTTCTAGAGTTCTTTTTCTTTTCCTTTCAAGCATGAAGGCTAGAAATGGAGTTTAAATTAGAGAGTTGAGAGTTGCATATACAATAATGTGTGTCCTTGCACTAGGGACTTGAGAAATGCCAAATATAATGGATTTCATGATAAAAACTATAGAAAACAGTAGTTGTATGTGATGACAGCTCCTGGAGTGGAGCAGGAGTTGTGTTGATGTTATCATCTACTTAATTAGGCGTTTTGAGCCTGAAAGACTTCACTCTGGAGATGTCATTGGCTGCATGTAGTTTTAACCCAGGGTTCATAAGTAGCATTTCTCCTCTGAAAAAGGCCAATTAGTCTAAATGACGCTTTAGCCCAAAGGACAGAACATAAGCGATTGCCTGGGCGGCAGGTTGCTAATGGGTGGCTTTCAATTCCTGCCTGTCTGCTTAAAAACTGTCAGAAATCTTATGTCAAGACAAGCAGGTTCTTGTTTCCACCTCCTCAGTGTATGTGCATTGTAGGGAAATGGCACCAAAAGGTGAAGTGCAGGCACATACATCCCTCAAGGGGATGGAAATGGAGCTGTATGAAGGATCTTTGCCCGCTGTCCATGAAGGTCAAGGAACTGAGCGGAGAATTACCCAAAGCTCCCTCAAAGCCAGGGTCTACCCAGTATTACCATGATGAAATCCTTCCTGTTCTCCATGGGTTTCCACTTTCACCCAGCTCCCTGCAAACCTTTGGTAGTCAGCACCAGGAGTCCCTCCTCGCCAGGCATGGGGTCATCCTGCAGTGAAGTGTCAGGGCACACAATGGTACCTAAGCATCAGATTCTTCCTCAAGTGTTTATCTCAGCAGTTTCTCATTGGAAGAGGTCAAAATGAGACCCCTTCATACCTTGGAACACTTGGGTTAGATGGAGCACATAAGTGGAGCAGGAGTGGGAAGATCTTGGGGGATTTGGTCTCTCCTGGCTGCTGAGAAGCGCAGCTCTGGAGGTTGAGTTTTAGAGATGGATCTGGAAAAATGCAGGTCTTTGTTTTGCCAGACTGATGGGAAGAGAAGCAGGATGGCTTCAGATGCTTCATCTACACTGCACGTGGGGTAACTTAGGCCAAGAGGTGTACCCATGCTAGATTGAATTCAAAGTAATGAACTATGGAGGCTCACCAGTCTGTAAGGGAGCGTGAACAGCATCTTTCAGGATGCTGAAGAGCACAGTGTGCTCGCTGGTTTTGGAGGACAGCTGTCACCTGCCGTCACTTTAATGGGAAACAGCAGCTCAGTAGGACCCAGCACCAGAGGGTCCTCTGCAAGAGCCATGATTCAGCTCTGCACTGCAGAAGGGGAAGCGAATAAGGATCTCTGGCTTGATCTCCCTCTGTTGAGGCTGATACCACTCCACAACTCAGGTGGGTCCTTTACCTTCTTATGCCACTGTGCTGATCTCCATAACCTCCCACTTCTCCAGCAACTTGCTTTCAAGCCTAATCTTCCTTTAAATTTATCTTAATTATTAATCCATAGCATCTGTTAGAGATCATATAAGCTTGAAGTAAGGGGAAGGATTAGGATAAGGTTTTGGATACATTTGAAGTGCCTGCTGTATTTAATATTTCTAATACTGAAATGTTGAAATGAACCCAAAGGTTTTTCCAGGGCCCTGAGTCATCAGCTCATTACAGAATTTAAGCTGCAGGATGACTAATTAAGATTTAGGAGATTGCATTGCATATACAAGTGCCTTTCCTGTGCTCGCATGTGGGAAGAGAGACAGTGTCAGACAACCTTCGTATGGGTCTCATGCACTGTGGTTCCTGTAGAACCCTTTGGGCTGGGACCATATGCAGCCCCCAAGGGGTCTATGTGTACATGTGCACTCACCGAGGCAGGGCTGAGGGTATCAGAGTGTGTTTCAGCTCTGCCGATGGCTGTGGCAAATGGCTTTCCATTCCCAGCCCTGCGAATGGGTATCACTCTTTAGGCTGTCACAGAGCTTTTAAAGGCTCTTGCTTCCTACTAGTGAAAAACAGCTAGAGTGTAAGAGTGGACAGCACAAGCAAAGAGGAATTAAACCCCCAGAATATCAAGGGCTGAGCTAAAAGCGATTTTTACGTAGCTGTGGAGCCCTAAAGACATGCTGGGGCTCCCTCAGCAGTCAGCAGAAAACTGGGGATGCTTCTAAAATGTGGTTGAGGTTAGCTGTCTGTAGCAGCACAGCCCAAATGGTAGCTATGATACTTGTAGGCCAAAGCTAATTACCTCCAAAAGAGTAATTCTGTTGGGTGCGAGCGAAATACTGTTTGGCTTGCATTTACATGTTGTCTGAAATCATTTGTCAACAATCTTCTGTAATTAGATCTTGATTTAGGCTAATCATTATATGCCTTGTTAACTCAAAGTGTGTATTTAAATCCCCATTGAATGTAATAGGACACAAGCACATGCTGAAGAAGTATGAAATATTTTTAGCGGCTTGACAAAAACGCTGAGCTGAAATAACTCAGCCTTTTTGCTGCTTCAACCGTTCTTTCCAGTGGCAAAATGAGAAATCCATTAATCAAATTATCATGAGCTGTCTCCAATTACTTTGCCAAGCTGGGAAATCAGTGCAAATTCCACTCTGAATATGTGAAAGCAGACTGCGCCTGTACATTAAAATGTTCAAAAGCTACTGCTGAAGAAGTGGTGACACGGTGGCTCTATTCCAACTTTCTATCTGTGTGTTTGGTTTTTACCCTTCGTCCCTGTAGAAGTCCCAGGACTGAGTCAGTTTTGCAAAAGTCACTCAGATTCCACCAGGACTGAACATGCAGCCTTTGCTAATGTAATTAATGTCTATTAAGCGAGCGTGAGCCCTGAGCAGCTTAATAGGAAAATCTAATAACGTTTTCTATTGGAATGTTCCCTGTTAAATTGTCCAAGTGCTTTAGTGGATGTTTTCTGTAGGCAGCATTGTTTAATGGAAATGTTACACAAATTAGTATTAGGCCCTTGGTGAAATGGGATCTTTTCTTTAATTTGATTTTACAGCCAGCACGCAGAATGATTGCTGCTTTGGCCTTGCCAGCATGCGGCCAGGCAGGATTAGGTTTTGTTGGGATCACCTTTGAAATGACTCCTCCACAGCTCTCGCCTACAGAGCGGCCGAGGCTGGGTTATTAGCTGAGCTGTAAATGGCATTAATAATGTCCTTGCGGAGCAATAGCATGGCAGGATGGTCTCCATAAAAATAGGAATCCTGTGGCTGACCAGAGTTTTGTTTTAGTTTTGGAGGTGGGTAATAAAAGAAGAAAATGGAAAGCTTGTGCCTTTGTTTTTGTTTGGCCTAAGGGGCAATGGGAGCTGAGGTGCAGATGTTTGCATAAAGCCCTGCTTGTTCTATGGGCACTGCTGCCTGCCCTGTTTGCTGTTTGCTGAAGCCCCTGTTGAGCTTACAGGGTTTCAGCAGTGGTGGTGATGGAGCAGGGCCAGTGCTGGAGCTCCCCAGGGACCTTCATGCAGAGTTCCCTCCCTGACCTTGTCCCTGTCCTGAGGTTGGAGAGAAAACAGCTGGATACCCATGGAGAAGGGATGGGCAGGATGGAAGAATACAGCCTCTGTCTGCACTACTTGTGTGGTTCCCATCACCAGCCATGAGTGCCCATACCTGGGTAATGTCTCTGTCATCCCTGTTTTACCCCTGGGGAAATTGGGCCAGAAGAAGGGCAGTGCTCCCATCACCTTGAACCTGGGAAAGGGTGAAATCCCAAAGAAAAGTTGCTGCTCCTCTTTTGTGTAACTACACAGTCTCCTTGGTCAGGGCTGGCTCACAGGGAAGGATGCCAGAGCTATTACATGCCCAAATTTAGCCTCTTCCCTGCAGAATCAGAGTAGCAAATGCTTGCGTTGCATGAGGGAGATGCTGGGATTGGCATTGGTTGGGCTGGTGCAGCTCTGAGAGCTCACTCTCAGCAAAATATTAACCAAGAAGGTTTCTTCCTCTGTTAGCTGTTTCATTTCTGGAGGGAGGAAGGGGTGAAGATCCCCTTGGATTTGAGGACAACAAGGAGGGCAATTTGTTCCATAAACTCACTGAGATGGTGCAGTGTATGTGCAGTTCATATGTGAAGGGAAAGATCTGCCTCTCTCTTCAGGCTGCTGCTTTAACTCTCCCCAGGAGGAAACTCCCAGGCCAGGGGTTCTTGAATCTTTCATCAAGCTGCTCCCTTTCCTCGCAAGAAGAACTTCTTCTTCAGAGCAGGCTGATTAATTCTACCCTATGCGCCATCCTGTACATTGGGTCTCGCAGCACAGTTCCTGCAGCCCCTTCTGCAGCATCGGGTGCTTCGCAGACGTGTCTGAAGTTGAGGCCTCCTCCAGGAGCAGCTCCTGATGTACATCAGGATTGTGCGTCAGGAATAGCAAATTACTGAATGCTTTGAGCAGCCCTGCTCAGCTCTGCTTCCCTTAGAGCACCAATGTGCACAGAAGCAGCTAAACCTGGGTTGCCCTGCCAGTATCCAAGCCAGCCCTGAACTCGCTGTCTTTAACAGCTTTTAAACAGAGCTAAATTGATCGCATTGGTATGTAAGAGCAGGGGAATAGGAAGAGGGTAGAGAAAGCAAATTATTTGAGCAGTTCTCAATGGGAAATGTTTTTAAGAACAATAAACCTATTCTGCCTGCTTGTAAAACAATGGACTTTTAATCCTGGTATCCGCTGAGAAAAAAGCCCCTAACCAATGGCTAAATCATTTGACCAAAATCCTTGAACAGGGAAAGCTACGCTTTTTGTGTTGTTCCCATTACCTGCTAGGAGTGCCTTTACCCATATAATGTCTTTATCGTAGATTTCTGCTGTTGCAAAGGAAAAACATAGTTGTTGGTCACTCATGCAGATGATTCTTGCAAGACCTGTGTTTGGTTTTGATGGTGGTGTTTTCATTGGTTGTTTTTTTCCCCCCATGAATATTAAAACAGCTTTCAGAAGTTGGTTGGGTTCACTTCCACTTTAAATTAGGGAAACTGAGGCAAAAATGGCCTTGCCCAAGATCATAAAATGAATAAATGACAGAGTTTGGGGTAGAACCCAATGTTTCCCTGCTTCAAGCGCAAACATTGCTTGCCTGGAAGTGCAGGTCAGGACCGCTTCCCTTGCCTGTCAGCCAAGCTCTCTCCTAGCAGCAGGGCCATGCGCCACACTCCGTATCACTTAGCTAAAGATGTATATCTTTGCTGGAAGGTCTTGCGCATGGGCAGATCTCCAGTAATGGTATCTGATAAAATCCTTCCATTTCCTTGATTTGGTAATAGATGTTAGCAGTTTAATGCCTGCACGGAGCATGTTTACATACTGTCAGCAGGAACCATGTGGAAATGATAGATGGGATATTGGATCGTTATCAGGAGTAGGGGTGAGAGAAGAAGTTGCCCTTCTCTTGAAGTATTAGGCCTTTATTTGCTACCTGCAGATACAGTCATGCTGGGACTTTCCTGCTCACGAAACCATTTGGTCTAAGAACATCACAGAGAGAGACCTTGTCTCATACCTGTGGTGTTGCTGTCTTGTTTCCCCACCTGCATTATGCTTTTCTTGGTTGAATATTACCACTCAGCTGCATTTAAATTCATTCATGTCTTGTGGGACATAAAGAGATAAAGCTTTAGTGAGTGCTGGGCGAGGCAGGGGTGGTGGGTCAGAGGACAGTGCTGTGGTAGTGTGTGTGCATCCTTGCTGGTGTTACCTGGGTGTACACATCCTGGCTACACGTCCCCTGAAGGCATGAGATGGCTGCAGAAACAATCTCTGAGGGACCTCTGAGTCATTTCTATAAACACGACATAAGAAAGTTGCTGTTCGGGAGAAAATTAATAGAAGCTGTTGTCTGGGGTGGTGGGAGACAATACCTTAGCCACATCCCAGCCATGGCGCACATGGTGGCTGTGGGTCAGGGTCTCCAAGGGGATGTTATTAGTGTTTGTGCTTGTAGAGGTTGCAGCTGAACTTCCTGATGCAGGGTTTGGAAGCTGCTGTGATTCAAATCTTCCTGTGATCTGGGGCAGTGAAACTAGAAGTAAAGGAGTGAGAAAAGAGGATGAAAGGTGGAAGAGACTACATGGAATATTCTGCTAGCTTTCATCTGCGGCAAGCCCCTGGTCTGTGTGCGTGCTGTTGGATTCTGTCAGAGATGGTCTTGTCACAAAGACCTTTTTCTGCAGGGACAATATCTGGGTGGTGCTGATAGGAGGAGGAGTTTTGGATCTGTGATGGGCTTTGAATCTTTATTTGATTCTGGTTTGAATCAAATAAAGAACCGCTCTGAATCCCTGCCCAGAACACAAATGAAGCCTGCAGCGTGTTAACAAGATGAGAGAGTCTGGCCAACTCATTTAATCTGTTCGAGGCTCCTCTTGGCTTCCAGGTGTTCATCTCGGATCACAAGCCAAAACATCCTGGGAGAGGCTCTTGCTGTTATATTTTCAGCCCATCTGATAAGGCTTGCGCCTCCGAGCCGGCATGCTGCTGCAGAATTCCCGTTCTGCCTTAGCCAGGGATCTCAGCTTAGGGCTTCAAGGCCAGATCCAGACTGCAAATGTAAGAATAGAGGTTGTGTCCAGCTAATACCTCACCAATGGGAACGCATTTGACCTCGTATGTGCTTTTATTCCACTGATGGACAGCTAATTTTCTTATCCGAGGTCATATCAAATCCTGATGGCAGTTCTTCTATTTAATAGTAGAAGGCTGTGCAAGCAGGTGGGCAACCCCATCTATGCATCAATGCTATGAAAGGTCCAAACTGACCTCTGTCCCTAGATCAGTCTATATGGCAGCCACACACCTTGCTGGCAGAGCCATGCTAGGACTGCTTGGGTATGCTTAGCCTTTCAGATGGACTTAATGAAGCAGGGAGAGCCCTGTCCTAGTGTGGAAAGTAGTCTGGGGGTGGTGATGGTCGTGCTTTATAGCTCAAAGCACTTCTGCTGCAGTCACATGCCTTACAGCAGAGCAAGAAGCACTGAACTTGAGCTTCCTTCTTCTTCCTTGGCTCTCTGAGCTCTGGCTTGCTTTGGGAAGAGCAGAGGACTTTGTGGTGAGGCTCAGCAGCCCATGTTGGAAGGAGGAAGCCCCCTGAGCTGTGTTCAGCTTACCCAGGAGCAACCTCCTCTAAGAGTCTGATGGGATGGTGAAGAGGGATTAGAGGGGAGACTCATCCTTGATAATCTTCCTGAGCACTTAAGGGGTGTTGGAGTGGCCCGAACAAGGCTAAAACTCAACCCAACGGTTGAGGGTCTTTGGCACAAAAAGCCCGGCTTTTCTCCTAGTTACGCTGAAGATGCTTCAGACTGACTTATCAGTGTGTTTCTAAATTATCTCTATGTTTTCCCAACAACATTATAAGGACTTGCAATTATTTCCCCCCAGTCTAGTCGCTTTTTTCCTCTAGGCTTCAGAGGGACGAGAAAGGTACTTAACTTATGTTTTATTCATTGCAGTCACCATCTCTTGTTAATTTCCTTACATTATTTACAGAATTTTAAAGTATTTTGAGTGTCAGGCAGCATTCCAGGCCCTATAAAATGCTAATTTTCCAACTATATCAGAGGCAAACATCTTTCCCAGGTCTCCAGGTAGACAAAGGGTCATCCCCTTTCTTAATTCATCTTTCATGATTCTATATATAAACGCAATAAAGCCCGCTTGAACGGCAGATCTCAGGCAACCCACTGCTCCATGTGGTTAGAGTTTATGAAGATCCATTGTGGTTGTGTTCCTGGTCCAATAAATTTAATTTTTGATCCAGTGCCTTTAATTACTAAGGATGACTGAGCCTGGTTGAAGTACAGGAATAACTCTCTTGGATCCTTGCCCTAAGCAGGAATGAAACACAAGGTTCAGGAAGTTCAAGGAACTTTGTGAAAAGAAAGTGATTTCTATTTTCACAGTTGCTGCTTTGTACTTCCCTAATTCCAGTGAGAGAGGAAGTGGGGAAATCCCAAACCCCAGAAGGGTCTTAACGGTCTAAGGTTTAATCTCGTGCCTGTGAGTTCTTGGCAGATTGGTCCTGTCCCCAGCCTTGGGATGTTTGGATCTTTTGAAGTGCTGGGACAGTTGTCACCATAAAATTGGGGAATACATGAAGATTTAGGGACATTTTAAGATAGGATAAATCACTGTGACATGGCTGAACTATGTATTTCCTTCTGTCCAGTTTTCTCATGAGGTTTAAGTCCAGTCAATAGGAAACACTTGACATTAGATTTCAGTGGCTTTTAGCCTGGCCAGATATATATATTGTGACCACAGCACATCCTATGAGCCTCTTTTGTCTCTCAGTCACAATGGTTATTGCCATTGCTGTTTGTGCTTGTACCAGATGTCCCTCAGGTGCTCCGTGTCCTCTGGTCAGCTGAGATGACATGGGTGGTTCCACCTCTGCTCATTGCTCTGGAGTAGTCTTAGGTGAAGAGGAAGTATTCTCATGGAAGCATTGCATTCCTGCTTGCTGAATGTGGGAGCAAATAACCCTGCAGGTCTGCAGAAGGGCAGCCAAGGCAACGGATGCAAAGTAAGGGTGCAGTGTAGATTGTGCAAAGGCCAGGCATGAATGCGGAAGCAAGTAGGGCTGGATTTGGCACTGCAGTACCAGCAAGCTCCCCTTTGCAGGCAGAGCCCTGGGCTCCTGCCGTTGTTTGCGAGGCAGAGCGTTTCTCCTCCGCACCTCCTGAGGTTTGCCCGAGCAAGGATGCCTCTTCTCCATCTGTTCAGCCTCCAGCAATGCTGGTGTGTCAAGGCACTGCTTCCATCATTCTCTATGGGTGTCAGGTCAAGGAGAGGTCAGATTGTGGTAAACAAAGTGACTCAATCCCAAATCAATTTAAAGGTGGCATTGTTCTGGCTTTTCCTACCAGAGGGGGATGCTCTGAGGTAATGCCTCTGATCAAAAAGTATTGGCAGACTTGAAGACTTCATTTGAATTCTGTAGCCACTTTGAGCAGCACAGCAGGGATGTCAGGCTGCAAACACATGCGCTTGGCAATTATTTTTCAGTGCTCGAAGTTTCGTGAAAGTTTCAAGGTTTTCCCATTAAAAGCATCATGGTATAGAATGTGTGGTAGCTCTGTGAGCTGCCTCCTCGATTGCATGAGAAGTACAGAGCTTTATTGACCAGATGATGCTGCAGGAGGTAGAGCAATTCAATCTAAACCCAGGCAACTCTCTCTCCTTGGAGGCTGAAGCCAAGTTCCCAGCATCTCACCATGCAGATAGCTGTTGCATCATCTAAAAAGCCACCTGAGTGGGCTCATGAGCCGGTGTGTATAATGATGTCAGTAGAGGGAGATGTGGCCCTGCATGTGTCCCTTGTGATGTTGTGATATGAAAAGGCATGACTCAGCCCCAAAATAACACTGGGGCATGTGGGGTGAGAGCAGCTACTCCTGGAGTTCTCGATGGCACAGCTCTGCCAGCAGCCAGGAAGGGATGGCTGTCACTGAGATAAGGTAGACCAGGACAGCATCTTCAAGTGCTACCTTCTTCCCTTCATACTGCTTCTGCCATTCCTGAACTCGCTTCAGGTATAAAAGTTCTGGTGAGGCTGGTTGACATTCCAACACGTGTTTTTGAAGAGAGCAGCTGTGATGTTTCCAAATCTGATTATATCCTGCTTGGAAAAATGACAGATAGTTTTGGGGAATGACTGGGAAACCTCAGGTTTTCTGCCGCTGAAAGCCAGGGAGCTCTTGAGTTGGGGCTGTTCTGTCCTTCCAGCCTTCACCTTGGAAACAAATGCCTGAAGGACAGTCCAGCCAGTAGACTTTGTGGTCCCGACCACTGTCTCCAAAGGAGCACAGCTAAAATCCTTTTGGCACTTTGAAGGTCGCCACTGTGTTCCCTCAGAGGTGCACACCTCTGACAGGCACTAAGAGGACAAACGGTTCCACTCTGTCCACCTTTGAGGGCAGAGTGAATTGCAAGGCTTTGCAGGACTGAGGAGGCTGTTGGCAATGACTAGATCAGGTTTAGGGCTCTGTCTTTGATGTTAGACTTTGTTTTGGGGAGGTTTCTCTTCCAAGTTAGCAACCTACATGCACGTGGCATTACGCTGCTCAAAACCTCTTTTCACGTGCCCTGTAGCTAGAGGGAATACACTTCACGTACAAAAGCTGTCATTCTACTGGGGAAAGAAATCCTATTTACAAGCTTATGTGAAAGATTTTCCCCATCTTAAACAACAAGTTCACGTGTTAATAAATGTGAGCCCCGAGAATCTGAATGCTGCTCAGACACTTGTGAATGGGTTTCTGCAGTCAGAGTGAACCAGCCTTGGAGCCTGGTTGGCTCAGTCCGGCTGCAGAACCAGAACCCAGGCACACACCCTCTGCTCCAGGGCTGGTTCTGCTTCTCCATTCAAGTCAGTGGCACAGTCCTGGCTGAGGATGTGTTAGATTCACCTGCAAAGCAGAACCGGCAGACTATGAACTTTGATAGGAATTAATGCGATACTTTTACATGTCATTCTGCATGGAGCCGTTGTGAAATATGGAAGTGCATCAGAAGTTGCCCATTGGAAATCATCGACCCACAGCAGGTAAATTTAAGTTGTTCCTCTTCCATCCACAGTCTTGTTGCCACCTTTCTGCCATGTTCCAGCGAACCCATGGATTTATGTCACCACCCATCCATCACGTCTTCTTTTCACCATATGTAAGACGGCCATTTCCCAAGCATTCACTTCAAGTTGACTTGAACACGCATTGCCAGGTGTTCACCCTTTTCCCCAACCTCTGTTTGTCTTTTATTCCACTGTGAGGTGAGGAAAACCTTCCTGAGGGTTTGGCAAATAAACTCTGTGTGGAATTTGCCAACATTGGTTATATCTGAATCAATAAATCCATCTGTTCCCAAAAGGAACCTGCTTTTTCTATGATGTCAAAGCCTGGTCTTCGTGACATCAGTTAATCATCACAGGAATTACTATGATGCCCCAGGCAGTTACTGGCTGAAACAGAAGGGAGAGAGATGCTTGAATGGAGGAAGAAAAAGATTCTGTTCAGATAAGTGCATGGGAAAAGGAAGAAAGGAAATTGCATGATAGGCTAAAGGAGCTTTTTATGTGCAGAAAGCAATATTTCCCTGTCTGTGGCAGGGATTAGTGCTTTTTTGCAAGGTAAAGAACCTCCAAGGAAATACACTCTAAATAGGCAGATATATCAAAATACAATAGCAAGAGATTGCTTTTTAAATGGGCTATAATTATAAACCCATGTACCTAGAGATAAATGAAGCAGGGGGGCACTCTTTCTTTCCTGGAATGTCTCTAGATCCCAGAAACCTACCTTTATACACGGAGAAGTTAAGATATTCCAACTGGATCTCCATTTCCACTGCACTTGAAGTGTATTGTACTTCCAGGATGCAATTTGTTTTAGTGAATTAGCTTTTATTCCTAAATAGCTAGCGACCACAGGACTAAAGACAGCTCTCCAGAAAGTGACCTTGAATATCACACACCATTACCAATGCCTTGTTTAAACTGCAGAGAAGTGTTAGGACTGCATAATAAGATGTTGATTGTCAGGCTGAGCAAGCTGAGATGAAGATGACGTTGGGAGCTACTGCTTCACCATCTTTGCCTGCACTGTTCTAAATGCTTTTCTTCGTTCTCTGTTCATCCGCTATCTTTCCTCGGCAAACTTCCTGAAGATAAGTTCCTGTTCTTCGTGGACAAATATTTGTCAGAATAAATAGGGAGGCAGAGGAAAAGTGTTTGTTTTATACCTCAGTGGGGTGATAAAAGAAATCTCTGGGCAGGCTGCAGCCTCTGACCATTGTTCCTTTGTGGCAGAAACAGTTTGGGCTGCATCGATTTCTTGTGAAATGAAATGTTAACAAATGTGTTAGCGACAAGGGAAGATGCTTCCTTCGCTTACTTGTGAATTTTCTGAGCCTGGAGGATTTTCTAACCTCGGTTGGAAATTCAGTGAGGTTCACGGGGAAACTCGTTGCAACAGTCAGTCATGTGTTGAGCTGGCTTCTCCCCCTGATGGAGGCTGTAGTGTACATGATGTGAGCCTGTCTGAGGCTTCAGAAAACAACAACAGCAAAATAGCCACAAAACTTTAGACACAAGGCAGTGAACATTCAAAATAATGTTGCTAACTTTCTTTTTCCTTAAAAATCCTTATTATTCTAATGTTTATTAACAAGTATTCTCTTGGGAAGGGGGAGATCAATGCAAAGCTAGTCTTGTAATAACCTGCAAGCTGAGGCAGCCGTTGTCAGCACAGCCCGGGAGCAAATCTGGGTACCACACCATGCTTTAGAGGTGCCAGCATCTGTGAGGAAGAACATCTGAAGCTTCTCTGCTATTGTCCATCTCTAAACAGGAGAAACGCTAGTGAGGGAAATCAATGGGGATCAGCCCCTCCTGGTCTCCACTGAATGTTTGGTTTTAAGCAGCAGATCTCACCCAAATCTCAGTAAAATGCACCTAATCCATACTTTGTGTTGTAGCACTCAGCTCATAAGCTGCCCTCCAGCACTGCTGCTGCATATCATTATCTGATGCATCAATCCCATGATATTCTGCTTCTCCATATGTGACTTCCCTGCATTATATGGCTGTTTGCAGGGTTATCCAGGTGCACTGCGCTGTAAGCACAAGCTCCCAACATGCCTTCCCTCCTGTAGTTTACGGCTTTGTCTGTTCTGGCAGGGAACGAAAGGATCTGACCTTCCTAAGGGCGAGCAGGGAAGTTACTAAATAACCAAGTTCTCCCTTCCCCAAAAGGCTGTAAATTGTGTTGAAATAGTGGTTTCACAATATGCCAGATGAGAAGCTGCTGTAGGCCACCAAATGACTTTTAATTGGACACGAACCATAGGAAATGCTCCATCCTGGAAAGCTCACACCTCCCTCTCTTGCAGAGCACACGTGTGTTGCCTGCTCCCTCCAGCCATGCTCCTGCTGGAAGCACCACAGCATCCATGGGTCCGGAAGGGTCATGGTCCACCTCAGGAAAGGACACCCCCAATCACTGTCAGCCTCTCCTTTGTAAGCTCAGGGCCAGCTCAAGGTCTTTGGGCCTGCTGAAGATTTGGCTGCATGGGAAGGACCCAGTGCTGGGTTCAAGGTGGGCAGTGTTGGAAAGCCCACAGCATCTTGTGGATTTGGGTTGATTGGTTTGGGGGACAGGTCCTGTGAGCTATAGAGGTAAGAGGACAAGTGGTGGCAATGATTCTGCTCGGTTGAGAACTTACTAAATGGTAGGAAAGCAAGACCCCGAAGCCAGCAGGAAACTGAAGTGTTTTTGTAACATTGCTGCAGCTTGCATTCATGTTCTTGTCTTTCTGAAGAAGGCAAGACAAGCAGCACCACAACAGACATCTCTTTTTGCCTGTGTAGCTTGTATTAAGCATCATAAGAAGTTGCCTTTCTTCAGGGCATAGCCCTTTCAAAAGGGCTCTTGCACACACTTGCTCCTCCTCTTAGCTATTCTTTTCCATGCTTTGACATCATTACGTGAGTGACATTACTGAGCTCCTAGCTGTGGAAGAAAGGGTTCTGAGCCAAACTGTTCTGCTGCAAGAGGGGTTTTTCCGTGGCTCCATCTGAGCACAGCCAACACGATTTTCTCGAGCTCCAGTTTTATAGGAGAGATTTCTGAAGCCCTACCCTGAGGTCACCAACTTGTGGGGAAGTAACACATGGTCAATCAGACTTGTGATTTCTGCCTCCCCAGCCAATAAGTATCAGTGCTACTTTTCACACCCTTGGGGAATGACCCTAATTAGGCTTATTAAAGTTAGCTCTATCTTAATTGTGTGGCCATGATCCTACAAACACCTCTGCATATGTACAAACATTATTGATGTTAGGAGTTCCCGCTAAAGCCAACGAGGCTGAATCCGTACTGAAAGTTGGATGTGTTTATTAGTGCTGGTGAGTACAAGGTCTGCACCCTGACATTCACTGCATTTAGGGCTGACAGAGGACTTTCTGATCACTCATGCAGTGTTTTAGATAGATTGGCTAAAGATGGAAGCAAGAGTTTCATATGAAATCAGAACTGAACCAGCCATGTCCTCAAAGCACGATTCCAAGAATATTTTCTTTTCTTTTCAAGGCAAATATGACTTTAATGGATTTTTGTGCCACATTATTGTGGCTGAGCACTGTACTGGTGTTTCCAGAGCTGCTTACCAAATGTTGCTGCTGCACCAGTTGCAGTCTCCTAATGCATTTCATCTTTAAAGCAAGGTAGTTATTCCCATTCCTGAGGTGGTTTAGCTCGGAGCATTGCTCACCAGGAGTTGCTGAGAGCACTCAAGCCACGTGAAGGCTGGCTCATGTCTCACGCAGCTTTACCACCCAGAAACACCGTTCCTGCCCATTCTGGTACCATGGAAGCTAGTGGTACCTGCAAGAGATGGGGCTTGAACCTGTGCCAAGCCTGCATGAATCCACCTTACCTGTAAATAACACTGGCCTTGCATCCCCTGGGACTGGCACTGTGTGCTGGCTGGAGATCAGATGTCCCCTGGGGACTGAAAGTGGCCTGTCTCTCAATCTACTCTCAGTTGTTCCATGCTTCAGTAAGACAGAACCCTTTTCTCCATGAATCTTTTGAGTCTTCTGCTTCTCAGGTCTCTGATGCAGGCCTGCGACCTCCAGGAGAGGCCTCCTGGTGTGTTTCTTTGTTCATTGACTAGTTGGAGCCTAGGGAAGGAGATGCGCACTGTGGACATGAGTGTGCTGCAGGTTCAATTCACTGTAGCAGGTCCTATTGAGAACTTCCCAAGCTTCACTGCTGCCATGACTCACTGTGTATTTATCTCCTGGCTATGGTTCATCAGTTCATGAATTAAAGTTATTGCTTCTTTAGAGAGAGGCTACATGAGAGCACCCCGTTGAGTTCTTGGTTTTGGTGATTCTGAGCTATTCAGAAGCCTGGTTTTAAATGCATTGAGATGGATGGAAAGAGTTCCACTGGTTTTGGGGGGAAGTTTGCTTTAGGTCACTCTTGAAGACGAACGGGCACCACCTGAAGATGCGCTGAAAGTACTTTGTCCTTCCCACTGGCTTCACAAGAGCCGAAGAGGTGGGCAGTCTGATTATGCAGAAGAGCCACCATAGGTCAAGGCAAGCCCTCTGCCCTTGTCTGGACCCAGTCAGCAGCTGACCGGGAAGAGTGGCTGTTATCACAAATCCCACCATTTGCTGTGGAGATCTCTAATGAGGCAGGAACGTTGGAATTTTTCCAGCATGTCTCCCCTGTTGGCTGCCCTCCCATTTGGTCGTGCTAAACGACTAGGTAAATAGGCCTTTCATGAAACCTAACACCCGCCCTACCTAATCCCCCCTGCCTTCAGACTGTGGGGCTAATCAGTTGTTTTGACATAACTGGGATCCAAATTCTATGAGGAACATGGCCAAGGAAAGTTCAAATCCAAGACCAAGATTAATGAGAACTTCAAAGAAATTTACCACCAAATGTTACTAATTTAGTACACCCTGTGTTTGAAACCAATGACCTAATTGGAAACTATATTCTTTAAAAGCCATTATATCCCAGCTTTTTAGTATTCAGGAGGTGGCTTCTGAGATCAGAGTCGGTTTATGTCATGTGGTAGGATGGGACAGTGGAATTCCACCCCCACCTCCCTAAAACTGGGATAAAATATCCTGCTGTTGACTGCATTAGGTGATTGTGCTCTTAATACACAATAAATAACAGATTCATAATCAGACAAACAATTTCCTTCTGCTCTCCAATAGCTTGAGTATAATGTTACAAATCCTTTAAAGCTGGTTAGAGAAATGAAAGGTCTGATTAACTCTGCTGTCATGTTGCCAAAAAATCAGCACATCAAACCAAAATGTACTTAGCATAAAAATGTGCATTGTTGCACGGGGCTGCAATCTGCCTTCCCAGAGTTCCACCAAGGTCTATGTGCAGGAGTCAGTCCTGCACTGGGCTATGGGATTTGGGAAGAAAGCCTGAGGAGAAAATCAGATCGCTGATCCCTTTAGCAAAGACCCATCAACCTGCTGTGGAGGCCAGGCACACTGTGTTCAAATTTAGGCATATGTCTGTGTGATATCTTCTTTCTAGCACTGCCACAGGTTTCCATACCCTGTTCTGCCGTCACCTGCAATGGGGCTGTTTGTCCTGCATTAGACCATGCTGATTCTCCCACAGAGAGTCAGGATGGAGGCACTCATGTTGGAGAGCCTGCAGGGTTTGCCCGGCAGATGAGTTCGGATGGAGTGTGGCCATATAGACAGTTCAGATAGAGCTGCTGCAAATGGAAGTCTTCTATAGATAGAGTCATAGAATAGTTAGGGCTGGAAAGGGCCTTAAGATCATCTAGTTCCAACCCCCCTGCCATGGGCAGGGACACCTCCCACTAAATGTGGGAGTCCACTGGATGTGGACTCTAAATCACCACTTTCTGTATATAAAGGAGGATGAACATGTTTTTACCTTGGTCATTTACTTCACTGTGAGCTGAACCATCTTCTGGCAGTGGCTGTTTCTCTGCTCTGACTGCAGGCAGACTGTGATGGCTGCTCAGACTTGCGTCTTCATCTCCTGAGCATCACTGTGGATACTGAAGAACCCCATCCTCAGCAAGGTGACCACATCACACAGCCAGGCTATGAAGGAGCAGCACAGCAATCCCCACTTTGCTGAAGATAAGGTGCCCTGTGGGTTAGACCCATGTTTGTACCCTGACTGGTACTGAGCGCTTGCTCTTCTCATTACGTGGCCTTTCAGCAGCTAAATCAAAGCTGTGGTGAATGTACAACAGAGAGAAGAAGCTTCCCCAAGCCTTGGTGAGGTTTTAGCTGCAGGGGTGCCTCCAAAGTCAGGCACCAGATTAAGCCACAGCTGCTGCAGAACACTGGGTGTCCATCCTGCACTACCTAATGTCTGCAGTTTTGCATGGGGAACTGCTGGTGGTTATACAGTGAAGCTACTCCAGACAGCAGAGATGGAGGTCTTTATGGTTAGAAGTTCTTCAGATCAAAAGCTGTCAGGCTTTTCAAAATGAGCTGGGTTTATTTAAAGTAATGAGAATACATTTCTAGCCATTGAGGATACTGGTGTCAAAGGCGGAGCTGTGAAGCAAAGTCCTCTTAAAAAAGTCTTGATTGATATTTCTGGGCCGAAGAACAGCTCTGGAAGGGTCCGTAGAGAAAGTTGTGGCCCTACACCTGAACAGCCTCTCAGTTAATTAGTTGGGGTGTACCACATTCTATTTCAGACAGTGCAGAAGATCTGGGGTAACTCATTTGCAAACACTGCCATCTCCCATGCAGCTCATATGCCACTGCTAAGGTGGCAAACAGACCAGGAAGGAAGAAATGCAGTTTTCAACCTAAAGCCAGGCTGTGAGGTGCTGACCTGCCACTACAGAGGGGAGCAAAGGGCTTCTCTGGAGCTAAGAGGCCTGCCTTTAATTTCTATTGGTGTTTACATGGTATCTCAGGCTATTGCTGGTGTTTTCCTTTCCTAAACCAAAAGCAGAATTCCCCCTTTCTGCCTGACTTCGGCATCGAGAGCAGTTATCAATTGAAAAATAAATAAAGGACGAACAAAAAAGAAAAGAGGCCTTGACCAAGCTGGAGAAATTTGGATACATTCAAGCTTTAAGAAAGATTCCTTGTTTTCACATCATGGGGATATTTTGCCAATAGCTGCTCCGTGAACATCAAGGAAGGTTTTTCTTGGGTCATATTCAGAACACAGTTTAAAAAAGGAAAGAAAGAAAACCCCCAAACTAAGTGGGGTCCTTTGTTGGCTGAGGTTGATTCCTGCTTGGGTGAGGGTTACCGAACACAGGTCAGGTACTCAGCCTGGTGGCAATCAGTGAGGTGTGATCATGTTCAGCTGAGCTGTACAATTGGCCCCTACCAAAGACATTTCTCTGTGTGCCCAGTGTTAAGAGAATCATAGAATGGTTTGGATTGGAAAGGACCTTAAGGTCATCCAGTTCCAACCCCCTGCCATGGGCAGGGACACCTCACACTGGACCACGTCACCCAGGGCTCCGTCCAACCTGGCCTTGAACACAGCCAGGGATGCAGCATTTACTATTTCTTTGGGCAGCCTGTTCCAGTGCCTCACCACCCTCACAGTAAAGAACTTCTTCCTTATATCAAACCTGGACTTCCCTTGTCTAATCATCTATTAGGGATTTACTAATTTATGCTTGACAGTGATCCTTTCCCGGTCCAATGCAGGACACATCCCTGTACAAGTCAGTGCTGAAGCACACACTGGAGCTGAAGCACTCGGCAGTCCTGCATCTGCTGAGGAGGGCTGGAGATTAAAGTGATTTCCTCTTCAGGGCCTTACAAGCCTTGTGGGGTTCGTGCCACCTTAGGAGCCTGGGCACAGCTTGAAAGGTTTAAGCGCAGGAGAGACCGTATTTCCCAGAAAAGGGAAATTTGTATTTTATAAACCCCTCAGTACCCATTTTGCTCACATCCATTTTATGATTATAATTACTTGGATTACTTTTATTTTAGATGAAGGAAAACAATAATGAAAGGATAACTAAATAAAAAAGGCGCAGAAAAAGAAGGAAAACACTGTGGTTTCTGTTCAGAATGTTTAACCCTTCAGCAAGAGGAGGAGCTGGATCTTTAGATGTGGAGGGAAAGGCTGGCTTGTAGCTACATACAGACTACTAAGATTTCTACCCTTTTCAATGGAGCATTCATTCCTGCCCTTAATGAAAGGTGAATCTCCCATGCCTTTTCTGTGTTTAAACAAGTTGTGGTTCTCCAGATGTCTGCAACAAAATTGGACATTATAAATGCATATATAGAGCTCTATAACAAATATTATATATACACACCAAAAAAGTATATGTAATATATATAATTTCCCACAGGAATTCCTACTGCATTTCTCCATCCTTGCTGGGTTTTTGCAGAGGGGAATGCTGTAGAGCTCAGCCCAGGGCAGGTGGGGATGAGAAGGCACTGTATGCTGCAGCAAAGTGAGTTTTGTTTGTTCTTAGCAACTGTGCTGTATCCATGCAGGTACAGTGAATGATTGAGTAAGGCATCTCCAGTGCCTGCAATCCGCTACAAGGCAAATAGAGATGATAATCCTGTACATGCCTTTGAGTGTGATAACTCTAAAAATAAGAGAAAACACAAAGTGATTGCTGTAAACCCTGTGTCTTCATAAACACCCCTCATCCCTTTTCCACTTCCCATTACAGTGATGGAAGCTGCCTTTCCTTCTTGCTGTAATACATAAAGTCCCACAAAGGACATAAAACTTGTTCTTTCCAGAGGTTCCCACCGCACTGGGCCATGCCTGCATGTTTGAGATGCAAAAGCTCAGAGCACCAGAAGCTCTGCCTGGATTTGCTGAGTGTTATCGACCTTTTCTGGGTCTTTCATCCAACAAAAAGACATAGCATTTTTTTCTGGGTCCCTTATGAACCCCAAGAAGCAAGTGCCATGTACCTTACACCCGCTGCACAGTGCATGGCAGGCTCCTAGCAAAGCAAGCAGATGTATTGCTCTGTGCAGTGGTAATCAGGAAGGGAATTAAAATTATGATATGTTGCCATGGCAATGAAGTCCTGGGATTTGGCTAGGAGGAAAAGTGAGGTTGTAGCTACTTGCTTATGAATTCCTCAGTAGGCTTTTCAATACTCTGTTTCCCTTAAATGAAATTGGAGAAAGACTTGCAGTTCATAGCGGGGATAAAAATTTTATGAAGCTAAATCTAGGCAGTGTTTTAGTGTCAGTCAGCATTAACCCACAGCATGAACACATAAATAATTGACATGTCAAACATCCCAGTGCTCTGGGGTAGAGCACCCGCAGCACTTGAGAGCTGGTGCTCCGTGGGCAGCCCTGAAGCTCATGAGCCGCATCCCAAGCATCCTGGGCTGGATGAAAATGCTCTTCCTTCCCTGAATCCTCCCATTGCCATACCTTCTTAGAGGCTTTCTTCTGGCCAGTATAAACCACGATGAACCTGACAGGATTCCTCTGGCTTAGAGCAGGTGAGTTTAGCTGCTTAGGGAAGTGTTTGCAGCTCTCCCTTGAAGCCCAGATTTCTGCTTATCTGTAGGCTGTGGTCAGCAGCACAGCTGTGAGCTGAGGTTTGCAGGGGTGAGATCGACTCTGCCCCTGCCGAATAAAGAGAATCCTGAAATAAATGAACAACAATATAAACGCACTTAAAAAAACCCCAAACATAGAAAAATAGAGTGAAAAGATTGCAGAGTGCTGCTTGTCTGTGAGGGTGGGGATTTGGTTTGAAAATGGATAATCAATGGAGATTTAAGATAACAAAAGGTGGAAGGTTTTTTGCCCAACCGTGGCCTTAGTTCCCCATTACAGTTACAAGAAGCTTAAGTACAACTGGCTGAAAATTAATTTGCAAAGAGAAAATATAATGATAAACCCCAATTTTTAATGTTTTCAGCAAGAATAACCCTGGGAAAAAGGAAACTGCTCCTGGCTTTTCCTCAAATGTGATTTTATCATTCTTTTTTCTGCTTTTCTCTTCCTACCTCACTTTTTCAGAGGCAAATTGGAGAGGTGGAGGATGAGAGCAGATCACTGTCTGCAGGGCAGGACAGAGAGCCGGTGGGAAGAGTAAGGGAACAAAACCAAGCCACAGAAAAGAGGCAGTTTGAGGGCTTTCAAGGACCATTTTCGGGGAGAAAAATAGAGACATTTTCTTGTGACAGGGAGATGTTCTACACTGTGCTAGAGGCTCAGGTGAAAAATGCTCTACTAGAAAGTAATGCTATGTGGAGAATTCTTCCTCCTGCTTGAATCCATGGGAAAAACAGTCAGGAAGATGGGATGAGGCTCCTCCAGTTGCCTGCATCCTCAAGCCTAATCCATGGCACCCATTCCACTTTGCTCCTCCCAGACCCTTGCACCTACTGTCTCCCTCTGCAGAGCCAGTGAGTGGGCTGGATCCCGCAGCAGACCCTACCGAAGTCCAGCCTTCCCACTGCAAGCATTTAGTTTTCCATGTTTATTCCCTTGCTCCCACATAGCCACCAGCACTGATTCCAGGTGGAATTGGCAGCTGCTGGGAAGGGGAAATCTCAGCTTGTTGTAACAGCAACATGGATGTTTGTTGGGTAAATATATGCGTACAAGTAAAATTTCCCCCTTGCTGTTGCAGGATGAGCTGCTGCCAGCCTTGGTTGAGCATCTCCACACTGCGGTGCAGCAGGGCTTCATTTGGCTCTGGAGGTTTTTAATGTCAGTATCAACGTTCATTCCACCATGTTTATAAAACAAGCACTTCACTATTAGAGAACACAGGTGGAGGTGGATCAGCTTGATATTGCTGGATGAGACACACTTCACCTGCTTCGGTGTGTAGCCATAGGCAATCCACATTACAACCAAGGTGGTTGCTAAGAGCAAATACCTCAGAGCTCTTCTCAGCTCTATATAACTCTAAAAAAAGTGAAAACAAAAGGTGAAATAAAGCAATTGGCACTATCGCCTTCTGCAGGGCTCTGCCTGGTGCCTCTGTTGTACAAGAGAGAAAGAAATGCAGGTCCTTAAGCTGCTGGATAGCCTGGGGGCACACCAGTATGGCTGTGGCACTGGTGAAGGCTGGAGCGTTGTAATCATTGACTTTCACAGAGCCTGGGAACTCGTGGACCCTCCCAAGAGCAACATCATCTCTCCTCAGCAGGTGCTCCCATTTCCAGCAGTGATTGCACTCCCTAAAACCCACCTGCTAGAGGGGCTGGGTTTGGTATTTGCAGCCCTTACACAGATCAGCTGCTGGTCCTCTGCTGGGGTGTTCAGCTAGCACAGGGGCTTTTCTCCCTCTTTACTCCTGCACCTCTTGCTCTAGGGTGGGTTAGTAGTGTATCTTCTCTGAAAAACAAGTGTCCTGGAGCTGACTTTGAGAGCTTCTGAACCGCTTCAGCGGTCCATCTTGTATATTGCTCCTGAACAAGTGTCTTTTGGACCATTATAACAGGCAAACCAGCATCTTGTGGCAACTCTGGAAAAGAGAATGAAGTAAGTAAGGAGCTCAGATCAACCAGACCTTGTGGAAGTGCCTGGGGGGAAGTGGAGCCCTAGCCTTGTAAAAGAAGGGTCTTGTGGCCTGAGAGAGGGATGGTGTTGGAGGTTAGGATGGGGATGTTTCATCTCTAGAAGGTTGAGGGCTAGAGCATATGAGCAAGTGCTGATGCAGTCAACTGAACTTTAATGGCCATTGCATGGTATTTGCCCTCCCTCTCTACAGAGCAATCAGGGGGTGATACCCTGGAGGAGGACCAAGTGGGCTTGTGTGAATGTGTGCTGTTCTCATGGGTGTGTGGTCTGACTTGTCTGTGTTCACTAGCCCAGAAGGACCATTTTGCTCTACTGGGAGGTCGGTGGTAGTCAGCAGACCTTCTTCATTGCTCAGGCCCCTTAGATGTCTTCTGTGGAGCTGTCAAGGCAGAAGAGGGCACCGTGCTGAGCCTCACTAAAGCCTTTGCAGACCTCCAAAATTTAGATGTTATTCAGATAATAGCAGTCTTTGTAGTCGCTACAGGACTTGATGACATGCCAGGGCTTCTAACGATGCTCTGGTTTAGGGTGGAAGCAGGCCATTGTGAAAGAAATCTCTGTTGCATTTGATATCAGGCCTCCCTCTAGAGCCATGGAGGCCAGAAGCGCTGATTTTGCTAGATACAGTGATGGGATTTCTTTCAGCTGGGAATCTAAACTGGGATTTTCCATGCTAGGGAAAACTTGAAGGCTCCAAGGTTTGGTGTTCAGAGGGTCTCTTCTCTGCTATGAGCCTGATAGAAGCTTCACGCACCAAGAGAAAGTAAACACGAGGAATTATTCCTGGCTCTTTCTCTCTGGTGCTATGCTTGGGCTGGCTCCACTGTGGCATGTGAATAGAGTGTCAGGTTCGCTGCTGTCAGATCAGTAGGTTCATTCTGCATCTTTTTTTCCCTTTTTAGGCTATAAGAACACAAAAGTACCAAAGGAAAGACTTCTTTTCCTCCCTACTGTGCTAAGTCAGGCCAGAC
This sequence comes from Amazona ochrocephala, assembly GCA_039720435.1. Lineage (NCBI taxonomy): Eukaryota > Metazoa > Chordata > Aves > Psittaciformes > Psittacidae > Amazona > Amazona ochrocephala. Next base: position 87,888,609 of record CM077879.1, read on the forward strand.
TCATGTGATTGCTCACCCAGCCTGGGAAGCCACGGTCTTCAGATGCTCTGGGATGCAGAGGCAGGCAAGTGTGCTTTAAATAAGCTTTTCTTTTTACTGCTAGGTTTGAATGACTTCTAGAGCTGATCAGAAATGGAAAACCACTGTGAGGTGACTGTGGTGGGAATCTTTTTTGTCAATTGCTTTACCTTCTGTAGGCTTCCAAATTGGGCCTATTTTGATTTATTTATTGTTTAGAAACAGAAAGACCCCCATGAATCTGGTTTTCCTTCTTTTTGAGTAGTGCTTCTCAGTAACTGTTCAGTTACGTGTTCCACTTTGACTACAAACTTTAACAGTGTCAGAATCAGCTGTCACATGTGAATTCACAAGGTGCCGATGCTGAAGAGAGGCATTTGAAACTCTTCTATTTAAAAGGTATATCACTCAAATATTTGTGAAATCAAAGCTGACAATCACAAATCTCTGGTAGCACATTCAAGAAAGGGCTGTTAATATGTCTGAGGTTGGGACTGAGTCAAATTTCCTGCTAGGGACCATGGTGCAGAACATAAATAAAATGGAGAGAAAAAAGAAACCTGAGCAGGACTCATGGTGTTGTTTAAAAGCAATTTTTAATTACAGAAGTTTCTCCAAAGCTTTTAATGGGCTTTTTTGATAAAGGCTCCCATTTAGGCAAACTTCCTTCATATTTCTTTCCACAGAGTAAAATTAAAGTGTGAAAGCCCCAGAGGTAACAACACATCACTTCAGCCAAAACAACTAAAACTTCCATCTGAAAAGCAAACTGTGTTTTACAAACCCAAACTAGATTTTACTGAAAGAATGAAAACTTCCAAAGGAAATATGAACTGCTTCTTCAGGAAGCGTGGGCAATGAGAAGACCCCCCACTTACCCACTGCATTCCTCCCGCAAAAACCTTCTCATTTCCCACTGGCAATGTGCAAATCTCCTATCAGCTGAAAAACATTGTGGTTTTGTATTAAAAGTAATTGCTGGAAGTTTTTAACCAGAAACAGGCTGGCTAAAGGGGAACATCTATGTGATGAGTGTTGCCTCCCACTTGTAACCATTTTGAGTGTCGGGAAGCATCTGAGTAGGGATGGCAGGTCTGTGGCGCCTGGCTTAATGAGGCATGTCATTACAGAAAGACAGGTCTCTAATGGCAAGCACTGGAAGTGTTGAATCTTTATTATAGTGTTCTCAGGGGTGTTCATTTTAATCAATGCCTGGATGGTCAGATTAAGTCTGTTTGTTCTCTTTTGTGAATTACTGTGCAATTCAGCATTAACAAAGGTCCAATTTTATAGTGTTATTGTTCAAGAAGGTAATACAAGCCTGGGAATACTTACAAGGAAGTAAACTTTTGAGGTCCATGCCAGTAGTTAGCTCTCTGAACTAGCTCTGGTAAATGAGTGGATTGAGCAGAACTTTGACGTTCGGCTGAAGCAGAGCCACCACCCGCTCTGCAGACTTTTCATTAAGTTCTCCCCAATGCTTTTTAATTATGTTTCTGTTCTTCCCTTCTCTCTGGGGAAACTGGCTGCAGGGGAAGGACTACGGTTCCTCCTGGTACCATCTGCTCCAGTTACACCTGGGAAGTACCAGAGACTTCAAAATGCTGGAGCTCCTGCCAGAGGTCTGGCATGACCTTGACTTCAGAGCCTTGCTTTTGGCTATGCCCCTTGGCAGCTGTTTTTCAGAGGAGTGATGGCTCTTTTGGTGTCTGTTTTGCCAGGGAACTGTTTTAGTGAAGGTGTAGGGATAGTGTGAACCTTCATCAGTGATAGAAGGAAATTCAGACCAGTGTAATCCTGATGGAGATCACTGGATTGTCCATGACTGTTTGCAAACCGGACCTCTGCATGCTGGTGCTTGCAGTCACACCAGTTTCATTGGCTCAAGGATGCCAGCCACCATGTGTTGTGAGATAGAGGTTCTGGAGGGCAAGACCAGAGCTGAAAGGTTATTCTGTGCTGTACCTGTCTTATTCTTATGTTTAAGGTTAAAGCAGCTTCTCAGCTTCTGATAGATGGTCTTTTGGCTGAGCCTGGAGCTGTTTGCTTCTCACTGTCCCAGTGTTATCCTACTGCTGCTCTGAACTTGGATATCTGGGACAACTGTCAGCTGGCTCCCGAAAGGGACAGTGTGAGGGTGGTTACAACTGCTTTTCTGGTTTGCCTCCTAAATGCTCTTTGGCCAGAAGTGAGAGGGTCTGAGCCAATAACTAGAAATACAGTCTCATAGCCTTGGATAAAGGTAAGTTTGACAGCAGGAGCTCCTCTGCAGGAATCTCTGCATCCGTTCTAGCATACAGTCATGTGTGATGTGAGGGGAAGTTGGTGTCCCACTGTTCCCATCTCCTGCCAAGGTGCCGTTGTCTCAGCTCATGCTGAGTCATGGCTGGTTGCAGCTGGAGATGAGTGGGCTCTTCTCCCAGGCGGATCTCCATCTCCCCAGGGGCACTACCACAGAATAAACAAGGAAAACCTTTTTGCAGTGGGTGCTGCAAAGGCATTCTTGTGGATGGCTGTACTGCTCAATGCAGTAGAAGACTATACTCATCATAGGTTGGGACCAAATTTGGGTGGACATATAGCATAGATGATGGTAGATTCATGGGTCTAATACCACTGTGTGTGATGGTTGCCAGTAGTAAGCCTGAACTTGTTTGCTGTTGTGGGGAACCAGCATTGATTTAGAACATGTTTGGTCAATGAACTCTGCAGATTTTCTTTGTCCCATGCTCACACCCCTTCATTTTTCCCTCCAAGCCTGTCTTTAATGTAAAAGGAGATGCCAAGGTGAACCCAGGCATCACATCACGGACATCCTCTTGCTTCAGACCCCAGCGTGTGTTTGACTTGGCTAAGGTTTCTTTCTCAAGATCGATGAGTGCCTATCCTGTTTGCCTTTCTCTGAAGATAAAATAACCTCCCTGGGATTAGATTCCAGGTCTGGGCAGCCCAGCTGTGACAAAGGACAGGTGTGGGTCTGCAGGCAGAATGGGATGCTGCGGCATCCCTGCTGCCCTGTGTGCTCTGCTCTTGCGAGACGAGCTGTCTCCATGACCATTCCTATTAGATGGGGCCTCTGCTCCCCTCCCTGCTCAGCAGGCTCTGTGTGTGTGTGTTTGGGGAGAAAAATGAGAGGAGGGAATTGGAAGACATTACAGTCTGTAGGAAGTGTGAAGGAGAGAGCAATAGATGTGTGGAAAAAGACAACAAAATATTCCAAGAGCTGGGTTAAGAATGGGCAAATTGATGGTATGCAACATGTCATCAATCCTGATCAGGCAGGCTGTGTTTCTGATCTTGGCTTTGTCCTAGTTTCTCTTATTTCTCAGCCTTGGTTGGGTTTGGTCCCATGCATGTTGGGAAGGATCTTTCCCCTCAGAAGCAGAGGATCCCCATAGCCCTGCAGTGTCCCTTGAAAAGCCAGGCGCAAAGGCTGCATAAACTGGCAGAGTTACAGCCATGGAGCCACCAGCAGCAAAGACAACTGTGAGCCAGTGCCTCCCATCCATCAGTAATTCAAGCTTTCCTTAAACACTGGTAAAAGCTCTGGATGGGCACAGTATCTACAGCAACAGCCTGTGCTCAGTCCTCAGGAAGATCTGTGTTCAAGGGAACAGAAGGAAGAGGGGTGATGGTTTCCAAAGTGAAACTTGAATGCCAAAGCCAAGGTGGGTCACAGGTTGTACGACTGGAAAGAGACAGTCGTTTGGGTAAAATACAGGCTCTCCTGATTTCTTGGGGTGCATTAGCAACTGAAGACCCAGTTATAGGTCGGAGTATCGCTGTGCTGCGCTAGCACCTGTCCCCCATATTGCTGTTGGGAATTGTTTTCTGCCAAAGACCTTATGCCTGCTTTACAGGATGGGCATGACAGATTTTATTCTTCCCCCGGGCTGTGATGACATAGCGACAGCAGGGGGGCAATCCTGTCCCAGGTTGGTGTTGTAAAGCTCTCCTCTAACCCACAGCCTGATGCAAACACGACTTTGCTCTTACACTCACCCAGGCTGTGTCAAATCCCAGCACCACTTGTTATGGGCTAAGGAGCAATCCAGAGCCAAGCTGGGACCAACTCCTCTTCTGGAGCTGCACTCCAGCTCCAAAATGAAGCCTCTTGACCTGGGTCAGAGCAGATAACACTGAGCACAAATCCCATGTTGAAAGATGTTGGTGATATAGATGCAACTTACTGCACTGCTCTTGATTCTTTATGTTACAGCAGATGTACAGCTGCTGTGGTCTGACACCAGCTACTGTGAAGACAAAGACTTCAAATAAAAGCCCCAAAAATGTAAATTCCTGTGACCAGTTATGCTTGGGGGAAGGCAAAGAAAGCAGAGAGTAACTGCAGAACTTAACCTGGGTTAACTAAACAGACTCTTAAACTCTGTTTCAACATTAGACTTCTAACATTACCTGCTTGGCATGTCATAGTCAGGGATAAGAGCCACCACACAGTGCACAGTTAATCACTGAGCCAGCTGCCCCCAGATATGCTGGGACATAAAGTTTGTCAGGGAGAGCTCTTTCTCTGACATCCTCATGACACAAGGAGAGAAATGAATAAAGGATGGAGAATCTTGGATGACAGGGCATGCACCAGCCGCTAAATGGGGCTGAAGTGCAAATTCTTCTGCAGAATGGCATGTGCTATAAGGTCTCCTTCCCCCTCCCTGACTTTCTTGACTTTCTATAAAGGTGAAGAGAGTAGTGGTGAACTTAGTCCTTCAGTTCCTTTAATTCTGCCCAAGACAGGCCCCACTGTTTTTTCAGTATATCAGTCTTCGTGGGGCAAGTGGAACTAAACTAGGCACATTCTCCTTATCCTTGTGCTGCCACTGACATGCTGAAGGCAGATCTATTTAGGCTGTTACATTCTCCCTTCCTTCTTTCCATTGCTGTCTGATTTTTCTTGCTCTTATTGCTTGGAGAGTGAGTTCTTTGCTGACATGGGCACTGAGGAGCAGCTCTGGGGCTGGGCCAGCCCTGCCTGCTGTCCTCGATTTGTGTGTTCTTAGTTGAGTTCAGGCTTGGCATTTCTGGTCTCTGCCTTTGGACTTGGAGTTTGCTCAAACTTCTGCCATGTTCCCCTTTCAAAAGTTCCTCTTGAAAACCAAGTATCTCTGAAAGCCTGCAGTGATTCCTCACAGCTCCCTTTTCTGGGCTTCTCCACAGGGACCTGAATGAACCACTGGAGGAAATACAAGGCTTTCTTTGGCCAGCTTCATGGTTAAAGACGCTTGACAGAGACTTGAGAGTGTTCTTTCTCCAGCTCTGTGTCACTGACCTCCAGTAAACTGTTTTATCTTCCCGTTTCCTATCTGTGAACATGATAGAAATGTTCCCTTTCTTTCTCCCTTTGTCTGTCTTATCTATTTATATTTTAAGGTCTTTGGGGCAAGGACTATCTCTTGACTGTACAAAGGCTGACAGACAAAGGCATTGACCTTATTTGGGATCTCGAAGCGCTAATGCGATAACAGTACCAGAACAGTGGATGAGTGCTAAATAGCAACACAGTCTATTTTGGAACAGAAAGCCAAGTGTTTTCCCTTCCTTATAATAGCTTTTGGGATGTAATAATTTAGGTATCAAATAGAAAGCACATAGGACTATGTGAAAAACTGCATGTTCTACAAAACACTCCAACTGTTTTATCAGAATTGAGGTTATCTTCCTCAACTTCCCAGGTTTTGGTTGGTTTGGTAGGGGTTTTGAAGTGGGCTTTTTAACTTAGAATCCAGCCCCCGATAAGGGGAAGAGCTGGGACATAAGATGTTTGTAACTTGCCAAAGCTTTTAGGTTGCTTTGGGGTATTGAAAACTCTGGGAAGAACAGCTTTGTCACAGCAAAAAGCATCCTGGAGTACCTGCTCTATAACTCCTAGCTTCAAACACTGCAACTGTGTGTGAGGCTGATGTTACCTGACACTAGAGAAATGGCTCACAATTTTTAACTGTATAGATGTGTTTTGGTGCTGCTTTCTCTCCTGGAAGAGGTTTTCCTTCTGTTGCAATGCAGAGGAAAAACTTGTAAGTATTGGTAGATTATGGTGCTCTTCCTCTCAAAAAGGGCAATGTTCTCTCATCTCTGTAGATATTCTGCCTTTTCACACAACCAGGGGAAAAGTGTTAATATGCTGCTCATTAGGAATCTGAAATTCCTGCCATCCTCTCCTGCATCCTAATCTAAACACATCTTTACCTGATGCAGAGATTCAAATGGACTGAAAGGTAAACTCGGCAGGAAGTCCTGCTTTCTCTCTTCAGTAGTAGATGCGCTTTTGACCTCCTAAGATGTGACTTTGTGTTAATTTAAAACTCAATTCCCACTAGATTAAGCACAATCTGAAGACACAATAGGAGAACGGCAGAGAAGGGGAATCCAAGCAGCACTTAAGGTCGTCTTTACTTGTGTTTCATGCTGAAAGATCAGTTCAGGTAGTGAATTATTAATGCTGCAGTCTGGCACAACCGTAGGCATGCAGGCTGCCAAATTGTAGGAAGTCCATTGTGAAGGCAGGATATTGGATCCCGTCGGTGCGAACAGGCGTGCTTCCATGTTTGAAAGTTCACAGTGGGAGAATTCAAATCAACCTCAGAGGTTGGCTGCAGATTAAACTCTTCCATTTTTAATTAGATGCTGCCCAAAGGACCTCATGTCAGGAAAAAAGTAACACGAAACCCATGGAAATATCCGTAATAATTGTCCTACAGATTCAGTCATTGTCGGTGGGGTAAAACATTAACATCCTTTTATCGTGCTTAAGCATTTGCTTGGTTTGGGGTTTTTTTCCCTGCAGTCCAACAACTTTGAAGCCTAATGAGTTAAGAATTGCCCAGGATGATAATGGGGCTGCTAAGACGCTTTAATGATTGGCATGGCTCATGAAGGGGAGAAACAAAACTGAAGGAGGCTCCCTGGGGAAGTGTGTAAGGCCACAAAGGGTTGAGTGGGCAACTTGGAGAAAGGGACTGTTGCTTTCACACAGTTAGGTGTTTAAAGGAAGCCAAACCCTGGCCACAGCTGACTAATTTTGGCTAATTGGAACCTACATGGGTCAAGGCTTGGTGGCCTTGCTGCTGGTAGGTCAGGGCAGCATCCATCACTGGCCTCTCCTCTGAACAGCAGCCCATCCACAGCCTGTGACAGTGCATACAAGCAGGAAAACCGGCAGAAAGCTATTCCTTGTGGAAGATCATGTTGTGCTTGTTTGTCTTGGTGCTGCTTTCCCATAGCTGGGGTGGATGATTAAGGAAGTGCATGGGTAGACCAATCTCATGGGATGTCCTTGCTCTTCCTCCTGCTTCAGGGCCAATTTGTCACTGTAGAGCCTTTCTCACCCTTCTCTGCTGACAGATTAGCTACTGTTCAACCACTGCTCACCTCCTAGCTGAAATCCTAGGTAAAAACTGTAGCTGATGCTGGTGGGTACATGGGCGTTGATCCTCAGCAGGGGTGGCTCTGGTATGGGGTTTCACCGTGGGAGCAGGGAGTGCAGCTGAGTGATCTGAATTGCCTGCTTGGGTTTTTGCTTCCAAACTGTGAATAAAAGAGCCTTTCTTGAGCAGCATCACTTCCAGAGCTGCAAAATTCCCTTACAAAAGGATGGAAGCCTTTGTGGTGAGTGCATGGATGTGTGGGCTCAGCTATGGTAAGAGGTGTGGGCTGATATGCTGCCTGCTCTATCCTACTGTCTACTGCTGTGTGGAGGACTGGCCTGGTTTTAGGCAATGCTCTGTCACTCAAATGCATCAATCCCAAAATACACCAGGCAAAAGTACAGTTTTGACAGCATCTCTGCCCGTTCACATTTTCACTTCAGAAATGTGATCACAATACATGCTTGTTTGTGTTTACCAGCTATAGCAGTTTTATCAGTGCATTGGCTTGGACACAATGGCTCCCTAAAGCCTATTATGTTTTAGGGTATTTTTAATCCTAATTTTGTAACTGAAGTGCAGGATAGGGAGGGAAGGATGGTTCACGTGTTCCCAAATCCCATGATAACCTTTGAGTTCTGGTTTGCAAAGAGTTTCAGTCTATCTTGTTTTAACGCTACTGAAGTAGTAGTTTAAGGGGGTTTTGTTGTTGGTAGCATTTTGTTTGCTTTGCTTTCTAAAATTAAATGCCAGTTGGACCTGTGAATCTCTAAAAACCTGAACCAAACTCACTTTTCTGCTCCATTTATTGCACAGCTCTAGAAAAGGAGGAGGTTATCTGATGGTCTGTGGGTTCAAAATTGGGGGACATCTAGATCTAGTAGCTTCCACTAGCAACTTGCTGGTGTTTAGTGAAGCATGGGATTGGACAGTGATAATTTCTTCCAAATAAACATGAGTATGAAGTAAACCTAGAAGAATTCAGATGAAGGATGTTTAAACCTCTCTGAGATTACTGATGTTTGCTGTTTCACTTTTCTGTACTTGGCTTCTGCTACGATGTTGTTGCCATTTGACATTTGCTAAAACCAGCAAGTGGAGGAAATGACATGATGGCATTTATTAACCTGTAGCGTGGATGTTAAACAGGCTTCCCTGAGAGTGAGACGTAGCTGCTCTGTGAGAAATAGCCCTTTGGAGCTTACCTGGACATAAAATGCTATAGAACAGGCTTACTATGAAAATAATACTGGGTTGAAATGCAGTTGTGATTACAACATATTGCAGCTCTTTCACCATAGAAATCTTGTATGCTCTGCAAAGCTAGGACTGCTTTACTGGGAGTTTCAGCTCCAGATAGAATCATAGAATAGTTAGGGTTGGAAAGGACCTCAAGATCATCGAGTTCCAACCCCACCGCCATGGGCAGGGACACCTCCCACTAAACCATGCCATCCAAGGCTATGTCCAACCCCACCTTGAATGCCGCCAGGGATGAAGCATCCACAACCTCCCTGGGCAAGCCATTCCAGGGCCCCACCACCCTCACAGTAAAGAATTTCTTCCTCAGATCCAATCTAAACCTCCCCTGTTTAAGTTTAAACCCATTACCCCTTGTCCTCTCACCACAGTCCCTAATGAAGAGTCCCTCCCCAGCATCCCTATAGCCCCCCTTCAGATACCGGAAGGCTGCTATGAGGTCTCCACGCAGCCTTCTCTTCTCCAGGCTGAACAGCCCCAATTTTCTCAGCCTATCTTCATACGGGAGGTGCTCCAGTCCCCTGATCATCCTTGTGTCCAACTTCCTTGTGGCTGACAGCTTATATGCAATTGTGTCTTCCTGCACTGGTCCTTGTATGAGTGATCTGATATCTTTGAAACAGGGTAGTCAATGCACACTTCTGAATACATGCTGCTTTTTCCTTTGGGCTGGGCTTTATTCAGTGCACTCCATTAGATGTTATTCCAGTCATACATTTCAGCCAAGATCAAAGCAGTAAAAGTAAAGGAAGAAATGGTTCTGGCTTCAAAATAAACCAAAATTCTTCCATATCTTTCGGGAGGTGAATCAATGGTCTCATTAAAAACAAAAGAGATGGCACATCAAAGGCAGCACACAGCTGTTTGGATGCCCAAGACAAAAAGGTTTCAAGCTGGACCAGTTTCTCCTGTGCCCTTCTCCAAGAAGAACAGAGATAAATATGTTCCCATGGGATGAGCTACAGAAATGGGCCAGGGTGGAGGAATACATTCATGTCTTTCTCCTCATCCTCCTGTGGAAGGTCTTAATGCCAAACCATATGTCTGTCTGGGCACACTCTGGGCAGCCCTTAGGCCATAGGACTCACATCTGCCGTGTGTTTTCTCTCATTCCCCTCCAAGTGTGAGATCTTGAAACAGCTCCTGTCTACAATTGTCCTCAGAAAAGTCAAGGAGGTGCAAGGGCTCCAGGAACTTCTACACAGACAGCACATACCTAGAATCCCCTTAATGTAAGGGTAGAAGGATCCTCAACAAGGCCAGAGGGATATTACAAGGTATGCTCCTCTTGTCTCACCAGCATGGTGAAGATCTGCAGGGGGACTGCTGGGGAAGGAAATGGGATGGAGTAGCAGTTTGCTTCATGGTGTTTCAGTTGAAAGACCTCTTCTTCCTACAGAAATTCTTCCTCTGCCCAGCTCCCTGGGTACTGCAGGCAGGGGCAGTGCTGCTCACATGCTCCTGCCCAAAATGACATCTGAAATCCCAGAGGGTTTCTTGAGGAACATCAGCAGTTCCTGTGGGCTTCACAGTGAACATTCATGCAGACTCATGAGTTAATCTGGTTAATAGAAGTGTGAGAACAGCCTTTGTCACAGCGTGTGGAGGTCATCAAAACAGTATAGAGCAGAAATGAAGGGTTCATCTCTCAAAACATAGGCTGGTTCCTTTCGCCCTTTCCCTGATCAAAACGTTAGTTTTGGTTTGCAATTTGTTGCATTTATTCCCTTTCTCCTCTTCAGATGATTTTTTTCCTTTTGTTTGTTTTCAAGGCTACTTTAGCACTTGGCATTTAATAAAGCTTTGGATTTTTTTCCTGATTAGTAGTTTTGTATATACAGAAGTGAACACAAAGTATTTCACACTTCTTGATTCTGCAGTCACTCATGGAATACATACATAATATAGTACCCACTGCCTATGACATTGATGGATGTGAGTCCTGGGAATGAAGAGTGATCACTTAAAATGAAATTTGAACCAAGTTTCAACTTTCCTTGAGGTTCAAAAGAAGCACCAGTCACTTTTAAAGCTGCCTGTTGTTTGTGCCACTGCATTTCTCGGTTTGAGGGGAACAGAACAATGCTCCAGCCTTCATGGTGGGCATGTCCACCCAGACCAATGCAGCATAGGACTATAGGCAATGAGCAGGACAAAACTGTGTCTGGGATTGGGAAGAACAGGGTAGCAGGTGGGTGTCTGGAGGGCTTCATGGTGTTGGGAGAGGGGATCCTTCATGTGCAGAAACAGTGTTGGGTCACGGAAACTATTGCATTTGAGGCCTGAGCTGGTCTCCTTGAGCTTCTTGATGTCTGCACTGAGGGTCTACCAGCTTAGCTCTTGTGGTGCTTGATCCTCTTTGCAGCAGATTTGCCCAAACTGCACTTTGACCAGTCTCATTTATTATATGTAGTCCTGTAATGAACAAAAATTAATCCTGTGAAGACCATGGTATAACTGGAGAAGGTATCGTACTAAAACAGGGATGGAAAAGCTGCTGTCTGTGGCTATGACTCTTCAGTTTGGAGATGAAAAAGCTGAGCTGCAGTATGGGAGAGGTTTGCAAGTGATGAAGGTGGTGCGTCAGCAGGCTTCAAAGGGAGTTTTACAAAGTCATGCACACCAGCTTGATAAATGGGCACTAAATTGCCTGGGCAGAGGTGTGACTTTAGTCTCTTACATTCAGCAGCTGTGGATGGATGCTTGACAGGTATTATGGGAAGGAACTGCAGAAAGGGGCCATGCTCATTCTAAGTAGCATCTCCTGCTGCCACTGCCAGGGACAGATCCAGGACAAGACAGTCTGAACTCATAGAGCATTTTCATATGTTACAAAGCAGCTTAAGGAGCTGTGAAGTGAACCAGGTCTATGTTTAGGACCTGTGCTAGGGCTAAAGACTTTCCTGGCAAATCTAATTTAGCTCAGTCTAAACTCCTCCGCTACAAAGCAGCACAGAGACGGCAGGTAGATCTCTTTTCCATCTGGAGAGCTGCAGGGAAAGGGCAGATGTCACGCTGGTGTCAACTGTTTAATACATTTGGAAACACTCAGGGTTTATATTGAATCAGAACTTTAATTGGCTGAGTTTTAATCATGCTGCACACTTGGAAAAACTCACCTTTTCATTACATTGGCTTATGTGCTTTAACAGCCCTGGTTGAGGCAGGGTAACCCTGCAGCATTGCTTTAGTCTTTTAAATCCACTAACTCTTCTTACCCAGGCAGAAAATCTGTGCTGTGTATTTGCTGATTTAGGAGTTGGAGTAGCTGAAAGAGGAAAAGAGCAACACAGAGCAAAGCCTTAAGGCATTTATCTGCAGAGATGCGCATTTATCCACTTGCTAGAAGTAGCAGTATTTTAAAAGACTCTAAGCATGAAATGATTAATCAAATAGAAAGAAAAGGGTGTTCCTGAGAGTTTGGCAAGGCACAGTTGAGAAACTAAGCTTTCCATCCCATTGAGATGCAAATGCCCCAAAGCACAGTCCTCTCAAAAGCCCAGCATTACTTGTTTCTGGGGTTCCTTGTTATATGCTTATTACATTTTTTTTTTCCCCCCACGATCACTAGCTAGGTAGGGAGTGTTTCTGCCTAAGCGTGGCAGTAAGAGAATTAAATGAATGTCACACAACCAGAGACACTGTGGCTTGATTTACACATGATTTGCCTCATTGCCATTAGGGATTGTTATGTTATGTCTCTTTTTGCAGACCCAGCCTTCTGACACCAAAGCGGCAAAATCCGTTTCAGATGTGACAGCTGTAAAGAGCCTGGAGTCCAAATGACTTCATTTTGTAGACATATTACATAAAAAGAAGTCTCAAACTTTAGTTGCGATTCCCTGTCCTTGAGCACCCTTTCTGCAGGGACCTGCTGAATGCTAGGAATAGTTTGCCCACGGTGCTCACTCAGCAGGCTGGGCTATGGCAGAATCCACAGTGGTTTTCAGGGATACCCAGCTGTTAGCCCATCTAGAGGTCCTTACAAAGCTTGGGTTTGGAGGTGGAAAAGCAGGAAGGGTGGTCAACAGCAGGGTTAATAGGCCCGAAAGTCTTATAGGATATTTATCACCCCCTCATGTAGTGGTTGTGTTCACTGTGGCAGGAGTAAATTAGCTCAGAGTAAAATTCTCGGTTCCCCAGAAATGCAGGACCAAATGTGCCAGAGAGAAGGAAATGGGATCAGTGGTATCTCTCCTTTTCATGTAGTAGCCATGGTACACCAGGAAGGATGATGTGATTTTAGGGGACCTTGGCTGAGTCTCCCTGTCTGATCCACTGCTCCATCAGTGAGGTGCGACAGGGGAGCCTCTTCCTGTGGGCTTCTGATGGAAACTGGGTGATTGCATGTGTTGCACTGCTGTTCGTGCTCCCTGATCTCACTGAGTTTTGTTCTTAGCCGGACTTGCTGAAGCTGGATTAGATTGACGCCGAAATTTTGGGAGCATGGAAAAGAGGGAAATGGAGACGACGGGATTGATTTGGGTTCTTGTTTTTCTATTTGACCATCTGGTCCTGAGTCAGTCCGAAAGTATTCTGTTGGCTTTAAGTTCTTAATTCTTTCAAATTCTTTCTATAAATGAAGCTTGTTCTCACTTCAAAAACAAGCACTTCTTTCAAAGGGAAACTGATGTATTTTGCTTTGAAAACACCAATATTTTTATTTTATGGCACTTTTTTTTTCCCAACCAAGATATATTTCAAATTTAAACAATTTGACTTTGCAGAAAAGTGTGTTTTTTTGATGGATAATGCGCTCATTTGAAATGGTTGCCCAGCTCCAGATGGCAAATAACACCTCTGGGAGGTAGCTGCAATGATGTACCTTGAAATCACCCACAGAGCTGGATGGGGGGAACTGGGGGACATTGAGAGCAAGAGCCTGGGTTCACCAAGGCCTGTTAACCAGCACTGAGAGTTAACATATGGACAGGAGACCTGAGGGGCCAGATGCAGGGACACATAATTTACTGCCTTGCCTGGGGAGATCGGCCTAACAGGGACTGTGCTTGTGCAGCAGGGGCCAAATTAAAACCCTTTGTGATGAGAAGTCTGAATTTGACGCGAGGCAGCAACAGATCCCCATTTTTTGCCTCTGGCTTTGAGCTGCCTTTTTTCCCCTCCCCTGGTTGTAGCTTGTAGCCCATCTACGTGTGGGGAGGCTTCAGTTCCGAACAGCCCTTTATTTCTTTGGGTAAAAGGCCAAAATTAATACCATTTTGTAATAATTTACTGTGACCCAGGGAGGTTTGTCATGCCAAAGGCAACAGCGTTCACCCACTAACCACCTCGAGCGAGACCCTGGCCCCACCAATGGGAATGGCAGCAATCCCATAAGTTTTATGGAGTCGGGCTTTCACCCTGCTGCTCCATGAATGGAGTTTGGACGTTGCAAAGGAGGTAATTCTGGGATTAGCACCAAAACTTTTGGGTCCTCCTCCCTGTACAACTTAGGAAAGACTTGGAAGTCCTTTGGTGACTGTTCTTAGCACAAAGACAAGATTCTGTGTATGCTTGCTGTTTGAAATGGTACTTAGCTCCTTTTATAATTCTTTTTCTATTCTCTTATTTCTTTCTTCCCCATTAGAAGAAAAGCGACTGTATAAACTCAGCGTGGGTACAAATGTTCCCATGAGCAAAGCCCTGAAGTGGACTGTATGGTTTTGATCAGGAATAAACTGCATATAAAAAGGCAGGTAATCCAGAGATCTGGGTGCTAATCCTAATTCTCTTGTAAGATTTCTGTGCGATATTAAGATATATCACTTAATGACTCTCTGCCTCTCTTTCCACCACTGAGAAACTGTGACGAATAATACTCAGCCCATCCACAGAAGGGTTGTGAGGCTTGATTGTATAATATTTGCAAAGCTTTTGGAAATTGTTCCATGTGAAGTGGTGCACAAGTGCTCCAACAGCTTTGTCTGTGTAAAGAGCTGCGTGTCCCTGGGAGATGGATGCTGGCTAATCAAGATATTAATATTGTGCTGTGTGGCTGCAGAGAGGAGCAGGACAGGGATTAGCAGGCAGTGTGGGACCGTGCAATTGCAATTTGAGGACTTGTTTCAATGGGCTTGTGCTTAGCTGTGTCTGGAGGGGTCATCTTCTTCTTGTGCTGCCTATGATCAGCATTTGTGCTGCCTTCCTCTGAAGGGTAGTGCTGGAGGCGAGGTGACATTAGCAAAACCTGCGCCTGGTCCTGCTGTGCCAGCAGGGAGCTTGTGTCCATAGTCTCACTTTCACAGCGATGCTGAGTCCTTGCAGACAGACCCGGGAATGCAATAACAGCAAAACATGCTCCTTTAACCTACCCGGCACCAGTGTGGAAAATAATACCCCAGATAGGTACCCTGGATGCTTCTATAATTTATTCATTCAACAATTTCTTTTGATGTAGTTAATGTTGTATTTCCCTGGCCAGGGCTGGCACATGAAGCGTGAGAAATCCTTATGGACAGATTGCTTTGCCTTCCCGAAAACAAACTCATGTTATCTGCTGAGTGGCCTAAATGAGCTGAATCCTTGGGGATGTGCTGCTGGGCCATGGGGGGATGCACTGGCTGTCTGCTGGAGTGCTCAGGCTCATGTTTGAGCAGAGAAGGGGTAAAAGAGAGGCCAGCATCCAGGGGATGGCCTGTCAGCACCTGGGCTGTCCATTCTCTCCTCCAGGATTTTGAATTCATGTAAATACCAACACATGATGAAGAAAAGCCATGGTTGATCTCTGGTACACTTCTTCATTAGGCTGTATCCATGAAATCCTTGCTATTTGCTTTCACTTGTTTATCCCACCAAGAGACATCCCTCCCTTGTACAAAGCTTCACTTCTTAATCACGTTTTGTGCCTGCCTTGGTCCTCGTGTAACAGTGAGGTGCAACAGTAAGTGGATTTCTTCAGCTGAATTTGATGAACAAGACTTTCATGATTTAGGCCAATTCCCCAAAATGCCAGGCTGGAGGAAACAAAAGGGATGAATTTAAGTCAGTGGTTTTACTTTTGGAAAGAGATTTTTATTCTTTGACTTTTCATAGCCTGGAGATTTCAAATTCCCAATTCATCCCAATGAAACTCAAGGTATCTTTAAGCAGAGGGGTCCCTTAAGCTATATTTTATCCCTGGAGTGAGAACTCTAAGGGTAAGTGTTAATCTCAATCTGATTTCATGTGCAAAACAGCTGCTTGGATCTCTCGCCCTGCATCTGTCTCAGATGGGGCTGTTTTCTACCACTCTGTTTAGTGGAGCCAGAAAGTTAATTTAGTGCATATTGGGAAATTCCTCAAACACCATGAGACTTAACACCGTTTTTTCCACCAAACCCTTGGAGTTTGTGTTGATATTTAGAGGTGTGAGACTGCAGTGCTGGGGAGTGGAATGTTTCACTAATTTATTGGAGGGAGCTGATCTGGGGCGTTATCTCCATAGACCAAGCTGTTATTGTTTCACTTACAGGCTAAGTGCAATATAAGTCAAAGTCACAATGCGTTCCCTGTAATGCAAACCCCACAATACTCTCCTGTGGCTGACACCTGAAGTAAAGTATGTGTCTGCCAGCTTCCTTGAATAATTTGCCAGTGTATTCTAATTGGGTTTATATAAAGCCCAAGTTTATTTATAGATACACTTTTAAGTGCATTATCCAGTGGTTAGGGTGCTAGTTCGGGAATTGTGACATGGGAGCTCTTGGGCTGACTTCGCTCCTGCTTCTGCTGTGATTTTGGGGGAGTCTCTGATGGCAGAAGCACCTCTGGGTCTTGCAGCCTGTGCAGCCCAGCATCACCCAGCACAGTGCCTGTTGCAGATGGTGGGAAATGCCAATCAGCGTAAATGTGAGTAATGTAATTAGCGTTACAGGAACATGAACGTTCCTTCAAGTGCAAGGTCTGGGAAGTCTGGTTATGAGAGAATCGCTCTCTATGGCTCAGAAGAGGAAATGGGGGTCAAAAAGCACAGAGCTGTTACTTTTTGGCTCCCAGGGCTCTGTGCAGGGGAGGTTTCCAGGCAGACAGAGGAGAGCTCAGCAGAAGGGCGAGAGGACCCAGCTGGCTCTGTGTGAAAGAAGGACTTGTTGATAGGAAGTGGTAACAGTTCCGTTCAGTGCAAGAGCAGGGAGATGTGTGTCGCTTCAGTATTCACGACCAGCTATTTCAGGGACACGTAACTCCAATCCAGGTAGCTCCTGCCACTTCCAGAGCTTCCCATCACACTCAGTTTTAAGGCACAGGGTCTGCGTCAGAAAGTGCTACAGAAAGTGTGCATCTGGAGCAGCAGTCAATAATGGGGTGCTTCAATGCTCAGTGCACACTGGTGCCTCCATTATGGCTCATCCATAAAGAACCACAGCTATTGCAGAGATGGAGAAAACTGTGTAGGAGGTAGCCCAGAGGAGAGGGCAGATGGAAAAGCAGCAGGAAAACAAGCAGCCTTCAAGCATTCAGATGTGCTCGATGAGGGCCTGCTGGGCAGGGTCCAGAGTCTGGTACTTACAGCAGCTTTGGCTGCTCTCCAGCGGGTTTGCAGGTGATTGAGAAATGTTCCTGTGATAAACAGTCACATCAAGCCCCTAAACATGATGTACATGTGGCTGGTGGAGGGCAGGAAAGGGCTAAGGGGTTATGAACCCTCCCTCCTTGCTGTTGGGCCAGACAGCAACCGCACGGCACCCTGGTATCACCCATATCATTGGATGTGTCCAACTGCCATGGACTGGAAGAAGGTCAAGTTTTGACCTCGAGGTTGTTAACTAGGCTGTCTCATGGCAGTAGGTGAGCTGCAGCATAGCTACACGTACACATGGCTTGTGTTTTCTCCCTCCCTCAATCCCATTTGCTTTCTCTGCAAATAAACCTGCTTTGTTTTCTCATTAGCCCCCCAGGGTAATGTGGAGCATGTGTAATGCACCCAAAGATGGATGGGCTTAGGGGTACTATTGCTTCTGCCCTACGCAGCAAGAAAATCTCAGACCCCTTTACCTTGGCTCCCAAAATCTGTTTAAGCACTCAGTCTCACTGAAACTCTGCTCCAAGGATAGCTGATAGGCTGGAGCAAGGCAAGCAAGCAGCGGAGACACAAAAAGGAGCCTTAAGACCCTGACTTGCATATAAACCAGATCTTGTTTAAAAGGAAGAGAAAAGCTTGATCCCGCTTGCTGCTTTTTAGGGGATGGAGGAGGTTATTCAGTAACCTGCATGGCCACAAAGGCACTTTTGTTCCTAATAGGTCCTGAAATGTTACGACCTAATGTGTAACTCCATAGTTTACTCATGTAGCAGCATCGAGGTTACTGTGTAAGGACATGAAATAGCTGCTTCTTAATGATAGAGCAGAGTAATGGCCCAGGCACCTGCTCTGGGAGGAGAGGCTGTGCCAACCGAAGCGTGAAAGCTGCTGCTCCTCTGTGCTGGGAATTGTCCATCATGCCTGTGAATGGGGATGGCTGGGACAGAGGGGTTCAGTGCCCGAAAAACAACCTGAATGTGCCTGGGAGATGCTGGCACATCACAAGCATGAATGGGACTCTCCCTACAGCTCGAGGTGCTGTCTTGCTGAGAAAAATGTAAGCTCTGTACACTTTCAAGGTGCTTTATATCTGTTTTAACAGTTTGCTTTAAGCAAAGAGAGGTATTTCCATTAGAGAGAGGCTTCCTTTTGCACTGTAGGGAAAACCGTGTGGGCAAACTAGGCCATGGGAAAAGATGCAAGCAAAACTAATGCTTCATTCACCAGCCAGCTTCAGGAAGCTGCGCTCCTTATTACCTGAAGTTGTGAGTGTCGCTGATACAGAGATATTGTTTGCTTTTCTAATCCCAGCAGGGGATTAGTTTGAAGCACGAGGACCAGGAGCCTTCATAATGCTAGACCTAGGCAGCGAAACTGCAGCTGATGCTGTTATTCAACTCGGTAACTGAGTCTTTGAGGAATTATTCTGCATTATTTGCTCCTCTTGTATCGCATGGCAGGAAGCGCCACAGGATAATTACTCGCATTAGAAATGCTTCCTTTGGTCTGTTTTGAACATTTCACATTTCATCTTCCCGGGTGCTCTGTCAGAGGAGCATCCTGTGGACTGCAGGGCTGTTTCGGGGTGTTCCCAGGGAGCGGCCTCCCTGAAAGAGCTGAAATAGCCCTAAAATGCTGGTGACAACAGGGCAAAGATCACTGCAGATGGAGACAAGGTGATGCCGTCCGGTCTATTGCCGGGTTTTGTACTTCCTCCTAATTTACTGAAGATGGCTATTAACAGCCACAGCTTTTTACACTTTTTGGTGGAAATATCTCCCTTTTTAAAGAAATAAATGAAATGTGGCAGGAGGGCACAAAACTACAGGGAAAATAAATTCTGGAGCTTTGCTTTCTTTTCCTGGATACACTTTCATCGCTTTATGATTTTATTTATCAAAGCCAAGTTTAGAGGAAACAAATGTTCTCACAGCTCATTTCCACTCCTGTCCATCCAAACGGAACAGCTTCATCTTGCCCGGTCAAGGTGCACCAGGGCACCATTTATGATACAAGGGCAAGTAGTGACTGCCCAAGCTATGCCCCGGGTGTCTGGACATCTTGTGTTAATTCATCATGAATCTGCTCATCCCTAAGGCAAAAGTGTGCATCACAGCAAGCAGGGACTTACCCTTAAGAGCAATCTGCAGCCAGTGGGGTGAGGTGAAACGTCCCCTTCCTGGCAGGAGCAGTAGCGGTTCCCGGGTCTGTTTCACACAGGTGTTGCTGACCTTGTTTACTTTTTCCTTTATCTGCCCTTTCTACAAATATTATTGCATTTGTCAAACAGACCAATTAAATGGCCCAAGCCCTTAATGAAAACCTTGACTTTTCTTTAACCTTCTCGAGGAATTGCTCATTAGTGAGAAATGTTGCCTCTGCCTTGTACACAGTCAGAAGCTACACAAAACCATGGTCAGGCAGGATAGTGCTGGCTCCCAGCAGCGGGAATCTTTCTTACCCCTTTCTTGTGCATCCTGAGAGCTCAGAAATGGCAAAAATAGACCTTTGGTGTGAGGTCTTTCTAAAGAAATAGCTGAAATAAATAATTTGCTGAGCAATGGCATCTCTGGGGTTTGGTTCTTTAGTAAAGAAGGGGGCTCAGTGATGCATGGGGAGAGGGAAAGTCATTCCTACTTCTCCCCTTTCCTCCTGCCCTGTGCCTCAGTGAGAAAACTGATTGTTCCATCCTGTGCCACCACAAAATGAAAAGAAAAGCCATTTTTTCTCTCAGCTGCTCTAGTTCTCCATGCAGGCAGAGAGCTCACAGCCTCTCTCCCCCATCCCAGCTGCATTATCACCAAAATCATCAGGTTTTCATTACTCTTATTCCTGCACCAATAAAAGACATGAGGAGCAATAGCAGAACTCAGCCTACACATGGAAGGCCTTGCAGTACTATTTACACCGGTGGCAGGCAGCCGTGGCATGAGGCAATGAGGCGTGCCTGCTGCTCTGAGATAAAGCACGGGGCCAGACAGCGTTTTCTGCCAGAGAAAGTGGTGTTCAAGCACACCTACACACACACCCTCCAGTGTGTTTCTGAGCTCTTACCCTCAGCATCCTTTGCCTGTTCCCTCTGCTGTTGTATACATCACTGTATAATGCCTGACTCTTTCGGTCAGCCTTGGGTAGACCTGGATTACGCAGACGTCTATGTATGTGCTTAGGATGCATCTATACCCAGCACTAAGCATGTGCCTGGCTGATGCTGCTGCCAGGACCTCAGATCCAAGATCTTCATAGAATCCCAGAGTTGTTTGGGTTGAATGGGACCTTAAAGCTCACCCAGTTCCAAATCCCTGACACAGGCAGGGACACCTTTCCACTAGAGCAGGTTGCTCCAAGCCCCATCCAACCTGGCCTTGAGCACTGCCAGGGATGGGGCAGCCACAACTTCTCTGGGCACCCTGCGCCAGCGCCTCAGCACCCTCACAGGGAAGAACTTCTGCCTAAGAGCTCATCTCAGTCTCCCCTCTTTCAGTTTAAAGCTGTTCCCTCTTGTCCTATCCCTCCTTCTTTCTGTTACCCCAGGTTTGTGTAACGCAGGCCACTTGCAGCCATTAACTGCAGATTTTTTCCTAAGTTCATTAATACTTGAGAAAATATTTCTCCTCTTCCAAGTTGTTTTGATATCATTTGGAAACAGAGGTTTGCAAACCTATTACAAACAGATCTTGGAATAATAAGAATAAATGGAACTGAAGCAGGCAGCTTCATAGGGCTTATTTTTTCCCCTTTCTTTCTCTCCTTATGTTCCATGCAGCACTCGTTTCAGTGGGAAACAGGTGGAAGAAAAATGGAGTTTTCACTCCATTCATTTCTAATTACTGCTTTTTATCTCTAATGGGTGTGAAATGCTTAATCTTTGAACTACGGTGTCAAAATACATTTGCAAGATAGATCAAATTAAAATAATTCCACCCCTTCTTTTTTTCTTGCAGCATAGTAATTGTGCTGGTTTATTTATATATCATGGCCAAATTAATATTTCATCTCTTGTGCCGTAGTCACATCCCAAATGACCATGTGCTGGGTAGAAGGAGAGGATGAAATAGCGGAAGGCGTGTTGTAGTTCTGGGTTTGGTGATGCTCTCCTGTGCCTGCAAGAGAATGATGTGGGACCAGGCTAACTGTACTGACATGCGCTGGGTGCTCTGTTTGCATAGTTAGATGGTGTCAAACAAGAACTGATGGCACAAGTGTGGACTGCAAACTTGAAACACAGCCAGAATTGGCCCAAACTGTTGCTGAGGTGCAGGATGCTGCTAATAACTGGAGATGGGTCTGTTAAATGTACATAAAACTTATAGTCTGTTTTATTTGCATTTTTGTCTGTGATCTTAGTTCAAATTTTACATGGTAATAAGCCACCAAAGTCAAATCTAGATGTGGTTGTGAGTTGGACCTTGTTTAGGTCAAACTTAGAGGCAGATGCCTGGATCACAGGGTGGTATTTAAGCACAGTTACTAGCAAAAGACAGAGCTTTAAGAGGTTTGCTTTCAGATCAGATACAGTCCTGGCCTCACCATATGTCCTTCCCAAGCGCCCAGTGGCCCAGGCAGGACACGGCTGTGGAAATTAGTGGGTTTTCATGCAAGAAGCATCGAGGGACAGTAGTTCTCCTTTGAGCTTTTCGTTCCGTCGGCAGATGCAAAGAGCCTGCTTTTTCACTTCTATTTCCTAGGGCCTTTCTGGGTTTGCCTCATTTCATTTCTGCTTTGAGGCTGTGTTTGGGAAGCCTCCTATAGGTGTTTCTTGGAAATTATTTGCTTTTTATTTCCTCTCCCAGCCCAAGCAGGAGCTTTAGGTCAGTGGGGCCGAGAAGTGTCCACCCTTTGTTACCGCTGCCCTCCAAGGCCCCTCAGTAACCACTGCCAGAGAAAGCTGGCCCCCAAGGCTTGAATTACAGTGAAGCCATGGATAGAAAATACACCATGAAATTTTATGGCTCCTGCAAAGGGGCTGCCATCTGCTTTTTCTTTTCGCCCCCCCCGCCCCTTTTTCTTTCTTTATGGCCATTCCACAGTCTATTAAACCATTACTGTCTGCTCCCCCACTTCCCGCCAAGGTCTGTGTCCATTTCAAAACACAACACTTTGGATTTCAAAGCAGCCCTTGGGAATTCTCCAGATCATTCAGGCTGCACAGCCCTTTACTGATCCTTCTTTTTGTCCTAATTGAAATCTATTTGTTCACATCCATAGGTACATATTGCTCTCAGCCCCTTGGCCCCTCTCCTTCACTTGCTCTTTCTTCATTTACAAGAAAATGATGCTGAGATGAGCATGAGCAAGAATTGTTGTGTCTGACTGTGCCTTGATGGTTCCGCATAGGGGGATACTCTGAGGTTGCAGCCTAAATGATGCTTGTCCTGCTATGGGAGGCAAAGGCTGCAGGTACTGGCATGCTTTGCAAACCCAGCTACAAGGCTAGAAGCACTTTCCAGCTGAGTCTTGGCTGGCTCTGAACATCAAGCATGAGTCCAGAGTCCTCTGTCTCTGCCTGCTTTCCTCCACTGCTACTATTGTACCTTCTTGCTGTCATATAAAGAGGGAACTGAATTCCACTTGTTTCTGGAAATGGCTTTTGCACATGTTGCAAGGCTGGCTGTGCCTTGTGGCTGGAGGGGACTCCTTTCCTTTCAACATCTGGGTAGGTCTCATGTCTCACTCCCTCCCAGGTTTTCTTTCTGGAAGGTGGAACAAAACCCCTTTAGCAGCAACAGGTGGGCCCTTAGCAGAACACACAGAGACCGCTGGGTACCCAGCATCGTGCTGCAGGAGCATGGGAAGACAGATCTTGGCTGCCCCGTTACACTGCTCCATCTCTAAACCAAAACAGCTTGCCATAGTAAATGCATCTCTGCAACATGTGAATGGATTGGAAAGGGATTGCAGGTGCCAGGGTGGGTGATTTTGACTTTGATTGCAAAATAGTTCTCCTGTGGTCACTGTTAAAAGGCACAGATTTATGTCAAGGTGATGGTTCACTCCATCCCGTGTCTCCCTTTCTGCTAGTCCTGCACTGCACAGCCATAGGTACCTGGCCAGCACTGATGCTGTGGTTACAACACAAGTAAAGCTGCTGACTTCTTTGTACCACAGATGGCTCAGCTATACTCTGCTTTCAGTGAGTTATGCTCTGTAGTTATTTCAGGATGCTGCGTGATGGTTTAGGGCCACCTGCAGCATCTCGGGGAGGAGGAGAGCTGCGGTGCTTAGCCAGCCAAAATGAAACGCTGTGAGTATTTCATCTCTGAGCTGCGCAAATAGGGCTCTCTACAAGCAAGTCTTGTCGCAAACTCGGCTTCCTCCGTCGCTCCTCCTCTCTACCCGCAGTTCCTCTCCGAAAGCGCGGCTGCCTTTTTGAGGCGCGGATCCGTGTCTGGGGTCCGGAGAGCTGAGTAACCACTAGAGGGAGATGATAACGACTCTTAATATTGGTGATTTTCATGTTATCTGCGGCAAACAGCAGTTACCTTTTGCAGCTGCACAGCTGGAATGAGGACAAGGTCACTCTTTGAGACCTTTCCATATCTGGAGAGGGAAGCTGAGCCAGGGTTGCTGGATCCTTATTTTGGGAGCATCTTTGGGGTTTTATTAATATAAATCACACCTCCTCACTATAGTACTCTGTGTTTGAGCCCCAAATGCAAAACTTGGTTGATGCCTCCATTTAGATTAAGTGAGAGTTGTTCCTGTTGTCCTCTGAAAAACTATATGATATATGGGACTAAACTGCTGGTTTTCAGCTTTTCCACCTGGAACAGAAACAGCTTTGGGAGCATCTGTAGTCACAGGCAGCTCACAAGGGTGCTCATCCCTGATTTAAGCCAGAATTCAGATTTTATCTTTAAGGTAAAGGGTAGTCTGTAATGGCAGTGGTCAGCTGGTAATTTGAAAACTGAAACGAGAATGATAAATACTTCCATCCCAAAACATAGATCTTACTTGGTAACACACATGAACATTGGTTTGAATATGTTTGTATATTAAAATGAAGGAAATGAGAATTTCCAGTGTGTTCCTCTCAGACACGGATTTTCTTTCCTTCTCTTTTTTTCCATCTTTCTCCCGTGATTAAAAGAAAAGGAGGAAAGGGAAGAAAAGGTTGAAGCAACTGAGTGTGTGTGACAGAAGGATTGCTGAAAACTGAGGCAGTTCCTTGGTTTGAAACAATGTCAGAATTTTCATTACTGGAGCTTTGTTTCAGGAAGAAACCCCAAACCCGGAGCAAACCAAAACCTCATGTGCAAACTGTCAGATTCTTTCAGAAGCTATTTTTCACTTGAAAGCACTTGCTCATAGAAAGCATTTTGCCCAGCCTTGTTATGAACACAAAAGCTGCACCTAATTGGTTTATATGTTGACAGGCATCTTATTACTGAGAATAACAGTGCGTGTGCATCCCACCCTCAGCCGCTGCGCAGGAGGGAAGGGCTGGCCCCTGTCATCTACCAGTGATGGAGGTTTGCTGCTGGGAGAGGAGGCAGCAGGTTTGGTGGCTTTTCTCCCTTTTCCATTGCAGGTCAGCTGTTTGTGAGTGTAACCTGGGTGCTGGCAATGACAGTGTTTGCCTGATGTGAGGGTGTTTTGTGCCTGTGCCTTCAGGGCTCATCGTGGTCCAGCTGGGACGTCAGGTGTCCTGTTGGATGCCGGACCAGCTGTGGTGCTGGAGGTGTGCAAAGCCCAGAGGCACCACACTGCCTAGATGCTCCTGGTGCTCCTCTCTTCATACATGGTCAGAGTTGACATCCTGCATGCTGCAACCCTAAATACGGATGAAATGGAAGTGTATGGACTGAGGGGAATGACTTTGTGCTGGCTGAGAGGGATCTCATGAGACACCAGAGGAAGGCTTCCGGCTTGCTGAGCACTGGCATGTAGCTCTCGCTAATTAAACATTAAGGGGGATTTCCAGAAGTGCTTGCACAAGGAAGGCAGCCGAGACCTCAACAGCTCCAGCACTTTCATAAGCCTCTTTGCAAGCCTCCTGGCACCTCTCCGAATCCCTGCTCCCTCCCTCTCCTCTGCTTGGTGGTAACTTGGTGGCCCATTGCAATCTCCTGCTCAGAGTAAATTAGAGCTGGTGTGAACCCATGGCAGAAATCACCTGAGGGCTGGCTTCTGAGCCCAACGGCATGTCTCCAAGGCCCTGGAGGGCTTTGCTGCCCTCCCCTGCCAGCTCTGCACAGAATTCCTGCCTCCTGGTTCATTTCATCCCCCTCCCATCCCCCCCAGCTCCAAATGACAAACATCATGGTGGGAAATGAAGTGATATGTGGTAGTTAATAGCATCAAAAGGCCACTGAATGGCTGAGAGGTAGATGATAAATGTGTTTGTGCTAAATGTTATTGCCATTGGAGAGTTCTTTTCCTTGGGCCATATTTATGGAATCCCAAGAGCTGCTGCATATTCAATATATATAGGAAATACAAAAACTGGAGGGCAACATAGAGCCCGTTGCAGGAGTTATACATAAAGTCAGGACCTTTTTTGGACTGGGGATTTGCTCCAAACCTAACTCCTGACACATGAAAGCCGCAGGGGCTTGCTCTTGCTAGAAGCTGTGGTGTAAAGCTATGCATTCAGATTAATCCTATACTCAAAGTGATGCGAAAAGGAATTCAGAGGCTGTTCATTAGCTACAGGGATTGGGCATTTTTAATTAAAACCTACTATCTGATAGGAGACAAATCCTTTGGCTTTGCTTGGGTGGGGAGATCAGCGCTTGGCATTGATGGTAAGCTGCAGCAGCATGTGTCTGGGTGAATCAGTGAATCAGCCATGGGAAAGGCCACAAAACCGGCATGGCTGGGACCAGAACCGAGGGACTATTTTGGTTGGGCCCCCACCTGCTTGTAGGGCTGGATCTGAAGGGTGGCCTGAGCTGATCCCCCACATGGGAGGGTTTCCCAGTGTGGGGAGAGGCTGACTATTGGTCTGAGTTTCCATCAGTGCATAGACAGAGTCTTGAAGCAGAGCCTCCTTCAGTCCCTAGTCTATCTGAAGTCTACAGGCATAGAGCTCTCTGCTCTGCACCTCTGCATCTGCCCAGGTTGCTGTTTCCCCACCTGGGTTGCATGTTATTAACGTCTGTCAGCTCTGGTTAGTCTTTAATTGCTCTTGGGGCTCTGCACCGGGAGGAAAAGTGTGGCTAAATTGCATGCGAAGTGACCGCAGGACTGAGCAGAAGAGTCAGTGCACTCAAAGATAAAGGGGCTGAGCTCTGCAGCTGGGAGGAGTGCTCTAAGTTACCTGTAACGGAGAATTTAGCAGGTGGTAGGTCCCTAGCTTATATTCCTTCTTGCTATGTTTCGATCCACTGGCCCAGAAGCCTGGAGTGGTCCCCCTGTGCAGACTGGAAACGTCACAGAGCAAAGCCGAATCCCTTCTTTAGGCACTGATTTTTCTTTCAAACCAAAGCATCTGCCTCTTTTCATGATGTCCTGCCCAGTTAATACCATCCAGAACAGACACTTGAAAATCTGCAGCACCAGCAGGCACTAAGGAACAAATGGGTTGTGTGAGAAGAGGGACTGAAGCCACCAAAGGACTGTCACCCCCTTGAGAGCTTAGGAAAAGTGCAGGGCTTTCTTGCAAAGCTGGGATGTGCTGCAAATGTGTCCTGCTTTGCAAAAGAATACTTGCCCCATTCCCTAAATTGGGAGAGGGAAATGACTCCCAGGGCAGTGAGGAATGACTTCTGGAGAAAGAAGAAAGATGGGTTTTGTTTAGAAAGGGCTGGGAAATGTCACAGAGCATAACAGTATTTACAGCCAGGCAGTTCTCAGCTTCCTGAGACCAGGGACTAGAGACACACAAGTTAAAATGCTGTGCACATGGCTGCCTTCACTGTGTGTAAATAAGAGGAATCAGCAGGAATCTTACCTGGAAGTGTGTGCTGGCACAGCCTGGAGCCCACACTATGAAATTCAGATGAGCAGCAGAAGGGGCTGTCAAAACAAATAGGTGTTTCTGCATCTCGGCAAAGACTGACACTGCCCAGCTCCAAAGCCAAATATGATCCCAGGGGAGTTGTAGAACTGCGACCACCTCAACTGTCTGCAGAATGGAGACTCTTTTAGCGCAAAACCCAAGCCTTCTGTTTGTAAAATACATGTATGTGTATATATATTTGCTGACATGTGCTCAACTACACAATGAAGACACATTGTGCTACTTGTGCCTGCTATCCTTTAAGCCCCCGAGCATGCCCAGTGCCAGTCAGACACATCTCTGAGCAGGGGAGAACATGGTCTGGCAGAGCACTTACATTTCATAAAGTGATAGATTTTCACACCAGGCTCACATGTGCTTGTCAGCCTTTCCACAGTGCTGGAGCACACTTGGTGCTGCCAATGCCACGTGGCGTTCCCAAGGCTGTGGCATCCTTTAAATGTGGCCTTGATGTAATAACGAAGCTTGCCAAGGATTTTGCTGGTGAAGGGGTAGAAAAAACACGTTTCCCACAAAATCAGGGCTTCGATTAAAACACGAATTCCCACCAGGAAAAACAGTGCCTTTCACTTGGGGTTTAGTGAAACATTTCATTTCCCAAATGGAATGGAAAAACTTCAGTTCAGGAGTAATTCATGTTTACTCCCTGACCTGAAATACGTCCCTGAGGACATGGCTTTGCTGCTGTGAGATCTGGGTGCAGGACACTAGGCTGAAATTGGACACGGAGCAGGGGCAGCATCACCCGTATGGGTGCAATTTGAGGCTGAACTGACAAGAACAGGCAGTGAAGTGGAAATTCCAGTTTTTAAGCTGACTTAGATATCATTAAAACCTCAAACATATTTGCAGGATAGGAATAATTTCCAACTCTCAGGCAGAGGAACTGGTGTTTGATTGGAATTTTTTACTTGATGAAATGGTGTATGTATGTATGAGTTTATAGCAGTGAAACGAGCCCTTAACACCACAGGAGATCTATGCTATAAGGACCTTGCGTCTCACCTAATGCTAACCTCAAGGAGTGAAACAAGAGGATGTTTTCCTGCAGGCTGCTAAGGGGAATGCTACCCTGGAAAAGTTTTAATTTTAGGTGTTGAAATTCAGCTATTTCCTGTGCTATACATTAGTGTGACGCATACATGACATAACTGAAACCTCTGGAAAGTCTTATAACATTACTCCCCACCCCCTACCCCCCCCCCCCCCCCCCCCCAATGTCATACGAATTGGAAAGCTGTTTGGAAAGTCATTTTAAATAGTGTGTGGGATGTGAGATTCATGGATGCATGTATAAAATCCTTGTTGGTGAAGCCAAGGTGTTCCTCAGCTCTTTCTTGTTGTGGTCAAATAGTGCTTTACACCAAGGCTCTATTAGTGTGGTTGAGACCTTGCTCATAAATCAGCGATCAAACCAGGCCCTTGGTGCAAATGAATGTTTCTTCTTAGCTTATTGCCACTGACAGTATATTCGCTGTGATTCCTGCATGAGTGGAGGCCCAACTGTGCTCTCCAGTTAGCCTGCTAATTAGACCCCTGGTATCTGTTTGGATTATTGATGGAGCTGAAAGACTGTTTTAAAGGAACATTAGATACAGCTGAAAAGATAGCTTTTGGGGATGGAGGATGCTGTAAGCGTGGGTCACGTCTTCTGCTTTGCTGTGCTGAGCTGGGGAGGTATTTGTTTAGAAATCACAGAATGGTTAGGGTTGGAAAGGACCTTAAGATCATTCAGTTCCAATCCCCTGCCATGGGCAGGGACACCTCCCACTAAACTATGGCACCCAAGGCTCTGCCCAACCCGGCCTTGAACACCGCCAGGGATGGTGCATTCACAACTTCCCTGGGCAACCCATTCCAGTGCCTCACCACCCTTACAGTAAAGAACTTCTTCCTTATATCCAATCTAAACTTCCCCTGTTTAAGTTTGAACGCCTCTGCAGTGCTGGGGGTCTGGTGGGGTGCTTGGTACTTCATGGGAAAAGTAGCTTCTCAGGGGAATCAGTCCTAGGTGGGAAAGAGGAGCACGTGGGAGAAGAAACTTTTCAGTAGGCAATAGCTAACAGGGAAATGGAGCTGGATTTTATAGAGCCCACTTTCAAAATAGAGCATTTCAGGTAATTCCAACAAAATGAAACATTCCTTTTTAACTTAAACTAGCCCAAAAGGAAATGTTCTATTTTGATTTGCTGGATGAAGAATTCAATTTAGTTGTGGGGAGGAAAAAGAAAGATTTTCCCATGACATAGTTCAGCTTTTAGAAATCTTATTTTCTATCAGAAAAAAGCGCCCCATCTCCAGTAGAAAGCTCCCTGCTGACTCCTGGTGCAACCCATTCTGAACAGTGGGATTGACTTTTGCATCGCGCAAGGCTTACCCTTTCCCTTTGATCAGCACTGATTCATTTCCTACCAGTGGGTGCTCTGCTGTCCGGAACACTCCATTCTATACTCTTTCAGTCATTGCTGCTCTTTGTTTTGGGGACGGTTGCTGTAAGCGTTTAGCATCCCAGTGGGCATGGAGAAAGGCTCTTTTTACAACTTCTCACTTGGCCTGAAATGAGCCTGGCTCTTCTTTTACAGGGTGAGCCCTGAAGGGAAAAACACAGCTTTTCCTGACCTGGTGCCCCCAGAGTTATCTTTGTTTGGACAGCACAGTGTGCCTTTATCAGGCTGCGGGCAGACTGTGCCTCCTCTGCTCACACACGTGACACGGGGCAGCGGGAGGCATGTTCTGTGCTGAGCAAGGACAAACTGTCTGTTCATCACCAACAAAAAAGGGCCTTCCTTTCTCAGTGACCTGAAAGAAAAGCACGGCTGTACCCCTGGTACAGTCATCTCATGGGTGGCATTGGCTCTCAGCACCCCAGGGTTCTTAGGTGTGTTTGGATGGTGGACACATTCACAGGCAGGAGAAGAAAAGGGTTGGATGTCAGCAGAAAGGGTATATTTGGGTATATTTGTCACCTGACACTCCCTTGTCTTGTTCCTTTCTTCATGGGCTTGGATATGAGCACCCATACCTTAGACCCCATAGTAGGTGCAGACCAAAGTCAGTCACAGTCCCCAGCATCAGCTCTGTGCTACAGTAGGGGGGGATTGTGTCCAATGGTCCTCTTGGAAGCAAATGGCCAAACAGGATGTGCAGAGCCCTCAGCCATGGATGTCAGGTTGGCAGAGTGTTCATCTGTCCCCATCACTGGGGTTGCAAGATGCAGAAGGGAGACTGCAGCTGGATGCTGCCATTGATGTGTGACAAGCATGAGCTTGCCCAGCATGAGGCCTCTCCCAAGGCAGCATCAGCAGCCCAGCAGGAATATTTAAGGTCCAGAGGGTACCACTGGCTCCCCACAGCCCCATAAACATGGGACAGGGATAATGGGAGAAGAGGGGCTTGAGCACGGCTCTACGCTGCATTTAGCAAGCTGTCTGTGGCTTTTCAAACTGAGGGGTCCAAACTACGTGGGTGCAATCTTAAGATGAGCAGCAAAGGAAAACACAGAGAAAGCTGGAAAGTTTCAAACCAGCCTGGTTGGCTGCTTTTAATAATACAAATGCTGAATCATCTCACCAGCAGGCCCCACATTTTCTTCCTGAACTTACATTTTTCACCCACAGTGATGAGGTTTTGTTAAAAAAGAAGGAATGTGGTTTTGTCCTGGAGCAATGAGGAACTGGGCTTTTGGGTTGGTTTTTCCTTTCTTTGCTTAGAATTGGTTTATTCTAGGGACCCGCTGCAAAGCAAGCCCCAAATAGCATCAGATCTAGACAAGGTTTAGAGAGTGCCAAGATCCCTGAGCTATTTCAGTGTTCAGATCTGAAGACGGGTCCTGCCTTTGCTTCTGTCTTTTCTTTTATTAGGCCAGGCTTTTCTGTGCTTAGAATGAAAGAAAAAACGTGAGCAGGTTTTGTGGGGAGAAGGGAGTGAAGATATTAATAGAAATGTGGTTTTGGTCTGACACAATGGGCTGCAGCCTATGGGCATATTGTGAACTGTCTAAGGTATAATAGGAAATAAACTGCTTATTGGGGTGCTTCTGAGCACCAACAGGCGGTCTGATTGTTTTGGAGGTTGATGGGACTATTCCAAGGGCAGCTCTTATCGGGAAGGGGAGGCTGTTACAGCAAACACTGGGTTTCTTGTCTGTCCAGAGTGCACATCCCTTGCAGCTAAATTAACAGTACAAATTGTCCTGGTCATGAGTTGAAGGACACTGACCTGGGAGCTGGCGTTTACAGTACACAGCATCTCTCCAAGGCCTCTCTGGCAGAGATGTTTGGGCTTGTTTTGCCTGTGAGTAAATAGCTTTCTCCTCTTTGACCCCTTCCTGAGGGCCCAGGGGCTTCACCCTGACTTCTTCTCCTTGACTTTATCTTTCCAGTTCAGGAATTTCTGCCTCTGACCCCTTTTTATCAGAGAACATTCTCCCAAGTTTGTTCTGCATTGGGCAAGAACCGCGCAACTTATCTCCGAGCCAGCATAATGGCCAAAACACTGATTCAAACCTACATGTTTCCAAAACAAGCCTTTTGTTTATCTCACTTCTGTGTTGCCTGCGTTACCCTCCTGAGCACGACTGGAAGGCTTCGTGCCAAAATACCTTGGGCAGCTTGCTTTATGAAACGTTGCCTTTTAGAAGCAAGGTGTGATTTTAAGGGAACAACAGCCAGATCTCAGGGAAGAGCCAAGCTGAGCTCTCTCACTGTCAATAACACGATTTTAAGTTGAAACGGGTTTGGTAAATGGTTGTCAGTAGCAAGCTGGAAGAGAGAAAGTCAGGTATAGAGAAATCCCAGCAGGTTTATTTGGCAATGTCTAATCAAACCTGCCCTTTGCCCCAGCTCTCCCAGGGCAGGCTGTGGATGGACTTCAACCTGCAAAGAAAGTCCTGGGGGCACCACTATTAGTTCCTATCTTTTGATTTGCAGGGAACTTGCTGGTATTTCAGCAATTATTTCACATGAAGGAGGGCCCTTTGTCAGCATTTAGAATGCAGGCAGTGAACTAGAGTTTCAGTTGATTTCCAAGGTGGTTTTCCTGCTCCTTGCTGAAGGGAGTTTTCTTGAGAGCTAGAATCGCTTCTCTGAGCCAGATTAAAGATGTCTGATTTCCCTGACCAGTGTCATTTCATGGCAGTAGTGTTTGTGGCTTTCTACCTTAGATTCCCCTACCCAAGCTGTAAGAAGGTGGCCTTTGGCATAAGCCCAGATCTGCTTTTCATGCCCTCACATCTGCTTCACTCCCACTGCTTTCTCCATTCTGTGCCTGCAACAAAAACACCAAGAAATGAACCTTAACTGTTGGAGTCTTGGTTGGAAGCTTCCTTATATGTGGAGTCAACCCAACACACTCTTGGGTTTGCAGAGCATGGCAGCCTTTGCCCGCAGCAAGTGACAATGCAATGGCATGCTCTTCATGTGGCTGGTCTTGCCCTCATTCCAGTGCATTGCTGTGAGTTCCATGCTGAATGTCCTTTGCCCTGCGGTGAGGAACACCCACAGCAAAAGCTGGGCACGCAGCAGGGAGCAGGGCATGGCTCTGCCCTGGCATCCTTGCCTTGGACACAGGCTGTGGTGTGGCACGTCACTGCCACAGGACTTGCGTCTCCAGGGCCACACATGGAGCAGGCGAGGGGCAGGGCTGCTCCGGCTGCTGTTTCCCTTGGCAGAGGCTCTGCCTGTTTGTTTGTCCTCCCTATTGTTTGTGCACAAGAAGCCACAGGGCTGGGCTGGGGAGGGCTCTGTCAGCCATGGGCACATATATCAGCCGTGGGGATGCTGTGTCCGGGCTCTCCTGGCATCAGGTGGGCAGGAGCGCTTGCTCCGGAATGCCATTCCAAGCCAAATGTGAGGATGGGACGTTTATAGCTCTCGACGATGGTGATCAGATGGAGACCTGGTGGAAAAGCGCAGAGCTGACGTGGGGAGAGCTGTGTTTGTTTACTCTGAGGCTGAATTCAATCCTCTGTTGCTTGTTCCTCCTGTTGAACAGGCTTGTAACGCTCTCCCCAAACACCATAAGTAGGTCAGCCTGAGGAGAGGGCCTTGTTCAGCACTCCAGATGCCTCTCTTCTTTTTTCCTTGTTTTATTTTCTTTTTCCAGAGCTGAATCCTTTATTTAAGCTTTCCACAGAAGTCTGGAAAAAACAAAGACCTGGATGTGTTTCAAAACCCTCAAGTCCTTTGCCTAAACACCTTTCAGCCACGTATCATAAATACATCACCTCTGTGGGTAAGAAGAGATGTCTCTTTTTATGTGGTGCCTTGAACATAGATACTCACGAGGTGATGCTGCGTCCAGGCCATGAACGGGCAGTAGGCTGCAGATCTGTATGAGAAGTTCGAATATGAAAGCAATAGCTTGCAAATCACTTAAGATACGATTCCTCCCCTACAGATGGTTCTGAATCTGGGCATGGTCCTCTCATCCTCAGCTCTTTGCCTTCCTTGGAGATATGCCTGGTTTCTGCATTGGTGTGTGAACATGAAATGATTGGAGTGTAGGGATAGTGCCTCAGTTCAAACCCTGACCTCTGATGCTTCTCTAAATGTAATCTCTCAGCCTGTTCCCAAACCCTCAGTGGTTGCATGTTCTGTTGATGAGAAAACCCTAAACCCCAGAGCGGGGGGTGCTGACAAAGGTGGAGGTCAGGGATGGGAGCCGGGTGGTGGTAAGCAAGGATGTTATGAAGCACGTTCTCATAATGTAATCTGGCCAGTGAGAGGGAGAATGAATCAATGTCACCTTGCGTAAGCATGGAGATCAGCCTGACCACATTCCTGAGATAGCTGTGTGAAGATCTGACACTGTTATTCATGGGAGACTTAAAACAGAGTCCAGAGCCCAACCTCAGGAGCAGTGCGAACATGAATATGATCAAGGTCATCCCAGGAGGTTGCAAAAGAGAAGGTCAGACCTGGTTCCACAAGTGCAGAGCAGCTCAGGTTTATTCTTCTGTCATGTCCATGTCTGTGAAAGGCCATTGGCAGCAGTTTGCCCTGGAGAGCAGAGTCCCCTTTTCTCCAGAGATCATCTGATGGGAGATGGGCATGAGATGAGCAGGATCTGCCAGGATTCTGGGAAGAGAGTAGTCTCTTAGTGCTCTTTGCATGGTGCCAAGCACTTGCTTTGCAGCTAAACCTTCATGTTGCTGTTTTACTGGAGAACACCTTCTGTTTCAGTAAAGGGCATAAGGAGCATCGTGTCCATATCACCTCCCATAAGGGCTATCGCTTAAAGCCCATGGTTCAGTCCCAGTTGAAAGGGCTGATAAATACCCTTTGCTGCTAATACAGTGAAGTCCTCTCAGCCCCACTAAATGCTTCCAGAGTCCCTTATTGCTTATGGGGGTCGGGGGAAAGCCCAGCCCATTTCTAATCGTCACATTTGAGTCTTGTGCAGGCAGAGATGCATTCCATATGGCATCAGGATCCAAGCTGCCCGCCTTGGCACAGCCAGGCAGTTGATGGGAAAATGATACGTTTAATTGTATGGATGCCATAGTACTGGAGTCACTTGCTTAACCCTGGAGTTGTAAATAAATACAGAAAATAAGGAATATACAGTTGGCTGGGGATTATTCAGAGTATTCATTGTGACAAGTTGGAGAGCAAACATATGAAGGAGGTTCTCATTTTCAGGCTGCACATGACATATCTGAGCTGGTTGTAAATTTGTTAGGTTTGGTCTATGGAGATTTCAGCCAGCTGAAAACTCAGCCCCATGTTATGAAATGGGATTCCATAGTCTCTTCTTTACTTTCAAGAAAGCCCTTTTTGATGTGTGGAATTGGACTACAAAACCCAAGTAAGGGAGGGCTGCCCTGTGCCCAGAGCTCCTTCCTTATTCTGCTTGTAGGCAATGCAATGTCTTTACTTTTCCCTAAAAATCCCATGTTTTGATCAGCTCCTGCTGCTGCTGGAAATGGCTGCAGCACATCCCACATCAGAGCCACATCCTTCTGTCTTGCAGGCTTCTTCTCGTGCTCTGTATGTCTGTGTTTGCTCCTACCCCTCCACACACAGCACTGTAGCACCTACCTGCTGGCGTTATCTGCAGCAGTGCCTGTTCTTGAAGGCAGAGAACAGTGTCACCGTGGAAGGTACCTATATATGCAGGTATAGGTGGAAATCAAAGTCCATATGATGGGGCAGGCACCCTGCTGTGCTTGCATACTATAAAGCAGCACTTTGTAAAGGCACAGAGAACAGTTTAGGCATAGGACCAGAGCTGTCAAACCCAGCGTACATCTGACTGCCAATGCCCAGCACTGCTGCACACTGGTTGAGGGTTTCCCAGACAGATGTGGGGCTCATGTCCAGCCCTTCCGGAGGCTGATGTGCAGCCAGCACTGCTGTGATACACTTGTGGTAAGGCCAGCACTTACCCAAAGTGTTGAATCTACCACAAACATACTGTTTGTTGGTTGGCACATGCCTTGCTAGTCATCAGCCTGGCTGGAAATGCTAAACATCTGCTCCAACTGGGAATCCTGGAAAACCAAAACACAGGTAACCCCTCTCCCCTTCCCCCCACAAACTTCTAAGGAGGAATGGCCAAGAAAACCTGAAAAGAATTAGTCTTCCCAAAACTGCTGCTTCTGCCAGACAAAGATGTAAGATTCCTAGCAAAAGCAGAAATGTGGTTATCTGTAACCCACAGTAATTCCAGCTTGGTTTCTAAGAGTGATTTGTTTGAGCTCTGGAGTGTGAGGTTTAACTTCCAAGCTGTTTATTGCACTAAATGCTCCTGATAATCTGTACCAACATCTTAACCTAGGTTTTCTTATCTTGAGACAATTAACAGCCTTGGCTCTCACTAGCAGTGACAGTAGAAATGGTTTGCTCTGACTTAAGGCTGATTACTCTCAGGTCACTCCAAATCATCCTCTCTGTCAGAAGTGGATCAGGAGCTTATGAGCTGATGGGGAGGGAGTTTAAACGTGCATCTCAGCCTGCACTGTTATCTCCATGAGCTGCACTCTTCATCATTCATGTTCAGCTGCAGGCCTCAGCAGTTGGTGACACAGAAGGTACCCTGGTATCCAAAATCTGGGCTAAATATGGCACATGGAGCAAGGCAACCATGGCTGGGAGTGATTTGTCTCCTTATATCCGACTTCTTGAGGGGCCAGGGCTTCTGACAATAATATTAGAGACCCACTTTCTCTTCTGCTACCAAGCACTTTGTATTCATCCACCTGGATTCGTTCTGCTCTAGATCCTCGAGGCTGCTCCCTGGGAATAGTGCATGACATGGCTCTTGTTCATTCCCTTTCGGAAGTCCTCCCATTTGGTTCTGACTCTAGTTAATATTTCATTTTGCATTTTCATAGCCAAGCACTTATAGACATTAATTATTAAATGGCCACATTTCTTGAAATGAATGTATAGATGCAGACGGCTGCGGGGGTTTCTAAAGGGGGTGTTCACTATCGGGATATGCTGCTGCTTACGACTTTCAGATAAAAATCTCAAAGGCCCCTTTTTTGTTCAGTATTTTCAAAGCCTCACTTTCCTGTTCAGTGCAGGGTGGCACCTTCAGAAGCACTCAGTACTGATCTAACCTTGTTCTCACAGCATTCCCTAGGAAAATAGGTCTGAGCCATTTCGAAAGCTCTCCCCTTTCCCCCCCACCCCGATTCCAGTATTATAGCAATATTCCCAAGCTTTTAAGTGCAGCTTCACCAGGCCAGCAAGTAAAGCTTGATTTTTAGCCTCATTTCTATTAATTAGGAGCAAATCTCTAGCATCGGTGGAGTTGCTCTGGAGGCACAAGGTGTATGAAGGCAAAGTATGATTTTCTCCAGCTGAGGATTTTGTCTTTGCCCCTCTCCCATCAGATGTCTTGGGCCCAGGTGATGAACACAGGTGTGAGTGGTGGGATGAGCATTGTTCAATGTAGGTTCAATGTTCAATGTGTGTGAAAGTGAGTTTCATGTAGATGGAGGATAACAGGAGTCCGGGGGTGAAGGGGGCCCATCAGTGAGATGGGAAATCTCCGCATACCAGCATCAAAAGGCAGGTGATCTGAATATTGCTCTCAAATGCAAATTGTGACTGCTATGATGCCTCTTTTGGAGGGTTGGGTGCACAGTTGAGGCTCTTTACTCTCTGCAGAGGTTGGACCATGGCTCCCTCAGTCATCAGCGGAGGGGCAGCTGCCAGTCTGACACAGCCCCATAGCACCAGCTGCAATGTATATGCCACGTACCACTAGTAAAATACTTTTGCTTTGAAGAAAGGCAGCTTCACTTCCTCTTAATAATTGATATTACTCAGATCTTTGAGACTGACAGAAAGCAAACCAGCCTTGTGAACCTGCCTCCTCTCCAAACTCAGTCTCTTCTCCTGCTGACATTTCCCCTTGGTTCTCCATCTAACCTCAATGGATATTGCCTTTATAACCGCAGAGATCTTGTACCTCGTAGTTGGAAAGAATGTGAACCTTTTGGGGAGGGGATCAGGGCAGGTCCTGATGGCTGAAGGGGACACCTCAAAAGCTTTCCTGGAATACCAAGCTCACCACAAGCAGTCAACCTCCCTTCATTAGTTCCCAACAAGATTGAGCAGGGTGGATTTGCTCATGAGTGGAGCTGGAAGAAAGTAATAAGTTCTTCTTAATGAAGAGCGTGCTTTGGTTTGCTGTGTCTGGCAGACTGTTTTCATCTTTTGTACTCCTGGTAGCTGGCATCCCAGGCAAGACTGAAGGACTTCAGTTTGGGAGTGGTAGGCATGCACTCAATTTGCTGCCTGCCACTGGCAGAGGATCAAGGCTGGAATTTTCATTACACTTGCTTCGCCTGCCAGGAAGAAGCACTTTGATTTAATTCTGGTGGCTTCTTGTTCAATGCCAAGCTTGGAACGTGATGCTCTGATGTCTTCCAGCTTCTTAGAGCAACCACAATGTCCCGCCGAGGAAATATATATTTATACAACAGAGGAATGGCATTTAAGTATGGAGTCACTTTATTAACAGCAATTGCGCACCATGCTATAGGTGGATCCTATGGTTTGGAATATAAGACTGGCTCCTTTCGTAATCCTATGTACCAAGCCCAGATATGATCAGAAATTCATGATTCCTCAGTAACTATTCTTGGAAGGCTCATCTTGTTAAAAAGCAGTCACCGTGTCGCTATCCCTGGAAGAGGATAAGGGATGCTAACAGAGCTAATCAAATACTTTCTGGCATAAGCGTCCTTTAAGAAGGAAGATTGTGCTTTTGACAAGATGACATTTTCCTACAGAAAGCATCTGCCTCGCCTCAGAATGTTGCTTTCTTGCCAAAAGAATACCTCAAAACCCAATTGTATTATTTTTTTGGACAAAAATCCAAAAGCTTTGGGGATTTGGCAGCAGATTTTAAGGATTCAACAGAAAAAAAAACCCAAAAGTTTTTGTTTTGCAAAATCCAAGAGGCCCAAACATAACAATTTTTTTCTTTTTAGTTTTGTTTAAAAATTAAGGAAAAATGTGACCATATTTTCCATGTGCTGGAGGGGACCCTCTTTCAAACCAGCTCTAGATGCTCATGAAAAAATGAGCGTTAGTGGGTAGTTAACTACAGCAAAGTTCTGCATAAATCACGTGCAAGGGCAGAAGCTGTTGCCAGGAGTGCAGCCAAAACCCAAACCTTTGGCAGATTCATTGAATTTTGTTTTGGGTTAAAACTCTTCCATTTCCCATCCCAATGCTCAAGCAGTTGCACTGTCTTCCATTCCTCTCAATGTCATCAGAAGAGGACAGCACTGATCCTCTTTAGTATGAAGGTCTTCATACTAAAAGTGCTCTGTGGGGCATGACGGGCTGGAGGGAGCATGGAAGACAGGACCCCATGAACCTGGAAATGAAAAGGCAAGAAGGAAGATGTGGAAAAATGACACACATTTAAAATGAGACTGAGGGATTAGGACTTCTGTCTAAATATCTTCTGCCTTGGGATATGGGAGGACATGTGGGAACCCACATAGGATGTGTGATTATTAGAAGCCAGCCTACAAGCTTCTTTCTTGCAGCTCTGAGACAATCTGAGCTGATCCAATATGGGAGGAACTGATGAAATAGGAGGCAGAAAGAAATGCAGAAAGTGTTTGTGGCTGTAACATGTGCGAGCCCTATCAAGAATGAAACATCTGGTATGTGCACTGCCATTCCCATTCATTTTGTATGAGTGTTACATTATACCGCAGTATTAATGTATTAATATATTAATAGAATGTCAACATTTATATATAATACAATTAGCAGTTTAATATAAAAGTCAAAATGAAATTAATCAACATGACATTTGAAACAAAATTCTTTTACACTGTTGAAATGAAATAGCTTTATGAGAGAGGTTTTACCCACCCTGCTCCCCCTTCCACTCCTGCTTGGTTGCCAGCTGTTTCATTCCAGATGTGGTGGTCAGACTTCTTTTGGTTCAATGGCCACATTTGATAAGAAGGCTGGCTCAGCACTGACCACATTTAAGTCACTTTCCTTAAGGGAGCATGTGTAGCTCTTGCTTGATCTCAGCTTATTAAATAGATCAGAGATGTCTGGTTTTCTCTGTTGACGTATGGCTAGCCCATACCTTAGATGGGAGACAGGTAGTGCCTGGATTTCTTCCTGCTAATTGCTGATCCAGAAAGATCAAACCCAACTTTACTCATTATTCCCTTTCTTTCCTGACCCCATGCCCCTAATTTCTTCCCAAAACTTCCATTTGTATTTTTGTGGTTAAAATATTTCCTGTCTGTTGGTCCATATCTTCCATTCACCATGAAATCCCATCTAGAAATCCCCTCTGAGCTTACAAGCCCATCCTAAAGTGTCTGTTCCCATCCCCTGGTACAGGCTTGTACTTTGCTATTTCAGCAGCGATGAAATCACATGCCCGAGGCAACCCTTTAGCTCTGCTCTGGCCTTCCTTCCTTTTACTTTCTTCACTACTTGGACCATGACTTAAAGGTCGTATTAATTTGTTCTGGTTAATAGAAAATCTCATGCAGTTCAGATATGATTTTGTTTTCCAAATGGCTCTTCCTGGGAAATGCAAACCAGGAAAAGATAAGGACCTTCCCCCTCTCCAAGAGGCCAATATGGGATATGTTACAGCCTAGAATTGCTGGGTGGGAGGCTAGGGAACACTGACAAAGAATTAAAGACCACTCTTTCACAGCAAAATAATAATATAGAGATATATTTCTATACATACGCTTATGTATATGTTTATTTATCAAGAGCCCAGCTCGCTTTTCATTTGCACTTCATTTCCCCATAAGATCCCATGGGAATAAATCCAAGGGTACAGGAGGAACTCCAGACGTGACATTTATTAATGCTGCCCATCCTGTAATTTCAACAGTTTTTCATATTCACACATCATCATCCCCATCCCCCCCCCCCCCCCCCCCCCCCCCCTTATTTAGGGATCTTATTTAGGGATCTGGGAAGTGCAGCCCTGTTTGGGATGTACCACAAAAGATTCGGGGTTATCACATTTCTGCACAACAGAAAATAGCCCCCATTGACCCTACACAAGTAGCAGCTAAGAGTGCACTTGGAAACAAGAGCATTGCTCTTAACACTGTCTGCTCTGCTGTTGACATCATTTTCACCAAATCCCAATTCAATAGGACCTACCCTTGCAGCATCCATCGTATCATGTCCAGCACTTGGTGAAAGATGTGCAGAGGCTTGTCTATGGAGCACAAGGTTCAGGCACATGGCTCCTGGGGCTGCATGTGTATGGCCGTTCCTTGCCCTGGGAGCTCTGCAGCCAGTCTGGGAAGCCCCAAGTTTTAGGTGCGGGACAGTTGGGATGTGAATCCACTATGTCCAGGTATTCCACTGCATGCAGGAAGCATTTCATTTAATCCTTATTTCTGGTCATTGCCTTCAGGCA
The DNA here is from genome assembly GCA_039720435.1 of Amazona ochrocephala. Lineage (NCBI taxonomy): Eukaryota > Metazoa > Chordata > Aves > Psittaciformes > Psittacidae > Amazona > Amazona ochrocephala. Next base: position 87,929,620 of record CM077879.1, read on the forward strand.
GATTTTCCTGAATGTGTCCTCTTCTGTTTGGGAACACCAGAGCTTCAGTGTGCTGTTTTTAAGGCTGATCGCTTCTGTGCACAACAGCCATATCCCATGAACACACATACACTCCTCGCCATATACAGAGGTGGAGCAGTGGTTGTGATGCTTCTTGGAGGAGTCAGACTCATCACCTGCAAGCTATACAGTGCAAGCACAGACATTTCCAGCTGGGAAACCACAGACATAAGTGTGATAAAAGTGCCTGTGAGCACTCCTGCACCAGAAGCAAAATCCCTTTGGCATGGGAATGGTTTTCACTGGACTGTCCTATTTATTTGTATTAGGAGCACAATTTCTTCTAGGTCAAAGGTATTTGAATGAGGTCTCAAATTTGTACCTTTCAGCCCCCCCACCTGACTATAATTACATTTGCATATATTATATACAGATATAGAGGGATTTAATAAAAATGTAGCTGCCAAATGGAGACCCAGTGAGCGTATGTTCATCAGAAAACCATTATTAGAGCCCTTCCAGGTTGGCAAACTTTGCTTCAGAATTCAAAGTGAGATTTTTCATTATCCCATTGAATATTTTCAGTTATTTCAGATGCGAGAGCCAAAAAGAATAAATCAGTGCCAGCTTGCAGAAATATGAGTTGGTAGAAGGGTTGTTATTATTTATTGCATTGCAGGGAAGGATCTTGGGGGGTTTATCTTGATGGGTGAGTTACAGGAACATGAGCTCTGTAACAGAAGGGTGGAGGGAAAGGCATTCACATTCAAGGCACTGCTCCACTTTCTCCACATCAGATTTAATATCTATAGAAGGAGAAATGGAGGAAAAACTGAAGAGCTCTCTGCAATTGGAGCTGCAAACAGAGCTGTGGTTCAGGTTCACTGCTTGGGGGATTGGAGGAGGGAAAGAGAGACCTACTGAAGGTTGTCCCAGTCCCTCAGCTCTCTGTTCAACCTCAGACCATGGCAAATAGGTGTTGACTCTCAGATAATATGTGGGGCCAGAGGGTAACTGACTGCAGACACTTTGGCATATTGCAGAGAGACAGATACGGTGTTTTACTTGTGTCTTGCTTTTGGTTCAGGTAGGTTGTATCTGTGACACCTGGAAGACTGTCTCACCATACGTCCTCACCACAGCTGGGGAACACCTAGTGCAGAGGAGAGATGATGGGAAGTGAGGCCCTTGGTGAGACTAAAGCAAGACAAATCACATTTATGGTTTTACTTAAACACTCGTTTGCCAAATCTTTCTCATCAGGGCTGGATGCAAAGGGAAAGATGCGAAAGAAATCCAGTAAAATGAATAGTTCTCCATAGGAAAGGGAGGCAAATGGGTGAGTTTTGTATGGACTCTGGTGTAGGTACATCTATTGATTAGAGCTAATGGTGCAGAACTGTGGTGTCAGCAGTGGAATGGCAGGTGGATAGGTGGGCTGGTGTATGTGCCTATCAGAACATGCTAACAGCAGATACTTCGCCCATAAACAGGACATGTGAATTCAGCTGTGGTGATCTTTCAGCAGTAACAAATATGATTTTACAAACAAGACAGGGATGTGAGATTCTCTTAGGGGAGGTTGTTGATCCCTTTCATGAAAGATAATGAAAGCCACAAGCACAGAAACCGTAAGATAAGCAAAGAAATGCGCTGAGTTGGCTCCAAACTAGGTTGAGATTAGAGGTATTTGGGTACAATGGATCTCAGAAGAAACCTAAAATGTCTGAGAAGCAAATGTTTCTCCCCAGCAGTGGTAAATCTTGCAGCACCAGATATTATGTGTACATGAGTATCATTACAAGTAGCACAGAAAATCCCTCTCTGCAGCAAGCATTTCAGTGGCACCTTTTATGAAGTGAGATGCAGGAGGAGGTATGCAGGGATAATAGACACTTGCCCTCGATTAAACTAAGAAGTCAGATGAGCCAAAAGGCACGAAACTCCGAATTCTGCAGTGCTGGAGGCTCTGTAGGGGTTGCTTCACTTTGCTTCTCCCACTGTTTTTCATCCCTTCACACTTCTTCAAGGGCCCTGCCTGGCCAACCTGAGCCAATCTTGCTTTCCCGATCTTAACAGTTAATCTTTAATTAAGCCATGGACTGTTGTGGTCATTAATGTAATGTAGCAAGCAGGGAATTAAGCCTCATAAAAACTCCATCCCAGCTCTGACAGATCGTGCTGAACCTCAGGGGAGCATCTATGGAAATGGGTGCTCCCATGGGAACATGATTCCCCCGGGGCCTGATTAACCGCCAGGCTGTGGGTTCCCACATCCCTCCTTAGGGAAGGCTTTCCTAGAGCAACTAGTCTGGTCAATTTGTGATTATTCAAGTTTGTTGGGGCCTGGCCAAACGCTTATTGAATAAGAACCGCCTCAGAGGGTTGTGGGGCAGACCCAAAGCTGAAGGTAATTACCAGCTTATTTCTAAATTAATATTTTGTTAGGGGTTGGGATAGGATTTGCTTTCACCCGCTTTCCTCCACTGCACACGCCACTGGCCCGGGCTCGTTCAGCCTTGGAGCGTGCTTCAGGTTTTACTGCGTGTGTCTGAGATTGTTAAAACCTGTGAAAGTTGGGACCGTTTAAAATCAGAGCAAAGAGGAAAAAAAGGGGGGAGGAAAAATAGCTGGGAATGGGTGAACGTCATCTAAATAGCAGTAAAACTGTTAAATCTATTTGCATTTCACACCCAATAATTTTAGACTCCACCTCGAGAGCACTGCTTGAAAGTCAGCACTTTTAATTGTCCAGTAAATTTCCTTTCAGACAGCTGCTTCATAAACTGCCATTGCCTGCACAGTAAGAAAAAACAGATAACTGATTTATCTGAGGATGGAGACCACAACGGCCATTCATGTGTCACTGCTTCCCCCCTCTGTTTCACTTAAATCAGTGCGTGAGGGCATTTGGGTATAGCTCTGCAATCTGTCCTCAGGCACTCAGCACCGCCAACCTGCTCAGCTGAGATGGCTCTTGACCACCATGGCCTGGAATGGTCCCTGGAAGGTCCATAGCCCACCCTGCCCACCGTGGCCTGCTACATTGGTAAATCACTGTCTGCTGGGCAGGAGTAGGCAGGCTTTGGAACACTCGGCCATAAAGTAATGGCTTCTTGTTCAATTAGAGCTCAGGAAAATCTGAGTTATGTCCCATCTATTTAGCTTGACATTGGTTTCTTGGAGGTCTAAGAACATGGCCAAAGGGGAATTGAGCTGCTTTTTTTGTTTGGCTCGTTGTTGTTTGGGGGGTTTAGTGCCCTTTTTTCTTTAAAGAAAAAAAAAAAAGAAAATTCTGGACATATTTTTTTTTATTTTTTCATGGAATTGTTGGAGCGGTTTTGGGACTTTTCAGTGTCCTCAAACATGGGCACAGAAAGGACCAGTCTGGTTTGATTTGCACAAAGAAAGTTGACTCTGGCCACTGCTGCTTCTTAAGTCCCATTTCAGACTCTTGTGGACTCATATCTCTTGATTTTAGTTCAGTTCCTCATCCCTCTTCCTTTCTCATTGTCTTGTCTGTCTCTGCCACCACCACCTTTCCTCTGTCCCTGTTGAAGCAGATCACCTCAGCTTGTCCCAGGTTCTCCACTGTTACCTAGTGATAAACATTAAGAGCTTGCTTAGCAGCAAGGTAAAAATGAGATCTGATCAGCAGACGGAAATGTTGATCAGATGTGGAAACAACTTTTTAGCTGTTCCAGTGGCAGATGTTTCATCTGAAATCTCCATGACTTCCATGAAGATTTCAGGGAATTCTTTATCTCCAGAATATGGGGTTGTGTTTGGCTTTTGTTTCAGTCCCTCAAACTTTAAAGGGGATTCAAAAGAACAAATGGAAGCAGTAGCTTTACATCCAATTTGGATAAGTTTCTCTGGTGCCAACCCTTAATTCGCCAAACCTGACAGGAAAGTAGGCAATATTTAGTGCTGAGGACACTGTTTGGTGCTTCCATCCAGCTGCTCCATTTTCATCTCTCCTCACCCAGCACCCAACCACAATCACAGCTACCAGTTTTATTCCAAGCTGTTGTACCTTTGACTGTAGGCAAAGGGTAAATCCTGCTGCCAGGCATTCCTGGCAAGGCAGAAACAATTGCACACCAGGGTCTGGAACAAGAGGCATAATGGTGAGTCAAGGTCAATGTTAAGTGGTCTCAAGCATCTTCTCAAAGTGGGAAGGTGAAGCAATAAGAAGCAGCAGGACTGGGAGGCCAAAGGCTGGGGGGGAGATCCCGCAAGGCAACTTATTGAAGGGGAAATGGCTGTAAAAAGTGAGGATAGAGGGTCATTCACCAGGTAAGAAAGACCACAATGTAAGGATGCTTCGCCTACCACAGACATGCTCAGGCTCTCTTTTTGTTACTTTTTCTTCATCCACTGCAGTACGGATACTCATATTCTTGAAACAAACATCTTGTGTGTTCTCCTCTGGGCATCTTTCCCTGCTGCTGGAGATAAGAGCTTGCTCCCATATAAGCACACACATACCTGCATGCTTCTGAAAGAGGCCACTGGGGCTCTGAGCAGCTCTGTTGGTAGTTTCCTTGCAATCTGTGCATCTGACCTGCCTTTGCCCTGCAGTCGCAGCTGCAGCAGCAAAATGTGCTCTGTGTGCGCGCATGGTGGTAATGCTGGCAAGCAATTATTTGCCTTGTTTTTAATCTGCTGCTTAATAATTACTGCTTCCTTATTCATTTTAAAAGGTCCTATGTGATCACAAATAGATTTATTTACCAGCTATTGTTTAGATAGGTACAGTAACCACCAGCCTCATCTATTGATGCATGTGCTTTATCATGCATTTAATAGTCTTATTTCTCCATAACGAATGAGTCCTCCAGTGGGGAATAAAGTGAAACGCCAGTTTAGGGATCAATCAGTGCACATATACAGCCTTTATAATGGGAAGTTCATGTGCTGTAGTGAAGGTATTTTTCTACAATAGCTTGGCCTTACTTTGTTACTGCAGGTTTTGGCTTTGTTAATGTACAGGTCTAGAAGAAATGGATTAATAGAAAAAAATCAGAACTGAAAGAAAATGTAACAAATATATGTATGGCCCTAGATGATAAAGATGCAGCTTCTCATTGCCCTGTGTTTGTGAGGTATGTGGCTTTATTTCCACAGTGCTCTGTAGGTCTGATCCAAAGCTTGTTTGAATTGATGAGGTTTCTTTTTGTCTTGATTGACTTGCACTAGGGGTCTGGTAGGAGCAGAGCTAAAGGAGTTCAGTATCAATGGGGCAGAGAGAGCTTCAGTTTGAGTTTGGGTGCCTTTACCTCCCTTGGGGCAGAGGCTTGTCCTTGGAGGAGGGTTCATCCCATGTAACTAATTTCACTTAGCCTGTGCTCCCTCCAGAGTCAACAGAGAAGTGAGCAAAGGGAGCAGGCAGTTCACCTCTGCTGATTGTCCTAAATCCCTTCCAGCACCTTGGGGGATGCTGCCAGCCCTCACCCAGGACCACCCTTTCCACTGATGAGGGGCACAGATATTATTGCAAGTGTCAGCTGCGAATAGGATCTTAATATAAGGAGGGAAAGAATATGCGAAAAGTTAATTTGCCATAAAATATGTCCAAATCTCTTTTTTTTTGCTTTTACAAGGGGTTTTAACTGGGTAGGCTGAAGTGGTTTGCAGCAATAATGGGTCTGTCGTAGGGGTTATAGATATCACTTTACTGATGGTAAAACGATATGAATCAGGCTTGTCTGCCAGCGTGATTACCTAATTGTAGTGGAGGAGTTCAGCAAGGCCACGGCAGTCGCTGTGATTAGACAGAGTCTGTGGGTTATTCCACTCCTGAGCCTTATCACTCAGGTTTCAAGGCTCAGGAGAAATATGTCAGGGCAGCTGTCAGGGATTGAATGAACCATCCCCGGCAATGGGAGAGTCTTCTTCCAGTGCTGAGGAGGATACCCTTGAAAAGAGATGGAGGATTAAAGAGCCTGGGAGGGGTGGGAGGAGGATGAATGGTAAGAGCTCTTATTGCGGCTTCGGTAATATTGATCTTGTCATTAATAATGCGATGAACCTTAAGCGAAATTCAAGTGTCAGTGCCAAGGCAGGTTATTTCTGTCACAAACGGTACATCAGGCAACTTGAGAACAGTGATATTAAGAGGGATGGAGAGAAGTGGAGAAGGAGACTGTGTTTCTCAGAGCTTGTGCTTTGTGGGTGTGAGAGGGATGGTTTCACCTCGGGGCAGGGGTTCAGGGGAAGTTCAGTGCTTCTCCAAACTGGACAACTCTCAATGAAACACCCCAGAAATTCACTGAGACCCCTCATTTTGCAACAACTAGTTGTAGTGCCTCTTGCAAGGCTGCACGCTGAGCTCTTCCTGCCTTATACATAGGCCCCGAAAGCCTCGCTCAGCTTTTCCCACTTCTTTCCATTTTCAACACTTTTTATTGTCATTTTCCTTGAGGTTCTTTTCAAATATTATGACAATAACGTACTTTTTTCTGTCCATGAAAAATTGTCCGTCCCTTAAGCTCCTCATGCCTGTTTGGATCAAAAGTAACAGAGCCTGCCTTGCAGTAGCTTGGGGTACGGTCAAGCCTAGGGTTTTCCAGTGAAGGACCTAAATACCTTCCCTTCCTGTGCCCACAAACCCAGACTGTCTTTCATTATGCTTCAAATCCCTGATTTTTCAGCTGTTCAATTTCAGGTTTTATTTGCTGGAAGGCCAGGAGGCCGTTTTTAGCCCAGGTTTGGGAAGTAGACAGTGCAATGAGTTACTTGCTCTAATAACCACACTTGTGTTGATTTTGGAGGGCTTAAAACATTCGTATTGTTTACAGCCATGCCCTCAGCACCCAGCTGGGGACTTGACCTCAGGCTATGGGCATCTCTTCTACATCTCCAGTGAAACTCTCATCAGCCTTGACAGTATCCTGTTGGAATATTTCATCCCCTTCCTCTGAAAATCAAGCCTTGTCGATCAAAAGATAAAGAACCAGAGATAAGCAGTTGGGTAGTTAAGAAGACCCAGAGTGGATTTGGTATCTCAGGATACCTCGGGCGTTGCTAGTGGCTGATTACATGAAGCGGGCTGAATTCTTTCATGGTATTTTGCTGTTCACTGAAAATGTGTACGGGTCACTGACATCCCAAATCTTCTGTTTAATCTCTTTCCCCATTGCAAACCCACCTAAAGGCCTTGGCTATGCAGTATTTTATCTCGCTTCTCAAGGTTTTTGGAGGACACAGGAGACCTTTAACATTTCAGATGCTCTAAAAATGCACTTTGGACCATGCAGGTTATAACCTTAAAATTTCCTTCCTGTAGGAAATGTCTTCTTTTTTAGCATTCAGTGAAGCTACTCAGCTTTTTTTCAGTCTGAATGGGACACAGAGAAGCTTAGATATGTGCTCCAGATTAGATCCTGATACAATGCAAACACACTATAGAGGAAATCCTGGTGGGGTCAGGTTCCCTCCTTAGATTGTATCTTTGCAGTGGGTTGCTCAGCATGGTAACTCAATCTTATTTAAGAATTCCCTTCAAATCAAAGTGATGCTGTTTTCCAAAGCATGAAAAAGCTGAAGCTAATTACACCTTTATTTCATCAAATATCCAGAACATTGCACATAGATTTTAGGGAATGGCACGACCTGATTTACAAACATATCACCGCATGTGCAGGGTCCATGAAAGCAATTTCATAAACATTTCTTTGCTGTTTCCAGCTCACTGCCTTATATTGTCAGCAGGGCTTGGTGAAAAGATGCTACCACAGAACTATCCTTTGTGCTGCTTTCCTCCGGGAAAGCCAAGCAGTCCTAGACATCCGTCTCCTGGATAATGGGTCTCTTTAAAGAGCTCTGAGACCAGCAGCCCAGGAGAGGTTTGAAGTGGAGCCTGGCTGGACAGTATCTGCCACTGAGGAGGGAAAAGGTCTCAGGAAAACAGTCTGGGTATGGGACTGGACAAAGACAGTGTCACAGCTTGATGTAGTCCTCTGGGATATGGAGAGGAGAAGTGTAGCTACACACACATTACTCTTGGGCAATGGTAGGGGAGGAACAAGGAAGAGTGGTGAGCTATACAAAAAGAAGCTGCTATCTTTAGCACCAGATTTGCTATCCTTGAGCTGGATAAAGAGGCTGATACCATCAAAATGATGCGCAAAGCATCTCTAGAAGCCTAAACTCCTGTTAGGACCTATCATAGCACCCTGGTCAGGACAGCAGTGTACGATTCAGATAGCTCCTTGCCCAGAAGACCTCTCCCTTCATAAAGCAAGCATCTAATCCAGACCTCACCAGCGAGTGGTCTGAACTGCCATCTCTTCTTCCCATTCACTGTACTGGAAGCTGGCAGCTCTGGATAACAGTTGGTGCGACTTGGCCATTACTGTTCTGCTGCCTGTCCCTCTGCCCTTTCTCACCCTTCATTGCCCCTAGGCTCTTGCACGTCCTCTTAGAGCTGCTTAGCTTTGCATGCACAGCTGAACACCCACAAGCTAAAACACAGGCAACAAAGTGCTAAAGAGTCAGAACCAGGCATTTACTTGCTGTGACATAAATGTAACTGCATGAATTCCCTGCTTCCAGCCTTTGACTGATGGTGGTTGTAGCAGTCCTTCAGGAATTGTATTTGTAATCCCACTTCTTTAAAGGCTTTCTGGGCACCTCCAAGGTCTTGGGAAGGCAAGACACAGCATGAACCACCCCACCTCAGAAACCAAAGTATTTGGGTAAATACAGCGTAGAACAAGAGGATTTGGCTGTGAGTAGAAATTATGGGTTTGGCATGAAGGGCGCTGCGGTTCCCACATGGGTATGGACAACCCCAGCTAGGCAGACGAGACTCAAAAAGAGCAAGTGATTAAATACAGGCCTGGAAGGTTTACTGCCTTTAATGTAACACACTGAATTACTGTTATTTGTTGCCTGGTTTCTTAAGACTCTACATTTATCTCATGTTTTACATCTTCTTCCAGTCTCCAGGGATAGAAAACGGAGAGCTGTGATTCTCAGCCCATCCCTTGATGGTGAGAGGGGATCAATGCTGTGATTCTGGGACTGCGGATGTTTGAAAAACCCCACCAAATATTGCAAGAGTGAGGATAAAATCTGAGATGAGCTCTCACAAGTATCATAATTTGCTGTTTGCCTCCAGTCTTCAGCTCCTGGAGCCTTGCCATTAGGTGAAAGCACTGATTTTTATGCTTTTATTGAATCTCTTACTATCACAGTGGTGGAGACAAACAGCATGTGCATGGTAGGGCCAGCTGATGCCACCATCCATCCTAAAGCCTGGAGCAAGTTAAGTGAACCAATAACATATCTGCTTGAGCTCCCTATTAGGAGGTTTTATAGCCCCTCTTACAGATGGAGTCTGATCACTTTGTGCTCCCAATATTGGTCGTAGTGGCCTAAAAACCATGTGCTTTTCGGCTTTGGTACTCATGCTCTGGTGGGATTCGGGCAGGCACCCATCACACTCCTGCATTGCCATGGGATATGGTGTTGGTGAGGAGTGTTGCCTTCTCTTCCTTCTTATAGCAAGGCTCCATGCTCCAGGCGTTTGGAGCTGAGATTGCTCCACAGTGCTCCAATCATTAGTGGTGAAATTTACCTCCCACTAGAAACAATACTAAAGGTAAGCAACTGAATAAGCTTCCCTTTCTCCTTCCCAAGCATTCTCTTACCAGAAAGTCACCTCCTTTAAGAAACACAAGTTAAAACCTCAAATCAGCTGCTCCCTCCGAGCAAAGCTGATGCTTATTGCCTGGCTAAGGATGACAAACCCCTTCCCTTTTAATCAATGTGAAAAACACCCCTACCCTCCCCACCATCTCAGCCTCCCACTCATGACATCCCCCTTCCCTCTCCCAAACAGGCAGCACATTTCAATTTAGCTTTGAGCGAGGGAAGCTCGATTGGGTTATTAAATTTCACACCCTAATTGACACGCTGCTGTAAAATCTAACTTGCACAAACACAATTTACACTAATGACACAGGAGGGAAGCTTTCTGCTTCCACTGCCCCTCTCATTCCCCCTCTCCCCCAGCTCCCATGGGAATCCAGCTTAATTGTGCAGGGGATGGTTAGCAGGGGTGGGAGGTTAAAGAGAAATAAATACTGGACTGCTGATGGGATGTTTCCTGTTTGGGCAGAGGGGTGTGCAAGCGATGGGGTGTGCGGGTTTCGGAGCATCCTCCTCTTCCCTGCACCTCCCCAAGCATGTTATGATCCAACTTAATAAATCCTTTATGGCAACAGGTTAACCTCAGCCAGGTCCCCTGGCACGAGTTTTGTTGATGTTTTACAGTTAGACCTGTTGGAGATCTTCATCTCCCTGTGACTGGCAGGCTGGCAGCCACCCATCCCTCTATAAATGCGTATCCTCCACCTCCTATTTCTGATGGGGAAAACCCTGCCACAAGCAAATTGGCACCCAGGAGGTTCCCTCCTTGCTGCTCCATCACAGAGCTTTGGACACAAAGCGCACAGCATGGTTTTCCTCCCCTTTTCCTCTGTGACAGCTAACCGGATAAAAGCAGTTTGAGGAAGTACCTTGTAGTGCCCTGTGCCACAGGGCTGCGGCAGACGCCGCTGAGGCTCCCAGGAGCAGCAGTGCTGGCTCCACTGTGTCCCTAGGATTGCTTTGCCCACAGAAGTTGGAGCATAACCACTTCTATTTCTTTTATTCCTTCTGGAAGACGTGTTTAAATAATTGATGACAGAATCTTAGCAACGCCTCGCAGTTCAGCTGATTCTGCTCTGTAGTTTCCCCAATAATATACACCAGGCACTCTCTTTTTTAAAGAACAAATGAATCATTTTAAAAATCTGAGTTTTTCCAAAGATATGCACTTGTTCTCACATCTTAGATTCCACTCTCCAGGCTCAGGGTCCTGCTGGACAAGAAGGAGCTGGCATCCTTAGCAAGAGAGTGCTATTATAGTAAGGCCATATTCCAGTAAGAGATGAGGCAGCACAGCTGGTTTTAGATAGCTGTGTATCTGGGCTATAGCATAACAACTTTGCATAAGTCATACCATCCTTCTGAAGCAAAAATCAAGTGACGCCCAGAGCCATGCTCTAATTTTAGCTGTGTCTGAATCACAGTGTCAGGACTCAAAATTTGTGGCATGTGATGGCAACTAGGAAATAGTTACTTCAGCATCTTTCTCCTGCACGTCTTCTCATATAAGACCTTTCTAAATATATATGGAAATAACAGTTTGGAGAGCCAGGGAAGGTCTAGGCCCACCTCCACGCTCTTCATGCCTTCTTATTCCTGATTTTTGATGAAAAGAAGCCAGGAATTTATGAGGGAGAAACAATCCAAAATGTTCAGGCTGGACCCAGCAGTGATTTAAACCTGCAACCTGTACCCAAGAGGAAAAAATGTTGGGGTTCTTTATGCCTTGAGGCAATACTCAACATTCAACTCAGGATGAACATCTCGCCATTCCTGTACTGCCATATGCCCATTCACAGGGGCTGGTCCAGTAGCAAATCCAAAGCTCTGCTGGGCACTGCGTCCTGCCTGCACTGGGCATGGCCCCATTTTCTGTAAGGAGCGACTGAATCCAGGCAGACATCATCCCTTTTGCCTATCCTGGGAGAAGGCAGGGCTCAGCCCCTGCTTGCCTCGGCCACTCATTAATGCAGAGCATGGATTTCATTACACTGATTGCTCAATTCTGTTATTAACAAGGCATAAATCTCTGCATTAGTCACTCTCGGCCTTCAGGTCACAACCCCTGGGACAGGTCGGCAGCAGATGCCCAGCCTAGGTCGTGGCCCTCAACCCATTACCTGTCCCGTTAGCTTCTCCATCAGGAACAAGAAGGCATGAAGAGTTTGGAAGTATGCCTGTACCTTGCCCGGCCCTCCAAACACCATCCTAAGGAGCTCACATCTCTGCTTGCCTCATATCGAATCACAGACTGGTCTGAGTTGGAAGGACCTTAAAGCTCATGCAGTTCCAACCCCCTGTCATAGGCAGGAACACCTTCCATTTGACTAGGTACGTTGGTGCATGCTTGCTGACAGTATAGACCAGCCCAAGGAGGCTCTTGCACTGTAGCCCTTAAAAGGGGAATATATTCAAGGCTAGAAAAAAGCCTATTTCCTGCTGTATCAACTCTGAATTTCTTTCAGCAGGTAGCTCTGGATGCTCTGCATCTGGCAAAGCCAGAGGCTATCCCAGAAAGCAAACACGGACACGTGCAATAGCCATGTTGGGTTATGGCACGTTATCAGGTCACAGCTCTGAATGGCTACACTGCACCATGGGGTCCGCATCCCCCTGTTAGCTGCTCCAGGGCACTGCTGCTCACACTCAGCACAAAAGCTCTACACCAGCCCAACTCCGCTTTGTCTTTGCTGTTCTTTTAGCACCCAGTGGGGGAGGAAGGGTATGGGGACCAGGTGGCATCCATCCAAAACCAGCAAGCTTTTCATTTTTGTCTTTATGGGCATTTTGTCAAGCATAACTGCAGACAGGAACTCCACAAACAGTAATTAACCACAAGCTGTGGGCAATGTTAAAGTGCTTGCCCCCTAACCTGCTGGTACACAGGAAATCTGAGATGCTGCTAATAGGTTTTTCAGCAGCTGAGTCCATTTCTGGGCCCAAATCTATTTGATATGGCTCTCAGATAACGCTGGTGATTATTTTCCTGAGCGCTCACCGAACGCTTCCTGTTGTGTGAGTCTTGACCACAAGCACAAACAAACAGAGGGGCTGGAAAATCGATACCCTGTGTCCCGTCAGCGGGCGCTGATGTCAACTAGAAATGCAGCTATGAAGCACCATAATTAATTACCCAAAATGCAAGGCAAGCTGACAGCGCTAATTAAGATGGGGAGTGACAGGTTGGAGGTCCCTGGACTGCCCACTTCATTTTCTGAGGGCTTATGAAATATGGGGGAATCGTCCCTCCTACCTCCCAGTGGCCAGATGGGAGAGCACGGGGCTCCCCTGGATCAATAGCTCATCCCAGCTATGCCCTGCAGCAGCTGCTCTGGAAGAAGGAGAGGCAGGACCCGGTGGTTACAGCAATAACATCCTCCCTGCCCTGCTCCACCCATAGGGAATTTTCCTCTTTTCTCTCCAGGAGAGAAATCAGGATTCGGGGCCCAAAGCAGAAGGATCCAGCACCCCTTCCAAGGAGGTTGTCTTCTGAGTCATCCCTCTCTGGGTGCTCAAGCTACCCCTATAAAGGGGCCATCTGCTTTTGTCTCATAGCGCTTTCAGTTATACCTTGTAGCAGTGAGTGCCACAGGGAAGCTATTTCCCGGGAAAGTGACTGTCCAACAGTTCGCTCTCCAAATTCAGCCTCTCAATCTGGGCGCCTCTGTGCTGGGATGAGCTCTGGAACCCGGGCAGGGTGTTATGCTGGGAGGGACTGCCAGGACGCAGAGCATCTTGGCCAAATCCTTGCCAGCCCACAGGCATGCTGGACCTGAGCCGATGTTCTGACCTTGCCCAGGTCTCTCTGTGGCTCTCACTCCTCATTCCTGATCCTGCCCCAACAGAGCTTCCAGGAGCATTACATTGCGACTGACTCCTTTGGGAACAGGCTCAGTCACAGGACAGGGATGCTCATTGTTTCTTTTTGACAGTCAAATATATTGTCCGTGCTGGTTCTGTTTCTGTTTCATGCTTTCCTTATAAATACTTCTTTCCAGGTTGCATTTCAAGGGATTACCCTCCCAAGCCGACAGACAGGTCTGTCAGTCTGTCTGCTTAGCACTCTACCTTCCCTGCAAATACCCTTGTTCTATAGCATGTGAGCCAAGGATTAAACGCATAGAAAGAAACAATTCACTGTGACTTGGCCTATAATGTCTCTTGAAAGTTAAGTTATGGCTGTTAAATGTTAACACCATATAATGCCTGTCTTTATCGTATCTTTGCAATAAAGCGATGACATGGCTCCATTATGAGCTAGTCACACAGAAGCTCCCAAACCTACAGTGTTGTAATGGCATTTAATCTCCTTCCCAAGTGCCAGAGATTTCCACCCAGGCTTTGTCTGCAGTGTTTCTCTGGGATCGTGAGGACATTTTAAAGAGGAAAGATGAAATCAAGTCCATCCCCTGTTGTGTAAGGCCTGGGAAACCTCACACTTCCCCATAGCCACCACAATGCCTCCCTTCCGCCATGCTACCTGTCCTTTTCCCATTCTCAAGGACAACTGCAAAGTTGCTTATCAGCCTGTAAATCAGCTGTGGCAATAAAACGCTGGCATCTAGAGCAATAGCTTTTGTACTAATGTACTACTTTGCAATTGCTGTGCATATCCAACATATTAATGACACAAATTCATTACAATAAATGAAGACACTGACTGGCTGGGGGCCAGAGACAAGTAAGGACCATAAAAAAAAGAAGTTGCTTTTGCTCCTGCCAATTGGCAAGTTTGTGATGCAAAGTTGAACGAGTTGGATGTAGAGTGATTCTGGTGAGTGATGGGAAGAAGTGACTGCTAAATATAGGAGTAATGGTGTCAGGGATCTGGGGAGTGAAAAGGGAGGCTGCTTCCCATGTGATTAGTGAGCAGACATGATTTCCAGGTGAAATTAAGGAGTCAAATGGCTTCATCAGCAGAGTGATGGATTATGTGTGAACTGGCTCACAGTTTTCAGGTAAGAAAAACTGTTCACTAAGGTGAAGGACTCATTCCAACCTGGGGACGGGGGATTTTGTTGATCTACTGATTTGTCTATTCCTCCCTTTGTTTGTCTCTCTACTTTTGGATTTACTCTTTTCTTTTACTGATCTAGTTGTACCTCTCTCACTCCATGTGCTGCTCTTTCTATTGGTGGTCTATTGATCTATGCATTGACGGTGGATACAGAAATTACTGAATACCTCAGATACTTCCTTTTGAGAGATATAAAAATCTTTATGTTTAGTCTAGCAAGGGCCGTGCAGTGCAGTATGTACCAGATCAAAGGCATGACACTGTTTAATTTAGTAACAAAAGCCAATGCCTTCTAATTAAAATTAGAGCTATTCAAATGAGAAACAAGACATCAATTTTTAAGGATGAGGAAAATTAACCATTGGAACAAGAGATCAACTGAACTGATGGATTCTGTTGCTTGCAAAAAAGATCTTCATAATTCTGGAAGTGAAATTATAATCAGCTACATATTATTAGGTTGAAAGCAGAAGTAACTCAACATTTTATTACCCTTGTTCTAGCAGGGTCAAATTAGATGATATAACCTTCTTGATGTGTGCTCTGCAGTCAGATAAGTGGGGACTGGTGAATCCAGCTTGCGAGTCCATCAGCATCGTCATGGAGTCACATCTTGGAAAACTGGACAGTCACGTAGGAGAGACTCTAGTTTGGAAATGCGTGGTTTGGACTCGGGGCTAGACAAAACAGACTTGGTTTCTCTGGAAGTGTGGACACGGAGGGTGCAGTATGGTGACAGGAGCTGGCAAATGAATCAATGCTGACAAGAGAAAAAGAGACAAAAATGAAATTGCATTCAATGAGAGACATAAGCCAGCATTTTCAGAAGGAAGTACTCATGTGAACAAACATGCTCCTGATATTGCATCAGAAAATCACAGAATGGTTTGGGTTGGAAGGGACCCTAAGGCTCATCCAGTTCTAACGCCCTGTCATGGGCAGTGACACCTTCCACTAGAGCAGGTTGCTCAAAGCCCCATCGTACATCCCATAGCCTACAAAATGTCTCTAATGCTGGGTGATAGAGCAGAAGGCTTGCCATGCATTGAAGGGATGTTATTCCCCACACAGGCTTGCAAACTCTGGCACTTTCCAAAGTTCTTCTGCAACTGTGCCTCTTTCACTGTGCCTGCAGAGAGGCTGTTTTTGTTAGGAAAACACCTTTTTTTACCACCTCCCGATGGCAGATTCTTTTCTTTTGCCAAGCAGAACATAAATAAAACGTCCCACACTAGGGCAGATGTTGAGCTGTTTCCTGACACAGCTCTGCTGGGATCCCTGCACCCATTCATTTCAATCCTGCAAGGCGAGAGCAGCTGTAGGAGACAGAAAGTTTCTGTTCAGACCAAGAGGGCAACTGAAGGCCTTCCCTGCACACAACGCCGAGCCAGCATTCATGCTTCAGGGGTCTTCAAAGTTAGCTACAGATTTAGTGGCAAATGCAGCTAGAATGAAGGTTGATTAAAGCTCCTGGATAATTACTCGTTTAGCTGCAGAGCGTGTGCTCGAGGAGAAGTGTTGCAAAGCTTTCTATAGACTGGAAAGCCCAATGTCTCAGCCAGAGCTGCCAAGTGAACGGATGTGCCAAGTGGAGCACCGTAATGATATCAGTAACAGTCATTATACAGAGAGGGAAGCAAACACTTCCCCCATACAACTGCAAATCTGCTACAGCCTTGTGCAACTGTATTTCTGTGCCTCTAATGGGAGCTTGGCTGTGGCTGGATTTACAAGTGGCCTCTTTCTTAGGCTCCTGTGTTTAAGTTTACCCTTCCCTCCTCCCGCACCTCTTAGTTATTTAGCTAAGGGCTGACTGGCAGTGGTGTGAGGCAGGGGCTAGTTCTGCTGAAGGCACTGCCCATCACCTAAACTCAGATGGGTGGAAAATAAACTGCTCATGTGGCCTTACCTGGGACCAAGCTCTTTGAAGACAATGCTAAATGCATTTAATGTAGCTGGGAAATAAAACCTTCCCTGCACCCATAACTTTGGGATCCCTCAGCTACCTGCACACAGATTCAGCAGGGATGCTGTAGTGTCAGCGAGCATTCAGACCTAAAAGTTGGTCTCAAACCCTAAGCTCCCTGGAGACGTGAAGTCCATGCTGATGTTTCAGCAAGCAAGCTGAGGGTCACAGCTCAGACTGGCTCCAAGAGGTGTTCTGGTCCATTAACAGCTCCTTATTTTAAGAATAGCTTCTGATGCGGAGTACAAAGCATCACTTGTGCTATTAAGGTGATGTATTCCTAAACAAGTGCCCACTACAAGAGCATGTGCATCTGCCATGGTTCAGTGCTTTGGCTCCCCAAAATGTGGGGCAAAACAAAGTCCAGTTTGGCTCCCCTTCCAAAAATGACCCCCACGGAGCACACAGACAGCCATCCCAAAGGAAGAACTGCCATGGTAGTATGGGATTAGATGGGTGGAGTAATTGTCCTAGGCACCATGTCATTATCTACAACCTCCAGCCCACCACAAATAGCACTTAGGTTCATTTCTCTCCTATTACAGTGGTGCTGGGGAATACAAGGGGCTAAGCCAGGAATGGGCCATGCTGCAGACCTCCGAGAGGGGCTGGCTCTATTAGCACACAAATTGTAGGCTTTCAGAAGCTGTCTTCTGAAAGGCCCCTAAATACACTCACTGTAACTAGGAAGTTAAAAATGTTAATCTAATTGTCACCCAGATGTGCTTGTTTGAGTCTGGATGTAAGTTTGTCCACTCCTTAAGTAAGTCCCTTATTTGCCTAAAAGGCAAACATAAGAGTCAGGTTTGACATTGTATGTTGAACCGAGTCCTGCTATTTCCCTTCTCCCCTACCTCTCCCTCCTTTTTGCTAAGATTAACTGATGAAGTCTTTAATGCCATGGCCAATGCACTAGGATATAAATGCTGCTAAAATAAAAAGCAGATGAAGTTTCTGGTTATATGAAAACCACCTAAATGCTATTACCTGCAAAAATAATTGCTCCATTAGGTAATTTGGCTCCATTCATGGTCCATCATTTTAAGAATTTGCCCCTTGATGTAGGGGGCAAAGTGTCCTTTACGTGATGTATCCTTAAAAATACCTGGGATGAAACAATGGAGTGAATATGCAATGATTTCAGAGTGGAGGCACCAAGTTCTCAGGCAGGAAGTTTGTACTTTTTCCCCCAAAAAACCCTGTGGGTGGCTTCAGAGCTGAAGAGATCTCAACTGTAGAGTGCATTAAATCTTTTCTGAGAGTTTCAGCTCCCTTCCTTGAACCTAGGAGGCTGGGAGAGTTAGATAGAATTAAGCAATATGTTTGCTTGTGAGCTGCTCTGTACAACGAAGGGGCTGCAGTACAGGCTACAGGTGCACACACAAGAAAAGGAAGGTGAGTCTCAAGGGGAGCAGAGCTTCAGCTTTGCCTGATCATTTGATTCAGCTACCTTTTGGGTGCAAACCTACAATAGGTTTAGTTGGGAAGAGGGGAAGCCCAACCTTTCTGGGCAGGGTAGTGTTGAGCCGTGGTGACTGAACTTCACTAATGACTGAGTTTCTTTCCAGGGCTTACCAGAGGCTCCTCATTGAGGCTTCTGTGCTCACATCGCCCCCAGTTGTCAGCTTCCTGCAGAATAAAGGAGCCCCTTCCCCTGGTGCAATGAGTGTTTACCCAGGGGTGCTGATACCGTCAGAGTCTGTCACTGCAGGATCAAAACCAGAACTGCACAGCCTCTGATAAAAAGGCCAGATGTGCCACTTTAATTAATGCAGTTTGCTAAACACTGCAACAATTAAGTGCAATGCGATAGCGCAGTAATCTCGGGAGCCAGGAAGCGCCGTCCCCAAGGCATCCCCAGCTGGTCCAGCTTTCTTTTCTGCTCTGCCATTTTCATACATTTACAAACTTAAAGGATTTGCAGGGGAGCCACAACATCAAATAAGAAAGGAAGCTGAAGGCACGCAGGTGGATACATAAGGAGTGTAAGGGACTGCGCACCCGCAGGTGGTTTGGATGGGGATCTGTTATGTGAACGGTGACAGTTCAGATACACCCAGGGGCACAGGCTCACGTACAACCCAACACAAATACAGCCCCCAGTGAGCAGCAAGAGACACAAACAAATGTGTATTGGAGCTGATTATCAAATGCCCCAGACAGAGCAAACGTACCCAGGCTGTTGTACAAACACCCTGTAACACGTTCCCAACACACCTCTAATGCTGTGCAGGCATCAACACCAGGCTGGGCACGCACCCTCATTCCTTCCCTTCCCTAAACACGTCCCTCTCTGCCTGATAACCCAGCACAGTAACCTGGGTATGTTCTGCACGTTCCCCATTACTTCTGTGTAAGTTCATGCAAGAAACAGAAGAGCTCCGAAGTTCCTCCTTCAGACACTTGGATCCTCTGGGACTTTCCTACTTAAGAACTGGAGGAAGAAAAAAAGAAACATAATAATGAGAGGCAAATGAAGAAGTTTCTTTAAAAGCCCACAGGTTTCAGGGGAAGTGATGTGAAGTTAGAGACGTGCGACAGACAGGCTAATTTCCCTAACTGACAACCCAGACAGCTCAATGCAAAAAACATTATAATGTTTGGGCTTGATTTGTGGTCCCCCCTCCTCGCTGTACATAAGCCCAGAGTTGTGTGTGTATGCACACTTTCAGTAGGAAAGATGTTGGTTTTGTATTGTAATCATAGAATCACAGAATGGTTTGGGTTGGAAGGGACCTTAAGACCATCCAGTTCCATCCCCTGCCATGGGCAGGGACACCTCACACTAGCCCATGTTGCCCAAAGCTCTGTCCAACCTGGCCTTGAACACTGCCAGGGATGGAGCATTTACCACTTCTTTGGGCACCCTGTGCCAGCACCTCAGCACCCTCACAGTAAAGAACTTCTTCCTCATATCTAACCTGAACTTCCCCTGTTTAAGTTTAAACCTATCATCTCTTGTCCTATCACTACAGTCCCTGATGAAGAGCCCCTCTCCAGCATCCTTGTAGGCCCCCTTCAGGTACTGGAAGGCTGCTATGAGGTCTTCACGCAGCCTTCTCTTCTCCAGGCAACGTGATGCACACACATCTCTCTCCTATCCACTCCTAAAACTGCCTGGAAAAGGGAAAATACAATTAGAACAAGGACTTTAAACAAACTGCTGGGTTTTTTCCAGTTTACACTAGCCCTGTTTTCCACCTCTTCCGGAACACACCATCCATTTATCACACAGCTTTACTCCATGACTTCCATGTCAGAAAACCAAACTGTGGTGGGGAAAATGGGGGAAAAGTGGTGAAAAAATTGTTTCTCCCTAAATTTCCTAATAGCAAGTCCAGCACCTGTGGAGCGTGGCAGCTGCAGAGATGGCTCCTGTGTGGTATCACAAAGGACTTGGCTGATTTGGAAAAACAGCGTGAAAACGTGGTTAGTCTCTGCAGTGCTATGCTGCAGCACCAGGGTGTGAGGTCAAGCAGTGCCCATCCATGTCCTGCCTCTGCTGCCATGGACCGAGATGATTTTCCTATGGCAATGGAGGATTTTTTACACCTTACCCATAAAAAGCAAAATCTGCTCAAATTGTTCTGCACATTCATGTACAAGAGACTTCATGAGATTACATGAGTTAAAGACCCCTTTAATTACCCCTGTGCACATGTTCTGTGCTCTCAAGCAATATTGTGCTTGTCAGGTATGAGTTTTCAGTGCAACACGATGCAATTTTTCATTTCAAAAAGGAGTCCAAGTTCCAAACTTACTTCAGTCCTATTGAAAAAGACCCAACTCCATGCACAGAGGTCCTAAAGAAAATGGAACATTTTGCATGCCTTCAACTATTTCTTTTTCCTGGAAAAATATAAATAAATCTGTTATTTTGTATAGGTCAAGTACACCATTTCACCGGCTTCAGCATAATGCAAATGCTGTCTTAGCCCATAGCAGAGAGGTAGAAGAGAGAAGTCTCATCCACCCTTGCAAGAATGCCATCAACCCAGAATCAAGCCCATGCCAGAAGCTCTGAATTTATGGCACTTATTTAAGAAAATACCTACACTTTGTTTTCTTCATCTTTTTTGTAGCAGTTTTCAGCTAAGGACAATTAAAATGCATTACAGTGAAGCTGAGAGGGAGCATTGCCCTCTTCCAGCCTGCTTAGAGAGGGGAAATGAGTCAATAACTCATATAACTTCAATGAGTTTGACAACCTTTAAATATAAACAGCTGATTGGAACTGCTGAGAAATCTGGGAAAGAAAAAGAAGAAAAGGAGAAAACCCCCAGAAGTTCCTGAGAAGCTCAGCAGAGGAATGTCAGCCCTGATACCACTTCAAGCACAGTACAAATGAGAAGGAAGACGGGAGGCAGCATGGCCTGGCTAAGGAAGAAGAAAGAGAACAGCACCAAGTTAGAACGTTTCATGCGAATATCAAACCAGCTGTGGTCAACACTCACCTACAGAGAATGATTACTGCCATCCTGGGAAGAGTGTGGTGATGAGGTGGATAACCTGCCCCATGACGGTGCTTTACCCATGAAGAAGACCTGTCACACCACATCAGAGGTGTGAATCATCACCAGGTGATGACTGATTCGAGGCAAATCTGTGGTCACCCCTGTGAGCAGACAGGGTGCTAGGAAGATTATGGTCTTGCTTGATGTCAAAGGCCTTGGGGTGGCCCCAAATCAGTGCTAAGGAAAAACACATGAGTTCACAGGGCAGCAATGTCTGGTTGCTGGCATCCAGACCTTAGGTGAGGCAATGGCTCATAGCCTGTCTGGAGTCTGTGTTGTGGCCTTTTCCCAGTCTATTTCCAGAAGTACTTACGATTACACTGACGTGATCCTTTGGAATAATGATATTTGGATACATGTCCTTGTCCCATGCAGAAAGGTGTTGAGACTGGTTTAAAAGCCTCTGCAATAGCTGCAGAGTCACTGAGAACTAAGGCTCTACCATAGGTCTATAACTGCTAAGAAATGGGCTCTTTTTGGGTAAAACCAGTTCTGAGCATGCCCTTGGATTCTGAGTGGCTGGGATTTATAATGAATAAACCAATAAATGAAGCTGGATAGTAGCTGTCTTTTTATTACAGATGTAATACAGGTCTTACTGCTTCCCCAGTCCAGAGCGGATCATCCATCTTTGAAAACAGGAGGTAAGCTCCTAGGCTGCTTATCTACAGTAAAAGAAGGCCCTTTTGGACCAGAAGGATTCTTTTGTTAACAGAAATCTGCATGTCTGTCTTGTAAAGACAAGAGTCGGTCTGTGTGTATGCACATGCATACTCACGTGTATTTTGCTGCGTAACTCAAAGCCAACCTCCAAAGCTGTCTTTGAAAGCCTAAATCTGCCAATCCTTTCCTATACCACCACACTGGTTTCAAGGAAATGCTACCTTTCAAGTGAGGATAGGAAATTAAAGGGAATTAATATGCCACTCAGCCAGATGAATGAATTAGCTAATGTGCATACATCACTTAGGAATGGTAAGGCCCTAGATAACTTTTTATGTCTGAGGAAATATGGTCTAAAGTGGTTCAATTCCAGCCCAGTAAAACTAACATTCATTAGAGAAGCTGATTTGGAGGGTAAGGGGCAGGGAGGGAAGCGGTGCCAGCAGCTACCTGGTAATCAGGAGATGGAACAAAGCAGCTGCTGTCTCCGGGATGAAGGACTTGAGGTTATAAGATCGTAAAACACGGGAGTCCATAAAGTTTCTGAGTTCTGAAGGCACGCCTTTAAAGTTAATATCATGCAGTATCAGAGCCATAACAACAAGGCACCCAGAGCCATTTATTATTCACTGAGAGTCGCCCTCACTGCACATACACCAAAAGTCCTTTAAATGTCTCAGGTACATCCTCTTATCTAAAGGAGATTTACAGGAATATTACTGCATCTTAAGGAAATGCCAATCAATCTAATTTCTGCCATTTTAATAACTCTCCCAAGGCAAAGACTGACCATATTTAACAGTGTAGTTGTTAAGCTGCAAGAGATGTCATTTCCTCCTTCCTAATTGGACATTGTGTCAGTCACACCATCGATAACGGCTGTATAATACAACTGTAGTTGTATGTTAAATTGCCATGTATTTCATATTATAGCCCTATGTTATGTCTCTAAACATCCTCTGCAAACCTTTTTACATGCTCTTCAGTACAGAGAACTGCCTTGACACAAAATTCTTTGTGTTTCAATTTTAACTAAAGGGAATTAGGTGCTGACATTCCCCTGAAGTATGGTAAAGGCTGGGTGCTTCATTGCTTTGAGCTCTGAAAAATCACTCTCCTCTTCAAAATGGATACGTAGCTCTCAGTGCTTTTCAATTACAGTTGTTTGTCTTCTCTTGGTTGTTTAAAATGGATTGGTTTCCTTTTTTCAAGCAAACCAATACATTATAGTAAAACCCCCAAAGAAATCACCCCTGGGTGACTTTGAAAACCCAACCCCAAATATATCCCAGTGATTCTTTAGGAGGCACCTTTGTCCCTGAGATACACTTTACCATTTGACTCCGAACAGTATCCATCTATCTCTACATTTACCTCATGCATCAGTGAAACAGCTCTTTCCTTAACGACCATTTCTGCACGCTGCCTCCTCCAGCACCCCGTTGCAGAAGGCCTTTCTCTTGTCTTTCATTAACAAATTAATCCTGTTCTGTACTGCTGGATTTCATTCCTGCCACCCCTCATCAGATGTAAAGTGACAACTGGAGTGAATGGTGGCACCTCTCCTCCTAATGTGTTAGGTGCCCTTCAATGAAAATGCTTTTCAGATTAAAGAAATCCTCTCTACCAACCCTGTGACACTGACTTGTTTCAATTAGGAGGCTTGATAAGGGCATTCACTGCAGCAGAACAGTGCAATAAAGCCAGGCTGAGACAAGGTAGCAGCAGGCTTCAAAACTGAGGTGGTGGGTTACACTGCTGCTGAAGTGAGTAACTATCAATGATGGACACTTGCTGCCTTCCTCACACATCCAGCCCATGATCTGCTGTTCTTCTTGCTCATCCTGACCCTCCAACCTTAATACCTGCTGAAATTGAAGACCAGGGGTTTTCTCTTCCATGAGCAAAGGGTATGGATGTTTCACTACATCTTTTCTGGTGGCCTTTCTTTAATTTAGCAGTGTTCTTGTCCAGAATGAGTAACTACAGACTATTTTTGCAGGTGAGGAATTCTGAGCCTCTAATCACATCTACTTGTTGCTTTGAACATTCACTCTTGCCCCACACCTTGTTTTTGTGATGAAATACCCAAATTGGAGACACCCTGACTAGCATTGAGAGGATTATTACTGACACCCTGACTAGTACTGCAGAATGGAGGCAGGCGCTGCCTCTTTGTATAAGAGATACAGCATTTAGCATGAATAGGAACTCATCTGATCTCTCTTGTGCCCAGCGAATGTCCCACGCAAACAGCACACAAACCTTTAGTGGTTCACACCCATGGGATGGATGGCATCCATTTCCAGGTCAAGCCTCGCAAAATGCAATCAAAGCTGAGTGTAATGCTTCATTCAAACTCTGCAGCCAACTGCATTTTACTGATACATAAAATGACTGCAGGAAACAAACCGAAAAGCTGTTTGCACAACTGCAGATAAAGCATCGCTGCCTCCTTTCGACACCAGAAGGTGTTTTTCCTGTGAGTTATATCTGGTGAATAGAATTGTAAGAACAAGCACAAAGAGAGTGAGAGAAACATCTGCCCTTGGAAGCTGCAGCGCTCTTTGGGCTCTATAAAGTTGTGCAGTTCCATTAACTTCGACAAAGGAGCAGGCTGGTGCCCCAGAGCTGAACACTGGAGCGTTGTGATTGAGAATCATCAGTGAGCAGGAGCTGCAGGCGGAGCTGGATGGGTTTGCTTTTGTAGCTGAGACTTCGCGTAAGTCTTTTTAGCCTGAG
The DNA here is from genome assembly GCA_039720435.1 of Amazona ochrocephala. Classification (NCBI taxonomy): domain Eukaryota; kingdom Metazoa; phylum Chordata; class Aves; order Psittaciformes; family Psittacidae; genus Amazona; species Amazona ochrocephala. The sequence continues at coordinate 87,954,182 of CM077879.1, forward strand.
AGGAATTAAAACTGGACACTGAGGTCTTTCAAGTAAAAGCTTACTGCGGGCAGCCCTGGCAGTGCGCAACCAGCTTCCCAGTATTCACCTATCAGCACAGCCTCGCAGAACAGCAAAGCGAGGAAGATGCTTCTGCTCTTCAAAGAGCCCTTTTTTCTGCTTGATTCAGTACTTTCAAGATGGGGGTTATAGTGCACCTCTGTAGGCACCTCCTGCAGTGCGAGGGTTTGATATTCAAAGGTGCTGCCTTTCTCAGACTTGTTGGCGTTGAACACATCAGTCAGAGCCTTGGAAAACAGGGAAGATGGAGGAAGTCTTCAGAAATTCCTCCCTAATTGTCTTTCTACCCAATCATTCAATGTTTTGAAGCTAAAAATATTAAAACCAGAAGGGAAAAGACCAGAAAAGGATCAGTTTTATAGGGAGTGGATGAGAGGTGCTATAGTTATTATCAAAATTTGGAATTTCAAAACTTTGATGGAATGTGAAGTATGGGAGATACCTTCAAGCAGCTCTTATAATAGAGCAGTAAAACCCCTCCTAGGATAGATGCGGATCATACGTCATAGCTAGACACAGCGAGTCACAGCTGTGACTGTTCTTTTCACAACCAGAAGTTATCTGCATACGGAGCCTTTCTGCATTTTTTTGGATATAGACTCTTATCTTTTGAATCCGGCTTTAAATCTTGAGCTGAAAAGGCTTCCGCAGTGACCAAATCAAACCAGTCCTGCCTGGAGAAATAACAACTGAATTCTGCTTTTGCCCAAGTCTCCTTTAAACTGAGACTAAAATATCCAATCACGAGGAACTTGCCAAACCAGTGACGATTTTGCCATTTCCCTCACTTTCAGTGAATTTAAGGGGGACACTTTCAAAGCCTTTCAGCTTTGTGGTGAAATTAGTTCTGCTCCTGAAACAAATCCTGCTGTGCCCCGCAAATGGCACATCTGCTGCTAGCCCAAGGCTTTTCATAGAATCATAGAATAGTTAGGGTTGGAAAGGACCTTAAGATCATCCAGTTCCAACATGTCTCTCCCTGTGTAGTCCTGGGAAGCTGGAAAAGCTCCTGTTGCTCTCGAAAAGACATTGCAATTGCTGGGAACGTGTCAGGTAACAAAAGATCATTCAGTGCTGGGTGAGTCTACAACATCTATAGACAAATGGATGAACAGATTCTGCGTATATGGACTCTGAGCAAACATGTTTGTTTGGTTTCCTTTCACTCTTCCTGCACTTAGAGCCTCTTTTTGAGGGGATGAGTTAATCTATTGTACCAAAGTCATTAATAACATCTCCCTGTAGAAAATGCCAACCCTTGGAGCCTTCTCTCCCTCCTCCTCCTTTGGGAGGGTGCTCAGCTGGCAGGACCAAAGCACTCTCTCCATGGATGTAATCAAGATGCCACAGTCACACTGACATGGCAGCACCTGAGATGATTATTCACATTTGTGCAACCTTATTAACTTATCCCACTGGCTGGAAATGCTCTGGAGAGCTGTGCATGGATCTAGGTTTTGGCGCGTAACCATAGCAGCACCTTACCTGCCAACCCAACACCCTTGTCAGAGTCCAGCTCATTGAGGGAAAGTGTCTTTCCCATTTAAAATGCAGATACTGCCTGTGAACAGTCACAACACAGATGTATTTGTTCCATTCTTGCCCTTCTTTCCTCAAAGCAGGTCTTGAGTCCCATCATCTGATCTAACCCATGCTTTCAGATGCCTGGATGAAATGGGCATACACAGATGAGACATCCCTCAGTGCAGTCAGCATAGCACAGCAATAAAACCTCCTGACTCTGCTAAGCCAGACTCTACAGACAGCAATGCCCTGGTTCACCCATTGCATTGGCCTGAGCTGAGCCATCTTGTGCTTGTGTTGGTGTAATTGAGAGCAGAATACGGCCCGGTGAGAGCAGTGCATGCTCTGCCAAGGGCATAGCTCAGCTGCTGACCTTGACGTGAGATTCCTCTGTGCTTAGAGAGACAGTCACACGTAGGAATCAGCAATGAATCTCCTTGTTCTTCAACCCAATTAGTGTCAAAGAAATTGGGTTTTGGGAGCCTCCTCCCAAGGTTTGCTTACTCCCCCTCACCTCTGCCTTTGATACATCAAGGGCAGAAATAGGAGACCTGAAGAAACAGAAACACTACTCGCCTTTTCACTCAGTTTTGTTTTCTCCCCTCCAAGGACAGTGTCTGGGACATCCTCCTCTTCATTTCTGTTTTACCTTCCCCTTTAGCTGTGGGAGGACAGATGCCCTTGGAAAGAATAAACAGGAAGGGCCAGACTTGCCTCTGGTGTTAACCACTGCCGTTCCCTGGAATTAACAGTCGCAAATCCTGCCCTGTGTCTGCACAGCACGCCTTCAGGAACAGCCTGAAGCAGAGTGAGCTGCAACACCCTCGGACACCCTTTGACCAGCCTGGCTGCACACCAGCAGGAAAAGGCAAGGATTTTGTTATGGAAATTCTAAGTCAGCTTTCCTGGGACCATGGGAAAGGGCTGTCTCCTTGGGGCCAAACATCGCTGTGCTTTAGGTCTGCACTCCTAACAAGAGGCTGGGAGAACTCATTATTCAGCCTCAGCCTTCGCTTTTCTCGTGACCCAAAACCCAAGAAGACAACAAATGGTCTCCCCTCTGCTCGCCCAGATGCAACGTTCAGTCTATACAGAGTTCTCTGACATGTCTTCAGCATCCCATGTCCAATCCTCTGCATGGTTCTACCCTTCCCAAGCTTCTGACAACCGATTAAACCCTCTGCCCTTTGAGAACACAGGCAGACAGCCTCAGTGACTGGAAATCTAGTGGGTCCCACATCAGTTTTGTCTCTAATGGCAACAAAAATGGCCCCCACAACCTAAATGCCCAGAAAACACACTCCTTGATACCTGCAGATATGACCCTGCTCAGAGAATCATGTGAAAGCAAACTCCTCCTGGCTTGAGCGTTGTCATACATGAATGGTGGAAGACTCTGCTGTGCTTAGACATGGTGACAAAGTGTGTGGGCATCAGCTGTGTCCATCCTCTGTACAGGCACATTTCCAGACCTGAAGAGCAATCACATCTGTGAATCTCATAGCATTCATTCAGCACTGCAAGGCAGTGATCTAATATGGATTTTCAGTAGGAAAGGTACCACGTCTGTGTCTGCCATTAACATTTAAAAGGTAATCTCCTTAACACCATAAATGCTAACTACTCTGGCATGCCCTTGACAAGTATAATTGTCTGTAGTCCTGTAAAAAATAATAGCCATCTGGCAGAAAGTACTGATGCTGTGAGAAGAAAAAGAAGATGGGTACCAGCAAAAGCCCAAAGCAAATCCCTCAGCACAGGTTACCTTGGGACTATTTGATTGCCTGGCAATCTGCTCATGTCCTTCCTTTCAGCCATCTTCAGTGTCATGGGAGGAGCATCTTTCAGCTTTAGCCTTACGGCCAGCAAAAGCCCTACCTGAATTTATTACAGACAAGGAAGCTGAAATAATTCTCTTCCCCTGGAGCTGACAAACATGAAGAAAGAGCTAGCCTGGGGCAGATCAAACTCATGGGTTACATGAGAAACCTTGCTTGGGCTCTGAAAGCAGTGCATTGCCCTGCTAATAGTATGCTGTAGATCATCTGGCACTTGCAAGGAATGACCTGCCTGTTCCTCAGCATCTCTGGCTCTCCTCATCATTATGGCCCTTGTAAAAAATGGCACATTAACTGCAAAGACCAAAAGTCATGGAAAAGCAACAATTCCTGTTATTCACAGAACCAGAGCACTATGGACAGCCAAATGCAAGCTTCTCCAGGGATATCTCTTGGCTTCAACCTTGATCTATAGAGCTCTTTCTAGGGGTAAGGAAAGAATCCAGGTCAGACAGGTTGTTTATTCACTGGCCTTCCTAATAAGCCTGTGGAAATGGCAGACACTGGTAAAGCAGGAAGATTTTCCAGTAGGTGCCAGGCCAAGACTCACTGTACAGTGGCTGCTGATCCATCAAGAGTTGGCCCTGAACTGGAGTAATGTGTTCAGTACCACCCGCAATGAACATTGGCCTTTGCTGCAATGACCGTATCTGTGGAGGGAGAGCAGAAGGATGTGGAAGGAGTGAAAGGCCCCAGTCAGTGCTGGTCCGAGGCTCTGACAGAAAACAGGCATGCTGATAGCTCAGAAACAAATAGTTTTCATCCAAAACCTATGACCCGAGATACCCCAAACAAGTTCAAACCATCTTCCAAAAGTCATTCACACTTAACAAGCCCTTCTCTGAACTTCCCCAAGGTCATGGACAGATTTTCACTGTAGCAGTGGAGCAAAATCTGTCTCCAAACTGTGAGAAAAGAACTCTGAACCTCTGCAGAAATAAGAGCTGTATCCACAGACCGGTCTCATCTTTGCTGGTGGTTCCACCTTTGCAGCTTTAAAGGAGTGCTGAGTTCACCCATCCCAGTGATCGTGCACTGGCATCATTTCACCTCCTGGTCCATTTGTGAGGAAAAGACCTGTTCTCAGGTTTACCTGAAACCCCCCTGTGGCTTTTTAATACTCCCCAAGGAAACAAAAGAGGATGGTCTCTGTTACAGCAAGGATGGCTTGGCTGCAGTTAATTATGACAACAACCACCAGAGCAATGCAGAAGAATTTAGGGAGGAAAAGGGCACGTTTCACTCCTTGCTCTCAGAAAGGTTGATCTTCTCTTTGACCTCTGGATGAACATACATGAGTTACAGATGGAAGACATCTGCTACAAGACAGCTGGATTCATACGGCCGAGTGGTTGTCCACAGCCTTCCAAGTCACACCAAAGGGAAGACACTGCACCCCATCACCTGCCTAAATCCTCTCCAGTGAAGGGGAAATCTGAAGTGAATGCACCTTGGCAAACACGCCACAGCCAATGCCACGATGCCACCCCAGCACAGAGGTGAGCGCTCACGAGATCTCTGTTACACAGCTGTATTTATATTATGGATGCAAAATCACTGCCAGATCTGAGAATCATTTTACAAATGACATCTGACTTAATTTTACTCGTTTGTTTTTCATCTCTAGATTACTTGTTCAGGGCTAAGACTGCCACATGGAGCAGTTAAAGAGCTCAACCCTTTTCCAGCTAGTGGTACACCTGATCCAGTGTTTCACACTAGAAGTCTCACAGGAGGATTTTCTCCAAAGGATTCATATTTAGCCCTTTGCTTCCACCTAAATTGCTTTCCCTGACCCCATTTAAGAGTGTTTTGAAGGACACTGACACTTGCTTTTCAGGTTTTCATCTAATCCTTCTCCCACTTTACATAAATCAGAAGTAACAGCACTAAAGCCTGCTTCTTCCACAAGCATTAGCAAAACTGCTAAAACCACAGAGATTTATTTCAAACACTGGCTTCAGTCCTAGCAATAAGTAACTCTGAGCGCGGCAATTGCTCCTCACTTAAAGGACCATGACATGGTGTTTGCTCCACCATGGGTCTCCCTGCATGTCTGCTAAGGGCTGGGCTCACCCTGAAGCCCCTCCAGTGCTCTGCCCCACTCCCTGCTCAGCCTCTTGTTTCAGTACTATGTGCCATCATCACTGAGACCACTGCTTCTTCATTACATATGGTTTAAACTGAAGGGTTGGATCCAGGGGGATGAGCCCTTGGATTTGGGCAATGCTGGCTTCCGTAGATTCACCCAACCACAGCTCCATTCCAGGGGTGTGACATGGGTTCCTCACTGTCCTGAGCTACTGAGTATTGCCAAAATCTATGCTGAAAAAGCCTGTTTTAAACATGTTTCTAACCGTATCTATCCCTCCTACCCTTGTCCCCACTACTGCCTGCCCCTGGAGTAACACCAGTCAGGGGACTTCATCTTGCTTTATTAGATGAAAAGTAAAATGAGCAACTGCAGAGCCAAATGCATCTCTTAATTTAACTCTGACAAAATCAATGCTGTTACCATAGTTTGATTCAGCCCATCAGTTTTACAGCCCCAAAGAACTGGGTGATATCGCATGGCCATTACCTGCTGGCAGTACTGGGGATAGCTTTAGATGCCCATTCTCCCATCTAGCAGGATCCTGATTCTTCCTGCATCACTTCCTTTCCTCCACTGGAATCATCCAGCCATTAAAGTCCACTACACAGACCTCATCCTCTCAATGAGGGCCCTCCTTGCCTGCCTGACAATCTGCCTGTGGTCTCCCACAAGCTCCGTTCAAGCAGCCACAATCTAGAGCATTTTGTGAACCAGTCCCTTAGGAAAGCTGCCTTTCCAGGGAAGTCTGTGGCCCTTAAAGTTTGCACTATGTTTTGATCAGAAAGAGTATTAAGCAGACAGTACTGGCTGAATTGCAGCTTAAACAGGGTATTAAACAGTAATCCATCCACAGCCCAATTTACTCTGTTCCAGCTGAACACATCATATCCAAGCTTACACGGTAGTATAGCCTTGTGGTGTAAACCCAGTTTTACTGCCTCCGTCATGGTATCACATATATGAAACCATGATTTCAAAAAACCCCCCTATATATTTGAACAAAAAAAGGAAAAGGAACTAAATCTTTCCAGTTAATGGGAACATCAGGGGGACTTGGGAGAACAGGAGCCTCACTAACCATCTTCCAGGGTTGCTGAACCCACGCAGATGAAGGCATGAACACAGCAGCACAGCCACCTTGGGGCAATGCCTCTGACCTCTATCTACTTAGAAATGCTGCCTGCACCAGAGAGGACTTTTCATCTGGGCTCCTCTGTGCTATTATCAACTCCAGAGTGACTCCAAACAGTCACGCAGCTGGGGACAGGCCTGCTCACACTGCTGATACGTGCTATTGAATCTTGAAATACCCTGCGTAGGCAGGCAACTTCTACCCTGCCAACACAGAGCTGTGTTCGTAGCTAAACCCAGTCATGTCTTGGCATCCACAGGTCTAAACCCCTCAGGCCCGACTCGACACTGGCTGTGGATGCCACCACTGCAAAGGACAGATGTAACACGCTGTGAAATCAGGAGGATAAGATTAGAAAGCATCTTTCACATTCACTTTGTAGTGGGGCAAAGGCTAATGGGTGGTGCAAGGCGAAAGAGAAACAGCAGAGCAAAACAGGCAATATGACCTCCCACAGATACTCAGTATATCTATTTAGATATAAATACACATCTCCTTCTCTCTTCTCTCCATTCTTAGTCGGGGATTCAGCATTTTAAGGAAATGGGTTCAGTGAGCTTCCTCATATCTTCCTGCCATCTGTCCCTCTTAAAACCCACAGCATTTAACCTGGCAGCAAAAGGCTGCTCCAGAGGGGTCTGGGGAGCCAGAACCGTGAAGTGGGTCGGATGTGGGCTGTGTTGGCAGAACCCCATGAGGATGGAGACCAGAGTATCCCAAGCAGGGCTGAGGTGTACATGGCTCCCTGCCTGCATGAACCCCCAGTCCCTGCCACTTTAACAAACACCAGATTCACACAAAGTGTGAATAGCAAATGGGGAGGGGGGGAAATGTACTTGGGTTAGAGGAAAGTGTGACAAAAGCTGCACATATTTTCATCAACCAAAGGCCGGGACATAATAATAATCACTTTCCCAGCCCGGAGGAGAAGAACAAGACCAAGGGTTTCTTTTCAGAGGAGCTGAGACAATAGTGACAAAGGGCCACACAAGGTCAGTGACGCTTTGGCAACTCATGTCAGCTGAGGCGCTGGTCCTGATCTGTCATCTCCCTGCTGATCAGTGACAACTGAGACCACGAGGCACAATCCACCTCTGTTACCGAGCTGCAGAAGCCCCCCTGCGCTCAATGGGGCTACACAACGTGGTGGCAAATGAGACAGGGCTCGGCTGCATTCACTCTGCTGCATTCACGTTCCGGGCTGCCTCGCTCCCTCCGCTTTAGTGACTTGCCATGATTGTCACATCGCTCTCCCCCACCCCTGTGCCTTCATCAACCTCATTTGCATGGCTGGGAAGGGAGAGAAACTGCAGTTGCTGACTGTCGACAATGTCATAGAAAGTGCCACTAGTTGGCATGCAAATCTTCCCTTGTTCACAGACACTTTTACAGCCCCATGTCAAAGAAAGCAATATGTGGCAACTCTTAAAAGAAGTGGCAGCTCTTTTCTATATGGGGCCCTGCCAGGTATGCAGCAAAAAATCATGTATCCTTCTTAAAAGACACTACTAACCAGCTGGGCTTTGGTCCTGGAGATTGATGCTCCCTTTGCTCCCTTCAGCGCTGAGGTTTGTGTCAAGATGGGACATCCCCGTAGCACAGCAAAGGATGGGAACCTTCAGGAGTATTTCACAGCTTGTCTCACACGTAGCTGGGTGACAGCAGGCAGATTATCAGGTGTGAGTTTTGCCATTTCTTCCCTCTATTTATGAGGCTGGTCAAGGAGGAGGTGGTAATTATAAAGTTATGCCCAGGATTGCTTGAGTAGTATGGAGTCAGAGGTACGAACAACTGACAGTCAATACCTCCAACAGCCTTTATCATGCACTGAGCTCCTACACAAGAAAATGAAAGTATGAGCAGACAGGCAAAGGCTGCCTGCACCTACCTAGCTGCCATTGAGGCCCCATCCTTGCAAAGGACTGTTGTCATTAACAATAAAGTCCTGTCCTTGCCCAGGAGATGAGGATGAGCTGGGATATGCAGCCAACACTCCCAGTCACCCTGACCGTGCAGCCTATTGCACTCTCTCCTTTGAATGGCCACACACAGTCCCATCTGAGCCTGTTGTACAGCACCTAAACCACTTACTACAGAGCTCTTACCTATGAAGTGTCTCAAGTGCATTGACCTCTTCCTGCAAGTAAAGTCATGGTACCATTTTCCAAAGCAGCATAAATGGAGGTCACATCCCTTCCCATCCTTCCAGGTCCCCCTTCCTGCAGCCCTCAATTCCTTCCAGAAAGAGGTGTAATTCCTGGGATGAAAGCACGCAGCCTTCGTGCTCCCCATCACAGCAACCTTCCAAAGTATGTGTCTGCCAGCAACAGAAACACTTTAATGTTTGCAATGCGAGAGGAACTGTTTATACCCCATTCTGATGCTGTGTTTCACTGCAGTGAGAGACAGCTCTGGGCAACGAGGGATTAACGGGGTCCATTGTATCCTTTTCTGATGTTGCCCACCATTTACTGCCATTTGCATACATCCCACATTCAGGATCTGGGGGCATGGAAACAGCCACCCCACCTGCTCCAGAGGATGGGCAGCATTGGGCATCGCAGGACCAGGGGCTGCTCTGAACTGATTTTGGGGGGATGACTACGCACAGGGGGAAGGGTTGAGTGTGCGTCTGCATGGGGAAGGTAGGGCTGAGGGGGAGGGGGAGACAGAAACAAGAGTAAACATGAATTGGGAGGATTTTCAAAGCCGGCAGAGGGCCTGGAAAAGGACAGGCTTTGAATTCTGCATGTTCTTTTAACTCGGCCTCTGATTTGAAGAGGCCCCCGAAAGCCTGGTAAGCCTCATTGAACTTGAAAAGCTACAAGCTTCCTTTCTTCCCCATTTGCTTTGTCTTCTCTTATCTCATTCATGTGAGACATTGCTCCCACCCCGGCCCTTGCTGGGGAGAGGAGCTGCGCAGAGCCCCAGCATTGCCGAGAAGCAACAATATCACATCACTGCCAGAAAGCCCCCGGACAATAGGCAGGAATTATTAGAGAGGTGCTGCAGTGACCCTGGCTCAGCCTCGGATACAGGCTAATCAGGAGGGACTGGGGCTTCCCCACTGAGGCTCAGCAGACAGACCTCGTGATGAAGGGGCTGCTAAAAGCCAGCCCGCAAACTCCTTTCTGAGCCTTCCTGCAAGGGGAGGGTTTGGGCGCTGGTTTTAAGGGGATGCTAGTCAAGACTCACAGGGCCTGCAGCCCTAAGTGCTCTTTGGGAGCAGGCAGCCTGTTGCTGGAGGTCCTACCCACCCCCTGTGCTGCACCCCATGGATGCAGAATCCAGAGGGTACAGTCCCACATGTTCTCAAGACCAAAGCAGATGAGGAATTGCATCACTGCATCTTTTCTGTAGCTCTCCTGAGGGGTTTTGCACAGCTTTACTTACTGACACGATATCAAATCCCCATTCCCACCTTGTGGAAGGTTGAAGGCTCGAGACATTATTTACTGCATCCTGAGGAGCCCTTTGCAGCCTGTGCCTTGTGCTGAAGCGGTCAAGTCCAGCGCCCAGGAAGGACCAAGCAGGAACGTGCCTACCTGTGTTACAGGATTTATCAAGACCAGTTCATGGGACCAACCTCTACCTTCAATAAGGACAAAGGCGCACCCTCTGGGTTCAGATCCTGTTTAACCTTACTGGGAAAAAGACATAAGATCCCCAGGTGTCCCAATACACCTTAAGGAGAACATTATGCTGCCAGTTACAATCACTCCTGTCCACGTCAGCCCCCAATGCTCTTCACAGCAAGCGTGTACAGCCACATCTTCCCCTGCAAGCTGCAAATAAAAGTTACAGCCAGATGGGCTTTTCTTGATGAATATTGCACTTAAAAGCCAGCTTCCTGAAGCACTTCTCCCACTCTGTGAGTGGGGAGAGGGTGAGGGTTTGGAGACTCTCAATAAACAAGTAAAAGCTCAGATATAATGAGAAAACCTTTTGTGACATAAGGACCTCCGCATGTCAAGTAAATTCATTATATACCAGCTTGAATGGCAATCCGACGGCCTCCAAGTGTCTAATGCAATTACGCTGAGATGGGAGAGATTGTACAGCTGTGCTTCCCTGCTAATAAAAGAGAGCAAAAGTAACAAAAAGGGGACGACAAGAAACCGAGGGCTTTCCACCCGGCATGGCAAAGCCCGCTGGAGTTCGAGGGTTCATGAAGCTCTTTGAGCTGATTTTGGAGTTCACAGAGTTCACCACACAGGCAGAGTTCACAGGCTTTTCCTTGGAGATCTAAATCCATGGGGTATCTCCCATCCCTCGTCCCTCACCTTCCATGGGGAGATTTCCCATTAAATACACTGCAAATCCTATTCCATTAATACAAATGTGGGATGGATCTGGTAAACTGGGTAGATTTACTCCAATATATGCAATTCCAATGTGTGTTTTTTCCACCTGTGCATCAATGCAGGGTGCTTTTCTGTTCCTCTTCTAAGGCGCCACCACCCATGGCCATGCATGGGACAGAATACCCTGCCAAAGACAGCAGAGTGCAAGGACACCCAGGGAAGCCCTATGACGTACACATATACATAGTGACCCATTATTATTCTACACATACAAGCTCAACCTGAAGCAAGACATTCTTCCACCAACGGCTGGAAAACGAGTAACAAAATCTCACCCACAGCGTCTCCTCAGTGCCCTTTCTGCACCTTCATTCCTCCCCAGCTGAGCTGGGAGACAAGTGTGAATGGATTTGCTGGTGTGAACACAGACTTAACCCTCATCCTATCTAAATTACAGTAATGGGATACCTGGGTCAGCACAGCAGCCATTCCAAGTTACTTTTCTGATCAAGAGAGGAATCTGTCAGACACTGTTGTCGACCTTGATGGAAGGACTCCTGAGGACTTCTACCTCCTCAGGCAAAGGAGAGTTAACCTTGTCTTTCTACTCTTCCACTTGAAGGGTGGTCCATCACTTAACCAGGGCCTTGATTGTCTTTCCAGCACAGGTTTATGCATTATACTGGTAGATTTACACCTACAAAAGCGAGCCAACAAAACAGCACCATGGCCTGAGGACATGTTATGTGCTTTAGCTTAAACCTTTCACTTAAACTTTCAGCTTAAACCTTTTCCAAAATGACATGAGATAACCTGAAAATGATTTTCTGAGCTGGAAATAACGGCTTCTGCACAGAATATTAAACCACCCCTTCCCATGCTAGACAAGCCCTGAGACCTGCACGTTCTGCAGCTCTGTTACAGCACTTCGTGCATCCAGCCCTGTGGGCATCAAGCGAGCCCATTGAAGGAAAAGTGCCCAGGAAAGGGTATTTCCTTCATAGGCAACAGCTTCTCTGTAATAATACTAAGTAGCAGGGTGAAAAGATTGAACCCAAATTACCTTTTGAGAGTTCGCTGTTAGGAGGTATAACATCAGTAACGAGTGCTCAAAGAGAATCAGATTTAAAGCTATGCACTGGCATTAAATTTTGGATTATTTTGATTTTTCATTCATTAATTTGGGACAAGTAGTCCCAAGTTTTCTATTTGTGCTATACATTGGACTAGATGATATCCTGCTTCTGCTGAAGTTCAGGCAAAGGATTTAGGCCTCGTCCAACTCAATAGGGAAATTCCAAGTGAAGAACACAAAAAGAAAGGATTTCATTTCAGCTGTGGATGAATTAATTGTGTTTGGCTCTGAAGGGCTGTCTGTCTTCATTATTTTAGTTTAGGCTAGATTAGATTAAATTAGATTACATTGATGGATGGAGGGAGGAATGGAAGGACAATATATTCCCTTTTTTAGAGTCATATAGAAAATAATTACAGTCAGATGGATTGCACAAGAATATAAATCTGAATAAAGTTAGGTGACCACTGTGGATTCTTTAACCTTGAAAGAGTTAGAGACTCCTTTTAAGACACATGTAATTACTTCTGCACATCATGTACTCCTTTACAATATCCCTACAGCACAAAATCAGTCATACGGAGAGACATCCTAGTGGATCTCTCTCTGAAAACTTCAAAGATCTTCAAAATAGCAGGCATTTGGCAGTACAAACGTCCTTGGCTCAGGAGGTATCATCGCTTTACAGCCGTCTTTTTTGTGACTGTGCCTAAGTTTCAAAATGGTTTTTTGTTAACCCAAAAATACTCTGCCTGCTCCTACACAGAAGGAAAAAGGATTCTCTGCAGCGAGACAACACCTAGAAGGCAATTCTTAGCTTGATCAAGTAGTTTTCCAGCTCTTCGGAACAAAGCAGTTGCCTTGGCTTGAAAACTCGGCCAAGTAAAATCACAGAATTCCATTCAGTTGACTGCAACGGGGAGTTTATGACAGCAAATCCATTCCTCCACCAAAACCGGCCACTTCAGAAGCAGGAAACACCAGCTGGGACTTCAAAGCTATGATTTTATGGTTTGTTTTTTTTCACTGGGCACACCAGAAAGACTTCCCTCTGTCCAGGCTCATCTGAAAGACTATCTGGGATTCCAAAGGTGCTGAAACCCAAGCCTGAATTATCAACACAGACACAGCTTTCATGATCCTTTTATCTGATATTTAACCACCTCTGAACATCAGCAGATACACGCTGCTGAGTGAGGAATGGTATAACTAGTCCAAAGGCAGTCTACCCTTGCCTTTAGTTTTTGCCAAGCAGGCACTGCTAAGCCCATCCTTTGCAAATGGTAAGTTATTTTCTGACCCAGTTCAGCTGTTCCCTTCGTTGGTCACTTCCTTAGGTAGACACAGCCATAGCCCTTCTCTGTGAGCCAGCAATTCCATAAATACTAGAGCTGAGCTTTTCCTCCCCTTCATCATCCAAATACTCATAGATTTTATTCTTCATTGAACCCTTCTCTGAAGCCAGAAGGTGAGATAGTGTAAAATTCAACTTGTTTGGTTGTGGGTATTATTATTATTATTAAGACATTTTCTCTCCAAGCCAATAACCCCATTGATCCTTAACCTGCAGCAATTGTGCATGGGTTTCTGGGCCCAATTTGAAAGCCCTGGCTGCCTTGTACCGTTGTGCCAAAGCAAACACTCATACACAGGCAGCGCTGGTGCTGCCCGGAGTGTGTCTGGGAATATGCAAGACAAGGATGAAATACACACAAGGCTGAAGCACCACACTGAGTCGATCAAACACCACCACCACCAACCACTCCAGCTATTCAGTGAACATCACAGACTGAGAGCCTGCAGCCTTCTTATCAGCCAGCACATAGGAGAACGTGTTACCTCCCAGCAGAGTCGAGTTTTCCTCTTGAAGGAAATGCCATGTGAGCACCAGGGCAATCCAATGCTTACAGACACCCCGTAGCTTTGCAGTTCATGCCTCCTGCTGACACCACTTGGCTTCTCTCACTTCTCCCACTCATAGCTGTGGCTTAAAAACCTGGGGTCTCGTCTAGACAACACTTCCTTACGTCTGTGAGTCATACTGAGTAAGGACTTCTCAAAAGCTTGTTTTGTGGCAGGACCCTCTGCTTGAGAGGGTATAAAATCCTGCAGGCTTCACAGTGATTTCTGCCTAGCAGATGGAGGGAAAATGCATTGAGAATGGACCTTAATTAAGATGTTATGTCTACTGTAAGCCAAGCTATCTGCAAAAGTACCCATGTAGCATATGTGTTTGATCTTATCGCTCTTGGGTTTGCCACAGCCTTGTTTAAGGCTAATGAATAAGAAGACAGATCAATTTCTTGGTTTCTATGGAGGACGGATGGATGATTTCAGGGGAAATACTGACTCACATAACATTACAGCAATAAACCCCATACTTTTTCTTTTAATGAGATTTCCAAGAATTTCACACCATTTGGTAGTCAAGAAAAAAGAATGAGGTTTAGAGGACAAAGCACCAGCTAGGGTTTTTTTTTTTTCCCCAATGTTTTTTTTAACAGCACCCAAAACTATGGCTTCAGTGTGATGTAATTGCATAAAAAAGCATCCCTGCCCCTAGGAGATGCATTAAACTTGAAAAGCACTCGCACAATTCTTTTCCATGCATGCAAGTTGCAGTTGGAGCTCACACAGTCGGGAAAATCAGTACATCAACACACAGAGACCTGCATGGAGGAAACCTCCATTGCTCCTGGCATGAACCTCCAGGTACATTGAAAGACCCTAGTCTAACCTAAAGAGCTCTCTGGCTGCAATCATTGTCCTTCCTTGCTCTCCATTGATGCACCAAGGCAAAACATTGGGGTCATAACTTGGGTTCGCCACCGCTGCTGATCTCTATTTGACTTAAACACCAGCCTTGAAGCAAACCATTTCTTCCTGCAGAAGCTAAGCCCAACCACATTATTTCATACAGCAGAATGTGAAGGCTACACTTGCAGACGTGACTTAAATGCACTGGGTGTACCTGCCCATGGTCTGATCAAATGGATTACCTAAAAGGAGGTCCCTGTTCTGCCTTCCAACACCCTGCAGAGTTGTTGATTTCTAATTTGCCTTAGGAAATCCTCTCTTTCTCACTTGTGTGCCGGATTTACCAACCCAGCCCTGGCAGGAGATTAAATATACCCTTCATGTACATATTTGACCAGAGTTATGGATGCTGAAGCAGGTTTTGAGCAGAAAGCACTCTACTGTTTTTTAATTAATGTTTTAATTTCCTGTCCTGCAGCCTTTAACCGGGCCTCCTATGAGTCTCACTAACTAAAACATGAACAATGGTGTCTACTCTAATTTGAGGGGAAGGCCATGATGAAGCTGACCTTCTTGGTCACATCTACACCAAGAAAAGAAATAGAGCCAGTGAGCCATGATGGTCCTCCCTACCTCACTCCATGCATGTGCCCTAGGAGGGTGTTGGCCTGTGCTGATAAAACATCTCCAAGCCAATGTCCAAGCATAAGGTAGGGATCAGCAGATACCAGGGTCTGCTCACAAGCATCGGGTAGATAGGTTGCATGAAGTGAGCTGAACTGTGCCAGCTCCAGGATGTAGGATAAGCCTTGTTACTTATATTTACGAATATAATTTCATATACATGCCATTATTGAGTCCTTATTTCATCCTTTAGCATGCAATGGTAGTGATGGAAGGCGGAATAGGTTTTCAGTTTAAATACTCCCCCTTACACCTGGAGAAGACAGGAAGAAACTACCTCCTGCTTCCCTCTGTCTTTAGCAGCCAAGAAGATGCTTATCACCCCTGATCCTTCCCTTCCCCAAACTGAAATAATCACATTTATTAACATGGCTGCAAAGCTGAATAGGAATTGGCAGTCAGGAGAAGGAATACCAGAGCCTTGTCATGCAGTGGAGCAGGACACAAGCATCATGGAGCTGAGCACCTCCAAAACACGGGAATGAT
The DNA here is from genome assembly GCA_039720435.1 of Amazona ochrocephala. NCBI lineage: Eukaryota > Metazoa > Chordata > Aves > Psittaciformes > Psittacidae > Amazona > Amazona ochrocephala. Next base: position 87,970,137 of record CM077879.1, read on the forward strand.
GGGGAGAAAGGAGGGAACCAGGAGAACACTCCTGGAACATCCTTCCCATACGCTGTAAGCCTGAGCATCTACAGCAGCACTTGCTTTGCTTTTTCAGCCTTGTAAATGTTATCCTTTCAGAACACAAGACTGCTCTGAATAGTAAGATTTGGTTTTAAATAGACTTATTAATCTTCCGTGTTTCACCCTTTGGGGTTTGAAGCAGCGAAATCTAAAGGAGGTTTCTGAACACCAAACATTAAACCATCTCAGCTCTGCCAGCCAGGCTCTCTGGCGACTTTGAAACTCCTTCACTGATGTGTCTATCTCACCACTAGTTATTTCTGGAAACCCAGCACGTACATAAAACATTGCTTTGTCCATCAACTCGGCCGGGTCACACATACCACACCTAATGTGAAACCACGCAGGAAATGAAAAGTTAAGCTACCTAAATGCATACCCGCACTCTCCCTCACCCCAAGCCCTCAGCACCATTATAAACGCGACCACCACAGACCATGGAGAAGCCAGAGCAACTTTAACCCTGTTTCTAGAGGGACTTCAACACCTTCCAACCCTCCCCAGAGCACTGTTTTTCTGGAGCTGTGTTGGTCTGCAGCGGCAGCACAGAGGGGAATCAGGTCTGTGCGGCTGAAGGGTTGAACATCACATTGCCACACTCTTACGCGGCTGGGTTTGAAGGTGTGGCGGCAGATGGCAAGTGCTATCTGTGGGAGTGATTTGCTCTATTGCTTCTATCAAACAATTCCACTCTATGTCATAACAGAACTCAAACTGAATAGCTTTGTATGTCCAGGTAGACGCACAAACACACACGTACACACGCACATACAGATGGAAAACATGAAGGGCAGCATCTTCATATTGGAGGCATTCAAAGTAGAAGCTAATGATGCCAAAGAAGGAAAGGAAATGTTCATACCATGGATTTGGTCCATGCACACAGCCCTGTTTACAACAGACTACAGGTACTTATGATTACTGAGAATTTGGCATCATCTCTCCCTTACACAAGGATGCGTCCAAGTGTTTTTCTTCTGGAGATGCCTGATGAGAGGGCAAAACCCTCCTGTTCTCAGGTACATCCTGAACATGGTCTAGTGTGAGGTGTCCCTGCCCATGGCAGGGGGTTGGAATTGGATGATCTTAAGGCCCTTTCCAACCCAAACCAGTCTGGGATTCTATAACTGGAAAAGTGAAGTCCTCTTCACTGAGAGGCCAAACAGCTAACTCAGCCTGCATGGATTTTGCCCACTTATTCCAAGAAATCAGGCAGAGATTTATCCAAATCTCACCAGGAAAAAAACAAAACAAAATTCAGGTGCTGAAGCAAACCATTTCCTGTACGGGAAACAACTGTTTTTACAGGTATAAGTGAGGCGAGATTTTCTACAGATGCAGGGAAATTCTTCATTTTGCAAGTTGGAATTGGTTTTTTTTCTTTCTAAGCAGGGGCGGGGGGGAGTGGAGGAGGCAGGAAATGTAAAAGATTTTGGAAACATGAAATGAATAGGTCAAGACACGTCATTTTGCTGAACCAAAGCAGGAGGCAACAGCTTGAAATTGAAATTAAATAGACCACCTGCAAGAAAAGGAGAGGAAAGGGAGATGGGGAAGAGGGGAGGGAGGGTCAGTGCTGGCATGAATATAAACCACACGGTTTTTAAAAGCATCCATCAGTGAATTATTAAAGATGCTGTGCTGCTCGTTTCAGGTTTGGACATCTTGGCAGTTGCGATGGGCAACATGCCAAGGCACATGAGCGTGGATTGAATACTTATATTTGAATTCCTGGCAGGCACCTTTCCTTTAAAACACTAACTCCGGTGTGTGTTTGGAGGAAAAGTGCTCACTCTAGGACCGGAAAAGCTATCTCCTCCCAGCCCCCTAAGCGTACAGTGAAGTGCAGGACGTGATGGGGGTGTTTATGCAGAGGGACTAGCGTGTCTTTGAAGCATTATAGACTCTTCTCCCCACTCTCTTTAGCCTGTCCAAATTGTCACTGCAAAATCCATCTTCCTCCCCCAGGCGCACACACAGGCACTCCTGCCCTCTTGGCTGGAACCTCCATCAGCTTCCTGGATGCTGGCAGTTCAGCTCCCAGCTTCTCCTCCCCAGCTTGCACATCTACCTCTCCTGACCTACATCTCATCAATCCTTGCTCCTTTGGGCTTTCTCAGCAGCCGTCTCACCCAGGGCTTCGGGAGCATCTCCCCGACAGCTCCTTCAGAACGTCTCATTAGCCTACGCAGCACCGTGCTAATTCCTGTCCTCCCCCTGACCAGATACAATAAATCCTCTATCCCCAAGACAGGCCCAGAGCTCCTGCTGGAGAACTGAGGCGCATCCCCGGTGCCCTTGGCACTACTGTGTATCTGCCTAGACCATTGAACCCCAGTGCCTAGGACTCCACATGCTGCTGTAAATCTCATTTGAGCAAACACCCCTCCTTCCTTCCCAGTTTAATCAACATTGTGAAATGGGGAATGAGGGAAAGCAAAGCTTGGTGGAGGGTAAATTTGATCCCTCCCCATGACAAAGCAAAGGAAACCACAGCCCCTGGCTTGAGGATGGTGGGGAGCAGAGAGGAGCAAGTTTCAGGCGTATGGGACAGAATAAACTCAAGCAATTGCCAGAATATTTGTAAATAAAATAATAAGCAGTGAAGTGAAAGAAGCTGACACGGGAAATGTGCGTGTTGATTAAAACAGCCCTGGAGACGATTAAATGACAAAGTCACTGTGTATGCCAACAAAACCCCAACCGTAGCCCTGATGCATATTCATAGCATCTGAACAACGTCCCATCACGACACTAACGAGGCCTTGTGCTTGGGAACACGCTCACATGGAGCCAGGGGGAGACTCTTTGGTGCCTGACAAATTTGGGAAGGCTACAAGCGTTGAAATCTCTCTTTGTTACTTAACAAACATGGAAATAAGGGAATGCCATACCTCTTGTTATGGAAATAGCACACAGTGCTGAGGATATATGATAAGTCTAGGAGAGAATTACAAACATTCAGGGCTGATCCCTTTGAAATCTCTGGGAGTTTAGCCATTTATTTCAATGGGGGCTTTACCAAGTCCTTACAATGGATGCAGTCATTTATCTGCAGGCGTTGATGCGGTTCCCTTTGCCTCGGGAGCTGTGCTCCTCACGGATACCTGGGAAACGGATTCACACTCCTGTGGAGCAAGCATGTGAGTGTGATCATACCATCTGCAGGTGCAGAGGTGGGTCACAGCATCACATGGAGGGAGGCATTTAGCTCTTCAGCTCTGCTCAGCCATTCCACCCATCTCAGGCAGCTCCATGTCTTTTCATGCCCAAGGGACGTGCCAGCCCCTGCACAGGTACCAGGCAGGTGGATGGTGTTTTCTCTAAATAGTTCAAGGGCCTGGATTAATTTCCTCCTAAACCAAGCAAAGAGCGGGGTTTGAGATTCAGCAAGTTGCTCAAGGGCAGCTCAGGATAACACAAGAAACCTGTCTCTGAAAGGCTCCTCCATAAGGACACTTGAGCAGGTCCCTTCTGCGGGCAATGGGTTGAGGTTCTCCATCACAGGAGTGCAGGGAGCAAAGCTCTGCTCCTGACTGAAGACAAGCAAAATTCCTTCCTGCACAGCCTGTGCCAAGGTCCTGGTGGTACCCATCTGACAGCAAGGCCTTAAATGAAGGGACAATTAGGTTCTAGTCTGTGTACCAAGAGATGAAAAAACAACAGCCATTGACCAGAGCAGCTGGGTGCTGCGGTCCAGAGCCTTGTCCTAGGAATTGGCTCAAGTCCTGGAACTGCAGTACTGACCTGTTTGCAAGGGTACCGAGCAGTGTATACATGTAACACCAGCAAAAAGCAGGTCCTCCACAACAACTTAACACATCACCCTGCACCATGGCTGTTTGCACCCTTGCAAAGCTCAGCTATTGCTCTTTCAACCATGTTAACTGACATCTTTCCAAAACCCTCATTGCAAGATTCAAATCTAATCTACCTGCAGGACTGCTTAACATGCTTAGGGTGCCCATTTGTTACTAACATCAGAGGGGAACAATAATTACACAGGATAGATTAAAGGAACTAGTACTAAAAGACTTGTTCTTTCGGTTAATTTAGGGTTGGCATCTCCAATCACAGCCCCCCTGTGGAGGAAGGCACTAGAGCAAAGTGGGTTACTTGGAGTTATCTTAGTTGCAATTACCACCCCTGACTGATCTGTGGTGATTTGTTCAGCCAAACCCTTCTATTTATCTTTACGACTGGTCGAAAGACACCCAGGAAAAGAATAAATCACTGAGGATGGGGGCAAAAAGAAACTGCCTTATATCTGCTCTACCACTTTAAGAAGGAGCAAGGGGGCAAAAGCATATAGAGAGTGGATTTATTCTGCCTGCATTCTCCTCAGGAAGGCGCAGAGCTCCCAGTGGGGCAGGGGAGAGGATGGAGAAAAATGAGCCGAGGACTTGGAGCAGAAGCCACTGACGTGAATGACAGTTTGCTGGTGGGAATAAAATGTTTCTTGTTTGCTCCAAGATGGAGATAACAGAGTCAAGAGGTCAAGTGGGGTGGGAATGCAAAAGCCCTGTGGGTAATGTAGAATGATAAAAAATGAGGGATGCAGGGCGCGGGGCGGCATGGCCACAATAGCCCAACTTGCAGTTCAGAAAGAGCTTAGATCTTGTCTGTACTTAAATATTGACTGATAATTTCACTCCATTACCTCCCTGTCGAAGAGGTATGCAGATAGCCTCGTCCCACTAAGCCGCTTTAGTACCCTGAGGGGTAGGTCCTGTGTTTGATGAAGTACTAATTGGGGTGTGGGGAGAGTTGTCTTTGCTCATCCATCAGTCTTTTAGTCATATGCACAATTAATGGAGCTCTTTACATACCCAGGAGTGACCAGCACACAGGAACTGACCCGAAACCTACTGAAACCTGCAGAATCTTGCATGGCAGAGAGGGGTAAAAGCTGGGGCTGGGGGAGTGATGCTCAGGGCTCTCCTGGCACAGACTGAGGCTGTGCTCACGGGTAGCCCCTTGGACAGGCAAGGCAGAGAGATGGTAGTCGTCAGTCGGGTCTTATGTCCTTACATGACAGCAAAAGTCCCTTTCCACAGGATTAGCAAGGACCATCCCACACGGAAAAGAGGAGAAAATATCTTTATGTGGCCTGTAACACAATGGTGAGGAGCAGCTTAAACAGCATGGGCCTCTCTTGGTGTCATGCCGGAGGTGTAGGAGATGATCGCTGCATTTCACAGCACGGAAACCGAGGCACAGAAGTGTTAAACAACTTCCCTGAAGTCACAGGGCAAACCAGAAGGGAAAATTCAGGAGCTGAGCCTAGCTTCCCTCCTCTTTCTCTTCCATTTCCACATCTCCCCATGGCTGTGGAGCTCTGATGTGCCTCCAAAATGGACACATTTACTTCAGGGTGAAACCACATCCCTTTCATGCCAGCACGAAGTCATTTGGAGATGCTCTCAAAACTGCCACCAAATCCAAAACAGTGTTGTTCCAGCTGGCTGGCAAGCCATGCCACCAGATGCCAAAGCATGATGTGTCAGCACTAAAATGATCAGCTGCTCCATGTAACTTTTAGGGCTTGCTGTATGCACCAGAATGAAAAACATGAGGCCAATGCCAAGACTGGTGTTTAAATAAGGTGTCTCGTGCAGACAACATCTGTCCAGCTGTGGCTGTGCTGTGCTCTCTGCAAACTACAGCAGCTTTGCCAGCTTATTGTTACCAGATTAACAAGCACGGGAATGTTCATCTCTTTAATTCTCAGCAGCATAAACCCATGAGGGAGTGTGGATTCAGCCAACAAAGCAAACTTGCTCCATAAACCCTGCTCTAACAGCAGCTCTTTATTAAAGGAAGTGGGAGGTATACCAGTGGGTTTCCCTGGCCTTTTCTCATTAGGAACTGGGCAGTGCTGACCACGTAGGAGAGGAAAACAGTAATGATAATGATGGTGATAATAATAATATTATTATTAATAATAATAAAGGAAAAAGTCAAGGTGTCAGATTGCCATTGCATTGCAAGCAAAATATATGAACCAATTTCCTTTGCAGTTTTAAAAGAGAAGGAAGCATAACCTCAGGGTATAACAGAATTCAGCACATGTTTATTGCTTCTTCCACCTCGCAGAGAGAAAAGGAGCAGGACCAACCCATGGCTGCCCTACCAAGTCCTACACTGAGCTTGCTTGGAGACACCAAGTCTCCATCTTATAGCTCTGAGAATGACACTGGCCTCTGGAAAATGAAGGTAACCATCTGAGACAGATGGCCATATTCCAACCTGATCCTTTTCAACATAAAACCCAAGCCATTTGTTTTGAAAGACAGGAAACATTCATGGGGAAAATGCCAGTGATAACTATTAAAAGAATCAGGAGGCGGGTTCATAAGGGCCGGCAGGTCCCTATAGTTCCTAGCTCAGTGATAACAGTGCTGAGCATCACATGTAGCTCTCTGTCAACAGGGGTCTTAACGTTTTAATTGTCTGTGGCCATCAGCAGTGTAGGTAGGATGCTCAAGCATCCCTTTGCTTACACAGAGGCAGCTGGGGACAAACCTGGTTCAAACCCCAGGCACCCAGCTCTATCCTTTCTTAGAAACACAGGAAGGTGGCTGCTTCCAGGCAATGATTCCCTGGGAAATGTGACTCTCTGGAGTACTGGCTTGCAGCGAGGACATTTCTGTATAGTGTCTGGTATTACTCCAGGGGACATCCAAACCTGCCCAGCCCATGGAGGCTGAGCCCCAGATACTGTGGGTGATACACACAGGTCACTGATGAAAGTACTATGAAGAGCTGCATATCCTGCAGCATCCAGGGCAAATACCTTCCACTGTGACAACATTCCCATGAAAAAATTGACCAACAGAAATAAATAAACCAAAACCCCCATTATTAACAGGGAACACCAGCACTGCACTTCAATAATTGATGCACCAAAAGCATATAAAAGAGCCTCCAATAATACATTATTAAAACCAGCTATTTGTAAGGTGTCATGAAAACAAATGTAAAGAGGCAGTGAGAGGGAGCCTGAGGAAAACAATGGTGCTGCAGTCTGCCCCACACCCCTGACCCAGCCTGGGGTCTCATCTGAACTGATATCTAGCAAATGTGGTGATGGTCCCTTCAATATAGCAAAAGCAACAGCTCTATCTTGATTCAGCCAAATAAATGTCACCTTACTACACACTCTGCAGAGGAGAGAACAGGACTTGTCCCTCCCATTGGCTGTGGAAGGAACCCAGATGCTGTTCTGCTTTCAGCTTGTGTGTCTTAGTTTAGCTCTTAAGTTTAGGTGGGCTAAATCCAGACTCTGGTCCAGCTTTTCTGTCTGTTTACTGGCTAATCCCCCAAATTAGCACATGCCCTACACAAAGTCCACTGAGACCATGGCACACTGGAGGACACACACAACATCATGATGCGGTGAGTCAGGAACGTTTAAGGTGCTTCTGGGGTTTTCCAGTTGAAGGATTTCTCTGTCAAAATGCAGATTCATTTACGTCAAAGCATCTTGTGGGAAAGGGTTGGTTTTGACAAATTCCTTCTTCACAAGCTTCTTTCAATGCAAGTTTTGCCATCATCTTTCTGACATTCTCAGGTTGCTTTTTAAGGCCAAACCGAGTTTTCAGCTCTAACAGAGTCTCCTTCGGACAAGTGATGCTACGTGAAACCAGTTACAAAGGCCTCCTTCAGAAGCCTTTCTAGCCACAGACAGACTAACAAGGATAAAGGCACAGAGGGATATTTTGTGTTGACAAAATAAGCACTTTCTTCCTTGAAAGTTGGCTGCATCATTTATTTAAGCACAGTCAATATTTAATGGAGTGCTAACACGCACATTAAAGGTATTGTGAGTCCTCTTGGCTTGATGTCCTGAGTTGCACAGCAGCAAGCTCGGCTTGAGACATCCATGACAGAAGATACAGCTCTGCCCTGCTACACTTGGGGTATTTCTTAGGCCCATCCTGCAACACTTGTTATCTCAAAGGCTGACACTTTGGGCTCAGACATGTGGGATCCTAGCAAGAGGTGAAGGTGATGGCTGAGCTGCCACGATCAGTGATGCGAGCACAGTGCAGAGGAGATAACTGGGGTATGTGAGCACCACGATGCTTCAACAGCGGTACCTGCCCGAGGAAAGCCTGCTTCTGAGTGCTCACCTCTGCACAGCCCACTCACCCTGAGCTGGGGCTTTTCAGACTAGAAACTGGTCCGGCTGCAAAATGCTTTGTATTAGGTGGAAAGGGGCAAGCAAAGAGAGTTATTTTGTAAGCCCTCGCGTTGCCTACATGCAACCTTACTCAACCAGCACACACAACAGGGGGTTTCAGGGATCTTGCCTCACCTATTTCACAGCACATATGCAGACATGCCATCTGCAGCCACCTCCTTTGCTCTTTATATACACCCAGGGACAGGACATCATGTTAACACTCAACCAACAGGTTTGGAAAACATTCAGACCTTAAGCTGTGCTTTGGAGACCTGGACTGGGGGCACATCTCCTTTGAAGAGACCAAACATCACACCCTTTATCAGCCTCTCATGGAGGAGCCAGCACCTTGCTGCCAGGGAAGCTATTTAGAAGTTGCATGTATGCCAGCAGCTGGGGGACTCCAAGAGATAAGTGTCCTTGAGGAGGCCCTGAGGGGCTGAATGCCAGCTCCCAAAAGCTCTTGGGGAGCTGGGGATGCAGCAGCAGGGATTGATGCACCCCAAAGATGCACCCTGGTCCTATCCACCGGGAACATCACAGCTGGTGGCGGTAGAAACACCTCTCTCCTCTCATGGCTCAGATCAATGGATGGGTCAAGCTCTGCTGATCTCCACTGTGGCCATCCAGCAAGTGACACCTAAATATTTTCCTCCTTCAGGAGACAAAGGGGAGGGCGGCCTGGCTCTTGTCAAGTGTGGAGCTGACAGCTTTACAGCCTCACTGGGGAGAGGAGCTGAAAGAAAGAGCGTTACATTTAATCTGTGCTGACAGGAGTGGGTGATGGGTATTTTTATAGTGGAGGAAATGTATCGAACAGGGGAAATTAGACTAGAAGATGATAAGGATCTGAGCCTGACACAGCCGATTAATAGATGTTTACAAATGATAAAAGCTGATAGATCAAAGCAAATGCACTCCTTTCTACTCTGATTGTTTGGAAGCACTCAATTTGGTGGTAGCTGTCCGGTCCCCAAGCTCAGGGCCCTCTCCAGTCCGTGGCTATCCCAGAGCGGCCAAGTGGTGTAGGTTTCTGCAGGCATGCACTCCCAATGACCATGGTGTCCGAGTACCACATTTGGGAGCAATCAGGGAACCCCCTGAACGGGTCCAGACTCACAGTGCTTGGGTGCAGGGGCATCATTTATCTTTGTTTGGCACCTCAGGGACATTTCTCTGCTGTGCACATTTCCCTGAACCCAGAAGTTCAACTGAATAAATGTATAAGGTACATGGAACAGAGGGAGAGATCCTGGTATTCAAACACAGTATCCAGCAGCTCTTCCACGGAGAGCCCCTGGCATCTCGCCACTGCTCCAGAAAGGATCTGGGTCTCCCATATGTCCCATGTCACATCTGGTGGAGGATGCTTGGCAGAAGTGTGCTGAAATACTGAGGCTAACGCCATGCTGCTCCACGGGGAACCTGCATCTGCTGTGCACCAACAGGAAGCTTAGCCACTGCTCAGGGTGACAGTGAGACCACTAGTTGATGGCAGTTTTAGCAGTAAGAAAGACTGAGTGTCCAGACAACTTTCTTTGGTGTGTGTGCACTGCTGGTTAACTTCTGGTTTCCACCCCTCCATGGTCCACATCCTCCATATGCTGGCTTGCTTGTGCTCTTTGAAGTGGATGTGCTAAACCTCCCAGAGACAAAGCCTACGTGCAGCTCCCAGGACTCAGGCCAAGGAAGTGAGATGGAAAATCAGTACGAGCTGCAGGCTGCAGAGTGTTTTTAACACAAGCATGGAAGTGACAGCAGTTCCTGGGATACAACAGCCATACAAACCCACAGGCTCTCAGACACAGTACATACAGCAGGACCCCTCCAGCTCAGCTGGGATGGGGTCTGCTTTGGCTTTTCAGCCTGGGCAGCTGTGGCCGTGCTCCCTGGTGGGTGTATGATCCCTGACTTCAAAGGCAGCTTGGCAGGAGCCTCCTCAAGGCAACTGTGGTCCTCCCAAAGACGGGAGCATAGGCTCAGGCATTCACTCACGTGCAAAACGGGCATGAGAAAAAAACAAACCCTAAACCCATAAAGAATGAAAAAGCTTCTCCAGCATTAACTTCGCTGATGCTCTCACTCCAACATTCACTTCTATGATCCCATGCTCCTCTCACCACCGCTGTGTCAGCCTTTCCCCCTGCCAGATGGGGCTGCAGATGGTGGCCTGCTCAGCAACCGATGCTCATTAAAGCAGCTTCCACCAGCCCTGATTTCTCCGCCCTACACATGTTCGCAGCAGGGGAAGCAGAGAGCTGCACATTGGCCTCGGTCCATCTCAGTCAGGGCACAACAGCCCTGAGACCTGCCCTCGCTGCAGGGCTAATGGGGCTTCCAAAGAAGTGCTGGTACACAGAGGGATGTGGTGTTTGACATCAAGTTTCCTAACTCTCCTACAAAGTGGGCTGGTAGCCTCATCCTCCCTATAGCATGGTAACACCTACCTCAGATTGCTGCGTTTTCAGGTTTGCGGTAAATGAAAGCATCTAAGTACATACTTACGAACAAAAGCAATGGGCCCTGCTTAGAAAGGGCAGAGCAAACACAGTTCCCATGGACTTCAGTGAAAACCTAAATCAAATCCTGAAATTAATCATCAAACCCCAGCTTTATTAACTCAGCATAATGCAGACACCAAATTCCACTACCTAGCACCAATCTCGCAGCTAACCAGATAGCTGTAGGACAGGAAAGATGGGTATTGCTTGTTTAACCCTAAAATACATTTATCCTGGTGGTATACTTAAATGTGGCTAATGAGTCATTCAAAAGGACAGCTCCAAGGCCATCTTAGGTAGTGACATCTCTGCTATTCCTGCGTTGCTGCCCATGCCATTTACATGAGAGGCCTTAACACAGTATCATCCTACATTGCTTTAATTTGCTATTAAAACAATTACAGGCTTATGAGTTCGGGCTCCTTTCCAGACACAGTAAATCTCCTCTGCAAGGCACTGTGGCAGCACCACTGCACACAGGACCCATTCATTTTGCTGACTCCAGTATAAACAACAGCAAGGTCTTATCATAGCCAAGGGCAGCTGCCTCAGTCCCACTGGCTCAGTGAGCGGACAAACTAGCCTGGACCAGGCACAGCATAGATGCATCATGCCTTGGCCCTGCCATACTCTTCTACAGATGGCTCTTTCTCTGCCACTTACAAGTGGCAGATCCAGCAGAGCCCCAAAATGTTGGATTTACTGTGAGCAGATGGAGGGATGGTTGGGATAACACCCTTTAGAGGGATATCGAGGCAAAAGATGCTATGATGTACTGCAGTCCAGCTGCTTCCTGGGCACTAAGAGTAATAGGTGAAGGAAGGAGTGATTAGAGCAATTTCAGAGCACTGCCATGCACTTGGCTCCAATGCAGTGAAAATCTTCAGCACATAGCTCCATAAGCACGAGGGGCTACCCATTTCACCGTGCGCAAAGACAGAACAATTCAGTTAATCCATCTTTGCCACCTCTCCAAGGAGCATCCCTTCACGCCACCTCCATCACCAGCAAGGCAGCCCAGACAACTGGATTGCATTAAGCTAAACATGCAGCTTGGAAAATGCAATAGCCTAGGCTTACTAATATGACTGGTATTATACCAATACCTTGCTTCCAAGTGCTAAATTGCCTGGAAACGGTATTTCCCCTAAGCCCAGGTAATATTTTCAAAGGTGCTTAGTGACTTAGCAACTTATATCTCATACACTTACAGTGAAAGTTCGGCTTCAGCGCCCAGACCCAGCAAAGTACATGTGTGCAATATTAGTCTGAGCTCGTCTCCCAGCTAGGACCCAAAGCATATGGTTGGACCTGAGCCTAAGCATCTAAGTCACTTAGGAAAATTAGACTTTGGCACCTAAGTCACCTACATGCTATATTTATATTTAACCTTGACAAAATCTGTGGCCTGCCCACAGGCTCTCCTCCATGTGAGAATCCTCAGCAGCATCAACATTGATTTTTAAATCCAATTCTTGGACAAGGCACAAACCCAGAATCCTGAACATTATAAATATTAAGGTTCCTATAGCACTTTCCGTGGAGGAGAGGTGTTAGCCCCAGGACTCTGGTCGGGTTCCAACTCAAGCAATTGCATTCAGCCTCTATAACACTTCAAATCCCCTCGCCAGTTTTCTGTTTCATTGTGTTGCATCCCTCTTTGCTTTCACTAAGCCCTGTGAGTTTATTCATTTTCTTCTATCTATTTACAAACCTATCCCAGCTCTACCAGTGCTAGAAATGGCAGGACTCGCGTTATCCTCCTCCAGGAAAATAAATATGAAAACAGAGAATTTTCCTCCTAACCTGATTCTTTGATTTTCCCAGGTTTTAATTTTCATTCACAATAGAGTTAAGATTAAAATAATATGGAGAAATTAAATAAATAATACAAATTCAGGGGAAGAAATATGCAGAAAAAGCAGTTTGAAGCTTGCGGACTGGTCACCCAAAAGGATGATTTCAGATTTTATGAAGAGCTGTCTACCAAGGAAACAGATTTCTCACTTAAGTCTTCCCTAATAATAATGATCCTGATAGGAATGATAAATAGAACTGAAATTTTCCTGCAGATGACACTGAATATTTAAAAAGAGACATGTCACATCTCAATGATCAGCTGCATTGGCAACACTTGACAAAAATCAAGTCGTGATCCTCAGCTTTGTCCTCTGCGTGAAATCACCAGGAACTCACTGTTAAATCTGTGTTGTGGACTGTAAAGCCCTGCCTATGGCATGAATGGCACCCACTGCTGGTAACCACTGACAGTCAGTGATACCCCCGGGAGGTACTTGGGATGGGGGCAGCCACGGTCAACCTGTGAGCAAGGGCTTATTCCATCACACTGAAAGTTGCTGTCAGCAACCGGAATTTGGCTACTCGCACGGAAAACCTGGATGTCACTGCAATACCTGGGAAGTCAGTGAGCACTGCTTTATTCCCAGTTAAATTACTCTGAAGTCAATCACAAGCTGGGGGGCTCTGGTGTAAACACGGCATGAGATGGACTCCAGACTTGGCCAGTAGAGTCTAGACTGGAATGGGGTAACCAGTACTGCCTGCATCAGGAGGGAGCACACGCTGAATGTCCAGCAAAGGGCTTTGTTAAATCTTCTTAGAAAGGAGATGAATGCAGGACACACAGTGATCCCTCCCCGCCTCCTTTGAAGAGCAATGACATTCCTAGGATGCTTGAGAGTTGATGGTGTTGAAGGCTTTGAAGTGAAGTACTTGAGCAGTCTATTTTGACTTCCCTGGGTGACTCATGCTCAGCTCTGTATCTAAGATGGCTTTTCAGCTTCCTTTGACTGCCTTCCAAAAGTAACATGTTTGCTCAGCCTGGCCATGGACTGTAACTTTTCTGTTCACCATTCATCTTTCCTCCTGAGGGTGGATGAACAGCTTCCTAACTCCAAAGGGGTTCAATGGTTCAGGCAGAGTTTTTCAAGGACTGCAATGTCTAAAGGCATTTTTGTATCAACAGGACAAATCTTAACCCTTTGACAAGCCCATGCAGCTCCCAGGGAGCTGGCTTGGAAAGCATCAATGCAAGGCACTTAGCTGTGAAGCTGCAGCTGATCACAAGGCAAACACATGTAATCAGAAGCACAAGGGAGGTCTCTTACACTTCTGTTGTGACACAGATCATAAGGATCTAATAAGGTATTAGAAATAACTTCACAAAGTACAGCTGAGAAGAGGATTTGTAGAAGTGGTTCTAGACCTGTGTATTGCATCTTTCACCCAAACACCTGCAACACCTGCAACATCCTCGCAAAGGCACTATTCTTAGATACTCTTTTGTTTACATGTAATGCCATGAGGCTCTGCAGTCCACCCACAGTGCCCCATTCTAAATGGAGCAGTGTCCTGACTCCTTCCCAGAGGGCTGAATGCAGTCCCAAGATCCAAATCAAGCAGAAATGCACACACATTCAGAGGGACCTTGATTTTGATGTTTCCTCCTGCCAGGAGCGAGCAAGCAAGGAAGGAAGTCTGTCTGCTTTGGCCATGCCTTCATCTGTAGGAGCTGCTGAGAATCCCTTTATGGCAGGAAGCCTATGCACTGAAGAGACATGGATGCTGGTGTGATTTTTATCAGCCTACAAAGCCTGACAGTGATGAAACCATAGAGAATACCCCATCTGATTGCTGAGTTAAGAGAACCCCTTTCTCTTCTTCTGCCCTTCTCCCTCACCGTGTCCCTCTCATCACATAAAGGTTTACTTCCCGTCCGTCCCTGATTTCTCCCCACATCTCCGGTCTGCTCTGGGACATGTTTGTGCCAGTGAAGCATGCAGAGACAACCTTTCAGGGATGGTCCCTGCCCAGGTCACCTCCACGTCCACCAATGTAAACACAGAGAGACCCTGTGCTACTACTTTGCACTTCTGCCACTCAGTACAGCTATTGCAGCCACTGCCTGGGGGAATCAAGACCCTTTATACCCTACAGTGACCTTTTCCTGTGGGCTAATAACCAGCACTGAACAGGGGGAATGCCTCGGAGCGAGGTGTGTGCATACGAGAGCACCTATGTTGTTTCTGTAGGTTTCTCTTCAGTCTGTCCTCCACACAGTCCTAAAACTGAACAAAACAGACTTCTCAGGGCATCCTGTTCACTCCCTTGTCAGTGAGAGGACTGTCCCCTCCCCTGTTTTGTACCAAAAATGCATCCCTCTTCCCTCTGAGAAAGGTGGATCTCTGCCAAGAAGACTGCAGCACTGAGAGGCGTTTTCACTGCGAGCCCGATCATACCTACGGCACTTACTGCCCCAGGGAAGAGAGCATGGCTCATTTCTGAAGATCAGACCAGGCTTTTTCCTTTACCCCCTTTCTCTTCTCAAATCCTCTCTGTTATATTCTGATCATCCAAAAATAAAATTCCATGCCAGGGCTAACTGCCTGGAAGAGGAAAGCCTTCCCATGGCTAGTAGTTCAGAGGTTACCTTGTCTAGAAGATGAAGGCCATTAAACTGTGATGCCCAGAAGCATCGTGATATCTAGGCTGGGTGGCTCACCTCTGCCTTGGCTTAGACACTGTAGGAAAGGGGAACATGGGTATTGGACAAGGATTGAAAATTGGGCCACCCCTTTGGTTACACATATCATACTTACATACAAGTGGATGTGTAAATCAGATACCTAGCTGCCCACCGTCAGGAAACAGGGCATTTGCATTCCTCTACATAAGCTCTAGACACAGCCTGTTGGCTCTGAACAGCCTCCCTTTTGCACAGGTTCATGATCCCACTGCCTGCTCTCACATCGTATGCTTTGCTTAACTACTATTAATTTAGTGGTCTGCCTGCTGAGATTTATATATCCTTTACATTGTGATAAAAATACACAGTTCACCATCCAGGGTCATCTCCTCTCTGATGCAAGGAGAAATACTGAGAGGGTCTTGGTCAGTCTTATGCTCAAAGACACTCAAACCCCTGTTCCTGTTGCCATTATCCCAAAGGCTCCCTTGGGATCAAACCTCATGTGATGTCCACACATTGGCATCTCCTCCTCCCTTTCTCTGCCCTGCTGATATCTTACTCATCTACTTGAGCAAGCAAGACTTAGCAAAGAGAACATACACTCCACAAACAAAAGTCAAGGGAAGGCAGGATCCAGCTTGAATGGCATTCCCACATTTCCATATTTCCAGATTTTGGGCTCTATGTAGAGAGCGTGAACCCTCCTCCACGTCCTGCTCCTGTCTGTGTCCCTTTCATGCAGCTGAGATTTGTTGCGGGATAATTCTCAACAACCATCTCTCCACAACAAAGCTGCCCCCTTTAGATGTGGGCAGATGATATAGAAAATGGGTGGTTCAGGCCGATTTCATGAGGCCTAATAAATCTTCAGTAAATTAAAACTCATCCCCCTTTCCTCCCCTCTCCGGGCCTTTGTCTTGCTAATACACATTAAGCCCTGCCTGGCTACACACTTTGAGGCATTTTGGAGGTGAGGTCTGTACAAAGCTGCAGATGTGGGAGCTTTAAAGGACCTTTGGCCCTGGTGCTGCCCATTAACAGCAGCCATGCCAACACAAGAATCTCACCATGGTTCTCTCCCCTCAAAAGGGCTCCCAAGTAACAACCTCGCCTTGGGGGGGGGGGGGGGGGGGTAGAAAATAAAAGGACAGAAGGAATAAGCTAAAGGAGAATGAGAGAGAGACCTTCCAAAAGAGGTGTTCCCTGTAAGGCTAATTTTGTCCCTAAATCATTGTCTGAAGCTGGTTTCTAGTTAGAAATTGCTACAGAAATCAGTGCACCTCTTTCAAGCCAGGCAATGATGGCATTCACAACAGCATTCACTGACATATGATTCATTTCTCTCATCTCCACTGACCGTTTCCACCATGACCCTCCTAGTTTCAGACCTTGAAATAAAGAGCCCTAACGGACACCCATATTCAAAGAGCCACTTTTGTCCAATATTCAGGTTTTTATTCCTGTTCAGATGTGCTCTATGCTTTCCTCCCCTCTTTAGAAATCGAAATCAAGCTGCCACCCGGGCTGAAAACAAAGTGATGGGCCAAAAATGTGTCTGTGAATGTAGCAGCCCTTCTGGAGTACCCCCTTTTGCCCCAGTGTCTTCTGTTATCCTTTCACTTGGAGCATGCTGATGCTGGTGCCCTATGTACTTGCATCCCCTATCCAACACAGGGAAAACGCAGCCAGGAAAGCCATGTAATTAATGAACCTGCCTGTTTCCACTGGGCAAAGATTTGAATAAGAGCTTCAAGGATGTGAACAATTTTCTTCTCTGTTCAGTGGTACTTTCAGGTGTGATTCAGACAAGAAGTAACAGCTCCTCTCCCCGGGTTTCTCAGCAGAGGCTTCGCCTTCCATCCCTTCAAGCACTTTGGCTAAAATGTAAAGAAAAGCTTTGTGGCCCTATGTGGGTGCTTTAGAAGTTGGAAGGTGTGATGAATGAGCTCTAAAAAACACAGATCAAGAGGAAGATAGTGGGGATGAAAGGACAGACAGTTAAGATCAGACTAGACATCCTGGGATGAAAGGAAAGGTGAATGGGTAGCTAGATTAGACAGTTACGGTAAGTGGAAGGCAGGAAATCCAAACCTGTAGGTGTTTATCCTAAACTGCAGATCTGCACCTGTAAAGGCTGTTGCCTGCCTTCATTTTTACACAGTCCTTTCATGAGCAAATTTCCCAGCTTCATCAGAGGTGCCCCTGGCATAAGGACTGTGAGCATGAAAGAGAACTGAAACCAACTGACCAACCAACCTCATTTATATAGAGATAGCTTTTAAATCTCAAAGGCAAGCTTAGATCTCCGTTCCTTTCAAATGTTGGGGCCAAGGCACAGGTCAGTTCTCACTTCATTGGGATCACTTTGCCCATCCCAGTGGGAAGGGACCGTGCACTTTGAACAAGCTGCAGTACCGCGGGCTCCGGAGGATTACAGATGGATTTATCTCTGGAGCGTGGAGCTTGTTAACTCTGGACTGTGGCTGGAGGCTAAGGCTGAGAGCTCTCCCTGTCCAATCAGATAAACTTGAATGCCTCTCACCCTGCTAGTGAGCTAGCATGAAACCCTGTGGTGTCACACTACATAATGGTAGTGAGAGGAGAGCGCGCTACATTCGTTCACCAAATCAAATCCCAACGACATCCAAAAGAGTTCAGATATTTATCGGGGGCTGCTCGTCTGCCCCAAAAGCACAATGAGACTTGTCATGTTTCTGTGCTTTCCTGGTGAGACTATTTTACAACAAAGCAATTATCCCTTGGGGATCATATAACTACTTACATATTCATCTCCTGGTGTCCTACCCATCGGTTCCTATCATATCACGGGAAGGCAGCTGCCGTCCTCTCACACTGTGTAGTCCTCAGCAATTGGGGCTGATAAGCAGCATGGAGCTTGGAAATCAGCTGGAGGGGCACACTGGGGCGTTGTGCTGCTTTCTTTTACAGGGCAAAACTTCAGAAAAGTGGAGAAGTGCATCACTGGTTGATGTAAAATCCATCCCACATTTCACACTCACAGCTTCAACCTTCCCATGGAACTTTGGACATTAGGTTTGTATCCTAAATCTTGACCAAAAGCTACAGTTTGGGTTCCTCTTAGGAGGGACACATGAAAATTAGCAAAACAGCACTTTTTTTTCATGCCAAGACTTCTGTAAAAGTGTTTTTCAATAGGTAGCAGAACCATAACATATGGAATACGCTCCATTTTTGCCAGTAATTTGATTGCATGTCTTCCCCCCATGACTCCATCTACACAAAGATTCCTGCATTTGTTTCCATGAAATCAATTAGTTTCATTCCAAAATCACTGCAAAGCCTGAAGTTGCTCAAAATCACCTTCTGGATGCCTGAAATCAGTGCCTCAAATTAGAACCCAACAGTGAGCAAACACATCTCAACATTCGTCACCTCATACTTTGCCCTGAATAGGAAAAAAAGACTCATTGCCAGTTGATTGCGGTTTTCACTCCATTAAATCAAACCAGGAAAGGACGATCCAAATGATACTTTAAACACATACATAAAAACTCTGACAGTAAATAAACCCAAAGAGGGCAAATATGTGTTGCATTGCAAATACTGTACGCCTCAAAGTGGCTACAGAGCAATAACTTTTCTCCTACGAAGGACTTTCAATCTGAGATCCTGAACATGCTTTCAAAACAAATGGACTCCACCTTCTAACATCTACCTGGCCTGACAGGCAGAGATTTCTGACTTGTGGCCCCATCCTGCTGAAATGTGCTTTGAAGCAGAATGCAGTTCTCTTGGCAGAAAAATGCACAGAGCTCTTTGAAATGCTTGGCAAAGTCATTCCCTGCAAGGGGCATGCTCAAACCTGCTTCACTTGAAGGGAAGCACAAAACTATTACTGACTTCAAAGGCAGCAGGACTCAGCCCCAGGCTGGAAATTACCTTCAATATTAATTGAATTAGAAGAGGGGGATTCCCTTCGAAGAACTGCCACTTCCTGGGCCATGGGATGAGATTTATATTGAACACAATTATAGTGAGGCCAAAACACTATAAAACAGGTGCTGAATTCAGTTGCTAGGAACCACGGAAGAGAACAAGTACGTGTAGGAACTCAAGGTGGAGCTGGATTTGCCTGAACACAACCCTGCTGAAGGACAGGACAAGGGCAGAGGCTCCTGAAAACCACCACAGCTCCTGGAGCCGGGGGCGGAGGCAGGAGCCCAGCTCCCATTAGGCAAAGCTCACGTGTTTCTAAACCTCTATCATCACCTGAAGAAAAGGTGAAAGGAAAAACAAATATGAATTAAGTTCCATAACAGAGGCGGTTGGGAAACTGCACCCCAACAAGGCAAGAACTGCTGTGTCCAGCCCCCAAGGCTGGAAATGCCACCAGCCTCAAGGCTTGAAATGTCCCTCATGAGGTGCCCATGAGTTTCCACCTCCAGGAATGTGTTGGGGCAGGCAGATTTTGGTTAGGATACGTTCTCTATTGAACCTTACTCCTCAAGGATTATGAAGTCCCTGATATAGAATCATAGAATCATAGAATAGTTAGGGTTGGAAAGGACCTTCAGATCATCGAGTTCCAACCCCCCTGCCATGGGCAGGGACACCTCCCACTAAACCATGCCATCCAAGGCTATGTCCAACCCCGCCTTGAACGCCGCCCTGAGACATCTCTGCATTTTTGGATGCAGTCTCCAGATCTCCATCCCTTTTCTCCCCCATTTATACACAGCAGCACTTGGGGGGTTGGAGCACCTTTTTCCAGCCCTGGCAAAGCAGCAAATCAGATTCACTTCCACTCCTGAAGCTCGCCCAAAAACCTACTGAGGTAAAAACAATTAAATCAATAAAGTGGATTGTTCTCTACACCAAATGACCTTTAAATCCTCAGCACCCTCTGTCCTTGGGAAGGGTGCAATTCCTGCAAGAACAACCCTTTCCAAACGTACCAGTAGCCTCCCTTTTGACTCACAGACAAAACTGAACAGCATCTACAATGAATAATCATCCTGCATGAGCAGGACTTGGCCATTTGCTTCCTCCTGCAGCACATCAAGCTCTTACAAAGTCCAATCCACTGAAACCTCCCCTCCTGGAGGGGAAGAGGCTGAATCAGTGATTTGTGGCTCAGGGCAATGCTCAGGACTGCTTTTCCCAGGAATTGCAGTAGTTCATGAGCTGAAGGTGTCAACATCAGATAAAGAGGAATTCAACCACCGGACAGCTACCGTATCTGATGTCAGCTTAGGTTACTTGCTGAGCAAAGACCACCAAGATGCCTCAGAGCAGCCAACCCTCTTGAAAAAGGTAAAGTTTAATGAGATCAAACGTGCTCACTGTTAGGAGGTCCGAAAGAGAAGCAAGTAATGGCAACAGAGAGCTGCACAAAGCCTCTACAGACCAGATGACAGCTTGCTCAGTGAAGAGACAACCCAGGGGAGCAACAAGTTGGGGCACAGGTATTCAGACACCAGGTTTAGATGCTGGTGTGCTTTTATTAGTGTAGAGGATGGAGCCAAGTCTTGATTCCCCAAAGAGGGGAATGGAGTTTTGATCAGGTCCCCAGGAGGATTTATTGCTGGGCTGATGACCTCTTCAGGCCTGTAATCTCCCTGGGTATTCCTCCCCTAGGCTGAGGGCTGGCAGTGCCTCAAGCCTGCCCTGATCTGCACACTCCTGTAGCTGCATCTGAGTCTATTCTCCTTCTGCCTTGCACCTTGTTACAGCCCATAGCACTGAGAAAATGCCCCTTCAACTGTTGTGTAGCCACTGTAGAAAGTTCTTTTCATCATCAGGTGTCACACAGCTCTGCCACAAAGAACAGGGTCCCTACTGCCATTTTCTATATAAGGAATGTAAAGCAGAAAGAGACTTGACTGAGAGCATTCAGCAGACCAGGGGCCAGGGGAAGCACAGCTCTCCCAAGCTTCTGTCTTGCGCTTTTAGAGCAGACTTCTACCAGCCTTCCTCTCATAGTCAAATGAAACAAGTGCTATTCTGTGATAGAAAGAGCATTGCACATGAATAGCCATCAGTCAAAAAGGATGTGTGTAAGGATGGCCCAAATGCCCAGTTTGGAGATGAAAAGAACAGTGCTGTGACCCCCACAAGGGGCAGGACCCCTGTGCCCCACCACTGCCCTCTGCGCCAAAGCCTTCACCTCTGACACCCCCACCATGCCCTTTCTCCAGGGTCTTTCTACAGCCAAGGCTACCAAATTCACATTGGTTCTCCGTGAAAGGCCACAAGTTCATCTAAACCATCCTCGCCAGCAAATCATGCTGAAACTCAGGGAGAGATGCTAAATCTGAGAGTCTCTATAGCACAAATGGGCAGCTTTAGTCCTTTGTGGTCCTGGCTTGAATATCACACAGGTGAGTTTTATTGTATGAAATACATCCTGCATTCATCTGCATGGCTGACCTTGCAAGACATGCCACTGGGTGCTGCTGCAGTGATGCCTGAGCTTCCCTTACAATGGAGTGAAGTCTCCTGCCTTGTCCTCCTTGCCTTTGCCCTCACTTGCACATGAACCACATTTCCTCCACCTCCCTTGATCTCACTGACCAGTTCTCTGCACCATGATTGGGATGAAGGGCATAGCAGTGTCCTGGCTGTCTCCTTTGGGGTTTTCTATCTTCTCTGTGCCTGCCAACTGCCTCTGGGTAACTGCTGCCCCAACATGCTTCATTGCTGAGGCACCCAGATGGGTGTTCAGCTAACCTCAAACACTTGCTCTAGCAGACAAGATTTCTGTGTTTTTCCAAGACAGCAGAGCCAGGCAGAGGCGAAACTCCAGAAACACCCCTTGAATTAGAAGAATAACAAGTGGAACTCAAGCTGTGTGTTGCTGCTATCATTTATCCTATAGCTTTTAACCAACCAGGAGGACCAGAGCACCTCCACGGGACAACCTCCTTCTTTCTTCCTGCCCAGCAGCATAAATAAGGAGAAAGCTCCAACCAAGTGAGTGAATCGACACAAAAGCGACCAGAGCCAACATGAGAGGAGAAATCAGGCCTTAAAACTGACATAGGCAAGGACTACTTCTGTTCATTTGCCGCTGTGCTCCTACATCTCATTCATGTACATCTAAATGCACAGTGCTCCAGCTCTCCCACAGCAGCTTTCTGCACGTTTAACTGAGCTCAGACTGACCCAAACTGTTCAGTTGCTCCCAGAAGCATGCCAAAAGTTCACCTTTTCCCAGACGCGGATGATTTTGGAGTACATTCACACACACTACGCTCCCCATCCCCTGCGTCCTTCAAGGGGTGCTATGGGGTAAAGAGTGAGAGAGGTACGCATGGATCCACCAGCACTAATCTCCCCTCAGGATGGCCTTTTGAGCAGAAGACGTTATAAATAAGTAAAGCAAAAGGATCTCTGAGCATCATCCATGAGCTGGCCTCCTTCCCTCTTTCTTCCCCCAGATCCCTCCCTCCCCTTTCACAGACATCCTCTGCATCAATGAGTGGGACCAGAAGGCAGCAAACTTCCACCTCCCCGCTCATGCGGAAAGAAATCGCACTCCGTTTCAAGAGCTCGCGTTGCCTGGCTTTATTTCAGCTCTGCACATTGTTCTGGCTGGGGAAGGGAGGGGGGAGGCAGAGATGGGGCACTGTTTGCAATTCAAATGGCTGGACCTCAGGAAAAACCAATAAATTTAAGTCACTAGAGAATTTCAACAAGCAGGGCCACTTTCACAAATAGGAAGCCTCCTCCCTATCGGTGGGGGCTGTTGAGGAGCCACTAGACAAGAGAATAACTAAGCACTCGTGGGGCTGAGAGCTTTTCACTCAATGAAGTCCAAACCAAACAAGTTCCCCTTTAGGAGATGCCTTTATCCAAACACTCTGAGCACACACAGAAAGGGGCTCCGTGCCTCCGGCTCTCTGCCTTTACTAAATCAGGCCTGTTCTCTTCTCCCCCTTCCCTGCCCATCTCTGCTATGGGCTGCGGGCTGGTGGAGGTTTAGAAGCACACCCTTGGCATGGTGCAAGTTTACACAGCCCTGCAGATGTTATTGGAGGAAGGGGGATGTGAGAATTCACCCACCGTAAATCCCCATTCATGTAGGAAGCGTGGTGCAGGAATAAATTGCACCAGGACTGGATTTATAGGTGAGGTGGCTTGTACCAGCTTAGTGTTTAATTTTCAGTTCGGCTTTAACTGCCCTTTCTTAGGAGGATTTAAGGATTTCCATAACTCATTCCAGCTAGCGCACCACGGTGCAAATCCCACTGCTCTGCCCTCTCCTCCCCTCCCTCACATGGGATCCCAGAAGCCGAGACAAGGGAAAGAAGGCTCCTGCTGCAGAGGGGCCATGACTGCAGCGTCCTCTTGGGCATTATCTGGAGCTGTTCAAGAAGTTACTCATGTTCAGCCAGGAATGCTCTTTGTCCACATCTGCCTTTGCCTGCCCCACACAACTGCTTACACAAGTCAGGCAGTGATAAAGGCAAGGAAACGATGTGAACCAAAAGACCCTTTGACACCACCTAAGCACAGTGTTGAGGCATCTGGTAAATCAGAGAAGAGTGGGAGTGGCTTTCAATGGCCCAACCTATGACATAGCATCGCTGGGACATACACAGAGAAGGAAATAATGAGGTGATGGTCCTCCCTGCCCCATCATCCCCTTATGGAGGTGCCTATTTCATGCAGACCCAATAACACAGGTAAAGAGCCTCAGCCAGGGGAGAGGACCCAAAAACCCCTTCATTTCCCCCAGTTCAGGCCCAATCCTGAACTAGCTGGAACATAAAACTCAGACTCCTGAAAATAGATTCATAGGAAGAATTCAACCTATGGGCACGGGATGTTTGGTACACAGCTGCCACTTAACATCACGCTGCTTAATTCCCTAAGGCTTTTTGTCAGAAGACAAAAGTTCTTCTGAATTAACTACAGAAGAACGTTTAAGGCAGACATGTTACACTGCAATCAGCTCCTGTGCAGATGCTCTTGTCTGGAAATGGCTCTAAGTTAATATAGGTTAATTCACTTGAAAAGCAATCTGAACAAATAATCTGAACAAAAAGTACATCAGTGGTCCTGAACTCATCCATGAAATAGATATATAATATATATATATACGTGTGAATTCCAATTTTTCCCCCAAGATTAACATTTTTATATGACTGCAGCCCTCTGGGTTGCAAAGAGAAGGGATCTCTCTGAGCAACACTTTAACACCAGGCAAGCTGTGCTTATCGCTAACCAGCCACCTCCATGACTATTCTGCTCCTGTTTAATTCATTTTGCTGGTTCCTGGATCTTATTACTATAGGTGTGAGGGGGTTGGGGACGACAACTTGGACCCCGTTGTTTATGTCTTGCTGGTAGGAAGGGGGACTGAGAAAAATAAAAGCTAACAATAAAGCAAAGCATTAGCCAAAAGAATGCTTTTATTGCCACCAGGAGTAATTCAAACCTTTTGTGGTGGTTTTGAGACAACCTTTATGGTGGTCAAGTCATACATTGCTGGTTGGATTTGAAAACCAGGCAGGATATTTTATGACCATTAATAAATGTTTGTAGCCTGCATATGAACACGGGAGAGGTAATCACACCTCTCAAGCCGATCACCTGCAGTGGTCAGAGAACTGACTTTTACCCCCATCCACCCTCTCCACATGAATTACTGCTAGATGCAGTAAAGGTTGCTTTGACTCTTTTCATCCTCTCTCTGAAGTATCAGTGTTTGCTGGTTCAATACACAGGATACCAGACTCAAATGGGACAGTTCAGGCCAGTCTGCAAGTCTTACAGAGCTTCACAACATTACCCTGGGTCAAATATCCCCTTACCCTGCGACTCCTGATAGGATGTACTTGAACTGTATGGAAATTACCTCGTCACCCATTTAAGGCCCCTCACCAGATTGCTATAAAACGGGGGCACTGACTCCTGAAGAATTGCAGTTATTCATCGATTTTAGGGCTTTTGTGATCCTTTAGCTTGACCTGTTGCACAGCCCAGGTCAGGGGACCACCCCACGTTGATTCCTGCGTCAAGACCAATAGCTGTGGCAGAACCAGAGCAGGGTAAAACCTCCTGTCTTGAGTTAACAATTTATAGCAACGGGGAGAAAAAAGTGTGTGTGTGTATATATATACACACACACTCAATGTTGAGGCAGCAGCTCTTTAGAAGTGCCACCTCTATTAAAAAACATGATTCTTATTTACTGTTGCGGTTTAACCCTAAGAAGAAACTTAACTCTATCACAGCCAAAATCAGGACACCTACTCTTCCCATGGATTGCCAATACTTTTGCTGGGCTTACAATGGTGAGGTTTGCACCATTAGCATCCCAGAGCAGCAATATGCCATCTGAGTTTTCCCAAATACAGGACACGTACTGACTGAATGCCTCTGGTTTCTCTACATCACGATCCCGAAGAAGGTGCCAAAACCACTGATAATTGTATCTTGTTTGTTTTAAATACTGGTAGAAATCTCTCCCTCTTTAACACCACTACCCATGGATTCCCTCCACCATTCTTTTGCTTCCTTCATCAATTTTTCTGTGATCTTCAACTTCTAATTTATCCAGATAGATAAATGCTTCCCACTCCCATTCACTCACATTTCACTCAGAGGGAATTGCCTGCACTCTTCATTCCTCCATCTCCAACTTTAACCATAGCAAGCACATTCATTTTAATGGGGTTTAACGCTTTCACAAAGCACTCCTGACTGCTTTACACTCCTGGCCCTCATCAGTTTTTGCCTGATTTCTCCAGAACAATGTATGAACACTTATGTCCATTTCCAGATCACTGAAGGAAATACTGCACAGCATCAGGCCTACCAGCCTAGATCCCTTGGGAAAGCTGCAGAAACACTCGAGGCAAATGACAAACCTCCAATCTGGTATCTGTCAATGCCTAATCAGTCAAATTCCATATGGAAAATCCAAAGGTGAAAGTCACCTTCTTTGACTAAAAGGTGAGAAGTTTGGTCTAAACCAGTTGGCCCACACTGAAATAGGAGGCTAAATCTGGTGGAGTTGCCATCTCTGTTCAGTAGCAGAAAGGGGAATGAGGCAAATAGCACTTGAGTTAGAGATGGCTGCTCTAAGATGAAGCTCCTGCGTCCATGCACATGCACAGAGCCATCTCTACCAACTGGCTTGCAAATCAGGTTTCCATTTCCAAAGATACTGGCAAACAGAGGAAGCAAACGCCAGCCAGACTGCGTTCTTGTGCCTGACACTGCTTCTCTGTTAGATGTCACCCCTCCAGCCTTCTTCCAGCAGTGATAGTGAAGGCAACCAGGATCATGTAACTAAGGAGCAGTGTCAGATTAACACCTTACCGGGCAAAAGAGTGACTTCCAAGAGAGTCAAGATGAGCTTCTTTTATCACTTGTCACTTCTTTACTTTCTGAGGGCTGCTGTCAATATATATCTATATAGATCTCATGTCAGCAGCATCTCCTAGGGCCTTATTAGCTTGTGAGTTGGGCCACGCGCTTCAAAGCTGTCAGTGTCTTAGAAACAGAAACTGCTATTCACAGCCCACCCACCCTTTTGGCCCACTTTCTACTTTTAAAACAAATCATAATGAGCAATTTTAACATTTTGGGCTTGTAATTCCCCCCCTAATGTGTTGGTATTTCAAACAAAATTCTGTTTCCCCATCATTTCCAGACACCCAACATCAGTGTAGGAACAATTCAACAGTGTCTTTTCTTCAACAGTCTTAGCGCTTTGATTAATGCCAGTAGTGTTGATGTAGCTGTGATGGCTTGAGGATGTATTAATTAATTAACCTTGTCTCCTGATTAATTTTGTTCTTGACATTTTGATTTTGTGCTAAATTAATTCTCATTTATCCCCCTTTCCACCACCCCGTTTCACAGATAACTTTCTCCTAATCAGGTTTCTCCTTAGATTATGTCCCCCCTCTACTCTCACCCAGACTATTCGGCCACTCCAACCCCTCAAGATTGACTTATCTTCCACAATGCCTGCCCTCATCCCCTGGGGACTGCCCACTTCCACACCCATCTTCTTTAACGGACAGTATAAAAACCCTTAGAAAAGATCATACAGTGTTCCCTGGCTCCAGCAATCTTCCATCCATCACAGACCAGGTATATTTTGTCTTGTCTTCTCCTTCCACATTGTACACCCTGAAAAAAGGGCCACCACTTCTGTGTAAGGTCTCTAGATGCCACCACAGAACTACCACCAACCCCAACAGCTTTAATACAGCAATAAAGACTGAACCAAAGCCCTTCTGGTTTTAAGGCATAGGTCGCTATCACACAGAGTAAAGACACAAGAGCCAGACTTGCTGGGGTTTAACACAACCAGCAACCCCATGTCCAGCTAAGCCAGCAAGGGAGATGTCTGAAGGCAGCAGCGCTTCCCCAGCCAAGTGCAAGGGTTTCTGACCAAGATGCAGGGATTTGGGATGCAGATGGGAGATGTCCAGTTAAACTAAAGCTTCCAGACCCTTTCCAGGGATTCTTGCTGGATTATATCAACAGCACTCCTCCTCCTCCCCTGCCCCCATACAAAATAAGCTAATCAAATGAGGTTTGCTGCCTGGAGACTGAAGCAGGAGAAACATGCCCCTCAGTCCTGCCAATGCCTGGAAATAGCTCGGTGTAAACTTAATCATTATGCATTGCGAATACCAACACACCCTGGTTATTACAATCACTGTCCATCAGTTCACGATCCACGCCAACGCCATGGTTGGTGAATTCCATTTTATGATGCAAATGTAGCCAATCAGTACAGGGATTTTGTTTGATCAGAGGCTCTTTTTCCTTTTTTTCTGAGGGAAAAAACCTTATTTTGCATGTCCAGCCCCTCAGCTGGAATACATCCTCTTAACGCCACCCGTGCAAGCGAGCTCTTGCTCATTTACACTAGGGGAAAGTCTAGCTAAAATTAAAAGGGGAGATATAAACTCACTGTGCAGTCAGAGCAAGACACTGCACAAGTAGAATGGTTAAAGGAGAACTAAGCATAAAACCTATGGGAAGACAGCAAAGAATCTGGGACTTGTGCATGTACATGCTTAGGAATTAGAAAGAAAAGTCTATACATTAACCACAAAAGACTTCACTGGACAACATGGTCTAGCAGGAGCTTTAAAGAGGAAAAGCAGTTCACAGACTCTTCTGAATGCATCTCCAGTAGCAGGGTTGTTAAGACATTCAGGGCTGTTAATGTGTACTGTCAGGCCATTGTAACCAAACCTTTAATCCTGGGCCTGTCAGACTTGAAGGAAAACTAAGGGGCTGACAGTAGTGCAGCAAATGGATTTTCCTTCTCTGCTCTCATCGCCTCCCCCCCTTCCTGCCATTTAAAGTTAGAATAACATTGAGTCTATTCCTTTCAGGGCTTGCAAAACAACTAGGGGAAAAAAAGGAGGGGGGGATAAAGGAAAACCTGCCTACATGGACAATCTTGCCTTTCCAAATTCCAGTCCCCAAACTTGGCATAGCCTGGTCAGACCCAGGCTGCCTGAGAGCTCTTCCTCCCTGGCTCTGGTTATGAAGTTCTCAAGAGTTTATGTTTGTTTTCAGATGTCTGTATGAGGAGAAACACAAAGAGCTTCATGTGAAGCACCAGGCACCACTGCAAACTATTCTTGCATTTTGGTTTTTGTCTTTGGTTTCAGACCCTACCACATGGGACACAAGATATGATGCACACACAGATACTTTTCCTGTATGTCCACCATCACCCACGCATCCCTTACAGCCTCACCTCATGAGAACTTGGTCTGGGATGAACCCTCAGTGATAGGTGTACTCAGTGGTAGGGCCCGGGTCTGCTACCCAGCATTTTCCAAACCTCCAGCCAGCCCTTCCCTTCCAAGTTCATCGGCCCTTGTTTGGTCTGTTCTGGATGATCAAGAAAGGCAAAGACAACAGGTCAGATGTGATCATTTGCAACCCGTTCCTAGCACACGATGTTCTGCTCAGAGGAGATGATGGTATCATCCATTTGCCACAGGGTCTTCAGAAATCTTGAAGCTACCTCTTTGCTCTGACAGGTAGGGATACCACCCATTCTGCAATATGAGATGACTGGACAGTGCATTACAGGATGATGTTGCATTCGAGGATGAAAGATGGACACCAGGAAGTAAGGCCAAGGGCTGTTTGGAGCGAGCACAGTACCAACAGCCTGTTCTTTGTAGAACGGGGTTGCAGCCAGGGGCTGGCCACCAACTGATGCATCTTTCCTTGGAGCTTCAGCCTGCTGTCTCAGCCACATGCTGCACAGTGTTGACCCCTCAGGCTCCTGGCACATAGGCAAAGATCAGTCTTTCATTTGCTGCCCAGAAGTTCCATAGTTTTGAAGTCAAAGCTGAACATAGAGCCTTTCCTACAACAAGGACAGTCAAGGTATTAACCTCCTGTCATGAGGGTCCTGCACCTCTTACCACTGTCTAGCTTGGGCTTATGTGTTGCATACTGATTTTACACTGCTGAGCATCATCATCCATTGAGTATGAAATGAGAAACAAAGAAGTAGGCAGCACATTTCCTAAAACACATGACTACATTGTTCAAATGCTGATATCTCGCTATATTAAGGCACTATGTGCAGTAGGACCAGTGCTAAACAACCAAGTCAGAGCTGGACCTCAAGGTGGGTAAAAATTGATGGTCTATACTTTTAACTCCAGACCAGAGCACAAAAGTGGAAGTAAATGGACAAAACGTCCCAAGCATAGTACCTCTCCCTGGCGGTGAATTGATATAAGAAGACGTAACACTGAGAATATTATTACATAGAAATAAGCAAATGCAAAAGCAGCAAAATCAACTTGAGAACTTGGTTCACGTTTCAAGGGGAAGAAATAGTTCCAGAATCAGGTTAAGCAAAGCCATAGTGAACCACTTATTGATTTCTTAATGAGCTCGGGGAAGAAAAGAAAAAAGCACATAAAAAGAGATAAAAGAACAGATTCCAGACTGAAACGGTCATCCAGTTTCCTTGTACGTGTAAAGAAAAAGCCATCAAGCCTCTGAGAGCAGCGCAGCACACAGAAACATGTTTGTTTGCACAGTGATGTGGCAGCAAAAAGGGGCTCACAGTTTAGTGGAAAGCAAGGAAAAGGCCAAAAAGAAAGAGAACATTTCACAGAGCAGCACCTCAGGAGTCCAGCCTCCTGCTGCAAGGGTTAAGGATGCACATCTTCATCCTCCCAGTTACCCCAGTGCAGGTTGGTTTATGTTTGCATGCACCACCACAGCATCACTGCAGCTGGACTGTGAAACCTACCACGTAGGGTCTGAGCATGAGCAAACCTTAGAGAGACATCTTATGGGCAACCCCCTTAGCGTAGTTTAACTACTTCTGTTGGTACAGCTATGTGTAACTGCTACAGCCAAGTCCTGGGCTGGGTTTCAGCTCTAGAAAAGCCCTCTGGTCAATGCAGTGATACTGTGATGCGGACAAAAGCTTCCAGCACAGACCTGACCTCAGCCACAGCCCTTTGGCAGTCTGCAGGGATGAGAACACCTTCCCCTCCAGCAGCGTGGCATGTCACAGGTCAGGGCTCTGTTTCAGCAATACCCAAAGGAGAGATGTGCCCACGCCACAGCCTCCGCAATACAGAACAGCTCAGCTCAGCCCTGAGCTATGTAACCACACAGCAGATATTCCTGACCCACTGTCACATCCCTGCAGGGAGGCAGGTAGAGCCATGCCCCCTTTACAGGTGGGGAGGCCAAGGTCCACACTGGTTAAATTCCACGTGATGCTCAGGTGGTGCCAGTTCAGACATGCCAGAAGGCTGAAAGGGGACAGCCCTGGCCCTACCTTCCAGGGCAGGTTCAGCCATATGAGGTAGAAGTGTTTTAGCATGAATAGGGAAAGAAAACCATGAGGCAGCTCCATCACACATTTAACTAAATCCACATGAGGCACTGCAACTGTGCAGCTTTTCCAGGGGAGAACAGAAAGGCAAAAAGCAAGAGAAACCATGCTCCACTGTTAGCAGTTGAGCTGGCAAAATGTCTGTAGGCTCAGTGAGAGCTCAGAAGTGATGCAAAGCATGAGCCTGGACCCACCAAAGTGAAGAGAGGGGCTGCTGCAGGGAGTCAGGAGTCCTGTCCCATAGGGCTTATTACACACCAGGGACAGGAGGTCCTACAGTCACTGGTTTCAATGCTATACAGACTAACAGAGCCCAAGACAGCAAGAAGGGTAACATCAGGGACCTGACTGACAGACCGACACCTCAGTACCATGGTGCTACCAACCCTGGAAATTAAACTAACTAAAGCTGTGTTGTGCTGCCTCTGAGATAGCCCAAGTTCGGGACGAGAAGAGCGGAGCACAGTTCCAGAGGAAGACATTATAATGTTTCAGTAGCCAGGTAGGCTCCCAACTGAAATGACCACTTTAGAAAGGAAGTCCATATAACAAGCAAATACACTTTGCATCACATCTAAGGAGAGATTGCCCCCAAAGGAGGTCTTTCCCTGAAGGACAGTCGAAACTGAAACAAAGCAGCGCCAGCCTTGCCGTTTCCCACACGGCACCACAATAAATCAATATTGATTTCAGTGTTTGCCTGAAAACTGGTGACCGTAACCACAGCGGCTGAGGGTGTTTGTCATCAAACAGCTGTCCATCCCTAACACAGCACACAGTGACCCCCGGGAGAGGAGCCAGGGCCATGGGAAACAGTCACAAACCCGGAGCGGCTCTCCAGCTCACGCCTGCCTCCGAAAACCGGCAAGGATGAGGCATGGGGGAAGGGGAAGAGAACATCTATTTCCTCATTAAGTAGCGCTCTTTCTCTCTTCTTCTAATCTATGGAAAAATAGGAATGCAAAGGAGAGCCGAGAGGAGCCTTTCTTCGCAGCAGGGGATGCTGCCCGGTGCCGGGACAGCCGCTCTCCGCTGGGACGCTGCAAGCCTGGAGCTTCTCAGGGTGTTTGCAAAAGGGGAGTCAAACCGGAGGAGATGCAGGGACACCAGGCCGAGCATCTTAAGGTTTAAAATGCAAATTCCTCCACTTTAGTTGAGGTGGAGGGGTCAATGTTTGCCTATTTCTTCCTCTCCCCCCCAACACTCCTTCCCCCTTCCTCCTGGAGTTTTGTTTAGGAAGGGACTGTAGATGCGACAAGGTCTTTGTGCTGGCCATTCAGCTGAATGAAAAGGCCGAGGAATCCCAGCAGAGGGAACAAACTTTTGGGGGTCAGCGCGGTCAGCTTAGAATAAATGTGTCGTATTGTTTGTATTAAGGACATGATCTCAGCGGGGCGCCCGGAGCCACCGCATACAACATGAAGGACTATTTATTCAACACTGAAATACGCAGGGCACAGGACTCCTCTCCCAGGGAAAATACAAACTGCTGCTGCAAACGTGCCTGCCTATTCCAAGCAGCAAGATTTGCTGGAAGGGGCAAATAAAACCTTTTCATTTTAATATGCATTATAAATAAGGACGGATGACGAGCTTGCATCATAGTTCGAATGTGGCGGTGGCAGAAGCACAGCAAAGCGCCTTTATATTGTTGCTTTTCCCCAAAAGATGGACAGTTCAGGTCATTAAAGGCCTAAGATAGAAACAGTTTCTCTTAGCACTGTTTGAAAACAGGCTTTTGTCTCCATGGAAGTGGCACAGTCCTTTCTTGGGTTGCCTCCACCGCAGAAGTGGCCCGCAGCCGCAGGGTGGGATTGGGGTTGCTGGGGTGAGGGGAGCCCCCAGTAAGCCCACATGAAATCCATCTGGGAAAGCAGCACAAAAGGGGCTGGGGGCTTTGACAGCCTGGGGAGCCCCCCTGGGATGGCTCCACAAACAGGGCCCCCAAAGGAGGCAGGCAGCTGGGGGGGGGAAGCCATCCTTCCCAAGGCTTCCAAAACAAAACCCTCATAAAGGGAGTGCAGAGACAGCCCTGGCTGTTAAATGATGCCCCCCCCTTCCTCATGGATTCTTAGAGAGGAGGATGTGTTCCCCCCGAAAGTACCTTTTCTTCTCACTGACCCAGCTCCCTTGTTTGCAGAGGGAAGGGGCGTTTGGGGTTGGGTTGTTCATCCCAGAATTTGCAAACCCGGGTTTCATTAAGTTGCACAAAAAGCCCAGAGAAAAATAGGAGCATCTTTAGGGACAACCTCCAGCCAACTTCATCGTGGCCGGCCTACCACAGTGTATAGGGCCTGCGAAGACCAGATACCTAGGGATCCCAAAAGGAAGCAGGAGAAGTCCTAACTTAATCACGTGAACTCCATCACAAATGAGTCCAACTTCAGTGGGAAAATAGAGTGACAAGAAAAATGGGAGTGAACTGAGAAGAAAGGAGGTTTTTTATCCTGTGAGTTCTATCCACTCACAGAGGACAGCTGATGCACCAATGTGTGGACATGTAAGCTCTGATGCTGAATATGCCAAAACTAAACCTACCCGTGGACATCAACAGCTTCATGCTCTGGTCCTCCCTAGAGCTAAGGACTCTTACTCTGTTCCTGTATATGTGACCTACAAAGAAAGGTAACCATACCTTAAAAACCCACAACCAGCTCCATTTGCCCAGCTGACAGAGCAGCAGCCTTCAGGGGGTGCAGAGATTGCCCAATCCAGGTCTGCAATGGAAGGATTCATGGACCTGAATGCAAGGCAGAGTACGTGGTGCCGCACTGGCACATGAGAACATCAGGGTGAGAGCATGGTGAACATGATCTTTGGAGCAAGCAAAGGAGAACATCTGAAATCTGACAACGGCTGGGAAAATCCCCATGGATTTCATAGCCTGCAGCGAGCCTTTGCTTATGAGCCTGGCACAGCTCTTGTAAAGTCCCCCAACACGGGACACCTTGACTTCCACCCCCTTGTGCTGGATGCCCCCTTCTTTCTTTTTGTCCATCCTCTTGCCTTTTGTGCCAAAGTGACACAGACTGATGAGGATTATTTCCACAGCTTCCTCAGGGACAGGGGGTTTTCCCTGCTGCCCTTGTTCAGGGACAATAGACCCATTAAGCCTCTTCCCAAGGCGAGGGGAGTGGGGCATACCTGGCCCCCAATGTGGGAATGGCCACTGCCCCTGACAGCCATTAGCATGTGAATGAGAGTGATGCCTGCAGAACAACAGGCAATTATCCCCCTGAAAAGCTTTTAAGTGGCATTAATTGCTGGCCACAGACTCCGGGCTCTCTCAGACTGAGCCGTGTTGACAAACAGGATAAAATACATTGGATTTCCTGCAGGGGAAAAATCTGTAGGATTGTGCCTCACTGAGGGCAAGCTCCACTTCCATCCTCTGTTGTCACA
Organism: Amazona ochrocephala; assembly: GCA_039720435.1. Lineage (NCBI taxonomy): Eukaryota > Metazoa > Chordata > Aves > Psittaciformes > Psittacidae > Amazona > Amazona ochrocephala. The sequence goes on from CM077879.1 coordinate 88,004,630, forward strand.
CAGTTTGCAGCACTCCACACCTAGTGACAGCAACACAGCTTGGGGTGTCCAAAGGAACCTACGTTTGGCTCTGCACTGCCTGTCTGGCTTGATAAGAAGGCACCAGGGGAAGGGGAACACCTGCTCTATGCATTGCAGGACTGCATTAGCAGCCCCTTTGTCCCCAGCGTGTCTCTCAAGGCCCAGGTGTACCTTTTTGTACTGCTCAGAGATGCGAAGAAGTGGCACAGCCCTGAAACACAATCTCCCTTCACTAACAGGCAGTGGCTTTATCTTCCCCTGCTCTTTAAACACAATCAATATCCCTCCATAGCCCAGGAATGGGGGTGATGTGGGAACATTTTGCAGCTGAGAGAGGGAAAATATTCTATGAATACATGTTAATCTTTGTAAAGAAGACCCCATTGGTAAGAAATAATTACTGTCTTGTCTGCTCGGTACCTTCAGGAAGGTCAGAGCTAGCACTTTGCTGTGATTCCCTGGAAAATCACACTCAGCCTTTTATTCCTAATAGCTGAAATGATTTCAAGGCTGATCTTGCATATGTGCAAGGCACTTCTTTCTATAGCTCCTTCCTACAAAGTGCAAGTCCCTGACCTTAAAAAAGTACTGCGGCACTGGTTTTAACTCAGGAGCATCACCTCTTCAGTGTCATGTATCATACAATCTTGTTTCCTGGATTGTTTTGATGTCTTTCTGTGTCCATCCAGACATACAGGGTGTCAACTCGGGTGGCAACTTCTGTGGCACTGGGTAAGACCAATATATGTATGACTAGACCCTAAATTGCAGCAAATACAACTGTCCTAACTCAGAAAAGCTCTGGGACAACGCTTAATACAATGATCTGGCTTTGAGGGTTCCTTTCCTTACCTCTCTACCCCCTGTATATATGCAGAGATCAGAGAGAGCAGCGTGACCACAAGCAGTAGCCCACACTGACACACCAGTCACAGGAACTCTTCCTCACTCTCCTGCCAAAGCCACCCCATGAAGCTGGCAGAGACAGGCCACTCTAGCATCACCTATAGCCAAGCGGCAGCCCGGATGCCAGGCTCCCGATGACCTGCCAGACTGCTTTTGGTGGTTCACTGTTTCAAAAGCAATGGCTTTTCCCAGTCCCCATTGAGTTTTGTTTTCCTAAACGTGAGGTAAGCCTTCAGCAACAAACACGGGTGTTACCATGCACGTGTCTCTAACAGCAACCAACCCTTCTCTCTCCCCATGGCCAGTGGACAGGGTAGGGCCTTTTGGGGTGTAATTTTCCTATCCTAAACCTCACTGCAATGTCACACACTAAGCAAGCAGCCCTTAGAAATGTGGGCTGAAGCTGCGACATCATTAACAGCCTGGAAATGAAGACACCCTTTGCCTGAGAAACAACCTTCCTTTGAATGCTGTCAGATGGCAATGAAGGTTACTTTCCAGAGCTTTAGGTTGCATCATTGAAACTGAGTGACTTCCTGGCTTTCCAGCAATGACCCCACAATGAGGAGCTGAGCTTATAACTGTTACTATCACGTTTGCCACAGAGACAATATCCAGGGCACTTAGCAATGCTCTTGGGTTTAGTAATGCTCCTGGGTCTCCGATTATGAACAACTCCCCTTATTAAAAATAGCAGAAAGAAACCAAATGCCCTCCCTGAAGGAGTTATTTCTGAGTTACAAAACCTCTTTACAATTGAGCCAGCATTCATTCAAGTCAAGAGGAAGATGAAACTTTCCCTGATATTTGCTTGCAGACCTGAAATACGCTCCTTATGCACTGAGGCTCAAGGACTCCTGGAGGATTTGCGATCCATACGGATAATTTCATGGCTCAGAGTGAAAACCATGTGAAAAACTCTGGCTTTTGCTAATTTAGACCTCCAGCTCAGCAAGTGCATGTGGGTGGCCTTTTGAAGTTAGAGCAGCACATCTTCTGCTTGAGCAGAATGGCTCAGTTCTCCCGCAGTCCATGGCGCTAGGCCAGCCTGCACCATCTGAGGACAAGCCCTCTCGCATTTATCCCAGCACAAAACTCCAAGAGGAACTCAAAAAATGGGAAAGCATCCGTGGAGGAAGCTTTGAAAAAGCCTGTACAAAGTCCACTCAACTGAAACTGCAAAGCTTTGCCTCCAGTGTGTGCAGGAGAATGGGCTGCATAGTCAGAAAGCCAACATATTAATGTAAGCTCCCACAGTGTGCCTGTCCAGGAAAGCAGTGCTACATAAACCCAAGTGTGGGCCTCAGCAAACAAAAGATGGACCTCATATGCTGCTAATAATATCCAGTCATCAGGACTAGGCTAATTTCTTCTCATATTGCCAGACCCAGACCACAAATAATTAACTTAACTGCAGAGAAGATGCAATCTTTGTTGTTGTTGTCTTACTAAGAGGAATGAATTCAGATCCGCAGAGGATATGAGGCTAGCCTGATTTGCTCCTGCTGAAGATTTGGTCCATGATATTTTGCTGCTAAGCTAAAAAGATGATCAGCAGGACGACAGCAGGTAAGAAATGTCATGTGTTATGTTATGGAAAAGCAAACAGCTGAAGCAAAGGACCTGGGAAATAGAAAGCAGCACATCTGTTGGACCATTCAGCAGCACTTGCTGAACCACCATATGCACACGAATGCCAATAATCCCTCCCCAAGGTGAAAGCAATGCACTTGATATTTCCTGATGTCCATAGGATTTCATCAAGAGAGGCAGCAAAAGGGCTCAGGCTCTCCCCTGCAGTATCCTCCCCATGGCCAAGGAGGAAGCTCTCTGCCACCTCTCGTCCTCTGGGGAAGCAGGAGGATTACATCTTTATAAGGGATCCAAGGCTCAGAAGTTAAACCACTGACACCCATGAAATGGGTCTGTGAAGTACATAGACCCCACACATCTCGACTGCCTCACTAGAGCTGACTGCCAATCTGCATGCCAGGGTTAAAACAGGAGGATGATGTCTAAGAGGGATAGAATGAGTCACCTTCAGGTGGTTTCTCCACTGACTTTAAAAGAAGCAGGATGAATAGCCAAGACTGGCCTTTACACAGCAATTCCTACAGCTATGGAGTCCATCCTTGGGGTGTCCCTCCCACAGTTGGGCATAGCCAGGAAGGGACCAATGCAAACCATACTATTGCTTATCTGCCTTAGCTTATTTGTGTAGCTTGGTGCTTCATCCCTTCCAGCCAGGGAAAGTGGCACCATCTGAGGATTCAGTACCCATCCCTTGTCCCACATCTCCTAAGTTGTGTCTCTCACACACAGTCTGCTCTCAGAGGAGAAAAAGATGTCTCTACCGAGCAGCTGAGACACACACGCATTCAAACCTGTGCCCTGAGACCTAAAATAGCTCAGCAGCTTCACTAGTTCTCACAGTTGCCCCAAGAGCTCATGTCCCAGGGCACTGTGCATGTCGGAGTTTAGGTCTACCTAAACCTCTGGCTTTAGGCAGACAAATCCTTCCCTCTCCCCTTTCTCCTTGGGAAGATTGGAACATGGGCATGCAGAGAGCCACAGAGAATGGACCCACCAGTGGGGTTCAGCACACAAACCCATCACAGCTGCCAAACCAACCTGGTCCCACCAGCTGGTCTCATTTAACAGGGCAATGGGGGAGCTGCGAGAGGCAGGAAGGCTGAGAGGGAAGTAGTTAAGTTGGAATTAATTTGTCACTCCATATTTAACTGACCTCAAAACTATTAAACAAATCTAATAGGAAATATCCCCCACATTCTGAATACCTCTGCATTGCCTGCTGGGGACCAGCCACAGTGCAGGGCTCCAGCCACCAGACAAACTGGTACCAGCGAAGAGGGTTTCCCTCCTACCCTATCCCCGGGTCTGGTTTAGCTCATACTGGCTTTTACCGTAAGCCTACAGCTGATGGAAGAAGCATAGAGCACACCCAGGATCCCAGGCTGATGTGCTGGAGGAAGCTAAGGGATCCTGATGCTTGTAGCATGGCTGTGACTTCCTTAGCTCCTGCTGGAAGCACAGAGCATGCTCCAGAGGTAGAAGCAGTGACTGGCTGCCCAGGGGTCATCAGCGATTTTTCCACCCCTCAGAAAGAAAAACCTATCCCAACTCCTCACACATTAGTTGCAACTAGCACTACTGCATCTGGAATAAAGAGGGAATGGGGAGATTTAAGGCTCCAAGCGGAGTGGAACTGGATTTGGTTGCCAAACCCACACAAACTCAGCAGCTAGAATATGGAGAGAGGCTAGGAGAGGAAAGCTGGAGTGAAAACTAACAAACAGAAAGCAGCTTTTGCTTGCAAAGAGGTGAGACCAAGCCAACCCCTCTGCATGGCTTAAAACACTTGGTGACCGCATGTTCCTTCTTGTGGGATATTGTCAGTTATTGCCTCAGGTCTGTGCTCTGCTTTCGAGCGCACAGACTCTCAAGGAACCCCCCCACGTGAAGGTAGCAGGGAGCAGCAAACGTTACAAAGGATTGAGTTCAGCCTGATTCTGATAGTGAGTATATTGGGAGGAACTCTGCATAAACATCCTCCTTCCTGAGGATAACCAGCTGGGAGTTCAGACCGATACCCCTCAGTGTTTAGTACAATAGTACAAAGAAGAAAAGGCAAGTCGCTGGCTGGAAGGGTTTGCTCGGTAACTGCTTGCATCCGCGTCTATCTCTGCGTGACTAAAGCAGCATTCCCTGCGTGTTCCTGCGTGTGCTGACCGCTTCCCAGCGCCCTCCCGTTCTGCTCTGTGCCTCGGGGTCCCCCCACTCCAGCTACCGAGGCGCAAGGAGCCCTGTGCTCGCCCCGGCCAGGCTCAGCGGTGCTGGCGAGCGCTGGCCGGGCTCCGAGTGCCCTCTGCCGGGGACGCCCCGCGGTCCTCCCCCCTTCCCTGCTTCCTCAGCTTGTCGGGGTTTCCCGTTGGAAAAGCAGAGAGCGGCAAGGATGCGCCTGTCTTGGGCCAGGCTTTGGGAGGCTCATCCCTGGGGTCTGGGTAGAAGCTGAATCCAAGCGGCATCCCCTGCTTCCCTCCCATCCAAGTATATCATCTGGCAGGAAGCTGAATGTAAAGCCAGGAAAGCAGGAACAGAAATGCTGGAATTCCAGGAAGGGTTACCTCCTTATGAGCCACTCTAACATCAGTTCCCCACTCTGTGGGAAGAACATGCTGTTCCACCCCAGGGAGATCACTGAGATTAAACATCTCTATCAAGGTCGCTCCTACAGCACTGGGAAAACAGCCCCAGAGCTCTTGCACTGGCAGCCTCCTGGGTCAGCAACCTAGCAAAGCTCATTGTTCTCTGCCCTAGAAACCCAGAAGGATTGCTTCTATCATAGAATCCCAGGCTGGTTTCAGTTGAAGGGACCTTAAAGCTCATCCAGTTCCAACCCACTGCTATGGGCAGGGACACCTTCCACTAGACCAGGTTGCTCCAAGCCCCGTCCAGGAATGAAGCAGCCACAGCTTCCCCAGGCAACCTGTGCCAGGGCCTCACCACGGCGAAGTACTTCTTCCTAATATCTAATCTAAATCTCCCCTCTGTCAGCTTCATGTCTGTATTTTAAGAAACACTTGTAAAATCAACGCCTAACTAAGTCTGAGGTATTCAAACTAACATTTCATTAATACCTCAGGGGTTTTTTGTCCATTCTGTGGATAAGCAACGAGAATCTAGCAACATCTATCCTAAAAAACTCTATGAAAAAAGAAGATTGCAGCTATAAGGAAATACTGAACAAAGAGGAAAGGCTCTTCAGTCCAAGTGCTGCAAATTCCGTGTTACTAATTCCCCTGTACCCAGACACCCTCTAAACAGGTCAGAGCAAAGATGTTTTTGCAAGAGATTCACCCACTCCCTCCCATCATCAGGAGGTTCAGGGCCTGAACCAGCTCCCATGGAACTGAATGGGCAAACTCCCTGCTTTTAGTGGCACAAGCTCAATTTCCAAACTCTGGAGGCAAAACGTCAAGCAGAAACAGCCTTTCCCCCCTAGATATTCACAGTGAACGCCTCTGGTTCGGAGCGGGCAGGTTGGTTCAGGTTTGAAGGTGGGAAAAGAAGCTTTAATGTTTCATTCTTTTTCTTTACCTGTTCAAAGGCACAAAACTGCTACAGATGAACCCCCACACTAACAAAACAGAGGGGGTTGGTTGTGTAGAGGTAGCCCCGATGCACAAAGGTGCATGGAAGGAAGGGGAGCCTCAATGCAAGAATCCTTGTGTAACCTTCCTCACCAACCACACATCAGTCCTCTTTCCCCAACCGCATGGTCTTGTCTCCATAAATCCCAGCCATGTCTAATGTACTCAGCACAAAATACACATGGCATCTGCCTGTCCTGTGATGGTGCACATCCTTCTCCAGCACAGGCTGTTGCCTTGAATGCAGCAAGAGAGGTCTGCAACTGGTGGAAGACTCTTGTACTCCAACTGAGAGGAGGTTAGGTGTGAGTGATCACAAGACTGGGACATAAACTGGATGGAGAAAGCCCCAACATCACCCTTTTCCTATGTACAGGACAACATCTCACCCTTTTCTCCTCCCAGAGCAGAACCGCATGGCCCTGCCAGGAGGCTGGATGAAGCAACAGAAACTGAGGAGCTGCTGGCAGGTCCAGCCCGCCCCATGGCTTTTCCCTTCAGGAACACCACGAGTGGTGGAGAGCTGACAAGCTAGCTGTACACCAAGGGCTGTTTAGATTTAAGGAACAGAACAAAATACATCTCCTATGTATGTCCCTTCCACATAAAGGCTCACTCGCCATCCTGCAGTGATGGACCCACTTCAGCATCTCCAAACATACCTCAGCCTGACCCACCCTGCAGTGATCACTTGGGAAAGGGCTTGGCACAAATACATACTTTTTTACCCAGCCAAAATTCTTTTGTTTTCTCACTTCTTAAGGTTATTTTGTGGTTTTGTTTTGCATTTTTTTAATCTCAGAAAAAAAGAGAGGGGGGGAAAAGGGAGGTAGGGGAGCATATTAGGGCTTCAAACTGTGCCAGTGCCTCTGCGCTACTCCTCTAAGAACCCTGCCAAGTTTGGTGTCAAGCATTTCATCCAGAGCCACAGTTTTGACTTTCTGGGATGTTTTCAAGTTGAATAGCTCCATATATTCATGTAAGTAACAACACAGCAATGCACACGCTTCAAAAGTTACATGGCGGCCTCACATTCATCATAGGCTGATTCTAGCTCTGGATCTGCAAGATGCTGGGATGAAAGTCTGGTCCAAGGATGCAGTGATGCAGTTTTCGGAGTAGAAATTCCCAAGTTCCCCAAGGGGAGAAATACCCCATGTGAATACAGGATTTTTCTAAGCTTTTCAATGAGGACAAACCTCTTGACTTCACCACGTTATTGTCAGATAAGGAGTAGCTGGAAAAGGCTTAGAAATGCTTTCCTAAAATCTGGGATTTAACCTGGAGCATGATTTTCATTAAACAGCGCAGGAGATGCCATTCGAGGGAAGACACAAATCCATTCCTCTATGATAGTGTTTCCTACAGTGATCCTTAGGAGCTACCTTGGGAAAACATACAAGAAACAAAGCAAGCATAAGGCAGGATTTGTGATGGGGCTGGCACCTGAACTCTTGAGCATCAGCAGCTCCTGATTGAGATGTCTTCCATGAATTTGTCCTTTCCTTTTCCCACTCCATTTTAGATCCAGCAGCTGGGAGTTCCACAGTTTCATTGCACAGGGAAGAATAATGTTTTCCTTATGATTTCTTTTAAACCTGCTGACTGGCGATTTCACCACTAGACAGTAAATTGCAAAAGCACCAGAATGCTTCACTATCCACCTCTCTACACCATTCAGCTATGCTCCTTGACACCTACAGCTTCATCTTAAGTTGGAAGACAGAACCTATACTTCCTTCTCTCTATTTTCTCATCTTTCCTAAGCCCTCTTTCAGTGCTTAGATGCACTGAAAGATGCCTTTGCCAGCTTGGCATAGGCAACAGTGAATGGTTGGGGGCTCCTGGGATCCAAGCAGCATCTCATCTTGCTGCCAGCACCATTCAACACCTGGAGCACAGACTTCGAAGGTGTAGAAGAAAGTCCAGCCTTAGAGCTTTTCTGCTATTCCCAAGGGAGTTGGGAAAGTGCAGAATAAACAATAACAACAATTATTCCAGCTGGAAAATATTATTTCTCCTGGCTTCTCTTCTGCCTCAGAGGGAGAGCTGGTTGGAATTACATGAAGTATTTGCGATTGAGGAAAACAGCTTTTCAACTGAATAACTTCTCTGCAAATGTTTTGAAGTTTCTGTTGTTGCTTAACACCTAAAATTAAACATTTTTCTATAATTCTTTTTTTTTTTTTTAATTGAATTCCCCTTCCCTCTGGTTTTCTGTATTGAAAGAGAAGACTCGCAAAAGAAGACTCGGTATTTCCCGGACTGCTCCAAATCCCTCGCAGTAAAGACATATTTAAGCAGCCCAATGAGTATACCAAGCTGATGAGTTGGGACACAGGGCTCCAGAGGATGGAGTTTACTGCGAAGAAATACAAAGCCAAGCTGCTTAACCTGTCCAGGCTAATCCTGCTTGCACTCCCCATCCAGTGGGGTATTTTTTCCTGGTTTCAAGAAGAAGCAGGACTTGTCCACCTCATAAGGGAAGACCCACCTGGGATCTCAAACAGCTCAAAGCACCTTAGAAAAAGAGGATTAAGACATCTCCTGAGTGCAGTGGACTACCTGTGCTGGCTTTCAAAGGCTCTTTCTGCTCTGTGGCAGCTGGAGCAGGTGAGACCTAGCTCAGCTTCCACCCAGGTCACAGCTTCCTGGACCATTAAAGCTGCAGTGCTCTGCCCTCCTCTTCTAAGCAAAAGCATTTATTGCCCTGGTACAGGGACCTCACCCTGCCCTAACAGTAGCCCCACAGATGAACTTATAGACACAGCCTTATAAATGCTTTACCAGGAATCATTTTCCAGCTGCCTGCAGCCCCTGGCTTGCACACAGCCTCTGGGTCTGCAGGACTACAAAGCAGGGTGGGGAAAACCACAGGCTGCTCCTGAAGCCAGGATGCTCCATCCCCATGCATCGCAGCCATGCCAATCTGACAGCTCTCCAACATCAGCAAGCCAGTCCTGTGACTCACCAGCTTTGCCTGTATGATTTTGAGTGAAGCTACAAGGGCCAACAAACACACACATTCACACCATTATGGTCTGATTCATTTCTTTAAGCTTTGGGCAGGCTTGCCTTACACGAAGATACACAGATTTGGACCTTTCTAATGACACAGAGAAAGAGAGAAAGATTTGTCCATCAAAGCTTGCCCCAGGCAAACACATTTAATGCTGCTCTCCAGAGAGCCTGGCAGATACCAAAGGCACAGTCAAACAGAACAAATGAAAAGATCTTCTGCTCTATGGAAAAACACCAGGGCTTGGCTGCTAAATATTTAACACCAGGAACTCCTCTTCCTTTCTCTTTTCTCTGCTGCGTTCAGCTCACCATGGCTGCAAAGGGCAAGAGAGCACTTCCCAGTTCTGATACCCACCACAATGAACCAAACCCAATGCAACTGGGAACAAGCTGTTTGGATTCAAAAGCCAAGTGGGGAGAAAAAATCATTAGCAAAAAGGCTTTAGGACAGCTGTGCATCTCCCTATCAGATCTGCAAACCATAGCAGTGTGTTGGTGCCCATTCTTCCCAAATCACTGCAGGCAATTGTGTAAAACGTGCCTGCGCAGAAGTGGACGGAGAGTGGCAGGACCACACAGCCAAGCCCCCAAAATATCTCTGTCCATTAGAGAGGAAAACCAAGAAGCTGGAGTTATTGAGAACAAACCTGGGAGCAAATTTCCCACATACAGAGAAAAATACCAGTTGTTGACTAAAGAAATAGTTCATGGAAGTGGTGCTTTCAGTGCAGCTTTATTCTGGGGAGGGGGAAATGAAATGACGCACACTTGGTGGCAGCTGGGAGAGCTGTGCTCCAGCAGAGCAGGAATGAAGCATCTGACTTTTGGAGGGACTTTCTGTAGTACAAAGGTTTTCAAGCACTGACCAAGCAGGACTTTACAGAGGACCCAGAGGAACATACCCATATCTGATCCACATTTACGTACATGTATGAACTTTATTGCAGGGGGTGACGTAGTTTTGATCTACTTCCAAACAACAAAGAGAGATGCAGCCATCCAGGCACAAATAATCCTCTTTACAGCTGTACTGACTGTGCTTCCCAGCACCCTAGAGAGGAAGCAGTCTTTCTGCATGGTGACCATCTGTTCTTCCCACTGTGCCCAAATTTGCACAGGAGGGGAATTCAACCAGCCTTTGTCCCATGTCCCAACAGTCATCTTAGACTCCTGGCTGGGTACTGCCACCATCCATCTCTCCCTGGACCAAGGGAAGAGGAAAGATGTACAACACCAGAAATAGGACACAGGGGGATGGAGTAACGGCAAGAAGTTGGGGCATTCATGTAGGCCACCAGCATTTCAATGAGCCCTGTCCCTCACTGCAAGTAAACAAAGAATAGAAGCTCCACTTCCCAAAGCACAGCACACCCCTCTCACCGTGCCTGGAACACGCAGAAACTTCCCTGTTCCTCCTGTGTAGAGGAAACTCATGTTTTAGGAAAAAGAAAGCAATTAAGAAAAATCAAAATAGACCGAAGCTACAAATCGAGCTCTTCTCTCAGTTAATATTTAATGTTGCACTTGGGTGGCTTGGAGAAGGGAGCAAGCACTGGGGTTTCATTGCTGCAGATTGACTATGTGAAACTCAGTGTGTCAAAAAAAACAGAAAAGGGAGAAAAGCAATTTTGTTGAATATTTCAACATCTGGAGCCACTTAGTGGCAGGAAAAAGCAACTTCTTGAGAAGCACTTTTGATCTAGAGCGGTGGTTTTAAACCTTTTCCTATTTGCGGACCCATAAAGTTTCTCTCTGCATAACAAATAGAAGCCTCCCGGCAATCAGTTCTCCCACCTCAGTCAGCTTTGGAGATCCCTTCGGTGTTCAAATGTAAGAAAGGCAAAGATGGGCTTCCATAGACCTGCACAAGACTGTGTCCTGGACCACTTCACTCCCCAGCACAGGGAGCTGGTCACTTCATTACAAGACAGTCTCCCTCCCTTGATGCAATGTGGCTTTCTTTCTAAGGCTGAGGTGGTCGTTACCTGTGGGACTGGTACACACCAGGCCTGTGTCTCCCTGCTAAAGCTGCCCAGCTCTTAAAATCAGTGTTTTTCTGCCTTTAAAGACTCTCTTAGAGCTGCTATACACCAGAGAGCTAATTCGAGCTCTGAGTCATCTTATGTCTCCTGCCTCCCAGAACTGGCTTTGCCAGCACTATGACTTAAGCTGAGACTGCCTTGATAGAAACACCTCAGGCCCTGGGTATGTCCTGGGGAGCCCATCTGTTGATGGGCCTCAGGAGCAGGCCAAGCGAGGGATATAGTTCAATAGAGGGAATAAAGCTACAAGTTGCTGCATTTGGAGGCAGAGGATCTAGGCACTATACTTGTCTCCTGGTGAGTTTTCCCTCATGCCATGGTGCTTGGACATTGTCTGTCCTCCCCACACTCCCAACACAGGTTTTGGGCTTACCTCTTGCTTGGCTTGCTTAATTTCTCTATATACAAGGTCAATACACTGCCAAGATGGAGACAGTTGGTCCTCACTATTGTGCCTCACAGTGACAGGGTAAGGCCAACATGTTTGTAAGTTGTCCTAGGGGAGCCCTTCTGACTTATTCAAGGGACAAACCTGCCTTTTTAACTGGCCAAGGATTTGTTAGCATATCACTGGCAAATCTGCTCAAAGGACTACTAGGAAAGCATGTGAAAAACAACTGCTATGCCCAACAAAGAACAGCATAGATCAGGCCTTTGTTTCCATTGTATTTCTTCTCAGCGCATTTGATTAGTTTGGTTAATTGGACATGTAACACACACTATTATCATGCACCAGCAAAAGAGGGTTTTATGACTCAAATATGGCCATTATTTGCTGCTTCCGACACAACAAATAGGACTATTAGCTTTGGAGAGGCAGGGTTTTATGCATGGCTTTTTGGTAAATTGCCTACTTAATCACTTTTTTACCCTGTAAAAAGACCTCTCCTTCAGCCCCTGCCTCCAACCACAGGGCTGCCAGGGGACACAACTCACAGCGCTATTAGAAGCTCTCTGTAATCCAAACATTTTCCCCTCATTTTAGATTGAGATCCCACAAGGGTACCATCACAAATCGCTTAAAGCACCTCTGGCAAGCACAAACCCCTCTTAACACCACGGACCAGCTCCAGCCATTTAGTAAGAGACTAATGAAAACTAATTAGCAAATGCGCTCAGTGAACAAAACCAATGCATCTAGACCCCATACACACCCCTGTTTGTAACGGACAGCTTTTGGATATACTCATCTCTTGCCTCTCCCCCTCCAAACTATCCTGGTTTCCATGTTACATAGCAATGACTTCTCGTACTGGTTTTGCAATGCCAGTAGAGTTAAAATTGTGCTGGAATGTGTACAACAATATGTCCTGTACAACAGGACAAGCACCAACTATACATGCTCCTGACATCCCTCAGATCTTGGAGTCTGCTGATGACCAAGTAGGAGCAAAGCAAGTTTCTGCTGTGTTAGCACAAGCAGCCAAACAGGCATCAGCTCTGCTGTTGGGATAGCACTGCCTGGCCCGGGAAGAAGAAAAATGTGCCCTAGTGGCTATGCTGCTATGTAGTTAGGTGTTGTAGCTTCTACAAGCTTGTCAGTGACTGAATTTTGTGTAACTTAAACATAAGGCAACATTTAGTGATGCTATTCACACGAATGTGAATGGGAAACGCATCTCTTAAGTACCTCCTGCATTGTGGCCACTCTGTAATTCAGACCTGGCGGAACTATGAATGAATATCTGCATCTTCAGAGTCACCACCAATCATCTCACAAGAGATCCAGAAGAGACTGGATTAAGATGTAACAATACAGAGCACAGGATTATTCTCTGCTTCTCAATCAATCTCTCTTGCGAGTAAAGGTGGTTGATGTTTTCATCTTTTGACTAAAGAAGTTTCAGTCTGCTTTGCTAATTATGCTTCTCAAGTAGCTAAAGTTGTTTCACAATATTTGCTGGTGAGAGAAGGATCTCCCACATTGAGAGATCTCCTCTCAGCTTGTTGAATTTTGTGCAATCTCTTTCCCTTTCTACATTTGGTCCCACAACTAGACTTCACCATAGAGAGTAAACTCCCTAAAACATAACAACCTCCATCCCTATTTGCCAAGATTTTGATGGGTGCAGACCATCCTGTTATCCAAAGTTGGCTGATGTCAGACAGACCTTTCAGCTGTTAACATGTAAAAACTGAGGACTACTAGACAGCTTAATAACTATGTGAGTACCTACTATAAATGATGAATTGCAGGGCAAAGATGAGTGCCTGTTACCCTTGCAGCACTACCAGAATCTGAATGATCCCCCAAAAGCATTAAAAATCCCCTGTAGAGGCTGGTAGGGTTTGTGGATGGGATTCCTTATTCTCTGAAATAAAGGGATCTTGTTTTGTCTGGTTCAAGGTCAGACAAAATACAAGAAAGACATTATAAAGAGGGTGGCAGCAGCTCTTTCTCAAGAAGAAAACGGATCCAGTGCAGGCACAATTTCCAGAGGCACTTGAGAACGAAAAGTATTAGCCAACCCTGGTATGGGGTGTTGAAACTCATTTTATCTACTCCAGGGACACTGAGACTTTAATAGGCCTGAGGAGAAGTTACATAAACTGGAGCTTAAAAGGTCCAGTTCTGATCTTCTGTAAGCTAATTCTTTATTCTGGTCATCAGCAGGTTGATTTTGTTGCACTAAGCTGATGCTTCTCACAGGTGTATGGTGACAGGTTTGAGGAACTTGCCCCAGTTTCCATCAGTATTGTTTAGAAATGCAGACTCTCAACAGTATTTTAGAACAAGCTTCTCACATCAGCTCTTGAGTGCTGACATCAAGGCTTTACACCCATCCTACCCAACTGAAAGGTCTTGCTCAATGGACATAGGCTAGCAGGCAATTTGCCCTCTGATCATTTTCTTGTCAATGAAGACAAGCACCTTCAAAGAGTAAATCAGATCTTAGGAACTTAGAGGGACCAATCTCTATCACTGTATAGGCATGTTCCTAATTGTGCTCCTAACTATAAAGTGATGTTGCTAATTAGAAGCAGACCATTTCTCTTTACATACCAAGGAATAAACCTGAGTGCTGGAGCCACTTCAATCAGGAGTACAAAGTCGCACAAGGTTTGCAGGACTGAAGGGATTTGTGCTGTAGCCATGTGTACAAAGTAGCATCAGAGATTTCGGATGCTTTGAACCATCTCAAAATGATCCTTTAATATTTAATTAGAACAAACAAACTGAAACTTGTTGCAACTGTTTCACAAATTTGTGTCACTTTGTATTTATCACCAGAGGACATCCCAGACCGGCACTACCAATGCTGAGCAATTTTAGCACTGAGCAGTGGGAAAGGACGTTTTGATCTCTTGATTGCACGTTCATGGATTCAGGAACCATGAAGCTAAAAGGCTGTGAACTGTGAACCATGAAGCTAAAAGGCTGTGAACCTCACAAGGCTTGAGCTTTTCATCCTCTCTCACTATGCTTATCCATTGCTCCACTGAAGGGATCTGTGAACTTCAAACTGGGAGTTCTTTTGCCTCTACCCACCTTCACCATATTGCTGCAGTAACCAGCTGTTGTTTACCCAGGTTGCTGGCAAAACACTGGATAAAGAGCTCACCCATGTATCTGCCAGCTCTCTCTGGCTGGCACAACACTGCTGCTATTATCAGCTTTGCACAAATCCCTAATAGGGAGAAAACACCCAATTATGATAATAAGAAAATCCTGTTTGTAACTGCAGAACGTCTTCTCCATGTTTTTCTGCCCAGGATCAGAACAACAATCTAACAACCTACTACACAACATAACTCAAAGGTTTCAAATATGCCTCAAATTACACACCCCACTTGCCAAGAAATTAATGCAAGCAATTAGCATAGCAAACCAATTTAACAAATAGTTCCATTCATTGCAGTGGGGTCCCACATTTGAGCAGGCAGTGACCCACACTTCCTGTCTTCTGCACTTGCCCTCCCTTATGCAGACACTCAATAGCTATTCAGTGGAAATATATAGTTCACAAATTCACACTCCAAGCTGTTGGGGAGAGGCTCCCAAACATGCCCAAACGTATTTTCTTCCCTTTTTTTCTGTGCTCCAGTGCTAGTGAGAGAGGTGCCAGACGGAAACTCTAAAAGCTGAACACCTCTATGTTTCCTTAAACAAAACAAACCTGCTTCATAGGCACAGCCCTGAGCAACACCAGCGTTTGAAGCCTGGGGTTCCTCCTTCCCTTGTGGCACAATGGAGTCACCCCTAAGGACCAAGGACAAACACACCCCCCCCCCATCTCTGCCAATGCTTCCCACCACTGTATACCTCGTACCACAATTTTCCCCAAACCCCGCTACAATTAACCCTTTGGAAGCTGCTTTCCTAGAGACACGGCCCAGCCCCAAGGCGCAGCAGAGCAAGGCGCAGCGGCCCCGGGCGGGTTCAGCACCATGGATAGAGCACGGGGCCGCCCAAGGCCACGCCCCCCGCTCCCAGCCCCGCTTCCCTGCCTCGCTGCGCTGATGGGAACCAAGCGATGCTGCCTGGCACCGGATGAATGCAGCGCAGGAGGTGATGGTTTACGCACCACCACGCCAAGAGGATGCACAGCATTTGCCATAGAAATGATTAAACAAACCACAACTGACTCCAGTGAAGCAGGTACACCAGCAGAAGTACACCAAACATTGCAGGATCTAGTGCCAAGCTGGGAATGGTATTTGGACACAGCTGAGACAGGGTAGCAATTGCTGAAGAAAGGATTTTGGCAGAGACAGTTCAGTTGAACCAGACTAAACTAGCCCAGCCCTGACCATTGAAGTGTAGCTGTAAGGGAGGAACAGCCAGTGGAGAGGCAGTAGTGCATCAATAAATCATTTACTGATGATGCAAAACAGAGCTACCTCACCACATAGAGACCAACAGCAGAGGATCTGTGTTCCTTCCACTAACAAATTCCTGAGTGCCAACGGAGAAGTTACTGTCTATCAAGACCTATTCATTTTTGTAGCTGTCTGACACATAATAAAAATGAAAGCCCTCTTCTCTTAAACAAAACACAGTAAAATACAGCCTTGAAAGAATTTTATAACCTGCTTCAACCAAAGACACATAAAGGCCCTGAAATGGTGGAGATGGATTAGAAATGAGCAAATACTACTACAGTAAAACAAGGCCCGTTAAAATGTAACATACTGATGGAGGTCAAAACCGTGTGGATGGTGTTTTGTTCGGATAACCAGCATCCTGAAGATGGGCTTCTGGACAGGCACACCAAATTACCTGAAATGCCCACTTCTACCAACAGGAGCCAACGCTCCCAAAGAGATGACAGGGCTGTGTTCCTCTCTGCCTTGATATATTGAATCCAATGAATGGCAGTAACTGGTTTGACTCAACTGAGCAGGGAAAAGGTAAAATAACTCTCCAGAAAATGATAATCCAACTCCTTTGCAAAAGAAGTAAATCTCCATTATTACCCCACAGCTCTCCTACAGCTTCCAATCGGCCTCTGTGCCAAAGGAATTGCTTTTATGATGGATCTGGCGCATTTATTATGACAACATAAGGCATAAACACTGCCCAGCATAAAACACCTTGAGAGCTCTGATTTCAAGCTAAATGCAATAAGAGAAGAGAACCTTCCCACACCAGGGAAATGAAGAGTGCTTTAGTGGATTATGGCAGGAGCATAATGTTTTCACTGCAGAGAATTTCATACCCCTCTCCAGCCCAAAGTTCCTGAGGAATATTGTCGCTATTTCAATTACTCCGAACCCTACTCCCTCCCCCAGAAAATGCTTCTTGGGCATGGAGGAAAAACCAGAATACAAAGGCAATAACCATGCAGAGCATCCTTTTACAGCACCAGTCACATCTCTCACAGGAAAAGATTTCAAATGCAAGTACTGCTGGAGTCCTGCTTGCCAGAGCCCCTCAGTGTCTAGAAGATGATGATTTAGAAAGCATGCTACAGTGCTTGAAGGCACCAAGCTGCTTACGAGCTTGGTACAATCACACTTCTGCCAGTCAAGGAGCGCCCCTGGAGCTACCTGAGCTCACCCGTGGTGGCACGTGGACTTGCCCTCATCACCTCTCCTGCTGCAGTAGTGCTCCCATGCAGAAAAGACTCAAACTCCTCCAATCTCAAGTGATGCTGTTAGCAGGGTTCTCCAGGCAGGGCACAGGGGCATGCTGACATGTTTTATGTACTGGGACAGGTTTGGTAAATTAACAATTGAGAAAGGAATAAACTCACTAAAGGGACAAGGGTGCCCTTTAGTCAGAAAAAAATAGGAAAAGACCCACTGCCTCTCTAGCAGCCACTTACTGTGGTTGGAAATACAGATTGTTGGCACAACTGGGTGTATAGTATTTCATGTATCTTCATGTAGTCTGCATCTCTTACACTGGACAGTTTCAAGTCGGCACACGCTGCAGAACCCACCAGCACAGAGAAACATTCGATGCAAGCAAGTATTTGGAAGAGGAGAAACTCTGAACAAGAAGTTTGCTGTTGCAGACAAATCACATCTCCTACATGGAAGGAGCACAAGTCAGTCTCCTTCCTTAAAAACAGTTCTGCTAGATGAGGCCAGGACAAGGCCTTCTCCTTCAGGTGTGTTAGAGGAGCTTTCCTTGCTGTCTCTCTCCCTACTTTCTGTATGAGATACATTTTCGGCTGGAGGAGAGAAATCCTTTTTCCACCAGAAAACTGCGGGCTAAGACACTCCTGCCACCTCTGAAGGGATTATGGTGGTTGAATCCTCCCAGGACAAACAGGAAACTCGAACTGGAAGCACCCTGAATGAACAGTCCAGAACCCAGGAATTGTGTCCAGAGCAATTCTGTGCACAACTGCATTTAAAAGAAACACGCTAAAAGAATAACTATCACAGTGTGTTGGGCAGAGTGCTTTTCCTCATCAGACAGGCACCCTGCACAAATGCCTCATGGATTAAGTCCCCTTGGCACAGGAACTTGCCATTTGTGGATCCTGTCCCAGCTTATGCCTATGGTAGCCCTTCAGCTGCTTGGCCCCTCCACAGCAGGGGTTCTGCTGCACAGGCAGAAGTACCTCTTTCAGGTTCTGTGGGAACATTACAGCCACAAATTCTGGTGCCTTTAAAGTTTAGAAGCGCCTAAAGTCAGACTCCAACTAAAAGGGGTTTCCAGGTTGACAACTTTAGAA
This sequence comes from Amazona ochrocephala, assembly GCA_039720435.1. Lineage (NCBI taxonomy): Eukaryota > Metazoa > Chordata > Aves > Psittaciformes > Psittacidae > Amazona > Amazona ochrocephala. The sequence continues at coordinate 88,022,921 of CM077879.1, forward strand.
GGAGGGCCACGAGGACGATCAGAGGACTGGAGCACCTCCCGTAAAAAGACAGGCTGAGAAAGTTGGGGCTGTTCAGCCTGGAGAAGAGAAGGCTGCATGGAGACCTCATAGCAGCCTTCCAGTGTTGAAGGAGGCCTATAGGGATGCTGGGGAGGGACTCTTCATGAGGGACTGTAGTGATAGGACAAGGGGTAACGGGTTCAAACTTAAACAGGGGAAGTTTAGATTGGTTATAAGGAAGACGTTCTTTACTGTAAGGGTGGTGAGGCCCTGGAATGGGTTGCCCAGGGAAGCTGTGAATGCTTCATCCCTGGCAGCGTTCAAGGTGGGGTTGGACATAGCCTTGGATGGCATGGTTTAGTGGGAGGTGTCTCTGCCCATGGCAGGGGGGTTGGAACTCGATGATCTTAAGGTCCTTTCCAACCCTAACTATTCTATGATTCTATGATTTAGAAGCCTGAACTCCTACAATATGATTCTTTAACTGGGTCCAAACCCTCAACACCTCTGCAAACCCAGCCCTTAGCAATTAAAATCCCATTGTCAAGTTTTACACTGAAGCACGTACACTATAAAGCACACACTCCACCCTTTTGATCCAGTGGTACCTAAGGAGATGCTTAAAGTTGCAGTTGGGCTATGATGTTCTAAACGAGCTAAGCCTATGGGTACTTGAATGGCTGCATACAATCCTGCATGCTGGCTGTCTCAGCCTTTTCCCCCTAGAGAAGATGCCGGTGTATCTAGGTTCTAATCAGACTACGTTGCCCAGGGCAGCTGGGAGGTCAGCACCTAGCTCCAAGCACTGGATATCAATACATCCAGACTCTGCATTTCCCCTCTCATGCCAAATGCTATATAGTTTTTTTCCTCCAGCAACAGAAGGTGGAATATGAAACATAAGAGATGGGAGAGAAATTGAAAATTGCTAATCTCTAATTTCAGCTTGATAATATGCTTTGGCCTTTGGGGTATTAAAATTATAACACTTTCAGACTATATTAAAAAAAGACATCAACTCTTTGATTGACAACTCGCTTAATAACTTTTTTCTTTTCAGAAGGCATTACATTCAGTTAATCTTTAAATGAAGTCAATTACTGCTTTTATCTTTAAGATCAAATGCTCTCTTAATTATAGGGGGAGAAAAAGACACCATTTCTACGTACTTTCTGTGCTAGTTTGGTATCCAGTGATACAAAACAGCAAGGAAGAATGCCATACCTAATCACCCAAGATGAGGTGATCAAAACCTTTGGGCTACCTTTCCTTCCTACACCAAACCCCATACTTCCAACAGGTTTCTTTAGCAAAAGACTTGAGACATTGTACAGAGCAATCAGTTATGTTTGTATCACAAAGGTTCCCTTCTGATTTCAAGTGACACAGTCAGGCCACACAACCAGACCTCTGTCTGAAACGGTTTTCTTTGCTGTTATAACAACTAACACCTACGATGCCTGCAGCTAAGCGAGAGATTGCCAACCCAAGGAGTCCTCTCCACAGATTTGTGTCTGTTTTCAATACGTGACAGGGCTTTGTAGCAGCCACTTCCACTGGGGCTGCTTGAAGGGTTTTCCTGGAGATTACTTTTTCTTCTGAGAAAGGGCTGATTTGATGAAATTAAGCCACTCTGCAGGACTGTAAATTCACTTGCTGATGGGAAATCACCAAAGCCTTTTGCTCTGAAAGACTCAAAATGCCTTGTCTGGACTTTGATATCACAGCAAGCCAAGTACACAGGAAGAATGAAATCCTTCATCCTATATATAAAATTATATAAAAGCTAAACGTTTTGACTATACTGAAATGAAATATCCCAATATTATAAAAACTCAGTAGTTTGAGTTGACTTCAAACAAAATTCCAGTTTTTCATGCCAGTTCTGGCCCAAATAAAACCCTGCTGATCCCCAGGGAGCTGCTTGGCCTATGTTAGGGCACTCTGAGCACCACCAAGCTGAGAAGGCAGCAAATCACAACTCCTCAATGACAGCTCCAGCCATCAGGCATTTACAGGCTGAGTCCAAGAAGCAACCACACCACTGCACCTTTCCAAGGCAGCCAAATGGAGCTAAACCTTTTTGAATCCTGCTTTCAAGCAGCTCTTGGGCACAGGGAGTTTCTTTGGAGATTTTCCACTGAACACATGCCTTCCCTGGGATTAGTTTCTTGGTGCAATGGAAGAGCAACAAACCCAACCTTACCTCGGGAGTTACACCAGAGGATTCTAACCAGCACAAAGCAAAACCTTAGTTTGTAGCAATCTGCCTTTGCCCTACCCTCTAAAACCTCTAAGCTCCCTCCAAAGATGGGTTGAGGCCACCGCCTCTCCCCAAAGCACCTTGTGAAGCAGAGCCAGCATCCCCTCCCACTCCACAGTGTCGTCAGTCAATGCTGTAGGTGAGGGCATGGGGATCTGCACCCGTATCAATTTGCAATCAGACTCTTCAGCACAGCCCCTCTCCGCAGCACCTTGTTTTACTTTCCAGTAATGGTATCTGACAGGGAACAGGCAGGGCAGCACCTAGGATTAAGGGAGCCTGTATTAGCTGTTCCCTTCCCTGCTGTTTCAGTGGGGTTTGGAGCAGGTGCCTCATCCCACGTTCCTGCAGGCTCCTGCCTGGCCGCCAGTCAGTCTGAGGACAGCTCGGAGCAGCTGTCCGGTCCAATGCGATATTTGAGTGTGAAGCCACATGTCCCCAGGAAGGGCAAACGCCACCATCGCCTTCGGTCTAATCTGGGATAATTCCCTCTTGGAAACATGATCGGGCTTATACACCCCTGGTGTCGAGACCCCGGGTAAACCCAGGTGGGGAAGGCTTCTTTTCTTCCTATCTTAGTTAAGTTATAATGGAGTGGGGAATGTTTTCTTTTCTCCTTCTCGGGAGCCAGGCTGGTAAGAAAACAGATGACAAACGTCCACAAAACATTCCAGAATGTTCTGTTTTCCCAGCACCTCACTTGAAGGAGCTTGAAAGCATCTGAGCACCTGGTGTGGACACTTGTGCCATGTCCTAAGCACAAACGCAGACATGAGAGAGGAAACCAAACCTTTTAGAGCGCGTTTCTCAGCTCACTCGCATGAGGCTCACTTCTCATCTTACCACCTCTATGGATACCATTGGGAATTTTGCAGCTGATGAGAGAGGACAAGAGAAGACAACCAGACCTAAAGTCAAAAATTAACCTCCCTTGAAGCTGCTGGAAGCTGATAGAAAGCAATTTGGTGTATTTGATGTGAAATCATGTTTGTACACACACAACCCTCTTTTAGGAGTTAGATAACTGCTGCACTACAGCCATGGGATGGAGTTAACACTCAAGTATTGAAACATTTGTAATAGATTATGTGTAAAATACCTCCTTTAGTCTAATCACAGGCAACCAATAGCAAATATCTTGGCATATTAAAAAGAGGGTCAAATTAGATGGCCACTGTGGTCTCTTCAGGTTCAAATTCTATTAGAGGATGTGGAAGGGAGAACGTGAGTAGCCATTACAAAGAGAAAAAGAACTTAAAAAGTGAAATAAAACCAGCCAGTGAACCAGGACACCAACATTAAGTGGTAGCCATGTAACTATCATTCTATCTAGGAGACAACCAGCTATGGTGGAAAAGCTACATAATTCATCTAAGGTCAAAAACAAGACTAGTATCAAGCTCTGAATCCATCAAGGCTCTTATAACTGCTCTCTGGTGTTGGGGTTGGGAAGAGAGCGCCGGTTAAGAAGTTAAGGCAGAGAAAAACCCAAGTCCTGTGGTTCCATTTGTGAAATCCAGGACAAGATATCACAAAGGAAGTTTTCAGGACACAGAATCGGGGCTGTGTATTCCAGACATTACATTAGTATGGCAGACTCCACTCAACAGTTGTTATTCCACACTCGGCAGATCCCTCCCGACCAACGTGAGAACAGTTGCTTTCTTATTTCTGAAAACCAGAAACAGCAGAAGGCCAATGCTGCCTTTCACATGAGAAACGTCTGTAGCTGCTAACTTATGTTCTTTGATGGCTGGGGAGGAGCAGTGCGATCACGGAGCTGAGCGCTGTCCCTGAAAATTTCCCAGGTGAGATGTCAATATTTTGAGACCGCTCCATCAGGAAAATAAAAGGCAGGCAGCATTCCTTCTGCACCTCTAAACCTTGACCCCAAAGAAGTGGAAGTCTGTCATTGCAGAACTAAAGAAATGTTGGTTGTAAGGTTTCTAATCCAGCCTCCCTCCTCAAAGCAAACCTAACATCAACAGCAGAGGAAGTCAGCCATGGCCTCATGTATCCAAGCCTAAGGGTCAAACACAGTCAAATCTTCAGAGGTGGACAGTCCACTATTCTCTGAGTGCCTGTTCCAGCCTGCACTATCCAGTGAATTTTTTTCCCCAAATATTCATTCTGACATTTGGAAGAATCATCCTTTGCGTTACTGCTTATTACATCATCTCCCATTACCAAGTGAAGAAGAGCTTGACTCCAACATCCTTAGCACTGCCCTTGAAGTTGTAGACTGCTGTTAGATTGCCCTTCAGTAGCTGCCAGTAGATCACTGGCATATAAACATATGCTGGTAGTACTGACTGGCATCTGAGTCCTGGTTCTCCAGTTCACAATGCTTACAAGCCAGTGAGTAGCAGCATTTCCCTCTGGCATACACGGATGGGCTTTCTTGGCGATAGAGTAACTGTAAAGATCTGCATGTCACTATTGCAAGCAGGATATGGATGGGTTTGGGTCCCAGTGTGCAAGAAGCCACTTTATGCTATCCCAGGAAACCAGACCTTGGGCTAGGGGCTGCAACAGGCTGCCTCCAATACTGGTAGGCTGAAGCTTTTAATCTTCCTGAGTGAGGGGAGATGAAGTCTCTGTATCAAATATCCCTGCAACAGAAACCACTACAATAACCCACAGGGGTTGATTGTGTTTCCTCCTCCTTCTCCAGACCCCCTTCCTAGCGTCCTGATCCATCTACACCTTCCTTCTTTTCATGTGCCAATCTCCCCTCCCCTTGCTTTCTTCCCATATCATACTATTCTTTTACCTGCCCTCTGCACAGTACCTTTCTCACACTGAATCATAGAATAGTTTGGGTTGGAAGGTACCTTCAAAGATCATTCAGTCCAACCCCCCTGCAATGAGCAGGAACAACTTCAACTAGATCATCAAGAGCCTTGCGGCATATATAATGGTTCTGGGGAGCAAGGGAGGAGTTGTGCTGCCCTGTGCAGTAGCCTGAACGATGGCAGTAAAAAAACCGAGCCATCAGGATACCATGAAGTTATTAACATCAACAAAGAGCTAAAAACCAGCAGCGATTTCCAGCCTGGCAACAGTGGTGCTCATTATGCATTCACCGCACAGCAACGTTCACCAACTTTCTTTCAAATGGACCTGTTTAAATGTATAAAATGTGTAGCGGATTAGGTGATTCTTTAACCAGGCTCCCACTGGGACTTCCTTAAGTGGAAACAGCTCTTTAGAGGAACATCCTGAAATTTGTTTTGACTTATCTCCTGAGTTGTCTAGAGATTTAAATCGTCACTCTTAGATGTGGTCTCCTGGCTGTGCCTGCAGCTTAAAATAGCATAGGAAATGGGTTTCTAAAAGGCTGTTAAATAACAGAAATGATGGGGGAGGGAAGGGCAAGAAGTTAATTTTCCTATTCCTTTTCAAATGGGGGGAAATGTTATTGACCTGCTCAAGCTCAAAAGAAATCTCCTCGGAAGTTGAAAGAATGTGTTGTTTGAGCAGATTCCATTACCCAAATTGTCTCCTGTGGGAGACTTGATCACTTACTGTCTTTTCTAAGAGCTGTTCATTTGCCAGTACATGCTTGTGTCACCCCCTTTGAAACTGCAATACAAGAACTAAGACCATCCCAAAAAGCCCAGAAATCCGGGCTTCTGGAGAGCAACAGATAGTAAGGAAATGCAGGGGTTATTTTTTGAAGTATTTTCTTTAAAAAATGGAATGCTCCCCACTAAAAACCCTCATTTTTCATCCTAAAGCCCAAAGATTTCTCTTTCGAAATGTTACTGCACTGGTTCACTAAAGGAAACATTCAGGCATCTCCTGTGCTCTGGGATAATTCTGTGGTCACATGTCATGCCTTAGAAGGCATTTTGGCCCTCAATAAAAGACTGTGATGTGATATAGGAAATATAGTTCAAATGCTACTCGGTCTATAAAGAAGAAAGAGAGTGTGAAGCAGCTGGACTGCACTTCCCATAAAGTACCATGGGAGCCCAAAATGTTCATAAGTGTAGTGGAGGTGCTGGGGTTTCCTACCAGACCTAACTACTGCTAATGACCAGAATAATCAGCAAGAACCAAGGTGGCAAGATAGACCTGAATAAGTGTAATTCAGGTAAAGTCTTGGTCATTTCCCCATCTGTAACTTCAGGTTGGCCATCCTGCTTTTTCCTAGCTTCAGTCTGCCTTGCCTCTTTAGACACTGATCCTTCAGGCTGTCTGCCCTGTGCAGGGTGCACACCCGATGGTCTATGGCCCTTGAGATGCCCCTCCATAGACATGAAGAGATACCTGCATGGGACATCAACGTGAAAACCCTTCACCCACTTCAACAAAGCATTTCCCTGGCATCGAATTGGTAGAAATAGAGAGTCTTCATGTGAATTTTGACTTCATGAAATACCTCAGTGAGGAATGGCTTATAGCAGACCAGCTTCAAAGGGTCTTGTCTCACTCAGGACCCTCACAAGCTTGTCCCTGGCATTCAGAATCCCACTGTCCATATTACACCATCTCCCACAGACTCCTTTGAGAGCCACGTCCTTCAGGCAGAGACCACATCTGCCTAAGGGTCAGCATAGGGCCTTGCAAAAGCTGCTGGTTTCAGACTAAAACCTATGGCAAGGATAAATAACACGAAAAAAGGTCTTTAAACCACCTCAGCAATTCAAAGTCTGTTGCCTGTTTTCAAATAGGGTAACAGAACCACATAACATGATTTTCAACTGACATGGTTTTAGCTATCTAAAGCTTCATCTATACTGACAAGTAATTTGGTATAATAGGGCAGACCTGCAGCATCTGCATACCTGGTACTGACACTGGACCGTCTACTCTGTACACATCTTGGAGGGATTTCTCCAAGGTTTAGTCTGGTCCCCCAGAATAAACATCCTGACTGTGCTTGTGGTTCAGAGCCGTTGGAAAAATCAGCCTTTGATTTGGACCACTACACCTCCATTAGGGGATGGAGAGCATCTGGAGCACACCTGGAGACAGCTGGGGATTGGCCTCAAAATTGTGCTCCTCCTCTGAACCAACATACTCATTTATTCACTAGGCAAAAAGCTAGGCACCTAATCCAAAGCAGTTGCCAAGGCATCATTTATAGTCAGTGGAGAAAGACGACTTTCACAGGGTGACATTAAGAAAGCTTTCTAAAAGGGTACTTCAATGCTTCAGTAAAGCTGCCTGGGAGTTTTTTGAAGATTTGATTAGAAAATGCCAATTAATCTGCTTCATCAAAAAAACAACTTTTCCTGGGAAAGCATCTGTTTTGAAGTTGTGTTTTTTTTTGTTGGGTTTGGGGTTTTTTTAAGTTCTAAAAAGAAGAGACAGAAGTTATAAGGAAAAAAAAAAATTCCAGCTTTCTGGGCTTCAATTACTTTGAAATTTAAGCTAATTGGAGTAAAATAAATATTTCAAAAATAAGAAACACTCAAAACCAAAATGAAACATGACCTTTGTGGGGATTTGCATCTTCAGAAGAAAAAGTGCGCTTTCTGAGCTGTCATCTAGACTGCGGGTAAAAAAGAAAGCAAAAGCTCTATTTTTATATTTAACTATACTTAGTAAAATAGTAACAAACCATGGACCCTATTTGATGCCTCTTTGGCATCCTCAAACCCCTCCATGGGAAATATATCAGCCTCTGAACTATATGGAGCTCAGCCCTGCGTGTGTTGAGTGCCCAACGGCTTCTGTTATCTCAGACGGCCATGGGGCCGCCTGCCCTCATCTTGTAACGCGGTGCCTTTGCAGACTCTGATTCCCAGAGTTCCCAACACGTCCCAGCGTATCTCTGCTCCAGTTCAGATGTTCAAACCAAACAGACAAACAAACAGAGAACGGCCCCACCTCATGCCACTGCCTCCCTTTCCCCCCGCCATCCGCACACCCTCCAAACGCTGCTCCATAGAGATAAGCCCCTGGCATTTTCCCTCCCAGCCTCCAATCAGCCATTATCATGAAAAAAGTGCAAAGCATCTACCAGCCGTGCAGCCTAGTGATTTATGTTCAAAGTTAGGATTATCTATTCTGCTCAAATCCCTTCAAACAGGAAACTGGATAAAAGAGAAGCACGCTCCGCAGATAAAAATTGGAATATAGGTTCGTGCAACAGAATGACAGGCAGGTTTTTATCTCCGGGCGCTTCCAACCACCTCATTTTGTCAGGAATTGTTCATTATCCACAGCTAGGGACTCGTGGCGTGACCTTAATGACATTCTTGCATCTTTCCCCCACTGCACTGTGTGCAGGGCATGGTTTGCAGAGCTCCTTAGCAGGGAAGGGATAATAATCCAGCAATAACATAGGAGTTAAAGCATGAACCAAGCCTCCCGGAGCATGACTCCAGGTAGAGGAGCTCCCTCTGGACCATCTCCGCTCCTCAGCTGTGCAGTGATATGCACTTCTGCCCCTTATAATGACCGATTGATCTTGTCATTACTCTGCCTCAGCCCTAATCTCCATGGGTTTGCTCTATTCATTAAGAGGAGTGAAAATAGAGAATCTGTTGAGTCAATGCACAAATACCAACCCGAGCTGGTCAATTTATCAAAAAGAAAAACAAGTTTCCAGTAGTGACTCTTTTTGACTACATCATTGCAGCGTACCAGGACGCAGGACTCAGTAATTTATTACTTCTACCTGACGAATAACCTCTCTATCCTGTAACCATTACGCTTCATCTCTCTTTATTCTGCTTAATTAGACACTATTATTGCTGGCACAGTAATGAGACTTTTGCAAGCAGGATCACAACAGGCTAAGGTAGAATGCTTTCTTAATACAGTAGAAACCTGTCTGACAAGACAGCCATTCATTCTGCCTGCAAAGCAAGGCACAAAGCCACTTTGTTGGGCTTCTAATCGATTGCTACTTTTTCCGCCTCGCTTGGACTACCTAGTTGTATTCACAGGCAACACTAGGTGGTTTAAGAAGTAGCAGAAAGCAAAGGGTGAGCAGTTGACCACTCTGAGTGGAAAAGAGGGATAGGAAGCAAACCCATCCTTTGGGGTGACTGCTGTGATATGGAGGGTCCTGCAGCCTGCGCAACACCATGGCTGATCTCATAGAATCATAGAACCATTGAATAGTTTGGGTTGCAAAGGACCTTAAGATCATCCAGTTCCAGTCCCCTGCCATGGGCAGGGACACCTCACACTAGACCATGTCACCCAAGGCTCTGTCCAACCTGGCCTTGAACACCGCCAGGGATGGGGCATTTATCACTTCTTTGGGCAGCCCGTTCAGTGCCTCACCACCCTTACAGTAAAGAACTTCTTCCTTATGTCTAATCTGAACTTCCCCTGTCTAAGTTTGAACCCATCACCTCTTGTCCTACTGCTACAGTCCCACCACCTGCTCAGAGAGGAGCAGGCAGAAGATATGGGTTAATGCTGGAACACTTGACTGGCTCAGATGGTTTGCAAGTCATGTGAGGTTACATCTTCCTTCCTCCAGACAGTGCTCTCCTAGTTATGACCATAGCAGACATCAAACAGACACAGTAGGGCAGATTCGGTGTCTCCTCCCACCTGAAAACAGTTTGTGACTCTTTTTCCCAGCTATATCTGACAGTCTCATAACAGATATAAGCCTTACCTCTAGTCCTCCTTAGGTACTCCCAACTACAACAGCACTACTCTCATACACCACTTTGGAACTAGAACTTAAAGTCTTCAAAACATAAGGAATCAGGAAAAAAAGCCATTTTCCTCTTATCCTGGATAAGTGAAATAAGTCCTCATCTGTTTATTATGATTTTAATAATATTTTAAATATTAATAGCGTTCATGCTATTCTTTAGCATCTGAGGTCTTCAAGACAAGATTATGTTGAGTGAGGCTGTGAGACTGAGCTTTGAGTGAACTAAGCTGAAAGGACAAGTTCAGGGCAACAAGGTGTTATAAGTTTTGTTGTGCTGCTTTATGCTGGGGAAGAAACAAATCTGGATCCAAAGCAGAGCTGTCTGCAGCTGGGACTGTTTCTCATTTACTCCAGGATGAGGAGCACATCGGGATGAAAGAAAGGGCCACGAAGACCTTTCCTTACCTTTCCTCATTTACTCAGAGGCTTCATCTAAAGATTCACAAAGGGCAAGAGATTAATTGTACCAGCTGCCATCTCTGTTGTGTATAACCACAGGCTTAGGACCTTTCAGCTCTTTCTCTCCAGTCTCTGACATAGCTTTGAGAGACTTACAGTCTGTCAGCCCTCGGCATCCTTAGGTTTTGTTCTCCCTGACCCCCTCTCACTGGCTTCCCCTTCATCCTGGGTCCAGTTCCTACCTTGGATACTTCTTTGTCCATTTTCTCTGAGAACTGATTTTTTCTGCCCCAAAACTCCCACAGGCTGTGTCCAGACACAGCTCACTCTGCTCCTGACCCCTCCAGGACAGTGCCAGTGGGTCCCCTTGGTCCCTGAGCAAGGTGCCCAACGTTGGGCATGGAGACAAGAGCCAGCGCACAGACCCCAGAGTTGGAGAGCGCTCTCTGCCCCACAGTTCATACACACAGACTGTGTCAGCGCAGAGCTGAACACACAAGTCAAGCCCCAGAGCATCCTGAGCTCACTGGCTTGGACTCCCAGGGCTTGAAGGGGAGATGAGATGGTCCAGACCGCCCAGTGGATGAGAGCATGAGGGTGGCAGAGTGGGTCTAACTCAGAGCAGCGCCCCTGTGACCCTCCTTGCATTCCCCAGCAGGACATACTGCATCACATCTTTGGGTCTCTGGAAAGACAACATTGTCCCAAAGGTACCTCCTATCCTAGGAAATTCCTGCTGAGCAGAGCCATGCTCTCTTCAGAGTTCCTGCTGGTCCTCTATCCCTGCTTCTCCCCACAAGGTTGTGGACATGCCCAGCACCAGTTGTACATCCCATAGAGCCTCCTAGGGGAAGAATGCAACCACTCAGCATCAATCCCTGGCTCTGGACATCACAGGACTGACCTGCCTGCCACATGCCTGGGACAGCATGAGAGCAGCATGAGGAACTGCTGCCGGGCTGGCAGGCCTCGATGCAGGTACAGCAGACCCTGGTCATCCCACCTGTGACAAATCATTGTGTCCTGAGGTTGAGGCACAGACAAGTTTTCTTGCTCTTGGGTTAGCCAAACAACTCACAAGAAGTCTGATTTCAGGGCATTAAAATAAATAAATAAATACAGAATGGACAAATCTTAAGCTTTGGAGCTTTTTTCTTGGTCCAAAGCACTGTTGATCCTGAGCGATGCCACAGAGAGGAAAGTATCAGATAAAGGACATCATCTAACCTAATACATGGCTTTATTCTGTTGTTTATTTGAGCTGCAGAGACCTGTCTTGCTCTTTTGCATGAAATTGGGCTTTTGAGCTACATCATAAGGCTGAAGGAATCGTGTTTGTGAGGCTCTCTGGTGTCCTGGGACGTGAAGTGCTCCAGTGGGGCAAAGCATTGCTGAGAGTAGAAACGCAACCATTAAAGTCTTTCCATGCAATGGGCTCAAGTGCTGACTTGAAAGTATTTCCAAAACATGTTTTACATCCGGAGAAGGAAGTGTTCCAGAAATAAGTGGGAGAACATTTCCGTGCAAAGCACCATTTGCAAATGCGCTAGCAAAATAAGGAAGAGTTCTTTGGAGATACAAGATTGGGAACAAAAAATATCCCCCTGATCTTAACTCTACAAAAGCCATTTTCAGTAATGGAAAGGAAAATAAACCCATTTCCCCTCTGAAACATCAAATAGAATTTTACTGTCGTGCTACTCCGCATATTCCATCCCCATCAATCCAATCCCTTTTCCTACAGTGCTTTTCTGGACCTCACTTGTTTATTAGATACTTTTTTCTCCCAGGAAAAAATTATCTATAAATCCCTGAACCTTTATGTTTGCAGTCATAGGGGCACAACATATCCTTGGCAGCCAGGAGCCCGGGAGGCTTTTACAGGTTCTTTGGTCAGAGCTCCTGAAGCATTTTGACTCCATTATAGCTCATCCACATCTTCCCCTTTATTGCACAGTCCCCAGTATATTTAGAAGCAGTTAATCATACATCTGAAAGGACAGAGAAGCATTTTACATTTATTGCCACTCTCAGGTGCTGTATCGTTTTTATCCCTTTGGCTATTACCTGATGCATTTGATCTTTCTGTTTAATGCCCGCTTCCCCCATTAACTTCTTAACTTCCGTAGGCCACTGCGCTTAACATAATAGGGAATAGCTTTGATAAAAGCACACATCAGTCAAATTCCCTTACTTCAAGCTTTCACTTGAAAGGGACACAGCTGAGGTGTCTGCCATAACGTTTAAAGTACGTTCCCTGCCCCATCAATCTCTGTTTGCAATAAGCCTTTGAAAGCCAGTGATCGAGATTGCTTCCCTTAGCAAAAACTTTTCCACCAACTTCCACACTACTTTGTGAGGAGAAGGCAGCCAGCCCGTGGTTAGAGCAGGAAACAGCAAGGCTCTGCTTTCTATTTCCAGCCCTGCCACACAATGTGCTGAACCAGGCCTTTCAGAGCTATATGACTCAATTTCCCCACCCAGAACTGATCGCTATCGTATATCCCTGTGGAATTGTCAGGGGCCGGATTAATTAATAGTTGTAGGATATTATGAGATCCTCGAAAGGCAAACAAAAATAATTACATCTTTCTTCTTGTGGCTAATGCAATATGACTGCACAGTTTCTTCCAAATGTGCTGGTATTTATTTAATTAGAAGGAATAAGACAGGGGGAAACCACTGGGGGATATTTGCTGCTATTAAGAAATCCCAGATGCCGAAACAGAAGCCACCAGGTGAAAGCCCACATGCCGTACATTTCTGGCTAAGTCTGCCCCAGAGAGCTGAGCTCTCACAAAGTACCAGCTGTGGGCCAGGCAGCCCTGCAGCACCAGCACCATCCCTCTGCTCCATTTCCAAACAGGCAGAGCTAATCCTGCAGCCATGGATGGGGGCAGACAGGGTTTCAGGATGGGTGCAGAGAGTAGAAACAGCATCCCAAGAGCATCAGGAATGGGATCATAGTTCAAAAGGCACAACACTCCTCATCACCGTGCTGCCTGTTCACTGGAACCCCAGTTACACCAGCTCAGTTCACAGCAGAAACCACCATCTCCCTGTCATGGAAGAATCTGAGAGATGGGAATGACCACTGAGGCCATCGAATCCTCTGCAGCCAGAGGATGCATATGCTATTACAGGTGATCCAGCTGCAGACATCTTCCTTCTCACCCCCATCTCTCCTGCTCAGAGCCCACTGGTTACATGCTTATTATTTCCCTGCAAAGTGCTATTAATTTTGCTTTAGAAAAGGCCAACCAAGGGATAAAGCACCATTAGTTAATCAATAAGTCTCCAGTATAATGGGGAGAAGTTGAGTCTCCCACATCCCAATGGAACCACATTCCTGTTATTCCTCATGCTCGTATCCTCCAATGCTTTCTTACGAGTTTGCTTTTGCTCCCTTTGCCTTCTTATTTCCTTCTCCTCTTTAAGACATTCCTCTAATATCTTCCCAGCTGCTTGAAGTTTACGGAGGCCTCTCAATATTGTAAAAGCTTTGAGGAGAGGGCTGAGAACTGCTCCATGTGTGCTGCCAGACAACACAAGCAAATGCAAGATATTCATCCAGTCTGGCCATAATATTCCACCTTGAAGAAAATACCATTTCCCCTGTAAAACTGGGGCCTAGGCTCCTACTGCTGCCAGACAATACGGAGAAGAGGCTGTATTAAGTTATTGATATGTATTAAAGACAGGAAAGTTTCAGATCAGTGCTGGTCAGGATTCATTTGGAAGCAACAAAACAGCATGATGGAGATAAATCTGTCCATCATGCAAGTCACCAACAGAATTTATTGAGACTTAATACCCCTGGGTTACACTCAAACTGTTTCACGGAGAGGGTTGTGATTGTCTTTCTGACCTCTTACAAGATGGACTAAGTAATAAATTCTAGTATCATATAAGCTTGCCATATCTAATCCGGGGACAGCTTCCCGCTTCCCCCTTCCCCTGGTGATTCCGCATTGGATCCAAGCCCAATGAACTTCAGTTGGTGACAGGGGGCAGGCAGTACGAGCAACTTGTGTTGACAGCTAATTATTTGCCAGCACACTGATCTTTCAGGGGACAATATCACTTAGAAACATGCTCCTCTTCACCTTATTTGAGTACTTCTGCAGAGCAAAGAGACCAGCAGAGCTGGGGCATATATACTCATCTTTATTAAAAACCCAGAGAAATTGCTACGTTAACAATAAGTGACATAAGTCCCTGACCTTGAGAGTTCTGCTCTTTCTGATGCCAAAATTCCCCTTTAGGAGATGGCACAAGAGGCCCTGAACAAGAAGTACGCGTGGATGGTCAACTGACTCCAGGCTGCAAAGGGGATGACCAAGGTGTACTTGGTGCATGTAGCATCCCAGGTTTCATGGGGTATTAGTATTGTTCATTCACATTAGTTTCATGGGCTATTGGTAGGATCTATTAGGTAGGAATAGTAGGCACTATTGGTAGGAAACATTCATGGACAGGCTAACACCCATGTTCCAGGAGAGGCTTTGTCCATGCTCTGTGAACCACAAGCAGGGTCAAAGATGGGCTTTTACTCCCAGGTGGTTTGCAGCAAGTTACAGCATATAAACAAGGCGAACATCAGGGGAGGGGTAGGGAAACACAATGGTTGCTCAAGGGGTGAGCACAGAAACATGAGCTCTGACCAAAACTTCTCTTCAAAACCTCAGCGTGAAACAAAACCAACCTGCAGAGCAACATCTTGGAGAGAAGAACTTGCTCACATTCAGAACTGTCACTAATATAAAAGAAGCTAATCAGGCTATTTTTCATTGCAAGAATGTCATTTTCCATTTTCCCATGTCATAACCTTTAATGAAAGTGAGAAGAGTGATTTACTGACCCATCTGAAATGACAGCAGTGCTTAGGGAGGCTCTGTACCCCAGCCACAGCCAGCCATTGAGCTCCCTCAGTGCCACTGCAGGTAAAAAAGGGACCCCAGCAGAGCACTTAGAGAACGACATGAAAGAGATGACAGCGTGAAGGCACAAGGGATGCTGCCTGGGAAGGGGCTCAAGAAATCCAGATGTAACGATTTGCAGAGCTTTAGTAAGCACAGAGGGCTCTCTGAAGATGCTGACTTCAGGATGTGGAGGAAGAGAGAAGGATTAAGATTGGCATCACGCCACCTCTTTGTAATTGCTATTTATAAAGTCCTGCACCTGCAGGACGAGGTGATTGATTAACATGCTTCATAAATCTCAGGTAGTTGAACCGCTACGACATGGTTACAATTTGCTTCAATAAGGTTCTAGCCATGAAAAATAAAGCGTGTTTCCAAGGGAACCCAGGAGTTTCCACAAACACCGCTGATGTGGTTCAAGTCTTTTTTTTAATGAAAACTTTGAACAAAATGATACCTGTTCATTTGAAAGGTGTCATTTTGGGTTCGGTCCCCAAATGTGGAAGGACTCCGGCTTTCCATTCCTTCCTTTCTGCCTTCTTTTTTTCTTCCTTAAGTTTTCTTCTCTGTCAAAGGTTCCCCAATATTTTTCCCTTCTTCTCGCATTTTTGCAGGTGGAAAATAAAATTAAAACCAAACAAGAACAAAAAGAGATAATCCTAAGCAAAACTTCAAATAAAGGTGAAACCTGCCTTCCATGGCATATATAAGTAACTTCATTTTAAGTATTTCACTTGAGATAAACAGCATTACCCTAACAGACCCACTTTCCATGCTTTCTGCATTGCGTAACGCAGGATCCCAAACAGAATTGAGAAGATGCGCATGATTGTATCCACCTTAAAAGGGGAGATAAAGTACAGGGCTGTGAAATTATTGCTGAGCAGGGGATTCATCTACATTCAGGTGTGAAAAGGTGCACTTAGAGGGATGACTACTAAAAACAGCATTCCTGGTGATAGACTCTGATATAAACACTGTAATTTCAACATATAAATCCCATCTTTGCTGATGAAAACTCACTGATAAAGCAGAGCATTAAATAACAGCTACCATCTCCAAGTCCACCAAGAGTTTTGACGATAACAAGAATCAGCCCAAATGGAAAGAAAACCCAAGGTAGTCCCCACACACCTCCATGCTCCAGACTTTGTCCAGCAGGACTTTTGGCTGTGCACAAATATATCTAGAGGATTTGAACAGGAAAAAACTGTTCTACCCAAAAAAAATAATCAAAATCCCCGTTTTTTCACCCCTCTGTGAAAGTGTCTCCCTGAAGACAAATACTTTAGTTGCTCGCATTCATGTTTAAGGGTCCCAAAGAAGCTGTAGGGTAATAACAAATAATACATCTTATAAATCAGTATCAGATTAATCCTTGCAGAACACTTTCACCAGTGCAAAACAGCTGCTCGTGCACAGCACCTAAGGAAACACATCACACACCTGGATAGCAGAGGGCCATAGAGCCTGTATCCCCCTGCCCGTCCCCAGCACTAGCCATGAGCAATGGGCGCCTTCAGCAACACCTCTCCCGTCTCCATCACTTTGCCCACTTTGTTGCATATCTCTCAGCACAAAGACACTGTCATCACCACGCAATTGTAGGGATCTATCAGAAAATACCAGTTGCCATATGCCACCTAATATTTCAGAGCAGATGAATGAATGCAGCTTGGCAGAGAACTTCCTAGTTTGATCAAATTGGCCCCATCTGTCTGTCCCTTATGGAAATAACGAAGCCGCCAATGAAAAACTCCCTGTACACTCTATGATTTTCCCCTCTCTTTCCATTTTTATGGGTGCAATTGTGCAGGCAATGCTATTTTTATGTCGCTGTACAAAGGCTTCATGCCCACATCACAGCTTTCACACTTCATTCCTGGTGCCCACATTCTCTCACAGCTCAAGAGAAAGAGATTACAGGGCAGATGATAACTTCAAGCAGTACAAACTAAAAGGGAGTTGTTGGAGGTCAGTTCACCCAATACCCAAAATGGCTGCACCAAGGAAGCAATACCCTGGTTAGCTACCCTGTGCCCTAAGGGAGGTGTCTGCTGCTTCCAGGTACCAATATAGAGAGCAGTTAAGTCTCAAAGCCAGACTGCAGTCATTGCTGCAGCAGAACAATAGGGTGTTCCACGAAAAGACCAGAAGATCAGCTCTTCCATGCTAACATCGGTGCTCAGGCATTGCACAAGCACAGGGAGAGAGGAAAGGCATGGCGAATGCTCTGAAGAAATCAAAATACCATCATCCCCTTGCTTTTGCAGAGGCATTGATTTTATTCCCTGCTCTGAAGTACCTTTTGCTTTTTCCTTCTGTACATAAACTGTCTGAGAATTCGCAGCTGAAATGAAAACGCTCTTCAGGAGTAATTTCTTGGGTTTAATTACCATTTGTGGCCAACTTCATTGGCTTTGCAGGGGTTGCACATTTCAGGCAGACAAAGTTCCTTTTTCCACCATCTGAGGCTGCAACCTTTCCCTGACCTCCTGCTCTGAAGGTTAACATGAGGTTAACACTGGAAAAGCAAATCAAAGCCAAAATGACACCAGTTACCTGTTCCGGTTTGTGTTGCTTTATGGCTCCTGGGACCACATGCCTGACCGCTTGCCATCTCCCCTGGGGGGCTATGAAGTAATAATGTCTCTTTATTTCCTGCCTGGGAGCACACTTCAAGTCGTGCCTTTAAAAACAACCAAATAAATTTCTCTCTTTCAAGCTTTCATTGTGAACAGAGCAAATGAGAAGTGGAGATGATGATAACCTAATCACTGGACTCTTTTAATACATGGAATTTCCTCTGAAGTAACTGGCTTGAATATCTGCCAAACAACAAAGCTCCCAACATTTCTAATACCTAGCCAGCGTATCATGAAAGCAAATATGATGAATTGCTCTGGATTTGGTTCTTGCATGAAATGAAAGCACCAGTTGGTCATTAAACTGAAGGTTCATGTTCCCATCTCATTTGCACTTGTGGAAATACGGTGAAAGTCCTTGGAGATGCTGAGCTTTTGCTTGGAAGAAGTGACACAAAGTTAAAACTAGGAGCAAACTAAGGAAAGAGGAAAATCTGGTGAAGTCCGAGTCTGGCCTGTAATGGGAATATCGCTGGGTGGATGCTATTTCGGGAAAGGTTTAGGGGACGTGCCCAAGGTTACAGAGGGAGTGTGTGGAAAGCAAGGTTTTACTCAGGACCTCCTGAATGCCAACAGTGCCTTTGGCAGCCAGACATCAGCTCAAGTTACGTGTCTAAATGCAGACTCAAGTGCCCTGCTTTGTGCGCATTTGATGATCTGATATATAATCCCAAAAGAGAAATAATAAGAACCATAGGAAGCCGTTTTCCCCGCGCAGCTCCAAGCAGCCAGCCTCTTGATCCATTCCCTTTCATCTCAACCAGAGGAATTTTTCATCTCCCATTTTATGATCCCTTTTCATGACAATAGGTTGGGGCTGGGCAGCAGGGCTGCATGTTACCATTATAATGAGAACAATCAGAGTAGAGCAGTTATTAATCACCCAGTCATACGAGCCATTAAAACAAATTCTTATTAACCACAAGACACGTGTTTTTCCCCTGAACCCCAGAGATAATGCCTGAAAGCAGATGGAAGAACTACACTTGCAAATTAAATTTGATGGGCCCTTTAGAAGTAAATTAAGTCTGACAGGCTTCTCCTCCTTTAATTAAGCTGCTGTGGAACTCTGAGAATGTACTTGTTGCTTGCTACAGGTGTTGCTCAGGGGTTGATCTCTACCTATTTCTTTGCTTCTGGTTGCTTCAAAGACCATGAGCTAAATCCTCAACTGCAACATGACCAGGGAAGCAGGGAAACCCCAGGTGAGCCACTGCAGCTGATCTGGACTATTTGACTTCCAGCCAAATAACTCAGTGTTGCATTGCAGTTATACTGTAGTATTATACTGTGTTGTACAGTCTAATGCCTATAGACTCAATTCTAACATATTTGCTAGCTCCACATCCCACCATATTTCTCCATTAAGTAATTCAGGGTGAGTATTGTGCAGTGGAACACTCTTGCCCCCATTTAGAAGCATCTCCCTGTGCGTATCCCTACAACTACAGCAAAACAACTTTAAGGAATAACAACTTGCCAGTGCGATTAAGCTGCTCTCAGTCAATAGTAACATAAGCACAGCATATGACTGGCTCTGGAAATACCTTGTGCGTGTACATATACCAACATCCTGAGACTGAAGGGACCAGCCCTGCCTTATCCCAGATATAACTGGGGAGCATCAGGACATCAGAACATAAACCTTGTATATGTGTCTAAAATGGCACTGGACACCCATCTTCAGACACCTGAATCAGTCCTAATGCATCTAATATCCATCATTTAGACTCCTCCTGGTCAGTGTAAAGAGTCAGGCACCTGAACGTGGTTCATTCCTACACCACAAACTGCCCTCAGCGTTAGGAGGTGCATTAACCACAAAGTCTACTAGACGCCTAACTTTTGGTAGCTACATTTAGATGAAATGCATTGCTTTGCCTGTGTTATGTTCCCTAGACTAGCCCAGCAGGGGCCCAAAGTAGCCCAAATGCTTTCTATAAAGATTCAAATCAATACTCTCAGACTGATTTCTCTTTTTATGTAGCACTTGCCTCATTTCTGCCAAGCACAACTCAGGAGGAAAGTATATTTCCATATAGAATGGCAAAGTAAAATATTTTTAAGAGTGTAAATTTAGGAGGTAGATTCACTTACATATTAAAGGGGAAATTTAAAGTCAAGACAAGGAGAAGAAAATGCCTCAGGAGCAGCGAGTGATATATCAAAGGATTTCTATGCTACTTTCATATCCTCTTTTCATCCACAACCTTCACTAATCACCACTATTTCCATTACCTAGGAGGCCTTTTCTGCCTTCAGAAAGTAGAACATGAATTGTTCAAGTATTTGGAAGGCTATTTATAGAACATACTACACTTAGGGCAGGCTTAAACACAAGGAATCCACTCCTTTAACCCTAGCAGAGTGTACATACGTGATGTTAACCTAGAGCAATGACATGTTTAATCAGGGGAGTTATTTGAACACATTTGTTCAATATGCCTGGAAGTATTTAAGGTGTGTACACAAGCATTTCTCAAGGGTGCTAAAACATGGCTGGAATGAGCAGTTATTGCAATCTGTTTTCCCTTGCTCCCAGAAGCTATGGAGTATTCCCTCTGAAAACACATACAGCAGCCACACATTATAATCCGGTTGACAACTCTTCCCCTCTGTTTCTCTATAAGAATCACCTTTATTATCTGTATATAGTAGTGTTTCTTCATTGTAATGGCAACTGTGAAGAGGGGTCTAACTCTCACTGTGGCTTATTTTGCATTAACTATCTGTATCCCAGCTAATCCTAATGTACAAGTATTTCTGAGTGCCAGGGGGGAGAAGATGGCCTAAGGTTCCACAGATGAACAGAGGACTTAGGTCTCCAGTAGCCAGTGCCAAATTACACCTGGGTCGGAGCAATGCCAGGCACAGCTACAGGTTGGGCGGGGAGGAGATTGAGAGCAGCCCTGCGGAGAAGGACTTGGGGGTGTGGGTTGATGAAAAAATGAACATGAGCCGGCAGTGTGTGCTTGCAGCCCAGAAGGCCAACCGTATTCTGGGCTGCATCAAAAGGAGTGTGACCAGCAGGTCGAGGGAGGTGCTCCTGCCCCTTTACTCTGCTCTCCTGAGACCTCACTTGGAGTATTGTGTGCAGTTCTGGTGTCCTCAACATAAAAAGGACATGGAACTGTTGGAACAAGTGCAGAGGAGGGCCACGAGGATGATCAGGGGACTGGAGCACCTCTCGTATGAAGATAGGCTGAGAAAATTGGGGCTGTTCAGCCTGGAGAAGAGAAGGCTGCGTGGAGACCTCATAGCAGCCTTCCAGTATCTGAAGGAGGCCTATAGGGATGCTGGGGAGGGACTCTTCATTAGGGACTGTGGTGAGAGGACAAGGGGTAATGGGTTTAAACTTAAACAGGGGAAGTTTAGATTGGATATGAGGAAGAAATTCTTTACTGTAAGGGTGGTGAGGCACTGGCATGGGTTGCCCAAGGAAGTTGTGAATGCTCCATCGCTGGTGGCGTTCAAGGTGGGGTTGGACATAGCCTTGGGTGGCATGGTTTAGTGGGAGGTGTCCCTGCCCATGGCAGGGGGGTTGGAACTCGATGATTTTGAGGTCCTTTCCAACCCTTACTATTCTATGATTCTATGATTCTATGATTTGTGGACACAAAGAGATAACAGATGCATCAGAAGCTACCTGAGCTTTGTAAAAAGCTTTCTCACATACTTTAAGCCTCTAATGCATATATAGTTTGAGACTACCTGGAAGCAGGTGGCATCTCAAACAGCACTCCACAAAATAGCTCACCAAGCTGCTTGTCCAGGCAATCAGTAGCTGGTGTGAGTGCAAGGCAGCCCATAAAGAGAGTGGAAAACCACAGCAGGAATATACCCTGGTGACAAGGTTATGCTCCATGAGTTCCTCTTGTCCTAAAAAGATGCCCTAGCACAAGGAACCATCACATCACTATAAAAAGAGCGCAAATGGCCCCAGATGGATATTGTCATTCTGAGCAGGGACTTCATTTATCACTGAAGCACCATTTTAATATGAAAACAGAAAGGCACTAATCATTCTCCAAGTACTTCATGCTGATTCAACAAGCAGCCTTCATGCCCTGTTTAATGCAGTTCTTGTATTCCCCCTTCTACATTTTGAATAACACCTTTCCAAATCAGAACCCCGGTCAAGCACCAAATAAAATCTGCCTAATCAAAGGGCAAGTAGATTATCATGAGACAGTAAAGATCAAGAGTTTAATTCTCTATCTTTTGTTATTTATGTAAAACAGAGAAGACAACCTAGCACTTGAGATTCCTCCCTCTTACATATTATGGTGCCAAAGCAGAGTATCTATTGGCCTGCTTACTACTATAATGGATGATGAAGAATGTTTCTCATCTATTAACGAGCCTGAATCTCCTCTAGAGTATATAGGAAATGAATGGTATCATTTAAATACAATCAACCATGCAATAGATCCCATAAGACATACTGTCCTATGTAGCTAGATAAACTTCTCCTATCTATTACACTCAACAGTTCCAACACTCCATCCATTGTGCTGATTTTTCACTGGGTTTTGGAATAGCAAAATGTGGCTGTTCTCCATGTTCCTTACATCAAAACCCAGATCTCCAGGTCTGCTCTGCCTTACAGCACATGCTGGTAAGTGGAAACCATGGCAGAATCCAGGCTGCTGTGTTCTAGGACAGAAGAATTTTGCAGTGGATATAGATACAATTTCCCAGAGATCAGTAGCAAGCTCAAAAATTCACTGCACCTCCATATCCCCATCTTAAGCCAAAGCTTGGGGCAGGGAGGGAACCAGCTTTTGAGCTTCAGAAGAATCTCCAACACATGGGTTGTCACTAGTGGTGTTGCTGCAATGTACACAAGGATGATCTCCAAAGCAAAGGCAGCTATGAGAAGTTTGCCCTTGGTGGAACAGGAGCTCGAGGTGAAGCCCAATGGTTTTAAACCTCCAAAAGGCTCAGCTCTTTCTGAAGGGAATGAAAGAATAGATGTGGGACCAATGGTGAGCTGCTCTGGGGGAACAGCCAGGGAACAACAAGGTCCCGAAGCACTGGGCCATCATCAGGTGAGATAGCACTTAAACCTGGGTACCAAAGGCCAGTTTGGACTGAAGGAGCCAAAAGCCCCCGTCTCCACGATGCAGCCCTCACCTTAGCACCAACCATAAGCCATGAGCTGCCCAAAGCAGAAGGTGCTGCCTCCCCAGCCCAGCCATGATTTTGACCCACTGCACAACACTGGGGCCTAAAACTCCCATCAGGAAGCAGCAAGGTGTTCAGCACTGACAAGACAGAGCAGCACAGCAAGTCTGTAGTTTGAAAAACAGTAAGTTTGGGCAGATGACAGATGATGGGTTATGGATAAATTGCATAAGGGATCTCTGTGCTCCGTGAACTGCAGCAATCCCTACATCTCTACCTCCCCCAGTCCTCAGTGGGAGTAAGGAAAATATGAAATTTATGCTATCTTTATGAGATGGAATGACCTTGTCACACACGCAGCTCTGAACAAGCAGCATAATGGCATCTGTTAGAAACAGTCCAGATCCTCTGTAAACTTATCACACATTTGATTTACCATCCACAAGCAAAGGTCTGCAATGAAATGCAAAGCCAAGGTAAACTTGCCCAGGCACAGGTCCTGTTGCCAAGCTAAAACCAAGGCCAGGCTCTGCAAAGGTTTGATTAATAACAGGCGAAGTGCCAAGCAAGCCTAGTGTAAACTGTAACACAAATCAAGGTTTCACACTCAGACTAAGCAGAGCTTGGAGGTTTGGCTTCAATTTCCATGGCCAAAACCTCTCTATCAGGAATGTTTTGAATGCTACCATAAGCTTCTGTGGCCCCAAGGCTGTGCTAGCAGTGATATCTGCTCCCACCTCAGTTGCTTCTGGCTTTCCTTCATCCTCTTTCCCCTCCAGGCTCGCTTGCCCCCAGAGAGCCTCCCATGTTCACATGGCACACACTACTGATATATGTCCAACAGAATAAAAGCTACTATAGGAAAAGCAGCAAACTCTCTTTTCATCAACTGAAGCACTTCCACTGAGGGACTCCCAAAGGCTAGAGGGGAAATGCCAAAAGAGACATCCTATAATGTCACTGCTCACCTGCTTGCCAGAAGGAGCCTGTTTCCGACAAACACTGAGATGCATCTTCTCTGCCATCACTCAAATACATCCTTCCTTATCAAATCCCGGAAAACAAACCCATGACATGACTCATTCACCCAGAAGAAGCCGCTCTACCCCCAGCTCACAGAGAAGCTTCCCTCAGGTCTCGGGGAATCTTTCCTTTGCTCACACAGGAGCAGAAGGCCTCTTGCAGATTTAAGGATGGAAAGGATCACTGCACTCCCACTCTGTCATCCCATCTCCCAACCCTGAGAGCACTGCTTCGCGATTCCTGCACCAGTGTTATTCCCACCATGTAAACAAATGGTATCAAGCTGATGGAATGAGATTAAGAAAGAAATGCACTGCACAGGAATATTTTCCTTCCGATTTCACAGCAGAGGCAGATCAGCCATGGCTGCAGTGCAAGCCCAGCCTTCTCCTGCCTGTTAAAGCAGGCAAAACAACCCCAGGAGCACACGCTGGTTCCTGGTGCTGTGAGCAAGTGTAAATTGGAGGCTTTGGTGGGCAAGGGCTGGGAAAGCTGAGAAGGAGAAAGACAAGAAGTTGGCCACTCATCTTCAAGTCTGCTCCTGAAGCATCTCTCATTTGTACCGTTACCCACAAGGCTGCATTTGGGAGCATTAGAGATCTTTCGTTAACCCATCTTTTCATCTTTGTCTATGGCCTGATTTAAGTTTTCAGCTGGTGTCATCTTCACTGCGCCATTCTTTGTTCAGAAGACAATAATTTGTCATTTGTGTGCAGACAGTTCCTTAACTACTCCTGCATTAGAAATAACGTTTGAAGCAATATTGGTTCTTTTATCTCAGGGGTCCTACAAAGCACAGACCTATTGAATGGCAAGGCATTAAGGCTGCCAAGAAACCCCTATAAGGCAACACATTAAATGTGAGCTCTCTCACTATGGACATGGAAGGCCTGTACAGAACTTGGTTAGGAATAAAACTCTACTTGAAAAAGTTTCATGGACTAAAGCTGCTTTATTATCTGTAGCCTTAATTTTGGAGGCTGGAAAAGAACTGTAATAGCTTTATTGCCAATTCAGGCATATTCACTCATTCTTTTGCATTTTCTTTTGCTCAGCACAGTCATCCATGGAGTCATACACTTCCAGGAGTACAACTGGGATGATCTACTTTTAGCTGCTATATAATAGCATGATAACACCATGAAGCCACATCAAATCTACTCACACTACGTAGTTACTTCCAAGAGTCTCAAAAGACTTGACCAGCAAACACTGGACCTGTGATCTTCATTTCTAGCTTTTCAAGACTTCAAGAAGTCCCAAGGGATTAGACCGCAGTAACATAATTCCAACATTTCAAAGAGCAAAACGAACAACCTGCAGAACTATAGCGCAATTAGCCCTGATTCCAGCAAAGAAGAAGAGCACATTTAAGATTACCAGGGAATTACAGGCTCGCACACAAAGAGTGCAAGTCACTGTAAACCCAGCTTTTTGGGGGAGCTGTCAAATCAAGCTATCCCTTTCCTGACAAGATTGTAGGCTCGCTGGGTAAGCCAACTCTGCTGAGAGCGTGCACTTGGATTTCTCACAGGCATTCAGTTTAGCATCATGTGATGGCTTCATTGCCAAATTTGCATCATAGGCAGGAAGTAGAGCACACGTTACATTAAAGCTGCCCGGTACATTTTAAATGTAGCTGTTTCAGGGAGACATTTGGAATCAAGGGGGCATCACAACCAACAGATTCCCCTGGGGACCTGCTCTTCGGACCAAGTTGTCCCCCTTTTCTGGAGATATAGATGGAAAATATGCATTATTCACAAAGAGAAATTCCTTCTTCCTCATTAGCACATCACTTATCAATGTATTAGCCACAGCTGCTTTTTCCATTGCAGGCACAAGTTTTCCTAGGAGAGCAGGGGCC
The DNA here is from genome assembly GCA_039720435.1 of Amazona ochrocephala. NCBI lineage: Eukaryota > Metazoa > Chordata > Aves > Psittaciformes > Psittacidae > Amazona > Amazona ochrocephala. The sequence continues at coordinate 88,048,803 of CM077879.1, forward strand.
ACTCCCAAGCAACACCCATGACTCCAGGCACACAGGCAGCCCTGTACTATATAGATCTCCCAGTAACAATGCAGATGATCTTCCACCCAGCTGGAATCCCAGTCCTATTTACCCAGGAGGGTAAGTCAGGGTGTTCAGTTGAACCAGTCATCAGTGGAGGTTTTAAACTCCCATCACTGAAATCCTGTAAGAAAAGGCTCTTAATTTTTACACATGCACAGCAACATAAGTGCAAACAGTTGCTCATACAAATGCTACTCTGTAGGCATTGAACATCCTTAGGGGTGCAACAGGACTGGTAGATACTAAGTGCTACCACACACACAGGCATCCAGCTATCGCTGACAGAAGACACTACAGTTGGAGCCCTTGCTAAGGTCACCTTGCCCAGGTATCTCTTCAGTGCATCACAAATTTAACTCCTCAATAAATTTAAGTCCTTAACCCATCAGAGGTTTTCTGGATTACCTGAACCAGCTTTCTGCAAGCAGCACAGCTCTACATCTGTAAACAGGGGACACCACCATCCTCCACAGACCAGATGATGGGCATGTTATAGCACAGCAGGGTGTTAGAGTTAATCTTACTTTGCACTTCAGTGCATGGCATGATCTGCTGTGTCACTGCTGGTCTCTGGAGTTCGCCCTTAGACCACACACAGCATGAAAAGCACACACGGAGAACAACAGCTCAGGATCCATTTACCACTTGCTCAGCTTGGGCTTCTTCCATATTGATGGGACATGCCCTGACCCCATGCTTCTTTTCTCAAGGGAGATGACAAACCACCTCTGAGATGCAGCCCCACTTGCCCTACCTATGGAAAGCAACAGACAGCAAGGGCAATGGAAGTGGAGGAGAGCAAAAGACATGTCTACTGCCATCACACTGCTATTAAGGGTTGGTGCCAAGAGTCAGATAACACTGTATGCTCACTTCTTCCAAATGATCCCAGCACAGGGTGAGGAAAAACCTCCCCTCTGGGGTAAGCCTGCTTGCTGTCCACTCTGTCAAACCCAGGAGAAGATGGATGGCACTTAGAAGCCCCTGATCAGAGAAGGTAGGGGGTCAGAGCACAAAGGCCATGGGTTGCCATCCGAGGACATCAGCTGAACAAAGAGGGAGTGAGCACCAGGACCACACTGGAAACCCCTGTGGGGCTGTAGCCTTCATCCATCAAACAGGGCAGAGCAGGGGCCACGGCAGCATCTGGCAAGACTAACAGGTCCCTGAATATGTGCAAGGCATCACAGCAAAGGGACTTTTCTCAAGTTATGCTCTTGGAGATGTACTGCCTGCCACTACTACTGCCTACTGCCAGAGGAGCAACCTCTAAGCCTTACTGGCTGCTCCAGCTTTTTGGGCAGCCCACATGAATTACACAACTGAAATCCTAGGCAATGCAAAAGAGATTTTGTGGTATAAACACAGACAGCCACAGTCATCCCAGACTTGAGCAGCATTATATATAACCGAGGAGGAATGCAGGCAGCTCTGTCCATGCATGCCTAAGGAATTATTTTAAACATGTTCAGGGGATTTAGAGCCAGCGTTTACAAAATGCTTCAGGCGTGCGGTGAGAAGTGTAACACTTACAATATTGATGAATAACAGGTTATGGCCACGATATTTGCTGGAGGCTTACGAGCACCAGGCCAGTAAAGGTGCAGATCAGACACCTCAGTACAACCTGCAGCAGGAGGAATTGTGAGCGGATGCCATGAGGCGCTGGTGATGGGTCCTGGTGCTTCCCTGTACTCAGCCTCACTACTGCAGTTACTCTCCAGCCACCAGCACTGGGTGAGTTTATTAGCAAGACCCTCTCTTATGTACCCTTCTAGAAACAGCCTAGATATTACTGGGCTCCTTCAGGGTGCACACACACCTAAAGCTAAATCAGAACCAGAATTAGCAGAAAGCTAACAATTTCTATCAGGATTTCCCATACAAACTTCAAATTGGCAGTAGGAGAGCAACCAACCACTGGTATCCCATTGCTCTTTCCCCATTGTCCAGTCGGCTCCATCTCACCCCCTCCATCCCCACGCGAACCTCAATTTCCAGCAGATCTACCAGCAACGCCTATTGCTCTGTGCAGAGCCCTCAGCACAATTCATCAGCCAGTTTGTCACAGCTCTTCCCGGCCATAACATAGTCAACCTGCTGCACAAGGACAGGGCTGTCCTACACCTCCTTCCTCAGCACATAGGAGGAACAGATAAAGCACATGGAACAAAACATCCTACAAATGGTGACAAAGCCCGTAACAGAAGGGGTTCTAATATGCTCCAACTCTTAGCAAAGACCAACCCATAAGACCAGAGTAGAAACATCCCAACACAAAAAGCCCTAAAAGGCACATAATATGAAATTCAGCTCCTCAGCACCAGCAGTTTCCCCTCACAGGTCACTCCTATTGCACCACACTGCTCACCATGACTATGAGGAAGTAGAAGTCTCACCTCTGCAGGAGCATCCACCAGCCTGGGACCAAGCACTTAAGCTGAAGTCTCTCCATAACAGCCTGCTGCTGCCATCCACAGTCTTTCATTCCCAAGGCTGGATCAACTTTGCCAGCATGTAAACTCCTGATGAAATAAAGCATTTCTAATCAATAACCACTTTAGGAGACACTTGGCTTTTCCCCATGATGAAGCCCCGCTGCAAACAGGCAGTGGGGGTGGTTTTTCTTGGCAGCTCATGCTTCAGTTTGTCAGTACAACATGCTAATTTGTAACAGAGAATTACTAAATGAAAAAGCTGCTAGACATTTCTATTATCCCCACCAACACTTCACATATTACAGCTCCCCAGCATCCTTCACGATCATGGCCTGGGTTGCAAATAGCAGCTCTAGTCACTGCATTAGCCTGCCTCCCTTTAATGCAGGGTTTAATCCACACACTTTTGTTTTCTTACAGATTGGTCACAGGAGTATTCCCATCAACAAATAGAAGCTGACACCTCACTTCTGCCCAAATCCAAGCTAAACATTGACTTCGGCTTTAAAGAAAACTTACATTTTGATTGCACACCCCATCACTGGGGCACAATGAACCACAGCTCTCTTCAGCATTAAAGACTAATAAATGGAACTACAATCATAGGAATGGAGGGAACTTAAAGTTGGGGGGGTGGTTCTTACAGTTAGATAAACCTTCTTGCACAGTATTAAGCAGCAAGCTCCAAACTATGCAACTTTATACCACATCTCCCTGTAAGAAGCACTTAACCAGCCAGGCGCCAACTTAACGGGAAGTAGTACCTGGAGACAATAGCGCCATCTCCAAACTCCCCCAGCACTCATGCAAGCGGGGGGGGGGGGGGGGGGGGGGGGCGGCTTCAGAATAAGATAACCAGCCAGAAAACCCCTTTAGAAAAGGCTGCTCGCGGATTTCCACCCCTTGCAAGCAGCCCCCTACCACATGCACCCCATTTCCACCGCCTCGCGATGCTCAGCGCGCTGCGTGAGCCAGCACAAACCTTCCCACCGCTCCCTGCACGGCTCCCATCGCACATGTGCTTCCACGTTGTCCCCCTTCAGCCCCCCCGCAGGTGGAGCCAGCGGCCGCGCTGCCTCCCTTAAAGGGTCTGCGGCCCTTGGATCTGGCGCTGATAAGAGATGGTTCATCCTGGGACAAGCAGGTGTCAATAGCAGAAGCATCCAAACGTATTCTGCTTGGTTCCCTTAGGAATGTGGGGATTCAGTGCTGCTTTATTGGGACAGACAGTGTCACAGAGCTGTTTCCCATGCAGGATGCATTTTGCATTCCTGTTTTCTCTTACTTTGATACCTAAATATTTAGCGTTCTACACACAGCTTTGAGTGGCTTTCTACCTGTCAAAGCAAAGGATGATTTCATTTTTATGTATCTATTCTGGCTTTTTTAACCCTAGAACCTTCCAGCTGAGTCCACAGTGTGGTCAACACATTACCCCCTCCTTTGAGACAGGGGTGCTGGAACCTATCTCTTCTCCATAGGAGATTGCTCTCATCTGCTGGGGAAGCAGGCCTAACATGAGAATAGGCTTCAGCTGCATGGTAGAGAATCAAAGCCTGGATAGAGAGAAACCCCAGGGATTCCTATCCACAGGTTCATTTTAGGCCATCTGTAGCCCTTAATGATGTTCCCTGGAGGAGTCCATGCACATAGCAAAACGCAGGAGGGAAATGGCACAATCAGCATCTCCCTTCTGTACAAAGAGAAGCAGCCAGTGCATTTCAACAGTGCTGTTTTCCCCTTCATTATGAAGCAGGAATTGTAAAGAGCAGGGCTGGTGCTCTTGACCCCAGTGGGTCTGCTTTGCAGGGCTTTTTCAAGCTCCACACTCCCTGATTCCCGCACAGCAGAGCAGCATTACAGTCAAAATGAAGTAATCTTTTGATAAAGTGCAGTCATTTATTTGAGAAGCATAGTCTCACCATTAAAATGCAAATGAAATGAGTGCTAATATATTAACTTGGGCTGGGAGTTGAAATGGCTTCTGACAAGTGTGCTTTAATGTGGAATATGGTGAAGTGATAACAGTGGGTGTGCAAGAGAATGTAATGTTCAGATGTACATGTTTGTTTATTGAAGATATTAATGGAGGGCAGTGCTTAAAGTGTATTATTATTTCCTTATCTTTTCTTTCTTTTGTCCCTCCTTGGTTCAAGTCTGCTGCTGAGAGGTCTCTCCCAAAGGGAGTTTGATCAAAAGTCATCTTTGATGAATGATCCGAGCCCATGCAACAGCTGAAATGTATTTAACAATCTCCTTTGAAGAGGAGCAGAAGGTCCCCCTCAATGGTATCCCATGTGCTGCAGTTGCATGAGAGCTGATTCAGAAAAAAATGGAAACCCTTGAGCTCTTCCATTCATTTCCCAGGGATATTCCTTGGGAGCACAGCCAGGATCAAGGTGGCTTTGGGCCTTCTCTCTAGAGAGAAACCTATGCTGGGATGTAGGGACAACACCAGGGGATTGGATGGAGCAAAGCAGCCTTATTGCCGACATTAATGAGAATAACCTTCTGCACAGAGATGTGACACCTCTGACACAGGCCAGAGCAGCTCAGGCTTTCAGTGCTGTGAGGTAGATACCCCTGGGTGGACTGATGTAGCGTGGCTGCAAGACATGGGCTGGGTAATAGCCTGTAACAGCTCCCCATTTCTAAAACTAAATGAGAACTGAACAAGATGCTGTATCATAGCCACATGCTAAAACATTGACCTCCCAGCAGGTCTTCCTTTCTGCACCCACTGCTGCTCTTTTGCATGTCTACGGCCTCAGAATTATCCCTAGTATGAGCATACCCTTTCATACTGACTGAAGTCCTCAGACAGGATATATTCCTTAAATTACCCTTTTCCAGATTGGGTGCCTTTACATTTTGCAGTAGTTCCTTGGCTTTTTCTCTGTGCCACAGACCTTCTGCACGTGTGTAACCATCTAACTTCAGGCTTTTGAGTAAGCACTGGAAGAGACAGCTGTGAGAAAACACTGATGCTGCAGAGTTACAGCACCAGGGCTTCAAGACACTCAGTCTGGAGGATGCTTCTTGTTCTATCTCTGTAAAAGGTAGAAAGCCTACATCCAGGGAGGGCTCTGGTCAGTGCTAGAACATCAGTCTCACTGAGATCATATCAAACACCAGGACCTCCTGTATTTCATCTAAACAAAACTGATTTTTATCAACCTGGACCTCATCATGGCACAAAATCAAGAGCTGGAGTTGTACTGAACTGCCAATGCCTTGTGCCATTTCCTTCCTCTTTCTTGCACAAAGGAAACCAGGGATGTTTCTGGAGCACTGGTTTTGTTCGCTAGGTGCTATTCACACCCAACAGAAGTCATGTTTCCACCGCAGCTGGGCTGTCAAAGCCGAAGAGTCCAACCTGCTGCATTATGTAGCCTGCCTTTGTATGACACCATTTATTGAGCACCACATCACATCCTCAGCACTTCAGTGCCAGGGGCGTACATGGATAAGCTCTAAAGGGTCTGGAGCAGGCAGATGGGGAAGGCAATGGTGTCAGTGGGTTTGCACCCTGTACAGAAACAGCCTAAAACCCCAGAGGCTAAAGCATACTTGCCTGTAGCATTTCAGGGCCCATGATCACAAGAAGGGCAGGGATTTGGGCCCCATGTTGCCTTTCAAGGGTACCAGGGATGACCTAAAGCTTTTCCTTTCCCCAACAGCTCTTTACACGCATGGCCACGTGGCTTTTCCATTCCCCTCTTCTCATTGCTCCACCTAGCACTTTGCAAAGGTGCACAAGCAGGGCTCACACAAAGCAACACTCCCTTTCCATCCTTCCTCTCTATATGAGCTTTGGGTAGAGAGGTGCAAATTTTGCCTTTGACCCTATTATGAAGGCAGGCACTTGCTAGCATCTGAAATAACTGCTTGACACTTTGAAATGAAATCCTCTTGCTATTGCCACCCCCTTTCCTATCTACTATGTTTATGCCCGTACTGGTTTGTTATTGTAGGGTTGCTCATAAGTGCTCTGGCTTTGTCTCCATTACACAAAATGTTTTTTTCCCCATCAAAATAGCTAATTAAAGTTCATTCTCTCATTGTGAGATCATTGTCTAGACAAAGAATTATAGATTTTGCCTAGATATACCTAGTCAAGATAAAGCCAGCCAGTCACATCTAGGTAACACAATCTTATCACTGTTTGCAATGTACACCAAGGTAAATATCTCCAGTTAATTATCTCAGCGTAAAAACACCTCCTTTTTGCACTGAAGACATAACATGGGATATACATGCTTGATCTGCCTGGATTTGGTTGTTATTATAAAGTTGTCACCCACTTCACCTACATTCTGTTGTTACTTTACTGCTGTGAGCCAGGACAAGGCTGCCAAGGGTTATTTGCAGTTGCAGAGAGAAATGCAAACCTATTCCAGCAGCACTGGGGACTGTTCTGTTCATTTCCACAAGCATTCACAGGAAGGAAACATTTTTGCAGGGACATTTTGGGAGATGAGAGATGCACCAGGAGTGCTCATATATTCGTAAGTTGTTCTGGATGTGAACGGCGCAGAGCAATTAAAGCTGCTGTTAAGTTAGAAGTCTGAGCAGGGAGGGAAAGCCACAAGAAAAGGCAGCTCCCAGTTCCCCCATCCGTAAGTAAGCACCTTGTTAGTCAAGCTCTGGATGTGCCTTCCACGCTGCAACCCCAGCTACAGAAACACCGCCGCTTACCCAGCCTGGGGCAGGCTGCAGTAGCTCTGCAATCAGAGCTGAACCTGTTCCTCCCACAGATCAACCCTGGCATTTCCCAACACATGGTGCAATACTGGGATTAAGATTTCATTTGGTTTGTGTGTTGTATTTACATGCCTTTGAGCAGTGTCTGCTGGACAGACATTGCATGTTCTCAGGACAGATGTATTTGATGTTGCAAAGTGCAAATACCTTTGGCAAGATGACCAACATTCTTATGATGCAAACTGTGTCTTAGTTCAGGAAGGGGGTTCTGAATTCCTTTGCACTCATCAGTCTGCACTGAAGCCCTTGATGTTGCCTGTCCCATACAGGGAGTGAAGGAGCTTTGAACTCTAAGACCTTTGCCACTGATCAACATGATCCCAGGCACATCATTTAACTGCTTGCTGACTCAGATTCACAAATGCAGACATCAATTATATGGAGACACAGCTCTCTGGAGTGTTCCAAGGCATCTTTTCAGTGAAGCACTTTATCATCTTTGGACTAAAAGTGCTACAAGCTATTAATGTATTTGTTATGATTACACTGGGTAGTAAACATCCCACAGTTGCAGGTTAGTGCATCCCCATACACCAGCTGGTTACTGCAATTACATTAATTTCTGCCTGCTTTTGGTTTTGAAGCCATGCATCACACCTGATCCGTGATAAAATTAATCCTCTCTCATTTTCTCAAAGCCCCCACATATCCTTGCACAGCCAGAAAAACATCTCCATGAAGCTTCAATTAGCATGGGCATTGCAAGGTGCAGCAAGCAGAGAAAGCCTGGAAAAGCAGGATAGAGAAGATCAGATCATCACAGGGCAATTCACACTGCAGCAGTCAGCCCTTTAGAAATGCTAAGGAGTTAAAACTCCTTGCTCTATTTAATCTCCGGCCAGAAATACCTAGAGATCATGTCAGCATTTTCTCTGGGAAGCACATACTGCTTTCCCTGTGCCACCCTGGAGGACGGCATCTTGCTCTCCGACTGGGCTTTGCCACCAGATGACTTTGTTTTGTGTGTGCTCCAGGGCCCATTACCAGTTGGGACCATTACCAGTGACTGCACTGGTGTGTCCTGTTCCACAGTGCTGTGTCTGTATCAAAGGGGCACTGCCCGTAACATCCCACATGCTGTGCCATTAGGTGCTGTGAGCAATTGAAAGGCTGTGCTATATGGCATTCCCATGCATAGGCACAGAGCTTTCTGAGACCCAATAGAGCCCATCTCTTTCCTCAGGAAAACACTAAGTGAACATTTCTGAAAGGACACTGCCTGTGTGGGAAGCAGCAAAAGGCAGAGAGCAAAGAAAATAGCACAAGTGTGCATTTCCCCATGGAAAATTGTGATTTTGCAAACAGGACATTTTCCTTTAGGGTAATTATTCCAGTGGAAGAATCTGCAGCCAGCTCTAGTACTTACCACAGTCCTGGCACTTAATGATACGGCTTATGGCAGCAATCTCTTGTAGCACCGTGGCATGCCATCGGAGGGGATTTTTATTGCAGTTTGTTGTAGCATGAATTGCAAAGGAACAATATAATGTACTTTGAGCTAGTGCCCATTGCAGAAAATGAGATCCCCCATTTGGGATCAAGGTACAATGATATAAAACCAGAATCACTCACATTTTGCAGAAGCATAAAGCTCCAGCAAGGCAGCGGAGATTTCTCCTGCTGTAATACGGACTTACCCTGCTTGAATGAAGCTTTGCTATGCATTTCACAGAAGCAGCTTTTCCTACCTTCCCCACCTGTTAGAAAACATTCCTTTTGGGCTTCTCTAAATGAAAACTATACATGTGCAATATATCCAATATATACAAATAACCCTGCTTAACATTGACTTGGCATTGAAATGCAAGCAGAGCTCCCATTGGCTTACAAGCAGCGCTGACTTTTCATGTGCTGCCTCTGGTCACGTTTAGCCACTGGAGCCAAAACAGCCTGAAAACCCTGTGGGAATTTGTTGCCCCCCTTTGCCACTCCTTCCTCCTCCACTGCTCCTGGCTGGAGGCATTTTGATGGAGCAGGAGTGGGACTGACAGCCCTGCGCAGTTGTTCCAGCCGCTGGAACACACTCAGTAACCTTAGAAATGGGAGAACACAAACCTGGGAGTCCCACAGAGCTGGTTTTAAGGTTCCCATTCATCCCCAAGCATAAACCTCACAGAACACGCTTTAAAAAGCCCCCTTCCTACTCCCCCATCTGTCCAAATGGAGCCCGTTAGGGGCTGGATGCTGCAGGGTGCTCAGCACGGCCAAGCACCAGGCTCCTCGCCACAGCTCTGCGAGGTGCTTAGCCATTACGGATAACGTGCTGAGCCCCCCCAGGATCAGGCCCTGCCAGAAGAGGGGGGCTAGTGTAGTAACACTAGCAACAGGGAGACAAAAGTCAATTGTTCACCAACAATTCAGAGGGAGGGAGCCCTGAAGTCCCTCCAAGCCACTTGATTTATGGCTTGCAATAATATGTGTTGGAGCACCACAACCCAGAGTGCTGTGCGGCATGACCTGTAAAAATAAGTCTATTAACCCTAATCAATCTCCCATTATCCACCCTCGTCTGCAATTTAGCCAGCAAAGGAGTCACCAAGGCCTCTCAACTCGGTCTGAACTAATCCCATTGTCTTTCCTAATCAGGGGCTATGAAAGAGGAGCAGCGTCTTCGCAGGGCAAAATTATCACTTGGTGTTTAAGGAAAAGAGAAGAATTGGAGTGGGACATGGGATGAAGGCTCTTCTCTTTCATCTTTTAATGGGAAAACGGAGAACTGTTTTCAATTGCCAGGGATAACCAGGGCTTTGCTAGGGATGCAGGCTGGTGGGTTTCAGTTCCCAGGGTCTGCAGGGTGTGATGGGCACAGCAGTAGATAAACTGCTGTGACAAAACTTCCTGTTGCAATTAGTAAAAGCATACATTCACATTAAGTGCTTTATTAAGGAACCTAATTATGAAGTTCATCAGGGATGGGATGTGCTTGGCTCAGCACTGCGGCTGAGCCCTCCCCATGTGAAAGGGGAGAGCTGCTCCAGCCTTTGAGGGACAAAGGGATCTGGCATGTTGCTTGCATGGAGTAATGGCAATGGATTCAGCAGAAAACGTCCCTTGAATCCAGACCAGGAAAACCAGGAATACAAAGCCTCTTTCTGACTGAGGTCTTTTCTTTCCTTCCCAACCCTTCCCCCCTAGCCTTTAAAGTAAAATTGGAGGTACTATCAAAATGGCAATGCCCAGAACCGCAGTAAATCAGGAAACCTCCATGTCCCCCTGTCAGTCTCTCCTACAGCAGGGTAACACTCGGCAATCAAAACATGCTCCATGGTCAAACATCCGCTAACTTCCTCCAGCAAGTTAATTCTCTTTTGCTCTTTTACGTTAATTACAAAGGAGAAGACGAAGTAGGGACATTATCTTGCTAGAAATGAAAACAAGCCAAGTAAAATTTCCCCCTTTCAGCATGAATTAGAGCAGAAGCAAACACACCACAGGGCTGCACGAGATCTCTCAGGATTCATTATTATATTCTCCAGCAATTCAGCATTTTCCTATAAAATTAAGCTCTCCAAACCCTCTCTCATGTGCCCACAAGCCTGTTGCCACCTTGCAGAGTCCCCACACGGCTGGAGGAGACCTCCCATGACTTCAGGGGGGTTTTCTTTCCAAAGCACATAAAAAGCTTCAAGTGGCCTCAGAGCAGGGGGGGGAACTTCCCAAATACCATCACTGTAAGCCAAAGGCATCTCCATCAAACTGAACAGCTGGAGTCAAGGCAGAAACTGAGGATGCCCAAAGGGGCTGGAAATGCCCTCCAGCCCCAATGACCATGGCAACAGCCTTGAGCCTGCATTGCCCCAACCTCAGCTCTGAGACAGGAGCAGGCTCCCTCCAAAGCCAGGATGAAACGATGCCCAACCTGAGCACCCCTCTCAGTCCAAGATGGCGATGGATGGGCTTCATCATGGCTTTGGACAAGCATGAGTTATTGGATAGTGCAAGAGAGGGAAACCCCATCCTCACAGAAATACCCATGTACAGCAGACAGTTTGAAGTTTTCCATACGGAAAGATGGGCAGACGTAGCAATATTTGGTAATGCCTTTTCTCTCCTCAAAAGAAACAAGCTTGAAGCAAGTCATCTGGACTTCATGAGGCCCATGTCAACACACAATCATCTCTGGCTAGGTCTGTGCATTTAGTGACAGACCCTCAGGCAACCAGTCGTAGTGAGAAATTGAACCTATTACTGTGGGGACAGGGGCTCTCCTGGAGTGACATATACTCCAGCACCCTTCTCACAGCCCCACGTGTACTTCATACACATGCTTTGCTCTATATAGGCGGGGAGGGATGGATAGTTATATCTGTGCCTACACAATGCTCTCAGCATATGCCTCAGAGAGGAAAGCAGTGACACCCTGTTTAGAAGGAGCATTGAAGGCACTGTGCAGTATGGATCGGGTAAGGTATTAGATTTATTCACTGAATTAAGACCCTGACCTGTTATTTACAGGCCATTGCTGGAGACAGAGTTGTAACTCATGGCCTGCCATGGGAAATTCTCTACACCGAGGCCTTGAGGAGAAAGCCTTCATTTCTTTATGGTGTCTGTTGGGGAGGGAAATGAATGCTAAGAAGGCAGTGATAATTTGCTGCTTTATAGGCCTGAATTATCACCCTGTCAGCACTGAAACGAAAACCCTGAGCCATGAACAAATATACCTTTGCACCTGAAGCTGGCAGGATTGGCTATCGTGAGCTCACATCACTTCACATCAGCTCTGTTGTTCCAGTAATTAATCCTGAAGGCTCCTGGATTTCACCTTGTCCTTTCGTTTGCTGGGCATGCCTTAATTTGGCACTCCCGTATTCCACACTACTTCTCCAGGCTCATAAATCACACGCGAACCCTTCCTGAAACAAGAAAGGGGATCTGTTCTCTTCTCGATGCACACGCACAACTTCCCAGAGAGTTAATGCGAGTTTGGCACGTGCATGGGAGAGGTGGCTGAACCCCATGGACCAAAAAGTCATTGACATGGAGAAGTAATTGCAAGAGAAACAGCTGTTTGAAAAGCAGGAATACTGTGGCTTTGGATCAAATACATGACGCTGCTCTATCAAATAGTTCTATTTGTCACTATCTGTGCTGTGTTTGCTGGAAGGTAGAATTCTTACATGGGCTCTGCCCTTCCTTGCTCCATCCCTTACTGTCCCTTTCCCCCCCTGCATTTGTTGGTACAGGGAAAGGTATGGATTTTTCTTTAATTGCCCCCAGATGTTGAAGAAAGGTCTTTTGTCTTGTAACAACACCAGGTTCAAAGGGATGTGGGATGAGAGATGGGGTGGTAAAGGCCTCCCGTTGGTGGGGAGGTGGTTGTGGGCCCCAGTCTGAGTAGTCCCCACTGATGGGCTTGAGCATTGCATGAGGACTTGTGGTCTCGTTCTCTGGATTCCCAGCCTGAAAAGGTCTGGATTTATCCTAGGGACAAAGGACATCCCTCTTTCCTCCAGAAAAAGCTACAGCTTTCTGTTCTTTCATCTGAAACACATTCAGCTCCTGGGCAAGAGCTTCTTCAGCATGGTCTCTAGGCTGCCTCCAACCTGGAGGGCAAACGGGGACAAACTGAGCTCAATTTTAGTGGGAGGCTGAGCTGCCAGTTAATTTAACACAGTTGAAGCACCTATGCACATGCTCTCAACACCCTCCCAATTATGTACAGTTACAGAGCTACAAAGAAGAGCAATGAATTCTCCCCTCCTGTCAAGAAGCACTGTATAATTAAATAACAACATGCTCCCACACGGCTCGGGGACCATGCTGGCTGAGGACAAGGCACCCTTACACCAGCATCCATTTACCATTCCCTATGTCCAGCTATAAGCCCAGCTGCCTGCCAGCATATGGGATTTTCCAGCTGCCTGTGTTGGCCTGACATTGCTCCCACAGCAGGTAAATACTCAGGTCAGTGCTGTGTACTTTGGCCAATCACACCTTCAACAGCAAAGAGACTTCTGACTCAAACAGGGAGAGGATACAGCCCAGGATTGTTGCTCTGCTTGTTTTGCAGGGCAGGAGGAGCTGGGATGTATTGCTATCACTTTGCTGTTCTTCAAAGCCAACGGCTCTGACAGAGCAATCTGGAGCTGATCAAGCACTTTCTTATGACTCGGGTTGCACCTTTTTCCCCATCCCCAAAATGCTCATTCATTAAGATTACAAATTTTGCTAAGCTGGGACACTTGCAACAACCCTGGCAGCAGTGCAGAGAAGGAATGCTCTGATATTTTTAGGTTGCTTCACTGAACTTAGACATTTCTACACCAAACACCTATTATACAAATACGGCCTTAAAAAGTTTCCTTAGATGAGTTACTTTTCACGTTTCAGGATCTGAATTGTATGTGCCCATTTGGAATGGAAACCTTTTTCACACTCCTGGAAATCCCAGGGTGGGGGGGGAAAGAAAAGCCATCTCTCACCTAACCCTAACAGCAACAAGGAGGGACTTCAAAACGACCATGGAATTGGTGGAATGGCTACCCACTGCTGCGGGATCGGGGAACAATTGCGCTTCATTCATCAATATTTGCAGAACACTCTGGTGTCCCTGGATTCATGCAGCTCTAGATGGGTCATGGGTAATTATTTGTATCAAAAGAACCAGTGGGACAGTGTTGTTCAACTCTGAAGTCATTGAAAGTTGTCAGTGAGTTTGCCTTCCAGGGTGGTAGAGAGGGAGTGTGAAAGCCGATTAAACAGCTTGGGTTCTCCCTTGAGGAATTTCCATCATTCCCATTTAGCTTTTATGTGTTCTTTAGGAAGCTTGATGATAAATCAGAACCGGGCTGCCTTCAAACACATTTTCAGACAGCCAAGAGGACAAAACTCAGTAATCTATTTGTGTGACTGGTAACCATGATATCATTTGCTATGTACAATCCCTTTCTCCATACTGTACCTCTAAAAGAGTCTTGCTTTAAAATGATTACTGTACAGAATGGGCATTTCATAGGCAAAACCCCCCATCTACATAAACAGGCATTGCCCAGAAGCAACCCCTTATATCAGAGCTAATCCACCTTCTGCTCTATCCCTATGGATAACCAAAGAGCCATAAAACACAGGTGTATATTTAATGCTAAAGCAAAAATTCACAGCACAAGATTATATTACCCCTTTCTGCAGTTTTTAGCCTCACTCACTGATTACTGCATTGGCTGGACATAGTGCACAGAGGCAGGCTTCGCTATTCAGGGAGGCATCTCATTTAACATCTCAGCCCCTCTGCAGTCGCTGGTAAATTCTCTAAGCGTTTCAGCAGGAATAGTATTTCCCATTATCCTTATTTCAATGCAAAAGTAGTCACATGGCTTTCATAGCTGCATCTGCAAGGAAAACCCAGCTGGGTCTTAGAGGCAAGAAACAAGCTGGATGAAAGCGTGCCACTCTCCACCATCACTTTTCTGCCAATCACTTTTTAACCAGCAGATCAAACCGTATCAACAGAATAAATGATTCCTATGTGTCCCAGCAGAAACTCGAGGGAAAAAGCAGTTTCTGCTCCCTAAGATGGTCAAGGTCTGACTACCCTTCATATACATGTCCCATCCATCATCTCTCCTTGCCCAGCACAACATTCACATTCTCTATCTGATCACCTTTCATGCCGAAAGGAATAAAGTAGCATCCAGGAGAAGGAAATGATGATTGGAGGGGGTTACCCAGACAGCAAATACTGCACACATCCATCACAAAGACACGAATAACTCCAGCACTCCATATCACAGGGACTCCAGGGAGTTTTGGGGTTGTTTTGCCAAGAAGCAGTGGCTGGCTGCAGAGCTGTGGCACCCACAAACCACCCAAGCACACAGCAAACTGCCCCCTTTCAGGTGTCAACAGAGACCTGATCCTCTGACCTAAATCTGAGCCATGGCTTCTCTATCCTTGCTGTGGGATGCTTGAACACTGATGCATCTGTAATGTGGCAGCACTGATCAGACCTTAAACTTGTACTGAAGGATTGTGAAAGCATTCTGCAGTGACAATCTGCTTTTCACACAACATCAGAATGGAGAAACCAAGGCACAGCTACAACACAGGCTTCCAAAGCGCCTCACTGTGTGCAACCCAGATGACCCCACTCCACCCTGCGCTCCTTCAAATCTCTAGGCAAGTCCTTTCTCCAAGGTTGCCCTTGAAATGCAGTTTGCTCTGTGCTAGTGAAACTGTTCCCATTGAGTGGGAGATCGACTGCAAAACGGCCTGGGTTCAGGGTGACAGCATTGCTGCAACAGAAGAATTCATCTCACAGATACTTTTCCCTGTCAGAGCAAATGTAATTATGTGTGTGATATAAAGGAACAGCTCCCCACGTGGAGAACCCAGTTAAACCTGACTCATCCTCAAGAACAAGTTTCCCTTTGAAGTTTCTGTATTCTCATAAAGTCTAAGTCTCTGCTGGATTTCTCCTACTACAAGACACATTGCCAGTGTCTCTCTTCTGTCTACCTGCTTATTCTCACACAACAAACTCTCCATCTCTGGGCCTCCCACCTGCCTGACATATGTTAAAAGGGAGATTACCATGGCCAATGGTTTCCCAGAATCCTGGGGGAAAGGGTAATGCTTTCTGACTGAAATCCCTGGGGTCCTACAGAACCATAGAATCATCCAGGTTGGAAATGACCTTTAAGAATCATCCAGTCCAACTATTTTCCAGCACAGCCAAGACCACCACCACCACTGACCCATGGCACTGAGGGCCTCGTCTCCATGGTGTGTGAACACTGCAGGGACGGTGACTCCAGCACTGCCCTGGGCAGTTCCAATGCCTGAGCACCCTCTGGGGAAGGAATTGTTCCTCAGCTCCATCTAAACCTGCCCTGGTGCAGCTCAAGGCCATTTCCTCTTGTCCCATCCCTTGTTCCTTGGAGCAGAGCCCAGCCCCTTCCTGGCTCCATCCTCCTCTCAGGCAGCTGTAGGGAGCGATCAGGTCCCCCTGAGCCTTCTCTTCTCCACACTGAACCCTCCAGGTCCCTCAGCTGTTCCCCATCACACTGTGCTCCAGGCCCTCCACCAGCTCTATTGCCCTTCTCTGGACCCACACCAGCACTGCCCTGGTCCTGCTGCCACACTATTGCTGATACAGGCCAGGATGCCCTTGGCCTTCTTGGCTGCCTGGGCACACACGGGCTCATGATTCAGCCCCATCAGTCAGCACTCCCAGGTCCTTTTCCATGAGCAGTTTTCCAGCCACTCTTCCTTAAGCTTGGAGCGCTGATGGTTGCACAAGGATTGCCAGCACCGAGTTCATTCAGCTGGTCCGCACACAACAGACACCATTTTCCATTGATGAATACATTGATTTTAAGGATAGAAAAAGCGGAAAAAACTTCCCCACCAAATATCTGATGGGTGTTATTTTTCTATTAAATAAAGATTAGTTTTAGGGATGGACCCACTGTGCAGCTTTACCACATCCACATCCTTTGGGATGTAGGGACTCAGTGAAGATTTAATTAGAGCACCTCTGTGGCTCTGGGAATACTCACTGCTGATCTGCCACGGACCACTCTAATTGTCTTGTTCATGCCAAAAAATCCACCAGTTCTGCTCATTATCACAGCAATTGCGCCTTTTACCTTCCTAAGGGAGAAAGCACAGGGACCAGAGGCATCTTGGCCAACTGCATTCACCCCGGAGCATTTGATTTAGGGAGCTCCTCTGGGTGGGTCAATGAGCACCTGATCCAAAACACATCGAAGGAAATGAGAATTTTTCTGGAGACATCACAGGATTGACACAAGGTCCCAAGGCAACAGTCCACATTAACCTGGTTCTGCATGAACTCTCCATGGCTTGAAGCTGGAAAGACTTTTTGGCCCTTTTCCTGCATCTTTGCACTCTTTCCTTTCCAAAGAGAGTTTGAATTGACTGAACTATACAGAGGCTCTATGAGTTTTCCTGAGAGCCATAAAGCCCAGAATACCTACAGAGAGCCCTGAGCACCTGGAATACAGTCTGTATGCTCCAGAAGTGCCTGGTAGCATCAAAACTAAACCAGCAATATTATTCCTGCTAAAAAAGCACCTAACAAATGAGATTTACCAAGTAAAGCACAAGTTAATTGCAATCTAATGATAATGAAGAAGCTGGATTGGTTTTCCAATTGTCTTATGTTAACTTCACTGTGCCATCTCTCCGCAGAGATCTCACCCACGTGTCCCATTGCACTGCACTGCTACCTAGAGCTGATAGGAATGGGGGCATCCTTCAGAGTTAAAGGTCTAACTTATCACTTATTCATTTTGACAGTCAAAACCAAGACAAAATCACTGGCCCAGGTTCACTTGAAAACTTGATCTACAACATTTTGGGCAAACACTTACTTTGTTTATTAGCTGCTCTGCTTCCAGCATCTTTTACAAGAGGGAAGGGAGGAAAGAAAAAGCCAAAAGCCCAAACTCCCACTCAGTTTCCAGGAAAAACCTTAGCTTCTTAATCAGATCTTTCCATCATAAAGAAAGTTTCAGGCACTTTACAACCAATCAACAGGTAATCAGGGCATAACCTCTCAGATCACCCAAACAGCTTCCCTAAACGCATCTGATTCATGATGCGTCCACTTCTAAATCCCATCCATTACTCTGAGACTGGCAGCTTTCTTCTATGGGCAGCAAATGAGGGCATCACCTTGCTTGTGTCTTCTGTGCTGCAATGGAGGGGTCAGAGGACAGTAATGGCTCAGGGCACCTCTCCGTTACCACAGGCAGTGGAAGGGGCAGCCTCAACACACAATGGGCTCTTCTTAAGGGAAAAGGATAAACTATGTCATGGAGAGGAGTCGACACCGCCTCCAGGACATGGGACACCAAACCTTTGACCCTCCAGTTCACCTATCAAAGCCTTGGGAAAGGAGCTGCTGAATGCCATTACCAGAAGCCATCTCCATGCATGGGGTGAATGGTGACCCCTCTCTAGCTCATAGCTGCCCTGGTGACCATGTTCAAGGATGACTCGTGATGGAGACCAGCCCATTCACACCCCATGCTGCAATGTTAGTGAACAGGTCCTGCCCCTGGGGACCTGGAGAATGGTCGCATCCAGAAGGGCATTGAACATGCAACAAACAAAGGGGCATTTTACTTCCTTCTTTCCCAAAAATATGACTATATATCTACATACAAATGATATATACAGGGCTGTTGACAAACAGTGATCCCACTCTGATTTGGGTCCTCAGCAGTTTTAATGAAACACCTTGGGCAGCAATAGGTTCCTGAACATCATTTCAAAGTGAAGACATCCAGAGGAAGGTTTCCAGAAGCAAAGGTGCCATGTAGACACCTGCTTATTACCAAAACACTATGGGATTTGTGCACATTGCCTCCCCTAGTGCCTGTGAATGCTTCCTGCTTAGAAACCTGCAGGGACCTGCTTTAAAACACATGGCTTTCTGTCACCTCAAGCCTCACTGGAAAACCAACTGCAGCTTGGTACCTTCCTGCTTCCAGCTCTCCAAACATCAGCAGTGCTTGGTCACTTCATAGCCAGCTTTGGTGACACAGCTGTAGAAAACCCTAAGGCCATTTTCAATGCAGACTCTTACAAATCCCAAAAGGCTTCTATTTGCTTCACTGGCCTCTCAGATCTGTTTGCGGCTACTTAAATCGCTTTATAATGAGACTTAGAGAGGAAGAGGTTCTTCCTTTCTCCTCTCGCATCAGCTTATCTGACACAGACAGGATTTGTCCTCCTGCACTGCAAACAGAGAACCAGCAACTGTCACATCATATATCTGAAATCATTGCTTACTGCTGCCAGCATGAACTGAAACACAGAGAAGGAAGTTCAGAAGAAACCTGAAAGTAGAGAATAATTTAGGATGTTATGGAGAGGATAAAAGAAAATCCGATTGGTTTAAAACCAAATGAGCTGCAAAGGGGAAATATTAACGGGCTAAACAGGGAGCATGTGAGGGATGGGAGGAGGGGGAAGATGTGCCTTGATATTGGAGGTGATTTAAATGAAACAAGGTGGCAGCAAAGGCTGAGAAAAACGTATCTCTGATCTGGGTCCTTTAAGAACAGTTGGAATTGAAGTGGAAGAATTAAGAGCACAGCAGCTGAGGGCTGGAATAAGATTGATTTAAGACTAAATACAATTTAAAGGCAAGGGAGAGGTGGAAGCAGAGGCTGGAATGAAATCAATTTGCAGCAAGATGCAATTTAAACTGATGAACTCGGGATGCGAGGACTGGAGCTGGGGGAGGTGGGAGGAGGGAAAAGAGGGATGAGGAGTCAGCAACTGCAGGGGAGATGTGGTATGAAGGTGCTGGGAGGGAGCCGGTGGGTCTGGGTGCTGGTTTTTGCTGGTGGACAAAGGGCTGGTCCTGAAAACCTGCACAGAGCCAACATTTGGTATGTAGGAGACAGCCTGCAAGAGCTATGTGCCCTCATGAACTTGAACAGGCACAGAAGGATGGGTTTAATCCCAGGTAACCTACTGATGCCCAAAGTGTTGCTTATCCTAAACTCCGATTATTGTTTAATAGCGATACAGGACTGTAAAGACATTGATGTAGATGAGATGGGCGAACTTGGGCAAACAACCAAGAGAGCTGCTCCTCAAGGAGCCCAGCACCTAAAAGGGCAGGTCACAGCTTTCCCTAAGGTCTTTTCTAAAATCAGGGGGGCTTATAGGAGTTTGCTCAATTGTTCTTAAATTAGGACTCAGCTGAACATGGAACCTAGTTTTGAGGTTCCTTTAAAACCACAGTGTGCATCCACTATGAAGGGACTATTTTTGCCACTTATTTCCCACTCACTGTTGCCATTCCTATGCCAAAGTTGGTTCCTATAGAGGGATGTGCTAGAAGGACTGAATTCAATCAAGATTTAGTGGCTTTCCAGGCCAGCTGAAAAAGAAACAGCAATTCAAATAGAGGATCAACCACACACATTTTCCAGGCTGCTGAGAGGTGGCTTCTGCAGGTTCCTGGCTGCATTCTTGCTTCAAGACTGCTGGTTGCAGGGCACCCAATCTCATCTGCACCAGCAAATCCCACTTCTGCATTGGTGCAGAGATGTAAAAGGAGGCTGGCTGGACACAGGCACAGGATGTGGAACAGAAAATGGCAGCCTGGGATAACTGTAAATCCAGTGGGTACCACAAGGAGATGCTTGTCCTACACTTTTCTACAGCATCTCCCAGGGCTTCCCACCTGGTTGAAAATAACAGCTAAAGGGCCCAATCCTGCTCTTAGTGTAAACCAGGAACATAGAATCATAGAATAGTAAGGGTTGGAAAGGACCTCAAGATCATCGAGTTCCAACCCCCCTGCCATGGGCAGGGACACCTCCCACTAAACCATGCCATCCAAGGCTATGTCCAACCCCACCTTGAACGCCGCCAGGGATGAAGCATTCACAACCTCCCTGGGCAACCCATTCCAGGGCCCCACCACCCTCACAGTAAAGAATTTCTTCCTCAGATCCAATCTAAACCTCCCCTGTTTAAGTTTAAACCCATTACCCCTTGTCCTCTCACCACAGTCCCTAATGAAGAGTCCCTCCCCAGCATCCCTATAGGCCCCCTTCAGGTATTGGAAGGCTGCTATGAGGTCTCCACACAGCCTTCTCTTCTCCAGGCTGAACAGCCCCAATTTTCTCAGCCTATCTTCATACAAGAGGTGCTCCAGTCCCCTGATCATCTTCGTGGCCCTCCTCTGGACTTGTTCTAACACTTCCATGTCCTTTTTATGTTGAGGACACCAGAACATCTTCATCTTCAAGCCAGTGGAGACTTAAAATTAGATTGCATTTACCCTTTCTTGCCAGGATGTTTCTGGATTAGTCCTTTCCCCTCACGCTCCCATTAACAGAAGGGGGAAAGGAGGAATGTGCTTCCACATTCATCTCCCACAGTACTGTATTTTTCTTTTGATATATGCACTCCAGAATTTTCCTTTCTAGTTACTTTTGATTTTGTTGGGGTTCTTTTTTGGGGAGTTTGGGGCTGTAACAGCTCCAGGGTGGCAAAAGTGAAGCTATAAATGACAGAATAATGGTGGTGCTTTAGAAGGTCCCCCGTAGATCATGTCTGCAAGCAGGAAGCAGTGTGGGTGTGTAACGTACAGGTGATGCCCTGTAAATAAAGCAGGGGCTTGCCTGGAGGAAGAACAGGGAACAAAGGCTGCACAGAACAAAGTAGCTGCAGAACACAGTGTGTCAGCAGAGAAGGGGCTAGATGCGGGGGGGAAAGAAAGACAAAGAAACCCTGATACCTTCGGGAGGGGAGATGTTTACATTGCTAAGTCATTTAAGGAAACACAAGTTTATTTTAAGTCAAGGCAGGAATGATTCCTGGTCCATCTAAATGCTCGCTGGGCAATCCGGATGTAGCTCAAGAAGAGGAGCGGATGCTGTGTGTTATTCTTGTCAAGATACAAATTTATTCCCTTTCTGTGCCTTTCAACCAACAATGCTGTGATTAAATGAATGGATTGGGGCAGTGCACAGGGGAATGCATTGGCCTTCCTACAGGGAGGCAAACATTCAAATGAGTGCTGTATGTTGTAAACTTTATCCCTCAGAACACTGGAAGTTTTTGGACACTAGTGATGAGACATCACCTCTTCCTGCATGTTCTTTATTGTGACTTGGTTCTGGCAAACAGACTGGATGGCTTCTAGGCCAACAGAACATATAATGGTGAGCACACATCATACAACTGTCATGTGGAACTTGGGTACTGGCATGTGAGAAAGAAAGGTGTGTTTCATGCAGGAAAGCCCAGCTACAGTCCAACCCAGCTTGCATGCAAGGAGCCAAGGGAGAAGCAAGGAAAACCAATAGGGAGGAAGAAAACCTGGGTAGCTCTAAAGAGCTACGAGAGCTATGTTCAAGTTGGACCTCCTTGCGATGCCTCAATTGGAGCCCAATGCCTGAGGTTGCCTTCTTAGTCAGGTCAAAGTCACCCAATATTACCTTCCCTGAGAGTTTCTGGAATGAGAACACAATTGGGTACATCTGTGGCAGTGCAATTTGGCTCTTAAGTGTCTTAACAGGTGACATGGATGGAAAAAAGAAGTAAGACAGTGTAAGTGCCACTTCTTCGGCATTACAGTGCATTAGCTGGGAAACAGTCTCTCACTACCTAGACGACACAACTCGGGTCTTTCAGGAGCAGTAAATATTTCCTGGAGAAGGCAGAGTGACACTTTAACAGCGGAAGGGACTAGTTGGTGACCTTGGTCCCTGCAAGTCCACTGCTGCACAGGCCCAGGGACCATGGAAAGGACACTCTGGAATCTTCTCCAGCTTCACACCAGCTCCCAAAGAGTGGAGAAAAGATTTGCTCTGAAAAGTACCTGTTCCCAAAGCTTCAAAAAAGCTATTTCATGTCTTTGCAGAGAGAGGAGCAATAAAGGTAAGACAGCAGTTTGCACAGGGCTCAGCAACCAGGCCCCTCACTGGGGCTGCAGGTACGTGAGCACACATGCATAAATACCCGCTGTTTGCCATATCCCAACTCCAGTAAATCTATCACCAATCCATGTAGTCACCGCGCCACTAAGTCTAATAGTCTAGACTAAACAGAAAAAAACACGGAGGAGTTTAGCCCTATGCACTTCCCAAAGGATTAGCTGACTCTATAGTGGGTAGGCTTGAGCTAATGCAGATATATGGAGTGTAGCGTGAACAACTGGTGTCAGCCAGCTAAGCGTCGATGTGGAGAGAGAGCACTGCCAGCTTCCCAGCCAGATGCTCCCCATGGGATGTATTTGAGCATATCCCTGAGATCACAGGCTTTCAGGGATGCTGCGAACATCCCTGTGCATGGGTGTGCACCCTCAGCCCATCACGCAGCCAGGAAAAGGCAGTCACAACTGCACGCCTCTTAAGGCAGCTGAGTATAAGCCTGGATGAGTTTTTGCACCAGGCTGTCTCAATAGCACTCCTGCCCTTCCCCAGCACTCCTGTAAATGAATAAGAGCCTATTTTTTCAGAATTCTCAAAATAAAGTAATTTGGGATTTTTTTAGTACATCAGCTCTTTGTTGTCACATCTGCTTTCTTGCCTATAAAGTATTCAACAAATTCAGCAATAACAAATCTCCCTCTTCATTTCACACTCAGCCCTCTTCCAGTAGATTCACAGCCCAAGCACTTGCTGCTAAAGGTGAATCCTTCGAATTCCTGCAAAAAAACTATGAAAGCAAAGGCATTACCTTCCTCAGTAGAAAATAAACCTCAGTTCTCTCCACTCCAGCAGACGCAACCAACCACTATCCCTTTCTTGCTGACCAAGCCACAGCACTCCTCAAAGTAGGCTCTCCTAAGGGAGGTTTCCATGGTCCACCCACAATGGTAGAAAACCTGCAGCTGCTCCCCAGCAGCATACCCCTTATATTATGTTATCCAGGTGTTTTCACTCAGCATCATGATGAAGAGAGTGCAAAGTTGCCTGCAAGACATACTGCAGCTGACAGTATTAGGAGGCTTCAGGTGTTCCCCATCTTTGCTGGCAATGAGCAGATCAAACATGAATATTAGACCACAGAGAGGGGCTAAAATGCCCCAGGAACACCTGAAAATGGTGGAGCTCCCCCTTTGGGTTGTCCCTGCCTTGCTTTGTGTGTGCTGAATGTCTTGAAGGAGACATATCCCTGAGATCATAGCTTTTATGGATGCTGTGAACATCCCAGAGCTTGTTAGCATGTGGCTGGTTTTGGGTCCTTAACATTAACCATGTGTGGGGGGACCGTATTTCCTCAAGTCTATCTCATTCTCTTTCCAGGACTTGCCTCAAGCATCCACTCAGCTTTCAGTGCATTTTAAACTGACCCTTTTGGGGTGGTCAGTCACAAAACAGAGGTCTAACACATATAGAAACGCCTTTATCCCTCCACAGTTGCTCAGAAGTTTCGGTCCACAAGCGAGCATCAGCAATGCGTGAAGAACTCCCTCTCCCTCATGTCCCACTTCACAGCTTACGAATGCAAAGCACTTTGCTTGTCCTTTGTCGTTAGCTTGATTTTGAACAGGCTGAGAATGAAAGAAAACCAGACGTTTCCAGTACTTTTAAGCCCCATTTGGTCTGATTAAAGAAGTCTTTAAAAATAAAAAGAAAGAGAAAGGCGAGGGAAAGCAATAACTTTTTAGAACTTGTCCTGAATGCAAGGGAAAATGGAGTCCAGTGTATGAGTAACTCAGGATTAATTGTAGAGTTATGTTATTCGCACAATGCTGGTTGAGGGCAAGAACAAGCACTCTTCAAGTCATTAAAGGAAATCCCAGTAAAATATTACTTAGCTGATGTGTGCAGTCTTATGGGCCCTTAAGGGAATGCGTGAGGCAGAAATGTCCCATTTATAGCTCAGGGTCTGCCTATAAATATGTAGTCCAAAGCTACCTCTCTTTGTAGATGCAAGGAGCAGGGGAAATGTTGATCTGCAGGATATTATGGCTGACCTAAGACCATGTTTCAGGAAAGCATCGCCACTCAGGAAAGCACAGAGCACATAATTCATTTACAGGCATTGAGATTGGACTGAGGCTTCAGACCACAAGCAATTCCTTTCTTCTCCAGCAATTGCTTATTTGTGTGTGTGATATGTGAATTCAGGCCTAGCTTCTTACATAAAACTGATGTAAAGATGTCTGAAAGTTACCCTGCTATGAGTACGAGTATGATGCTGCTATGAGGCAGCATCATTGCGCTGGCACATCTTCCCTCCTGGACCTTCTGCCTGCAGAACCACAATGGTTTCCTCAGTCAGGCATGGGGAAGGGACTTCTGGTCTGCAGTGAAACTAGAAAGTGGTTTAACAGTGTACAGGGCAGATCCCATTACAAGCAAGAAGAGCCTGGGGAGGTGGATAAAGGGAGATGTTCCCAGCCATGCTGCTGGTGTGGTTCCAGCATCCATGGGTGACCAGGCTGCTGCTGAGCAGGGTAAGGGCTGGGAGATGCTGCTGCTGGAGCAAGCACCAAGGGCAGAAACTGCAGCCTCTGCTTCAGCAGGAACAGCAGTTCCTATCCTCCAGCCTCACCTCCAGCTTCACCCTGCTCATCATGCAGGAGTGGGTCCTTGGTCTAGCTTTGTGTCCAGTTGTGGCTACTCTCCTCCTGCTATTTCTTCTTACCTCTGTCATCTGTGGTTTTTCTTCCTGATGGCTCCCAGTGCAGAGTTGCTGCCATATAGATAAATAGGGAAAGAAAATGAGAAAAAGCACTTGCAGTTCCGTCAAGCAGAAACAGCCATTAATCTTAACCTGGGGATGAAATCAAAAGCCTCCCCGTGTCAACAACTGTGCAAACAAGATCCTGAAATCAAATGGTTGCAGTGGTTGCAGACCCAGCTCCTTGTGTATTGGCAGAGGTCAGTGATGGACAGAAGCTGAGGCTCTGGACCTATGGGAACTGGCAGAGCATGCAACGGACCAGGCTGACCCGCAACACTAGGACACACGCAGGTAGTACACAATGGGGGCACGGCATCCGTCAAGCAAAAAGGAAGTTCCCATGCAATTGGCAGTCTCTTTCAAGTCCATATGTATCCTGACAAATTTGAGCATATTGAAAATATATAATGTCATGGTATGGAATGGATTTTAAGAGCACCAATTGGCTCACTGTATAACATTTTAAATACCTGTTAGAGTGCTGCCACATGGCCCAGCAGGGTGTAACTGTGGGTAATGAGACGAAATTGAGCAAAGGAAAATTAAGGCCAAATAACAGGAGCAAATTCCTCCAGAATGAGCTCTCCTGTTCCCAGACCACATCCAAGCCGGAGAGCCAGACTGGGACAGCCAAACTGCAGGGAGGGTATTTCAGTGCACACCAGTGCAGAGCACACCCATCCTGGCACAGCATCCACAGCCCCACATGCACAGCAGGGTCCTAATGTGGAGAGTCAGGGTCCCTGCATGAGCCCGGAGCTGGCTGAGCTCAGCACTTCATTGCAGCACTCCAGGATAAACTGTATCACTGAGACCCTATTATTATACTGACAACCCCTTTGAGCCCCAGTTCCTGCCTGCAAGCCAGAGACCAGGAGAACTTGGTGCTTTTTCCACAAGAAAGCCCTTCAACAGAGCATTTTTACAGCTAAAAATGGTGCTGGGGAAGGTCAGTGTCTGAACGGAAAGTAACCCAAAAGCAGATGCAGAAATGCCAGCAAGCCAGTTATAGGACCTCACTTCTCTTTGCTAGTACTTCTAGAACCATCTTACTGCGAGGAGCCACTCACATTCTCCAATCTGGACCTCCATCCTCACCCACAGCCATGGAGTTTTAACCTGATGAGTTTAAACCTGATGGGGCTGATGGATTCATCAGCTAATAGCAAATCTGAGATCATATTCAAAGGCTGTAAAAGCAGCCTGTTATACCCTGGCAATCATATGCACTACATGGGCAACTTCAGGTCCTATCACCCTGTTCACTGACTTCTGCATCCCCCTTAGCTTCCCCTGCAGTTCCCTTCACCCAATACCCACCACCTCAGCAGGCAAAATTGCTTAATGATGAATCAGGGACCATGATGGAGCGACCCTCTGACTTCACACCCTTTTCTGCCAGTGCTTGTTTGTGCTTTCCTGGGTGTATGAGGGAACAGCCCACATCTAATTTCCATTTGGGACTGACTCCTGGAGTCAATTTTAACCAATATGGACACTTTCACTGGACTGCCACAAACTGTGATGGCATCTGGAGAGGGAGCCTGTGTCCAGGAGATAAGGCAGGCAGAGGAGTCCTGGGGATTGCATCTCATCCAGTGATGCTGGTGTGAAACAGACACAAGCTGCACAGGGCTTTTTTGGAGTGGGAACCTTGCCTGCAGGCCAGGATGGTGCTGAGTGGTTTCATCACCTGCTAAGCCCTTCTCAAAGCCTGGCCTTGTATTTAATGAGCGTTCCAGTTGTGCTATAGAAAACCTTTGTGAAACACTGGCCAGCTGCCTAGAAAATGACTGCATGAGAACCCTGTGTTTTCTGGCTGTGGAGTCATGGGTTACCTGGCTATCTTTGACTGCTCCACTGCACGTCATCCAAGGACAATTCATTCATTCATTCATTCATAGCAAACTCCATTAACCTCCTACACAAGCCAAAAGGCTTCTGAATCTTGAAGATGCCCCACGAGTCTCTCCATGACACCAGCTAATTATCTCCTCATTAACAACATTAGCATTCCATTTGACATATACTTGTTAATTTGTTAATTGTACTTTAATTACAAAGTTATTAAGAGCTCAGAGGCATTCAACAGAAGATTGCAATTAGCACAAGCTGCAAAATTGCTCCCAGCAATTTGGAGATGTTATCGGAAACTGATTCTCAGCGCTCAGCTGAAGATAGAAAAGAGACAGGAGATTTATGGGCTGACATCACAAATTCCCTCAGCTCCCTCTGAAGATGCTTCCACTCATACCCTGGAAAGCGCTAGGAGCTGCCGTGTTGAGATACTCATCATGTAACTGATTTCTCTGGCTCCTGTTTCCAGAAACTCTGCTCCTCATTGTGCAGAAGAAGGAAGGAGGAAGGAACAAAGGAGGCATCCAGGGGCTGAGTGGACTCAGTAACTCACATGAAGTATTCGACATCTCACACACCAGGCCTGTGCATAGACACAAGCCTGAAAGTGCTGCCTTCTGTTTTAGAGAGCCCATAGTATCATCTTACTCCTCTTCAGTGTTGAACTATGCCTACACGTTACACCAGTTATCACTCTCACTGCCAGGGACTGTTCAGCAGTCCCTCACCTAGCTCCATGCAGCTTTCTCACTCATCCTCTTCCCAGAGCTCCTGTATTGAGAAAGGCTCTGCTTTGCTTTACTACATGTCCCCATGGGTCATGTCTGGGCAGGCAGTCCTGCAATGAGCACTGGGCTGGAAGGTGGGGACTACAGATCTCCCACCACGACTGCAGAGGCGTATCCCAGGGATGAGGCTACATCCCTGGTGATGCTCCTTCCCAGCCTCATGTGCACCAGCATCTCTTAGATTGCTGATCTCTGCATGCCTGAGACCAAGCTCTCCAACCCTTGCAGCTACAACAGTTAAAGAGAAAATCATAGAACCATAGAACGGTTTGGGTTGGAAAGGACCTTAAGATCATCTAGTTCCAACCCCCCTGCCATGGGCAGGGGCACCTCCCACTAGACCGTGTCACCCAAGGCTTTGCCCAACCCCACCCTGAACAACGCCAGCGATGGAGCATTCACAGCTTCCCTGGGCAACCCATTCCAGGGCCTCGCCACCCTTACAGTAAAGAATTTCTTCCTCAGATCCAATCTAAACTTCCCCTGTTTAAGTTTGAACCCATTACCCCTTGTCCTATCACTACAGTCCCTAATGAAGAGTCCCTCCCCAGCATCCTTATAGGCCCCCTTCAGATACTGGAGGCTGCTATGAGGTCTCCATGCAGCCTTCTCTTCTCCAGGCTGAACAGCCCCAACTATGTCATCCTATGGTGTAACCAGGCATCACACACTGTGCAAAATTAAGGCTTTGTCTGCTCCTTCCTAGAGTGCTGGTGTTCCTGACTAATGCCACGCTCTGCCCTGTGCCTCCTGAAGAAAACCAGGCGGCGGAGGCTCCCCTGGGCTTGATGAGATTTTCTTTCTTTCCATTTATCTCAAGTGTCTCAGTACGACGTCATTCCTTGGATTAGCTGTCAGATCTGCTGGAAACATGCACCGGTGAATATGGCCATTATCCACCCAGCCAAGGCAGACCAGAGCCCTGTCACTCCTGCATGAAAGGGGCACTGTGGATGGGAAAGAGGAGGACACTGGCCATAGCACGTGCTAAACCCAGAAATAAATGATAAATAGAGGGGATTTACAAATGGATTTCTTACTGGCCTTGCTAATCATGAATTTCTTAGATGCTTTCATTTTGTACCTTATGAAACACAGGGGGTTATGAAATGCCAATGGCACTTTATTAAAAAGGCCCCAAAGAAATGTTCTAACTTGATTCAAAGAGAACTTGCAGGGAATAATCACCAGGCCAAGGATTAGGACATCCTAAAGAATGAGGGGAGAGAATTACATCTCTGCTAGAGAAATCTATAAAATAGTGTTCAGAAACCATGCAGATACAGAAAGGAGTTTATTCCCTATAAATTATATATACACGTGAGCTCATTTCTACAGATCTGTATTATGCTCATTTCAGCTGGCCTCTATTCTTTTCATCCAGGTAAGGTTTTATTGCACGGTTGCCTTTGGGAATCCATCCCACTTTTGCAATATAAAACACATCCCTGGAAGTATTGAGCTTTCCCTGCTCAGACAGCCGCTGTCTTTACCCTGGATCAGGGTGGTTTTCTTGTTACACTTCTGTCACACCTCTTTTGTTCGGACTCCCTCTGCCTTCAGCTTAACTACACCAACACACAACAACTGCAGTCTGGCTTGGGGAAAGTTGTGTTGCATCAGGATAATGTACTTGATTTCATCCAACCTTACATTTCATAGCCATCATCATGACTTTTCTCCTCAAGGTGACTCTCACTCACCTTTTCCTGGAGGAAAACTTAGGAGGACTTTGGGGATGACATGGAAAGTAAGGAGGCTAAAGGGATTCCAGTTTTTTGGTCTATCTTTCCAAATACCTGTTCTAGGAGATTCCCAACAGCCAGATCAAAACTCAGCTAAGTGTGGTAGGCAATTCAGCAGTCCGAATGGTGATTCCTAGGGAGAAAAATGCCAGTGTTGAAAACGCTGTCTTCCACATCATATTGCCCTCTTATACCTCTTTCAAGGATTCTTTGGCTTTGTCGAAGCATGAGCAGGCTGTAACACGGTTTGGGTGCCAGCCATGCAACGCACACAGCCTGTGCTCTGGAACTGCATGAACTCCCCATGCAGCACCACACCAGTTACTGTGCTCCACCATGGCACACCAGCTAGATAAGATTAAATGTCAGAATGACTCAAACTGAAACACTTCAGTTGCAGTTTCCCAGCAGCAAATCAACACACGTCAGCAAGAGTCAAATCCCTAAATTCCTTGTGCACAAACTGGGGAATTAAAAAGCGATTCCTCCCAGTTTGGCCCATGGTTAGAGCAGGAATAAACCAGGTTACAAACACTATTTAGTTCACAAGCAAAGCCCTACATAAGAGAAAGTCAGTTCAGTTACAGCTCTGCTGAGTTCTGATGCTAGAACACTTGTGGGTAGAGCAGAGGGAATACAGTTCCCAGAGGGGAGGACTTGGTTAATTCTGCCTTGCATTTCACTATGCTAAAGGAATCTCATTCCAACTAGTGTGAAGTTATCAAAGCTGGAAATAATATAGGAGAAATTGTAATAATAATGATTATTACTACTTTGAAAAAGAGCCAATTCCAGCAGGAAAGGGCCTCTGACGAATTAAAAACTACTCTTGCACTCATCATATATTTCTATCCAAAGGAGGGGAGAGCTATTCTTAAAGTTAGGATGTTTCAAAGGATCATCCAGGCCTCCTTGGCCATCACCAATTTTGGTGAAAACTGGGGGAAAATTGAAGCAAAGAGTGGCCAAATGGGTTTCTGGGCCTCGGGCTGGTAAAGCTGTACCCACCTTGTGCTGAGATCATTCAGATCCTGTGCCATAGGCAGGTCTCCCTGCAGGCAGAGACATAGAATAGAACAGAACATATCAGTTGGAAGAGACCTACAACAATCTTCGAGTCCAGCTGCCTGACCACTTCAGGGCAAATACAAATAGAGAGGAAAGGACACTGGAAAAAATCAAAATAGTAAGGGAAAAAGGGTTACTTTGGGGTAAGAGTTCAACAAAAGTAAGGACTGCCTGGACTTGGTGGGAGATAACTGCAGCATCCTACACCTATGGAAGGGAAAGAGGTTCTTACAGACACCCTGTCCTCCTCAGCTAATCAGAAATTCTGCCATGCCATGTGAAAGGGGCACATGTGTGTGAGAGCCCTAGGAGGAAGAATGGCTCTAAGCATGGTGGATGAAGCAGAAAATAATGGCATGGTGAGCTAAGGAAGGATGCCAAGAGACTCCGGTTTGGAGAGAGGTCTGAGGACATAAGGAAGAGAAGGCACAGCATGAAGGAAGGGGTGGGAGAATGCTGGGGTGGGCATCCATGGAGATAGATGGGGAGATCATGATGTGAGAGTGAGTCTTTGTGCTCAGCATCATGGGAAAAATAATATCTTTAATCAGCGTATTCAGGAGGAAACCGAGACCACCTCTTTCATGTCAGCATCTCCTCAACCATATCCCTACCTGGGTGTCATTCGCAAAGCGCTGCAGGGCAGCAGCCCAAAGGTGTTGCTGTCACGCCTTCCCTTGAATTTCGCAGTGGGTAAACAGAGCTGTCAGCCACCAGGGCTCTATTCACACTAAATATGAAGTGTGAATAGTAATTGCCCCCAAATTCCCATGTGCTGGCTGGAAAAAATAGTGCCAGTGTTACAAGGTTTGGCACCGCCTCTGAGGGCTGCAACTGAGGCTCCAGCAAAAAAACAAGACACCTACTCTTGAAGCTGGCAAAACATCCCTGTTATGGGGAGGATTAAACGCAGCCTCAGCTGCCTGAGGTACATGAGCTGTTCTCAGGCAAAAGGCATGGGACTGAGCAAACCTGAGAGAAATCAGGATTTCAAGTAACAATGATGTGAAACTCAGCCCCTGGCCTGTCAGTTGGAGCTGGGCATTTTCAAACCAGATTCCTTGAACCCAATGGAAATGCCATCCTGATGATAATCTCAGGGGTTTCTATCAAAGCACAAATCTTTCAGGACTTTGAAAGCAGTTGAAAGATGAAACAAGCCTACCAAAGGAAAAACTGAGAAAAGCCCATTTATTTTGACCATGCAGCTAATCCTCTTCCATTTGAATTGCCAAAGAACTACTTGAAATGCTTAACTTGTCAGATGCCAAAACCCTGAAATATTTGGTCTTTATCATTTAGACAAAACTCAAATAATTTTATCTACAATTGATTTACTTCCCCCCCCCCCCCCCCCCCCCAAGAAATCATCTTCATCTCATCTATTCGGAATTGAGCTGTGGTGACTGCATCTACTTGAGACTTTAAAGGCTTTAATATTACTTATTTGCAGAGGACAGTAGCTAGCATGGAGCAGATCCTTCCCACACACCTGGGACACTTGAGTAGGCAGAAATGTACATACAACATGACTTTGTTCATAGCAAAAAAGCAGGACAAAAGTGGCTCTTTCAGGTGACTGGCGTTGGCAGAACATCAGCTATAGACAAGTGCTTAGGGGTGCTGTACCCAGGGAACAAAGACCTCAGTGGCGGTGCTTGGAAACCTGGGTAGGATGGCTGAATGGATGAGGATGGTTTGCTGATTTTTCAGCACAGAGATGAAAATGCTGAGCCTGCTGCTGCCTGACCTAAATAAAATCAATTAATCAACATTGCATGAAGCATCACCAGGAAGTACATAATAGGGTTAAGAACTTGCAGCACTGATTTGGTGCTGAGAGACCCTGGATCAAGCCCACAGACCTTCAAATCCCAGAAGGTGCCCCATGTGTTCAGCCCCAGTAAGGTCTGTTCTGCTATTTGAGCAAAAGACCTTGAAAAAGCCTTTTAAGTTTTTCCAGACCAGCTGAATTCCCATCACAGTTTCAGTGAAAAACCAAAGCGCAATCTCCATCCTGCGCCTCTTCAGCAAAGCGTGCCTATGGTTGTATGGAGTCAGTAGGAGCCTTCACCTGCATAAGAACAGGACCACGGTTAGGCTGATGGAGGCTACCAAGGATAGTCTCCTATCAGAGATGCAGACTGCCCACCATGGGGACTCTTTGGGTAGTCTCCTATAAAAATGCGGGCGATGACTTCTTGCCTCCTCCCAACAAGCTCTGCAGTGGCCATACAGCCCCACTGTTCCTTTGGCTGACCCAGCTCTCTAAGATGCAGCTGCTGAGCATCTTGTCCCAGCTCAAGACCCTCCCCTGCCACTGAAGCTGCCCTGCTCTTTCACTCTGGTTTTCTCCTCTAGCAGAAAGTGAATGGTTCAGCCTGATGAGGCTGCTGCTGTTGGGCTGATGTGAGCTGGTTTCCAGGGAGAGAGAAACTCAGAGCTCCCTGTGCAGAGGTTGCAGAGGAATGTGGTCCAAAGCCAAAGAGTTGTCAGGCGCTCTCCCACTGCAGATTTGCCAGGAGGTCTATAAAAATGTCATTGTCTCTCAGCTCCTGGTGATTATATTCCCCTTTACTAGGGCTGCTGGTAATATGTATGTGTGTATATAAGGAGGAATATCATTTCTGCACAGTCTGGCCTCCCCCTGGCCTTTTTCAAACAATAATAGACTAAATATAAAGAGACAGAAGCTATTCCTTGGCTCTCTAACTGGTGCCAAGGAAAATGAATAATTAAGAGCGTATTACTTGCAATGAATTTATACTGATGCTTTTAAGTTAGGACCCACTAAGATCCTTTTTAAAATACATCATTCCCCTTTCATCTTTCACACAGAGTTCATACTCCAACCTAATACTTCATAGCAGCTACTGTTTAGATCTGAGTTATAAGAAAGGCAGGCTTTAGGTTTCCATTACAAGCCAGGAAAGAGCTTGGGGTTAAAGGAATGGGGCAGTTAACCTATTTTGTCTGTATTTTACCTGCCTGCAACTTCACATCACAACAGCCAGAAAAGGTCACTTTGGGATCTTCAGTGCAAGCTGCCAGAAATGTGGTCCTGAAGAGAGAAAGAACTAGCAAAGCTCATTACATTGACACTGGTCCCAGATATGAAGGTGCTGGGGAGCAGCTTGTTCTTGGGGAGCACACAAAGGTGATGAGCTCAACTGGTGGCATTATTTCTTTATATTTGGGAGCATCTCAGCATGAATACAGTGGGTTTTATTAAAGAGCTAATACATTGCTCTGTCTTCCGATGCCCAGTCAAGGTTAGTATTGGCAGCAAACCTGCCTGGCTGCAGAAGGAGACTGTCCCTGTGCCTTTTCTGCTGTACAACCAAAGTTGTGCCACACCAGCCTAGCAGCATGGAAAAGGGGTTTTAATGGCGGTGGAACCTCAGGGGAACTTGTCTAGTGAAGGGTTGCAGTCTTTGGGGCCACCTCTTTGGAACCAACACAGAATTAGTTTCTCAAGGGGAGAAATTGGTATGTGTTAAGGAAAAAAATAACACCCTCTGCTACCTTGCACTAATTGCAGGGCCAGATGAGGGTCTGGTAGGCAGCTGTTTGGTGTAGGAAGCTTTGTGATGTGAAACAGAGATGACAGCAAAGGACCAACAGTGAGAGGTTTAGGATGCTCTATTTACTGAGACCAGAGAAGTGACCTGATCGTAAAAGCTCCAGAGAAGGCTCTGAAACCAAAAGGACAAAAGGTGCAGCGAGGTTTCGTGGCTGTCACCCAAAAGTTACACAAAACCGCCCTGAAATAAGTGCAAATTCAGAAGTCTTGGCTGTCTCCACACAAACAATTTGTGGGAATCTTAGACCGGAATTGTGCAGAAGGTCACATTGGATCATTCCTGGGCTCCATCTGCCCTTGCACAGAGGGTTTTGCAATAGGCACCCTGTTAGGTTTATTCCAGATGGGAGAACCCAGCTGTAAGGTTGCCAGTGACACAAACACAAGGTGAATATATAGAACTTAGTACCAATACAAAGCCATGACCCACACCTTCATTCAGTTGACAACCCAACATTAATGATAGGCCTTCTCAAACTCACGTTTGCCCAGGCCACTGAAGGCATGGTAAAAGGCAGTAGCAAAAGGACAGAAAAGTCCCTTTTTCATAGTGAGTTCAGCAGCAGCCCCTTGGGATTGCTGCTCTGTGGTGCAGTTATAACTGCCACTAATTATGAGCCCTTTGTGGTATTTCTCTGGATAACTCCCTTGCGATGCTCTGAGAAGGTACACGTAAATAGCCATCATTAGAGGAAGCCACAGAAAGCTGTGAAGTTAAAGTGGATTTGTACTGGCAATCTGCAAGATCTGAGATAATGTGTTTTCATGGGATCCAAAAACCCTTCCAAAGTTTTCCCTTTGAAGTCTACCACAAGGCTGATGAAGAGACCACTCTGCTACTGAGATTTGTACTTGCACATGTGTGGTGACTTAGCTTACAGAAATGACAGGGAAAACACAAGGTGCAGCAGCCCTTCCAGAACAGCAATGACATTGTTCCAAGTTAAATGTGTTTGCACTTGAAGAAACATTTGTGGAGCATCATAGGTGACCACCAGACATCTCCCACTCACAGCTGCTTTGTGGCAGCTCTGTTAGAGCAGTCAGTAAAGTACACACATTTACTGGATATATGAATCCAGCAGGTCTCATGAATCAAAGGTTCCTCATGAATCAATCTCTTGCTGGAAAATATAAGTTCATTAAGCCCCCAAAAGTTTTGTCTAAAACATCTCCTGTTTGAACAAGCTCTTACTGAGATTTCTTTCTGTCCTGGGTTCGGCAGCAGCAGTCATTTTTCACCTTCTTGGTAGCTGGTGCAGTGCCGTGTTTTCAACTTTCGGCCTGGGATCGGCGCTGATAACACCGATGTTTATAGTTATGGCTTAGAATGTTTGGTTTGACCAAGGACTTTCTGAGTCTCATGCTCTGCTAGGGAG
Organism: Amazona ochrocephala; assembly: GCA_039720435.1. Lineage (NCBI taxonomy): Eukaryota > Metazoa > Chordata > Aves > Psittaciformes > Psittacidae > Amazona > Amazona ochrocephala. Next base: position 88,084,623 of record CM077879.1, read on the forward strand.
GAGGGGAAGCCGGGAGGAAGCAGAGACAGGACACCTGACCCAAACTGACCAAAGGGATATTCCATACCACAGCACGTCATGCCCACTGTGTAAAAACTGGGGGCAGGACCCCGGAAGAGTTCAGTTCATGGCTCGGTCGTCAGGTGGTGAGCAGTTGTATCCTCTTCCCTTGTATTTCCCTGGTCATTATTATTGGTGGTAGCAGCAGTGGTTTGTGTTATACCTCAGTTACTGGACTGTGCTTATCTCAACCCGTGGGAGTTACATTCTTTTGATTCTTCTCCCTATTCCCCCCCCCCTTTGAGTGGGGGGGAAGAAAGAGGGGGGAGTGAGTGAGCAGACTGCGTGATTTACGGCTTAAACCATGACACTTTCCTTCCATTCAGCTCCATCTTTCTTTCATCTCCATTCAGCCCTGGGAATTGCCTGAACTGGAGTGATGCTTCCCTGGCTATGAAGTGGATAGGTCTAACCAAAATCATTATTATCTTTTGCCATCATCTCAAGGAGAATGTGTCATGCAATAGGCTGCACGAACAGGGGTGTCCCCCTCACACGGGACACTGATAAGAGCAGGGGACTGAAAGGGACACTTCTGGGTTTGATACTAGCTTGGTGCTGTTTAAATAGTTGATCTCCCTGAAGCTTAGTTTTCCCTGATGAAAATCAAGTGGAAAACAGGAAAATCTTCAGCCAAATTCTCCTGCAGCTTAAACTGCTCTGAATATCTTTGCTCTTCAGGTTCCACAAACATCCAAGGACTCATCTGTGCCCGGGAGACTGGCCCAGCCTCCCAGGGATGTGGTGTTTAGCATGAAGAATTCACCTCTCTTCATTCCTTGTGGATCTTGACCTCCCTCAGCATCACCAGATTAGCTGGGTAACGCAGGGAAAGACACCCTTTGCTGCTCAGAAAGCCCCAGGTCTACCAGAGGGAAAGCATGCCTTGGGCGTAAACGCTGCTCGACTCCAACAATTGCAGTTCTTTTCTCTTCTTCTTCCCTCCCCCCCCCCCCCCCCCCGAAACCAACTCCATAATAAATAAGGTCTTAAACTGAAATTGCTCTTTAGAGAAAGGCATTTCCACTGGGCGAGCTCGACACACAGGCGCAGTATTTGCAGCGCTCGATGGCTCTGATCGCAGAGGCGTTAACCACACGAGCAGTACCCAGGCAATTTGGAAGTTCTGTTTGAATATTCCTACAAGTGCCACTCCTGAGTTGATTTAACACCGGGGTTGTGGTGTCTAATAGCTCTCCAGTGATTAATAACAGCCATTTGTTCAAAGCTAACAGCCCCAGCATGACAGTAACAGATAAATTAGCCACATTAAAAATATGCTAAAAAAACACATTTATGTACTGGCTCAGTGTAGTATGTGATAGTAATGCACATCAGTTGTGCCAATAACAAGCTATTAATGATGAGTAGTAGATGTTTAAGCAATTTTTGCTCAGTTCTTCTGTAATCGTTTCAACACTGTTCATATTTAGCTTGATAAGATGGGCCAGTTCTTATGGGCATGAATATTCTGTACATGCTCAGGCATGAATATTGCAAGCAGATGGTGGCAGGAGGAAGAAGAAGGTATGGCATTGTATCCCTATCACTGTCATTTGTCCCAGGGGAGCAAAGGTGCCAAGGAATATTTGGGTATAAATTACAAGGCTGTTTACCAAATTCCATCCCCTGCATTAGATGTCAAGCAAAACATTTTAATAATGCAAATTGAAACTCTTCTGTTGAACAGATCCCAAGTGCTTCACTTGCTTATTAGAAATCACTGCAATTCACTGCTGTCCCCAGGGATGACCAGCAGCCAGTTGAGGGCAGCCAAGCCCAACCCTGCATCCCAGACATGCCCTAGGCCAGAGAAAGGCTATTTAACCTAAAGTTAGAGGGAAGCCTGAAGTTGGCCAGAGCCATGTCAACAGGACAGGCTGAGAAGAGCAATATGACATGTCTCCACTTGATTGCATGGAGCCTGCAGGAATAATCCCAGGACATCACAGCACCCATGATATAAAGAGACTGGCAACCCAACTGACTGCCCACTTGTTCTTATTATCTGCTCATGACACTAAAGAAAAACATCAAACTACCACCTTTTCAGCTGTGGAGGTAAGAAAGGAAGGTACTTTTGTTGAAATTACACATTGCAATACCAAAACCCAGTATAAATTTGTGCATTATTGGGATGGATTGGCTTTTATTTCTTTTGTTTCCACCGCTGATATTCAGGTGCATGCCATGGGACAGCACAATCTTCAATTTTCCCTGTACATATAACTCACAGCATGCAATTTTTGCTGCCAGTTGCCTCAGTTTTGGTGCAAACAAAAATGAGTGCTGTGCAGGTGACAATATTGCTGGGCAAATCTTGAAAGGCAAGCATAAAACCTGAAATTTGGGACTAAAGAGTAGAAAACCTTCAAAACAATCCAAATCCTGCTCCCAAATCCATACATACAGGCTCCAACTAAGTAAGAAACAACTGCTCATGAAGTCTGAGAGTAAAATCTACCTGTAACATGCAATTCTGCATGGCCTCTCAGGAGACATGTCTCCAAATGGCTCCAAGTACACTACTCAGCGTGTATGTCAGCACACACACATGCATGCAGAAGTTGGATGCAGAGGCGGTGCTGACAGACACATGAGCTCATTGTTTTGAGCAAGCTGTTATACAGGGTTCAGCCTCCACTCAACAGGCCAATCGCAGCTGAGATGCTTAGGAACTATTTCTCTTTCTTGTCAAAAAGTAATGGACCAATATGATTAGGCTTGTTTAATTTCATCTAAACGCTGCTTCCAAGTTATAGCTTGCTTGTAGGTGTTTGTTTAAATATTCCCATTTTGAAAATATTTTGGGGAAAGAAAACCCCAAACCATTTTCAACCATAAGCTTCCCATTGAGGCAACCACTGATTTCTTCTTAAGAATATTACTTCAGTGCAAAACTTCCAGCTACCTTCTACCTGGGATGTTGTCTTCCTCGGACCTCTGGTAGGTTTAGGAAGGGAAGGACTGAGTCCAGGACGGAGAAGAGCACAGCCTGCAGCCCATCTGCATCACCGCTGTCAAAGAGAGCCACCTGCTCCCCACACACTCACCAACCCAGCCGAGAGTGAGCTCATGGGACAACCATCCCCTTTACAGCACGACCTCACATGAGGTTTAACAGCTCCTTGGCTCCAGCATGTGGGAAAATATGAACACCTCCCTCTGCTCCTCATTTTTAAAGTCACAGCAGCCAAAAGGACCCCTGATGACTACCAAGGAAGTAGCATGGTCTGCTGAACAGAGAGACAAAGACCTACACCTGGGCTTGCTGTGATTTGTAGCAAGGAGCTTCCTATCCCAAGGCCTGATTTTCCCACCTGTTCACAATAGAAGCTTCATCACAAAGACTTTGCAACCTTGCCCTGCTTAATGCCTCAATACTGTCATTTACAGATACAAGGGATTGTCATTGCCTGTTCCAAGGCTGCTTCTGCAGAGACATGGAGATGTCACCTGAAACTCACTCTTGAGCTGCATATAAAATCTGGGACCTGCTGCTCCACAAACACCAGCTTGGACCAACAGAGGGATATCAGTGAGTCACCCCAGAGTCAATGCTTGCATCCTTTTTAGTAACTCACACAAGCAGGAGAATCATCTTTGAGAAGACCTGATCTGAGGTAGAAAAGGGCAAGGAAATATATTTACCTAAGGAGAGAGCACGGGAACAATAGAGCAAACAATGGTTGAGTAAATGAACACTTACAAATCACTGTGCTAGACAGTATTAGTCTTGCAAACAACATGTTTTGCACAGTTTTTCTTCTCAATTACATGGCTCCAAGTCTTTTCGAAACCGGTGGTTCTGTAGCTTTGTTTTCCATCGAGGGTTTCTGCCCAGGCACAGTCCAGCATGTCGAGACTTTGCAGTGCGCAATAGTTTGCCATCTACCCAGAGCAGAGCCTCTGCACCTCCCCACCCCTCCCAGCACTGAAAGGGGATGCCCTGTGATTCAGCATCTCTGCTGTCATGCAAAGCTGCCGTCTGCTCCCATATTTAACCCCACCCCAGGCTGTTCGCACGCAGTCGAGCTCTTTTTTTGCTTGAAAGATACCCCCTTGGCAACGCATCCCTGCAAGTCCTGAGCTGCAGGGAGCTTTCTGACACATCTCACAGAATGCCTTTTGCAGATTAACGTGGGGCACATGTTACGTGTTGGCTGAGCTCGTTTGTTTGCTGTGGCAGATGTGTGGGAAAGGCAGCTGTGATCAAAAGGATTTGGAGGGGGAATACCAGTAGTGACAGAACCTCCTCCAGATTTAGTGGACATGAGGAACTGCACTGAAACTTGGCAGTTTGGGTTTGCTTTGAAGGCATGAGTTACAGCTCATCCCAAACAAGCAGGGGCAGATGTAGCTCTAGATGCAGACGGTGCCAGAACTGAACCCTAAATAACTCAGTGCTGTTACTGACCATGGCTTTAGCTGACAGACACTGGGACGGGAAGAGCCAGCAGTCCTGGAGGCCGCTGTTGCGCAAGCAAGACAGGCAGGGACTCAGATGGCAGATGTCTACCTGGCTCTCACATAGCCTGGTCCTGCTATGCCTTTACTTTGTCTCTGCTATCAACCCAGCCAGAAGCTGCAGCTGGCCATGCTGCCACTCAGGAAAGAATCCCAGATTTCATTCGTTCAAGCCAAATCTCAACCTGGTGAAGAAAACACGGAGCAATGCAGATTGGGCCTATCAATCACTTTGGCTGGCTTTCACATGTCTTGCAGGCAGCAAAAGCCTTAATAAATATCGACTGCTGGAGATTTCCAGCATCTCTGGAGAAGCTGACAGGACAAGGGGTAACGGGTTAAAGCTTAAACAGCTTGAACAGGGAAGTTTAGATTGGATATAAGGAATAAATTCTTTACTGTGAGGGTGGTGAGGCACTGGAATGGGTTGCCCAGGGAAGTTGTGAATGCTCCATCCCTGGCGGTGTTGAAGGCCAGGTTGGACAGAGCCTTGGGTGACATGGTCTAGTGGGAGGTGTCCCTGCCCATGGCAGGGGGGCTGTAACTGGATGATCTTAAGGTCCTTTCCAACCTTAACTATTCCATGATTCTAAGTTTTCCAGGTTGCTGGTGGAGCAGAAGTTACCCGGAATCCAGTACATATTCTGAAGCCTCAAGGCTGAGGAATGGATTGGACCGCAGGAAAATGAGCTGCACCAAAAGTGCATAAACCACCCTCATGGTGTGCAGGAAGGCAGAGGAAAGTGAGTAGCTTAGAAGGCTGGAAAAAGCAGCCCAGAAAATTGCATGGTGGCATTGGAAGACAATAACATCCCAAAATGTGCTGTTTGGATTCAAGTTAACTCTTCATTGTGAAGGAGATGGAGTCAAACTTCTCCTGCCTCCTTGAAAAAGGAGTCTGTTCTTTAACCCTGAGCCCTCAAACAGTGAATTTAAGCCCCTGTGAATAGCGAGTTTTAGTCCCCCTCGCAGAAGCTCACTCAGTCCAAGCATAGACTCAAAGCACAGACCTGTGCATCCAGACAGGGTGGATTTTATGCCAAAGCTCCAACACATGCATGGGCAAGACCTGTGTCCAGAAAACCAGGGCTGGAGGAGCTGAAGCAGCCCCTCACCACCCGCAGCAGCCCAGTCTCCCTCCTCTTGATCACACACAGGCATTGTAACACGCCTGATCAGCAAGTGCCCAGACATTTCCTTTAGCATTATTAGGCAGGAAATCTGCCTATATTAGTGCTGCAAGCTCATGTTGCAGACCTTTGCCCCGACGGTGTGAACGTTGCACGTTCCCCTCTTTCCCTGTCACTAGTTCTGCGCCGTATGTGAGTCCATGCAAGATGCTTACTCTTTTCTGCCTTGTTTCAGTCCAAGACTCATTTGCAAGAGCTCAACTGTCATCACATTTATTTTTCTTCCTCATGCTTTTCTTGGCCTGGCGTGCCGGGCAGTGATGGTATGTGGACCCAAGGGACCCCAGATGTGCTATGAAATGACGCAGAAGCATCAATATTTTCACTTTGAACGGATGGGGCTTTCTGATGATAGCCAGCTCCTTGCAGTCAAGGTTGTTTAAGGGCTTGGGAGAGAAGAAAAGCACTGGTGGAAACAAAGGAGGGGAGAAAAGCTTGACTGCGATGGTCTGGGGGAGATGACTTGGTTTGAACAGGACTGATTACGATGCAGAAATGGAGTTGCTGAAAACCAGCACCCTCTACTTCATTGCTGATAAATCTCTGTGCTTCACTGTGAATGACTCAGGCAGCAAATCTGACAGAGGCACGTTCCTTGCAGCTTTATTTTAAAGGCATTCTGCTACAAAGTGCACTCTGAAGGTTCTGCGAAGGGGCCTGATCCTGCCCAAACAGATTCCTGTGCTGATCTGTGAGCCTAGGACTACCTCCATGGGGGATGCAGATGGGTGTTTTCTGGTAGGGAGCCAGAAGCAGTGTATTAAAGATAAAAGGAGGGAAAGGTGAGAGGCTCGAGGGCAGGTTTGGTGCTCTGGTAGCTAGGTGGTTTAAAGACCAATGGCAGCAGCTGCACAAACTTTATGAAGAAGATAAAAATCATTCCCCCGCACAGTATTGACGGATTGACCGGAATAAAAGCAGAGTAAGCAAATCCCAAACCCCTTAGGCTCACAGTCACGTTAACCACCTTGTTTATGAAGAGACTGGTTTGGTTCAGCTAAGGTAAGGCTCATGTGTGCCAGGTCCTGCGCAGACACACCAGGACCCATCCCACCCCAACTAATTTATGCCATTAAGACAGAAAGGGGGGGGGAGAGCAGGAGCACACGTACCCTCCCAGGCAACTTGACATGAGAAGTCTTTCCTATGCCTCAGTTTCCCATTTAGTAAATGAGGATAGCAATACCTAGCAATTTTTAGCAGAAACCAAAAAGCATTGTGTCTTATTCATGTGTTTTTATTGTCAGTGCAATATTGACATATGCAGGAAAAAAAGCTATGCTATAATTAATTAAAGCAAAACCTTGGGATCGAGTCTAGCTTTGATATAGCTATAGAAGATATTCTCTCTTGAAAGAGGAATTGATGTTCATGTAATAGAGCTCTGCTCATCTTCCAGCTCTCAACTGTGTGAGGGACCTCAGAGTGAGCTGAGTGATGTTTTCCATCTCCAGCACTCCCAGGATTTTGAACCATGGTGTTATTTCTTTTGATTTACTTACTATAGAATTTGTTTTAATTCTCTGATAGTTTGGGGCTTATACATTGTGTGACAGTGAGTAAGAGAAACTGGGGCTCTGTAGCCTGCTTCTAGTGCAGTTTCAGGACACATTAACACCAAGGGCAGGAAAGCATTCCTAAATAGCAATGACTGTTACATGAAAGGGAGAAAAATGCAAGCTGGAAAACAGAGAGACAGAAATCTATCAAAAATATTATTCAAAAAGGAGAATAAATACACCAAACTGCCTCTTTCAAATGGAAAACCAGAGACACTGCGGGGCACTTTGCCTGCTTGCAGTAAATGGAAGGTGCCATGAATTGCTACATGCCAACAAGGGGAGCACGGCAGCATGAAACCACTGCAGTACACTGAAAGAAGGCTTATGCCCAGAGCCAGGTGCTGCGGACAAATGTTTATAATTACTCATTCATTGTTAAGCTTTGCCATTTCTCCCTGCGCTGGCAAATTCAGACTTCCATGGGAACGGACCAAACATCACCCGCTTCACAGACAGTCTCTGAAAGAAACTTCCCCTTCCCAGTCTGGGGCTTTAAAACATACATATTCCAATGAGAAATAAATACAACATTCCTGTGGAGAACAAAAAGCTGGTTTGAGCTTCCACCTGGAGACAGGAGACCAGCAGTCAGGTGAGCAGCAGAGCAAAATACTCTGTTTTCCTACGGATGCTTGTCTCTCCTTGACTGATTTTGAAGCTGAATTAGGCTGAGGTTTCTGTCATCTCTGCCATGCCTATAAAATCCCTCTCTTGTTCCTTGTACAACTCCTCTCGCAGAAGAAGTTGGCTGTGATCTATCAGCTGCAGGAACCAGGCCAAAGCAATTACAGCAAACTCAAGGCTGTCCAAACCTCAGCGGGGTTTGGGTTCTTTTCCCCCTTCAGCAGCCCATTTCCCATATAGGTACACAGATTTGTTATTTAGGTATTTACCTTCCTGTGGAATTTGGTTGAAATCATTTGGCCCATTCAGGCGTGAGAAGGGGCACAAGGACAGACAGAAATACATGGCCCTCAAACAACTGACCTCCCAGATGTCCTGTCCCTTTGCCAGGCAGACTCAAAACATGATTTCATCCTGCTATAGGGAGATATGTTTCCAGAAAGGCCTCTGGTCTCACTAACAAAACACTAACAGTCATAAGCATTCCTCCTGGAGCTCCAAAGGGTGCTCCCTTGGTTCCCGATGTCAGCAACACCTTCAAGCATTGTGGTAAAACACTCTTTATCTGCAAACAGCATTTCCCAGAGCTGAGACAGTTTCAAAGAGCTTAATTTTTTCAAATGCTGAGAATGTGGCATGTGGGCCAGAAAAGACACCTTTGTGCATGAGGGCCCCATCCTGCCTTGTATGTACTGTCCAGCAGTGCCCAATGCCTACACCCAGGAAAGGATTATAGGAGGCAAGACAAGAATAGAGCCCTGCCTCTCCTGAACAGGCCTCAGCTCCCAGTTGTCACTGGGATGGGAATTGCTGATCTGGAGACTGTCTTTGAGCCTTGGTCCCTGCATAGAAAGAACTCCAGAAACTGGGCTGCTCCCCTTGCTATAGAAAGAGGCAAACAGCTCTTACTTTGCTTGCCAATGTGACCAGCTGAGGATGAAGATGAGAAGGACCCAAAACCAGATTTGATGTCTGGCTTCAGCAAGCATGCAGACAACATGCCCAACCTCATCCCACAGTAACTCACAACATGAGATTTTAATCAACAGTGTAGGTTTTTTCTCTGCAACATCATTTTGCTTAAGCCCAGCTTAATCTTCTTGACCAAAGAAATGGCAGTGGGAAAAGCAAAGCTTCCCCTTTGAATTCATGCCTGGCTTACCAACAAATGTACTGAAATCCAGTAATGTTCACCATAAAACTATGGGAGAGGAAGTGTGAAGGAACTTGGGGGCATCGTTCCTCAAGCATCTTAAACCAAAGTTACAGGTCACTTCCATGAGAATAAAAGAAACTATTGACCATTTGATGGCTCCCCTTTATAACCAATTCAGAATTAGCCTTTGAATATTCATTGGTTATTTCTGCTCCCCACATTTTGCTTGCTTGAATGGAAATGCATGGAGAGGACTTCTGTGTTGATTTGCAGTCCCTTCACAAAACACCTTCTGAAACCCTGTGACCAGCAGGTAGCCACACACCACCAGACTGGGAATACCTGAACCAGTCTGTTCTCCCTTGTCCCAGCCCAAGATTGACTTAGTACAACCCATTCAGGGGGGTTGGAACTCGATGATCTTGAGGTCCTTTCCAACCCTTACTATTCTATGATTCTATGATTCCTGGCAATAAAGGTAAAAATCCCCCATTGCCGGTTGCTGGTTGATGCTACTTCTTGTTTGCCATCCATTCATCCAAACCAGGCTTTTCCATAATCTCATACTGGAACGCATCCCAAGCAGCCAGTTTCTTTTTTGCATGGCATGAAGCAACATCATTTTTTACATCATGCAAATGAGGAACAAGATCCATGTATAAGCTGAACAGACAACCCATTTTTCACCTGTAATTGTTTCTTTGTCGCATTAATAAAAATATGGTGTGTATTGTGGTTAATGAATATGTAAATGAGAGATGATTAATAACTCATTTGAAGAGAAATGGGAAGATTCATTCGTTTACCTTCTGTAATTCCTCGGTGCTTCCCATCCTCTGCTCGATGTCCTTCCAGCACCTGAACCAGGTCCCTTTGACACAACAAACTGGTAGAAACAATATTGACAGCATTAAATGAGAGGCATGCCCAAAGCATTTGGGGCTTTTCACCTCTTTGAGAGCATCTATATCGTGTATGGAATAAATCTCCAGTCAACCAAAAACACTTGGGCTAAATAAACTAGCCTGAAGGTAAAGGTCTAGGATCCGCATCCCAGCTGGATAAATAACCCCCTCGCCAAGGTGTCCTCCCATGGGAGAACCATGGCATGTGAGCATGGACTGAGCAAAGGCTTTTCATTGAAAAGCTCCTTTGATAGGTGTCTTTTTCCATCCTTTATGAGATCCATGTCTAGGAGCAATACCCCTATTTGAGAATATTATGGGGGTTTGATTTAAATCTGGAAGTTTTCTCTAGAAAATATCTGATGGTGAAACAGTCCCCTCTCTCCCACCCCATTTTTGTACAAAGTGCCTTTGTTTGTACTACCTGTGCTGCACAGACTCCTTTCAACCTTATTCCATGATCTCTGTCACTACAACCGCAGTATAGACCTCACTAAAACCCTCAGCAGGAACTTCTGCTCCAGCATTCCTCCTTATCTGGTGTTTGCATCATTTCACAATGGTGCCCATCCCCTGTTAACACATGCTTGCTTTGTTGCATTAAAACATCCACACTGAGACCTCCCTGAACTGCTCAGCTCAGAGCACTCAAGTGCAGCAAAGGAACTTTCCTTTGTTTCACTACACTGGGGGGGTTAAACCGGGTTGAAACCAGTGGTTGGCAGTGATTGTTTAATACTCTTTGCGCATTAAGTGACTCTGCAGAGTGCCAAGAGGCAACTGAGCTGATTGGGGTCTTTAGCTCCTCAGGCCACACAGACCTGTGCAGCATTTCCAAGGACCTTGCACCAATTCCTTTGAAGCTCTTTATGCACCCAGTATCTCAACTCCAAGGACACACACACCCTCTCCTGGCAGCAGTTTAACCTTCAAAGAATCCAGGCTCTGCCTTTGGACTGCCTTTTGTGTTGCCTTGATGCTACTCATGCAAAGGCATCAGTGTGGGACATCTCCACCTTCATACCCATCCTCCCCAGTGTCTCCACAGCCCCAAGAGCCTTTGTAAAGTTAGGGAAGTTTTCCTGGAGCTGCTGGGAATGGCTGTTTGGGCTGCATGGTCTTTTGGGGGAGTTGCTGAACTGGGTGTTCATTACCTGCAGGACTGTGGGTGCTTCAACTTCTGTAGAACTCAGAGCTTGATTCTATTTTGGAAAGAAGCCTTACAGTGCACATTCACATCTTTCCACCTAATCCCAGATGGTCATTCATCCCTACAGAGCCTTTAACCCTTTCCCAGCCTTCTCACACTTCTCCACCCAACACTGCAGGCTTATCACAGGCCTCATGAGTACTTTCTTCATCTTCCAGAAACTGAGAACTCCTCAGCTTTTTAGAAACACACAAACCCCATTTTTAGCCCTCTTAATTATTGGAAAACATAACCCAAAAGTCAGCTCCCAAACACCGCTTGGAAAACTGCTGTTTGCTGAGCAGAGGTGATGGAGCCAGCCCTCCCTGCAGCGCCTGGGCTTGCTGGGGTATCCCAGCTCAGGGGCAGCAGGACATGCCCAAGCTCCCAGGGGGAGAACACAGGGAAGACTCAAAATGGCAGTTCCAAAGCTCTCCACCTGATTCCCTTGTTCCTCCATCCCATCACCCTTCCCCACCAATACGTCCCCCTTTTGCCCCTGTAAGGGCAAGGGAATGGACTGTGACCCCACTGTTTGGTGAGGGTTTCTGCCCAACAGCAAGCAGAACATCCCACACAATCATTGGAGACAAAAAGCATGAATAGATGTGATGGGAAGGTTTCTCCTGAAACTTGAGTGAAGGCTCTCAGAGATACGCCCACATAGAGGCCCACTTCAGGGCTTCCCTTCCCACCTGCCTCTATCCATAACAGATGAGGCTTCAAAAGCTCATGAGGAAGTCAGAAGTTTGGTGCTGTGAACCCCTGTTCCCATGCTGCTGGCAAAGGAAGCACGCAATCCAAGCAGAGGAAGGAAACAGGACTTTTGTCCATCCCATTTCAAGGTGGAACAGGTCTTTTGTTCATCCCATTTCAAGGTGGAATCCCTTTGAGGGGAATAAGATAATTACAATAACTAAATAGACCTCTGATGTGTCACACTCACCCATCCATGAGTGCTCAGCTTGAGCACACTGCTCCGTACGGTCATATCTTTTTAACTGGAGCAAGCAGGCACAGGCTCTCCCTTGTATAACTGCTTGCACCCTGCTGAGCCAAGCAACATGCACTGCCCCACACTGAACCCAGCCAGTCCCAGCTTCCTGGGTGAGCCCAGGCAGGCACAAACTCAGCAGCAGGGCTGGCTGTGGCATTGCCATCAAAACAGGAATTTAGGTGGAGACATGTCAGTGGAAATTGGGATTTTTGCAGGGAAAAAACCCCAGCAAACCAACAAAACCCCCTACGATCAATCATTTGTTCCAATTTTTTCATTGGAAGCAAGAATTTTCTTGAAAGTAAATGCTGGTTACAGAAAAGCAGCTGTTTGTTTTGTTTTCTGTAACCAAAACCAGAAGATGGAGCTTGAAAACGTTTTTGAAGACAAACTGCTTTGGTCAGTAAAGCGAAAACAAAAGGAAACTGTTGCAATGACTAAAACAAATGTTTTTTCTCTGAACCTCCAGGAATATAAAGAAAAGGCATGATTCAATTGACTGTAGTCGGTATTTGAGTCACTTGATGCTGCCAAAGGTGATGAGTATTTGCTGCCTGCAGCATCATAGACCTCCACAGCCCCTTCTGCTCTGGTGCGAGCATTAGGATGGGATAACTGCATTATAATGCATATAATAATAACTGCATTAGCAGTTATTATTGGCATCAGAATAATTAGAATGTTTTGCTAATAATTAGAATTATTAGCAAAAATAACTCCTGCGCCCAGGCTTTCAAGGACCAAACCTGCATGAGGACAGCGATCGCTTCCTGCAGGTATTACATCTGAAGCCCTTGCAGGCTGTCACCAAGCACAGTGTGCATGGGGAGCATCTGAATGGCTGCTGGGTGCAGAAGGGACCCTTGGAGCCCCAAGCCTGGCCGTGGTTGGGCACAGCTAGCGGAAACACACTGGGGAAGAGGCTCTAGAATAGCTGGGTGTGATCACTTTGTGTTTTCTCAGCTACATGAACCAGTGTTTCCATCACCCCCCACCTTGCGCATGGCTCTGTCTTCCCAAGGCTGATGGAGATGAGCGGATCACTCCAATAGACTTGTCCTTGCTTGGAGCAATTCAGTCACCAGGAAAAGTAAAAGAAATGAATTAAACATCAAGATGTCTCTCTGGATCTTGTGTTATTTCTATTGATTTTTCAATCTGGACAAAGAAAGTGTCATTCAAAACCCAAACTCTTCCTTGTTAATGCACTTTTGCTGAATCAAGTTCTGTAGCAATCAATTAACACATGAATAATTAAAACAGCATTTTAGCCTCAAATGTTCTGTCCATAAGAAGGCTTGTGTGAATCACAGGGCATTAATTCATACCTAGTTTTCTTAATGGACTTTGACCTTCGGCCTCATGTCTAGCAACAATGAACTGTGAATTAATCCACCGTATTTCATGCGCTGTCAACTCATCCCATCTAAATGGAGCACAACCCCCCAAAAGGTCACCTGAATCTGTGGGGAGAGCAGATGTGGATGGTGTCAGCTTTACTGCAGGCCTTGGAAAGGTTTGGGGTCCACTGCATAGGGTGCCCCAAGGCTCCAATGGTACCAGGCAAAGCCTCAGACCATCTTTCTTGCACAGCCTTGGGCTTTATTTAACAAAACAGCAGGCTCAGGAGCCCCTTGCAGGGTGAAAATGCCATCATTCTGCTTAGGCAGAAGCTTGCTTCATACCTTAGCCTGGCCTTACCAAAGTCCTGCAGGATCCAGACATGGGATCTTAGAGATCTCCCACCCCACATCCAAGGCTTCACATCCCTTGAGGGCTGGGTGAGCAGCAGCAACCCCTTTGCTCTATGCCATCTGCACTGGGCCCATGGCTATCACAGGAGGAGCAAAGGTCCAGAGCTCAGACCTCCAGCCCCTAGAAAACCCACATAGAATCATAGAATAGTTAGGGTTGGAAAGGACCTTATGATCATCTAGTTCCAACCTTAGAGGACACTGACCCTATGGGCTTCTCCAGGCAGGAAGTTCACTCAGCCTCATTGGAGGGATGCTTCAAAGGAAAGGATGCAAATTCTATTACCCAGCCCTCAAGGTTTCCTCTGTTTAAAATCAAATCTGGGCTGGGAATGTGTCTGTGCTCCTGCACTCCAAGATGAGCTTTAATTAAGAGGTAAAATTATTAAAGCTGCAAGTTATTATAGCCTCAGGACCCTGGCCCAGTGATATGAAGCAGATGGTCCAGGGGCAAGCGAAAGCCCTTTAATAAAGAAGCGTTTGCAATTCATGAGCATTAATTATGTCCACTTCTCTCATTTTAAAATGTTCTGCTTGTCAGGCCTGGTATTGTGTGGAAAGCAAGCATGATGAATTAGGCAAACCCCTTCTGGTTCAGGACATATTCTTTGTGTGCCGAAAATTAAAAGTATTATCTCCCAGAAGATAGAGTGATTGGAATATTTAAGCACTTGGGGTTCCCTACCCTTTCTCTCTACCACCTTTGACTCCTCTTTTGGGTTTTGGAGGGTGCTGCTGGGATGCAGCATCCCCAGGAGGCAGTGGAGGATGCATCACCCCAGTCCCTGGGATGCTGACCATGAGGTGCTCCAAGCAGCTGCTTAACACATAACCAGTGCCACCCTGGGCACTTATCCTTTTTCTTCACCCTCTGTCCACCCCATCTATTATTTATAATGAGACTGTAGCCTTCAAAACAAAGGATGAGGGAAAGGGTTGATCCCACTGAAGTCTCTGCTCTGCTACAGTTTGCCATCACCAACAACATGCTTCCTCACCTGATTTCCATGCCTGTGAAGTGCTGCACTATAGAATCACAGAATGTTTTGGGTTGGAAAGAACCTTAAGATCATCTAGTTCCAACCCCCTGCCTCACAGGGGACATGCACAGGGATGCCTCACACTAGACCATGTCACCCAAGGCTCTGTCCAACCTGACCGTGCTCCAGGGATGAAGCATTTATCACTTCTTTTGGCAGCCTGTTCCAGTGCCTCACCACCCTCACAGTAAAGAACTTCTTCCTTATATCCAACCTGAACTTCCCCTGTTTCGGTTTGAATCCATCACCCCTTCTCCTATCACTACAGTCCCCAATGAAGAGCCCTCTCCAGCACCATGGTACCTGCTTGCCAGATGCTCTGTCCTGCCACCAGGTCCCTGGATGGAGCTGTAGCATTTCAACAGGACCCCGCACAGCCAGACAGAGCTCTGCCTGCCCAGGCAGTGCTGGGATGGGGAAACCGAGGTAACACCCTATGGTACAGCACCTGGGAGGCCAAGATCCCAGCCTGAGCCTCCTGAATCTACACAGTGCCCTTCTACCCTGCTCACCTGGGTGATAGAGCAGCTCCAGGGCCAAAGGCAAAGCACTCGGAGGCTGTTAGGAGAGGTAAGCAGTCAGGATCCAAATGCATGGATCGCCCTGGCTAAGAGCTCTGCAGCATTGCTGACACTGCTTTGTGCAATGAGAGCCATACCTTTAACTTTTGCTGGTTTGGGCTCTGATATCCCTGCAACAGCACCTGAGTCTCCAAGTCCCAGCACACCTGCACAGGACAGAAGGGTGAAGGTTCATGCAGTGCTGCCCTCAGGCCAGCCCAACCCTATTTGCTGCTAACACAGCATCCAACAGTTGAGTAATCGCAGGTTTTGGTCTCTCAGAAATGGAAGGAATACCAAACCAGCGCTACTCTTTTCAGAGAACAGCCATGGCTGCGTGATTTGGGGTAAATGCATGTGAGACCCTTATTTTGGATGCAACAGATAGAGGAATCTTCCTGTCTTGGTGCAATGAAGCTCTGACTGAATGCCTGGACCTGTGCTAGGTGGGCTCTGGTTGCTCATCACAGCTATTGGTAGACTGAGAGAGTTGAACCTATTTGCCTTAGTGGTAAGACGTAGGTTCAACACTGGTTTGCGCTGGAAAAAGATCAAGCACAGGGTGCACTTCAGAAAACCTAGCAGGATGCTCAGCCACCAACAGCACTGCCCATTGAAGCTCAAAACTATGGCAGGAATTACTGGTCCCCTGGCACATCAGGCAACCCTGCAAAGCCCCATGAAAATGCCAGTCTGTCTTACTCTTGTCCTTCGCTTTCTCCCCTCATCTCTTTTTCCCTCTGAGCATTTGAAGCATTCAGTAAGACCACTGAAAACACAAAAGCGCATGATTCCTCCTACCACCCTCAAGAAAGAGGACTTCTCCTTGCTCTAATTCTCAGTTAAAACTCTTCTCCTCGCATTTTTCTAGGTACGAACTCAGGTTTTCCATGCAGAGAAGGTCTCACACCATGTTACAAGGCTGGTGGGAAAGGGCAAGGGCTACTAATATGCTCAAATCACTCCCTAGCCCCAGAGGGCATCAGTCTGACCTTACAGCATGAGGCCGCCTGCCCTCCCCATAGTAGTTGCACCCATGACACAGCTTCCTTAAAGATGACATAGTTTACATTCATAGAGATTTATTGGCTCTTCCTTGTGCCCTGAGTTAAGACCCATTGTGGGACCATTTGGTTTTCCCAGGCCTTAGAGAAGCCGAGGACTGGAGGAATTGCGCAAGTTGCCTGCAGAGTCCCGGGAAGGGCACCAGGCTTCAGGAGGGCACAAATCCACTCTGAAAATGGACCAACTCATCCCCGCACACTGTGCTAAGCACCAGTCTGAGTTGAAGTGAATCCACAGCCTAGAGCCAGAAAGTCAGTGCTTTAAAGTAAAATTGGTCCTGCCCATGAATCCTTCCACATAATAAGCAAACCTGAATGCGTGGGTTTGGCTTTATTCAGTCAGCCCAGCGGAGGAAAACCAGAAGGATGCTATGGGTGCTTGTTGGGTGCAGTGATGGCGCAATGCAATGGGTGGCTCATACCTTGGAGCCTGGGTCAGCCTCATGACACCCTTTGCTTCCCCATCCAGTGATCCTAGGGGACAAGCTCCGTTTCCCACCGTGCAACACAGGCTGGCAGGTACCCACTGCTCCCAGCGCTGCTTTGCAAGTGGGGAAACTGAGGCAGCAAAGGCTCGCTCACACAAATGCATTGCACTGCACTGCTTTTAGGCTGACTTTGCCAAACCAACCCGGAAGAGCTTGGGTACGCTCAGCTCCACCCCAAGAGGAGCTCTCTAGGACCCTGATCCCAGCAGCCTGCTGCAAGTGCTGTAGGGATCTGCTGCCCTCTCCTGCCCGTTCCCAGGGATTTTATTTGCCCGTCAGCTTCCTAGGGCTTTATTTTCGCTCCATGGTTTAATTTGGCCGTGATTTATTTATAGCCAAGCTTATAAAGCACGTAACTTCTGAAACCTCTGTCCGCATGGATGCTTGCGGGGACTGGGATAACCGCCACACGGGCAGGAACATCCCTAGAGGTAACAGGTAATGCTGCCAGGCTCCTTCAGGGCTGCAGAGCATCCTCCCTGGCAGCAGCACATTCAGTCATGCAGTCATTTGGTATTGACAGAGCATTTCATGCTTCTGTTCCCATCCCTTCACTGGCCGTGTCCGGCCATTCCTGCTCTCTCCCTTCAAGAAGAAACGCCGCTGGTGCCACCATCGGGGCTCCAAGGTCTTTGGAGACTATTGCCACTGCATGAAGATGTCTCAGCACAATGACAGTTGTCCCAAGGAGGTCCCCAAGGTTGGCTCCAAGACCTCTCAAGAAAAGAGGGGGTGACTCTGCTGCAGGTTTCACTACTGAACCCCAAAATGCTGTCAGTAGCTCAGGGGCATTGAAACAGGCTTTAGGTGTGGGAAGCATCTAATGCAAACTCCTCTTCAGCATGGATCCTACCCAAAGGACCATGAGCTAAACCTGCCAGGAGCACACAGGCAGAGCTCAGCCCCAGTGTCTGCTCCCTGCTCTCTCCTGCAAGCGACCAGTCCTTCACCCATCCTTTGAAGGATGCTGATGTCCCTAGAGAAGCACTAACAGACCATGTCCAGCAGGCACCCAGGGCTTCGTGCAGGCTCGAGGCTCATCCTGGTGCCTAAGGCATCCAGCCAGGGCTGGGGATGTGGCTCAGGACCTCCAGTGCCTTTTTGGGTCAGCTCCTGGAAGTCAGGCAGGTCTCCCTAGGGTGACTGGAGCCAGCCCACAGCACAACTCTCCCAAGCCAAGCACCAAAGCATAAGCCCCTTCAGCCCAAATGTACAGTTACCTCCTGCCACCAGTGAATTATTGCTTTCCGTGCATGCTCATACCTGCAATTGGCACCTGCAGTCATCCCATGACACAGGTATCTCTCCATTGC
Source organism: Amazona ochrocephala (assembly GCA_039720435.1). Taxonomy (NCBI): domain Eukaryota; kingdom Metazoa; phylum Chordata; class Aves; order Psittaciformes; family Psittacidae; genus Amazona; species Amazona ochrocephala. The sequence goes on from CM077879.1 coordinate 88,102,992, forward strand.
CTTGTAGCCTGCAAGCCATGTGCTGCTTTCATAACATGACAGAGAGGGCAAAAAGAGGTTTAAATTCCCCCTCATACACAAACAAACCCCACCACCCCCCTTTTTTCGGCCAAGTTGAACACCAGCATGTACCTCATCCCAGTTCATGGCCGAATGCAGCTCCTCCAGCCCTGGGTCAGGCACACAAAGGGAGGCAATGGGGAAGCAGCATCCTGCAGAGCTCTAGCAGGGGCTCAGGAACCTCTCATTCACCTGCCCCTTAGCTGCAAAGGGGTAAGGAGCAGCTCCACCTCCACCAGCATGGCCAGGGACATAGGGGCAAGGCTGAGGTGCCCTTGGGCTCAGGGAGCATCTCATTAAGGGAGATAAGAAGGCATTAAAGAGCAAAAATAATCAGACCTTGAACAGGAGGAAAGGAGGTGGGAAGCGATGCATCCTCCCAGGCCGGTTCAGTACTCCCCATCCCTAGGTGCAGGTGGAAGGAGACTCTGCCTGCACCAGGGCAGATAGGATCGACTCCCAGTCACCCCCAGGTGCTTCATGGTCAATTAGAGGCAGGAGGGGAGCACGGGAGAGGGGTTAAAGACTAAGCAAAGGGCCAGGCCAGGGACCCAGCAGGGAGCAGCTCTGCCCATCTATATCATAGACACTAATTTGGTTTAATTTACTTCAAAGACCTTCCTGTCGCTGCGGCGTGCGCAGGGCTGGGGTCTATTCTTCTCAGAAGAGGTTTGAAAGGGGGCAGGGCCTTTTCCCTTGAAAGCATCCCAGGCAGGGTGCTCTGGGGCTGGATTTCTTTCTTGTTGCTTCTTTTACAAGGCTGTCTCCAAAGGCAGATAAGAGGGAGCCCTGGGAAATGAAAGTGCAAAAAGTCTATATGAAAGGAAACACAACCAACAAGGACTGAAATGGAGCAGTTAAAGCACTGTAAAATAAAGCCTCTCCCCACTCAGTGCCTGCAGAGGGGCAATAAAACCATCCTGCAAAGATTCCACCCGGAAAACACACCTCTTAGGGAAAGTTAAAGATGTTGAACAATCCCCCAGGAAGCGAATAAACCAGGGATAACTCAGTGCTTTTAGGCTTTCATCAGTCCAGGGAGAAGCGGCTTTTTAATGCTGGGAGGCTTAAGGAGAATGTAAACCTAAGCAAACAGCATGGGGCAGGATGACCCCTTAGCAGGCGGGAAGCAGAGTGGGAGGACCAGGTATTAAAGTGCCACCACCAACCTGCTCCTTCCTATGATGTGGATGGGGCAGAGCCCAGGAGCTCTGCTGGCTTCCAGCTCGTCTCTGAGCATCCTTTGAACAATCACAGCTGCCCTTTCTCCATCCCACTCCAGGGTAGGGGCAGCACCTCTTTGGGTGGAGGCAATGCCAGACACAGGGAGAGCTGAGGGGTGTGAAACTGCACTGGGGACAGACCCTGCAGGAGCATCCCCAAAGCTGCACCCTTCCAGCCCCAGCATAGATCATCCTTGGCTGAAATCAGGGTTAGACACACTAAATACTCCTGGGTGTCTCTGCAGCATCTCAGGCACCGCCTGACTTCAAGGCAGAGAACTTCAGTGCTTGTCTATGCTAACAGTGCTCAGCACCTGGGGTAAAGAGCTCTCTCCTGACCACTGATCAGCCCGTCCCTGCGAGGAGGGAGGGGAGCTGAGCAGAGGAAGCCCTCTATAAATCACTGCACAAAGAGGCTGTGCTCAGGGAAGCATCGATAATCATGTTAAATAATTACGGGGGGGAAAGTTGACCAAGTGAGAATAGGAGGGCTGCGGGGTCAGCGCCGGGGGGCAGGGAGAGGGCAGAGGTTTGTGGGCAGGCTGAAGGATGAGGGCAGCACAGAGCTGCGAGGGCTCAGGGGATGGGAAATGTAGATTAGATCTAAGGCAGAAGCTCTTCCCTGTGAGGGTGCTGAGGCGCTGGCACAGGGTGCCCAGAGAAGCTGTGTTCAAGGCCGGGTTGGACGGGGCTTGGAGCAACCTGCTCCAGTGGAAGGTGTCCCTGCGCGTGGCAGGGGTTGGAGCTGGAGGAGCTTCAAGGTCCCTTCCAATCCAAACCAGTGTGGGGTTCTATTATTCTATGGGTAGTGGATGCAAAACAGAAAGTGTTGCTAGACTCTGAAATCAGGCTGATACTGCTCCCAACCCTGCATTGATCTAAACACACACACTCACTAAACCATATCCCAGATCCAACACACTTGGGGAAAAGCCATCCTTCAGCACCCCTTGGTGCTTGGCAGTGTTTGGCAGGTGAGAGCCATAGTGGATGGTTTTTAAAGCCCAATCATAGTACTGGTGCTGTTATTACATTTGCTTTAATTAAACCAACTACAAAGCAGTGATAAAACCTGGAGGGGTACCCAGGAGGGGAGCAGGGCTGCAGGCTGTGTAAGGAGACCTGGTTATCACCACAGCCATTCCTACCTGCACCTGCAGAGTGCCCAAGCCCAGCCCAAGCACCCTCAACCTGCTCAGGGCTGCACCCAACAGCTATGCAATCCACTCTCTCCAGGACTGAGCTGCTCCTGCCTGCACCAGTTCAGAGCCTGCTCCTGCACAGGGGGCACAAGGCCCTCAGAGCAGGGTTGGTGGCTCCAAGCCAGCCCTGGAGAGCCATAAGCAGAGAGGGAAAGGTGCTGTGAGCAGAACAGCCGCTCCCAGGCACAGGGTTCTTTATCCCTACCGTAATCTTTTCAATTTACAAGGCAGTAAAAAGAAAGGGGAAGATGAGACTTGCTCAGCGCATTTTCCAGAAGTATTTACTGCCCAGAACACTGGAAAAGCCATTTAAACAATAGCTTTTATGATACAACACGCATTAAAGAAACTTCCCTTTTTCACCCCTCTGCCACTCTGTCCCATACTGCTGCTGTTCCATTCAGCTAGCTGTTTTATGGGCTGCTGTGATTTTAATTGGGCTCTAGCCCCAGGGTGCAATGAAATTTTGGAGTCTCATTTAGCTCCAAGTGTGCTTACAGTTAATGGAGCAGAATGCTGGGTCCTGCCTCACTGTCTTCTATCACCCTCGTGAGCAGGGAGAGTCATGCATGGGGAGCAGGGACGTGATGCAGATGATGTGTCCCAGTCTGGGTGCTGGTGATCCCCACTTCCATGTGGGTTGCTGGTGTAGAGGATGGTCACCGGGACGCGCGGAGGCCCGGGACGTTCAGGATGGTGTTTGGGAGGAGCTTTTTCACCTGGAGTGGGCGTTCCCCGGCATGGTTTTTGCCTGGGGCCTGCTGTGCCGCCTGCAGCCACCGGGCGGCGGCCAAGGACCGCGATCGGGGCCGAGACCGGGGCTCCCCGCTCCCCCCTCCCCTGCCCGGCGGCACCAGAGGGGGATGGCTTGACCGGATTAAAGAGAAAACGGCCAAAAGAGCTCTTCCTTGTCTTGCCCGGCAGCTCCGCTAAAGCGTGCGGCACGTTTGCTAGCACAGCTGAGCACCGGGATAACGGAATCCGGTGTTTTCCAACCCAGTGGAGTCACAGAATCACAGAATCATGGAACGGTTTGGGATGGAAAGGACCTTAAGATCACCCAGTTCCAACCCCCTGCCGTAGGCAGGGACATCTCACACTAAACCATGTCATGGAGCATTCACGACTTGCTTGGGCAACCTGTGCCAGTGCCTCACCACCCTCACAGAAAAGAATTTCTTCCTGATATCTGACCTGAACTTCCCCTGTTTCAGTTTGAACCCATTCCCCTCTGTCCTATCACTACAGACCCTAATGAAGAGTCCCTCCCCAACATCCTTATAGGCCCCCTTCAGACACTGAGCTCTCCAGGCAGCCTTCTCTTCTCCAGGCTATAGTTTGGTGCGGGGGACACAGGGATATCAGCTCTGGTGCAGATGGGGGCAGCTCCCCTTCGGACCATCTCCAAAAGGGATTCAAAGCTCAGTGTTGTTTCCACTTCTGAAGTCATCCTGCACTGCATGGTTTCAAAAACGCATCCAAGATGAAGCTGAGCGGCCAAGGAGGAGCGAGACAGCTCCTGCCCGCTTCCTTTGGGATGTGGCTGCTCTGAGGGCTTTGGGATCTGGCCTGATGTTAATAACCGGCCACAACAGGCGACCTTGCAAGAGCCATTGTGTTTCTGCCAGCACCAGTTGCTCCATCAGCTCGGATATTTAATAGCCAAATGAATGGGCGAACGGAAGCATCAAGGCTTCCGCGCCAGCCATCCAGGCTGCATGCGCTGCGCACAATGTGCTAATCCCCCCTGGCTGCAATTGCACCCCCAGGCTCTGCGGGCTTTGGCACACAGGACTGAAAAGCTTCCGCTGTTTGTGCTGGTGGCAGAGCCAGCAAGATCCCCCCAGAGAAGTGATGCTGACCTGAACCATCCCTGCTCCGGAGACTGGGAAGGGAAAGAGTGGTCCTGCCTGCTGCTGCCTGGCTGTCCTCTTTGGGATCTGCTGGTCACGTCACAGGAGCATCTCAGGACATGCAGAAAGATAAGCATGCACCAGCACCATGGCATGAGGCCCTGACCTCAGTTCCGGGCTCTGGCACTAATGCTGGGGCAGTCCTAACCCAGAGCACAGGTATATCCACCACAAAGACACCCCAGCAAGCTCAGAGCCTCTCTCAGCAGCATGCATTAGCCATCAAATAAGCTATGTAGCATCATGAAGACCTTCCATGGGTTGGATGCAGGCAGACCGGTGGCTCTGACCCGCAAAAACACCAAAAAGCAGAAGCAACTGAGTTATTCTTTTATTTCATTGCTTCTTAGTCCACACAGTCGGTATAAAATCAGGAAAGCAAAGCAAAGAAAACAAAAACAAAACAACAAACCACCCCAAAAACCCCAAAATGAAACGAAAAACAACAGCAACGCAGTGTCTGGAGTCCTCAGGAGGCAGCCTGGGGTCTGTGCAGGTGCCTGTTCCATTCATGGCCAGACACATCACTGACACACAGACAGAGGACAGACATCTCGCTCCGGCAGCAAAGACCAGCAGGGCTCCAACCAGAGCTGTTTCTGTTCCTCTTGACCACGGGGAGGGGGAAAGAAGGAACCTTGGTTATAAATGCTTTATTAAAAATAATAGTAAAAGCCAGTCTAAGTACAAAAGCAGTTATAACTCATTTATATTACACAGAATTATTTCTCATGTCTAGCTTTCTCATTTACCTCAAGATTGTTAACTGAATTTCCAGTGAATAAGGTTAAATGGCTAGCAGTATAAGGAATGGTAAATAGATAGCACCATGTCATATATCTGGTATTTGATTTCATAGATATACTGGGTTTGCTTCTTTCTCATCGGTAGTTTAGCTCCACAGCAAGGATAAAGCACGTTTCACGGTTGGGAGCATCACTGCCCCAGTGCTTGGCTTGGCACACACCCCAGCCCCACTGGCACAAGGGGGCACCCCTAAAGCTGGCCCGGGCGAAGGAGGACAGCCCGTGCTGGATGGCAATTCAACCTAAGTGATTTAAAAGCCCAAATTCCCAGCGGGTGTGGAGGAAAGGCAATGGGATTTAGGCACATAAGTCATTTAGGCACTTGGGGCAAATCAAAGCCTTTGCTCTGAAATCCTTCAAACCTTTCGGAAGCATCTCCCGTCAGATCTGGACGTGCACTTCGGTTACCAGGATCACAGCATGTGGCAGGAGGGAGGAGCAACCCCTTGGCTGGCGTAAACAGGCATAACTCTGATTTACACCAGCCTATAAACCACTCAGAGCTGGGGTTTTCTGATGGTTCGATAGGAGCTGGGGAAAGGAGAGCTCAGGTCAAAGAGGATTTTGCAAGAGAGAGAAAAATCACTGCGCTCTTGTTACACTGTTAGGAGTAATAGTTCCTTAGGCACTTGCTTTAGGCTTTAAAACATAGCGTAGGGTCAACAAAAGCAAACAATACTATGTACATATATGTAAAAAGTGTTATAAATAGGTTTTTTAAACCATAGATACTATATACATCTTCAATTAACAAGTAACCCTTTGAGTGTTTCCTTGGGGGTCGGTTGGGTTTGGTTGTGGTGGGAGGGTTTATTCCTTTTCTTGGTTGGTTAATTTGCTTTTCCGTTTTCTCGTCTATTTTCCCCCGCCTCCGTCTCCTCCGTGGACATCATGAGTGCCCCTTGTCACGCCAGGCCACCTCCCGCAGCATCACTCCCGCTTCCGTAGGATGACGTAGATGATGCCGCTGGCCAGAGCCAAGGGGAAAGCCAGCCACGCCAGGATATAGGCAAAGCCGTAGGAGGTGTTTTCCGAGGCTTGGTGCCAGTCCGTGTGCCTCACTGTGAAGATGGCAGCGCCGCTCATCACGCAGAGCCCTGCCAGAGAAGCACAGAGGAGGCTTAGGTTGGATAGTAGGAACAGCTTCTTCACTAAGAAGGTGACCGGGCATTGGAACGGGCTGCCCAGGGAATGATGGAATCACCGTCCCTGGAAGTGTTCATAAACCATGTAGACAAGGCTCTTAGTGACATGGCTTAGTGCTGGGGAAGGGTTGGACTTGATGATCTTAAAGGTCTTTTCTGACCTAGATGATCCTACGATGTAGAAATGACACCATTCAAGGAGCAGTTCCTTGCTGGAAAACCAGAGCTGGAGAGGAAAGTACCCAGTGCCAGCATGGGAACTGTTTGTATTATTGCCCTTCTGCATCCTGTCTCCTGGAAAACGATGGCATGATTTTGGTGGGGTGATGCTGTGGGCTCTGCTCTGGCTGCAGGTGAGTGGGGATTGCTCTGATAAGCTCAGCAAGTAAACCAGAGCCCCTGGAGCAGGCAAAGCTGGAGCATCGCTGGGGATAACCCATCCCTCAAGCAAGCACCACGCAGCCCCTAGCCCTGTGCTGCTGCTCTGGACCAGCTCCACTCCCCTGGGTGGCTTGTTTAAAATGCAGACTGTATCCTGAACCACCCTACCCGAGGTGCTGCGAGAGCTCAGACACAAACCCTGTTGGTTTTCCTAAAGCACGAAAGTTTCTTTACCACCTCCCCAGGCAAACAGAGCTGGGGCTGAGGATGCTCTGGCCAGGCAGGATTTGTGCCCTGCAATCCCCTGTCCTCCTCCAGGGCTGCATGAGGAGCTCAACTGCAAACTCTGCTCTCTACAAGCCCCACAAGCCAGTGGCTCATCCCTCTTCCCTGGATCCTGGCATCCACCCTTATGAATCAGGGACCAGCACAGGTCCCCGAGGGCTCTCCGGCCAGACCCAGCTCCGGTAGGCAGCATGTAAGCTTTGTTGCAAAATCAACCCGTCAGCACTGGGGACTGCCCAGAGCTAACACAAAGCCACCTCTATTTCTGCCCGAAAACAAGCTCTTTCAGTCAATCCCAGCAGTTCTATTATACAGTCATGGGGCTGTTGTCAGAGCCGAGTTCCAAATCCCCTGCACGGACCTCGGGACCACCTACATTTAACCACCGTGATATTTGAGCTGTAATTCCACTTGACACTGCCCGTTTGTTCTGGGAAAGTGCAGGAGTGGGAATACGCTTCAATAACGCGCCGCTGGTGCAGTTTCCATTCTCTGAGCACGAGAGCCAACTCCCACTGCCCCAGCCCATGCACAGAGAGCACAGCGATTGTCTGCCCATGGTGGTGGGACAGAGGACAGGCGTGTGGCCACGCCGGTCACCTACAGACAGTGGAAAATACAGCGGCAATTGTCCCTATGAGGAATTTGGCAGCATGGAGGCAATGGTTACCCCATAGGGACAGCAGCTTTAGGGTGGGAGAGATGAGAGAAAAGGGATAAAAGTGATGCTGAGGGTAAAGACAGCAATGGGAGAAATGGGTCAAACCTGGAGAGGGCCAAACCAACATCTCTCCCATGGTGGGCTTACATAGCTGTAAGAAGTTACCCGTGGATGTGATGGATCCAAGATGGATGGAGGGGAGCTATCAGGGTTTTCTTGATGCCTCTGTGATAGAAAAAGTCCCATCAGAGCAAACTGAGCTAGACTTCAGGGCCTGTTACCAAGCAGTGTGGAGAAGGTGCTGGGGATGCATCCTGCCACTGCACAACAGACCTGGCTGACCTCATGTATCCCTTCTTGCCCTGTCTTCCACGACCCAGATCCCCTCAGCCACAGTTGAAGTCATAGCACAGACCAGCTCTTACCCTCCTCCCTGGCTCTTAGGGCACCACTGCCTGGCTCTGCCACCTAACAGCACCCAGTGGTCCTGCCCCTGGCACACACTGGTTCAGGTCCAGCACTGCTGTCGGTCAGGCTCCAAAATTGGAGACCCTTGGCTTTGCCTGTACCATCACAGGGTAATGGAAAGCTCCAGGGGGGGACCTCCAGGGGGGAGGTCCTCTGCAGCTCTGCTGGAGCAGAGAACAAAGCACCCAAGTGGGTAAGACCCTGTCCCTGGCAGACCTGCACGAGGGCATTGCGGTGCCGAGGCTTTGGAAGGCATGGATTAACAGCTCCAAAGCCTGAAAGCCACAGGAATTTCCTCTGTTGGCTTTAGATAGCAATGGTCTTCTATAGCAAGCTGCAAGGAGATCATATCAGGTTCAGTTCCTTTGACTGGAACTGTCTTTACCTCCAGGTGAGATCACTCAACAGCACTAGCACCATGTCCTGTGTCCTACCAACAACCCTCAAGCTTAGGGTCACAATGACCACAGCTGCCCTGAGCCCCCTCCTCCAGCCCTGGCCGAGGAGAACAGTGAGGATGGCCACCAGTGCCCACGGTTGCATGGTCCATCAGGACCAAGAACACTGCCTACAGGTCCCCCAAGCCATGAGGAAGCTTCATGGGGACCAGGTCATACTCTGGAGAGGGACTTTTTACGAAGGCATGTGGTGATGGGACAAAGGGGAATGGCTTTAAACTGACAGATGGGAGATTTAGGTTAGATCTTAGGCAGAAGTTCTTCCCTGTGAGGGTCCTGAGGCACTGGCACAGGGTGCCCAGAGAAGCTGTGGCTGCCCCATCCCTGGCAGTGTTCAAGGCCAGGTTGTATGGGGCTTGGAGCAAGCTGTTCCAGTGGAAGGTGTCCCTGCCCATGGCAGAGGGTTGGAACTGGATGAGCTTTAAGGTCTCTTCCAACACAAACCATTGTACGATTCTCTAAACCCCATTTTCTCTTCCTCTGAGAATGAGGTTTCAGCAGTTCAAGAGAGCAAAGCCTTCTGCTCCCACATCTATTAGACAAGCTCTCAAGCACATAATTGCATTATTAATGCCCATTTCCCATCCTTGTCTCCATGGCTATAATGGGTTTCTACACATCTGTCTTTCCAGAGATGAACTGATCTGAACTCATCACCTGCATTATGGCCAAGCAGATACACCCCTAATAGATTTCACGCCACTCGTGCCAGTGAAGGTTAGCTCTGAACTCTGAGGTTTGCGAAGGCCGGGTCACCTGGAGGATGCTCAGGAACTTTGTCTAAATTCAGTGGGTAAGTTTTTCCACTGATGGCCCAGAGCAGCTTTCAGTCTAACACCTAAAGCTGTAGTCACTGACCAGCCTCCTTCCCAGACAGTCTGTCATCGTTTAGCCGGAATCACATTGCACAATCACTTTTCTAGTCTCGATGCTTGAAAATCCTCCCCACTGGTTTCATACGTAGAAACATAAACGGAGGCAGTGGCGTTACAGCATCTATATTTGGAGGACTGCAACGCAGGACATAACTATGGCTCACTTCCAGCGCTGAGTTCTTGAAGAGTTAAAAATAGAGGCTGACAGTTCAAAGCCAGCCGCTCACCCTGCACGCTCCAGTGGCTCTTTGCTGATGTGGAAAGCACCAGCCCCCCGTATGGCAAGTTATAAATAACCATCAGGTCCTCTTTCATCAGAAGGGGATGGTCACTGCTCCCTACCCCAACAGCAGCTGGGAAACCTCACCCAGCCCAGCAAAGGTGGATCCCAGCACCAGAGCAGTCACCCTGGCCCCTCAGTGCCCCATCCCAAGGCTTCCCATTCCCTTCCCATGGGAAGAGGAGGCAGAGTCCTCAGTCCAGCAGCCCTGATTGCCCCACAGCCCTGCCTCTAGTGGGTCCCAGCACCCGGCCCCTCCAGAACTTCCTCAGCTGGATCAGCAATCCTCTTGCACTTCCCATGATGCCAGGGAAGAAGGGCTTCGATGCATAATACCCTGAGAAACAGATCCCATCCCAGGGCGTGCAAGACCTCCACAGACCCATGTTACTCATCTCCTATTCCCTTCACTGAGCCACACAGGAGCCAGCTCCATGACGCTCCTGCTTCGGTACCCAAGAGCATGCTCGTTTCCACCATCACCCTCTCTGCTTGAAAGCCCTCTCCCCACCAGTGACAGCCCCGTGGATCACCCCCCACTTACCAGCAAGGATTTGGAAGATTCCAGTAACGTAAAACCGCCCTCCCTTGGTGAGAGTGAAGAGCTGGCAGAAGAACAGGAACAGGGACAAGACGCTGAAGATGATGGAGAGGATCATCATCGCTTGGACAGACTGCAGCCATTCTGGGGAAAGACAGACAGAAACCTCAGTGTGGGCACCACAGTTGGCAAGCCCCCACCACAGCCTGTGCCCTTGGCATCATTCCTCGTGCCACCATTCCACCCTGGGTCCCATGAAGATTCTCATCAGCTAGGAGATGGGGCCACATCCAGTGCTGTGTCAGCCAGTCAGGTCCTCAGCACGGGCATGATGCTGCTGGGATGTGTGCACAGACCAAGTGCTAGGATAAAACGAATTGCAGGGCCGCGCTCTATTCTCATAACCAAACACAAGCAGAGATCCCAACCCTGACCTGAAGCCTGCAGAAACCAAGACAAAGCCTCTCCCTCAGCTTCACATCAGCTCAGCCGCCCTGGAAACACATGAGCCATGAGACATGGAGCGGGCCAAGCTGCGAGCTAAATAAATACGCAGGGAGTGAAAACACCCTCTGCCCTTGCGGAGTCAAACCTCTAAGAGAGAGCCTTCCCCGCTGCCAAGAGCAGCTCGACCAGCCCCGGCATGAGTCACTGCTCAGCTATTTCCAGGCTCTGTGGGTGTGGAACTCCCCTCGTAAAAGTAAGATAAATAAACAAGCAAAATGCTGCTCCATCCCATGAGCGGCTGCAGTGGGGCACAACGAGGCAGCGCCTCGCAGCGCTGGGATGGGCCATGCTCACAACTGCCTCTGCCTTTCCCTTGCCTTTGAAAGTTTGAGATGAAAATGGGTATTTGCAGCCTTCCTGGAGAGGTCTTTCAGAATGCAACAGGGATTAACTCACCAAGAAACCAGGCAGGATGCGGTACAGGTAAACTGAGGCACAAAGCACTCAGTGAAAGGCAGGGAAATCGTGCCTTGGGCTGGATCCTCAGACAGGAGAATCAGGCAGCATTAAAGTCCCTGTCCCACGTTCTTACTCCACCAGCTTCATTTCCCAGCTGCACACTGCAAGAACAACTGGCTTTCTAAAGCAAATAGCTGAAACCCAAGAAATCTTCCAACTAAAGGTATCCTTCAGCTTAACAACTTTCAGTACTCGATGAAGAGAATTAAGCCATTTGGACTGCCCAGAGCAGCATCTGTTCCCAGCGAACTGATCTCACTTCCCACCACATCCTCACAAGCTGCACTCATGGAGGTGAGAGCAGAACTGGAAACAGAAAGTGAGGTACAGCCTTCAGCTGGGACGGGAATGATGATCCACGCCTGAGCCTTTCCAGCAAATCCATGCCTGCAGGGAACATCCTGTGCAATTTAGTAATGTCTGGCGTGTTTGGCTGTGGACCATCAATTCTACCTCTCGTCTTTGCATCCTGCCTCTGGACATTCATGCAATGGAGCTGAATTTGCTCACCACAGTAGACTAAAACCACCCAGAGCAGCCTCTCCTCATTGCAGACAGCTTTTTCCTTCCCCTCCTTTTCCCACTTCCCATGCCAAACTACCCTGCAGCATTAAACAGGTCCTGCTAAAGACCTGCTGCACTTCACTCATTTCAGTGCTGCTGTTTCCATCCACGTGCACCAGTTGCTGCTATTCCTTAGCAAGGAGCAGCTATCACTGCTGCCACTTCCAGGAGATCCCAGTGTGGTTTTCACACTGATGGCCACATGAAATGTCCCATGTATTTCATCTCTCTCTGCTAGCCAAGCAGGAAACCCACCTGCCTTGACCATAGCTGACTTGAGCACGGGCCACACTCAAGAAGAGAGGATGAGGCAGCTCAAGTGCTGCTAAAAATCAAGCCATAAATCATTGCTCAGATGCAATTGGAGAAATACAATTACACAATGTCCAGCTGCTGAACTACAATCTCCTTCCACACTTCAGCACAGAAAGGGCTCCCATCCCAAGTCTGGGAAGCTGAGCTTTCATCTCACCCCATCCCAAGCCCTAAAGCCATGTCCAGCTCCATGTACCGGCTGAGCCAAAGCCTGCCCAGCCCCAAGCCCTACAGTTTGGTCCAGGACCCAGGAAGCCAAGTCCTTTGTGATTCCAAAGGCCACAGGATCCGGCCCGGAGAGGAGCCCTTTCTGCTCGGAGGTGGATGCTCCAACTGCCGGTTATTTTAGGAGAAGCCTGTCTAGACGGAAAGCTGAGCTGAGTTGCCCTTTTAATTGCATCCGCCTCCCTGTGCCTGTTCTTTGGTTCTGAATGCAAATGATTTATCCAGGCTCTGCAAAATCCCATTGTAATAAAGAGCCGTGTCAGAGGAATATAAAGGCAGGCACTGAGAGGGAGGGAAGAGCTCACCGTGACCGGAGGGTTTTCGGCAAGCAGCCACACAAGCAGGGAAATCAAGAGACGATCCCATAGACCAGAGAGCCTCTGCTCACATCCAGCCCTTTGCTTCCTTCTATTGGCCTCCTATGCAAAAACAAGGAGCAGGATCCCCAACTCCTGACTCAGAGACCCACAAGCACAAGCTGCCATACTCCCATTAAATCCAAGCCCAGCTGCCAACAGCTAATACAGACTTCAGCTGTATTAGCTACTTGCCTTTAATTCATTTCAGAACAGCACTATAACTGCAGGTAGGATTGCTGCATCCTCAACCTCACATGCATTTAACTCCTTTGCTATCAGTGCTGCATCCTGCCTATAGGTTTCTTCTCTTTCCCCTGTAAGCTGTACCATGGGGCTGTCGGCACTGTTTACTCCCAGGCTGTTATTTGTGGTTTCCCCTGGGCAGTGCGTCGGTTGTTCCATTTTTCTCCTGCATCTCTTCTGCTCTGTGTTTATATCTTTGCTCTTCAGGAGGAAGAAGAAAAGGAAGCAGAGTGGAAAGGACAGATAACACCCGGCCTGCCGCTTCCAGAGAGGACCCATAAGGAGTGGTTTTAGAGCTCTTTCAGGCCATTAGACACAAAGAAAGATGCTTTCACAAAACAAATTTGACATTTTCCCTAAACTCTGCATCCCCAATGGGCCCATGCCACCACTTGTAACAGCAGAGAAAAGCCTTCAGCCCTGGGATCCCAAACCCCTCATTTCACTGCCCTGAAGTCCAACACAAAAGAAAGAAACCTAGAGCAGAAACTGAAACTTGGAGCAGAAATTGCAGCTGAACACCCCCAAACGACAGTAGCTAACCCAACCCCCTCCAAGAAAGCCCCAGCCCTACTTGCAGGGACGTTTTATACCAGGACAAGGATGCAGCTGAGCAGACACTGGCTCCCCACTGTTTAATTCACTGCTCTGTCATTGACACCCGATCTTCCTTTGACCCAAGCCAAGGAGAATGAATGAAGTACTAACTGAAAAGAAACATATTTGATCAACTGGACTATGGACTCACTATAAGACACCACTAAATTAGTGCTGTGCATTAAAAACACCTCTGTGTTGTGACCTGCAGCTGACTGTAACATTCTGCACGTGTAGCTTTCCTTTTGCAAACCGCATATGAGTGTACACTTCAAAAGCAACCACTTCTTTGGAAGAAAACATCCACTAAGCAGGTACGTGCAGTATGTAATATGTATAGAACAAGAGAGAGGGGAAATTCATGACCACATCTGCATGGTAAAACCTGCTCCTTCGAGGCTGCCAACTAAACATTAGCAGGGTCAGGAACAGCACAACATCTGCTGGCACAAAGGTATCAGCACAGGTCTGCCAGGAAAAGCCATGGGCTTTGAGCAGGGCTGTTCCAAAGGAGACTCTTGGGCTTCAAGGTCTGATCAAGAACCTGACCATAGCATCCTCACCTATGAAGTGGACAGGTCACATCATAAGTGCTGGAACTTGCAACAGTTTTAAACCATGATATCCAAACACCCCTTAAGAGGGTTGGAAAAGGGTGAAGTGAAGATACAGCAATATTATCTCAATCACATCATTCTTCTGGGGCTGAGTTTCAGACCAGTGCCCTTGGTAATTCACTGCAGCAATTCAAAGGCAAAACAGCTCAGCTATTCCTGGCAGCACAGACCCCACCACTGCCACCCACATTCCCATTGCTTGAAGTGAACATCTCTCCTGTTGGGAAGAACAGCATCGCAGTTCATCAGCCGCATCCAGCAGAGCTGCTAAGCTCTCCTTCGGAAAATCCAGCTCCATGACATTGCAACTGCCTTCTGCTTTGGTCCCAGACCTCCCATCAGTGTGAAGTCAAACCTTCCCCAGCTGCATTCCAAGCTGCTGGATACTTGAGCCAGGAAAAGCAGGTTTTACACCCAATGGTTGCTGCTTTCCTGTTCTCCTACGTCCACTCCCTGGAGAGGACCACAGAGTGCTGCTGGATTGAGGTATTCCTGGAAATCCCACAGGAAAAGGGGGATTTTAAAGAGCTCCCAAGGTGTTTGTAATGGCCAGGGGATGAGCATGTGGGAAACACTGAGGCTCCAGGGAGGCTGTAAATAAACGTAGTGCTGCAGTTCCTGCACTTCCTGGTCCTCTTCTGTAACTCCTTCAGAAGGAGATGAAGCCCCCACAGCCCTCTTGTGTCCTCTTTTCCTCTCAGCTGTCCTCCCTCTTGCCTTCTGCTCGAAGCTCCGTTCAAGAATCCCTGAGGCCAGAAGGTCCGTAGCTCTCCAAAGCTGCACATTCAGAAGCTCCATCAGACCATCAAAGCTCATGTCCCACAGAAGCAACCTCTGATGCTGCCAAGGCAGCAGAAAGCTGCTGGCACCATGAAAAACACCTTCCATCAGCTCCACCATGCCCAAGGCAGCTCCTTCCCAGGACCCTCAGCGTGGTGGCTCCTTTTGGCTTGTGCATCAGAGCGAGCTGACACGATAGATACATCATTTCAAGCTCAGGTCCTCCAAAGGGCTTAGGTACCAGCTCCCAGTGACTTCAAGTCCAGGCACCAGGAGTAGGGATGCAGAGCGGTGGTGCCCTGGCACGTTGCAGGGGTACACCCAGCCTGTGGCCACCGGGACATCCAAGAATCTCAGCAAGGCCAAAATCAATGCTGGTTTAAAGGTTTTCCAGTGCTGCACTCTGCAGTGGATTCCCCCACCCATTCTTCTGGTTTCGTAGTCATCATTTGCCCATGTGTTGCCTTCTTCCTCCCTTTTTACTCCTCTTCTATGGGCCAAAGCTCCCCACCCAGCAGGGGAGGTTGCCTGACCCCCTGTACCCAGAACAAATGGAGCCAAATTGCTCTGGAGCAGCTGAGAGAAACACAGCAGTAGTTCCCTACCTCTCCTTATCAGATGCTCTTTGTAAGAGGAAAAGGCAACAATAAAAACCTGGGTTTAAACAGAGGAAATCTCTTTCATGTTGTAGGCAATACAGTAATGGGAGAAACTGACCTGAAGCACAGCAAGGTAAATGCCGCCTCCATCTCTCCAAACCTTTTCTACGCCATTCGAGTCCAGCATTGCTGGAAGAAAGAGCCTGACAGAACAAGGGCAGCAAAGCCACTCTGGGGGCACTGACAGAGCAAAAGCAATGGGTTCAGATGTTTCAGTTATGCATTTAAAGTGGAGAGGAAGCAGTGCAACCCCTGCAAGGCACAGATGATGGGGCAGGGCACAGATGCTGCTGCCTCATGCCAAGGATGAAGAACTTTCCTGCCTCCTCCAGAAACCAAGAAATGGATTTCAAGCACCAGCAGTGCTGCTTAGGGTCCCATCTGCCAGAGCAAAGATGCTCTGGAAGAGGGAGAAACGGTGTGCAGAGAGCAGGGCAATCCTCTCGTGCCTACCCCATCAATGGGAGATCCATCCCTGGCTCCCCAGGCAGGCCAGGACAGATCTCTGCTCTGGGCAGCCCACCTGGGCTTTGCTTGTGGCCATCACACCAGCAAATTAACAGATACATCATATGGCCACAGCGCTTGGTAACCATGTGGATTGGCAGTCTGAGCATTTCCCAAGGTTTAGGGCTTTCTTTTCCCTTTGAAAAAGCCCCAAACCATCAGCCTGCCTGTAAACAAGCCGGTCAGGAGAAAGCCAAAGGACAGCGACAGGAGAAACTGTAAGAAGACAACAGGAAAAACATCTCCTGACATTACAGAAGGATGTAGGGATCTCCACAGAGGTTCCCATTGCTTCCCCACCAAAATCACAGGAAGAGCAGTACAAAGTAGCAGGAAAAAATTCTTGCCTGCGTAAAATATTCATTTGTGGAAAGAAAAGGCCATTTTTAGAGGAAACATATAAAATCACTGTCTGGAAATTTGGGGTGGAATCTACTCCAAAGCACTCGAGCGGCTCAGGTCCGGCTGCGTGCCCCGCGTCGCAGCGGGCTCACACAGCTGGGGGCTGGCACACGGCCCTGCCGACGCACAATCCCGGGATTCAGAGCTGGATTCTTCAGATAAGTCTTTTCCAGGAATGTCTGACAGCGCAAACGGAGCAGAGATTGCAACATTTTTTCCATAGTTCTCGGCCTCTTGGGGAAAAAAAAGGCATTATCGAACAGGCAAGGGCAGAAATCAAAGCAACAAGCAGGCAGTTGTGAAAGGCGAAGAAGTGGGCAGCGGCCCCCGACCTGGTGTTTCCTCCTCCTTCCCTGTGCTCACACCCCTCCGGAGTGCTCAGCCCAAAGCGGGACCAAGCCCTGCCAAGAGGAATTTAGGAGGTGGGAGCTCAGCCGATACCGAGGCCGGCTCCACCCTGTACCCAAGGTCAGCTAATGTCCCGGGAATCCGCGGTCTGGCATTCCTGCAGTCAACCCTTGGGTTGTTTTGCTGCTTACTCCATTCCCATGGGATAATCTGAAAGGTCAGGAGCACAATCCCAAACCTGCCCCGTGTTCAATACAGGCAAATCTTGTCTTTAACACTGGGACCTGGGTTTAGCAAGTTCAGCTTCTCGTTGGGCATCCTCATGACGGTCACCTTAACAAAAGCATCCCTCTGTGGCACTAGAGCAAGAGGAAGTTCACCCATCCTCACCGTGCTGAGAGCAAGGGGAACATATCACAGCACCACAAACCCATCCATATGTTGCTGAGGCCAAGGGGAGCGTCACAGCACCACAAACCCCTCAAAGCCCCCATGCATCCCGAACATACAAGACCCAGCCTTACCAAATTCCACATATTCCAAGCACCACTCCTCTTCAAAAAGAGAGGAATAAATAACTGCACTACAGCAGCACTGCAATGACCAGAAGAAAAACTGCCTCTACATAAAGACCAAGTTCAGCCAAAACATCCCAAGGAGGATTTCTTGCTCTTACCCCACAGCAGACCTTGGCAGTCTGTGTTTAACCATTAAGTACCGTCCTTGGCTCCAGCACAGAGGAACAAATTCCTGTTGCTTTCTACAACCCAGTGCAGCAAAACACAGCTTGTGTTTTGAATGAGATTTAAAAGAGAACAGTTTGTGGGATTTGCTATAGGATGTTCCGTGTTTTTGAAAGTAAGCATATTCCCAGCAAAGAGCATAAGAAGGATGAGGCAGGGGACAAGCGTGAGCCTTGGAGGTGGCTCTGTCACAGCATCCTTGCCCCGTGCACTTGTTATTGTTTCAGATACTGCCTGACTGCAGTGGACTTGGCAGTCCAGAGGTGATGGGAGCAAGGGGGTTGGAGATGGGAAGTGGGGAGGGATGGTGGTGGGATCCACTGGAAGAGATGCTGTGTGGCATTTCTGCTCTCCTTTTACAAATAGATTGTAAAGGCCTTGCATAAGCCTAGGAAATAGCTTTTGATTTTGTGTTCCTACAGCACCAGTGAGCTCTGGATCTCACACCCAGGGTCCCACCACACTGAGGCTGGTCCTCAGCAGCCCTGCTTTCACATCCCTGCCATGGGATGGATGGAGCACAAGCTTTTCCCAAGCAAAACACCCTTCTGATGCCAGAACAGAACCTCCACAGAAATCAGAGCTATCAGAGAGCTCTTTATCACTTGAGCACAACGTGTCAAAGAGCAGCCCACTGCAGCACCTTATCAACCAAACTAAGCTGCTTGACTGCATTTTCAGCAGGGTCATCTTGACTCTAGTCCCCTTAAGGATAAACAAATCATCGCTGGAAAGGACCCAGAGGGAAGCCCTTCTTCGAGGAGCTTCTGGAAACACGGGAATACAGACTCACAACAGCCAGCAAGACAGTCAGATCTGGAGGAAACCATCCCAACCACATGTTGACACTGACAACTCCTGGACACACAGCATCCTGTAAACACCCAGAAAAAGCGGTGTAGGTTTGAAAAGCCAAAGATTTGGGGAGGCTTTAGAGCCCTCTGGGGTGCAATCACTGCCTTTTATTCCAAAGCGCAAGGTCAGCAGATTTGATGCACGCATGAATGGCGGCGAAGCAGCCTGCCTACGCTGCAGATAGCCAGCAACTGCTGATGAAGGACATGGCTCCAGAAGGCTCCTCGGCTGGGATGGGATCCAGCCAGCTCCTGGCCAGCCTGGACACCACCAGGCGTCAGCAGAGACCCGCGGCGAAAGCTTTGTTCCCACCGAAAACCAGAGCCTGGGCCCAAGCAGGGGAAACGCGGCACTGCTCATAGCCCAGGGAAGAGGGAGAGTGAGCAGCAGCATCCACCTCCCTGAGTGGGGTGTTCTGCTCCCAACAGGCTGGGGATGAGGGGACATAAAAATCCAGAAGCCTCCAGCAGTCTCCCATTGCTGCTAGACCCTTTGTCAGCATTTAGTGCTCTCAGTGTGACCATTCCCTCCTTGCCAAGACCACGTGGCATCGGTTTGCTCCTGCGCCAGGACCATGTTTCCGGCATAGTGTGACTGTGCTCCCAGTGACAGGAGTGTGATTCACGGCGGGTTTCACTGGGGTTACACTGGGAGAATCTGATCCATAGGAAAGCCAAACCCAGGCTAACTGAAACCAAATGGACACAGCGCCACCGGCAATAGCCTTGTCCTCTGGGGAAACTGAGGCACGGGCTCGCCTGACTCCCTGAGCACAGATTTCTTGTTACTGGTGCCACTGGGTGCCCTGGAAACTCTGTGTCACAGTGTCTTAGGAAGCACCCCTCCCCTGCTGACCTCAGCAAACAGCCTGATGGGTGATGACACACCAGCCTTCACCCAGCTTGATCCAGAGCTAGAGTTCAGCCACTCCAGATGTGCAGGTGCCCCAGGGCCCTTTTGGCAGTGGGATGAAGGGCTTGAGCACTCAATACATCCAACACTTAGTCTGTGACAGCAACCCACAAGGTGAGGATTGTGCCCAAGAACTCAGGAGGTCACAGCAGCCAAAAGCATGGCAGGGTGTCCTCCAGAGACAGGCTGTCCTTGAGGCACCATGTGCACCTTTAAAACATCCTCACAACCAGAGCAAGAGGGAAGCATGCCAAAAATGGCCCCATTGCTCCCAGCAAGGTGATGGTCACCTTGTACATCCAAGTGCAGTCAATATGGGCTAATAATGGCAGACTACCCAAAAGGGCTCGAGTCACCTCCACCCTGCCAGGGGCTGTCCCACAGCTTTAGGGCAACAGGACAGAGTGACGGGCACCGGGTCTGGTACCCACACCAAGCCCATTGCAACTTCAGAGACTGATAAGGCTGGGGGAAGCCACCATATGTCCCCCTACCAGGACACCAGGGCCATGGTGGAGCTCTGCCCCTCCATCTGGGAACAGAGCAGAGAAGGCAAAGGAAAAGATGGGATGGAACAACTTCAGGAGGGTGCAGGGAAAAGCAAGAGGCACCCACAGCAAACCTGTGCAAGCAAATCCCCCTTGATTCCGTAACTCTGGAGAGGAGAATAACGCAACAGGCAGCAACATCCCTGATTGCCAGGGAGCACTCACCGTTCGTGGATGATGTCAGGCAGTGGAAGATGGTACCAGAGGTGCAGTTCTGCCAGAGGTCTGCTGTGTGCTCGCCATTCACCAGCCATTGCTGCAAGAGAGACACAGCCCTGTGAGCAGCATCCAGGCAGGAGGCAGCCTGGCCTCCCCAGGGCTTCAACACCGGCACGTGTGTGCCTGGCCGGGCACTTCCAGGCACAAGCTCTTCTTTAGGAAGGGGTTTGGAAAGTACATCCCGATATTTGCTTTTAGCTGCTTTCACCTCAACGGTGCTAAAACAGAAGCCCTTTATTCTCTTTAAACATGGACCAAATCCCGGGGGAACACGCACTTCCCTCCCCTCTGCTTTCCCTCCCCTCTGCCATCCTTGCTGGGAGCCTGGCCGGGTTATTTGAATGCTTCCACGTGATTTCCAGCAACTTGGAAGATTCTTGTAACGGCTCCTACTGCTGTTAGCACCACCTCAAAGGGAAAAAGGGAAAAGAAAATACAGGGAAAAAAGGACCCGGTGAAGCAAGTCTGGAACTCACCAGCTCCACAAAACTGCTGCCTTAACACCAAGTCAACCCCCTTCCTAACTAGATGACGTGGTAACTGGGCTCTAGACCCAGAACAGCGCCAGGAGCTGTCTGTGCAGCATCCAGCCCTCAATCTTCCACTCATGCAAAGCTTAAGCCATGAAAATTGCCAGCAGGAGCCCATCTGGGTTAGGAAACAGAGGCTGTGCCTAATTCACAGCCCCAAAGGAGCAGAGCTGGGGGCAAACCCACTGGTGCTGAGAAGCCAGAGCCAAAACCACCCTGTTTCAAAGGGGTTTGCTCAGACTGCCTGCGCTGGTGCTGTGGCTGAAGCCCATTAGCAGGTGGAGTGCCTGTATGTAAGGGGAGCAAAGAATCACTCCCATGAAGCGCATTTTGGGTGCTCCAAAGCTGCTCCTGAGCAGGGATGATGAGGAGATGGGCTTCAAGAGCACTCTGCTCTGTACTAATGTAGGTGCCCTGAGCACCCGCTGTGGCACACCCCCAGTCACATCTGACAGCACAAATGCCCCACAATCTCACTGTTAGCGAGACCAGCAATGGGCTAGTAAAGGTTTCCTGCTAGAATCCAGCTGCAAAACAACCCACAAATGCAAATAACACTTTCTGGCCATGCCATGCCCCCAACAGCCACTCCCTGCCTGGCCGGTACCCTGGTGCCGAAGGAAAGTCCGTACTTACGCTAACGATGGTGGAGATGAAGAGGAGCACCAGCACGGTGACATGGAGCACGATGATCCCCAGCAGCAAAAGCAGCATCTTGGCGGTGTTGGAGGACAGAACTGGAGGGGATGAGGGATGATGCTGAGCGTGTGTGTCTGTACCGAGCCCGGTCCCGGGGGGCGGCAGGAGGCGCTCCGCCGACGGCAGGAGCCGGCCTGGCTCCGGGGGATGCCTGGGCAGCGCCCAGCTCCCTCTACCCAGCCCCTCTGCCGGATACCCCAGAGGGGGACCCCAAGCC
Organism: Amazona ochrocephala; assembly: GCA_039720435.1. Lineage (NCBI taxonomy): Eukaryota > Metazoa > Chordata > Aves > Psittaciformes > Psittacidae > Amazona > Amazona ochrocephala. The sequence goes on from CM077879.1 coordinate 88,124,595, forward strand.
CTATCACTGAGATGGGACTTCCCCGGCCCGTCTCTCTTAGGGACCCCCGGGAGGGGGTTGTCCCCCCTAAGGGGCTCCTATCCCTCTCCGCAAGGGGGCGTGCTCCTCAGCACCCCTAATGGGAGGGGTCTGCCTCGGCGCCTCTCAGCCCAGCTCCGCCTGGAGAGGGGTTCCTTTGCCGATAGATCCATGAGACCACCGGGGATGTTCTGCCCGACCCTCTCCCCAGGGGAGACTTTCCCCAGCCCATCGGTCCTGGCGAACCCCGGGGAGCGGGATAACGGGGGAAGGGGGGGGGGCACATCCACCTCGCCCCATTTCACCCGACGGGTCTACCTCGGCCCCCCTTCTCCTCAGCCATCTCCCCTCGGCACGTCCAGCAAAGCGCATCTTAGACCCTCTCCTCAAGGAAGGGGGGATTTTCGCAGCCCGTCTCCCGTTGGGACCGTCGGACAGGAGGGAAGGGGGCTGTCCTCACTCCTCTCCCCAGCGGACCCCAGAGCGGGGAAGCTCCCCCCGTCCCTCTCCCCTGTGCACCCAGAGGATCTCTCCGGGTACCCCCAGCCCGGCTAAGCGGAGCGGCGCGGCGCGGCCCGTACTCACGTCGCGGCGGAGCCGAGCGGCGCGGGATAGCGGGCGCGGAGCGGAGCGGGCGGCGGCGCTGTCAAGTTTCCCCTTTAACCGGGGCCACCGCCCCGCTTGCGTCTGCGGGACGGGGCGGGCCCAGCGCCGCGCCCGGGGCTCCTCCTATAACAGCGGCAGCGCCCGGCCCGTCGAGCTGGGGATCCTGGTGGGAGGCAGCGACCGCCCCGACGCCATCGCCTGCACACACGCACGGCCGCTCCCGCCGCGCAGCGGAAAGGTTTGGGGGGGGACACACAGAGAGGACACCCGCGCTGTGGCTGCCTCCCTCTTCTTCCCCACCACGACACTCAGCGAGGAGTCCCCGGCGTGTGGAGCCCTCGCTGCTCACCCCACCCGTGGAAGGAGCGGGGTGGCAGCGGCTCTGCCCCGCTCCGCTTCCCAGAGCAGCTGTGCGTGGCCGTGGTGGTGGTGGTGGGGGTGTCCCTGCTTGTCCTGAGGCGGTCCCCGTCCCCGGGGTGCGAGGTCTGTGAGACCCTGGTCAGGGATCCATGGGCCAGGATTTGGGGAATGAAGTCGAAAGAACATCACCTCTGATTCACACAGTGAGGCTGTGTCCGGGGAAGTGACACCTTTGCGATTTACTCCTGGGGTGGCAGTGTGATTCTGGCCCTTGGGCTGGAGGATTTTAGCACCTGAAAGGAACTGAGTTTTTGCTAAATGGAGGGTGAGATCTTCCAAAATGCTGGAGGGTGGAGGTGCGTGGAGAGGAAGGGGTGGCTGCACTCGTACAGCAGCCTTCACTCGTTCCTCAATCTGATCTGTTGAAATAAACTTCCCCCAACACTCCCGAGGACCTGCATGCTCCTGGGAGTCCTGAGCGCCAGCACCAGCCTCCCCATCACCTCTCGACACACCAGCTCCAAACTAGTCCTGCTTTGCTGCAGAGACGAGGGGATTTGGCATCCAGCCACTGAAACTAAATCTTGGGAGAAAAAAGGGAGAGAAGCGTGCTTGGCTCCCTCCTCCTGGCAAGCAGAGCCTGTTCCCTGCAGCACGGGCTCTGGCTTGGCTCTTCCACGCTTGCGTAAATGGTCCCATCACACGCATTAGGCTGTAAGTGGGAATTCAGAGCACTCTAGAGTGGGAGGAGATGGGCCAGTGGCTGAAACAAGGTCCCCAGCCTCACACTGTGCTCAAGCCCCTGTTCCAGTACATGCCTGCATGTCCCATCGTGATGCCAAACCATGCTCTAGCAGCATCAAATCTGCCTTGTGCCCAGCCTGGCTCCTCCAAAGATGCAGTTTGCCCTCCCCTCTGAAAAACCCCCACCCATTTCCCTGCTGCTGCCACCCCCCTGCGTCACCCTGTGATGCTCCACATGCCGGCGGGAGCCAGTGCCATCCGTGACTGCAAGCTCCAGAGGACTAAAACATCTGGACCAACATCAGTACATTCCTCTCTAATGAGGCTATTTCGGGCTGTCTTGCCTCTGTGGGTTGAGCGCCTGTGCTGCGTTCAGAGCAGAAGGAGCCACCACGCTCGGGGCTGTGCAGACAAGGAGTGGGAAGGGGCAGCTCCTCTGTGAATATGGGAGACCAAAGCCACCTCTGCTCCAGTTCTGAAAACTGCCAAAAGCAGCTTTTTAAGCGCAAGAGAAGGATCTGAAACTCAAATCAGGAAAAAAAGTAGCCTGCGGGTAATAATAAAGCCCAGTTTGGCTGAGAGTTGTGGATTAGAAACAGTGGAGGAAGCCCAGAGAGAAGAGCACATCACTCCCATGCTCCTCAGACACTTTCCCTCTTGGAAAGGTGCATTGTCCAAACAGAGCAGGGCCTTGGAAAAACATGTGCTGAGCATGTGTTGTGATGGCAGCTCTGCTGATGGGGGTCTGTGCTGATCCAGGGAGCACAGTGAGTTCACATGGAGCTCGTCTCGGTGCCTTCCATCAGCTGGAGGTGATGGATGGCCACTGTCCAAGCCATAAGGTGAGAAAGCGGGGATGTGCACAGCAAAGGCTTTGAGGAACTGCTGGACAGACAGCATCAGTACCGGTCCTAATGTGGCCAGAGCATCACACAGTGCTGCCCATTGAGGAACTCAAAAGCTGCGCCAGCTCCTTGTCCATTGCATGGCTGGCAGTGGTCATCACTGCCTAAATAAAAGCAGGCGCCACAATACATTTGAAAACTGCTTTGTGTACAAACCAGATTGGCCACAGACTGCGCTGGGAATAGTGTAAGATTGATGGGTTGTATAAACACTGGGTAAAAACGTGGATTTCTCACTTCGAGTCTATTCCATGGAATCACTTAAAACTTCCACTGCTTCAGCTTGAATTTCTAGACTAAAATAATGAGAATTCAGAAGGGAAAGTGGGTTTTATATTACTTTAAGGGACAGTGATGGACTTTGTGGACTGATGAAAAGGGTCTAAGTTTCATTCAACTCTGGCTGTGGCATCATGTGCTCTGCCAGCGGTCCAGAAGACATGTACACCAACCACTCCATTCCCCAGCCCAGGTGAATGAAACCTCTCTTGAGCATTTTCAAGCTACACAAAGAGACAAGATTTTCTCTGGATGTCTTCTTGGGGATGAACTTGTTTAACCTCAAGATTTTGCTCTGTCATCACAATTTTAGGGCCTCGCTTCCTGTTCCCTACCCTGGTGATTAAGACCATTAGGGTTTGAAATGCAAAGGGGAAGGGACAGAAATCTGACTGCCATCAGTGAGCATGCAGCTCATAATGGATAATGGGGGGGGAATCCTGTTTCTAAACAACTGTGTAATTAAGAAAAGAAGAAGAGCAAGATATGGTTTGAGTTGCAATTTACAGAGACTTATAGTCCCCCCGTATATATGTATATGCCCATCCATATATATACAAATACACATAGAGAGAAATAACTGTCTAAAGAAGTATTTCCAGCTGAAGGGCTCTCTCCACCTTGAGAGCACAGCCACTGCTGGCAGCGAGTGCACGGCTCAGAGGGCTGCCAGGGTCCTCCCCTTTCCCCAGCACACAGAGGGACATGCACCATGGGTCTCAGCCAGGCAGGAGGCAACTGCTGGGCCCAAGGAAGAGGTGCCAGTGGAGGGGGAATGGGCCTTTTCTCCACTATTTGGATCAAAATGCACTGAGAGAGTGTGAGTTTTACGTTTTCTGATGGAGCCGCTGGCATGGCTGCCTGAAAAGCCACTTCAAGCATTAAAAAACCAGGAGGGGAGGCATTTGTATTGAGCAAACTTCTAAAACAAGAGGTCTAATACATCTTGGAGACATTTACTTCCTTTTCCTGACATTTGTTTTCCACCAAACCAAGAGGAATTTATGAAACATTTTAGTTCTGTCTGCATTCGTGCCCAAAACCCGACTTCATCCAACTTCTTGCTTTCAGCTCCAAGGCGGTCGTCATCACTGATACTGTCAGGCTGAAATCACTGGAGAAAATCCCACTGGCTTCAATGAAACCAAAATTTGCCCACTGACTCCAAAGCCCCAATGAAACCAACTGAGCTTCCCAAGTGGGACATGACTCTGTGTCAGAACATAGTCAGGTGCTTTTAGACACTGTAATTTGCGCTCATCTGCTGCGTGCTGACAGCATATAGAAGTACACAGCCCACTATGAACTCCAGTGTTGAACCTACAAATTCAAGCCAGCTTTGAGCCACCTTTTTTTGCCCAAACTATTGAGTTTTGCACCTTTGGCTTCAGCAGACCCAGGTCTGGTCCCTTTTTCAGCCTCCTCCATAGTCCCAACAGTGGCCACTAATGCTGTGAGGGTAATGGTGCTCCATCCCCTGCAGCTCCCTGTTAAGGGACACAGTGATGCTGCAAGTCTGCACGGGCTCGAAGAACTGGATCAAGACCATGTGAAACAAATCCATGGGGGGATATTAAACTCAAGGACAGTCCTGTCAGCTCAGGAAGTCCTCAAGATACTAATTGCTGGAAGCTGGGAAAGTGGACTGGGAAAGTATCACAGAGTGCTTGCCTTGTCCTGGTGCTTCTATCTAAGCATCTCCCGTTGGCTCTGTTAGAGGCTGAATCCGGTGCTTGCTGGACTTTGGTCTGAGCCAGCACAGACATTTCTATGATCCTACTTTTCTTTATTTTTTTCCTTAATGTTTTGCCAAAGTTTTCTCCATTTTTTTCTTTTTTCTTTTTTTTTCTTCCATGATAATCATGAGTTTGGGGTTTTTTTCCTGACTACTGATGCTGTTTTGGGAATTCTCTCTCCCTTGGGCATAATAATCTGCATCAGTTATGCAATATAGCATTAAAATGAGCTTTTGGCAAGCTTTCATTTCACCCACATTCATAACAGAGTCCTCCAGGACATTCAGTAGTTTTTCTTTCCTTAGACAAGAAGTCTTCACAGACTGGCCTTGACTGTTCAACTGGATCCTGGACTGACATGAAGCTTAGCTTGCATGAACCAACGCTGTCCTGGCTTTATTATTTCCTTTCCTCCAGTCAGTAAACTATCAGTTTGCAAACCTGGCCCTGCAGGGTTTATTGGGATGATGCAGGAGGGTGGGAATATGGCTGTGGGATGCAGAGGAATTTCCACAAACTAACTCTCTCAGCAACTTGGCTGATAAGGGCGGCAATAAACCAGTAAAAGCAGGCACAGCATTCTTCAGCCTGAAGGCATTTGAAAGAAAGGAAACATCACATCAGTGGGGAAAGGCAGCTGAGGCAAATGGGGGTTCTACTTAGAAGTGATCAGTGAAAGCAGATCATGTAATGGTACAAAAGCATCTTGTGCACCAGAAGGAGGAAGGCAGGACAGGATAGTTGTTTAATGCCCCTGGTATATACACCAACCATAAAGGCTGCTCAGCTGCAACCCCAAAACCAACCCTGCAGTGATTGAACCAAGCAACTCGGTCATGGGAGGCAAATCCATCCCTGAGCCAGAGATCCTGCCACAAGCCACGTGTCTGTTGGAATTTCCCACAAATCCCTCTCCCTAGAGACCCATTTTACAGGAGTTCCATGGCAGGGCTGGCTCCCATCATGGGATGCTCCCAGGACACACTGCAAGGGGGAAAAAAGAAGACTCAAACTGAAGCCCATGCAGAATTAGACAATCAAAGTGCTTGAGGGGGATTTAAGAGTATCAGTTACCAGAAGAAGTAACATCAATATTGTCGACTTGTGGAAAACTGGCTTGGAGGGAATGAAACCCCAAAGGGACCAGGGAATTCTCTAATGTCTGGGAAATCTGCTGCAGGAAAGCGGAAAGTATTTGTGACAGAAATGAGAGAAGCTGCAACTGAAATTCCTCTGGTCACAGCTCAAATGGAGGGAAGAAATGCAGTGCCAATATTGTGTAAAGATGCATCGTGGGTAGGACAAGATAACATTTAGTTGGGTAACTGCGACACCACATAAATGCTGTCAATTAGGAGAAAGCCTTAAAGGAGTTGGGCTACTGGGAAAGATGAGTGTTTGGGGTGCTTTGAAAGCAAAACGGGAGAAGAGACTTTGGGTGCTGACTGTTGCTGGTGTGCCCTCATAGTAAAACAGAACTCGGATATTTCATGACTCAAAACTGAAGGTGGAAGTGAAAAAAATGTGAAGCTGTGGCTGATGCCAGGACTTTGTTCGAGTTGTTTGAAGGCTCATGATTTTCAGAACGGGACTGCAGGTGCCTTTGCCTCCCAGTGTTCAGCTGGGGACAAATGTGCAGGGCCCATTCCTCAAAGAAGAAAACAATTCTGCCTGAAAAGCAGCCATCCGGAGCAGGGCTTCAAAACAGAAGCACAGCCAAAATCACCAGGGTCCTTGGAAGCCTTCAGTAAATGAGCACGGGGAGAGTGGCATCACAAAGGCTTGCAAGGATGCAAACAAAAACTGCAAGTCCTGATGGTTCAGTATGCCAAAGGCTTATCTTGGGGGGGGAGATAAGCGGAGAAAGGGAAGGTGTGATGAGCTGCGCAGTTTTTCCTGCTTATGGCTTTATGTTCTCTCTGGAAAGGGTGGCTGCTGTCTCCAACGGGCTCCAGCTCCAAGATACACACAAAATAGAGGAAATCTATTTTTAGTCTCCATGAGACAGCAGTGCTAGTGAAAAACATGGTTAAAAAGACAATTGCTTCCTGTTTAGGGCTGCTGCTGTGAAGGGAGATCCTGGCGAGATGCTGAGGCTGGGTAGGGCATGGGCGCAGGTTACAGCTCTCCTTGGGAAAGCAGAAGGGCAGGTCTGACCAGAGCTGTGCTGGGAGATGGAACCATCTGAGGATGCGAGACAAGGAAAGATGCTCTCAGCTCCTGAGAACTCCCCATACTGGGCCAGGAGGTCCATGCCCTGGATTCCTGAGGGAGGAGAAGAGACTTGAGCTTCTGCTCCTTTGGGATTCTTGATGCTTGCAGGCTTTAGGCTGAGCTCAGGTTTAAAGATTCAAGAGTGTTTAAGTGAGCCTAAGGAGGCAATTTGCAAAGTGAATTTCATGCTGAACCTCAGGCGGATTAAAGACTTATCCCTCTGAAAGTTCAAACACTTGGTAAAATAGGTGTGATTTGCAAAAAGAGACCAGGTACCATGACAACTGGGCAAGACTGATGCATTTATTTACCTTCAAAGCGCTTTGGTGCTTCCACCGACAAACTACATGCAAGAGGTTACATTAGGAACCAATCCATACTCACCAAAGTGAAACCCACAGCAGTTTCTCCAGTTAGCTGGTTGAAAATGCTTCCTCATGGAAAGATATTTTGGATGACATTTAAATTCTTTCTTAAAATTAAGAAACTATCATTAGAAATCAGCTTAAAATGCAAGTATTTCTGTTTAGGAACAGAACATACTGCAACACTGCACCATTAAAGATACATTAGGGATGTCAACAGTTAATTACTCTGACAAGTAGCTTTACTTCCCCTTGTGCTTTTCCCACATCAGACAGCCTCAAAAGGAAGAAGGCATGGAAGTTTTTCCCCTAAAATCACAGACTGCAAGCGTAGGAATGAATCCCCATGGGTGGATTTACTCTTATTGCATACAGGGTTTTTTCAGCTACTTTCTGGCAGTGGAAAGGAAAAAAAAACAAAGGAAAAAGAAATAATCCTGATAAACCATGGAACACTCCAAGTGATAGTTTAATCTCTACTCAGGGCTGTCATCAGGAAGGGAAAGTTTAATAGTGTACTTTGGAAGCATCTTGGCAAATCTGGGAATGCACCTTAGCAAAACTGGGAATGTCTCTGGCTGCAGGCACAGTGAGTTTGACAGAGCCCAGCCTAAACGTAACTCACCAGCCGTGGAGTGATGGGAAAGGTCTTGCGCATCCCCATGCACTTCTCCTGGTCAATGAAGAGGGAGTTGGCTTTGACGGCCAGGTCGTGCTCCAGCGCTGACTTGGCACGAACCAGTGTTTGCAGCGTGTCCTCGGCATCTCTCAGCCGCTGGTGAAGGTTCTGAATTGCCTCATCAAGTTCATAGACCTCGTTGACAAGGCTGGAAGACAGCAAGAAACCTCTTTAACAGTCCTGCCACAGGGGTGATTTCCACCATGCTGCTGCTAACAGGCCCCTTGGGCACAGGATTTCCCCGTTCAGCCTGTTCAGACTAACTCTGAACCCCCATTTCTGCCTGGTGCATGAGAAAGATGAGGGCAGAGCTCTTCTCCTCAAAAGGGAGGCATGCTTTGCTCTGTGGCTGTTCTATGGCTGCTCTATGTGCATTTAGCAATGCACAGCCACATCTCCTGGAGCAGCTCGCGCCACCAAGAAGAGGGATGTGGTTTCCTGTTTGGTTTTGCGGGTTTACTGGTTCACCCTCCTGGATTTCCCTGTTCAAGGGTCCTCCGTGCACCCATGGGTGTACACACGGCAAAACAGTATAGCTGGGAGAGGCTGAAAGTGAATGTGAAACCAGTGGATGATGGAAAATACAGTGGTGTGTTGGAGATGCTCAAGAGGATCCAGGGCCGAGTTTAAATGGCCTTTGAAAAGAGGCTTCCCATAAAGTCATGACCAGAGGGCTCCAGAAGATGTGGGGTTTGGGGTCCCTCACAGGGGGTACTGCTAGGCACTCAGGGAAGCCTGCTTCTCCACAGCCCCTTGGGGTGCGATCCCAAAGAGCTCACTATGTCCATGAAAGGATTTCCAGTGTCCCCAGGGGACGGGAGAGCAGCCCTTACTGCTTCTCCATATGGTGCACCCTTTCTTGCAGTTACCCAAAAGGAAGGAGCTAAATGCTCTCAGCGTGAGCCTGATGGAGAATAAAGGGCTTATCCATCAACACTGAGCACATCCAGCCACTGGGAAGCAGTCAGGAGAGAAGATGAGGTTTACCCAAGTGGGAAAAACTCAGCCCCTGATGAGGTGGCATCAAGCTGGACCCAGCTGTGCTGTACAGCCTGTGTGGCTGCAGAGCACCCAAAGGCTGGGGTACCTGCTCACTGCTTTTGATTGTATCAATGAGCTTCTAAAAGGACTATTTAGGAAAATAAATACAACCAATTCTGTCACCCAGTGATGCTCCTGAGTGACTCCATGGGGACCCTGTGCTCCTGCCTTACCAGAGCTGGGGAGGGTCCTGGCACAGCTCCATGTTTGGTCTCCGTGTTCGCTCATCCAGCCGGGTCTGAGCCACTTTTAATGGAGGCCCTTTGTCCTGAATGGCTTTGCGGATGGCTGCTATGCTCATCTCAAGCTGAAAGATTTCCTGCAGAGTCTGGCGTGGAAAACAAACACATGCATAAATTAAAAATAAGAAATAAGAAATTAAAAATAACATTCTCCAGTGACAAAATCATTTCCCTTTTCTCTCATCTGTCTGCAGAAGAAGCCACGTTCAATAAGCAAACCCCAGGCTCAAACCATTGTCACTCTGCCACATATCAAGGCACAGATCCAGAAGAGATTTCTCTTCAGGAAAAGCCATTCATTGGTGTCACTGTCACATCAGAGGAGGTTTTGGAATAGTGATGGATCTATTGAATTACCAGCTTCCCAAAATTACAGCTTGCAGGAACTGATCATCCATCAATAGCAAATAACAGACGGAAACCTTTTAATGTACCCTCATTTGAGGATGTGGCATTAGTCCACAGTGCTCCAAGCCCAGTCTCTGCTCGGTTAATCAATACTGTGTTGAGCACTTTCAGAAAGCTTTCCATGGGACCCACTGGCCTGAGCCTGAGCCAGGTGCCCATCACTGATCTCTGCTTGGCAGAGAAAACACATGGATAACCATGCAGCAAACTCATAGTGCTGAGACTGAAAGCATGTCCTTGGCGGAGAAGCAAGCTTGTGAACCCCACACAGACTGAAATAACTACCAGGAGATGCAATCAGCATCACTAGGAATGATGCTGTCACACCGGAAGGGAAGAATTCAGGCTACCTTTGCCAGGTGACTCTGAATCTTGCTCTTGGCATCGGCTGTCTCAGAGATGCGGTTGGTGAAGGCAACGTTGACAGTGTTGAACTGGCTCCACATCTCCTCAGCCGTCACCGCCAGCAGGGTCTCGATGTTGTCCCGCAGCTTGGCAGAGGCTGCCCAGTCATTCTGGGAGCAGAAGATGTTGGTGTCTGTGAACTTGGCCCATGTCTCTGGCACTGTGATCCTGGGAGGGGAAAGGAGAAGCCCCAGTGAGCCCATGGGCAGGCATAGACCCCGCCATGGGACCAGTGTGGTTAAACGTAGATTAAATCTGTGCTCTTAATTTGCCCAGATGAAAGTGAAACATCTGGACACTATTTGGTCAGTAATGCTCATTGAATGATGACATGCTCACGAGGACAGCTGTGGTACTAATGAAAGCTCAAACAAAAGATTTTCCCAGAAAAAATAGAGATATTAATCAGGCCTCATATTTACAATTCGAGGCATGTAAGTGCCAAGTGATTCCCAGCTACACAACACACGGACGATTCCTTTTGCTCATAACTCATCTCAGTTTCACACTAAACTGAGTGACCATTAGATAATATTCCATTCCCTGTCTGTGCATTCAGGATGAAGCTCACGCCTGTGCAATAGCCCAGAACAAGGTCAACAAAATACTTAAATACCACATAAGCTCCATTTAAAACATGCTGATTCGCGGCACATTTTACCCCCACTCTGAATTTAGCATCAATCCTCTGCAATTTATTTGCTTGTCTAAATGTGTCTGAGCTCCACTGTGAATAAGGATTCAAACATTAGAATATTTGAATCAATCTATGCCCCACCATAAACTGCATGTGCCTGTGTGAGCAGCAGAGCTATTCCTACAGCCCTTTGCCACTTAGGGCATATCTCTGCAAGTGCTGGTTGAGGTCATCTTTCATTTACTGCAGAGCCAAAGCTGAATTCCTGGCACCCAAAAGCAGCTGAACTCTATCCCAGGACTGTGCTCTCTGGTTCTTTATCTCCTGTGTCATTTCGGCTCCCTGCCAGGCCCTCTCCAAGCAGGGGTGAACCCCCCTGACTTTACTTCAATGACGAGCACTCAGGCAAGCACGGACACATCCTTGAAATATGCATTAACTTAATGAGCTGTGCAGAGGTGCTGGGCTGAATTCATTTTTCAGGCTGATCTCTGAACCCTGATATAATGTTCAATGAGGTGGGACTCGCTTTGGATGGGATATTCGATTTGCTTTTGCCTGCAGGGTATTCAACATCCAGCTGGAAGCAGAGGGCTGTGCTCCCTTTATGGTGAGTGGAGAGAAAGGGGTCCTCCAAGGTGGGTGTCTCCAAGGGGGATGGATGTGCCATGCATAGACACATGCCTTTATAGTGGGCTGGTGGAAACCAGCTCCCTGCTAAGGAGGGGCACTGTGTCCCTTGGGGCCAACTTGACACCTGTGTGCTGCCCAGTGTGTACTCACGTGGCATCAACACACTCCACCCCTCGGTAGTAGCTGATCCCATCGGAGGTGTTCCTCAGGTGGTAGCACTTGTCATCAATGCGGTGGGCCGCCTGCTTGTTGGCCAGGTCCCTCTCCAGGTCGTGCTGGGCCCCCCTGTTGGACCTTCAACACACAAACACCAGCCATCAGTGGGGAAACTTGGGTGGAATGGTTTCCTTCCTATCCCTTTCCCCACAGCTCCTGCCTGGACAGCTAAGTCACTGCCAGCACCGCATGGAGCCCACAGGGATTTTGTGGTTGCAGAGTGTGGGTAGAGGTAGGGGTCTGCTGGGGGTGCACATTAGAACTGCAAATCAGCTCTGCAGCATGAGATAAGGAGCTCCTCCTTACATGAGCTGGGCTTTCGTCTTATCCAGGTGCTGCTGCATCCTCTCCTGACAGGACTTGATGATGTCGACTTCCTAGGCAAAGGCAAAGCATGACCCCATCAGTGTCCATGCTCAGTCCTCCTGGCCACACTCATCCCCCCAGGCCTCTTCAACCTCACACACAGAAGGATTTTGCCTGCTTGTCTTTCTGCCCGTAACAGACATGTAGGGAATGGAGAAAGTGCCCACCAACCCCAGCGCACCCCCTTGTGCAGCTGAGCCTGTCCATAGCAGCCGGGAGGGGACAGGAGGGTGCTACGGCTGCTGCCATGACCTCTGAATTTGCTTTCTGGGTAGGTTGCCAAGTGGTTTTCCATCTTGACATCAATGTCAAGTCTTGGTTATTTCCACTGTAGGGAGACAGGGACAGATCCTGACTCGATAGGAACAAGCACAGTGGTTTCCTGCACCAACAGCCCTACACACCCCCATCCCAAATCTGCCCTTTCCACTTCCAAAATGTTTTCCTCCCCACGAGAAATGGGACAAGAGGAGATGAACTTTACTTTGGTGTAAATCCCCAGCCATTTCTAAGAAGCACCGAGCTCCACTGGAGGAAGCCATGTGTTGCTCTCAGCCCACTCAACTTCAGCACAGATCTATGTATTTGAGAAGCCCAGCAACCAGAGGCAGATGATCAGTGCTGCAAACCAGGAATGTTTAAGCCCTCCTGCCTGCACTAGCCAGCTGAAAAGCACAGCCTAAATACATCCCAAACACTTAAACCCCAAAATGCCATCATGGTGATGCCAGCTTTGACTCTTTTCCTAAAATCTCATGACCTTTAATTTAATCTTTTAATTTGTTGGGGCCTGACTCATAAGAAAAGATCTTCTAATGGAGCAGTGGCTTCACAGTCCCAGGGGCCGCAATTTCCTTCCCAGTTTCATGCTGCCTTTGCAGTGATTGTATTTCACTGTACCCTGCATTAGGATCCCCTCTTCTGTGCCAGCTCTCAGCATGTTTGCTTTTTATACATAATTTAAAGCAGACTATATAAAGGCAAGCAGGAGTGCACGTTTTTGTGATCTCTATAAAATCCATTGCCTGAGCACACACAGTCCTATTGCAGCCACACTGCTCGGAGCAAAGCAAAGCTAAGCTGGGGGTAGATGTAACATGTTTTATTAGAGCAGCTAATATAGTTGTCAAAAGCAGACAAGCTGTCGGGCACACACTGTCGTCTCCGTATCTGTGTGTGCATGTGTGTTAAATATATATGTATGGGATACAGATATAGACATACACCATATGCATGTGATACGAATACATATAGATCCTGTGCTGGCAGGGCTCTAAAAGGCAGGACAGACCCACAAATTCCCTGAAAAGGAACAGAGGACCCCAATATGCTATGCAAACACACAGCTTGTTTTCAGCTATTCCCTCCTCTGTAGGGGCAAGCCTTGCCTACCCTGCATGTTCATGCTGCTGCGAGGGGAACACAGCCCCAGTCCGGTGGATTTTGAGGGTTTGAAGAGTTTTTAGCACCTCACCAGCATGAAGGAGCCAATGAGGGATCGGGGCTGGAAAATCTATTTAGGGTAGTTGAGGTAAAAATAACTTTAACACATGATCTGTTTTGCCAAACTTACTCTCAAGAGCTGTTTCTCCACCTCATCATGGACAAGGTCAATGCCCATCCTCTTCTCCCGGTGAAGCAAGCACTCCCGAGCAACCTGTTGAGGACATGCATCAGTACCAATGTTCCCTATAGGGTGGTCCCCATGTCAAATAATGTAAGAAAAGAGATTATGGATGGGCACATAGATGACATCATGGCTTAAGATGTACACAGGGGAGATGGTTTAGCTGACAATGAGCAGCCAAGCTGCAACAACAGCATTAAATCAACATGAGGGAGCACATGTGTCCCTGGTGCAACCACAGCTGAATGCAGGGACCTGTGTCAGGCTTGATGCTGACCTCACCAGAGCCTCACAGTGGGACATGGGCTTTTGTCTCCCAAACCAGGGCTTTGGATACACTGATTATAAAAATATTTGGTTAAGCAAATACTGTTCTGATGTGCTCAGCGTGTGCTGAGAGGGGATACAGCAGAAAGCAAAGGATTTGTTTATTACGAACTTAACTAATGGTCTAATAAAAGCTTTCTAGATGTTACAGAGCTGTAATGAAACTTAATCAGACGTTTGAATGGCTGCAGATGTTTTAGCTGCAGATTACAGCCTGCAGCCCATTGAACAAGGTGCTTACCTGGAGAGGGGCCTCCGTCTCAGCCAAGGCTCTCTCCAGTCGTTTCTTCACATCTGTGAGCGCCCTGGTCTCTTTGATCATCTCATCCAGCTCATGGCAGAGCTCAGACTTCCAGAACCCTATATCGTTGACACGTACTCCCAGGTTTTTGGTGCTCTCTAATTGGGTTTTCATTGTCTGCTGATGTTTATCCTGAATCATGCGGCAGGTATCATCTCTCAGGCGCTCCGAGTTTTGACGTGAATTCTCCGACTCTTTGTAGTTGGTCATGTTGGTCTGGTTCCAGTCCTTGAGGGTGTAGCGGGTGAAGAGGTCTGTTCTGTTGCAAACAAAAGGCAGCGTCTTGCCAGGGGTTACCCTCTCGGCACATTTGGTAAAGGAAGCCAAAGTTGGGTTGATGGCAGCTGTCTTATAGTAGCTTCTGGGCATCCAGGGGAGGGTGAAGGTCTGAGGCAAAGGGTAGTAAGGAAAACGGTTCTTATAGCTTGAAGCCATGGTGCTTATGGCAGGCAGAAAGTTGTTAGGTGTTGATCTTGGATGAGCATACATTGCAGTTAAGGGAGAGCCAACCAACTCCATTCTTGAGCACTGCTCTGCTATTCACGTATGTGTCCTGCACAAAGGAGACAGAAGATGACAACCTCACTCAGAAAGCTCCTGCACTTGGGTTACTTCTTACAGCAACATACGCAACTCATAATACAAATAGAGAAGCACACAGCACCCACACATCTCCTGCACAGGCCTACAACTCTTGAAAGCAAATCCCTTCTGACAGAATCCCATGCACTTGTATACATAAGGATTTGACTTTGTTGTTAGTATCTAGCATCAGGTCTTGAAATGTGGAGAGAAACAAATCATCGCTGCTAAGGAGAGTGACAGATATTATGCCTTCATCTTCCTTAAATCTGTCAATCCAGTGTAACTGTAGTTGCTGACTCTGGGCTGTTCATTTGTTTCTTTTGGCCGGCGTATCTGCTGATCTTATAGTACTCCAGATACTATTTTCTCTTTAAAAGTTCTATTACGAGCCCTGATAGCTTTGGACACAACTGCAACAAACGCAGCATGATTGGTGTGTGAGGGACTTCATCCTCATCATCTTTGTCTTCAATTGCATTAAATTCTCAAGTGAGGAGGCTGCAGGTGAGCTGAGCTTTGCAAGACTATACCCAAATTTGAATACCATCACCACCCCCCCTCATGTATTTCAACCTAAAAGGAACAGCAATGTCTTGGCTTGCAAAGGAAGAAGAATGTCTGTGGCTCACCTGACGTACAATAAACGCACTTGGAAAGGATATATCCCAGAGTCTTTTCAGAGCAGCTTATAAATGCCACCCTTGCAGTAACCCTAGGAGGAATGACCACGCAAGAAGATTTTACTACCAGTAACTGCCTACGGCACCGCGGGTGCTTGTTGCTCTTTCCAGATTCAGGTTGTCAGTCAACTATAATCAGAAATGTAATGTAAGGGCCATCAAATGTACCTAACACACCTAATGTGAGGGCACTTGGAGGGTATGTTGTGCTTGATATGAAGCTCTTGTGTGGTTAAGGTATCCCCCAGGAGGGCTCTTGCAGCCAGCTGCTGTGTTGCAGGGACGTGTCCCTCCGCTAAGATCAGGACATTTGTGTGCTACAACAAGATCCCTGGATGGGAGCAGGGTTTGATGTGATGCACGTGCTAAATCCTGTTTGTTATAGGATGAGATCAACTTTAATCCTTTAAAAGTGGGATGTCTGCATGACATAAACTCACTTTTATTCTAGAACAAAGCAATCACGTGACTAGAGGTTTAATTGCTCCTCCTGGCCTACCCTGATCACTTTGCATCTGTAGGTGAGCTGATTTTAAAGTCATATAACCCTTGATAGAGAGTGTTTCTTTCATCTTAGTCACCTCTGCAACAAAGAACGCCTCTTTCTGCACCAGGGCAGGGCCAAGGACTCACATTTGCCTACTGGAAAGCTTGAAAGGCAATAGATGGGAGGAGACACACAGAGCCAGGCAGGCTCTGCCTGTGAGCTGCTGTTGCTGTACACCGATGTAACCCTCTAATGCCAGACACTTGCAGCTCATTGGCATTCTTGGAGCCATTCCCATTTACACCAGGCAATGAGCAGACCACACAACTCATCAAAGTACATGTTTTCTAACATCTAGCTACGGGGAGAGGTGACCTAAGCGACTTCTTGTGTCACTGGTGCCTGTAAAGCTTTGATGCATTCAGATGAAGTGTCTCAAAATGCAGTATTAAATAAATAAATGGCAAATACAGGAGAATAACTCCTTTAGCTAAGGCAAATTGGAGAAAAATAGGGATGAGTCAGAGGGGAAAAGTGCACAGCTTACAGCTGGGAAATCATTGAACTTTGAGGACTGCATTCTCAAGCCTTGCCCAATTTTGGCCATGCTGGCACGGGCTGCCCCAGTACCTGACTTGACAGCAGCATAGTTGCAGGCACTGAGTCTCACCCCTAGATCCAGCCTGGCCGAAGAGGCTGTGGGATCAGCAGCGGGAAACTCACACCCTCACATTTAGCAAAGAAGCTTTCACAAACACAACCCCTCTGAGCCAGTTTGGCAGAACCGAGGACGAAATGTCTGCACTCAGGTCCAACAAAAACCACTGTGTGTGCTGGTTCCCACAAACCAGCGCCTTCAGCCCTTTTGTCCCTGCTAGGGATAAGCCACTGCGCTTGCCCGAGCTTAGCACCACTTATTTATACCTGAGAAACAGCATTCAGAGACTGGGAGACGGCTTCCCCGGCTCCCACCCCTGGCTCTCACCACTGTAAATAATCCCCTTTTCACACACTTTTAAGAAAGGAAGGAAAAAACCTTGGGAGTGGACTGGAGTTACTATTCCCTGCATTTCCAGCTGAAATAAACACCCCTTCATCCCCCTCGGGATAAGCAATCCCAGGGTGATACTTTCTACCACCCCTGAACACAGATACATTTAAGGAGCCACCAACCACCTAGTTTGGGTACATTTGGATGATATAAGAGATACTGGGGAGGGTTAGGAGAAATACCTGCTGTTTAGCCCCAGTTAAAGCAGTTGCTCACCCGTAGCTGCCTGGATGTGGGATGCACTCCAGGGTTTGGGGGTGCTTCCTTCTGTGCTGTCAGGCTCAGTGGCAGCACTATCAGGCACTGCAGCATCCCTGGTGTCAGTGACACAGAACCAGGGGAGCATTGCCATGGGAGCAGGGTGCTCAGCAGCTGGGTTCTACCCAGGGCAACTCCCTGCTGCTGCTATGGCAACCTGATGCAGCCTTTGGGCAACGCAGTGCTCTCGATGGGCAGCATGGGGCCAGCCCTGGGCAACCCAGTGCCAGCTCTGTACAGCCTAATGCTGGCAACTTGATCCCTTGGGCAAACAGCTGTTGGGCATCCCAGTACCACCCAGGGCAGCCAGTTGCTGCCCATGGGCAAAACAATGCTCCTGATGAGCAAACCAGTGTCCTCATTGCTTCATTTTACCACTTCAGGTTAACCATGAGCTATGTGGATGGCTCATAAAATACTCAGATATATCTGCCTTCTCATAGCCTTTTTCAGTCTTCTCTCATTTTCCCAGCCATTGCAGCTGCAGATTGAGCCTGTACCAGTGTTTTACAGCTTCTCGTGAGAGCAGGGACACCCTGCCCCACCACTCCTGCTCTCCATGCACGCACACGGAGCTTGCCTCCTTGAGAAAGCCATGCCTCTGCTGCCAAAGATCTGACATAAAAAATAACTCCAACTCCTTGGTGTATACAAAGCTTAGTGCGCTTTGATTTCACTTTAAACACACGTCTTGCTTTAACCGAGTGAAGAATCAGCTTAATCAAAGCAAAATGAAAAGCTCAGCACACAAGTTGCTTTTCTAGAGCTAAACCAGCTAAAATAACTGAAGTTGAAGCAAAGCAAGCTCTGCCCCTGGGCAGAACATGCTCACACCCTCGGGCCAGCCCTGCTCTCTGGTCCCTGCACATTCCCAGCCTCCTTCTACACCCGCTCTCACTCCCTGCCCAGAGGCAATTCTGTTCAGCTGAATCACTGCACAATGAAGAACACCCTTAATTGCTGGAGGCAACCCCATGATTTTGAAGAATTTGCTAAATTAAGCAATAATAATTAGATAATATTGTAAATGGTTCATGGGTGCTGTGCAAAGCACAAAGGCTTTCTGGGGAAGCATCCGCAAGCACCGAGATACAGAGGGACAGCAGGGGATGTCAGAACAGACAAAGCTTTGGTCCCCCCGTAGCGTCTGGAGTGGCTTTTCAAGTGAAGGGCTAATACCATACCTAAAAGCTATAAAGACAAGGAGACTTGGCAAGGGTACAGTCAAATTCACAAGCCAAGTGATTCTCAAGTAAGAAGGTATCAACTGCACGCAGTAAGAGGTCCCCAAATTCCTCATGCTCTGGGTGCCACACTGAATTGAGTAAACTATTTATATCACCTCTGCTTATTCAAGGGATTAAACCGGGTTCCTTCATTGTGACTACAATTCCAAAAGCAGCAAATGCACTGCAATTAGAAAACAAGCTCCCAGTTCTGGTGGGGCCTATCCAGATTTGATGGACACATGAGAACACAGTTTGTCCCCAAGCTTTGACCATTTTAGCTCAGAATCATCAAAGAAAAACAAGGGTGAAAACATGATGCTGATGTTAAGAGGGTGCCAATTTTCAGCACGTCAGCCCAGGTTTGTCTCTTTGCCTAAACTGGAATTTCAAGGGATACATTTAGATACCTAAGTACAAAATCTACTGCCAAAAGCTGTCATTCTCTCTGTCACAGCTCTGCATTCTCGCTGTCTATTAATACAGCATTACGCTGGATCATAAGCTGCCTTTCTGAAAACACCCAGATCCAGATCTTTGATAGCATCCATCATGAGTCTACATGTACCCATAACACTGCCCAGTCACAGTTTTACCCCACTTTTGAATATCCCTTTCTCTCCTATAAACACTGAGCCCCTCACTGCCACACCAGGGGCTGGGATTGGCAGGAAGAGGGCTGAGGGGTTGGATACCAAACCTGAAGGAGAGGGATGGGAGGCTAAGCAGATTGGCAAGGAAAAAGATCCAGCTTTGGGCATGCGAAGCCACTGAAGATCATCTGGGATCTCCCTTCCTCTGCCACAGCCCCTCGAAGAGTTTGTGTCCTTTTTTTATGGCTGGAGAAGCTCAGGTGTTTGTGCCAGTGCCTGCATGGCCACATGCAGCAAGTAGAAGAACCATCATTGTGGTTGGACTTGGAAAACCCAGCTCCCTAGTTTGCTGGCAGGCACCTTCCTGTGCTTTGCAAGCAGACAGTGGAGCCCCGGCAGAGCAAATATCCACCTATGAATAAGAGGCAATGCCAAATTCAAATCTGTGGTTAATTCCAGCTCATTTGAGTCAATTCCTCAGCATCCTTAAACGGCTACAAAAATGCAGTCCATCAACAGGTTACCCCAGCAGGACCTGATACCTCTCCCTTGCTCTGGCTTAAGGTGGGGTGACATCTGCGATGGCCATCAGCCTGTACTGGAGTAAATATAGCATAAGGTGGGGAAGAATCAGCCCACAGTTCATGCTGCAATGCAGCCAGGATGGTTTTCACGTGTTGGCAAAGGCTTGAGAAACCACCTGAGATTGTCAGCACATCAGTGCAGTCTGTCCTGGGCTCAGCTCTGACACAGAAGCTATTCATAGCAAAACTGTGAAAAATGCCTGTTGTTAGAAGCGTTCCTGTCTTTGAGGTGGAAGCATGCTCTATTGCATCCTGTCCCCTGTTATCCAAACTATCTTAGGTGCTTTCTTTAGGATTAGGCAAACGGTGCAAGAGAAGCCGAGTTTCTTCCATGCCCCGTAAGAGATGCACAGAGTGATACACAGCTTTGGCTGTTGAATTGACTGGGGCAGATAAACCTGGACTCTCTCAAAACACACCTTTAGTCCTTCAGCAAGACCAGACCTGCTGGAATTCTACTCTTGAAGTTTTGGTTTTCAAAGAATCAAGGATATAAAATTGCCTTTAGACTAAAGTGATCTTCGCCTCTGAACATGAGGCTCTTAACCAAGAGAGAAACCAGTAAAGAGAGCAAGTAGTAGACTGGCAGATGACTTATTCAGTCTAACCATGGTAGCATTTGATTGAGCTTTCCAAACAATATATGTGGCATGAGTAAATCATTACAAATCCCTCCTTGAGCTCTCATCATGAGTCACAGCCACCAAACCACAGATGCTCAGGGCAGGCTGCTCTGTGCATCCACAAGGTTAAGACACAGATAACTCCTGTAATCACAGCAACTGTGAACTCAGAAAATGCAGTAATTTACTGGTGACGTTCCCAACAATGCCCAACTATCGGAAATAAGAAACAGTCATTTTGGTGAAAGCCTCCCTGCAGCCACTTCTACGCACCATGGGCTTGCAGGAGGTGTCTGGATTTTGCTGTCTACATTGTCCTCACCGCAAAGTCCAAGGCTATGGGGAAGGTGTGCTTTAAATTGCATACAAGAAGCAATGGGTTGTTCACACCATAAAAATCAACTAACTGCATAAACAGATGTACAAACAAGCAGGAGACAGTCCTGTGCACACCCACTGGTTCACAGTCATGTTAAAGGTCTAGACATCAGTATAAAAAGAGATGAACACATAACATCAGAGGGTGCAGAGCACCACACATCTCTGGCCCCCTGAGACCTGCCAACAGCCTGACAGGAGTTTTGTTCTTCCTACCAAGTTCATACCTGGTCACAATCTGGAGTCACCTCCACTCACAGAAAAGGCCTCAAGAAACCATCCCCAGCTCATTTTCCCTCTGTAAGTCCCATCTTGCTCTATCCCCTGATTTATTAAAGGTGCAACCTTACAACCACCCTGGGGGCTGACTTCTTTCCAAGGAGGAGGCCAGGCAAAAACTCCTCAGGGGTGACAGCACCGTGGTCTGATAACTGATAGAGGTGGGGAAAAGGGAAATGAAACCAGTTTCTCTATATTCGCCTTGAAATATCCCACCTGAGAAAGCATTTAACCATGTGCTGTTTATTAACATCATGACCAGCCCCATTATTTCAGTGCGATTTAAACACCAACTTCAAATTGAGCCCCAGCATCTGAGGTCTGCTGAGTAGAAATAGATGGCTAGCGTGATTGATGCTATGCATATGCTTTTGTGCTTAGCCAAAGTGAGTTATTGGTGGCCTCTCCATGCTCATACACACTCCTCATTGCTGAGCCAGATGTGAAAGCAATTAGCACAATGCGAAGGCTCTTTTAAGTCTGTGGGGCTTTTTATAGGTTAGTGTTTATTTTTGGACCTACTTTCTTGAGGTGAATTTTGGCAGGCCCCTCAAGGACTGGTTTATGTCATGACTGGCTATTGTTTAAAGTTCTTTATTGCTTTGGCAAGGACGTGGGTTGGAAAAGGGAGGGGAGAGTCGCTGTGTATTTTTTTCTCTGTCATCATATTCAGGCTACTATTTCACAGACAGCAAAAGGATCACAAAGTCTGCAGAGCCGATAGGAACGACCTCAGCTTCTGACTCCTCAGGAAATAGCAAGGGCTGAATGCAGTCCCATTGTGGAAGTGCCCAGAAAGCTTGTCTGGAAAAGAAGCCAGCCTTCATGGAAATTGCTCCTAAATAGAAAGGCAGGAAAAAAATGTCTCTCGTTTCTTTTCAGATCCCCTTTGCAGCACTGCCAGGGTGCTCTTTCCATGGTCATATAAACACTTTTCCCCACGGCATTAAACCTTTGTGGAGGAATACGCTTCTGTGCCGTCCCATGTCGCTAACCCTTGCTTGTCATTTAACCAGAGAGGAGCCTTTGCTGCTGAAAGGCCACCTATTCCTAGGCTGTAGTGCTTGCCCACATAGGAAAATAAAACCAGACAATTCCAACAGACCAGCTATCCATGAGAATGATGGAACTCCAGAAAGGACCACGCAGCACCTCCACCAGTGCAGCACAATGCTGGCAAGGTGCTGGTCTGTGGTACCTTTCCCCACTGCCACCACACTTGTCCAGCTCAGGGGAAGAAAATACGTCTCCCAGTGCACAGTTACCTGGATAAATACTCAGCAAACACAACAGTGTTCGTTGCAGCAATGGTTGAGCAAACCTGCTGGGCATCAGTGAACAAGGTGAGAGATGGGTGGTGTGTCCCTATGCACAAAACAGACTAAGTGACTACAACTCATTTTACACCACCACCCAGACTGTGCATGGCTGGTGCTAACACTTCTGCAGGTAATCACTGCAAAGAGGTCACTTACAGAGTTACTTCTGCTAAAAAGGAAGCAATAATTCCACTTTCCAGCATCAGTTATTATTCAGGATCACTCAAGGGATTGTCTAACTCGAGACAGAATTTCCTTTCATCAGATTTGGCCACTGAGAGCTCTGATAACATAAAGTGTGTATATTTGAGAGCCATTTCAATATGCAATATGAAAAACTCCAGCTACATGCAGTTGCTGGGTAAGGACAGCAAAGCATCCTACCCCGCTTGGCCAAATATTGGGCTGGAATTGGAGCCTGAACCTGAACCACCTTTTCCTTTCAGAAAGTTTGGCTTTATTACCACATTTGTGACTGACCCTTACAGCAGTCCCAGCCCAAGCCAGGATGCCAGAGATGGATCCGCCAGCAAAGTATGGGACGAACTTGGATCCAGTCCCAGCTGCAGCCTGTGACGCTCCGGGCCCTGGGTGGTTCAGGTCAGCATCGCTCTCTGGTTTCCTCACATCAGCAGCTGCTGAGGGTTGAGGATTACAGAGGATGTTTACTACTTCCAAACAAAGGGAAACCATTTCCATGTAAAGCTGGCCAATAGTGAAGACAGCTTTGATCAGATTAGATCCTGTAAATTACTTGATATCAGTTGGTAGTTTTTTTTCTGGAAAGAGCAGATCACTATTAAACCCCCCTTTTTTCCTACTCCACAAGTGTCTTTTGTTGTCCATCTGTCCCCCCCATGCAAGCCAGCAAGAGGAGCATTTCTTTTCTGCCATGCCCTGCTGCAGTCCTTTAGAACTACCATTGGGGTTTCATTACATAAATATTTTGCCTGATACTTTATCTCGTATTACAAGCAACTTTTATCCTTGGAACACTGTGGTCCACTTAAGTCGGATGGAGTGCATGGTGCCTGCTAAAGAAAGTGGGAAAGCAAGATTGAATCAATGGGTTTCTTCCCCTCCAAGTGCAAATATTTTCAAGCAGTTTAAGCAAAAGGTGTTTCCTGATTGTATCCTGGGCAGCCTTCAGGAAAAGGTCAATTCTGGAATGTTTTGGAGAGATGAAAGTTGATTAGACTAATAGGCAAGAGGATGAAAGTTGCCGAGGTCTCTGCGTACTGAACCCTTATAAAGGTTTGCTCCAAAAACCATCTACAGGCCTTTTTGGTCTGGGGTTTGTGCCAGGGAATTACAAGGATATCCTCATGGAGAAAGGCCACAATTCTGGTGCTGGACCCTCAGCAGGTACCTGCTGCACAGGTCCTTCAGTCCTCACTGCTCGGCTTAAGAGGTTTACAAGCAGGACTCATTCCCTACTCAATCCAGAATGACTGTATGGAAGACATCTCCCATTCTGTTCTTCAACCTTTTTCACAGCAGCTTTCCTGTGACCTTAGACACAGACTGGGCTTTCCCAGCTCTTGGAAAGAAAGAAGGGGACAGAAAAACATCACACAAATGAACCTGAGGATAGGCAGGAGGGACCCTATGCTGGTAAAGCTCGAGTCAAAACATGATCTACCTTTATCCATCAGCTATATGAAACAAAACAAAGCACCCTGATTTCCCCTTAGAACAATGAAAATAGATAAACCCAGATAAACACAATGAAGCCAATAATAACCAGAAGAGATTTGCAATAAATCATGAAAGCCAGAAAAACACACCAGGAAATTTGCATTTTCCCACCCTTTGCCGGGAAAGGATTTTGTGATGTGCTTGTCCTGACTGTCTGCAATCACTAACTATAATCACTATAGAATCTAATTCTAGTCACTATAGCAGCCAGAGCATCCTCAGAGACCAGTAACACTTGAGAAGCCAGTAGTAAATCTCGGGGCTTTCAGTGGGGCCGCTGTTCATGTGAGGGCAGCAGGACCTGCGGGAGGCTTCCCAGTGGTGCCGGTTCAGCAGCAATACCTGCCGGGGCTGGAGCCACAGGCAGCGAGTCCTTAAAAAGAGAATTCCAGACCAGAGTGGAAAACACGCTTATGCTGAGCCAAGTAGCTATAAAAACCCAGCGCAGGAGTGCGGGGACTACGTGCTTTGCTGTGGAGAAGCCCTTTGCACCCACTTGCAGGGATAAAACATAAGGAAGAGAGGCACAAGTACTGAGACATTGATTTATCTATTGCTTTGTGCAAGGCTGGAGAATGTAAGCACTGTGTTATCCCACCTGGGAAATGAGAAAGGATGTTTTTCAGGAGCTCAGGGGATTCCTGAGTGCAACAGAGGAATTGGTGACTAAAGCCTGGGCTTAGAGAGGGGGAAAATAAATGGTGGATGGCTTGGTGACAGCGAGAGCCGGGTGTACAGTTCTACTCCCTCTGACTACATGCACTGGCCCTGGGTTTTCATCTTCCAGGTGATCTGGAAGGGAGATGATATGGAGATGAAACTGAGTGATCTGCTGGAGAGGATTCAAAAAAGAAAACCAGAAATGGAGGGGATCAAAGGAGATAACCTAGCACTTTCATGTCCTTGCTTTCCCCAAGACACTTCAGCGGCAGGATCTGAGAACAAGGGCAGGAGCATCCCATGGATCCAGCACCCTGATCAAAGATGCCCCAAAGGGCATCACTAAAATGAGACCTCTGCATGCACATGGAGGGAAAAGCTGCAGCCCCAGGACCCACCGGTCAGGATGGACCTCCTCTGTGATGGGCACACAGCACGGACACACAGAGGGGTGTTTGAAGCTGTATCTCAGCGGAAGCGTTTTTCCCTCTTATCTCTGTGGAGGGTTTATTCCTCAGTGTGTGCGAGCAGCAGGAAAGAGGCAGCTGGGGCTGGACCAGCCCTTCCCACAGTGGATATTCTGGCAGGAGCTCAGCTCTTTGGTTTAACTCTTCACAAGCAAGCACTGGAGGGTTTCAGGTTTGCAGCCTGGTGGAACTCACATTTTTCCACCTGATTATTTTTCCCTCTTTCCGGAGCGGGAGGTTCGGCTCCAAGGGGCTTTGCAGGGTTTTGTGCAAGTTATCTTTCAGATTTGGGGTTTGTGGCTTTTTTACACCCACCCTGAGTTTTAGTTGAGAAGGGCCCAAAATATAAAGTGAGTAATTGGCCAACCCCAGCAGGGTTTGCCTCATTTTAGGCCAACATTTTTTAAGCCACCTGAATACATAAATCATCTCGGTTGTAAAGCTGGGCTATAAAAGCAGAGGCAGCTCATTCAGTTTCTTATACATTTAATACCATCAGAGCAGGGAATGATTCTGCCCCAAAATCACCTATTTCTGTCCAGAAAGAACCAAGGGAGTCTGCACAACCAGCTCACATGGAGACACTTGCCGTGTAGACATGAAGTAAGATAAATAATACCCTCCACGAGCCATACGGCAGCTCCCAGAATGTTGTTTTTAAAGAAAAGATGCAATTATTTAAAGCCGGTATCATATTTAAGGTACATGCTCCTGAAAAACCTGTGATTATGTTATTTAGTGCTGAGCATCACTTGAGTCTGGTTACAGCTCAATCCAAGTGTGACACCAGTCTCACGCAGAGAAAAGCTTCAAACACAGCTCAAGGACAGATGTACCAGGAATAGATACAATATACAGGAACTGGGAAGATGCATCACCAGTGTACGTTAAGCTTTCTACAGCTGAGGGTGTTTATAAATTGAGAGATTGTAATTCCCCTGCTAGCATTGAAAGTAAGGAAATGAGGGCGGAAGGACCTGCCCGTGCTGTCAGGTTTTATTGTTGCATTAGAACTTCCATGAAAATTCCATTAATTCCTGGAGTCATAAGGCTATATGAAAAACTCATCTCTCGCTCCAAGATTCCTCTCTAAACCTTGTATTTGCATAGAAAATGTAACCTCAAAATGGGAATATCAAAGTCAAAGCTGTTCAAATGATGGAAACCTATATTTTCTAAGGAAAGAGGTGTGGGACTAGACTCCATCCATCCAATCTCTTGCTGAACTTCATGGGACCTGGGGTAATGTCAGCTTTGCATTTGTTAAACTAAAAGAGATAGGAACAAGAGTCCTCCCTACCCCTGCCCTTACCCCTCCCAACTTGGTAGCACTTGATCACAGGATAACTCACAGTGTAAGAGTCTTTGTTAGGTTGTGTCCTCCAGGTACCTTTTTTCATGGGACACCTTAGTTCGTCTCTGTCAGGACACAGTAGACACATCAGGGGCATCCTCTCCTTGCTCCAGGCTGTGGACCTGGGGACGTACACCTTCCAAGGCCACACAATGGGCTCCAACAGCAGCAAGGTGGAGGACACCAATGCACAGCAGCCTGTAGATGTCTAAGGAACGGCTCCATCAATGAAAGAAGCCAGTGAGCCACTCTGATCCAGGGCCCAAGGTGGCAAATCCAAGCCACCTAAATGGGGTGGATGCTCTGGGAGTGTTCATGGCCAGAGTTGAAAACCCATCACTTCACAATTACAACCTCAGTATTTAGAGACAGCACTTCTCATTTCCCCCAACCCTTTTTCCTCCTGACAGCATCCTGCCCACGACGGGGAAGGGTTATTCTTAGAGACGTCTATTTTGGCTTGGAATGCTGGAATTAAGATCCTTCCTTCCTTTAAAGAAAACATGCCAAGCGATATTTCGAAAGCTTCACCCCAGTTTGAAGGCTACGTTCTGGCTGCTGAGCAAAGCACATTTATTTGTTAGCTTAACATTTACCGTGGGTAAATGTGATGTGCCCGGCCCCACGACCACCCAACCACCCTCCTGAGGCTTTGGGAAGGCAGTGGTGTTACCTTTAATGTGCCGAGTAGCTGCCATGGGGTTTATTCATTCCCTCTTTCTTGGCAGCGCTTTGTATCGGCTTCGAATAGACTTAGTAAAATATTTTCCATCAAAACTTCTTTTGACAGAAAATGTCTTTTGGATACAATGGAAACTTTTGTGGAGAAGACAAATGGAAACAAAACCCGCTCAGTTGATGGTACAGACTTATTAAGAACCCAAAATTGTTTTTCTCCTTGAAAGGTTTTTGGGAAGGTAGTGCTGATGCAAAAGGTGCTCTTTTTTTCCAAGGTGAATATGAGTTTGTTGTGGAATTATCAGCAAACCTCTTATGCAGTTATCACCCCTGGACCAGGAATCACTTGTGAGTGGGTGAATCTGATAGCAGCAGCCCCCAGGCCATCAAGGAGTGGACCATGGGGACATCTCTTGGCTTTAGGGCAGTGTTTGCTGCCCCAGCAGAGATGAAGGAGGAGGCTGGAGGAAAGACTCCCACCACTGCTTTTGCCTCCAGGCTGGATGATGCTTCCCCAGGCTCAGACATTGCAGCCTCAGGCTATCCTACCCCATCCTAAGGCAATAAGGCACCTCTGTCCCTTCTACTTAACAACGTCCAAAGCTTAAACTGAGGATGAAATGCGCATTTCCTCCCTAATGCAGGTTATTCCCAGGGCTACAGGTTGCCATGTGGCTGTCCAAAGGTGTCTTGAAGGCTAAAATAAACGTGGCTTTTCACAGGTAACAATGCAGAGAGATTTCTGGAAACTGTATGAAATAATGTGTATTCAGCTTGGTTTTCGAGTCTGCTATCCCAAGGACCTGGGAAGGTCGCTGGGCTTATACAGCAGCTGAGATGCTGACGTAGCCACAGGACTCCAGGATCCAAAGGCTTGAAAGGAACAAACCCAAATGTCTCACCATAAAATCAAATTAGCTGGTAGCAAAAACCTTGCTTTGAAAAGGCTTAACTTGGAAACTTAGAAGCAGCAAGTTTGGGACCAAGGAAGCAGCTTTGCCAGCACAGGGGCTGTATTAAACTGATGAGTCTCCCTGCAGAAGCCTCCCCTGGTCGGCACCGACCCCATAATGCGGCTTGCCTGGCCCTAGCAAAGCATCAGGGGGCCCCTGGGCTGTCACTCCTGCCCGCTTCCACATTTTCCCTTTCCAACAGCAATGCCAATGCTGAGATTTTTCTTGGAAACCTGGAAAATAAATCCTTGCCACTACCTCTTTCTCACTGGGTGCTGGAGAGATCCAGTGCTGAGGCTGTGGGTGTCTCCTGCATGCTCCTCATCACTGGGCAATGGTCAGCTGAGGTGAGTAACCCACACACCCATCTCCCATAGGGGTCCCTATGCAAACCAGCACAGACTGCTGCTGCCTCACACACACTCTCTATGAGGATTTCAGTATTTTGCTAAACGAAGCACACAAAAGCTGATTCTGGCTCCTGGCAGCAGCAGCCCCATTATTGCTTTAGCAGCCGCAGGTTGAACCATTGCAAGGCAGAGCCGAGAGCCACGATGATCTGCTGGGCTCTTCAGCCCACATCAGGGTTTTGTAGCACCCATGTTGGGTCTCAGTAGACACACACAGAGCTGTGGTGTCTTCCAGCCCCATAGGGTTGGGGTCACCCATGCCCCCTCCACCAGTAGAGCAGCCTGTCCATCCCTAAGCATCGCAAGCCATTCATCCTCCTTTGTCCCTGGCCAGCCTGGGGATGTGACATGGCTTTAAAGCAGCGGCATTATCCCAGATGTCCTTACGTTATCTCCTATTATATCTGACTCCAATAAATAATTAACACAGACAACATCCTGAGCAGAGCTGGCTGCGAGCTGTGATTTCCATTGCTTGGGAAATCCTGACATGAAGGGGGAGACTGATTCTGATTCAGCATAAAAAGCTAGAATTCTTGAGTTTGCCAAGCAGCAGCATTTCCTCCCAGCCATCAGATTAGGGCCATTACAGTGTTTCACTTCAGTGACTCCTCATTCTTCCTTTTGCTTCTATGCATTTCTATCTGCACGTGGAATTATACAATCTACAAGGACAATATAATAGCAAAATTTACAGTTGACATTACATGAATTCATTTAAGTGACAGAACAGAAACATTCTGCTTCTGCTGCAGTTCTGATACGGTCCAAACCAAATATTTCGACTTCTTTT
The DNA here is from genome assembly GCA_039720435.1 of Amazona ochrocephala. Taxonomy (NCBI): domain Eukaryota; kingdom Metazoa; phylum Chordata; class Aves; order Psittaciformes; family Psittacidae; genus Amazona; species Amazona ochrocephala. The sequence goes on from CM077879.1 coordinate 88,153,780, forward strand.
TTGCTGCTGGGAAATGTTGTTGGAATCAGCACATTTCTACTACATGGCTCGAGTTCAGCTAACCTGCTTCTGCATATGGAAAATTATACTGAGAATAACTTTTCAGTGGCTTTAAGAACTGAGATACTCCCATCCTATTCATCCCCAAACCACTCGCACCCATCTATTATATGCTGATGTCAAAATGCTGTGCCAACAGATAAGCAACAAAGAAACTGAGACTGTGTTTTTCCAACCCCACACTCCAAACCTGAAAGTTGGCATAAAAAGGCTGTTGAGAGACTCAGAGCAATTTCATCCCCATTCACTTCTCCATGGGCTACTCTGGATTCAATAACTAACTGCACCTTCTAGTTGGAGATGTCTCCAGCCACAGGAGATCGTCCTGCTCAACCTGTGGCTGAATCTTTATTGTTGGCAGGAACTAAGCAGAAGTTTAGTTTTCCACAGCTTATTTGAGCTGCTGACAGACATTCCTGCGTTAATCCTAGAGAAAGGAGAACCAGGAGCCACTTTCCAAGGTTGGGCTGCAGCCCAAATGCAGTACTATGTCAACTTAAAGGGACACATTGCCTGCATAGGTGTGCTTGGTAACCAGCCAGCCCGAAAATGGAGACATGGATGGAGTAGAATACAGGGCCTGATCCTGCAGGGAAATCACATTTGGTAGCAAAGGCAAGATAAAAGCAGGTTCTGGCTTTCTGCATGCAGAAAGGTGCCTGCATCCCCCAAAGCAACCAACAGTACAGCCCCGGGGGGCTGCAATGTTGAGAGGGCAGCGCTGAAAACACAGGCATGACTTTGAACCATGTGAGGAGCGCAATGTCCCAGGGTTCTTATAATAAACCTATGAAAACAGAACTATTGGCACAGAACTTCACGAGGACACAGTGTGGTGACTGGGTGCTGAAGGGCTGACATGGTGGCATGTACGAGGAGCAGCGCTGCTCTTCCCAACAGCTAAACCCTCCCCTGGAAAGCTTCCAGATAAAGAAGAGGGAGCTGACACACAGCATGAAGAGTATAAAAACTAATGGCTACACTTCAGCAAGGTTATAATCAAATAAAAACCTGATGGACATTGTTAGGCAAACACAGCCAGAGACGTTGCTATGAGCCCCACCTGCAATAAAGCCTAATCTCAGCACTGGAGACAGCTTGTTTGGAGGGCTCATAAAGTGCCAGCATACAAACAAAACACACCGTAAGGGCATGGGAGCCACGCCAGAGCCAATGTCACTTTGCCTCTTGTGCAGAGAGCAGATTCAACACCCTGAGCTCCTCTCTGCCTGCTCAGTGTGCTCTCCAGGAACAACAGCTAAACATTCCCAGCAGAACACTATGCACCGAGGCTGCTATGCCTAATTGGGGTTTTAAACACAGAAACAAAAGAGTGCATCACCCCATCCATCCTTCCCTCCTGCCTGCTGTGAGGACACACGTCCTAGCGATGGGGACCACAGTGATACTCGTGCAGAAGTACAGAATCGTAGCATGGTTCAGACTGTCCAGTTCCACCCCTCTGCCTTCAAACTTCAGCAGCCCATCTCTGGACAAAGACTTTTAATAACTAAAGCAGCATCTGGGGGGCTCTGAGACCCACCCCAGGATGGTGGGTCTGGCACAGAGGGGGCTCATCCGTATCAAGCAGTGTTGTCCTGTTGTTTAAGCCCAACCACATCCGCAGGGACTCCTCTGCCTGCACAGCACAGCCCCCCCAACCCATCCCCTCGCAGCAGCCCTGCAGGTAAAGGTGCACCCACAAATCCATGGGCTGGCTTTCTGGTTCGTCCATGCACTCACTTTATTTCTATCTATATGGTTTTCTGCAACCGGTATTTCCTACTGTTTGAATCACAATGCAAAAATCAGAGTGTTTGAGAAGGAGCCACATCCAATGTGCTTGGCTTAAATTTCCCGGGGTGACCTTAACTGTCCTTCTGGCCATAATCCGCACACAATTTTGCTCGTTTCCCCTGGGAAAAGCCCCTGAATAGCCCTAACATCTCATTGCACCCTTTAATTTCCAGAAAGCTGCCACTGAATTGCTCCCTGGTGCCCTGAGCAGTGGTAAAGGGGGATTAAAACACTTGCTGAAGTGCTCCAGCCATAGGGAAATCACAGCACAGAGATGCGGGATGCTCATGCCACTACTCAGCCGTACCCACTATGTCTGATCTCCACCAGGCCACGGAGCAAGGAGGAGGCACAGCGACCTGCCCCAACAGGCTGGTGAGGAGATAAGGGAAATAACACCACCTCAGCAAAACACACAGGTTAAAAGAGTTATATCAAAGAGCAAAGAGTGCTGTTGAATCATCAGACGCCGGGGAGCCTGGTAAACACAACAGCAGTAACCAGCTGAGGAGTGGGGGGGAGTTTTCTTAAGAAAACCTCTTGAAATCTCAGGTACCTCAGTTCAAGGTGGATTTGAGGGAACAGCTCACTCTGCATGAAAACAAGAGGAGGAGGAAATGCTTGTTCCAGGCAAACTCTCGGCGTGCCCCAAATATGCCTTTTTATGTAGAACAGCACGAGAGAAGATAAATCCAAGTACACGAGGAGTGTGTGCAGAGCACACGGCAGGAACCGCTGGGAGCGTTACCGGGGCCTGGGAAGGATCAGCACAACCCTGCACAGCACCACACAGAAGCAGCTTTTGTTCCAGCAGCAATTAGCACATTCCTGAAGAGCCCTGGGCGGGAGAGAAGAGAGAGGCATCGCTTGTCTCAGCCTCCAGCCCTATGCTCCCACCCAGGCACCCAGGCCGGTGGGGGGGACGATGGACAGCATCCCAAAAGGAGGCTTGGGGTAATGCTTCTGCCAGGGAAACAACTGGGAATGCAAGAAGGACATGGTAGCAAGGCATGGAGGAGAGCCACAGCCAAGCTGGGGAGGGAGGGATGGAATGGGGCTCCATAGAGACTCTGCCCTGGGATGGCACCAGCTCTTGGTGGGAGAGTGGGGTTCCTCTCTCCTACCTTGGGCCACCTGCAGTGAAGCCCAGTCCCCAACCTCTTCAATCTGGTAACATCCACCAGGAGACACATAGTAGGTGACTGAGAAATTAATAGAGACACTAGTCTCTTTCCAGTGACTGTGAGTCCAGAAGGGCAGAGTGGATGAGGCGTCCATCTCTGAAACCACCGATATCCACTCAGAGTGGGATAAAACAGAAATCATTCTTCCCTCTGTACATTTGATATCCTATAAGACAGCATCTTCCCCCAGGCACTGCTTTATCTGACGGGTGTAGGAGGTCCCAACCCTGCCATGCACTCAGTTCATCTGTTTGCCAACAAACACAGCAGGACTCCCACTGCACCCAGCAGAACCAGTCTCTAGGGTGAGTGGAGCTGATTGCCGAGATGTGGTGAAGGGCTGGAGGGTTCTGAGCTGCTAACACGGTGCCCTGCCTCAAAAGGCTGGAGAGATATCACCTGCAGAGCATTTAGGAACCCCCAGTAGAAAGCACATTAGAAATGCACTTCGGAGTGGAAAATACTATAAAGCCTAAGCTCCTAATATGACTGAAGAGGCTCTGATTGTAAAGACACATATTTGGCTTCCACTTGTCTACAGTATTACTGAAAAAGGGGGTTTTCTTCCCCTGTGAGGTGCAAACCTTGTGCTGCTCTCCACACGCAGCCAAGTGCCAAGCATGCATTCACTCCCTTGACCCATCCAAAACCACAGACACCAGTGAACTCTGTGCTGCTCTTTGCCTGTGTTTCCCAGCAGCAGACATCCAGCAGCTCAGCAGCATGATTCCCACATTCAAGTGGGAGAGATCTCTGCCTCCAGAGCAAAAGCAGAGATGTTTTGCATTGAAACAGCTTCTTCAAGGTTCCATTTGTGATGTGAGCAGGGTCAGGGCACAGGGCTCACAGCTCCGCCCCAGCAGTCCCACACAGCACCCAATGTCACCTTAGCTTCCAGCCATATCCTTCTGGAATGCCTGTGGTGTGTCACAGGCAAACTGAGAGAAAGCCAGAGGGTGTCACCAAGGGCAGGGCCTTCAGTAATGCTCATGGGGACCCACCCTGGCTGTCCCTAGTGACTCACATGCCCCTTCATAGCGCAGAAATAGGCTGAAAGGTCTCTGCCAAACTGAGGTGGCACCAAGATCAAATTGGATGTGTGAGGCATCAACTGCACTGTGCCAAGTGGTCCCTAACACTGGTCTTTCAAAGGAAGAATGAAGGAAAGCCTTCTCGTGCAGCCCTGAAACCTCACCTGCATTTCAAACCACTACATGGGAGCATCACTAACACCACTGTCTCCAAGCTGCTTTTAAAGACTTTGCTGCACCAAAGTTTAACCACCACCACCATCACCACCAGGAAGGTAAAGGTTATTCCCAAGGGGGTTTGGACCTTCCCAGGTTTTGGGACCTTTTCAGGTCCTGTGCAGCCACTGCCGCCTGCAGCCTTGGCCATCACTCACGACTGAGTCCTATATGTGACATAAGCAACACATTGACATTAAAATCAAGGAGGAAAGTTTATCTAACAGTGATGTAGGGGAAGCAGGAAAACATGTCTCAGAGGTTGGCACAATGGGTGACATAATGGTAAGGTTGGGGATCCATGCATGGAGCTATTCAGTCATTTAACAGCAGGATTTCCCTGTTTAGGAAAAAGGTTAAATTACCCTTATAGGAAAGCGGTCTGTGGTGCCATCACACTCATGAACATCCCTTTTTGACCTTGTTTCTCAGGTAGGTTCTTGTGTGCTCACAAAAACGGTCTTAGAACCCAAAGCACAGCCTTGGGTTGCAGGCTGGCATCCAGAACTCCATTCAGGCAGATCGGATCTCATTGTGCCAGTGATTTGATTGTTTCTGCTTTCCCTAATTCACTTACGCTCTACTTTGTCATCCATCACAGGGCTGCAACTGCAGCAGGCTGCCTGCAGTCGCTATCTGAATCGATGTTATGCAAAGCTGCCTGTGGGTGTTGTGCTGCCAACAAGCAGATTTTTGTGCAAGCCCTTTCCAGCTGACCAAAATGCAAACGGGGCAGAGACAAGTCCAGAAGTGAGAGGAATCCGCTGCCAAAAGCTGCTGCAGATTCAGAAGCAGCTTGATGAACTATTGCACCAGTAGTGTTTAGATCTGAGGTTGTCAGCATCGGTACAGGTCTCATGGAGGTGCAAAGACTCAAATAAGAATTGGCAGGGTTGCCTTGGGCCCACCCTTGCACCATCACTGCCAGTGGAGTCAATACTAGGGGTTTTCAGCTAACTGCACCGGGGCTATCTGGAGTGGCCTTTATGCAACACAGTGAAAACGCCTTCATTAAACCTCCACAGAAAAATAAGCAGGGAAAAAAACACAGAGAAAGAAGAAATCATGATTTCTTCAGATTTAAACTTTTTATCCCTTCAGCCCCATAAAATAATTATTGATAAAATAATTATCTGAATAAACATTTTCTAATAGAATAATTGTCACATTTGATTAGCTCTGATTTTTCCATAACTAATAACATTGTTTTGAATGTCTGAATCAAATTATTTCCATCTCTGTACCAAAGCAGCACGGTAACAGCACATATGCCTTCTATGGGATCAGTACTCGAACCCAACAGAAACCTCCCAGATAGACTTAGCAATTATTTCCCTCCAAAAGCTATCTTATCTATTGGCATCACCCTTGCAAAGTGATTTATTGGGATAATCAGAGGCGGAGCCCAAGCATAAATCCCAGACCCTCCTGTGTGTCACCAGCACGATGATGCTCCAGAGGGAAGGGCGAGGGTTGAACTGAAGGTGCTGGCACTCCTTGGGGAGCTCCCCTGCATTACTGTCAGTGACACAAACACCGCTGATCCCAGCGAGGATCAGCACACACCAGCGCAGCAAACAGCTTTAGCTGGTCCCTCCAGGTATAGCCTGCCTGGGAGGGAGGTGCCGAAGCATTTTACCTTTAGTTCAATAGCCCTAAGCCACTGCCTGGAGGTGTGGGCAGCATTATAAACCACTGAATCATGCAGTATCTCAGAAACTCCCAACTCATACTGACAGACCTCTGCTGCTTCAAACAAGTGTGAGTTGTCCCCACTACCCCATCCCTGGTGCTGCAGGGAGATGCTGCATGCACCCCACAAAGGGCTGCAAGGTTAGGGATGGGAACTCTGAATGTCAGGGCAGGGGAAACCGGGACAGATGGGATTTCTCTGGAGGAGATTCCTGTTCTTGCAGGATTGGGTGGATGAAACACTTTACTCTTGCAGCCCATTGTGTTCGGGCATCCCAAAGTCACAGGGCAGTCTCACAAAATTACAGGGGCTGGGGAAAGGACCCTGTTATAGGCTGTGATAAGAGAGCTTAAGAGCAATAATGAAACTATTTACAAAAGGATTTGATCCTATGCACGCAGACAGGACCCAGTTTTGCTATGAACTGGGAGCGTTTGAGAAATTGTGGCATTTTCTGTGTTTGCCGCCAAAAAACGCTCAGCATGGCTTTGTAGCTATTGAAAAGTGATGCAGGCAGCCTGTGGGCAAAGATTCCCTCCTGAGCAGAGGCCAAACACCACGTCCTGGCTATGGGGTTAGGCAGGGATAGACCTCAAGGTGCGAGGAACCCCAGCTTTGGAGACAAGGTCTCCCTTGGAGGAGGCAGCTTGGTGCTGTCTGCGCTTCAGAGCTAGCAGAGCACAGTGAACACCAGCGAGCTGGTTCCTTTGCTTACTGTTATTTTGACCAGCTCTTTAGTAAGGTTAAAGATCAGGGCCCTGCGACCCTTTGGGCTGAGCAGTTCGCATCTGAGTACACATTCAGGAAGGTTGGAGGGGCGGCACCCACAGGCAACTGCCAAAACAAATGGTTGTATTATCCAACAGTTTCCTCCCCTGAGACCTGATTCATGAAAGGCAAAACCCAAGCCAAGAAGTCTTAGGTGTGGAGCAGCAGCCCTACAACAGAAAGAAGGGGCCATGAATTAGGTTATCGCACCTAATAACACCTCTGGTTATTTTCTTCATCGCATGCCTATGATTAAAAACATGCGCATGGTGATATGCAGGTTTCTGCAGGAAAATGAGGTTTATAAAGGGAAAGAGGAAACAACAACAAAGATATACCAGAGTGGGAGAATGAAGGTGACTGGAGATGGAGCCCTGGTCTTCAGGGCTGCCCACCCTGCTCAGTCAAGAATTCTGTGGCCACCTCTCCCATCGCATCCTTCTCCCCAGCATTGATGCTCCAGCCCCGGCATCCCACGCAGTCCCCATGAGAGTTCATGGTCCATTTTCCACCACCTGCACACTCAAGTGACTTCCTCACATCTCCATGCTTGCAAAGAGCCCACACACATCAAAATTAGCTGCCTGCAAGAGCGAGGTGGTGAGACTGGCTGGGGTTCAAACGTTATGACAGCAGCACATCACCAGCTGGGAGATGCTTTCATGTCAACAGAGGGATGATGAAACTAATGTTTCAAGTGGTGGTTCTTTTATAGTTCATGGTGACATCTAAATGCTTTGTGCTAATGGTTTTCATCCCTAGTTCTCCTGCAGAGATGAAACTGAAACTGCACTGAGGCAGAAGATTTTTGCATTGCTAGAGGGAATCCTGGACTCACAGTATGTTTTGGGCCAAGATGATAGTCTCACTTCTGCATCTGCTTGCCCTTATTTGCCACAACAGGATTGGGAGGAGCTGCTTACAGGCAGCACTGGCCACCACAATGTGCCTTTCCTGCCTTTCAGACAGGCCAGGCGCAGAGCACAGTGCCAGGTACAGTGTCTCCATCCCACACCAATATAGGAGCTCCCTCAAGATGGACTTTTATTAAACCTCTTTGCTGTCAGACCAACCCTTTCACTTGACATAAGGAGCCCAAAGCAGGAACTAGAGCAGCACGTGTGGGTGACACAGAAGGGAGCTCCTCAATGAATCACTTGCTCCCATCCATGAAAATCCCTCATCACTGTCACTTACATAATGAATACCTCTCATCCCAAAGGTCTCTGAATTACTTGAAAGATACTGAATATAGTATCTCTCCTGCAACAATCACACAGTGCTAAAGAAAGCACAGACATCTCCAGGGAAGAAGTAACCGACTTTATAATGCTACAGGACACCAATAGCTGGGACCAAATTACTAGGAAGGTGTACAAGCATTTGGCCATAAAAATGGTCTTAACATCTCTATTCCAGCAAAAGGCATCTTGGTGTTTGTAAGGGTCGCAAGGACTTTGATTTCACCTCATCTGAAAGATGGTACCTCCCCCTAGCTCCATGCTGAGGAACTGGTCCAGTTAATGGCTATCAGAACATCTGCCACTTGGAGGTCCCCTGAAGTATCTGGGGACTTCTCCAGAGCCCCCATACCATGATGGGATATTTCCAACCAGACCCCGCAAAACCTTTGATAGGGAAAAAGAAAGAAAGCAGATGAAAAGGTTTAGTGGAGCATAGCAGGACAGCAAGGCCTTGGATGCCGCAAGTGAAAAGGCATAAGGTGGGTCTCAACTTATGAGGATCTGTCCCTGCCCTTCAGCTCATCTGTGCCCAAGTACACATCACATCCCCAGGTCCTACACAAAAGCAGAGCCCAAAAGTGATTGGATGGAAAGAAAAAGCATGGTTCAGAGAAAGTTGGACTTCTCTTGCAACAAGAACAGCCCTGGAAGATAAATCTGCCCATTGGAAATCCCACAATGCTGGAGATGTCTTTACCTTCAGATCTCCAAAATCTAAATTGCAGTGGAAAAGCACTGATACTTAATTAAAGAGTATCTTTCACTTCCACCCCAGGCTTCACTGAGGGCTGTGTCCACACATATTTGTCCTTACATTCAAGAACCACATGTTCTCATTCATGTTACATCTTCCAGTCTCTCCAACCTCATCAACTGACAAGAGCTTTCATAGTGCTCATTATTCACTTCTCCCTTTGTAAAGAAGTAGACAAACCAAACACATGAAGAACATGAGTAGGGTATACTGTATTTTATAACAGCTGGAATACAAACCAGGGGCTCAGCTTGTGCGGACCCAGCCTTTGAAGCCTTTGGCTTCAAGAGCCGACACAGCAACGAGGGGCTGGCTACCTCCAAACTGATGAGTGCACAGCCTGCACTGATTCACCCTCTCCAAGAGAACAGGGGTAAAATGGTGGAGAGCATTTACCTTGTTCCATGTGTGCATCTTGAAGAACCGGTATTTATTGTGAAAATAAACTCCTGTATCCCATGTATCAGCCAGGTTTTCCAGCTGGAAGCCCAGTCAGTCCTATGGAGTTGCTGTATGACCCAGCTATACCAAGTGACAGCCATATTTCTTGACTGTTTAGTTACTACCTTTTCCATTTGACTTTCTATGTGACCTCTGATTTAGGGACCAATTTTAGACTGATGGCCTGTGGTGACACCCATAATAGAGGATAGAGGCATGAAGGCAGGTTCACAGGGGAGCAACCAGTGGCACTACACAGCTAGGCTACTGCTAGTAGTGCTCAAAGGATGTGACCAAGGCCACAGCTGGAGGGAAGTTATTGTCACTGTGGGCAGGAGACCCACGACTTAGCGAGACTGGGACTTGCTTTTGAGCGAAAAGCCTGTACAGAAACACACACGATACAGTGTTCTGCATTTCCCAGCAGACAACTCGCACCATCACCCCAGCTGGCCCAGGCCCTAAGCACGGTGCAGAGATAAATCCTACCCTAACAGATATGAGGTTTCCCTCGGCCACACTTGCAGCAAACGGAATGGAACAGCAAGAGCTCTGTGAGGTGTCCATGGGGTCTGAAGCCAGAAGGCACAGCACACACCAGAGTGCCAGCAGGACATGCCATTCCCTGCAGGGCATTGCCGCCCGCCTACAAAGCCTCCTCAAAGGTCACATCTCCCTGCGATGGATGGCGACAGTTAAATTCATTCCATGCAGTGGGGCCGGGTGGTGATTCATGAGGCTGTGCCTTGGGTTACACTGGCAGGACACAGCTGGAACAACAGCTGCAAGCAGAGTACAGCGTGCTCCGGGCAGCGGGGAGCGTGCCACCACTGAGGGGTTACCGCTGGGCAAAGAGGGGAGCAAAGGGGAAGTGAGGATAATCTGCCAGCACAGGGAGAAACAAGAGCTGAGACAAGGAGATGAGAGGATGCTGCAGCATCCCTTGGGGCAGGCCATTACCCAGCCAGAAGACTCTCCTACTCTGGCAATTCCCATCTGTCCCCAGCACTGTGGATTATGGGGACCTATAGTCCCTCGCTGCTGAGCCTGGTTATAGAATCACAGTATGGTTTGGGCTGGAAAAGACCTTAAGATTATCCAGCTCCAAACCCCCTGCCATGGGCAGGGACACCTCACAGTGTTGCAGCTCTGACAGCTTGAGAAACCAATTTGCGGGAGCAAAGTAAGGTTCCCAGGCTTGCTTTTGTTCCAGGGCCTTTTTGGTGACATCTTGGATGTCTTCCACCTTTTTCAGGCCTTCTGAACATCCCTTGCAGTAGTAGCAAAAGACAATGTGAACATGGCAGACCTCAGCAAGGACATAGAGCTGGGTATGCCTGGGCACAGCTCCTGTCCCAAGGCCAGTCTAACCAGTCCATCTATCCCTCTGCCACAGTCTGCTCCAACTCAGAAACCTTCTGGACAAAACATTCCCAGGTCAGAGAGATTTCAACAACCTGATGTCTTCCAAAGAGGTAAAAAATCCTTTTCAACTACTCCATTTCAGGGCTTTTTGGTTTATTTCCAAGAGACACCTCTATTTTAAATACATGAGAATTCATGGGACTCCACAAGGCATCCCATTCCTCTTTGGAAAACATGACACATATTCATATATTCTCCATTGCTATTTCCACTAACAGACCTCACTCTTCATCCTCCCTTTTCCATACGTGCTCTGCATTACTTACGATGTGCCTGCTGCTCCCACACAGGCTCACCATGACCATCTCGAGATAGTGGGGAGCTCTCACAGCCAGTGGGCTGGGGAGTCCTGAGGGTTTTCCATCACCTTCCTGGAGCTGGTCCTCAGCACATGAACATCTGCACATACCTCTGCAATGGACAAACATTAGCAGAGCAAAAGGAAAAGATGAAAGCATCAGAATATGCGATAAACTGTCCCACACGGGACCGCTTTTGCCCACAAATACCCTGCAGAGACAGTAAAGCCTGGACCAGCAATGCCTGGGGAAGCACGGCTGGAAAATATCCACCTAGGAGCACCTCTGAGCATCTCTGCTCGGGTCACAATTGAAGTTTGGTCTTACATGACTCAGTGGACCGGATTTGTCTTGTCTTACTTCAGGCACTTTGCTAAATAAGGAGATATGGCTCCCTGGGGAGCACGGGAGTCAAACACAGACACCGCCTTGAGAGCATCCCCTCTGACGCACACTCCTCCCACTGCCACACATCCCTTCTCCTCATCCTCTGTTCCATTTATAAAGGAAAAGAAACATCCCTGCAGCACAGGCAGGGGCTACGTTGTGGTTTGCATTTCACTACAGGCTTTTTATAGCTTCCAGTGGAAAAAAAGCCCTGTAATGTGAGAAGGTCGGGGTAACGCAACGGGCGCACTCAGTGCTGCCAGGACCGGGGCCAAACACTGCCAAGAGCAGCTCAACACACAAACACAAACCTACCACCAGCAAAGGTTGACACATCCCTGCGCTGGCCCCTGTGGGATGCAGAGCTCACGCCTCGGGGGAAAACAGCTTCATTTCTCATGCTCTATTCCAGTTGACACGTCAGCCTCACTCACTTAATGAGTGCAATTGCACCAGTGACCTACTCTGACACTGCGCTGGTGTTCCGTAGCTTCGGGGTTACACACTTGAGTAGCTGCTCACGAGTATCGGGGCACGACGCAGGGTCTAGTCCTTCATTTGAACACTGCAAAGCACTTTGAAGGAGCTGTTGGCTCCACAGGTATTTACATTGGATTGTAGAGAGCATATTTGTGCTTGAGTCAATATGAAACTAATTGTTTGAGAGAGTAAATAATTCAGACCCCAGATTCTGTTCCCTTTTTCACTGGTGGGGCAAAAAAGCTTGGGAAACAAGAAAAGTTATCCAAGATAGTTGGAATCTGCAAGGAAAAACTGGAGACACAAGGTTAAATCCCAAAGCAAGAAGCAAACTGGATGGGCTCCCCTGTTCACAGCCCGCCGGGCTCCCCTGCCTCACCAAAGTGCTCATCCACAAACTGCAGCTCCAGCTGCCCTCACTGCCACAGCAACGAGCACTTCAGGAAGTCTAAAAGGGTAACAGGAAAAGCAGCAGTGCTGGGGCAGAGGCAACAGCACCGCCCTCACCCTGTGCGCTCACCCTCCTGGATGTCGATGCAGTGCCATGAAATCCTATATAACCCAACGGGGTTTTGCTGGTGTCCGAACTGTTTGTGTCCTAACAGAGCCCCATTCATCACACACGTTGCTAATGAATTTTCCACTGAGCAAAACGGGGCATGTTCTCAGGGACAGCTCCTGAAACAGCCTGTGTTTGGATCCAACCGCCGGCCAAAATCGGGTTCCTTGTTTCACATCGGATTACAAACTACAGCATTCAAGTGGGATATTCATCCCCAGCTTCATCCCTTCCAAAGATGAGGTTTTTACCTGTCTCAGTGGAGGTGCCTGCTCTCCCTTTCTGCAGTCACCTGAGTCTTGCAGATACCCAAAGGAAGGGAAAAGAAGTCACCCTCATAGTGACAGAAGAACCCCAGACCCACTTTTAGAAGTGATTTAGGCACCAAGGAGCCTGCGTTTGAGATTCAGATGCACTTTTTCCTTTCAATTTAATACAAAACGAGAGTGCAGAGCATTTGGTGCAGAAATCTCTTCACCAAAGCAGGACCTCAGCCAGCGCAAGGATAAGGGAGACACTTGGTAAGCCCATGTTGTTTGCCCCTTTTCCTCTCTGCTCACATCCTGCTCTCCAGCCCACTGCCTATGTCAAACCCTGCCATTTGACTGATCACAGCAGGAAAACCAATCCCCCATCACACAAACCATGCTTCATAAGGAGACTGCATTTCAGAGCAAAAGCCTCTGGCATCTGACTCCATGCGCTTATGGTGAATGAACCTTGTGGATCAGGTCCTCATCCAGCCCAGGCCAGAGGGACGTACCCACACAAGCATCCCAGCGTCCTCACGACTGTTCCCCAAAGGAAGGCTGCTCAGTGGGATTTACAAGTATTGCCAGGAGTTCTCATGAAGGCTACAGCACACTGGGCTCAGTTCCAGTTCCCGCTCCAAAATATCCCTTAACATTAATGCTCAAGGCATGCCACAAAACAACAACTATGTGCAGGGACTTGCAACAGGGGCTGACTCCTGGGAGTGTTTTCTGCCCATTTTTAGCCTCCGTGTGATTAGAGCTATATTGCTCTATGGATATTCTGCTTTACTCTGCCTTTTAATGCAATGTCCATTACATCTTTCAGGGGAAGCTGCATGGAGATGTTTAATTACAGCTTTTTCTAAAGGCCTGGATTACAGCCTTGAAAGCTTTCCCCATCTGGGAATCACCCTTTCAGACCTCAGATGCAGAAAAACCCAAACGTATAAAAGCAAAGAGGCAAAAGTGAAAGAGAAGGGAGCAGATACAGAGCAGCAGCCTGAACGGCCCAATGAACACCAACACCCTTACAAACCAACCAGCCCCAGCAAAGTTTCTGCAAGTATGTTGGTGCCATGGGTTAGTGGTGGACTTGGCAGTGCTGGGGTAAAGGTTCAAGCTGATGGTCCTAAACGAATTTTCCACCCTGGCTGATTCTATGATTCTATGCCTGGAGAACAGCAGTGGGATGCTGAAGGGAGGTGGAGAGCCTCCTTTGAAATGCCTCCTTAATTGACATAGCTTGCACACAGGGATGATCAGTCATCCTGGAGGGTTAAGGAAGAGCCGTGGGCAGGAAATATTGGTCTTGATGCTGTTGGGATACCCACATTCTCCCTTACACCAATGGGAAACCCCTGGTTTGCCACAAAGGAAAGGAACAGGTGACACAATCCCATCTGAGATGACCTCAGTCAAACTGTGCTCAGTGTGACCCCAGCTCTTCACCAACCACAAGACCAGAGGTGCAACCCACCAAGCGTTAGCAAACATGCAGTGGCCTCTGACTGGGAGCTCGCAGTGTCCTTCTGCCCATAGCAAGGCATCCATAGCCCCCAGGAGACCTCCATCCCCAAGAGAAGCTGTGTCAGCCCTGGGCAATGGTGCACTGAAGGGATGGGGAGGGAGGGCGAGGTGGCTCGCCTGGAATCTGGGCAATGTGGCCATTAGCCTTGGAGAACTGCACTGCTACAAGGAGGGGGAGGAAGTTTTCCAAGGCAAAAGTGCTTATTCATCACCAGAACTCATTTGGTAATTGGCCAAACCCTGGCTGTTTGAACCAGTGAAAGGGCTCCTCAGCACATCCCTCTTCTGACATAACTGTGAGGAAAGGTTTCTCCTCCCTGCAGAAGGAGGGATCGGGAGCAGAAGTTCACTGCGGGACTGTCCCTCCCAGGCAGGGCTCCCTCTCTGCTTCTTGGCTCTGATGCTTCTTTCCAGAAAGCTTGTACCACGCTCAGCCTGTTCTGCTGCAGGAAAAGAAACTGAGTTGTTGGGAAATACAGGGGGAAACCTCTGTGTATCCCTGGTCCCTGTCCCGGGGCGCAGTGCTGGGGAGCACAGCACATGGGCTCAAAACCATCACCAAGCTGCCATCACCAAGGGGTGCCACCAGCACCTGCAGAGCTGCTGGGGCACAAGCACAGGCTTGGACAAGGCTCAGGGATGGAGGGATCTGTATGAAAAACAGAGTGAAAGAGCAGCAGGAAACTGCAGGAGAACAGAACTCAGGGATGTGCATCCAGGTAGGAGAGGGGCTGTAGCACAGTGTAAGGGGAGAGAGCCCATTGCTGTGCTCTTGCTTGTAGCAAGAGGGGCATGTGTAGGAGAAACTGAGGCTTATAGGAGTAGCTGCTTTAACAAGATTGATTTATGCCAGCAACCAAGCTGCTTTCACAAACAAAATGCAGCCATGTAAAGTTAAATACAGCTTTTCCTATTCTGTCCTGTCCTTAACCACACGTTCTGGCTCTTCCTCCACCCACCTATGGTCTTTTCTCAGTTTCACAAGGGTACAGCTGGGGTTTATAGCCAACATCACAACAACATTAATGTGCAGCAACCTTTATATCTACCTGGGACATCCCTAGTTCTCCACACGAACCAACCAAGTAGACCCCAGCCCAACACACAAGGCTGGGCCAGCTCAGCCTCAAGGGTCAGGCCCAGGGGGGTTTGACAGCAAAGCAAATACATCAGCCACATCCCCCTTGCTCCTGGCTCTGTAGCAGGATGCCTTTTAGCCCAGGGGGAGGCCATGGCATGGGACACATCCGCTCAGTGCAAACTGAGTGGCTGGACCAAAGCTGGGGGGGGACATTTCACTCCATTAAGGTTAATGTGAGCACAAAGGCAAGTGGGACATTGGAAATGACACTCAGGATGTGTCTCAGGCTCTGGGTAACTCACGGTTTCACATCAAGCTCTCAGTTTGGGCCTGGCCATTTTCCAGGAGGCACCAAACTGCTTCATCTGCTCACATCCCACCAAAGACTCCTGCATGAGAGACACCGACCTCCCCAAAGCCCCGGTTCATCTCAGCCTCACTCACCCCAGTTGAAGGACCTGACTCTGTTGCAGGAGCAGACACAGGCTCTGGTTCCTCAGCTGACTGCCTTCACCACAAAACATCTTGCACTGGTGGAAATAGGTTTTAAAAGAGAGGGGAAAGTATAAATCCTCACCTGCCCTAGTGCATCATTATGGAGAAAGCAGAGTTTGCATGGCAAATCTCCCTATCCCACTGGCTGCAAGCTCCCCAGGGGTCCAGTTGGACCAGCCTTTCCAAGCCAAAGCTCTATACAAACCGGAGCATTGTACACTGGATTCCACAAGCCTTTCCATAACAATTAGAGCAAGCAATAACCCCCACTCCCTGGGGAACACAACCTCTGCTCACTCCCACTTGCCATACAAATGGCACTTTCCAATCCCTCTGTTGAGCAGACAGGTAAAACACCACAACCACTGTTACCTGGTGTCAAGGTCACCATTACAACAAGTCTCCTTTAACTCCTGCACGTCCCAGATTTTTTGGGGCTCACCCTATCATTTCCGCATCACTGGGCTATTAGATCTTCCAGGGAGGAGAGTTCCTAGTGGAAGTGCTGATACCTCCATATAACCCCACGACAAACTGCCTGGCTTTTCACAGCAGCACCTTTCCCTGTACACCCTGCTTGGTCTCATCACCGGAGCATGCACAGAGCACCCCAGTTTATCCATTAGAGAGTGAATCAGCAAGTCGAGAGCCCTGCTCGCTGCGGATTAGCTCTCCATTGGAAAGGATAGCTCTCATTATTGTCATTAATCCATCCAAAGGAGCCTGGCCAGCAGCCCGGAATGGCTGGGGTGGCCACAGAGAGGTTCTGTTCCCCGAGCATATTTTCACCTCCACCACGCTGAGCTCCCTATGGCCCTGCTAACAGCCTCAGCTAATAGCAGAGCCTGCTTTCAGCTCAGAGAGATCAATGGTAATGTAATTGCTAGAGCATCTTCCAGGAAATGTGCTGCCGGATCCATGCGTGGTTAGGCAGAAAACAGAGGGGAATGATGGTGAGCACCACAACAGGCCTTACCTTGGCTGCCACCCTGCTATAAAACACCCCAAATTCAGGTAACAGCCCCTTGGAGAGAAGAGATTCTCAGTCTAGGGGACTGCTGGCTGTGATTGCTGCTGCCATGGCTGCCAGCAGCAGTGCAGACACATAGAGCTCACCCCCTTGGTGCAGAGATGCAAAGAGATCCTGGTGCACACAGGGTCTGCCAAACAGGCAGGGCTGCCAACAGAGTTACACCATGGTTTGGTGTGTTTACTGAGCTGTAGATTGAGAGCAGGAGATCTCTTCCCTTTAACCCCCCACCATGCCTTCAGACAGCAACTTCTGAGAAGGGCCTGGCTGTTTTGCTACCCTCTGCTGAATTCTGCAAGCAAGATCAGCAGCATTTCTCTCTTTAAAGCATTTCACAGACTCTTGCAGGTCCAATAGAGTCAAACAAGCAAGAAAGAGCACCCTTAGGGGAAGACCACAAATGGTCAAAAGCATCTCACACAGACATAACATATGACAGGCTCTTTTCTGCTCTGCAGCACCAAGTGTAGGATGCAAGGGCAGACAGGCACATGACTTAAACTGCCCAGTCTTCTGGCTGCCTTTAGCTGACATCAGTGGGTGGCTGGAATGCCATCTATCTCCTGAGGCTGCTAAAAGGGAGCCCAAGATGCCAGCGCCAAGGGGGGAATCTTCTGAGCTGCAGCAGAGTGGCATCCACACACCCTGCCAAGAGGCCGACAGGTCCCTGTGGGAGGTCTGGGCACAACCACCCCTCCCCAGAGCAAGCATTGCCAACCCTGATCCCAAATCTAAAGGCTTTTCCCATCAGCTGCTTTTTGTGCCATCCTCCATCACAGCTTTGGCATCTCGTTGGCATTTAGGGAGTTATGTTTGGAGAACAACAGGTCTGATTCTGGCTCCTGATGACTGCAAGAAGTAATCCATCATATGTGGAGAGCACCATGGGCTAAAGTGTAACTGCATGTGCAGCCCTGAGTAGTCTCTGGCATATACTGAGTGCAGTCAAGCAGAGAGCATCGAGGTAGAACCACAGTGCCCCATACAAGCAGTTGGTCTCAGTTCTATAGACAAGGACTGAGTGATCTGCTGGCCTTTCCCTCTCTGCTGGTGTTTTAAGCTCCAGCCCCCCTGCAGCAGCTCCCTACTTGCATGTGAGAAACAAGCACTCAGTACCTCCTCAGCCCATGGCAGTCCCACCAGCAGACCCCACCTCAGAGGATGCTACTGCATTGTGCCAAACCAGCCTGTTCATCCCTAGAAGGCAGAACCATCTTCGCTGCTCCCAGCAGTGTGAATGTTGGAGCTGCTGTGAGAGGAAAGGAGGCATTACATTTTCAATGTGATTCATCCTGAAAAGATAACACAGTCTGGTACCAGCACAGCTAAAGATCTAGGAGAAAGTCCAGCTCTCCTTCCCCCAGGTTCACTGGGAAGAGATCTTTCATTTGTCTATTTAAAAACCAAAAACTTGTGGATTTCAAGCCAAAATCAGTTTGTGGGTTTTAGATTTCTAACGAGAAACTGTAACACCTTTAAAAAAGCATCTACTGTGCGTTAGGAAAACTGTCCAAAAGCATCTCAGAGTTTCATCTAGTTGGGAAGAAATTTCCACTAGGAGAAAAGTGGAAAAATCCCTTGTTCAACCCAAAACACACACTCAACATTCCCACTGCAGGACTCAGCTTGGACTCCAAGAAGCAGACGGCATTCACTGAACACAGGGACTAAAGGCAGCTATCCTTGGAGTTTTAGAGGAAGGGGATGCAGGGATTCACGCATACATTTGAGCCAGGGAAATCTCACCCAGTCTTTGCTCCCGTCCTTGCTGTGCCAACAAGCAGCTTGGATGAAAGATGGAGATAGGGCACAAGGAGAGGAGAAACAGATGAATGATCAGCCTGGAAGGACTGAAATGACAGTGCTTGTGCTCTCCTTCCCATGATCCCCATCCATGCTACGATATCCAGATGAGCCTTGGACACAGGTAAAAGCAGGAACACAGAAAAATTCCTGTAGAAGTGTTGCTTTCACTGAAGAGGATGGGGTTTGGGGGTGGAACTGCAGTTCCAAGATACCCCTTGGTACCCACCCAGAGCTTACGGTGCAAAGCTCAGACCTGAGCAGTTCAGTAAACCCAAAGAGGGGTGGTTTACTAAACCCTTCTGCCTTTGCAAGGGATGAATCAAAAAGCCATTGCTGATGCAGTGGAGGCTGCTTGAGCAAGGCAGGGATGCACAAGCATGGGAGGCAACACCAGCCTCTGTGGTTGCAGCAGGGGAACCTGATGAGCTGTCACATAGCTGGGCAGTGTGAAACAAGCCATAGGAATGGAGTTTATTGTTCCCCTCAAGCAGCTTGGAGAGCAGGCAGAGATTTGGAGAGAAGTAATTTGAGGTGAGATGGAGATCTCTGACAACACTTTGGAAGCACACACTGAGCACTGTGTCACGGTGAGCACTACGCAGTGTGCCAGGCTTTAAGCCTGTTGCTCATCGGGATTATTTTTCCTGCCTTTAAGGCTTTCCAGTGCAAAAGTTAAATCCCCCTTAGGTCACAGGAGGCTGATCCAGTGAAGCACTGAATGCTACCCACCTGCAGAGACTCTCATGACATATAGGCATTATCTGCCCCACCTTTCTGCCCACACATCTTTCATATCAAAGCCCTGAGGGTTTTACTCCCACAGAAGTCAGTGTTGACCCTCCACCAATCTGCTCTTCAAAGCATCACGACAGATCTGTAAACACAAACACACAAACCGCAGCCACTTTGGTGAGCACCAAGCAATGAAGCCCTTCAGGGCACCATCCCTCCCCGCAGTTCAGATTGCAGAGCATCACCAAGAATAACCAGTGCTTCTTGCTGAGTGGCAGCAGGACAGTCTGCTTGGAAAACACAGTTCACGTAGTATTTGAAGAGCCAGTGCTGGCCTTTGAAACCTCTTCACCTGCCGCCCACATCTGAGCTCCCATTCCTGCTGAAACAGAGGAGGAAACAGCAGCCGGAAAGCTTTAACACATCATTTCAGCAGACCCAAAGCTCCTTGAAAGCAAGGTCAGACCTGGAGAGGTGGTTCAGAGAGCGGTACTGTGAAACACCACCTGAAAAGCTCTCAAAGCACTTTAAATTGTGCAGTAAAGACCATTATTCAAATCCCATAGATGGGGAAATAGAAGTAAAGTGAAATGCAGTGAATTGGACCCTCTGCACCCAGCAATGAGTGAACTGATAAAACCATCCTCATCACGGCCCTCGTTATGCTTAATCACAAAGTTGAGGCTCAAACACCAGTGTGCTGCATCCCCACCCTGGAGATGACCCAGGGATCCAGCCCCTGAGCACTCAGAGATCTTTGTGGGTGCTTCATGCCCGGACTGGAAAACGCTTCCAACACTGTGGTATGATACATGGAGACAGATGCTCCCACCGCGAGAAGGTCAAAGATGCTTAGACCAGTCTTGAGGCTGAGAACAGGAGGGTCTGAGGGGGTAAAGTGCTGTGTTGCAATTGGTAGCAGGCTCACAAAGAGAGAGTTGTGTTTATGGGCTGGGCTATAAATATTCCTTTTTGAAAAGGCATAAGTGGAAAAATGTCTAAATGTCTATTTTTGCCTCCTCTGCATCACCCACTCGAAACATTGACATCATACCAAGCTCCTACTGAGATAGAATCACCCCGAGACCCGGAACAGTACAACTGTACCCAGCGTCAATGCCAGGGAAAGGAAAATAAGCATCTTTGTAGCCTGGGAGGATGGACAGAGCAGCGCCTGGGGAAGGGGAATTCTTCCATGAAAACAGCAGGTTTTCCACTGCTCTTTAATTCCAGTAAAAGTGACTCAGCAAAGGCCAAGTCCAGGCTGTCACAGCTTTGCCCAAGGCTCACCCAAGCTCCAGTGCTATTCCAAGATGCTTTCGACTACCCAGGTTCATCCTTATGGCAAGCAGGTCATTCCAATCTCCCCCTCAATTTCATATAACCCCACCGAACCCACTCCAAGCTGCCTCTAAGGAAAGAAATACACCTCTAAGGGAAAATAAGGCAGTTTACAGCAGGCTGTCACCCCATGGCACTCGCCACAGTCTTTGTGAACTGCTGCAAATGATGAGAGAGTAGCAAACACCAGCATCTCCCTCTGCCTACACGGGATGGTGAGGACAGGATGAGCACTGCTGGCAGTGTTTGGCATGAGCCATGAGCTACTAATTGCTGGCAGCGGCTCAGTTGCTCCAGGGCTCAAACATGAGCACTTGCAGAGGGCAATGGCAGCGAAGTGCTCCCTCCCTCGAGCTGCCGCTGGCACAAGGGGCTCTGCAATCACAGATGAGTCAAGTGGTGAATGCAGACACAAAGCTGCTCGGGAAACACCTCGATGCAAGCTCTGTTCACAACCAATTCTAATTCCTACCTGCTGTGCTCCCAACTGCAATAAAGCACCCTGAGATGAAAGGCTCTCAGTGACAAACCTCCAACACAAAGCTCCACCTATGAGGTTAAAATACTGGGCTAGATGCACAGACACCCCACAGACCTGATCTAGGGACGAGACTGCAGCATCCTTCCAGAATCAGCACCACTGCTGCTGCTGAGGGTTTGTCACCTTTGTGCAATGCTGTAGGTCCTTTCAGCAGGGCAGGTGTCTCATCCAGAGACATTAGTGACACGCTCAGGGAACAGCTCTGGAGCACAGTAACTACCCCAAAACCCTCAGCAGCTTTGCAACCAGTCAATCCATCAGCCAAGTCCCAAAGCAACACTAAAAGCCTCACCAGCGGTCCCCAAGCCACAATAGCCACCATTCTCCTCAGCCTTCTCATCCCATCCTTGGGTGCTGGCATATATATGACCACACTCAATCCTGCAGGAAATCAACTCCTATTCTGGTTAAATAAGGCAGTCAGCACCTGGCTTCTATCTATTTAATAACCTGGGCATCTGGTTTCAATACAGCAGGCAAGGAGCAACCACAGCATAATAAAAGTCATTTAGAGCTGCAATTAGCTCTAGGCCCTCAGTTGTATATTATAACAACTAAGTAGGTGCTGCTACATCTGTTGACAGATGCAGGGGGTTTCAGTTCCACCCCACCTCCAAGAGCCAACCTACATCGCCTGTCCTCAGATTCCCAATGCTCCCTTGTGCTGCATCCAACATTCTGCTGATGCTCATCCCTGTTACAGAGGAACGGAGGCAGAAAAATCAGTTAATGTATCCAGTGAGGAAAAGAGGAGAGCAAAGAGCAGCCTGCAATGCCTCCACCAGCCCAAGGCATGGGCAGGGCTCTTCACCCAGACAAGACACTACTGCAGGGATGCCCTGGGACACCTTCCCACAATGAACTGAACACATTCAAGCACTTGTGTAAACACTGCATGTGCAAAAGAAACAAGAAAATGTTTCCTCAGCCACCTCAGCTGCCATTTGTGGCTCTCTAGGGGTGGCTTCAACCTTTTTCTATACCATTTCTCGCTGCAGAAGTGCCCATAAATAACTCTGGTCTTTCACCTGCAGAATAAAAAGCCATTCCCCAAGGGAGGGGGTGTAGTAGTGAAAATGGTTTAACACAGGCATATGAACAGGGCTTTACCAGTCCTAGTAAAGCCTCTGTGCAGGAGGAGGAAGGTGGGCATTTTCCTTCTCACCATCCCAGAGCTGTGCAAACACATAAAATTCACCCCTGCTTCAGCATCCTCTGAACAGAGCTGGCCTACAATGAACCTAGAGAGAAATCAGAGCTGCACCCCCTTCACTGGGAATACCTGACTGCAGAGCAAGTCAGTAACCCTGAGAAGCTTGGACAGTGACTCACATCACATCTCGCACCTCTTCCACTTGCTTCAGTACCCCCAAACAACCCAATCCTAGCCAGTTATGTATGCTGATGTTATTGAATAGAAGCCATCAACCCTTTTGCAGATGGTGCTCCCTGCACATGAGGTTTGGTGTAAGGGGACAGTGCCCACAGCCCTCCTCATGCCTGAACAGAAAAGTCACAGCTCCAGCTGGGTCTTCCCCCTGTTTCTGCAGTCACTCCATCAGCAAGGAGGTGAAGTGACATCACCGCATCCCTTTTCCCTCGATACCAACAGAAGAGTAGGAGGGAAGAGCTGGAAATGAAGGTTTATTTATTTCTTCCCAGTCCTGTGGCTTGTGACCAAAGCCACGGTTTGGCAGGAGAGACACTGCTGAGCACAGGGCTTCTGACGTGCTGCCTCTGTGCCTGCGCAAGCACGAGGGGGGTGAGTTACCCAGGGCCCAAAATAGGGCAGAAACAGATTTATTTATACATCCATAGAAAGCAGTGATTCCCCTTCTGTTTGCATTTTCCAGTTCTTTACATTCTTTTCTTGCCCAACACTGCTTTCAAAGCATCCAGCCAAGGAGTGGCACAAGTCCCATCTCAAAGTCGCATGAGCCGACAGCAGCACTTGGGAACAGCACATTAAATGCAGCACCAAATACTCCTGATTATTAGATAAGTTGTTTATAACTTCAGCAAACTTTTCCAGGGCAAATGACTTCCTCAACCTGATATAATTTTGATGGAAAACAAACCACATCAATTTATTCCTTTCACCGTGGACACACTGGTACCCACAGGCTCTGTTACACAAGTTGGAAGGTCCAAATGAAGGAAGATGGCCATAGAGATGGTACTAGAAAACTGGTTTCTATCTCTGCCAGCTAAAGAATAATGACATTCTGGCCTTGCAAATAGTTTAAAGGCATTTATTTAGCAATATTCCACAGCACCTAAGCTCTGAACTGGCATGCACTAGCGTTGGAGACCCTCAGTATATGATTTCCAGTATCACACAAGGCTAAGGACTTAAAGAAAAACATCACATCCCCCAGCAGTTTTGACCTCAACATCTCTGCTCATCTGTAAAAGTGGGAAAGGAGTAGCAGGTCTTCTACCAGCTGGCTGGTCAGGTTTGCTGCTGCATTGTTATTGACTTGTATGCATAAAAGCATCACATGCATAGATATATACACACAGAAAGTCTAGTAAATGCAACTTGAACAGACCTCACACCCTAAGGACAGGCAGGCACTGGGAAAAAGGGATAAAAGTACAAGCAAATGATCATTGTGAACTCCTCTCACTTCTAATCCCTGCTCCTTCAACAGCATACAGCTTCCATAGGGATTCTCAGCACACTTTTCTTCCAGTGACCTGTCTCTTGAGTGGATGCAGACACACAGAGAGTCCCCAGAGGCCATCACCCCCAGCCAAATCCCCACAGTGGCTGCTGCCACTCAGCACTGGTGCCAGCAGGGTCACAAGATGCAGGAGAGCAGAGAACTGGGTCCTGTGTATGCTGGACTGTGTGGGCACACAGGCATCTCCATCTCCATAGTGTGCCTCTGTACTGCACCCTTTGCGGGGCATTTGCAACAAGCAAACAGCAAGTGATGCGTGTGAAGCAAGTTCAATAGGAAGAGGTTCTTGTTTTCGCCAGACCTGAGAGCAGACAAGTGCAAAATGCAACACCACCACCTTCTGTGCTTGTCTGTTTTCATTCAAATAGGGCTTTTAGGAAAAGAGTCACAAAGTGCTATTTGCATGCATAGTTTAATGCGCTCTGGAAAACTCTTGAGAGCATCTTCTTTTGTTTCTAGCTGCAGACAGATCGTTTCTTCTCGCTGGAACTTGCCAAGGAACTACTTGGTAGCACACACGGAGGAGGTTTTCTTGCAAAAATAACCCTATGGCAACCACTTGTTGATGGCAAACTGCTCTCAGGAGTGAGTATTTGTACAGAACCCCTCCCAGCCCTGAGGGTGCTGCCTCTCCTCAGCTTTGATGGCACTTGGGTTTCCTCCTCAGAACCGGTTTCCTGAGGCTCTCCAGTTGTGTCTGTCTCTCCTGAGCTGATGCATAAACCCCTTCTCCATTCGTCCTGCTCAAAGAGCATCTTGACCACGGGGGCTGTGTGGGTGACATAGGCAGGCTGTGGCCAGCGGCGCTGGATGAGGTGGCTGAGCAGACCGAGGTTGGCTGAGGGCAGCTCATGATCTGGAACCCAAGAAACAGACACCATGAGGGCACAGACAGTTATCTCCTGGCTTATTCCCTCTCAGGGAACAGGTAGAAAGAAGGATGCCTTTGGTGACACCAAGGATACTCTTTGGAGCCAAAGACCATGGCTAGGATCACTGATGGCTTTGCTATAGCCAGGCAGCGCTAAGGAACAGCAGTGCCGTAACAAGTAACTACTCTGCATCAAGACTTAAATAAAACATGCAAGAAACAGATTATGTCCATCATATCTGGGTTTTGTACCTTTATCTCAATCCTTGAGCACAGGGTGTGATTGCATTGACCAAAGAGGAGCTGCACAAGGTCAGTATTACACTGAGAAGCACAGTAGGGAAGAAAAAGGGGTGGGATCAGCAGTTTTCATTTCTGCAGTGCTGCCCAACAGCCAAGCTAACACACAGCAGGACAAGACCACACTGACAACCATCTCATCTCATCTTTCGGCTCTAAAACCCCTCAATCACTCAAGTCTTACAAGCACAAAGCCACAAGGTTGATAGAAATGCCTGGAGGGGGTAGGCTGAGCCCACTTGGGAAGAAGTCTGTGCAAGGGAAGCTCCAAGGCAGAAAAGCCAAGACAAAAGCATCATGCAGAGCAGGAAGATGCGCTCATGCGGATCTTGGAAAGCGAGATCATCAGCATTAGTATTTTTAGATACAAGGCTTTTCATAAAACCAGCTTGTTTTCCCTTAGATGTCATTAGTCCTTGAAGAGCTACATAGCACAAAAGTAGAGTTCTGCCTCAAATACTTTACTTTTCAGTAACTCCACCTAATGCAACAGTTAATTTTGACTATCTAGTCAAAGTAGTAAAATGCAGTCTTGCTCAGCACAAGCATCTAAAATAAGATGATAGGGAAGTCCTGCTGCACAGGATCCACTGAAGGTCCATTCCTGTCAAAGGATGAATTTCCATGCTACAGCATATTTAAAATGGGTCTGTAGCAAGCTCCAAACAGCAGCCTGCAGGTAAGAAAAGAAGGAAGAAGAGATGGAGCAGCCATCCTGCAATCGGGCTTTTCCTTAAGATATCCATCCTTAGAGTCTGAGAGCCCTCCATGCATGGCGGAAACAGCAGTCCTAAGGAAATGGGGTGACTCAGTTTCCCTCAAAACAGCCAAGGACAGAAAGTGGCTGCTGCGGAGGGCAGCAGAAGCAGAACATGGTCCTATAAAGAGCAAAGCTATTTGGGTTACAGATGTTGAAAGCCTGGTTCACAAAATGCTGCTAAATGTTATTCTTTAGATGCTTTATGAAGCATTCCATACATGAAGGCCAAGAAATACTTGTCACCTCCATAGCCCTGTTCACCAGATGTCTCCAGAGGGTACAGCAGCCCTTGGTTTCCCCTCCTGGCTGAGCCAGGAGCACAGCGGAGGAAGCTGCTTCGTGTGGGGTTTACAAACCTGCCCACATCATACACCTCCTTGTTCCTAAATCACTCAGGTGCAGTGGAAAGCCTGGTCTTACCTTTCACTGGGTACTATTCTTTAAATTGGGAATCATCCTGCCTTTTTTTCTCCCTTTCTTTCCTGCAGAGGATCAGTCCTTTGTGACCAAGCTATGCGTATCAGGGAAACACCCAGAACAAAACCACCCTGGGGTTTAAAGCTCTAATATTCACCGGGGATACCCAGGGTTCTCACCAGAAAAGCATGCCAACTTTGGGTGTTCAGAACAGGGACATGCAGGGACAGAGCTGCAGCCACTTCTCCTAAGGTCCCACCACAAGCTCCTGGTTGAAGCTAAATACTCTATAACTCAGGGCTCTAAGCTTTGTGCTTTTAAAGCATGCTGCTTCAGATTATCTTTTGCTAAGCCTTCGGGACAGAAGGAGGAAGGGAAAGGATGTTTCAGTGCTTCTGCACCAAGACGCATCTTGCGGGTTCCCAAGCTCAAGAACGTGCATCTCAGCCGTAGTTCCTGCAGCCTCTGTCCATACTGTGAGTGGCGCCAGATGGTCTCTGCGTGTGCAAAGCATCAGGAATTTGCTTTTGCATAGGCTTTGTTCACACTGAGCTCTGCCTTCCCGAGCTCCCCTGCCAGGCCCCTCTGGCTCTCCTGCTGATGCCCACTGACAGTAGCTGGTTTTCGTTCTATCGCAATGGCTCATCCAGCCAGGACGACCCCATGAAGCTGATGGCCAGATCAGTCAAGGGGCACAGCCCAGGCTCTTCCCCAAGGTTGTAAATAGCAGCAGCATGACATGTTATCAGCAAAAGAGAAGTTTCCATACCAGAAAGGTTTCCCTGCAATCATATTGCTGTGAAGTTGTGCTATTCTGTACCTGTGCTATACACACACACACACTCACTGAGCTTTACAATCAGGAAAAGCCCAACTGAAAAGAGTCTGGCTTTAAATTATGAGCTTTCAGACAGTGGCACACTCTGTGCTTAAAGGAAATGTTTATTTTGACAAGCTGAGATAGTCCATGTCTCTTCAAACCTCTGTTCTGTCTCACCACTTGTGGAGCTTTTAACCCTTGTTACACAACTGGTTTACAGTTCAGCCCATCAGGCTGATGTGCACAAAGCAACTACGAAAGGGTTAAGAAAGAAATCTTGTTAAAGGACAATTCAACTCTTTTCCAAGTGTTTCTGACGGCTGAGGGCTCTGTCTGAGCCTTTCCTCCAGGAACTGGAAACACAGCGTGGGACCCCCAGCATCAAGAGGAATCCACATGCAGGAGCTGCCCCGAGCAGCAGCTGCTGAAGACATGCGAGAGCTAAAGCAATCTGGTGGCGAGAACAGCAGGTCAGGCACCAGCCACCACTGGTGAAGCACAGAAAGAGCTGATCCGGAGCCCCTTTCCCCACTGTTACAGTCTGTAGCTCAGGTCTTTGTAAGATGAATAAACCCAGGGAGTGAAGCCTGGGCACGCAGCCACCGCACGGGACTGAGCCGTAAATTCAATCCAGCAGTAACAAAGCCCATGGAAAGAACAACGTGAGCCCCAGAGTCACAGCAAAACCTTCCCTCTTGTTCCTAGGCCAGCTCCAAACAGCTGCGAGATGGGTGCAAGGACCATGGTCATACCAGCACCACCGGCTCCTAACACACACAACATGTGGGTCAGGACCATAGTGAGCTGCTTCTGCACATAGACCAAACACAAGATTTGCTGCATGTTTTGCAGAGCAAACCAAGATCCAGCTGAGCCCCCTACCCAAAATATTGTGCAATGATAAGGCAATGAAGAACAAGGTTTACAGTGCTGAGATGTGGCTCCAGCCTCTTGCACACTTGGAACATTTACCTTTGCTGCACCAAGCCAGACGTTCCCAGCTCAAAGAGTTCCTGATGTGAAGAGGCTCACTGAGCTCCCAAGTTCAGGGCAGAAGGACACATGCGTGCGCTAGGTGTGTATCCTAATACTTTGGTGTTTGCCCAGTATTATTTGGTCCTGGATAAATACTGCTACTTAGGATATATGCCTGATTGGTGAGGAAAAAAAAGCAGTGTGATGGACAGAACCCCGGTTTGGATATTTGATTAAGTGGGAACATTAGGTGACAGGATAAAGCTTGGATACCCACCAGATGACTTTTCCTGTGTAGTTGTGGGTGCTCAAGAACCTCAGATAAGGCCACAAGATCCACAAGATCTGCTTTCCACGTTGCCCATGCTGGAGTACTGACACACACTGATGGATGCAAATCCCAGACATTCCTCCTCTGACCTTATCTCCAGCCCTTCCCAAGCTAGCAATGACCAGAGAAGCCCTTGGGAGAGAAGACACGAACATCACCCAGACCACAGAGCCTAGATCCATCAGCTTTCTCTGCACTACATCCCTGCGGAGGTCACCACAGAAGTGGCTCCTTCACACCAACAGCGTGTGAGGAGACAGCCAAATGCCACCGCAGCACTGGGAGCTGAAGAGGGGAATGCAAAGCACTGGAGAGAAGATGCCAAGGGAAAGCCCAGAGCTGACAACATCCCAGCAAAATGAGATGGGATCATCAGTAACCATTTGTTATTTACAGCTTGCTCTTGGCTATTGGCCTGGGAGCGATTGCAGAACCCAGGGAGAAAAGGCTCCACAACATCCCAGGAAACCTCTAGGCATATCAGCTCCTTTGCTTCATAAACACCTGCTAGGAAAACCTGTCTCCAGGATTGTCCTGGTAAAGGCTTTCCAGAGCAGGACTGGCTCAACTTCCCTCCCATTAAAGTTACAGGGTTATTGCCTGTCTTAGCCTCTGCAAACCCTGCCTGGGGTTTATCTAGAGCTGTCCACACTGCTTTGTTATCTGCTTCTGAACTGTTTCAATGGGAAACAGTCCAACACTCTCCTCTCCCATCCTGCTGCCAGCTCAGCAGCACGCTGGCGTGCACTGGGGCGCTCCATGATAGGGTTTTCATATTCCCTCCAGACTGTGGTTTCCAGTGACAACCCTGACCCTATCACAGCATACATGGATAACAGACCTGCTCAGCATCAGGTCTGGCCTGCCACATACCACCTGATGCAGTTGAGACAAGGCACACGTCTTCCTGGCCCATTGTCACAAGCATCAGCCCAGCCACAAGACCACCTGCAGACTAACCACTGGGAAACATGGCTCCTCATGTAGAGTACAACCATAGCCATAACTGCCAGGACTTTCACCCCAAAACCACCCATTTCCCTCCTATTTCTGCTTCCACTTCATGTTCTTCACCCTCTGCTCTTGCTGCCCATCCTTGGCAGTCAGTACACTGTAAGAAGAGACTATCAGGTTCTGCAAAGCTTCCCATGCACATCCTATCCTGCACTTTTGTTGGGTCTCAAACTTGGTCCACATCCAAATTAACTGATTCCCTTCCCTGGGATAAGTAGCCAATGCCAAACATAAAGACGGACCCTAACGGAAGCAACAAGATTAGACAATGGCTAAAACCAGCAATGAGAACAAGGGCATTGGACAACCTCAGCTGCTCAGGTCCAACTATAAAGCCAGCTTAGTATTGCCTTTCTCCTGGGACAGCTGAGAGATGAGAGCCAGGCTCTTCCAGCACACAGACGTTCCCAAAGAGTTCAGTTTTGCAGCATCCATGTGCCTTTGCTGAATGTTCCAGCCCTGGAACATAAGAACAAAACAAATCTCCCACCTGGAAGCTTTCCAAATTGGGCCCTGAAGGATGGAATATCTAGAATGGGACTGTAAAAACACCCTGTGTTAGCTTAACTTTTTCCTCCTGAAATAAAAGTCATCCAAACCTGAAAATTCCCTATTCACTTCGGTGGGAGCGTTGCTGAAAACCACAAAAGCAGCATTGACCAGATTTGATTTTCTTTTACTGCCATCAGTGGAAGGGTAGCTAAATGGCATAATTCAGGAAACTGACTTTACTCTCCTGAGCAATGGGCAGCCCTCCAGCATCACCCACACAACCTGGCAGAGAGCAGCCGCCTGCCGCCAGCTATGCAGTGCCCAGGTCTCCATCCTGCTTGTGGGATGGATGGTACTGAGCAGGGACCAAGTCGCACATCTATTTAAGGTGATTAAAAACATGTCATCCTCTGTAAGAGAGAGGGTTAAGCTTTTGGGGCTTGTAAGTCTGTTCCTTACAAGGCCTGGACTGCAGCTTCCTAACATTATACCAAGACTTTCATCTTAATGTCATGTGGAATTTACTTGAGGACAGCATTAAACTCAAGACATGGATATACAGTGTTTTACAAGGATGCAAGCCTTATACCTGTAACCATTCTTTCAGGAAATGTATTGTCTGTCAGACTTTTGCAGCTCCCTCAATGTTAAAGGATGACAGAAGAGGACACAACATCACACCTTTCCCACAGCCCTGTGAAGGCTCACCATCCTCACCCACAAGCAAAACAGAGCAGCAGCATTTCAGAGACATCTCAGCATTTACAAATACATTCAGCCCGAAAATCAATTCAAAAAGCCTCCTCTGCTCACAAGAAGGTGCCACCTCCACCCGGCTTCGTGGGCCTCCAGCCTGCTTGGTCTGACCAGGCTACTGAATCAGATTCAGGTTGTTTGGGTACCAGAGCAGCACACTTCAGAGAGTAGAGTTTAAAGGACCCCTCAAACATCAATCCTTGTGAGTCTCTGACTGAAAACAGGCAATACCATGATTCCATTATTCCAATACCAGAATTTGAGCACAGAAGTCACCAACAAGAACTATGATTCCTATAGAATGGGGACACAAGTGGCCAACTTCGAATCCACACCAAATGTTCTGAGCTTTAAGGCATTGACAGTCAAAGGTCCAGATTTCTAACTGCATCCAAAAAAGCAGCACCACCAAAGCCAGGCACTTCCATAGGCAAAAACTGAGATCATGTTTACAAAGAACACAGAGAAACAACACCATGCAATGAACACAGCTTTTCTTTATTAACCAGAACATAAAGCACATGCGAAGTTTTATTCAGGCTGACAATTAAGGTTTACCCCAGTTGTGAGATTACTATAAATTCACTTTAAATTAGCAGGCTGTGCTATATACCTATCATTGTGGTCTGCTTCGTGTTGCTCATTGTCTTTATCTCTTCAGGATAGAAAGAAACCTTCTACAAAGCTCTGTTGCTAAACCCCTTGGTCAATAAACATCTCCCTCATGACCTACAACTCTCAGCTGATAGTCCACAAGGGAGCCAGTAGCAGGGAAGCAGTAAGGAAACAGCCACTGCTTGTTCTATTTCATTTTCTCCAACTACAGGTTGAGATATCCTATGTAATAAAAGGAAAAACCATCCCAAGAGAAAGGAGGGAGGTTCCTTTTTATGAATGCCATTGAAGTCATAAAGCACGCAGCACTTTGCTGCATGCTCCAACTCATGTGAGGCTTAATTCTAAGAGCCTTGCTGGCAGCGGGACAGGTTTCACACTCTTATATTTAGAGAGACTCGCCTGAAAAATAGCCAAAGCTGTCACTTATAAATCAGGTTGTTCTGACAGTGCCCAGAGCAAGTAATAAAAGCAAATGGGGGGAAATGAAATAACACACTGCAAAGGGAGCTCTGAATAATAAGCTTTTATTTTGTGTTTTTAGAAGTTCACAATAATTACAGCTATTTTTTCCTCTGTTCTTTCATTTGTTTTTAAGCCAGCCCCTGCTGACAGGCTCTGGGCCCCCAGCCTCTGGTTCCCATTCATTTGGCATTGGCCATGTGGTTCCCATATTCTTGGCTGGGGTACACTGGCCTGCAAGAAGAGACATCTCCAAAGGCTGGGGTGGAGAAGCGACAACCCTTGATTTGCTCTGGACATGGGAACCCCCGCAGCACATCCCTTCTGAGCAGCTTGCAGGCACACACATTCCTGCAGCGTGAAGCTGGTCCACAGGACACCCAAGTTAGTGGGAAGGGTCTTGCCTGCAGCAGGTTTGGCGATGGGGACCACATCACCTTCCACTGACCTGGGATTTCTCATTTGAACTGAATCTGGTTTTCCTACAGCCAAATAGAACTATAGCACTGAAAACTACTGATCTAAGTCAGGAAGACAGCAGCAGCTGGTGTCTTTTCCTCTTCCCTGTGTCATGCAGGGGGGAAGACATCCATTCCTCCAAGAAAGCTGACAAACTTATTAGTGCTGTATTTTACCTCCTTAGCCTGCATTGCTGGAGGATCCTCAGGACAGGAATTTCCTGCCTCCAAGATTCCTGTCCAAATGTTTAACCTCTTAGTTTAACCAACACGAAGAGAAATGAGTGCTACTCTGCCAGAAGTCAGCTTCAGACTTCACTGGTCCTGTACAGCTCCACAGCAGTTCGCTCTCATCTTCAACAGGACTTTAATCTGATCCTCAGTAAGAAGCCAGATGGAATGGCAATTGCAAAGTGTACCACTGGGAACCAAATAAAGCTGATGAAAGGATAAGAGCAACAAAACTACCCTTTATTCGTCTGATGTCACTGTTTGAAGTTCTCCATGTGCTGCTTCCAAACTCCTCCCCATACATGTGAATTGGGAAGCTATGCAATAAGGATGGAAGGAGATGATCACAGGCTCCAAGAGGGCTGGAGGAGTAAGAGGTCCACAGAAGAGGCAGCAAGGTTATTTGGGAACTGAGGATCTCCATGACAGATCACAGGGAAGGGAAGAAACCCTGGCTGGGTGCTAGGACTACAGTGAAAAGCCAGTGGAAGAAACAAATAGCTCGACAAGTGTTTCACTTCTCTTTATTCGAAGACAGGCTTGATGTAACATCACATAGAGTTACCAGATGCCCACCCATTGCCTTCAAGGGGCTTTGGATGCACTGGAAATTGAACCATGGGGTAAGATGGCCCAAGAGCAATTAGCCAGGAGGTACCATCACAAATACATTCAAACTGTGCTGAGGAGGTAAAGCACTAACCCATATGGATGGCATCCCTTTCACCAGCCCACATCTCTCCAGAGCTGCCTTAGCAAGCACTGTCCTAGTCCCAGCTCCACCTTCAGTCACCAGGACCAGCTTCTAGCTCCAACATCCAAGGTGGAACAGAAGAGGAACAAACCCCAGTGTTTCACAGCAGCAGCAGTTCATGGGCTCTGCATCCCTGAATTTCATGGGATATGTTTTACAATGCACCCAGTGATATATCAAGTTACTCGGTTGGGAACAGGAACATGGAGCAGCACACGCGTGCAGCGCAGCTGAATGAACAATAACCACAGGAACGCTGCTGGCACTCGCATTTCAGTCTAATTCGGTTTTACTTTGCAGACACAACATTGCAGCCCCTTCTTTGCTTCTATTTTTTCTTCCTGTAAGAAGGAACATGACAGAAAAAAGGTGGACTCCAGGATAAACATCCTCAGTGTTACACTCGAGACGCTCCAGTGTGTATATGCAAACAGCAACTGAAATAGAAGGGGTGGTTTCCCAGCTGCTCCCATCTGTGCAGTGCTATTAGTTTGACAGTCACTTAAACCAGGGGGACATCTGACCCCAAAGGGATGGGTGATGCCCTGGCAAGAGCAGAAGAAGATACTGAGCCAGGCTGGTGTAAACAGGGATAGTTCACCAGCCTCGGGTCTGTAAACAAGAGCTTGCCCCCTGCTATCAGACAAGCAGCAGTGCCCTGAATTAAAAGCAGCTCAAACTGTTCATGTCCTTCCAAACCCAGCCTAAGCTGCCTTTCTTGTTACTCTCTGCTCCACATCCCCCTAACTAGTCCTGCATCTCTCCATCCGAAAAAGCACAGCCAGGATGAGGACAAGGAGGCTGGGTTGTCCATCCCACAGGCACCGCTGAACAGGGAAATACCAAGCTGGGAGCAGGCAGAGCATAGATATTCAGGAGAAAGTGCTTGTTTATGTGAAAACACAAGGAGGCAAACAGTTGACATTAAGATTTCAGGGAGGCTGTGGGACTGGGCTATTTCTTTCAGCCCTCACACAAAGGGACCTTTATTGTCCTCACTGTAAAACAGAAATTATATTGAAGGGCCTGTGGAATTTCTGAGCATTTTTTCCCCTTGGAGACTCAATGGCTCGCACTCCAAAGCGACAGATTAAGTAGGATGCAAAGGACAAGTTGTCCATATGTGGCTCTGCATCCACCTCCTGCTTTGCTAGTGCCACAGCTCCCCCAGACCTTTCACCCTGAGAAAGCCTTACTGCCTGCAGCAACCAGAGGGGCATAGCCCAGAAGTGTCTGAACAGGGAACGGGTTCACCCATGCCTAAAGGAGCTGCTCCACAGCTCCCAACCCTTTATTTCTCCCAGCTCACAGTTTCTTCCATGGACACTCATTCCCTTTTAGCTCCTGGTAGCCTCCAAAAAGAAGCCCAGATGTAGAGAAAAGCCACCTCCCCCAGGAAGCAAGCAGAGCCCTTTCTGGTCCCCAACATCGGGCCATAAGTCATTCCTACAGTCAGTTTACACCTCTGATCCCTTTGGGGCTCTGTACATCCTCAGGGAGAGCTTAACCTCCTTGTCCAGCGGGAACAAGATGACAATCCATCAGCAGCTGCAGTCTCTATGGAGTGTGAAGGAGGAAGCAGTGCTTTGGGGAACAATGGGTGCTTTGTCAGCCCAGGCAAGGGAGACACAACAGAGCAATAAACATTACATGCTAAGCTGGTGGGATGCTTCAAACAGATTGGCTTGTTCATCCTTCACTTCCCGGAGGCCCCTGCAAGGAATTCTGGCATTGCCACTTCAAATCAGGGCTTAGCTTGAAGAAAACTTGTTTCAAATGGCCAACAAAGCTTTCCTACTGGTTGGAGCTCTTAATTCCCAGTTTCAGTTTCCCTAATAAATCCCAGATTGCTCAGCTTCCATAACACTGGTCTATGAGCTCAAACAGCAGTTAACACTTTGCAGCCCCAAATAACCTCCTTCTCCTGTTTTATCTGCCTTCAGTGCCTCTTTCAGGATAAGCTGCACACTAGGCAAGGAGAGCAAGTACTCAAAGCCTATGTATTGCACTTCTGCACAGTACTCCTGTGGGAGTGCAGTATCTTTTCCCATCCAAGATCCATGCCCCTGCAATACAGCACACGCTTCCTTGCTTGTGCTAACTGTACAAAGCAGTGTTGTGAGGAATGAGTGCAAGGAATTCAGCTTCACCTGCTGCATGCAGTAACACCAGGCTACTGTGTGGCATCATCCACATATGAGACCCAGACACAACCCACCTAATTACTGCACCTAAGAACAGCAAACTCTACAAAGCTCCAGGAATGTGCACAGTGCCTGTTTGGGAATAGTGCTGTTGCACACTAAAAAGCCAGGCAGTAACTTTCATCCACATAAACCTTTACCAGACATGTACTTTCAGAGCAATTGGCAGCGTTACCAACACTTTCTTGTGTGTATATGAATATTCATGAGGACATCTACAGATGCTTCACACAAACGTGTTTGGGCAATCAAGTCTGATGTTCTGCTTCCCAAAAGCATCTTTTCAAGAAAACCTATGAAATTCATTTTCAAAGACAAAGCATTATGATTTCTGCTAAGAAATGGGACAGGTCAGAGTATACCATCAACCCACCCAGTGCTCAATGTTGAGGCAGGGCTGTTTGTGGCAGGTGATGGATGCAGTCAGCATCGCATCCCTACATCTCTGACCTTCTATTGCATCTTCCAGAGGAGCTGCATGGCACAGCCAGTTTTCCCACACTTCTTCCCTTCATTATTATGACACAGGCATAACACATTCCTGCTCAGACAGTGGGTGCTGCTCCAGAGCTCTCAAAGCACTGATGACCGTGAGCACCTTCTAAACCTCTACAGAAACAGAGGCTCCTCAGTGCTTCCTTCTGCACCCAGGCTGCCCTCCAGTTCCTTTCCACCACTGGTTGGACCAATGCAGTGCACTTGACCTGGGGGGAGACTCCAGTAACTCAACACTGAAAGAGGCTCCTTACCCTTCCACACCCCAGCTCTGTCAGGGAAGAGCCAACACCATCACCACCCCCCAGCAAGCTCATCCTGGCCATTTCCTGAAGCCACAGTGACAAATCTGCCCCAACACAAGCATCCTGCCAAGCTGCATTTCCCCACCTGGTTGGCTTCAGCCCCAGCAATCTGAGGGGTTGTTATTTATGTTTCCACTTAACCCATATTTTATTAAAAACACTCCAGTGTTACCCTATACACTGTAGTCTCTCATACCCCTCACTTCAATTCTGATGCTTATAAACACCCCGGTAATAATAAACCCATCACAAGAGAGCCATACACCTCAAATCACAGCCAGAGCAACCGCCTGGGAAGCCCTATGGGATGCTCCGCAGACTGAGCAAGGGCCAGATTTCATGTGCTAATGAATAAATACATTTGGAAAGACTATATGGTTTGAGCTACACTTTGACTCAGCATGATTTTGCCTGGAAATGAGCTGGCTTGGGAAGTTATTATAGTGCAGCTCCTGTTTTAATGACTCCTGCAAGACTCCCACAGCTCACACTGACTCAGCAATGCAGCAAACCTTGCTGTGAGCTGGATCTTCCAAAAAGCTTAATCACACATTTCACTCATAAGAACATTCCCAGAGAAGTCAGATTACGTTCCCTATGTACAGAATATATCTCAGTTGGAAATTTAACAGTTTTCCTGCCCTTCTTCCCTCCATCAACATGTTATGACCCAGGCATGACACTCCTGTGGTAAGTTTGCTGGACACCCCAGCATAAATCCAGGTGGTTTTGGCTTTCAAGTCATGTGGGGTTAATACTTTCACATGTTGTCTCCATATAAATCCTCCAGGAATGCCATGGCACCTTACCAAGTGCTCTGGCTGGTAACCCAGATGTGCCAGGGCAGGGAGAGCACCAGGACATGTGATGGCAAGATGCATACCAAATAAGAAGGCCACCCTGTGACAAGTCTCAAGGGGTGCCTTGTTTCTGATATCTGAAGGCCATCCTTTGGAAAGCTTTCCAGAGAAAGTTGTTGATCCCAGCTCCCCAGGCCCAAATTTCACCCTCTTGCTTTATCAGCAACATGCTGGCACAAGTCATTGCTTTCTTGGTCCAGCATCACCCTGTTGATTTTACTTCAGGTCTCTGACAGTGGGGAATATCAGAGCTGAGACTTAATGCTACCAAAGTACATGTAATGACCATGTTTTCACTAGACATTAGCCATGTCTCAAGAAAGGAAAGCCATGAAAGGATGGCCTTTTTTCACTGCAAGATGACCAGTTCAGTGCAACATTTCCCAATCAGATTTCTCTAGCAGACAATACCCAGTCTCTTCTGCAGGGTCTACATGCACCTCAGTGGTGATGCTCCGAGTCTTGTAACCAGAGTGAAGCATGGACACAGGTCCTGTCACACCAACGGTGCCTGCCCCGAGCTCCTCTCACACAGGGAACACAAGTATATGGAGTTACTTTGCATCAGGGAGGCTACAACACACATGCAGTCACCTGCAATGCTCTTCCAGGCATCCTGCCACAGCTCCAACACCCCTGGTACTCATACAAGCAATAGAAAACCCAGTGCTGGTGCTTATAATGCACCATGGTTACTCTGCACACAGTAAAGACGGGATCTGGGATAAATGCAATCACAAGAAGGAAGGGAGAGGATGCAGGCTGGCAGCACAGGCAGGCAGGGATAGCAGCTTTAAGTATTAGTCAGAAAGAGTCAAAAGTTCATGGTATTCCCACAGCAGAGAAGTGCTGCAAAGGCACTGCCCTCAGGTTAAGGGCTTAAGCATGAGGGAAGGGATTTTCTCATCAAGCACTTCCTGCTCACAACAGACCACTTGCTTCCCCTCCATGAACATGAAGCCCCAGGCAAACCTTGACACAAGGCAATCCAAAATCCAGGTAGAGATCAGCACCTCCCAGGGGGCTCACTGGGCTGAGATCTCAATCACCGTGGCCAAAATACTCTTCAGCAGCTCAGTTTCATCATCCAACAGCACGCAAATGGGGTCATGCACCAAACCCACGTTACACCAAGGTTTTATGTAGCACCATGTGTAATACACATGGCCAAGTTACATCCAGGATGTGCCATGGGGATGAGACAACCTCAGGGCTAATACTTTGGAGTCTGGAGCTGAGCATAAAGCTTGGTTAAAGACCAGGATGTTGCCCTGAAGTCCACCCTCATCCAGACAAACAGCTCAGACCCCAGCTCAGAAGGATGCTCACAAACCTCAGGTTTACTCATGGTCTGGTTAAGCCTGGCTCTGCCAAGGCTGAAGAGGCTGACACACAAGCAGGCACACTGTGGAAAGAGCATCTCAGGCATAGCCAGAGCTGGCATAGCCAGAGCTGGCATCAGTCTCTGCTTCTAAGAGGGCAGATGGGAGCAATGAAATTGTGGAGGAGAGCAGCTAGCCCCAGGGCATGCACTGCTGCTCCCGAAGGTGCTTCCTACCTCTGACCTTGGGCACTGGCCACCCAGAGCACCTCTGCATCCTAGATGACAACCCAACATACTTGGGCTAGGGTGAAGGCAGGCATTTCCTCTACACTCAAGCCATTTCCCCCCATATTTAACAGAGATTCATGTACAAGGGGGTGGTGAAGCACAACAAAATAAACCCTTCAAATGTTGGTACAGATCTGGAACCTCATTTACAGACAGGTCTGTCTATAACAGAAAATAAGGTATTTTCTCCCTCCTCACAGCCTCCCTAATACTTGGTTGTCCTCAAACACCCCCCAGCAAATGCCTGAACAATACAGGTTACAGCAGCACAGCAAGGAGGCTTGGCCCAGATCCTCACCCAGCATAAATCAGTGCTGTGTTAGTGGAGCCAGAGCTCTGTGACAGCAGCAGATCTGGCTCGTGCTCAGCTCACAAAACCAGCTGCCATCAGACTAATGCAACACAAATTAAACATCAGGTTTTCCAATCGAGCTGTACATCCAAAGCAGAGCTCTGTGATCCAAGTTACAGGCACAGCTTCGAGCTAATATTTGTTTTCCCTTAATTACTGCGCTATTAGGCTCTGCAGTAAACTTCACTTGATTGGCAAAACCCTGCTGGCAGCCAGCG
Source organism: Amazona ochrocephala (assembly GCA_039720435.1). Classification (NCBI taxonomy): domain Eukaryota; kingdom Metazoa; phylum Chordata; class Aves; order Psittaciformes; family Psittacidae; genus Amazona; species Amazona ochrocephala. The sequence continues at coordinate 88,192,914 of CM077879.1, forward strand.
TGAACTGCTGAAGATTCACTTACATTGATGGCCGCTGTTATCTGACGCCACAACCAGTGAGCTTTATCTGGACAGTGAAATTCAGACCACCTTTCCTGTGGAAATACTGCTGGATGGGACCATGCATATTCCAAATCTGGGAAACACACCACAGAAGTACCCAGCAACACCAAGGGGTGCACTCTGTTGTTCAGTGGTGCCTTTCCATCATGTAAAACAGCCATGATATTGAGTATTGCTGGGCTTATGACTGTTCCTGCACCCCACAGGAATAAGAAGGATGCTCTGGGTTCCTGCTTGCTCTCCCTCCCTGTTTTGCTGTCTGGATTCCCAGCAGTTCCACAGAGAGGAAGCAGATACTCAGGGAAGCCACATATTTCCCTTTTACCAAGACATCTTACAATGTGACTCAGCAAAATGCAACACAAATACAGCACATGCGTAGCAACCCTGAAAGGATGGTGCAAGACTCCCAGGATGGCTTGGATCCAGACTCCAAGTTCAGCTGGATAACCCATGGGAGCTCCCTATGCTGGCAGGAGCACTTAGAAAGCTCAAACCCTTTGCACCGAATGGTTCAGCAGCAGCCCAAACACTGCCCTGGCAAGTCCCCACTAACAGCTGCTGGAGAAACCTTCTCCAGTATTCGTTGGAATGGACATCCCCACTTCTGTGAATGGTTTCTCAGTTGCATGCTGATCAGAGGTGATCAGATCAGAAGGTAATACAGGAGACATCTCCTTTCTCACCCAGCAGCCTGGTCTGAGAGCCAGGGCAATACTTGCTCACTCCTAGAGGGAGCACGAGAGATGCCACCTCTTTAAGGGAATGCTTCCATCCATGTCATCAACAGCACTTCAGCTGTGCTGGCAGCTGCTATAAAGAGACACTTTGCTATAAGACAACAGGGACATGACACTGGCAGCCGGAAGTGCTCTGTGATCCTGCATCAATAGGCACAGTCCGGTACCCAGGCTGAGCTGCAGCCTGCAAGCAACCTGCTGGTGGTCAAAGCATAGGGACATAAACTCTCCTCAAAGAGTAAAGAACCTCATGTAGCTGCAGTTTCTAGGAGATGAGGACCAAAGGATGGAGCTACTCTTCCATGGATTTCCTGGAAGACCAAGACAGCCATGAAAATCAGCTTCTCCACACCTCTGTGGCTAGAAGCAGGAGGCAAAGCTTTCAACCAGGCTTTCTCCTCCTTCCTTTTCTACACAGACTAGAAGCAATTTGGAGCAAGGATTGCATTTAGCTAACGCACCCCACCCTCTGCAGCACATCCCACCTTGCTGCACAACAGCCCCTTTTTCCAGATGGATTTGGAAGCGCCATGAAGGAGCTGTGCTTGCAAGGGGCTATCTGTAGCAGTGGCCACAAGGAATGTCAATGAGCAAGAGGTCAAGCCTCTGTGGTTTCTGATACTTCCCTTTCACAGGGCAGATTCTAAGTCTTAAAGCACTCAATTTGCAGTGGTTCACAGAACTGCTGAGGCTGGAGGCACCTCTGGAGATCACTGCTCCAACCTCACAGCAGGGTCGGTGGCAGCAGGTTGCTCAGGACTGGTCAGATCATGTGTAACTCCGAATGGACTCTTCTGCTTTAACTATTATCCCCTTTAATCATGGAAAAACAACTTTCACACAAAGGTATTCAGATCAGGCAACATCCAACCCCCACAGCAATAATGACTTGCGCTGGCTGAAAATTACTTAGGAGGGAAAGAAGTTCAGCTCAAAACTATTTTACTGGAATAAATCTGCTTTTCAGAGTTGTTGCCTTTTTGACAAGATGAGAAACTCCAATTGGAAAAGAGCCACTTTGCATCAAAACCTGATCGGGCAGGAGCAGACTTCGCCTTTCACTTAAAACCATCTCAAAATGGAAAGTTTGCCCTGTTTTGTCATGGAATTCTCTTTAGCACAGGAAAACATTTCCCAGCCAGCTCCATCCATTCGGATTGGGTTGCTCTGCCAGTGACGCCATGCCTCAGGCACAGCATTCCATGTTCACCCCAATGTGCCTTTGCTCCTGGCTGGGGTTCCACACAGCCCCAGACTGCCTCCCACTGAGCATCACTTCACTCCAGCTGGACACATCATTGCCCAAGTATCTCCCCATCTCCAAGCCAAAAGTATTGCTTTGTACACAAAAATCCTCACTCCAGTGATGTCCAAGCCCATGTTCTGGCTTTGCTGGGCTCAGGGTTGCAAACCCCAGCCCCTCATGAGCAACCCGGCCCTTTGAAATGGAGCAGGAGCAGACAGACAAGGTCATCTCACTGCTCCAACGTGCCTGTTCTGAGAGCCCAGCGCACATCCACGGCACACCCCACATTCCCTGGAGATGCCATGCAGGAGGAGCAGGGTGTGTGCACGCTCCTTTCTGTCCATGAGCTGTTCTGCATGCAGCCTGCAACGTGAGCCAGGGGCTGAAATAGCATCTGCTTTTAGCAGGAAGATGCTACGAGGCTGCAACACCCTCCTGCCATGCCAGAAATGCGAGGCGGGAATGTTCAGCATCCAGCCAAATCAGCCTTGAGAACAGGAATACCGGGTCTGTACAATTAATCTTCCAGGGGAAGAGAACATCCCCTCGGCCCGCCCTTAGGAAGCCCAGGACACCCGAGAGGGAGCTTCCACATCCCCCCCTCCTGAACAACAAACGGCAGAACAAAGGCAAGGGCATAAAAGGAAACCCTGCATGGACCCGGCACCAAATATAACTCAGGAAGGGGACAGTGCCTACAAGCAGCAAAACCTCTCCTGCACATGGGTTGGTTTATCCACTTGGATTGGTTTGTCCACTTGGATTGTGGCATTGATTCACTCAAATGACTTTCTCAAGTGATTTAGCTGCAGCAGATTTTTACTTCTGAATGTATTTCCCCCCATACAACCCACCACAGCTTCCCCCAGCCCCAGAGCCTGCAATGTTGCTCTCAGAGCAGTCTGCACACAAGGGTAAAGACTTTACACGTCCAGGAAGGAAAATCCCTCCAATAGCCGTGGTTGCTGAGTTATGGCAGGGTTTGTGTCTTTGAATGACCCAAATGATGGAGGTCACTTGGAGCAACCTCCTGATGAGTTCATTTTCCTACATGTTTGCAAGCCCTTGGCCTGAATGGAGCTGGAGGAAGCACACACCACAGAGCAATTTATCCATCTTAAAAGGCAAAACACAAGCCCATAAACCCATCAGGAATGTCAAAGGAGCATAGCAGAACAACCCCACAAAAGCTGGCTTTGGGTTTGAGCAGCCCTTCCCTAAGCAAACTTTTCCTTCACTATCCAGACCTGGGAAGCCAGTTTTAACTAATGAAGCTGTGAACAGCTTTGACAAGGACAGAGGCAGAGCACTAATGTCATCACTTGTGTGACCCTTCCCATATCTGCCATCTGGGATCACTTTGTCAACACTTTCACTCAGCACAGGAAATTCTCCCTGGTTTTAGATCACATCTCAAAGGGGAGAGCAGCCCTCACCCAGTCCTATCAAGCCAACGACTAAACCTCCATTCACTTTAGTGACATGTTCAAGCTTTTAGGCAGCCGGTTACTGATTCAACATCACTCAGCATTGCTTTTAACCACAAGCTGGGGATTAGGCACAGGTTTTGCTCAGAAGAGCACACCTAATCCCAAAGAGACCTTCACAAGCATTGAACCAGGACGCACTGACCCAGCGCACACCACTGCAACTGTAGAGCAACCCTTTTGTGCCCTTTAGATAGCAGCAACTTTCTCAAAGCCATGGAAACACACGGATAAGGAGAAAAAGGTTTAAGTCTGAAGGTCACAAGAGGAATCCAGGTGAGGAAGAGTCAGGGATAGAGCTAAGCATGCACAGACACACGCTTCCCAGATACACAGCCCTGAAGGCTGCACTGTTACAGCCAGCAGCGCCAAGTAAAGGTAAGGAGTGGACCTGAAATGATCTGAAGAGACTTGTAGTGATATCCAGAGCATCTGCCAGGGAACTCGCTAACCCTTTCTGCAGATGAGGGGCTGCACACGGGCTGCTCCATCAGAAGGTCTCAGCCCTGGACCCATCTGGTGTGATGGGGGCCAGCAGGCACCCAGCCAGCAGGGACAGAGGTCCCAGCAGGACACACGTTCTCTCACACTGAAGCCTTCAGATCATCATCCACAGTCAAAGCCTTGTGCACTGCTTTTCTACAATATCCCCAAGGCATTTGCTTGCGAGTTTCCTGCATTCCTCACGCATTCCTGCAAGGAATGCTTCTGATAAGATATCCAGAGGAAAGCAGCTCCAAAGAAACCTGCACACCAGTTCCTTCAGAAATACAAGTGCTCATCACTGAATTGAACCTTACAGCACTCCTCCCTGAGCCATGAGCAAGAAAGTATTCCTGGAATTCCTGTGTAGCTGTCCCTGGGGAACAGCTCAGCCCTCTACAGTGCTCTGCTCAGCCTTACAACACCCTCTGCTTGCTTCTGCCCCTCCATCCATGGCAGAGAAAATGAAAGCGAGAACCAGACACAATCATCCCAGGATCTTCCTTTTATTCCTAAAATAAGAAGGTAAAAGCCAAAAACAGAAGCAAGGAGCTGCTGTAACAGGTACCCCACAGGGCTGCCCTTTCCCTGCGCTGGTAGGAAAGAGGTGCTTCAGACTGAGTGCTTCCTAAAGCTGCTTGATGCCAAAAAAAAGGTACCCTCAAATAAAACAGAGATCACTAATTCTATAAGCATCCAGAGGCTTGTGTTGCCAACCATGACACACCCTGGGTTGGAGTTTCCTTAGCAAAAGGCTAAGCCCTCTCCAAGATGCTGGGCTTCCAGAGCGAGGTTCCTTCTGATCCATCAGCCACACGCAGTCCATCATCTGTAGGACTCAACCCTATACAAAAGGCATTTAACTCCCCAACCCACCCACTGGACTTGGGATAATCCATGTTCAGAGGAGCAAAATCAAGGCATTTGGATTCAATTAGTGCTCCTATTCTGTCCTGATAGTCATCCAGGGCTGAAGCTGTTCCAGTCACACATATGGCTTAGAGCAGGAAAGGCACAAGTCCCTCGAAGCATCCTTTTCAGTGTGTATTTTACAACAGTGCTGCTCCTCACTCTAAAAGGAAAATCACTCCTATGTGTACTATGAAGTTTTCTGTCTCAGCAAAACTGCTCATGTCTCCCCTATAGCAACTCTGCCTTCTCTCTCCAGCCACACATTATCAAACCCCTTTGTGATTCTACAGTAAGTGTCTATGAGCAAGGCAGAACAAAGTTAATTCCTTAATTCTTCAAGGAGCAGAGAAACCCGAGGCTGCATAAAGCCAGCAAGCTCACACAGACATCTCCCTATTCCACAGCAAACGCTCCTTTGCCACATCCGAGCTGGAGGAATGTCACACCCCACCACAGGACACAGGCTGCAGTGTTTGGAGCCCAATGGGGCTCTCCCCATCCCACAGCAGCACCAACCCAGCCAGGCTGTAAACACACCTGGGTCCCTGCACACCTGGAATCAGTACAGCTTGTGTTCTGGGGAAGGAAAGGTTTCTTTGCCTGTTTTAGCAGCCCCTCCTCCTCTTACATTCGTGCCCTGAGGTCAGCAAATGATGCCATCCCAGACCCAAAAGCCCACTGCTATTCTAAAGATACAGGCTACATCCTGTTTTGGTGCTGTTTATTTGCCCTAGCTCAAGCTTAGCTGGGATGCTCAGGACATCACACACTACCGAAATTCTGCCAGCGCACCCAGGCAACGTGGCAGCCCAACTGCTGCATGGCCCTGAAGAGTTTAATAGGACCCTCAGTCATAGCGAGGAGCAAGATAAAACATGGTCTAGTGAGCCAGTGTTAGGTGACATAACAGAGGGAAACAAAGGAAAAAAGTCAGGTTATCTCCTATGACATTGCTAGAAGAACTCCAAGTTTATGGAGCTCAGCCAAGGACCTGACCTACTTTGGTCTCATTTTGGGTCTGAATTTCAGATGGACCTGAAGATTCGGCTCAAACCTTCTGCTTTCATCCAGTCTGCAGGAAGATGCAGGAGGACCAGATTCCGGCTCCTAAATCCAGATAACCAGCATCAGCCCCAGGAGATGTCTAATGGATGAATGGGGATGGCTCTGGATGGGCAGAGGAACACCCAATACCCCAACTACCCCATGGTCACCCCAGGATAACTTAGAGCAGCCCCCAGGCTGCCTCAAGAAGAGGGGAAAGTAGTGAGAGCACCTTGATTTCCTCATCATGCTTCAATCTCTTTTAACGTGACTCCTGGATGTGTTTTTCCACTACACAGAGTGCAAAGGGAACAGACCCTCCTTTCAGCCAAACCAGCCAGGGCTGTGCTGAACTCACCCGAGACTCTACAGTTACTGACTCCAGCTCTGTCCAAGCCAGACCACAGAGGCACAGGAGGAAGCGAGGGCCCATCCAACAGGTCACTGCTCCAACATCTGCTTCCCATATTCCCTTGAGCAGGGCTCCAAGTACATAACATATACATCTGCCTGTCTGTCTCCATACAGCACATGCCTTTGTCCCCTCCGACGATGCTGACCAGTGACCCCAGCAAAACTTGGTGGAGCACAGTGAAAAGCAGCTCCCCAAGAAACACACCTCATCCCTCGGGACAAAGCGAGGCTGCACAATAAAGGCTGCAAGCAGAGCAGCCGTTATCCCCACCCAGAAGCAGGGCTGTAAAGCAGCAAAACCTCCCCAAGTACAAACTAGCAGAGCCATAAAGAGCATCCCTTCTCTGCAGCAGCATTTCTGCCATCCGCAGCCTGGGCACAGCGATCAGTGCTGTTATAACCCCTCCACATGGGTGGCAGACATCTGCAGCAGGATGCGTGGACAGGATGGAGGAACCAGCGGAAATAGGTGCTCCACACTATGAGGGTGCTGAGGCGCTGGCACAGGGTGCACAGAGAAGCCGTGGCTGCCCCGTCCCTGCAGTGTTCAAGGCCAGGTTGGATGGGGCTTGGAGCAACATGCTGCATGGGAAGGTGCCCCTGCCCGTGGCAGGGGGTTGGAAGTGGAGGAGCTTTAAAGTCAACCCAAACCATTCTATGAAATAACTCTATGATCACTTAACATGTTCACTTCCTACATGCGAGTGTGCACATCACACACACAGGCAGGCTCTCACGCCTCTGCAGAGGCTGATTGAAGCGCACAAAGTCATGTTTCATGTTCACCATGTTCGTGCTACGTGCACCACACCAAGCTACCTGCTGCAAACACGCATCCCCTGGCCAGCACCACCAGCTCAACATTGCAAAGGCAGTGAAGCCTTAAACAGCCAGCCTGAAAGGAGCCACTAATGGCTGTAATTAGCCACTGATCAAACTCAACTGCTGGGATCAGTGGGGAGGGAATTTACACCCGGGGAAGCAACCTGCCCCAAGCAACTTCAGTGAGCGTCGCTGCTTTGTGCCGAGCCGGCCTTAACAAAGTCCTCCTATTTGCAGGTATTTCAGGGAATGCATCACATTTCCCGAGGAGGCAACTCCCGACTTCGCTGCGAGCTGCAGGGATTCAGGGTGAACTGAAAGTTTCACCCAGTCCCTAAGGACATACGCAGGGAGCGCTGACCCTAGCGCACTAAGTCCGGAACAGAACTAACCAGTTAGTCGAACTCAACACTGAACAGTCACATTCAGCACGACACAGCTCCAAGCTCTAAGCGCAATCTCAGTCGATCTCAGCTTGGCCAGCTGCAGACATCGAGTTCGCTGGTGTTTCTCCAGTTTAAATTTCAACCCAGTGGGTATTCAAGCTTATAAATAAGAAACAAAGATACCGCAGGAAGCCAATACCAGGCACATTCCCACACTGGAGGTACACAGAGCTGGCATCCTCCATGGCTCAGGGCACTACCCAGCCCTCGGCACTCCATACCTGTACATAGGTTTCTGAAGGTGTTGATCGAAGGCATTTCCATCCGTGTCAGGCTGTTGAATGCGTCCTGCTCCGAAGGCTCCAGGATGTCCTTTAAAAAAGCATCCATTTTTCTTACAGGGGGATACAAAACTTACAGACACAAATGCAACGCCACTTGATGTTAAGTAGCCAAAACACTTTTCCCCTCCATTTTTCTCCTCTGGGACACCCAGGCCAGGAGCAGCTTGTAGGAAGCTGCTTCAGTGCCACCAAACACTGGGTTACTATAGAGACACGATGCAGTCATTCTGCCGTCTCACACCCCATCCAGCTCCAGGGAGCCCTTGAAGTCAGTAGGAGCCTGACTGAAAGGATTTCAATCTGGCTTCAGGCATTAGACACTTCACACAGAGCTCACTGCTTTCCAAGGCATTGGGCAGGATGCACAGCCATGCATTTTAAAGCAAACACCACAATTAGAGTTAATGAGATATGTGTGAGCCCCATCCTCCAAGTGCTGAACATACACAGGCCAGCTGAGCTCTAGGTACCTGCTGCACACACTATTCCACAGCCTTCTCCCTTACCCAGTGCATTCGGGTTTGGTTAATTAAATACACAATTATGCAAAGGAAGGGGCTCCCTTACAGAAGCCCAGTCTCACCCACTGCAAAAAGTGGGCGCTGTGCAGTGGATACAGACAGGGTTTGCCCACAGCCCTTGTTTTCCCCCTTCAATATCTGTTTTCTCTCTGGACTGCAGATTCCCTCAGCTCATCATTCCCCTTTTCAGGTCTCCTCCCCAATTTCCTGCCTCTGCTTTCTCCTTCCACCCCCATTTCTACACTGCTCAACCCAACCTCTCCTGCCTTGCCACTGCTTTCCCAGCCCCAGTACCTGGATGTATGAGCCAAGCAAGCAGCAGGAAGGCAGCTCCTGCTTGAGGTGCGACAGCTACTGAACCCCAGAACACACTCAGGAGCAGATCTGGCCATTGCTGGGTACTTAAGACAACATAAAGCACCTCAAGCACCCACTAAAATGGAAGGTGAAAACTCAACCCGGCTGCTGAAGGTGCTTTTAACCCCTGAAGCCTCCTCCTCGATCAGTGCCACCAGCTGAGCACCACACAGCACACCCTGCGAAGGGGCTTTTAAACGTCAGGGGTATCTCTCCTTTGATGAGTTCCAGCTGAATCCTCCAGCTGGTTTCAAAGCAACCGGTGGAGACCCAGGGACTGCGTGCGCTTACACAGAGCCCATTTCCTTTGGAAACAAGCCTCAAATCTGCCTCCAGTCATTCCTGTTGTCCTGTACAGCCTCATCTGTCTCTCCTGTTTCTTTGACCCCTCACTACCTACCCACATGGGTGTATGTTTTTCTGTGCAGCCGATGCAAGTCCTATTGTTGTGACAGTGGTGGTACCATATCCCCATCCTCCTCCCACACCAACTCCACAGAAACCAGAAAGAGTCCTCCTGGTTGCTCTGGTGCTGCTCCATCCATGACTCTATCCCTGTGCAGTTCAATTGCTGTCACCCTTCCCATAGCCTGAGCAAAACACCCACATCCAACCCTCTGAAAGAAACACCAATTCAATGCCCAAAACAGCACATAGCCCCATGCCAGCTCCATCAGTGATCTGCTCCATGTAGATCACAGACCTAAAGTACTTAGTGCCCCATGGATAAAGGAGATGAGCCTTTCCAGTGGTTATCACACCCATCTGGGTGTCCAAAGAGCTGGAATTAATCCCTGGCTCCATCCAGCAAACACACTATTTTGCTGACAGATTGGGAAGTTTAATTAATAGCAGGAACGTGTTTAAGCTGCTCCAACCAAACAGGCTCAGTTCATCAGATATGGTACATCCAGAAGATTTGAAGCAAAACCAGGATCCCTAAAAAACCCCAAACATTCTCATATTATGAGCGTGTGCCCAGGGATTGATGCTGCTCCACATGGTGCTGACCCAGCTCATTCCTTCGGCTCACAGAAACGTGGGATTCCCATTAAACCCGGCGTTAACCAGAACCTACTCTTTAGACACCAGAATAAAAGGCAAATTTTGGCTCAGGTATTCCATGAATCCCAGGCACTTTGGCTGGCAGACAATTCCATGACCTTTATAGGACAAAAAGAGAGAGGGAAAGGAGAGTAATTTCTTTTACAGGAAGAAAACCACTTTAAACGCCTCCTTGTCCTCCCAGCAGCTCTTGGTTACCAGCAGCATCAAAGCCCGCCTTTAGCTGGGGAAGGATTGCTGCTGGGAAATGCTACTAAGACCTCTGGATTTGGCTTGAGTCATCTCTGTGCCAGGAGGAGAGGCGGGGACTTCCAGCACAGAATCCCTTCATGGGGAGCTGATGAAGGCTGCTGGGTTTGGATGGGTGCTGTTGTTGGCTGGATGCTGCCAGGCATCACTGCAGTCCCAGGATGGGTATGCTGCTGAGCATCCCTTGCTGCAGGTGAAAGGCAGGGGCAATGCTGAGCCCAACCCGGGGAAGGGAAGACCTTGTTATTTGTTGTCATTGTTTTAATCATAGAATTATTTAGGTTGGGAAAGACCTTTAAGATCATCGAGTCCAACCTTTACCCCAGCACTGCCCTGTTCGCCACCAAACAATGCCCCTCAGTGCCACATCTATACATCTGTCAAACACCTGGGGATGGTGACTCCACCACTTCCCTGGGCAGCCTCTTCCAATGCTCAGCACCCACTCTGTGGCCCCTACAACAGCCGAGGGGTCAGGGATGGGTACTATGGGGACCTGGGTGGGCGCTGCCTGTGGCTTCTGCATTCACATGTGATTTTTGTCAAATTAATCCCTGGACCTGGGCAGTTCCCATGCAGGGAGTTTATAACCTGAACACAGGGGTTAAGCTACAAGTGAGAGAAGGGGATGTTACAGTCCATCCCTGGCAGTGTTCAAGGCCAGGTTGGACAGAGCCTTGGGCAACATGGTCTAATGTGAGGTGTTACTGCCTATGGCAGGGGTTGGAACTGGATGATCTTCAGGTCCTTTCCAACCCAAACCATTCTGTGATTCTATTCTAATGTTGCTGATGGGCAAATATAGTAGAAGAAGGTGAAAGTGAAGAGAGAATTTACTGATGCTGGTGTAGGAAAACCACGATAACCATAACATCCACACACAGGCGATGCACTTTCCTGCCGTCTTGGCACTGGGACAGGACTGATCCTGTAGGCACAGGGAGCTGATCCTAGGCTTTATAAAAGCTAGCTACTGGCCTTAACCATTAAGTAACAGCTCAGCTGGTGCTTCTCATGTACCTTTGCACCCCCAGCAAACTGGGCACTGGTGTGCACAACCCTGCAGAGGACGCAGAGCATCACCACACACCAACACAGGCACACAGCATCACCTGTATACGTGGATTGGTGCAACCTGTGTATCATTTGGCTGACCCTTAGGACTTCTAAATGTGCTTTTGCCTCTGTATGTGTTAAAACTGCCCAGGCAGGCAGCAGGATCTCCAGGCTGCTGAGGCAGGAGGTGGATTTCATCGCACAGTCTGAGCTTTATACTGGAAAGCCACAAAGGAAAAGGCTTTGCAATAGCGGGAGCAAGAACAGGCTGACCTCATAGATATTTTCTACACAAAGCTTTGGGGAGCTCCAATTCCTCCCAAAGCTTCCACTTTGCTTCTTATGACAAAATGCAGGAGAAGAAGGGTCTGTGGGAGGAGGATGGGCAAGAGCCTATTCACCAGGGAGTTACGGGAGTTTCAGACCATCCCTAATCCTCCCTCCCTTCAGCAATGGCATGAATCTGTGTGCTCTGAGCACAAAGCTGCTTTCCCTCTGCTGGTCCCTGCGTGGGTGATGAGGGACAGGGAGGGAGCTGGACCACATCCCCGTATAGCCCTGCACACTGTGATGTCCTGCCAGGTCAGCCCCTGCCACAAGTGCCTTTAGGTGCAGAATTGATGTTTTTTACGTGAAACTCAGATCTCACATGGAAAGCAGTTGATATTCACCTGCAGCAGGTGGGTGAGGACTCCCTGCGGGAATCTATGTGTAATTCCTTACCCAGTTGCACAAGGGAAAGGGATTTGGACACTCGCGCTATGTCTGGGTTGAGTAATACCTCTGGCAAGCAGCAGACGAGTTTGGGAAGTGTGTAGTGGTGCCTCTTGTGCCATGAGAGCCTCAGGGGGCTGCGTGAAGGGAGGGGTGGATTGACCACCCATGCAGGCATTGCCTGCTCCCCCCTGCCCACCCCAGGGCTCTCCCATAGGGCAGGAGCTGGGAGTGCTGGGTCACATCCCACAGGCCCTGCCTCCTCCCTGCTTAGGGAGTCACCTTCTTGGAGGCAGTGGTGTGGCCCCTCTGTGTCCTCGAATGAAGGGTTATGGCTGGGGAGGAGGGAGAGCACAGCTTCATCCTGGTTAGCAGCAGACTTCAACAATCCCAGTGTTGAGGCTGCAGTCACAGAGCGCAAGGGTGGAGGCAGAGGGTGGGAGCTGGAAGGCATCAAGGTTGGAGTTGGGGCAAGACAGGGAGGATGCGTCCCAAACAGCAGCCAGAAACCAGCACATCTGAGCCCAGCAGCTCCACCCAGGAGCTGGGAATGGGGCTGCTCCTCACCCCAGAGCAGAGCCTCTCATGGGATGAGCAGTGTTTTGGGGCTACATGAGCCATGCCCATCCCTGGTGCATGTCCTGGGACCTCCATCGCTCTCCCCCACAAGCAGCAGGGAACTGAGTGCTCCTGCATCCGAGCCTCTGTGGTAGTGACAGTAACTATTTTCATGGAGCATCGTAAATAAAGATGTGTTTGGCGAGCACACGAGAGGCAGAGCCAGGAGCTTCAGCACTGAGGTCACTTTTTCTGTTGTCCCAGCCCCAGCGTGTCCCAGCCCTGTGCTGGGAGGAGCAGGGGCAGAGGCAAGGAGTGCTGGTGGTGCATCCAGTTCCCACCAAACCAGGGAGAGGGGAGGAAATGGGATCGGAGCTGAGGATGATGTTGTTCCACCTGCACCATGGATACTGGTCCCCCCATCACAGAGAGGTGATAGCAGATGGGTGGCTGAAGGAAAGAGCTTTCATCTAGGCCAGGTTGGACAGAGCCTTGGGTGACACGGTCTAGTGTGAGACGTCCCTGTCCATGGCAGGGGTTTGGAACTGGATGATCTTAAGGTCCTTTCCAACCCAAACCATTCTGTGATTCTATGATTAGGAACAACAAAGGAAGCCATGAACAGGAGATGTGGCAGCAGACAAAATCATGTCTTAGTCCTGCAGGGATGTATTAATGAAAGTGGGAGAATGCAAGCTCACAATAAGCAAAAAAGAGTTCTTTTCAGTGTGTTGTCATCCTGTGACATATCTTGGCACAGAAACTGTGGATGCTGAGTGTTTGTGCTGGTGTAAGGGGGAGCAGAGGAGTTCAGGGACAAGGTTATTCACCTACACTGCTGTAAATCCCAGCTGGAGCACTCCCTGCCCTGGGAAAACCCATCCTTGCAGAGGTGGTGTCCTGCAGCCCTGGCTACTCTCGGACAGTGCCATTTCCCCATGCTATTGCAGGAATCAGCCCAGCCCGGAGCGGTGTGGGCAGCCCTGGTGGCACCAGGCAGTGATGCAAAAGGGCTCACTGGTCCCTTCCTACACAGAAGTCACAGTGCGGAGGAAACACATTGACATCAAGCACTGAGGAGGCTTCCAGGAGCTTTCTCTGGTCCAATGTTCCTGGAAATGAATAATCACTTCCTCTGGGAGTCCCCTGCGCTGGGGAGAGGCGCTCCAGCCTTGGGCTGATACAAGGAGACAATCTGAGCCATTACAGCTCCAGGCAGGGCAGGAAGCCAAAGCCATTGCTGGTGTGACACAGATCCAGCCCATTCTGACCAAACTCTGCTGTATCACTTACACTAAACCCTATTTGTCCAAATCCGGGCCCATTGCTCAGCCTGACATACAGCACTGACCCAGCACCACCTTTCTCACCTGGGCTGTGGCCCTTTCCAGATGCCTTTGGGATGCGCAAGGGCAACGTCACCATTTCCAGGGTTTATATTTTATAGGCAGAGGTGCTAATTCTGTGCACAGCCAGAGGGATCCAGCAAGGAAATGCCTGTGGAGGTGTCTCTGAGTCATTCATCACCCAGGCTGGTCCTCGCTCACTTCTCAGGCTCAGCATGGCATCCAAGAGGTCTCACAGGCGAGGAAACGGGTTTGATGGTGTGGTCCAAGCATACCAAATGGAGGGAAAGCATGTGGCAATGTGTACAGCATGACATCATCCTTGTGAAAATGCTTGTGTGAGGTGGATACGCTGATAGCCCTGTTTGGGGAAACTGAGGCAGGGAGCTGAGGCAGCCTAGCTCCTTAGAAAGGGTTGAAACTATGGTGAAAACCCGGAGACTTGTGTCGTGATCAGACAAAGCTGCAAGTCAAAGGGCAACAAGTTAGATATTTCCCTCTCTTCCTTCAGCTACTTTTAACCTCAGAGGAAAATACAGCTTCTGAGGGCAGCAAAAGCTGTGTCCATGGCCACCACGTACCATGGTAAGAAGTGATGCTGAGCGAGGCTGGCAATGAAAAAGAAAAGGATGGAAGCCTGGAATTAGAAATGAGTTAATGTCATGATTCTAAATGCAAACAGCAAGATGGTACAGCCCTGCCAGAGCCACACGGATGGGCAGTGCTGCCCTGTACCCCCAGCTCTGCCTTCTTTTGATGTTGATTAACAGTGATGCCAAAGTGGTTCATGCCATGGCACACTCACATAAATGCCCCAGAGCTTTCGGAGGGGTTTGCTGAGGACTGTGTGGGATTATTTAGCCATGCCCATCCCAACATGACCTTCCCTCACCCGGTGAAGCTGAGCTCTCATGTGTGGAAGCTGCAGAGCCAGGAAGCCTCCATCGCGCTGTGAAAGGGCAGAGGGCAGCCTTTCCAGGGTTGCTGCTTTGCCCTCGCTGCCGACCGAGCACCGGGCAGGACGAGATAAGAGCATCTCCAGGAAATCTGAGTCACCCCTGGCTGTTTGGTGGGATGGGAGCGATGGAAACGCGTGTCTCTCCATGAGCGCTTCAGGCAGCCCCAAGGGCCTCCCTCGGCACATCAAAACAACCTCTTGGCTTGCCATGGGACAAGGAAGTCAAGGGCAGTTTTCCTGCCTTGGACCAACACAAGCAGTAAACAAGCCACCTCTCCAGAGTGATTTCCACCCCTTCTCCTTGCGCTGACTCATTTATTGCCCATAGGAAACAGCCCAATGAGAGCCAGCCCACCTCCCTTCTCCCGATTCATGGCTGGGACTTCTGGGGCAGGAAAGTGCCAGTCTGGGACTCACCACCCCATCTTGGCAGTACCACCTCCAAAGGATGGGTCAGGAGAAAGTTTGGGAGGTTTATACAAGGACCTCAGCACCCATCAGGTCACGCAGGCAGCTTTGTGACCTGTGATGGCTGGCATGGCCTTACTGATTCCACCCATGGTCATTGTCAACCGCTTGTCTCCCTTCTTGCACATCAAGGCAAAGTCTGTCCTTTTGCCCCACATTTGGGCAGCACCCAGGATAAAAGGTTTCAGTTTGATGTCTTCAGCACTGGTCCAACACATGATGACCTTCAACACAACAAGCCCACAATGACCTTCCTCATCATGGAACTATGCAACCAGCCAGGTCTTCCCCCAAAAAGCCCACCATAGGGAGTAGAGACAGGAACTTCCTTGTAAAGCTGGGATGTGCCCTGGCTTATTGGAATGTCTACTTGTGTTGGTAGGAAGGAAAGGTGCAGCAAAGGGATGCCCAGCTCCATCTTGAGTAACTAGATATTAAAAGTAACGTTCTATTCTCTTCTAACTGGGGAGAACATGCTCTTTGGGACGTTTGTCACACCCTGAGATGGACATCTCAAACCTATCTGCTGAGCGCTCCTGGGGTGCTGCGGCTCCTTGGGTGTCCCATATGGATGGGTGTCTTGAGGGATGCTTATGGGCAACTCATGGGGTCAAAATTAGGTGGGCTTGACTTCACCTCAAAGGGGTTGTTTTAAATCAAAGTACTAAACCAGTTGGTTTAAACCAGCCACTTTGCTTACTAATGACCAACACTCTCTAGCTACCAGTGCATATATGTCTGAATGCAAGAAGCTGCACATCTTACAGTTAAGCACCCGGCCAGTGCAGTTTCACATCCACATCCTGCATTTTAAGTTCTCTCCACTTTCCCCTCACAGCTGCTGTGTCCTACAGAATTCCAAGGTTTCACCCCTTCAGTTGTGCTCATTTTCTTTCACCCTTTCCTTGAAGGACCATGACACATCTCACAGACGTGTTTGCAGGACTCCTCACTGGACGCACTCTCACATCACGTCTAAAGCAAACATCCCGCAGCGCCCTGACACACGTACTTAGTGTCTCGAGCACCAGCCAGGCTTTTGCTTTCCATTCCCAATGACACAGGGAAAACGGAATGTCTCACCTCCGACCCCGGGAAGGGTCACACAGATGGCTTCCAGGCCCAGCAAAGCTGCAGGACATAGGATAATTCCCATGCACATTAGCTGCGTTGCTTCCTCTTGTGTAACTACAAGATGTTTGCAGCTGTAAGTCAGAGGTCCTGTGTGCTCAAACCACAAACGCACAGCCCAAGAGCTCTGCCAGGAGGGGTCTGAGCTGGAATTTCCTTCCAGTACATATTTAGACTAGGAGAGACCTGAGCTGCGGGGTTCACGTCTGGGGCTGGGAGGAGGATGCTCAGGAGGCAGAGGTGGGCTGTGCCTGTGCACTGCCGTTATCCACCCCATGTTGGGCTTATAAGATCCTGGTGCCTCCGCACCTCTGAGTATCAAAGACAAGCAGTGGCTGAAGCTCAGAAATCCATTAAATCCATACTGGATCCATGAACACTGCACAGGGGATGGCCACGAACCCCCTCTCGCTTGGCAGCACGCAGGGGTTGAGCAGGCAAGGAACAGAGTGAAGGTCATTTGGTGCTGAACCACTGCCTGATGAGATGGCAGCAACCTCCACCACGGCTTCCAGGGCTCACAAAAGATGGAGGCTCACTCGGTGCTGAGCTCATCCTCTGCAGCTGGAGGCTGTTAGATCTCCCTGAGGAGCCGCTGACAGCACAGAGCCCGGACCCTGCCTTTGGCTCAGGGATGCTCAGCAACCACAACCAAGTGACACAATAACTGCTGCTGTGGAGAGCACATACGTGTGTTTGTGTGCACGTGTGTGTGTGCATGTGCATGCACATGTGTGTGTGCACATGTGTGGGCACACCTCAAAGCTGGGAGGATGTGTTGCATGTGGGATCCATGTTGTGATGTTTTTTAGTGCCCAGTTGTGTCTCTGTGCATCCACGTGTCCAACACCAGGTGCTTGGGCAGCGAGTTCCGTGCCATGCTGAGCCTGTGCCATCTGCTTGGGCTTCCCTGTCCTGGTGTGTTCAGGGCTGTTGCTGTGTCCTTCCGTGCTTGAGGGTATCTGTCCATGGTGTCAGGTATTACAGCTAGAACAAAACACAGGAGGAGATGAATAAAGTGGCTGTTACCAAGTGCTGCAAGGGTCTGCAGGGAAGCTCCTGCTGTGGGGGGACAGCAGCACCAGAGCCGTGTTCCATGGGGTGTCCTCTGCCTGGCTCTCCAAGCCCCAGATGGGCACGCATCCCCTGAACGATGTGTACTCCCCTATCCAGACTTCATTATCCAAGACAGAGACATGGACCTATTCCGAAACCAACTTTCCCTGGGGGCAACTGCGGATGGAGCAAGCTCCAGCCAGGCAAAGGCATACACAGGGAGGGGAGCAAGCATAGGGTTGAGCTGGTCACCATGGCAGTGTTTTGCACATCCTGCTTTGGCACAAGCAAGTCATTGGGCAGCCCCATCCTCTGCCACCAACGGGCTCACCCAAGCAGTGAGTTTCTGAGCTCGCAAAAGTCCATCCAGATCACGTGCACGTCCATCCCATGCACTGACGCATCGAGAGCTATGCAGCCCTCCAGGTTAGCCACGGGCGTGCTGTGCTGCTCTGACATGAAACCTCTCTCTCACAGAGCAATACAGCCGGGTACACTCTCCTTGTGCCTGCCCTGTGTGGCTGCCCTGGGTTACCAGTTTCCCTGTCCCCAAACCCACAGGGATCCCAGCCCCTGAAACACCTTGATGCAATGGAAGCGCAGAACATTGAGTTTCTCCTGCTGCCAGAGTGCCCTAAGCATGCCCAATATGTTATAGGGACTTTCCAAAGAGGAGAAAAAGGCAAACTTGGTGTTCTGGAAGTGAGGACACCCTCAGTTTGCATCCCGCTGGCTGCCATAGTCCTCAGCATAGCAAACCCTTGAGCCAAAGCTCTGCTGTGGTACCGAGCTGCTGCACATTTTGCTCTCTGAGGTCTTCACTTGTCAAAAGGCCATCAGACAGCAGGGAAATCTTTATTCCCAAAGAAATCCACCTTCTCCCACCCAGATCTGCTGCATAGGTCAAGGTGGAGGCAGGCAGCTGCAGCCAGACTCCTTGCAGGCTCCTTGCTGGGCACTTGTATGGATCAGCCTGTTCCTGTCCATGCCCATTAGTCATTCCCTGCAGGGGCTTTTCTTTGCAGGAATATTTGGAGGATGACTGTTCTCCTTACAAATGCACATATTTGCTTCTGAACTTGGATGCAGATGCAAAATCCTCCCTTAGTCACTCGGACTCTCATTTTTCATGGATTTTGACTTTAGTACATTCATTTGAAGGTGTCCTTAGTATAAAATGACTAAGCAAGGAGGGGATGATTTGTAACTATGCAAGAATGGATTCTCTGAAAGCAGAGGCTTGATTTATAGCTCTGCTGGGTGTGTTTCATGCTTGAAACACTTTTCATTTCAAAGGCTCAATAACATGGTGCGTTTGGGCTCTGATTTTCCTTGTATGAAAGGATCTCACTCAGTTGAGGGTAAAAAGCAGGATACCTGGCCACTGGTTCCCAGGAGGAATGAGACTGTGAGCAGAGAAGAGCTGCTGCTGCTGTGTTTTGGGGTGACAGGCAGGTGGGACATGCCTGAGCTCTTCAGTCATCATCTCCTTTAGAGAAACAGCACCCCTGATCCCCGTCAAGCCATGAAGTCACCTATTTAACATAACCAGCAGGTCAAGGGAGGTGATCCTGCCCCTCTACTCTGCTCTGAGGAGACCTCACTTGGAGTACTGTGTGCAGTTCTGGCGTCCTCAACATAAAAAGGACATGGAACTGTTGGAACAAATTCAGAGGAGGCCACGAGGATGCTCAGAGGACTGGAGCACCTCCCGTATGAAGATAGGATGAGAAAGATGGGGCTGTTCAGCCTGGAGAAGAGAAGACTGCGTGGAGACCTCATAGCAGCCTTCCAGTATCTGAAGGGGGCCTATAGGGATGCTGGGGAGGGACTCTTCATTAGGGACTGTGGTGATAGGACAAGGGGTAACGGGTTCAAACTTAAACAGGGGAAGTTTAGATTGGATATGAGGAAGAAATTCTTTACTGTGAGGGTGGTGAGGCCCTGGAATGGGTTGCCCAGGGAAGTTGTGAATGCTCCATCGCTGGCGGTGTTCAAGGCCAGGTTGGACAGAGCCTTGGATGGCATGGTTTAGTGTGAGGTGTTCCTACCCATGGCAGAGGGGTTGGAACTTAATGATCTTAAGGTCCTTTCCAACCCTAACTATTCTATGATTTCCAAGAAAAAGAATAACCAAAGGAAAAGAGAGTCTGAATGTTTAATGTGGATACAAACCAGTACTGCAAAGAGAACGTCCTGGGAACCGCAATCCCTGCAGGACTCCCTCCTCCTGTCCAAGTAATCAAGAATCACTTTCTGCTCTGGCCATGTCTTTACTTCCAGTGTTTGTGGGGTGCCCACATGCACTGTACAGAGCTGGGGTGGGTAGGCATTACCACAGTGCCATAAGCACTGAAGATCTGGGCACGGAAGAGCCTTCATTTAGGTTTAGGAAGGGAATTGATTTTCTTTCGTTTGCTGCTGTCCTATGGCCTTGCAGGTTATCCTGCAGGATGTGTCCATCGAGTCCCAAGTCTAAAAGCTTGCAATGTAGTGTCACACCTGCTATAAAGAGACCTCAAACTTGGGGCTGAAGACCAAGAATTCAGGGTTCACCCCAGTTGCTGTTGTGGTGGGAGAAGGGCAGGATACTGCTGTTCTCATCAGTACTGGTATCCACAGCCGTCAATGTGCAGCGGTGGCAACAGGCCACAGGGGATAGAAAATCATTTCTTGCTACTTTTAAGGAAAATATAAACCCCAAACCCTACTGATTCCAACCCCTGTGTTACACACACGTGGCCTCACACATGGAGAGAGACCAGCAGCCATGAGATGTGTGACCATGGTGTTTGCCATGCTGGTGGAGGGTGATGATGAAGATAAGGATGAGGATGCTGCAGTCTCCGCGTGGATGGGGATGGGGGATGGCAGCCAGGTGAGGCTGCAGTGTGCAAACTGCAGTCCTGCCTTGTAGAAATGAAACCCAAGGCCTCAATAACAGGTTGTTGCTTTGTGAACATCCTAAAATCATGGAAGAGCACTTTGAGGTGAGAGAGGAGGCAGCAGCTACATGCAGCGACGAGTCCTGTTGATGTATCTGAAGCCAGAAACGTTGATGTTGCCAAAAACTACACCGGGGATGTTTGTACTCCACTTCTGTCTGTGAGACCACCCCAGCAGAGGGGCTGAAGTGATTGCCTGGAGCACGAGGAGTGAGAAGCAACTGCAGAACCAGGTTGTGATGGATTGGGGAGTTCCTGGGTAGGAACAGACCTGATGAGGAGTGGGGCATTTGGAAGTGTGGTTCAGCACTGAAATACCACCAAGCGAGTGACAGCCATTCCTCACCCAGCATCAAAACCAGCCAGACCCAGTGCTGCAAACAGGAGGCTTGGGAAAGACGTAAGGGCACCAAGTCCTTCCCAAGGGCCTTCCCAACACACGGGCACCTGCTGCTGGGCTGAATTGCTTCCTATGGAGTATTTACTTAACTCCCAGTTTACTCCCTAAAATCAGAGTCTGAGGAGACAACCCAGCGGCTGCCTCCCCCCCCCCCCCCCCCCACCATAGCTGGGAACGAGCTTGCTTTTTACTTCCTTTTTCCAGCTCAAGCGCTGCTCACACCACCCTGTAACACCAGGGAGGTGAAATCATGTTCCCTTTATATCCCCGCTCTGCCCCAAAAGCTCAGAGGGAGCACTAACGGAAGGAGAGGTGGGTTTGGTTATTGTTTTCCTCTTTGTCGCCCCTCCGGGCAGCCGCAGCCAGGGGTGACACCCAGGGTGACACCCTCCCCATTGCGATCCCATGCTCACATGGGATGTGCGGGTTGCTCATGGCGCTTCCCACATCACAGGATTGATCCTCGGAGGCGTTTCCAACAAGCCCGCCCAGGAAACTTTCGTTGCTCCGTTTTCACTTATTTAATGAATTAAAAGCAAAAAGCATAAGAGCTCCCTCTGCCGCCAGCAGAGACCGGGATGGGAGAAGGATGAATGTGCTGCGCAGCGGCTGGCTGGGCTGGAAGCAGGGTCAGCCCAGCGGCGCTGCTCCAGATGTTTGCTGATGGCACCCTTAACCACATGGGGGATTAAGAGGTTTTTGTCCCGACGGGCTAAAGGAACGGCTGATTTTATATCCCAGGCTGGTAAACCCCCAGGGAATGTTGCACTTCCCACTGAGCCACACAGAGGAAAAAACCCACAGGGATGTCACCAATCCTGCACTTTCCTCCCGCTGTGCTGAGGATGCTCCTGCAGTAGTTGGGAGCGGTGGGATTTGGGATGTCCCCACTAGCAGCAGTGCCAGAAGAGCTGAAAGGGATCAGCCCGTGTACGGCTTGTAATGGCTGCGGAAGGCACCAGACCTCAGGTGTCAGGGCCAGATCCCCCAACCTTCAATCAGAGCTGTGCCACCCTCCTGCCTCAGCTACCACCCAGACACCACTGCCATGATGCAGTCCTGAGCTGGGGACAGATCCAAGCAAAGTCCCCATCCCCTCCTCTCTCCAATCCATATCCTAATTAAACCAGGAACAGCACAAGTTGCCCAGAGAGGTGGTAGATGCCCCATCCCTAGAAGGGAAGGTGAAGTTGGATGGGGCTCTAGGTAATCTATCTAGTTGAAAGTGTCCCTGCCCATGGCAGGGGGTTGGACTAGATGAGCTTTAAAGGTCCCTTCCAACCCAACCTATTCTATGATAACCTTGCAGACTATAACATAAGAAACCAAGAGCTCACGTACCCAAGAACTGTGCAAAAGAGTGTTCAGTTTTCCCTCATCCAAAGAGATTTCGGGTGAGGTTTTGGGTCGGAATCTCTGCCGCACCTGGGCTTGGGCACTTCCAGCCCAGTGGGCTTCCAGATGCTGGGAAGCGGGTGCGGAAGTTCACAAGTCCAGAGGCAGTTTTTGGTGGGTGATTCAAATTCCTTATGAAACAGAGTCCAGATGTGAGGGAGGGCTCCAATAAGAGGACAATATAACCCAGCTACTGGTTAAAAGAAGTTTAAATGACATTTTAAACTTTACAGCAGAGGGGGCACGACAAGTGTGGAAGGTCCATGGGTAGAGGCTCTAATGGGGGAGAAGTCACACAAACCATCAAAAAAGGGCTGGACTCAACATCAGTACGCTCAGCAGGAAACCATGAGTAACCACCTCAACAGCTAAACCCTCCTTTAATCTGGAAACATAACAGTAGGCAAAGGCAAGCGAATATGTCCTGTGGCAGAAGAGCTGAATGACTCATGTGCTCCAGCGGTTACTATGGAGTTGTTTACGCATTGCTTTGTGATTGAGAGAGAAAAATCAAGCTCAAGAACTCACCCAAAATGAACTAAATAGGAGGAGGTTTGCACAAGCTGGCAACACGAAGAGGAGGAACTCAGCAGGCTCCTCCTAGGAGGTGTTCAAAGTATTTAGGGATGAACCCACCAAGCCGCTGAGTCAAAGCCACTGCTTCTGGTGCCAGATGGGTGGAAGGTGGCAAGTGTGAGACCGGGACTTGAGGTTTTTAGGGATTCTGGGAAGAATATGAGGAACAACAGAGCAGAAAATCCAACTCCTCTGTTGAGCAAACTCTTTGGACTTCTACACATCGGGATTCACAGAAATAAGGAATAGCTGAAGAGCATCAATGTGGCTTTTATCAAGGGAAGTCCCACCTGCCTATGCTTCCCTTCCCAGATGCCATTAGAGGGAAACCAAACATCCTCCCCTCCATCTCTGGGGCTCTTTGATTTAAACCATACTCACCTTTTGGGGATGGCAGGCTTGCTCTGGCACAGACTGCTGGCCCTTGAAGTGGGCAGAGTTCATTTATACAGAAAGGAAGCAGGATAACACATAAAAACCCTTCTGCTTTTACCTGTGGATATAAAACCTGCACATCAGGTGCTTCATCGTGCTCTGAAAGCCCAGGGGACAGCTGCAACACTGACACTCTGCTGCAGGATCCTGTCTTTAGGAGAGTCAAAATGAACTCTTTTTCCATGAACTTGAACTTGGGCAGCTCCATGCAGAGCCCTCACAGACCTCCCACCGAGGATGCTGCTCAGCAGCAGCACAAAACGTGCCTAGCAGAGACCCAGCGCATCACTGAAAACCAAAACCCCAGCAAGCAGGATGCTGTAACAGAGACACACAAAGCCCTGGGCTTGCAGGAACCTGCCTGTCTAAAGAAACCCTCCTGCTATAAGGACAAGTGGATGCTGAGCCTGGGCTTAAACAGGTGCGTGTGTTAACCTGTGGAACCCTCTGCCACGGGACACCACAAATACTAACAGTTGGTGTGGGCTCAGGAAGGAATCAATCAAACTAATGGTAGCAAAATCGATCAAGTGACATAGAGCCACAAAGCCAGGGATACAAAAGGTGTTCCTGGAAACATGGCTGTGAGTTTGCCATTTCCACACAGTCTTTGCAAGGGACACAGAAATTGCTGCTCAAGGCAAGCCTTGGGTTTGACAGGTTCAGTCTGACCCAGAGATGC
Source organism: Amazona ochrocephala (assembly GCA_039720435.1). Lineage (NCBI taxonomy): Eukaryota > Metazoa > Chordata > Aves > Psittaciformes > Psittacidae > Amazona > Amazona ochrocephala. The sequence continues at coordinate 88,216,767 of CM077879.1, forward strand.
ATTCTCACAGATTCAAGACACAGCTGGGAGCGTCCATAACGTGCTGCAAGCCAAGGAAGAGGCTGTCCTCAAGGACCCAAAGGCGATGCTTCCCCCTGAGAAACAGGAGTGGAATTCAAGCAGCTGAGCACTGCAGCCCTGGCTGAGCCTCAGAAACAGCACAGAATGTCCTCAGCATCAGCTCCCCCGAACCATGTGCTGGCACACATGGAGGAGATAGGAAGGAACCCAGTTTGCTTTGGGCACACACAGGCAGATAATGATGGGCCCATGTGTCCTCTGTGGTATAAAAATGCTGCTATCAGTAAAACAGAAATAGCATTTCCTTTCTCTTTTCCCTTCGCCTGTCTTATCAGGGCAGTGGGGAGGCTCTCTTTGCGGGGGGTTTGCAGGGTGGGAAGGGATGCCTGTTCCCATCTTGGGGCTATTTGCACAGAAAGGCAGGCAGGAAGTGAGAAATTCCTTCCTGGAAGCAGCACTGGGTCCTGGCCAACACTCACCCTCCTCAGCCGCATCCCCCTCCCTTTGGTCTTCCCAAAGGTCATTCTTCATTAGTCACGGCAGCTTTTTGTTTGGGAAATACTAGTTGGGATGTCCTGTCCCATGTGAGCAGGGCTGACCGTGGCCTCTGCCAAGCAACTACAATAGGCCTTTCCCTGTAGGCCTCCCAGGCCCAGCAAGTCTCCAAGAAATCCATGGACGAAACAGGCAGGCTCTAAGAGCCCAGGGGCAGGCTGTCCATACACACTCAGCATCCCTCCTCCACCCCTCCCTGTGGTCTCTGTGGTTCTCCCCCAGGGCAGGGAGCAGCACAGAGGGAAGGGGAGATGCTCCAGACAGAGCAAAACTGCCTCTGTAGCAGCAGAAAGGGACAGGCCCCAGCTATGGCCAAAGAGCAACAGAGCAGCTCATCCCTAGAACACACGGGAAGGATGAGGCTTTGTCCATCCCAAAGCAGACAGCAAATGTCCCCCAGGGCCTATTCTGTCCCCAGCTCTGCAATCAAAGCTCCCCACTGGCCCAAAATACTACCCTCCAAGGACTCAGAATGGCTCTTCCTGTTAAATGAGGATGATTTCAAGCCCATCTTTCAGCTGTGCTTGCAACACCCAAGGCATGCTTTGCTATTTCAGAGCAAAGAGTGGTTTATTATTCTTGGAGTATTTCTGCTTCTGTAAACCCCGAAAGCTCAGGCACCACCCAGGTCTGAGGTGGGGCCACCATTACACAGCTTCTGCTCAAGGAAGCGGCTCAGTGTGGATTCCAGAGGCTTGTGAAAAAAGCACATTCAGAGAATTTCCCCATTCAGTGGCAACTCCCACTTCCTGCTCCACAGGAAAGCCCAGCACACTGTGTGTGAAAATCAAACGAGACTCACACCCAAGTGGGGCAGTGATAACGAATTTGGTCCTGATCCATGTAGAGAAATGCACTGAACTGCCAGCTTCTCAGGAGCTCAAAAGACTGAATGTTTGCCAAGAGGCTAAAAATAAGCCAGAGAGGGTAGTATTTAAAGGCACGCACTAATAAATGCCTCTGTCCTTGATGAAATGAACTGCAACTTCCAGAAAAACACTCTCTGTTTTCCAGCAGTTTAAGGGGACTTTTGGCAGCAGGAGAACAAACAGTAAGCCCAAAACTTTCAACACATCTTAAAATTACCTCGTGGCTGGAGCTGTGATAGAATCAGTGCTGTCCTTCCGACGGCAGCATCAGGCTGAGGCTCGTTGGACTGGAGCAGAACGGATTCCCATTGCACTTGTGCGTCCCCATGTGGCTGCAGCAGCCCTTTACTTCCATGATCGGCTTCATTTCGCCTGTTTGCATTCACTCCTTAGAAATAAATCATCCCTTCCACGTAAAAGGGGCCCAGAAGTTCTCACTATGTGGGGGTACAAGCATTTACAGTAGTGTGCTGCCACCTGCCAGGGGGAGCTGGGCAGAGGAGACCTCTGAGAAGCATCTCATCCACTTCGCATGGGCCTTACCGAGTGTCAGTTGCCTCTCCTCCGCACAATAACCACTCCAGCACACTTCAAAACAAAGTGTTCACACAGAGCAAACTGTTTAAGACCTCTGGGTGCAAGGAACTGTGCCAAACCCAGCACTGTTTAACCTGACAAGTAACCCCTGTTAAAGCTCCATTACAAGAACACAGTGTATGGATAGAGCTCAGCCATGACTCATAGAGGGATATCTGGTCTGGTTAAACAAAGCATCATTTTAATTTCAAGATTTTATAAATACATATTTACAAAAGGAAGGTATCAATCCAAAGAATTCAACAAATGTACAGCTCCCAAGTATTGCTACAGTACAGGGAGAGAAATCATGTCAATGCAATCCCACAATTTACAATATCCATTATTCAAAAGACATTCTTCATTTAAAGTACCTCATTCGAAGCTGGGAAAGTGAAAATCTGCCTTTAACAAAATTACATGACAAGAAGGAACTGACCCTTTCATACAGCTTTTCACACAAAACACCACCACTTTCTGCCATCTAACTGAACACTGCAAGCCAACATTTCACGACCCTACAAAAGGCTTCTTTTCCCAGCTCACAGACTCCTCGGGGTGCATGGATTAAGGACAGCATATTGTATAGATTCAAGGAATGTAGAACCCTGTCAGTCACATTCCCTGTGACCCTGTGCTGAGGGTTGGGGGGGAAACTGCAGATCACATCACCCTACACCCTTCTGGCCAGAGAGACCTGTAGCACCAAACACATGCTACCACACAGCACGTGTGTCAGATGCATCCCTTCAACAACTGCTCCCAAATTCACTCTCTCTAAAATCATGCAGGCAACCTTCCTCAGAAACTGGTTTTACTCTTGCTACACTCTCCATACAGGTAGAAGAGGGATCTCCCATAAATCCAGGGGTTTAAGATGTTACTGAGACTTCCAAGGATGCTTCAGGTAAATAAATACATGACCAGAGCTGCTCGGAAATCACTTCCTGCAGTTTCCACGAGGCTTTAATGATCTCCCCACTAGACCAAGAGCAATATTTCCTCAAGATGTCCTTCACTGCAACCACCTCAGTGCTGTTCAGATCACAGAATGAGAGAGCTGTGGAGCCAAAAGAGCACTATCTAAGCTCTGTAACAGAAGCAGCGATGACCCCCAAGAACAAAACGCAGCAACGTCCACAACTGAAACGATTTGAGGCACCAACTGCTGGAGGAATTGGGGGAGTTCTTGGGTAACAGAAGGCTCGGTTTGCGCATGGTTTTTCTGAAGAAGGATGTGCAGCAGTTTTCTCTTAACCCATCCAGTAGTTCTAAACCTGTATGAGAGCCACCTAGGATAGTTATTAATTTAAAGTTTAGGCAAATTAATTCTAACTAATCAAACTAAAGGACTTAAACACAAACTGCAAGTGGAAAATTGAATATAGGCTGCTAGGAGTGTTAACCTGAAGTCTTGCACAATTTATTTACTTCTTTTAATTCACACCTCATGTATGCAGCTCCCAAATCTCATGGTCAGAGCAACGTTCCCTGTTGTTCACTACTGTGAATCTGGCTTGACGCTTCTGCTACACTCAGGATGCTGGCTGGTCTTCTTTAGCCACAGTCTGCAGAAGGAAGAAAAGGAACAGAGGAGAACTGTATGACTCTTTGCCATCATTCTGGGGCAAGACATTCATTTCTGCCAGAGACTGAGATGGGTTTGGGTTAACTCCCTCAGTAGTAAAAGCATGAGAAGCAAAGTAAGCTACAGAAGAAGCCAAGCCCAGCACAGACTGCCAAGAAATGATTATCAATGTTTGAGCTTCTAATCACACTAAGGACAATAATTCCAGCAAACATTTGTGAGCCTGTGGCAGCCAAACCACTGTCCCCAGAGTCATCTGCGTAATAGAGCCAGCCACAGGCTGGACACCTGGTCAAAGCGGAAGTTAAACAACAGCCTAAAGGTGGAACAGGACAGTTGTGCCCACTGCTGCAGGGACCTACAGAAGGGAGAAAGCCCAGCACTGGGGCAGAAAAGGACCTGTTGAGAAGAGCTGGTTAGAAGGGAGAAAGATTATAAAAGGCAGCAGCTGCCCCTTCAGCTAAGAGCTATGTGCGCTGCAGCTGTGCACTGAAGCACAAGGATCAGTGCAACATCCCCTCCAGATGCACGCCTTTGCAGCTAAGCACAACTGGAAGAGGAAGCAGTGCAATGAAAGGACTAACTTAGCAATGTGTCATCCAAGAGGAGCAGAGTTTATCAAAAGCTATTTCACTCTGTGACCATTTTCACTGCATTCTTTATTTCCAATACACCAGGCACAGTCCAGTACCTTGTATGCTATGTGTCCATGAGACCAGCAAATACTATGAGCTCAAGAATCACTGCAAATGGAACTTGATGCCAATAATCAGCAAGTTATCCTATGACTTAACTGAGGGGGCTTAAATTCACACAGAAGTTAGGTGTGAATAACTCTAAATAACTTTTGCAGTCTTTCCTTTCATGCCTAGGCAGGCAGGAAGTTTATGGACAGAAAGAAACATGACTGAAGGGTTTCCAAAACCCTAGAAACCATCTTACCTGCCGCAAGAACTGCTTTCCAAGATAGCTGGTCGCCATGCTAGTCAAGTTCTTCCTACTGCCAACTTTACATCTGATATAACCGTAAAGGTTGGCTCCCTGAAGCACGACTCCCATCACAACCACTGCCTAAGACACACGAAAACAAAGTTACTAATTTACACCAATTCAATGACACTTATTTACTCGTAAGGTGCAAGATCTACCCCAGAGTTGAGGGAGTCAACTCACCAGCCATTTCACTTTGAAAGAAAAGAGTGCACTGAAAGCAAATATCACCCAGATCATAGGGCAGGTAATCAGACCTAACCAGAAAATTCGGGACTCTGCTTCTGAGGAGCTTTTACTCCTTTGTGCTGATACCTAGAAACAGAAAGGAAATGGGATTAACATGCTGCTCCATTGTAGAGATCATCCTGTCATTAAAAACAGTCTAGAATCTACAAGCCCACTGGTTTTTGCCTCCACACAACAGTACTGGGTGCCAATTTCTAAATCACATAAAGATCTTTCTGCAATAGAAGATGTTTCCATTTAAGGGACCCTTTTGTCAATTTGCTGTCAGAAATTGTGGAGGCAGAAGCATCAGATCTTCTTGGAATGCTTGGGGCTGAAAGGTTAAGTTTGGGAAACATGACATTTACTGCATGGTTCAGTTACAAAGCTCAGAAACAGCCAAAGGGGTAATGTTTTGTACCTCCAAATCACTGCACAGAATTCCATTAATCCTAGCACTGGCAGAACTAAATATTAGTGCTCTTAAGCATTAAAGTAGGGTAATTTTTGCTTTACACACAGAGAGGTCTGATTCCCACCACACTACTGATTTCATAAAACCTTTGCAGAGCAGAAGATCCCAACCAAGAACTCACTTCTTCCTCTAACAGTTAAAAAGTGAGGACTGCGTTAACAACTTCTTTAAAGCACCGAGAGCAGTTCAGCTACCTTTCCCCTCTCCTCCAGAATGTTCTTTTCTAAACTAGCATGGGTTTGAGGAAAAAAATGGGCCTGTAGTGATTGCACATATTCAGCTGGAGAAAGGTTTAGCTTCAAGTCCCTACATCACCACAAACCTCACCAGCGATCTCAGAAATTAGCAAGGATCAAAAGGGTGAACAGACATGTACTGAGATGCCTGACAGATGGGATACTAGAGAGGCAGCAGTAGCCATCATGAACACAAAGGCCAAGCAACAGCCATGAGGAATGCTGTATGTTTCTTCCTACTTCCAACAGTTTTCTGTAGATGATAAAAGCTATGTCAGCTGTTAGAATTTCACACCAGAAAACTTGCAGGTTACTGATGTGACATGGGAAGCTTTACTGCATCATGTGCGGAACTTTTAGGTTGCTGACATTAAGCCAGATCAATACAGCACAAGGATCTTTCGATTCAACAATCAGAAGCTCATTCAGCACCCTTCATGAAACAAGCCCTGTGGTTACAGATCTGAGGCTGGATGTAAACGTCTGCATCGTGTGATCTGTCATCACAAGTGAAACCTGCAATTAACACATGATTCATAACCCAAAAAACAATTAAAAGAAGAATAAACAAGAAAATAAAGACATTTACCTTCCTGGCTTCAAACACCCAGTGACTTTTACCATCATCATCCACCTGGTTCCACCAGCGAAGGCCAACCATCAGTCGCCCCGTGACATTCTGAAATAGAAGAAAAGCAATGAGCTTTCTATCCTCTGCTTAAAAGAAACCCTTTACCAAGGTTCAGCTGTTTGGGCTGCTATTCTCAATGGTGCTCACTTACTTTACATTTGGGAAAACAAGATTATAAAGCTCTTATGTCCACACCAATCTGTTTTCTATTGTACTCTGGTACAATACAAAATTACTGTGAGGTAATTTTCTGGTGAGTTGGAAGTGATCTCATAATGAAATCTGTAAAGAAAACCCCTAATCTATGTTCTCCATTTGATTTTCAAAAAGAAATGAGGTACAAAGATATTTAAAAGTTCTTATTTTGTAACTCTGTGAAATACACCCCAGCACTTGAGGGTATTTTGGACGTTTTCTGCCAAAGGCACAAAGAAGTAACTTTTTGTTGTGCATCACTGTTCAATTATTCTTATACAGTAAGACAAAGAAAACAAAAAACATAAGAGGAACTTACCTTTACAGCCCAAAAGTCACAGGACAAGAGCAGGATAATTGTCACCATGCAGGCGATAAAGCTGCTAGTTAAGAGCTCACAGAGCAGATAGACAACGATCGCACTGACTCGGAAGAATAAGTGGAAAAATGATGCCACGGGATGCCTGGAATGAAGTACAACACAGTCACAGCTCTTTCAGACAAGACAACTGAAGCAATCCCAGAGAAATGACATTACCAAGTGATCTCCTGCCAACTCACAGGATAAGGATCAGCATCGCAACACAAACCCAGTGTGCAGTGACTGCTGGGAATAGGGGAAATAAACTGACTATAAGATCATCATAAGGAAGACATGTTCCACCTGCCTGCTGTTCCACATGCAGGCAGAACTGAGGTGGAAGGGGATGAGATACCTAGCACTCAACGTAAGGCAAGAGGATGAGTTTAAAAAGGCTCTGACAGACAAAATAACTCTGAAGGAAAAATCACATTTCTCAACACAGCAGACTTGCCCTTCTGCCTTGCTTCTGCAATTTCCAGGTCGGAAACATGCAGCACAGAGCACATGGGTACAGACACTGCTCTGTGGCAGGAGACACAGCAGAACGAGGAAGGAGGCAGCTGGACCAACTACACCAGGACATGGCAGACAGCAGGGCAGCACAAAATGTAAGAAGAAAGAGTGGAAAGGAGATAATAAACCAGCCCAGAACCAGCCCTCAACCCAGGGAAACCTCCCCATTACACAGCATCGCTGTATCTCTGCAGATCCCTTCCACACAGGAACACAGACCCATATTAAATGGGAGGGCACCCAGGAGCATGAAGGCACGGATCTACGCATTCCAACTGAGCTTCTGGAACCGGCCCTCTCAATTACCCAGAAACTACTCTCCATTACTCCCAAATAACTTATTCCAAATAAGAGGCATACAACATAATTTGATATAACGCGTCAGTCCCTCCTTCCTTGTGCTTCTGCCTAGAACTCATCTGAAAATTCCATGGCCACTGACCTTATTTTGGACTTTTTTGATCTCCTGGATACATCGTCATCTGCATCAAAGAGAGACACATCTTCGATGTCATCACTGCTATCCTGAAGCAGGGAAGACACACAGTTATGAGAGGAAAGAGAGTAAGCTTTCAGCTTCAAGCAGGTACAGTCTTGACTACCCAGAACATCACGACAACACCTTACGATCAAGCTCAATTTAGGAAGAACATGAAGATTTATCCACATACAAAACAATTCAGCATTAAACGGCTTGATTTCTTCTTTGTGAAAGCTACAGAAGCCCACAGTGTGAGACCCAGTGTACTTTATACAGCCGGACACTTAACACTATAGTCTAGGGTCTTTTATTCCTCGTTTCTCTTAGAGGACGCGTCACCTTGCACAAAGCTATTCCTGTATCAGCCAACAGACTTGCATCCTCCCAGATAACGCACTGGGCCGGCTGCAGAACCGACAGCACCAGCCCCGCCTGGGCTCTCCCCTGCCCCGAACCTTCCAGCCGGCACCGCTAAGGGCAGCGCTGGAGAACACCGAAACCCTCCGGGACCCTCGTAACCCCTCCCGCCGTTTTTAACCGATTCAGCACCGACTCTCCGCGGGGTTCCGGGTCAGCCGGCGGCCGCAGGCCTGACACAGCAGAAAGCACCGCCGCACCTCGTATCACCAGTGCGCGGGCGCTGCCGCCCCGTTCCTGCTGCCACAAGCCCCGGTCCAGGTCCCCCCGCGCTACCCCAGGCCGCGACCGCAGCCCCCCACCTGCCGTAACATGGCCGGAGCTCCCTCACTTCCGCCCGCCGCGCCGCGTCACAACGGCGGAGCCAATCGCAGCACGCTCCGCCCCGTTCACGCGTGCGCGCTGGAGGGGTGGAGCGCGGGACGTGGCTGCGGCGCTCCCCGCCCCATCGCTGTGATGGCGGTGGTGGTGGTTGTGGGGGCTCGGTGCTTGTGCAGGTTAAAGCCATTCCCCTTGTCCTCTCCTTTTGGCACTTGCCCAAAACCCCTCTCCAGGTTTCCTGGAGCCCCTTTAGGCACTGGAGCTGCTCTCAGGTCCCCCCTTTAAGGAGCCTTCTCTTCTCCAGGCTGAACCAGCCCAGCTCTCCCAGCCTGGCTCCAGAGCAGAGCTGCTCCAGCCCTCGTAGCAGCTCCATGGCCTCCTCTGGTTCTGGCTCAGGTCAAAACCAGCTATATCCCCTAGAAAACGTGCTGGAAAAGGCACAAAATAGAGCAGTAGTTGTAGAACAAGAGAAGACTGAGCAGCCACGCTGGAAATAAAGGGGGTTATAAAGTCTTAAGGGAAGGCACAGAGCCCACAAGAAACCTACAAGTTCACAACACCCTGGTCTTCTAATTGCACATTGCAGCCATCAGCAAGGGGCAAGGATCCATCAGCGGCTGCAGGCTCCAAGGAAGCCCATCTGCAAACAGCGCATCTCAAATACACTGCCCGGCGGGGTGCGTACATGAACAATTTAGGACACATTCATTAGGGAAGAAATGAGTGAATTCACACTACATTGAGAAAGGAAGGCAGCAAAGTTAACGATATGGTTATTCCTTCCAGTTGTTCTTCCATCTGTTCTGGCAAGCACAGAGGAACAGCGAGGTTGCCATGCAATGAGGCACAACATTGCTTTATTACTTGCCGCCTGTTTGAAGGATCAGGACTTGATCCTGGTTGAAGCAAAAAGGGTCTCTCTTTCGGGATCACTCTTACCATAGCTGGTTCCAGCTGTAACTGCTTGCTGGGTGGATCTGGCCGCTGATGTATCCTTGAAGGACTATGTATTTAACTCAGATATAATTATTTGGGGGACTAGCCCATCCCTTGGTGTATCCATATGCAATGTATGCCATTTCACAGGCAATCCAAAGCTATTACTGATAAACACTATATAAACACTTAATTTGCTTTTTATGGCCCTGCTGTTGCCTCTTTTTATAACTCTCTAGCTCCTTCATGTTGTGACCTGTCAGGCACCATTCCTCTGATGAAATACAAACACTTCTAGCTATAACCAACACTCTCGAAGCATATTTAGTTCAGAAGCCCCTGTCGAGCTATACAGACAAAATCATTGCAACTTTAATATGATATCATCACATCAGGATGATGTCATCCACAAAGTGTAGATAACAAGTACAACATTAACAGCACCTAGCTACAATAAAACTCTATTGAAACTACCATGCCATTGCTCTGCCTGGCTTGCTGTCTCTGTTTGCAGGTGCATGCTGCACAAGAGCAATGCTGCCCACCACAGCCTCAGGCTGTCTCCTCTGCGCACCCAAAGGCCATGCACACAGAAAGGTCAGTTTAATTCAGAAGTGAATTATTAAAGAGTAAAACCATCTCTTAGTTACCTTCAGAAGTGGCTTCACGTACCATGTATGACATCTTCCCAGATGTTAATTCCCTTCCAACACATCTCTGATGCCCAGCTTCTGGCTTTGCATTCCCCGTGCCAAGCTAAAGCAGATCAGAGAAGGACTTGGTCCAGTTCTGCCTTTGTAGATGGTTTCACACAACTCTGTTGGCTGTAGCATGTCACAAGAGCCCAATAGCCCATGCCTGCAGACAGGTGCTGATTTATTGACTCCAAATAGGAGGACAACACTTTAATCCTCCTCACTTCAGCACGACTAAAAAGGCATCAGACTTTCTGTGATGTTTTTCCATCAGGCCTCTCTATTAGATGCTTTTTTCCAGGGGGGTTGTGCCAAAGGGCCTCTGGCTGCAGCTGTGCTGGGCTAAGCCTGCTTTCTTGTGAGAAAGTGCCATCCCGTGGCTAGAAGTGTAATCCTTGCTGCTTCCAGTATGAAAACTAACATAAGGCAAAGCCACCTCAGACGATTTATTTCCCATTGTGACCAAGGTCTGGCCTAATCCCAGGGTTTGGGAGTTGAAGATGATCTTAAAATAAGCAAACCAAAGCTAACCAGACTATAATCTCAAACGAGAACTGCTGCAGAAAGGACCCTTGGCTAACCTGTGAGTAGGAGTGTCCTCAACACAGGAGGATAACAGAGAAATTCTGCTGTGCTGGCCTGTATACTCACTGTTAGACAACTAGAAAGGTGTTTGTCTTCCCAACTCAAGCCAATTTCATTAGTGGAAATCAAGCATATTGATGCATTTTATCCATAAAACCAGAGAAATAAAAGTAATGGTTTCTAATTTAATACAAATTAAACTTCAGGCTGGTTTCCGGCTGTGTGGCCCCAGCACATTGAGGTGCCTGGGGCTGTTCCTCCCCAGGGGCAGAACTTGGCATTTCCCCTTACTGAACTGCACCAGATCTCTCAGCCCACCCCCGTAGGTCCCTCTAGACAGCAGCAACAAGCTGGTGCATCATCCACCCCTCCCAGTTCAGTGTCATCTGCAGCATCATCATCCATATCATTAAAGGTGTTAAAATCGGGCCCAGTATCAACCCCTGTACTACACCACTAGTTACTGGCCTCCAACTAGGCTCATGCTGTGGTCCCCACCCTCTCAGCTCAGCTCCTCAGCCAGTTTTCAGTCCGCACTTCTTCAGCTTATAAATCAATCCACATGAACTCTAATAAGGTTTTTATTATTATTATTAGTCACAGTTGCACCATATGTTGAGCTGTATTCACGTCAAACACTGCTGTATTTGGAGTAACAGCAGGTCTAGCATCTAGGAGAGGACTCAGTGCTTTCCCTGTCTTAGAAGTAGCTGAAAGTACCAATAACATTGGAAAAACAGTAGAAATAATCCCTTAAGCTCAGAGAAATGTATTAAATCCAAGTTCAGGAGCAGGTATTTTCCCCTCCCCAGTGAAAGAGTCTACAGGTAGGCCTTTAACTTTCCTTAACCAGGCCTTCTTGCGTGCTCTTTGCTGTTCTTCTCTGAGCTTTTCCTGGTGTGCCTGATACTGTGCTACAGCAGCTGCCTCATACGCCTCCTTCTGTTTCCCTGTCAGAAGTCTGAGCTCCCCATCACTCCGGGAGGGACTTTCAGCATATGGACAGAAGGACTTCCTTCTCACTGAAAATGCTTCGTTTTTCATTTGTGCAGTGATCACACGTGTTGATTTGATCAGTTGAGAAGAAGCCACAAAGGGACTGGCGACATGAACCTCTTCTTCTGCAGCAGAAATGGCTTTACCACGACCACTGTGAGCTTTCTTTTCCTGCAGCAAATCACAAGTCTTGGGACGTACCACAGAAGGAGGAGGGATGGAGGACTTCACAGTGGGTCCATACAAAGAGTTTTTCAGCTTGAGCTGCAGCATTTTGGTTTCAAAGGGGACACAAATACTTCTCACAGTCAGGGAATCACTGCGCGGTCTCGCACGTTGGAGCCACACTGTCTGATCCCTTTTGTGTGGCAGAGGAGTTCCGTGTTTCTGTACTGTTGCAGGGTACTGATGCTCTGGAGGAGGTTCCCATGCTTCTCTGGCTTTCACATCACGCTCAGTGCTGGAGCTGTCCGGGGCTGGCTTGCAGGCGTTCTGCAGCATGCTGACCCTTAAGAGGAGCTTGTCAGGGGACATTGTACGTCTTGAGTCTGTTTTCCTTTCATGCTGCAAAGTAGCTTCTGCCTTGTCAGAGCCATGTTCAGATTTGCCATCTGTTTCCAAAAACAAAACAATACATTTGGAGTTGAGGATGGTCTTTGTGATCATTGTTGGCAGGGTAGTACTCAAAGTAAGACCAGAAATGGGTGCTACATTGACCTGTGTATGGACAGTCCAAGTTTATCTACAGAACAGGCAGCATAGGAAGCTACAAGCCAGTGGTGCCCATTTCAGTTAACTCATCCTTGGCCTCAGTAGTAACATTGCTAGAGGTAATTCTGTCTCAATTAACTTAAAAGTGTTCCTTGTCAGAGCCTGTATGGGTCAAACTGAAGTCAGATTCTGTAACATACATTGCAGTTTGTGGCTGGTTTAGTGTCCATCTTGTTTGAAACAATGGTTTCTGAAAGGAATGAGTTTCCTCACTGCTTCTTTCCAAGTACCCCTTCCTTATCCTACAGTTTGCTTTGGGAAAAGGCTTCAAGAAAAGTCAGTTCCCAGTAGAAATCTTTGGCGTAGCCAACATCTGAGAATCACTTGAACTGTTACTACTAGAGATGCATTTGAATTTGAAATCACAAGACATGCTTCATAGCCTAACCTTGCTCCCTCAAGGGATATAGGGAGGGAGCTGTGCTGTATGACAGAAACATCAAGATGGATAGTGCAATTATGCCCTTGACTAGGAACTAGATGAGGATTGCAACACAGAGTAAGACACTTAGTCCCATGGCCTTGCCACAGCAATTCATTTGTCACTTTGCAGTGTCACATCGTTTGTATATCATTGCTTTGCAGTACAACTGTGTTTTTCCAGACTGGTTAACTGAAACTTCTGCCCTCTAGGAATGTGTTTTAGAGAGCATTAAGGTACAGTGCAGAAAGGCAGAATACAGCCCAACAAGCTAATGAAAATCACTGCTTGTTCCTCATTCGCAGGGTTTAGAACTGCTTAATCTGCACATACATATGACTCTGCAGCTTAGTTACAAACACCAGAAGCTTGGGGTTAGGGACTTACAATTGGTACAGATACCAGTTGGTGCCAGTCTGTGTTAAAGATCCCAACAAATTCTAAAACTAAAACCTGAGAAAAACTACCTTAAGGAGACACATGCCATGTGCCACAGACTGATCTCAGGACTATCTCATTTTCAAGTTTCAGGTTGCAGCGTTTTGCTGGCTGAGACAATTTACATATAGGGATTTCTTAAACCAGTTTTCTGAGTTATTGCTATTCATTAAACACCAACTACTTGAATAAGTTTTGTGCAGAATTCTCCTACACCTGATAAAGCAATCAAAAATAGAATAAAGATACAATAAAACCCCTAGGTAACAGAGAACAAAGTCTTATAGCTAGAGCTTAGGGCCTCTGTTTATTTGCTTGATCCAAAGCAGCTTCTGTAGGAAGCTTCTGTTCTTACCGTCATCTGCCAGGATCCTTGCAGAATATTCTTTCTCTGACTTTTGCAGGGATTCTGTGGTGCAAAGGGTGAAAAGCTTTTTCTGCTGCTCTGCCTGAATGTGAAAAGGCCGCTGTTTCTGACAAGTTGCTGGTGTCATCAGTTCATACCAGGGAGCTAGAAAACAGAAGAGTAAGTCATCTCTAAACAATGCTGATGTGAAACTTGTTTAATGAAATCAGCATAACTGATGGGACATCAAGGCTTTGATTACTGCTTTGTCTCTTATCGCAGCTTCTAAAGGTCTAGGTATTAGAAAAAAATCCAAAGATATTTGATGAGCAGAAAACCACACAATTCAAAGATGGCAGCAAAGAGTGATTTTAAAGAATATTATCTATACACAACCCATAATATTTGCCACTAAAATTAAAATATAGTGCAGTTCCTGTTTGTTTCCTGTTTCTACAAACTGTGCATCTTTTACCAATAGGAGCTGCATCAAGGAGGTTAGCAGCTGATGGCTTTGAAAGCATGAAAACTTAACCCATCGGTTTATCTGCAATGTACAGCTTGTAGAGGTGAAAGATTTGTGATCCATCCTGTATTAACTAACTCTGGTTTGAAAATAAAGGGCATACATAATTGTTATAATTTAAGAGGTGTGTGGTTACGTGCAGTTGCAGTTCCTGGTGATGGCAGATCCCAAATGCAGGTGTGCTATGACTTTCTAGAGTCTTTATTAATAAAGAACTCAAGCACTGAATCAGCAGCATGTTTCCGTGCACACCAGCTGTAAGAATGAATACTACTGATTTCACTATTACTCAGTTGGAAAATGACACTGCCTGTTTTGACAAACACGTTGAATTTATAGCAGACCTTTCGCAAAAGGTACAAAGGTTTTACAAAAGCCTAAAATCAACAGAACCATGGAAACGCAGCAGCGCGTCTATCACACTGCACTTCAAGAAAAGCAGAGTATTAGGATGAAGGCAGTGACTACTTGAAATTATTTCTAACTCATTTTAGAGAATAGCAGTGTATTGCAGAGGCTGTGTGTAATACTTGGAGACGTTCCAGAGCTTTTTGGTGGCTGGAAGTAATGCAGATCAAGGTCTCTTCTCTCCCAAGAAGGTCGGTGCTGGTGACTGACACTGCGGTGCCTCACTTGCTGAACAGATTTCCTGCGTGAAGTCCCTTTGTCCTTTTTTTTCTTCCCCACCACCTTTCTGTCAGCATCTAAGGTATAGTCCCACCTGGTCTCCTCAAACTCAAGCAGCAACAGATTACTCGATGAATTGATCACCATCCTGGAGAAGGGAGAGAAAAGCCCATAACAGCACAGATAACATTAACAGAGCAGTTACTACCTAAGGGTCCCATTTGCTTCTGTGCAATTCAAACCCCTTAAACAGATCCAAGACAGCCATCACTCTTCTAAGGGAGCAATAGCAATTAGTCCCATCAGTCAATGCTGTACGCTTTTAACTCATGTTCTGTATGAGCTCTGTGGGGCTCTTTTCATTCCACTCTATGGCAAAATTAGTTTTAAAATAATTAGGATGAAAATTGCCAACAGCAAACTGAGCTAGATCAGTGCAATGCTAAAAGAAACTGGGGATGTCATGTTGTTAGGGACATTTAAACCTAAATTGGAGGGGCGTACTGGGTCTGGTTGGGATGGAGTTCGTTTTCTTCGTAGCAGCCCATATATTGCTGTGGTATGGAATCGTGACCAAAATGGCCTTGATGACACACCAGAGTTCCAGTTATAGCTTACACAGAAGATGGGAACTCCCTTTAAGTTTAGAGGTCCAGAAGTGAAAGAACCTGGAAGGATTTCCATTATTGGCTTTTATAAAGAGGCAGTAGGTCTGGTACAGGCAAAGGCTTTGCCAAGCCTTGGCTTGATTCTCCTGCCTCTTCAGAAATCTGGGCTCAGAGTTCGGCTTTACAGCTGCATCTATATTGCAAGTTTTATAGTAATAGGAAATGGTACATTGCTGAGTGGACTAAGAAAATCTCTTTTCAACCGTTGTTATAAAAACAAGATTACTAAAGCAGTCAGTGAGCAGTAAACCCCTTTAAAACTTAATTGTGAGAAGGACAGTAAAAGACATAGAATTCCCTACATTAGAGTGCAATCTACCTAATTTGTTCAGAGACTGATGGCAGCAGTTGTCACCAACCTGTTTCCTCCGATACAGAAAGAAGATATAGGATCCCCTTTGGTATTGGCCACCAACACTTTCAGGCAGATTCCAGTCAAGTAGTTAAATATACGGATCTTTCCATCAGCACAACCGCTGAGGACTCTGAGATAGAGGAACTCCAGAGAGAGGACTTCACTGAAAAACACAGCACATCACCATCCTTTCACAAGGAGACACCATCAAATACCTCTTGTCTTAGAAGAGTTGCAAAGGTCTGCCTCCATCAACACGCTAAACAGAGGAGCCGATCAAGATATATAAGAGGTCTAATAGTGAAGTTCTTCATAATCACTTCATGTCCAAACCAACCAAACCATTATACCTTCATAGCAACCAGTACAGTTATAGCCATCTGCTGCATTTCAGATTTCATTTTTATGTCTAGGAAAGTAAGTGATAGTGTGATACCCTGTGGTATACAGGTTGGGATCCTCAAAATTAGAAACTATGTACTGTCAGTCTTAAGTCATCCGTGCTTGTGAGTGATTGTATATTTGCATTTTAGGTTGTTACAAATCTTAACTGGCACGTGCTGGTTGTGGCCATGTATGCCTGACACTGGTTTTGAGATGAAGACCACTGAAAGTAGGGATATTTCAAATACTAGGACTGATAATTAAGGCATTTTGTGTTCCTATAAGGGAACAAATTTAGTAGACTGTTGAATACAACTTGAAACACATCCGATTCTTACTTAGGGTGGCGAAAAGCTATGAGGCATCTCTTGAGTTTTCCCAACATGCTCCATCCCAGGACATATCCGTCAGTGCTTCCTGTGACTAGATGCCACTGATCAAAGGACAAGCACTTAACTGGGCCTTGGTGCCCCTCCAATATCTGCAAAGAAATAGAAATAGGTGCAACACTGTCAGCAATCTGGATG
This sequence comes from Amazona ochrocephala, assembly GCA_039720435.1. Classification (NCBI taxonomy): domain Eukaryota; kingdom Metazoa; phylum Chordata; class Aves; order Psittaciformes; family Psittacidae; genus Amazona; species Amazona ochrocephala. Next base: position 88,233,502 of record CM077879.1, read on the forward strand.
TAAGTATGCCAAGAAAAAACAGCCTTATATACTGTATTGTAGTTTTATTGGGTGTTATTATACCAATACGCCCTATGGATAACTGTGTTAGTTTTATAATCACTTATAAGAAACATTCTGGGCTTGCTGCTGCTGAGCTTCTAGCATGGAATTAGCATCAGTTTTCTGCCTTTATTACATTAAATAGATGCTAATGAACTGAGACCTTTGTGATCTCTTGAATGTTCGCTCAGAAGAGAGTGGACTGCCCAGGCTATAGTGGAAGGGGCAATTGCAAGCTTAGCTCAGCTGGAGCTGGAATATCTTGCAACTTTCAGCTCTTCTCTACATATAGAAAGAGCTTCACTAGTCTCAGATGTGGACTAATATTGATTCTGGATACACTCTAAGGTAATTAGCAGACTCTACCCTCAATCTTCCCATTGCAGAGCATCTATCCATCTGCTTCAGCTTTATAAACTGGTTCTGAGAGCAAATCTCATTTTTTGGGCTAACCCATCGTACCTCCAACCCCAAGAGCTGTTAGACAAGCCCTCCCACCCTCTTCCCAGGTTCTGAATGTTTCTACAGGAGCAGAGATGAATGTATCCTCAGAGAACAAGCGATGATGGGGGTTTAGCAAAGCAAATCAAACCCTGGGTTAAAATTGGCTATTTGCTTGCAAGTAGTTCTGCGGTCCATGAATAGTCCTTTCAGTTTATGAAATTCCCAAAACCAAAAGCAGTCTAAAGCCTTTGGCAAAAGCAAAAGGCTATGGTAAACCAGCACAGAAGATTTTTGACCATTTAGCACAAAATTATCCACCTAAGAAGAAGCTTACTTTGATCAGAGCACCAGTATCAGCACTCCAGACCTTCACCAGCCCTCGGTCAGACCCGCTGACAATGTGGGTGCCATTCATTTTAACCACCCTAACAGCACTACTGTGCTTCAGAGTCTTGAGACATTTCCCACTCTGCAGGCTCCACACTGTTAGGGACAAAGGGGAAAAATATTAAATGCATATGCCCAATGATAAGTTTTGCTGAGTACAACATGAATTAAAAGATACTATTGGAATTACAGCTACACCTTGTAGCTGCAGCTCTGCATGGAGCCAAGTGTTGACTTAAAAAGCATAATTGCATGGCAGAAGCATTTTCAATGCAGAGTTCAGCAAAAGAACACAACTTTTTCATCCTTATTCTATAAGCAAGCCTCTGGCAAAGCTGGAAGTTGATACCACTTGCCCAAGAGTTGGTGCAGCCACAGAACTGAATAAAAGCAGAAACAATGAGAATTTATTCAATGACACAATCAGAGATCTTTTGTGAGCATGTGTCCACAGCTTAGGCTGTTCTGGAAGGAAGAATGAGGCACTAAAATTCACCCTCTGATTTATAGGTTTAGTTTCAAGCTCACACATTGTATGTGTCACACTCCTCACACCTCCCATGTACTCTGCCCCTTGTTTGCTGCTGTTTGCCTTTGGCTAGAAAGCTCCCAGTCTTGGCTCTCACCTTTCACCATCCCATCCTTGGCTCCTGATGCAAACTGCTCTTCATGTAAATCCAAGCAGGTGATTGTCCCACTATGGCCATTGAAGGTTTTCACACAAACACCACTGTATATATTCCAGCATCTACAAAGGACCAACCAAAAAGGAAAAATGGTAATTAACTTAATTAACGGCTAATTCATCTTATTAATTATTTCCCATTTAATAGGCTCAGCTCTTCTTCCATAAACAGGGTTAAAATCAGGAGTTATTTTACCAACATGTCAGAGGATTTGGAATGATCAATTCAGACTTAGCATTAGGTTTTTACCCATATACTGTGTTCTTCAGCCTCTAAACGGCCTGGAAACATGCAGCTAGTTTTCAACTTTGGCATGGTTACGTTCTATCAACCTTAAAGAATAGAGCTTTACAAGATAAGGGTGTTTATTTACTGTCTGGTGCCAAGATGATTGCTATTGACTTTACCTAGAGAGCTTGTTGCGCTTTAAGCTCAGCCGGTAACTCAGTACCACGCAGCCGTTTGCTCACTCCCCCGCTTCTTCCCCCCGCTCCCAGAGGGATGAAGAGGAGAATTGAAAGAATGTAACTCCCATGGGTTGAGATAAGAGCAGTCCAGTAACTGAGGTATAACACAAACCACTGCTGCTGCCGCCAATAATAATAATAATAATGGTAAGGGAAGTAACAAGGGAAGAGAATACAACTGCTCACCACCCGTTATCCGATACCCAGCCTGACCAAGCAGTGATCTCACCCTTCTGGGTAACTGCCCCCAGTTTATATAGTGGGCATGATGTGCTGTGGTATGGAATAGCCCTTTGGTCAGTTTGGCTCAGGTGTCCTGTCTCTGCTTCCTCCCGGCTTCCCCTCCTCCCTGGCAGAGCATGAGGCTCAGAAAGTCCTTGGTCAGAGTAAACATTACTGAGCAGCAGCTAAAAACATTGGTGTTATCAGCGCTGTTCCCAGGCCGAACGTCAAAAAACACAGCACTGCACCAGCTACTAAGAAGGAGAAAAATGACTGCTACTGCTGAACCCAGGGCAGAGCTCAAACCCAGGCTCACACAAACAGCCCTTTTGGAGCAGGGAGGACAGAGCCTGAATGGGTGTAAACCCTTCTGTTAAATGCTGCTTTTGATGAAGCTGTGTAATTGCCATGCAGAGCCAGACAACCTACTGCTTTGTTTTTCACCCCTCATCATGATACTGTCAGGACTTAGTGATTAATTTGAGAGCTGATCATCTCCAGTCCTTGTTTCAGAGTGCAATGCCTGGAAAGAAGCAGCTGTACAGCAGGCACCAGGGTGTTGAGCCTGCTTAACACAACAGGTCTTCTGGAATGGCATGGAGAAACCCAGCCTCCCTGAACTTGATGCTGACATTAGCAAGGTCATAATCTCCCTGCAAGGGCTAATTTAAAATGTATCTATCTGGTGTTTTAAAGTACGTTAAGAAAGCACATGCTTCCCTGTATTTTCCTTTCTTATCACTCAGTATGGGGTGGAATAGGAAAATGGACACTGTCCTGTATGAGTGGGGCATGTGTTTCTTTATCTACTGTCCTTTCTTCATTACTCTAATGAAAAGTGGTGGAAGGAGAATTCCTAAAGACTGGAGTGGGAGGATTAAAGTTTCACATTTCCTAGCCCAAGGGGCTGGTGTCCTATGGCACAGTCCCAGCGTTGCTCACCTGATGCTGAGATTGAAGCTTGCACTGAGAAGAAGCCCCTTCTTCTCATTGAGATAGAGCACTTTGATGGTCCCGGCATGGCCAGAGAGCAGAGGAGGCAGTTCCTTTATTCCCGGCATTCCAAGAAACCTCACTTTTTGATCAGCAGAGCCAACAGCTACCAAGTTTCCACCGCTGTAATGTATTACTCTGCTTTGGTCTGATCTGGATAAGAAACAGTGACTGAGATGAGTACCACAGATCTAGGGCTGATGCTTAATGGTCCTCATTCAACAACCCAATGGACAATACACTTAAGTAGTGTATCTTTTGCAGGCACCACAACCAAGGTCCCTAGTTCTGTATACCCAAGTTTGCATCCAGAGGGTAGGCTTAAAGAAGGGATTGGGCTCCTCCTGGCCCCATATCCCTTGTGGTACACTGTAAATCACTAACACTTCTGGTATCTGCATAAAAACCTGAATTTGATACTTAGGACTTGTTAACACTGATGCTGAGAGACCCTTCTCCAACCATCCATTCTCACAGAAGGATCTCAGGGAATGGACAGGTTTTCAGAAGCTGCTGTTCAGCCCTACAGCCAGCCAGTTTACTCACTGGTCCATGAGGATACGAATATTGTAGGAGCCACAGAAGACATTCCTCTCTTCCAGCTGGATTGTGTCAGTTTTCAGACCATTATAGGTTTCCTGCAAATTGCTTCCCTTCTCCTAATGGAAAGGAAAATAGGAGAGTAACTCAGGGAAGAGGAATGCAATATTATTTCATAGTATTAAACGTATCAGCCTGTAGTGATGAGACCAGAGACAGAAAGTGTTGGTAAGGAACACCCAGAGTGCACAAACGTCTGGTTAGCACAGAAAGAAGCTTTGTTCCCATGCCATGGTCTGTGGCAAAAGAGGAAGGTCCAACTGCTGCACCCTTTATTCTTTGGGCAAAAGGCTGCATCCTTATGATGCTGCCCAGCCATGCCACCCCCCATCTTTGAGGCTGTGCATGACACTGGGGGACGCCTTTGGACAAGGAAGGAGTTCAGGGATGCAAGAATGTGCTTAGCAAGCACTGGTCCTTGAGAATTGCTCATGATGGGACAAAACAGGAGCAGGAGCTGGAGGAGAACAAAGCAACTCCAAATTCACTGTCCCGTCTTCCAAACCCATCACCTTCCTCCCCAAATACTGAAATGCAGGATCCACGGAAGGCCAACAGCTTCCAACATACCTTCGTTTTACTTTGCAGATCAGTGCTTTTGGCTTCAATGACACCACCCTCCTCGTTTAACTGTGGAATTGCCACTTTGACTGTTTTAGCATAGTTTGAAATAGCTCCTCTTGGGCGCAAGCCCTGGAATAAACCAGTAGAGACAACACGGTTACTACAGAGCCCATGTACACTATGGATGCTACTCACGTGCCAGTGCATCCATTGGGTGCTACATGTAAAGCAGAACTGCACACACTGGCTTGTTGCTGTTGTGTAAGAGACCTGGCTTGCATTCACCACTTTGTTGGTAGATTTAGCTTTTGGGTAAAATAATTACTTTCCATTTGTCTCCAAACTCTAGTCTTCAGCTTTTAATAAGCTGCATCTCGCCTTTGGTGAGCACTCAGTTGGTCCAGAATCCAAACCCACTGAGATGAGAGGCTCTCAAATCACCTTTATCAATATTTCAGGCTCATTTTTACTGTGTAAAACCTTCCATTCAGCCTTCTTTTAAGGCTAGCACAGAGCTGAGATTTCTGTGGTCTCTTTAGAGGTTTACCATCACACTTAGCTTGGTGTATGGCAGATCTGTACTAACCAGGACAAACCTTTCCTGAAAGTTCTGCTTTATTGTACCCCAACCACTGGCTCTGATTTCTCACAAGGAAACCCAGCATTCCTATCTTCCCATGGGGAGCAAATAAAGCTAACTTTGGAGGTGCCTCAGGGAGCCATTGTAGCTCTGCCCAGTTTCCACTAGCTCCTGGAAGTGCAGTACTCGCATTTGTGACCGAACTCTTCCTGATTACAGGAATGTTTTAATCCGTTTTTAGAGTCACAGCCTCTCAAAGTCAGTAAAAGCTATTCTGTTGTGATCACTTGTGACAGTCTGAGCATCTCATCTGCCTTAGCTCTGCAAGTAGAGGAAGAAGGAACAAGGCAAAATGAGGGAGAACCTCTAGCAAAAGCAGCTCCATCCAATGGCTTGGGCAGTAATGGAAACCCACCAAGTTGTCAAGTGTGTAACAGCAGCAGAAACTCATGCATCATACCTGCAAGTACACGATGTTCTGCTGTATTATGCTCTGACACGCACGTTCCCTCTTGACTTCTGCGACCAGATATTCCCAGCATCTGCTCACAGCAGCACATGAAGCGAGGGATTTCTGATCCAAAAGCCCTAAGAAATTCAAGGCATATATTGACTAACCCCTGAGCACACTGGAGACCATTCATTACCCTTTGGGGAAACCAGAATCAGAGCAGCTTTACCCAGGATGTACATGGACAGATGAGGGGGCAGGCAGCGGATTAAGTCCTTGGGTGGGTTGACAGTAGAGGGCAAGTGGAGAGATCTAGGAATCATGATGATATCTTGGTCAGCTACGGATATAATAGGTGAGTTGTTCTCTTTATCAGGACCCTTCTGGATGAGGCATTCCGTGTTTTAACCACCTAGAAGACAGGAGTTTAGTCATGTAAATGCTTGAACTTTGGTGGCTACTGACAGCACTAATGTTAGCAATGCTCTGCAAGAGTTGGTTGAGCTTAATCTAGCTTTTCTGCTAGTCCCTTTGATACTGCACCATTCAAAGGAAGATGCTGAAAAGCCCCTGGGTCCTGCAGGACAGTCCATACAGTTCCCCCCCCCCCCCCCCCCAGTATTACATACTCAGATAGTGAGTTATAGCCAGCCAGCCAGTTCTCGCAGATGAGGTTTCACTTTTAAGAGCAGCAGACCATAGTGGGAATCAAATCCAAGCTCTGGAACAGCTCTGTTCCTTGAAGCTTCTTGGAGATTCAGCAGGTTATCCACCTACATGTGCCTCTGGAAGAATTAACCAAAGAATCAAACCTTACAGTAGGCATCTGAGAGCTGAATTAGGGGACTGCAGAAGTTAGAATAGTGTGTGAAGTATCAAGTTATGCTGGGCATGATGCTCTTTGATATGGAATATCCCTTTGGTTAATTTGGGACAGGTGTCCTGTCTCTGCTCCCTCCCAGCTCCTTGTGCCCCTCATTGGCAGGAGGCTAAAATGTCCTTGATTTAGAGTAAGAATTACTTAACAACTAAAACATCAACACAGCCCCAGCAAGGCTGAATCTGCCTTTCCTATAACAATAAATATATAAATAACTATATTATATGTATTATATATAATATATAAAAATAATAATCATTGTTATAATATAACAATATAACATAACCCCAAAAGCCACTGCAGGGACAACCACCCCGGCACCAGCACCCCAAACATGACACCCCCAGGTCTGGCTGCCCTAGGTGCGAGGGTTTGGGTCCACCGTGTCCTGCCTGACACACCCGGGAAGCGCAGCATCACCTGAAAGTCTGTCCCGTGCCTCGGTACCCAGACACCCAGGCACACACCGCCGGTGGTGCCAGCCCGGGGATGCCGCAGCCCCGGCCCCGCTTACCTGCCCGGGGCGGGCTGCGGGCTCCTCACCGTGTGCTGCGCGTCGCGGCTGCTAGGAGACGCCGGTAAACCACCGGCTGCGCCGCCGTATTGCTGCGAAGAGCCGCGCACAAGCGTTTGTGGGGCCGCTTCTTCCCGTCTGCTCCCGTGCAGCCCGCTTCGGTCAAACGCATTTAGCTTTGAAGCTTCGTTTCCTGAGTCCCAAGTTCCCCCAGATTGAACCTGAAAACAAACATAACCCCACTCAAAAAGCCACAAGCAAATAAAGCCAAAGCACACCTCGTTTGGTCATCTAATGAGTCGAGTAAGTAGTGGTGGCTGGATGGGCATCCCCATAGCTATGCCAGGAGCCCCGTAGCTGAGACCCAGTGGTAGTGAGGCCAGCAGGTTACCATGACATCCCATTCCTGTTTTTCTCATAGATTGCTCTAAATTCTTGCCTTGGGTGCCTTCGAGCGAGGAAATTCGCTTGAGGAGGTGATGCAGTGACTGGGATTTTGGCAGAGGTGTGGACAGCCTCTCCATGACCAACACTACTTTTACCATGGCAGCCAAACAGTACAAGGAAATCAGTCAAACAACAGGAAAAGAAACAGCCACGGGGATTAATCTGAGCTGCAAAGTCTAAACCTGATGGAAAATCCCCTCTTCTGCGGGTGAGCTGAGGCAGAGCCCATGGCTACCTGCCTGGGCACAGACATCATTTCAGTGCAGCACCCATTGCTACAGCAGGTCTTTTGAAAGGTGAATGTCTCTAATGGTGCAAAAAAGCATTACTGTCACACTCAGGCTTTGGCAGAGCTGAAAGGGCCCTGAAAATCCCTGGCTGTGGCCTTGGGATTGTTTTCCTAGCTTCATGTTATGTGCAAGGCACAGTCAGGAGGGAATCGTGTGCTCTGTGTTTGCTAAGCAGCTCTGCCAGGTACCACTACCTGCTTTAATCCCTGTGTTAACAACTCCTAGCATTGTGTCTGGAAATACGTCAGTAACTGTGCAGAAACCAGCTCTGCCTCAGCTGTTGTTGGCTCAGGCTTTATCTATTTACCAACAAATGGCACCACTTGGAAGAGAGTGCCTGAAACAGGTAACGTGTCCCATCCACTTCAACTTCGCTACAACCCATGGAGCACATCCTGATACCAGGAGGTTCTGTGTGTAGATGCTCTGTGCAATTTGGGATAGAAAAGGGTGTTACAAACTCCTTAAAACTGGCAAGTTCTGCAATTCCCGTGTGTGTTGCAATACGTGTGGTGTTATCACAATTGCTTAGCTCTGAGCTGTGCTCATATCGTTGCTTCTCAACAAACCTGTTATCACAGGTTAGCTGCAGTTCAGCGTGCAATTACTAATTATTATTCTTATTAATTATATTCGAGTGGAAAAATATCCCTTCTCCAAGCTGCTAGAGCATCATATAGACAAGTTCCGTTTCTTACAGTAGAAAATAAGACCGGAGGGTTTGGCAATCAATTTCATCAGGGTTTGGCAGATCTTAAATACACACCAAAGTATATGGGTTTGGATGAAAAGCGATAACAGTGTCAGGTGTTACAGCTTGTCTGGAGGTGTGGGATCAGCCTCTTTCTAGCCTCACCTAGGAGTCTTTGGCCAGTTCCTTGCTGCGTTATGATGCTTGTGATGCCTGCGATTGTTCCCTCAGCTTGTTACAGCTGGGAGTTTGGGCAGGGCAATGGAAAGAGAATGTTGCCCCAAAAAGGGGAAGGTTTCTGGGCTAAACTTCTGTTGTCACCTATCAGGGTTGGATTTGGGATGTGCAAGGAGAAGGTTTTTAGGGGGGGAAATCCAAACACAACTGTCTTTGAGTACATGACTTTGGGGATTAAGTAGTTAATACTTCTGCATAACCAGTGTGTGTGTGCTGTGGGTTCACTGGCACCTATGGCATCACTGGCTGCCTTCTGATGGCTGAGAAATGGGGGAGCTTTAATTTCCCTTTCTCTCTTCTGATAACTTTGTGGTAGAATTTGCCTTCGTGTGGCTGTCCATAGGCTACAGCACAACTCTGAGCGCTATGCTCTGCAGCAGGAAAACTGATATGGTATCATTATGAAGTCTTGTGGTACACAATGAGGCAGCGAAGGCCCCAAGTAATGACCTGCACCTAGGCTTTCAGACACCCCACTGTGTATTCCTAGATCTGCTCTCTGTTAGTCCTGTAAGGATTTGCTTGAAATCATTTACTGGAACTTATACATTGTTAATTGCATGTGAAAAGCCAAGGAGCCACGCACCAAATCCAGCAAGATTGACTCAAATAGTCAATAGTTTTTCTTACTTCAACAGTCGATACCTCAAATATAATAGCCAATACCTCAAATAGTCTTACCTTAAATAGTCAATAGCCTTTCTTACCTCAATGATGCACTGCACTAGGCTGTGAGAACTACTGAGTTATGTCCATCTGGAAAGAATGACTGAAGCTTTCCTTATTTCCCCAATTTCCCTTGGCATCCTGCTCAGTTCACTTGAGCAGATTGAAGATTCACACTGTGACATCTGCCTCGGGCTAAGGAGCCTCAGTATTTAGGGTTCAAGGCTTCTTGCTGAAGTTCCATAGTTTTCCTGTGATGTGTTTGCACTCACCAGGTACTTTGAAATGTCTTTGCTGGGCTTTGGTCAGGAGAAGCACCCAAAAACCTGCTGACTGTTGTTGGGCTGTCTATGAATGGAGATGCTTGGAAGGGACATGCCTTTGGGTCAGAGACAAGTGACTGTTTGGACTGTCAGGGTGTCTTTGGCTTGTGCTGGGGACAGAGGAGAAGGAACTATTGTTAAAGTCAAGGAATGAGAGACCAAGGATCTGCTCTACAATGTCTCATTACCTTGTGAAGCTGCAGGCTGTTCCTTACCTGTTCTGGGCACCACAGGCTTTAAACCAAATGGGATGAAGAACTTGGGCTGTGCTTCTCATAAGGCTGAGATTAGTGAGTGACTGAGGTGCTGAAGAAGGGAGAAGAGCTGCTCAGTGCCTGCACCACCAGCCCCAAAACCCACTAAACTTTCTACTGTATCACCGCCTGCACTTCAAAGGTTTTTCACTGATTCATTGGGTCACTGATGTCTGCTCCTCTGGGCTCTTAAGCCTGGGTAAACACTGTCTAAACCACTTGAATTCAAGTGCTACAGCAAGGGGTTAGAATAATTAGGGTGTTTTAACAGCTCCAACAAATCAGCTTTGTGAACACTGAGTCCCATCTATAGCACCGTGATGGTGACAGGTTGAGAGAACTCCAATTGTGGCACAGCAGTACATTGATTTGTTCTCTAGATGCAAGGCTAAAAAGGATGTTTCTTTCTTCTTTGCTTGTGGGAAGCTAATCACTGACATGGTACCAGATGGGGTGGGAAGGGATGAGTCTCCAGCCAGAAGCTGGCGTGGAGCAGGCACTGAGGAGGGGAGTGGGAAGGAAGGTTGGCTGGGGTTACGCTCTGAGCTATTTGAAAGCTGGGCTGCTGCTCACAAGCTGGCCCATGGCATCTGGCAAAGTGCATGTGGGATGATTTGGGGAGGCTGGCATGCTGCTCTGAGAAGGAGGTTTCATGTCATCATCTTCAAACCAATAGTATCCGCTTTGCATCACTGACTACTTTCATGCATCTCCTCCTGCCAGCCCCTGTGTTTCTGCACTGCTGCCAGGTACCCAGCTCTCGCTCCTGAGCATCTCTTGAATGCTGAGAGGAGGTTTACAGCAATATGATGCTTGCAACCCCCTTAATGTTCCCTTTGGGCTCCACTCCTCTTGGATGTGCAGCTTAGAGCCAAGCTGGGAGCCTGAAAGAGTTGATGGGATGCCCAGTCTTCATCCCAGATGTCCCACTACTTGTAGCATCCTGTGGGGTGAGCCCTGTCCCTTGAAGAGCCTTAAACAGAAGCTAAAGATTAACTTCTTGCCACCCTTGCACAGGAATGACCATCTCCCAACCAAGCAGTGACTCTTGAATTTGAAATTGTGCACAACTTTCAGAGCTACATCAAAGCCATTTAATGGCTCTAATTCCTTTTTTTTTTTTCAGTTTTATAACTTGAGAACTTTCTCTCAAATGTGCACATGGTATTTGGTGTGATTGGATTCCATTTGGACCAAAAAGGCAGGTTTGCAGAAGTGCTGTGTTTCTGCGCTGAAAGGGCTGTTTAAGTGGAAAAGCACTCAGTCCCAAAGGGCTCTTACCTTTTGGCCAGTGGCACACAGATTTGGGTCCAGCTTGTAAAGCCAGTTACTTGTTTCTTACTCTTCAACAAGGCTTTACACTGAATGATAATTTCCAGCTTACCCAACAAAGGTGGTTTTTACTCACCTAAAAACACATTGCCAGCAGACACACAAGATGGAGCACTTGCAGGAGATGTGTAGTCCACCTAGGTATATACAACAGCTTTGCAGCATCCAGGTGAGTCTTAGATGCAGCAGGTCCTGCCACATATACAAGGATTAACCCATAAAGCTTTTACAAACCACCAAACTGTTTTCTTCCTCTCCCCCCCATAAAGTTAATGCTAAGCATTAAAATAGGTTGATAGCCTGCTCCCATAGGCAGGAGGCAGCTGGGAAAACTCCCAGATGCTTTGGGGGAGTACTTTATGTGCTGATATCTGCTGCTATTGGTCATCCTGGTGGCACTGAGCTTTATAACAACAGCTAGCAGGTACCTCTCATTTGTTAGTGCAAGAGCAGGCTTGCTCCCCAGTGGTTATTGCAGCCCACCAAGCCTCTTATAAGAGGTGCTTCAGCTTCCCTTAGGAACCAGGCTTAAGAAGTCAGCATGAAAGCTGTACCTCTATGATGCTCTCAGGAGGAAGAGGTACCTATGTATGTCTTTAATCAGAGTGGAGAGTTCAGTGTGTATGCACAATGGGGGATAGAGGGCATGACTGAAATAGGCTCTTTACAGCTTTCTTTGATTTTGGAGTGGTTTCTTGGCTCCTATGCCAGCTGCTCCCTTGCTTGTGTGCCCCTGCACATCAGGGAGCATAATTCAGTGTAAGGGCTATGCCCATACTGCGTGTTTCCAGACACCTGGGTTGTGCTGTGCCTCAGATGTGGCTTTGAAGTAGTTCACATTAGTGTGCAGCTAAATTAATGCTTTTATTCCACATGTTTCAGCTGGGAGCACTTGGGACTGGTGTTAGGGATCTTTCCCTGTGCATCTATGAGGCTTTAAAAGCAGAAAGGTGTGCTTAGACTGAGTATGGGGGACAGGCTATGATGTTATCTTTGTGCATAGTACTCTGAATGAGGTACTTAGGAAAGTGAGGGTGATGCCCCTGAAGGGAATGGAAGTGTTTATTCTGAAAGCCTTCTTTTGCTTCTTTCTGGAGTTCCAGCTCTTGCAGAGAGCTGTCATTAGCTGTAGCGATGGGTAGATTTGAGCAGGAAGCTGTTCCAGCAGAAATAGTTGCACAGTGTCAACTTGAGCTGGGTATGACTATCCTACTGCATCTAAAGAGACTATGTTGTTTTTCCTTGGTGAGCTCCTAAAATGAGATTGAATTTATGCCTCTCCCTGAGCTGGCTCTGAAATGCCTGGAGCAAACTGTCCTGCAAACAGGAGGCAGCATTAGGAGGAAGGGATTGTGGAAGCAATGTGGTTAGTAATAATCCCACCAGCCTGGCAGGGTCTGGGGTGGGAACAGGCAAGGTTAAGCCCTTTGATTATACCTACACATCCATAGGTAACCCTGCATACAGAGACCCTTCTGTTATCAGCATGCGGTGCCGTAACAGGATGCCTGCAGCGGGCTGATAGTACCAGTGTGCAGCACTGCTATCGAATGGGTGAAATAGAGGAGCCTCCAAGGGGGTGGAGGATGGAGAAGTGTTGTCTCTCTGTCTTTTCTGCTGGGTGGGAAGGAGCCATGGATACAGGGTGGGAGGCAAGGGCAGGGAGGCTGTCTCTTCCCTCTTTGGGCAGTGGCAAGGCCAGAGATGCTAAAATTACCTGTACAGCTTCAGTATCAGGCTTTATTAAAGGGTAAAGGATATTGGAAGCTTGGAAGGCATGTAGCAGGAAATATCTAGGAGGGAGGGAATGTGAGAACTCTATCTGCTTAGTCCTTATCAAAAGAAGGACTGAGCAACTTAATTACACTCTAAGTACTTTCCCAGATAACAAAAAGCACTTTCATCTTGCAAAAAAAAAGGGCACAATGAGAGGCTGTGTCTGAAGGATAAAATCAGACCAATTGAAGGGGGAAATACTGTGCAGGCTGCTAATGACTTCCACCCTAAGGGCGGAATTTCATCTCCTGATGGGATGGCATGAATTGGCCACACTTGTCTTGCGTCTTGACTAAAGCAAGCACCTCATTTGGCTGACAAAATGCTGGCCAGATGGGATGAGAAAGTGTTTCCTACCCTGAGGACATGGGGAATGAGCTCCCTTGTTGGCACTGTGGGGCTGCAGAGCCCAAGTTCTTGGGCTCCTGGTCACCCCTGTATGTATGGCCAACCTCTTTATATGGGATGTGGTGAGGCAGCTCTGTGGTTACATGGGCTGATAGTCCTGCCTTGACCTCAACAGCCACAGATTGGTGTCTAGAGTGTGTTGGATGAGCCAGCAGCAGGCGTGCTCTTTCCTAGTGCTGAGCCTGCTGGAGGCAGAAAGCTGTGCTCCTACGTGAGCAGAAAAACTACTTCTGCTGGCTCCGTTCTTGCACTTTCATCACTGCTGTTGGCATTAAAAGGGCATTGTATCCCGATTGTTCATGCACTGCTAATAACTCCAGAGTGCTAGATCCTTCTTTCAGTTGCACCCAGCTCTTCAGCAATGCTGAAACCAAGGGAGCTGTACTGACAGATCTGAGGGAAGTCAGAATTTGGTATTAAGTAAGTTAGCATCCATTCCCAAAGCATGGCTACAGAACAGGAACAGCGTGATCCCTGCTGCTGGCATAATTCCATTTAAATGACATAGCTGCAGATGGAGAAGCTGCCAGTGGGTCTGTGTGGTGGAGAGGAATGCAGCATCGGGCTTAGAGCACCTGAGAAAATAAGGGTTTTGTCATCTCTTTTATGAACTGGAGATGAAAAGCGTGTGGATTGAGCAGATTTCCTCTTCCAAGCTTCAAGGAGACAATGGGTCCTCAATGGAGGATACAGGAGCATGGAAGCGTCCACGTGAAATGCTGCTCCCTCTGTACTTAATGTTGGAGAGACACCAGGTCTGAGCCCTGTATGTAAGGGAGCAGATGGGATGGTGCAGCATTGCTCAGGGATGGGAAACCTTCAGGCAGCATTGTTCTTGATGAGGTCTATGCAAGAGAATGGGAAGGTTTTCTCTGGCTCTGGAAGTGTGGGCTGCTAACACAGCCCTGGGGCTGGAGGCAGCTCCATTCTTCTCTCTGCCCTCCTATGGCTCCAGAAATCTGATGGTGCTCTTGAGGAAGAATCCTTGTTTAATGAAGTTGTATGTGTTGGGAGGTGACTTTGAGTGATTTCCTTCGTCAGCTGCTGTCTGGCTTGGGTAATGGTTGGCCTTTCCTAATGAAACCTCTGCCTCCTGCTGTGGATGGAGGCTAATGAAGACCCAGACCTTCCAGAGATGCCCTTGCTTTGGAGGGACACCAAAGATGCATTTGCTTTCTGTTGGGAACTAGCAAGGAAATTAAACTGGATGTGTCATTCCGAAGGGTAAATATTTCCTAGGGGTGAATGGAAACAGCTCTGGGAGATGTTGAGAACCCAGGGACAGGATTGTGGAACTGAGATCAGCATCAGATGTTGCTGGGTGTAATTGCTCTGCTGTTGCATGGAATAAGATGTGTGACTGATTATCTCCATACTCCATGTCAAAATTTGCATACTACTGGAAGCCAAAACATACTTGTCCACTTGCATGTGTGCTAAAGAACAAGGGAGCTCAGACAATCACAGGTAGAAGGGGCATAAACTCCACTGCTGCAAGATGAGGCTGAGATTCCCCACAGCAAGGTGGAGAGCTGGGCTTGAGCCTTGGGTGGTCCTTGCGATCCCCAAGGTGATGGGCCTGTGTCTCCAGCTCTGCAGCTCAGTGTTGATAAGGATTAAGTGCAACAAACACTTACATTGACTTTGGTTTTGAGCAGAGAAAGCTCTTCTATTTTTATCGCTGATAATTCTCCAACCTCATTTCTTTCTCCATTCAAATCAATGTGCTTCTCAGCAGCTGCCTGCTAAATCCTAGGCAGGGTTTGTAATTGGCCCCGTTTCCCTGGGAGCTTTGCAGCAGCAAAGCAGCTTTTGTCATCTCTTCATTCCTCATGAAACTTCTTTTTCCTGGTGAAGAATGAAGTCTTTTCCTGCTGCCTTCAGTCCTTCCAGGGATGGCTCATGGGGGCTGAAGGAACAGTTTATCTCGGCTCCCTCTGACAGCATTGGTAATGCCCTGATACAAGAGTCATAAATATCAACTTGGGCTTTCCATATTTCCTTTTTGGCTTCTTTTAGTGTGGGGAAGCAGATAAGTATGGGCCTTGTGCTGGGCTCTTTGGTTTAAGGGGAAGTTGGGATCGCTGGATGCTGTCTGGTGCTGCCATAGGGCTTTGGACAAATCCTAATGCTCCCATTGTAGGGCCACACACAGTGAGCCCTGTTCCAGGAGTGCCCTGTGCATCAGGAGCCTCCTGCTGCCCTCAAGCTGCATTTGGGAGTTAAAGGGGAGGGAGCACACAACTCCTGCAGTTGTGGGCTGCAATGGCTGCAGAACTACAGTGGTGACCTGTTTTCCTCCATGGAAAAGGATCCTGCTGTGTTTCTGCACCTCTGAACTTGTCAGAGGAAGCAGCTGCCTCTGACTTGCCTACAATGTCTGCCTCATGTCAAGAGCTTACTGAGAAACAGCAGAGAGCATCAAGGTCAGATCATAGAATCACAGAATGACTTGGATTGGAAAGGACCTGAAGATCATCCAGTTCCAATCCCCTGCCATGCGCAGGGACACCTCACACTGGACCATGTCGCCCAAGGCTCTGTCCAACCTAGCCTTGAACACTGCCCAGGATGGGGCATTTACCACTTTGGGCAGCCTGTTCCAGTGCCTCACCACCCTCCCAGTAAAGAGCTTCTTCATTATATCTAACCTGAACTTCCCCTGTTTAAGTTTTAACCCGTTCCTACTTGTCCTGTCACTACAATCCCTGATGAAGTGTTGGATGGGTCTAACCCTATTGCAAACCTTTGGACAACCAGAGCTGCTGTCAGCATCTTGCTTGCTGGGATGGAAGGTGCTAATGGGGTTTGCAGGCAATTGTACCATGTAAATGTGCTGCTTTTTGCTTGGTGCCTCCAATGCAGGCAGCATTATACCCCTGTGAATGATGTCCTCCTTAGCTTGGGGGTGCTGGGAGCTCCTGGTTTTCCACAGCAGCTCATCCTGGCTGAATGCAAATACAACTGGCACACAATGCCAAGAAAGAGCATCTCCTCTTGGGAGTCCAAGGGCTCACACTGGATAAATTGGTAGAATGAGCCCTTGTGTTGCTGAGCAACCCTGTGGGCAACTTGCAGTGAAAGAGCCAATGTTGAATTGGGGAAGGATCCACATCTCCTGCTGACTCTAATCAATGCCCTGGCCCTGGATATACAGATTGCAGCCTGGTTTGGCTACTCCTCTTAACTCAAGCCCTGGATGAGTGTGTATAGAGCTGCAGCACTCACAGCTTCCATCCGACATGTGTTCCTAGTGCTTTGATCATGGTAATGAATCCCAGCTCCTCTGGCAAACTGAATCTCACCTAGGAGGCTACAAGTGTTGTTAGCAGTGATGGGTTGAGGTGTTCTTATCTCCAGCTCTGCAGGACTGGGCCACCTTTACTCAGCAATGCCACTTGCCCATTTTGGGATCACCTCCAGGGGGATGGTGGGGTTTCCCTCTGCCTCTTGGACTGTCTGATCCAGCAGCACTGGTGCTGTGCTGGCAGCAAGTGTTTGGGCTGCCAATGCAGCATGTTGTGAGATGGTAATGCTGGTGCTGTGGAGGGGGAGATGTCACGCAGACATCCCATAGGTGGGTTTTGAGGGTGCCAAACTGTTCTCCAAGGCTTAAGCCCTGCTACTTCTAAATGTGCCTTGTTTCCAGCTCATCCTGACTTCGAGGAAATAACACACTTTGGCCTGCTAGTATAAAGCCATTCAGATCAGGGATCTGCACCCCAAAGCCTGGAACCGCAGACTAGTTAGGGTTGGAAAGGACCTTAAGATCATCTAGCATGCTGTAAACAAATAGCTGCTGTAAGGGAATAGCTTTGCATGGATTGGGCTGTCCATGGTGAGATGTGATGCTTCTGAAACCTGGGCTTGCGGCGCCAGAAAGCTACCATCTGCTGCAACGTCACTGTCAGTTGAAGATTAATCCCCTTGAGGACTGTCCATGTCGAGGCTGGGCTGAGCAGTGGCTCATCTCAAATCTGCTGTCCCAGCACTGTCAGAAATTCCAGCAGCTTCCATTATAACTTGTTGGTCCCTGCAAATCCTGCATGAGTTTTGCTTGTTGCTCCCAAAGGCTGATTTGAATGGTGCTCAGCATCTTGATCTCTGCTCTTTTTGCCACCTACTCCCCTGACCTGCTTTGCACCATGATTTCTGCTGGCTGTAGCCTGCAGTTCCCTGACATCAGTCTCCATTAGGTGACACCTCTTTACCAACATTTACATGCTTTATGTGCCATCAGGTAATTGCTGTGCAATTTCACACCCAGGTGATTTATTGCAAGCTCATCCAGTCAAGACTACAGTAATTAATCTGCAAATTAAGCTTTGCTTTTAAATTAAACCATGCATTATAATAGCATGATGGGTAACTTCTAACTCTTTAGATTCAGGGGGTGGTGTTGCTTGCTTCTCCAACCCAAACCGTGGTGGTTTTTATGTGGCTTTCATGTGTCCCATCATTCCCAAGCACTGGGGAGCCAAAGCAAAGATCGTGGGGCATCAAGAGCAAAGGGCGCATTGGTGCAGTTTATAGGTGCGTCAGTACTAGAAACCAACTGCCATGAGAAGCAGACCAGGTTGAAAACTAATCCTAATCCCAAACTTTGCCTCTAATCCCCTCATGTTGGACTTGACTTCAAACAGCTTGAGAATAAGAGGGGGAAAAGGTTTAACTTCTGCTTGTTTTGCAGCTTCCACAGAGCTACATCGGGAGAATCAATAGGTCTTGAATGAGTCATGTTTGGTGTAAATACCTCAGTAAATACCAAATGCTGCCTTGGTTGTCTGCAGTTTAAGACTTTGGGATGAACCCAGCATCACACGGCTCCATCTCTCCAGGAGAACAAAAGCTGCTGGGAAACTGAGTGGTGTCAGCAATTGGAAGTACAATGTTTCTGCAGAGGCCTCTCTACGCAATATGCGGTTGGTCTAAACTTTAAACCCTTCCTACCTTTCTCTTTGTTTGAATTTTTCCCTTTAAGTGAATCCTTTCAGAGTTGTTTGTTAATTCATCTCCATTTGAACAGGGAGGGATGCAGGGAGCCGTTGGTGTCTGTAATGTTAAACACAAGCCATAGGGGTGGGCTATCTCGCTCTGGCAGTCCCTGGCATTGTGGCTGGCTTCCCCCCTTCCTCCTACAGCTGGGAGCCCAGGTCCTACTCATTCATTCGTTAATCCCTTTCATTCCCGGATCGTTTGTTCATATCCTCTGCAGCATGTGGAGAAAATTGCAATCCCAAGAAGAAATAAGAAATTCATCCTCTTTGGTAATCAAAGCTGCTCCATTTAATTCATTTGTTCACTCTGAGATTTGCCTGTGTGCAGATGAGGTGGAGGTCTCCTGTAATGGAGCCGAAGCCTTGGTGCTGAGCAGGGACAATAGGAGGGAATCCATCCCTCTTCCTTTCGTATCGCACTCTCGCTCTGTGCCTCCTTCTCAAAGGGGGTCAGATGAATTTTCCAAGGCAGCTGGATCAGTTCTAGTGATGTGCCTCTGTGCTCCTCTGGCCTCCAGTAACCATGATTAGAGCAGAGGGGTTTGTTGGTCTATTTTAACTGCAGAGTTAATCTATGGTTCCTGAAAACCAGCACTGCGATGTCGCCTTCAGCCTGAGCTCAGGGAGGTGCTGGGATGTGGGTCTGTGCCAGTGCAAGTTTGCGTGCTAGGACATTGACCCTGTTCTTGGCTGTGTGTCACAGGGAGCCCTGACAGGACAGCAGGGGTCAGGGTCCAAACCTAAAAGCAGTGGGACAGTGTGGGACCCTTGGCTTCCTGGACCTCTGGGAGCATCTCTCCCAGTCTCCTGCCTCATTCCATCCAGTCCCTTCTCTTAAGCTTGTCTTATGCTGGGAAATCATAAGCTTTTCCCATAAGGATGAGCAGTTTTAATTCCAGGTGAGAAACTGGAGCTCACCCAGCTTCCCACCACAGCTGGCTGGAGGAGAGCATGAATCCATGGGGAATGGGGCTATCCTGAACCAGGAGAGCTGCAGTAACTGGTGTGAGCCCAAGCTCCTGGTCTGTGGTGGGGATGTGATAGCCTGGGTACAAGGGACTTCCTGCAGAGCCTGAACCAGGCTGCCAGCATGGGAGGTAGAAGAAGGTCTGGGGAGCTTGCTTTGTTGCCTGTGCATGAGTGGAGGCTCATCTTTTCTGCCCACAGAAATGAGATGGAATAAGTCCTCCCAAGATGAATGTGAACAAAGCATTTGGCTACTGCAGCCCATTATGTGACCCTTAAAATAGCAGTTTCCCAGTTCATGGAGATGTTGAGCTACTCAAGCATTTGAGGTGCTCTGGAAGTGTATTTTGCCTTCTCAAGTGTCTCTACTTAAAGCTGAGCAGACACTTGAACATCTTTTCACTGTCTCATACAAGGGACTTCACTTCTACGTTGAACAGTCACCAGCTATGTTTGCTGTTGGAAAAGCTCATGAGAAGGACTGGAAACTACTTATGTGCCTTTTGAAATACAAATGGTTTTGTCCTGCAAACCAAATGATATCTTGTGCTTAGCAAAAAGAACCAGAACACTCCATCTCAAATGGCATCTGTTCACAAAACTGCTCTTGACCAACCTACAGAGCTGAAATTGCTCTGTGAGTGACTGACAGGGATTAGTATCACTGTCTGGAGGACAATATAGTGAATACCAGCACAAGTGAGCTTAGTCTTTGCTTTGGTTTTGCTTTGGATGAGCCCTTTCACCCCCCTTCCATCCAAACGAGGTAGTGCTGTTACTTCTCCTGTAGAATGAAGCTTGTGGTAGGACAAAGGATACGGCTACCCAGTGCTGGCAGGACTCTGCTGCCTTTCCACCATCGCCTTCATCCCCAGCATGCTTGGGAAACTGGAGAACTTTGCCTACCAGTTTGGGAAGGATTTGTCTATTGCAGAGCTGGAGGGCAAAGACCTCCACCAAGCTGTCCTGCATCATTGCTGATGATGTGCTCATGCTGGGGACCCACCACTCCATGTGGTCCCCTCCATAGGAGTGTCTGCAGCCTGCTGAGCTGCTGGGGAAAGCACTGCTCATGTTTCCTTGTCCAAAGCCTCTTGGTTCTATTTTTTACCACACTAATTCTCCATAGGCTAAAGCGTGTCTCCAGCTTGATCCGAATGAGTAAACCGAGCTGCTGTGGGCAGCCATCACTCAGCTCACAGCCCCTTTTGTACCTGACCCCGGCTGCATCTCTGAAGCTGCGCATTGCTCTGACCACTCAGAGGCTCAGACTCTTCCCAGCCCTGGCTGCCGTGTGTGACTCATCGCAGGGGCTTTGTGTCTCAGCGCTCCTGCTCCTCGCTGCCGGTTAGAGGCGGCATGGCAACAGCGCAGCCCGCGGCCACCGCCGCTAAATCAGCCCGAAAAGCACCATTGCCAGCTCTTGGTTGAGAAATGCCTCTGCCCCTGCAACCCAGACGGTGAATGGAGGAGCTGTCGGGACTGCAGGAGCCCGGCAAGCTGCTTAGCATGACAATACATCTCTTTAATGGTTCCTGCGCGCGGTTTGGTGCTGGGGATGAGATGGAGAGGTTGGTTGGTGATTCATAGCTGAGTCACAGGTCCTCGGGCTGCAGGGAAGTGTTGCCCCCGGGTTGGAGCAAGGGGAAAGGACTGAACTGAGCTCTAAACTTTAAAGCACATGAGGTTAAGGGTGTCCTTCTACGAAGGGCTCTGCAGGTGCTTGATGCTGAAAGATGTCCAGGTGTCTTATGTGGCTGCTCAGTAAACAAGTGACTGGCCTGGGTTGGGTTCAGTGTGTGCTGATTAATCCTTAGCTGTTAACCACATGCAGCTTGGTTGCCCCATCTTTAATGTGGGATGACCTGGCCCCACCCAGATGCGAAGCACCTTCTGGTTCTGCAGCCCTTTGAGGATAACATAAAAGGTTGAGTTTAAATTCTGGCTTTAAATGAATTTAAGTCTCTTGGAAAAGCTGCAGGTGAAAGAGATTCAGGAGGAGAAAGTGCCTTGCTGCAGGGGCAGCTGGTTCGGCAGGGTGGAGACCAGGGGTTTTGGTGTCTGCAGAGACACCAGAGCCCTTCTTGTAGGATTAAACTGGATGAGGACCTGCAGCTACTGCTGGGCAGGTCTTTGTTTCAGCTGGAGGAGTGAAATGGCTGCTGGGGCTGTCTCCATCCTCTGTTGGTCTGCAGTGGTGCTGCCTGGTTGCTTCTCCTCCACCACTTTAACTCAGAGACATGAGTTTCTGGAGCAGTTGCTTGGTGTTTTGAGAAGGGGGAAATGCTAATGGGGAAATACAACACATTCCCCTCACCAGTGCTCTTTGTTTGAGCTGAAATGTATTCAGGCTCCTGGGGGGAAAGAGGAGAGCCTCTGATGTGGTACTCGAAGCCTTGGCTTGTAATCTAATGTCATTTCATGAAGTCTTGGAAGGCTTCATTACCAAGGGAGGGTACAAATTCAGTGTCAAGGCACAAGGAGCAGCACTGCCTACAGCAGTGCCTGTGGCAATGCGGTCATAGTCCTGGTGTGGCTGCCTGGTTTGATTTTAACTGTTGTTGTCCTTTCCTTCAGGGGCAGTTTCCATCTTGTGGTGGTGGAAATTGTATGTGATCCCAGGGAGAGATTTGTCACACTCAGCTCCTACTCCACTGGTGCTGACCTTGTTATGGTAGAGGGTTGGAGTCCTGTCACACCAAGCACCCATAGTTGAGGGTAAGAAACCAAAATGAAGTGATTATAGGGTGGCAAGTTGGTGGGAGAGACCTTAGGAGCACATCTTACAGAGAACTTGCTGCCATCTGTCCTTGTAGCTCCTGAAAAGCTGGTTTCCTGTGCTGTGGGGGACAGCTTTGGCACAGGAAGGATGCTGCCCATGTTATTGGTTTATAGATAGTGTCAGGTCTATGTGTTCCCGAATTCCTGGGGGCTGCACCACTGCAGGCATGAACTGGAGCAAGAGAGGCATTTATACTGCAGTCGTAGCCAAAAGGCCAGAACTGGAGATGCAGGAGTTGCTGTGTCAGACACACAGTAAGACATGATCTTGGACAACACAGTCCAGTGTGAGGTGTCCCTGCCCATGGAAGGGGGTTGGAACTGGATGATCTTAAGGTCCTTCCCAACCCAAACCATTCCATGATGATCCCCTGGGCTACCAGCCTTTGCTGCTCAGGGAAAGGAGGAGGGACAAAACAAACCCCAAGTGTCTGTATTCAAACCAACGAATGTGCAGAGGCTGCTGTGCGCTGGTAGGCAGGGCAGGAGGCACTTGCAGTGCCAGCACAGCCCTCCTTGGGGAGCTGAATTGCCTCCCGGAGCTGGTGAAGACAAGTACTTGCTCACTGTGTGGATGCACAGCAGATGCTGGATGCTCTGTGAGAAGTATCATGGCCAAACCTCAGACTCTTACAGCTGCATTTGTTCAACCTGATGGAAATGGCCTTTCTGCCCTGTGTTTGTGTGATGCTGTAGCCCCTGGGAAGAGCTAAAACTTGGTAGCAGCATCCAGCAGGAGCTCTAGTGTACCTTCTAATGACTCACTGATATGGCTATCTGGTCATTACTGTGTGCTGCTCTGCCTAAAGGAACAGCTAATTTGCTCATAGCGGGCACTACTGGTTTGTATCTCTTATCCACTTTGTTATTGATGTAACTGCACCCAGCCATGAATTAATTGGCTGCTGCTTTGTTGGCCCACAGCAAATTGCTTGCAGGTAAGAGTAGACTGGCAGGGTGCTGGGTGTCCTCTACACCCCCGTGTATCAAACTGATTAACAACTTGTAGTGCTTGAAGGGAGGGAGGTGTACTCCAGAGCAAAGCCATCACAGCCCTGAGTGCTACAACCTTGGTCAGGGAGCTTGGGAGGAGATGGAAATAGGGAAGATGGTGCTGGGTAACCTGTGAAGTTAAGAGCTCTTTGCGGCAGTAGCTGGGTGTCATTTGTCATCTCTCTGTGTTGCTGGCAGTGGTGTCTGTGATGCAGAGAGATGCTGTGGGTTGGGGTGAGCTCTTGTTTGGCTGCTGTTGGAGTGAGTATCTCAGTGTGGCTGGGCTTGAAGTGCTTTCACCGCACATGCAGGCTGGTTCTTTAGGTGGTTTATCTTCACCCAGCTCAAGCGCAGCGTTAAGTGAAGCATTCCCTCTTTTCACAGCGTTGCTGAAAGTCGAACATCAATGATCTTAAATTAATGATATGTTGAAAGCTCAGGGCAAAGGGAGCAGGAATTAATATCCTTGAGACCTGTCTAGTTCTGCCTCTTCTGACACCTCCTAATTTTCCATGTAAATTGGCTTATAGATCTTTGGCTCAAAGGCAGTGTTGTGCTGGGGGAGTCTGGCGTGTCTGCTAGGAAATTATCCAGTGTAATGGCAGGGTTATAATTGTGCTGGAGCTATTCAGGTCTGCCTCCCTGTGTGGGTGCCCTATCTGTGTCTGTCTGAATAATCACTGCATTTGTAGCTGTTTAGCGTGCCTTTCTGGTTTGCTAAATCCTGTATGCATCAGGCCTGTGTGTGCACACTTGTGCTCGCAATAAAACATGACGTTTAATCTTGCTGTTATCATGACTCAACCACGCACAAACAGCAGGGGTAGCTCTTACGCATGCACCTCCAAGAATAAGCTCAGGCTTCAGCTTATCCAAGTAAAGTAAATTTGCCCAGATTCTCGTGGAAAGTAAATAAATGTGGGAGCAGAGCTGCAGGGAAATCATTCAAAAGGTATTGATCCACTTGACTCTGGATCTGTTACTGCCCGACAGAACAGGCTGAAGTCTGTTTGTGACTTCACAGCAAATCAAAAGTGGGGGTTGACTTGTAATACTCATTGTACAATGGGGGAAAAAAGCTGTGCAAGTCATTCAATCAGTTGAAACTCCTTCAGGTTTCAAATTAGGAAAGGTCTGAGTATCTGTGCTTTAAGCGCTGCTGATTCGAGGGCTGTGTTGCGCAATGAGAGCATGTCCCTCTGCACAAATGTGATAAATAAGAAATTGGTATGAAAAGAGGCAGTACCCCTTTGTGCTATGGGTCTGTGATTGCAAAATTCCCTCAATTTGCACGCAGTGATGCTCCTGACTTTAAAGGCCTGAGCTGAAGATGGGAACCATAGTAACATCAATAACAAGCCCCCAGAGGGAAGAGAAGTGTTTTTGCTGAAGAAGTATCCCTGTTTGACCCTGAAAGATGGTTATGGAAACAAAGCTGTGTGGCTGCAGGGGCCAGGCATGAGCCAACCCCTGTGGAGGATGCTCAGGGGATGCTGCTGCCCCTTTCTCAGATGAAGATACGATCGGCAGGCTGCTGGGATGGGCTCAGGCTCAGCACAACAAAGCAGTTGCTTTTGGGTAGATGTGTATGAGGGCAGGGATTGAAAATCAAGTCTTTGCTCAGTTCAGTCACCACCTTCAGGGATATCTCAGCAGAGATGCCCTGAGCACCAGGTTCATTCTGAACAGTTACAATAGTTCTGTCTAACAGGGAGGAAGTTAAGGCGGAAACACGCAGGCCAGAAGCTCAGGAAGGACCTTTCATTGTTATGTTAGATGGGTTTGTTGCCAGCATCCTCCTGCTGACCCTGAATGCTGCTTTGCTCCTTGGTGGTTTTATTTAGCTTGCTGTATGGAGTGTTTAGGCAACAGCATGGCCAGGGCATGCCCAGGGATGGGAGCAGAGCAAGAAGGGGTATGTTAACCCCTATGCCAGCTAAACAGCAGTAGTATAAGCAGCCAAAATCGACTGTCCTGACAGTGCTACTTCGGGCAAATAAGACTGCAACAGATCTTGGTAAAACTTCTGGTTTTCGTTAGCTCAATAATTCCATTTTCAAAGTCTGCTTGAAAGACTTGGAACTGACATTGATTTCTTGTTTCCTTTATTTTCATCCCTAGCAGGAAGTAGCAGAAAGTGACCTCTGAGGTGTTCTATTGAGAAAGAACCAAACCCACAAATTCTTTCTTTCCTTCATGAAGCACGATGATTGTTTCCCTTTGGCTACTCTTCCTCAGTGCTGAAATCCTCTGGCCCTGATCTCCAGTGCCCAGTGCTCCTTCTGGAGCTTAAAACAAGTCCTAAGGACTGCTGCTGGTTCCTCTGGACTATTTCTTCTCCCAGAATGGCACAAGCGCTGCTCACTGTTCTCTTGGCGGAGTCCTTAGAGCTTCCTTGCACCTCTGTCCTTTCGCAGTGCCTGCATCAGCACCCTTGGTCATGGATCTTTTTGACTAAAGATGTTTTGCTTCTAGTTACTTGATGAAAACTGACCAACTTTGTGCAGTTGATGCACTTGTCATCCTGCTGTCCTGACCTTGGTGGCTGCTGAAAACCCTTTCTGGGAACCTAAAAGGAAACCTCTAAGTTGAAGCCCAATAGGGGAAAAGCCATGTCAGGAGGGAAGGAAATGTACGCAGAACTACTGATGTTTTTACCTTGTGTTATCACCCAAGGCAAAGCCTCTGGAGTGCCATCAGCTCATCTCATTTTAAGGCAGAGAGTGTGTGTGTACTCTGGTTCTCTTGTGTGGACAAACCGTGCTAGGCAGGCTGCTACAGCAAAGATGTAAGTACTCCAGGGTGAGCAAATCACAGGGGAACAGTCAGGACCTGATGTGTTTTACTGGAATATGTCAGACCCAGCATAAGCACCAGTTCCTCCAACTGCAGAAATGGGGATAAGTTAATTCCAGCTCCTCTGCAAGTTACGGGCATGGAGTTATTGACGCTGATAACATGGGCCAGAGGGTGCTGCAGAAGTGCTACCTAAGGCACTTTTGCAAGCTTCAAAAGCAGTGTAACATCTTCTAATCAATCCTCATTCCCACTCCCTCTGCTCCCAAGCAGCTATAACCCAAGTAAAGCTCGTATCTTTTCCCCTTGAGGTGTTTGCTGTTCCCACTAATGCATCGTGCGCTACAGCCATGGACACACAAATGTCAGATGTGATGCGGAGCAGCAGGATGGGGTAATGTAAGCCACTCACAGAGCCACCACTGCCAGCTGTGTCCTCATGTGTGACGCTGTCCAAGTGCAGGCGGATGTCTCACAGGTCACTGAGTGGCTCCTGCTTTCAGACAGTAATTTTTCTTTTGGGAGCTAATAAAAGCATCTTTAAGTTCCTATTTGGAGTTTGTGAGGGCCAAACCTGGTTTAGCCATTGGTCCAAAACGCCTGTTAGCTTTTTTCCCCCTGTTTCCTCCTCACTCCTTTGGTTAAAAAGGAATATGTATTTTGAAATTCCTCTAGTCTTCCTATTGCACTTTATACTCCATATTCCTCAAAGCTTTCTTTACCCTGTGGTGTATCAGCTTTGCCCTTTCAGAAGTCAGACTTTTTTGATTGAAAGACTACCAATAAGCTGAGTTTAGTTTCCGGATGCCCTCCTGTTGTGTACAAGCCAGCCCTTGTCCCCTTGCACCACCAGTGCCATCCCCAGATCCCTCCCTCTATGCAGTGCTTTACAAGTCAAACCCAGTTGGGATGGTATTGCCCTTACCTAAGTCATCATCAAGGTGAGGGAGGAGGAGAGTAAAGAAACAGAGCAATTTGTTTAAAACTTGACATCCTCAGGGGTTATCCCATTCTAGTCGATGGGAAGGTGAGATAGCAGCTTTCCCCCAGCTGGGATGTAGGATCTTGCTGCTTCCACAATGAGACCTCTTCAAAGCTTCCTTTGCAAGTGAGTTGATGGACATCACCCAACAGCTTCTTGCAAGGGGAGAAACATGACGTGGATTTTCTGCTTGTGACTCATTGTTGGTGAGGTATCCTGGTATGAATGATCCTCTCCATAGGAGCTTCAGTGAAGGGTTCCTATTGCCATAAATACTTCTCCAGAGCTTGCAATAACTGGACTGTGCCCTGGTGCTTTCTGTCCTGAGATGGCTGTTCTTGAGTGTGTGTGTGTGTGTGTGCAAATGAATCAGTTTCAGCAGAGGTTTCTATGGAAAATGTGTTCCAAAATAGGAACTGGAGCTTAGATATAACTTTGTGAACTGCCTGTGTGGTCTTGACGCCTTCCATATGCTTGTAACATCTAACACAGTAGCGAAAGGGTTTAAGAATCACTACGAGGACCCAGTGCTTCTACAGCATCCTTTGAGTGCCTTTACAACACGTAGACTCAGATACAGGATTTAAAATCTGGGCCTCTACACTGAGCTGTCACAATTGCAGTTCATTAGTGTTGATGGCTCCTCTTTAAAGATTAAACGCTCCTGAAAAGCACACCTGACAGAACTACTGTATCACACAGCTTGTTACCAGCTGCAGAAGCTTGTTTGCTGCTAGTAATTCTCTAAGTTGGCTGCACGTCACTTAGGCAACCTCGTACTCATCTGAAGCTATATTCACATCCCATGGGCTTGACCCATGAGTGAAGCTATCTTTGCAACCTCATACTCATGTGAAGCTGTATTCACATCCCATGGGCTTGACCCATGAGTGAAGCTGAGATCTTTGCAGCTATTTGAATAAGCACATTTTGAGATAATTAGTACAAGGAGGTGATGTGCGGAGGTGAAAGAAGTGGGGGTTATGTCTTGCCTCCAGTACTTCAAGGCTCAGCTGATCTGCCTTGTCCCTGATGCTGGCAGGATCTATAGCTTTTATCTGTCACTTATAATGCTGCAGACAAGTGTTTCTGGCAACTTTGTCTCTTCTTGAATAACCCACTACTCTTTTCTGCTTTCCTTTGCTAAAGGGCAGAATCGAGATAAGCATTTGCTTTTCTCAGCGGTACTGTCAGTTTTATCTGAGATGACAGCTTACGCTTTCCAAGGATAAAATGATCATCATTATTCTCCTATCTCCAGCCATCATCTGAGCTCTGGGTCATTAATACTTGTAAAGCATTTCACATTATTAGACTCAAGGAACCAGAGGACAGCAACATGTCAGCTTTCCTTCTTGGCAGCTCATTTTGGCAGGGAAATCAGAGCCCTGAAATGTCAAACCCCACTCTTGGGCAGCCACAGAAGAAGCTTTTGGCATGACTCAGACCTTGTTTTACTTGGCTTTCCCCTAATCCCATGTCATTAATTTTGGTGGAGGCAGACTCTGGATTCCAGCCAGAGCAGACTCTGGATTTCCTCCTGTGGCCAAGCAGTGAAGGGGGTCTGAGGCTGCCTGTGCAACTGGTCTGTTTCCTTGTGTGATCATACTATTCAGTGCCTGTGATTGCCTGATGGGTGCATGTGTGCGATGGGTGGGATGCCATCCCATTTTGGAAGGGGTTACATACCTGTCTGAACATAGGTGCTGAGCCTGGGTGGTATTTTCACTGCTTTGGAGCGTCAGTTTTGTCTCCTGCCAGTTCAAGGCAGGTTCCCTGGTTAACTGCTGTCCTAAGAGTGAGGCTCTGGGTATGCAGAAGAGAGATATGATACAGAAGAATGCTTAGTGTCTGGTCTACAGCTGCCTTGTGTCTTGTACACCAGCAGTGCACGTTACAGCTTCTGCATAAAGATCTTGCTTTACAATCTCCCCCCATTCACTCTTTCAAGCCTTCCTCACCAAGCAAAGCCAGTAACTTGTATGAGTTTCACAAACGTGGGTTGGCAATTATTGCTGTTAAAGAAACTTCTCCAGGCTTGAGGAAACAAAGGCATCAAGAAGGAAAGAGCAGACAGCCACAGAATGAGGGACTGAGCCTACCTGCCAGGCCTGTCTGGACAGGCTTATGAAGAATTAAGGAGTCACTGGTGTAGGCTGAGCCAAGTCTTGATGTGCAGCTATGTGGCCAGCTCAGTGCAGCCTTGACTGAGACCGCAGTGGTATCCTACCTCATCTCACATCTGCACACCAACACTTCTGCTACATGCTTTAGCCAAATCTGGAGATGGGAAAATAGCAGAATGTCAACTGTGGAGCTCTAATCCATTCCTAGAAACCTGAGCTTGGACATGATACCACATAGACAGGAAAGATGATAAATTAGGCCAGTGATGTGAGCACTGAGCAGCTGTGCTAGCCAATGGCTGGGAGGTGGGGTATAGACTCTCCCAGAGCATCTCTGGGTGATGGGATCACTGTTGAGGCTCCTTAAACGTGATGGCAGACGGGCTCAATAGGGACTGCCAGCCTGAACATGGATGCACATCTAAGGGATGGTGGCTCTGTGGGATCTAGTGTAGAAAGGCAAGGGAGATGATGTGTCCATCCGGCTTCCCACAGCCTTGGGAAAGGCTCCCATTTTTGTCCCTTGCCAGGACAGTGTGCGAGCTTTCCTGCCCCAAAGGGCTGCCCTGTGGCTCTGCAGAAGGGGTCTCGGTTTCCTGCATGCATGTTTCTTTGCTCTCATGGGTGCTCTGGTTGGCACAGGAAGAGGAGCTGCTGAGTGCCCCAAAGGAGTTTGAAGATAAATAAAGGGGTCTCCAGGGCATGTAGGTCCTTATGCTGGCTCTTCTAAGAGCTAACTACCCAGACCAGCAGCCTCTTCCATCCTGTAGCCTTCAGCATACCAGGAGATCCAGTAGGACCAGAGGTAAAGCCAAAACCTATACTCAACATAGCCCTTTTCCCAACTGCACACAAAGCTGGTCTGCTCCCTTTCCCTCTAAACCCAGGGGGAATTAACTATGCTGCAACAACATAATGAACAGCAGGCTGAATTTGCTGGGTAAAGCCTCCCGGAGCACACAGGAGACATCCTAATTACCCTGATTGGGCCA
Organism: Amazona ochrocephala; assembly: GCA_039720435.1. Classification (NCBI taxonomy): domain Eukaryota; kingdom Metazoa; phylum Chordata; class Aves; order Psittaciformes; family Psittacidae; genus Amazona; species Amazona ochrocephala. The sequence continues at coordinate 88,263,389 of CM077879.1, forward strand.
TTACTATGCAGGGTTGATGGGGAGATGCTGGAATGTTGTTTTGCTTTTTTTCCCTTTCCCCCCAGTCTGAGAGTGTTGGTAGAAGAGGGAGGAGGCCTCATTAAAATCCCCCCAGGAAAGACACATGATTTATTTCACACGGAACAATTGATGCTTCCCATGCTGCCGAAAGAAAGACTGAATATTAATGCCAGCAAATGAGTCCCCTCTCTTTGAGCTGCCAGTGTTTGTGCTCCTAAACATAGAGGTTGTGTCAGTACTGGCTGGGGGCCGCGGCTTGGCACGACGTGGCTCAGCCTGGGAGCAAATGTTTGTGTGCTTTCTTCAGTGGCAGCGGTTGGCTGGGGAGAGAAGTATCTCAACTGGAATAAAAGCAAAGGACAGGAGATGTGCTCTCACTCTGAGAAGCGACATTTCACTCCTTTTCCTCTTCTAAAGCAGTTTCTGTGTTGATAACAATGAATGTACATTGCAGTTTGAGGTCTAAGTTGGGGATTATGGTCTAAAAGGTTGCAAGGACTATTAAGAAAGAGTGGACGGAGGGGATTGAATCCTCAAAATGCTTTGTGCGAGTTGAAATCCGAAGTCTTCATTTACAAGCAGATGGGAAGCAGGACAGAGGGAACGCTGGTGTGAAGAGTCTGCTCCTTTCCAAACCTGTTTCCATTCCTCAGCAGGAGGGAGCTGGCTGCTGGAGAAGGTGCACCTCCAAGAACCAGCCTCCTAATGCAGTAAGTCAATAAGAGCTTTAAGAAGCTCTCATCAGTGATAACTTCACCCGCCATTTCCATCATTATGCTTATCCCTATTGAGTCCTCTATGTCAGAATGTTAGTGTTGGCTTTCCATGGTCAAGGCCCACAGGAGAATAGGCAGAGGTCTGCATCCCCAAGCCTGGAGTGGGATGCGGGTGTGAGAAGCACTGCTCCTGGATGAGGCAGGAGTCGTCTTGCTGTGGCTGCTATGAAGAGCTCTGCTTTCTCCTCTGAAGTGCCTGGTGGAGGAGGGCAAGGCAGCCCCAAGTCACTGAGCTGTTGTGCTTCCAGCAGCGTGTGTAGGAAGGGAATGGTAAGAGCTTCTTCAGACTTAGCAAAGGCAACTTAATAACCGAGCACCTGAATAATTAAAATGATGTCATTACTCTCAGCCTGCCTTCCCTGTGAGTGGAAACCTGCAGGGGACAGAGGAGCACAGATTGGAGGGAAGGGCCGACTCATCTCTTAGTTTTAAGTGGAAGTAATAAGGTTTAAGGAGTAAACGAAACCACATGTGCCACTGTTTAACTGAAGCTCAGAAAAGTCCCTGCTCCTCTGCGGAGCCAGACCCTGAAGATCTCCTTTTTTATGGGGTGCTGGATGATGATGCAGTCAGTACCTGGGGTAAGGTCTTCTCCCAGTTGTGCTAAAAACCCACCCTGCTGTGGTGTGAACTCATGTTCTGGTGTGATGGGCAGAACGTGGTCCTCATTCCCAAGGGACTAACCCTGTATGGACCTGCAGGATGGGGCATTGAGCCTTCAGTGCTGCTTGTGATGTTCAGCTGCTGTGCTTGGGGACGGCAATGTTGTTGTAGTCTGACTTTGCTTTGGAGGAGAAGTCTTTCATACAAAGCTTGACCTTTTGCAAGCAGCATTTACAGATGGTGCGAAGTATTGAGCTGTCAACCCTGGCAACTTTTCTAACATGCTTGTCCTTAGCACATCCAGAAGCGCTTTTGAAAGCACTGCGCTATGGGCACCATCGTGTCTCATACTAAAGCCACTTCTCAAGTGTAGTTTTGCACACGTTGAAGCGCAGCTCTAACCTTCAGGAGAAGCCAGTGCTGCTGCTCTCCCTTGAGCCAGGTGGGGGGATCAGGATTGGTGATTTCAATAGCCAGCATAGACGTACTGATAGAAAGATGCTGTGAGAGAGAAGCTGTTGGGTCTTGTATGATCCTAGGAGCTGTTTCCCAAATGGGATATGGATAGTGAACAAAGGCTTTAAAAGCAGGTATCACCTCTCATACCCTCCTGCAATCACAGCCTACATCTCTTTTAAAGGTTTTCCCTCCAGTGGTGCAGTGAGCTCCCTGTTCAATTGCTGCCCTGTAAATACAGCTTCAAAAACACATCTTCTGTTGCCTGAAGGCACTGAAGATCCTGGTTTGCTGGAGGAGCCCTTTACTTCCCTACTGCTGATGAAGTGTGCTGTCCCCCTTCCAGCCCTGCATCAGAGCTGGAGTAAGTAGAAAGGCTGCGGGGGGGAATGTGAGGGTTTAGGTGTGCTGCTTTGCTAATGGGAGGTGAGTGAGAAAAGGCATTGCTGTGTGGTCCCTGCACTGGACTAATGGGAACTGGGTAGGCTGGAACGTATCTGTACCTGCCACGTGGCTCCTCTCCCACTGGTGTGAGCCTGTTGAATGAAATGCATCCAATTAGCAGCCCAGGAGGAGTGATGAAACACAGTTAGTCAGGTTCTGGCTGCGTCTGACTTACCTCACCTTTTCCTCCTCCCCACCCGGCAGCCCCCAGCCTTGTTCTTGCTCTCCATCACAGGTACAGTGTGCTCTGGGGCAGGTTTAGCTGCACAGATGCTCCAGATGGAGAAGGGTGACTGGGAAAGGGTACCACCAGGAGCCTAGCAGGGCTTTGGGGACCTCGGCTCCAGCTTGTCATTAGGACCGGCTTGCCAGAGCTGTGACTGTGGGCAAGGCAGGCGCATAAAATACTACCTGGTGTGGACACAGGGACGTGGGTAGTGGAAAAGGGGTAACAGAAGTGTGAGCCAGGGACTGAATCCTGCCACGTCCAGCCAAGGAGGGCTCTGTTACTATCTGTGAAAGTAGGAGTAAAAGTAACCGGACCATCTGCCCCATGTGGGAGCTCATCAAGAGCAGAGCTGTGACATGTGGCTTCAGTCGCACCTCTGAGGACAAGGAGGGGAAGAGGAGAGGGTGGAGAGTGCACCCATCTGTCTTCCTGCTGTCTGACAAGGCAGCTCTCGAGCACATGGGAAAAGTGCTGGCAAAAAGAGCCGAGAGAATTTGTCTCATCCAGCATGTCAGGCTATTGATGCAAACATGGAATCGTTTCTTCCTATCCCCCTTTAGGTTTGGGGTAGTTTTCCACCTGGCTATTTAGCTGGATTCCTCTTATTTCTGGCAAGCAAGAGACACTGGGCTGCGTATGGGAGGCAGGACTGCAGGGAAGCACAATATGTTATCTCTGTGCCCTTCTCATCATGCCCTTCAGCCAGACCTCATAGCACTTCAGGCTGCCTATCTCTGTGAGTAGCTGTGTCCTTTTCTACTTAGAAATGCCTTTTATTCAGGCTCTGCCATCAGTAAGTGAGGCACTGAGGTGGGAGGCTCACATAATAGATACAAAGAACAGAAAAGACAAGGTGATAAAGCTGAATGTAACCCAGAACATCAACAGATTCTCTGACTTAAAGCTGGCTCTGAAAAATAGGGATAAAGGGTAGGATATTTGGATTAGGTCACTCCAAGGTACACAGAGACTGTTTAGCTATTGGAAGCCCTTACCTTGACCCCCAGGTAGGGGGACATCTCTGAAGGTGTTGGATCAAAAGGTTTGTGTTTATTGGAGAGGCTTTTGTTTGTCTTGCCCTGTGCTTTGGGGTATTTTAGGGAAAGCTATATGCTGTCTGTACCGCTCTTCCCACCCTCCCAGCACATCCAGAGGTATCCACATCCTTGTGTTCCTTAAGTGTGTTTGCCACAGCTTTTATGGATGCACATGGAAAGGGATGGATCCCACAGCCACTATGTAGACATCTGGACTAGGAAACTCCCTGGGGACATGAGGGGGTAGAAACCATCGCAGGGTGGTGGGAAGGGGTAGGTGCCCCTGCTGGGACACCAGCTAAATGGGAAGCTTTGTCCCTGGTATTGGGACCAGGTCTCTCGCATGGCTTTCCACTTCACACAAATGAGATCTAAAATGACTTCAGCCTGGGAAGGTGCCTTGTGTTCTGTGTCTTGACTTCAGTGTGATGAGATCTAGGAAAGGTCTACCCCACAAAGACCCTCTGGAGCGCTGCACCAGCTGGTGCGGGCCTCCCTTCTTTGTTAGTCTGTGGTGTCCCTGTGCTCTTCAGCATGTGGCTTGGCTGCCCTGGGTCAGACTGACTCACTTCAGACAGGAACAGACTAGTTCAACCATTAACGCCTTTGCTGTGCAGCCAAGGTAATCTCCACAGTGTGCTGCTCTCAGAGCCCTGACAGTTCAGTCTGTTTTCATTTCCCTCTTGCTGGTGTTAAAGGAGGGAAAAAGCCACCCACCCATTATCACCTCCGTTCACAGAGAAGTGTGCCAGTCCTCCCCTTAACTTCCTTATGAGAGAGAGCTAACACAATAGCTCCCTTTGTCCTGAGAGCAGGTCTGGCTTGGCACAGGTTGCATCTTCCTCAACCTTTGCTCCTGAGCCCTTTGGAGTGGGTATTGACCAAAGAGCAGAGCAGCTCCATGAAAACCTGCAATTGACAATTCCTGGAAGTTAGAACGCGGCAAAGATATTGTCATAAAGCTCAAAAGCTCCATACGTGTCTGGCTTTATTGCCCAGGGAAACGAGGGTGGAGGCCTGACAAGATACCAGGTAGTCACAGTGTGGATGTGCTGCTGAGGTGGGTGCAGGTTGACAGAGCCTGGGGTGAAAGTATGGAGAGACCCTGTTATGAGGTTTATGCAATGACTCAAAAAGCGATGTGCTGCATCTGATGTCAAAACCGAGCACACCAGCATGCTTCAGTCACCAGAGGTGAGTGAATGCCTGTGTGTAGAATGAAGTATTGGCTGTACTTAATACCTACAAGTGTGTGGGTATTATTGCACGTGTCAGTGCACACATGGCTTAGAAAGCCCTGTGCAGGTGACACAGTTCTGCTGTGTAAGGGTAAATTTCTATTCTGGATATGCAGTGGGTGGTTGGTGGCACGAAACCGTAAACATGGTACCCGATTCTCTGGTGTTGTTTGATGTTTTTAATTCTTCTTTATATTAAACTCATCTACAATAACCAGTTTCTCCACATTTGACACTGTTGAGCAATGCCTGCACGGTCCCCTCAGAGCCCTGCACAGGCTGTCAGTGTAATCCCCTGTGTTAAGCTCATCTGTGCTGTCTTTTCTCTAGTCTTTTGTAATGAGTAAAGCTATTTCCTAACCTCCGACTGTTAAAGCTGCACATACGAAGCACAGACATTTAATTTTCCCTCTTTCCACTGTGTAAAGCATTGAGAAAGCTGCATAAGCAACTGTGCTTCCTCTGAGCTGCTCCTGGCCCCGCAATTCTCTGCACACTGTGCTTTTTAGTCCCATTCCAAACCCTCTGCATGGGGTTCCTCGACGGCCATGCAGGCTTCGAGGCACAAGAGCCGTGTGAGGAGCTAGCGGTGTGAAAACCTGCTCATTGCCATGAAAAGCCACAAAGCTGGTGTTAACAGCAGTAGTTCTGGTTATTGTTCGCAGTCCTTTGAAGCAGTGAAATTGGAACTGCCTGTTTTTCTTTTGAAATACATAGGATTAGCATCAAAATTAGCCAGTTCTTGAAGATGTCCTGGTTGCAGAGCAGTAGGGTCCACAAGAGGCAGATGGAACAAAAGGCCAAGTGACAGACCTAGGTGAGACTTGTGGCCCCAAGATCTCTCCCTGCTGTTGGCTTCTAGGACATGAGCCTCGTCAGCACTGTTTGCAGGTCAGATTGCTTATCAAAAATAAAAATGACATTGGGTTTCAAAGGTTTAAGTTTTGAATGAAGAAGCTCTCTGTTGACATGCTGCTTAGGAACCCCAATCGGGCCCAGAGGTGAGGAATCATCAGGCAGTGCTGTTGATGAAGGTTTTATTCTTCCAGGGTGAAGGTTCCCCCTTGAAATCCTTTCTATTCTTTCTCTCTTTTCTGTTCCTCCTCTTTGGGGGCCCAGTGTCTCGTGTGACAGAGCCCTCCCATGCATGAGGGGAAAGACACAGCAGTGTGCAGCATCTCATAGGCCAAGGGCAGTGTAGGAGCAGAGCCCTGTGATGACGAAGAGAGGTGCCTGGACTCTCTGAGGTGGAAGCCTGCAGTTCATATGCTTCACCAAGAATTGCCTGAAGCTGCTTCTCCATCAACTCACAGATCTGAAGGTGGTCGCTTCAGAGTGCTCTAGTGAACAGCCACGGTCACAGGCAGAGCTACTGAACGTGGGGAGAAGTCCTCCAGAAACTGGGTCTGCTGTGTGGATTCCCGTGCCAGCTTCAGACACACGCTGGCCTCTGTCAAGCTGTTGTTGTTGATAGAGCTGCTGTTGAGACATGGCTCTTTGGCAGGGCGGATGGCCACTAAGAACTGGCGCTTGAAGGTCTCACTGAGGGCAATGTAGAGGAAGGGGTTGAGGCAACTGTTGGCATAGCCCAAGCTAATGGCAAAGTTATAGGCGTAAAAGAAGGCCATGGATGGCGTGTCGATGCCAAGGTGAACCAGCTGGAGGATGTAGAAGGGAGCCCAACAGATAAAAAAGGCTGAGCAGATGGCAACTGCCATGCGGGTGACTTTTTTTGTACGAACCCGGAGGCTCCTCTGGGGCAATGGGACCACAGTGGTGGCCATGTGCTGGAGGATCTTAAAATAGACCACGCAGATCACAATTAATGGCACAGCAAACGCCAGCATGAATTGGTAGAGGGTGAACCAGTAGATATCAGTCTCTGGGTTGGGAAGCAAGAGAGCACAGCGGACAGTCCCATCCTCCAGTGGCATAAGACCTGCATACATCCACACGGGAATGATGGTCAGGAAGGAGAGGAGCCACACCAAGCAGATAACTAGAGCTGCGACACATGGGGTGCGGACAGAGGTAGATTTTAGAGGGTAAACAGTGGCCAGGTAGCGGTCCAGTGTCATCACTGTAAGGATGTTGGTGCTGGTGATCTGACTGTTTGTGTCCAAAGCGGTGATGATGGTGCACAGGGGAGCTCCAAAGTACCATGAACCATTGCCTAGGAGCTGGTGGATAAGGAAGGGCATGCCCAAGAGGAAGAGGAGGTCCACGATGGAGAGGTTGAAGATGAAAATATCTGGCACAGTCTGTTTGCATCTCAGTTTTTTCTTCTTGACAATGGTGTAGATGACAATGAGGTTCCCCACAATGCCCAGGAAGCAGATGATGCTGAAGAGACTAGGCATGATCACATTGGTGTACGGTGCTGGCTTCTCTGCTACTGCCAAAACAAACCAAAGCAGTGAGTGCAACCCAGAGGCAACACCTTACACATCTCTGTGCTTGCCCTGTCCTGCAGCTGGATCCCCCTCAAAGGTGTAGCTTGGGATGATGTTTAAGACTACAAGAGGTTTAGCTGGGATTTGACACTTTCCACCACCCAAAGCACATGCAGCACACCACCCAAATGTGTCCATGTGTAGGCACCTTTCCCCAGCTCTCCTGATGCACTTCTGTGTCTCCCCAGCTCTGGTTTTGGGTACTAACCTTAGACTGATGTGCTTCTGCACTCACCACTGTCTGACAGAGCCGATAGTAACTCCTCCTCCAGGGAGTGCTGGTTGCCCTGCTATTTCTGAGGTGAACAGTTGAGGCAGCTGGTGCTTTACACATGGGAGAAGTGAAGCCACTGATGAGGTGCCAAAATCTGGATCTAGTCAACGCTGAAGCTGTTGTCAGAAAGCCTCAGCTCATCTGCTGGGTGGTTTATCTGTTGCACAGCACCACACACAGAGTTCATTGGCCGTGCAGGCAGATAACTAATGCTTATCTATCTTGCGAGACCCAGGACTGTTGTCGGGGTTAGGCGGGAGCATGCTCTCCTTTCCATCTCCATTCCCTGCCCCTCTCCCCCTTTCTAGTTTCTTCTCTAGGAAGATATCCAGGTGTGTGGCCAGACAGGGATTTGAGAGTATGTTTGAGTGGCCCCTCGACAGGGAATGCCCTAACTCTACAAGGATTAAAACATGGTTTAAAGATGCAGTCCCTGAGTTCTGGATGCAGGTGGATTTCCAAGGGAAAATTCTTGCCTGCTAACACTTATCTTACCGTCACTGATGTCTGAGCGTTGCCCTTGGGGTAGGAGACCCAAACATAATCAAACTCACATTTCCTTTGTCACTAACCTGGGTTTAAAACCATGTTTTGGAGCCACAAGCCCTCAGTGCCAACGATCAGGGATTTCTGCTCTTGGGCACAGAAGGTGGTGTCTGAGGCACTGGTTGTGTGCAAAACTGTCATGTGTGGGGTGTGATGGAGTCTGCAATCACCCTTCTCAGCTGAGACAAATCTCATTATCCCTCTCCTATGGGACATGGTGGGTTTTATCCTAGCAGAAGGCTTTGTGTGAGTTATTTGTGTGGCTGTTGTAGACACACGAGACGGTCTCTCAGCCTGGGCTGCATGCGTCTTTCATTGAACTGCAGATGATTGAATGTGGTGGTAACTGGAAATGCTTTCAGTCACTTTACTATTCCATCTCCTTATAGCAGCCTGCAGCTGTAGAAGTGGGGAAGTGTCCTCCAACAGAACCTAGGCAAATCTGGAAAAGGAGGTAAAGTGAAATAGCAGACAACTATGAGGTGGCATCTGACAAAGCAGTGTCTGTTTGCCAACTTTGACCTCTAGAATTCTTGAGTACAAACTTGTCCAGGTTTATGTGGGTGTGACAGCAAATCTTGATTGAATTGGGAAGATAACTGGGGCTGCACAGCCGGCCAGTGGCTGGAGAAGTGTGCGCCATATCACCTCTATGTCATATTTCAGTGCTCTTAGAAGCAGGACATGAGCTGTCACTGCCTCAGTCCCTCTGGCACTAGGAAGCAGCCAGCTTAGGCATAAGCAAGGCCAAGGTTAGAGTGCAGTAGAGCAGTTGCTGTGCCATTTTATCAGAAAGCCTCTTTACAAATGAGAGAAAGCAGCCAGTGAGGTGCAGAACTGGCAGGGTCCTATAGATGAGAGCTAGGTTTTGGTTGATTAGACAAAAAACCCTGGTCCCCAGGCCATTTGTAGGGGTTTAAATGGTCCCTGTTCACTCTGGCTGCTCATTAATGCAAGGAAATGAGCCATGTTACATGGCTTTTGGTAAATAACACACTGTCATCAGCACCCTGTTGAGACCTGACACTTGGTCTTCAGTATCCAGCCAGCGGATCCCCTGCACATTCAAACAGATCTCGCACCTCCTTAATGCTTGAAGGTGGCAGACTAGATATTGGAGGATGTCCTGCTGTTCTGCACGTAGCTATTGAGCTCTGCTCTCCCGTCTTTTAGCCCCAAACTTTGTAATGAATGTAGTGGGAATGGATTGTGTGAATGAAATGTAAAGGCTGCTTGGGCAGCTGGAAATTGAGACAAAAATGTCCTTTTCCTGCAGTATAATCAATACAGTGCTCATGGTGATCCTGTAACGCCACGAGCTCAGCTGGCCTTAGAGCAGAATGTGTGCAAGCCCAAAGGCTTTGTGTGAAAGGTAGCCCATACAGGTCTCTAGCATCTTCCCTGCTGCTGGTGTTTGCCCAAGGAGGGCTCTCAAGTGTTATTAGCTGGAAGCTGGTGCAAAGCAACAGTTCATGTGTGTATTACAGGCTGGAGCCAGAAGCTCATGTCTATCAAATACTCAAAAGTAATTTCTAAAGTCTCTTCATCCTGAGATCATTGAATCTGAATTTTCAGTGCTGCTTCTGTGTACACCCCAGTGTCTGTACTTTGCTGAAACAGCTACTTCAAGCATTGACTTGTCCCTGTTTGTAGATCTGCGGCTGCCCTGTTACTCTTTAAAGTCCCAAAGGAGACTGCACTATGTGAGCTGAATGAGGGCTTGACCTATTTTTTTTCCTCTAAGGTGATTTTTTGCCCTCAGCCATGCCCAAACACATAAGAAACCACATCTATACTGCATTTCTGAAGGAAGCACCTTAAAGCACACTCTCAGTTTATAAAAGACACGCTGCTGAGGAGGGAGTCAAAGACCACATACAAAACACCTTCTGTTGAAGAGTGTCGCCAACCTGCACCAAGAACTGCCTCACTCTGAACTATTGATCTGTGAGCAGTGGTAATATGGAAAGCACAGACCGATGAGGATCTTAGCCTCCCTCTCCAAGGATGTTGTCTGTGCCTCATTCCCCTCCCTGTCTAGCAGGGCTGGTCCATCTCTTTGCAGCTACGATCGACAGGCTGCTGGTGGTGTTACAGCCTCGCAGCCAAAGGGTAGAATCGCTTCAAGCCCTAGGGCCAACGCTGGTGGACGGGCTGCTGGGGGGGTGTCCCGGGAGCTGTCCTGCCGCGGGTGCTGAAGGCGGCTCTCCCCGGACGGCGGTCCGGGGTTGGGGGGCTGGGGGCGTCCCTGCGCTCAGCATCTCCCACTTCAAGGGGTACGAACAGCACAAGAGCCATGGGCAGGCGGACTTGCCCCCACCAAGCTCTCCTCGCCACCACCCCGCGCAGCCCCTGCTTACCTGAGCCGTTCCGAGCCTCCGGCGCCGAGAAGTTGCGGGAGGAGTTGGCGGGGGCCATGGCAGCGAGTCCCGGTGGCGGGGATGGAGAAAGTTGGACAAGTTCCCCCGGTGGATCCGCAGCGGCGATGGGGTGGAGGGGTCTCCCCTTACCCCGACGAGGCGGGCAGAGAGCGGGAGGCAGGAGTCTTCCTGCAGCTGGCGAGCAGAGGCTGCGACTCGGCTGCGCTGCGCTCCGCTCGCCCACTCCCGCCCCTCCGAGCCCGGAGCAGGTACTGACATCAAAGAGCAGCTGACTCCGCGTATTCCGAGAGCATCCCTCCACCGACGTCGGGTGGGAGGGAATGCCGGAGCTGAGCGGGGCCGGGAGGAGCTGCCCTCCTCCTGCAGGAGGGGGCTGACTCCCGGTCCAGGGGCTGGGCAGTGCCATCGCTTCCCCAAATGGCTCCCGAAGGGACGGATAGGATCTGTGCCCTCCCTACTACAGCCAGCCTGGCCTCGCTGTAGGCAGTAGGAGAGGTGTATCAGACTTCAGCTCTGATCTGTCTTCTTCAGTGCGTGTTCTGCTGTCTCGCAGAGACATATGCATTTTTCATCCCTGAGTCACCAGCACATCTCTAATAGCGGGATGGAGGGACGTCAAGGCACCAAATTACCCGCTGAAAACTCTGTCACTTTGACCCTCTGACCCCTCTAACTCTAATTCCAACCTGAGACACTTGACTTGTAATTAATTCTGTGCTGTTTTCTGCTGTTCCGCTTCTTGCCACAGCTCATTTGTTTCCTAGCTCCAGAAATGAGCTTTACTGCTAGCTCAGATTTTGTGTTCTATTTTTTCCTTAATAATACGAGGCAAGAAGGCCTTTGCTTCTTGAGAAGCTGCTTTGCACTTTATTTGCTTTTCCAGAGCAGTAGCCTCCTGATTTCTGTGGCTTTGAGGTGACGATTTTGTTGTGCTTCCTGCCCGCTGTTTATATATGAGTTGAGTTCCTCCATTATGGTTTGATAAATTACATGTTACCAGGGCAAAGTGACCATTCTGTACCTCCGAGTATTTCCTGCACTGAAAAAGCATGACATGTCAGGAGTCTGCAAGAAATCCAGCAGCAACAGGCAGCTTTTTCTCTGTGGTAAAGTGCAGTGTTAGGGGATTTGGTTTGCATTGTGAAAACCACATTTGTCTGTCTGGAAAGCCCTCTTGCTTGTATCTCCTTCTCTGTAGTTGCAAAGGGTGGCATCAGCTGCAGGAGGCAGGTTTTGGAGCTTCACAAGTCACTATCATTCGGGACTAGAAGTAATCTGTTTAAAATGAGGCCCAGCACACATAGCAGCAGCAGTGCCAGCATGGGGCTGTAAACCAGGTTTGGCAGCAGCATTTCAAGTATGGGCCTTTTACTATGTAAGCCAAGGGAGTTCATCATCATTAGGTTGTCCTCTAGTGGACCAGCAGCAGGCAAATCTGGAGCACGCTTTACCCAGGCATTATAGCTCTTGGGAACCAGAGACAGGCTGGGGCCAATTTGTCTGCTGTGCTGTGAGGGTTTTGCTGGGTCTTAGGAGTTGCCTCAGACAGGGATTTGCCCAAGAGGTTTTATCCATGGTGTGTAAGCCAGTTTCGAACCTGTGTAGCTTGCAAAAAAGAAGTGCTGTTTCTCAGACACTTAGTATTTCCTTAAAAGACCTTTTTCCCCCTCACATCTTGGGCAAATGTTAATGTTCATCTGTGGGGTTACTACTGCAGAGCAAGCTATGGGTTTTGTACTGGGACGATGGGAGCTAAGGCAGGAGGGCTGTTGTCCTCTCTAGTGAATGCCTTTGTGTAATTTTGCTTAACCCAGTCTTGAAGTACAGAGTATGAGTTTGCATGCGAAGCTGGCGTGCAGTTGCTATTCTACTTTCCCTGGGTAGACAAGCTCCTACTCGATTTCCCTGGAGAGGAATGAGCTATCTTATAGCTTTCAAAGAAAGAGCCTGACATTTAAATTCAGCAGTTTCCAAAGCACAGCATGATTTTTAATTTGTGATCTCAAATATTGCTGTTCACTTAGAAACAGCCTCGCATTTGAGGGAGCTGTCATTTCTCTTCTCAGCTGTAGGGGCATAATGAACCACAGCCACTCCATCCCTGATGCACGTGTCACAGCTGCAATGACAAATCTGTGCTCAGCACTTCAAGATTCACTTCATCAGCAAGGCTGAGTGACTTACAATAAATAAGGTTTATTACTGGGCTTTTATATTTGGGCTTTGGCAAGGTTTGGTTCTCCCTTTTTGCTATGTCAACCTGTAGAAGTTCTTGTCCCAAAAGGGGCTGGTCTCTATAAAACCGGCCCCATCAAGTTGAAGGGATAGAAGGGAGAGGAATATTAACTGCAGCAATTGGTGGTGCACAGCCTGTTCATGCCTAGAACTCATCATTGCCAGGAGGAACAGGCACAGTAATAGGCTCATTATCTGGCTGAACACTTGAAGACAGCAGCTCTCTGAAGGACTAGTTCTGTGAGTGCTCATCTACTGGAAACTGCGGCAGGGATGAGCTCTCAAGGGACCTTGGGATATAGCCAAAGGGTTGTACTAACCACTCCATGTAATTGCAAGGAAGATTTAGGTACTAACCCCTTGAAAATGCATCTTAAAAGAGAGGTATAGTAATTAACATTTAAGCATGGAACTACCATCTCGACAGCCTAATGATGTAGATAAAGGTGTGGAAATTGAGTTCAGCCCTTCAACATAAAAGAGGAGAAAAAAATTACTTCTTTCTGCAGACTTGGCATCACCCCTGCGCTTAGACCATCCTGTCTGCAACATCACTGTTATGAGGAAAGATAGTCATCTTCCAAAGCTGCTGCTAGGCAAATTCTGTGGCTCAGGGATGAATCTGGCTGGTCTAACAGTGGTTTAACCCCGAAAGGCTCTTGCGTTTCAGTAATGAGTTATATTTCCTGCGTCTGTCCCAGCTGGAGATCCTGTCTTACGCAACATGAGTAGAACCACAGCATCCCGTGGGGCAGGAGGCGGCGCCGGCTTCTGTTGCAGCGCTACTGAAACCATTTCCCCAGCTTGTTTCACCAAATAATTCCCTATTAAATGGAGCTTTTTCCACTTACTAAATATTTATTTAGCACCTAGCTACTACTCTGATTTGCACTCTGGAGAGAGGAGCCTTCACAAAGAGTCAAGTTGCAAATCCTTCCCTCTAACTCGCTGGTTTCCTTATTCGCAACTCCAGACTTACAGAATGGGCCTCACATTTTTATTGCTCAGCTCTCTGTCTCTGTTTATATCGATCAAGTAGCTAATGGGTGAAGTTTCGCCCTTGCAGTGGCCTTAGGGGTAGGAATGATTTCATTCAGGATGGGTTAGATATGGTGCATCAACCTTCCATTCTGGCCAAGGACTTGAATATTGTCATCTCTATCGTCTCATACCTTTTCAGGCAAGATTGGTAAAGTAGTTTCCAACTACTAATGCTTTTTACCTCCTTTAATTCTGAAAAGTGAGTCTTTGCTATCGCTTCTCATTTACAGGGAAGGAAAATGTGGAAAGCCAAATTATTTCCCTAAAGCCAGATGCTGAGCTTGAGGTAAAAAATTGACAGTAATTCTCTCTACAGCAGCGCTGGCTTAGGCAGCGTCTTATCCATCTTTCTGCAATGATTATCCCAACACAACTGCTTCTATCCCCAGAGATGGATATGTGCTGAACGTAATCATTTGATTAAAAAAACACCCAAACACAGCAAACCCAAAGCTCTGGAGGAGTAGCTTCCTCAAGGCGACTTGGTGACCTGGGCATTGCTGCCATTGATCTAGATGTGTGTGGCTGATTGGAAAGAAGTTGCTGTCATGTCTCGATGCCTGATTCAATTCACATCATTGCTACTGTATGATCTGGTATTGTTCTGTGCTGGTATTAATGAGCTGTGGCCTGAGACAGAGCCATGGGCAAACCCCTGCTTTCCCATGTCCCAGACTCAGCTTTCTCTTATACATGTGTGTCTCTAATGAATACAGGGTGAATTCCCTTTCTCAGCAGCTCCATAGTCACACATGGCTTTACAGGGATACTTAGCTATACAATCACCTAAACCCTCTTATCTGTGCTGGATTTCTAATTAATTAGCACAAAGTGGGCATTTAGCTGAAACCAGATGCCCACCTTCTCCCTCCCCATAGGATTCCTGCCCTTCAAATTGCAGGTATGATCTGCCTGGTCACTGCTGGCTCATTCCAGTCCCATGCTGCTAATTTGAGGTTTTAGCCTTCAGCCTCTGCCCATTCTGATTGCTCACTGCCAGCTAAAGGCAGGACAGCAGCTTTCTGTGGTTCTGTTTGCATTGCTAAAGGTTAGAGAAGCCCAGAGACAAAAGCATAGCCAAAAATAACAAGAAGGGGCCAAGCAGGGCTTGCCCTGTGATGGGGAAGCCAAGAGGCTGGCGGGCTTCATGATGTGCCGAGGTCACGAGTACAGATGCATGCTCCATGAAACAGGCAGATCCCGTCATCAGAGATAAGAAGCTCCTGGCAGCTCTTGGACCAACAGCCAGGAGCCCCAGGGAGGCAAATCCTGCCATAGGGTGGACGGTGTTAATCACTGTGCTTCCCCCGTACAAGAACAGGCTCCAGCACCAGGAGCAGGTAGCTGTAACCTGGAGTCCTCCCGAGTATGAATAAGGGAGGGATGAAGTTTTGGCTCCTATGAGTAGCTCACAGATGACTGTGCATGGAACTCAAGAGGAGGCAGAGCAGGATTGATGCAGAGGAGCTGATGACCAAGAAGAGGTGTCCGCCCAACCCCACCCAAAATGAGCACTCTGCCACCCTTTTCAATAAGAATGATGATGATGTTGAACTTGGAAATTAGAGATTTGAGACAAAGCAAAACTAAAAATCCTGAGAGGTTCATCAGGGAGAGAAGATAAACTCCCTTCAGCGCCTGGAAAGAGCTGTCACATGAAATTGCAAATTCAAGCGCAAGGATTTATGACAGAGCTAATAATAAAAAGAAAAGAGTTGGTGTTTTATAACCAGAGACTGCAATCCTGCTGCCTGGTTCCGAGGAGGGGCAGAAGGGAGGAAAGCAGTAGTAGCTCATTTTTGAGCTGCAGTACGCTGTATCTACCCAAAGTCCAGCAAAACATTTGATACAGCATCTCCCAGGAAATCCTGAGGTTGCAGAAGACTCGGAGAAGCACCTGTAAAATGAATAAGGAATTAAATCACAAGTGAGACTGAAGTCTTGTGTCGAGAAGGGGGCTGTTAGCGGCATGGGATGGGAAACTCTCCTGACGTGGACCTGCAGACTCCAGGGAAAGCTCTGCCCACTTCAGCAGTTGGCTCGCTGGAGCAGACAGATGTTTGTTCTCTCTGCTTCCCCCCTGGCACATCAGCCATATGCGCCCTGTGCTGCTGCTGGGCATGGAGGCATCTGCCAGGGTTGGAGGCAGTTGCTGAGGGCTCTGGAAGAGGTGGGAACCTTTTAAAATGATAATGGAAAGTAAAACAATGCTCACTTATGGAGGCAGTAATTGGCAAACCAGGTAAGCCTCTTGGGGTGGTAAATGCTGAGAGCAGAGGCAGATGTTTCAGCAGCAATTAGCATTTGTTATCAGCTGGGAGTTCATTAGTTGGAAAGATGAGAGAGGAGCAAGATGTGGGTTCAGTGTGAGCTCCCTGTTTGACATGGCTCAAAAAAGGGCAAATGCCATTCTCAGAGGGACCAGTTCCCTTGCAAGGAGTTAACGTTATTGTACAAGGTGAGGATGAGTCTTCCTCTGGAAACCTACACAGATCTTTGGTCTTTTGTGTCCAGGCCTATGTAGAAAGATGAGCTGCAGAAAGAGTAAGCAGGTCAGGGCACAAGGAGGTGGCTGGGGTGCTGCTGCTGAAGAACAGACCCAGGGCCATGTCCAGGTTTGCAGGGCAAGAACAGGATGTTTTCTGAGATGATGCTCTCTTTCAGACTGGATGCAGGTTCCATGAGAAGGGTTAAACAAACCAGAAGCTGGCTGTTTTGCTGGTGCCTTGAAACGTTTGGAGAGAGCTCATCTGGATAAAAATCAGCCCCAAATGTTGCTTTTGATTGACGCTGGTCCTGGAGGGGTTCGTGGCAGTAGAGGGTGCAGACACATCAGTGCGATGCTTTCTAAATGTCCCAGTTTGCCCCCAGCCCTCTTTCTCTCCTCTCCCCCTGATGTCTGCTGTTGTGTGAGAAGGGCTGTTGGTCCAGAAGGCAATGGAGATATTTCTACTGGCTTATTCCTCTGTGCAAAGGTCCCTTCCCACATCTTGGGCCACTGTAGCCCTGTGGTTCAGGGCACTTGGATCCTATTCCTGCCAGCGCCAAGCACGGCAGCCTTGCTCATGCCTGGATTTTTTCCCCCTGTGCCTTATTTTCCAGGTTGGGATGATGGTCAGTGCCTTTGTAAAGCAAACTGCAATGTACTGTGCTAAGAGCTCGTGTTTATGCATCTGCTGAGGTTGCAGCCAGGATTGTCAGTCCTATCTCCAGGTCCAGGTTTCTTTCCTGTCAGGAAAACATAGTTAATTAAAGCCTTTTCCGGAAAGGAATTTCTTAGGCACACTAGAGGGACAACAAAGAGAAAGCCGTGTCCTTAATCCTGCCCTTTCATCTCCTGGAAATTCCTCCCTCTCCCGTCTCTTTCTCTGTGTCCTGATTGTTCAAAGAAATAAGAAATTATTTCCACTTGGAAATAACCCAGGACAACAAAACTCCAGCCCAGCTGATCGTGGCAGAAGCCAAGGAGACGGGAGCTGAAAGGAAGGAGCTGTTAATGAAGCATCAGCAGCGAGCCAGGGGCTGGAGCTGGAGCCTGTCCAGATGGCACTGCTAATTCCCTGCATCCACTTTACACGTGTGTCCTTCCACGGAAGAGCTGGGATGAGCAGGTGCCCTCCGCAGCACTGGTCAGCCCCAGCCTTGCCCACAGCCCAGGGAGAGGATTTGCCCGGGTTATTCCAGGCCTCCAAATTGGCTTATCCGAGTTCTCGCCATGGATGGAGAGTGACATCTTCCCTGCTGACTGCTGAGGGGAAATGGAGCCCTAGACTTTGGTTTCAGCATTGCATTCCTGCAGGGATGCATCAGTTCTCCAGTTGATACTCTTCCTCTTGCCACCCAGAGGGAAGGACTAGGAGGAAGGAGCAGAAAGACAGGGAGCAATAGGAATGGCAACAGCAATGGGAATGGGGAGCAGGGGTGTGTTGGCATGGCGCTGATGGCAGAGCTGTAGCTGGGTTGGCAATAGCCTGAGCATCCAGAGCTTCCCTTCATCCCCAGTCACCCGGATATCCGTGTTTCCTGGCCTGACAGATAAGGCAGCCTCGCCATTAATCGGGAGGCCTGGAGAATGGGATCAACGCGAGGCAGGCGTGCTGCACAGTTAATCTCCTCTACTCCCCGATGATGGATGGAGCTCACTGCAGACATTAATCAAGTCTGTGTGCGGGCACTGCGCAAAACAGATTAGACACTGTGCTGCTGGCGGAGTCCCTGGGCAATCCTAGAGGATACCTGATGTGGTGGCAGTGCAAGCCAGGTCTGCAGTGCAATGATGTGGTGCGGGTGACGCAGGGATTGTGGCTGCCAGATCCCAGGGAGAGCTTAGGTCTGTCCCTGCTTCTGCTCCACAGGCACTGGCTGTGCCTCTCCCAAGTGCAGGGCTGGGTCCTGGCCATGGCTGGACCATGCTTGTCCACGGAGCTGCTCCTCCAAACAACCTGCAAAAGGTCCTGGGGTGGTTCCAGGTACATCTGAACATCTCTAATTCTGTGGCCCCTAAATCTGCCTGTTACCCAGAGCTGCCTGCGAGTGAAGCTCAGGTGAGAACGGAGCTAGAGCATCAGGCAGCAGAAACCTCCCGTAAGGCCCCCATTGCCCCCTGCTTTTGGTCAGGTTTGGACTGGAGTTGGAGATGCCAGCAAGTGAAAACAGCCCCAGGTCTTTGTCCTCCAAAGGGAGAAGCTCAGGCTCAAGGAAGCAGAGGGAAATGCCGGATGCATGGACTGTGCTGCAGCACGAGCGTCACACCACAGGGAGCAGTGTATGGATTTCCATCTTATCCATCCCACAGCACCTGCTTCTCCCTTAGAAATAAGCAGCTCGGGGTATTCCCGGTGGGAAGCCCTGAGCCCCAATCCCTATTGAAGCGATGCCGGTGGTCCGCACGCTCCTGCCGTGCAGCAGCTGGGGGCTGCAGTATTCCCTGACAGCCAGCAAGTTGTGGTTTCCTGATGATTAATGACACCTCAGCCCATGGGAGCCATTCAGCCTCCACACTGCTGGGTCATAATGGAGACAGGGTGGAAACCGGTCCTTTCCCAGAGAATAAACCCCAGTGCTGAGGTTGCAGTGCCAGGGATGCAGGTCAGTCTATTGCCCCCAGGTTGATGCTGGAAGGGGACCCAGTTTCTGTATGCACATGTGCCTGGCCTTCATTTCCAGGATGGGTGCAAGTGGATGAGCAGAACCCAAGGGGGTTGTTAACAGACATTTTCCTTTTTTCCCCTCTGCCTTAAGTGCAAAGCCCAGCTGACATCAAAGCAACAGAAAGTCTAATCCTGTTTTGAATCAGCGCAAGCACACGCAGTGAATGTTAAACAGGGAATCCGGCAGCAAAAAAAAGGGAGGATTATCTTTAATTTCCTGAGTGAGGGACTAAGCAAGGGAAACAGAGAGCAAAGAAAGGCACCGGACCAGAAAGAAGTGGCTGTCAGCACAGGGAGGCTCATGGAGGAGGAGGAAAGAGGGGAACGGGGAGGATAGTGTGAGCAGTAGCACACGCGTGCCTGGAGAGGTGAGCCCATCGGGAGCTGAGCACTGGCACGTGGGATGGCTGCTCCTGCCGGGAGCCCCGTGCTGGTACCTGCCCTGGTTCCCACGTGGATGCAGGAGAAGGGATCATGTGTAGGGTTTGCTGTGCCAGGGCAGAGGCTGGTGTAGGCTGTAACTCCCAGCTCTCACATGTTCAGCCTGTGGCTGTGGAGTTGCTTTGTGAGGGAGCTCAGAGCTGGGCTCCAGTGGAATGGTGTAACAGGGCTGCTTACCGGAGGTTGTCTGTGAGGGGGGATTTCTTTGCTGTAAAAGACTGAGCAGAGCTTCCTAAACCACCTCCCAGGCCCTGTTACCTGCTGGAGAGCTGGTTTATGTTGCTGTCTGCCACCAGCAGGTACCACCAGGGTACCACTAAGGGTACTGCAGCTTTTCATGCTAAGGCTGATGTGCAGCTTCATAGGGCACATGCACATGGAGCTGTGTAGCATCCTCCCTCCCCCTTCCTGTGGGTAGTGCATCTTCCTTCTGATCAAACCTCCTATTTTTTCTCCTTGGACTTCTTCAAGTAGCAGATATTGTCAGGAGGATTCATAAAAGGCAACAGAGTAAATGCACACACAGGCACCTTCTGCATCTGGATCCCTCCTCCTTCTCTAGCTTTGCCCTTGATATTGTGGCTAGCAAGGTGGACAGCTGAGCCAGGTGGGAAATGCCATGAAAGGGGATGGATGCCTATGTGGGAAAGTGTTCCAGGGGATGAAATGTGAATGCTGAGCACCAGCAATGAGACTGAGACTTGCTCAGCTGCTTACAGGCAGGACCAAAGCCCAGCAGTGGGGCACCCATCACTTCCTGGAGCTCGACAACTGAGTGAATGAATGTCAGGAGCTGCAGAAAGGGCTCCTGGGGCTGGTTTTAAATCTGAGCAATAACCTGCTTCCTATGTGGCCTGATTCAGTGCAGGAGAGGCTTTTCCTCACCGTGTCTCATTCTCACCCCGCACCTTCCTCCCTGCAGGACAGATGCTGCGATGCCAATGCAGGTACCACAGAGCCTTGTTGCAATGGTGTTGTGGGTGTGCAGGTCCCAGCCTCCAGCCCTGCTCTGACCCTGAATGAAGGGTGTCTGGCCAAAAGTGCTTGTACACCCACCCAGGGAAAGCAGCTCTGTGTGCCTATGGAATCCTGCTCTGCCTGCGTATCTGCTGTCACTCCAAGGTCAGCCTGAGCCTCCCCCTGCTTGGGTGCCACAGGAAGCTTCGGGTTGAGCTGGGCTTGTTCCTTGAGGTTTTAAACAGCAGTGAAAGGAGGAGCCTGAGCCACAGCTGAGGTTGAGCAAGTGTATGTTCATCCAGCTGGTTCATAGCATACTTTAGATGTTTTGGATGTCTGGTATGGGCCTTTGCAGACCCCCGATCCACTTGCTAGGGATGCGATGATCATGACTTGCTAAGTTTGGCTTTTATGAGTGAGACTTGGGGTTAGTAGTCTGGTGCTCTTAGACCAGAGCCAGTGCTGGCAGCGGAGCTGCTGTGGGTACTGCTGTGTGTGTTGCTGTGTGCATCGCTCCTGCCAGTGGGACTGGTCCCTCCCTGGCAGCAAATCGTGGAATCATGCAATCAAAGGACCACAGAATGGTTTGGGTTGGAAGGGACCTTAAAGCTCATCCAGTTCCACCCCCTGCCACAGGCAGGGACACCTTCCACTAGACCAGGTCGCTCCAAGCCCCGTCCAGCCTGGCCTTGAACACTGCCAGGGATGGGGCACTTCACTGGGTAACCTGCTCCAGTGTCCCACAACCCTCACAGTGAAGAATACATCCCTTTGGGTTCTCTACCCCACCCACAAACTAATCTCAGAGGAGAGGACAGGTTTGCACAGCTG
This sequence comes from Amazona ochrocephala, assembly GCA_039720435.1. NCBI lineage: Eukaryota > Metazoa > Chordata > Aves > Psittaciformes > Psittacidae > Amazona > Amazona ochrocephala. The sequence goes on from CM077879.1 coordinate 88,284,502, forward strand.
CATGAGCTGGGATGAGGTGCAGCCGTCAATCAGCCATCCAACAGGCGCTGCAGAGAGCTGGCAGTGATTTTTTGAGTCAAAACCACATCACCTGCAGGAACAACTCATCTGCTCCTCCCGCTCAGCTCCTCAGCCAAAAACGCTGCCTTGAAATGTTGTGCTGAATTAAAGACACAAACCCCAACGAAACTTCCCAGGACTTTGCAAGGAGGCGATCGCTGTAGCTGGGGCCTCTAGATGGCAACATCGACCTGAAGAGCTGGAAGCAGGAGCAGGGGCCCCGCCGGGCCGGTGTGGGGAACAGGAATTGGTGCTGCTTTGGACACCTTAATGTAGAGGTTGAGGAGAGGGCAGGCCACCCAAGGGTGCCAGCATCCCGAAATCCCCGTAGACTGCCAACACCTCACCCCGGTGCAGGGGCAGCAAAATGTTAAAGGGGTTTCTCTGCAGTGCAAACTCAACTGATGCTCTCAGCACCTGCCCTGCAGGCACAGGGCAATAGGTGTCACAGTGCGTCTGTTGGCTCTGCAAGGTGGACATGGCTGGAGCCGCTGGTGGGTCTTTGTGCTGGGGTCATCTCACATCAGAGCTCGATGGAAACCTGTAAGGTGTGTGATAGGAAATGGGGGCTCATCCCTGCTCTGCTGCCTGCCTGTGGGTAGGGCTGTAAAGGGGAGGCATCAGGCTTTGCTGTGCAGTCAGGAGCGCTGATTTGTGGTTTAATGTTCAAAGGCTGCACTAGAAACTGTGGACTTCTAGTAAATGGGGGTAAACTCTCCGGTGGCACCCTCAATTCAAAAGGCTTGTGTAGCAGCAGAGATTAAAGCTTAAATTAGCCAGATTTAGTGCAACTGAAGCAGCATAACCTTTGGGTGGGAGTATCAATGCAGGACCTGCTTGCTGCAGTACAACAGCATGTTGCTGGAGGTCGTTGGGGAGGAAAGGTCCTGCTCCTGCTTGAAACAGGGCACACATAGAAGGAAGGGCCCAGACTCCTCTTTCGCAAAGTGGGTTTAGTCTGTGCTCAGGGAGCTGCAAAGCTTAATGCTTAATTAAGATCCTTAAAAGGACAAAAGGTGCTACATAAATTCGAGGGATTATGATAAATGTCACTGCGCTTTACAAGCTCAGGCAAAACTCACAGGAGGAATAACAAGATCTTTCACTTCACAGCCCTTCCTAGCAGGGCTACTTAGAGCTTCATGCTCCAACATCGCAGCTGTAAAATGTTGACATTTATAATTAGATGTGCATAATAATCTCTTTATTCCCCAAACTGAAAAGACAGGGTGTCTCTGGAGACGTCAGTTCCTCCTCCTTGCTGAGAATCCCCCTTATTGGGGCTGCTCATGAAACTATCATTCGGGGTAATGCCTCCGGACCTGGTTCAAAGAGGTAGGGGATCTCTTCATCTCCCCCAGGGAGCTGTGGGCTGGGCACTTAGCGAATAACATCGAAGCCTCCGTGTGTTTTTAATCTGATTAGTTGATGATAATCCAGTGGTATCATACAGCAAAAGCTGCCCAGCTTTATTAGGCAATTTCTTGTGTTAAGAGAACTGCTCAGGGGAGCCCTCAGCTCCGGTGTTTCCATTGTGAACTGGCAGAAAAGGGTGGGTTTGGCTGGTTTTAGTGCTTTGTGCGAGTAGGATTAACCTGGGGTTTGGGCAGCTGGGAATAGGTGCATGTTGGTCCCATGGTACCATCAGCAGCTTTGGGCCGCCCCTCTACCAATGTGGCTGGTAATGGAGGGGGCAAAGTGTTGACTGGGTTGGACTGGGGCTGAAGGTGGGGGATCGCTCCCTAGGGCCGGTCCTGGAGCTCCGGGTCGGTCCCGGGTTGAGGATGCGGGGTCGCCCCCCAGGGCCGGTCCTGGAGCTCAGGATCGAGGATGAGGAATCACCGTGTGCCTCCCGCCGGGCCCATTCATTGCGAGCCCCTTGCCCGGGAGCCCCGCGGCGGGTCGGGAGCGGGGCCGGTGCGGCGGGCGGCCGCGGCCCTGCCCCATTCAGACGGCGCATCACGGTGAGTGACAGCAGCCCGGGCCCTGCCCAGCCCGCACAACCCGCCGGGCTTTTCCAATCAGGCCGGGCCGGGGAGGGATTTCCTGCCGGGACGGGGCCAGCCCGAGCGGGACTTTGCCGAGCGCCGCGCCGCGAGCCGGGCAGCCGGGACCGCGCCGCTCGCTCCGCTCCGGTCCCGGTCCCGGTCCCGCCCCGCACGGCTCAGCAAGTTCCTGCTGCGCTCGGCTCGGGTTCGGTTCTCACCGCTTGGTCCGGAGCGGACCCGCGCGGTGCGGTTTAGCTCGGTTCGGTTCACCCCGGTGCGGCGGGGCTCTGGGAGCGGCACCAGGTGAGTGCGGCCGTGGCTGCGGAGCCCGCCCGGCTCGGGCCGCTCGTAGGGGCCGCGGAGCGACTCGGTTCGGTGGGGGGCGAAAATCCCACCCCCACACCCCCGCCCCCCCCGACTCCCCCCTAAAGCAGGGATCGGCCCAGGCCGGTCCTCAGGGGGTCCTGATGCGGGGGGATGCGGCCGGTGCCCCCCGCGTTGCTGGTACGGGGCTCCCCGGGGCCTCCCGGGGGAGGCGAGATTTCCCCCCCCCACCACCCTTTCCCTCCGGGACCCGGTCTCGGTGCTTGCTGCTCGTTTGCATCTTTCCTTCTCCATTTACGTAATTAGTTTGTTTTTGTTGTTTCTTTTCCTCCTCTCCCTCCTTTTTCCCTGCCCTGCCGTTGGCTGCGGGAATGTTTGGGATACTTTGGTTCTCCAGGTGGATTCCTGGGCTGGAGGCTCTGCTCGGGTGGGAGGGATGTTTTGCTGTTGCTTCTCCAGCTTTGTGCCTATCTCTCGTTTTACCTTCGCTCCTGCTCCTCTCTCGAGAGGCTTAAGAGGTGGAGATCGGTATTCGGAGCTCTCTGTACCCACTGAGCCTCGTGTGCTCCGGGGGAGGTAGGCACCAGCACGGGGCTGTTTTCTAAGCGAGGCCGTGCAGGCTTGTTTAATAGAGTAAATGGGCTCAGCGCCCTCACACACGCTTTCTGTGAGTGCTTTTGAAGAGCAGCACAAAGTTGGCTGCAGTGCACAGGGTTAAATGGAGTTTGGAGGACGGCGAGAAGCAGAGCAGGAGGTTTTGGAAGGGGGTTTGTTTGCTGCAAGAGGTTGGTCTGAGTCAAGTGCTTGAAACTTCGTTGTAATGTAGATAAGCTGGTGTGGGTGCCCCAGGATGTGGGAAGGTGACAACTGACCTCAGCACTGGCCTCAGTGCCCCCAAACAGCCCCAGTGCCAAGGTGCTCATTGAGGGGAGCGATGATGGGGGGGAAAACCCCCCCAGTCTGATGTGGGAACCTCAGCATCCCCTTGTCCCAGAGGCTAAGCCAGCCCTGGAGGATCTCCCCTCTCATTGCACTGAATACTGCTGCACCCCGGGGAGGGGCTGGAGCATGGGCAGCCTGTGGGGGGTCTGTGCTTATGGGCAGCTTCCAGCTTTACTGTGGGTGGGCTGAGCAATGCTGTTCCGTGGGACACCCCTTCTGGTTTTGCCTCTCCCGACCCAGGCAGGAGCTCTGTTCCCACCGTTCCCTTCTCTCCCCTGTGGTTTCCATCCTCAAAACAGTGACCTGGATTGCTCGGAGAAGCGACTCCCGCTGTTATATAAACGGCTGAGGGGGAGCACTCTGGGAAGGGGTTCAGCATCCCGGAGCCATGGCTGGGGATGCCAGAGCCAGTTCTGATCTGGTGCGGATTGGCACAGGGGGATTGCAGGGTGATCTGGCGCCAGCCTTGCGGCTGGCACAGCAAGTGCTCCCTGCCCTCCTGCACGCGCACTCTTCCCGGGTGCTGGAGCAGCCTGCCAGATCCATGGCCCTCAACCAGGAGGGCTTTTCTCACCATCCAGTCTGGGCAGCCCGAGTGCAGCCGGGGAGCAGAGAGGTGTGAACCGCTTCTGTGCCCTCTCTGGGGTACTCCAGTTAGCTGGGATGTGGGCTTGATCCTGTTCACCTGAGCGTGGCTGTGCTGCTGCTCCTCACATGGGCCAGAGAGAGCTCGCAGACTGGTTAAGAAGTGTGTTGAGTCCCAAGGCACTGAGCTTCATGGCTAACTCGGAGGGTGAGGGTTTATCCCTGCATGGGATGGGAATAGTGCCAGGTTGGCTGACCTGCTCCCGTGGGCTGCAGGGGACTTTGGCTAAACCTCCCCAGCTCCATCCCTCAGGTGCTGCCACTGGGAAAGGAGAGGAGATCATGCCATGGTGCCCCAAGGCCCATGTGCTGCCTTTAGGGGGGGAATGTCTTGTGCCACCCCAGGGGGATGGGGAAGGAGCCGTGCCCCCAGCAGCACCCTCAGGAGCTCTTCTCGCAGGTTCTTCCCTCCCTGTTCAACAGGGATGAGCCAAGTCCGGCCAGGACTAAATATAGTCAAAGCATTTGTTCTTCGGTGTGGATGCAAAAGCTGTCGCGACGGAGCCGGGAGGTAAATGTCCTTGGAGGGCTGACTCTGCTCTTCCCCTCCACAGGTCCCGGGCTGCCGCGCCGGGGCTCAGCCGTGCGCGGGACTCCCCAGCGTGGCGGCAGCGCCGTCGCCAAGAGGAATGCCGAAACGAAGGGGCTAATGAGCAGCAGAGAGGGAGGATCTATAACTTCCAGATGGCAACGAGCCCGTAATCCCTTTGGGAAGAATTAGGGACTCATCAGCGCAGCAGAGCCTGGCAAGGGGAGCAAAGCACGGCACCTCCAGCTCCAGGAGTGCTGAGAGAGGCCAGAGGGATCCTGATGCTGACTGCACTGGCCATGCTGCGCTGAGCGGCCTGGCTTTGTCCCATGGAGCCCATCCCTGAGCACTGAACTGTCTCTTGTTTTAATTGATCGCATGTTCTCCAAGCAAACCCCATCCGGGTCCTGCTCCTCCCAACACAGAAAAGGGCTGCTGCCCTTAACAGAAAGACTTCTTCCTTCTGGTTTTTATGTCCCGTGGGATTGTAAAGCATCTTTCTTCTGGATTTCATCTCCCATCAAAGTGTGTTTTGAGGAATTAGGGGCTTATTCCCATGGCTTTATAAACTGCCAGGATCAGAGGGTGTCTGCCTTCCACACCACCACCACTCCCACTTGTCTGCGATGGGGCGAGAGCAGGAGCTGATCCAGGCCGTGAAGAACGGGGACATTCCTGGTGTGCAGAAACTGGTGGCCAAGATCAAGGCATCCAAGAGCAGTGAGTACTGCGGTGCGGAGCTGTGGGATCCCTCTGTCTGGCCTGGCACTGATACCTGTACCGGGGTGCCAGTCCCTGCAATGGGCTCGGTGCTGTCCAGGCTGGGTTCTAGTGCTGGTTCTGAGCCCTACAGCCCATGCAGATGAATGACCAGGCTGTAAGGGATTGTCCTGGCGGTGCTGGGGTTCCCCTCGGAACTCAAAGTGTGGTCCACTGAGCAGGGATGGGCAAAGGGGAGCGGTGGTGGCGAGGGGAAGTGAAGCCACTTAGGGGAAGCCCTGCTACAAAGGGTCTTTAGTGACTGCCGCTCACTCCTGCCTGTATTTACCTTGTGAAAAATCATCATCCCAGCCAGTGGACTGGAACCAATCGTGGAGCCTTGAATTTCAGCCTGGTAATGTTTAACCCTTCCGCAGGGCTGTTTCCTTGCATGTGTTCTTGGAAAGGTCAGCGGCGAGCGCAGCTCAGACCGAACACTGTGCTCGTGGGGGTCCCCAAGGGCACCGGGGCTCTGCAGGCGCCGCACAGTGTCCGGAGGACATGGGGAGGGTGGAAAGGTGGAGGAGAAGATCATGGCCACGGTGTCCTTGGGCAGAGCTGAGCTCCTGGTTGTTTCTCATGACCTGCCGAGAGGAGGAAACGGGGAAAAGTAAATAACAGAGCTCGGGTGGTGTGTGGCCAGGGGAAGGTGCATGGCGCCTGCCTGGGTTGGGGATGTGAGACCTCTGGCCAGGGATGCTTGTCGTGGCGGGTCTTGTGGAAAGCTGAGGGGAAAGAACCGTCCTGGGGAGGGAAAGGGGGAACGTCCAGGAGAGGAAGCCTTAAGGCTTCTTAGGAGTGGCTCAGGGCAGAGAGGCTGGTGCTGAGAAACATGAGTTAGGCTGAGGATTATGAATGTGAGAAGGGATCAACTCCCCTGGGTCAGCACTGGAAAGCTTTGATTTGGGCCAGGACTTTGCAAATCCCAACTGCCAGGGGGGCTGAGGGCCACCTCCTCCCACAACAGGGGTGCTTGGTGCCCTCTCCCCAGGTAAAGGGTGCCATTGTCTCTGCTTGCTCAGGGCTCCCTGAGCTGGAGAGAGGTTTCTCTGTGCCACTGGGTTGAAGGAGATCCCTAAGGCAATAACTAACATCAGGCTCTGAGCATCCCACCAGCTGATGCTGCCCCAAGCTGCTGTCCCATGGCCGGCGGGCTGGGGTGCCCGTGGCAATCCTGCACACCCAGAGGGGTGAAGTTGCACTGGTTTCCTCCAGTCCCCTCCAGTAACTCCCTCCCAGTCCAACCCTGTCTGTGTGTTTTCTCTCTGGCGTCCTCCCCTCCCTGCAGCCTTGGGGCACCCACGTGAACGTGTGTTTCACTCCCCCACTGCAGCGGCGTCAGCAGCTCCCTCTGCTTCTTTTCACTTTATCCCTTCATAAGGAGGGGCAGGCAGCAAGCCCAGACCCCTGTAACCACACTGCTTGATAGGGCTGCCATGCTGGACCTGTTGTGGGGGACTTGCCTGGTTCCAGGGGCCCATCCCCAGCATGGAGGGTATCGCTGCTCCCCATCCCTTCCAGTTTCCTCTCTCAAGTGAGCCGAGCATTTGCCATTCATTAAAGCGCCTTGTCCGTATGAGAGGCCGAGATGCTGAATTTTATCTTTGTTTCAAATCCCTCTAAGAGTCCTTCTGCTGTCTCAGTGCATTGGGAGCTCGGGTGCTGTGATCAGCCCTCTGGGGCTTCCTGTGCCTAAAAAAGTCATGGAGCGTAAGCAGAAACCAAGCGCCAGTCCTGGCAGCGGGAATTTCAGGGACGTGTTGTTTAACATTCCCCATGCAAGTGGGTCACAGCACCTATTGTAAGACAGGGAGAAGGTTTCGGGGGCAGGGGCAAGGCAGGTATCCTGCCTGCAGGAAGGGGATGTCCGGATGATGCTGTGGTCACTCTGCAGCCACCAGTGGGGTCTCCTCCGGGAGAGCTGGGCTGCTCCTGCCACCCTTTGCAGAGGGAGCAGCAATAGCGACGTCTGCTTGTTCATTTCCTTCTCTCTGCCCTCCCCTCCGCCTCAGAGTGCTGGAGAGTTTAATTGAAATTGTTAACCGACCCGTCACGGCTTTGGCCTTTCTCCCTGGCCATCAATCACAGCCTGGGCTGGCTGCGCTCACCAACAATGCACCAGTTGGCTGGGCCAGGGCTGCTGCTGCTGCGCCGTGGGGCTGGGGCTCCCAGGGGACGTGAAAGTAAAGACACCCCCCCCCCCCAAGACCGAGCTCCCATCCCTAGAAAAGGATGATGGCTCCTGGAGCGGGACAGTGCCCAGCAAGGTTTGAGTGCCCGCATCCCTGGATGTGCACAGCTAAGGGGCAGGGGATGAGGGATGCTGGGGCAGAGTGTGATGCTCCTGTGATAGGCAGGAGCTGGACTCACTGTTTGCCTTCCTGGAGGGAGTGGTGAAGGGTTTTGTTTAAACGTGCGCAAAGTGCAAAGAAAGGGCAGCAGCTGAGCAAACTGGTGTGAAACTCTCAAGGACGGGGAGCAAAGCCCTGCCGGGGCTCAGCTGCTGCCTCAGGGAGGTTCGGCCACCTTAGGCCAGCCGCTTGCCCCGTTTCATTAGCACTGATGGGGCTTTCCAGGCCTTGGATATATCAAGGACAGGAGTGGGTGCCTGGGACTTTGCTGTGTCTGGGCTGTGACCTAGCAAGTTGTTAAACGCTAGTGAAGCTTGCAGGGGGTCTTGGTTTTATCCCTATGCGTGGGTTGGTGCCTCTCATTGCTGCGTCTGGGCAGCACAGGGCACTCCAGGGTTTTCCCAAGAGCAGTGCTGGCCCTCCAGTGCTGCTATGACCCATCTGGCTGGGTAGCAGAGGGATGCTGCTGCTCCATGTGCAGTGGGGCTGCAGCAGGCAGATGTGGGATAACTCAGTCCCCCCCTTAAATTTCCTCCTAATCCCTAGTAGCTGTATCAGCTTAAGCCCTGAAGCGTGAGGTTTAATATCTCTCCTGTGATTTGTTAGCCTTTGCCACTGGCATTCCGTGTCCCTGTCTTCTGTAGAAACACTCTTTGTGTCCTGATGGGCTTTTTCCTTCTCTGAGCAGCAGCCTCCATTTATTTGCTCCTTTTTGCAGTTTGGGGGTTATTTTGCAATGATGTTAGATGTGGTTTTGTGCCAACCTGCAAGACCAGCATAGAATCATAGAGTAGTTAGGGTTCCTTAAGGAAAGGACCTTAAGATCATCCAGTTCCACCCCCTTGCCATGGGCTGGGACACCTCACACTAGACCATGTCACCCAAGGCTCTGTCCAACCAGGCCTTGAATGCTGCCAGGGATGGAGCATTAATCGCTTCTTTGGCCATCCCATCCGCTGTCGCTGGGGAGGACTGTCCTCCTTGCCGCTGGTCCTGAGTGAGGTTTGCCCCAAGCCTGCCGTGCTCCAGCTACTCTGCATGGTTTGGCTGTGGGCAAAAGCCTCGGGCAGGATCCTCATCGTTTCAGGCTCTGTTACACGCGGTGGCTTTCCCTGCCGGCGGTGTCTGGGCACCCTGCCTGCTGCTTCAGCCCTGCCCTGGGCACTGCCGGGCCAGGCTCTGCCCCGATCCCAAGCGTGTCCGTGGCCATGTCCCTTGAAGCCCCGGTGTGGGGACGGGCTCCGGGCGCGCCGCTCTCTCGCTGTGTCTGACGGGCTGGACCGGCTCCGCCGCCGCTCGCTGCCGTGCGAGGGCCGCCCCGGGCGCGCCTGCGGAGGGACGCCGAGCAACTCCTCCGAAACGGGCAGAGCTGCCCCTTCCCGCGGCAGCGGAGCGAGGCGTGCCCAGGGCAGCGCGGCCCCGCCACCGGGACCCCTCCGCCCGCGGCGTGCCCGGACCTGCTCCGGAACCAGCCCGCGGTGATGGGGGGGAAAAGAGGCTTCAAAGGCGAGCGTGGAGGCTGCAGCGCTGCACGGGGGGGTCCGGCCTTTCTTCCCCCCCCACCCCGTGGCTCCTGGTCTGTAATAGCCTGGTGCGTTTTCCCATCTGCATCCCGGTTGTTGCAGTGCATGGAGTGGGTTTTGCCCCTTGTTTTGTACCTCTCTCCCCAGGAAAGTAAAGCCCCCCATAGGCAGTGAAAGGAGTGATTGCTTTTCAAAGCCGGTTTCTAACGGGTGTTTGGAAAGGGGCCCGGCTGCTGCCGGTGTGCCCGGAGCCAGGGAAAGTGCGGGAGATAAGGCAGGAGTAGACAACGTGGCACAGGGAGATGGAGGAGTGCTGGGTATTGCAACCTTGAGGCACCCAGCCCCATGCCCCTCTGCACCCCATCTCCCTGTGTTCGCAGGGCCACATCTCACCTTGTCCCAGGTCTGTATTTCGGTCCCCAGCCTTTGAAGACCCATTGGCAGGGCAGCCCATGGCTTCCTGCTGTCAGCCTGGGCTGCCTGCAGTTGCCTTTTCCCTGCCTGGGTAAAAGAATGGGATGGGAAGAAGGGCTAATTCTAGGGAAGGGGATGAGTGTGGTGTCTTTCAAGGCCGCTTCAAGCCATGGTTCCTTCACTTGGGGATGGCTGAGCAGCACTGGGGGTATCCCAGGGACTTGCCAGTCCCTCAGGGCCATGGATGGAACTGGGCTGGTGGCCATCCCCAGTGTCACAGGCAGGACAGGAGGGGGATTTCCATCCTTTGGGCACTTCCCAGTGACTCATCCCAGATGAGGGGGCTCTTCCCAAGGGCTTCAGAGGCTGTTTTGGCTGTCTGACCCAGAAACACAGGACGATTTGAATGACAGCAGCTCAAAGGCAGACAGGGAGGGCAGACCTGAGCCACAGAACGCTGTGTGCCAGGCTGCCAGCAGCACATGGGCACTGTAATGGGGACGGTGCTCCCCAGGGCTGCACCCAGGCAGGGTAGGATGTGATAAAGCAAGGACGCAACCGGCACGGGCATCGTGTCCTTGGGCTGGGATCATGGGGCTGAGCGTGGTGCGTAAAGACTTTCTGGATGGCAGCAACCCATACGACAAGGCCCCATGGGTTTGATGGCACTGTGTGCATACTGTTGGCACTCCCACTTTATACCATGTGGGAGCGGAGCTGCTTTTAGGTGAAAACATCATCATGCTCTTTCTCCTCAGGGCTGCTGGGTCGGAGTATCTTGGCTGCGACCTAGAAAGGGGATGCAGCATTGTCCCTGCGGTCCATGATGACATCACTCCTGACACCTCTCCATCAGGAGATGCTGCAAGAAGGTGTTTTGGGGAAGGGGAGAGTGAATTATCAGGTCCCAGCAGTGATTTACAGCATCCCTTGTGTGGAAGATGGTTTGAAGCCGGTCGGGAGCGCGCTCCCACACAACATCACCCCATCAAGAGTTAAAAGAGGGGCTGGATGCCGTGCGTGTGTGTGTGCATGCACGCGCCCTGTTTTGTTTTTAAAAGCTCCTCTCTGGCCTGGATCCCCGCCAGAGCCGGGGCCGCCGCTGGCAAAAACTCCAGCAAAGGAGTATGAAAGGGGCAGAAACTAAATAACAATAAACCACCTTTTTTTCTGGCTGTTCTAGCGAGCAAAGAGGGGGAAGGGAGAAGCTGCGAGTATTCCAGCTCATCCCGTCCATCCCAAATCATCCCATGCGTCCCAAATCCCATTCTTGGCTTCGCCATACCTAGGATGGAGAGGGTGAGACCTGCTTGAACCTTGAGGCTGCAACATCACCCGGGCAGTGCCGAGGTGTCCTGGTGAGTCACAGACCTGTCTGGAGATGCCCAAGCTGCTTGGAAATGGCTCTGCCGGGATGATCAGGGAGGGGCTGGACATCTTCACCCATCCCTTGTTCCTATGGGATGCCCCGGGGCTGTGGCAGCCTGTGCCTGGGGTATGTGTGCACCCCCAGGGGGAAAGGCTGGAGCTGCGACTGAGCACGGGGAGATAAGGAAGCAGGGAAAACCTGCGTGTGCAGCAGGTATGCGGCTCCTGCAGCATCCCAGGCCTGGTGCAACACGTCCGGCAGTGCTTCCGCCAAGCCGTGCCAGCGCCGCTCTCCGTATGGGACCCAGCCAAGGCTGTGCACAAGCACACAGCCCCTGGCGTTGCCGCTGAGCCCGGACCCTCATCCCGGCATCCCGTGGATGCTATCCCAGGAACCAGAGCCTGTATCAGTGACCCCGGTGGGCGGCTGTGCCGTGAGGGGTGAAAACTCCCGGGATTTCGTAACACAGCCGCGGGCAGGCGCGTTGTGTAAGGATATCTGCTTGGGAAGGAGCCGGGGAGCATGGCGCGGGTGCTGGCGTGCCTGGCACAGATGTATCCCAATGGAGCTGGCTCAGGCTCTGCCATTGGCTTTACTCTTGCTCCCTCGCATCATCGGTGCCAGGGTCTGGCTGGTGCTCGGCCCTCGCTCCCCCACCTCCAGCAGCCCATCTTTGAGGCATGGTCTTGTTTCTGTGCCAGGATGGGTGTGGATGAGCCTGAAGGGGGTTTTCCAGCTGGAGACGAATGGGGTGCGAACAGCAATAGGGAGATGGTGGATTGGGAGCCCCATGGAACTTCCCCATCCATTGGTGTCCTTTCTCCCTGCGCAGGACACCCAGCTCACAGAGTGGTGGCCTCTTGGGGACCTTGCCAGCCCCCCCACTTGTCTCAGCAAGCTCTGAAAGGGCTCCCCAGTGGCTGATCATTGACTACATGGGGTATGTGGGTGCATGGTGAGCCCAGAGAGCTGCATGAGGGCCAGCACAGCCATGGCAGTGGGGATTGTATTGGGCTGCAGCCCAGGATGCTCCGATCAGCCTGAAACGCTTCTGGTTTGGTTTTGTTGGGCTGACACAGGTTGCATGAGCCCTCCTGGCTTCCCTGAATGAGCACCTGCTAATCCTGGGTCAAAAGGAAGGGAAACATTCCTCCTTGCATGGGAAGAGGGTGCTGCACAGACAGAGGAGCTGCCTCTGATCCTGATCTGCGTCCTCCTTGGTGGTGCTGGACACAGGCAGCTCCCTGTGTCAGAGCATCTGTCCCACTGATTATATATAGCAGCATGTGCCAGGCTGCATATGGACATCCTGGAGCTGCTTCTCTGATACATCTACCCCAAACCTGGTGTAGAGACATGGTGGGGCCCAGCTCTGAGTCCCCAGCATGATGCCCCTGCTCTGTCCCATACATCCTGCTCCGAATGCCTGTATAAACATCTTCCAGGAGCAGTGCAGGTGTGTGCCCCATCAGGGATCAACCCAGGCACTGGGATGGGGATCAGCATGTGCCCATCAGCCCCAGTGTGTGTCCAGCCGTGTGCTTGCAAATCCAGCGCCTCGTTGGCCAGGAAGGGCTGCTTCGCTCTCCTCGGGCTTCCCAGCAGCACTGGCACAGCTTGGAAAGCCGTTTGCTGGCAAGGTTTGGGGATGGGGCAACCCACCGTGATTCCCTGGCTGGGGTAGAGGGCACGGTGCAAGAAGGGTGCCTTTGCCTATGATAAGGAGCCAAGGGAGGTGGGGGGGACCCTTCTTCCCCCTGTGCACCCTCCATCCTCACCACCACCCGGGATGCTGCAGGGCATGGCGGGGGGGGGGGTCTGTGCTCGGCTCCCACGTCCTGCCTCCGCCGCCAAGCCGGGCTTGCCGGGGCCGTTCCCGACACGCACCCGTTGTGCTGGAGAGGCGTAAACAGATCAGGTTCCCGGCAGGGGTCCAGGGAGCGGGCAGGCCTTGGCTTGTGTCCCACCGCCCGCGGCCCGGCTGGGATGTGGGGAGCGCCGAGGCAGGGATGGGGTGGAAGGAGGGGGATAACCTGGTGGAGGGGTCCCTGCGGGAAGCTGGGTACGACCTTGGTGTGATGAGGGGCCAGGGGTGCTGCCCCTGCCTCAGTTTGCCCCCAGTGCTAAGGTGGGTCTGTTCCTGAGGGATTCAGAGGTGTTGGTGCTGCCCCAAACCACCCTCCCTGTCCCTGCATGGGAAGCCCATGGACTGGGGTCAGATCCAGCCCGCCCCTTATCCATCGCGGTTGTATTCTGATGCATTTGACCTTGCTGTAAATCAGCCCTTGTCCCACCCGTGGTATGTGGTGGGCACGGGGCTGCTCCATGTTGTCCTTGTCCCCAGCTGGTCCCCAAGCAGCTGCTGGCGGGCTCCGGCATCCAGGCTGGGTGATGGGAGGAACCCACTGCCGGCCCCGGAGCAGCTGGGACAAGGGGATGGGGGCAGGAACGCGGCTCCAGGAATAGCTCAGCAGCCACTGAGGCCCCCACAGGGACAAGAGGATGGGCACAGGGTCCTGGTGTGGGCTCCTGCTTCCACCATGGGGATGGGAAGATGCTGCTCCCAAGGACATGCGGCATCACCAGCTGCTAAGTGCATATAGAAGATTACTGCTTCTGCATGGGGACAGTGTGGTGCAGGGTGTTGTGACAGAGCCGAGAGCAGAGGCTGGTTTGTCTTTCTCAGGCTGGAGGGAGCTTGGCCCATGTCTGCTGGGGATGGACTCATCCCTCTCCCTTTCCCACTGACAGCAGTGTGGAGCAGCCAGGCAGTTCCCACTTGCCTTGTGCAGGGGATGGAAGCAGCAAGGATAGACGGATGCCCTCTGTACCCTTGCCATCACCAAGAGATGTGGAGGGGGATCCTTCTCATCCCTTGTAGCTCTGGAGCACCGAGCAGCCCTTGCTGGGTGAGATCCTCTTGATCTTTCCCAATGCACATGCTATGAATGGCTGCAGTGCCACAGCATCTGTGGGAGCAGTCGCCCATCCAGCATCCCTTGGGACCAGCAGGAGCCAGAAGCCACGTTTTGTCTCTGTCCTGGTGTGAAGGAACCAGTTTGCTCAAGCAGCTTGGATCCGCGCTGCAGTTCAGATGGGGCTGGATAGCCCATGCATCATTTGCTGGAAGCTGTAGGAAGCAAAGAGCCTCTCGCTTGGGTTTAGCAATAGAGTGTAGCAGCAGCAGCCCCGCAGGAGCGGAAACCCTTGGTTCCTAGGGAGGAAAACCCAGTCCTCAGGCAGCGTCTGCACAGATGGGGCTGTGTGTGTGTCCCAGGGGACCCCACTGGCCTGTCCCTGTGCTGGCGGCAGCACCGGCTGCAGGGTCACAGTGGAGGAAAGGCATCCGCAAGGTATTTTTAACCACCAGCAGCAGGTCTGAGGCTCGCCCTGGGCTGCTCATTGCCCATGGGCTGCTGATGGGGGGGGGGGGGCTTTGGGAAGGTTCAGTTCCCGGCTGCTCGGGAAGGAGCGACAGCACTTGAACCATCGACCTGCTGGGTGACCTCCCGGTGCCTCCCCTCCCATCCTGTGTGTGCCGTGCCCAGATTAGAGCAGCCAGGGTGGGGACAGCCGCTCCGTCCAACCCGGCAGCTCCAGGTACACGGCAGCAGCTTCCCCGGGGCCAAACTGGGAGGATGGTGCAGGATTTGCAGCCGCCGCCACATCCCTGTGTGCTTTGAGCACTGGCCATACCGGCTGGAGCAGCTCCTGGGTGCCCTGTGCCAGGCTGGTGCTGATGGGGACAGACTACCATGGGTTTGTAGCAGCGCTGTTCTCCAGCATCACTTGCCTCGCACAGCCCCTGGAAGCTGCATGGTTCGCTGCAGCCACCCAAACTACAGCAGAGGGCTGGATGCTCGTTTCACTCCCTTGGGCTCACAGGGTTTTGCTGGCTGCTCTTGGCTGCTCCAGTTTTTATCTGGGCCTCGTTAGAACCATCAAATAAATAGCTACGTGCTGCTCCTGAGCGTCCAACCCTGCAGGTGTAGGTGGGTTGCTGCGTCCCTGCCCGCCCTCCCTAATTAACTGTTGCTCAGCAAATCCAGACTCACTGACCTGCCCTAATCTTCCTGTGCAAGGCAAGCCCTTAACTGCTGGCTTCTGCTGCCTCTCATGTGCCCTGTGAGCCCATATCGTGTCCATAGCCCTGGGTGTGCGATGGGAGATGGTACTCCAGGAAGCAGCATCCCCCCTGGATGGGGCTGTTTTCCTGGCTGGCAGTTCCCTCTGTGCCCACACTCATGATGCTCTCACCGTCCCCCTGCATCCTGCTTCCCCTCTTTCTTCCTCCCATTGACTGTGTGCCAGTTGGATTACTTTTCCCCAGATGCTGCAGTCTCGGTTTTCCCAGGTTGAATCTGCCTGGGTTTGTTCTCCTAATCTCTCTAAGTCCCTTTTGTGTTATTTCTGCCCTCATCCCTCTGTTGCGCATCCTCCAAGGATTATATTAATGCACTGTTGGCTTGGCATCACATCAGTGAGGATGCTGAGGGGGGCTGTAAGTGCAGAACCCCTTTGCCTGGGTACCTGGGGAGCACTGGAGCCCTGCAGCCCCTTTCCTGGCTCCCAGTTGGAACGGGTATGGAACCAGTTGAACCTGAACTGAGGTGTGTTAATGCTGGGCTAGCTGCTCTGCTGGTCACCGTGTCCTGCAGCCCATGGGTGGCTCCGGTCCCATGGTGTACCCAGTGATGCACTGTGGGTGCAGGCAGAACTCACACTTGGCTGCTGGCCCCCGCCGCTATCGCCCCATCTCTTCCCGCTCAGGAGGCGTCCTGTCCTTTCGGAAGGATGGGGGAAATGGAAAAGGCTCCACCTCTTCCCTGGGCAAATAACAGCTCCTCTGAGTTCATATCCTGGAGAGCGGAATAGCCAGGTCCCAGCAGGGACGGTGACTTCACCTCCCGGTAACGCGTTTCCCCGGCCAGCTGGGAAAGGAGCCTTTGCATCAATGAAGGAGCCGCCCGGCTCCACACACCCGAAGCCTTTCCCAGCTGTTCCCATCCCGGCCGGGGCTGGGGGATGCATTTCCATGGGGAAGGGGTGTTACTGCGGCCCCATGCCAGGGGAGCCAGGCTGGGGCGCAAGGAGTGTGAACCCCCTCATTACTGGGGAGAAGGGAAGCGAACGCCATTCATCACACCATGAGCTTCTGGGGGTCTCAAACTCAAAGCAGGAGCATGTGTTTGGATTTGCAAGGGATGAATCCAGCCCCAAAGGACTCTTATGATGCTGTTTCCTCTCCTTAGCATTTGCCTCCTCCACGTGGCCGTCAAACCTTGGGGGTGAGAGGCAAGAGCTGCACCTTCTTCCCAGCTGCGTGGATGGGGATGGAGTTTCCGACTCTGTTTTCCTTTCATTGTTCTGGGAGCCTTCCCTTTGAACAAGCTGCCTGTTTTTTCCTGCTTTTCTTGGGATGGAAGCAGTGGGGGGAGATTGGGGGTCCGGCCAGGGGTCCCGGTGCGGCTGGGCTAGGGCCGAGCGCTCCATGTCAGTGCTGTGCGGGGATGCTGCCCTTCCTGCTGCCAGCCTCTAAGAAACTTAATTGTTGGATTTTCCCTGGGAAAAAGGCTCCCAGCCTTTCCCAGAGAAGGAAAAAGGCTCCCAGTTAACTCCATGGTCCTGCTGCCATGTCCCCTTCGCCTGTTATGGGTCCCTGGCTCAGGGAGGAAGATGCCTTGGACCTCCCAAATACCTCCTGTCCTTTGCCATCCCTTGTCTTCACCATCGTCCATTGTATCTGAACACATTACAGGATAGGAAAGCTTAAAGAAGGAGAAAGCACAGCTGAGGAGGGAAGCAGAGCTGCCAGAGGAGGCTCAGACATGCTGTTAACAGAGACAACTTGGTGGCAGGAACAACTTGGGCTCTGCATGGCTGTAACCCCTAACATATGGGGCTCAAACCAAGGATTGATGGTGGAGGCTGTTGAGGTTAGAGACAAGCAGTGTGTGTTTTGGAGTGGGGATGCTCACAGTGCAGGGATGCTGTGAGGAACTGCCAGGAGTTCAGCTCCTGATGGGGTTATTCCAGCTGGATCCAGGCTCCCAAACTTGGAAGTGGGGCTTGCGTGCAGTAGCTATCGTGCAGCATCAAAGCAGGCAGGGCTCTGGCCAGGTCACAGTGTGTCTCACCTGGGTTTGGAAGGCTTCTCAAGGGGTGAAGATATCCGTTATCCCAAAGCAGTTGCTGGAAATGGTGCAGGGAAAGGTGAAGAGTTCTCTAGCGCGTCGTGCTCTCCAGTGGCTGCCGTTTGCCCTGTGCTGATGGCAGTCTGCCTCCCTGATTGCAGCCTTCCTTTTCCTGCCAGTTAACCCAGTGGCTTTGCCCCAGTTGGACCCACCCCACAGTGCCTGGCTCGGTGGAGGACCTGTTTGTCAGCGTTGGTGGGGATCCCATTCACAGGGGTGCTGTGAAGCATCAAACCCCGGGACAGGCCGTTTGCAGGCAGGAGAGCACCCATGGCAGCTGGACATCTGGATGCAGGGGTGGGTGCTCATCCCGGTATCCCAGACAGCAGCACCCATAATCACAG
Organism: Amazona ochrocephala; assembly: GCA_039720435.1. Classification (NCBI taxonomy): domain Eukaryota; kingdom Metazoa; phylum Chordata; class Aves; order Psittaciformes; family Psittacidae; genus Amazona; species Amazona ochrocephala. The sequence continues at coordinate 88,301,944 of CM077879.1, forward strand.
GGGAAGCAGGGGAGCCCTGCATGCCTGGGGAGCTGGGCACAGCACTGGGCTGGTGGCTATGGTAGGGTCAGAAGCTCTTGGCTCTCACCCAGCCTCCATCCTAAGCTTGCTGGGCAACTTTGGTTGGGTTTCTTCACACCGCTGTGGCTGAGCTCCTTCCCTATCGGAGCGGGTGAATCTCCTCTGAGCCTATTGGGAAACTGCAACCGAAGCAGCCGGTTTTCCAGGAGGAGCCGGGTGTGGGTGGCCGCAGCGGACGTGCCTGTGGATGCAGGGGCGACAGGAAGGGAGATTCCTGCAGAAGACGTCGCCTCTTTGGGTCTCAGTTTTGGGTGAGATATCAAGCGTCTCTAGAGCCCCAGCATGAGCCCACTGTGTGTGAGGCAGGGCCACCCAGGCCAGGCAGGGCAGGTGGGGTGAAGCTGCCACCACCATCGGAGATGGGTGGTGCTCTGCAGGATCACAGCTGATGAGCTCCTGTAGCTGGGTTATTGGTTAGTGGTGAGAGTCCCTGCATGGCTTTTGTTTGTCCAAGAGGGTATTTGGTGTGTCCAGAGCACATGGGCCTTCTCTCACCACACAGGGCAAAAGGGTGCTGTTCCTGCAGTGCCCAGACAGAGCATCCCTGCACGCAGGGTAGCAGTAGCTGGTAGCGCAGGGATGCTCGTGGTGTGGGGACACACAGGCTGGATGTTGAGGGATGCAGTGGCTGGCAGTGCAGGGATGCTCATGGCACAGGGACACTCAGGCTCGATACTGAGGGATGCTCGTGATGCAGGGATGCTCAGACCTGCAGCGCGTGGAGGCTCAAGGCATGGGGATACTTGCAGCCAGCAGTGTAGGGATGCCATAGGAAGACAAAGGGAAGGGATGAGGGTCTGTAACAGAGGCCCAGCAGAAAGGTGGGAGTGGGAAGGTGTCTCCAGTTATCAACCTGTGTTCTCCACAAAGGCTTGCAGTGGAAGAGCTCAGACCACGCTGGTCAGGCAAAACTGGGGGGGGTCACAGCTAAAGCAGCGCTTTCTGGAGCCTGACTCTCCCTGTGGGAGCCAGGGCAGGAGTCTCCAAGGGGCGCTTTGTGGGGGGACACAGGATACTTGGGCATTCCCTTCCACAGCCAAATCCAGGCGCGCGCTCATGGCTCCTTCCTGGCTCTGCTCTGAGGAGGGATCGTGTCTGTTTCCAGCACCTCGGGGAGAAGCCCCCGGGGCTGAGCTGTGCGGTGAGGAGCAGGGGTGATGCCGATGCCGTACCCGCTGTGCTGGCACCGGGTGCTGGCCGGGCCGGGCAGGGGCACGCCTGGCTCCATGAAGCCGGCACAGCCGGCGCCGGGCGAGCGCCCGGGGGGGTAAATAGGGGTTGGTGCCGGGCCAGGCGCCAGCGGCACGGGTGAGGTGCCTGCCCTGGCCGGCGGCTCCATGGGTGCCCCCTGCATCCCATGATGAGCTCAGCCCAGTGGGCAGCCCAACGGGGGTGCAGCCTGGACCCGTGGGGAAACTGAGGCACAGGGCGCAGCACAGGGGCTGGTTGGAGATGTGCCATGCGGGGCTGCGCCATCCTGGCTCCTACGCCAGTGAGCATCCAGATGGCCACGGGCTGGCACTTTCCCCTGGTCACAGCCAGGGGTTGTGGTGGTTCAGCTCTGGGCCCCTCACTGCAAGAGGGACATTGAGGTGCTGGAGCGGGACCAGAGAGGGGGAATGGAGCCGGTGCAGGGCCTGGAGCACAGTGTGATGGGGAACAGCTGAGGGACCTGGGGGGTTCAGATGGAGAAGAGAAGGCTCAGGGGGGACCTGATCGCTGCCTACAACTGCCTGAGAGGAGGATGGAGCCAGGAGGGGGCTGGGCTCTGCTCCCAAGGAACAAGGGATGGGACAAGAGGAAATGGCCTCGAGCTGCACCAGGGCAGGTTTAGATGGAGCTGAGGAACAATTCCTTCCCCAAAGGGTGCTCAGGCATTGGAACTGCTGCCCAGGGCAGGGCTGGAGGCACCGTCCCTGCAGTGCTCACACACCGTGGAGCCGAGGCCCTCAGTGCCATGGGTCAGTGGTGCCTTGGCAGTGCTGGGAACGGTTGCACTGGATGAGCTTAAAGGGCTTTTCCAGCCTGGTTGTTCCGTGATCCCATGGCCCAGGGTGCGGGTCCCGCTGGCGGCCGCGCTGCCTTTCCCGGCCCTGCACATGTGTGAGCAGTTCCCGAAGCTGCTCTGTGCCGGCTCTTGGCAGCCCCGCGCTGCACAGAAGCTCTCCGCCTCCCTCGAGGCCTCGCTCAGCGCCGGCACCGCGCTGCCGAGCCTCATCCTGCCTGGGCAGGCGCTGGAGCAGGGATTGGAGCAGGATGGGAGCCCGATGGGACCCCTTGGAGGGGGCATACTGGGGAGCCCGCAGCGGGAGTTAACCCTTGGGATGCACCATGCTCCTGGAATCATCCCCTTCAAGGGCTTTTTGCATTTTGGCACCAAATCCATGTTTTCCTGTGTTCGTCTTCCTGGGATGTGAATGTAACCCTGGCAGGGAGCGGGGTTTTGTGGATCAGCCCCATGTGCAAACACAAAGGAGGTGATGATGTGGGTGGGATGGGAAGGGTCTGGATGAGCCCCAGCCCTGCAGCCCTTTCCCAGCCTGGCTCTAGGGTGTCCCGGCTGGAGGTGCATCTCCAAACCAGCCTGGGAGGGCTGTGGGATTGGGAATGCTGAGCCCCGAAGCATCTGGGTGAGAAAGGCCATGGAGCCTGGAGCTGCCAGGACACCAACAGGAGGAGAAGGGGCTGAAGAAATGGGGAGAAAAATGGGGGAACCGGTCAAAAGGAGCGCATGGATGGAAAGAGGAAGACGGATGCAGGGAAACCCCCTTGCCAGGGGTTTGTTCCCAGTTCGTAGCTGGGGATGAGCCCTTTCTGCTTTTGGGGACCTGCTGGTTTCCCATCCACCCATGCTGTCCATGGTCCGCATGGTCCTGCCCCATTTCCTGACCTTGCTGGGCAGGCGGAACAGGGAACTAATCTGAGGAATGCTGCTTGGAGAGAGGAGCAAAGACATGGACACTGCTGTGCAGATGCTGACAGCTGCCTCCTGGGGCTGAGGAGCAGACAGGGACACCCACTGTGCCCTAGGGCACCCACTGCATCCCAGCCCTGCTTACTGGACCCCACCAGCCACCCCAGTACCATTGCAGGAGGTAGTTCAGGGTGGGATTTTGGGAAGAGCTTTTGCTGTTCACATAATGGGCATTGCTCAACTCCAGAACCAGGGTGGGGGGGGGTTGGGGCTGTGGGCTGTTTCAGCCTCTTTGGGATGTGCACATTGGGAATATCCATCCAGCCCTTCTCTTCCCAGCACAATGCAGGCTCTGCCCCTCTGCAGTGGGTGAGGACCTCTCTTCCTCCTCACCCCTGCTCCTCAGCTCAGGCAGCCTTCAGCTGATGGGAGCAGTCCCACAATGGGATGTGGCTTTGGAAGAGCATTCTGGTTTGTGGAGCTGCTCGCTGCCGCTCCAGAAGGGGTAATTAGGGTGATCCCATCCTGATCCCCTCAGCTGTGGTGAGGAGTCAGGAGGCCTTCACCAGCAGCCACTCCAAGCCCATTCTGCACTAATGAGGCTGTTTACAAACCAGCACAGATTGCAGTAAGGAGCACACCATTCCCTGCTTTCCTTTAATTACCATTTGCATGAGGAATGAGCCGGCCCCCTCTTCAGCTCTGCTTTCCAGCGAAGGGGCCGTACAGCAGAGTATGGGTGTATGTGGGATCTGCCATGCCAGGTGGGTAGAGACCTTGGGAGCGGGGGAAAAGAGAAGGGAATGAAGCAGGAGAAGCGAGAGCTGCAGCCCTGAGGATCTGTGGCCGGCTGCAAGGAAAGCGACTCCTTCCCCAGGACCCCACTATGTGGCAGTGAGGTTGGAACACTCCGAGCCTGGCTCTCAGGCTTTGATTTTCCATAGGAAACAGCAAAGGAACTTTTCAAAGCATTTAATCCTCCCCGGCTCGGCCATGGGGCAGAGGAGGAGCGGCGGCATTCCGTGCCCCCCGCATACCTTCCCCTTTCTTTCCTTTTTGACTTGGCGGATGAATTCCAGGGATGTTAATCCGTTCTCAACCCCTCGGTGGAGAATAAAACGTCCTCTCCATGTGGGAGGAAGGAATTCATTCGAATTAATTGTGGGAAGGAGCAATTGGGGGAGCGGGTGAGGCTGTGTGGGGTGAGCATCCTCTGCGGCTCAGTGGTCCCCAATGCGGGGGGGAGCACAGGGATACCCGGGGTGGCACAATCCTCACATTCACAGAGGCATTCAGCCATAGAATGCCAGCCATGTGCTCTGTGGGCCAGGCCTTGGCAGCAGTGATGGGCACCGGGAGTGAGTGGGGAGCAGAATGGCCCCACTCAGCAGTTTTGGGGTGTTTCTGCCTATAAAAGGGAGAGAAGCACGGTCCCACAGAGCAGGGGTGACAGGAGCTGCGGTGTCCGACCCATCCCGGGGGTGCGCAGAGATGGAGCAGGAAGGATGAAGGAGGAAGGGGTCTGAGCTTGAGCTGGGTCAGCCCATTGAGGGTTCGTGGATGTGAAGATGGAGTGAGAGGAGGGAAGAGGCCGCCGGGATGGGGCAGGCGCTGTTCTGTGCGCTGGGAGGTTGGTGCGGCTGCGGGATGGGGTCACACAGGGTCTGGGGGCTGCCTCCGGCCCTGACCTTCACCTCTTCTCCCTGCAGAGCTCCTGGGGTCTGCCAAGCGCCTCAATGTGAACTACCAGGATGCGGACGGGTGAGTGCTCCGCTGGCAGGGTGCTGGGTGCTGCTGCTGCCAGCATGGGGGGCCTGTTCTTCCCTATATCCAGGTGGTTCTGCAGCTCTGGGGATCGTAAAGCTGTGAGGCACAGGGGACACAGCAGCATCCCACAGCCAGGGCAAGCCCTGTAGAGGCAGATCCAGCGTCTGCTGGAGCCGAGGGCTGCTCTCCATCCATCCTACAAAATCCTTTATAAAGCTCTTTGTGTCCCCTTCCATAGGGATGGGGATGAAAAGGGATCCCAGGGTGTCCAGCCGGGGACCCATGTCCTCAGTGCTGGTTGAAGCAGTGTCTGCACGTATCACGATATCCCAAGAGCAAAATCCCTTCGTTTGGAGGGGTTAGAGGAAGGCAAGCTGAGGTTGCCAAGTGACCACAGCATACTTGTGTAGCTCATCACTTCCAGAATCCAGGCACTTCATAAGATGGGTACTGAGAGTTAAAGAAACCACAAAGGCCCATAAAATAAATCAGCGTGGTGTTCTTATTGGATTAGCTCTGACCTGTGAGCTGTTGGCATTGCTTTATGTGCTGCTGTTGTTCCTAATTCCTACAGGTTTTCTGTTTGAGGACTCTGGAGGAGGAGGAGGTGTCCGTGATGAGCCCTAAAGGGCAGTGGGGGGTTGAGAATGTGCAGGATGGCTCTGTCTGGAAATAATACTGTGCAGATGGAGCTTAATAGGGGGAAAATGTGATAATGGGAGCAATGATGTGATTCTGATAGGGCACAGGGCTCATGCTCGGGCAGCTCCTGCAGGGCCACTGACGGGAGCAAGGGTAGAGGGTTCCCCATCAGAGAGGGCATCAACAGCATGGGCAGCGCATGGGATGCAGGAAGGGGATGGCAGGGAGGTGAGAGCTGTGCATGGGAGAGCCACATGGATGATGGTGTCCTTGTCACCTCGCTTGTGGGTTAGAGATGATGGGGCAGGTAAGCGTGGGCTGCTGGAGCTGCCTCCAGGGCAGTGCTGGCCCACAGGGATCCCTGCAGGGTTGGATGGGGGGTGTTTTGTACCTCCCATGTTCTGGCTTCAAGGCAGAGCTCAGGGGCATGGTGGCTGCACTGAAGGAAGGAGCATCCCTCCCTGCTGGGGTTCGCATCCCTCCTGCATCGCCCATAGGGATTGGGGGATGCTCTGGGACCACGGATTGGGAGGAGAGAGCCATGGTCTCTGAGCTGTGTCCCCAGCACAGGGCTGAGTGCATTGGATTCCCAGGCTGGCTCTCACACACCCCTTGGAGCAGCGCACGGGCTCATCCCCAGCGGCGCAGGGACCCTTTGCTTGGCTGTGGCCCTTCACGTGACAGCACAGGGGGAGCCCCGGGCAGCCAGGCCCCTTTCACAGCCCAGGACACAGGGCTCTTTCATTACCAGCAGCCTCCCACACTGTGCCGTGGGCTCTCGGCATCCCTGCTGGCATGGAAAGGGAGCAGGAGTGACTGCTGTGCCGCTGTGTTTGCTGGGTGCTGTGAGCAGCGTGGCTGCGCTGCAGAGAGGGGAGATGCAGCTCTGTCCATCCTGCCTGTCCGGGGGCTGAGGGACCCCTCTTGCTGTGGTATGGGGTGCACAAGGTCCCTGCATCCCTCTCTGGGCAGCACGGAGGGATTTATCTCTGCTTTGCTATGGGGAAACTGAGGCACTGGGAGCAGGGAATCAGGAGGGCTGTGGCCATGACCAGCCAGTGACCAGCCCCACGTCCCTGTGCAGGCAGGGGCTGTAGGGACAGCGCGGTGGGGATGGAGCTGGGCTGAGCCCTTCCTTGTGTCACAGGTTCTCAGCCCTGCACCACGCGGCCCTGGGCGGCAGCCTGGACCTCATCTCGCTGCTGCTGGAGGCACAGGCCACCGTCGACATCAAGGACAGCAATGGTAAGGGGTGACCCCGACCCCCTGGCACAGCCCTATGGCCCCAGCAGGCCCACGAGCAGGGCTGAGGGCCACATCCATCCCTGCTGAGCCCCATTCCCTGCAGGGATGCGGCCCCTGCACTATGCAGCCTGGCAGGGGCGCGTGGAGCCCGTGCGGGTGCTGCTGCGCGCCGCTGCCTCCGTCAATATGGCCTCGCTGGATGGGCAGATCCCGCTGCACCTCTCAGCACAGTATGGCCACTACGAGGTGGTGAGTGAGAGCCCAGCACCCCACGCACCCTGTGCATCCCTCTAGAGTGAGCCCCGTCATGCATGGGGTGAGCCCCATCGTGTGGGATGATGCTGAGCTCCTGTACCCCATTGCTCCCCGCAGTCGGAGATGCTGCTGCAGCACCAGTCCAACCCCTGCCTCATCAACAAGGCAAAGAAAACCCCCCTGGACCTGGCCTGCGAGTTTGGGCGGCTGAAGGTGAGTGCTGGGGGCTCTGCCCTGCACTGGGCACGTCTCTGGGGGCAGCTCTGGAGCTCTTTGGCTCCTATGGGAGCAAAGCACTGGGTCTGGCTGTGTTTTCCCTCTGCCACCTCCCTCAGTGCCCAGCAGGCAGCATCTGCCTGGATAAGGCTGGATCCCCAACCTGGGAGCTGCAGGTTTTGTTCCTGACCTCACGCAGGGCAGCATCAGGCTGGGAGAGAAGCCAGGAGTCCTTGCTCCCGGTTCCTGTTTAAGCTCAGGCTGAGCTGGCTGGTCCCCACAAGCCATGAGCACCCAGCTCCAGCTCCTGGCATGGCTCGTGGGGACAGGGCCACGCTGTGCTCTGGGAGACCCCAACCCAGCCAGCACCACACCACTGGGCTGGGCTGGAGCTCCTCCAGCCAGACTGTCCCGCACCCCACTGGGGAGGGGAGCAGGGGGATATTTCCATCTTTGGAGTATCTACAATGTCTGCAGCTATAAACGGGGCAGTAAAAATAACTCCTTTGTGCCTCTGGGCTGCCCTGAGACGCTCAATGTCGCTCCGGGCTTGGAGAGACTGGAGCTTTTTAGGGCTTGGACTGAAAAGCTCAATTATGGGAAGCCTATTCCTGGCTGCTGTGACTTTTACGGCCCCTCACGACAGTGTGGCCATGCCAAGGACCAGCCAGCACCAGCCAAGCCCTGGGGCTGCGGATGGAGGGGAGCAGAGGGCTGGTCCCAAGGACGAGCCCCATGCTGGGAGGGTGCAGGTGGGGGTACCTGCACCCCACTGTTCGATCTATTGCCTGTGCAGGTGGCCCAGCTGCTGCTGAACAGCCACTTGTGCGTCGCCCTCCTGGAGGGACAGTCCAAGGATGCCACTGACCCCAACTACACCACCCCCCTGCACTTGGCAGCCAAGAACGGGCACAAGGAGATCATCAGGTAACAGCCCCCTGCCAGCCTGGGCACTGCCCTGTCCTGGGCAAACCCATCACGGCTTCAGTCCTGCCTCCTCCCAAACCCACCTTGGTTCCTCATCCCCGGTGCCTCGGCGCCACAAGGGGCTGTCCCCAGCCTGGCCCTGATGCCCGTCCTGCTGTTCATGCCTCCCCCTCCTTCCTACCAGGCAGCTGCTGAAGGCCGGGATCGAGATCAACAAGCAGACAAAGACGGGCACAGCCCTGCACGAGGCCGCGCTCTATGGCAAGACAGAGGTGGTGCGGCTGCTGCTGGAGGTGAGCGCGGTGGGGACGAGCCCCTGGGGGCAGCCACCATCCCCTTCCCCTCGGACCCTCCATCTCCCATGGGTCTGGTGGCACGTGTGGGGCCTGCCCGTGACCGCGTCCCCTCCTGGGCAGGGCGGTGTCGATGTGAACATCAGGAACACCTACAACCAGACGGCGCTGGACATCGTGAACCAGTTCACCACCTCGCACGCCAGCAAGGACATCAAGCAGCTGCTGAGAGGTGAGGTGGGGCCGGCACACAGCCAGGCACTGCCGGGCACTCAGAGGGGCTTGTTCCCCCCCGGGGCTCCCAATGCTCCTCCTGAGCACCCAAACCAGCCTGGCTGCGAGCATCAGCATCCTGGTCCTGTGTTACACATGCCCCAGCCCTCCCTATGGGCAGTGACCAGGGATTGAGTATTCATGTTTTCTTCTCTCCTTGCTCTTGTTTTCTCCCCCTGCTTTCTCTGAACCACTCTCTTTCCTCCCTGTGCTCTGGCACCTTCTTTCTTCCCTCTGTCCCTTGTCTTCAGAGGCATCAGGAATCCTGAAGGTCCGAGCTTTGAAGGACTTTTGGAACCTCCACGACCCAACCGCTCTCAATGTCCGGGCAGGAGATGTCATCACAGTGAGTCTGCGCCCTGTTTCCTGTCCCCCTGCCCCAACATAGCCCCAGGTACCAACCCCATCCCTCTCATCCCTGCGGCAGGTCCTGGAGCAGCATCCGGACGGGCGATGGAAGGGGCACATCCATGACTCTCAGAAAGGCACCGATCGGGTCGGGTACTTCCCCCCCTCCATCGCTGAAGTCATCAGCAAGAGAACAGGTCAGTGTCCATCCTGCAGCCGGGCACAGCCCTCTGTGTGACACCTCCCCTGCACCTCCTGTAGGACAGGTCCCCACAGCCCATGGGGGGGGTGCGGGGGCTGTTTGGGGGTCGAGGCTCACACCTCCCGCAGGAGCTCTGACCGCGCGTGTTTTGTCTTTGCCTGCAGGCATGGTTGTGCCCCGCGTGCCACCCGCACACCAGCGCCAGGGCCCCCCCGCGGCACTCCCGGCCCCCCCCGGCGGGCTGCAGCACCTCCCCGACGAGTGCCCTCACCAGGCAGCCCCGAGCGTCCCCGCCTATGGCCACCTCACCCTAACCCGGACGGCCCCGGGCCCTGACAGCTCAGGTCAGGGGTGCAGCCGGGGACCTTCCCCTCTTCCCAGCCCTGCCTGTGCAGGGGGACACGGGGGGACGCTCTGCTTCCACCTCCCATGTGAGAGGGAGCAGGAACACAGAAAGGGAGTTTAGGGGAGCCCATAGAGCAGCCCCTTCCCTCCTTGTGTCCCAGTCTGTGTCCCCGTGTCCATTTGTGTGTCCCTTGCCAGCCCTGGTCTCCCTGTCTGTGTTGTGTGTGTCGGGAGGGAGGAGGGACCGACGCATCGTCTGTGGCTGGAGGGGTCTTGTAGGAGGTTGGTGGCGCATGGGTTCCTGCTGGGACCTGTGTGCCCTGTGTGAGCTGTGACCCTGGGGCGCTGCTGAGCCCTCCCTGATGCCCCGAGCAGCAGGAGACAGGAACAGTGTGGGCAGCGAGGGCAGCATCGGCAGCATCCGCAGCGCCGGCAGCGGCCAGAGCACCGAGGGCACCAACGGGCAGAGCACCAGCATCCTCATCGAGAACGCCAGGGTAGGAACCAGTCCCTGCTCCCCCCGTGCTGCGCCCCCAGGGCTGGAGCCCCAGCCCTTTGCTGGGTGAAGCGGTGCTCAGTGTGGGGACCCACCTCTGCTCATGAGGGTGCAGCAGGGCCTGTCTCTCCCTGTTCCATCCCTCCTCCTCTCCCCCAGCCGCTGCCCTCCGCCGGTGACGACCTCCAGCAGCACCTCTTGGGATCAGAGCCACGCAATGGGCAGTTGACCCCCACAGCAGGTGAGGGGTGTCCCAGCTCCGTGGGGCCTTGGGCACAGCTGTGCCCCCGGCCCTGGGGGCTGCTCGCTGCTCAGGCGCCCCCATGACAGTTCCCCTGTCTCCTGTGTGCCAGGGACACAGAGCCACCAGCCCCCTGGCAGCTGCCCCCCTGGAGACAGGGGCTTCTCCCACCAGTTCTTGCGTCCCGAGCAGCTCCTCGAGGGGAAGGTAACTGGGGACCTGCTGTGCTGGGTGCGAGGGCCACATCTGGGGGTCTCAGTGCGGCTCTCTCTGCGCTGGGGACACAGGGGATGGGTCTTGAGGGCACTGGGGATCCCCAAGGAGCTCTTTCCTGGAGCACCCCGGTCCTTCCAGTCCCTGCATCATGGGCTGTCCTTTGCCCTCTCCTCTCCCCAGGATGCAGAAGCCATTTACAACTGGCTGAGCGAGTTCCAGCTGGAATCCTACACCGCCAACTTCCTCAACGCCGGCTACGATGTCCCCACCATCAGCCGCATGACCCCGGAGGTAAGTGGGGTCCTTCCCCACCTCCCAGGCTGCTGCAGTGGGTACCAGTGCTGACCGCTGCCCTGCTCTGCTCACGTTAGGATCTCACAGCCATCGGCGTGACCAAGCCGGGCCACAGGAAGAAGATCTCCACCGAGATTGGGCAGCTCAGCATCACCGAGTGGCTGCCCAACTACATCCCGGTGAGTCCTGGTGCCGGGGCTTGGATCCAGCACCCTCTTGTCCCAGGTCTCTTCTCAGAGCTCTTTTACCCCAGCACGGGAGTGGGGTCTGTAAGTACATACAGGGTGTGTTAATGCAATTAGACCCTAATGCAGTCTCCAGGTCAAGGGATGGCTAAAGGAGCTGCCCGTGCCTCTGCTCACAGCAGCATCTCTGTGCTCTTCACAGGCTGACCTGATGGACTGGCTCAGCGCCATCGGGCTGCCCCAGTACCACAAAAAGCTGGTGAACAATGGTTACGACTCCATCACCATCGTCACGGACCTGACGTGGGAGGATCTGCAGGAGATCGGCATCAACAAGCTGGGTGAGTCCCTGCCGCCGTGCCCAGGGCAGCCAAGCTTCCCACCCAGGTCCCCACGCCCCATTCTTCCTCAGGCTGGGAGGTGCAGGCATGTCCTGAGCGCTCGGAAAGGGCAGTTCTTGGCTGTCCCTAAGGGCTCCCTTGGCAGGCTGGAGCCATGAGGACAGTGGCCGTAGTTTGTCTCCTCCCAAAGGCAGTGTTTGGATAACCCGGAGGCCTTTGCCCCTGTTTGTGGTGTGCCCATGACTCCTCTTGGCCAGGAAACAAAGGCCACAGGGGCCAGAACCGACCCAACACCCCTTTCCCATTGCAACCTTCTTTCAGGCCACCAGAAGAAGATCATGTTGGCCGTCAAGAAGCTCCGTGACCTGCGCAAAAGCCTCAACCAAGCAGAAGCGACTCTGGCGAGGCGCAAAGTCCCCGGCGCCCTGGACATCGTCACCATCGAGTCACTGGAGAACGGCGAGTGCCAGTCCCCGCACACCCCCAAAATGACGACCTTCCAGGACAGCGAGCTCAGCTACGAGCTGCAGACAGCCATGTCCAACAGCTGCCACGAGACACTGGGCATCAGGAGCAGCCAGGGCATGTCCCGGAGCCAGGAGAGCATCGGGGTGCGCTCGCGGGGCTCGGGGCACTCGCAGGACAACGTGCTGTCCCGGCGCCTCTCCAGCCCCTCGCAGGAGAGCCTGGGCAGCGGCGAGAGCAGCAGTAGCAGCGGGCAGTCCTGCGCCCCCCCCCGCAGCAAGGAGAGCCCGGCCAGCCCGCCGGGGCGGCCCAGTCCTGAGCCCTACGGGAAGCTCGTCTCCCCCGAGGGGCTCAATGGCTTTGCCAATGGTGGCGGGGGCAGCCCGCTCAAGGAGAGGAACCTGCCCGAGGGCACGGAGCAGTACACCCGGCCGGCGGCTCAGAAAGGCGCCGGGACACCGGCGGTCACCCCCTGTACTCCTCCCCAGACACCCAGCAAGGCAACAGCCCCGTACGTCTTCATGTACCCGCACGTCTCATTGAAAGCCCCGGCGGTCCCTTCCCTCCTCGGAGCGGAGCAGCCCAAGACCCTGGTGCATCCCTTCTCCTCGGGACAGAAGAGCAGCCTGCAGACATCAGCCCAAAAAGCCTTCTCCTACCTGCACAGCCAGTGCGGCCCCACGGAGCCGCCCTCCATCTGTCCCGCTGCAGGGGCAGCCCCCAGTGCTTGGCCGCAGGGGGAGCAGCACAGCGGGGGCGAAGGCTTCAAGCACAAGAAGCGGTCGCACAGCCTGAACCGCTACGCGCTGTCGGACGGGGAGCACGAGGAGGAGGACGGGGCTCCCACCAGCACGCTGGGCTCCTACGCCACCCTGACGCGGCGGCCAGGGCGCAGCCAGATGCCCCGTTCCTGTGTGCAGGCAGAGACCAAGGTGAGCCGCAGCCAGTCCTTCGCCATCCGCGCCAAGCGCAAGGGTCCCCCGCCACCGCCTCCCAAGCGCCTCAGCTCCGTGTCCAGCGCCCTCGCAGACAGCGAGCAGCCCCCCGAGCCCGAGCGGCAGCCCACAGCCCCCCAGGACGTGCCCGATGCGGGGGACAGTGGCCACAACAGGACAGTGAAGAGCCTGGCGGCTGCGCTGGAGGGGACACCAGGTCCGCCCAAGCCCCTCCTGGCCCCAAAGCCGCTGCATGTGGCTCAGGACTGTGTCCGCAGGGGAGATGTGGACGGTGAGTCCTATAACGGCGGTGACGCCAGCAGCACCATGCTGTCCGGTGCTGGCAGGGACCCCTTTGAGAGCAGCAAGCCACGGAGACGGACATTCAGTGAGCCCAGCGCTCCCATGACGGAGGTGGTTGCACAGGGAGGGCGGGAGGACGCCTGCTCGGACACGGAGGAGGAGGCCAAGCCAGAGGTGTCCTCCTCATCCTCCCAGAACAGCTCCAGCGAGTGCATCCCCTTTGCAGAGGAAGGCAATTTGACCATCAAGCAGCGGCCAAAGCCCACCGGGCACCCCAAGGCCGATGCAGCCGTGCCGGACGCAGAGCCCGGCTCCCAGCCAGCAGAGCCCCCCTGCTCCGCTGGGAAGGAGCCGGTGGCCCCCGCTGGCACCAAGGAGCCGCCGGTGCTGGAGTTCAACCTCACCGAGTCGGACACAGTGAAGCGCCGGCCCCGGTTCCGGGAGCGGGAGCCGCTGCAGGCGGTGCTGAAGGCGTTCAGCATGGCCGGGCAGGCCGAGGCACCCACCAGCCCCGTGCCCCAGTATGCCCAGGCGCAGGCAGTGAGCATCGCCGGTCCCACCGCACCGGCACCGCGGGCTGGGCTGCCTGGGGATGCGTTCGATGATGACAGCGTGGAGTTCAGGATTGCCGAGATAGAGAAAAGCATCTTGTCTCTGGAGAAGGGGATCAAGAAGGCACCGAGCCCCACCAAAGCCCCCAGCCCCACGGAGCTGCTTGGTGCTGCTGTGGTGAGGACGCCTGCTTCAGGTATGTGGGCCTGGAGAGGTGGGAGCGGGACATGATGCTTCCTCCTGGGTTGGCACAGGAGGTGAGGAGGATGTGTGCCCCTGTATGCCATGAGTCCCCTTCCTTTGCAGATGTCCCCGCCAAGCACACCTCGGTGGCATCCACCAAGCTCGTGTTCTCCGGGCCTAAGACCATCTACCAGCAGGTCCTGCAGCCCTCCCGCCACACCGTGGCTCCTTGGGCGGGCACTGAGACAGTGCCGGATGTGGTCGGGTCCCTGGCCGGTGCCGGGGCGCTGGAGGCAGGCAGCAAGGTGTTGGTGAAGCCATCGGCATCAGTGCCGGGGCAGCTGGCGCAGCAGCGGCTGGAGCAGACCAACTGCACCCTGGCTGCTGCGCTGCAGGCGGCGGAGAAGAAGATCACAACGGAGGAGGTGGAGAGGTGAGGGAGATGCTGGGGATGGGCCCTTGGGGGGATTGGGAAGCCCCCAGTGAGGGCGAGGTGAAGGATGTACATGTACAAGGGATGTACCTTTGGGTCCATGGGAAGTCCCTGGTGATGGCAGGTGAAGGGATGTACATGTACAAGGGATGTACCTTTGGGTCCATGGGAAGTCCCTGGTGATGGCAGGTGAAGGGATGTACAGCACAAGGGATGTACCTTTGGGTCCATGGGAAGTCCCTGGTGATGGCAGGTGAAGGGATGTACAGCACAAGGTATGTACCATCGGGTCCATGGGAAGTCGCTGGTGATGGCAGGTGAAGGGATGTACAGCACAAGGGATGTACCATCGGGTCCATGGGAAGTCGCTGGTGATGGCAGGTGAAGGGATGTACAGCACAAGGGATGTGCCATTGGGTGCAGTGTGGCCAACCCTACCCCATCAGCACCCAAAGCCTTTGGGCAGTGTTTTGACTCTCTCCCTTTCCTCCCCAGCCACCCCGGTGCCGTGCACTCAGCCAAGAACATCCTGGAAGACATCAGCAACATGTTCGATGACCTGGCCGACCAGCTGGATGCGATGCTGGACTGAGGCTCCCTCCTTCCCCCCCTGCCTCCAGCTGCTCCAACAGTGTCCCTTGTGATGAGGAAGGGCGGATCCAGCGCTGAGGTGCCTCCAGGCCTTTCCAGCCGCCTCATCCCCACGCTTTGCACTGCGCTGGCAACGCTGCTGCCCCTTCTTGCTCGCCCCTGGCTCCATACCACACGTGCCAGTGTGGCTGCAGGCTCGCTTCCGAGGGGGTCAGGCATTTCCCACCAGACTGGCAGGAGGAGGAGAGCCCCGAGGGGCTGAGCACGGGGTCCTGGAGGCCACGGAGAAGCCGAGGAGCCTCCACAGGGACCTTTCTGTTTCCCCGCTGCATTGTTGAGTCCTGCCTCTTATTATTTATCCCCTGCCAACAATGTGTCAGAGGAGAAACCTCCCCGGGCGGCTGGCGCTGGGCTGGCTGTTCACTGAGCAGATCCCACCCCGGCAGGGCCTGACAGCAGCTAAAAGGAGACGGGGCTTGTGGCGGTTTGGCAGCTCGGGGAGCGAGAAGGAACCTTTTCTGCTCTGCTGCTTTTCCAAACGCATCAGCGTCAGGCGGCGTGTAATCCAAGGGGATGGAAATCCCTGCTGCGGGACCCTCAGGCCCCTCGAGCATGGGAAGCAGTGGATGCTCCACCATGGCCCTGCTGGACATGGAGGTGTGGCTGCTCCTTCCCCAGAGCGAGGAGGATGGTGACGGCAGCGCCGAAGGCTTGTGCTTTTGGATCATGCTGCTAAATGGAGCTGCCCTCTGCAGGCACTGTGCCTATGAAGCCAGCACCCTGGTGCTCCCAGGGTGAAGTAGCAGCGTGGTTAGTGCTTTTTCCCCCATTTTTCCCCCTCTCTATCCCTTATTTGGGGAGAACTCAGTCCCTTTTCCCACTCCCTCCCTGCTGGCACTAACTCCGCTGGGAGCACTGTTGAACAGGAGCAGTGTTTGGGACACCTCCTCGCAGCAGGAGAGGTGACCCCACAGGCACTGGGTGCATTCAGCTCAGCAGCAGCAGCTACCGCGCGTGCAGGCTGGATGTGGTCAGGGAGCAGCAGCGGTAGCTCACTGCATCCAAGCGGGAGGAACGGCGGCATCGCTGGAAGACGGATTTCTCCAGTGGGATCTGTTCAGTAGTGCATGTCTAAATATGTCCAAGAGCCCTGAACTTGGCTTGCGCTCGGCATGCCAAGCAAGTGAAAGCATCCGAGCACCAGAAGGGAAGCTAAGATTGTACTCAAGTGCCATTTGCTACAGAAATTCCTGACAAAGGGAAAAGAATCATCTACATATCCCCCTTCTTTTACAATAATCCCTGACACAAAACCAAACTGGAATGGGAGAAGGTGGCTCAAGAGGCAGTTGTTTCCCAATCCTTTTGGGAGTTGAGACTGCATTGGACTGTGCAGCCCCTTGCAAAGAGCAGAGCCTGCCTGGACATTCCTGAGGGGTTGAACTGCTGGAAAGCAGGAGCGAGGACAAAAAACTCCCTTTGGAAAAACGGAAACCCTCTCATTGGCTGGGACTTGAGGTCCGTTGGAGGCAGATGAGACCCCTCTCTCCTGGCTAGTTGGTTGCTCTGATCGATGTATTTAAACGCCCGTATGTGGCAGGCGAGTGCTACACCACAGACCCGCCTGGTTGTAAAATGGCTACAACCAGTGGCACTTTATTAGGTTGTGGAAACCTTTTGGACCTGATTTTCACTCATGTCAGCCTGGGACAAGCCCAGTTCGTTCTTTTTCCAGTGTTGATAAACTGTAAATGTTTGTGGGTTTTTTCTAAAGGCCAATGTACATATTTTAAATGTGATTTATTCTATATATTTACTAACCAGAACTGCAAGCCTTGGACTCTTAGGGTCAGGGGTAAGAGGACACTGGGGTGGAGCTGTCGCCCTCTGAGCCACCTGAGGGCAGCACCACGCTGCTCTCGTTGTCGATAAGGGAATTGAACCTTTGGTTTTGCAGAAGAATGCCTATTTTTGAAGCTCTAGATCTCTATTTTGAAGCTACTGTATGGTGTGTAAGTTATGTACACTGCAAGTGGGACTAACTGACCCCAGCTGCTCCGTGCAGCAAGGCAGTGAGGGGAAAAAATAGCCCGTGTAATCACCAGACTGACAACAGATTCGAAACCATCTGCTCTGTTTGTGTTAATCATGCGTTTTGTTTTCCACTAATGTGCAGTAAGATTAAATGCTATTAAACAGTGGGGCATATTTTACCCTTTTGATAGTTCTGCCTAGTTGTGTCCTTCATGTCAAACCGCACCTACCCTGAAGTTCACTGAGGATCAGCTCCTTCCTGACCTTGGCGAGCTTAAGACTGGGGTTTCCTCTGATAATCTCCCCTGGTAAGAGTCCCACTGTTACCTCCAGCAAGGTTAGTGTTCAGCTGGAGTCTTAGCACCATGGTGAGAGTGCTGGGACCAACATGACCTTCCCCTGCCCTGCTTTGGGCACATCTGAAGCCTCAGCCACCCAAGGAGTAAGCCACAGTGCCACCAGGTCTTGCTTTGCTCCGAACAAGAAGCCCAGGCTGCCTCATCTCACCACACCACTGTTCTCCAGTGCTCCCAGTGCCTGTTCAGCTCACCCCGACCTTCCATCCAGAGGGCTTCATGCTGTGCCACCAGCCAAGGCAGTGCCTGCGATCCAGGAGACCCTGCGGTAAGTGACTGTTAACTCTGGAGGAAGAGGCATTCAGAGCTGGACAGATTTGCCTAAAGCTGAGCAAAAAGTGCCAGGATCAGGTCCCGGTAGCACTCAGCTCCCTCAGGCTGTGTCCCTGCACCAGGCAACTCAGAGCAGTCATACACATTTCTACCTCCTTGCTTTGCTGGGTGCAAACGTGTTCCCACTCTCACCCATTTATTGCCATTCATACACTGGATGTGTGTGGGTCTGAGTTTCTTGCCTGTTTTTTAATACAATTTACAACTTTTAATACAAATCAGATATTTGTACATACATCCCAAAAATTTTAATATAAAATATACACCATTTAAAAACATTTTGATGTAGGAAACTTCCTTCTGAAGCCGCGTACCCTGACCCTTGGGTACCTCAGTGGCAGAGGGAAGGGGGGCATTGGCAATTCCATCCAAAAGGCTTCGTTCATAGGCCTTGGCTCCCTCCAAGTCTAACAGGGGAAGGAGGGTGCAAGGAAACATTTGTGATCACCCAGAGAAGGAAACCACGGAGGTGCCTCCTCTAGAGGAAGGTGCAGGCAGGAGGAAGCACTGGTATCTGCTGCCTGTTATCACCTATAACAGTGGCACAGGGCAAGAGCTAAGGGTTGGAGGGGAAGGTCGTTCTGCAGGGAGCAGCTTGGTGGTGGCTCTGACTCCAGCTCAGCCTGGCCATAGAGGAGACTGTATCTGAGCTGAGCCTGGCATAGGGAAGCAAAGCTGACCTCTCAGGTGCCAGAGCAGCAGAGCTGGAGCTGGCATTCAGTGAGCCTGAGGACGATGCAGCTGCTTCTCCCTGATCCAGGAGCTCTGCAGGCCCCAGAGGAGTGAAGGCAGAGTTCAGCCTGGCTGGCAGAGGTGAGCAGACCCCCTCTGCAAGCAGGGGTGGCCTGGTGCTGCTGCACTGCGGGACAGCAGCATGGAAGCATGAGCCGCTGGCTCCCTATCCCATGCAGCCCTGCCAGCAGCACGGAACCTAAACATCCTCTCTCCAGCCATAGGAATAGGGTCCAAGCCTCTCGCCACCCCAACAGCCCCCTCCAGCATCCTCCATGTCCCCAGAGCTCACAGGCTGGCTGTACCCCCCTTTGCTCTCCTACCAGACCCACAGCAGGGAGAAGGGTATTGCTTAGAGACACACAGTAGTGTGCATGCTCTCTGGTTATGCTGAAATGTAAGGAAGACAAAGTGGAGCAGCAGGGCAGAGCTTGGGGGATCCCAGTCAGCTCCCTGCCTGCCAGGGAAGAACCAGCAGCCATTTGTCAGCCAAAGGAGAAGTATCAGCTCCAGACTGTAGTGTTAACAGTGGGAGCAAAACCAGTGCCCGGATCTGCCAGCTTTAGACAGTTTTTAGAACTAGGAAGAGAGTCAGTATCTCCATGAGCTAAAACATTCCTGGTAGCCAAATCTGTGTGCTCCTGTGTGGCCCTCAACCGTCAACCCACAATGGCACCAGTGTTCCCAGTATAACTGGGGTCTGTCCAGAGTTCAAGAGCATGTGTGCCATGCTGGGGCAAACCACAGTTTGCAGCAGCCCTCAGGAAGAGGTTTCCCCAGGGAGATGAAGAACAGACCTCCAGAAGAACAGGGAATGGGTCTGAGGACACTATCAGAGAAAGATATGATGAGGCATGTTTCCCCGTGCCTTGAAGAGCAAGTATGGGATGCAGCACAGTGCCAGAACTGGGAAAGAAGGTGTCCACCAGCTCCATGTTAGCCACAACTGCAAGATGCAGATATCCTGCCCAGAAAGGTATCCCACTCCCTCATGGCAGGATAGGCAGGGCTCAGGTTTTCTCTAGCTATGGCCTTCTCAAGCAAGCATTTTACTGAAACAAACCAGCACTCTGAATCACAAGGATGATGGTTATAAACCACTCTGGGGCTTGCTAAAGCAGGTAGGAGCTGCATCAACAGGGCTGGAGGACGCTGAGCCATGCTGACACCCTGCAGGCCTCCCTGTGCACCAGATCACTGGGGTCAAACGTGGACAGCTTTCCTCAAAGCCCAGCCTTGAAGCACTCAACAGCCGGCATACGGCTACAGCGACAACGCTAGAGGGCAGGCCTGGCACAGCCTGGCCACGGCAGAGGCTCTCCCAGCACCCTGCCAGAGACCCTTCCCGTGTCCCGTTGGGAACGTGAGCTTCAGTCCTCACCTGGCACCCAGTGCTCCTGGAGCTGCAAGAGAGGGGGCTCCTTTGCCCCAGGACACAGGGAGGTGGGTGAGGACATGCACACACACATCATCCAGGAGAGCACGCAGAGATGGAAAACCAAAATGGGTTTCAATAGAGACCTCTTGCTTCAGCAGCCCTATGCTGGCCCCAGATTCTCCTGCCAGCTCCAAGAAACCCATCTGCTCACACAGAAGGAAGGAGTCACTTCATTTCAGCATCACCATGCTACTAACAGAAACCTCTAGTAATAAATAAATAAAGGGAGAGCAGCCTCAACAGCCACTGGAGCCTGCAGGCTCCCTTGGGAGCGCCCAAGCAGGCTGGGGAAGGGCTGCATACCTGGGGGATCCTGCTAGCAGTGCCCTGCCTGGGGCCCCTGGAAGGTGCTGATGTAGTTTTGCAGGGAGCTGTCTGGTTTGCATGTGTGAGGGAAAGCTCCCCAAGCCTTTGGAGCAGCCACTTTCAGTGCAGGCTGTGGCTGTGCGGCCCTGGCTTCAGGGAACTCGAGCTCAGAGTGGTTAAAATGGAGAATTCATCCCCAGCTTTGTTTCAAACTGCAACTTCTGCCTCTTCTGGTAACGGACCCGGACCCTGGAGGAGGCAGAAGAAAGAAGGGAGTCAGCATATGGACCTGGGCCCTGTAGTACCGTAAGAGGGGAACTGAATCCAGAGAGCAACCCATCTCGGTGCTACCCCATCTGGCCAAGTCCCATCCCCAGGGCAAGCAGAGAAAGGTCCAAAAAGCCTTCCCAGGAACAGAGAGAGCAGCTCTTTCCCCATCAGTGCTCTCTCTAATCCCCACTGTTTTTCCTCACCAACCCATTTCCTGACTCAATGCTCATTAGTGTTAACTCCCAGCTCTGCTGCTCCCTGTGCTAGGAAGAACAACCAGTCACTTTGCCTGCTCCTAATTCTTGGCTTCGGCCTCTTCCTGTGAAAATGAGTCCCACAGTCCAGGCACTGTGTGAGGACGTATTTCCTCTGCTGTGATTCAATGCCTCTCTGTCCTCGTGGGATGAGATGGAGAGAACAGCCCTCTCCAGTTCCATACCGGTATTCCACAGACCTTGACTGTGTCCCTCTCATTGGTTCGAGATAAGGAGATTTTGGTCTCCCTTCCTGCTCCCAATCACTGCCACTGCCCCTCCCCTGACCCTCTTTCCTCCCTGAGAGGTGGAACAGGAGCTTGCACACAATGGCCAGGTGATTTACACAATGCAATCATCTTTTCCTTTTCATTCCCCACCCTCTTCCCTGTGCAGCATTTCTCTGCAGCTCAAGGCCAGGCTGGAGTGAGGCTCCAGCCCTTTCTCCCCATCTTCTCTCCTATCCCCACACCTGATTTCATGCAGCTTGACAATCTCATTGATGATAACCACAAGGACCAAGGAAAGAAAACCTAGGAGCCATGAGACCGGTGAGATGGAGACGTGGTTAAAGGTCAATGAAGAACTGAGGTTTTCCCAGAGTTTCAGGTCCAGCACAGTCTGTGCCACTTGCCCCAGCAATCTAAGATCATAAAGAGACACAGCACATCTCAGCAGAGCCAACAGCCTTCCCAGGACCTGCACATGGAGGGTTCAGGCCCAGATGTAACACTCCTGAGTTCACAACAGAGACCCTTCACCAATTCAGTGCGGAACAATCACCATGTACTGTTGTCTCCTCAGCACCAGCAAACTGGTGCTGGAGCAGACCTAGAGCCCTCCCTCCTCCAGCATCCTGGAGTGCCCCAACAGGGCCTGGGGATACTCACACAACAGCCACAGTGAGCGTCCACCATCGGTTGGAGAGGGGGCTCTTCTTCCACAATGGCTTGGTGCGATGGACGTGGGTGATGGATATGAACACTATGGGACAGAGGGAAGGGGGTTACTTAGCATCACACACACATACTTTACAATATACACCAATAGCTATAAACTCAAAGGGCTTTATGTCCCTGAAACCAACCGATCATTTAAGGTCCTTTCAGACCAGACTCTCCACAGCAATTCCAAGATACACAGGGTGGGAGGAATCAGCAGTACTGCACAGGATCACCCACTATGGGGATGCCAAGGTTGGTTTGCAGCCTGCATGCCACAAAGGATCAGGCAAAAGACCACAATGAGGGAGCAGGGGATGTGCCCTTGTTTTTGGGTCACTGCAGGCCCGCACCAGCAGAAAGCTCCAGCCCAGAGCTGGGATTCAGCCAGAGCCCAAGAGCATTTACTCAGCTTTTGCTTGGGATCTTCTAAACAGCACTTCCCACCTGCCTCAGTGGTCTGAAGGACATTAACAGTCACGCACAGTACCTCTCTCTAAAGTAAGGCTGCCTTCAAACCAGGAAGTGTTTCTGTTGGCCTGGACAACCTGCACAGCAATGCTCTGCCAGGCACCAGGGCACAACACCCTATGACGTGGTGGAAAGGGAGCAGAGACCCTTTAAGGTATTCAGAGATCAGCTGGACCTTCTCTGCCAGGCAATGCTGTGCAGCTGGTGAGGGTCAGCCAGCACCTGGCTCCCATCCCTCCTCAGGGTTTAAAAAGTCTTCCAGCAGAATGATGCTGTTCTTCTGGTGAAACTGAGAAGGGGTCAGTGGTTTATCAGGTTGGTAAGAAGCAGGATTGGCTCTGAAGGTGCTGTCCTATCTGTGAGGGCAATGTTTAGCAAGACAAGGGCTTTATGGCTGTGCTGAGGGACCACTGCAGTGTCTGCTTCTACCAGGGAGCTTGTACTCTGGTGTAAGGGTAAGTTTCCCCCCCGAGTGGGTAATGGGGGTGGGGAACAGAGATTTACCTGTGTGTAAGACAACCAGACCAGCTGTGAGCTTCTGGGCTACAAGAAGAGCATTGGAAAATGTCCCAAACCAGTCAGGAGCACCATCAGCATTGCTAGTAAATGACAAGATACAGGAAGATGTCAGCAGTGGGGACTTACTGTCTGACCTGCTCCCACCAGGGCCATGTCCCTGCTGAGAGAACTAAGAGTGAGCTTGGAGTCAGGCTGTCCTTGTACCAGGAAGCAACAGTGAGCAAAGATGCAGTTACCAAGGCTATGGGGAGAGCACCCTATCCTCTCTATAGCCATTATAGTTAGGTCATGCAGGAGTCTGAGGCTTGTTAGAGGGGAATCAGTCCTTCCTGGGAGGGGCAAGAGCAACAGTTCCTGCAGGGTGAGTCAGGTGTGTGCCAGGCTCAGTTCTCACCTGTGCAGCATGATGGAGGAGCAGGCTGTGAGATTGAGGCTGGTAGTGTTCACCCCTCTGCAGGACTCATGCAGGGTGAACCCGAAGCAGATGAGGCAGGAGCAGATGGTCAGGCTGAATTTCAGCAGGAAGCAGAACAGGAAGTAGTGCTGAGTCTGTGAATAAGGGAGAGGCAGGAAGATGATGTGGGCATGTCACTGGCCCAACCTCCCCTGCATGAGCCATCGGGGACCAGTGGCTGCAAAAGACAAGCTGCAGTACAGGTGAGATGCTGCCCTGTGGGCACATTCACACTATGGGATTCCCTTCCTGTCCATGCCAGGCTTTTGAATAGCATGGCTCACGCCATGGATCAACTTCCCAAGTGAGCTAGGAAGGCACAGGGCCCCAGCTATGCACCAACAGTGGGACAAAGCAGAAGACAAAACCTTGAACTGTTTTAATCTGATGGATCACCTACCTTTTTAGGAATGGAAGTCAAGTTTTTTCCTGTCGCCATGGTCATGATGGAGCTGTGGGGAGGCTTGCCCAGGAGTGAGATGCTGCAGAAAGGTAAGTTAGTGTCTCAGGAACAAGTTCAGGCACCAGAACTCTTCTTCTTTTTTGACTGTTTTAACATTTGAACCCAAATAACCTCCTCAGACTGCTTGAAGCATTGGCACCTACCTGGCCACTGCCTTAAGCATATGCTATAAAAGGCATTAAGTCAGGTGCAAAGAGGAGGTAATCTCCAAATGTGTGATAGGGAACACATCACCCACAGTACTTTGACCTCTGCCTGACTCCCAAGGTTCTCCATCACCCTACAATCAGTGCAGCAGTATCAGGATTAATGATACTAAGATATGATAATGATTGTCAGCTGGAGGCTCAAGCCCCAAGACAGTAGCAGCTCTCAGACAGCAGGCAGGGCTAACACAGCAGCACACAAATGCTCCTATCTCTATGTTCCCAAGCACTTTGTTAAAGCAGGTGTTTGGAATCATAGAATAGTTAGGGTTGGAAAGGACTTCAAGATCATAGAGTTCCAACCCCCCTGCCATGGGCAGGGACACCTCCCACTAAACCATGCCATCCAAAGCTCTGTCCAACCCCACCTTGAACGCCACCAGGGATGAAGCATTCCCAGCTTCCCTGGGCAACCCATTCCAGGGCCTCACCACCCTCACAGTAAAGAATTTCTTCCTCATGTCCAATCTAAACTTCCCCTGTTTAAGTTTAAACCCATTACTCCTTGTCCTCTCACCACAGTCCCTAATGAAGAGTCCCTCCCCAGCATCCCTATAGGCCCCCCCTTCAGGTATTGGAAGGCTGCTATGAGGTCTCCACACAGCCTTCTCTTCTCCAGGCTGAACAGCCCCAACTTTCTCAGCCTATCTTCATACGAGAGGTGCTCCAGTCCCCTGATCATCCTCGTGGCCCTCCTCTGGACTTGTTCATGTCCTTTTTATGTTGAGGACACCAGAATAATCCTTCCAGCCTTCTTACCATGCTGTGGGTGATGTCAGCTTCCTTTTCCCATGGACAGTGAGGCTGGGGGACTGGTCTGTGCATCCTGTGGGTGGGAGGCAGGAGATTCCACCCTGACAGACTCACCTGAGCAGTGGGTAGCAGAAACAGGAGAGCCACACGATGTCTGTGGTACTGAGGATGGGGGGCAGCTGCACCAGGCAGGAGAGGAACTGCACAGGAACAACCCACAGTGAAGAGCATAAGCAGTGCTAGGACAGCCCTGTCACCCAAGATGCCACTGTCCTCCCACAAAACACTGGGATGAGCTGGTAACCAGGCTGCCACTGCACATGGTCCAGGCCGCTGGGGATGCTTTTCCCCAGGGAAAAAGGGGGTTAAAAAAAGAAACCCAAGAAGGGGCAATGCAGCTGAGATCACAGTCTCTACCTGTGTCTTCCCCAAAGATGCTGTGTAAATCCGACTAAAGTCTACTTTCCTCACTTGCCTCACTGCAGCCACCCACATCTATGCTAACACTCCTGTCCTCTGAGCTAAATGCTGTCCCCAGCCAAGCCAGGACTCACCTGAATGACAACCAAGGTCAGCTGGCACTGCAGCAGGAAGAGGAAACACTTGCGGATCCCATACGTTGCATGCCTGGCCTGGAAGGAAGCACAAGCCCTCAGAGCCCTTTGCTGTGATGGGAGCAGTTATCAGCCAAGAGCAATTATTGGCAGGCAGGGGCAGGACATGGGGCCTGCAGGGGAGAGGATCTGGACACACTGTAAGCTAAAGGGGAAGGTCTCTTGCCTACATGTAGAGGTTGTGAAGGGAAGGCAGAATTCAGACAAGGGTTAAGTTTAAACCTCCTGGCTTTTCTGGGGTACCACTTCTCCCCAGCACTGCACTGGTGTCTGGCTAGGGATCTCTGCAAGCTTCTACTTTATCCAACTGAACAGCATTCATGTTCTGCGGCCACACGGTTCATTCCCAAACCACTCCCTACACCTTGGACTGGCAGGGCCAGGCAGGAAGAGTGCATCTGTTGTGCTTCCTGAACAAAGGACAGGAAGCACCAGCGAAGCTAATGCTGGCAGCTTACTGTGGGTAACTCCACAAGAATGCTCGCATGAGCTCCTGGCTTTGCTCCCTGTGAGTTGCAGGAAGAGAGGTGAGTGTTAGAGAGGGGATGTGCCTGGCTTACCTGTTCTATGAGCCTGATGATGCTGGTACTCTCCTCTTGGCGGAAGGACATGGAGCAAGGCAGGCTGTTGAGCTGCCCTGAGAGCTGCAGAGGGGTGAGCTCATCAGAGACATGAGTCATGGTGGTGCTGGTGGCATAGCCAAATGTCTCCCAGGAGCAGCGAGATGGGTAGAGAGGGTCCAGTGCTATACTGCAAGCACAACACAGGGGCATTAGGGAAAGTCCTCATCCCAGAGAAGAACCTATGTTCCAATGCAGTCCAGCTGGTACAGTTGTGCTGTGCTATGCCACCTCTGTCTGTCTGTCTGGTAGCAAAGTCCTGAGCTGTGACACGAATTTAGGATCAAGCTCCCTAGACTTTCTGTAATTCCCAGAGAAATAATGAACATATTTGGGTTTTGGTGTTTGAAGGTTAAACAAATTGGCTAATCCAAAGGGGCATTTCCACTCTTTCACCCAATAAGAAGCATCTGTAATGCCACTTGGTGCACAATAGTTCAGCATCTTCCTTTCAAAGATGGAGAGAAATACCTGTGTGTCTAGGGATCTAGGTAATCATCCCATCCAATACCATCCAGATCTTCCTTATGGAGACAAATGCAGTTCATAATGATGGACAGCAGCTGTGAGCATCCCCTTGCACAACTCACAGATCCAGTGTGACCCATGGCTGGGCACTTGCTAAGCATAAGGTAAAGGCAGCAGGAGGAGTTTGGATCCTGCCCTACCTGATATCACTTTGCAGGAAGAGGCAGCTATTCCGCAGGTTGGCAGAGCTTCCCAGGCAGCAAGTCACCTCCCCGTACTCCTGCATGATCTTGATCATCTCGCACATGGCTGTAAAGGGACAGAAGGAGAAACCCAGTGTGTTATCTCATCATGCTCACAGATGCAGTGTTTCACACACCCCTCCCAGCCTGGATGACAAGCAGTCAGAGCTTTTCAAGTTCCCCCAACTGATATTCATCACTCGTGTACAATGAGACCTACACAGTACACGGCTGATTAATTGCAGGAGGCAGGAATTAAGCTGTGATTGCCAGAACTGTCACCCAGAGATTTGCATCTTTAGCACATCTCTTTCAGACCAGAGCTGTAGGTATAGCAGAATATTAAATAAACCTAAATAATTAAAACCTAAAATAAATATACAACTTTAAAATGTGCTCAGCAGCACATCCCTACTGTCCTAAGTCTAAAGGAACAGAGGGAATACAACAAACTACTCCAAAAGCAGTGCCACGCTTAGCCATACTCAGAGCCAGCCCCTGCTCCTGCACTCCCACCACTACCTCTAGTCTTCACCAATCTCTTTATCAACACCCTCCTGGGGCCCCTAAATCAAAGCTGCTGTTTGATGTGCTTTTTCTTCTGGAGCTTTATGCACAGTGGTCTGTGTGTGGATGGATTTTCTAGAATGCTCCAGGAAAAAGGAAAACAAGAACCAAACCAAACCCACCACCCTCTAGAGATTCCTGTGCAAACAGCCCAGCTAATGACTGGTGCACCCACATCTGCAGCACTGCAAGGGTTAGATGGAGCAGGAAACTGCCACTTCTGCCAAAAGAGAGGCAATCTCCTGGGCGCTGACTGGTTGGGCAGACTGGGCTGTAACCAGGTCTCACTGCCACTCTGTAAACTGTGCCCAGAGGTATCTAAAACACCTAATGATGCTTGGAACTTATGCCTTAGTTCCAATACCTGTAAACAGCAATTGGCTAGCTGAGCACTCAGCCCATCGCTTAGATAAAATGGTACCTCTCAGAGGTAAGAAATGTGTTCTTTATGGTCCCTATAATCAAAAGCTCTGCAAGTCAGAAGGTGTTAACAGCCACTGCAAGAGGAAAATCATTCTGGGAAGTGATTTCCAAGTTATATAAGGGCAGTGAGGGCTGTGAACAATGCTCAGAGTCTTCCAGCACACTGATAATGCTTATTTAACAGAAGGCAGCAGTATTTTAGATGCTCGCTTTAGCGTGTTTTATGAATGCAAACTGAAAGGAGCAGTTGTTAGCCCAATTCTATAGCTAGAAAACAGCATCACTGAAATGAAGTCAACACCTGGCTTCCCCCAGGTACAAATAGAGCGGGTTAGAAATGTCCTTCTAGATTTCTGGGCTGTATCCCCTTCCTTTCCCCTTGTCCACACCCAGATGAGCCAGAGCAAATGATGGGGAAGGTATTCATGGGCAGGAGTAGGGCAGACCCAGGCTTTGTGCCACTTACTCTCTGGGGTGCAGTCTGTGAAGAGGGGCACCAGCAAAGGCACATTGTCTATGTTCTGCAGGTGAGGTCTCACTTGGTGGATCCCCCGAGGCAGTTTGGCCTGAAAGAGAGAAAGAAGAGACTAAGCAGGGGAGTGTGTGTGTGAGGGAGAGGCATTGCAGAAGGAAGGCACTGTAACTTCAAACTGCTGTCCCAGCAGACAGAAGCTGGCTTTCCCAAGCCGTTGTACAAAGTCCACACTGACACGCTAAACTGTGCTTGCCTTCAGGGTTTGTAAGATCAGTATGATAAACCTGTGCTCAAGGATGTCTAAGGACTTGTTACCTGTGTGGAGAAACTCATCAGAGACTATGTGCTGCCCCCCAGCAACTTGCTCCATTTCATGTCTGAGCTCTGTATGAGACAGGAAGAGCTTGTCCCACCCTGGCTACTGGGCAGCACAAGCCATGGCTTATAGCTGGAGGAAGGACAGTTTCTTCTGTCTGCACAGAATGTGGGGATGCTCCCACTGCCTGCCCAGCACATGGGAAGGGGACACAAATGGACTGAGATGTGGCTTTCAAGGTTATTATATGTACGGTCATCTCCATTCCTAAACTCCAAAAAACCCTGTTCAGTAAAAGTGATTAACTGAGAGAACCCTGAACTTCCCAGGTTCCAGATAGCAAGCTGGAGATCAGGAGTCCCAGTGCAAACCAGTTAATCTGCTTTGAAGAGGAATTCCCTCTAGAAGTAAGGAGGTGATACTGATGACCATAACAACAGTACAAGGTGTGTGGGGAAAAGGGACCTCACCCTGTTACAGTCCTCCAGGAAGCTGGGGATATCACTGTCTGTTGGCTGGAAGCTGATGAGATCTGAGTGCCCTTCTTCTTCCATCAGCAGAAGACCCTCCACATCATCTCGAGAAACTGGAGCAGAAAGCAGCAGCATAAACAATGAGCACAACCCTGCCTCTGCCACCCCTGTGCCACCCACATGGTGTATTCACGTGGCACTGCAGAAGATAGGAAATGTGAGGTCTGATTTTCTAGGTTAGCAACACTTAGATCCCACTCAGTCATCTAAAATGCAGTATTTTTAGATGACTAATCTGCTCAGAGGTAGAGATGTGAGCCCAGGCTCTGCTCTTTTGAGACACAGTAGTTCATCTGTTCTCTTTTCTTCTAGAGGAAGAAAAGAGTAAAGAAATCCCACCTGAAGTAAGAAGAAAGCAAAATGCACAGGCAAGAGACCCTCAGTGGCTTGAGCAGGGCCTCAGCAAGAACCAAAAGCACTAATGAGCAGTTGTAAAATCATGGCAGAAGGATGCCTGCTTCCAACAACTGTAGTGCTGACTGGGTAGAAAGGCTATAAATGTAACGCAGTCTCACACACACACACCCCTCGGGCCCATCCAGTTTTGTGCTCAAAGCTCTGAAGGCTCAGGTAGCTGCTGAGGACACAGGAACCTAGGAATGGGTTTAAAAGAACCATCCAGGAAACATTCGAAGTGGCTTAGGCTCGGTTCTCTCACCTTGGTGGAGGTCATCGTGCAGAGAGCCAGCATGGCTGGGGCTAGAGGGAGGGATCTCTGAGCCAGGCACATCACCATTAGGTGTTAAAGAGATGTGGCAATTCCAGCCAGTCTCCAGACCCATCTTCTCAGCAAACACCTGTAGATGAGCAGACAGAAGATTTTAGGGCCAGAGTGGTGCAGACCAGTGCTATGCTGGTACCTTCTGGACCCATTAGCTGAATCAGATTAACCTTAGATTGCACTGGTGCTGGACTCTCCAGTCTGCCAGCCTGCGGACATGCAAGTTCAGCGTTCAGCAGAGGCAGCTTACCTTGCTTTTGAGCTCATCTTCCAGGGAGAAGTAGACAAAACGGATGCAGGCATTGACCAATCCATCAATGAGGCGGACAATGTCAAGCCGGGCCTGATACTGAGATGAGACCATTCCCATGAAGATCTGTCCGCTCAGAGCCTGGATACAGTCTTCCTTCTCCATCACTTCCCCAATCCCTTCTTCAGGCATGCAAACAACACGCAATCACATTGAGACATGAGGGGCCACATGTGCATCACACAAAGTACAAATGGTGGGAGAGGTCACCCAGATAACACCCAAAGACACAGTATCCAGAAACATGCAGATACACGCACAGGAGGAAAGATGAAGACACATTCATTTGTCCCAGCATACCCAGTCACAGAAGTGGTATCAGGACATTCCCACGTGTGACCAAGAATACAAGCACGAAACAGTGAGCATGGAAGGGAAAAAGACAAAACAGAAGACAGGAATCAGTCACAAAGAACTGGGGCAGAAAGGTAAAGGATTTGTGCTGCATAATGTTCACATGTGCATTTTAAACACATCAAACTGTGCTTAAACTACATGGGCAGTCTAGCTAGACACAGAGTGGCATCAGAGTATGAGGGGCTGATACAAAGGAACTGGAGCATATTCCCTCCAGTGACATTGCAGATGCTCCCAAAGAGCCTGCAAAGGCTTTTTGACAGGGTTCCTTCACCATCACCAGCTCGGCTTGTGGTGAATGGGAGCTGGATGCAGCATGAGGAAAATAATACAACACTTCACACAGTTGCAAAGCTTGCCACAGGTGGGACTGCAGAGTGTGCTGAAAACATTCAGTTGCAACTGCCTTGCAGCAGTTGGGAATCCCATAATTCACATGTTACAGAATGGGAGACCAAGGTAGAAGGAGGTTAGGATTGCTTTTCCAAAAGAAAATGGAGTTGTGTGCTTATTTCTCAGTTCCATTACTGTTCTGGAGGAGATGGACAATCCATCTGGTGAGAATCCGTTCCTCCAGCACAGCAACAAAATCAAGGGAGAACAGTCACATACCACCACGCATGGAATTCCTCTGAAAAACCCAACATATGTGATTTCCATAGGATCAGACAAATAGCAAACCAAGTATTGAGGTACCAGAAATCTTGACTCTGAGTCGCCTGCTTTAGGAAATAGACTTCCCTCAAGTAGAAGAATTTATCTGTAACTTAACTAGAAACATACCTACCAGCTGCTACATGCTTACTTCCTCTGGAAATGCATCTCCTTCAGAAACCCTTAGTTCTCAATTTCCATCTGCTGCTCTGAATAACAATGTTCTTACAGCTCTAGACTGATCAGAGAGCAAGCACCTGGCCCAGCAGCAGAACTTACTACAGACAGCACAGAGGACACATACCATCAGAGCTCCAGCTATTCCTCCGACTGCTCTGCTTGATGGGGGTTGTCCCAGGGAGATCACAGCATGTGAAGATCGCATTCTGCCCAGGGACCTGCATCAGTTCTATGCACTTGCCATTGAGCTGGGAGGACAAGGCACAATGCATTGGCTTGTATGCAAAGGCAGAACAGTATCCTGAGAGGCAAGCTCGCTGGTAGAAATCCAACACCTTCTTCCTATGTGGGAGAGAGAAAAACCAGACAAAGTTAAGCACAAATATGCCTCATTTCTGACAATGGGCAGTGCAGTTAAACGTAGAAATCAACAGCTGGGTATTTGGAAAAATGTATTCCATGAGGAGTGATGACAGGCTCTAACAAAGCCTTTCCTTAGAGTTTCTTCATTTTCCAAGCTACAGGCACTACAAACAACAAACTAGGACAAGAACACATATTCCAGCAGGGGCAGTGGTGAATGTTTCTGTTTGCCCATCAGACTGATGAGTATGAACACAGTGCTCTTTGAATACACTTATTAACAGAATATGCTCTATATGGCTGCCAGATGACTCCAAGGAAGTTCACTGCATGACAGCAGAAGCTTAAGGCATCAGAGAGAATTTATCTGTAGGGAGATAAACACCAGGGGAGGAACTGACAACCCTGACAACAGTATCTATCGCAGAGACAGTTACAGCAACAGACTTTTGTCCATCCCCTTTCAGATTTAGGTCCCAGAAGCTGTTTGTAAAGTCTCCATTTAGTCAATATGGAGTCACTGGAACCATGTAAAGTTCCTTCTCTAAGCTGAAATCACAAATTAAACATATCACACTGAACGTGGGATTTTTCATTGGCTTCTAAGATGATATTCCAAAAAGGACCAGTGGGAGTTTTCTGACACCTAAGGATAAGCAGATTTGGAAGAAGGATAATGTGCTGCTGGTCAATGAAACAAAACATCTCTGCTCTGCTAGTGGGAACAGAAATTTAGCCTGTAGATGAGAATACAACAGACACAGCCACATCCTGCAGCAGGACTAAAAGGGTGTGCTGCATTGTGGTGGACTGGCTTGAAGCTGGCAGCAGCAGGTAGAATTGATCACTTTGTATTTGGTGTAAGACAAGGCATTTGTCTTGAACAGAAACAAAAATTATCTACCACCAGCACATGACCTGATAATAATTCATGGTCCTGCTACATAACAGAATCCACCTAGAAGTTGCTAATGCGTTAACAGATACAGTAAGTCTCTTAGTCTTACAGCCCAACAGATTGCTTGTTGCTAATCTCTTATGTTGCTATAATTTCAAGAATTCATTATTATTAATTATAAAGCTCCTGTTCATAACCTGCTTGAAGCTTCTATTAAATAGCTTAATGAACAGCAGAAAAGGGAATATTAGCAAAGGGTGATCTGGTTCCCTCTGCAGTTGCATCCAGTGACACAGTGCCTACCTGTCAGAGCCAGAGAGCGGGTAGATGTCGGTACCATCCCAAAAGTCTGTGCAAGCCTCAAGGATGAGGTCAGCTGTCCCATGGGAAAACATCTGCTCCGTGCCTGAAGTGTAGAACAACGAGTCAGCATCATACATACAGGCTCCCAGGAAAGGGATCTCATTCCAACTGCTCCTTCTGCTCAAGAAAACTGAGCTTGATGCACTCCAAACAGCCCCTTTGACAAGGTTATGATGTGAGGCACAAAGTCAGTTCCTGTTCACTCCTTACACTGTGTAACAATCCTGCTCCTACAACAGGCGGGATAATATCTTTCTCCTGTATCCAACAGAACAGAAGAGAAGTTATCCCTGTGCATCTCCTCCCATGAGACTACGAGTGCCAGTGACGAGCCTGTGAGGATCAAAGTTTACCTCCACTGGAAGGTGCATTCAGTTTCAGCCCAGGATTGGATCTGAAAGGTAACAGCTGTTCTGGAGTACCTTCCATTCAAGCAGCAGAAGGTAATTCTACAGCGTGACCCATTAGATAGCAGCCTGCTTCACAAAGGGTCCTGAAAATGTGTTCAATCCAGGGGGGTTAGAAGTTCAACATAAGAGACTCTAGAAAAGTAACTCCTGCTGTGATCAGAGAACTGAAACTCAGTAGACACCACAGCTTGCCCTGGTTTTTCTTCAACTGCTTCACTCTTTAATACAGACTTAAAATCTTCTGTTCCCTCTCGTAGACAGGGGTGTTAAAAAGCAATTCTCAAAGGTGTGTGATAGCACTTGTCTGATGCAGGTCCCAGGCACAGGACATAAGGCAAAGGATGCTGCCTCCCCCTTCACACTTCCTGCTCCCCTTCACTTGCACTGACACATTAACATTGCACACACATAGACTTCCCAGTGGATGTTCCCTCCTCCAGCTGCTCCATGATTTTGCCCCCAACGGCTTCAAAGCTGATCTAATGACAAAACCCCACTGCCAAGAAAAATGAGCCCAAAGGCTCCTTGCAGGCATTGCTGCTGAGGGCAAATGCTCCCACGAGCTGGTGAAACCAAGAGTCAGGAATATCCACTGGCACAAACCAGGCAGGGACCTTCAGGAACACAGGAGGATTTTCCAAAGCACAGCAGCTCTCTGCTCTCTGCTGTAAACAGCCATCTCAGGCCAAGTTTATCAGCATAACAAACCTCCAACAAATAGGAGCTGTGTGTGAAAGGAGGAGCCTGTCTCAGGGACACGAAGAAGCACTTGTGCCAAGCTCTGATTAATTGTACTGTATGAACACCTAATCCTTCCCACCTTTGCTCCTAGGGTCAGATAGTCCTTGCCAGGAAAGAGGGAGTAAGAGATATTTATTGATTCATGCAAAAACTATGCCCTGGACACAGAGCAAGAGCATAGAGATGACCACAGACATACCTATATTCATGCCTGACAGCAAGTGCAACCCATTTCCCACTCAGCAGCATCAGTATCCTGCACAACAGTCTTAAGGGGTAAATGGTAGTGACAGTAGGCATTGTAAACTGGAAAGAGTTCATTCGGCTTTCATTGCCAGTAAAGTGAGCTCAGCCTCTTCCCTTCTTAAATTATGAAGTTGCAGGTCAGGATTTCTCTGGCACAAGGGAGAAAACTAATGAATAGGACAGGGAGTATGACAGCCATTCATGAGTGCTGGGACTCATTAGGAAGAATCAAGCTGCTACAGCTGAGCCAGTGACACAGAGCAAAAGGAATGGAAGAGTGCAGCAAAGGAAGGCAGAGATGATATCAAGCCACTTTATTCCACTGAAGGTGACGGTGAGCCCCTCATTTCCATGTGGTTACTATGGATGTGGGATGAACGCTGCCAGATGGTGAGACGCATATTTCCATGAACAGCAAGGGAGCATACAGATAAGCTGCCTCCTATTCCTGCTACAGCTGGAGAATTTATTATGTATCTCCCTTTGACTTCAGCACGTCCTGGGAATGGGTGGATTCAAAGATTTATTCACAAATAATAGATCAAGAGAGGTTAGTTGTGATCATCTGCTCTGACTGCACAAACAGAGCCATTCGATTGCAGTCAATGTCATCTGCATAATCCATTACTTCTGGTTGTGCACGTAAGAAAGTTTCAAGGGACAAGAGGTGTTCCAATGGTTAACTAACCCAACCGGCAAAATTCCTCTTAGCATCTACTCTAGACAGTGTAATCCAGGTCACATACACATTCGTCTGAGCTCCAGCCTCTAAACTAAACCGTTTAAAAAGGAGGATAAGGAGTTGAAATGAGGCAACATGAAACATTAAAGGGGTTTTGCTGCATTAAGAATCTCAGCATCAGAAAATTCTTGCTCACAAAGGCAGGAGAGCAACAAACAGGATAAATGAAAAAGCTCCTCCCCAGCTTAAGATAAAAATTTAGGAGTAATTGGGCAAGAGAAGCCTGTTTACCTGATAAACCTCTGGCCAGCAGAATAATAATGGTTTAGATTCAATATCAAACATAGTTAACCCCAGAGAAGCAACTTCAGTCAATTTAAGGTGTTACGAAGAGACAAACAGCTCTGACAGGCACGCTGTTAAATCTTGCTGAGGTGCTTTAAGACCTCATGGTACCCAGCTATAATTCCTTTCCATCCTAGCATGCTCCTATTAGACTAAGAAGGATTAAGAGTGGAGAAGTCAACATGGCTTCAGGTGTTGTATGCATGGTCAGCATGAGTTTGCATGGGATTTCTGTAATTTCTTATTAATATGCAATATAGAAATGGACAATGCAATACAATACACCAGACAACTCACAAAGATAATGATTTTGATTTGGGTTATCAGAAGGATTAACATCTGAAACTAAAATCCTGAGTAATATTCAACCCTGTGCAGTACCAGTCTCCCTATTATAATGAAGTCTATTCAAAACCAAATAACCCCCCCTTGCTCTGCACTGCCATTTGGTCCCAGAAACCAGGTTTCCTATGTGCTAAAATCATCCTAAAAAGTTATTTATGATCCTGGAGTAAGCCAGAGTTGGGAAGAACTCCCCCCTTCAGTATGCCATAGCACTGATCACTAAGGTTTGGTGAGCACATCTGTACTGCCCATGGGCAGAGCAAGGCTATCACCCACAGGGACTCCAGATTATTCCAGTCTGACATTTGCTAGGCTCTCTGCAGGAAAAGATCCTCCTGCACCAAGCAGATACCCAAAGGAAGAGGCAGCCTTACTGGTAGTGGTGTCCTTCACAAAAAGGTTAATCATGTGGCTCAGTGGTGGTCTCCTCTTGGTGATGGATGAAAGCTTCCCCAGGATTGTTTCCTTGACCATCTCATCACTTGGCAAGCGGTACAAGGCCAAATAGTTTTCCTGCTTAAAAAGGTCTTTAGCACCTGGTGTGAAACCTGAAACATGAACACAAGGATCAAAAACAGGCTCTAAGAAAAGCAAAGGAAAGGTCCTTCCTCCTGCTTCTGTGCCATCTGCTTTGCCCGCACTCATTCTGACGTCTCCCCAGCAATAGGTAGCTGAGCTGCGCTCACTGAACAGCTACATCAAGCTGGCTCAAGATCTATGATGAAAATCATCCAGAAGGACTTGATGTTATTAATAATTACAGCTTTCATGCTTCTGGTTCACTGGAGAGAGGAACTGTGATGCTGAAGGACAAGCACAGCAGTGAGTTCAAGAGCTTCCAGATTTCCATCCTAGTGTTACCTCCGACTTCTTACATCCCCTGTGCCTCGGTTTTCCCACCTATGAACACCCTGAGGTACATCACATCATTTATACCCAAACTGCTGGTAAAGCACTACTGTAAAGACAGGGCAGCTGTCCATCCATTAGCAGGTATTCTTTGTCTCCTGTTGAGATTGGCAGACTCAAGCAGAAGAATTCCAAGCCTAGCCAGGGCTGGTTGGGAATATCCTTGATGGCATTTGTTCCTTTGATAGTGCCTGCAATGTCAGAACTTGCCAAAACCAATCTCTAAAGACTCTTCTGGCAACTGAACAACAGCGCCAGGTCTGTAATTTCACCTCCCCAGCAACCAGGACTGGGGAAGTATTTTTCTTGCGCTCTCTAAGGATTAAGTGTCTATTGACAGCTCTGATTTCTCTGTGTCTGCTCATGCAATTTCTCCTTACCTATTAGCCTGGCAAGCTCACAGAGGCCCCAAGGCACGTGGACAGGCAGCACAGCATTGTGAGTTTCCTGGAGGGCAATGTTGCAGAGGTGGTCCGAGAAGCGGCACAGACGCTCTGTCACACTGGCATTGCAGAGGTTGAGCAGCACATTCAGACCCAGAGGCTTGAGGGAATTCAAGTGCATATGCCAGTTGGAATCATCAAACTGGATGCAGGAGGGGTTCTGCTGGTCTTGGGACAGGCTAAGCATCTCAAGGTGGTAGTCGCATACAAAGTCTTCAGCCTCACAAGTCATCGCCTCGCTGTCACCAACAACCTGGGCCAAGAGACAGGAAAATTCTAGCTGGTTACAATGAATACAGCTTGAGCCTAGAATCCCACAGGCAATTCCCCACTAAATTCCCAAAAGGGGACACTCTGTAGATTTAAGTCTGTCTTATAACTGTACAAAAACCCACTTGTGTGCCCCATCAGTATGTCTTACCTGTGTATGTTCCTCTTCTCCACCTTCTGTGTCCTTGCTAAAACTCACATTGGATCCAGAGGGATGTTTGCTTCTGCTTGGCTTTCGGTGGGTATGAGCATCAGGAGCCTTTGGAGGGTCACTAGACCAGTTGTTCCTCTCTTGCTCGTTGGCCACGTGCATTGTGTCTGCCAGGGGGCCAGAGAGCAAAGCATCTCTTTCATGGGGCTGCAAGAAACCAGCAAAATGAACAATGGCAAATCAGTGGCTGAACATGAGCCACTACCGATTCACCTGCTGCTTCAGGACTCATAGAAGAGTATCTCATCCTCACTGCTTATCCTTTAAGCAAAGAATTATAACATAGGATTTCTCTACAAGCAAAGGGCCCCTTCTATAATACCACATTGTGCATGTCAGTCAAACCATGTTCAGAGCCAAAATACTGCATTATGGACTACATATTACTCACCTCATCTTCTATCTCAGGATGGCAGAAAGACCGTGTAGAGAGCTCATCAGTCAAATCTTCATGGCTATCATGAGGTGGTTCCACCTTCCCACTGAAGAATAGAACAGTCTCTGGGCTGGGGTTTGGCCAGGAAAGAATTCCCTGCTTGTCTACACAGCAGAGCACCTAGAATATCCCACAACACCCCAAGAAAGCAAAATCTCAGTGAAAACATGTCTCAGCGCTCATGCACAGTTGTAAATATCACAAGTATAACAAAAACATGGGAGAACAGACATGTGCCAACTTTCTGTCTAAGAAACTGCACCTAATAACCCTCCAAGAATTCCTTGCTCTAGCAGGATTGTGGGGCTGGTTAACACCAGTTTTATCTCAGGACATTGCAAAACTAGGCATGAAGACCACAGAAGAAAGCAACTACTCAGCCTGTTTCACCAGTCAGTACCCTGTGAGGACCTACCCAGCTGGCTCTTGATCAGGAGTCAAGAGGGCTATGGGACCAGAACCAGAGCTGGAAAATATAGACATCCTGTTAGATGCCATAAGGTATCTCTAACTATTGTTTTAGCCTGTAAATGTGCTGCTTGGACAGGATAAGACAGTTATCAACTCTTCTACAAAGATAGGTGCCTGAAGGGTTTCTAATTCCAGCACAGTGACCTGACTGCTAACAGTCTATGCTCAGGGAAGGATGATGTGAAGGATGCAAATGAAGCATTCATGTAGGGCTCCTCCTTCTAACAATCCAGAAATACTCACAGTGACAGATCCCAGACTATGGAGCAAGCTGGAAGTGAAGCTCAGAGTTGGGGATCTGCCTTTTAAAACACAGAGGAAGTGGCTCCAGATACAGCGTATCATTTCCTGCCAAGGGAAGCAGAGGACATCAGCCAGTGAAAGGCTCATTCAGTGCAAGATGAGGGGAGAGAAGGAGAAAAGGGAGTATGACATTACCTGCTTTCAGGTTCAACACAGTGATACACTGTGAGATAAACATCAGCCCCCATGGGAACCTGGTAACTGATCCAGTGCTGATGTTCTCAAGGGAAAGGCATTTCTCCCCCCTTCCAGAGGGGGAAGAATCACTGCTAACAGTGACTGAATTGAGAATTCACTGAAACTACCTTTGTCTATCCAAAAACACAGCGAGGAATTCTGAAGTGATTTTATTTGAGGTGAATCAGTTGTCACCTCTCAGTATGTTTAAAGTAACTCTCATCCACTGGAGTTGTAGAGTTTGAGGCCTTACGCTTATGATCACCATAATGAGTGAATGGGGGTAAATGGAGTCACTGCTGAGGTGACTTGGCCAAGGTTACTTACAGAGGCAGTGACAGTGCTGGAAACAAAGCCAAGGTGCCCTACTCCATCATTACAAATGGATTGTAACCAACGTGGTAATAAACTGAAAGGGCTATTTTGCAAAATGAAAATGTTGAGTTGGCACCTTCATCTTCCAACACAAAACTGTTGCAAGAGGACATCTGGATGGCGGCAATCAATCCAAGCACCAGAGCTGTGTTTTTTTCTCTGTGCACTCCTAAAGCCAGCACTGCCAGGTTTGCACTGCAGTGTTCTTTTACTGCTTTTTTAGCTGTTGTTCTGGAATGCTGTCACTTCCCCCCGGGCTCCTTAGATCAAGTTCCTTAGATTCCAAGTGTTAATACAGCCATAAGCTCAAATGCAAACCAATCAGATAGAAAAAAAGCTCTTATTTAAATCAGTTTCTCATAAGCAATAATGTTACATAGGTATAAAAGGGAAGAAGCAGAGCCTTTCAGTGAGGAACTTTAGCTCAAATCACTCCCACTGAACACCTAAAAACCATCTCAGCTAAATGAACTGTCACAGAGAGAAAACAGACTATTCATCAAAGGATGCGTGTGTGTGTGCATCCATGCGCATTCCTCTGTGTGGCTGGGAGGGAGGTACGAATTGATTCTTATAATACCTTGGGATTTTAATCACTCCTGGAGTCCATCTGTCTCCTTATGGAAAGCAGAATCTTAATGCCAGATTAGACAGAAAAGTGTCTTTCCTCTACCCTCCTGTTTAATCTGGATGATTCAGTTTACAGAGTGGCCAGATGCAGTTCCTCCCCCAGAAAAAGGTCCTCTGAGTGCTCTTTTGCTCCAGCTTTGGAAGCACAAGTAATGCACTTAAGCTTGCAAAGGAGCCTGTGAAACAGGATCAGGCTTTTAAAAAGCCTGAACAGCCCACGGACCCCTCTTTATTGACCACCATCCCCTCTGTTCTTCAGTTTTGGCTTGGAAAAGGAGGTTTTTCTGGTACAAGGAAAATACTTCTTTCTGACACACACCATAAAAAGCTTATTTTACTCCTGGAACAGGAGGCCTTGAAAGAGGTACACTCTTCAGGACAGAAAAAAGGCGATATCAAACCATTTGCAACATTCAGAAAAGCACAACTGGACTCAGTATTAAAGTAGTCACCTCAATCTCTGGTCAGCACAGCAGCATTTACATGAGAAGATGCAAGGGAAAGCTATGCAACCAGCAAATTAAAGCAGCAAATGAGTGACAGTGAACAAGTGACACAAGTGAGAAGGGTTTAGGAACAAGCAGATCAGAGGGGAAGGAAAAGTATATCATGAAGTTGCTCAGTGAAGATGGAAGAAAACAATTCATAATAATAGTACCTGAGAAGATACCATCTCTGTGTAGCTGCTGAGAGTGTCCTCCGAAAACTTAGCAAGCTGCAGCAAGAGAAGAGACCAGTTAGCATAATCGTGCTCAGACACGTGTCGTGAGGAACATCCTTCCCTCGGTACTGTGCCTTCAGAGAGGAGAAACCAGGAGTCCTGCTCAGTGGGAATACCAAGGCAGAGCAACAATTCATCCAAGCAATTAAGTCCTTAATGGACTATGTCTTTACCTACTTGTGAAGAAGACACACTCATTACCTAAATGTCTACAGAGGAAATAACAGCAATTACACCCAAAGGAGGCTGTTTCTGGATGGTTATTCTTAGACAGAAAGAGCCAGGACAGACTGATCTGGTTTTAAGCTATATGGGTCAGGCAAGGGAGCTAGGAAAGTGGGTGTAAAAGCAGGTGCCTGGAATACAATGGACACAGAGGAATGAGGTGATATGAATGGGATGAGGATAGGAAATGACATTATAGCAGGGCACTGCCATGGAATTATACTGGGAAATGTCCTAACTCAAAATCTGCATCCAGCACAAAGGAATTCCACAGTAGATGTCATTTTGAAAAACAGTTTAAACTGAAGTATATTCATAAGCAAAAGTGCATATGACAATTACATTTGTATGGAAATAAAACACCACCCCAATAATAATGCATATAAGTGGCACTTTAAAAATGACCTGTTAAGACAAATTCATCAGAATAATTTAAACTGAGAGCTAAGAAGAAGAATTAGGAACTGTTAAACAATATTTTATTAATATTTTATTAATTTAATTTATTACTATTGAAATAATCCCATAGGAAACATCAAGAAGTCCAGTTTTGAGTGGAAGTGAAAAAAGAGTAAAAGTTAACATAAAAGTAAGATAAAGTATATCAATAGGTAATTAAAACCAGTCTCCTGCTTGATGAAGACAGACATTGCAAATGATGCTGCAGGCAAGGCAAATGATATTGAAGGTAAAGCAAGATAAATAGTGCTATTCCTTATCCAGTGATGCAATCACACCATATGATAACCATGAAATATTTTCCATTCTACCCTTAGCTACTGAAAGTAACTATGTTTAAATTAGCAGGTCTGGACAACTTTCTGACTGTCCCTGCTGACTTAGCACAAGGCTTGAAGCATGGATTAAGTCCCAGTGCAATAGAAAGCTAAAGTGGTGCCAACGCCTAAACAGGATAAGGAGAACAAACCAGGTTAGTGCAGGACCCAGACAGACTTTGATTTCAGACAGAATAACAGAGCAGCTAATATGAGACTCAATTAAAAGAGTGGAATAACACAACCAGTGCCAAACACCACAAGTATGTGAGTAATAAATCTCATGGAACTACTGTGAGATATTTTTGGACAGAATTACAAATCTGACTGATAAAAGCAATGCTTTTGACACAGATCACTTGGTACTTGGACAGAGCCCTAGGAGACACAGTCTAGTGTGAGATCTCCCTGCCTGAGGCAGGGGGTTCGAACTGGATGATCTTAAGGTCCTTTCCAACCCAAACCATTCTGTCATTCTATGATTCTATACTTTGACTTGACACAAAATGCTTTAATGGTTTTCTAACAAAAACTAGAGCAATAAAAGAGAAATAGGCCCTGTATTAAATATAGTAGAAATAGACTATTCCCAAACAGAAGAGAAACTGAGGAATTATTTGCAATAGGATGCTCAAATCTGGGTAGTTTGTAAATACCCTGAAAGAAAACTAAAAAGCCATTACTGATAGAGACTGTAAACGATACCAAGTTTGGGGCAGGGTCCAATAACAAAGAACAGTGTTGTTACAGAACAGTATGGATTGCTCGGTAAAGAAGCAAACACATGCATAACAACAGGCATAAAAGTAAGGTGGCATAGCTAGGAGCAAAAATGCAGGTTGGACTTAAAAGGATGAGGACTCAGAAAGCAGTAACTGTAGATTATCAGATGAACAAAGACTGCCCATTTTATTAAAGCACTGGCTAAAAGATCTAGTATGATCCTTCGTTGCACTAACAAAGGAACATAGAGAAGAAAGTCCAAATTATCCTGAGATCTAGCACAAGCACAACTGTTACTGGAATGCTTTGTGGGGTTTGGAGGTTCATAATGCTACAGTGATCCTGCAGCACTGGAGAAAGCTCAGAGGAAAGTCAAGATAAAGATTAGAGGGTTAGGAAATATGCTTATAGTGACTCAAGGTGCTTAAACTGTTTACTTAACCACAGAGGTGGTGAAAGGGATTGAGTAGCTACAACAGGCCAGAAATTTGACTGATGTGCTCTTAGATATAGGAGGCAAAAGATGTAAATGTTCCAAGGGCTGGAAATTAGATACTACAAAAAGTCCAACTAACGGAGAATGCCCATTTTTAGCAGTGAAGATAAACAGTTACTGAAACAACCTCTCAAAGGCAGTGCAAATGTTTTCAAACCAACATCAAATTGCTTACTATAAGGAATGCTGCTGTAGTCCAACTGTAGTAATGCAACTTGAGGCAGAGGCTCGTCTTGGGGGACAGTGGTTTGTGTCCTGCAGGATGCCTGACAAGGTTATGACCTTGAAAAACTGTGAATCAAACAGCTTGAACATGATGGGAGGGAACAGAAGGTGGAAAGAGCATCACACAGGCCAAGTGATTGCAGAGGAAGAGGGTCTTACCTGCTACATTTTGAATAGAGTAGAGAGAAGCAAGAGAATAGGCCAAGAGAAGACTGCCCTACTCAAAGGGGGAATGACCAAGGCACATCACAGAGGTGGTTCTGCAGCAGCAAGGATGCAGGGTCATGTTTGAGATGCCACAGAAAGAGCTGGTTGGACAGAATGAGGTGCCTGGACAAGAAAAAGGAGAAGACAGGAAAGAACACAAGGAAGGTGCAAGTATGGGTGATAGGGCAAATGCATGTGTTGAGAATGATGAAGCAGGGAAGCCAAGGAGCTATGGCTTTCCCAGCCAAACAGCAAGATGGGATGGGGAAGAGGAAGGTTCCAAAGACAAAAAACAAGTGATGCCAAGAATGGCTGGAAAGGTAAAGTGAAAAGAGATGGTAAAGGTACAAACACCACTGAGGGAGGCAATGTGTCCTCCCTCCCAGGACACAGGTCATGTACAACCTATAGGGAAAAGAACAGAAAACACAGACCCAGGGCCACAGAGGGCAAGGAAGGACAAGAGGGAGAGAGAAACTCTGTCCAAGTACTGGCATAACAGAAGTCAGCACTGAAGACAAGCAATGTGGTGCATCTCAGCAACACTACCACAAGGAGAGAACAAGAGACACCCATCAGCACATCCAGTTCAGGATCACACACCCATCAGACTGCCAAACTCTGCTCCCCAGACCAGCACAACCACCAGAAACTCCTCTTACTCCCTGACTACTGCAAAGGCCATGCCTGCAAGAGAAGCCTCAGAGGCTCAGGAAAGAGCCCACATGTTAAAACCAGGGACTGCAGAGGATCTCCTGTATCCCATTCCTTCTCAGTGGCTTAACACTGCCCAGTTACAGCCACCACAGGGTGTTTATCTCCATGCTGACCCCTCTGGCAGATTGTATTTAGTGGATAGAAAGCACGTGTCTTGAGGAGATTTAGAGAATCACTGGTTGAAAAAATCAGAACATGTGTTCAAGAAGAAGTCACAGCGTGCTCCAGGGAGAGGGCACAGCTGGGCAAAGATCCAACAAGCTTTTACAACTGACACACCTGCTGAATTCACTCTGCTCACTTCATACAGTCCTTCTCATCTCCTGCCCTTTGCTCTACAATAGTTTGATGTGGAGATACCTACCAGTGAGGTGGACGAGGCTTTGCTCATCTGGGCCAAGACTCTGGCTTCTCCAAAGGCTGTAGCAAGAATCCACAGGACAGGAAAGAGCAACGGAAGGATGGGTAGGACACCATTCACCTGAAAAGGAACTGTAATCACCAGCGAGCACAGAGACAAGGACTCAGACATCTCACATGACACCTCCATGACAGTGAGAGGATGGGGAAAAGGCAATGGCAGGAAGGAAGGGCACTGCTTGCTCTGGAAGCAGTGGAGCACAAGGGGAAGCATGGAGGGATTTATAATGGAGGGAATGAATAAATCACACAAACTTGCAGCTCTTTTTCCTGCTTAATTTGGCATAAGATCTTGCAAGTTTATAGGCAAAGGATACCACATATACATACACATAGACACATACATATGGCAAGTGAGAAGGAACAAGAAATGTAAAGGGCAGTCTATGAAGAATGGCCAGGGTAGAGCTGTTGTCCTGCTTCACTGAGAGCTCCAGCATGCACAAGGGAGAGCACAGCATGCTGTCACAGGATGAGGCAACTCACTGAGGGAGGGAATCAGCCTCTGTGGTGCTCTGGGAAGGAGGAGTACTG
This sequence comes from Amazona ochrocephala, assembly GCA_039720435.1. Taxonomy (NCBI): domain Eukaryota; kingdom Metazoa; phylum Chordata; class Aves; order Psittaciformes; family Psittacidae; genus Amazona; species Amazona ochrocephala. Next base: position 88,346,359 of record CM077879.1, read on the forward strand.
GAGCTCAAAGCTCTTTACCTGTAGCTGAAGAAGAGTGTACTGCCAAGAAGCAATTCCAGGAGCTTTGAAAATGAAGCGCACAGCATTGGTGATCAGGAAGCCAGCCTGCAATTCAAACAGAGATGGCACTGTCAGCAGCTACTACTGCCTGTAGGGAAGGAGTTTCCACTGCCTTGTAACACTCTCAGCCCTGGGAAAGTCTGGAAGATACACACGGTCTGCTTGCGCAGTTCCTCCCTGTGCTCTCACAGCTAGATGGCTCAGCATCTTTCCTTCTCTGAACTACCCAAGGTATACACTGAGTCAGCTATGTGAGGCAGGGCCTGGCCACAGCTTCCTGTTGATGGCCGCAAATTCTTCACCTTTATTGACAAAACATGGCTATATTCAACAGCAGAGGCTTGAAATGAGACCTACCAGTACAATAGGGACAGCGTATTTCAGCATCACTGACTGTACAGTGAATCTCTCATTATCCAGGGCTGTCACAGGACGTGACAAAGCCATTTCCAGACACCATCTGAAAAAAAGGAAAAGAGCTTGAGATTTCAGCAACGAAGACCCTAACCCTTCCATTTCCTAGTGGACATGGTTAGAACACTGCATTCACCCTATGCTATGGGGATGTACTTCAAAAGAGAAGCCAAATCATACAATAACAGTGTTGCACTTGCCATGGTGAATTTGCAGTGCTGTTGAGCAAACTCCCCAACTGCTTAACAGGAAGGCTCCATCACCCCAATGTGTACTGAAACTCCAACAGGACATTCAGAGATCTGTATCTCCAGTTCACCGAAGGGTGTCATATCACTGGTGATGTCAAATGCAAGAAATCTGTGACCTCCCTGCCTTGTTCAAATTTAGCTGGAGAGTAATGAGCTGAACAGTAATACTTGGCATATATGTGGTTTCATGTATTAGCCTAAACTACCAGCTAAGGGGGACAACTGAAGACAGACAGTTAAAAGACTTATAGCATTCCCTGGTAATAAAAAAACACAGTATAGCATAATTGAACTCTCCTGTTCTGGGCCAGCAAGTCTTGCTCTTAACCAGAACCAGGCAGCCACAAGGACACTGAAAAGGGCAGGCCTTATTCACCGTGTTTAACCCACCTGACATTATCTATTATTGGTGTCTTCAAGACACGGAAGAGACGATACAGCTGAGGGTTCTGAGGCCCCTTCTTCACTTCTCCCCTTGGAGAGGGTGGAGGTGAGAAAGGTGGAAAGAGATCGCCTGGCTCCAGAACTATGTGCTCATCATCCTAGGGAAAAGGTCAGAGAGTCAAAGGCTGCACAGTCAAGGCCTGGGTGGAATCCTGCTGCAAGGGACTGGAGGTTTAGTCCAGCAGGATCCCCACTACAATGTGTGTTGGTCACACATATTTCAGTAGTTCCCTCTCTCAGCTCTCAAATATTCATTAGCTAAACTATTGCTTCAAACTTGAAGTAAAATGAAATGCTTGTGTTCAAGCACATCTGGTTGTGCATTGACAAGTGACATTTGGAGTGAAAGTTATGATAAAACCCAGCAAAGGTAAATTTCAACCTTTAAACTTCTTTAACCTTCTTCAAGCATGTTTTCATTGACATTTACTTCTACCTCCTGTATTTTATATTATCTTATTTTATAATAAGTTAGTGGTAAGGAGAAGGTCACAGCAGACAAACTTTATTTCTTCACATAAACCCCAGGATAAAGTAGGGGATTTGTATGTCATATTTTCTGGATAGATTCACTTCACTTCTGTTTAGCAGCACATTACAATTTCCCCTTGAGCTGGAAGAGATGGGAATATGGTACCTTGGTATCACATTAGTGTCTCACATCATTGGGTTTAGGAGATCATAGGGAAGATGCAGCCTGTCTAACAAAGCACTGTCCTTGACTGAACTGGAATTTCAAGCTATTTTCAAGGTCGGAAGAAATCAAACACTACAATAAACTGTACTCTTTCAATGAGAGTATTGGCAAGAAAATCCCAGGAAATACATTGCTACAGGCCAGGGAAATAAACAAGTTACCTTAATCCCTCTTAAAGAAGCAAATGACTCCTGGCCTGGCCTCAAGGCAACAACATCTCCTTCTACTAACAGGCTCACAGGCAAGTTGACAAGATGACCATCCCTGTAGGCCCAGTGGAGGGACCAGGATGGGGCATAAGGCATGTGGAGGTCAGGGTACATGGAGTCTGGCCATTTCACCTCTTTGCCAAGTGTATCTGAAAGCAGAGGGTGTGTAAGAATTAAGTGACAACAATTCTGCAGGGGCAAATCGCACATCAGTTTACATCCTGTAGTGGCTATAGGTCCTCCAGGGCTAAGCCTGTGATCTTTTATCATCTCTCTCTTCCTCCTTGATGTCTTTTCCCCTCTCTTTCCACCCAATATTAACTACTAAGCATTGTATAACCTCAAATATACGCTTGTACAATGGAAAAGCTAAAGTCTGTCCTTAAAACCACCAAACTGAGATGAACTATCTCCTCAGGTTCAAACCCCCATTGAGACGATGCTCATGCACAGCAATTTCTTTCCTTCTGGTCTCTGTTGTGGTACAACCCCACGTATTCTTCTCTCATCATCTGCTGCAAGGCAGATATTTTTGTAGGCTACTGAGGATTCAAATTACTCCAAAGCACAGACATAACAGACGCCCACCTGATAACACACAGATTGGAAGCACATGGCCACATGATAGCTCAAAATAACTATTGTACAGGAGAGGCAGGAGTAGGACACAGTTCTCAGTGTTTCCGTGCAGCACAGGGCAAGGCTACTAAGCCCAATTAGTGACATATCTGGCCAGGTTTGGAGAAGAATCCAACAGGAGGAAAAGACAAATACAAGTAAGAGACAGATGAATGGGACCTCACCATTTATCTTGTCAATGATTGTTTGAAGTCTCCTCTCCACCTCTCTGCACTTCAGCCTCTCCTGACGCCCGATTATGAAGAGATCCAAGAGGAGGAGGAGGAAGAGTGCCAGTGCATTGACTATCTCAGCCCCTTGGCTTTGCACAGCAAAACAGAAGAGAGCGGGAAGGTTTGAGTAAATGAGCAGAGTACACTGACAGCCACCCACAGAGATAAATGCACACCTGCTTGGTTGTTTATTCCTACACCCCACAGCCTCATGGCTAAACAAGAAAAGCAGGGGAGCTATGATCACACTTCTTTAGGATAATGCCACCAGAGAAGTCTGAAAGGTCTTTTCCCAATTAAACAGTACCCTGACAAATAGAGTGAAGAAATGCCATGGCACATGTGATAGCACTACGAGCCGCTAACTTCTCCAGTTTCAAAATCCTTCCTAGCTCTGATAATGCCTTAGGATTTTTCAAGATCTAGGAATGCTGCAGCAAAACCATCTCAGTCTCTCCATAGTACACTCTATGGATCTTTTAGAAATAGGATTAAGTTGGCTGATGTTCTATGAAACGGACTGATAGGGACAGAATTTCCAGTGCATGCTAATGTCTTGATGTCTGCACAGAATGAGGGACAACACCATTCTATCAGCCACAGTGTGAAGACAGTATAAAACTGCCACCTTGCTTCAGTTACCCAGCATACGATGTTGTTCTTACCTCCCCTGTGGCTGGCTCCCATAGCAGCACAGCAGCAGCAGCACTGCCAGAAGCATCAGAGATGCACCAGGCCAGTGAAAACAGGAGCAACGGTTACCATGGTACAGAAAACTACTCCTCCACACCTCCTACAAAAGCAGAACAGCCAACAGCATTCAGGAAATACAGAGGCAAAGGCTTGGAAAAGCACAGTAAGGAAGGGGGAAGGCAGCAGTGGACACTCCAGGGTGAACAGGACTTTGTAAAACCCCCTGAACATGACAGAGAGCATCCCAGATCAGTCATGAAAATGCTACAGCACTAATGCTTGCTCAGCTGGTGGGTCTGAGTGAACTCTCTCTGCTTTACTCTTGCCTGAAAGAATGAAAAGGCTTCTGTGCCAGGCTGCCCCACTGTCACTAACCAAGCACTGTGCATAAGTACTGTGCATAAACAGCAGCACTTTGTCATGCCAGACAAACACAGTGGACAAGTGAGAGTGTTGAGCTTCACAGCTCTTGCTCTCCACCCAATATGGACCCCACTGCCATTAGTGGCTCTTGAAGCCGTCATATCCTTCACAAAAGCAAAGCTTCTGTTGAGTTCCAGCACCCAGGAGAGAAGTGCTGGGAGAAAAATATATCCTTAGGTAGATTCCTTGCTTTGTTCCCGAGGACTTTAGCAGTTCTACACCCAGGCACTCTGCAGGAGCAGTCTGGGAGGGAATGCAGCCAACTTTTGTTTCATTTTCAGCTGTTCCTCAGCTGAGTGGTTTCATGATGAACATTTATCAGAAACTATGATCTTGGACTTCAGACTCATCTGCATTGATGGTCCAATCCAAAAGTGTAACTGAGTGTCAAGGAATAGTAGATAGATGCTTTTTAAACTACCATCTATCGCACACACACACACTCACCACCTGTTAGCTTTACTTTGAGGAGACTGAGTGCCCAACCTTGTGCTGTTGCTGCCTCACCTTCCATGAAGCCACTTTCTTCCGTTCCTTCTGATGCCCCTCCAGCAGTGCTGACAACTGATCTCTCAGGATGGTGAGGGCTTTCTTTGTGGTGAGGCCCAAACTTGAAGTCATCTCATCCTGAGGTGCCAGAAAAGCAAACTGGTTAGTGCTTCCTTATGTCCTTGTTAGGCTTTTTCCTGGAGGCTGACTGAGCACCCGACAAGGACTGCCCTGAACATCATCACCAGTCTGATTCTGCACCTTCCTGGAATCATCTTCCCTCCTGTGAACTTTAGCCTGCTGGCTGGAATTGGAGCCCTTAGATAGTATCAGGTAAACAAACCAGTCCTGACTGTGCCAGATAAACACCTTATCAAAGCACAATACAAAGTCATTGCTGTGAAACAAGATTCTAATCAGCACAGACTGAGGACAATACAAAGGGAGGCTGCTCAGCTCCAAGGTTATGCAGGCTTGAACTGGTATCAGCTTGCAGAGACAACAGAACACGGTTACAGTAGACTAGGATGGGGTTTGCCAATGGTAGTAACAACTAAGTAGTAGAATATCTGCAATTCTAATCAAGAGTGGCCCAATTTCCACAACTGTTTATTATGAATTTCTGTTTATGAGTCCTGCCTGTGGGTATTTGACACAGAAGCTGCCAAATTTAAGTGCTAGGCCATGAATCAGTTCAGGAGAAGGCTCCAGCATCAACTTCTACTTTTACAAGAGAAAGCACTAGAGTTTGAAGTGGTGAGCTGCACAAACATATGAGGGAGGCACCTAGACATGAAAGAAGCACAGAGTCCAGAGCACTGCTCCCTCACTGGTCAGCAAAGAGGCAGCAGCAGCATGAAAGGATGTAACCCAAGAACATGCCACCTGGAATAGATTGCCATAGGATGCTGGTGACAAGAAAGTGGAGTGAACACTTGCATTTCTGGGGCAAGGCAAGAACAAAAGCATTTCCCTTTCTTTCAAATCCCTGCTGCGAGGCAGGTACCAGATCACTGAAAGTGAATTAACCAGGAGAAGCAGGCAGATGTCCCTGAGAGGGCTACAGCAGAGAGCAGGGAGCTGGACAACACAAGTTACCCTTTGCCCTGCACGTTTTCATACAAACACCTCGAGGAGGGTGTAGAGACACAGGATATCCTGCATGTTAGAAGCGTTCAGGTGTCTCATACTGTTTACAGCACTTCTGAACACAAAGCAGGCAGGAAGCTGCCCCCTCCGGTCCCCACCAGTGTGACACAGCCCAGCAAAGGCAGGAGCTGCAGCTCTTCCTGCTATTGCAGTCACTAGCTCTTCCCAGCCCTGCCAAAGCCACAGTGGTCTCAAAGTGCAGCAGCTCTGCTCTTAGGAGTTGCATGCATGCACCAGCTCTGCTCTTAGGAGTTGCATGCATGCACCAGCTCTGCACGTGCAGCTCACTGGCACCTGCACTTTTCTTCCTGTTCCTCAGCTGAGTGGTTTCATGATGAGCATTTACCAGAAACTATGATCTTGGGCTTCAGACTCATCTGCATTGATGGTCCAATCCAAACGTGTAACTGAGTGTCAAGGAATAGCAGATAGATGCTCTTTACACTACCATCTACCACACACACACACTCCCCACCTATCAGGGACAACCTGAAGCAGCTAATTCTGCCCAGGCAGAGTCTCCCATGCTGCTTTAGCTGCCCTTTTACAGGACTAAAAATAATCCTGCTGCAGTTTTCATCCTCTGTCAGTTTTAGGAAGAGAGGAAGCAGTTCTGTGTTGTTCTTGGAAGCAACCCAGGTAACATCAGCACAGGACTAAACATAGGAGTCTCTCAAAGGCTCCCAGATGAGAAGATGGCAACAGACATGCTGCTGCACCACGGGAGTGCTGCAAACGGGAGTGCCTGAGAGCAACATGGGGCAAGTGACAGTAAAGGTTTCTGCCTCTCCACTGAAGGCTGTATGGGACAAAGCACCTGCAAAAACATCCTCTAAAACACAGGGAGAGCAGAGAGATAAATACAATTCACAGAATGAGCAATAAGGACTTTAACTGGAAAGCAAAGTCTGCTTAGACACCAAACTGCTTCCAAAGGATGCATCAAGAGCTACAGATGAAATGAGAGGAAAGCTGCACTTAATGTCAACATCAAGTACAGTCACACACTGCCTGGAAAGTGCCACATCCGAGCAGGCAGCGAGAGGGCAAAGGCAGCAAATCCAGAGGTAATCAAAAAGGTTCATGAAACACGCGTACCTCTGCTCCAGTCTTTACGCAGGAGTTACTGCTCTGCTGCAGTGTCAGTCAAGGTAAGGGCAGCCACAAAGGAAGGTGGCTGTAGGAGGTGAGAAAGGACAACTGCGGAGTGTGGCCGGGCAGGGGAAGACCAGCAGGAAGGGCAAGGATTGTTAAACACCCATCCTGACACTGAAAACATGGAGCATTCAGCAAAGCAGGCAGAGCCTGTGGTAAACAAACACTGGATAATGGGAGTGAGAAGCTGCCTGCGGTGACTGGGATCACCCACTGCTGGTGAGCATCAAGGGAATGCACTTGGAACCAAGGAATGAAAGGGTCAGGCAAGAAGAGCCACCCTGAGCTGCTGGCAAGGGGCAGCTCTGGGTTTTCACAGCAAGAAGCCATCAGCTGCTAATGAGGCATGTTTCAAATGCACTAAAGTAAACCTTTGTATATGGCAAACCTTGGCCTCATAAGCTGTTCCAGAGGGATCCTCCCAGCCTTTCATCAGCTGCAAGTGCTCTTCCTGCCACAGAAGAGGAGGTGAGCACCCCAGGGTGAAGAAGCCATTCTCAGGAGGTGGCAGGTCATTAATAAATCCCTGAACATTAATATCTTTGCTTTGGAAAGTGGCATTCAAAGAGTAATCCCCTAATTTTCAAGTCCAAACAAAAGCAGCGAGACACCATCCCACCCATAGGCTTTCTCTGAAGAACAGAAGAAACCAGTAAACTCCAGGTCATGGTGAAAGCAAATCCCTGCTGGGAACCAGAAGGCATTTTCAAAGGCTACACTATCCTTTTGCCCATGCCTAAAGGGAAGAAGTCCCGAGGAGAAAATCAGCAGTTGCTTCTTCCTTTGTCCCAGGAGGCTGGAGAGCACAAGAGGCTCTGAGTGCATGGATGACCCCTGCCCTGCCTACGGCAGCTTTAGTCCCTGATGCATGACTGAAGGCAGGTAAATGGGATGATTGAAATCCTCTGCCTTGGGGATGGTACCACAGCTCTCAGGAGCTGTGATCTGCAGGATGGCTGTGAAGGAAAACACACAGTGCAGATCTCTTTTGTGCATGTGATTTTGCTTTGGAGAGGGAATGAACACGCTGAGGTGTGGACTGGATGGCAAGATGAAAAGATGCGTCAGTGTCTCCACTTGCAGTAAATATCCTAGGTGTTAAATTAGCTTGCCTGCTAACATCAGGAAAAGGAACCTGAGCTAGATCTAGCAAATGCCCAGGTTTAGGAGCTGCTTTGGCTCTGCAGCAAGGATGCAAGAAGCAGCTCAGAGGGCAAGGAGACAGGGAGCACAGAATCTGTAGACTTTTCTTTGCCTTCTCTTCTCAGCTGGCCCTCCATAGCTTGACAGGGAGAAATTATGGGGCAAATACCCAATGATCCAGGAGGATCGCAGCTAAAAGGTTTCCTCTGCCTTCCTCGTGGGTTGCAGAGGCATTTGCAGACTGACAGGTACGAAAAGAGTGGTTATCTTCTGATTTTGCCTCCCACAATGTGAAGTTGTTCCTGAGCATCACCACCTACTCATGTCTGCTTCCCACAGCCCACCTCCATCCTCACACAAACCACCAGTGATTCCTGATGTCTCCTCCTAAAATTCCCATCTTGTTCTTTGATACATGGAAACATTCAAGAACATCATTGAAGGTTATCAGCTATTCTCTGCTATGCAATGAAAGACAGAGGTCTTGCTCCTTCCTTCAAGAGGAACAAGCAAGCAGAGATCAGAGGTATGCAGGTGAGAAAGAGACACAAAGCATTAGTGCAAGGAAGTCGTCTTTTCATACAGCCATATAGATGTGTAATATACATCTATAGCAGCATATTTGTTTGTTGTACCAGTAAAGATGATAAAAGTGGTGTTGTAGCACATGTGCCAAATATTAAATAACACCAGAACACAAATACATTCTTTGCTTTACAAAGCCAGCTGAATCATCATCCATCCTCTGTGGATTCAGCCTCTTACAGGATAAGGGGTTCTCACCAAGACTGCTGTACACTTTGTAACTGTCTTTACAAAGACTGTTTGAACAACTGAGGGAATAGAAAACAGAGTATTTGCTGGAAGCTTTGGTTTTCACAGCCTGCAGATCCACCCCTTCGACTCAGAGTGGTATGGACAACCACTACAGAGCGGTATGCCAGATTGGTTCCCTCTTTCCAGGCTGCACACTACAGGCCCCTTTTTCAACTCTTCTACTCAATTGCTTTTCAGTTTTCAACAGTTGGAGGTGGGCAACTGGGCAGCAGAAAGTTCTTCCTTTCCCTGACAGCTACTTTGCATTCCTGAGCAGAAAGAGAAGGCAGCTTTTCATTCAACGATGACATTTTGCTATCAATCTACTTTAGGGATTACACCTCTTGAAATGTAAGCACTGTTCACAGTTTCAGAAACACATGAGAAGGAGTAACTTCACCAAGTATATTTCTGCACGACAGTGTGAAGACTGGATGCTCCTCTGCACCTCAAGTTTCTCATCTCTACAATGTGACTGCCAACTGTAGCTGTGATGAAGATTATAATGGTCACCAACCCACCCAAACACTACTGGAAAGCACAGGAAAAAGAACTATGTGTTGATACCCACAGGACTCAGGCAGCTCCTTAAAACAGATCATGGCTCTGTGGGCACCACTGGCTTTAAAACTGGGCATGCTGGGAAAGATACCAGAAAGCACAATGAATTAAACTTGGTTTAAATGGCACCTGCCATGAGCTTGGCAGCCACAGCTTAGCTGTTGGTGGTCTCAAATCAGATGAAACAAGCAAAGCCTTCAGCACAGCAGTGCTCAAATTAATGGACAGAGCTAACAGCCAACAACTGTCTCCTTCCTCCATCTGCAACAACAGTACGAAAGGCAGAGCCCAAACCTCCCCCTGCCTCTGGACAAAGGAGCCCCCACAGTTTGGTAACTGGGTGCCTGCGGGAGCTTCTGGCTTTGAGGCTCATTGCTAACAGGGCCTGCAGACTTGCACTGCTAACAAACACAGCTGCAGGAGCACAGATCTCTGAGAGATGTGGCCAAAGCAACACTCATCAGCTGCCTGAATCATCGCTGCATTTTGCTGTGAGCAGAGTCCATTTTAACCCACACAACGACGTTCACATTTTACCCCCACCATAAAGCACTGAGTAAGATGCCAGCAGGCATGATCAACCTTTCTACATGGGTAATGCAAAGCCCAGTGCTTTGCTTCTCCCTCAGCTACAGCAGCTCAACAGCAGAGAAGGAGGCGACTGCTCCCCAGGTACCAGCTCAGTGTTGAATCGTGCGTTCTTCAGTCCTGTTTGCAGCAGCGAATCCCCAGCCATAGTTACCTGCCCCACCAGGCTGCTGGCAGGATGAGGCAGTGTTTACGCAGTGCTTTGAAGCTCACCTGTGCTATGCAATTATCAAGCTTTAATTACATTATTCCTCCAACTTCAGAGAGCACTTAGGGGTCTGGATTTATCCTGGCTCTAACACACAGCACGCTGCTTTATGCCAATGCAGAGCTTACTCCAGAGGATGCTAATCCCCTCCCAGAGGCCAGCAAGGCTCAGAAATGCACAGAACTTCAGCACATCTGTCATCCCCCCTTCCCATCCCCACTTCTTCAGCTGAAGACTTTGGGGACTAAAAGCATGACGCAGCCTAGCTGCCAGACACATTTCAAAGGGATGAGCAGGTTCAACAGCTACAGATCAAAGCCCATAGAAGAAACAGACAAATTTAAGTCATGAGGCTGAGGGTAGCAAAGCAGGAGTCAGCACCTAAAACCATGTCTGGCCCCTCCTGTTGGTTCTAGAAAGCAAGCTTCTTTCCCCATCCCCTCCAGTGCACTAAGCTATTCCCTAGTCAAAATCATCATTCACTGCTTCATGTCCTGTCTTAACCTCTTTTCTTCAAAACCTCAAAGCTCTTCATGCACCATCACATCAGGCAGGATGCAGAATGGGGGAAGGTGGGGGGGGGACAACAGGGAAAGCTGCTTTGAATCGAAATGTTAAGGCAGAGAAAACTTACTTTGCAGCATTTGCCTTGGTGGGGGATCCAGAAATCAGCCTGTTTAAAGAGCATCTGGGCCAAATTCCTGCGCCACTTCCCCAGCAACTTGCACTGCTGCTGCTCTCCAGAAATGAGCCAGCAAAGGGGGAGAGAGAGCAAGACTGTGCAGAGCCCAGCGCTGCAGAGAATGAGACAGAAGCAGCAGAGTGAAGCACCAGGCTGCTGATTAATTCAGCCTGTTTCCAGTCACGCTGCAGCTCCAGCAAGGAGGCGGTGGATGGGGGTGGGGATGAGGGAGAGAAAGGCGGGGGGAAAAAGAGGCAGAGAGAGAAGAAAGTTTGCCCAGGACAGCACCAGATGTCTGTGAGAATGGCTCATTCATCGGCTGGAGCCGACAGAGCCAGAATCCCTGGATTCCCTGCCTGGAGAGATGCATATGCATGCACAGTGAGCGTTGATGCTGACAGACAGGGGTCTGTGGAGAAGCAGATGGCAAATTAGACAGGACAAAGTGCTATAAAATATACTGCAGGGGAAGGAACACCTGAGCAGGCAAGGAAAGAGACTCGACTGAGAGACCCAGGAATATTAACTCCCCTACATAAATCTAGAAGAGTCTTCCAGATGATTCCATAGCTTTGAATTCAAGCTCAATTTAAAACTACAAGCATCTGCTGTTTGAACAACTTGAGATGGCTACAGGTCCAGTCTGACAATAGAAAGCAGCAAAAGCCCCTCTCAGCACCCAATATTCACATATCCCGAGCCACAGAATCTAAACAAAAGGTGCACCTGAACTCTTCACAGCCATGCACCACGGCAGTGCCACAGACAAGGGGGAGAATTAGTGTTGGGAGGGAAGAGCTGGGTAGAACAAAAGGTAATGGGATAAAAAGGCTTATGGAAGTGAAGAAGAATGAGCTTTCTCTCCCATTCTTTTCCAGCAATGCTTCCTTCTCATTGTTGGAAAGAAGATCTGCATAAGTGGGGGTTCATATGGCTCCTACTTCAGCACTGCCCTAATTCTCCCTGGAGCTTCCAAGCTCTGCAGAGCAACCACTAAGCCAATTGCTTTCATTCCACATAGAAAGGGGTAAGGAACGGTCCTAGCCAAGAGCCTTGCCGAAGATTACAGCTGGCCAGACCAGAACAGACAGGCACTGCAGAGGTCTCAACATATCATGCAGCTTTGAAGACCAGGTACAGGCATCAGGACTCACCCACCCTCCTTGGCCAAGCTCTTCACTTTTTTTCCCTCATCAAACTCCAAATGCCTAAACAGGCATAGCCCATGTTCTATGTTTAAAGCCATATGTGCAAAGAATAAGAGGTCTCAATACTTACAATAAACCCAAAGCAGGGTCTGGTTATCACCCTGTGTTGGCACTAAGTTACACATCAGTATGTAACCTCACAAAGCTCTAAAAGCCAAAGTTGAAGGGAAGCTGACACTCCATTTAATGGAACTTCAGGAGAAAGCAGGGGGAGTAAGAGGCAAGGCATCCTTCATCCTCCTATAGGGCATTTTGTTTCCTAGACAACAATTTTAAACCACAGAGAGGAACAAAATGTCCTAATGACACAATTTTTCCTTCCTTCCCCTTTTCCTGCTAAGAAACTACTTACCTACTCACTCCAACAGAAAGAAAAAAGCAAGGAGAAGGAAGGATCAACAACAACAACATGAGGTGAGAATGGACAAACCCTCATACAATATACATGTAACACCTCTGCTCTTATCATCGTGCTTGATCCCATGGCTCTTCTCCTGGAGACTCCAGTGAATGGGAACAGAACAACTTGCTTGTGACAGTGCAATACCAGGAACAACCCCTGTGCTTCATACAGGTATGAGGTCCTGATGCAACTTTCTTCCAGCTCAAAAACTCCATCTTTGGCTGTGAACACAACTAAATAGCTTCTTCTTGTTTACCCCACCATTGAGAGGCCTTGTTCTGAAGTGTTTTGTGTAGGGCAGTAATTTGTACTACGTAGCTTCCTTCTGACATCAGTCTAAACTGCATCTGGATATGCATTTGTGCATTAAGAAACAGAATGAGAGAGCAGAGGCTGTAAACTTGAGATCTGAAGAGAAAACTGGGGCTTGAAATATGAGGCTGAGTATAAAGGCACGGACCGAGACCCATACAAAAACTGGAACATAGATGAGAGACGTGCAGAAAAAGGTCAGTTTGTGACAAAGCCCCTGGAAGAAGAGCTGAGGTTTTAGAGAACAGCAGGTATAAACCAGAGATGCAATTACTGGCAAGCTGAGAAGAGGCAAAGGACTTGGGCTAATTTTCAGCCCAAAGGTAGGACTGAACCTCTTGTTAGGCACTCTGGAACAACTCTGGACAGCTCAGGACAGACTGTGCTGGAGCTGCAGCAATGTGGACACATTGCCAGGGTCTGGCCTGGCGCTGTATCCAGGCTCCAGCAATCACACTGGGATAACCCAGCTCAGTTATTGTTGGTAACTGTGGTATCAAATATGTCCATGATTTTTACTAGTTGTGTAGCTGCAAATACATCTTAAGTAACTCAAACTCTTGAGCCTCACACTGTCCTGTGGCAATCAGTGCTGTTGTCTGTCTTGGTATATGCTCGTCTTGGAGCAGAGATTTTGGCACCTTTCCCAAGTATTAAATTCACTTCAGAAATATGCAGAAAATTAAAAAGTCAGGAGAAGAGGAAGAACAAGATATCAGCACATTTAATTTTAGGTTCTGGCACTGCTCCTGAAATAAACTCTGCCTTTCTCTGCAGTGTCTGGCTTCTGGCAGAAATTGGAAGGTGGTCTGTATTACACCTGACAAACTCTGATCCTCAGCCACTTCTGTCAAGGGAACTGTATTAGCCCATAGGAGCAGAGGACAAGTCTCTCATCTTCTGAGTGACAAATGTCTGTGCTTCAACAATGCTCTGAGCACATCTTCTGTTCCAGGAGTGTTAACTCTTCACACACATATATTAGAGCAAAGAGCTTGCTTTCAGCTAGATTTGAGAGTGATGTTTGCACTTGGGTTCATTTGATTTTTAGCATTTGAAAACAAAACTAGCACACTGAATTTACTACTGAGGTTACATACCAGGTTAATTTGTTCCCTTATCAGCATGTATGTTTCCAAGTTCTTCACTATGGAAAGGAAGATGGATTCCACCTTAAAGGGGGTGAGACAGGGATCTGCAGTATTGGGAAAAAAAAATAGGAGCAAACTGCTTAACACCAAATAATCTACTGCTACAAGAACAATCCATTGTCTTTCCTCAGATCCAAACAAAGTAAGTTGTAAAATGCAGCTTTATGGTTCAAAAGGCTTTTTGTTTAATTCCTATTGAAGAGTGTGATGATATCTTGCCTTCATTTTTAATCCCCATTTAGGAAGGAGGGAGATAAAGCTTCAGTAACTCTGAAGAGGAGACTAAGACTTCAGAACACCATGGTCCCCCCGTAATGTCCTTGTACAGGACACGTTCCTAATAGGCCTTTTAAAGGTCTGTTACAATACCGTCCATGCTGCTGCCATTCCAGCAATTTCATATGCAATTCCTGCATTGTACAGTAAAGAATGTCATCTGAGAAGAGAGAGATGAACCAAAGATAGTGACCTACAGTGGAAGTGTCTCCACTGTACTCTGCCATGGCTGCAGCCATGCCAGTGCTGGTGCTTTCAGGTCCTACCCAGAACACACCCCTCTACAGAATGGTAACTGCATCATCTCTTAAAATGAACAATGCCAGATTAGCCCATGGTGTCAGTAATAAGAGAATAAGTAGGTATTTATCCTCATTGGAATGTTACCTCCATGGTAATACAGCAATCAGATATAAAACAACACAGTTCAAACATGTGCTCCAAGCACAAGCAGCTCCAAGAGGTTCAGGCATGAGTAAACCCAGACCCTCCTGGACAAGCACACTCCAGAACAGAGACCCCAGCAAATAAGAAGTGTAGTAGGCAAGTGCTGATGTTAAAAACGAAGTAGCTTTGGAGTCACTTACACTGCTGCAGCAATCTTTGAGAGCAGATCTGAGGTGATTACCTAAAAGGTAATTTGCGCTAAGAACAAAACCACTTCTTGATGCTGGAAGCACTGTAAACAAAACAGCAAGAAAGGGATGCAAGAATAACAGAGAGGCAGCACCACAATCTGGCAGACAAAGTTACAGTGTGGTGGAGAGAGGGACACCAAAAAGGAAAGCCAAGAATGTGCTCTTACCAGAGCCAGCTGAGAGCTTGGCATCTATAATGCCCTCCACTGGTCTCAAACTACCTGTCCCATTTCTGATTGGGATCCAGAATAAAAACCAGGTCAATTTTTGAGTAAGAAATACATTTAATATTCAGGTAGCACTGAAACTAAACCAGAAGTGACCAGCACACTGCTGGCTGAAGTGATCAAAATCATTTTACTTTTAGGAAGTAGTAACGTGCCAAGTTGACAGTCTCCTGTCAGCCACAACAGATGTCTTTTTAGCTTCTACAGCAGCTCTTCATGAAGATCTCTCTCTCTTCTTTCTCCTTTGAATCTCAGAGCATGGCAAGACAGCATTCCTCCATACAATATCTAGACATACCTAGAACTTTCTAAACCAGATGTAGAAATACTATCTTGCAGCACTTCCTAGACATGCAATTACCCAAGCAATACATCCAGTTATCATCACAAAAACTGGACCCAGATGATTTCATTACCTTGGAGTATTTAAAAACTCTTCTCAGTGAATTCAGCCTCTCAAATAAAGTCAAGCAAAGTGTCCAGAGGACTGAAGCCCTACTTTAAACCTCAAGAAAGACACAGCATATGTGACAGCATATACTTGGCTATGTTGCTCTACCATGATGCTCCAGTCCCAGCCTGCAAAGGGCTTACCTACTGACACAAGCATGTACATCCCTAGGAATCTGAAGGTGACAGAACTCTCAGCTTGGGTTATAACTATGGGTTATACCATAATGCCGAATGGTGAGCCTTGACCCAAGATAATGAAAGACAATTAAAAGGACTCAAAGTTGCAGCTGCGCATGACCCTTATCAAGAAACCTACCTGCCACTTCTCCTTGAGCTCCACGGCTGTGGGGTTCTGTCAGCATGTGCAGCAGAAGGGGATTGCTGCTCAGGGGAGGATGGCTCCTAGGCAGAGATGAGCTTGGCCACACTTATCACATCACCAGCTGTGGAAACAGAAGGGAAGCAGTTAATCAATCTCCCCATATAACTCCATTTAGGACAAGAAAGTGATGACATTCACAAAACTCAGATTACAAGATTTGTCTTTAAAAGAAGGAGGACTGGGGACCTGAAAGTGCTTCTAATAGTACAGGAACCTCCTCTCACTCAGAACTGATCCCATTAGCCTCTGTCCCCCCAAAAAATGCAGCAGTAGATGAATTAAGTTCCCAGAAGCTTGCAGGATTATTGCAGCCCTGACACACTTTAGGGCAAGCCTCCAAAACAAGCTGACAAAGCACTGGATTCCACCAGGTGCTGGAGCATGCTGTCACCCCTGGCTGTTTGTCTTGCTATTCTTATCTACCAACAGCTTTGTCCACCTAATCTCTAATGAAGCCTGCAGTAATGAGTCTTCCATTTTCTGAACAGCACATCCAGTCTTTGACAAGGCTATGTTGCTGGGCTGAGCCTGCAGATGGCCAACATTCAGTGTGCCAGAAGTCATAAAAACAAGTCCAGATTTCCAGGGAACTAGGTCTTCTCTTTTTTCCCTTTCTTCTCTTTAGCAAAGCTGGACCTGTAACAGAATTGAGATAGGAAGCACCTCTAGAACTCACATCCTTCTTCAAGCCCATTTCCCCCTTGATCTTCCATAGCAGAAATTTGTTCTCCTTCCACGTAAGTAAAATGTATTTTCTGGTTAAAACAAAGGCTCTCTGTACATCGCTCCAGAGGATTCTCTTATATAGAAACACAGTGAAGCATTCTAAGATGATGCTATGATTTGTCTTGGAAACTTTTTGTTGATCAGAAACTCTTGGTTCTGTTTTTTATCACACACAAACTCAGAGCTTGGACTTCTGGTAAACCCAAGCAAACAAGGAAGCAGCAAGATCTGCAAACCAACCCAACCGGGATTTACTACCTTGGCTTACACCATACTGCTTCTTCAAAGAAGGACTCTGGAGATCCCATCCTTATGGCAGTCACCTGCAGCACTGCTCTCCATGATGCTCCTTCATGACAAGGAAAACACACAGCATCCAAAGCTTACTCAGAAAGCTCCTCCTGCCCCAGACTGAAAAGTTCCATGTCAGGATTTCCTCTCATGCAGGCGAGTCCTGCATCTGCATTCTGGGAAGCAGCAAACATTGAGTACTCAGACGCTGGCTATCAAAGCACTGCTTTGCAGTAGAGCAACCAGCACCTGCAACTGCCATTTTCGGCTGCTGGCTGGCTGGCATGAGCCACAAGGCTGGACTCTGCCCTACTTTGCTGTGCTGTGACCCTTGTCAGTGTGCACACACCCTGGGAATGAAGCTATTTCAGTCACTTCGTATCCCTGCCAGGCCATTAGCAATTGCAAAGAGAGAATCAGAGAGCTATTGGAGCGAAGCTGACAAAGCTCCCAGCAAAGAGCGGGAGTGGGAAGGAGGAAAACGTACTTTTGTATGCTTGCATACAGCATAGAGCATCAGTATCTTGCTTTTAACTTGAGAGTGACTTCAATATAAGGGAAGGCATGAAGGAATAATTTTAAGGTCACTAATAATAAAAAGGCTGAGAAATAAATCACTGATTCTTCTTTTTACTCCTCTCTGACAAAAGATGGATCTACTAAACGATTCTGCACTGTGCTCTCACTAGTTCAAAGCTAAGAGCCTGAATGTCTCTCTGGATCTGAACTTCAAAAGCATAAGTATGTGTGACACAAGTGGGTAACTGGGAAGCCAAAGTCACAAAAGCAGAACAAGAAAATATATCCTGGACTGTTGGTGCTCATCCCATGGAGCCCGTATCATTAGGAGCCATGGGTGGCTGTGGCAGGATGGCGGAGGCAGGATTTGCTGCACTGCCCTGAGTGACATTCTGGGTCAGGCAGCAAGTGAAATGTGATCCTGAGTACAAACCACACCATTCCTTACAGTTCAGAGCACATCATCCTCGTGCTTGGGAACACCACCCTGAAGTCCCTCAGTGCCAGGAAGCAGGATACTAGGGTGTCCTACTAGGGTATGGTTTAGTGTGAGGCACCCCTGCCCATGGCAAGGGGGTTGGAACTGGATGATCTTAAGGTCCTTTCCAACCCAAACCATTCTATGATTCTATACACAACAAGGGTGTTAAAAGATGAAAGATTGGTTGGAAAGAGTAAATATTCCCTACCTAGTCAAATTCAAAAGCTGTTACAATGAACAATACAAGAGCTTGTTAAAATAACCAGTGGTGCATGCTGCACTGCTCCATCATCAGCATGCTGTCCAGAACTTGAACAGACTGACCCGAAACCCAGAAGCCGTTTCTCCCACATCCCCAACTGAAGGTGCTAACAATGGTTGGACTGTAGACATTTCACACAGAGAAAGCAAGAAGCCAAGCCTCTCCTGTGCCAATCTGGATATACAAACCAAGTGGAATGTTTCATTTTTCCAAGTTTAAAAAGGGCTTTAATTTACAACCAAGAATTCCAGACACAGCTAAGCCTGGACAGGTTGGGATAGCTTAGTACTAGGATAACTGAAGCCAAAAGCAAAGACAGGCTACAGTGATAAACCATCCTCCCACAATTGCTGCACCAGGATTGCTACTGGAGCCATATAAACTGTGGTTTGTGCCTGCTTTCTTGTAAATCAGAATTCAGCAAGACAAGAAGCCTGTAAGAAAATGGCAGGAATTCTGCCACGCCAACAAAAAACCTCATCAGCATTAGAGAGGATTTTGCAGACATTCAGAACACAGCTTCACACAATGAAGCTGAGGCAGTTCATTTTGTAGGCAATGTGCAGATGTGCAGAGCTGTGCATCCATCCACTCCATCCCCTCCTGGACGCCTGTAGTTCCCACCACCAGATGTGTCCCTCCATCACCCCTACCCAATAGCGAGGACTCACCACACCCTGGATCCATCCCAGGAGTTCTGTGCACTACTATTTCTTCCACACTAGAGTATCTGCCTGCCTCTGCCCTCCCTGTGTGTTATCTCTCTTCTGCCTGCCCAGGCCATTAGTCACTCATGCTGTTGACATGTTAAACTGGGCCAGACAGGAGGGCAGAAATGAAGTGGGACTTTGCTGGAATACGTCAGTGGGTGTCAAGTATTCAGCCAACAGAGATGCCTGAATCAGGTTGCTGTGATCAGACACCAGAGGTTCCAAGTGCAACCAGTCAGTTTCCCAGCACGCTCCATCCTCCTCAGGATTCTCATGCCTAGAGCAGTCCATGGAACTTTGAAATGGTTGGATGTGGTGTCCAAGGGTTATCGTGCTGCATTCAGCATGAGAAATACTTCCAAATCATTCAGTAGAGTGAAACCCAACACAGGGTTCACCAAGTAACTCAATCCAGTGCATCTTTCACTAACAGCAAATGAACTTTCTGGAAGTCCTTTATGCTGAACTTGGCCAGTAGTTACCCCACAACTGTGTGGAGAGGTCTGCAATGCACTTAGAATATGTCTATTTTATATTTGTAAGAATAAACGAGGTCACTGCTCAGGTTGCCATGTGCATCTGATACCTTTTAAAATCTCCCATCGCCCCAAAGTCACTTCTGTTTGCAAGTCCCCTGAGCAAAGAGTAAGTCTTATAGCTTGATCTAAGAGTATCAACAAGTGTTTGAAACATCCTTCTGAAGAGCAGGAGCTTTACAACGGTCCACTCAAACATTTGTCTATGAAATCATCTTTCAAACAACATTGTCTTATGCAGTAGAGTATCTATACAGGTAATAAACACTGTGCTTGCAGAGGCTCCTTTGAAATCCAGGGATTTCAAAGCATGACAACTTAACCAAACCTCACAACATCAGTATGGTGATATTTAATAAGGAACTGTACAGCATGATACATTAGGTACAGCACTTCAGAACCAACTAGCAAACAGAAAGATCAGATAACTGTACAACCTACAGACACTTGGAAAGAAAAATGTGCTTCAGAAGCTGCAAGTCTTTAGGGAGGAAAATAAATCAACCTAATGATCCTGCTTTCCCTAAATGTTCCATCACTGGTGCTTTCGTGTTATTTACTGAAAATTCCCAACATAGATTAGTCTATGAAAAATGATGGGGAGTCTGAGCATTTCTTGCTGCCAAAAGTGGATTCCTCAGGAGCAGAAGCCTGAGCTGTCACCAAGAATAGAAACATGGGGGAACAGAGAATAACTAAAAAAGCAGCTGCCTTGGAGAGAATGGCTTAGATTAGAGCTGATGGGTTTGATATCAGCACAACCACACAGTCTTCCTCCTCATGAGTAGCTGATAATTTGCGACATGGGCATGCTTGCTGATTTATGGACTTCCAAAGATGTCCCAAGTGAAACAGTCAATGACTCGCTTTGAGGCTCACTAAGAGCACAAAGTAACTCCAGCAAGTGAGCTGGCAGCCACACTTCTGGTTCAGTAGCTGCTTGTGAAAAACCTTGTCAAAAATAGGGCCAGCTGAACATCCTCTGCCTCACTAACTCTAGATTATAGATAGGGATGTGCAGACCTGCCTCAGAGAGAGGCTGTGAAGTCTATTTATTAGTATCTGTAAAGTGAGATCTTCTGAATTAGTGTTGTATATGTGCTAAGTATTATCAACTCAGCAGCGCTCATGTATCTCATTTGTGCACGGCTTTGAAGAATCTGTTGATTCCACACTTCCCTTGCAAAATGGCAGCAATTAGAGATCTACTCTACCTTGAATTAGGAATAGGATTAAACTTGAAACAAACTTAAAGTCTGTCTTCCAATTGCCAAGTGTGCCTTTTGGAGGAGAAATTACTTTGTGTTTAACCCTTACTCAATAGGAGCTTTCTCAATACTCAATACTCCTTCTTCAGCAGAGAACATGCACATTAGACTTGTTTCAAAGGGCAGTGGTGGCTTAAAACAAAAGCTGAGCAAGAAGGAGGGAGAAGGGAGTAAGAAATAGTTAATGGCTGGACTTGATGGTCTTAAAGGTCTCTTCCTATCTAGTTGATTCTATGATTTGGCACATTTGCAAGAGCCAGACTTGCAAGATTAACATTGGTAAAACAAGATGTCACACAACCAAAAGAAGGCATTTATTTTTGTTTTAATTTCGTTCTGGTGAGTTGAGAATTGACGGATATAGTCAAAAGAATGATCAAATCAGATCAGCCTATCTCCTGCTTCCACAGGCTTATACTGTTTAAGGGATAGTAAATCTGAAAGATCTTTGCTGTGTTCATTTTTCTTTACTTTGTTAAAAGAGAGTGTTTGGGAATTAAAGGATTGCTTTATCTTTTCTGCTTCAGGTACCCTAAGCCTGCCACAGAAAGAGACAGCATGTGTACAGTCAGGATCAAAGTGGGAAATGCAACAAAAGGCTCAATTGTGAAAGATGGAGGGGCCCCTCCAGCCTCTGCAGAGCGCTGAGACATCATCTGCTTTGGGGTACAATGCCTTGAATGGTAACTAAAACATTTCACAGCTAACGTAGCGAAGAATTCACTGCAAAAGTGGCAGCTGTCACTCATCATTGTGATACTGGTTATTATAGGAACCAGGATTGTATAACTCCCTCCATTAAAACCCATCCTGAAATGCTAGAAACCCACAAAAAGGCAGCAGCCCAAAATAAGATTCAAAAAGCCTGTGGTGTATTTATAGAACCTTCCAGCAAATCAATGTGTGCTGATGTACACTGACTCACAGATAAAAGCACAGCTCTTTCTCTTAATTCCAGGTTATAAATAAGGGTGGTGTATGCATAGTTTATAGTAAATCTAGGCAAAAAAACAACCCACACCAGTGCTTGCCAAGTGGAGATATTTAACAATATCATGCTGATGGAAGGTGTTCACTGGGAGTTCCCCAAAGCAGCACCTGGAGGGCATTAACCAGACCAAGCTCCTACATTCATGCAAAGCAAAGCACAGCCCTTATGCAGAACACACAGTGATCAGTTCAAGAGATTTGTGTATTTTGCTATTCTCACAAGCAGCTCCATGAAAGTTTTATGATGAACATTGTCTGATGAACTGTGTCTAGAATTAAGAGCAGTGAGCTGACTCACTCTACTGTGAAAGGAAAACAGAGATCTTTAGAGCTCCTTAAGAACTGCTCTTCACTGTTCACTCAAGAGCATTACAGATAAGGCTCCAAAGCGTCTTTAGCATACAGATGGTCCCATATACACTATCACAGGTGTTAACCCAACCCAAATCCTCCTCCTTGCAGGCTTAGGTGCAGAACAGCGCTTCCCAAACCCTGGCAGGCCTCTCTTTTTGGCCCACCCTACAGAAGGACTTGTCTTTTGGCCAATCCTCCATGGCCCAGCCCTGCTCCTGGCTGGTCCCACCCAACCAGAGGGGTGATATAAACCCTCCCCATCCCACTTCTCCTTCAGGGTTACTTTTCTGGTGGAGCAACGTAGTAGTTGGAGTGTGCTTTTAGCAGTTACTTTGGGTAAGACCCTAACAAAAGCAAGGGTGACCTCAAAGACATGCAGACTTAAATGGTTTTAGAGTGTAGTATGAGGGCCAGAGGAAGGAGGTTTGTTTTCTTGGCTCCACTTGCAGTAGTAATATTGATTAGTTTTGTAACCTAGACTAAAAGGGACTAATACCTTAATTCTCTCATATGATAAAAAATGTAGGCAATGTGTTTATTTAAAAGGTCATGGTTAACAGCAGTGTTATATAAAGTGTTTTAATGTACTTAAGTAAAAGACAACAAAGAAATACAATGTACTACTCTAAAGAACGGAAGATAGCTTGCATAAAGCCATCATAGTGTACCTATTTATGTGTATGCCTGTACTGAACAGGCTTTTTAAAAGCAAATCTAGTTTGCTTAGTAGGTTATTCAAATTTGGCTATATTTGAGCAGGGCCTATAGTTTAGTGCAGTACAGCCCTTTTTAAGGAAGCTTGCTTCTGTATAAACATGCACTTTTAAGGAACCTAAAGTGTTTCATAGAGCTCATGTGGTTCTATACCATTGTACCTCCTTGTATATGAGCTGCCTGTTCAGTTAGAAACTTATTGTGCAATTGCTAGGAGATAACAGGATTTCAGGCAAGCATAGCTTATTCCTTGTCTCAGGAAGTTAACAGTATGCACTACTTGGTAGTGGCCCTGGGGAGATAGATGGGTTCTACCTTGGTAACTTTTAAGACTGGTCAGAGTAGCTTAAAGAAACTCTTCTGTAGCACAGGTTGTCCTGTGAAGGTTCAGTGAGTCCTGTAACTGTGTGCTGGAACACTATTCACTCCTCTCTGGCACTTCCCTTCTTCTCTAGCTACTTTTTAGGCAGACAATATCATCTAAGACAAACTTCTTGTTATTTATGTAAAGGAATTTTTACCTGGGATTGCTATGCCTTTTCTTATCAACCATGGCCTGTGTTATCCTGATAGCGGAAAGCTCCTAAACAGCAGTAACATAATCCAAGAACTGCATGGATCGCAGCTTTCAGAAAGACCACACATGTATGAATGTCTGTGGCAGAATGAAGCATGCCATGAACTTCTGCTGAGCAAAAGACTGCGATGAGGTGGGCGCAGGAGTGATGCAACCGGCTGCGCCGAGGGATCTAGGCAAACTCCTGAAGGTTTTTAAGTCGGAATCTGGGGCCAGCCCTAAAACCTTTACACGGAGCACCCGGCTCGGGTCAGCGCTGCCGGGGCTGAGGGGCCTGGCGGGGGATACACTGCGAGGCAGAGCGTGTCCCTCAGCTGCGGGGGAAGCTCCGCCGGGTGCGCTGAGGCGCGAACACGTGTGGGAGCGGCTTTTCTCGGTCTCTTTCATTTCCTCTCCCTCATAGGCAGCTCCAGAGAGACGCCAGGGGAGGGTGCGTGAGGGGAACGGCGCTGCGCGGGAGCCCGGGCCCGAGGGGCGGCGGGCAGCGCGGCGGGATCTCCGCCGGCTCCGCCTCGGGCCTCCCCCGCCATGGCGGGCAGCCTCCAGCCGAGGTGGGGAT
The DNA here is from genome assembly GCA_039720435.1 of Amazona ochrocephala. Lineage (NCBI taxonomy): Eukaryota > Metazoa > Chordata > Aves > Psittaciformes > Psittacidae > Amazona > Amazona ochrocephala. Next base: position 88,370,229 of record CM077879.1, read on the forward strand.
CCCGCTGTGGGAGCGGCCGGCCCTCCCGGCGCCGCTCCCCGACGGGACGGAGCCCGGCCGCGCCCCGCTGCCGCTCGGCCCCTACTCACCAGCCGCGCCGGGCACTGTCGGCGGGGAAGCCGCTCGCCCGCCGGGCCTCCCCCCGCGCCGCCGGGGCCGCCATCAGGGTCACTGGCAAACGGGACGTCACAGCGCGGGGGGGGGCCCGCGATGGGGCTTCAGGGCGGCCTCAAGAAGCTGGTGTCTGGTTGGTGAGATTCCGCACGGCCCCCGTATGCCGCGCGCTGATTGGCTTAGGCGGGGCGGCGCGCGAAGCCGAGCATCCGCCCTGGCGGCAGGTCGGGGCTAGCCCTGAGGGGAGCCCGGGCGGGCTGGGGAGCGGTGGCTCAGCCCCGGCGGCATTGCTGAGGGGAGCGGGCGGCGCAGCAGGGATCCCCCTGGCTCCTGGGTGCTGGGGTGCCGTCGTAGGGACGGTGCTGAGAGCACTGAAGTAACCCGGGAGTGAGGGGAATGAGGAGAGCCCAAGAGTGGCCTGAGGCGTCATCCCCTTGGCAAAGGCAGGCCGAGGTGGGTCCCCCTGTCACGGGAGTGTGAGGGAGAAGGGGTGTCCCTTTGCCAGGGCTGTGCCTCTGCAAGGGGAGGGTGACACCTGCAGATCTCCCTTTGAAAAGCCACTTTTGCCGCAGGGTAACCAGCGGGCTGGCAGTCTCTAAGGAGCCCTGAGGTGAACGCACACGCTGGGTGCCGGATGCGCAGGAAGCTGCTGTGGAACGAGCACACAAGCGTACCGAGCCGGTAATCTAACGAGAAATCTAAGCCGCTGCATAATCTGGAAAGGAAATCAGAGGTGTGAGGCGGAGATGGCCCGTTTCTGTGCCTCTGTGCAGAGATTTGGGGGCTGTCTTCTCAATTCACAGTAGCTAAATTGAAAAGATGCATGTTTCTTAGCGTTAATGCCTTTCCTCTTCCTGTAATTCATTGCAGAGCGTGTATTATCCCAGGTCGTGATGCAACAGTTCCCATGTGAGATTTTGCTTTACAAAACTGATGATCACTAGTGTATTAAGCTAGAGGTGCAGTTGTTTGCGATTTTATGGCAATAAGTTGTACAAAGGCTCTGCACTGTTTTCCCTGCAGATGCAGTTTTGGATGAGAAAGTAGTGTTCTGGGAGCATACTTCATACGCCTTTGAGGTACTCTACTTTTATGGTGTCTGGGGACATAAAGAGTGCAGGAGTTCTACAAGTGTGATTTCATCTCTTTTAAATGCAATCTAAATTCTGGTGAGGAAAATGGAAGCCACAAACCAACTGCTCTTCCTGAGCTTGTTATCCAGAACAATTCCCTAGAATCAGTTAACAAAGACACCCCGCAATTGTTAATACACTTGAGTGACACTGCAAGTGATTCTGGTTTAAAATGGCAGGTCTGGGGAATTTTATGGTGTAATTTAGTGATGAAATTACACCATCAAGAAGGGGAAGAGGATAAATATGTTACTGGAGTTGTAATAAGATGGTGTGTTGTTCACAGTGCTGCATGAGCATCTTTAGTTCCTCTTTATACTGTTCCACCCCTAATAAAATATACTTAATAAGTAGAAGGTTTTAGTTAAAGGCCAGAGTAGAGATATGTCTTGAATAGAGATCCTGAGTCTGGATTGTTTTCCCTCTGACACCAATTCCCTGTGGGTTTTGAGCAAGCCACTAATAAAATCTGTTTCCACTCACAAGTATGGTGTGGATAGAGTTTCTGTCAATGAGATGTGCAGTTGTAGGAGCTGATATACTGGACCTTTAACCTATTAGTGCTTTTATTTCCTCCTTAATAAATCTGATCTACCAGTCTCCCTCAGGGTGATTTAGGCACCTAATGCTGAAAAGCATGTTGAGAGTAAGTGAAAAACACAATCAAAAGGCATTATTACCAGGATGGTTGGAAGAGCAGAAACACCCTTGAATTGGATAATGTGGCTATAGAGTCAGAGAGCACTTTTCCTCTGTATTCTAGTACTAAATGACAAAGGGAAAGCTCAACAGGCAAATGCTGTAAAGTATGCAAGAGGCACTGAACTGGTCTGGTTTTTGGATCTGAGAACTTTGGTGTAGAGACCTGTTCTACAGGCAAGCAGTGTCTCTATTTTATAATATTAGAGTTGCGAATGAATGCTCTAAAGCTAAACAAGATAATGTTATCTCTGCATGTTTGGGTGCTTCTTCCACATCCTTGTACTTGTTGGAATTGTTTCACTGTGTAAAGGCCCTCTATATCATTTTGGTAGAAAGGCAGTTTGCAGAAATGAACCAACTACTGCAAACCTCTCTGTATAGTCTGAAAAACCTTAATTTCATGCTCCCCATGTCCTCGGCGCAGGGATATACTGTCTTCTCTTGGGACCATGACAGATGGGCAGAGACATGGCTCAGTTTGCAGTAAGCTTCCGCCTCTGCCTTGCAGTGCCTGACAGATCCCAGAGAACTATTTGGCCTCCCTGCATGTGCCTTTCAGTCAGTGCTCATCAGTGTGCTGATGCGGGTAGAGCAGACATGAAAATTTGAGTAGGACCCCTTTAAAGCAGGTATTGTATGCAAAAAATAATCTTTGTCTTTTTTTTTAGTCAGTTAAGCTCTCTGACAAGATGAAGCTGCATTTTTAATCAATATTTGAGTAGCATTTCTGAACAAATAATGTATAAATTGGTGAGAAAATGTATTGTTTAGGAAAGGCAATTGCTGTGTGTCTGATTTCTCCCACCTCCAGGCACGTTTCATGATAGATGCTAAGAACTGACCATGTTTCTAATATGTCTGTAATGATAAGAGGAATTAAAAGGGGAAGATTGATACAGAGGCTGAGGCTTAAAAGCAGTAGTTGAGCTGACCAACACCTCTACCAAAGCCGAAGGGAAGATAGTATTTCATTTTTAGCTAAATGATATTCCTTCCCAGCTCCTGTGTAGTATTTAATAAATAAGGGAGATGTAGTGTAATTCAATAACTAATAAAAGAGACTACATTCCTCAAAAGAGAGAGATTCTGCCTTTTAGTAACAAACAGCATCTGCTTTGTTTTTCTCCAAACTGAAAGGTAATTGAACTGACAATTCCAAGCTGTCCTGAAAATGACAGATGACTGAACTGGGAGTAGGAAGAAAGCAGAAGCTCTTTTGTACTGAAGAAAGGAGAGATGACACACTGTAGTTGGATCTGGTTCCCTTTTACAGATGTCTTTCAGAGTTAAGCAGCTCTGGGTGACCTCAGCCAACTCTGTTGAATTTCTTAATGTTGGTAATGGCTGTTACAGTCCCAGGTAGAGCAGTATTTCCTACGTAGTCATTTTTATAACAATCTTGTTCTTTCTTCTCTTTGTGACCATAGAAACACATGTGGTACAGAAGAGAATCTGCTTTTGTTACACTCTTCCCAGCTCACTGGGAAGAGACAAGACTGGAGTGATTTTGTTTTGAACTATTTATTTTCTGCTTAGTTTTGAGGCTAAGCTAACTTTTTTTTGTCTGTTGGTCTATAAAAGTCAAAACAGTCCCTGTTTGTCTCACATGGTGATTAAGCTGCTTCACAAGTGCTCTTGAGATCTGTAATGAGTAAAATGATGAAGCTATTTCAGCTGTTCTGTCTGGGTCACAAGCACCAACACATTTACTGCACTTGGACAGATTCACAGAAACAGGCAGTTGTGGTAACACTGCAATATGTGTGTGAGAAAGGCAGAGCAGAGCATTAGGAGTGGTTTGAAGCAGGGAGAACTGATGGTTATGGCAAGTCTCAGAAGTCAAGAACTAGGAATTTTGTTCCTAATGCTTTTGAACATTATTGTATGGCTTTGGGCAAGTCCACTATGTCTCTGCTTCTCTGTATACAGAGTATATTCTGTATGTGTTTACATCTGTTCTGTCCCTTTGATATTGCTTTTATCACTGAGAAAACTACGGACTAAAATGAAACCAGCTAGCAAGGCAGTTACCCTCAGTCCATTCACTATCCTGCTTTCCAAAGAACAGGCACAGAAAACACATCTGGACAGGCTTTTTCTGTAGCTTTGCTGTCTGAATCTCTAATTTGTGCTGTCACACAGTGTTCCAGTTACAGGCATGTGAGTAAATCCTTTATCTAGACAGGAAACCTAGATGTGGAATTAAGGTTTTAAAGAACCTCTAGTAATTACCAGTTAAGCCTATAAGGCTCCATCAGTAGGCCAAGCTTGTTTGGTGACTATTTTAATACTCAATTATGAATGAAGGCAGTTTGTTGCCTTTTCTGTCTGCAGGTAGTATCAGCGGGTCTGTTGCACGTGGCCTAAGACTAGCACATAGAAACTAGGTTTTCTCAAGGTATTTAGCATTTTCTTAGAGCAGGTCGAAGTAATTGCTCTTTGGTTGCATCAGGCATGTTTGATGAAGCAAATTCTACTCCAAGACTCAGTCTTGTAAATGGAATAGTTTTGGATTTTAATGGCCCTGGCATGATTACTACACTGAGGCCTATGTGGGGTGATGTGAGAATAAAAAGGCAAGAAGATAATGTTCATGCAACAAACATCAACAGCACCATTCCCAGCATTGTCTCCTTGCTGTGCCTACATTCTTGGCATTCCGCTACTTGCTGCACCCACTTTATTCCTGTGCATCTCAGAGGTATATAGCAAGTCAGTTCCCCTACAGCTGTCAGGACCACTTATGGCGTTACACTTTCAGCTTGCAAGAAAATTGATCAGGGCTATCTTGAGTTATCTACATCTATTCTACATTCCCGCAGCAGATTCTCTGCATTGTTTTCTATGGGAGGAAGCTTTCTGTCTTGGTTCATACATCAGGCTGCTAATATACAACTTGGGTAGCACATATATAGTGTTATGCTGTGTGACCTGCGGCAATATAATGCAGAATCACAATGTGAAATTTTCAGCATCTTCAGCTGTGTTGAGTGAGTCAGGGGTTTGCTTTGGGGAGCTAAAAGAAAAAGATCACTGTAGTTCTTTGAAGCAGGAAATGCCCCTGAGGAAGAAAGGTGTATTAGTAATATGTTTTGTTACAGTTATTGGGCCAGATGCCATTAAAAATCATTGTAACAGACAATTCCATAAATTGGCAATTGTGAATTGTAATTCATGATGACCACAGATCCTCATGTCTGAAGAGAATGAGCTTAGGAACAAAGGCTACAGAAAGGATGAAGTGAGTTGCCTTGAAGAGCTCTAGCAGGAAGGTTTCCTCTGCCTGGAGTTGAGCAGAGATAGAGGCTGAGGCACATGGAATGCAGGTTAAGCCACATTGTTGTAAAGAAATTGCTTAAGTGTTACAAGTTTGTCAAGGAGGTGATGGGCCTGTGAAACTCTGGTGCTGGTGAAGCAAGGACTTCCTCAAGGCCAGAAGTTCCTTCTGTTAGATCTGGGATGTGATGTCAGTTTCCAGCCACCACTAAGCAGTTCTACTCATTCTCAACAGTTAACACCCACCCTGTTTTATCTTTGATACTGACAGTATCTGAAGCACTCAGATGTTGGATTTTTCCTCTTGATTGATTAGATGCCTGAGAGAATTTGGTCTCTTGCAATTTTGCATCAAGCTAACATTACGAATTAAGGAACTGCAAGTTAAGGATCGCTTTTGTTCTCCATTCAAGCTTGGGTTTTTCTTGTTGCAGTCTCTGCTGTACCAGAGAGAGATGATTTTTTTTCCTGGTCTCTGCTTCTTGCACTGTCACGAGACAGATCCTGCTGTTGCTGAATTTGCTTACAGTGCACAAAGAACGGAGAGACCACAAGGCTTCTTCTTTTACTACTCTGTCAGTTCACAAGCTTTTAACTTGTGTTTGCCGATAGAGAGAACAGATATGAATCAAAGCTGGAGCAAATATTTTCTGACTATGAACCCTCTCTAAATTCAATAGCTCTCCCAATAGTTTCTAGTTGCTCTTTTGTTTGAGGCAGAGGCCCTTGGGCTCCAATTTAAGCTCTGATGCTTAGTTTTCAAAACCCCCTTTGAAGTTGCATGTGTTGATGCTCTCAGCACGTGGGAGTGAGAGGTCACTTCTTTCTTCCTTTGAATAAAAAGAAACAGTCTAGAATATCTTCTTGGTTATCATTTAGTTTCTTGCATCAGCCCTACAAAGAAGCACATTTACTGTGTACAGTAGCACTAAGAAGGTGACTAAAACTAGGAATATATTAATAAGATGTCAATACGTGCCAGAGCTGCTGTTACACAGGGAAGTGTGTTACAACAACACATGCGGAGTTCATGCATTTGCTGTGACAATGCTAGGAAGTTAATCTTTAGATGACATGAAGTGTGAGCTCTGAGTCCTAATAACGGAGAAGTTTTCACAACAATTAAATGGCACTGCAAGGACACAGACATTCATGGAGCAGAGTTCAGAGACTGTAACAAGATAAGGGATGTGCTGTCACTAGGGTTTGTCTTCATAACATTTGTACTAATGTAACTGCTGCTACTAATGTTAAGCTTACATTTATATTATCTGTAATTGTTGTCTTTAGGCAGTACCATGGCATTAATAGGAATATTCCAAGCAGAAATGGCAAATCTTGAGTGGCTGTTTACACAAAACCAGCTTTTGATTAACATTCTGATTTATTGATAGCAAAACCTGGACATTTATGTCTCCAGACTGCTCTGAGAAGTTTAGAAAGGCATCCAGAAGACATGCCAGGCACCAAGATTTGTCTTACTCTTAGTACTTAAAATACTCTGAGCTAATCTTAGATTATATTTTATCACCACAAACTCTCATAGAAAATCCAGGCTATTCCTAGACTACTGAAACCATCTGAAATTGATCCTCTAGCAAAACAATGTCTCTGTTGCCTTCTCCACCCTAGCTTACAGCTGTGCAGGATTTCAGCCTTTGCTGCAGTGAAGCTGCCCACTGTTTGCACAGTGAGTTGTGTATTTTTCTAAAGCATGAATGTGTTTGCAAGCTGGGGAGACATTCTCCATTAATTGCTTTGCAAGCAAGTACATCTCAGCAGCTCCTTTATTGGGAATATCTTGCTCTTACCACTTTGATCTCTGCTATTTGTAAAATGTGTTGCTTGTTTGATTTTCTAGGACTGCCCTTTTAAAGTCAGGCAGCTGCAGGCTCCTAAAGTAGCCATCATTCAACTGGCAGCTGTTGGCTGTATCTGACTCTTCAAGTCCAGCTAAAAGTAGCTGCTCTAGGTTTTCTGAGATGTTCTTTAGCTTTCAGGAGGCTTACTGAGAACTTCTAAATGCTCATTTTGAGGTCATACATGAAACCAGAGAGTCTGTAAGCCTGTGCTACAAACAAGTACTGGGGGCTTGGAAGGGTCTTGGAATCTACCTCTGATTTCATCAATCATTTTGTCACCCTGGAAGCATCACTTCTGCATCCTCTGAAAGAACATCTAAAACATTTGTTATATCCTCAACTCCTATAGCTCCGTTTCTCCACCCTTTCCAATTTTGAAGTATTGGGAGAATTCACACTCTCCCCCAGGACCCAAATGTGACAATAAGTTAAAACCCCTTAAATACAATGCTGTTAAGACAAGAAAAGGACCTTGCTAAGGGTTCCGACCAGAAATCTCATCCCCAAATAACCTCTCAGGAATGTTTATCAAGCATTTAGAATGGGGATGTTAGCAGGCAGTGTTTTCAGACCATGGTTTTAAGCTGAATAGTACAAAGCAGTATATATACTCTGATGTTACTCTCATCTTGATATGGCTGGAACCATGATACTCCCCTGCAGAGTACAGCTGGGGAGATAAACCCATATGGTAACATGTGTAATAGAAGTGGGTTTAATTGGAGGCTGGAAATATGCATCTCAGTCTGCTTAAAAGAAAACATTGATTATCTCTAAATTAGATGTAGTCTTGGTCCAGAATAATCCTAAATTTACAGGAACCTGGATGTGAATCCTGTGGCTTGCGTCTCAATTCTGTGTATTTGCTCTGCTCTCTGTTCAGTCCCCACATCTTTTTGTGTGTGGCAGAGTGGGGAGCAACTGATCTGGAGGGAAAAAACCCCAGAAGTAACCCCTGTAGCTGGCTCATCCTTTCATTACAGTTGTAAAGCCTCCAGGTCAGAACTGAGCTTTCCTCTTTAGAGCCAGGGGAAAGCTGCTTTTATTCCATAGCTTTATAAAGGAATCAAGGCCTGGTGCTTATCTGAGCAACACCTTTACTGTGTGTTGTCATTAGCCTCTTTTCAAGCTCAGAGAATGTCAGGAGGGTCATACATTGCAGGTGCAATCTTAATTCTGCCCTTGTGCGCATTTTAATTGCAATGTGTGTTCGCTATTGTGTGTTTTTCCTACAGCCTGGCTGCCTTAATCAGTGCTCAGAGGATGCTGGTTGTTAAGTTATGTCTCTGCCGGGTGCGTTTGCTCTGTACCTTCGGTGCCCCCTCAAACACAGTGTGAACAAGGTGGGGATGTCAGTGAGGTCCTCCTTGCTAGGCTGCCTTGTTTTACAGATGAGCTAGGCATAACCCTGCGTGGTTTCACCCTCAGACCTGTACTCGTGAGGCCCTTCCCCGGGGGTGATGGATACGAGCCCCACGCTACTAGAGGGGGCGGCTCAACCACCTCGGCTGCTGCCTCCCCACGGCTACCGCTGAGCATGCGCAATGAGGGCTGTGAGCGCGCAGGCTCCCCTCCCGCCTTGGGCGGTGCAATCGCGCAGAGCGCTGGCACGGCCGCTCTCGCGAGAGTTGTTGCGGGAACGGCCGCGGCGGGCGGGGGGGGGCCCGCGGGACGGGGCCGTAGCGACAGCCGAGGCGGCGCTGGAGGGGCGGCCGGGCCGCGTGGGGCCGGGCAGGCGGCGAGCACCCTCGGGAGGGGCGGTGGCCCCCAGTACTGCGCGGTGGTGAGTCTACGGCGGGGGGGTGTGTGTGTGTACGGAGGGCGGGCGGCGGGCCGCCGACCCTCAGCCCCCGCCCCGGTGCTCCGCGGGGAAGGCCCTTCCCGGTGGGGACCCGGCTCCTTTGCCCTCCGCGGGCCTTGCTGGAGCGGGTTAGGGGGGACACGCGGAGCCCCGGTGCCGCGGCCTGGGCCCCTGGGGTGTTCCGCCTCTCCCCGCTGTGCTCCACAGGGGCCACCTCAGCGTTGTCCCTGCGCCCCGCGGCTGTGGGCCCGCGCCCCGGCGGGCCCCGACCTTCCTGAGGCGCTTGTCGGGGTGCGGGTGTTGCGGGGCATGGCTGCCCCGGGCGGGTGGGGGTTGGAGCAAGGGCCTGGGCTGGAGAGGTGTTATCTGCTGGGCGAGATTCGCCGGCCCTCGCACGGCTCTGTTCCGTGGATCACGCGAACGGGTGTTGGTCTCGGGGCGCTTTCCCCGTCGCCGACCGTCCATGGAGTGTGAGCTGTTCTTGAGGCTTGTTTTTGATATTCCCCGGAAGAGTTCCGTAACTTCACACCGCTTCCAAAGGTTAAAAGGTTGTGAATACCCTGTGGGCAGGTTAGCATCCATCTCTTTCTTTCTCCAAAGACCTTCTGGGTCATGCTTCAGACGTGAGTTTTGTGCTAAAGGAGGACATTTTTCTCTTTGCCACCTCTTCTGAACTTCCTGCTTGAGATGCAGCATTGGTTTGGGGGGGGGTAATAAGGTTTGACTTGCCAATATAGTTTCAAATAGAAGACAAGGATGCAGTCTTGTTAACTCCCACAGCATCTGACTCAGACATCTCTTTATAACCTAAAGAGCAAAATACTCTGTAGCACGGTTAATAAGTGGGAGAGTAGTTCATAGATAGATGTAGTGTTAGGGAAGTTAACTCCTTGTTTCAGAAAATATTAAATGCCCGTGGTCGAGGGCCAGAATGTGCAGGGTCACAGGTTGTTACTGTTCTTCAAACGCTGTGGTGTTTGTAATCCATTGCTTTGCAAACTTTGGATATTGGGAATTTGTGCCAAAAAAGAGACCTTTCAATTATCGTTTCTTATGCTGATTATGTCATGTAGCACTTTTAAGTGTTTCATAATACCAGAAAGCTTGGAAGAGTCAAAGCTGCTTATACAGTTCAAAATAACAATAATAAAAAAGGCAATAAATAAATTTTGGCAGAGATAAAGATTTCTATTACTTTATAAAATGATTTGTTCCGATAAATATTATCTGTGCCTTGTGCTGTAGCATAGCTTTGTGCTATCTTGAGTTGTCCTCTGACAAGACGTGCTTAAGGAAGTTGAAATGTATTAACCCGGTGGATCAGGAGTGTTATTTATGATCCTGACTGTCTGGAGTTTATATGTTGATAATTTCTGTTTTACCTCATTCATTTCTTATGTTTTACTTCCTTATTTGGCTAATGTGAATTAGTGCTCTGCCCTTACCAGTTTTTTCTTTCTATTCTTTTGTGTCACTTAACACTTCTGCATGTCTTCCAGATGATGTATCCACACATTTTTCTTTCCACCACCCTCTAACGTTTTGTCCTGCAGCAGCTGATGAAGCCTGGGTCTGATTCTTTGCAAAATCTTCCACTGAAGGGATCTTCTTTCTTCCTTTGCTTTGGCTTTTCTAAACCGTCTGTTCTTCTGTTCCTGCCCATATCACTTTCCAGTGAAACAGTGGAAAGAGAACAATGAGAAAGCTCTCAGTTGCTCGAAAAAATGCTGTTTGTAAGAGCAGACAAAAAGCCTCCCTCCGCCTGAGTGTTTTTTGAAATATCTGTTGAAAAGAACATGAAAATTGTTTCCTGTTGGCTACCACAGGCAGGTTTGTATTTGTAATTACTTATAGCCCACCCTGAGCTGCAGCACTCTCTGGTAATCAGAATTTGCTGGTAGCTGCATCTGCCGTTTTTGCTTCTCTCCCCCTTCCCAGATATTTTAAGAGCAAGGGAAGTATCTTGCCCCAAATCACAGTAAGGCAAGAGGTGAAAAACAGAGCAATCTCAGTCATTTCTCTAGTGAGATCATCTGATAATTCTTGTGGTGTGTGTTCATTGTGTTCATATTTTGCCTGTTAGTCCTTCATACGTGTCTGATTCCGTTTGAAGTCCATGGGGCTGGGGTACACTGTAGTATTTGCAGTGTGTTGTTTCTCTGCTGTCTGCCCACAGCAGATACCTCCAGCTGTGCTCTCAGTGGGCAGAGACCAGCACAAGCTGCTTCCCCGTAAGCTGATTTTTGTCCTTGTTGTGCAGTTGGTTTGTGTTTTAATAACTGTGTCTGGCTGTCTATAATGACTTACGTGAGTAGTGAAAAGCAAATGCTTTCTGAGTGGCTTCAAGGGAATTGATGTTTGACCTTTACCTTTTCTGACATGTGCTGTGTAAGTATCTTGGCTTAATATTTTCAAAGCTTTTCCCTAATTTGCATGGAACTTCCCTGTCCAAACTGCAGCTACACTTTTGCCTAAAGTGATGGTTAAAGTTTGGTTCTACACTGCAGCTGCTGTTAGCTCTGGTACCTGGAAGCATCCCTTCTTTACATGCTGACAGTGTATATGATGGTGGTAGTAAAGTGAAATGCTTGAAGAAAATTGTGTGATGAATCTCTTTCATCTTGAATTGTGCTGGAAAACTTCCCAACATTGTGCTATTGCTAAGCTCAGGGAAATGCCAGTGTAGTTTTTGGAAATGCTCTATCAGTTTCCCTAAGAAAGCTGAGCAGTAACTCCTTCTGTTAACAAAACAGTTCTTAGATGCTAATGCAGTGGCAATATTTGTGTATCCTAAAGAAAGGAACATTTCCCAGCTGGCAATAATTTTAACTGTGTCTTGAGCCTATCATGTATTCTTTGTTGTGCAACTCGCTGTTACATTCCTAAGTTTGGAACTTGGGGTTTTCAAGCAGTGTTCCCTTAGCTGATGGTGTTTGCACACCCCTGTAGTGATGATACCCATCTTCAAATGTAGCATTGTGCAGTTTGAAACACCACAACACTGCTGCCGATAATACCCTTTGAGAGGATTAGAATCTGCTGAGGTCTACCATGGAAGGTGCGAGAGGTATAGGACAAATGTTTGCATTTTCCATTGTTTCACACACAGTTATTCGTGTTGCTCCTTAATATTGCTGTAATAGCAGGAAATCATAAATACCATCAGTTAGAAAGACCAGAGGCCAGGTTAGAGAGATGTGGAGGTGAACACAGAGTTCGCAAAGAGAAAATGTTCCTGGTGAAGGAAAGCTATTGCTGCTGTTCATATGAGTGTGCTGTGGGTGTGGAAGACTGACATCAGGACGATGCTTTTTCATCAGCACTGAAATTAAAATGAAGTATTTTAGAATCACCAGAATGTAGCAAAGATGATGCACCTCTTGGGTTTAGTTGTGCACGTTGGTCAAAGCTTGGATCCAGTAGATTTGTTTCCTATGGTTGCAGTAGCAGATTGTTCAGTTGGGATCTCTATGGCTGTTGACAGCCCTGTCAGTCTCACTGACGGTTCAGCAACACTGTGTAGGAGTACCAGAGAGTACCAGAGAAAACCCCAAGCTCTGCCCACATGGGGACTTCACAGAGCTGAGCTTTTTTTGATCAAAGTAAATCCTGTACATACCTCTTCTCATCCTGCCAGCTTCCTGTGATAGAAATCTCCCTTCTGGGGTTTGCCTCCAGCTTCATTATTTGCTATGGGCAGCTGAAGGTTGGGCAAACATGGGGTTCGTGGAACAGGAGCATGTTTATTGCTTCTCTGCATTCAAGCAAGGCAGGTTTCTCTCCGAAATGAGAGAATTCTCTTGCCATCTGCTGCCTTTGCTTGTGGCAGGGCTCCTTCTGGGCTGTAACCAGTGACTGAATTAGCAGGTGCGTGGGTTCGCTGCTGGTTGTCACAGCTCTTCTGCCTTGAGTTGTCACTGACAGGTACCAGCTCTCTGCTGGGCCTTCACAATAGCTTTGAACTTACACAACCATAGACTTGGTTTTCTGCTGATCCTCAGTCTTCTCTGCTCTCCAGCATAGCTGGAGTTAGATTATATCCTTCCACTTCCAACCCAAGATCAAGATTTAAGCCTTTCCAGTGGTTTCACTGTTCCTTGCTGGGTTTGATGTCATTTCTTCTCTGTGCTCCTAAGAGATAAACAAACATCTTGATTTTCATGCTGTGCATTTGAAGTGCTTTTAAAATGTTCTGTTGCTCGAGACACTGGAATTTTGGGATGGCTTCATGTTAGAGTGAGCCCAAACTTTTGTCTCTGTAATATTATTTGCGGGTGCTTTGGTGGGCATTTCAGTTCGAGGAAGGTTTTTCTAGAGAGGACCCCCAGAAGCCCTCTCTGTTTTGTGTCACTGTATTTAAATCGCTGTGAGCCGTATGAATGGAAAAAAACCGAATTATTGCTGTCGGCAGCATCCTCAGACCTGTCCTTAGCGGTGCAGGGCGCGGGCTGCTCCTCTCCGCGGCCGGCGGGGCTGCCGGGGCTCGGTTCGGTGGCCGGGGTGTGCTGGGGTGATTACACCGCGAGGAGCGGGTGTCTGCCCGGGAGGGGCGGTCCCGCTGCCCTGCGCTCCCCGGGCTCGGCAGCCGGGCGGAGCGGCGCCGGCGGCGGGCCCTGCCATCCCGGCTGCCCCGCGGGCACCCCCGGGACGCTGCTGCTGCTGCCGCCGCCCGGGGGCGAGGGCCCGCGGCTCCTCCCGGAGGGCCGGGGCCGGCCGCGGAGCCGCCTCCCGGCCCCAGGGCAGTCGGGGCGGCCATTGGCCGCGGGACGTGTCACTCGGGCGAGCCGGGCCTGGGCGAGCGGCGGCGGGAGGAAGCGGCAGCCGCGCCGCGCCGGGCGGAGGGAGCGGCGCTGGGCGCGGCCCCGGCCATCGATCCGTGCCACTTCCCCTAATGGCCCGTCTCTTCCTCCTCCTCCCCCTCCCCTAGGGCGGATCGTCCCCCGGCCTCCCTGTATGTGAGAGACGGGGCCGGCGCCTCGGACGGAGCCGGGCCGCGGGAGGAGCGGAGGCTTCGGGGAGCGCTTCCTGCCCACCGCCCGCACCGCCGTGCGCGGCAGCCCCAGCATGGAAGCCATCGCCAAGTACGACTTCAAAGCCACCGCGGATGACGAGCTGAGCTTCAAACGGGGGGACATCCTTAAGGTAAGCAGAGGGCGAGAGCTCGGGATTTCCCTCCTTTGCCCCTAGGCTTTTCAGCTTCTCTTCCTGCCCGGCAGACCTGACCCCCCTTTGAGTCCCCGGGGAACACTGTTAATAGGATACCTCAAGATTTCCTCAATCCCAGCCTTATCTCTGAGAGCAGGAGCAGCAGTTTGGTGTCTGTGTTCATCGTGCATCCCAAAGTGTCTCATTTCTCTCTCTCCTAAAATTGGAATATCTGAAGACTTAGTCGTAAACATGGTAGCAAATAAGCAGAAGTACAAACCAGTCTCTACACTGAATTCCCTTCGAAGAGAGGAAACCCCTTAAAGTGATCAAGATCAATTTGGTGTTCTTTTCCTTTGCTACTGCCAGAGATTCCAGTAGCAAAGAACAGTGATTGGATTATTTCTCAGTCGATAATCTTTAGCATTAGGCTGTCAAATATTGGCACTGAGTTTTATCTTCAGTCGTGATGAGCTCCAGTGATAAGCTTGTGGCTGAATATTTAATGGATCTGTGCAGATGTAAGTGGATGCTGGAGTGCATTAGAGGAATTCTGGTATATATTTTTTTTCACTATATCAAAGGCTTTTTAGGCTTCATCTTGGCTGTATTAAGGAATTTGATAAATATTTGAATTTCTAAAGCTTTATTTAAAAAACTGGATGCGGAACAAGCCCAAAATTTTCTGTTTTGGATAAACCCCCTAGTGCTTTGACCTCAGTGAAGCAGAGCTCTGAGCTTTGTTGCTCCCAAGTCCTTGGAGCCATATTACAGAATGCTTTAATGGAGCTTCATTCAGAGTCAGTATTTCCCCGTAAGATGGGCTTTACCCTTCTGGTGTGATGTATTTTAAGCTGCTTCTTTCTCAAGTGCTTTGAGTAGAACCAGTGTTGAGAGGTGCCTGTCTGCAGATGTAATGCTGTAACTCTGTGTGTGCTGACAAATCAAGTCCTCAGACCTCAGTGGGATTACTCATATGCTCAAGATTTTTGCCAGGGAAGGGCTTGATTTTAACTGCTGCTTGAATATAAGTTGGAAAAAACCCCAGCCTTTATGGATAAACTTTTGCCTTTTATAACTGATATTTCAATAACGTAACTGTGGCTTTGTTAAAAGGGCAATAAAATGTGTGGCCATCAACAGATACAGGTTGCAAAAATGTATCCCACTGTTGAAATAACTGCATCTGTGTGTATCTTACTCATGCCTGTCTCATACTTGGCCTAAAGAACCCTGTACACTTCAATTCCTCTGTTGTAAATGACCAAAATATTTCCTTTGGCTGCTTTTAAACATTTAAGACTGTCAGAATTTTAGAAGCCTCTGTGATAATCTTGCATTTATTTTTCTTAACCTGAGCTGCGTTTGGCGGTTTTGGGTTACTGCTACCCTCAGCTTTCATAGTGTATGTGAGGTCAGTTTGTAGAACATTCCGAACAGGAAGGAGAAACTGAGGATAATGAAATATGATTTATCTTAAAGTGGATTCTTAATTATTTTGATCTAGTTTGGTTAGACATTTGCTGAAGTACATGAAAAAATATCTGGTAAAATTTGCATTCATTTAAAAGCGTTTTCTTCTCTGAGAATTAAAGGAAAATAACTTACTTATTTATTAGACTTTGGAAAGTTCAGTTCCTGCTAGAACTGTTACAGTAACATGTTCCTGAGTCCTAGGGCTTGATGTGGTCCCACAGGTACACATTGTTCCCAGTGATAGAAACATGGTGTATGTATGGTGTTACACTACCTTACTAATTCTATTTTTCTAAGGAGAGGGGTTTTCCTACCCCACAGGAACCCTAGGCTGAACACTTCCTCATAGTGCTGATGAGCAGTTCTTCACACTGTATTTCAGCTCATGTTCTGAAAATGTTTACAGATTTGACAGATTTCCTCCATAGAGGAGTAAACTGATTTATAGAAATGGTGAACTGCTCAAGAGTATCACTAAGGTCAGTGGAAACTCTGAGAGTCTGAGGAATCCTTCAGCACAGCTGAGTCCTGTGCAGCATGGTGAGGAGCACTGTCGAGGCTGGCAAAGTTCAGACAAATAAGCCAAACCCAATTAGAGTTGTTACAGTTCACTTTATTCAGGCTGACAAATCTCTGTGGGGCTTTGTCATTCTGAAAGTCTGGTTCACTTCAAGTGTGTTTCATGTTGTGGAACTGAATTTCCCTCTGAAGTGTCAGATCTGTTTTGTTCATACTTTGCTCGCAACAGGGAAATCTCAGGGTATCCCATTCGTGTGCCTCATGTGAGCTGTCCTATGAAGCAGGTGAATCCTGCTGCCCTCGATTTGGGGAGAGAAATAAATTTGTAATCTGTTGAGTGCACCTGCACATTCACTCTTGAGATACCCTTTGCTGTGGTGCACACATAACTTAGCATGTAGCAAGGACTTCTTTGAATCTAGACACCTGTCTTAATGCACCTCCAGTAAGGCAAGTTAGTTTGGAGGCATCTATCATAGAATCAGCCAGGTTGGATAAGACCTTTAAGATCATCAGGTTCAACCTTTCCCCAGCACTGGCAAGGCCGCCACTAACCCATGGCACTGAGGCCTCGTCTATACAGTTTGTGAGCACTCCCAGGGACAGTGACTGCAGCACTGCCCTGGGCAGCCTGTTCCAATGACTGAGCACCCTTTGGAGGAGGAATTGTTCCTCAGCTCCATCTAAACTTCCCCTGGTGCAGCTCGAAGCCATTTCCTCTTGTCCCATCCCTTGTTCCTTGAGAGAAGAGACCAGCCCCCTCCTGGTTCCATCCTCCTGTCAGGCAGTTGTAGAGAGCAGTAGGGTCCACCCTGGGCCTTTTATTCTCTGGAGTAAACACCCCCAGTTCTTCATAAGAGGATAATGGCAAAGGATTGTTCCATAGCGAGATGTTATGCCTTGGCGAAGCTAAGGAAAGAACACAATATCTAACACTTTCAGCTCCCACTCCTTGGAAGTTCATGTTTCTCTCTGTGGGGAGAGCAAGCAGAGATGCACACAGACTCGCTCTGATCTCAGCAGATAACTTGCCTATGATGTCATGGTGCCATTACTGCTGCATACCCACATACTCGAGGCTTGATTGAACAGCATTTGAACCGTGGCCATTAAGCTGGTTGTTAGTAATCTTGTGGCTGGTTTCCAAAAGTGAGTGAAGATAGTTGACCTTTGGCTTGCAATTGTAAAACAGCTGAGGGAAGAAGAAAAGTGCTTGGCCTTTGCTTGTGTGGGCACTGTATGGCAGAAGCTGCCTCTGTGCTTTTGAAACCATGGCAGTGCACTGGATCCCCTTACCCTGTCGTCTAGTGGTTCTGTAGCAGTGTGTGGTATTGCCATTCAGGAGGTGGAGACTGACCTTTTAATGTTTTAAATACACTAAATACTGCTTTTCCAGAGCAAGGAAAGGTTCCTGCTTCCTTCTATATCTTCTGATTACAGCACAGTGCTGCAGCTCTTAGATCACCATGGTTCTCATGTGATAGTGGTTGCTTCCCAAATCTTGTTGATGACTGGCATGCCATTAGAGGAGTGAAGATGCCTTGTGCTAGTATTTAAATAAGTAAAAATAAAATGAAACTGAGGGATTCCTGCTTGATTTACTTGGAATAGTCAGTGGTTGCTATGATGCTTTTTCAGTCTTTTCCCCTTTCAATTGCTCTATTTATTGAAGTTGGGAGTAGCTAACTTCAGTCTCTGTCTATATTTGTTAGTTAGGTTTTATGTCCCCCAAAACTATTGTATTTGTGGCAGCTTCTGGTCTTGTTGGCCTTTGTGCTAACTGGCAAGTATCCAGACCTAAAGTGTGCTAATACTTCCTGGTGGTTTGGCAGGAGATGGGGGGGTGGGGGAGAGAAGAAAAATCATCATTCTTTGTCTCATCTCATCATCATTTCTTTTCTCTATTCCTCCTACATCTGATCCAAAGAGTACAGTTAATGCTGTGGTGCTTTGATAACCATTTCTGCATGCTTAATGCAGAAGCACCGAACATACTCATGCATATCCTGCATGTTGTGGGGTTTTTAAAGAACTACAGACCACTGCTCCATTTCCTCTTTCTCTTTCTTCTGTCAGAGGCTTGGGGCATAGCTGGAAAGTGATCTTCTGAAGAACTAAGTTCCTGTTCGCGGTAGCTGTCAGCATAATGAATTCAGGGGCACTTACAGATGGTCTTTATGAGGAAAATTATTCAGGTGGTGGTTTAAAATAGAGGTCAGCATCTTTCACTTTTGAGGTGTTCACTTTGGTGTGGCGCACACAGACCAGCTTCTCTCTCTGCTAAAAGAAGTAATTCCTTGGTAGAATCTTCATCACTTGACAGTTCCATTTAGCAAAGTCATGGGGTTTTTTGTCTGCTCTGCTCACACACAGGACAGTCACCACAGGCTCTGCTCACGTGCTCGTTTCCCACCAGCCTTTCCTTTCTGTCAGCCTTGAAGAGGATTGAGTGTTTGCAAACAGTTGATGCTGAGGTGGCATTTTCACTTCCTGCATGAAAACCATTTTTGTGTGTCTGGATCCAGTGAAACAGTTTTTAATAGAGGCAGACGTCTGCTAAACAAGGGCAGCATGGTCTCCCTTCTTCTTCATCCTTGAGCTTTGACTTCACCTGCGTTACCTGTTATATCATGGTGTCTGTGATAGAGAATGGAAACCCATGGCTTGCTGTGGAGTACTGCGAAGACTTCCTCTCTTTAGGGTGAAATTGTTTCTACTCATGCTTCTCTCCCTTCCTTATGCACTTCATCTTTCCCCGTTTTTCTAGAAGGGGATGGACTCAGGTGTGGGCTTGATTTTAATGTGTGAGAAACCATTTTCTGGGTTAAGGCAAATTGAAGCCCTGTGTGCTTTAGAGTGAAATAGGTCAAGTATTAGGAGAGGTAGCCCAGAGAAGTTGTGGAATCCCCATCCTTGGAGATACCAGTCAGGTCCCTGAGCAACCTGATCTAATTAGATCTGTTCTGAGCAGGAGGGTGGATTAGGGGAGCTCTGGGGGTCCTTCCAACCTACATTATTCTGTGACAGCTGCGGGTGGTAACTGTTGTATGTGGTGGCTGATTTGTAGAGGTGTGCTTTGATTGTGTTCTTTGGCTCACAGCCTTGGATAAAGATTGTATTTGTCATCAGTATGTGATCAATATTGCAGTCAAAGAACACAAACCTCAGATAATTACAGAGACTCATAAAGACAAGTATAATTATCTTAAATGGAGTTAATTTGCCAGCCCGGCAGTTGGAGTTCTGTGTTAGGAAGAGACACCTCCTATAAGAGGTTGCATTCTTCTGGGCTCCCTGCCTATGCAGTGCTTATATTTTTAGTACCAACTTCTCAAATACTGTTCCTCTGTGCATGATAATAACTTACAGAGAGAAGGTGGGATGTGTTTTATTAGTGAACTTCCCAGGGCTGTGGGAAGGACCTACCTAACCTCCCTCCACAAGGTGTGTTTGCCCAAGAAAGAACACACTCATGGTCTGTATTTCTAAGAGCTTGGACCTGCTTAGAGCAAGATTGTATTGCTGAAGGTGTGTCTGTGCAGAAGACATAAATAGGGAGTGTTCCAGACTGAAGGGCTTTGCAAGCAGGGAGTAAACACATTCTTCCTTAAAACAGCATCTCTGTGTTTATTTAGAAGCTATTTGTGATGATTATTTAAACTTGTCACTTACAGCAGAGGGAAATAGGCCCTTGTGAGCTGTGTGCTACTGGAGTTTGAGTGTCAAACAAAACACTGATTAAAGCTAGTGGTCAGCCCAGCTCATTTATTGTATTGATTTAACATATATTGCACTCCGTTATAACCAGGGGAAATGATGCTCATCTGAAGCTCCAGCTGCCTTTTGCCAGTGTGATGGAAGTACTGCAGTTCCAGCTTCTCTGCGAGATCCAGGTTGTGGTCTGCCCAGTGTGCCAGATCCATGACAGGTGTTAGCAGAGACATAATCAGCAACTCAAGTTTTGCTTTGCTAAATGATTTATCTGCTTTGTTCAGTGTGTGTCAAACTGCAGCCAGTGTGATGGGCTTTTGGCTTTATTTACTGCCAGCACATAAATGTCCTCTCCTCTCTGGTTCAGTGACATTTCTCTTTGTGATAACTCTATGGTGAGAATTTCAGGCCCATTAAAATCAGTTTTTCTGGGGGACATCCCAGGGGCTAATGGACCCACTTTAATTTTTATTGTTATTTCAATTAAAATCGTAAAAGCTTGATCTCAGTTTGGGGGAGAAAAGAGGGATTATGTGTAAAGGATTGAGAGTGTCATAAATGTAGTGTTCATAGTTTTCCATTTTCTGTGCAGAGCCCTGCTGTATAAGGGAGGAGGAGGGTCCTGTTGGTAGTGAAATTCAGACTTTTCTGGTTTCTCATTATAATAAGGATTCAACTAAGCAAGAGGAGATAAGGAATCCAATTTGACTGTGTGCAGCTCAGCCTAATGTAAGCAGGGAACTATATGACCTCTTGATAAAATCCCTTGTGCTTTCAAGTTGCCAGTGGCTACGTACCAAAAATCAGTAACTAAAGCCTAAACCTCAGGGATAAAATGCACTGGGTGAAACTAATTCTGTTTCTTTGAAAATGAAGGAAAATGAAGCATTAGCTCCCTAACAGCACTGGAGCCAAAATCTTCCAGTCTCCCACTGAGCAAAAAAGGGAATGTAATTTACCAAACCTGATGAATTTCACAAATAAATCTAGACTAAAGATAACATTAGGACTTTCTCACAATTGCTGGGAGACTGAGGTGTTGAATTAACTTAAGGCTGTTATACAGCTGGTGCCAGATTTTGCCATACTTGCTGGTTATCACTCAATTAAAACATTTTCTATATTCTTAATTTATTTATGTAGGTCTTGAAAGGTTTGAAAAATCAAAGCTAGTTCTGGAACCATAACAATAAACACCTTTAAAATACCCAAACACCCCCCACCTGCCTCCAAAAAACACATTTAAAGCCATTCATGAAACAGGTATCGACAAAGGATCTGGAAACATTGATGAACTAATTGAGGTGAGTTCTGTTTGGTTTTTCCTTGTGTGACTGTGTATGTTGCATCACATTTCTCCTGGTCTGTGGTGTTGAAGTGCAGAATGTCCTTTGGGTTTGCCAGCAGAGTGTTGTTAAAGCACTAAGCAGAGCTATGAGGAGACTTGTCACCCCTCTGCTCACAGGTTTATAGGTATGTCTGCATTGCATGGTCAGGAGATGGGACTGCATCTTCTGTGGTTATAGGCAAGCTAACTTCCAGGGAACCGGAGTAATGATCGTCACATTATGGGATTCAAAACTAACATATTGGCCTGTGCTTCATTCTGGGTTACAGGGGATGTGATGCATTAATGTCTGAGCAGGCTACTCTGGAGGTCTGAATTAGCAATGTGTAGCCTATTTACCTTCTCCTTTCCCCTTGCTTGCACTGGCTTGTTTCAGTGCTGGTAGGATAGGTGCTAGCCAGGGAGATGAATGTACATACATGTGAATGTAGAGAAGTGACCAAAGAAATGCATTTGTTTTTCCTCTGATACCTGACCTTATGGACTTAGAAATAGCGCTTTTGTGTAGCAAGCCATTTCACTGGGGCTCTAGTGAAAAGAGGTACCGGGTCTCTATGTTTTGGGGTTTTTTACTTGCTTTATTTAGCATTTTGTTAAGAACGCTGCCTTTGATCTCTATCAGTTCCAGTTTACTCTGAAGATTGTTAAATTCAAAATGCAAATGAGCGAGTGTATGCATTCAGCATTTCTGTGCAGACCAGCAAACTGTTACTGCAGGAGTTTAATACACGAGTTCTTATCTGCAGCTTTATCCCACAGCTCTTACTGCTTTTTCATTTCCTTTGCTGGCCCTGCTGTGGCAGTTAATGTTATCTCCCAAGCTGGGCAAACATCAGTGACTAGAATATACACGAGGAAGTAAAATGTGTTATTTTAGATGCTTTGGGCCTTGGGGAAGAAAAATGGGAGAATACTTTCTGTGCTATTTAGGGGTTTTTTTTGCATTACCTACCATGTGAGTTGCTCCTTCCCCTCAAATAGCTCTATCTGTTGAGGTGGAGCAGCAGCGTTGTCGATCTCAATCTGTCAAGCCTCAAGCTGCTCTTTGTTTGTCGAGTTCTAGGCTCATGCCCTGGTGCTCAGTATTTAAAGCACTGCTCATGAGTGACACATGCCTTCAACTTTGAGGTCATCTTGTAACACCTCATAAGAGTAGGTGTTCAGATGGCATAGAAAACCGGTTGTGAAGCAGACTGTGGTGGAGCCTGAACTTGTTCCCGTGTCTTATATGCATGATTGGTGCCACCATCTGACAACTCGAGTGAGAATTGGTTTAACAAACTTAAGAATGTGTTTTCTCATGGTGACATGTGCTAAACACATGGGCTTGTACTGCTGAGCTCTAATGGAGCAAGAAGTGAACTGGCATTCCCCAAAACTGCTCAAGATAATGATTTTGAGGATATTTATTTTGTTCATGCACCCCAGATGCTACTCTGCAATACTTCCCCATTAGTTACTACACGCATCTGAAATTTGCATGTTAAATGGTTGTGTTCATCATTTCCCTCAGCCTGTTTCTCTCTTTACTTATAGTGTTTTTCTATAGATACTAAATATAAGCCTATTTTAAAGATGTCTTGGAACACCCTTGGTTTCCCTTTCAGGAACCTTCTGTCTCTGTTGGAGGTTGGGAAAACAGACAGTCCTGTTCTTGGAGATCCATCAAATCAGTTGGGTTTTTGATCCTGTGGGGGCAGGTCAGGTTGGTGACTGGAAGAAGGCAACAGTGAGGGCAAGCTGGTTTTGTCTAGGAAGTACATTGTCAGCCTGTGTAGAGTGGTGAATTTTTAATTGTGCTGTTCCAACCTTATTGACCTTTATAAACAAAACAGAGAAAGAGAATCCTTTGCAGAGTAGCTATATTCAGTGTGTACCTGCCTCGTTTAGCTGCTTTGCATGTGTTCATGCCAGTGTGCACGCTCTGTCCTGAGCCGCCAGTTGGCTCCGCTGCAGCTGGGCCTGGTGCACAGAACAGAAAGCATTTCTTTCTGCAGTTCAGCTGAACTGTAATTATGCTGTTAGTCTCTAAAACCTCTGATTTAAATAATTTGTTTCTGGAATTCGTGCTTGCTGCATTGAGCCAACCTACTTCTTGCTCTGACTTGTACTCAAACTCCACAGGTTTACATGCGGAGGGAGGAAAAAAAGTGCTGCTGTTATGCAAAATTGTTTCCCTTGGGAGGAAAGGGGGGAATTCTGCATGAGTTATGTATGAGCCAGCAGGTTCCACTAATCCTAGCAGCTCTGCTGGTGCAGAAGACTTGTGGGCTAAGCTACTCAGCCCTCTGCTTTGTGAGAAACTGGCGCAAGACTCAAAGCTCCTGCAACTGGTGCTGAGCTCCAGTGCAGTTAAATTTTGAGTATTCTTTTGTTCCCTACACTTCTTTAGCATGAGTATGCAAATGAGGTTTTAACCATTTCATCTGGCTTCTGCTTTCTGCTTTTAACAGTCGATTATGGTCTGCTTGGAAAGAGCCATGCTTAGACTCCAGCCTGAAGTGAGTTTGTTTCAGAATACTAGGAAGGATTTTAAGCTGCATCTTTCACTGGTTCCTCTGGAAAATCTGCCCCTTTGACTTGAGAGGTATTTATTTCCCTGATCTCCTGTTCACGTCTTGGGCTCTGCTCTTTACTACTACATGGGGCATAACTAATCAGGGGAAACTCCGAGTGTCTTGGTGGGGGCAGAGAGGGAAGGCCGAAGTGCTCAAAGTGTGTCCTACAGTTGCAGAGGAAGGGAAGAAATGAGGAGGAGGTGCAGCCATAAAGGAGAGAAGTACAATGAAACTTTCAAAGGTGAAATTTGGCATTTAAAATGGTGTTTTTTGCCAACTTTGCCTCCAAACACTACTTGGGTTTTGTTGAGAGGAACGTCGGTGTGATAAACATGCCTTGTTCAGGCAGTATCAGGAGAACTTGTATGGATATTCCACAGCTGAATGTTTTGTTTCTGCAATGTTTTGCATGTCCTTGAAGAATACTTTGTTAAGATGAATCCTGGAAGTGATAAAGCCTGGGCTGGCAGTTCAGTCTCTCTTCTGAGTGCTGGAATGGAGGAAGCAGAAGTTGCTTTTGCTTCCTCCTTGCCTTCACTTCTGTCCTTATTTCTCAAGATACATTTTGCACTTATGCCTCTTTCTGACCTCTAATGAAACTACAGCTTGTCAAAAACTAATGTTTTGAGCATTTGTACCAGGGTGCTTAAACCTTCCTCCAGCATCAAACCATACTGACAGTTCCTTACTCCTTAGCAGGAAGTGATGCCTGCTTCATTTTCTTTTCCTGAAAATTGTGAGTGTAACTTGCTCTGTGCCAGGATAGATGAAGACCATTGGGACTCTATCTAGGAAGACCCAGGTTGAAAATAACTCTCTTCACAGGGTCACTAAAAACAGAGCTAACCAAAGTTTTTGTAGTTGATCCAGCTTCCACCCTTCCTTCACAGCTTGATGTGTCTGGACATCTTGCAAGCTGTTGCCTCCCCTCAGTTTATTTAGGTAATGTAAAAAGGAAGAGGCTTCCGATGTTTCTATAAACTTGCTTGAGCTTTCTTTTCCATGGAGAGCTTGGGTTTCATTCCACCTGCCTCTGTTTGGATTACAAACATGTGCAAGATGCTGCAGGAAGATTAGAGACGCTGTTGGTGCTCTTTGCATCAGGAGTAGTGAGTTTCCTCTAAGGATTATTTGCTGAGAAGAAAAACGTTTTTTAACTTTCAAAAAAGCTGGAGTTACTAAATATATGTTGAGAAAAGAGCTGCTCTGCAGCCTGGTCAGCACTGAAACCCCGCCAGGGTGACTTACGTGAGCTGCACATTAGTGTACTGTGGCTATATCTGAGGGTCCGGTTCTAAACCCTTTTGGGCTCCGTAGCTTAAAGTCCTCACAAAGCAAATATGGTTCTACCTCTTTCTTAGTTTGCTCTGAATCTAACAGGATTTAGGTGGTTTTGTTCAGGATTGCAGTCCAAAGTGAGAAATCTGTCAATGCCTAATCAAACTCTTGCACAACCACCTTTTATTCCCTCAGTCATGGTCGCTAAAACTCCTAGTTCACTAACTGGGAGGAGGCTTGAGGGGCATCATCCAAATAAGTGAAGCTAACTCTTGTGTCCTAGTGCAGGAAGAAGGAACACTGCTGGAGTGTGCTTGGGTTTGGCAATGGTTTGCAGCACTCTCAGACAGGTCTGAGCTGACCCTTTACATGGCCCTCGTACCATGTTGTCAATTACCAGTGTTAGCCAACTTTCTCCTACTCACTGTTCGTTGCCATGAATAACATGAAGTTTATTATACCTTTATAATGGCTTATGCTTTAGACATTCTCCTGTGGAAGTAAATTCTACCCTTCATAATGTTAAAATACTGTCCTCTATTATCTGAGAGCAGTTTCCATCTGAAGTGCACTATATGCCATTTTCATGATTGAATGTAATAGAAAACTCTTTACACATCGCAGGATCACAGAATGGTTTGGGTCAGAAGGCACCTTAATGATCATCTAGTTCCAACCCCCCTGCCATGGGCAGGGACACCTCACACTAAGCCATGCCATCCAAGGCTTTGTCCAACCCCACCTTGAACATCGCCAGCAATGGAGCATTCACAACTTCCCTGGGCAACCCATTCCAGTGCCTCACCACCCTCACAGTAAAGAATTTCTTCCTCATATCCAATCTAAATAAACTTCCCCTGTTTAAGTTTGAACCCGTTACCCCTTGTCACCTTACTACAGTCCCTAATGTAGAGTCCCTCCCCAGCATCCCTTTAGGCCCCCTTCAGATACTGGAAGGCTGCTATGAGGTCTCCATGCAGCCTTCTCTTCTGCAGGCTGAACAGCCCCAACTTTCTCAGCCTATCTTCATACGAGAGGTGCTCCAGTCCCCTGATCATCCTCGTGGCCCTCCTCTGGACTTGTTCCAACAGTTCCATGTCCTTTTTATGTTGAGAACACCAGAACTGCACATAATACTCCAAGTGAGGTCTCATGAGAGCAGAGTAGAGGGGCAGAATCACCTCCTTTGACCTGCTGCTCACGCTCCATCTGACATTTATCACTTGGTCTTTCAGTACTAAGTTGTGCATGCAGCTCGTGAATTTTAAGGTTTGAGTATGTCTTGGTGAACTTTACCACTTCTCTGTCAGCTTTTCAGCTCACTGTGAAGCTGTTGAGCAGCGCAGCCTCTCCTGGGATGCGTATGGTCCAGCCTCCCTCCGCTGTGGACACTGACCCCTTGCTTTCCATGTTAACCTTCTATCAAGCCACTGAGCAGAGGGGGTCCTGTGTTGTTAATGAGTATGTTTGTGAGATGAGCAGCCAAAAACATGAGTTGTTCTTTTGAAATTAAGCAACCCACATAAACCCAAGCAAAGTTCAAGTCTTGGCCTTGCAACTCTTCTAGTTTCTCTCAATCAGTGATTCGTCTGCCTTCTATATGGAGTTATGTTTTTGTTCTCTCTTGCCACTGATTAAATGGAGCTGAGGTGAAGATGCTTTTTGCTTTTATAGCTTTGCCAGAAGAGCGCAGCTTCCAAACAGCTGCTTGACAGTCAGCTGAACTGAAGAGCTGGATTCCAGGGAGGCTTTATGGCCGCACTGGCTATATTGCTGCAAACCAGCTGGGACCAACTGTCATCTGTCATAGTGGAAGATACATACTTGGTATCTTCTGATAAGGTCTGATCCTGGTTTATGAGCACAAGTGAGGTGGCTTCACTTACTGAGGTCTTCTCAGAACTCTGCTTTTGGGAAGGTTTTTGAATGCATCTGTACCTAACACGTGGCCAAAAAATCCTATTTGGTTGTGTAGGAATGACTGACCCTTTGTCAGGGCCCTGGGGAAAGTTTTCTGTGATCAAGGCATCGATCTCCTGATTGGAATCTCCCAGTAAGGTCAGTTTCAGTGCCTTAGCTTTTACTGAGACTTACAGTGGAGATCCTGTGCTGATGTAAAGTACTTGGGAGCTTAAAATTAGTCTGTAGTCAAATAATATACCCCTGGGTGTGAGTGACCTGCATTCTGATATCCCTTCCAGGTTACTACAGTGGAGCCTGAACGAATTCTATTCTTGTTTTAATTTGTTCTTGACCTGGAACAGTTCCTTCTAATTTGAGGCACTAATTAGGAGATGGCTTGAGTTATCTGTGAGCTTTTCCATAAAGAATTTGGTGCCTCAGCTGCCTTGATTCCAGGATTCTGGAGCAAGTTACTGCTCTTGGCATTTAGAATCTGCATTTCTGCATTATTCATGTTAAAGAGCCTCTTTGATTTTCTTTTTTGCCTATTAGCTAAGAAAGCACCTAAACACTTTTTGTGTAGAGATTGATGGTGTTTCTAATAGTATGTTATATTAATAGAAACGGAAAGTAAGAGAAAAGTACTGATACATGCTTCTATCAGGTTTATATTTCTCTGTTCCTCTGAGGCATTGTAAGTAGTCCATGTATTTTAGATTATGCCTGTGTCAGTATAGTGTCTTTTTCCCTATCCCTGAGTAACTCAGGATGAGTGTTTCTTTTCCCAGTCCATATGATAGTGAATCACAATGACTACTGTAGGCTCAGTCTCATAAATACACGCAGTTCTCCCGCTGTAACTTGGTGTGAGCAAATTCTATTTGAGCATTTTGGTTTCCTTTCATGAGGGCATTGCACATGGACTGAAGCTATTTTATTAGCTCTGAAGTGAAAGAGGAACTTCAAAAAGTAAGGGGAATTTTTTTAAGCATCTCTTCAATGTGCAGATATTTTCTTCTCCCCCTTCTCTTTGTATGCTACTCATTTTCCCCTCTCCCTTCCCCTATAGTGTGTAATTCAGTAGTTTCCTCTCAGTAAGCCCCCACAACTGTGGGCTTGGACTTTTTCTGGGGTGGAACTCAAGTTAAACTTGCTTTTTAGTTCTTGGGCCTTGTACTTCCCTAGTTTAAGTCAGAGTAGAAACGCTGTTGTGACACTGGAATGAGTCCATGCTCCAGACCATCGGGCAGCTCTGGGGTCCTGACTGCATGGTGGGCATCCCCTTGTTTTCCAACAGAGGAGGTTATTGGTATCTTTTCACTTTTTGCCATCCATAATGACTTCTGGCATTCCATATGGGCTTCTGTTGGGGGTTAGATGTAGTTGGGATAGCTTTCCTTGTTTAAAAGAATGAGCCTTATTCTTCAACACCTTGTGTATGGTCCATCTGTCCTTCTTTCCAGCTCCTCGGTCTAGCATTAGTTATCAAAACAGGTTCTTTTTTCACTCTATTTGTACAGCTCTGGTGGGGGGTGTGGTTTTCTTTTCTCTTTGAAAGGCCAATCTGTCCTGGTTTGCCAGAAGTTTTGCGGCTTTTTATGGTTAAATTGAGGCCATTGGAATACTGCATTTTGTTATTCCACTTGGTGAGCGCAGCGTTGTGGCTGTTTCGTTCTATAGACTGTTGGTTGTCCAGAAATTGCACCAGAATCCGATGATGAGTTCACAGAAGAAAGAAAAATGGATTAGTGTTGGAATGAACCAACACTTTTCACTACTAAAGCCTCTTGTGACCCAAAAATAGGCTGAATTTAAATGTCACTAAAAGATTCTGGGATATAATAGTTCATTATTCCATTGCAGTGTGAAAACAATCAGACATTTCTTCTTAAAGTTAGCATGAATTAAAGATCAACATGAGACCTGAGTACTCCAGCCCCAGCGTGTGTGTTTATAGAATTTGGTGTATTTCCCTGTTGAGGTTTATGTATGCAAAGGACACGAGTCACTGTGAAAGCACTGGAGAAGCTTTGTGCAGGAAGGGCTGGTGTGTCTGGCAGCTGGGGAAAAGCTGGGATGGACAAATGGATGGATGCATGGAGTGTATAGCCCAAGTCTTCCTAATAAAATGAAGAATACTGACAGAAAGTTGTATCCCTCATGAGTTAAGGAAACCTGGAAAAAAAGGGATTAGATCTGAAGCCAGAGCTTGGGCACTTTCAGCAGGGTAATGGGGCATAGCCAGTTGGTGCAGTTTGGTTTTACTGGCTTTTGATATTGTTAGAAACAGCTATCAAAACCTGGGAAGAAGAGTTGTACTTAAATACATTTTCACAACGGTTATTTAGGTGCAAAATCCAACTGAAATCCCTTTTTCCTGTTTTTGTTTGTTTGCCTTTTTTTGGGTGTTTTTTTTGATCCCAGGAGTCTGAATGTGGAGTGTACCTGTCTTTGGCTCACAATGGTCCTTCAAGTACATCTGTTATTTGCAATCTTTTTCTCTTAGCAGAACTTGACCAGGTGGCAATGACCGGCGTTGAGGGTGAAAGCTCTGTTGTATCGTAACAACCTCCAGTGGTGGCTTGAACAGTGTGTAAGAGCGGACTCTTTGAACTGCGATTGATCTTCAGGTTCTTGGTGCAACACCAGCAGAATCCTGGTTGCTGGTTGGTTGCTCTTTTACTTTCTCTAAAGCCAACCAGGTTGAGTGCATTTTGTTTGGTGTTCCTCTGTGTTTCAAGGTGTGGCTGATGCCCTGCTGGGAGCTGGGTTGAAACTTGGGTGCAAGAAAATGGCAATGTGCCATCTCAGGCCTTTAAAAGCAAGTCCCCGACAACCTTTTTTCATTAAAAGACCTCTATTATTGTCTATTTCTCCTTATTCAGTGTAATGTGGGCAGGAAAATCACTGGTGCTAATGTAATGTTTTCCAGTAAGTCTTCATCTCTTCTTGTTTGATTCTGTTTCATTTCATGTACTGTGAAATGTTTTTAAGTGGGTATAATGTTCTAGAGCCCATTCTTCAAACTGCCCTCAGTGTGCTTAGTTTGATACCACACTTCTGCTCTCATTGCAGGACCTCTCGGTGTGCTTTGCATTATGCAAATGTGGCAGGAATGAGTCAGATGATGTTCAGGGTTCTGATTAGCAACCATTTGCAAGTGTCTTCCACCTGTGTCTGTGTGCATGTCCTGCTAGAGAGGAAGTCTGAGCAGCTTTGCAGTTACTGAAAAACAAGAAGAGTTCCTGTCTCTCTTCATATCCTCACTCTGCAGATCAGCCAAACCAAGTACCTGTACATTGCCTCTCCAACTGAAGATGTTGCTAGACATAAATCAGTAAAAGCAGATTAAATAAGCTATTTCCATCAAAAAAATGCTAATTAAAAGCATCACCCTGCACTTAACAAATCTCTGATGAATATAGTTGCAGTCCTTAGTGCTACTTTAGTATTTAGGTGCCTTAAGTGGTGGGGTTTATACTGTGGAAAGCTGAGCTCTTATGTCACTAACGCTGTTAGTTGTATGCTCTGGAATTGCCTTGATTTGTACAGGGCAAGCTAAGCTTCATTGATTTCTCTTTATTTTAGTCAGTGCTGATTTATAACTGAATTTACAGTCTCATTATGAAGGTGCCTTGGTTTAAGCAAAGGTTTGTTTACATCTAGGTAGGTTAAGATTCTGATAGCAAAAAATGATCTAAATTTCCATTACTGTTGGTTTTTCTGTTCTTCCTGTGTGGACAGACTTGTGTGACCAGCCATGTAGAACTGATGTGATCAGGTCTCCTCTTCTAGCTTTTGTCAGTGGACCACCCCAAAATGAAATGGGGGGTAAGTGCACATCTGCTGTCATCCCCACAAAGGAGAGTTAAAGTTACCATTTCAAGTGCACAGATACGAGGTCAGGCAGCGAGTTACGCAGATACACAGGGCTGAGACAATAGAAAGAGCTTTATGTGGATGCCAACCAAATCATTAACTGTGGCCATGTCTATATAATACACGATTGTGGCCATGTCTGTATAATACATGACAAAATCATGAGGACTCTGAGAGTGTGAACAGGCCTTTTGCGGGCTGACTTAAGATATACTGTAAAATTACTGGCTTAGAACAGATACATGCAAACTGGTGATGTGCTCCAGGAGTTATGGGTGCAATTAGTCTGAACTGGCAGGTGAACCTGCTCAGGAAGAGATTGGGTTTTTGTGGTGCCTTTATCTTCCCTTTCCTTTCTCAGGTCTTTGCGTAACTAGCTGACAGTACTGCTGCTGAACAGCACATCCAGCCTCAAAAGGTCTCATGTTGCTTTGATTCAGAGAGCCTGAGGCTTCTGCTGACCTACAGGGTAGGCCTTTTGTTCTGGAAAAAGTTAGGAGCTGTTTGCTGCTTGAAAAATCATTTTCCATTTATCCTATAGCCATCAGTCTGGTATTAATTCCTTGTATATCTCTTGCTTACCTCTGTTTCCCTTACCAGTGTTATTTAATCTGACGGCATCTTGCTTATCCTATTTAGTGCCAAAATCTATCATGCTTTTCTTCCTTTTCTCTTAAGTTTCCCTGTTGCTGATTCTTGGCCAGGTTCTGCTGAGGTAGCTGGATAGTGGCCACAATAATCACCCTCAGCTGTCTTGTATATCTGGGGCTATTTCATACTTCCCCTCTCCCCTCACCAGTACTCATATCCTGCAGAATAGAAGAGTTATGGGGTCGTTCCGTTCTGCATCTCTTTAATGTGCTATCTTAAACCAAGATTAAAACTGTCCCTTCCAGTGCCTGCTCTGTGGCAAACTGGTCGCAGATGTGATTTGCCATCTTCACACTGCTTATCCACCTTGTAGTAAACATCAGTGAGCAGTCTCCAGTCATGTGCAGTTTTGAGATCCTTGTTTTTCAAAGTATTGGCTCTTTACTCAGTGTTTCCAGTTAAAGCATCTGCGAATAGGATTGACTAAAGTCGCAGTAAATTAAGCTCATTGTCTTTAATATTCTGCAGCATATTATAATTACATTAATGTATTACTATTTCTTATTGCTTATGGAGTATGGATTTGGAATTCCTGATTCTCCCTTCCAATATGTTATATTAGAATTGGTTAAATGGGTCCGAATCTAGAAAAATATTGACTTAGAGCTACAGTGCACCTTACAAAGCTGCTTATTCTAGGAAATTGGCCTCCTGTTATCTCTGATTTCATGCTTTTTCCATCTGTCTCAAAATGAAGAGATTAGGACTGATCCGAGCTACGTGTGTGAGGCAGATTGTGGTAATCTTATTATTCTGATCTCATTACACTTAGTCTCTAGATCTGAAAATGTCCTGGGGTTAACTCTTTCTTCAGCAGCTGCAAAAACATGTACTGAAAAGGTAATGGAGGTGTGTTCTGCAAACTTCACATTGAAGCTTTGTATTACCCTGAAATAATGAAGCTCTTGAAGGCTTTCCTACTGCAAGTAATACACTTGGTTGTTGTTGGGTTTGGTTGTTGGGATTTTTTTTGTCTGAACAGGCTGGCTAAAATGATGAGTAAAGCAACTCCTTTGAGTTACAAAGGATGAAATTCACCCTGTATATATGACACCAAATAAGAAATGGTTATTAAGAATTGCATTTTCAGCTTAAATAAAACACCTTCTGGAGATCCTTAGTTCATGATAGGTTAGAATTATTTTTTTCTAGCTTTTCTGAAAAGAAATTGGGATTTTTCCAAAGTTTTGTCCCAGTGTTTGACACAGGAAACCATAAAACGTAATGGAGTGTCTCCTGACCTCATTACAAGTATACACAAGTTGATGCAAGATGCTGGAAAGCACATAGCCGTGTATTTTAAATGAAGAAGGGACAGCTGAATTGGAGCACAGAATTCCCAAACGTTTTAGTATCCATAGCACAGCGTTACTGTTGCTACTGGTAGGTCAATGTTAGTCGATTGCAAAGGGTTAACTTTCTAGTCTGTGATGGCGAAAGGGACTCTCTTCCGCACAGGGGTAGTAAGTTTTACTGCGAACACTAATGCAGACGTTGTTAGTTGGACTTTGAGGATTACAAGAGGTCTTTGTCTCCAACTTACGGAGGACGCTCCATCCTTTCTGCACAGTTTCAGGCACCACTTATGAAACAAGTGTTGTTGCTTCTTCAAGCCTGTAAGTGAAAAGAAAGCAAAGTGACAGCTGATGCTTGTGGGAGTTACAAAGCAAATATGTTTCTCTGTCTTTAAGAGATTTGGGGTTTATCGTAACTCCTGTTCAAACAGATTCATCAGCTATTTGAGAGTACTACACTGATGGACTTCCAGATTAGATACTGGAGGGAACTCTCTTTAAAGCATTTGAATATTGCTCTGACTGTTCTACTGCCATCTGTGAACATCAAGCATATTTCCATGTCCTATCCTGAAGTTGCTTTTTTGGGAAGAAGATTGGAAAGGAAGGGGAATGAGATGTGTTAGTACTATCAGAGCTGAGACAGAAGGAAGTAAGTTCCTTCTCTGTGTTTGTTCTGTCATTTTTACAGGTTATCTGAGTTGGACCTTTTAGTAGATTGGGGTATATTGTTAGACCTGGTTTTGCTTAGGGAGAAGCATGCCGTGCAGGAACATCACTTAAGTTGCTATCCCAACTGCCTAGAGTACAGAGTGTGTAACTCTACATTAGGCTTCATTGTTTTGTAGTACAGGAGCACTTGAGCTTTTCCTCTAGTTGCTAATTCCTGTGCTCTGTTGATAGAAAACTCATGTAAGTGACCAAGCTCCATCGGGAATGAGCATGTCGGCAAAAATGGAGCCTTTCCAAATGATCTTCACCCTGCTCAGTCTTTAACTTCTCAAACCCTTGGGCCAGCGCAGGGTGGGGATGGAGAGTGCAGAGTTGGGAATGAAAGGCTGGAGGGGAGAAAGTGCTGGGAGAAGCTTAATGTAGCTCTGTCACAAACTTCACTTCTGGAACCACTGCCTTGGGGATATGCCTTGGCATTCCAAAACAGGATACTCTGTTATGTGTGTCACTCACTTCTGGTAGTGCAGACATCTGTAGAGGTGCACTGTGAACCCGCCAGGGGAAAGAGGTCAGTGGAGAGGGGTTTGGTTGGTTGGTTTTGGGGGGGGGGGAGGGGCTTTATCTTGGTTTGGGGGTTTGTTGTTTGGTTTGGTTTGGTTTTGGGCTTTTTTTAGCTAAGGTTGTGTTTGATTTGGTTCAAAGGAGCTGCGCTGGGGGGAGCAGCTTTGGTGTGGGGGCCGGCTCAGCGTACCCTACACTGACATTGCTGCTGAAGGCTTTTGCTGCCTTCAGACTGCAGCCTTCATCCCTGCCCTGGGGCTATGCATTTGGCTAAGTCTCATGATGGCAGAGCAGCGTTCTCTTGCTGATTATAGAGCAGCCCTTTCGTTTTGTAACTTGAATTCTTGCTGTTCTCAAGAACTCCTTAAAAATTTGCCTTACCAAAACTGCTGCTTCTATTGTGCATTCACACTGGGTGGTGATGGTTGTTTTGCTTTGAGTGCTGGGTTGCTGGCAATGTTTTAATATATTTTTAGATAACAGTGAAGTATTTGTTTTTCAAATGAGAGGTAGGAAATTGCAAAGAATAAAGAATTGCATGAGCTGGCTTAGTGATAGCATGCCTGTTCCATTTGGGGTAGTGGGGGAGGAAGGGGGAATAGATGGTGATGTAAGGGCTGTTTCTGTGACACTCCTCCAGTAATGACTTCTATGAGGAGCTGTAAAGGGCTGAAGAAAAAATAAAGGCATTGAGGATTTGTGGACTTTGCTTGACATGAATCATATCTCTGTTGTAAGAGGAGCATAATTCAAGTGAGCGCAGTGAACCCTTCCTGTAGCAAATGCAGAACTTCCCTGAACTTGATTCTTGACAAAGCAGAGGATACCTTGCAGTCACTATGAGGGAGGGGTTGTCTCCATAAACAAGAAGCATTAAGACTCCTGATTAAATTCTAGCAAACAGAGTTTGGAAGCTCTGCGTTGATGAGGCAAGTCTTTACTTTGTACTATCTCTTGGTTGCAGTGAGCCTTACACCTGAGAAACACAGCCTGGAGATTGGAGGCTGGGTTTTTGTAACAGTAGAAAAGTGAAGGGGCTTTCTTCAGTATTTTAAAGCCTATTTCCTGGTCTAATTATCACTAGTCAGTCTTTCCCATTTTGCTGGTGTGTGAAGTCTGCTTATGAAAGACCAGTATCTTCTGTCCTGCAAGCATTTATATCCTCTTGTTCTCCATGTATATGCCTGGTAAATTTTACAGCCAAAGCTAAGTTCTGCTTCCCCAAAGGTGTAGGTGTAACTGCTGCTGCCCATCCTAACAAGAAGAAATACAGCTTCCTTGCATGGACTGACAGCTGTTTGTAGAGGGTTCCTCACCTGGAATTCTCATTTTTCAAGTTAAAATCAGATTTTAACACCATTTACTTCACTCTTTCAGTAGGCAGGGACTGGAATGTATGGGCGGGGAGTTACTGATGCGTTTTGAAGTTGGGGGAAACGCACTTCAAATAGATGGCAATAATCTATCCTTAGATCACTAAGGCTGTGAAACCTTGTTGGTGCTAACAGGAAATGGCAGACTTCAGGTTCATTGGCCAAAGAGATTAGCCTTTGCAGGTGGGGTCTGAACTGAATGGTGCTGACGTTTGGGCAGCTGTCTGAGGGCAGTGGAACGTGGGCTTTTCCTTCTCTGTACTTTCCAATGCAAATTGCAGTGTATGCTCTTGGGACTGGCAAAAAAGTATGTCTGTGTCTGAGATGTGCAAGAAATCAGGGGGTGTTGATTCTTCATAGCAAATACTGATAATTCAGGTGTTTCAGAAAGGGTATCGCAGTTAACACTCGCTTCACATCCTGTGTCTAAAAGGTTCGACATCGGTGCACTGGTATTGACGTGTGATTCTTAAACACGTAGTCATAAAGCCCTGCTCTTCTCGTGTGCCGTTTCACAATGTGTAGTTGGATGGAAGGGCTGGCTTTTTGCTATGCATGGCAGTGATAAACCCGTAAAGAATCCGCTTTGTCAGAAGGATCAACAGCTGGAAGTATGGAGCAGAAAGAGAGTTGATCAGCCCACCAGTGAGTGTCCCTGAACTCAGTAGCTGTTTCATGCATTAGTCTGTGTTTTTTCTGTGTATGCTGCAGAAATCCTCAGATGTCTTACCCAGATCAGTATGAGGTTTAGCTTAACCTGGCTGCGTGACCTGAAGGTAACTTTTATTTCTGTCTTACCCGTTAAAGGTCCCAGCTTCAATTTGTGCACAGCTTGAAACAAAGCTGTCTTACCACTTGCCCAAATAAGCCTGTCCTCAAAAGACACAAATACCTAGGTAAGCCTCAGCTGAGTGCCTCACTCTGCTTTCCCATTTCCCTTCTTACGCACTCACATTCAGTTGAGTCTTGGGTTTTTGCTGCCCCTTTGCAGGACTACCTGTGTACTGCTTCTCAAGCTCTTGTGCGCCTGCTCCCATAGTCTGCTCTGTTTAACTCTGTCTAGATGAAACTTCACGCAAGTGAAAGATGAATTCTTGCTTGTGTGAATTTTGGGGTTGGTTGTTGGAGGAATTGTGGAGCAGTTTGTGCCTTTTGAAACTGGAATGAAGGGTGTTTCCCTTCATGGCACTGCCTGCCCTATTCCTTTCCTTCCCGTCTCCTTAGTCACTTGTCTCAGCTCTAGACTTGTACCCTGCACTTGCTGTGTGTCTGTGTTGCCAGCCAGTCAACTGAGGCAGGTATAAAACCCACCACCACCACCTCCCTGAACTGTTCTGCACATCAGTTCCCCAATCTGTTGCACTACACAAGTGCTTGTTACCACTACAGCAGAGTGCATGTGGGAGGCTGCAGCCGCACGGCACTGACTGCCCAAACCAACTCAAACAGTGCTGCTGCCAAACATCCAGCCACTACAGACTGATAGCCTGGCCTCTGAGTTTGTACTGGGTAGGAACTCATGCTCAGAAGTGTGAATTAACGCGTCAGGTTGTTAATTCTGAGGTTAAGATGTGTACATGGTCAGTACTAACAACTCCATTGCTGAGTGTTCTGAGAGATGCCACAAACATCCTCATTCCTGGATGCAGATTTAAATCATCTGGATTTTGGCTTGTAGCAGCTCTGTGTTTAGTTGAATACGTGTGCCACTTTCAAGGCATGACTGAACTACTGTGGTTTTTGATGACCATCAATAAGAGATATGAAATACACAGAAGTTCAGTGATATCAGAATAGCTAAAGTGTTGCATAGCTTTCCAAATATATATGTTTAAAGTGGCCTATCAGGTGTAATTAACCTGGGGAACTTTGGTCTGTCAAATATTATTCCAGATACCTGTCGAAGAGCTGAGTAAGGCCGTTTCACGTGCTCTAAAATTTACAATGCTATAAAATATGAAGCAGTCGGTATTAGATACAAGAACCTATGCTGGTAGAATCCTAAAGCCATGACATTTTAAAGCCAGATGAAGCAAAGTTAAAGGGTTTATTGCTCTTTTAACTTGTCTGGACTGTAAAATAGATGTATAATAAATACTGGAATAAACAGTTTAAACAGAGCCAGGCTTTTAAAGACAAAGAAGGATTTGAAGATGATCTATCTTGTAAATGTAAGCCAATTGTATGAAAGCTTTCCCTCCCCCCCCCCCCATAATGTTGCTTATAGTCAGAAGAAATCTGCCTCTTGTCTTGATCTTTGAAACAATGTTGGACCTTTTGCTTATATGGTTGCAACAGGTTTTTCACTGGAAAAAAAACAGAGTAGCTGCAGATCAAGTGAATTTACTTCTTCATAAGCAAAAAAAGGAAAGGCTGTGTTTGGAACACCTGACATTTTTCTCTAAGGCCTTTACAGGATGTGTCATTTCTTAGTGTTCTTTAAATTGCAGCAGATAGTGTCTCTTATTGTATTTTCCGCTGAAATGTAGTTGGGTTTTGGTAGTGGTTTCGGGTAACCTTTGCGTGCTTCGTTCTGGCTTGCTCTGTATCAGGCAGTTGACATTGGTGCCTGACTTGCTCCTCACCTAATAGTCTGTGGTTGTCAGTGCAAGGTAGGTGCATTTTGCCTTTAACTTTTTCCAGGTTTTTGTAGTGCATCAACACTGCAGTTTTCATTATGTCTGTACACATGTTGCTGGCCACTTGAACTTCCCAGTGCATCCCAGGGTATCAAGCCCAGTAGTCCACTGACACTGGCAGCCTGTTTTATAAGCTACCAGGAAGACCTCATTTAGGTGAAATCTACTGTAGGAGAGACATAGGCAAACACAACCAGGGCTGGGTAGCAGAGGTTTGCTGTTGCACTGTCTTTCCACAATGTAATCTTGGGTATGATAATACTGCATTAATGAACTGGGTGATGAAATAGAGATGCTTATAATATTTGTGGTGATTATTAGTTGAGTTGGGCTTATGCTGAAGATACAGTGAAGGAATGTATTCTAAAACCAGGAAGATGTTCAACAAGGATTAATGTACTATTAAAACACACAGGCAGAAATAATCAACTGCCCAAATATGGGCTGGGGAATAACTAGCTAGGTGTCAGTTCCTCTGGAAATACCCTAAACATTACAGTGGGAAACTGGTTGAAACTGAGGTGGTTGCACACTCTTTAAGCAGAACTTACATGATATGTATAGACAGGGCTGTAATACCTCTACGACCTGCAAAGAAATTCCACTCAGACCATGTAAGGCCTTGGCTGGGGAGCATTGTAGCTTCAAGTCCACAAGACTTTAAAGCTACAAGACTTTAAACCACCTATAACTTTTGGATCAAAGATTAAGTTCCACTAGTTATCATCTCTCCTCCTGCCCAGTTTTCCCAGCCCTGGGATAGAGTTTGGTCTTCCTGCAGTATGCCAAATGAACTGAGCAGTTCAGTTTCAGAGGCTGCGGTCACCTTCTCTAGAGGGTTGCATTGCATAGCTGTTGCTAAGCAGCTTCCTTGACACATCCTTTTGGACTTTAACCTGTTATTACTTATGTACGTCATAGCAATCCTGTTGTGTACAAGCATTAGAATGGGTGTAATAGAGAACTTCTCTACATGGAGCAATTGCTTGATGTAACTCCACAAATAGCTGTTCCTGTCTGCTTAAAAGTGGTGGGTGAACTTTGTGTGCTAGGAAAAGCAATCATTAAGAATGAAAGTACAGGAGTGGAGTGTTGGACTGTGAAGAATCCTGTTCTTCAATGAGATGCCAGCCTTCCCTTGTCCTCTGGTAGTGTTGACTACTGTAGTGTGTTTATGGGCAAGGTGTGGGGCAACTAGCAAGGAACTCTGCCTTCTGGTCTTAGCTGTATTGTATAATCACAGAGGAATCATCTCTGTGAGATGGGTGTATCTGCTTCCTCAGACATGGTGAGGAATACATTCTCCAGCAGTGCATTTTAGTAAGGTATTAGGACGCATGCAAATAGAATTAGGAATAGTAATAGGAACTCTGGGGTATTAAGTAAAATTGTTATGCAAAGCAGATTAAGACTGGATTTCACAGGCTGTGAATCTAGGCTGATTTATGGACTGTCACACCTGGGTATTTCCCCAGGGTATTTCTCACTCTCACTGGGTGACCAGCTTCATTTGTATTGTAAAGCTCTAAAAGGGCAACCACAGCTGGAATGGCAAGCCCATGTTATGTGATTGCTAGTTCTTCATTACCTTTTTGGGCTTTTCTGTTTGATACACACCATCAAGTAATGGTTTACAGCAGAGCCTGCGTGATGAGAAAAGTCGTGTGAGAAATCCATGATATTGATAGGTTTGCTAGCAGCCGCAAGGCCGCTGCTGATACTCTGGCACTGTTTCTGTGTGAAGTTTGAAGGCAGCTCAGAAACACTCCCTGGAATGTGTGATGGGGGGTTATTGTTATTATTTTCTGGTAGAGTGGCTTTTGACCTTCATCCCTCAGAGCTCGTGCCAAGAGCTCTTACAAAAGCCTTACGGTTTCATTAAAGGCCTGAAAAGTTGTACTTTTGGATAATTAGTCCAGAGCATATGATAACAGATGTGTTTTATGCTTGGTATCCGTGTGGCTGAAGTGGAAGGGATAGCTGGAAACAACCCTTCTTTTGAGATGGCCTGGAATTCATAACATTTGCGTTAGCAGCAGATGCAGGAATAGAAACCAGGAGACCTTGCTCTGACCACTAGGTAAATTTCTTCTCAAAATGGAGGGTTTCTTGAGATGCTTAAGACAATGTATACTCTGTTCTTTATGTACAGATGTGTGTATATGCATTTGGGTTATTTTGGGGTGTGGTTTTGGATTTTCAATCTTTTCCAAACAGAGCAGGTTTTTACTCTGAATTCAAGGCTGTTCTCTTTACTCAGTAAAAGACAGGATGGTGTAGAGCTCTCGTAGGCTTAGAGCTTGACCTGTGCTTCACTACTGGTTCTTCTTTTTGGACCCTGCTTAAGCCTGAATGGAACAGTGCTAATCTGTTGACTCCCTAAAAACTCAATGGGGAAAGACACAAGCAAACAACCATCCCAACTAGTACCTGAGTAAACTAGTCCACACTGCAGAACAGAAAACTGACCAAATGCCCTTCAGTGCTTGCAAATACGATGTGGATTTGGTTTGAGATTAAGGAAGGATGTTTTGTCTTCTGTTTCCGTGATAACATCCTGAGCACTGCAGCCAGTTATAAAAGGCTGGTCTCAGTCTTGAGTCACTGTAAACCCACCCTGTGTCTGTTAAGGAAAAACAACATTCCCCTTCCTCTTTTTAAGAAACTGGTTTTGTGGATCCCATAGCATTCTGCTCTCTGCATGTGCAAGCCAAACTGTGGAGCTTAAGCTACGGTAACAGTTGTATTTTCTTGCACTCCATTTTGATCAAGCACTGACACGAGACAGTGAACTCGCTGCAACATCCAAACGTTGAGCACTCACCCTTACGTTATGAAGTTCATCAGAATTAGTGTTCACTTCAGCACCGTAAAAGTTGCTGAACATAAAACTAATCTCCCTTCTGAGAGTCCCTGCTGGTACTGAAACACTTGGGGGTCTTTTGCATGAGGGAAACCTAATTAGAACACGAGCTGGAGCTACTTCTAGCTCTGTAAAGCTATTTTTGTTTGGCTTGTAAAAGCACCAATACTGATTTTTACTGCAGGCTCCTGTTCTATTTATAATGGAGGTTTTGCATCAACCTCCTCCTTGAAAATATGCATTTTGTGGTATCTTTAGCTTAACCTTTATATAAGTGGTAATAGTGGCAGGACTAATTTGGAGAGAATTCTGTAATCACTGAGGCTGACATCTCACTATCCTTCACAAGCAACATAGGCAGAACTGGTGCATTCATTATCATTTTGCTTCTACGTGTTTATGCCAGTGGAAGCTTCCTACGCAGAACTTCAATGAAGACGAGACCTGTGACAAAGTTCCTTGAGCTTTATCGACTCTTTCCAAGCTCTCCATTAATATTTTGGAGGTCACTGTAATATACTTCAAATGCTGAGGTTTTCCTCCCAGGTTGCCCAGAGGAGCCGTGGCTGCGCCATCCCTGGCTCTGTTCAGGGCCAGGTTGGACGGGACTTGGAGCAACCTGCTCTAGTGGAAGGTGTCCCTGCCCGTGCAGGGGTTGGAACTGGGTAAGCTTTAAGGTCCCTTCAACCCAAACAATTCTATGATAGGGAAAGAGAATTGTTGTCTAGATTGTTCTTCTTTTACTTCTCTCTCTTTCTCCTATTATCTTAAATAAGTCTTCATAATTCAAGGCTTTTGCCAGAGGGGAAGTAGTAGTAGTACAAGACTTGCAAGGCCTGAGAGGCAGGGTAAGTTAGTCTGTGCTGAGCTCTGTCCTTGTGGCTAGACTTCATTGTACCTCAGCTAACTTAAAGTTGCCTCAAGTATTCTTGTGTTACATACAAAAAACCACAAAAAGGTGGTTCTGAAATGAAAGCTTGAGTGCTGATTCCCAGCTCCATTCCTCTCCTTGCACTTTGCTTTGTTACAGCACACTTTACTGTACTTGCCAGCCAGTGCTACTGTGGGTTTCTTGACCCCTCTGTCTCTTTCTGTCTGGAGTTTAGCATGGTAAAATACTGCATGGTATTGTCATTGCAACTTGCCTTTATCTCATGTAGTTAGAACTAACATCATTTCCTGTAATCTTACCCAGGTACTTTTTCCTGTCAACCATTCCTGAAGGTTAGGGGAATACTAGATTTACCTAAGAACATTTCTATGGGACGAACCTCCATTGATTTGCATGATAGACTTTGGAGGGACGACAGTATTATCTATAGTTTGGAAAGAGAAGCTTATTTCCTACAGTGGCTGTGTCCTGTGACTTTCATTGTCATTTCTGGTTTGTTGTCTCTCAACTTGGTTATGTATTTTACTTTGGACTAGTTTCCAGGCTCCTTTGAGATGAATTGGAGGTTTTGATCTCTTTAAGAAGGAAATACATTTAAAGACAGCACTGTTTAACCCAGACACGAACATTTGCTCTCCTTGATTCATGCTTTCAGCTCGGCCTGCTGTGGTGGGTGCTGTCAGTGTGAACAGTCAGTGTGCAGTGTGTTGGAGCAGTGGTCGTCACTTCAGATAAGGCTCTGGCTGTAACCTTGAGAGCAGGGAGAAAAGGCCCTTGTACTTCGTGTTTGCTGTGGTGGAAAGCCTTTCTGAATGGATTTTTTTGCAGTTTGTATTTTGTGCTTTTAAAAAGGCTGGAAGAAGTGTTTCTATAGTGCTAATGAGAATTGGGGAGAGGTGAGAATGAAAACCTGTACCATCACACATCATTGCATTATATTCCAATCTACATGCATTATTTAGGTGTTATTTTATATTGCTTGATAGTGCAGTTTAAGAAGCAATCTTTCTCCTTCTGTTTCCAGTAACACTTGCTCAGTGGTTAAGTGTTTTCACAGCTTTTTACATCCGCCTAGAGAGCAAGTGTTGGCAGTCTTCAAGCATGTCCAAACATGGTGCTTTAGGTTTTGATCTGAAAAATGGACGTTTTGCATTTCCTGTGTGTAATTATGATGAATTGAATTTAAGGAAAGGTCTAAAACCTTTCAGCAGTTCTGTGTTCTTGAGCTTGTCACCTCGATTGGCTAACAGTTGAATTACAATGCCTTTTGACATGCACATCACCCCGGCTTTCCCCAAGATGCCGTTTCTGCCGTGTTGGTGGTGGTGTTTGGCAGCCAGTGAGGAGGGTTCATTTGTTGAGGGAAATCTGTGTAACCTGAGGACGGGAGCTGTAGGTTAGCTGGCCACATTTTGGGTTGTCTTCTGCAAAACCCCAAAGAGATGGTTTTGAATGTCCTGTGGAGCCATTCAGTAAGTTTATGGGGAAGAAAAGTGCTCTATAATGGGCCGTATTGAACTTGCTCTGTTGGATCCGGGTGTAGCCTCCGTGAAGCAGTGGGTGCTTACTGGTTTGTCAGATGGTTCATACCTCTCTTCGTGGAGCAGAAAAGGAGCCATTTTCCTCTGAAATGAAAAGCTGTGTTAAAGCACCTCTGTGGAGGGTGAAACCATCTTCCCAACCACCATCCCATCCTGGGACACGTGTCTGGGCTTCAAACTTCAGTTGCAGAATTGCTGCCTTTGAATCCTTTGTTCACTTTAACTTTTTAACTCACTTTAACCCTTCTGTTCCCTGTGACACTCAGTTTTAGTGTCACAAGCACTTCCCTAGCATTCCCGAGGCTTTGAGAGCATGTTTCATGTACTGCATCATTTTCTTTGTGGCAGTGTCAGTTCAG
Source organism: Amazona ochrocephala (assembly GCA_039720435.1). Classification (NCBI taxonomy): domain Eukaryota; kingdom Metazoa; phylum Chordata; class Aves; order Psittaciformes; family Psittacidae; genus Amazona; species Amazona ochrocephala. The sequence goes on from CM077879.1 coordinate 88,413,779, forward strand.
CTTTGTGGAGGAGTAGAAACAGATTGGCAGCAAACAGCTTGTGCTTGAGCAGTTGTGCTGCTGCACTGAGAAACACAAAGAATCCCCAAACTTTACAGATCAGGACAATAAGGAAGTTCAGCCCCCTTCCTGAACAAGTTCTTGGGGTTTTGTCACTCCAAAACTGGAGCATTCCAATGAATTTGGCTAAATTTGCAAGCACATAAGAACATTTGAGGCCTTCTGTTTAGTTCATGTTTGCATATGGAAGTCAGCTTGAGAGCTGAGATGCCATATCTGCTTGTTACAGTCTGGTTTAGTGCCTGCAGGTTCCTGAAAGTGGGCTGGTTTTGAGGGGATCAAGACTGATGTGCAACAGTTCACAAGGGTGGAAAGGCTGTGTGTACACATACTCGCTAGGTACGGGATTAGGAATGGCTGGGGATGCTTGCTGTTGAGCAGTGTGCCTCTTCTCATTTCCATGGGAACAGATGGGCTTTTGTTGATAAGAGATCTATTATCAAACTAGGAAACTGATGGGCAGCAGTTGAGCCGCTATTACAGTAAAACGGGGCTGACTGCAGGCTGGGGACATCACATGGCACTATGTGTTCAAATGGAGTGGCTAAAAATATCCTTCCTTCTTCCTCCTCTCAGGCACAGATGCCCCAGTGTGAAAGGAAGAGACGCTCCGGCATAGACTTGCTTGGATCTAGAGCAGACAGGGGGGTTGGCTGCAAAGGAATGCTTTATGTTGTGACCTATACAAACAGCAGCAGCTTTTAGCAGTCGAGGGAAATGAGCGTTTGTGCCTTTAGACTTCTGTGCAGCCTCTGAAGGCTGTCTCCCTTTGGAGCACTCAATCTTTAAGCTTCATTTCGTTGCTTTATTTCTTGGTATTTATTTGTTTTTGGGGACGTTTTCAAAGCAAACCCCAGTGATACATGCAGTACTTGGACTAAGTTATAACTTGGGAATAAAAGTCTGGGAAAATCTTAACCATAGCTCAGGTAAGAACCTTTATTTTCCTTAGAGGCATAGCACTGGGTTTTAAGGATCCAGGTGATACATTTTACTGTCTGGAAATCACTGGAGGCCAGTTGGAGCTGTGGGATAGAGGGATTTACTGGATGCTCTTCTTTAAATGCTTTGCAGCATAATGGTTTAAAGTCAGTTCTTTCATTTCAGTGGGTTTACAGTTTAGAAGAGCCACTTCAGGTGCTAATGTCTTAAGCTCCATACATCAGTGCAGAGAGTTCATGTGTTCCTGAGTTACTTCTTGGCTGTATTTCATTACTGATGTCAGTGGCATAAGTTGTTTTCTTGAAGGCTGTAATTTTACATAGCTATCCTGCAGTTGTCATACAGCTGCATAACTTCATAATAGCAGCACCTGAATTCCAGCCTCGTGCACGTGACTGCAAAGTTGCCCTGAGTTTAAGGTACTTCAGTACAATCGTTTTTGCTTGGTTGAGCATTGGGAACAGCCCCAGCAGTGCCTGTTTGGGGCTCTTGTCAGGAAACAGTGATTTTGTAGATATCTCTGTTGTGGAGATGAGTCCTCTTGAAATGACGTGTGAACATGGAGCTTTGTACAGCAAACAGTACATTCTGTTGCTTCTGGAGGAGTGCACACTGCAAGACCTGGAAAGAGGATAGAATCTGGGGTGTCTACAGGGTAACTCTGTGTGTCTAAGCTCTCTGGTATATAATATAGGGCATGGGGAGTTTGGCCGTGTGCTGGAGTGTGAATAGAGCTGTGATAGCTAGTTAAACTGATCCTAGAAAGGGCAACAGGCGCTGAAGATCCATCAGCCTGGGTGTGAAGCAGGAAAAAGCCCTTGGAGCAAACAAAGGGACTGAAGGGGGGAGCTGTGGAGGACCCATTATTACAGAAGTCCCACGACCAGGTTGTATGTGCATCTGTGTAGGCAGTTCTCCTTACTCTGCCTTTTAACAAGCTATTTCTGATGGCCACAAAGCTTAATGCATGCTTCAGCAATGCTCCCTCACTGGCATTTGGCTTCAGGCCATGAATTGATGAGTGCCCCAAGCCCTGTGTGATTTGGCTCCTCCACGCCTATTAGCATATCTTCAGAGCACGATAAAACTCATTAAAACAATTTACATTTGGGCATTAGAATTTCTGATAATTTTTAATGCCCATTGCCAAGCACAGCGGTATTAAACACATAGATCCATAGTGGTGTCCTTCACATGAAGCTACAGTTTGCCCTTTTTATTCTCTTGGAAAAAGAACAGACTGCCATATCCCGTAACTGCTCTCTGATGGTAATGAAACAAGCTTGGAGGACACAGTGTTATCAAAGGTTTAATCTGTGCTGTCTTTGATAAAGGAACACACGTGATTGCATAAAATCTGGCTTGTTAGAAATCACATCACAATGTGTCATGTTTGTGTGCTGTTGTGTTGTAAATGACTCTCGTGATGGCAGCTGAGGTATGTAACAGTCAGACTTCCTGGCCGTTTTAATCTTCGTCTTCCTTGCCCAGTATCCTACAGCTGCCTGTTGGTATCATCTACCTGTACTTTGTATTCTGGAGCTGAATATGGCTCTGCACAGAATGCTGCCTCGCAGTCACTATGGTGGTTGTAAGAGCCGTGCACTGCTTTCTCGCTTACATCTGTGGATCTGCATTAGCTTTTACCTCCAAGCCTGTAACAGCGCCACACTTGAACCTGTGATCAGGTTATCCTTGCTAAATGACTGAACTGTCATGCATGCTAAAACTGCTTGTAAACAAATAAATGGAAGCCCAAAGTAGTAATTGCACAGAGGACAGCTTTAATGTTTTTGTCCATGTAAAAGTAGTTAGGCTCTTTTAAGTGTTAAAGTCTCTTCAACTGAAAATACTACGATATGGGCTGTAAAGGTGCATAACTTTGCTCACCTAAAGCTCTGTAGATGTGGCCCTGCTCCTCTGCCAGTTCTGCAGTGGAAATGGTGGCACGTGGAGGATGCACATCATCAGTTAAGGAACAGCCAGGTAACATTGCCTGCTGTAGTTCAGTGAGCAGGGTCAGATTCTGTTTTCTCTTTGCTTTGCCAGTTTCATCTGGGTAGATGTTGAGGTTTTTCTCTTGTCTATGTAGCAGTGAGCAATGGGGCAGATGAGGGTGCTGATCCATCACGTGTGTTTGAAGGGCAGCAGACATTGATCTTTAGAGTTGAATTTTCCAGAGCACTCCCATCAGCTGTAAGAATTTTAAAGCCTGCACTTGCAAATTCCTCTCTGCTTTTGTCTTTTTATTTCATCGCCCTTCCAAAAGCAACAGTGAGATAGAAAAGAGTGTTTGGGGGGGGGGTTTTGGTGGATGTCTTCATGGTAACTACGTGTGTATGTAGTATTGATCTCGGAGTCTGCATTTGTGTTGTCTTCGTTTGCATTTCCTCGTCTTCCCGCATCCAGGCAATGCTGCTCATGGGGTATTTCTGTGACTTCAAGCTTTGTGTAAGTCAGTGAACCAAAACTCAGGTCCAGCTTTTTGGCCATTGTCACAAAGCTACGAAAGAACCTCAGAAAGCTGAGAAGTGCTCTGGAAAAGTGGTGGTGTGGTGCTTCGTTTTAAAGTGGGGGGCAGGTTCTGTGCAGTGTTTGTTTCCAACACCAAATAAAATCAGTCTGAGGGGAGGTAGTTTCAGACTATAGCATGGCTTTATTTCCAGCACATAACACCATTAAAGAGACTGCTTTCAGGCAGCACACCAGCCCTGCCTATTGCACTGTACCAGAAATCCCATGAAAAATAAAGCACTGAAGTTTTAAGGGCAAGTATGCTTTGAAGTATCAATCTGTGCTTTGTAAAGCACCTATTCATGTGACTCCTCTCCTGTGACTCCTCATCTTTCATTCATTGTAGGATAGAGTAAGGAAAGCGTCCCTTAGGAGAGAAACTTTGTCCATGTACATTTGCTGTTTGTGTGTTTAACTTCTCTTATTAACATAAAACATGCTCAACAGGCAGGTCACTGTTTCTGCTGTCTGTTTTAGCCTGGGTTTAACTTGTATTGACAAAACCAGCTGAAGCTGCCAGTTGTACCTGTACTTGTGCTAATGTTGTTATAAGGGAGTGGTTTGTAGAATTCTCTGTAACAGAGGTGTTGCCTTGAACCTTTAACATACCCAGTGTGCACCCAGTGCAAATGCAGAAAAGCTGGATGGAATAATGTTTATGCTGAAGGCATCAGGTTTGTCAGCTGAATCCAATGAAAAAGCAAGAATTAGAAGGGATAAAGAAATGGAATTTCTTGGCTTGCAGATTTTGAACAGAATTTTGTGATGGTGACAGCCCACTTGGTAGATGTGTGCCAAAGACTGTGTTGTTAAAAGTGCCTGTGGACTTGAGTGACTTTCTCACTAAAGCGTGGGGGGTTGGCACTAAATTCCTTTGGCTATTTTAAATTACAGTTCTGAGCGCTCATGAGATGCAGCAGAGCAGGATGATTAGCACAGGTTCATCTCACAAGAGCAGTCTTAGAAACAAGAATGGGAAGAATAGGCGAGTACCTTCACCACTTCTGCTGTATTTTGAAGGGTGGTAAGCTTGTTTTTTGTTTGCCTCCTTCAGGTTTTGAATGAAGAATGTGATCAGAACTGGTACAAGGCAGAACTCAATGGAAAAGATGGCTTCATTCCCAAGAACTACATAGAAATGAAACCACATCCGTAAGTAGAGCTTTGGTGACAGGCTGCCCTGATCCTGCTTTTGTTCATCCTCTCAAACAGAAGGATTTTCTGCTGAATACTTTGCAGACTGTACCTTACCGGATCTACCAAAATGTGTGGTTAGATAAAGGGTGCTGTTGAGTTGTATCTCTGCATATACTGTTTACTGTAACTCATTCACAGCTAGCTGTTTAGGAGGGCATTTTTGGAAGCTTTTCTGGTCATTGCTCTGGTGTTCTGCTGTAGGGTCAGGCAGATCTTGGGGACAGGAGGCATCAACCAGCAGAGAACTCTTCAGTAGTGAGTTGTCACAGGAAAGAAGAGTGACTGTGTTCCTGTGATGATTCTCTGTTTTACTTAGCATAGCAGATAAGAGTAAAAACTGGCATTCACAGCTGCCCAGAAACATGTTTAAGGATATTTGGAGCACTCTTAGTATGTTTGTCACATCCCGAGTATAGAATCACAGAATCATTTAGGTCAGGCAAGACCTCTAACAGTCATCTGTTCCAACACCTTCCTCACCAAACAGGCCACCCTCTGGTTTGATCTGGCATAAATAGGGGATCACAAATGTACATTGCCATTTCTCTTCATCATTTATTTCAGTCATCATACATCTCTTTGCAACAGTTTTGCAGGCATTTGAGTTCTAATCTGGTGATGTCTTCTGTGATGATCAGTTTGGTCTGTAATCATCCATGGTTTCAAGGGATAGGGCTGTCAGGTTTTTGATATCAAAAGGGAATGAACAAACCTGCAAGTGGATGAATTGGTGGTTTTTAGGTATAGTTACTTTGACCTTTTCTGAAGCTGTTGAAACTGCTGATGGCAGCTGGATGGAGTTAGCTCCATGTGTCAGCAATGCTGGGAGTCTGAACTAGTGTATTAACAGCCCTAGGAAATTATGCAGAAGTTTTTACAGCATAATGTTTGCTCAGTTGTAATGCAGAGCTCTCTGGTCATACAGGTCATACAGAAAGCACACTGCAGGCAGCTGAGAAAGGGAATGCTGCTTTTCTCAGCCTGGTGTCAAATCCTGTTGTGGGAAGGTGGCAGAAATGCTTTTCAAGAGGATTTGGAAAAACAGCAACTGCAAATGGCTTTGAATCCTGTCCTAGGATCTGAGACTCCAGCCCCACAGCCCTGGTTCTTCTTGCTTGTGTTTTGCAAATCTTAGTTTGTTTTGTAACCAGTAGCAAATGAAGCTGAAAGGAAAATGGAGCACCTCTTATTCACCAGCTGAGGGTTCTGAGGGGTTAATCTGAATTGCCACATCTGTTAACACAGCAAAGATTTAAGTAGGCAGGGGCATGATACAGAGAGAAGAGCTGTAGGAAGCCAGGCAGGGAGGCTTCCTGTGAAGGCACAAGTGAGTTCAGTGGCACCTTGCTCTCTGTAAGAGGGCATGGGAAGAATTTGCTGGTTATGGTGTGTGTAAGTCAAGTGTTTGTGTTCCTAATCAGCTTTTCTTGAAGATACTGCTGAAGTCTCACTTTGCAGTATTGTAACATAGGTGGAACTCAGCCAAGCTAACTTGCATTAAGTAAAGCCAAGGGAATTGCCAAACTGTGGGTTGAAGCAAGTCTGCAAGTGATGTGAACTCTGTGTTGTACCATCATCAGTGCATCTCCCTCTCACTGTGCAGCATCAGCAGTAACGCCAGGATTTGGATTTGGATTGGGTTTTGCAGTGCTGACTAGCTGAGTTTCACCTACTTTACAAAGCCAGTCAGAGACAAGTGTTACCAAGCGTAGGGAAGCTGTGGGAATGTTGTGGTCAGTTCCTTTGGCCTAATTCTCTCTGTTTTTTGACATGCTTTAATTCCTTTAATCAAATTGTACACTTGTACTTTGTAGTGATGCAGTAAAACTGATGGGAAATCAGCAGCTTCAGGAAGGATTTTAAATGTGCTCTTGAGCTCTTTCAGGCTTTCCTTCTCTTTTACAGAGATGGGTGAGGAGTTTCAGGGGTTTTTTAAGATAAGGCGATCATTTCCAAGTCACATGTGAGTAATTGAGACTTAATTGAGAACTAAAGAGAATGAAACCACTTTGTAAACAAGAACCATGGCAAGATACTGAAGTCATGATATGAAACTTGCTTTCTGTAATGTTTGGCAGAGGCAAAGTCCGAGACTTCTTTATCTTTCTGACCATTGTGCCAAAAGCCCAGGAAACAAAATACTACCTCTGAATTCTGAAAGGGTTTCACATACTGGTTTCTTTTGGTGGGTTTCTGAAGGCATCAGAGCGCAGGGAGAGGACAGGTAGGTGCTCCTGCTGCTGCCTCTGCCACCACCTCGGGTACCAAGAAGCAGCAGAGATGCTACTGCATCAGGAAAGGACTAAATGCTGTGAAGTATCACTGGAAATAGGATGGTTGTGGGAGAAAGCTTTTGCTTTCCATTTCAGGGGAGAAAAGGCACACAACAAGATTTGCAAGCAAGTAAAACATGTTGAGGTGATCATAGAAAAACCTCTTAGGGAGGAAGATCTGGTGACTTCGTGACTTGATGAAAGCTTCAACTTCTGTTACATGACTCTTTCATGGGGGATTCTGCAACTTGTTTTTGCTGCACCAAACCCTTCACTATAGAAAGTAAACTTTGTGTGTGGAGCTCTTGTTACTAAATGCTCTCCTCTTAAGGTCAGCCCTCTGCATGGTTATAGGCTGTGGTTGAGTGCTTCTGGCCTGTGTGATCTGTTCCTCAGAACTTTAAGCTGTACGTTTTGGTTGGGAAGGTGGTTCTGTTTTTCCCACGCCATGTGACCTGCCACTCTGCCCTTGTTTCCCTTTCATCTTGGAGTAGTCTGGAAGTGCAGATGTGAATGTGGGTCAGAATCCTGTGACCAGGGGCTGTTGGTCAGCGCTGCCTGTCTGTTGCCTGAGGTAGGTTCACCTTTGGTGTCATGGAGGTGGTCAGCATGTGTGGTCAGACTTCTGCACAGTGGCCAAGAATCACAGACGTGGTGCAGCTCTTTGATGTGACTGCTTGTGTGGAAGCTGCTGGATTATCCTGACTCTAGGGAGAAGCAAGGCGACAGGCTGCTCTATTATCAGCCTCTTCCCTAGAACTGAACTGCATGCCCAGCTCAGCACTCCTGTGCAGTGGAGCCAAGGGACATGGAGGGGACTTTTCTCACTTGGTCCACACATAACTCCACTCCTGGCACCTGCCATAGCATTCCGAAGTGTGATACACATCTTTGACCGCAGTGCTGTGGGATGGGACAGAAAGACTGGGTTCTGGGCTGCAGGAACCTGCTGAATGAAAGGGCTCATTCTGCCTGAGGTAGCGGTGACTTACCATCTGATCTAAAAGAGGTTAGAAATTGGCTTTGACACAGAACATCCTTTGCGCTTGTGCAGGATAGGTCAGTCCATAGACAGGATCTTTCTACCGCTGTGATGTTTCTGAAGAGAAACCTGTGAGTGAACTCCCCGTGTTTCCCTTGCATCTTGCAAATGCTACAGTTTTGGTGAAGATTTCTACCCACTAAAACAGTGACGTTTCTGTGCATAATCCTTAATGACTTTAATTTTCGATATTGAAAATCATGGCTAAGGCATGGATAGCTTCTGCTTAGGAGGCATAAGTAATATAAGAGACTGTAATTACTTCCTGCTGATTATCTTTGGGTACTAATAGTGACATAAACGCTGCTCTATCATGGGGAACTTTAGCAGTGACCAGCCATCAGTGCAGGACTTCTTTGTTGTCTCTGAGTTGATGGCATCATACACGTTGGACAATTAAAACTTTGCAGGTAGAGACATGGGACTTCATTCCTTAGTGACAGAGGAGGGGACTTGAGTTTCTTGTTTGAGCAAGGCATTTGATCTGTTTGACTTCAGATTCTGAGGCCTGATCACTAAGATACCATTGCAGACCACAGTAGACATCTGAACTTTATCCAAGGTTGCAGCCAGTTCCCAAGGTTCTCATCTTAGCAAAGTCCTGCTTTGTGAGACTCTGAAGCAATTGTGTACATGAGGTTCCTGTTGTGATGGTTTAGATGCTAAACTGCAGGTGCTGTAGGGTGCAAACCAACGGGAATAATACATTAAATTTTGAGCAGGATTTTTTTCCACCTCTGCAAATAAATCCTATAATTTGAGGATTTCACTCTTGCCACATCTCTGCTTCACTACATTGGGTGGAATAGGGCTACTGCAAGCACCTGCTTATCAGGTTGTGGTTGCTTCCTTGCCAGGAGGAAGCATTATGAAAAGCTGCATGGTTGAGTGGCCTGTGTTAGAGTGGCAGTGAGGTGTGGTGTAGTTATTTCTGTCAGGAATCACTTCGTCTTTGTGTGGATATCGAGATCGGGCTCTTCCATGAAGGAATTACAGTTCTTCTCTTTCCCTCTTGTTTTCCTCATACACAGGTGGTTTTTTGGAAAGATTCCCCGAGCGAAGGCGGAAGAGATGTTGGGCAAACAGAGACACGATGGTGCCTTCCTCATCAGGGAGAGTGAGAGCGCTCCTGGGGACTTCTCCCTCTCAGTCAAGTAAGTAATGCCCAGAAGCAACTGTGTGTGGTAATCAGGCCACCTGCTGCTCATATGGACGGGTGAGGAAAGGTCAGGTGAGGGCAATGCTGAGGAGTAGGAATAAGCTTCCAGATGCCCTATAGCATTGCTGTTCTTTCAGTGATGCTTGTTTAGTCCCTCTCTAGTATAATGAATATATGTGCTCTGGTTTGTAATGAGTACAGGGCTGACCTGGTGGCATGTTCCTGTCTGGCTCATACAGTTCCAGGCACTATCTGTTGGTCTGGTTTTGAGTCCCATTCCTCCTCCTTACAGCCACAAAGTGCCCGGCGTGTACATGTTTTCTCCCATCCTCCTTCATTCTTGTTATGCAGTACAAGTTATTATCTTTTCTGTGTGTAGTACACTTCCAATATGTTTTCATGTCTGCTTGGGTCATCCTTTGAGGGGTATTTGTGTTGTCTACCACGGGGACATGGAGGCCTCTCTGATCTCTCACAAGTGCATTCCCCATTGGTAGAGAAACTCACTCTAATAACAGTGAAGTGAGGAGCAGCTCTCATCCTGGAGTAACCTTGCTAGAAGTACTGGCAATGCACCAGCAGGAGTTCCTGCTAGTTAGCCATGGCCCATATAATACTATGCTACCTGTCACTGTAAAGTAGAGGTATTAAAAAGGTACATGATTTAATTCAACATGGGTTGGGGGTGGAAGGGTTCTGTCCTCAGCAGTTGATTTTTGCCTGTATATTTTTTTCCTGTAACCTTCCCCTTCGCTTTAGAATACAAATAATAGGATTTTCTTTAACTTCCTAACAAAGTTTGGTTATTTATGCACAGTTCCTCATCTGCTGGTGTCTGTGGCTATCAGTGATCTGTTTCGATAGGATTACTTGTTTTTCTGGTCATCTTTCACTCAACATTTGCCCTCCAGTTTATATTTGTCTTGAATACAATCATTTGAACGGGAATAGTAGATGTAAATGGCAGCTTCACTGCAGAAAGTGCATTCCTTTAAGAAACACGAAGTCAGGCAAGCATGGCTCTGCTGCCTTTAGCTTCGTGTTGCCATCTGGTGGTAAATTCTTGGTTAATTTTGTTCCTCCCTTTGATTTGGAAAAGGTTTTTTCCTGAACAGTGATCTGCAGGATTTAAATGGTGGGAAGCTCTTAGGTTGAGGAGGGAAGAGCAGAGGCAGTACTTATGTGATGGTTCCTGCTAGCTTTATAGCCAAGCTAGTGTCTACTGTGTCAGCCTGTGCGTGCCAAGTGGGGAACAGTTGTCGTCTCTTTGCAGTGGTTTAGACTGAAGTAAAACTACCGATGTGCCATTCGTCTGGAAAATCCCAATGGATCTCTTCAGAGTTCCTCTGTATTCAGAATGAAATTGTTGGTAAAGCAGCTTTAATCTGAATGTCAGAAAGAATAGTTAACATTGAATTGAAGTTGTTGCATTACCTGTGCAGCATCACTCTTCAAACATGAGGAGGTTTGGGGTAGTTTTTTTGTGGATTCCTTTTGTTTTGCAAGGCAGTTCTTTGCACAAGTCCAAACCAGCTGCCAAAGGAGACAATCCTGCTCTCCCTGCGACAGTGTCCTCCCAGGAATTTACCTGTAATGGAACTGGAGCTTATGTATTGCGTTATCACACACACACAGAGTGGTGCTGCGTGAGGGATAGACTGAGAGAAGCCCAGGACCACAGCAAGAGTAGCTCAAGCCTAAACTGGCTCGAGTCAGTTGTGAAATTGCTGTCTGTGAAGAGCTAAACTGAAACATTTGTACTGTTTGACTTCAGAATGTGGTATTTGGGAATGTGAAGTGTAAGGCACCATGGTGCAGCTACTTTAATGTGACCTTGTCTTTGTACTGCAAAGTCCTCTGTGCACTGTCTTCAGGAACTCGGGTGACTGCATAAGTACGTCAAGAAGTACATGTACTGGATGCCAGCCTTGTGGCAATGTGGTGTAAAATAGAAAGCTGAAATACTGCATGTCAGCCAAGATAAAGAGTGTTTTATGACACCAGAAACCCTTTGCAAAAAGACCTCAAGGTTCTGCGAATTCAGAGTCGATTGAAAAGCCGATTTTAAACTGAAGTCCTATTACAAGGAAAGCACACGTGAAGCTTGCAGGATTGTTTTCAAGATAAATTCAGTATTTGGAGTCTATCTCTGATCCCTGACTTCTTTAAAATACAACTGACAAGTGGTTGTCAGACATCTTTTTACGGATACCAATCAGTATCTGTGTTATCAGCATCACTGGCAGCTTCACTGTGTCCTGGAAGGAGCTTTTCGTTCCAAGCTCTGTGACGTCCCTGATTGGTGACTAATAATGTGGTTTTTATGTGTTGTTCAGGTTTGGAAATGATGTGCAGCACTTCAAGGTGCTTAGAGATGGGGCTGGCAAGTATTTCCTCTGGGTGGTGAAGTTCAATTCTTTGAACGAGCTGGTAGATTATCACAGATCCACATCTGTCTCCAGGAACCAGCAAATATTTCTCCGGGACATTGAGCAGGTGCCACAGGTAAGAAGTGTCTTCATAGAGCGCGCGTTTAGGCTACAGCAACCACAGTCTGAAGTGGGATTGCAGCTTAGAGTAAATGAATAGGGATGGAAAGAAGCTTACTGATGTTTTCGTGTCTGTGGAAGTGTACCTTTAGATCTTGCAGCCAGAATTATACTGGCAAATAGGGCAGATGTTTGTGCAAAGCCTACTTGGAACTTCCTAGTCTCCAGCTCAGACAAAACATTATTGCTGCTGCTTGAACAGTTGGCTTATCTGAATGCTTACGGATACTCTTGCAGAAAGGTCATCGTATTTCTGTGAATTAAAAATGGGTTTACTCCTGGTTTAGGACATAGGAAAAAAGGGCAGTTCTGTACTATAGAACCGTACCCCTCCATAGCCAGTGAAGCTTTGATCTTGCTCTTCCCTGAAGAGCTGGCTACAGCATATGGGACGTCTCCAGCTTTCTGGTTTGGATCTAGCCAGTGTTAAGACAAACCAAGAACTACTGCTAAGTGCCAGCAGAGCAGCTTGTGGATATCTAGCTCTTCATTTTGTTACGTTTCCCAGGGCAGTCAGAACATTACATTGCATGTAACGGGACCTTTTGTCAATTCTGAATATATCCTTTTGCTTCCACGTGCAGCATTCTGGTTCTAGCTTGAGAAAAAAGGGGGTGGAATTCATGCTGCCCACCGAGTGCCACGCACACCCTTTGCCACAGTTGGTCTGAATTAACATCTGGCTCTGCGCAGTTGGGTCAGTGATAAACAGATGATGAGCAAACAGCTGGCTGAAAACAAGAGCCATGAAGATACCTTTCCAACCTTATGATTTTAAGGATGCAGATTCATTTGAAATGAACCATTAGCTTTTCCATAGAAATTGAAGTATCTACTGACCAGGGAGAACACTTTGTGAGAGGATTTATTGATAGTGGAGAGTTTTAAGGAAAATCTAAATGCTAATATCCAGTTTTTAGGATAAGCTTTGTGTATCGGTGTGTTAGGTAGATCAGTAATATTAACACTGTCAGTTGGTCAACAGAGGACGAATAGAATACTATTGTATTGCAGTACATCCAGATTTACAGTAGGTCGTGAAGACTGGAAAACGCCTGAGCCATCAGCTATCTTTATTTCTGCTCTTTCACAGCAACTTGACTTTTTCAAGGGCCTTCTATAGGCTGTGCCTTCCTCTTTTAGCCTCTTGTTACAGGTGTTGTAAGCTAGCTCGCAGGGAAACGGAGCAGCCCAAATGTTCACTGTTAACCCTGGTGTAAGTTAAGCTCCTGCCAGAAGGAGCAGGTTTCTCGAGCACTGTGGATGATTCTCACTTTGTGTCTCTCTTTCTTTCCCCTTCCAGCAACCAACATACGTTCAGGCCCTGTTTGATTTCGATCCCCAAGAGGAAGGAGAGCTGGGCTTCCGTCGTGGAGACTTTATCCAAGTCCTTGACAATTCTGACCCCAACTGGTGGAAGGGAGCCTGCCACGGACAGACGGGCATGTTTCCACGCAACTACGTGAACCCAGTGAACCGGAACATCTAGAGATAAATATTAGAGATTATTTAAAGAAACCAGAGAACCAGTAAATACACATACAGAGCCTAACTGCAGCCAGTGACCTAACATCACACGGCGATAAAACCCGAGTCACCTTTCACCGTGAGGTGACCCTCCTTCACTCAGTACGGAACTTCAGGGGCTGGGGGGGGAAGAGTTCAACTTACACACCAAAAGTTATCCTTAAAAAAGAGAAAAGAAACAAAAAGAGAGAGAAAAAGAGAGAAAACAATGAAAATAACAAATTTCCTCAGCTGCTCCTGGGTTACCCCCTTTCATCCACTCTTCTTGTTTCCCCCCCTCCCTCTGTCCATCAGTGCATGAAGTTTTAATGCCATATAAAGTCCTAGCCATGCAGTTAAAGGAAAAGGGAGAAACTCTGCTGGTATTTTCTCTCTCTGCAAACAGTCTTCATTTGACATGAAGGGACATGAGAGAAGAACCAAATCCACAGTCCTGCCTTTAAAACAAAGCAAAAATCATCAGTCTCTGCTTTTGCCTTCAACATTCAGCTCTTCTTGCCTGGGAAAGATGAGGTGTTAATCTTAAGTTTTATTGTCTCTTCTCCTTTGGCACTTTCTTCTGAAGCTCAGCAGCTTCCAAGCAGGGGAAGGGAGAAGAGTTGTGTGGCTTTTTGTTCCTTTCTTTGGAGTCACAGAGCTGCTTTGAGAAACTCCAACGTACAACTGAGGTCTGTTCATGCTGTGCTGACAGCGCTTTTGTTGTGTTCTTTCCTTAAAGGTGTACGGTTGAGCACATTCTGTACTTTTTTCCATAGTGCCTTTCCCTTTTTTTCTTTTTTTTTATTCTTTTTAAGTTAAAAGGACAGTCCAGAACTTTTTTTTTTTTCCTGCCTATGTGTAAATAAATACTTTTGGGGGAGGGGTGTGAAGGAGGGTGGTTTTATCAATGGACACTTGAGAGGAATCTACAAACGAGATGGAGCTTTAATCTTAAGATTTGTCTTAACTGTTGAACTTCCCCTTCTTCCAAGGAAAGTAAATCAAGGCATTCAAGTGGCAACTTGTGCTGCTCAGAGGTGGGGAGCTGCAACCAGAGCCTCAAAAGAAGTAAGAGAAAGGGGGGAAGATGAGGAAGAATATTTGGGGGGGGGGAGGGTTAAGGGGGGGGGGAATTTGAGGAATGATAGCCCTGAGATGTCCTACAAAATGTACATTCCTTTGATGGAAAACTTTATAATGCAGAGAAACCTCAAGAAATAGTGCTTGAAAAAAAACCTTTATGCTCTTAGTGAATGTCTCTACGTGATGCATGTAATCAGCCTGTCTCTTTGGCCTGGATAGGGAATATTTGCAGTCGTGTTGCTCTTGAAACGTGGGGTTGGCATCACTGTTCTCCAGTTTCTCCTCCCTCCTCAGGTCAGTGTTACTGTTGAAGTAGATCCCCCCCCCCTCCCCATTCACAGCAGGCTGTGTGATGACTGTAACCCCCACCCCGCACCAGAATGGTGTTTTCTGCGGCCATTTGCTCCTCCACCAGAGCAGTGTGACATTCAATGGGACGGAAGGGAAAGCAACAGAGCCCCACTGCTCTCTGTGCCAATCTTCAGTTGCATTACTTTTCCTTTTGATGGCCTTTTTGGCTCCCTTCACCCCACCAACAAATCCAAACCCTGCAGTGGAGATCTCCTCCCGCCCTGCCCTGAGCATGGGCAATCATTAGTTGGAGGGTGCCTTTTTTTGTACTAAGTGTTACAGACGTTTTCTTCCTGACATGGACTCTGCCTTACACTTGATTTTCCAGCAGATGAAAGAGAGAGCTATCCTGTAGAGTTATTACTTTCTCCCCCTCTCCTTGCTAGCTGTCATTCACTTTCTTCCTTCTTTGTAAAGTGATTGGAAAAGGAATCTATGGCATTCTACACCTGGACCATTTGATTGTTTCCTTATTTTGGAATTGGTGTATATCATGCAGCCTTGCAGACATATGTCTTGTGTGTGTATATATATTAAAAGAAAAAAAAAAATCAATGTTTAAATAAAAAAAAGGCCTATGTACTTAATCCTTTAACTCTGCAGCAGCATTTGGTAGATAGTAATTAACTGTGAATAATAAATATACATTGAATTCTTCACTCGAGCATCTGTCTGTTATTTCAGTTAACTGATCAGAACGTGGGTGACGGAGGTAATGTCTAGCTATTGCATTGCTGGAAGAGGGAGAAGCTGTGGGGTGTGCTCAGACTCTTGAGCGCTGTAGTTCAGTCTCGTATGCGTGACCGAAATCATTCCTCTTTGAGGCTGAGTCAACACAGAGCATTGGTAATAGTGAGGAGGGGGAAAGGTGAGGTGCTGGCACAGGGTGCCCAGAGAGCTGTGGCTGCCCCATCCCTGGCAGTGTTCAAGGCCAGGTTGGACCCAGGGGCTTGGAGCACCCTGCTCCAGTGGAAGGTGTCCCTGCCCATGGCAGGGGTTGGAGCTGGGTGAGCTTTAAGGTCACTTCAACCCAAACCATTCTGTGGTGATTTGAATGATGGTGTCGGTGCAAGGACCACAGACCATGTACCGGCTGGGCGGGCGGGCGGGCAGCACTGCAGTGTTTCCCCCTTTGCTTCCCTCTACTCTGTTACCCCACAGTTGGAGTCCTTTGCAGTACAGACTGCACTGGTGTAAGGAGACATGTCGGTTGTTTCTGGAGCATCCTGCTGAGGGGATGATGGGCACACAACGTTGCCATGGCTCAGGCTGCTCGGGAGCTTTTGCTCTGCTCCATCAGTGCCTTGCAGGGCCTTTTCCCCTCTGCTGCTGAAGGAGAGCGGCCCGGTTGTGTGCCCAAGGTGTGCCCTGCGGGGTCAGCCTTGGTCCAGTTTGTACTCTAATACACAATAGGAGAAGGCCCAATTGGGGGTTTCCCTTGGTTTTGAACAGTTGTTTTTATTTATTATGCTCAAATACAAATATAGTCAAGGAGTTTGTGGTTCAAATGCCTGGATTTTGTCATCATAAGTTTATTTTTCAGTCAATACAGGAATGATGTGGTTTGGAGCTCTTTGTTATCTTCCAGCACTGCAGCAGGACAGGGTGGATCAAAACTGTGCTGTTTATAGCTTGGTACCCGCTGAAAAGCGTAGAAAACCTTTATTCCCTTCCACTTTAAGGAGGGAAGGAGAACACTTGTTGGTGTGTGACTGTGTAACAACAAGGCTACAGCCACGGAGGAAGAGCCAGCAGGAACAAGGCCTGTTTTGCCTCCATGGTGCGTTCCCTTCCCACCAGAGCTATGGCGTGTGGCACGCGGTGTGCAGCAGGAAACGCCTAAATCCCGGTTCATCCCGGTCCATCCCGGTTCATCCCGGTTCATCCCGCTGCCACCCGCCTGTTCTCAGCAGCTCAGGCCGCGGCCCCCGGCCCCGCCCGCCATTTTGTGCACCGCAGGACTACACGTCCCAGCACCCCCGCGTTGCGCAGGCGCAGTGCGGCGCCGGGCGGCTGAGGAGCCCCGGCGGGCCCTGGGCTGAGGGCGCGGGGTTCGGCTCCGTGCTCCCCTCCGGTGCGTGCCGCGGGGCTCAGCGGGTGCTGAGGGGGAGCGGTGTGGGGTTGGGAGGGAGCGGGGGCTTTGGGATGGGGCGGGGGTGAGGCTGTGGGACGGAGCCCGTTGTCTGGAGCGGGCTCACCAAAGCCCCTGTCTCCCGGCCAGGCTGCGGGGCTCCAGGCAGGCATGGTCGGCTATGACCCCGGCTCCAGCTGCGTCTCCACGGCGGAAGCGGCTGCAGCAGGGTCAGCATCTGGCTTCGTCACCCGGCTCCTTATCAGTCCCTTGGATGTCATCAAGATCCGCTTCCAGGTACCGTCCTCACGGCGTGCTCGGGGTGGAAGAGCCCGTTACAGAGCATGGGCGAATAGGTCACTTGTGCAACCAGAGAGCGCTAAAGCTGCTCCTCAGCCCTCACCTCATGGTGTACAGGTTATGCAAGGTAGCAGGGCTATCCTGTGTCCACCGCTTCTATTTATAGAACTTAACTGGAGTGTTTGAATGGGACCTTGTGGGTTTTATAGTTTATTTTCTTTCTGTTTTTATGAATGAATCATCTTCGCTGTCTAACTGGACTTCACCATCATTGCTACTGATTATCTTGTGTTGCACGTGTGGTTTTAGTCTTTTAGAGCCCTACTTAAACCACATCCCAGTCATTTCTAGGTGCGATCCCATGGGAAGGCATTGCTGGGCTCTCAGGGCTGTGAATTCCCAAAGGGGACACTTGAACTCGTTGAACCGTGGTGGAATTAGCAAAAACCTTCTCTGTTCTCCTGCAGCTTCAGATCGAGCAGCTCTCCTCCAAAAACCCAGGCGCCAAGTATCACAGCATCCTGCAGGCTGCGCGGCGCATCTTCTGGGAAGAGGGCTTGGTCGCCTTCTGGAAGGGCCATGTTCCTGCTCAGCTGCTTTCAGTTGGCTACGGAGCTGTTCAGGTGAGGTGGCCAGACATCCCCTGGGCCCAGTGCCCACGCGTAGCACTTGGCTTTGCTCCTCTTCAGGCTGGCTGCATGGGCAGGTGCAGGAGGGTCCAGGTTTATACTGTACTGATGTAAAGATGTGCAGCTGTATCTTGCTGATGGATAATTCCTAAGTTAATATTCCTGAGCTTGCTGAAGCTGGAGCACAGATAGAGCAGGCTGAGTTCTGTCTGTATCTGCTGTCACAGATAACCCCATTTGTTCCTGACACTTGGCTTACCCGTTCATGTTCCAAACCTGTATAGTGGTTTTGCTTTTGTTCATGTCTCCCTAACAGCCTGTAAGGAAAAAATTAGGCTGATGGTGGTGTTTTACACCGCATTATTATGCTTAATTTGTGACTACTAACAACATGTTTTGTGAGCAGCGGTTGAAAGAGGAATGCCCAGTGTATCTGTAACGTAACAAAGGCTTTGGAATACACAGAGCGCTGAAATGAGCTTTTCACAGCGCTAACTGCAAGATTCAGCTCAAGTGTCAGAGCGCAGACTGTGCGGAGCATTCCCTGTGCTGCCCAGTGCTTTTTACAGGTTATTCCTTGAGCACACACATGCTGTGCCTGCAAGTTGGGAAGGACTTTTGAAGGACAGAGGGAGAACGTGGTTACAGGCGGTGGGTGGAGCTCTCTGGGTGAAATGAGGGAGGAGTGGGGGATCCATATCCCCGATAAGCATTGACTCCTGCCCTGCGTGTGCTTGTTCCTGTCAGTTCATGGTGTTTGAGAACATGACGCAACTGGCGCACAACATCACCTCCTACAGCGCCCGCGACTCCTTGGTGCACTTCACCTGCGGTGGGCTGTCTGCCTGCACAGCCACCGTTGCAGTGCAGCCTCTTGACACGCTACGCACCCGCTTAGCTGCTCAGGGTGAGCCTAAGGTATGGCTAATCGTGTTTGGGATTATCTTCCATAGCAGTAGCAATATTCCATCTGTGGGAAAATAGGAGGTTTGAAAAGTACATAACGGCCCCAGGGGTTAGCATAAAGCAGCCGGTGCTGTTATTGGGCAGTGTCTGTACTGTTGCCAAGTTATCCTCTGTGCTGTTGACACAGGTTTCTTAATTACGTTTGCTGCTCCTGATTCGTGTTTGACTCCTCACAGATGATCCAGAAAGGAGAAACTGTCCTTGCCAGGATAAGTCAATTATCATCTGGCCTGTTGGCCATGTATAAATACACTCCTCAGCCTGTTGAACGTTGTGGTTTTGAAACTTTCTACTTGCACAGAGTTATGCTCAGATAGTGATGGGGATGATACCTGAAACCAGCCACCTTTCACTTGTATTTCATGTTCTTATTTATGCAAGAACTGGTCTCCATGCTAATTAGATCTGTAATAACTAGACTTATATGTGTTTGTATCAAAGCCATTAGCCTGCAGTAGACTCACAATACATATTACATGAATTCTGTCGCAGGCGCAAGCAGAGCTGTTAAGAGAAAAATCATCTTGTCTGTGAGGCAAGTGGTCTCTGGCCTCAGCTCTGTGCCTTGTTTCTTCCCCTCAGCACAGCTTGGATGTGGGATACAATGTCAGCCCAGTGCAAAGCTAAGGATCATTAAGTTAGTCTCTCGAAGCCCAGAGGCAAGTTTAGGTTGTCAGCTTATAAGAGTCACAAGGGCTGAGCGGAGAATACTGTGTGATGTGCAAAATCACTTTGTTCATTGCTTTGTACTGAAAGTCAGTTGTATTTTGGGCACTGGGAAATAACCTGCCCCTTGGTTTGCTGTTTTAAGCCTGTTCCGTCAGAGAATCAGCCTCTCTTTTCTTGCTAGATCTACCAAAACCTTCGCCACGCAGTGGTCACGATGTACCAGACAGAAGGACCTCGGACGTTCTATAGAGGTTTGACCCCCACAATCATTGCTGTCTTTCCAAATGCTGGTCTCCAGTTCTCCTTCTACAACATCCTGCAACAGTTTTCTGAATGGGTGATTCCAGCTGAAGGAAAAGGAGGTAGGCACTTGGGACAGTGATGTCTGATGTGGGGGGAGAGAAGGGATGAATGCTACTTTGGGAGACTGACATAAGCTCAGTTTTCTGTCCTATCAACCTTTTCAATGCAAAAGTGTCTCTCTCAATTTCCCATCTCTCATTCTTACCCCTGCACAGATAGTGCAAAAGTAAGTACAGTAAAGTTTACAGACAGCTCTTGTTGTGGAATAACCATGATGGAAATGTGGATAGATGGGAAAGTGAAGTATCACAGACTGGGATACTCCTTCTCGAGCTGTGTCACGTTACTGATCCTGTGGAAAGACATTAAGTGTCTGTTCCATTAGTTTCCATTGAATTCCTCTGTTCCATTAGTGCTGTGGGGGTGGGACTCTTGGATTTCCTCAGGAAGTCTGCCTGAGTTTCCAGCCCAGCCCAGGTTCATTCAGCCTCATTTAAAACTGCCAAGCTCTTGAGTTGATCTTTTTGTGATGCTTTCTAGCTCCATTATAAGAGAACCTCATCCTGATGCAGCCTTTCACCTTGACAGTTTTAGATACTGGTGCCTCCTTGAGAAAGAGTGTATTCAGGATCAGCATGTTCTTATTCCTCGATGGAATTTGTTCCGTAGAGGATCTGGACTTTCCAAGATCATGTCTGCATGTTCAGTTTTAGACGGCACAGGCCGATGATGATTGTGTGCTGGGAACTCAGGTTTGTCAGGAAGACGTCTAATGCCACAAAACTCATTTCTCACAAGCCTCTGAACTCATCAGGCAATGCCAGCTTGTGACTTACTCTAATCCAGAATAAGTCAGAGCAATCAGGACTGCAAGATTTCCAGTGACTGGGCTTTTACTGGGGGCAGGAAGACTTCTCCATCCACTAGTGGCAGGTTCTCTGGTGACTGGGTTTTTTTGCGCTGAGCCACTTGGCAGAGCAAAACAAGGTCAGTGCAATGAACCAAGGTGAGCAGTTCATTCTGGCCCCAGAGGACATTGCAAACCTGATGTAGAAAATACAGATTGAGGTTCTGTGGCCCAAACTCTGCAGAAGAGGTGATGGAACTTTAAAGGGCCTTTTTGACCTTCTTGTGCAAAGTGATCTTTAACTGAAGTCTCGTGATCTTTAATGCAAACTTCCTGCTAATCCTCTTTTCCCCTCCTATCTCCCCTTTCTGCTTCTCAGGCAACGTTAAAAACCTTGTTTGTGGCAGCTGTGCTGGAATCATCAGCAAAACCCTCACTTACCCCTTCGACTTGTTCAAGAAGCGACTGCAAGTGCGTGGCTTTGAGCAGGCCCGGGCAGCCTTTGGGCAGGTGAAAAATGTTGGAATTCCCTGATTTTTAGGGGTGTGGATTTGTGAGCCAATCCAGGGCCAGTCCAGCAATGATGATTCACCAGTGGTGCCTCTTGTGTTCGTATTTGGGTTAGGAGCTCCAAGTGAACTTGCTCTTGCCCATCTCCATCTGTTGGTTGTCTTGAAGCTGGGGATGATTGAAGCAGGAAACAGGAGTTTGGTATACTTAGTTTCTAGTTGCAGCTTGGTAGTTCTGATTGAGGACCAGATACCTAGCAGAGGATGACACAGACTTTGTGCTGGGATCACCTGGCTGTCAGGATCTTCTGCAGTTAATATTTTGACACAAGGAATAGGCACCACGTGTTCAGCTGCTTATGTACCAGAACATCCTGAAATTCAAAGCAAATTAAATACCTCTGGTGTTCTTTAGCACCTTCCTCTGTGCTCTATTTGTCTTACAATGTATTTCACCTCAAAATGACACTGTAAGACAAATACAGATCCTTCAAGGAACTCTCTCTTTCTTTACATGATCCCATTTTTGTGGGATATTTGGGGATCTCTCTGTTCTTTTCCAGGTAAAGTTGTCCTGGAGTTTCCTTATTTAACCCCTTTGCCATCTCTCTCCCAGGTGCGGGTATACAGCGGTCTCCTGGACTGCATAAGGCAGATCATGCGAGAGGAGGGCCCCGGTGGATTCTTTAAGGGCCTCTCACCCAGCTTGCTGAAGGCTGCTGTCTCCACTGGCCTTACCTTCTTCTGGTATGAGCTGTTCTGCAGCCTCCTGTGCTCCCTGAAGACCACCGATAGCATTGCAAGGAAGGAACGCTGAAAGGGGCACGTCTGTGGCTACCTGGAGCCCTCCTAGAGGAGGGGAAACTGATGGGCTTTGCTCTGTCAGGAGCATGTTGGGAATGTCAGAGTTCCCAGAGCTCCACCAGCCTGTAGGAAATCACCTCCCGGGACCAAGCAGAAGGAGAAGGCAGTTGCAGTTCTGCTGAGGACACTGAACTGCTTTGCTGGAAGCTGTTCAACTGAGCACTTTTTTCCTCTGTCTCCTCTAATATCAGTACGCATTTAGTGGGGAGAGGGGGGAACCAAGCAGAAAACTACCTGCTGTGAACAGGCACCTGCTAAAGCGGGTGTATCCCTGTGCTTGCCCTGGATCACAGATTGGGATCCTGGTGTAGCTGGTGCTGCTTAACCAACCTAACACCACTTCCTATGGCCGCATCCGCACAGCTGTGTTTCCTTGCCCTCTGGCCTGCTGTTTGCACTGTGTTCTTTGCTTGGTGTAGCACAGGCAGCTCTGTGCTGCTCTTATGAAGTCAATTCAAACCTTGTTAGTGTCAAAGAACCTCAGTTTTCTTTGCTGCCAGCTGCTGCTTCTTGCTTACCACTTGAATCAGCCACCTGAAACACAGCATCTTCTGGTGGATCACACCCAGGCTTGCTCTTCCTTTAACTCTTATGAGCTTGATTGTATCTGAAGTGCCCATTTCTCTTCTTCCACATCTTGCCACACATCTCTTGGGGTTCTGCATTGCCTCAGTCACACTTTTGCAACTCAATCTGCAGATTAAGAACCCCTCTCTAAGGGAATTCAACGCACAAGCCCAGTTCTTCAGGGTTCTTTGCTTCGATGCCGTGAGTAACCAAATGCTGTATAGAGTTCTAGAAATATTTAATCTAAATAGGATTAATGAAGGAAAAGTCCTGTGGAGACCAGTAAATATCTTTTATTATTATTATTTAATGCCACCTTTGAATGTTTCCAGCAACTATTTCTGCTCAAAACCTCTCTGAATCTCACTCCTGCTGTGGTGCTAATAGATGAAAGTGTTTTGACAAGCCTAGCTGAAGTGAAAGGATTGAGCATCAGATGGAAATTGCTTGCCTCAGCACGGTGTTTGACAAGGAAAGGGTGATGGAATTAGAGCTGGAGAAGTGGTGGTCTGCAGTTTCGAAGGTTATTAGGGATGCTTTAAAAACCCACCAAAACAACGACCCAGCAGCTCTGATTGACGTAACAGGGAAAAGAGGGAAATTGCTTTCTTCCTCCTCTTTTACTGTTTTTCCAGGCTGAGCAGGGTGTGGTTGGACCAGTTATGGAGGGCAGGCTCTGAGGAAGAGCTGCTGTGATACAAAAGGCTGTTGGTCATCCGGTGAGTGGCGGATGGGGCAGAGCACTGCTGTTATTTAGAGGATGGTTTGATAGCTCTTCTCTTCACGCAGAGCTTCCCATGGCTCTTTTGCAGTATCCAGGGTGTTAATACTAGATGTTGGCCACATTCCAGCGTGACCAATTCCATTCTGCTGATGCAACTTCTGGCAATTTTGAGCATATCAGCGTTGCTCCCTCATCCTGTGCTGCTGTGAGAGGCTGGTTCCAAAGAGCAGCTGTTTCACTGGTATCTGAGGTATCCAGAGAGATTCCTTGCAAGCCCAGGCCAAATAACTTGGTGTCTTCTGTGCTTTGAGATCTTGGAGTGTGATGTGGCTGTTTGCAGGTGACTTTGACAACTGTGTAAAGTTAAATCCACTGAGCAGTGGTGGTGGCAGGTAGGAGTCTAATACAGGAGTCTTAAAGAAGGAGTATTAGCTGCATGTACTCCAAAAATGCACAGTTTTGCTTACTGGAGATAATACAAGGAATGTGAAGTGTCTCTAAGTGCCTCAATCTGAGTGGCATTTTCCTGTGTTGTTTAAGCTGAGATTCCCCCCAAATCTTCTAAACTGTATTTTGCCTTTGTTTCTTGTTCATCTCTTGTTCTTGGAGAGACATCACAGCCAGTGATGGCCTTACCCTCATGCCATCCTTCCAAGGAGAGAAACGTCTCATTGTGAAGCAGAGTCAAACAGGTTGGGATCATTAGGCTTTTGGCTGCTGGTACAGAGGAATGTCCCAGCTGTCATGGGCAGCAGGGACAGGGCTGGCCACAGCAGATTGCTGTGCTGACTTAGGCTCCCGTAGGAAATCAGGCCTCATCCATCCTGTGTAAACCTTACATGACTCTTTGTTTTCACTTTATGTCAAAGAGCTGCTGTTAAACTGCACAAAATAGGGGGAAACTGGTGAGGACTCAGCAGTGGAATTGCAGCCACTGGAAGATGGGGGGAGTTGCTTTGGTTGTCACAGGGGTAAAGAATAAAGAACCGAAGACTGCTGTGCTGAGACGGTGCTCCTCGAGTGTGCTGTGGGGCTTAAGGCGATGCAGCTCTAGGGGCATGTAACTTGGTTGCTCCGCAGGGAGAGCAGCAATGGAGGGTGCAGAGCAGCAATGCAGAGTACAGAGCAGCAGTGGAGGGTACAGAGCAGCGATGCAGAGTACAGAGCAGCAGTGGAGGGTACAGAGCAGCAATGAAGAGTACAGAGCAGCAGTGGAGGGTACAGAGCAGCAGTGGAGGGTACAGAGCAGCAGTGGAAGGTACAGAGCAGCAGTGGAGGGTGCAGAGCAGCAATGAAGGGTACAGAGCAGCAATGAAGGGTGCAGAGCAGCAATGAAGAGTACAGAGCAGCAGTGGAGGGTACAGAGCAGCTTTTCCTTCTGGGATAGTTTTTTCCTCCAGTGCATTAAATACACTTGCCTCCATCCAACAGATGGCAAAGGTGAAGTTGAAGCCGTGCCAGCCTGTGGAAGAGACACTCCTGGTTAGGAGCTTCAGCACAGGGCCTGCTTCGTTGTTTTCTCTCTGGGAATGAGTGGTTTAGCACTAGGAGGACAGGTCTGTCTTGTGATGCTGATTGAAGCCAAGTTTCCTTGGATTTGAGGAGGAGATAGGAGAGATCTGCAGTCACCTCATTCTCTGCTGCGCGGGGACAGATCTGCTGTCGGATACTCCACCCACCAGCTCACAGTGTCTCCACACGGTGAGTGACTCGCTGTGAATCTGTGCCAGATTTTTCCCATTGGGATGGCTGGGATTTCCCTCTGATGTTGTCCTGTCAGGGGGATCTGTGTTGCCTGCGGTTGTGTTAGCTTTCTAATAGTGCCTTGTACCATCAGGACATCCAAAAGCACTTCAGCAGGGAAAGCCCAGCTGTGCTGTGGTTGTCGCTCTTAGCTGGCCTCGGGGAGGAGGACATGGATGCACAAGTTCTGTGATGGACACAGTGTCCTCCAACACTGAGTCCTGGGACACTGTTCTTGGAATGCTCCTCCAGAGCGTGGTTTGTGAAGAGAAATGGATGTTTGGCAGCCGGGCTCGGAATGGATTGCTCTTAGTTTGGGTTTAAGTTTCTCATGTGATGTAGTTTGTCTGAGGTGTTCCGTTGTGTTTCCTGAGTGGATCTGTTGCAGCTGTTGTTGGAATGTGTCCGAGCACAACCTGTGCTACCTTTGAGACAAGGTACATTAAATACTTTGTTATGCTCCTGTCTGGCTGCAGTTCGTTTATTCCTTCCCTCCTAGTATGAATGTTCAGCTGGATCCCATGGGATCGCTGTGCCCCCCTCCTGCCCTGTTGGAGGGCAGCCAGGCCAGGGTGTGGGACAGCAGGAGGCTCTGGTTTTCCCTGCCCATCACTGGCTCCTGGGAGCCGTCCCATCCCCTCTGTGATATGGGGTCGTGCTTTGGGTATAGCTGCACCCAGGGGGATCAGTGGAGGGGGGTCTCCAGCCCAGTCCCACCGCTGTGCCCTTAGAGGGTCAACTGGGAGCTCATGGGTGGGAGCCCCACACGCATCCTGGCTTGGTCTGTACCGCGCCAGAAAGTTCCCAAACCACTCATTCTGGTTTCCTGAGCTGTTCCTGGCCGCTCTGCTCCTGAGTGCTGCCGAGCCTTCCCCCTGGAGGTGACACAGATGGGAGTTGGGACGATGGGGATGCTCCCGTTGCCCTGAGTTGCTTTAATGCCTCTCCCCTTCCCTGATATCTTCCTGTGTTTTTCCACGGCCGGGCGGAGCGGATTGACCGCGGCTCGCAGCGGGACAGCGGCAGCGGGGGGGCCCGGGCGGCGCTCCCGACGTGGGACCGGGACAGCCCGGTAAGTACGGCCGGGGGAGCAGCGGTGCCCCGGAGCTCGCAGGCGGTGGCGCTGCGGCGGCGGCCGCGGCTCGCCCGGCCCGGCCCGGCCCGGCCCTCCCCCGGCTCGGGCGAGGAAATGACCTAAGAGGAAACCGGGGCCGCGGCGGGAGGCAGCGGGGCCCGGGGCGCTCCGGCGATGCGCCCGCGGCCGGAGGAGCCAGCGGGGCGGCCCGGCAGGTCGGTGGCGCTGGGCCCTGCTCCCTCCGCCCTGCCCTGGCCGCGGGGCTGGGGCGAGGCAGCGGCGGGGGGTACCCGGACACAGAGGGGTGTCGGTGCTGCGGGTTCCATCGGTGGGGATGGGACGGGGGTCCCCGGGGGAGGCTGTGCCCCTCGGAGGAGACTTCGCTGCTTTTTTGCCCTCTGCTTGTGGTGGCCGCAGCACGTCTTGCACTTCCCGCTGGGATTGACGCGCTGGGAGGCAGCCAGTCGAGGACACCGACACCAACCACATCAGTCCCCAGGATAGCTCGTCTAGTGGGGACCACTGGAGTAGTTGGTACCCACGGGTGATGCTGTGCCTGGAGTCACTCACCACCACCAGCCCTTCAGACACGGTGGTCCTGGCTGGTTTACACTCAGGGCAGGGGTTTTGGCACAGCAGCTCCAAGCAGCCATGCCCATCCCCGGGGAGCTGCGGGGATGCTCTGGGAGCGGCGCTGGGCGGTGGTGACAGACGCTGCCGGACAGGCTTGGGCACTTCGGCTTCACTGTGTGCGGCGCTGAGCTGTCGCCAGGTTCCTTCAGCACAGCGATGCTGCTGCTGGGAAGTGGGGCTGGAGAGGCCGGGTGGGAAGGTGTTTGTCACCCAGGTGTGGTACGGAGGGCACAGAGCTGCTTGTGAATCCATCTGGGAAAGAGACCTCCGTGCTGGTCCCGCAGGTAACCCTGTGTAGGTGGCAGCTTTGGCTGCGGAAGCAGCGTTGGCAGTTGTCACCCCATGGGGCAGGAGCTGCCCTGGGCCTTGCAGAGGGGCAGGAGAGGAGGGCACAGCCTCTACCCACTGCTCTCTGCTCTGAGGTACTGTGTCTGTGTGTCCCATGCCTCCAAAGGGCGATGGGCTCTTTGGCTTTAATCCCTGTCAGGACCTATTTGCAGCGAGGGGTGAGTAACAGCCGAGGAATTTCAAGCTGGCAAAACCCATTTGGCCGAGTGCCATCCCCATGTGTGTGCTGTGGGTCTGGCCAGCCCAGCAGTTTGTGTTCAGCAGATCATCTTTTATGTGTGTGTGTTAGAGAAGCCCTTCCTCTCTGTGCCGTGTTACTCTCTGCTGTCTTTAGTGTACCACAAAGCAGCAGCAAATTAATCTGGAGGCTCTTTAGGAGCAGCGCTGGTCCTGCAGAGGGCTGTGCTTGGCTGCAGTGGGATGGGATAGGAGCTGGTGGGGATTTGGTTGCAGAGCTTGCTGTGTCTTGATGAGGGAGCCTGGTTGTGGTGGAGGGGCTGCTCTGGATGCTTAGGTGCTGGGTTTGATTCCTCCCAGGCTTTTGTGTGACACCAGCTGAGCCGGTGCATCAGAGGCACGGGGAGCGGCTGCACTGGGTGCTCCTGTGTGTTCCCCTGCGATAAAGCCTTCTGAGGTGAGATAGGTGTATTTTGGGGCTGCCTTGGTGTGCTGTGCACTGCGAACCTGCAGATCAACAGGCTGCAACACGTTTCATATCAGAAGAACATAAAGGTCGTGAAGATTAAGTCCTATCATAGGAAACAAGGCTTAAAAGGATGTGGAGCAAGGCTTTGCTCA
Source organism: Amazona ochrocephala (assembly GCA_039720435.1). Lineage (NCBI taxonomy): Eukaryota > Metazoa > Chordata > Aves > Psittaciformes > Psittacidae > Amazona > Amazona ochrocephala. The sequence continues at coordinate 88,441,501 of CM077879.1, forward strand.
GATGGGAGCTGTCATGATAACAGCGTGTGCATCAGCACTAGATGGGATTTGCCAATGGTTGGGTGAAGGTCTGCCTCCATCCAACTATGCTGTGTGTGTTGTTTCCCCAGGGACTGACACTAGCCCATCCACTGCCCTGACTCTTGCCCTTGGAGGAAGCCAGTCATGGGGGAAACAGGCAAAGAAGAGTATAAGATACAGTCATTCGACGCCGAGACGCAGAAGCTGCTGAAAACAGCCCTCAAAGGTCAGCAGTCTTTGTACTTGCTCTGCTGCAGCTTGGCTGGCACGTGAGGCCAGACCCCTGTAAGGAACTCCCAGTGTTCAGTGTAGAAGAGCTGTTCCACAAACACTGTTCATCCCTGACTGGGTCCTGTTGGTGAATCTTCTCCAGGAAGGTCTTTGCTCCCCCCTCTTTTTACCCCCTCTCCCCTTCTCTCCCCTGGTTCTCATCATTGGGGTTCTCTCTGATTTTGGGGTAACCCCTCTCCTGCCCTAACCCAGCACCTCTGCCCAGACCTGGCCTCTCACCCCTTTCCAATGCCCTGTTCCTACTCTCTGCCCCTCCATGCTGTGGGACCATCTCTTCCTCTTGGACTCCAGGGTCTCCTGCACATCTGGCTCCCACTAACCCAGCTTCAAAGCAGTGCTGGCATTTCACATTCAGATCAACCTGCTTCCAGTATTATCTGCTTTCTCCATCACTTTCCCATCATGAAGGCTGTGTCTCCAGCTTGGGAGAGCACCACTGGAGCTGGCGTCTCCAAAGCAGCTGGTGTGTGAGAAGGGGCCAAGATGTGGCGCGTGGATGTTCATGATTGTGCCACATAATATGGCACAAGGATGCTGAGGTTTTGCACCATGTAACATTGGTTGTACCAGACCCCACACTGACCTTGATTGCTTTCTAGATACTCCAAAGCAAGCAGGACAGGAAGTGTGCTGGCTCCTGACAGTGTTTCTCCTCTTTGCAGACCCCAGCAACGTGGACCTGGAGAAAGTGGCCAATATTATAGTGGACCAGTCCCTCAAAGACTGTGTGTTCAGCAAGGAGGCAGGGCGCATCTGCTACACCATCATCCAGGTGAGAGCTCCTCGTGTCTAGTCCTTGGGTTGGGCTAGGAGAGGCTTTGCCCCAGCCCTGTGCCATGACCCCTCAGCTCTTCTGCTGCTTGCTCCTTGCTGTGGCAGCATCCAGATGAGCAGCAGTGAGCACAGGCTGCAGCTTTCCTGCCTCTGTGGGCAATCACAGGAGGGTATCTGTGTGGTCCTGCATCCCCCAAGTAGCAGCATCCCCCTGCCCCTCTCGCAGCCCCAGTTCTTGCCTCCATCCTGCTTTGTGGGCTCGTAGGCAGAGAGCAAACAAGTTGGGCAGAGCATCTTCCGGAGGAGCCTGCTGAACCGGCTGCAGCAGGAGTACAAGGACCGGGAGGAGCTGCGCACCCGCTCGCTCCAGGCCTGGATCTGCTACGTCACCTTCATCTGCAACATCTTCGACTACCTGAGGGTGAGGAGCGGGAGCTGCTGCTGCTGCCTTAGTGGTGCCAGAGGGGCCTGGGTGTCCAGAGGTGCCAGGGCTGGGGTGGTGGATGGGGGTTGAATGGAGCCTGAGGGCCATGGCTCAACAGTGGGAGCCAGAGCTGGTTCTCAGCACAAGAATGCTGCTGGAGCTTGTGATACCTACGGGCAAGCAAACAGGCTTGGAGAGGCAGAGCCTCCTCCAGTAACAGTCACAGAGTCTGAGCTTCCCCATTTCGTACCTGGTGTTTGAAAGCCCCTGTTTTGCCTGCTCCCAAACTGAACTGGTTTAGTCCTGGGGGGATCTGTGGGTGCTGATACAATTTCTGGCCCATGTACTGACAGAGCTTGTCTGCAAGCCTTTGCTGCAGTGCGTGTGCTTGGAGTAGATGTAAATATGATGCAAGCAGAGCTGCAGGCAGGAAAACGCTGTTGCAAGAAGTGCATTCCCCATGATTACCTGCTTACATTTAAAAATAGATGTTTTTCTCATCATTTGTTCAGCTTCTCTGGCTCCTGGAGCCTCAAGTGTCTGGTCTCCTATATGAATCCCACCAGTACGGAGTTTAGCAGCACAACTAAATGCTGCTCCCTTCTGCTTTGAAGAGCAGCAAGGGTACAGCTATATAGAATAGTTGCAGACTCCTCCCTTTCTGCCCCCAAGCTGACGATGGCTCCTGCCTCCTTGCAGGTGAACAACATGCCCATGATGGCTCTGGTGAACCCTGTTTATGACTGTCTGTTCCGGCTGGCCCAGCCTGACAGCCTGCGCAAGGAGGAAGAGGTGAGTGCTGGGAAGAGGGATGCTGATGTGCCTGGGCCCTGCTGAGAAGCAGCAAAAGGCACAGCCTGGGGGGATGCAGGAGAGCTGCCTCCTGGAGGGATGCAGGAGGGAGAGCTGCCTCCTGGGGGGATGCAGGAGGGAGAGCTGCCTCCTGGGGGGATGCAGGAGGGAGAGCTGCCTCCTGGGGGGATGCAGGAGGGAGAGCTGCCTCCTGGGATGCGCTGGAAGGGTTTGCAGCCCCGGAGGAAGCAGGATGGAGGTGCTGGTTGTGACTCCCTTGCCCAGGCTGCGTGTCCTCCATTGGGGCAGCTTTCCTTCCCATTGCCAAAATGTCATCACTGTAGATCCAGCAGCAGAGCTGGAAGCAGGGATTGTCTGGTGCTACACAGGCTCAATCCCATCATGTGAGAAAACCACAGATGATTCCCCCATTCTCACAGAACCAGCTGCTTTTCCAGCATTCCCAATTGCTGGACATCTGGAAAAGTAGCTGCCACACTGATGTGCCGAGGCATTGCGGCACTGGGAGGTGGTGGCAGGTAGCTGCAGTTGCTGACAGCAACTCTGGGGAAGCAGAACCATCACCTGTTGGAAATCCAGAACAGAGGGAACGGGATGAGTTGGTGCCTAAGTGGCTGAGGGGGACCTCTATAGAGATGTGCCAAAGCTCTCCATTCCCTTCCTCTCTTCTCTCTGAAGGTGGACTGCTTGGTCCTACAGCTCCACCGCATCGGCGAGCAGCTGGAGAAGATGAACTCCCAGCGGATGGATGAGCTCTTCTCCCTCCTCCGGGATGGCTTCCTCCTGCAGGAGGGGCTCAGCTCCCTGTCCCAGCTCCTGCTGCTGGAGATCATCGAGTTCCGAGCTGCTGACTGGAAGATGACGGATGCTGCCCAGAAGTACTATTACAGCGAAGTGACGGATTGAGCTCTGCAGCAGAGGGGAGATGTCCCCAGCACCTTCACCAGCAAGTTTCATACCAAGTTTGAGTTTCTTTTCATGTTAATGTTCTTCTAGCACTTCCTATAAATAGGGTTTGTATTGGGTAGAGCCTCTGGGCGCTCTGTCAGGCTGCAACTGGTGCTAACCTGACTTTGGAGGTTGGGAGAGGGCACATTTAACCCAGGGGTTCTCCCACTGATTTTGACTAACATTGGGCTGCTGCCAGCAAAGGGCACGCTTCGAGTTTCTAGCTCAAACCAGCATTTTCTGAGTGTTAAAAGCACAATTTAGGCTGAGAACATTTTGGGTCATCCAAGGGCTGTGGGAGGCAGAGGGGAGGTCCATCCCAGCTCAGGCTGTACCCGGTTCTCCAGGACAAGTCACACAAAACACTGTGGCTGCGCAAACAGCTCAACCAAGTGCTGTTTCTCCCAGGCTCCTTCCAGCACCTGCATACACGCAGCCACCAGTACCTGCCACAGGGCTCTAGTAGCTGCTTCTAGAGAACACAAGTACTCACATGTAGTTCTTTACTACATGTGCAGGTCCCTGGGCACATGTGGCCAGGAACAGGCTTTGTAAGTTTTATACAACTGTCCTGTTTTATCCGACTTTAGGGAATTTCAACTCTGGAATGTTTCTTACAACAGAAGAAAAGAAATAAAATAGTCTATTGAAGGATTTTTTCTAATAAAAGTTTTCCACTAACATGCCCTGCTTTCTCTCTGCACAGCTGCTGAGCTTTGCTTAAAGGCTACTCCTGACTTAAGGCTTCAATACTCATTTTGTCCTCGGGTGTACGGTGTCAGCATGGCTTTGTACAACCAGGGTAACTGGAAAGAGCAGTGTGAGAGTCAAGCAACAAAGGTCTGGACTCGAGAAACCTTTCCCATACAACTGGTTTTATTTTGCTGTTATTCCCACCAAACCTGTGCAGACAATGCTGCTGATGACCAGAGCCCACTCAAAAAGGGCCTTTTGTTGCCTTTTGTACCATTCAAAGTGTTGTGGTGTGCAAAAAACCCAGCTCTGTTCTTAGCTGTGCAGCCAAAACCATTGCTGATTGCAGGAGCAGAGACTTACAGGTCCCCAGTAAAGGTAAGTGGAAGATTACTTTGTGCAGCATTGCTTTAAGAAAACATCTAAGGCTTGTCTTTACAGGGAAGTGATAATGAAATAACCAGAGCAGGGGTTGGTAACTCCACACTCCTCTTTTCCTCATCCAAACGAGCACAGAGGAACCTTGTGGGATCAGATGAGCTTTCCCTGGCTTAGTTCAGAAGCTGTCTGGAAGGGATCTTCCCCCTTTCCCTCTTCTTTCTCCCCAGCTTCCCCCAGGCAGGCAGTGCTGGTGGCACCATGTCCCATGCAGAGCCCCTACCACCAGCGGTAGTGGGCATACGCCCGGTTGGCCTCTGCCATCTTGTGCAGCATGTGCTTCTTCTTGATGATGGGCCCCTCGTTGCTGTAGGCCTGGAGCAGCTCCTGGGAGAGCTTCTCAGGCATCAGCGTCCGCCGGTGCTTGTTCTCCCTGCACTCAGTTATCATCCACTTCATGGCCAGGAAGCGCTTCCGATTGTCCGTCAGAGGGACTGGCACCTGGGGAAGGTTGAGCCCGTAACAGTTATCACACTGTGAGGGTGCAGGAACCTGCTCTGCTCCAGCAGTTGCACAGGTCCAGCCCATGCTGCTCTCTGCAGTAAAACCGGCGCCCAGCAGCTCATCTGTCCCAATTCACCTCCTGTCCACAGAAACTGGCCACTGCTACCAAATGGATGCTCTGATCAGCCTTGGTACTGCCTTGGAATGGGCTTTGTAAGGACTTCTGGGCTGTTTGGGAGCTGGACCCAGGCTAGTTTGTGCTGCAGAGATGGGAGATGGTCCCCACTCCCCTGCACTGAATGACAGAGAAATGCCTCCACGTGTTATTTCCCCATCAGGTCTCCATGTTGCAGAGCTTGTACTTAAGAGACAGGTTCTGCTCATTTTAACCCTCCACTGTATCTAGTTGATATTTTCTGCTACACTGACCTGCCCAGGGCTTTGGGACCTCTACCCGAGCAATGTGATGCTGCACAGAGGATGAGACTGAGAGTCCTGGACTGCCAGTTTGTTTGCTGCCTGTCACTGATCTCTGTCTTCTTAGATGTCATTTGCTGTATACTCCTTCTCTCATCAGAGAAGCAGAAACCACTGCTGACAGGGAACTGCCATGCTCACAGGTTGGGGTCCTGATCTTAGGCAAAGCTCTAAGTGCTGTTTTAATCCAGACTGCAAAGCATCTCTCTTTCCAAGGAGAGGAAAGCTCAAGCTGAAGGGGTGGAAACCAGTTCATCTGCTTCTCTAACTCTCTCCCATCCAGACGTGCTCCCAGGGCCCCCTCTCACCTGGTAGCTTTTGCCTCCTCTCGTGATGCTGGTGAGCCCAATGATGGGCTGGCAGTTTTTCAGAGCCTGGTGGAAAATGACATAAGGGTTGCATTCAATTGTCTCCTTCTCATCTTCTGGAGCTTTGTGGTACTTCTCCAGCTGCTTTCTCTTAATGGCCTCTAGAGTCTTGGGAAAAAGACAAGAGACATACAGAGCAGATGGATTATCCCATCCATGAAGGTTCATCACTTTTACAAGCACCCCGTTTTCACTTGAGCAACTGGGAACATTTGGGCACTGTGTGTCCGTGTTTCAAGGTCTTCCAAGGATGGTATGGACCAGATGAGACCATCAGCTAATACCAGTTACTGCAGGTCAGAGCAGGGGCCAAATCTCATACAAATTATACAGAAAATAAGGCATGAAAGAGCTGGAAGGAAGATTATTTGAGAAAATTATGCTTTTAAAGGTATTCTCTGAGTTTATGCAGTACAGAAGGTCCAAGGGCTACGGAAGAGTGGAAAGAGAACATTAGGCTCTCACCACCTGAGCTGTGAGCTGAATGAGGCTGAGGCTTGTACAAAATGCCTTATCAGGTAAATAACAGTGACAGTAAAGTGTGTGCAGGGACCACAGGGATAACCTGAGTTCTGATAATTCCTTATTCCAGTGAGCTTGACATCCCAGGCTCCCATTTGGTATTGGTTTAACCTAATAGAAGAACTGTGAGCTCTCACCTGAGCCATGAGGCTTCTGGCCAGCACTTTATTTCCATCCTTCATCATCATGTTGGTGAATTTACTGCAAACACAAAGCCAAAGGTGAACCGATTTTCATCACCCACAGAAACAAGCCACCCCCTTTGTGCTGTTCCTGTCATTAAGCCTGTGTGCTGCTGGATCTGCTGTGATTATCTCTAATCACTGTCAGTCAGTGGCTTTGTGGGGAAAAGATTAACCTGGAATAAAGGGATTGTGCTGTGACAGAAGGCAAGGGCAGCACAGCAAATAAAGGCACAGCTCCCAGGTATTCTGGCTCCACAGGAGATGGTGCCTTCTCTGACCTGATCATGGGGTCGCTGAACACGGAGCTGGAAAGACTGGGGGGTGCAGCTTTTACGGGCTGAAGAGCCTTACGCTCCAGTTTTTCCTTCTCCTCCTCAGCCAGCTCCTCTGGAGGTTTCCGGTACAATTCCTTGTTCACTTCTGGCTCTATGTAACTGGGGTTGTAGCGGCTCCATCTCACCTGCGTCAGCCTGCGAGGAGCAAGAGGAGAAAAAGGGCTGTAAACTGACGCACATGGAATGTCACGACGGGGATGTGGGCGGGTGTGAGCACATCTCAGATGGACACATTGGACCCGGGAGACACCTCCACCTTCCTCCCCATCAATGCATTTCTACTGCAAGGCACATTCCAGGCCAGGCTGGATGTGGCTCTGGACAACCAGGTCCAGTCAAGCTTTCCCTACCCATGGCAGGGGGCTGGACCTGGATGATCTTGAGGTCTTTTCCAACCCAAACCGTTCTGTGATTCCATAAATCAGTTTTGCTGCAAACCACGCCAAAGGGACGGGTGGGATCTCAAGTCCCAGGCATAGCACTGGGCTCCTGCCTGACCCTGACGCTCCCTGAGGGCCCAGCCTGTGTGTGTCTCGAACAAACACCGTTCTGCGCCCGCGGCAGCGGGGCGAGTACCTTACACCGCAATTCCATTCGTTATCCGCTGCGAGAAGCGCATCTGGATGCATTCCGGAGCGGAGCAACCGCGATACGGACACCCCCGCACCTCCCCCGACACCGCAGCTGCCCCGAGCCCCGCAGGCAGCCCCAAACCACCGCAACCCGTGCGCGGCCGGGCCCGGGGGCCGCCCCATCGCACCCCGCCGTGTGTATGCACGGAGCAGCGCACCCCAGTCCTGCTCACCGCGGCAGCCATGCCCGCAGCCGCCCGCCCAACGCCGCCATGGGCGCCGCCATCTTCCCTGCGGGGCGGGGCCAAGCGCGGAGCGAGGGGGCGGTCCTTGGGATGACCACGCCCCCTCCCCTCATGCGGGTCTCGCGCGGCCGGGGCGGGGCCTGGGGCCGGGCCGGCAACATGGCGGAGGCGGAAGGGGAGAGCCTGGAGTCGTGGCTCAGTGAGTACCCGCGGGGCCGCCGCCTCAGCGCTGCTCCCTCAGGCCCGGGGTCCCCGCTCCCCTCAGCCCCGGCTCCCCCTCAGCCCCGGCTCCCCCTCAGCCCCGGCTCCCCCTCAGCCCCGGCTCCTCCACCCGGGCCCTTCCCATCGCCGTCCCGCCGCGCCCACCTCAGCCCCTGGCCCTTTCCCATCGTCTCAGCGAGCCGGGAGCCCCCGCGCAGGCCGTGGCCGTGCAGGGGAGGCCGGGGGTGGGTCAGAACACCCAGGGTCCGGTCCAGCGGAGCGGAGACCTCCGCCAGCGCGGGGGGGAGCGGCTGAGGCCCCGCCTTCTCCCGGGGTCGCTGCCACCGACGGCCCGCTCCGGTGTCCTGCGCCCTCGGTGCCACAGAGACGCGGGGCTGCGGTGGTTGTAGGGGTGTAGCTGTGATTTGGGTCCATTAATCGATGCGCTGCTTGGGAGGTGTGAGCAATGGGCAGGTTTGGAGCTCGCCGTGCTCTGCTGTGGGGTGTTTTGACCGTGAGGGCTCATATGTGTGTTCTCCCCTCTCCTGGGTTAGGGAAGTGTGCAGCATTAGTGCTGTTGTGAGGTTGAGAGCGGTAGGGATGTGCCTAGTAAATTGTATTCCTGTGTTACACAACCATGATTGTCAAGCACATGGGTTTTGCTTGGTGCCTAGCTGCAGTTTGAGGGCAGGAGTTCTTGGTGTCTGTTCCATGTACATTGGCATATTTAAAAACCCTTTGTCAAGATAAGGTGTATTTTATCGCATTAGGCACTGGTTAAACCCCAAAACATAGCCTGTTCATCCCCAGTCCTTATTGAGTGTCTGTGGGTCGGGTGGTTGTAGGGCTGTTGGCTGTACAGAACCTGGTGCTGCAGGATCCCAACATGGTGCAGGCAGATCCGGAGGTGATTCTTGAATGAATCGGTCATAACAGTGATTGTTTTCCCTGTATTCCATGCATAGGGGCTGCTGCTCCTGGGAGGCTGTTCTGGGCATCACCAGTTTGTTGTGTGGAATGGGTTATTGTAATAGCTGTTTGGTTACAGCAGTGAGTGGAGTTCTGAAGTAGCTGGGCAGTAGGCAAACAGCAGATGGTCATATAATATCATAGAAGATAAAGCCTCTTACCCTTTTGGAGTCATCTTCCCATAAACAAGGTTAATTCTTGTTCTTTCTTGGTATTTTTATGTAGAACTCCAGCACATACCCAGTATCATCATCTGTTGCAGGAGTTACTGGCGAAATGACGTTTTCAGCTCTTATTTCTCATTTTAGTTCAGTGCCTTCTGGCCCCTCACCATTTTTGCTCCTCCTCTGAACTCCCACAGTTTGTCAATATCTCTTATTGTAGCCAGTGAGACACATGAAGAAACACCCACATCCCATCCTTTTAATCTTCCTCTGAGGAGCACTGACTCACCGAGTTCAGTTTGTGTGTGAAAATATCCCTAGTAGGAATGCTATTTTAGGTTGTGTAGCCTGGAAAGCTTCCTGCCTGTTTGTTTTGTGCGCTTGTTTTTCAATTGTGGATGTTAACAGAGAACTTCTCCCTCCTTGGCCAAGCAGTAGGATGTTCTGCACAGGAGAACACATGCTGAAGGGTAGCATTACAAAAGCCTTACTCACTGTAAGTAGTGCAGTGAGCCTGCCTGCAGAGCTGTACACGTTTTTCAAGGCTTGAGCGTTGCACTCTCATTTCAGAGGATGCTTTTATGCCAGGTCACTGCCACAGTGATTTGTGCTGGTGTGATTCTGTTGCTCCTCCCATCATAGAGGAGCACAGAGTGTTTAGTGTATGTGAATTACTGGAGTCGTGCAGCCCAGTGCAGAGGCTGTGCAGCTTCTACCAGGCCTCCTGAGGGCTTTATTCTTGTAACCATCCCAAAGCGGGGCTGTGTCCACTGCTAACCTTGAGGGTGAGCACTTCAAAAGGGAAGGGCTGGAACTGCTCTGGAATTCCAACCTCCCAGGCACAGAAGGTGGAAAATTTTCTCCTGCCAATGATTTTTCCTCTGTACCTTCCACGCTGCCCTGTCTGTCATCAGATGGAGTCATAGACCCATGAAGTAACATCATCCTCGTGTCCTAATGCTGCAGCAAGATGTGCACTTCAGCCAGTGATGATCTAGCATCTTCATGTTTCCTGCCTCATCTGAGGCGGCTGGGATGAAAGAAGGTGATTCTTGCTGTTCTCTCCCTGCCAGCAGGCTCTTCTGGTGCACTGAGCTGAAATAGAGGAGGTTAGGAAATAATGGCAGTTGTACAAACACAGCTGGATCCTTTGGCTTTAGTACTGCCTTTACTGTATCCAGAAGGAAACTGTCTGTGTCTCACTCATGTCAGGCTTAGGCAGTGCCTCTCTATGTGATAGATACAGATGGGGAAAGTATTATGACTGTCTTCAGTTCTTTTTCTCGTGTATTATCATGGGTCAGCATTCTCCGTCTGGGGATACAAACAAAATTGGGCTGTTAAACTTGACATGCTTGGGCTGGGGATTCCCAATTCATGTACTAGGCCTGACATGGGGGAAACCCTTTTTTGGAATGGTTTTTGTCTCATTTCAGATGTAAACCTGGGAAAATATGAGCATTCATTACCAGTCAGTTCATGGTCTGTGGTTCTCTGCCTTCCAACAGTTGATTCTCTGTACAGAAAAGAAGCACCTTTGTTTCATATCTAATGATGCATCTGAATGTTGCCTCGCTGTGTTCCAGTGTCTGTCAGAGCAGCTGAGGCCTGAATGGCTCTGATGCTTAGGTCAGGTATGAAGCAACTTTATGTGTCCAAGGATTTGATATTCCAGAGTGCCAATCTCGCCTTCCTGGGGTGAACCCTTTCATGTAAGTGTTGAAGCATATTTATAAGGCACTGCAGAGCAGCTCCCTACCCACATCTTAAGTGTTCTGCATAAAAATAGAGGACTTTTAAGTTATGCCTTGATAGACATGGTGCAGCTTCATATAGGGATGTCCTACAAGGGGAAGTTTAGCTCACTTGGGATGCTGTGTTCATGTGGCTGCACTCAGATGGTAATAAGGATCCACACACACCATTGTGTTGTGTCATGCAAACACATCAATCTCCAGAGCCAGGGTAGGACTCCTGATCAAGCTTATTGGCTTTTATGGTCTAGGGTTTCACACTGAGATTTTGTGAGTATTAGGAATAGGGAGTTGCTTCATGTGGAACATAACTTCCCTTCAGTAACCTCCTTCTGAGACTTTACTATCTCTGTGTGAGAGCTTCTGGTGCAAGAACTTAGATGAGTCTGAACTCAGTTTGAGAGTGTGAACTAATCCAGTGTCATTCCAGTCTTTGGAGATGTTTGGAACAGCTTTAAAGTTAATGCTTGGAATGTGGAACCATTGGTTACCTTTTCCTTTTTATACCACAGCTTTTTTCTACTTTCAGGATATGTAACCAACAAAGAGTTCTTGTGCTTGAGTGTCCTTATTTGTTTGTGCTCTTCCTGTAGTTATTAAATCCATTCCATTAACTCCAGCCAAGAACTGTGCTTATTCATCTTCAGAGCAGCAGAGGTGCTTTGGAGCACTGAGCTGTGTGTGATGCCATTTGACTTGCCTGAAAAGACTTCACATTGTTCTAAGGCCGTTCCTGATGCTTCCAGGGTGCTGAGCAGTTGTGTGTCCCATATGTTTTGAACAGTTGCTTGGCTCTGCAGCAGCTGTGTTTTGAACTGAGCCTCTCTTGAATCTCTTGAGTTCAAAACATAGCTTCGTAGCTTCTCTTGTACAACAGGATGGGATCTTCCAGCTTGTTCTCTCTGCCTGCTACCTTCTGCTTCTTCAGGGTCCCATGTAAGTCAATAGCAGGCATAGGGATTCACCTCTGTGGAGTGTTTTACAGATGAAAACCATGAAATAAGTTACAGGATGGCTTTACGACTATTCTTTGAGGGGGAAGAAAATACAAGCAAACCTTGTAGGATTGCCAGTAGGAAGACTGAGGTGCATTTGAAAGTGGGGTTATTCTATTTGGCAGCTGGTTTTATCTACCTGTGGCAAGGTAAAAGGATGTGTTTTAATGATGATAAACAATGACACTTTGTAATGTAGCATGTGTGGAGTTTGTTGTGCTTCCCTCTATGATGGCGGTACAGGGATGTGTTCCCTGCCCTTCATCCTCCTCTCTATACTGTCTAGCTAAGCAGTAGTTTCTTTTCTGCATCTCTTCTCATTGTATTAAAATCTTTATGAAGGCAGTGCCAGCCCCGAGATGTATAGCATTGTTTCTTCCCATACAGGAAAGAAAAATCATTGTGTCTGCTCATCTTAACTGGAAAATTAGGTTAAAGCAGGAATTTTGTCTCCTGTAAATCCAGTGCTCTATCAGGGTTAAGTAGAATACATGGATAAGATGCATTCATAACAAAAAAAGCTGCTGATAGCATCAGTATTCTGCAATCAGCACAGTAAGTGAGGTCCTGGTACCCAGGGGAGGATCCTTCAGGAGCCTGAAATAGCCCAGTCAGTACAGCATTGATCTCTCAGTCTGAGCATGCAGGGTTTGAATTGCTGATCAGGCCCACGCTGGGGTGTTCATTACTTGCAAGAACAACTCAGTGTATAATAATGAATTTCACTTCATAATTCCTGGGAGGAATGCTAAGGCATCTAACAAATCAACTGGCACTCTTAAAACAATACTTAATGCTAAATGCCTGTATTAAACGTCTGATGTTCCAGCTCTTCCACTAAACTTCCAGGGAATACGCTAATAATTTCCTATGTAGAGAGTGTGAGGGTTTAGCTTTTAAGGAGTTTAATGTTGGAGCCAAACAGAAAGAGCATTCAGGCAGAGGGAAGCTGTGTGAGCTCCCATATTTTATCTTGCGCTCTCATTTAGAGTATGGAAATAACATGTTTATAAGCACTTGAGATTTGGCGCCTGGCTTTTTGGGAAGCAGTGATTCCTTCTGGATATTTGGATGTTTCAGCTTGAACACACCCTTTTCTCTGAACAGACAGACCCTGTGTGAACTTCTTCCTCCTTTATAGTTGGCAAAAGATGTCAAATGTTTTTGTCTAGGAAGTGCATGACCTTTTCTACCATTTCTTTTGCTTGCTTGGTAATATGTTCTCTTTCCCTTGCCAAAGATAAAGCCACGAACCCATCTAACAGGCAAGAAGACTGGGAATACATCATCGGATTCTGTGACCAGATCAACAAAGAACTTGAAGGGTGGGTGTCCCAAAGTGCTCTAGGCTTCATAAATTAATATTCACAGCTTTAAATATGTCACTTGATGATCAGACTTCATGTTGTCTTTCATATGTGCTGATATCACAAGGAAGATGTGGCTATGAAAGAAACAAGATGCTGTGAAGTGTGGTTTCTCTTCTGGGGTGCATTCCTTTTACACAGGCTGAGCACTAAGAGAATGGGGATTCTGAATCTGACCCTAATTCTGCAGCTGCAGAGTTCTCATCTGGCCAAAGTTCCTCTGATTGCCAGGCTGTGAAATGGGGTCAGAACTCTTATTAGTGCCTGATGGGCCTCACACCCTTAAAAACATTCCTAGGCTCAACTGAGGAGACCTCCTGGGTCCCAGCGTTCCTGGGAGTTAAGGGAGAAGAATTTCCTTTTGGAAAAATGAAACTAATGCACAAGAAATGAAGGGATTTCCTGGGCTGGGAACTGGACTGGGAGTTGTTTGGCCCCTCCCAAGGAGGAATCTGGAATTGCTGGCTCAGACTACGAGCCCTCGCTTCCTTTCCTATGTGCAAACACCCAGCCTTACAAAGATGCCCCTTGTTAGCCTTTGTACACTGGGGGAAAGATAAAAAGTACTGATTTCCTTTAGTTATGGGAAAGACAGCTCATTTAAACAGCAGCATTTGTGAAAGTCTGAAACATCCTTCACTGTGTTCACCTGCTGTGTTTGTAATGGGGATCTGCTTCGTTTCAGGCCACAGATAGCTGTGAGGCTCCTGGCTCATAAAATCCAGTCACCACAAGAATGGGAGGCAGTCCAAGCCTTGACAGTAGGTAGTCCTTACCGCTCCTCTTCAATCCACTTATGTATCAGTCCATGTCATCTCTGCAGGGTATAAGGGGTGCATAGTGTGTCAGTGGGGTCAGTTCTGGGGCTGAAAGCCCTGATTCCCTTTTGCAGGGAGTGGGAGCCCAGGGACCTCACTGAAGTGTCCATGTTGCTCATTGCAATGGAGCAGTCAGAAACGACTCTGGTTTAGTTTTAGCTGCTTCTGTTTGTTATCTTTGGACAATATTTGTGTTCATTGTCAGGAGATCTAGTGGTGGGATAACTTGAACTTGTATATACATGTCTGAGGGTGGAAGGACCTGCCTGCCTTGATGTGTCACCTCTAAAGATCTGGGGTTTGTGTACTGCAGAGCAGGAATACGTGTCTCACTGACATGGGTCTTTCAGTTCCTCTATAAGCACAACACAGCTACACAGTTACTGTAGGGTTTAGTGTTCATTTCAGCCCTGTTTTTGTTCCTTGGATGCAGGTGCTAGAAGCTTGTATGAAGAACTGTGGGAGAAGATTTCACAATGAAGTAGGGAAGTTTCGCTTCTTAAACGAGTTGATAAAAGTTGTGTCTCCAAAGGTTAGTCCCTGAGCTATATGGCTGCATTTACTTCTTGTTTAGCCTTTTGCAGACAGCATCCAAAATGTTTGCAGTGTTCTGGCTGGCTCATTGCGTTTATTAGCCTATACTCAAGAGCATTTAGCTAAGGTTTTTGGTTGGTTGATGTTCTGCTTGCTGTTCTTCTCAGTAAATTGTACTTATTTACCATCCATCTCTGTTTTAAAAAACCAAACCAAACTCCAGTATCAGTGGAAGAGAGGCGTGATGCAGAGGTTAAAACAAGACACTTGGCAACACACCAGAGAGTTCTAGTCCTCACTCTGCTGCTGACCCGCTGTGTGAAGAGGGCCTGGCTAAGCCCTTCAACATTCATGCGGTGATAAATAGACAGAGGCACCCCATGGCAAGACTGATGCAGCCAAGTGTTCCCAGATTCTCTGGGGACAAGGAAAGGGGGTGGATATCTGTATTGCTGTAATTTTTAAATAGCAAAATCCTGAAAGCCACAGAACAGCTGCTTTTTCCTTTGCTAAAGATAATCACAAAGCTTCTCTTCACCGTTACTTCAAATATATTAGAGGAGCAATGTTTCCTCTTATTAAGATATATCTTAGATAATCTTGGCACTTGGGTTACAAGCCTCTTAATGTACACCACTCGACTTCCATTCTGTGGGTTTGGGCTTTCTTTGTAAAAAAATAAAGAAGAACATGGAAAATTTACATCATTTTTACACGTTTAGTACCTGGGAGACCGAGTCTCAGAGAAGGTGAAAACCAAAGTCATTGAGTTGCTGTACAGCTGGACAGTGGCACTGCCCGAGGAATCCAAAATCAAGGATGCCTACTACATGCTGAAGCGACAAGGTAGGAAGTTGACTGCTAGTTCATGCATCCCCTCCAGCCTGAGCTTTAAGGAGGAGTGTCACATATGACATGGTCTAGGGTGAGGCATCCCTGCCCATGGCAGGGGGGTCGGAACTGGGTGATCTTAATGTCCTTTCCAGCCCAAACCATTCTGTGATTCTATGTAGTTCTTTCAACTAGATCGCTTTACAGTTGTACCTCTAGTTCAGCTGATAACACATTTCCTGTGTAAGCACAGTGGAAAAAGCTCAGCTGAGGAGATGCGGCTTCAACACAAGGAAAATTGGTTCCAGGAAAGCTCTTGAGGCTGAGCATGAAACTAAGGATGTGACAATGGAGCAAACAGGGACTTAGCTCCTTCCCCAGACATGGTTAGGAGTCTGCTCATCACCCCATTTTGCATTGCTGCTCTCCTGCTCAGCTCATACAGGCAGGTGTCGTACCCTTGAGTCTGTACAAAGCTGGATTGCTGGGACTGGACATAGTGCTTCAATAGCTAAAGAAAAAGGGGGAAAGACAAATAGCGGAGAGGTATTGATTATACTGAGCTATTAGAGGAGCAATATGGACATGGCGACACATTTGTGGGGGTTTGGCCTTTCTTAAAGAAAACTGTGTTTTTCCAGCTAGCATGCTCAGTGACATTGATCCTGTATTGCTCATTGGGATCAGTGGGCAGATTGATTGTGTATGGCTTTGATAGCAGCCTGTGAGTAACTGGGTGCACTGCCTGGGGTGAGTGCATGTGCAAACCCACGTGGGTTCCCCTTCTCCTTTCAGGGATCGTTATGTTTGATCCTGTGATTCCTGCAGACCGAACCCTGATTCCTTCTCCCCCGCCTCGTCCCAAAAACCCTGTGTTTGATGATGAGGAGAAATCCAAGGTACAGTGAAGACTTAGTTCATAATCACCAATGAAAAGTGATTAGTCAATGCACATTTAGAATAAGGGAGCTATTATTTTTGGGATGGTAGTGTGGACTTGCACAGAACTCATTGCTTTGTCCACCTGCCTAACCTGAAGTTCCAGTGAAAGCCTTGTCTGTGTCACCATTATGAGGTTATTCCTGGTTAAAGTGCCATCCTGCTGTAGTACTAAAGGCAGAGAACATTTCACACTTAGGACCAAAAATGAGATATGGGAGGAATAATGATCTTGTGTCCGAAGTCTCTGAGATTTCACAGCAGACGTCCTGTGTAGAAGCAAGAATGCAGCAACTCACATAAAATAGTAAACCATAAATGACTCCTGAAGTCGCTGTAACTACAGCAGTGTAAGCTGTGATAGCAAGCTCTGTCTCTTTTCCTCTGAATTGTTCTCTTAGATTCATTTCTCTGCTTCCCTTTATCAAAGGGTCTGTATTTGTTTCCTGAATATCCTCTTCTCATCTTACAGCTTCTAGCCAAGCTGCTGAAAAGCAAAAACCCAGATGATTTACAAGAGGCCAACAAACTTATCAAATCCATGGTAAAAGAGGTAAGAAATTCCTGTAGGATTGGTCCCAGTTAGCAGTCTGCTTTCCAGGTTTCCAGCAATTTGACTTGAAACTGGTGGAGAGCTTTAGGATCATGTGAATGGTAGAACCTGCCTTCCTCAGGCTCTAGGAGCATTGTGTTAGTACATCCCACAGTTAAGTTGTGGGGACTGGATGAGACTGACCCTCAGTGACATCCAGCCTTTTATTCTTCTTAAAACCCCTGACAGTGCTAACTTGCATCTCCTCCCTGTGTACCAGAATAAAAGGCTCTGTGTAATATGGATGTGTTGTGATTTTAACTCTAGCTCACAACTGGGAGTTGGTGTCTTTGGTGGAGGACAGGGCAAGAAGGGGCAATGATTGAATACCCCTTGTTGCAATTGCACTCTTATCACTCAAGATGGTATTTCATGGCAGGGTTTGGTGGAGCATTGCAGTACCACCCCTGGATACTGAGGTTTGAGTCATTTGGAGTGTGTCTTCTCACAAGCAGGCTTCATGGAAACACCTTCCTGTTTGTAGAGCCCTGATGCATCCACCCCAGGCAGTCATTAGAAACTGAAGGCCAGGAAATAGCTCACTGGGATTCTGGCAAAAAAGGAGGATAGCTTCTAGACTGAAGAGGATGTGGAGGTTATTGAAGTGTTTCCATTCAAGCTCCTCTTGGCCCCAGGGCAGACTCCCCTGCATTCGTAGTTGGAATCTCAAATCCATAGGTGGACATTTTTGACCAGAGAGTTCTTGTTGCTCCTAGTAAATGTTTTGCTTCATCTTTTCCATAAAATGACATCAAGTGACCAAAAAAGATCAGTCTTCTGGAAAGGTCAGAAAGGAGCTTTTCTATTTTTAGTGGTATGATTATACATCAAAGTCTATTTAGTGAGACTGTTTGGAAAAGGTAATAAAATAAGCGAAGCTTCATGTGAATGGAGAGGTGGTTGGTTGGTTTGTTTCCAGTTTAACTTGAAATAGACATTATTTGACACAGGGAATACCTGCTGCTGTGATACCCTGGACCTCTACAGGGAAACTCACTTTATGCCTTGTGTTTTACTCCCTGAAGGATGAGGCTCGGATTCAGAAGGTGACAAAGCGCATGCACACACTGGAGGAAGTGAATAACAACGTGAAGCTGCTAAATGAGATGCTGGTTCATTACAGCAAAGAGGAATCATCGGAGGCTGACAGGGAGCTCATGAAGGTGGGTCTGAGGCGCTCCTGGAGTCAGCCCTTTCTTCTGACAGACTTGAGTTTTGCAAAGAGTTACAAAGAGTGCAGTAAACCAGAAAGCAATAGGGAGAAACGAGCAGGAAATAGCAGGAAAGGAAATTACTGTTTTTAAGCCTTTCACCAAAGGACTCCTTGGGTGATAGTTTGGGTTTGCACGTGCTTGAAGTAAGGTACAGCTGTGCTGCAAAGATGCAACGTGGCAGAATCAAGAAGCTGCAGTTTGTAACTCTTGCTCCTGTTAGGCCTCAGTGATTCCAGGTCAGATCTGTCCCTCACAGCACTGTGGATGGATAAACTAAAAGCAGAAAATACATCCTCCCCTACAAAGGAAGAACTTTAGCTGGTGTTAGAAGGTTGGGAGACCATCAGAAAGGTAAAAATGAAACCAGCCACCAAGGGTGGGGGGACAGGCTCACGGCCTTGAAGAGCTGCGCTCTTAAAAGTTAAACCGACTCATTTTACCAGGCTTCTGAAACGGGTAAGAAGCTTAAGACACTGATTTGTTTCTGTGAAACATTTCATTCTTCCTACCTTTCTTCTGTGCAGTTGCAGACTCTCTGAGTAGTGGTTACAGCACAATTGAAGCACAATAGTTGAAGTACAATTCTGCTCTTCCTGTGGCTGTTAGGGACTAACTGTAGTGCACGGAGTGAACATCTCTTTGGGACTAGAGCTGGCTGTAAGTGCTGATGTGAGGGAGGGCTGGGCAATGTGTTGAAATGCAGGCTGTGTTTAGATACCTAGGCTGAGGTAATGCTTCACAGCTCTGTTAATAGGGCAGGGACAGGGATCTTGCTTGTCCAGCCACACTGGCACAGGGAGACTGGTTCCTCTATTCTGGGCGTTCCAGTGTGCCTGGGGAGTCATTCTGTGCTGCCTGGTATTGCTCCTGATGGCTCCTGGTTGATGAAACCCTTTGTCCTGTTCTCTCCTCCCAGGAGCTCTGTGAAAGGTGTGAAACCAAAAGAAGGACATTATTCAAGCTGGCCAGTGAGACAGAGGATAATGACAGCAGTTTGGGTGAGCTGAGTGCTGCTTCTCCTTTGCTAATTGCTTTTGTGACCTGTGACTGTGCAAGGGTTCAGCAGGGGAAAGGCTGCTGGAAAGGTACCACCTTACTGTGGTGCACTTCGCTTTAAAGGAGCAGATAAAAGCCTCTTTATCCTTATCATTTCAATTCAGGCAAGGACTCGACAGTAGAGTTGATGGTCAGGGGAGGCTGGGGTGCTAATGTGGGAGAGCCGCCGCTTTGGAAGGGGAAGGGAGTTGCTGTGGGGAACAAAGCTTTGGACTCAATTTTATACTGTTACTGTAATGTGCATGGCCCTAGGAAGGTCAGGCTATTGTGTGGAGAAGCAAGGCAAAGGCAGAGAGCAAGGGAGCTTGTTGCTGGATAATCATGGGTTATTTTCTTGCTGCTTATTCAGTTGGTGCTCTCAGTGGGAGCAACATGACTGAGGTCCTGGAGGTTGTTTCTCTCTCACATGTAGGGGATATTCTGCAGGCCAGTGACAATCTATCCCGTGTGATAAATTCCTATAAGAAAATCATAGAGGGGCAAGTGCTTAATGGTGAAGTGGATCTCCCTGGGATGTCTGTAGTGGAAGGTGAGTTCCTGGGAAGCCAGCTGTTCCAGTCTTGAATCCTGCAATCCTAAGGCTTTTGGACAGGGCTTCCTGTTGTGGGAAAGTAGAAAACTGCTGGTTCTTGTGGCCAACGGTTTGTTCAATCAGAGGGGGACAAGACAGCTCCTAAGCAGCGGATAAACAGTTCTGGACATGAGCAACAGTGCTGCAGCTTTGCATTTTCCATTGCTCATTCCGTATTATCAAAACCTTTGATAACAGCAGTAGCAAACCTGCATCTGAATGGTTCGCGTGGCTGGAAGTTTCCATTCATTTTCCTCTCCACATTTGTCCTTAATGGTGACATGCAAAGTGAAGATGATTTTATCGAAGGACAAGAGCCGGAGGGTGGGAGCCACGCCACAGGTGCTGTTCCTGGCTTTGCCAGCAATTCCATGTGTGAATTTCGGCCAGTTGCCCGTTGGCACTTCAGCTTCACCATTGAAAGCTCTGGACATGTGTGTGGCAGAATTACCTTTGGGGAGTCAGTTAAACTTCTCTGGATGGAGAGCAGCAGAGGAATGCATAATGCTGCCTGACAGCATCTCATGGAGACAAGACTCTCCTCAATAGAAGGATCCAAGAGAGTATGAGTTTTCCTCAACTCTTGGTGGCCCTGTTTGTTGTCATTCTTTAGGATCTCCCAAAGCCTCATCTGAGCTCAAAAGGCTTTGAAACTATTACAAGTTATACTACAAGAAGCACTGAGGTTGGAGCAAGTGCTGATTTTCATATAGAAGTTTCCAAGTGTCTTGACTGATTTAAGCAGCGTGTGGACGTTAAATGCTGAGGTAGAAAGCACATGGGCTTTCTGTGTTACAACGAGATAAAACGAGGATCTGTGTTATCTAACCATCTCTCTGATCATTTCTTCTGTACATTGGCTTTGCTCTGAGCCCTTTGCCTTCTCTCCTAGTAGTGCTCTTCTCCTGTCCGCTGCAGGGAGTAACACCACAAGTAACCTCAACACCCTCATTGACCTGGCTGGACTGGACGTCAGCAGCACCCCACCACCTCCGCTGCCACCCAGCACCCTGACAGCAGCCCCCCCAGCCGAAATCCCCATTCTCCCACCTCCTCCCCAGGCATCTGCACCTCTGAGGAGCAGCTCCTCTGGCCAGGTGGAAGCTGCACCCGCTCAGCAGAGCAGCAACTCCCTGTCCTTGCTGGATGAGGAGCTGCTGTGCTTAGGTAAGACACTGAGGGGCCCACAAAAGGGCTACTCAGTCCATGCCTGACAAAGACTGCTTTCCTCCCTCTGCATGAGTGAGGGCTGGCTGCATGTGGCGTGCCAAAAAGGAGCATGAGATATCTTTGGCTTGTAAAGAAGTCCAGGAGACATTCCCTTGCATCATCTCTGATATAAGACCTGGTCATTGCGTCAGAACTAAAAACTGATCTTCCCAGAGTCGGCTGCATGTGAAGTAACTTGAGTGTAATCGCAGTTGGTCTCTGTAGGTGCTTGGACATGCAGTTTGGTGCAGGTTTTACCCCTGTACCAAGCAGTGCTAAAGAACAAGGTGCCTTAGAGGGGTTGGGTGTAGGAGCCTGCAGAATGCTGGCCTGTGGAGCCCAGATAGGAGCAGCAGAAGACACTGCAAAGCAGCAAGGGTTAGAAGAGCTGTGCACAGGGGGTGGCTGTTAGCTACTGGTGCTGTCAGTCTCTTCCTCATCATAGACTTGCAGCCCATTTCAGCCTTTCCTCAGGTTCTTGGGCTCTGGCAGAGCTGAATCGAGTGGTTTGTTGGCACTGAAACAGTTGCCAAGGGATGACAATGTCACTCCTTTCCTCCAGTCACCTGCTTGTTTCTCCTTTCAGGCCTGAATGACCCAGCCCCTGCAGCAGTGAAGGAGACCTCAGAAAACAACCAGTGGAACATGTTTGAGGTACAAAGGAGGGTCTGGGGCAAAGGGGAGGGATTGTCATTGTGGGAGATCTCAGAACTCACTGTGTCACCTTGAGAAGCATCAGAGCGAGCACACAGGCAGAGGGGCAGCTGTTCCTGAGGGGAAGTCTGGCTTAGCCCTAAAATCTGGGATAGCTGTGTGTTAAACAGAGTAGATATCCCTGAACCTGGCTTTCTCAGTTTCCCATCTGTGCCCCATGATGTTAGCACTTCCTTTGCTTAAATTACAGATCAGATGTAGCCCTGACATAGGCCACAGACTTTGCTGCTTGCCACCCAGCACCTGTGTTTGCGGTAAATCTATCTCCCTCTGTAACACCTCTGCAGCAGGGGGTAGCAGCGAGTTAGAGCATCTACTTGTCCTCTCTTTCAGAATGACCAGTTGGACCTGGATTTCTTTAACCCGAAGATGGTGACTGTTGCTTGCAACCCTGCAGGGAACCCTCTTCTCCATCACACATCTCAGACCACGTGTGGAACGTCAGTGACGCTGCCCTCTGCTTTCACAGCCTCTCAGACTGCTCCCAGCATCCCAACACCAAACTCGGCACCGTTTGTATTCCCTGCTGGACCAGCTGCCCCTGTGGGGGCTCCTAAGACTATTCCGGCTGCTCCTGGGTACTTCAGCTCATCTGTGGGGAGCAATGTGTCACATAAGATGGATGCACTGGGACAACTCCTTGAAGAAGCCAAAGGGTAACCAAAAGTCCTGGGCTTTGCTTTGTCTCTGCACTTGGAAAGCCAAGCTTGCTGCGGTTCCAGAGGCAGACATTAAACTCTGTTCTGGTAGAAATGTGATTGGGATTTGTCTTCTCAGAGGGTTTCAGTTTACAAACTGATAGGAGGGTCCCACCTCTGGGAGGGAAGGGCAGGCACCAGCAGGGAGAGCACGGCACCCGTGCTGTGGCCTGAAACAAATGTGTGGTGTGAGGTACAGAGGCTTTGCCCCTCTTGGCCTTGCCAGCCTTTGCTATGGTGGGACTCTGCTTCCTTCTTGACTTACACAAGTGATGCTTGACCCTACCGCCATGGCGTCCCTTGTAGCTCTCCTCCTTACATGGGACTGTACTGAGTGACAGACTCCAGCCTGGCTCCAGGCCACTGCTGTGTCCTCGAGATCTGCTGCTACCTCTGGGTTTGTGGTGCAATTCCTGCTTCATTTCCCGTGTTTTCCTGTCTCTCTTGCAGGACTGCCACCCAAGGCATGGTGGCACCCGCAGTGTTCCCTGGGGCTGCTTTGCCAACCACTGTCACCTCTGCGCCGTTGATAGCGCCTGCAGGGCTGCCAGCCACTGCCCCCGCGGCCCCTCCAGTTCCTTTCCCAAGCAGCTGCCCTGCTGGCTCAGGAAGCCCTCTCTTCCAGCCAGCATCATTCCAGCAGCAAGGCAGTCCCATGAAAGCACCTGAAATTTCCTTGGCCAATGTCCACGTTCCCTTGGAATCCATCAAACCCAGTGAGTATTTTGGGATTTCACTTTTCCGTGAACATTCCTGAAAAGCAAAGTTTCTTCCCAAAGCTCATGAAGTAGCGAAAGGCTGACATGTCCCAGCTGAACAGTCAGAGTGTCTAATGCTGCTATGGATCATGTTCTGCACCATAAACCTGCATTCCTGTCCCCTTCCCTCCCTGTGGCAGGCAGTGCCCTCCCAGTGACAGCCTACGACAAGAACGGCTTCCGGATCCTCTTGCACTTTGCCCGGGAATGCCCGCCGGGACGGTCGGATGTGCTGGTGGTGGTGGTCTCCATGCTGAACACAGCACCGCTCCCCGTGAAGAACATCGTGCTCCAGGCTGCTGTGCCAAAGGTAGGGATGGGGTCAGACCCACAGTGATGTGAAACTGCTTTTGGGAAGGCCTGGATGTGAACTTGGGAATTGGGGCAGCCTGGTTCTGCCTTTTCTATAGGCTCTGCTCTGCCTGTTCCCAGAACATAAAGGTGATTGTCAGAGGCAGAAAACACTGAGTAGGATAAGTCAAGCACTGCAGGCAGTGTTCTGTTTTAATTGCTATGGACCAGTCCAGCTGCGTGTGTTCATGGAGGTGGCTCAAACTGTTACATGGACAGAGCCACCCTTCAGGTCTTCGGGATCAGAGTTCTTAAGACATCCTCAGTCTGCAGTGTGTTCCATTCTGGTCTTACACACCTGGGTATTTTGGGATGGGCAGCTTTGTCTTTTGAGAACTGGCCCAATCTCAGCTGTGATCTGCTGCTGTCAGGAAGGGCTCACATTAAAACCTCTGCAAAGAGCATGCGGATGAAGGTGCTGTTGGTGTTCACCTGACCAGTGCTTTTACGTTGGGCTGACCTGTCAGTACCTGTTCCAGTCGTGTAGGGGTGGCTCTTGTTCCCTCATCCTCACATGTGGATTGATTCTCCTCAGTCTGATGTGTGCTGTTGCCTCCCAGCCTGTGCAAGCATCTCTCATTGTCCCCAGGGCAGGAGATAATCCCTGAGGTTCCTCTTTCTTTTTCACTTGCAGTCCATGAAAGTGAAGCTCCAGCCGCCCTCTGGCACGGAGCTGTCTCCGTTCAATCCCATCCAGCCGCCTGCTGCCATCACCCAAGTCATGCTCCTGGCAAACCCTGCGAAGGTGAGCGGGGCAGAGGGGTTTATCCTGTCGGGTCTGATGTAAGCTGGATTCTGGGGGGGGCTGGATGGAACATCTGGGCAGATGCAGCTGTTTGGAACCTGCCCTCCAGAGGTGGTTACTGCCTAACGCTGGTGTCTGAATTCAGGGCTGGACTTTGTCAGTGAGGAGAGGGACAGGAAGGACCTGCAGAAGGGTAACAGACATACAAGGCATTAAGGGGTGGCAATTGGAGTTGTACAAGGACTTTGACTCTCCCGTGCACTGGAAGCGCCTGGCTTTGGTGGTGCTGGTGCTGTAGATGTACTCCCGCTGCGTTGAGGCTGTAGCCTGATGGATGTGAACTGACAGACAGATGGCAGATCACATCTGTTCCCTTGTTCTGTGGGGTTGTCCCTGTGACCAAGTGAAACAACGTGGTTAGTGCTTCCTTTTCTGCTGATGGTGCTGGGAGCACCTGAGCAGCTGCTTGTCCTTGCTGTGGTGGCCCATTTAAGCAGCCCACTCCCTAAAGCTCAAAGCTGTGTGCAGGGTTAGCACAGATGTGCTCCTCTACATGGTACTACTTGAGAACTAAAGCAAAAGGGTCCTTAAAGAGTCAGCTTTGAGGATGAGTGTCAGAGGGGTTTGGTGGAGAGGTGAACACCACTGTGGGGTGCATGGTGCTCCCCTCACTGAAGGACTGGCTCCATCTCCTGCTTGCTGTCTCCCTCGGAGGTTTGCAGAGCAGGAATTGCTTCTTCCTCCACATGATGAGGAATTTAATCTGGGAAGTGTTGAACGATTCCAGCTGCATTCCTCAGGCTCACGTGTGTGCAGACAGGTCATGCATACTTCCTCCTGCTGCTCCATGATGAGCAATAAAGCTTTTGTGGTATGAAAACTGTAAGGGAAACAGGTGAAGAGCTGAGCTTCATGGACTTCACCAAGGCCCTCTTCCCTGCGGCGTGCTGCTGAAGTCTGATGCTCTCCATAGAGCTGTAACTGCTTTTGTTCAGGAGCCTCTGGAGCTGTTCTCATGTTGCTCTCGGGTTTTGTCTCACCTGCAGGAGAAAGTGAGGCTGAGATACAGACTGACCTTCACACTGGGAGACCAGCCCAGCACAGAGGTGGGCGAAGTGGATCAGTTTCCCCCCGTAGAGCAGTGGGGGAATCTATGACCTTGGGCCACTGCCAGAGACTGTGACAGGACCAGGAGAGGCTCCCGCAGGACTGGAATGGCTGTGGCGTGGCGAGGGACACACGTGCTATCCACTGGTGATGCTCAGCTTTGTTTACATGTCCTGACCACTCTGCTTGTAGCTTTAGTCCGGAATGTTTTGCCCCACGTTGGAGGGGTCCTGGAACGTTTATGCCAAGCACGGACTGAGGTGGCAGCCAGTACCAGGCAGTGCCGGCTGCTTTTATCTCGACCTCGGGGTGAATCTGGTTCTATCTTCCACTCTTAAACTTGAAGCTACTGTGTGCTGAGGGCAGAGCGGGATTTGGCTGGCTCCTTCCTGTGCTGCTGTCCGGAGATACCACAGGCTGGCGGGGTGATGATGGCACCGTGGGCTTCCTCAGTGCAGAGCCCTTACACACGCCCTCCCTCGGACTCTCACCTCCTCAGTGCCACATGGACCCGCTGCGCATGTGGAGCAATAACGCTGGATCCATGAGGGAATGCTGGTTTTTTACACTGGAATGGCACTTACCTCCCTTCCTCCCCCTCTGCTGCTTCACTCCCAACAGCCAACATAAGCAGCCCCTTGCTCTGTGCTGTGTGATGCTGCTCTCTCTTTAGTTGGTCTGTATTTGACTTGCTGCCTCCCTTCTGTATCCCCTCGGGGCGGCTGAGGTTTGGATGCAGATGGTTACATTGGTTATTTTTCTGCCTTTATCACATTCCCTAATGTGGGAAAAGAGGAAATGTGTAGTGAGGAGGTAAACAGGGCTGGGATGGAGGGCTCCATGTTGGTGGAGGACAGCAGCCAGCGTGCAGGAATGTCTTTACAATCATTAATCAGGTGCAGTGACTGAATCCAGGGATCAGGAGATGCCTCTCGTGTCCCCTCGTGCGGGCAGTATTATTATTGTAGTTGAATACTGTGTTTTATTGAGCTGAGTACAATGACATACGAGATGTAAATAATAGAGCTATAGGATATCTAAATAGGAACAAGCAGGCAGTGAATGGAAGGAAGCTCCCCTGGGCTGGGACAGTGCATGCGTGGGGTTTGATGCCCCATTAACGTATTAAGTGGCCAAGTGCAATTGTCTCTGCAAAGGGGAAGCAGTTTTGCTGGACACTGGTGTTCTGTGCTAACAGGGGCAGAATCAGAGTCCCAGAATGGTTTGGGTTGGAAGGGACCTTAAAGCTCATGCAGTTCCAACCTCTGCCATGGGCAGGGGCGCCTTCCACCAGAGCAGGTAGAAAAGCCAACCCCTTCCGCTGCAGAAGCAAGGTTTAAGTCACAAAGATGTGATTCCAGCAGTCCCTTCCTCCTCCATGTCCGGTCTCCAGCAGTGCCCCAGTGAGACTGGTTTAGATGAATGGGGTTTTAGCGTGCATTGACCACCGCACAGGTAGGGCAGGTCCCTGCACTCTGCTCAGTGCCACCAGGCAGCGGCTCTTACCAGAGCAGGGTGGGAGCTGTCAGCTGAAGCACGAAGAGAACCTGCAGCCGGGAGGAGACCCCTGCCTGAGACAGAACCGGAGGGGAAGGTGCTGCTGTAAACCCCACTGCTGCACACACAGCTCAGTTCCGTGCAGCTGCGTTTCCTTTACTGTGCTGCAAAGTAAAAGCACTGGAGGGGAACAGCTCTGTGGATTTGAAGGTCTGAGGGTCCTGATCAGGGGAGGCAAAGTTGTAGAAACCCCTGAATCAAAGCTCAGCAAGAACATGCTGTAAATGCCTGGGTTGAAGCTCGTGAAGCTCCCCGAGGCCATGTGAGAGGGGTGGGTGCATTGGGATCCCTAAGGAGCAGTTTTAACCTGATGGACTGGGCTAGGGGACAACGACAGAGTTCTTTCTGCCTCAGCCAGCACTTTGGCCCCAGCAGGCACAGGGTGGTGCTTCGGAGGTGGCCGCGTGTCCTAAGGCGGGTGTCACTGCTGGGGACGCGCGGTGTGAGTGTCGCTGTGGCTCTGGGGAGGTCAGAGGAGCACAGTGCTCTCCGCAGCCTGGCTTTGTGCTGTGCAGCCGACAGAGAGAGCCTTCCAGAGGCTGTGTGTGGAACGCATTGTTATGAGCTTTGGAAAAGAGAACTGAATGTTCCTTGTCTGTAGGGTGAGGCTCCTGCTCACCCCACGGCTGTAACTGTACATACATCTCCAATGCATTCGATCTGCTGCATGTGAAATAAACTGATTTCCCTACTTTGCTCTCTGGATCGCCCTCACTGGTGAGTGCTGCTGCGCTCGGTGCTGCTGCTGGGAAGCCCAAAACTCAACCCGTTGTCTCAAGGCCATCCAAACTAACGGAAAATGGAGAAGGTGCTGTTTCCTAAACCCCCCTTGTCTTAAAAGGTGGGTGTAGTGTCAGCTCTGGGTACGGAGCAAAGCAACCGGAGAAGCCAAGGTAACACTGGGGTTGACTTCACTGGGGAGGGTTGGCAGCTGGAGCGAACACCCTCAGCTGTTTGATGCAGCTCCTGCTTAGAAGTTGCGTCTATGGCAGCCAAGAGCAAATCTCAGCATATGCAAAACAAGACATTTATTCCTACAAAAGCACTTGGGTTTATGTACAGTGAGCCACAGGAACAGTAAAATCCCCCCGACTTCAGGATGCTCCCAGCGTGCCTTCCTTGACGATGACACGTGCAAGGTTCCGAGCAAGAGCAAGTCTCAGCATTTCCACTTTCATCGTCTCCACGTTGTCATCCTGGAAGGGAGCAGAGCTGGGGTGAGGCTGCTGCACGCAGCAGGGAGCCGGGGATGGGCTCTCCATGGGTCTTGGAAAGACAGAACGTCCCGAGGGCGAGCAGTGAGTCTGTGTCTGTCACAGGGACCTCCTCGGGAGAGCTGCACTGCCTACTTCCTAGATCACACGGGCAGCACCACAGAGCCTTTTCCTGGCAGCTGCATGAGCAGCAAATGCTGCCGGTGCTCACCTGTAACCTTCCGCAGCTCGCTGCTGGGTGGCAGCATCTCCACTTTGCACTGCCCATCTCGTGTGCACTTAGTTACCTTGGGAGCGAATCCCAGTCCCGCTCCAGGGGAACAGTGTGGAGCAGAGGTGCTCCAGCACTGGGGTTGTGTCTATGGAAATCTCATTTCACTGGCCTTAACTTGGGCTCTCCCCTTCTGCCCTCACACAGGAATGTAAGCGCAGGGTTTCCTTTCCCTGGCCCTCCCCACTATCGTTATCCAGTTGTCCTCAGAGCAGGAGGTACCTGGAACTTCTCCTTCTCCGACTTCCCTGCTGTCAGGTCTTCCAGGCACCGCATCAGCTCGTACGTCTGCTCTGCTGAAAATATGACCTGTGCGAATGGAAGCATCTACTGAAAGTGATGGATTTTGGGGACACCACACAATGAGAACTCAGCTGAGAGCAAGAGGAGGCTCCCGCGCTCCCTCAGATCCATCCTGACCCTTTAAACCATGGTAATTCCGGCTGGAAGTGACTTTGGGAGGTCTCTAGTGCCACCTCCTGCACAAAGCAGGGTTAGCTTTGAGGTCAGAGCGGGCGCTCGGGGCTTTGCCCAGTCATGGGTCTGCAATTGCTCAACTGTCATTTTCTCGACAGACCTTCAAGTGTAGAGGAAGGAAGCTCCAGAGCAGCCCTCAGGCCGAGTACCGAGAGGAGCTGGATGTGCTCTGTACTCCAGTTCCAGCACACACGGATCCCACTGCTGCTTTCTAAAGGCAGGGCATCAGGGTAAGAGTGGATTGTCCTGTCCTGGCTCCTGTGTGCTCCCACTGATGGCAGCCTTGGATAGCTCTGGAACTGCCGTGAACTGCTCTTTTGCACTGGAGGTGCATCTCCAGGCTGGGGTGGGGGAGAAAGGGGGTCACCACTTTGAGATGCCCTGTCAGGAAGGAAGGAAAGAGCAATGGGCAGATTGCTGTGTGTGACCAACCGCTCACCTCTTTCTGCTCCAGCAGGGGAAGGGCGTCTGTCAGCAGGGTCATCCAGAAGGAGCAGGGAGCGATGTGAGCTGTCATCAGCATCAACAGCAGCCTGGCAGCCTCGGAGAACCGCTTCTCCCCATAGAGCCGGTGGAATTCCCGGTACTTGCCTGCACATGGGTGTTGGGGAAGGGGAAAAGGCATCAGTGTCTGTCAGACCCGGAGGTAGAACCACCCCCAACTGAGACTCCAAAGCAGCTGGGTCAGGGAGAAGGGGAATGTTGCTGTAACAGAGGCTGGCTGCCAAGGCAGCCAAAAGCCTGTTACTGTGCTGGTAGGATTCACTGCCTGAACCAGCCTGGTCACTCATTGGTGCTGTCTGGTGCTGGGTGTTCACTGGGCAACAGCACGAGTGGCTCAGAGACACTGGTGTCATCTGCAGAAACCAGGAACAGGAGGGGAGAAGCAGGGGGTCACTGTTCCCTTTGATACCACAGAAATGGGGAGGTCTGAACAGCTGCAGTGTCTTCCCGAGTGGTTCCATGAAACTGCGATCTTTGTTAATGTGGGAAGTTCTGATTTTGCTAGGAGCTGCTTAGATCAGTACTAAGATCAGTTAGATCAGTAGGTGAGAACCGCCTGAGGATGAACATGAGGTTTAAGCTGTGGCTTTGTCTGTATCCACGTACTGCAGTAGTGATTCCCACTCAGCTCCCCTTCAACTAATGCTTCCACTCAAGGTAGAGACGTGAAAGTTGTCCAGCAAAAGAACACTCGATGTTCCTAAAAGCTCCCAGCAGGAATACCTGCAGGCCTTTCAGGAAGTTTTAGCAACAGCACAAAGGGGATTTCTCTCAACCACAGTTTCTAAGCACAGTTTCACGATTAAGCTGTGAATCTTTGGGGCTGATGCCAGGGCCACTGGGACACTGGGCACACAGGGATGTGACCATTTGCTAAGTCACAGTTAGCTTCTAGGCTTCATTTAGGATCAGGTTTAAAGGAGGGAAATACAGTTCCAGTTTTGCAAGCTTGGACCGAATGGGAACAGCTCAAATCGAGGAGCACCCTCACTGCAGTGCTGGTGTCAGCCAGAAGGCGGCAGCCCAGCTGCCAGCAGCTACTGCAGACTGGTTAGATTCTGGCCCCAGTGACTGTGCTCCCTAATGCCCAGCTCCAGAGAACGGTGCCTTTTGGCTCCATTTCCTGCCTCAGCCCATCAGTCAGAGGCCCCAGGGCAGCTGCAGCCAGGTCACTGTTACTGGGCACAACTGCCACAGTGAAAGGGGAGGAGAAAGGTTAAGTGCGAATGAGCTTGAACTTGGCGCATGGAACCAAGAGAAGCGGTTGAGAGTTTGGAGAACTTGGTGAAGTCAGGAACATCATCACATTGTCGATCGTTTATAACACTGGTTTCTCTGCCATGGAAGCCCCCTCAGGTCTTCCAGACCCCATCTGTTGGTGTTTCAGAGGCTCTCTAGGTAGTGATATTGGCTTGAAAAGGACTATCCTGCTCAAAGCAGTGCAGGAGAGATGCTGCTGTGAGAACAGCTGAGAGAGCAGCCTCCTGAGAGCGGTCAGGCTGCATCCCCTATCACCTTCAGGCATTTACTTTCCCCTCATCACTAAACCAGGATGTAGCCAGACGGAGGAAGAGCCAAATCCAAGTGATCCTGTGGAGTTAACTTGTTCTAAGTAACAGCCCGGAATGAAAACTGTGCATGTCTCACCAAGAAACGTCAGTCGGTCACTGAGCAGCATGGATGGCCCCAAGTTATCAATGAGGTCCAAGTCAGAGAAGCTCCCCCTTTCACAGTAATCCTTAAGGAAGCTGGGGAGAGTATAAAACACAACGAAAGCTTAGAGGGAGGAACATCATCCACGTTAGCTTTGTATCTCCTAGTCCCTGCCCAGAACACTTCACTGTACTGAGCTCCATCTCAGTCAGCCTCTTGTGAGGGTTTCAGAAGGCAGCAAAATGTTTCCTGGAAGTGGGCAATGAATAAATTGGCCACTCAATTAATTCTGGGTGTTGTGGGAGCTGAGATCTGCTCTTTGAAAGGAGTGAGTGAAGGAGGGAGCACAGGAAGCTGAGGCTGGCGGATGCATAACTAACGCTCCCAGATCGTAACAAAAAGCCCTGTTTGTCTGCTGTGTAAAACGCTGACAAGCAGCAGGAACAAACCAGTCTAAAAGCCGCTCTTCTGCTTTGTTGCAGCCTTCACGACGCTGCTTTTTGCAGAGCTGCTTCCTGGGTTGGTTTCCTTTCACCTTCTGTTGAAAGAAATGAAGTGATCCCCACTCCCTCAAAGAACAAACCCACCCAGGGTGTAATTTCAGTACCGGACTCGAACCATGCAGAGGTTGGTACCTGCACATTTCCAACTGGCAAAACAATACATGACCTGGATTGTCAGGGAGTGAAAAGCTCAGAGAGTTGCCAGAGCTTTTGGCCAGGCCTTATCAGCATCCTCTTCAAGTTTATAACATTGCCCCCCTCCAAGGTCAGATGTTGTGGTGAGCTTAAGCAAAACCAGGGCCACAACAGAACTTCACTCTCTGGTACATCTGTTAAATGGGGGTTGAGATTCCTTGCAGAAATGGTGGCCCAAGTGACTCCCGTTGACCTCTCTGGAGGTTTCCTGGTGAACTGGTTAGAAATAACCTGCTGAATATACAGCCCAGAAGGGGCTCATCCTCCACCCAAACCACTTGCCTGGTTCACTGTACAGTCCATCAAACAGCCCTATCAAAGCAAGGGAAAGGGCAGTTCATGAGATAAGAGATATTGCCCAAAGAGACGTTTACCAAAGCAAGGTCGAAGAGGCTTGGCCTGTGGGATAAAGCCAATCTGTTTCATCTCTAGACCTCATGAAGCAAAACAGTGTAGAAAAGAACCAGGCACGGTAGTGCAGACGAGAGTACTCGGGGATGTCATTTGCTAGCCCAGAAGCAGGCTTGCTCTGAGGGAAAGCTGGTGTCCATCTGCCTGCAGCAGGACCCGCTCTGCTCCACTGCAGTGCCTTACAGCCCTCTCCCCATCACCGCGCTCTGGCAGCATTCCTCTGGGAGCTGCTGCTCACACTCACCGGTCTGAGATGAGCGTAGCAAAAGCTGCATCTTTAGCTCTGATGCTCCAGGACAGTGCAGAGCCCAAGCGGTTGTTCCGCAGCGCCTTCATGGCCATGATCTTACAGATGCTACGGACTGAGGAGGAAACACAGGAGAGCAAGGAAGGAATTGGTTCCAGTGACTTA
The DNA here is from genome assembly GCA_039720435.1 of Amazona ochrocephala. NCBI lineage: Eukaryota > Metazoa > Chordata > Aves > Psittaciformes > Psittacidae > Amazona > Amazona ochrocephala. Next base: position 88,473,835 of record CM077879.1, read on the forward strand.
TCACTACAAACCAGTGAGATTTACAAATCAATCACCTTGTTCGTGCATCTGCCTCTGCTCGCAGATCCTCAGCACTTTGAGAGCCTTCTGTTCTGTGCTGAGGGGTATCCGTTCAATGTGAAGCTCCAAATACACTCTGCCAAACTCAGGGCAGTAGTCAAAGTAATCGACTCCCAGCTGCCACAGGCTGAGAGAGGGGAAAAAAGCCACCATCAGGTATTCTGATCATATACATCTTAAACAAGCACAACAGGAAAGCCACAAGGAGAATCTGGGTCTGCATTAATAAGTCAGTCAGTATTCAGACCTAAAATGGGTTCTGCTTTCTACCAAAGACAACTGTGGAACACCTGCAGCTCCCAAGTGCTGTGGTACAAGTTGTTCTGTACCAGGAAAGCCCCAAGACAGCAGGATTCTGCCTAGGTCAACACGCTCCACAGGTTCTAACAAATAGCTTTTGTCTTCCATTCAGGAAAGAAAACATGCTCATGTTGCGTGGTCCCTTAAGGACACTTCTGGGACCCAAACAGCGGCTCTGTAAGTTTTGCCTTTTTGTTTCATTAATATGGAGTTATTTGTGTTGGCTGCCTCTATGTTAGTTTATTGTCTGAGTGACAAACAGCAATTGGTACCTGTGATGGGAGAAGAGTCCTGAGGCATACTCCAGCAGGAGGAATTCACGCATGTTTGAGCCAAAGCTGGGGGGAAGAGAGGAAAGAAGCAGGAGTCATTATCTGCACCTCATCGGAAAAAAGCCTGCTGCCTTGATTTCACAAGTATTGCAACCTAAGTATTATGTTGCCTCATGGGCCATCTTAACCTTCGTTCCTTGGGCCTAAGTTGCAGGTCAGCTTTCTCCTTGGGGAGAGCTGCCACATAGCTACAGCACTGACCAAAGGTAAGCGAAAGGAAGCGCTTTCAGAACTGAAACCTCAAGGGAATTCAGACAGCAAAACTCAATTGCTCACACGTCAATTTACCCAGGATGGAACACTGAAATTCCTTCTAGGTTAGTTTCTCACCGTTCCAAATCACCACAAATATTTGGGCCCTTGACTGTATTTCAGATAAAATGACATTTAAGAATGCTAACACTGTACTGAGGCACTGCTGAACAGCACATCAAAATTCATCAGGGCAGCAACCGCTTCTGCTTCTCAGAGCACCTGGGCTGCTGTAACTTCAGAGGCACACAGAATGTGTAAGAGTTGGAAAGACCTAAAGATCATCTAGTTCCAACCCCCTGCCACAGACGACATGCAGCACCTTTATTCTCCACCTTCTGGACAGGCCCAAGATGCTCCTTTTCAACCGAACTCCCCGTGCTGTTACAGTCATCCTTGCTGCTGGGTGTCTGAACAATCAATGCAAATAAACACTTACTACAGATTGTGAGACTGCAGGAGCTTACAGTGGTCCAGCAGGTCAGTCAGATGAGCCACAAACCACCAGTTGCTCAGGGCAATGCTGTATTGGAAACAAGCAGAAGGAATGAAAAAACTAAGCCTACCGCTGCCAAGGAATGTGTCACGTTTTCCACAGGCATTTCTTCCCAATACAGAGGCTGTATTCCAGCACAGTGTCTGGTTGCAATGTCCCAGACCTAATAGAATACTTGTAATTGCTGCCTGCTTCATGTAAATCCTTGGGAAGGATGATGAGGTGGCTGCACCCATATCCTCTACCCCAAATCCTACTGCAGTAAATGCACACAATACTGTAGAACCAGAGCATCAAAAACCTTAGAACTCCACCTGCACTCCTTGATCACTTGGTGAATCTCAAATTCAAAGGCTGCCATTAAAATAGTGTCTAGAGGCTCAGGGCTGCATTCTCCACCCAGGAACAGGTCCATGCTAGACTGTGGAATGAGATTACAAGACATGATAAATGCAGAGGTTGTGAGATGGCAAAAGGAAGTCATTTGGTTGGATGTAATAGTCTTGTTTTGGTTATTTTATGGGAAATAACAGGTCACGGAGACTGAACACATTAACAAACATCAGATTTTTTTCCCTATTTTAGCGTAAGGCAACTGGGAAAGCATTTGCAGGCACAAGACTGGTGACAGCAGCCACTGAAAGGAGTGGGTCTTCAACAATTATTTGTCCACTGTATCAGTCTCCTGACCCACTTCAGATTCTAGGGAACACCTTACAGGTATGCAGCTGTAGGCTATCAACCCTCCCCATTTTCTTTAAGTCAGTAACTCGTGTGTGTGTGTGAAAGAGAGGACAATATCCACGTAATCTTATTTCATGCCTGTGCATAAAACCGCAGCTCCATCGGCTTCACCGTTGGGTGGGAATACAAGAGTCGGGTAACCAGGAAGTGGTACCAAGTGGTCATGAGTTCCTTCTTCTCCAGTATGGCATCCTCATCTCCCAGCAGGATCTAACAGGAGAGAAACATGGGAGTGATCCTCCAAATCCAGCAATGCACAGAGCTGCATTGGAACTCTTTAGAAGCATTACTGCCAGTTTGCAAAGTTGAAGAGTTAACCAAAATTAAGTAACAAATGACAAAGATCCTTCTCACAGCCCCATTTCCTCATCAGCCCCATGGCCTTATCAGCCCCATGGCCTTGGACAGGAAGAGAAAACGATCTGCCCAGGCCTGCAAAGGCTGCTGCAAAACAACACAGAAGACTGGCCTGAAAGTTCCTGATTTAATGCACAGATCATCAAGTTATCTACACAAGGCTTCTGAAATACACAAGAGCTTGATCCGATACTTGTCCAGTTTCTCTCGTTCCCAGCAAAAACACACCTTGCAGATGGATTCCATGTGGGAATTGGAAGCAAAAGTTCCATCCTGTAGATACCGCTGACATTCTTCATGCCAGTGCTGCCATTTCAGCTCCATCTCGGTCAGTGTCTGGGTGTTGTTGAGCTGAACAGAGAAGATACATAAAAAAAGGAAAACACCAAGTCAAATCACAGCGGATGCTTGGGGCTGAACTCGATCAGTTGTGATAAAAAGCTAAATCCATTTTTACCTTGTCCTACAGTTATATTTGGAGTGTCTTACTTTACCCATCTGAATAAGGCAAAGGGGAGCCTGTGAGAGGTTACTGTGATGCAGCTGCAGTTTTTCCTCCACAAGGAAATCACTGCAACAGAGGGAAACTGCTGGAAAAGTCTTCCGAGAATATTCTATACAAGGGAATAGCTCTCACCAGGATGTTTCAGACACCTGGATAATGGATCCCACTGCATATGGATCCTGATACCTTTCTATGTTGGTTTGTCACCTAGCAAGTTCTTATTGGGATGGTTGGGTCTTTAGGGCAGCTCAAGAAGACGATTATTGCTGTAAAGGATTAAGACTGAGATGTTTTAGTGGTGAACATACTGTGCTGTGACAGGAGCAACATCAGAGCAGTTCTCTTTTCCCAGTGGAACAGCATGACAACAATCCTCTTTATACATACACTGGGCACAGGCATCTTCTTCATCAAGTCGTCCAGGATTCTGTACATGTTCATTGACGTGGGATTGGCACTGGCTTCCTTGGAGAGCAAGTGCCGTGCTTCATCCATTCGGCCTTGCAGCACAAAGACATCCACCTGCAAAAACCACCCGTCTGTGAGCACCACACTGGGCAAGGCAGGAAAATACCCAGGAGAGTGTCAGAGTTCACTTGGGAGTTAAGTGGAGTTAAATGCTTAAACTCTAGGCCCTGCTAATTCAAGTATACAGTGTCTCGACCTCTGTGGAGGATGAAAATGACAGGATGAGGATGGGAATGATCTTCGGAACGGCTTCATCTTCAAAGCTATGGAGGTAGACAGCAGCATCCTAGGAATTGGTTTTTAGAGGTCATCTAGTGTTGAGGAGGCAAGAGGAAGGTAAAGCACCCAGGCTGGGTAAGGCTGTACTCACCACATTCCAGAAGAGCTCGTGTTTTGATGGATCTTCACTGCTCAGAACTTCACGGACCATGTTGTCCACATCACAGACATGAAGTCGAACCCAGTCGAGAAGGCGAAGCAGGAGGGGGCCAGCTTTGTGCAGAGGAGATTGCATTGTTAGCTCCCAAGTGTCTGTTCTCAAACTGCTATCTTACTTGCTTCTAACCCTAATGGCTTGACAATCACTACCTGAGGTTTACTGATTGGATTTCTACCTGCCATAGTCAAATTACAAAGGCTCAGAGCTCCTCAGTCGCCAGCCTGCGCGAGCACTGAGGCTGTGGGAGCACCAGGCTGCTGACAGAATTCCATGTGGCAAATGAGAACAGCAGCACAGTCCAGGAGAAAACCCGAACCAGAAACTTGAAGAAATAAAAGGTGGGTGATTGAGATCACCATCTTGCAACACCAAAGGACACACAGAATGTTCCTGCTTAATTTAGCATCAGTTCATTATTCTTAACTGAATATAAGGAAGAAATCTGGCACTTGTGGTTAACTTTTCTTCAGATTAAGTAATCTACAGTGTGTGAATCTCTTCTGACTTCTGGGACTGTTCAAGTATTTGTCTGCAGAATCCCATTTCCTTAATATTTACTACTTTCAAATGCCAGTGTAAAACTGACTTCAGAAATGGCACCTAAAGGAGTTGCAGCAGAGTAAATGTTAGTTGACATCAACATATTTGATGCTTAAAGATGTGTTTCCGCTTCAAAGTCAAATGAATTGGCAACAACTTTTGATATCCTACTTTCACCCTACCTGTCAAAAAGAGAATTTACATTGTAGTGCACTACATGAGGGGAAAAGGTAGGAGTCAAATCTAATAGCTCGATATAACTCAATATGAAGAAGGCAATTTACTGAGGCAGAAGAGGTATTAAAAGGCTTATTGACAAGTGTCATATCTCTAAAACATATTAAAATATGACACAATAGACGCTATACATATTTTAAACAAATAAACATGCAAACCAAAAGCCCTTCAATGTCAGACAGTTCGCTGCTCACCTGCAGCTGCTTCAACAAACAGAATCTCACACAGGTTCCAGATCAGCTCCACCGCAGAGAGGATGGAAACCTGTAGAATGAAAAAAGCAGGGCCATGTGTCAGACCCAGTCATTATTCCAGCTGTTGGGAATAATAACACACAAATGCATCTGCTGTCTGTAGCAGTCAGGTAAGCTCAGTTTTTACAGACAAGAGAGATGTCATATTGACATTTCAGAGATACATATCAAAAGGCAGCAACAGGCCACAACTTGTCTACACAGATTCAGCTTAGAAACTACTGACACTGTTTGGGTACTGAACTGCAGTGATGATCTGTCACCAGTGGGCAAAACCGAGTAGTACAGTAGTAGTAATGCAGTAGTACACAGAAAGTGTTATTTTCAGCCTCTTTGCACTCCTAAGACTTAATACAAACAGCAAAGAAAGGCCAATGAAGCAACATCACTGCAGTTACCAGGACAAAGCTACTGTAAGCACTGCTCTTCTTGTACACTCACAGTGAACATCTAGAGCTTGCCATGAAGCCTATTGGAACTTGTGTGTTTGAGGGGTGAAGTTTCAGACAGCCAAGTACTGGTTCACAGCTGACTTTAAGAGACAAGAAAACGTCACCCCTATAACACTGGATACGTGCTCAAGAAACAGAAGTGAATTGAGATGTCGAGCTCTTCTTTTTTTGTTGTTCTAGAAATAAAGGGGCTAACTATTCCCATTTATTCTTGGTCACAAACTGCACCTAATATACTAAGCCAGAGTTGAACCTAAGCTGCCTTACTGCCACAGTGTTGGCCTCCTTGATGGATTTTAATAGCCAGCATTAACGCTCTAGTGTGACTACATGACATTACCTGGGTGCTGTACTGGTTTTGCAGGGCAGGGTCCCGGGCTGAAACTGAGGGAGGAACAAGGAAAGTCAAAGTGTGACAGATTTACCTTTCACAGCCCTTTCTGGGCTCACAAACAAAGACAGCAATACACGATCTAACTGTTCTATGATCTGTGATCACTCCTCAAGCACAGACTGGAGTACACACATGGCAAAGCTAACTTTTATAGAAAACTTTGCTTTATAAATCCTGCGCAAATCGGAGTATGGCAACGGGGAATGGATGGAAGAGTAAAACCTCCCACTTTATCGGGGGAGCCAGCTGTTAATTTGGACTCTTTTCCCATATGAACATGAAAAGACTGCAAATCCCCAGAAAATCTGTTAAAATGTGGTAGAAAAAAAATATCTCTGACCATATTTACAAAGTTGGAAATCTCCTGAATGGAGATTTCATTTGACAGTAGTTGTGACAACTCACAATTGAAATGCTACTTTATAATCCCAAGTAGCATTTGCTTTTATTGCTGTAAGAGAACAAACTTACTAGCTGCCTGATGCATGTCCTCCATGCAGGCTCTGATCACCGACCGGTAGTTTTTACTCACTTGAACCAAACTGCCAAACACAGAAAGGCTTCAGTTAGAAAGTGCTGTTTGAGTTTTAGCCTCATGCCTGGTGACAAGCAAAGCTTTGCAAGTTCCTCTGCAGCAGCAGACACCCCCAGTACTTGGGTGAATCAGTGGGATCAGCGAGGCCGTGTGCAGCGGTTGCTGTATGCTGGGACCACAGCACAGTTACTTGGTTTGTTACTTTGTTTGGGTTTTTTTTACCCCACAATAATCATTGTTTCTCCACTGCAGCTGATTACGGCAGCTCGGAGCAGAATGGTCAATTGCAGCCGCCTCACCAGAGGCATTTTTAAGTCCCAGGCACTTTCCTGGCTGGAGAAGGCGAAGGGAAAGCGGGTGCTTCCCGCCCTCCCGCTCCCCATCCACTCACTGCGCTTTCCTCGACTTCCCCGCCAGCTCCTCCTCGCTCCGCTGCAGCCCGATGAAGATCCCATGCGACTCATTGAAGAGTTTCCGCAGGGTGTGGATGTAGATGTCCTGATCCTTGCGGAACACGAAGACGCAGGAGGCGCTCGGTCCTCCATCCGCGGTACCTGCAACACACGCGCTCAGCGCCGGGGCAGAGGCGCCCGCCGCGGCCCGCCCCGGCCGGGACCCACCTGCGCGGTCGAAGAGTGTCTCGCACACCAGCACCTCCGCGGGGCCCCAGGCGAAGCAGAGCTGCCTGGCGGACGGGTCCGCGCCCGGCACCACCTGCGAGGGAACAGCGGCGCGTCAGAAGCTCCCGCACCGCCCCGCACCGCCCCGCGCCCCCCGGCCCGCACCGTCAGCGGCGGCTCCACGTCCAGTTCCTCCATGGCGGCTGCCGCGCTGCGCTCCCGACAAGGCCCCGTCGCGGCTGCCCGCGCCGCTGCCTGCGCCGCCCCGCAGCCCGGCCGCGCTTCGCCGCTTCCCCGCGCCGCTGCCCGCCCGGGGTGAGAGGCCGGCCGGGGAAAGGGGCCCGCCGGGGAGGCGCCGGCTCGGGGCAGGCGCCGGTAGCTCAGCCCCGGAAGCGCCGCTGGGTCCCAAGGCCCCGCCGGGGCGGGGCGGGCTCTCCGCCGTTGGGCGCTTCCATGAGGCCTCCGGAGCCAGTTAGGCAGCGACTGCCCCGCAGCGCTGGTGCTGCAGCGGGGGCTCCGAGCGCCGGTCCCGGGCAGGGAGGCAGCGGGTGCCCGTCAGCACGGAGCCCGTTGGAACCGGGCCCGGGAAGGGAAGGGGCCGCCCTATCTCCACTTCGTTTTGTTGTCTCGACGGTTTCAGCGCTGGCGCTGGTGCGCAGTGATCTAGTTGGACAGTCAGCACTGTCTTCGTGTTCACTTCATTGACTTGACTGCCTTGTCATAACTGGTTTGTCTTATTTCTTTGTGCACTTCAGACACTGTCGGGTAAATGAGCCCCCAGGTTGTTGGAGGTGACATTCTGTCTTGGGCAAGCTCACTGATAAAGTTGGGTAATCAAATGTGCTTTATGACTTAAGTGGGCTGCCTGTAGGTTGGAGAAGGACTGTAATGAAGCATTGGATTGCTGGCAGCAGATCTGGGAGATAACGCTGGCAGGTATCAGGAATAACAGCTCTGCTGTGCCCTGTTCACTTCCTCAGGGTCAGGAGATGCTTTCCCTTCTCTGCCTGGCAGGGTTAATACCCCCAGAGCCTGATGGACATTCTGCTAACGCTGGGAGCTCACCTATGGATGGACGTGAACTTAAGGATCCATTCATAACTTGGTGTGGTAGAACCCTGACCACACGCTGCTCCTTTCCTTCACTCTGCTCTCTTTCCCATCTCTGCATGCTCCTCACTTTTTGCTCGTTCCTCTCCATAATGAACTTGGTCAGTGATCCACTGTGTAAGAAAAGCCCAGGTAATGCTGCCTCACTGAGCTCCCAGCTGGAAGAAGGCAATAGACCCTCAAACTGGTGCTGTAGAAAAGCTCACTACGGTGTTTTCAAGGTAGCTTAAATCATTCGCTGACATCAAACAAGTGCAACACTCCACTGCTAAATCCCTGGTTTTGACTTCCCTGGCTACTGCATCCATCCTTCCTAATAACAATAAAGCCAGCAGTTACCTGTGGTAAAAGCACGTTGTGTTGCCAGTCCTGCTGAGCAGAGGAAGTGGTGTCTGTGCGGGTCAGGCAGCAGGAATGGCTCGGTGCAGGGTGGAAGAACATAACTCTTCAGAAAGTGAGACTCATCAGGTTTGGGAAAGCTCATCCTTCATTGTGGGTGAGAGTCCTGTGTTTGGGGGGAATGGGGGATGTTGGAATGTGTTGTACAAATTCATCTACCGACTTACAAAATGGGGCTGCTCTGTGCGCTGCGGGGTCTAGACAAATTGTATTTCTCCTCTACAAAACTGCTGTCCAAGAGTGAAACAAGGCATGGAAGCGTTTCAGGAACCAACACGTGGAATTTTTTTTCCCAGAGATGGAATTTCTCTGGAATGCTCGCCGTGCCTCTGCCCCATTCACTTCCCTTCGACTCCAGGCATTGAAGAGGAGGAGCTCAGAGCGACAAAAAAGCTTTGCCTTTTGCTCCCCTCTGCTGCAGCCTGGATCCTGCAGGACCAGGTCTTTTGTCTTTCCCAGTGTGGCTTCTCCCCTGCTGCTCCCTTCTGGCCAGTTCTCTGGGGATTTTAGCACTTACTGATAGCTCCACTGAGTCTCCTGTATAATGGGAGTTTCCTCTGTTGCTCTCTAAGAAGATAAGCCATATAAATAGGTTTGTACAAACCTGTTCTGTGTAATTGGTGGTGAGACCAGTGGTGAAAACAGTTCTCAGCCTTTTTGAGCACATACAACATCCACAGTGGTAGGAAAATCTCATATGTTCTCATAAAATCTAGTGTATTTTCCTGTCTCCTTAAGTTCCATTTGTAATACTGGCCTCAATGTATGTCTCAATGCCACTCCTGCATTCAATTCTTCCATGTTACTTTCACGCCCTGACCAGCTTCATCCCACTTCACCACAAAGAAATGCACCTCCTGGACCTACTGCAGAGGTCTTCAAAGAGGGAAGGGGGAGCAAAACGAGGCAGGACCATGGAACACCATCAGTCTCGTGATGCCCTTCCTCCCAGCAGTGCTTCTCTGTGGTGTTGCATCATCTCTAAAAATAGACCTTAAGGTCTTTTGGGAAATGGCACTTGTCTTTTGTTCTGCAAAGCACCCCTCGTGCTCAGAGCCTCACTTAGAGAAAGCTGTGTACCAAGTAGAAGATTGAGTGGGGTTTAAGATGATCTGTTCGCTCGTCCTCCCATATAGTCCTGTTCCTTAGCGGTCATAATGGATTTCAGAAGGTCACAGTGACATTGCCCATTGCTTTTCAGAGCTAAAAGAAAAGGTGAAAGGGGATCACAGGAGCCTGAGTCACCACTAGACTGCTTGAGGGGGGATTTGTACAGCAGCGTGTTGTTTTCTATAGTCACAGGTGCTTGTGCCTCCTGGTAGCTTAAGTAAATAGAAAAAGCAATAGCATGAGGCATTAAATGCAGGGAAAACAGGCAGGATGGACTGACTGGAACAGTGTTTCGATGACAAGGGAAATCATCCAGGTAGGAGTGGAAAGTACAGCTCAAAGGAGTATCTTTGCAGTCGTAACTGAGAACAGCATCCAGGTTGCTCTGCTGGGTCAGATGGGGCTCTTCCAGTGCCTGTGATTCCAGAACTGACTCGTTAAGGCTCTTCAGGAGTAAAGTACTAAAAGGTTCCATGAGGCTCTGGGTGACATTTGATCTTTCAGAGCACTGAAGCAGAGGGAAAACTTTACAGTCTATGGGACTGCAAGGGGATGGTAGAAGACTTCATGGCCTGTGTTTTATATGGAAGCGTGTCCGCAGAATGAGCTTTGCTCAGAAGTTTCTCTTCAGTTGATACCTCACTATTTAAGTGCTTTAATCTGGACAAATCCCATCTTGCAATGTATCCAAGACAGTCCCTTAAACACAGGCCTGGGTGTTGTCATGCCTGGAGCAGAGTGTCTGTGAGCTCTGTGTCGCAGCCCGGTGTATTCACCCCATGAGCGGCTCCAGGAGGGACTGGTGCCCACCATTAAGGGTAAATCCAGCCCTGAAGCATTCACAAAGGTCCTTTTTGTGGTGGTTTGTTTGCGCCGCTGTGCCGTGAAGAAGCGGATGACAAATGGCAGCAGTGGGTGTAACAGTGATGGGAGCAGGCTCCCACACTGGTTTGTGAGATCCCTGGAGTTACTGAGAACTGCCCCTTCTCCTCTACTGAAATGAACTTGAGGAGACCACTTGCATCATTAGTATTATATCTTATTTATGTGTGATAATCTTTGAGGCGCTGCCTCACGTCCTTAGCTCTTTGAAGGACACGAGTAAACCTTGATTGCAATTGTTAGCACTACACCCAAGCTATGTTTTTTGGATGCAGCAGAGCAGGCTCCATCCCCTCCGCAGAAGCCACCTATCTGGGGACACGAAACCCCTTGATGGGAAGGCAGGGGGTGTCAGAGGCGTAGCGGATGGCTGTCAAACCTCCATGTCGGGGTGTAACAGCGCGGGCACGACTTGGGGGGTAGAAACCCCTCAGGTTTGGAGGCAGCGGGGGAACACCGCGGCAATGGGGGTGTGTGTGTATGGGGAGGGCGCATCCAGGCGTCCTCCGAGCTGTGGCGCCTGAGGGGGGGCGCGGCGGCCATTTTGAGTTGGACAATACCCGCCGCACAGGCACGGCGGGGCCCGCCGAGCAGCCACGGCGGGGCGGGGCGGGGCGCGCGCACGCAGCGGCCGGGGCGCGCGCACGCTCCGCCTCCCGCCTGCCCGCGTTATGTAACGGCCGCGGGGAGCGCGCGCGCGCGCCGCCACCTACTCTTCTCTCCCCCCTCCTCTCCTGCCCCTCTCCCACCTCCTCACTCCCCCCCCTCCCCCCCTTGTCCCCGCCCATCGCAGCGCGCTAGAGCCCAATGGGCGGCGGGGCCGCGCCTGGATGGGGGGGGGGAAGGCAAGGGGGGGCGGGGGAGAGCCCATCGGGCGCGCGCACGCACGGGGGCAAGGCGCGGCCCCGCGGCAGTGCGTGCGCGCTCCCTGTCCCCCCCCCCGCCTTCCCCTCTCTCTCTCTCTCTCTCTCTCCTCCGCCGCGCTCGGTCGTTCCTTCCCCCCCTTTGTGAGGCGCTCGGAGTGGCCCGGACATCGCTGACTCGCCATGGCCGACGAGAAGCCCAAGGTGAGGCAGGCGCTCTCCCGCCGCCCTCCCTCGCTCCCGCCGCCCTCACTTCGCCCCTGAGGCGGCGGCGGGAGGAGGAGGAGGCCCGTGCCCGGCCCTGGCCCGGCCCCAGCCAAGCTGCCTCGGCTCCGGCGCGCCGGCTTTGCGCGCCATTTTCCTGCGCACCCAGGCCGCGGCCGCTTCCCGCCCCGCCGGGGGAGGGGGGCCGGGGCCTCAGCCTCCCGGGGCGGGCTGGGGATCCCCGGGGAGGGTGGCGGGGAAAGAAGAGGGGGGCTGAGGGGGGCGAATCCGGGCTCCCTTCCCGCCCTCCTCAGGGAGGCAGGTCCGGAGGCGGTTGCTGCCGCTGCCTTCTTCCTCCTCCTCCTCGCGGGGCCGGATCTGGCCTCCGCTGCGCGGTTGGCGGCGCAGCATCCCCGCTTGTAGCCAGCCTCTCGCCGGGGCACTTGCCAGCCCCTTCCCGTTCGCTCCTGCGGGAGGGGCGGGCGGACATCGCTCCCTGCCCCCTTTTGTGCTGCCTCCGGGCCTGGCGGCCCTGGCCGCGGGGATGGGGGGAGGGAGCTTCGCTTTCCACAGCGACAATTAAAGAACAACCACAGCGAAATAATAATAATAATTAACAGCCCCACCACAACCAGCCCCCCCGCCGTCTTCTCTCTCTCTTGTTATTTTTTCCCTCATTTTAAACGGGGTTCGGAGGCGGCGCCGGGCCGGGGGCATCTCTGTCACATGGCGGCGGCGACCCGCGCCGGGCCCCGGGTCGCTTGTCCGAGAGAAGGCAAAGATAAACACGTTACCCAGGAACCAGGTGGTGTTCAGGCTTCTCTTTCCCTCCGGATCAGAGCGCGAGTAGCGGAGTTGAAGTCGGTTCTCTGCAGTTTGTGCGTGTGGCTTCTCGTGGAAGCGACAGGACCGGACTCGGGGCTTAGGAGGGGTTGTACTGAGCGCATAACGAAGGAGGAAGCTTGGTTCTTGTCAGGTTTTGCCACCTTTTCACATACCGCCTTTTAAAGTAGCTTGAAGTTTTCTTCAGAAGGACTTCAACTGGTAGGAGAAAGTTTGAGGTGTAGTATGAAGCCCACTTGGTGGTGGTGGAGATCATAACTATAATATAATTAACTTTATTCCTTTGATTGTGAACTGTGGTGTTGCATATTATTGTGCCCTTGATAGAAATAACTACTTTTTTATCTTTAAATTTGTTGTAAAACAACTGTCCTAGTAGTTCTTCATTGCTACCTGGCGTGTTAACTAGTGACAGCCAACATCAGTTGGGTTTGGGGGTTCTTTTTGTGTGTGGGTTTTTTTTCTTTAAAGTTTCAAGTAAAAACCACTGAGCTTTATCTCCTAATTGAGATTTTGAAGCTATAGTGCCCTTTATTTCCTCCTTTTCAATGACCTGTTGCACTTCGGTGAAATGTTCACTTCTTGTTTCATACCTTTTTAAAAAAAAGTGTGTTTTTTTGTCTTCTTCTTTCATTTCCTCCACAGGAAGGAGTGAAGACTGAAAACAATGACCACATTAATCTGAAGGTGGCAGGGCAAGATGGGTCTGTGGTGCAGTTTAAGATAAAGAGGCATACACCACTTAGTAAACTAATGAAAGCCTATTGTGAACGACAGGTATGGTTCTTGTGTGATCACCAGGAGAGGGCTGGGGGAGAGGTGATCTCCAGAGGTGACAGAAAAAGAGGGTAGAGGCTTCGATCTATGCAAATGTGCAAAGTGATAAAGGCTTAACAGAAACTAATTGTGTTGTGGGGCTTGTGTTGTTCTTAGGATCTGTTACAGAGTGGATTGACAGGGTTGTGACAGGAAATGGGTAAAATAAAGATCTGTTGTTATCTTTGTGAGATCTGTGTTATAGGTGGAGGCTCTTGGGAGGCAACTGTTATTCTACGGCTCAAAAGTACCCGTATGGAAAGGGTGGGTTGGGAACCTGTGGTATGAACTCACGATAGAGACTTGAGTGATAATCAGAGGTATTTTTATAACTCTGGGTAGTGTCTTGGTGTGGTCATAGGCTTCTGCTTTATTAGCTTAGTATTGTATTGAGATGAGAGAACATCACTGGGTATTGCAGCCTTTAATGGTGTCGAATGTCCACCTTGAGAAGGAGCTGGTACAATTAATGCTGAGCGTGGGTTGTTTTTTCTCCTGTGGCCTTGTCAGATTAATCCTCTGAGGAGCAAAAAATCCTTGTGTTTGTTAGTATAATGGCAAATGCAGGCAGCTATTGCAAGTTTTACACCCACCTGTAGAAGAGCAGTGCTATTTAACACTTTAATCTGGAGCTTGCGGTTAGGAAAGTTCTGTCTCTGCTGTCCATGATTTTTTAATGACTGTCTGCCTAAAAAAGCTCCATCTGTACAGAAGTGTTTGGAACGGGGGATGGTTTGGGTTGGGTTTTTTTTAAACACAAATATTCAGTGATACCATCAAATACAATAAAAGCAATATAAAATACTGAGGTAATTGTCTCACTGCCAGGAAAAAACAAACTCTGATTCACATTCAGAGAGGTAAAGCCTCTTTGATTTACCCTTTGCCACAGCAGGATGGTGATACAAATAAAGACAGGGCAAATCAGCTCTCGCTGAATGTGTGACTATGTTCTTATATGGGTGTTCTAGGGATAAATTAGTGAGTGTTTGAAGCTGTGAACTCATTTTTCCTACCTCTGTCATACAAACTCGTGTTAGATTATGCAAGGTTCTGTGTCCTGCTTTTGGAAACATGAAGTGCAGTTAGATCTGTCTTGGTCACTTGTCTGTAAAGTCCTGGAAAGATGATTTTAGAAGCACCATTCATACTTTGGTGACTTGGAAACAAAAGTGAGACTATAAACTCTTCACCTGAATTCCTCATTTGTCACCTGGAGGAGAAAAAGAATACATCATTATAATGGGAGACATTATTTCTTATTTCAGTTTGAAGGCAGTAGGTGTGCAAAGGATATTGTCTTCAAGTTGCATTTCTGAGTGCTTACTTTGTTTAGAAGCATTTGTTCTGCCTTAGTCTAAAAGTTAGATTTAGTTTGGTTTTGTAACTGGGCACATCCAGTCTTAAAATCCTTAAACTGTGCCCTTCAGATCTAATTTTGGAGAGATGGAAGCTGCAATAGTAGAGAATTGAGCAGCTTTAAAGAAGGAAAATCATGTATTGCATGTAGTAAACCTAAAATGGAAGTAAAACCTTGACTGATGCTTTTAGAAGATCAGGACTGTTCATGTGGGGAAAACTAATCCATGGAACAGCCAATTTTTTGTGACTATTAATCTCACCAAGGTACCATTGTTGAGGATGTTTTCAGCTAACATTTATCCAGCTCATAAAGTTGTCGGGAGCCTGCAAAAAAACCCCGACACTTTTGGAATAGGAAAAATATATTTTAAGCAACACAATGACAGAGAAAACAGCTCCAACCAAATGTTGATGTGCAAAAATGTGTTGCTGCCATGCCACTTTGCCACATGGTTTTTTTAAACAAGATGATGTTCTGAGTGAACACTGCAGAGTCTGAGTCATGTTGGGAGAAGGATTTTGCTCTGAATTTTAAATTGTAACTGAAAATTTTACTCATCCTTTGTAAAAATCTTTTTTTTCCTGACAAATCTCAAGAATAACGAACTACATTTTGTGTGATAGAGCTGCTCTTGCAGGGCTGAATAAAGGCTGCTCTTCAAATACAGAGGTGCCAGAGCAGCACCATGTTGGATGTACCTCAACTCGACTTGTAGAGAGAGGAGATAGAACTGCGGAAGAAGTAGACACCAAGGTTTTTGATTCTGGTTGTATCCTCAAACTTCATTCATCTCCCTTTGCAGAACATGGTGTACAGTAGAATACCTTTAAAACTTGTGAATTTGAAGCTTATATTATCACTAGAAGGGGTTGTTGCTCTTTAGTTCTTTTTGAGTTGGCTCAGGCAAGAATGAGTTGTCCTCTGGGCTTGCAAGAGGTCAGCAAAGTGACTCTGTGTGGTAGAAGTGCTTAAAATGAGTTCAAATCCTATTCAGTAGTTTCTGGAAGTAGAAGATTCCTTTATCTGTTTTTAAGTTTCAGCTGTGCAGAGAAGAACTTTGATCCATTGACTTCTTGTAAATAGGAATTTGAGGTCAGAAAGTTACCATTGCCTGCCCTTTGCTGCTGCAGACTGAGAGATGGTGGTTGCATTTATGGAACAAATACTTTTGGTTTTGGGAAGGATCAAAAAGGAATATTGACTATTACTGTTTGACATCTCTTACCCAAAGTGTTGCATCTAGTTTAAAGTGAATTGTTATTAAAAAGCACTATAAAAATTCTGGCTTTTGGGGTGAGCACTAGAAACTGCTTTATTTTACCTTCCAGTCAGTGGGGGCACTGTTGCTTCTCTTAGTTGTTGGCCACAATACAATTATTAATACAAAACAGATTGCAAGGATTTGTAGTGAAATGCCTTAAAGTCAGTGCATGGGGGGGAGTATGAAAAGTATATCATGGCTTTTAATGGTCATGCTGACAAGTTCAAGAGAAAGCTAGGGAGTTCTTTTACACCAGACTTACTTCTCTTTTTTGCTTCTCTTTGTGCAGGGGTTGTCAATGAGGCAAATCAGATTCCGGTTCGATGGGCAGCCTATTAATGAAACAGACACACCTGCACAGGTAAAGAGCAGGAGAAAGGCTAAAGAGCTGCATTTGATACTTGCTGCAGGGGTTGATGCTTCTGTTGCATATGAAATACTTGTGTAATTGTATATATTAGTGATTGAACTTGATCTTTCTTTAGCAGTACTGTGGTTGAACTAGTTTAGGATTATTGGAACTGGAATCTCAGACTTCTGTAGCATTTTAAATAATGAGTCTGTATCACCAGGAATAAAATAAGAAATGGAAGTGCAGTGTACAGATGGTGAGTCTTGTAAAACTGTCACCTTAGTGAGTCACAGCTCTGAGCTAAGAGTTGGTAAGTCAAGAACTGAGTTTTTCCTGAAGCAGTGGCTTTCTTTTTTCTGTAAGAGGTTGCCAGGATGTTATCAGGATCCTGTTTGCAAACTGGCTTTTGTAATGCAAAAGTCATTTTCTGGTATTTCTAACTGGAAGCTCTGTTTCAGCAGCATAAAATTAATGAATACTGTGATGCTTGTGTTTTGGGGTTGTAACAGGGTATAATCAAGGCCATTCCAAGAACAGAATGGTTTGCTGTGGCTTTTGAGTATTTCTCTGTACTGCTCCACATAGGTGTGTTTAATCAGTGTTTCCAGTGATACAGGTTGATGTGCTTTGCAGAACTACTTGTTACGAAATAAGGGATTCTTGGTGTTGGAGGGTTTATTATAGATCTGTATTTTCTAAGCAGTTGCTTCAAAGAATGTGCCTCTTATGGCAACCTTTTAACTTGGAATGCTGATAATCAAGGTAACAGGATGCTTTTTTTCTCCATCCATGTTATGCTGAAGCTCAGGATCAGTCTATTTATAGCTGTGGTAAATGCCATAGACCTGTTTGGTTTCCTGGAGTAGAAATTGAGACTGTTGAGGAATATAACATCAGTTACAGCAACTCCTTCAATCTTCCAGTAGATTTTTATCACTAGGTAACATGAACATCCCAGAAATACCAACTGTAAAACTTAGGATGAAGAAGGGACTTACATTTATGAAGTATTGCTGTTGCTCACTGGCAGTTTGTTACATGGGTGACCATGTGAAGTGCTTGCTGACGCTTGGTTTTACTGCCTGCCGGGGCTGGGGGCCTTAATTACAGTCTGTTTTCTTTAGTGCTGTAGCTGAACCCATTTGAACAACAGCAGCAAGGTGGAATTGTGTCAATGTTCTAAGGTAAACTGAGGAAGTAAATAGGAGAAAGAAGATGCCATGGAAAAGTAGGCAACTGAATTAAAATGTTACGAGTGCTGATCTTTTCCAGAGGAGTCCTACAATGCACCCTGAAGTTGTATACTAGAATCCATTCTAGGACAAGAGTTACCAACTGGCTTTTTGGTTTTGCTATGTAATTTCTTTGCTTTTGAGTTCTGGTGTTGTAGGTTAAATGTACAAAGTGATGGTAATGGAACGGAGAAGGGCTGGACTGGTTTACGCTGCATAAAAAGTAAATGGGAACATAGGAAATGGGAGAACAACCAAGCCTATAGTAGATACCTGAGAAGAGTTAAAAGCGTGTTCTATCTTTCTTTTCTGCTACAGTTGGAAATGGAGGATGAAGATACAATTGATGTGTTCCAGCAGCAAACAGGAGGAGTTTACTAAACAAACCAACACACAACCAACCTGCTACTTTCCTCTGCAGAACTGTGCTCCCACAGGCGACATATTCACAATTAGACAAACGAGACTTGGTTCAGCCACATCCTGACTACTGCAGTAGAATTTTCTCTCTTCTCTCTCTTGATTTTTTTTTTCCTATTCCTTCTATTGTACATAAAGTAACTGGTGTATGTGCACAGACATAATGCATATTTTTTTTAACTAAATGGCCAATGGTATGTTTTGATCAACATTTAATGGAGATGGGGTGGGAAAAACAAACTGGTTCTGTGAAAAATGCCCCTCTCTCCGTTAGTGGCATGCTCCTTCTCCTTTTATCTTTATATTCCAGTAAGTTATTTTGCTCTCACTGTTTAAAAAACCAACAAAAGAACCTTGCATACCTTGTTTGATTGGATAATTTCAATGTTTTTTCTTTTATCATTGTAAAACCAAGGACAATTTTATAACTTTTTTGTACGTAGCTGTTACATGTAGAGCAATCTCTGTCTAAGTAGGGGTAAATTACTCTAAAAAACAGAAGAAAAAAAAATTCCTAGATAGTTTTCCCTTCAAGTAAAGCGTCTTGTTGTTTAAATAAACTTCTTGTTTAAAATAACCAGGTTTCTTTAGTTTTCTCTGGAGTAACAGCACTCAGCACTTACGTTTCTTTCTCTGCAGCACTTTACGCTTCCCAATGCTCAGCTTTCCATGGGGTAAGTAAGTATAATTCCCCTTTTACAGGTAAAAGTGTTGGATAATGAAAGGCTTCCTTAAGCCCTCCCAGTTGGTAGCTGAATTGGAAGTAGAAGTTGTTTTTCTCTTTTGATTTCTTGTTTTAGATGTTCTGCTAAGGCAAAAACGTTTCAGTAGGCAAACTGCAGAATGTTGAACTCTTTTTGTGGGTTGAACTCTTTTTGTCAATCTTTAATAGAAGCATCAATATTGTTGTAGGATCAATATTGTTCCAGTAGCTTATTTAAAACTATTTTAATGCTTTTTGATGTAAAAATTAAGCTAAAAAGGGCAAATAATTTCATTAACCATTCACTTTCCCATGGTATCAGATGGAAGATGCTTGGAAATGTAAAGCACAAATAACCTGTGTTCTGCGATTTGGGTGTATTTAGGAGTGGTGGCGTAGATTCCAAGCTCTGCTTTATCATGGTGGTAAAGCAGAAAGATAACCTCTTTCCTGCTTGGAAGAGGCTGGAGGTACCAAAGGGAGCTGGTGCAGTGATGTTTTTCATTAGTCTTTTCCACGAGGCTGTTGATCTGAAGCTTTCTCCTGGGGAAGTTTGAGGCTGCAGTGAAATCCATGGACATTTATGAAAGATCGACCTGTCTACTCAGCATCCCCAAAGCGTTCTCTGATGTCCTGGGAACATTCCAACATCTTGTAGTGTTTTCCGTGAGCTGATGCTCTTTCTGGTATTACGTTGTTGGCAGAGCTCACTTGTGGGTGGTGTTGGTAATGGTCAGTTCAAGAAGTGATTATGTGTGAGGCCAGTGCCTGCTGTATCTGGAAACTCTCTGACTTTGGCACAATGTCAGGTCTGTGCATTTTGCTGATGGACAATGATCTGTTTGACTTCTGTCATGATTTTAACACATTTGATATTACATTACTTTTTAAAAGAAAAATAGCATTGTTTTTGCAGTTGCTTTTGACTATGGAGCTGAAGAATGACGTCTACCATTTGCCTTTGGTTTCATTGTAGGGAATTCTGCTAGGCAGATGATTTCTTCCTCTGGTATGTACTTTAGAGACTTCTGTGGTATATTGCAAGGTTGGAATTCCCTCTTGTGAACAAATGTTTTCATATCCAAGCTCACACAGACCTGGAAAAGACTTCTTGGGAAGAATAAAAAGGGGGTGTGGGGGGTGTGTGTAATATATTTCAACACCTTTCCTAGGTTAGACATTGCTTGTTGGCTTTAGAATCTCTGGCACTGATAACAGTGTCTGCAATTCTTTCAACTTGATGTCATGCCAAAACTTCTCCCAGGAGAAAGCTCTCTATCTTGTTTAGCCAAAAAAGATGTTTGGACTTGCTTTGGTTTCTGAAGAAAGGGTGAGGTCTCCTTAAATACAGGGATTTTTCCAGCCCAACTTCAGCCTGGGAAGCTCAAAATTCCCTATTACATCTTGCTAACTATTTATTCTTTCCTGAGGCCATAAAAGCCGAGTGACACATACTGAACATGCCTTCAAAAACAGTGCCTTAATTTCCTGAATTAAGAGGGGCACTTCATTTGTCATGAACTTATGTGCAGCATTTGCCTAAATGTCCTCATTTCTCATGTCTCTTTGCTATTCACCTGGGTTCGTGCCTCAGGTTTCTGTAATAAGTGCTCTAACAGTGCGGGATGGTGTTGGTGTGAGTTGGTGACTGCAGTCAGAAACTGATGAATTGAGCTTTTCCTCTATTAGACAGGTATCAAGAAACCGTCTCAAGTGGCTTAATTCCTCAAGAGCCTCAAACAGCAATTTCCACTAGTCCAGCAGACTGCTGAGTTTGCACATTCTGATGGGCATCTGTGGACACAGCAATGCAGAAATGCTGTGTAAAACCTGCTTTAAAACCTATTCTTGTTGAATTCATCTTACCAATACTCTCCTTAGGACAGAACTTGGGTGCTCATTGGTACCATTCCTCTGTTGCTGGAGAATTTACCTGTTGATTCCCGTTTGCTGGGGCCTCAGTGGGTTTCCTGTGAGACCTGTTCACTGGGAAAGCTGCTGCTAGGGGTGAGGATTCGGGAGTTCTGTGAAGTGCAGGGGTATGAACAATTCAGAACAGATTACTCAGAGTTCACCTGGCTGTTTGGCCTGGCTTGGTTTGCAGCAGTTCTTACACTAATAGACTACTAGAAGTCCGCATGTCAGATGATAATGGGAAACTGGGTGCAGAGATCTTGGCATATTGGTTGGGAGGTGAGTTTTTGGTGTTTATTAACAGCTGGGATCTCTCAAGAGCCTGGACAAATGATATTATTGCCCACAGCTTTCAAATAACACATTCTAAAGTGATTGCTGTGCAATTTAGTTAATGTTCGTCTCCTGGTTTCTAAATGAAAAAGAATGGAGTAAGTCAGTCAGATACAATTCTCTAGTGAGTTCTCATGGATGATAAGGCCTTGCTTTTACTGTATGCTGGGTCTTCAGTCCCTCAGACAGTTTCAGTTGTGGAATGGACACTACCAGTTGTTTAGAAAGATGTAAAGGTATTTTTATTTCTGGGAGGGGTAACGGCAGACTGGAAGTGCAACTGGTTGTGGTGGGACTCTGTTAACACCTGAAAGCCAGCGCCTCCCTTTATCCGCACAGGGGGGATGACATCTGTTTAACAGGGCTCTTGTTCCTTACAAAGTGGCCTGAGATGCTGGTTTCAGAGGTGTTTTGGGAGTGCAAGGCTGGTCTGAAACAGAATATGCTGAGCTGCCAAGAGGGTAAGGAAATACTCCAAGTGGTGATGTGAGAGGGATTTTTGTACTGGGTATAGAGGTGTTCTCAACAAAAGAAAAGCACCTCTGGTAGCACGATGATAGTCGCTGCTTCAAGATCATGACAATATCAAAACAGATAAGAGTGTTCCTGCAAAGGTTATGTCAAAACAAGATTATTTTCTTGCAAGAATATTCTTTTCTAGTACCTTGACTTCATTACTTCTGAGTCAATGTAATGTAAGTGCTGTCGTTTCATCTGTCAGATACTGGTTCTATTGTGACCGTCACTGCAACATTAATGAACAGGCATGTGACCTGCTCAAGGAAAGAATGCTTGCTGTGCTTCAGGCAGCTGGAAAGAAGGGAATTGCGAAGGAGCAGCAATTTGTTTTCAAAGCTAAAAATGAAAACCTAGATGCTCCTTGATCATCATCTACTAAATTGAAAGTGAACAATAAACTGAAGGGTTTTATTAGAGGTTTAGGTCATGGCCTCTTCTCAGGCCACTTGTATCAGCTGGTGAGGGATTGTTGGGGAGAACAGAAAGACACTCTAAAAGCATTTAAATAGCTTATGTTACCACTGTCATGAATAGATTTTATTCTCTGGATTACTGAAGTTCATTCTGGCTGTTAAATGGTTGCCAAAGTGAATGTGTTCTGATAGGGAATAATTTAATCCTGAAATTTACCTTCCCTTTTTTGTGCTTGGTGTCAGAAGGGATTGGTAGCACAGCAGTTCTCCCTGGTGGTTAGGATGTAGAAGTGTCAGGATAATGAGGAGATGGAAGACTGGATTTTGATCTGGTTTCAGTTTTTGGCTGGCCTTCAAGGTGCTTAATTACAGAGGTTTCCTGGTTTCTTCATTTGTAGCATGGGACTAATGGTCTCCTCTAACATGGGAGGCCCAGCGGGTGTTTCAAATGGTTTTGAGTCCCTTTGAGGGAAAGAGTTTTCCTCTTTTTTCCACTATCCCTGAAGAATTTCAGACTATGCAGGAGGGATGCGGTAGAGCTGGTGGTAGTATGAAGTAACTGGCTCACTGGCACCAGAGATCTTGGAGGTAATGAGGGTATGGGTGCTATAGGAAGAACAAGTTAGTGAGAAGCTGTGGTGGGAATGGACAGAGCAGGAAGCTTTTACAGTCCTGATAGGAGCATGACTTTGGAGCACTGAGGAAAGACTTAAGGTTATGGAAACACAAATAAATAGTAAATTGTTACTTCTTAGGAAAGAAATATTCTCAGGGGAGGATGTGGGTGCACAGGACACCTTTTGTGATGGATTTTGTGCTGGTTTTGGTGGCTTAGATGCATTCCCCTGCAGCTCCCATCCATAGATCTCATTAAAGCACATCTGATGCCCTGCAAGATCTCTTGAAGGATGACTTAATGAATAAAACTTCAGTTTAAGCAATCTGGAATGAAAGCGCTTTGAGGACCCTCGGGACACTGACTTCTCTTTCCAGTGATGCTTGTCTTTTTCCACTGAGGAACGGTGCTTTGGAGTATACAGCCAGCCTTGGTAATGCTGGATGCCCAGACAGGAACAGCAGCAGGGATTTCACTCTGCTTTTTATACTGTTCAGAACTAAATCTCTGCAGCTTTGAGAGGAATCCGAGCAATGATTCACGTCTCCTTCCCAAACGCTTTCTGTTACAGACTTGACATAAAGATGTACAGGGGCACCAAAGAAGCTTTTGCAGCTCCTGCAAACTGCAGCATCCGCTCAGTAGGAGTAACAGTTGGATCTTTAGGATCCGCCACACACCCCTTCAGATGCAGAGGCCTTTTACAGCTGCAAATCCAGCTGTGATAAGGATTATTTATTAGCTGAAGCTTATTTCTTACCTTCAGCTATGAATGGATTGGGGATAGGAGAAGACAAGACGAGTCAAACCCTATTTTTGGTAAAATGAACTAAAGAACAAATGTTCTTTGTGGCTGTGCGTAAGTAGCAGAGACTGGCATGAAGCAGCCGCCCTTGGTCACGGGAGGATGACCAAGCTGAGGCTTTTCTCAACCCAGTGGTATCTCTCCTTACCTAACCCTCGCATTTCCTGGAGCCCTATTCGCACTTCCAGATGCTTTTTGCATTTGTTGCCGGTTGAATTTCAAGAGCAGGTGGAATTGTGGTGTCTGAGTTGGTCAGACAGCTGCTGAGGATTGTTTTGGGTGAATGCCATCATCCTGAGGAGGATCACAAGCCCAGTTTCTGTAGCCATCTTCCTAAACCTCTCCCTCTTCTTATGGGTAACTAATCAGCAACGCAGCTTTTCTTTACAGGCCATCACACAGACTGAGACATCGGTGGGGTCCCTTGGAAATGCTGAAGATTCAGAGTTGTAACCCTGCGTGTTAAAACTGGCTTCGGCAGAGGGAACGGGTTTTTCTTCATCTTGACTTCAAGAAAAGGCTCTGCCTGTCTCAAGGGTGCAAATTTAAGAGTCAAATCCTGTGGGTTTGAATAAGAAGCATTTGGATGACAGAATACTTGAGCGAGTTCCTGAGAGAGCACCTGCCTACCTGTATGCGAGGAGGGATCACTTGACTTAATGCCCAAGCCTAAGGGATAATGGAATTAAAACAACTTCCTCTTTAATCTACATCTGGAAAAATGTGACAGAATTCCCTGTGGACCTAAAGAGTGGTTGGGGCATTTTTTTAACAAACAAAATTATTTATTTTTTATATATAGATCCTAGATCAGAAAATTAAAATACTGTGCTCCTGTTTGTGTGGGTTTAGCAGTTCAGCTCCAAGCTGTGTTAAGGTTAATGATAACTCAGACACTTGATGCCTCCTGTTGTACATCAGGGTGAAGCAGCACAAACAAAACTTGGCATTTGTCAAAGCATAAAGGAATATTATCTAGAAGACTGTGTTTTGAGGCTGTGAAGGACTGTTGTTACTGCAAACTGGGAGGGATGGATAGAACACACAAGGGTTTTCTTTCCCCCTTCTATGTCCTTCATGCAAGCACTAATTACAGTAGCATTTGCAGCAGGAGGTCCTGATGTCTCGATTCAGGACTGGATGTGCTGGTGATCCAGGAAACATCTGTGTCTGGAAGCTCAGGAGCTCCCAGTCACCAGCTTCAAGGTGGGTTTGACAGATGGGTCAGTGGCCAACATCTGGTAATGTGAAGTCCATGCTGCACATGTGTGTTGTAGAGGATCCACACAGCCTCCAGGGTTTAACACAGCCTTGATGGGCCTCCTACTCCACCGCTGTAGACAGTGATGTTCATGGAATAGCCACCACCTGATATTGCAACTTACTTCATTCCACCATGTCTTCTGAGGTGAAAGCATCTCACACCAGCCTTGTGTCTCTGCAGGTCGCTGGCTGTGTCCTCCATGGAACCAACCTCTGACACCCCAGTGGCCTCAGGCAGGCGCTTTCCACACCTCCATGGCCTCTTTGTTGTTCATCCGTGGCTGTTGAGGTTGCACCCGGACGTGCTCTGAGGCAACCTCACGGCTGGGCTGGGCTGGGCTGGGCCGGGCCGCCCTTCAGCACGACGGAAGGTGCGAGGAGGACCGAGCCGGCTGGCAGTGGAAGCCCGGCGGTACCCGAGCAGCGCGGTAGGTATGGGCGCTACCCCGGCTGCCCTCACTGGGGAGCCGCGCACGCACTTTTGTCTCACCTCATGCGCGGATGCACCAATCACAGCTCACGTGAGATGAACGACGTGGCTCCTGCCAATCACCAACAAAAGGCGCCGCCGCCCACGCCCAGCCAATCACCGGAGAGCAGACGTACCGCTTCACCAATGAGCTTTGCCCGCTGAGGCAAGGCGCCTCAGTGGAGGCGGGGAGGCGGGCCATAGGGCAGAGTGGCAGCACGCTGTCGAATAGGAGCTCGACAGTGCGTTTGAACAGCCCAATGAGGTGGCCTCCGGGAGGCGGGACTTAAAGCGCATATAAAAAGCGCGGCAGTGCGGGCGGCGGCCGCAGTTGTCACCGGCAGCGGCAGGGGGGCCGGGCGGGGAAGGGAGGGGTGTTGCGTTCCCGGGACTGTCACCGCTGTACGGAGCCCGTTCCCGTGCGTCCGCTCGCACCGTCCCCGCAGCCATGACCACCACCACCACCTTCTCGGGCATGGACCCCAGTGGCAGGAGCAGCTCCAGGTCCGGAGGGCCTCTGGGACCGTTAGTGCGGTGGGGCTGAGGGCGCTCGCGGCGGGGCCGGCGCTCCGCGTCGCCTCAGGGCCCGGCCGGGTGTGGAGGGGGCTTGCCTGGAGCGGCTCTGAGGAGCTGGGCCGGGGAGTGGGTGCAGTGGATGCCGCCGGGTCGGGGGCCGATGCGTGCGGTTTTCCCTCGCCGTTGCCCGGGCGGGAGGCGGTGGCCGCACCCACCCGGGTGCCTTGGGCTGCCCCTCGGCTCGGCTCGTCAGCTGCGCTGCCGGCGGAATGGGGGGGGGGGGCAGGCTGGGGCCGGAGCTGTGCCCTGCCGCAGCTGCCCGGGAGAGGCGGGTGTGGGAGCGGCGGGGAGGGAGCTGGCGAGACCCTCCCCGGGTGCTCGGGCGTGCGCCCCTGCTTCTCCCGAACAAAGAAGGGAGGCGACTCCCTGCGCGACCGCGCACCGCACGGCGGGGGTTGGGATGGGGGGGGCTCGGCACCCGGCTGCCCTCCGCTGCCCTCCTCTGCCCGCCGCGTTCCCCTCCCTGCGGCTGCCAGCGCCGTTCTTACCCCTCGGCCTGGCGGAGCAGCCGCGTTCTGGGTGGGGCCGGGCGGGCTCCATTGTCTGCTTCCCCCCTGTCTCCCCACCTGCCCGCTCCAGCGGGGGCCCCCGGGCCGGCCGGTGTCGCTCCCAGCAGCCGGAGGTGGCCGCTTCGTCGCTTGACCGTCGGTGGGCATTGGGATCATGCTCGGGGCGGGGGGTGCCCCTTTCCCGGCCCTGCGGTGGCAAACAGGGGCTGGGGAGCTGCAGCCTGTCTGGAGACAAAGAAAACTTGGCAGATAGGTCTGGCCCTGAGTGAGGCACCCACGCTCCTGCAGCAGGAGCGGCTGGCGTGGGGAGGACCGTGTCGTGTGTTTCTATGAGGTTTTGGCCTGATAAAGCAGCTGCTTCCTGTTTGCTTCTGGCTTTTTGGGGTGCGTTTTAAGACAAAGCAAACCCAATATGAGAATGTGCTTCCTGGATGGAGCTGTGGTGAATCTGCAGTGAACATCACTGAGTATCAGGTGCGATTTTAAGAGCGGCTCATTGCTTGAAGTGTTAGATGTGGCTTTGACCAAACGTGTTCCAATGTCTTGAGGCTGTGAGCGGCTCCTAATAAAACCTGTGAACCTTTAGCTGAGGTTGGCACGAGGGATTATTCCCTTTTAACAGTCTGAGTGATGGCTTTTTTCCTTCAGTTGCCTCTTCTGTTAATTTCATTAAGGCTGTCAGTGGAAACTTGTGCTGTTAAGAGAGTACAGGTTTCACTGCTCTGGTAAAATAAAGGCGATCTGCGATGTGGAAACAATCCCTTCTTTGAACAGTCTGTTCTTTGAATTACTGCAACAGATGTAACTAAGAAAATAAACCTCCATGGGGACATTTTCTTTGGGGAAAAAAGGTAAAGAAGCTTCAAGACCATCGCATTGTATCTCTGAATTCAGAAGGAAGACAAAGCGAGGCCTAAAAAAGCATTCCTGGATTCTCCAAACATGCTCCACAGTCTCCTGGGATCCTCCCATTAACAGCTGAGTGTTACTGGAACTTTGGAGAAGAATTTTGTTGGGAAAAGTGGTGTGCTGGTGAAGTAACACTGAGTACCCGCACCCTACACCTGGGTCAGTTCTTCTTGCTGTTGGGCTTTGTGATCTCTATAGGCCGGAGAAGTATGCTTGTGTTGCATCTGGAATGCAATAGGCACAAAGTCTCAAAAGATCTAAACCCTTTCCCTGATGGGGATGACATTGTGAAATCAGACATGTTCTTTGTGTGCAGTTCCTGGGTCGGGTGCATGGACAAGCTGCACACTGTTCTCTGCTGCAAAGTTCTAGCTTTATTTTGTGTACACCATCCCAAGTGTGTTCTGGGCTTCGTTTCAGAGCACTGGATGTCTTAAAGCCCAGTTCTGTTGATTTACTCGCATCTGTCTGGGACTTGTGACAATTCTCCTTATGTGTTTTTATGCTCCTAGTTGTTGTCTGGCTTCTCCAGCTAACGCAACATCTCATGCTTAAGAAAATAAGATCTGAAGGAATTTACATTTAAAGCTGTGTTTTACTGCTCCCGTTCATTTGGGTTGATGTCTGCATGCTGGAAAGCAGACTGCAATATAGCTCACAGAGTACCAGGCAGGCTTCTTTTGTGTCTAATAGAAGGATTGGTAGATTTAGGTTATATACCTGGAGCCTCATATATATGTGTCTCCTAATAATAGTTTAGGCTAAGACTGTTTAATTACACCTTTTAAGTCTAGTCCAGCAACGTGCTCCAGACTTCAGGATCTTTGCAATGGAACAACTGTGGATGAAGGCTGCAGCCCCCAGTCATCAGTGATACCACCAGTACTTTGGCTCTTGTCTGTGCTGCGCAGCCAGTTAGATTAATGTTGGAATTCTCAGGGCTCGAAGTGTTGCTGACAAGACAAGCAGTGGAGTTACAGTGTCTGGCTTCAATGCTGGCAGCAGCTTGCCTTTAGAGCTGAAATTCTGCACTGAAGACGCGACACTCTGTGTCATTTGTTAAAAGGCAGTGCTTAAGACAGTCATCTTGCACAGTTTCTGTCTGGACAGAGTACTGTCTGGACAGTATGACTGCCTGGTGCAAGAGCCAACTATGATCTCTTGGCTTATGAGTCTTGTTCTCCATGTTGGACTCACTCAGTAGTGGTCCCTGCAGGGTTGTAAAGCTGCCTCTTTCTCTCCCCAGAGTGCTGCGTCCTCCTGGAGGTGGGTCCAACTTTTCCCTGGGTTTTGATGAACCAAAAGAACAACCTGTGAGAAGGAACAAAATGGCATCCAGCATCTTTGGAACTCCTGAAGAAAATCCACCTTCCTGGGCTAAATCATCGGGTATGATCGTAGTGCTTTGTTCCCAGAGCTGCTGACATGTGCTAATTCCAGTTTCTGAATGGGCCTGAAGCTGTTGGTGGCTTAGTGTAGAAACCAGAGTTCGCTTCCCACTTGGGAGTTGAGGGCTATAAATGATGTCTGCTTGCATGAGGCTATTTCTCATTTTGAATTGCTTCCAGAGTTTTGCTTGGCTGGGAATTCTTTTATGCAAGACATGGGCATAGGTGTTGCAAGCAGGGAATTGTATTTGGGATGCAAGTCACAATAAGGCGAACTTTGTCTTAGTAGCGCTGATTGGTCTTGGATATTCAGAGGAAGTTTAGCTTTGTGGGATTAAGCTTCCATCTCTGCAGAGCACTGCCAGTATGGGTGGCCCTGGGACCCCAGTTTCCATCTGTTTAAATAACACCCTTAACTGCATGTAAAGCTATTGTGAGACTGCAGTTTGAGAGTTATTATCTAAAGGTCCAAGAATGGTAAAAGAAACCAACCCAATGATGTGCTTTCCCAGGAAGTTTATCTTGCAGCCTGATTAGCATCAATCTCTGCTTGTAGGGACTAAGCCAGGTGAAAGCGGAGAAAACTGTGAATCGTCTGGGCCACAAAGAAGAAACTCAACTGATGCAAACTGTGGAGACTTTGTAGATCCCAAGGTCAGTACATTAACTAGGAGGAGCCTGAGAATGGGACAATTCGTGCTCTGTGTGCCATGGCTTTATCACTGCTGTTCACACAGTTGGAAACATTGTAGGATTTGAAGCCTCAAATCTGTTCTTTTCCTGAAGGTTCCCTTTTCCATGTGATAGTCTTACAGCATATGCTGATGAAGGGCTGGATTCTTCTAACAGGACTGCTTTCTACAGCTCTCAGCTCTTCTTGTTGATGAGCCAGTAATGAAGTGGGGTGAAATCAGCTTCAGACATGTTGTGTAATTGTGTTTTTAACAGACTTTACAAACAATAGTTACCTACACCAAACTGGATCTGACAAAGGAAGTGGTTTCACATCCCAACAAGTACTTAGCTCAGTAGCATGAATGCTTGTTTTATTTCTGTTACTGTCATCAGGTGTGTTCTTTGTTAGATAAACTCTACTTGGTGGCAGTATGGAGCATGACTTGTAGTGTTAACATGGGTTTTGCTTGAGGTATGATTATATTTAATGGGAAAACCAAAACCAGGATGAAGTGTAGCGATTCCTTTGAACTTAGGAGAACAGGAACCAGGATGGGCTGCCCTCGCCTGCACAAATTCTAGAGGTGGGGAAAGAAGAAACCTTGTTCTTTACAGCTCTCCAGCTTTAGGTTATCTGAAAAGAACTGGGCAGGTAAATTGTGGATCTCAAATGTTGTGGCAGAACCTTTTGGCTCATGGATGGTAAAGAGCAAGTTTTAGTTTGATAATTGGCATCGATCATCACAACCCATTTTTTGTAGCTTTTTATAACAATAAGCACTTTGAGCCACAAAAGTGTTCATGCAGGAAACACATTGTTCCAGTTTAGCAAGTATAAGTAAGATGAAATTTACAGCTGCTACCACAGAAAGCACAAACTGTTTAGTCGATTTTCTACTTAATTGTATTAAATACTATGGTTCTCAGCTTTGCAAACAGTTCCAGTGTGGAATACTGTAACTGTGTACAGTAGTTACAGCTACAAACAGCAGAAGCAGGAGCTAGAGCTGAGTTCTGTGCATTTTATATCCTGGTGACTGCAGTTTTACTGTGTAATAAACAATGTTAAATCTATGGAAGCTGCTGAAACCTCCTGCCACTGGGGAGCCTTGGCTGCTGCTGGAAGACTTTTCTGTATCTGTGTGGCAAGTTGCAGCCTGTGAAGAGATGCACTATGAAAGGAATGGTTTTAGCTGTTTGTGTAGTGAAGGGAACCTTTCAGTAACCTTGCAAAGTCTGATCTGTGTTTCACAAAGGGATGGAAGAAATGCTCTTGGCCTTGCTAACAGGTATTTGGCGTTGGAAAGAGTTGCTTAGTAGAAAGGAGGGGACCCTGAACTGCTGTGAATACGTTATTAATTTCTTGTCACCACTGCTCAGCAGTTACAGTGTCCTGGTTACTGTCTGCTGCCTCATGGAGGGTGATGTCTGTAATGGTGTCCTTGCCCACCCGTGTCCTTCACAGTGTGAGAACAAGTGCAATGCCACATGCTAGAGGCAATCAGGCTTGCTTCAGTAGTATCTTTCTGCTTAAACGTTAAGAAGTATGCCAGATAAATAAACAGCTGATGAAGTTACATTAGTCATTCTGTAAGAACTGGTGCTTACAAACCCATAATATCTGCAGAAATATGTTTGCAGAACCCACCGCTCTGATATCTGTGCCAAAGAGCCTGTTGGTCTGTAAGTGCTTCACTGAGTCTGGCACTTGGAAGGTGTTGCCCAGCCACCATGATCATAATGTGAAGTACTGAATTAGCCTCTTGATGGAAGGGGAAAACACATTGTGAAGTGTGATATTTAATGTCTTTCTCTCTCTTCTAGGGAGGAGATGGTGGTGGTGAAACTTCCGGTGAGTAACTCCTTCAGACTCTTCTAGTAAAAGCCTTTTGCAGTTGGGGACTTCTGCAATAGAAGAGGACACAGGATATATAAATGGTCATGTGTCAGGAGAGAAGACAGCTCAGGATTGTTACTTGAATCCATCAGATCAGTAAAGTCAGCCGACTGCTTTAGTGGGAGTGTGGCTGTGGGATGAAACGCTGGAGTGCCTGGTAGCCATCAGGTTAAAAGTGAGAACAGTCCTGTTCCTTTATTTTGCCAGCAGCAGTTGGTGTCCAGATTTGTATAAGCACTAGAAGGCAAGGTGGGTACATCCTGCAAAGAGCTCAGTGGTTGAGACTGCACTGCTCTTCTAGTAGTTCAATAGTACAGTCAACTGATTTTAGTTTAACAGTTCATTTTCCTGTTGTCTCCTGCAGCAAACACTACATTCACAGAAATAATCAAACCAGCAACTGCATCTGGAAGTGTCTGCACTTACTGGCTTTTAAGCTCCTGTTGCTTTTTAAATGCTGATTTCTGTCAAGGAAGTTCATCTGCATACTGCAAACATGGTGTAAATGGGCATTTCCCCTTGCAGCATGCGTGGTAACCTTGAAGGGTTTTCTCTAGCTCTGAGGCTGGAAATCTCTCTTTTGTAAGGCTGACCTTAAGAATAGCTTACTTCCTGACCAGAGGAATGTTTGTGTTGACTGTTGCTTTCCAAGTGCTGCTTTCAACACCTAGGAGTTGTGGGAAATCACTAAAGCCATTAGCAGCTCCATGTCCTGAAAAGACTTCTGCTGGGAGGGGGGAGAGTGTTCTCTGAATGTTTTACCTACCTCTGAGTGGTGTCTGTGCCCCAAATTAGTCTTGCTGCTTCTAATCAAACTGTACAGGCTTCTTCAGTGTTTCTTTCCCATGTCTGTCTGATCTTAATTAGCACTGTAGGCAGCTGGAGTTTATGTTTCAAGTAGGAGGATGTGGTTTGCTAATAGGAGTAAACTGATCTGAGGGCTCTGCTGCTTCTCCTGGTATTTAATGAGCTCACATGGGGTCGGATGAGAGCCTGCGAGCAGTGGTAAGGCTAGTGGAGATGGGAAGGGAGGAAGCAGACGCAGGGCCCTGTTACTGGTCAGTAACTGGGGTGTTTGCTGTTGTAGCCATGACTCAGATTGCATTTCTGTAGATGTGTAAGATGAAATAAAAATGACAGCAGAGGTTTGAATGTTAAACTTCCACAGATGGTGCTTAGGAAGGAGTAGAAAGTGGAAATGGTGACTGTGGCAGACCTGAGAACCTTGATGGATTGTTTAGTTAAATTCTACCGTTGATAGCTTCAGGTATCAGAGCTTAATGGAGCGCAGCATCTTGCTGAGCTGGCTATGTCACTGCGCTTGATGTTCCTGCTGTGTGAGATGGCAGGCATGAGCTGGTGAACATCCCACCTGTGGCACTTGTCTCCGGGCTGAATGAATGCGCCTCCAAGGCAAAACAGTTCACTGCATAAGCAGGTTCTTAATGGGTTCCCATCATTAAAACAAAATGGTTATTCTTTTGAATTTGGAAATGATTTTGTTTGTGTAACTGATTGTAAAACCCCAAGTAGGTGTCAGGTGTGAGCATCTTTATTAATCATGCCTGTCTAGGGGAAGAAAACCTGTTCCTTTTTGCATCAGGGCTCTTGCTGCTTGTTTGGAAGCTGTAGTTCCTTTCTGTGCATCAGTTTCCAATGGTTTGCAGTATACTCAGGAGGAAGCTGTTTCAGAGATCATACCCTTTCTGATAAGGGAAGTACTTTAATGTTTGATCTGATCCTGTTGTATTTACTACTTCAGTTATTCGGTTGAACTTACCTATACCTTGATTATGTGGGAAGCACTAATGTGTACATCAGCTGGCCAAGTGAGCCTCTAAATGCTGTAGAAACTTCCCCCAAAGCCTCCTGTGATAGTAATTCTTGTTTCTTGTGTGATTCAGTTAGCACTGTGTGCTAACGAGTGTGACCAGCTAAGGAGAACCAGCCAGCCCTCGATTGACTGTCACCAGTGACTGACTCTACATGATACACAGGAAGGTGGAGTCTGGCATTTGGTGGACAGATCATCATTGGGAGTGCTGCACAGTACTTGGACTGTCTGCTGAAGGTGCAGACAATGCAGCATTCAGCTTTATACAAGCAGTGGGGATGGCCTGAGCTGTTCTCAGCTTGCTGAGTAAGCAGGCAGTGGTACACATGAGCTGCAGAGCTTCAAGCTTCATAGTAACTGTGGTGTTGAGATGTGGGTTAATGAATAGAGCAGAGAATCTGTCTTGTAGATTGTTCTGATTCATGCAGGCTGTACTAAGCTGCTGGAACTCTGAGATTATTAGAAGCATGAATGCAGGGGGTTCAGTGCACATGAGTGGGTTTCAGTGTTTCTGGTAAAATTCTGCATCAGAGATGCCACAGGATTGGAGGAAAACTGCTCCTTTAGACAGGAAGGGAGCTAAAGAATAGGAGGCAAAGAGTAGGGCTTAGTGATTGTGTTTCATGTTGGAAAAATGAGCCATGGGAAGTGATGCTGGGGCTGGTTTTATTCAGTGCCTTCTTCTGTGACCTGGAAAAGGTAATGAATAGTGAAGTCTCCAATCCTGTTGGTGACATTAGTTCTTTCAAGTAGCCAAATTGTGCTGATGGTGAGAAAATCTTACTGTCAGGAGACCTCAGCTAAATAAGGCAGGT
Source organism: Amazona ochrocephala (assembly GCA_039720435.1). NCBI lineage: Eukaryota > Metazoa > Chordata > Aves > Psittaciformes > Psittacidae > Amazona > Amazona ochrocephala. The sequence continues at coordinate 88,507,313 of CM077879.1, forward strand.
AGCTTAAAAGGCGGCAGGATAGTTTTGTGTAAGTAAGTATAAAGTAATGCGTGGGGGGGGGGAACCCAACAGCTAAATGATGCCAGCCTTGGGTTCAGCTCTGCAGCAGTTAACTCCCAGGATCTGAGTCCTGTTACTGAAGTTTTCTGACACTCTGAAATGTTGTCAAGGAGAGAATGGGGAACAAGACATCATTTTGCCTCTGTAAACAATGATATATCCACGTCTTGAAGCGTGTATGCAGTTATGGGCATGTAAATAGCAGAGTGGAGTGGAGGTAAAAAAGGGGCAGAGGAATGCAAGGGGAAATGTACAGGGATGCAGTAGCTGTCTTGTAAGGAGAGACTAAAATGGCTTCAGTTGGAAAAGGGAGAGGGAATAGGATCAAGATTTACTAAATCATGAAGGTAGATTGGATATAAGGAAGAAATTCTTTACTGTAAGGGTGGTGAGGCACTGGAATGGGTTGCCCAGGGAAGTTGTGAATGCTCCATCCCTGGCGGTGTTCAAGGCCAGGTTGGACAGAGCCTTGGGTGGCATGGTTTAGTGGGAGGTGTCCGTGCCCATGGCAGGGGGTTGGAACTGGATGATCTTCAGGTCCTTTCCAACCCTAACTATTCTGTGATTCTAAGGTGGTGGTGATGGTGAATCCTCCACACCAAGAACTAGTGATTGGATGAAACTAAAAGGGGTCTGTTAAATTAAGCTCATCTTCACAGAGCTGATGCTGAAGCTCCACTCCCTTCATACCCCCAAGTATCAGGGGCTGCTTGATGCTGATTTGGGCCTTTGGCTCATACCTGATTGTGTTAATTTATGAAAACGTGAGCTGCTGATGTATTTGATGTGCTCCTTAATGAACTGTCAGTGAAGCAGATCCATTAGTTACTTGCTACAGTATCTAAAGTGCTTCCTATGAAGATTCCTCCTGTGTCCTGTCTTCACTTGTGGTCGTTCAGAAGCATTTAGATAGATTAATCTATCGCGTGCTTCCCAGGGGGTGTACAACTGGGGCCTCCCCATGCATGGCTGTTCCCTGATCTGTCTCTGTGAAGCCTCAGAAGTGTGTGGCAGATGCTCTTCCCTCCAGTTCATGATATTGGGAATGTAGTTTGAGCTCTTGCTTCCAAGTCCTGGTGCCTCTGTGACTTGGTTCCCAGCACCTGCTCACATTTGAATTACGATTGGCACAGTCATACACTGACTAATAATATTGACAAGACTTAAGCTGCTTGTCTTTAAAATATATATATATGAAAAATTGATGGGTTAATAGCAGCTCAGTGAATGTGGCTCTTGAATGCCTGAAGCCAAACCTGAAGGCATCAGAGTTCATCTGAAACCCTTCAGAGGGCTGCAGTCTGTCCTGCCAGCAGGTTACAGCAGCACTGTGTGTCAGCCTGAAGAAGACTTGGAGGAGTTGCTCTTTTGTCTAAGCCGTGAAACGCGGCTTCATCATCCACATCAGACACTTTAAAAGCTTCTTTTCTCCTAGAAATCCCTGAGGCTGATGTAGAAGCTGCCCCAGGTCAGAGTGAAGAGAAATCCCTGCCTGCTGCACCTGTTCCTAGCCCAGTAGCACCAGCACCATCCAGGAGAAACCCACCCGGTGGCAAGTCCAGCCTAGTCCTCGGTTAAACCTTTCCCTTCCTGACTGTTTTGAACTCGTGTCTTGTTTCTTTCCCCCCCATGCTTGTGAACTGCACAACTTGAGCCTGACTGTACATCTCCAATTTCTTTCATTAAAGAAGCACTTTATGTACTCCCATCTTTTGTTGAGATCAAGGGTTGCTTTTATTTTCTCCCCACTTCTGTCCTGTGTTTTCCCCTCCCCAGATCTACTGGAAGTGACATGAGTGTTTTCTAGTGATAGACTCGAGGGAAAGCTTTATGAAGTATCGTCATTGTAACTCAAAGGAGAGTAGATTGGTTCGAAGTGTGCTTAGAGGGTTTTTGTACTGAGGTTTTTTTAGAACCCCTTTAGCTTTACAAGGGTCTAGAATCCTGGTTAGAGAGGCCAGCAAACAATCAGCGAGAGCAGTCCCTTCCTCCACGTGCAGGATTTGGGGACCTAAAAGGCTTCATTGACTGCATGTGGTTAAATGCCTTGAGCCCTGCTGTGCCATGTGAATCCTGAAGTGGTTAGTGTACACCGTGCTGCCTTTAAAATACACTCTAGAATCAAACACTTGATACTGGACTACTATGAAGCAGGGTATGTGCCAAATAGGGCTGATGAGCAGAGCCGCCTGGCCTGATGCTAGGAGGGGAATTCTTCAGACTTTACTCAGTAAAGTGGAGTGGATCAGTGAAATCAATACCAATGACAGGGCGTTTTTTTTTTACAACTGACTCAATGCTGTGCATGATCATGCTGGTGCTTGACCATGAGGTGAAAAATCTCATCCTTTCAAGTGTGTGTTGTAATCTCACAAAGCTGGACTGTTGCTTACAAGTAAATAATATAGAAGTTTTGAAGCAGTGTTTCCTGTGTGGGTTTTATTTCACTCTCTTCTCAGTTGACCTTGACGGAGGTGTGATGCAGCAGAGGAGTGTTTGTGTACCTGGTTTGGGGTTGCCATCTTCCCCTGAAGAAAGTGTCTGCCTTGCCTCTATCTCCCAGATCAGAGAAGTGTGGGGTATGGTGTGATCTCTGTAACCTGCTTTAGCCACATGCTTTCCTCTCTTGAGAAAATAGAGGGGCATTTATTCTCCTCGTGAAAATTAGACCCTAACGGGGGAGGGGAGACCAAGCCACGAAGGTCTCTGTTGTCCTGGAGGGGGATCTGCTGCACAATAAGCCATAGCAGTGGCTGTGCACAGCCCTGGGGTAAGTGCTCCATTTCCACCCTTCCCAACGAAGAACCAGCTTAAAAATGCCCTGGCTTTCCAGCTCAGTTCCTGGGAAGGCCTAGCCTGGGTGCTTAACCTATAGAACCGGATTTGCTCTAACATGCTCCTCCCCTCCTGCAGCTGGGGGTGCTGTTCCTCGTGGCTGCTAAACGCGGTGCGGCTCCCGCTGTAAATCGTGCCCACTTGTTTTCTGCCCTTGGAGGAGGAAAACAACCCAATCCCATTTCCTCTCGAGCCCCGCAACCTGCAGAACTCGTTGATGTTCCTTTAACTGCTGCTGAGGCTCCAGCCGAGCGGGGCTGCCCTTCCATCCGCTGCCCTCTTTGTCTCGGGCGGAGCGTGGCAATGGTGCCGACAAGCCCGGAGCGGCTCTCGCTCTTCTCCCCACCCTTAGCAAGTAACCCCCGGCACCGGTACGAGGCCCTCGTGTGCGGGGCGAGGGGCTCCGGGGCTCCTCCCGCCCGCGCCTTCCCCGCCCATGCTCATGCATATTCAGGCCCCGCCGCCCCGCGCGGCTCTCTCTGGGTACGCCGGCGGCATGGCGGGTGCGCTGCGGGTGCTGGTGGACATGGACGGCGTCGTGGCCGACTTCGAGGGCGCGGTGCTGCGGGGCTTCAGCGCCCGCTTCCCCGCGGAGCCCCGCGTGGAGCTGGCGGCGCGGAGCGGCTTCTCGGTGCGGGAGCAGTACCGCGGCCTGCGGCAGGACCTGGCGGTGAGTGCCGCGGGGCGGGGGAAGCGGCGCCTCTTGCCTCGTGTGCTGCTGGGAGCAGGGGAGATCTGCGTACCCACTGTGGGTGTGCAAAGCATGGGGCGGGGGGGGCTTGTCACAGTGCTACAAAGGGTTGTTTCCTGCCTTCATTTGTATGGAAATGAGTTCTTCCAGGAGGATTTCCTGCCCTTTCCGGGGATGTGTGTGCGGGAATTCATTGGCAAAGACTGATTCTGCCTTCAAAACGGCTGGATGAAACTGTTTGCTGAGCCGGCCTCAGCGTGTTCTTTACCTACTCGTGAACCTCTCTGTGGTATGCATATTACTGTGTGGCAGTAATAACTTAAACTAACAAGTAATATTGGTAGTATTAAAAAGTAATATTACCATTATTCAAATAATAATTTTAACATTATTAAAATAATAACAAGGGGAGGAGTCACTTAAAGCTCTCTGAGCACTGTAAGTACTAACGCACCTCTAGCAGGATGAGAAACAGGAATACTCCCTATGTGTTTGCACAGCTAATGCAACCCCACACCTCTGCCCTCTGACAAGCAACCTGTGTGGTATTTAAACCACGGAGGACCATGTAAAATGCTGGTGGCAACCCCCTCCCTGCAAATGGTTTCTGTTTTGAATGTGTGCTAATGAGTGAGAACATCAGAGACATTTGCAAGGCAAACTCAAGGTCGTGTGAATGCAGACTTCAGGCTTCCCTCTGGTTGCCTCAGGACACCCAGGGGCTGTAAGATGGGATGGATGCGGATCCAGGCTGCAGATCCAGGCTGTGCCATACGCTTTCATTGCTCGTTTTAAGATGCTGTCCTGAGCCTGTAGAGGTTTTTTTACTGCTGCAAAATGACAACTCACAATCAATTCCCTCCCGTTCCATGGCAAGGTTCAGGCCCCTGCGCCCTGTGCCAGACAGGAGTGCTGGCTCCAAAGTGACTGAGCTCCAATGGATGACTATTGATGCTCAAAACTTCCTGAACCTGGAATTTGTGTATACGGGGAATGGGCATGAATTGTTTATCATTTTATAGAAGCAAACATGATTTATTGCTTACGTGAGTGTTCCTTAAGCGAATCCCATTACTGGGACCAAAAACGAGGCAGGTAATTTAAGGAATCGTGGCTTTTTATTTGGAAGGGCTACAATCTGATCTGTCCTGAAAGGCACGTCCTGCTCTATTTCTGGCATTCCCATTCCCTAATTTGGTTCATGCTCATCCTGTTCCTTCCCAGACCTTTAGGTGTGTCAATGCAATAACCATGTAACTGGTTTGAATCCCATGCAGATCAGCAGGGGCACAAAGCTCTTATCTCACTGTTGGTTATTAGCCTGGCTTCCTAAGGAAATCAGATGTATGTGGTTGTGTGTCTGTCTCCTTCAGTCACCTCCGCATCTCTGCGCTGGTTTAGGTGCATTTGGCACAACTATAAACTTCTAAAGCTCCTTTATGTGAATATTGTGGCTGTAAAAAGAGAGACCTCAGTTCTGCCAGGCTGGCGCAGGAGCATCCCTGCAGAACATCGCTCTGTTAGAAGGAAACCTTCAGCAACGATGGCATGAGAATGAGTTGTCGCATTTTTGGGTGGGTAAAATGGGTTTTGGTTCTGAAAGTCATCAGTTCCAGTTTCGTTCTCCAGCAAAGCCAGACTTGCTTGTGACATGCTGGAAACTTGCCCGTTTCTGGTGTCTTGCGGTGGAGCTTTCAGATACAAGCCCTGGTTCTGTAATAGAATCTCCTCGGGAAGAGCTCCAGGGAATTGTTGCTGAAATCAATGAGGCTTTGTTGGAAGCAGGGATCTGAGCAGATCTGATCTCCACGTCTTCACCTTAACTCTTCTGATCCGCATGAGGAATCAGGCAGTGCTTTCACATGTCTGGCTGTTGAGTTATGAGTAGTGGTAAATTGTGACAGCTGAGAGAGCTCCTTGATCCAGGAGACTTGTTTAATGCTGACTCCTCATTGCTGCGTAACTGAAATGGGCTTTATGTTCAGCTCCACTGGTGAAATAGAGCAAGGAGCCCATCAGCTGGGCTATAAAGCAATCTGGTACAGTTCCTAAGCGAAGCTGCCAGTTTGAAGAATACTCACAGAGAATGAGGTTTTCCAAACTGTGGGAATGTCTGACTTTAAGCTAGTGGAAAATGCTGCCTTGACGCCTCCGGAGCTCACTGTGACCCCAGGGAAGGCGGGATTCACATGGTTTAGGGTTCTCTGTTTGAGAAGGAAGCTTAGGTCTGGATTCAGCCCTTTTAACGCTGCTGGGATGTGGCTGCTGCCCGCTCAGCCCTGGTAGACCCCTGAGCCTGCAGCAGACTGCAATCAGATGGGACAGGGGCAGGAGCCTTGAACTTGTGCCGTTCCCTTTTCTCAAGAGTCAGTAGAGAGAGACCGGCTGGGAAGGGGTGAGCCGTGACCCCCCTGTACCAGACATCAGCCAGCCAAGCTGTAGGTGAGCTGTGTCTGTGCTGCTGCACAGGGTCAGGATCAGTGCTGCCTCCTCACTCCAGACAAGCCACCAGAGAGGAGCTGCTCCTTCTTGTGTGCCTGAGCCGGAACCCAGTGGTGAGAAATGCTATAGTCCCCTCTTGGTGGGAAGCATCACTGCCCTTTGATGGCTGTTACACCTGGGTTAAGTGGACAGCTGTGGTGCTCAGAGCTCGGATAGAGGCATGGGTGGGCTGTGCTGACTGTCCTCCTGTCTCTTGCAGGCTAAGGTAGCCAGTGTCTATGAATCACCCGGCTTCTTTCTAGGGTTGGATCCCATTCCAGGAGCCCTGGAAGCCCTGCAGGAGATGATCCGCATGCAGGAGTAAGGACGCTTGGCACCCCGCAGCCCTTTTCCATCATCTGATGCACTTTCCCCTGCCTGCTAAGGAATGTATAATGTATAATAAATAATGCTGTTTCTTTTCAGCACTGAAGTCTTTATTTGCACAAGTCCTCTCCGGAATTACGAGCACTGCATCCTGGAAAAGGTGGGAATTTGTTTTAGTGGGTTTTATTTTGCTGCTTTTGCAAGGCCTTGTTATATCACCCAAGCCAGAATAATTCATTTACAAAGACAGTGGCTGGCCCAAGCTCCCAGGCTTCCCTGGATCTCTCTGTCTGAGGAGCAGCTTCCCGGACACAGGATAGTAGCACAGGAGAGGGAATCTCGAAGTGCCACATGGTGCCAATGTCCTTACTGTGGGGCACGTGTGCCCTGTGCTCTCAGAGCTGGCATGATGTGACCCTGCTGCTCCAGTTGTGTTGGCAGGTGATAGCAAAGGAACTGTTGTAGAATGGCCCACAGGGGTGGGATATTCCCAGGGGATTCCACACTGGAGAATCCTCAATCCTTATTCTCTCTAAATGCAGAGCCTGAGACACCCAGTGTCCTGAAGGAGGCCAGTGCTGAGTTAAGAGGAGGCTTTCACCATTGGAATTGGTCCCGTTTGCCACTGCACGAGAACAGAGAGGGGGACCTTAATCACTGGAATGACTTGGATGGCACAATCCACATGCTCTGGTGAGCAGCCAGTGCTGCTCACAAACTCGGTAGTGGTTAGGCATGGGAAACAGTGCTGCTGATAGAAAACAGGATAAATCAGTGTCCTGGGCCGTGGCCAATCTCTGCAGTGGGGATTCATGGACACAGATGTAGGTTTGCAGGGGAAAAGTTGCTCTACTGGGGCTGATGTGACTGGAGCTGAAGCACAGCAGCATCTTCTCTCATTTCTTACCTCTGCAGTATAAGTGGGTAGAGAAACATCTGGGACCTGAGTTTGTGGAGCGGATTATTCTAACCCGAGATAAGACCGTCGTGTCTGCGGACTTGCTGTTTGACGACAAGGACACCATTACAGGTTTGGAAAGCGCTTCCATTGCTTTCTGTTAGCCAGGAAGGAAACCCCTGCCTGAGCCCAGCTGTCCTCCACTGTCCACAGGCGCAGAGCCAAACCCGAGCTGGGAGCACATCCTCTTTACCTGCTGCCACAACAGGCACATCCAGCTGCAGGCCCCGCGCAGGCGGCTGCTGTCCTGGGCGGACAACTGGAAGGGCATCTTGGAAAGCAAGCGCAGGCAGTAGTGCACAGAAGGGGTGCTCTTCCCACTGCCAGGAACGCCTCCATTGGCAGGGAATCCCATTCCCAGGAGGCGGCGAGTGCCCTCATCCAGGCAGAGGCACTCAGGGAGCAGTTACAAGAGCTGCCTTTGTTAGACGCTGCAGAGCTGATGCTGCTCCACGTGTCTGGAAGATTGCTCTGCAGTTATGTCTGTAGAGTTTGGGATGTTTGCTGCTGGTGAAACGATAAAATACAAGCAGCTGTGGGTTGTATTTGTGTGTGTGTTTTTAACCTCAGTCCTGTCTGGTTTGGGCTGATTGGGGGTGGAACGGAAGAAAGAAGAGGAAGAAGTAAAGCTCTGAAACTTGAGCAGACACAGCAAGGGTGCCTCTCAGGGACCACCATGCAACAGCCAAACCCTGCTGATGTTATGGATTTATAGCCACCTTGGCTCTTGGGTTACCTTTTGCAGCGCTGGCTGATGAAGAAAGGACACGAAGCTGGCTTCCATTTCTGGCCCATATGTGTGAGTAAGAGTGGGCGAAGGCTGGGCTGCAAGTGCTGGAGAGAAATATTTATGAGCTTATCCCAAACTGTTTACACAGCATTTAAGTTAATGTTTTATTAAGAGAAGGTTTTACAAGGCAGCTGCTCTCATGAGCCAGGCTGCCATGGGCCCTTCTTTTAACCTTCTCCTTTCTCACCAGTGGTACTGAAAGAAAACCAGCTTTTCACTCCCCCATTTATAGGATACACACTGTCCCGTGCAGTGATTTATCAGTCTGTGCCGCTATGACAGATGGCACAGTTGGTACCAAAGGGGAGCATGAAGACTGCAAACTGCCAGGGCAGGGAAACACCTTTGTTCTGCAGGAGGAATAATGCTTATGAGACATTTCAAAGTCCTTTGAGTTGACACTGGAGAGCTGCAGCACCACCAGGCAGGAACCGGAGTGGGACAGAAGCTGCCCAGTAACGCAAGCAGAACCCCCCCTCGTTGCTGGGAAGGGTTCTTTGTGCAGGCTGGGTGCTGGGCTGCACGTGGCACCCTGCTCTCCAGCAGCCATGACCTGTGCTAGTTTAAAGATTTGCTTTCAGTTTTAGCTGTGCTTGGCCTCCCTGTCGGGGCAGTGCTGTCCATCTTCTTCAGTAACTACATCCAGTGCTGCTGCGACCAGTTCCCCTCTAATGTTGTTCCTATTGACCTGCTGAGCAGAAAGCGGAGGCCTGGGAAAACGGGGCGGGGATCTCCCTCTTTTTTCCCAAGAAAGTGGTGGAATCACCCTCAAAACCCATGCAGATGAGGCCCTCAGTGCCATGGGTTAGTGGTGGCCTTGGCAGTGCTGGGGAACGGTTGGACTTGATGATCTTAAAGGTGTTTTCCAGCCTGGTTGACGCTATGATCTGCACTGTCCTGCCAGGATCAGTCCCTGGGGAGAGGGATGCCCACGGCGGTGTGCTTGCTCAGGCTCCTGGCCTCCTCCACCTGCAGCGGGGTGCAGTAATCCTCCAGGAAGACGGTCGCCAGGTTGCTGAGCCTTCTGCTGGCCGAGAGGGAGAACCGGAGCATGCACTCCACCACGGGCAGCGCTGTGGTCTGCTGCCGCGACTGCGGCGTCGTCAGGTACATGAGCGTCGTGACCGCCGACATGACAGTCTCCTCGTTGGCGCTGGAGAGGCAGTTGATGATGGGCTCGACCCCGTTCGCCTCCAGGATGTAGTCTTTGTTCATTTTATCCAGGCACAGGTTACAGAGCCCCCCTGGAACAGCAAGAGAAAGCATCTGACACGTGCAAGGCAAGCACTTCGCCCCTTCGGCTTTTCATGCTGTGACTCACGTTCACTGATGAGCCTTTTTGCTAACACAGACAAGAATCCAGATTCTCTGTGAGGTTTGGATGGAAAACTCTTACCGGCTCCTGGGCAATGTTTTCCATCCAAACACTCCTTCTCCTTTATGTCATTAGAGGGCACTGTTACTGCTGGACATAAGCTCTTCCACAGAATTCCAGGATTACTCAACCCTAACAGCGGGGAAAGCCTGGAGTTCATTGCAGGTGTTATAGGAAAACAGAATGGAGCCAACAGCACAAGGCAAGAGGTGCAGAATGCTCGAACTTGACACTTTAAAATGCAGCCATGTCCTGGTGCAGCTCAGCCACAAACCTTAAAAATCAAGCGTATTTATTATCAGCTCATGGCATCACCCACAATTAGGATCTGGCCCCTTAACTTGTGTTTGGACCACGCTGAATCACTGTAAGGCAGTTTCTTAGAGGGCTTATTGCAAGATTTCAAGTAAGTGTTCCAGAAGCTATTCTGGAATTTGGTTGTCAATTCTGCTATTGGTTGTCAATAATTTCACTAAATCTCACTAAATTTCACTAAAATTGAGAGTAGTTTCACTAAAAACTCATTCAGTTAGAGTTTGGGGATAAAGAATCCTTCCTGCAGCACAGCAGCTCTATGAGGATGAAGGGGCCATGCTTCCATCCCGCCTCTCCCCCGTTCCACTCATCCCCACTAAACGAGGCTGTACCAGCACAGCATGGGGCTCTCCACGCAGCAAACCCTCTGCCTCTCGGGCGGGGTATGAACCCCAAAGCACAGCATCATCCCCGGTGTCCCCCGTCAGCCCCTTCGGATGCTGCCGGCCGCGGTCCTTACCGATGGCGAACTCCACGAGGGTGTCGCTGCGCTCGCTGAGCACGTCGAGGAACAGGTCCAGGACCTGCAGCTGCCGCAGGTGCTCGTAGTTGCGAGGGTCGTAGGCGAAGTTGGCCAGGTTGGCCAGCACCTGCTCCTTGGCCTCTGCAACACAGAGACACCGATCAGCGCGGGGAGCTCCGCGCAGGGCCGCTCCGTACGGCGCTACGGTACCTGCGCTCTCCGTCGCCTGGAACTCGGTGACCAGGGCCTGCAGGTACTGCAGCCGGCCCAGCTCCATCCCGCACGGTGCCGGGGAGAGCCCTCCCCTGAGCCCCGCCGGGGCGCGCTCAGGGCCGGGTCGCGGCCTCCATCAACCCACGGACGGCCCCGGCGCGACCGCCGCCATCTTGTGGGCGTGGCGAGGCGGCTCCTCCTCTTCCTTGCTTTCATTTTCCCTCTGTTCCCTTTTCGTTCTCCTTTCTCTTCTTTCTCCCCTTTATTCCTTTTTTCTCCTTTTTGCCTTTCTCGCCTTTTCCCCTTCTATTTCCCTCTTTTTCCCCTTCTTCTCATATTTTTCCCGCTTTTTCCCCTTTCCATTTTTTGTTTTCTTTGTTTGCCTTTATTTTCCCCCCTTTTCAACTTTTTTCCCGTTTCCCCCTCTCTCTTTCCCCACGGACTCTGTAACCTGTTCACCACCACCAATGCAGTGTGTCAAGGTGCTGGGTTCTCGCATCTCGGTGTGCAGCCGAGCTCTGCTGTTTAACCCCCCTTGCTCCGGGAAGCGGCTGGCCTCGCCTCGCTCACCGTTACCTATCCACTGAACTTCCATGTGTGCCATGGGATAAGCTGAAGGGAAAGAAACGTGAAGCCAGGGAATGCATGAAGGCAGCTGCAGGTGGCTCCATCCTGTTGTGCCATGCCCTGGTCTGAGCACAAAGCAGAGCGATTACATGAGCCTGAACCATCCCAGTGAAGGCGCTGTGATTGCAGGCACCGCAAGTGGATCCATGTGGTTCATGTCATATAAACACGTACGGTAAAGGTGCATGAACTCAGCAGAAACTGGTGCTGCTTTTATTGGAGCAATTAAACACATGGAGGTTCTTCTGTAGATAAGGAGGGAACAAGTTGTCTTTTGTGTTATCTGGAATGCAGCTGATTCTCATACAAAGCGATTTGAAGCTGGACGGATGCCCTGATTACGTGGCACTGGTGACAAGTGTGTTGGGCTGCTAATCCCCTGTTACACAGCTGGATGGAGTAACCCACCTGCCCATGACCACATTAAATAGAAGGATGAGCAAAGAACCGACACTGAGTGCAGGATTGCTGAAGCTTTTAGCATTGCAGTGCTGTGGGAAGGCAGAGAATGGGAAAGGGAAGGTGTTTATGTACAGCTGGTATAAAGATTTAAGCCAGGCCTGTGCTAACAACTTCAACTCTCTCAAATTGGTGTGTGTATATATATATATGTGTGTGTGTGTGTATGTATGTATATAGAACCATAGAACAGTTAGGGTTGGAAAGGACCTGAAGATCATCTAGTTCCAACCCTCCTACCATGGGCAGGGACGCCTCACACTAAACCATGCCACCCAAGGCTCTGTCCAACCCCGCCTTGAACACCTCCAGCGATGGAGCATTCCCAACTTCTCTGGGCAACCCATTCCAGGGCCTCACCACCCTCACAGTAAAGAATTTCTTCCTCAGATCCAATCTAAACTTCCCCTGTTTAAGTTTGAACCCGTTACCCCTTGTCCTATCACTACAGTCCCTAATGAAGAGTCCCTCCCCAGCATCCTTATAGGCCTGTGTGTATATTTATCTGTATGTGTGTGTATATATGTATATGTATGTATATGTGTGTGTGTATATCTTTCTGTATGTGTGTATATATGTGTATGTACTGGTATGTCTATATACGTGTATATACATGAAAGTGGTCACAAAGGTGCTACAGACAACTCCTATATCAGAATGCTTTGCTAGTGTATTGACAAATCCCTTAATGTATGCCTTTGTAAGTGGTAGGTGTTGACACACTTTAGAGCTACGTCTGTCATTACATGGAAAGTGAATGACTAATAGGAGAAAGCAGGGGAAGAGAAGGCACAGAGGAGCCAGTCAGCCCAAAGAAGCAATTAAGGGTGCTGGGCTTGACTAATAAGGGGTGAAACTGTGTTTAAAGAGGAAAAGCGCAATGGCTTGTGTCTGTCAGGCTCATTTTACATGCACAGGAGGAACTTTGTCCCCTGGTGTGGTTTCACGGGCAGCGGTGCTTGGGAAAGGCTGGTGTGTGTTCCGTGTGACACATCTCCAGGTCGCACTATTCGGTGCATGGCAAGAGGTAGGCAGGAGAGAGGAGCACCCTGGGAACTGCGAGCTGAGCTCCTTCCAGCCTTTGCCTTGCGTTGAGGGTCACCAGGGCTGGTTGGGAGATGTGAGGAATTACGTTCCATTTGCTGTGTCACAGCTGCCTCCTGGAGGAGAGGTTGACAACAGAGGCTCTCTGCAGAGCCAACAGACCACACTAGTACTGACCACACAACCTGCTTTGCTGCTAGCACTGTGCTGCTTGTCCTTGTGCTGACTTACTATGGGGAGTCCGGCCAGGTTATCCAGAAAGGTCACTTGGCAGTAGCAGGAGTTGATACTGTCTTATATGTTTAATGGACATGGAACTGTTGGAACAGGTCCAGAGAAGACCACGAGGATGATCAGGGGACTGGAGCACCTCCCGTATGAAGACAGGCTGAGAAAATTGGGGCTGTTCAGCCTGGAGAAGAGAAGGCTGCGTGGAGACCTCATAGCAGCCTTCCAGTATCTGAAGGGGGCCTATAGGGATGCTGGGGAGGGACTCTTCATTAGGGACTGTGGTGAGAGGACAAGGGGAAATGGGTTTAAACTTAAACAGGGGAGGTTTAGATTGGATCTGAGGAAGAAATTCTTTACTGTAAGGGTGGTGAGGCCCTGGAATGGGTTGCCCAGGGAGGTTGTGAATGCTCCATCCCTGGCAGTGTTCAGGGCTGGGTTGGGCATAGCCTTGGGTGTCATGGTTTAGTGTGTGGTGTCCCTGCCCTTGGCAGGGGGGTTGGAACTGGATGATCTTCAGGTCCATTCTAACCCAAACCATTCTATGATTCTATGATTCTATGTTTAATCCTCTGGATGCTCCAAGCACTTGCTATTTGCCAGAAGAGTTAGTGCAGAAGGGACTGCTGTAGCTCCAGGGGCTGGTCTAGTGACATGGCAAGCTAGAATTCAATAGAAGCACTACTACTGCTAGTAGTTACCGTTCCCTTGTTGCAGCCACCAACCAGGTCTGCAGACAGGATGCCAAGCTCTTCATTGGAGTGCTTTTGCCCTTCTGAGGTGTTTCAGGGCATGTGAGTTCACCACGACCTTCCTTTGGGTTTGTATTAAACTTTTCCAGGCATTACTTTGGCTCTGGAGGATCACGATCCTGCACTAGCTCAGTGTGAACTCCCTGGTGAATGTTTCATTGCAGTGAGGAAAGGTGCTGGGTGCAGGAATGCTTACCTTGCAAGGTTAATGATACCTTAAACGATAAAGGGAGCAGGAAGGGGCAAGAGGGGACATGGGGAGCTTGGGATGTTTAACTGTGGTCAGGTTTTGTTCTCACAGGTTGATAACCTGGTTGAGGTGTAAGTGTTTGTCCATTATTAGAGCCAGGGTTATTTTACTGTCTGTAGGTGTTAAACAAACCCTGCTTCAGGGGGTTTTTGCTTTGCGTAATGGGACAACCTGAAACTAATTAAAGGAGTTTTTATGGCTTTATTTTCCTCCTGGGCCTCAGGATTCTTCAGGGCTGAGTGTTATTGCTCCTGTATGAGAGCTCTGAGAGGGAGTTTTTATTATGGTGTGCATGTTTGTTATGCATGGTCCCTTCGTTTATGCTTCACAAGCTCCTGCTCAAGGCAGCTTGGAGTTCGGGTTGAAAAGGGAGCCAGGCGAGGTGGGAAGATAGAGGAGGGGGTAATTTTCTCTATCACGGGAGCTCAGACATCTGATTTATCCATGGGAACACAGCCTCAAGTGTTACCTCTTCCCTCTGCAAGCTTTATTCCCAACCTGTGGGCTGTGGATGACTCCTAAAGGGTCTGTGGGAAGTAACCAGCCCTCTTTGGAGGCAGCTCGCGTTCTGTGAGGCTGCTAGGAAGTTTATAGTGAATGAGTTGAGAGCATCACAATAATGGCTTTCCTTTGGTTTGCTTCCCAGAAACATCCCTGCTTTACCTGCGGCTAAACCCCAGTGGCCCTGGTGTTGAGGCTGGGAGCATCGCTTCTACAGAGCACTCTCCTAACTTCCCACCCTAAATTGTCTTCCTCTGCTGTGTACAGCTATGAAACAGGCAAACCGCATCTCTGTGCCGTGGTGTGGGAGGACCTGATCTCTGTGTCAGCTGCAGCCGGTGAGCGCTTCTTTTCCTTCCTTATATCTCACAAGCACACATTAGATGACACATTTCCTTGCTTATGAACCAGCTCTAGGACTACAGCATTGCAGGTGGAGCAGTTGGCTCCTCAAAGATGCGTTCTATTGCTCCTTCAGCTCACCTTTGTTTTGCTGTGATAAACTGATGGGTTGTAGCTTACCCTGTTTTGCCCGTGGTATCTGTAGCAGTGGGGAGATGTGGGACAATATGACCCCATATTTCTGGAAGAAAACAGGGAGTGTAGGAAGGTGAACAGAACTTGAAATGTAGGAATGGCACACAGGAAAGCAGCAATCTGTGCAGCAGCTTGGCTCTTTTATTTGCAATAGCTAGGAAGGGTTTGGGACTTCACCCTTTTCATCGATCTTTTGGGGAGGAAGGGAGGAACCCCCAGCTTTGTCCTAGGAATGTACAGCAGTCATTGTTTCCGTAAGCTGAGAGCACCAGTCATGTTTGCTTTGTAGTTACGGACCATGTAAGCATTACACAAGTTAATAAACATGTGTGACAAGAGATTAGATTTGTATGGTCTCCCACTGATTGTTTTATGTAAGTGTATGTTTGATCAGGAAGTGCAAAGCCTGCTGGGTCAGTAATCCTAGAGCAGCACTGAAGAAGATGCTGAGCTGTGGGAGCAGTAACCCCTCTGAAGGGCTGATACCTGTTCCATCTCACTCCCATGTTACACTTCTGCCTCTCTGATGGTTCTGATGTGTTGAGTAGTCTTCATCTGCAGTGCTTTGTGAGCTGTATGAGCCTGCATGTGCACAGGCAGCCAAGAAGCCCTCAGCATCCTGGCCTGTATCAGCATCAGTGAGGCAGCAGGGCCAGGGCAGGGATTGTGCCCCTGCACTGGGCACTGGTGAGGCTGCACCTCGAATCCTGTGTTCAGCTCTGGGCCCCTCGCTACAAGAGAGACAGTGAGGTGCTGGAGTGGGGCCAGAGAGGGGAATGGAGCTGGTGCAGGGCCTGGAGCACAGTGTGATGGGGAACAGCTGAGGGACCTGGGGGGTTCTGATGGAGAAGAGAAGGCTCAGGGGGGCCTTATTGCTCCCTAGAGCTGCCTGAGAGGAGGATGGAGCCAGGAGGGGGCTGGGCTCTGCTCCCAAGGAACAAGGGATGGGACAAGAGGAAACGGCCTCGAGCTGCACCAGGGCAGGTTTAGGTTGGAAAGGGTTGTTAAGCATTGGAACAGGGTGCCCAGGGCAGTGATGGAGCCACCATCCCTGGAGGGATTTCAGAGACGTGCAGCTGTGGCACTGAGAGATGTGGTTTAGTGGTGGACTGGGCAGTGCGGTGTTAACGTTTGCACTCAAATGACTTTAAAGGTCTTTTCCAACCTAATCAATTTTGTGACTGTATTATCTGCTCCTGTCAGATAAGGAATGATAGAGAACATAAACATTGTGCAACCCAAGCTGATGCTAAGGGAGGCTAGAGGCTGATGCAGCTCTCAGTTATAAGTGTAATTCCCAGGAGTGTAACAAGAAAAGCTATTACAGTCAAGGCTGTATGGGTATGGAAGTCAGTAACATTGGCTTTTCCCAACAGATTCCTTTGGAAGTTATGCTTGTGCTTATAAGAAATGTAGTTATGCTTGTGCAAGCACTCTATATTATAGAGAATGCTGGTGTCATGAGCCTAAGCTAAATTCATTTACACAAAGGCTTTGTGCACTACAAATTCACTTACTACAGTGGCTTTGAATTTGTCCCTCTCTAAGGATGCACACACTTAGTTCTAATAACACCTTTGCTCCCGCTCCCCCCCTGCAACAATGGGTCCCAGTTCATACTGAAAAGAAGCGTATTTACACCAGCCACAAATCCTGTTTCTGGTATATCAAGAAGCACTCGAGGTGTCACTAGTTACACAGAGCAGGCGCTCTAAGGCTGGTTGGTTTGTTTCTTTTGGATGCTCTGGAGCTGAACCTTGGAGGCTTTGGAAATGTCCTTGGCATGAAGAACTTATGTACGTACCTTGTAGGAGAACATATCTGCTCTTACTGGAGGCTTGGCTGAGCCCTGCAGCACATGCAGCAGCTTCCATGTGGTATTTAGAGATGGGGAAAATAACAACAGCCTTCCTGTGGAAGCTGCCACCCGCAACATGGGAAGCAATCAGGAAACTCTGTCTTCTGCACCAAGCGTGTTCGGATGAGGCAATAATACTTCTTTATGGAAGAATGACCGTTGTGCATAGCCATTAATACGTATTATCCAGTGTTACCAACTGGAATGTGCATGTGAGATTCCAGTGACTTAAAGGCACTGACTTACACCAATTGAACTGACACGGCTTTTGTGTCTCTGCGCTGGTTACCATGGCTGTTATCCCAGCGTTTGCTTTGGGGAAGCACAGTTCTCTTTGTCCTTCATCTCTTTGGCTGGCGCTGGGTTCTGGGCTCAGCCTGTGGTCCAGATCACTCACTTGGACTCTGACACGGCCCCATAGAGAAGGATGATGGCAGCTGTGGAAAGGAGACACTTGTTTTCTCATCTGCCATCAGTGCTGGGCTGTGTGTAGCTTTGTACAGGCCACATAATCCTTTGTGTTCCTCTCTATTTGTCTTCTTGCTTTTCATATGCTTGTGATGTACACGACTGCTGGAGGGGGCTGACTCTCAGGCTGTGACTGGGTTGGCATTTCACTGTATTGATACCTGGAAGGATTATCCCCAGGTACTTTGGAAGCCTCTTTCAATTTGGTTTTCTTTTCCAGAGCACAGAAGGCGAGTGCCATGAATAACGCAGCCGAGATCAGGAAGAAGCTGGAGTTGTAGAAGACGTAGTGGAAGTCATTAGTTACATCTACCAGGAGACCTGAAACAGAAGCCACAGCTTAGTCAAAGAGAAGATGCACACCAAAGGCAACAGGGTGACATTAACATAAATGTTAAACCTCAGTCAGTCAGCAACTGCCATATAAAAGATGAGCATTCACAGATGAGTTGAATTCTCTTCTCTAGATTGCAGGGGTCGGTTGTGTTTTATAGTCATGGCTCAAGTGATGGTTCTGCTTTTGTACCAGGTATATCATAATACACAGAGAAGTCAAGGGAGAAAGGAAACTGAGTTTTCCCCAATGTGCTGATTCATTTTGTTCACTCAGCAGAGGACCCTGTGCCAAGCGCTGGAGTTTGGACAGAGGGATCCTGTTACATTCCAGGTCAGAAAACAGAGCAAGTAAATAGAGAAATCTCTCCCGAATTGACATGTTAGGGTCTCTAATAGTGTGTAATAACCAGGGAGAAGAAAATGCACAGCACAGCAAGCATTATGCCTAACATTAAGTGCCCTCAGTATAAAACATTTAAAGCGAGACATATCAAATGAGTAACTTTACACTAATGCTAGAGGTGGTGTCGTGGTTTAAGCCCTGCTGTAACTCAGGTGATAAGGTGATACCCAGGTCAAGCGTATGATGCTTTCCATAGGCTACTTATTTAAATGGAGGTACTGGAATGCATTACAACAGCTGCTGTTTGCTTGCTTGTGTTCTTCAGTAAAGATTGGTGATGTTTCTTTTCCTGGTGCACTTTCCTTTAGCAGACTTCAGGACTACGAATAGAAGTGGTGCTGCTGATACTGGCCTTTGTTTTGCCCATCCGCCATTCCTTTGAGGGATGCCCAAGGAAAGACCTTTTTGGCCCTCTGAGAAAAGTGACTGACCCACCAACGCCAGGGAATACCATGCGATACAGTGCATGTTATCATCCTGTCCTTAGAACAGACAGTGCTTTCCCACTGAATAGCACACGGCTCATTGTCTGGAGAGCACAACTAAAGCCTCCTTCATGCTCAGGTTTACATTTCCCATTTGTTAGCCTTTTGGATTCGCTGCTGTGCTGCAGGAGCCGGTACATGCAGGAGTGAACTGTGAAATCTGGGAATCATTTATTGGCTTTGGGGTCATATCTCACTCCTTTCTTGTCTCCAGAGTAAAATCAGTACCCTCCAGAACATGGAAAGCAGAGTGAACGGAAGCTTTTGCTGTACGGCTCTTGAGTTGTGTAGGGCTGGTATGAATTCTGATCAGAATTAGTTTGTTTCATGGGATGTTCACAATTCCTTGAGACTTCACGGGTGAAACAGTGCGAACTGGCAAAGCAGTGAAAGAGTTCGGAGGCAGCAAGATCCTACCGCAGTAATTCCTCTCTGTGTATGGCTGCTCACTGGGACAAAGCTCTTACCAATCGCACCCATACCTATCAAACTGCTGCACTGGCACTTGGGCAGCTGCAGAAAGGACCCTCCTTCAGCTGTGAGAAAGGGCTGAGCCTTCCTTTCTGATTCTCCCTTTTATATCACTCCCTTTGCATAACTCACCTGCACGTGTGGCTTTGGAATCTCCCTTATTTCTCTTCTTAAGCTCCCAAACACTTCTCACCAGCATCTAAACAACCCAGCCTGCTTTAATAGCATCTCACCTGTGAGAGGGGGTCCAATGAGGAGCGTGATGCTCTCCAGGATGGTGAAGAGCCCCAGGGCACTCGAGAAGCGGTCCATCTCCACCACGTCCATCAGCACCTGGAAGGTGAGTGCCCCGACGCCACTCATGGCGATGCTGAGGATGACGCAGTAGATGATGAGCACGCTGAACTCAGCTGAGACCACACAGATGAAGTTGCTCAGCCCACAGAGGAGCACGGCCAGGCTGAACAGGTAGATTCGTCTCCCTGAGAAGAATTTGTGTCCCGAGAGCAGCCCCGTGAAGGGGCGTATGAAGATGTTGATGAACCCAATAACAGAGATGAGGAGGGCTGCCTTGCGCTCCTCCACGCCATTCTGGATGGCGTAAGGCACAAGGTAGATGTGGGGTAATGCAAACCCCATCATCATCCAGGTCACGCCAATAGTGTAAATCTGGTAACCTTTGTTTTGACAGAAGATGTCAAAAGCCAGGTACTTCTGCAGCACATGGAAGCACGCAGTCCTTCTGCTTTGCTTCTGGAGCTCATGGTGGGGAGAAGATGCTCCATTGGACAGCTGTGTCTCTTCTGCTCTTCTCCTTGGCTCCTCTCCGGCCATGGGTGACTGTAGTAGTGACCCTGAAGAGAGCTGAACTGGCCTCATGATGGCTCCACAGACACAGCAGTTCAACAGTATTCCTCCAAAGATAAGGAAAGTGTTTCTCCAGCCCATCTCATCCAGCAGGTATTGAGAAAGCAGTGGCCACAGCGTGAAACCCAGAGAGACACCAGTGGATGCCATGGCATTGGCCAGGGTTCGCCACCGTACAAAGTAGTATCCCAGTGCAGTCACTCCTGCCTGGAAGCTGAAACACGACCCCAGGCCTAAAGGTAAGAATAAAAGAGCAAATGACAGCACATGATCCATCTGCATTGTCTTAAAGAGCCTAAATCCAGGCTGTACCCGCAGGTGAGACAGGACAAGGGGAATGGCTTTAACCTGCCAGAGGGGAGATGAGATGAGCTCTTAGGCAGAAGCTCTTCCCTTTGAGGGTGCTGAGGCGCTGGCACAGGGTGCCCAGAGAAGCTGTGGCTGCCCCATCCCTGGCAGTGTTCAAGGCCAGGTTGGACACAGGGGTTTGGAGCAAGCTGCTCCAGTGGAAGGTGTCCCTGACCATGGCAGGGGTTGGGACTGGAGGAGCTTTAAGGTCCCTTCAACCCAAACCAGGCTGGGATTCTATGACTTCGTCTGCCTCTAAAGCATTTCCTCACCCACCAGGCTCATGACCTGCAGTGATTCATACTCACAAACCCCACAGAACCGATGTTGTATGTAAATTAGACTACTTGTCAGCTTGGATCAGTATATTTAGTGTGGAGCACATTTGTCTGGGGCAGGCTGCCATTCCTAAAATTGTGATGGAATTGTTCATTCAAAGCTTTCTATACTGACTGCTTTCCTGACACTTCCATCAGGGCTCAGGGAGTTACTTGGTTTTCTCTTTATTCAATGGACACCATTTAGTTTGCAAGATCCAATGGGATTAGTCCCAGAGCAGCCTGGCTGAAGAAATGGATCTCTTTGTGTTAGAAAAACCCCAAGAGCTGAACATCAGTCACAGAGGAGAAATATTTGGAAAGGAGAAGTTCCCATCTGCTGCTCCTGTTCAAAACCAACATGTTCTTTTGTTAGGAAAAGATGTCTCCGCATTGCCCCTGATTGGGAGTGGTGAAATACAAGCTCAGGGAACTTGGGAGGGATGTTATCATAGGTCACATTATCCCAACACATTACATTCCAGGATTGAAAACCCCCTCCCTTCTTCACAGCCAAAAGGCTGAGGTGCTACTAAATGGAACAGACATCCTTGCTCCCATTTTGCCCTCTGGAAACCTGAAGGTTTTTCCAGAGGGAAGCACTTTGCGGTGAGCTTGGCTGGATGAGGTGTGTGTTGAAGGGGAGTGAAGGGCAAGTCTGGCTGCTCTATGATTCCTGCTGCTCCTGATTTATCCTGTTTCATGGATGAATGGAAAACCGTGAGTCGGGCATCGCCATTCACCTGTCAGGTCCAGCTCAGGAGCCGGGTTTCCTGCTGCCCTGTGGTACTTACCCGTGATGAAGCCAGCGGTGATGTACAGCTGGCTGATGGACCTGCAGAAGGAGCTGGACACCATACCCATGCCGCTGAGCAGGCCCCCCAGCATCACCGCAAACCTGCAGCCAAAGCGCTTCACCAGGATGCTGCAGAGGGGCCCTGGCACCAAGGAGTAAAAGGGAAGCAGTTAGGGAGGAAGGGAATTCTTTGTTCCTGCTGTGTTGCTGCACTTATCCCAGTGTTTTGGTCTAGAGACCCTGAGGGTTTTCCCAGCAGCACAAGGGAGCCAGGCAGGGCATATATATTCCCTGATCCTCCCAAGGGCTTGTTAGCTATGGGGAAGGCTGCTGTGATCTGCTTGGCTTTTGGCCATCAAGAAGGATTTCTAAGCTTCCCTGTGCTGGATTTCAGTTAAAATGGTTGGAAATGGAATAGAAGAAGGACTTTCAAGTGTAATTCTGTTCTTGCATGATATAAATTCAGGGGATGATTTGAGAGAAGAAGGGATTTTATCTCTGTGCCTCTGAGTAACAGATTCTAAGCAGGATGATGTTTCTTTTTGCATATTTGCGCTCATTTCACTGTGTGTTTCAAACATCCTGCCACAAAATCTCCTGCATTGCCTGTGGTGTGCTGCTACCTTCGTGAAGCTCCTTGCAAGAAGAGACAGATTGACCCTGGACTAGACCAAGAATGGGAGAAAATGGACATCACTGAGGAGGATCATTTGAATGCAGCTGGAGAGGTATATTCATGCCTACATGGGAACCGACCTAAGCTTCAGGCAGTAGCATCCAGGCTGCAGCTTGTGGAATCCTGCAGCTGTCCTGCAGGTCGTCCTCTCCAGGAAGATCACAGTATTGTCACACAGCTCTTTGCTCACGCCTGCCGTGGGATACCTGGCAGGGTGGGAAGGTTTTGCTATGTCCACTTCCAATAGGATAAGCCTAGGAGCAGACCATGTGCATCCCGGTTCCCACTTCTACTCCAGCATAAGCAGTGCAGAGGTGGGAGTGAGACCTGGGTGGTTCTGGTGGACCAGAGCCCCCCTCTGCCCTTCTTGGGCCCAAACCTGTGTTTTTTTGTGTCCCGACATTGCTGGCAGGTTTTATAGCAGAGAACTGTGTTATTTCATCAGAAAACCACGAACAGCCATAGGGGGTGTTTAAGGTCAGATAATTCTTTACTTTTCATAGAGTTTTGGTGAATTCCATGAGATGGTGGTGAATTCCCAGGTTGTGAATGTCATTGAGCATCCTTTGTTTTGGGGTAGGAAAGAATCAGTTCAGACCTGCAGCCCACTAGTGGGAAACATGCTTCTGTCTGCACGAGAAGAGGATCTGAGTTTCTTTTTCCACCCCTTTGAGGATGTCCAGGTTTTCCCAGGGTTTGTTGGTTTTCCCCTCTTCAAGCACTTTGGGTTATATGAGCAAAGGCCAAATGACTCCGAGTTTCGGAATCAGGAGTCAGTCAGTGCAGGGAAAATAACCTGTGGCATGTTTGTGACCCAAGCCAACGTCTGGTTTGAAATAGAAGCCACGTAATGGAGCGAACAGGGGCACGTGATTGAAATGAGGAGAGCAGCCGCCTGTGTCTTGATCTGCGGGGGAGATTTCCACCTCAGACTTTGAAGCAAATGGTGACTGCATTATTTTCCTCCTGCTGAAGACATTGAGGATGGTTCTGCACTGTAACCAACCCCAGTAGCCAGAAGTCATGGACTGAACGCTCCGAAACGATGAGAGTGGCTCTAAAAGCATAGGAGATTTTCATTACTTGTTCCTGTTAACTTGCTTCCTAGGTTTCAAACGTTATTTCTCACTTGCCTGAGGCTTTTGTGCTTTCCTTTGCAAAAATAATAGCAACAGAAGCGCTGCATTCGTATGAGTGTGAGTTGAGAGTTGCGTGTGTGTGAATATCGAGGAGCAGGAACCTGTGGGGCCTGCACTCCCCTTTTGGAGCTGGCCACAGGATCCTGGGGTCTCTCAAGTGATTCGTATAACAAAATAACCATTAATTGCCTTTACCTATGAACATGGCTAATGAGATGGGTTTGGCTTCCTAACTGATGAGTTATTTCTTGCACTGCGTCCTTCCCTGCTACCTTCCATAGCTCGCCTGCATGGGACCTTCTCACTGCGCTGACCGCCCTGAGAATGGGCTCCTCCATCCATTTCCCTGCCCCTTTACCCATTTTTGCCACAAATATTGTTCTTCCCTTCGGTTCCTTGGAATTAGAAAGAAGAAAGGAGAAGAAGAGAGAGCAGCATCTTCAAGAGGCACCGGTGACATTGCACAATGGGTTTAGGATGATGGATGTAACTGGGGAACCTGAACCAAACAGAGCCTGGCCCACCACAAAGGAGCTCAGAAGTTGCAGCAAAATTGCAGTCTTTTATGTCTGGTTTTTGTTGGTTTCCTCCTGGTTGTGCTACTCCTGCCTTACTCCTGGGGGACAAGAGCGAGCACTCCTCTGCTGCAACAGCCTGCAATAGGGGACGTAACTGGCAAGCAAAGTAATAACTCCTGTAATTCACTGGCTGTGCCCTGGCAAATTCTGTTACTGGATGTCATTGGCATGAGGCTGTTCTTTCCTTGCCTAATTTATAACTTTTAGATCTATTTTTTGGCTGTCTCTACAGTAACTTTTAGTGTGGTCCCAGCTTCCTACAGAGCAGTTACTTCATTAGAAAAGATAGGTCAATAGATACTTTATTGATGTTCCATCACCTCCCACATCTTCTCTGGGGCAAAACCCAGTGATTCCCTCCACTACCCCCATAGCACAACCCTCCTTCCACCCGCTTCACCCGGACGCTGCCTCCTGACCCGCATCCTGCATCAATCCAGCTCATGTTCGCCCTGCCTGGGTGTGCACCCAATGCCGTCACCCAGGGAGCTGGTTTAATGCTCAGCCAGCAGCCTGGAGGAGCTTGGCTTGAGGCGTGTTTCAGCCATGAAGAACACATTTGTCATGTGGAGCATAAAAGATGTGTTCTCACAGCTGGGAGATGAACCAAGAAGGCACCCAAGCTTCAGTGCTGCCTGCTGGCTTATTCAAAGAGCTGCTGTGGGAAATAACTAGTTCTTGGTGGTATGGAAAAGCTGGGAGAGAAAGGGATTCACCTCCTTGGACCAAGGGGCTTGGGTGTCTCTCAGAGTGGCAAAAGGGAGCTTGGTGTCTGTGGAAACTGAGGTGGTGGAGGGCATCCCCATCACTTACCGCCTCCGTGCAGCACGGCCACCATGATGGACGGGAACCACGATGTCTCACTGTTGCTGGCCTGGAAGTCACGCTGCAGGTCCGTGAAGAAGATGCCAATGCAGGGAGGGAAGCCCAGCGTCATCCCCTGCAGCACCACCGCAGCCAGCAGCACCATCCATGCCCAGCCCTGGTCCTGGGGCTTGGCAGCTTTGCGTTCCCCTGCTCCTCCTTGGGGCATGGCAGCTTCTTTCTCCTCCCAAGCCAGCCTGCTGGGGAAGGAAGAGCAGCTACCACGCAACCCTCAGCTCAGCCAAGGGGCCTATGGGGCACAGCTGATGGTATTCCCAAGGCTCCGAGGCACTGGAGCGTCCCACACCTTTGCGGCTGACTCTTCAGACCTCTTGCTCTGCGTTCTTGTAGCACCTCCCTTCATTCTCGCCACAGGATCCTGGCAACAGATTGCTTAAGAAACAACTGCCTTCCCCTTTTCTATTTCACAAGGCTGTGACCACAGCCAGGTACAGGGCAGGACCACACCTCTGAGGAATGAATTGGCCTTACCTAATTCCCGCCCTTATTTTCCCTTTCACCTGCTTTCATCATATGGAGTCCCCTTGCTGGCAATGGCTAAGGTCACCCAGCCCTGTGCCCAGGAGAGGAGGAAAAACCCCGCAAGTGCCAAGACAAACAGAGCCATATAAAGCCTGCATGGGGCAGCAGGGCTGGTGCGAACCTGGTGGGAAGGCTGCACCTCCGACACAGCGCGAGTGGGGGAAAACCAGGTTTAAAGCCATTAATTCATCAGGATCCGGTGATTGCAGAGGGGATTTTGCTTTACCTCTGGTTAAAGGTAAAGCTTCTTCAGAGAGATCCCGGCTTTGATTTCTCTGAGGCTGGCTGCAAGAGGCATATTGCAATAGCATTCCCCATCCACATGAATAAACACGCATAAGGAAAAACCACCGCTGGCAGCTGGATGAGCTCAGAAAAGTGCCCATAAGGTCACAGCATAGTGCAGTATTTACCTAGCACTCAAATACCGATTTTCCCTAGAAGAATAGCCACATTTGGGCTTTGTGTGCGGCTCTAAAGGTGATCAGCGGTTCGATTCTACTCATTATTTCATATATGCCATGGGGCAGAAAGTTCCATACCTCAGGTTCAGACAAGGATTGGTCAAGCGGAGGGAGGCGAGCGTGTGGCTGCGCGGGCAGCTCATCCCCTGTGTGCGCAGCTCACGGCCCGCACTTCTGCTCCAGTAGCCACCAAAAGCTTTGCTGCAGCCTTTTGCAATATTAACCTCGGCATCACTTCTGCGAGCAGGGCTCTGGTGCTGGCTCCCAGCCCAAAGGACAGCAAACAAGGCTGGGAGCAGAAGGGGGGGGGCCCCGTGGGAAGGGGCTCTGAGATGCAAATCACGGTGCTGGTGCTCAGCACACTTTAATCCTTTGTCCGCTTTAGCCTGGCGCAGATAATGCAACTAATTCAAGTGCTTGTCTCTGGTGTGAATTAGCTGGATGGCAGCCTAAAGCCTCTCCCCGGCAACGGCGAACCTGCAATAAAAGGCAGAAGCACACAGCTCCTCTCTGTTCCCACACGGCTCAGTCTGCCCAGCACATCTCTGCCGCCCCACACCTCTCCCTGCGCGCCCGCTCACAGGGAAGGGCTCCCCAGCGGGGCTGCGGACCCCGCGGCTCTCTCATCCACCTTCCGCCCCTGGCTGCGGGACGCCCTTTCTTTCCCCTGGGCAGCCCAACCTGGATGGACCCTGGCGCTGTGGTGCCAAGAGCACGGTGACCTCCTCGCTGCCTCCCCGCTGCCTGCATAAAGGTAAAGGAACGAGTTTGCTCCGGCGCTGGCTCAGCCGGATGTGGCACACGGAACGCCGGCAGCGCTGCAGAACCGTGCTTTAACCCTTCCCAGGGTAACCACATGGGATGGACGGGGCAGACACGGGGATTAGTGTGTGGTTTAGTGCTCCTATGGGCTTGGTTCGCAATCCCCTGCTCCTGGTGGCGAGCAGGGAACGTGACGGGGCAGGGGCATCTGCGGGACACGGGTTTTCCCACGTACGTGATCTCCTCGTGCTGATGGTGTTGGGAATGGGACTGAAGTTCGCTGCAATAACCACGCCTGGGTGCCTACTGCAAACACGGCTGCGCTGGGAGCACATGGATGTGCAAAGGTGCTTCCCTCCACCAGCCCATGCAGCGCCCGGGATGCAGGGGTGCCATGGACAGGACACGGGGGAGCGCGCTGCTGGTTTCAGTCTTTCTTCCTGCCATTGACTGTTGATAATTCCCTCTCATTCAGGACTGGATTTGTTTCTTCTTCCTCCAGTGACCCCCAAGACCTTCTGGAGTTGCCCGAGCTGTGATGGAGCGGCCCTAGTAGTTGTTTATGGCAGCAGACCAGGAGTGCTCACACAGTGTCTTTCCCTCCTTCTTCCATGCCTCAGTTTCCCTCAGCTGTGATGGGGAATAGGATGAGGGTTGCTGGATGCTGCTCCCTGCAGGGACAAGCAGACCTTTATGCTAAGAAGCACAAGGGCCTGGGGCATTTATGTAGCTCCCCTCCTAGGAAGAGGTTTATATTCAGCAGGCAAATGATGATGATGTCCATGTACCATCCTCAGTGAGAGCCTGCAGCTGCTGGGTACCTCCATGGGGAGAAGAGCAGCCCAATTCTCCCTTACAGCCACCCAGGAGGGATGATCCAGTGGGGAAACCAGAAGGGTGGCTGGTGGGGGGAACAGGACCCCTGTGCCAGTGATGGGCTTGGAGGGATGCTCAGAGACCAGGCGATGCCAACGGCTTGGGATGGAAATGGAGAGGAAAGTTTCTTGTTCATGCTACATTAGGTCTCTACCCTGCTGCCCAGCAGCATCCTCCTGCCGCCCCAGCTCAGCCCGGCGTGTGCTGGACATGGGGTTTATGAATGTGTAAAATAAGCTGCATGCACACAAGGGAGATGTTTACTGTAAATGGAGAGCGGTGGTAAACTGCTTTGTGGGGTCACCCAGTGCCTGTGGGGGAGAGGAAATCCAAGCACATTTCTTGTAAATACCTTTATAAGTGACCTTTTAAGGACCTTTTCATCCCGAGATCCCAGCTTGCTTTGCCATCCTCTCCCAGTTGTGTTCTATCCCAGATGACTTTTCCAAGGTCACCCACTGAGCTGACAGCAGAGAATCCACATCTAGCTCTGGTTAAAGCAATGGCCCAAGTGCTGCAGCACAGCCTAACGCTATGGGCTTGTGTCTGTGGGATGTCGCTTCTCAGCAGCCCTTAAGGGTCAGGCTGTGCCCAGAGCTGTAGGTCCTGTGCTCTCTGCATGTCCTTACTGGCACATTACAGATCTTTAAGCCAGACCCCTGCTCAGCAGCACTGATGGGGCAGACCATGTGGAAACCAAAGCGCAAATACCTCAGAGATTGCAAATCGCTTTGAGAAATGCCCATTGAATCTGCTCCAGAGGTCCAGGTTAGCGAATGGCGTGACACAGATTGAATCTTGGGGAGGGAGCTGGGCACTGCTCGGGTTTGGGTTTTAAACAAAGGGAACTAAGTGACATTTCAGCTGTGGGACTGCAGAGCAATAGCTGGGGGCTGTTCCTGTTCCACACCGAATGAACCTCCTGCTCTGATGCTTCCCTTGAACCCCAGCAGAAACCAAGCTCTCAGAGCACCTCAAAACGCATTCCTGGCCCCAGACTGAGGCAGGGTCTGAACAACCCTGGCAAAACCCCTGCGGAGCAGCTCTGCTGGTGCTGAGCGAATGGGGCTGTGCCAAGGGGGGGGAAGTGATGGTTTATCAGGAGCTTCCCAAGCAGTTCCCATAGCATCACTCCCAAGTCCTCTCCCTGCAAAGGGCATCAGGATCCTGCTTGCACTGATGGGTCCTGATCAGTTTGATCAGCCTCATCTGGGGCTCCTCCCACACCCCTTCCACCCCATTTGCCCTCCAGCTGCATTTAAGTCCAGATCTTTGCCTTAGATCAGGCTTTGCTCCATCTTGCTGCTGTTTTCTGCTCTCCTGCACTGACTTTGGTTCTGCCTGGCTGCTCTGTGCTCATTAGTCACCATAATGTGGGTGTAACACCAGGTGAGATATTCCCCTTCTGGGACCATGTGTAATGACCAGTAATGGGGATAACGCTGCTTGGCATGGAGCTGGGAAGTGGGGGTTGAGGAGGCAGCTGGCACCAGAGCATGCACTGACAGCTCCCATCGGCTCGCAGGAATCCAGCAAGATGGGGCTTGTCCCTGTCTTTACCCTGGTGGGTGATTGCGGATGGTTTGGGTGTGATCCAGCCCTTGCTGCTGTCCCCATGGTCACTGGCTCATGTGTGACCCCCTGACCTGCCACACTGCCCTGTGCTGCCCTTGGAGCGGGACTGATGCTGGCACAGCGCTGCCCAAGCGATGGAGGTCTCTGCTAGAACCCGGTTATTGAGGCTGCCTGGAAGCTGCTGGTGCTGTTCTTGCAGCTGTTTCCTTGTGAAGGTGAGGAAGGTGTCCTGGAAAGTGGGGCTTTTGAAGAGGTGGAGTTACCTTATTGCTGGCTGCGTGAAAACTCCATGCAACAGATGAGGATGTGGCACAAGAAGGGGGCAATGGGCTGTGCTGCAGCTGTGGGTGAGTCTAACCCTGCTGCTGCCCACCTCTCCCATGGGTTGACATGTAGGGATGCTGTGCTGTGGTGCATGGTGTTCCCTCTAGCAGTTCTTATCTATCAAACTCTTAATTCTCATTTACCTTGGCTTGTATTAGTGAGGAATAAGGAGCTCCATGGTTGAAAGATTGAGAAGTGTTTCCCTTGGTGGATGCTGGATCCTTGGAGCAGGATGAGGTTGTTGGGGATTAAGGTGTGAAGCCCCAACTTGGGTTTTTAGGAAGCCAGCAGGGTTTGGGCTCCAGCCAGCCAAGAGAAGCAGCTTTGGCCGTGCTGCTCCCAGCAGATGCTCTGCTATCCCAGCCAGGTCCTGCTCTCCTTTGTCTTTTGCCCAAGGACAGTCGCTCCAAGCAAGGTGCGGGTGATACCTGGAAGTCACAACAGGGCAGGAGAGGAGATCCAGCACCTTAGTGCCAACACATGGGCTCTTCCTGCTCACACCCAGAGGGATGATGATGGTTCAGCTTTGTGATTGCTTGAAAAGAAAGGCAGGAGCTCTTCATTCTGCTGGGAAGTGCAGGTCACTGTGTGCCTCGGGGACATGTTGTCATGTGGAAACAGCTAAATGTGTCCTTTAACCTTTGTTTCATGGGTAAACCCCCTTTGGTTTGGTAAATACAACCACCCCCTTCCTTTTTCCCTGTTTCTCTGCACTTGGTTTTAGATGAAACCCCCTGAATCGTTAGGATGAGGATGACTGTTCAGAAGGTATTTATTAGCACTTCAGTGACTCATCTGCTGCTCTGCAACATCCTGAACTCGGTGCCTGGGTTAAGGGCCTGACCCTTTGCTTGGTTGCCCACGGTTTTCCTCATCTTTAGGCACTGTCATTTGGACCCATTAGGACCACTGGTGTTTGTGTTCCTGCCTGTGCTGCAGGAGCTGCTGCCCTCATCTAAGTCACGGGTGGAAGGTGCTCACCTTCCCCAAGGGCTTTCTTGGTCATTGCGGAGCTCAGCTCAGCAAGGGCCTGAGGGAGACCCATGGCGCTTGATGATAACTCGCACTCAGGCCAATGATGGGCTTGTATTGGGCTCCCACCTGCTGAAGTCTCGGGGCTCTTAGGAAGGATGGAGGCTTCTGATAGGGAATACTGCTACAGGGTCAAATGTTGATGCCTTTGCCTATGTTACACCACAATCTGAAGACAGTTGCTGGGGTTTGCAGCTCCTCTTTGCTGTGGTTTGGAGAAAAGCCCATATTTCTGCAGTCCTGGAAGGGAGAGGGTACCTGTGGGTTACTGGTCCATGTGAAAGTTGGGTTAAACCTCCGGTGGCTGCCTCAAACCCAGATCAAGGTGAAGGGCTATGGCCAAGGTCCTTGTTTCCCAAACAAGGCAGTGAGCTGGGCTGCAAACATCTGCATGCTTCCTGGCTGCAAAGAGATCTGCTTTTGATGGCTTTGTCCTGGGTGAAGGGGGTGGATAAGTGACAAAGTGACCTTGTCTCCATGCGAGAGCCCGAGGCAGAGCAGAAGGGCGTACATGTGTGCAAGATGCTCTCATGGCCGCGGCCAGACCTCTGACCGCTGGGTTTCCCCCTCCTGTATATGTGTGCAGAGGGGAGATGCAGCAGCAGCTTCCATTGCTTTTGCTGGCGCCTCATGCTGAGCAGTGGGATGCTGATAAGTGCCTCCGCGCTGCTGAACCCCTTCGCTGTCTTGGGTGTCAGCTTGGGTTTCCTGTGCCCACAGACATGAGCGGGCAGGCCAGGGAAACAAGGGAACGGCGCTGCAGGCAAAGCTGGCAGCGGCTCCGGTGACTAATGGCAGGTTTGCTGTGCTGCAGTGAGCTGAGCCCCAGCCACAGGGAGCCAAGTGTCCCTCACCCAGGGTGGTGGCCAGGGTGGGAGGAAGGCTCGGAGCTTGAGCCTTTCATTGAGATGTGGCATTGCTCCTTTTATGCCCCTTCTGATGAGGAATAGGCTGATAAAGGGGCATTGAGCCCCTCTGCCGCAGCTGGGATGTGTGTATTGACTGTGGCTATCGGGAAATCTCAGCCAGGGTTCGTTACTCATCTTCCTCCGAAGCACCTGGAGAAGACACCTGGGGAACTCATTTCCCTCAGCTGCCCCTCAGGGGTGGGAGGGACCAAATCCTGCCATGGGCAGGTATGGAGCTCACTGTGTGTTTCTGCACTGCCATCCACCTCCTGCCTTGGTCATGGCGCAGCTCCATGGATGGAGCTTCCTGTCCAGGGGGAGGTGCCTGCACTGGGTACCCCACGTCTTGGGGCAGCCTGGGGTGCTCAGGCAAACCCAGCCAAGCAAACCACCCCTCTCTTTCCCTTCTAAAGCAGCCTGGGTTTGGCAATAGGGAGAGCTGAGCTTTGGCCCTGGCAACAGCAAAACCTGCTTGTTAAGAGCTGGTGTATAGGGTAAAAATGAACACACAGGATGCTGCTGCCTGCGCTGCACAGCCTCTCACTGCTTGGTAACACTGGAGCATCCCCTGTGTGCTCTGCAGTGAGAAGGAACGGTTTCTAAGGGGAGTTAAGTGCGTTGCACAGGCTTTGATGGGAAAGGGAGGGATGGTGCAAAGCCCTGGGGTTTCTGCACAAATCACTGAGTGACACCCATGTGTTTTGCCTGGTGATGTGGCATTGGGTGTCCTTCTGTGGCTGTATCGGATAGCCCTACAGTGGAGAGCAGGGAGGCTGTGGCTGCAGGCCTGGAATGCCAGCTGTGATTTGGATGTGATCTGTAATCCCATCTGCTGACAAGTCCTACCATGTGAATGCCTGTGCAGGTGGTGCCAGCAGGGCCAGCCCCGCAGCTCCTGCCTCTGCCCAAGATGCTGCCAGCGCTTGAGCATGGCTTTGCCCCGGGCAAGTTCACTGCAGCCCAGACCTGCGGTCAGAGACATGGGAGTGGGTCAAGGAGCTTCTTAAATGAGCCCATGCTATGTGGTGACAGGGCTCAGCTGTGGTTTCTGCCCCTGTGAGCAACCTGTGAGGGGAAGAGACTCATTGTCTTCCACTGTGTTGGTGTTAAACCCGGGTTTGGGGTTGTCTCAACCCCCTCCAGCTCTGCTGTGAGGTTCCCGGTGCAGTGGGGATGCAGAGCAGCTACAGCAGCAATAGCCACTTGTAGTCAAAAGACTGACTCAATCCCTGTTTGCCCATCCGTCTGTCTTTGCTCCTCCTCCTTCTCCCCATGTTGGGCCTCACTTGTCCACGTTATCCACCTTTTGGCATCACCAGAGCTCAACTCTGTGGTTTGCCTCTGCCTCCCCACTGCCTGTCCATCTGTTGGTACCTCTGTTTCAGGCATTCAAGCTGCAGTGCTGTGTAAACGGGGAAGAACTAAATCTCAGCTAATCCCCAGACACACTAAGGGCACAAACACACGGAAAGCTGGCAGCTCTGTGTGTGTGGTAATAGAGGTGAGGGTAATGGAGCAGTGATTTAAACCATCCTCCAGGGCTTCTGGGCTAATGCCCATACCCAGGGCAGCCCCTTGCCCGCAGTTGGTGCAGGCTCAGGACGCAAGAGGAAGTTGGCTTTGAGAAAAGCAACTGCAGTTTCTTCTGTTCATTCTCTTTTTGCCTTGGTGATGGCAAGAACCGTGTGTTTGGTCTTGTGGGGTATGTGGAGAGCTGTTTGCAGGCTGCTGGGGGTGTTCAGTGTTGGTCTCTTGTGGTAATCCCAGCCGGGATTGGGTTGGAAGGGACTTTAAAGCTCATCAAGTCCCAACCCCTGACACAGGCAGGGACACCTTCCACTAGAGCAGCTTGCTCCAAGCCCCATCCAGCCTGGCCTTGAGCACTGCCAGGGATGGGGCAGCCACAGCTCCTCTGGGCACCCTGTGCCAGCGCCTCAGCACCCTCACAGGGAAGAGCTTCTGCCTAAGAGCTCATCTCAGTCTCCCCTCTGGCAGGTTAAAGCTGTTCCCCTTGTCCTGTCCCTACATCCGTTGTCCAAAGCCCCTCTCCAGGTTTCCTGTAGCCCCTTCAGGCACTGGAGCTGCTCTAAGGTCTCCCCCTTCAGGAGCCTTCTCTTCTCCAGGCTGACTCAGCCCAGCTCTCAGCCTGGCTCCAGAGCAGAGCTGCTCCAGAGCAGAGCTGCTCCAGCCCTCGCAGCATCTCCGTGGCCTTGCTCCAAAAGGCCCATATCCTTATGTTGGAGACCCCAGCACTGAGCACAGAAATGCAGGGGAGTGTATGTGTGTGTCTCATGAGAGCAGAGGGGGAGAATCCCCTCCCTTCACCTGCTGGTCATGCTCCTTCTGAAGGGATGAAGCTGTCCGAACATCCAGACCTTTGCCACGTGTGCTGGTCCAGCGCTGAGTAAGGGCTTAGCGAACAAAAGCTGACAAAAAAAGGCATTTTCCTTTCTTAGCTACTCACATTTAATGCTTGTATTAACATTCTACTTGCCTGCGGTTGTCAGTGCAAACGATCAAATGTGGAAGTTCAGATTCTGTTCTACAATAGAAAACCAGAAACATGCTGCAGTTTGCCTTTAGAGAATCATAGAAGGGTTTGGGTTGGAAAGGACCTTAAGATCATCCAGTTCCAACCCCCTGCCATGGGGACACCTCACACCAGACCATGTCACCCAAGGCTCTGTCCAGCCTGGCCTTTGAAAATAAACAAGAAGGTCTCCCGGATCTAATTCTATCCCCCTCTTGGCAAATCACTGTTACAAACGGAGGCAGAAGCACATTTCCTTCCCCGCACGCATCCATCCCTGTGTGGATGCAGAGAAAGCCGCAGACCCCTCAGCTCAACCGTTTCAAACCCGTTTCAGACTCTTTATTGGAAAACCAAGAACTGGCTCAATCACTCACAGCATCTCGCCTGTTATTCAAACACATTTAATAACCAAAGAGAACCGGTAGCAAAGGGCACTGACACAAACTGTACAAAACCTCCGGGTTCGCAGGTAAAGGTGAGGAGCCCACAGCCCAGCGCCCCGCAGCCCCCCCCAGGCCCCCTCTGCCTCAGCCCACTCAGTCACCCCTGAGTAAAACCGCTTTGTGTTTAAAAAGGTGCAGAGACAAAGACACTTCGAGAGCTTATTTCCAGTCTTGCCATAATGGGACAATTTTAGGCCACTGGGAATGTGTTTAAACCCCAAAGTGTCGAACTCGCCATTGCCAGGATTCATACTCCAACGTGAACCTTCCCAAGAGGCACAAGCACTCTGAGATATCCAGATCTACCCCTGTTCACCTACCCCACCCACAGCACGCTACCTGTTTTGGAGTGAATGGGACAGATTTCATCCTAATTCGGTGCTAGTTTTGATATAGTTGTGACTGAGTGATAGGCAATGGAAGGAAAAGCCCTGTCTTGAGCACAGAAGGGATGCAACTGGTGCATAATGCAGAGACCAGCCTTGGTCTCGGGGTAAAGGTGACCAAGCACAGTCGGAAAAGGAGGAATCCTCCTGGGAATGTACCTGCTCTGGATGGAATTCATACCTGGTCCTAAATATCACCCAAGTACTCCAGTGTCCAGTACCGATTGGTCTCCTACCACCAACTTGGTTTGTTGAGTTTAAAGACCCTGCAATTGAACCCAGAGTCTGCAATCCACTGGCACATCCTCACTGCAGAAAGCAGCATGGAAGGGAAAAGCAAGATGCAACTTGGAAGTCTTTCTTGTGCACGTGAGTTAAACAGCTCATCTGCTAGCTGGCAATGGGAACTTGTAGGCTCTCTGTGGCTCAGAACAGGGAGTGAGGGCATCACTCTTGTATCAGGCAATCCTCTGGTGGGCTTCCCATGCATGGCATTTCTGGCGATACAAACAAGCACTGTTATCTACTTGAGCTGTACTGGACAGAAAGCCTCCCTCTGCTTTGAGCTCCATGGCTTGAACACCAAGGTGCTCAACTGGCACTGATGTGACAAAAGCAGCTCAACCAGTTCCTGTTGCCTTTAGTCTGGGATTTCCTGACCAGTTCCCAGAAGCTCCCTCCTCTAAGGAAGGGAAAGAAGACAGATGAAGTGTTCAAGGGCTTTTTAGGCTGCTAACTTGCTTACATGTGCTTCTTGATTTCTTAGCTGTGAGCACAGATGGAGAACGAGCGAGGCTACGAGACACTGACAGAGGAGAGATCTCTACACACATCACAGTGTTATTCAGGCCCAGCCAAGGCGTACGGTCCAATCACACCACTACCATCTCACCACATTATAAACAGGGAAGATGGAGAGCAGAAGAGGAGCTGGGCTCTTCAGCGTGATGGGAAGCCAGCTGTGCTTCACCAGCCTGTAACTGATGCAAGGTGCATTCAAAGACGTTTGGCACAGTCTGTTGTTACCAGGATCAAACTAGCACAGAGAATCAACCTTTCTTGAGAATGAGGCAGAGCCTCCACTGGAGGAGGTACATTGGCAAAGCAGGACGGGAGGGGATAGGCAAGAGTGCATACAGAAGCACTGGAAGAGGCAGAGCGCAGCGGTGTCACTTGGTGTCCTCACTGCACATCTTGTCTGCCAAACTGGTTGTCGGACTGTCGGTAACGCCGCTGCAAGGCCCTGTCAGCAACAAGTGATAACACAGAAAACCTGCCTAATTCTATCTCAAAGCTTTAAGGAGACCACAGGTAGCTGAAGTCCTCCAGAAAGGAGCCCAACTCCTCAGTCCAGGTGAGGAATCTTCTGATACCTTCTTGAGAACCAACTGCTCTGAGCTTATCCATGTCTGTGAATTCCAGCGTCTCTGAAGCTTTGCGCTTTAATGTCAGTCTGGGACTTGACTCAAAGAGACCCAAGTGCCTGGACTCTTGGGCTACAGAGAACAAAGCCAGGATGAAGGGGGAAAAACATGCAGCAAATTGCTAAGTAATTCCATTTACCAGACTAGAAGGGACATGCCCTTGGTTAGGGATGGCACAGGTTAAGAGAGGGGAACCAGTGACTGCAGTTTGGCTAAGATCAGAATCCAAGAGAGGCACAAACGAACATTTTGCACATCCATCCAAGGCATTCAGAACAAAATAAGGAAAGAAAAGTCACAGAAGTTGACACATCACTTTGGACAAGAAACATTACAACGGTTTGGCAACTTCTCACCAAACCCCCCCACCCCCACCCCAACTCTGTGCTGCCCCTCTATAATTTGAGGTGATCTCCTAAAGGTGGGGACACGAGGGGGCTGCAGGTGAATCACTGCGTGTAAGTAAGGGATCTCCTCCGCAAAGGATCTCATGGGTTAGAACAAACCTACCTGCTTGCTACAGTACAAAAGAGATTCTGCCTGAAGCCCTCCCTTGGGGAGAAGGAAGGAGACAGAGCCCACGCTGCTGGAGACAAACAAGGCAAAGCTGAACTTGGCAGCAACAAGTCCCTAACCTTGTGACTCTGCACCAGGCTAAGATATGGCCATGGCAGGGTGCTGGAGGGGAAGATGTCACTGCTCCTCTTCAGTAGAGAAGCGTGAAGGACAACTATCACTCTATCACTACTCTGGGTGAACACAGGTCTCTGTTTATGCATGCGAAGTAATGGGCTTTGGGAAACACCAGGAGCCCGTACGTAATAGTGTTAACAGCGAGACCCACGTAAGGTGTACACACAACTCCCCTCCCCTTAGTATCTAAACTTAGCTCTTAGGAATTGAACAAGGAACAAATACAAAGCAGGAATGGAGAAGTTTGTGTGGGTTTTTCTACGAGTGGTTGTTTTGTTCCTCCTTTCAAAGCCCTGTTCTGATTTGGGGGGGGATGTGGCTGATCAGGACGGGGAGCACTGCGCTTTCCTGGTGGCAGCCCTGGGTGCAAGAAATGGCACAGCTCAAATACAGATCCTCCCACCTGCACCAGCCTGTGGAAGGTGGGACTGATCCCAAGGGCCTGTGGACCTGAGCAACCTTCACAAAGGCTCGGACTGGGAATGCGGCCCAGCTGCTGGTGGAGAAACTCAGTACAGCGCTGGCCAAGAAAAGAAACCAAATACTTGTGGAAAGGACCATCCCTCTGGAAAAGTCTCTCCCTTCCCAGGTTTCCAGGGTAAGAGGGAAGCCTTTGGTTATGACCAGAATTATTCACCATTGGCAGGACAGGCTCGGCTTTGCTTTGCATTAGCTTGGTTACTGTACAAGGGCAAGGTTGCACTGCGGAGAGGCGCTCTGCCCAGCTGGGCTGCCCTTTGACATCTGGGAGTGTTAACGGAGTGGACACTGGAATTACATCCGGGATCCTCGCTCCTGAAGAATCTGGAAAAGAAGAAGGTTTCTATAAACACCTTGGACAAGTTTGGACACAGAAGTTCATGTGCAGAGTCCTTGGATTTGCAGAGAAAGGAGACAGAGTAATGTGAGAGTATTTTGCTGGCTTCTATGCTACAAGCCAATGACAGGCTGGTTAAAGCACACTGAGACCCTTCTCTAGAAATCCTGCTTAGCTGCCTCCCAGGAGTCAAGAATGATGGTTTTTGTTGCTATCCAGGGGGAAGAAAAGAGCGGCTGGAAAAGAGAAAGAGTTCGTCTCCCCTGCAACATCCTTCAACCACAAAATGTGACCAGTCTCAAAGGTCCCTGCAATGCTGGCTGCCTTTTTCAAGCCTCTCTCTCCCATTTGTCTTGATTTGAAACATAGGGTCTTGGCTCTTGTTGTCGATAATACATAACATCTTCCAAGAGGGAAAGATCATGCACAGAGGAGGAAATAGGAAAGCTGGTACACAGAACTGCTACTGCAACTTAGGGATCTGCTACTGCAAGAGCAGTTTTTTCTTTGTAAAGGGGAATTCAAGCCAATACCTCTGAGCAGATGCCTCACCTTTGCCTTCTCGCTCGGCTCCTTGACAATGCCATTGGTAGAATTGTTGAGCTCCCTGGACACAACGCAGAGGAATTCTGCCTGGTCTTCGTTTCCGTAGTTATAGGAAGATCCAATGCTGATCAGCTGTGCAACAGGAGATAACCGAGGGAATATCAGTAACTCTTGACTTCTGCTTTATTCCCACTATTGCTCTGTGAGCTACAAGTATCCAGTGGATCCTATTCTGGACCTCAAGTGTCTCCCTGTGGCCTTCTGTGTCACAGGCTTTGCTGCGTGCATATAAGGCAGGGACACAGCCGAGCTCCAGAGCCCTCTGCTGGCACTTGGAGCCCAGGAAGAAATTCCAGCCTGAAACTAACGCTGAACACAATAGAACATGTTCCAATTAATCCCTGAGGGCAGAAAAAGACACATCATGCAGATTTTCATATATGTATATTGCTATATAGAGATACAGATATATATTTTGCTAGATATAGATATATATTTTGTTATACATAATATCCAGCTAATTCAGACACGGGGTGGGCAATGCAGGCTTCCTGATCCAGACTCCACTGAGCTCTGCTCTCAACTCGCCTTCTGACTTTGATGTGTAAAAGCTGGAAAGGCAATCCTTTACCACAGACAGATGTTAGGTTAACCAGGGGACATGTGGTAAACTGGCACCATTCTTTATGTAGATGCTGTCAAGATGGAGTTGATATCTGTATAAATGGGATTATATTCTATTACTGTTGTGATGAGGGGTCTGGACTGGATCCAAGAAATCCCATCTGTCTCATTTATCATTATTACATTAAAAGGACATCCTGGAGTGCAGAGCTAATTTATCATTTACTGCTCAATTCTGCTTTCCAGATAATAAATCTAAGTAACCTGAAGAAAGCAATAGGAATTGTATCAATTGTGTACACCAGGAAACTTGAATATACAGCGTGCACCCTAACTTCCATGTCCTAATGGATTTTAGAGGAGACAGCTCCATATCTGAGAAAGATGACTATGTGGTTACAGTGCAGCTGCAGGAACACTTGGGGGGCTGTTGTACTGCCTGAACTCCAGCACTGTTTTAAACAGGCTTTGATGTTTGTGCTGATGCCAAAAGATAGACACAGGATTATAAAGGGGTTTGTCTTTTTGCTTCCCTGCTCCTGCTTTTAGAGTTGAATCTCTTTGATACTTCAATACCACACATGACTATTTACTCAACAAAGCATCTTTTGATAAAGACACCAGTTTTCCAGACTATGGGACTGTAGGGGGACTGAAGAATGGATTTCTGTTTAAAATAGCAAATTTCTATTCCATCCTAATTTAAGCAGGACTGAATAGAACAAGGCAGAGAACCTGAAAGGCCACATGCTCCTTGGAGAGCTCGAGCCTGACAAGTGATGCCGCAACAGCTTTTACTGTTTCTGGCTTTCCTGCAGGTTTCTGGTCTTTTTGGTGTTACAAAGTGACTGGATCCAAAGAACCCAAAGAGAGAAAGGGAATATCTGCTCTGTTCAATCACTGGCATCCAGGCTAAGATTTAGCAATGGGCTCTCTTTGTTCCCAGTATGTAGATCTGTTACTGTCTTTCCTAACACATCTCAGCATGCCAAGTGGTGTGATCTGGGGGAGGGTAGAAGCCATACACAGTTGCACATCAGGGCAAGACCTTGGCAGCAGGCTGCAGCTACAATGGGCCTCCCACCAGGGGACACATCCTATGGTGCACCATTGCCATGTCCCCACTCTGTGACCTAGTCTGGGCCACCTCAAAGTTGCAGAGAAGCTGTGTTGCTGTTGTGAGGTCTAGTCCTGACCAAGGCATTGTATCTGTCTGTCCTGTTCACCACTGCCCTTGTCTGAGATGTGAGTCCTGGGGAGGGCAAAACCAGCTCCTGAGGGTGGGAGTGTGCTGGAGCAGGACACGCAGGAAATGTTCCTGGTGCCTGCAGCGTGCAGGAAGGAAGCTGGTGTGGATCTGTGCAAAGGCTGTGGATGGTGGAGGGATGGAACTGGAAGGGAACCCTGTAACATTTGCTTACAGCTGGTATCCTGACCCTGTCATTACAGATTTGAAAAGCAGGACCAGAGAAGATGTAAGAGTGCAGATTCCTGTGTAGGGTCTTCTAGTTTTGGGGTTGTACACATGCATGTGTGAAAGGCAAATGCTGCTGAATCCATTTCTGGACAGCAAAACCTGGCTGTTGGAGAACTGCAATTCCATAAAGCAGCTGCTGGCTCTTGGTCATGACGTGTCACCACCAGCTCACAGGGACAAGAGGTTTTGGCTAACTCTCCACAATGCAATAGGAGTTTTGAGGAACTACAGAACAGATACATATGAACAAGCTATGCAAAGTGCTGCTGCTCATCCTCTGCCTGACTTTGTGTCAGCACACATTTCCCATAGCATCCACCTGTACTGAAGCTGGGTTAACTGGGAAGACAGAGCTGTAAT
Organism: Amazona ochrocephala; assembly: GCA_039720435.1. NCBI lineage: Eukaryota > Metazoa > Chordata > Aves > Psittaciformes > Psittacidae > Amazona > Amazona ochrocephala. Next base: position 88,547,612 of record CM077879.1, read on the forward strand.
TCACAGCCTATTCGGCAGTTTAACAGAGCATTAACATTCAGGCCAGCCGGTTTCCAGTTCTCCATCCCCTTAAACAAGAGGACTGTATTTGATTCCAGAAACCAAATGTGGAACTAATGCCATATGCAACTTCAGTGACACTTAGCCCCAAAACCAGCTGCATTAGAAAGGCATCTGCAGGAAGTACATTTCTCATGTCACTCAGTGCCTCTTTAGCAAATGCAGGAGTCGTGGCTTTGAGCTTCCAGAACAATTGAGCTGTATATTTTTACGACTCTATTAATTTTCCTGTATTAAACTGTTGCACCGGGGCCTGGTCTATGTGATGAAAGGCAGGAGAAGGGAAGACCTGCTCCGGGATTTGACAAGGATACAGAAAATGTTGAGAGAAGATTGCATCTCTGCAGTTTGAGTGAATTCTGCCTTTCCCTGACAGTTATCTTACAAAGCAGACTGCTGCTCTGATCAGGCTGCTTATTCAGAAGAGCAGAGCAATGTGAAGCGCAATTCAGTACCAAACTCTGCTTATCCCACATGCAGCTTTCAAAGGGGTTCTGCAGTTCTTTGGTAACAGTACCTGTTCGAACTTCCACCCATCGGACATAGTGGACACCATCTGTGTGAGCTCTTCCTCTTGGCACTGCAGGACTCTGTACACATGCTTCACAGGTCCCTAAGGCAGGGAGAAGACAAATAAGTGTGAGGTTAGTAATTGCTATACTAGTGTTCAGCTAGAAAATTAATGAGCATCTCCTGCTCTGTTGTCTTGTTATTTGACGAAGTCTGAGCCCCGAGGGTCCATCCTTCTGACCATCCAACTGATCCTAAAACAGGTACATATGGTTGGCACTGTTCTCTTAAAAGCCTTCTGGGCATCTAAGGACTACTAAAAGCAAAACCTCTTTGGCTTTCAAAGCCATTTACTGCTTTCTGAAAACATTTCTCTTCTGAAATGGAATCTACTGGATGTGTTAGCAGCTGAGCAGCAATGGGGAAACTGCCTCAGATGGATATAAAGGGAAGAAAATGGTTTAGAGAAGAAAGAGTTTTAACTACTCTTTACCTACCAAAGCAGCACGTTTTGCTTCACAGCTACCCAGCTTTGCTCCTGCCCCTCCTGTTTATCTCTTCCTTGGCCTTCCCTACAACACTAATAAGATGGCTCAGTGTTCTGTGCTTATAGAACCAGAATGGATGCTTTTTCCTAGCTGTGCCCTGGATCCACTTGCAAGTACTCAATCTTCCAGTTAAAGATAACTGCTAAACCAAAGAACTGCTACTAGAAGTGTTGACAGCCACACTTGTCCTCCTGCTGTGCTACAGAAACACAAATATCCCCTTGCTTACTTGAGAGGTTCTGTTCTCATTGTCCCGTATCCGTTCCTTCACCAGCCGCACGAGAGATGCAATGTTGTAAAACTCGGCTTCTTCCAGTACCCCTAAGGAAGGAAGGAAAAGCAGACATAGATATTGTTACTTTATCCAGGGTAGAATGGAGATGACTCTGCTATGAGGATGGAACAGCTGCTCCTGACTCCAAATCTATCCCAGAGAAAACCCCACATGCTGAACGGGCTGTGCCGCAGATTCCATGCTCCCAGGCTGGAAGAAAACTACCTGTCAGCTCTTCCCCAGTGTTCTTCTCTTACCTTCCTCTGCAAGCTCCTTGTTTATGATGAGCTTCCCGTGTCGGAGGTAGTTCAGTATCGGACCAAAATAGGTGGGGTCTCTATCGATGAGATACGCCCCTGTCTCATCCTGTTGAAGAGGGGATGGGTAAGTGGTACCAGGAAAAGAATCATTTCAGTTGAAAACAATAAATAGAAGAATTTTCCTTGTGAGAACTGGGATTCCTCGGCCCGTGAAAGGCGTCTTACTGACTCCACATTTACACCACCATTTATGTTTTCAATATCTGAACTGTGCTACAAATGCTGCAGCTTAATAGTGTTGGTAGATGCTTCAAATTAACCAGTTCTACCCACAGAGTTCATATATCTGGAGAGAAAGGCAGGGCTTAACTGAGGTTTTGTTCACTGCAATAATAAGAACCAGAAGCTGGCACTTGTCTTCTGCCTAAATTTGTTTTCCAGACTCATTTTAACTGGGGGACCCTGGAGAAAATTGGACCTCCAACCATTTAATGCAACCATAAAAGTAGCTCTTTTTACTCCTTTCTGCTACTGGAAGTACAGGCTACAATGCACCAGCCATGTCTCTAGCAACGTAATAACTGTTAAACAACCAACTCACAACCAAAAGCATCTCTTGAGCCGCCAGCTTTGGAGCACTGACAAACCCTGGGCAGAGCTCTTCCATACAGCTCCCTGACATCACTTTAACGCATCCTTTCTCCTGGCAGTCAATCTGCCCTAAAGCAATAAAGACCAAAAAAGACATTCTGAAACGTCACCTCCTCTACTCACTGAAGCAGTGACTCCTATTTCGATCACAACTTCAACTGAACTCTGAACAGAGTGCCCAAAGCCCAGACTCAGTCTGACCTACCCACAAAACCTGGTGCAGCAGCTCCTACAGCAAACATGCAAGAGTTAACTCTTTGCAAAGCCCTAATGGCAAATGGCAATGAGTTCCAAACTGTCCACCCATAAGGAACAAGCTCTGTGGTCTTTATGACGGCAAAGCGGAATACAGGATTACAAAACCCCATTCCTATTTCTAGGAAAGCTTCCTTCTTGTTCCCTCCCTGCTTAGAACCGTCATGGGAAGCTGCTGGTTTGCTCCTTGAGGGCACCTGTGTCCTGGCAGGAGATGGAGGGCATCGTGCCTGCAACAGCCGGCTGTCACCAGCACTGGGCAGACCCTAAACCCCGTTCTTGGGGATGCGGCCAGCCACGGAACTGCGGAGCAGGCCACGGGACGAGGAGATGGCGTGTGCCAGGGCAACGTGCGCCCTGCGGAACACGGCAGCGTGGCTGCTGTGGAGATGGGCCTCGCCACGCCGCGGGGCCAGGGCCATGCATGGGGATCAGGGGGTGCCGGCCCTGGGGACACCGGCAGCGGGGCTGTCACCGAGCCCATACACGGGGGTCGGGGCGCTGCTCCCCGGCGGCAGCGGCTGCCGTGGCGGTCACCGCCGGGGCCGGTCCCCGCCGCGGCCTCACCTTGTCGGAGCCGAGCTCGGGCCCGTCCTGGCAGCAAAGGCGGCACAGGAAGGACTTGGGCTCCCGGCACAGCGTCTGCCGGGTGCTCACGAAGTACGTGCCGCCGACGTTCAGCCGGACCCACTTGGAGGCGGCGGCGGGCGGCCGGGCCGCGCCGGGCGGGGACAGCGCCGCACCGGAGCCCGCCGCCGCTCCGGCCGCACGGGGGCTGGGCGGCCCCGGGGCTCCCCCGGGGCCCGGGCTGGGGGTGCGGCCCCGCGGCGGCCCCTCCGCTGCCGCCGCCAGCTCGGCCATGGCGGAGCCGCTCAGCGCCGCGGAGCCGCCATCACCGCCCCGCTTCCGGCGAAGCAGAGCTTCCGGGAGGCCGCGGCGGGCACGGACGGGAGCGACGCTTTCCGGCGGGGCTGAGCCCTGGTTGGGCAGCAGGGACGGGGCTTCCGGAGGTGCTCAGTGGCGGTCAGTGAAGGTGAGAGCAGGGCCGGGGAGCAGGGAACCGGGGAGGGGGCCCTGGGGTCCTCGGGGTACGGGACGGGCCTGGGTGTGGGGGGGACATGGAGGGGGAGCGGTGCCCCCGTGTCCCGGTGCCCCCGTGTCCCGGTGCCCCCGTGTCCCGGTGCCCCCGTGTCCCGGTGCCCCCGTGTCCCGGTGCCCCCGTGTCCCGGTGCCCTGTTAGCCCCGTGCGCCATTGTCCCGGTGCTCCCGTATCCTGTTGACCCTCTGCCGCGGTGTCCCCGTGGCCCTGGTGCTTCCGCGCCCCGTCGTCCCCATGTCCCCGTGTCCCCTCCCGCCCCAGCCCTCCGCCGTCGGTGCCGCATTCCCGGGCCGGCGCCGTCCTCCCCATGCCCGCGGTTGCTGTCCCCTGCCCTCAGTGTAACCCGCCTGGTGCTGTCTGTCCGTGGCGCAGCCGGAAGCATGGCGGGGCGCAGAGCTGCCATCAAGGCCATTGACTGGGCCGCCTTCGCCGAGAGGGTGCCCCCCAACCAGAGGCCCATGTTCAACGCCTTGAAGACCCGCAGCGATGCGCTGTCGGCCCGGTGAGTGCCCGCCCCGCTCCTGCATGTGGGGCGGCTCAGCCGTCTGCGTGCGGGGTTAAGCCGGGGTTGGTAACTATGGTCTTACAGAAGTGTCCTCGCAGGCTTTAAAGAGGTCACCTTCAGGGCTGCCGGTGGCTTTTTGTGGCAAAGCATCCTTACGTAATCCTCCCCGCAGTAAAACAATGGCTGAAGTGTAAAAACGAGTTCTGTGCGAGCAGTTTGGTGTTCAGAGCCAAACTCATTCTGTGTTGTCTGTGAAAGGCCGTATGGATTCGTGACTCTTCAAGTCCAACATCCATGGCTGGATACAAGTCCCTTTGGCTGTTGCAGTTAATATTGCTGATCGCCTCTAGCTCAGTGCTGTGGAAACTGCCTGATCCTCTTACAGAGGTGCTCACAGCGATGCTGTGCAGTGGTTTCCAGTGGAGCCAAGCTGCGGGCTGGACTCTTCTTGTCTGCATAGAGAAGCCTGTTTCAAGGGTTTACAGAAGGGTTCATTGCTGCTTGCTAATGAGGGAGCTGAAAAGATCTGAACTAAACTTAGCAGGCTCTAAGTAACTGTGGCAGAGCTCAGACGATGGCACCAGCGCTGGTTGTGACTGCTGTCGTCTCTCCCTTTAGGCTGGCTGCGCTGCCAGAGAAGCCCCCAGCCATCGACTGGGCCTACTACAAGTCTGCTGTTGCTAAAGCTGGCATGGTGGATGAGTTTCAGAAGAAGGTCAGTCTTTGTCAGCTGGGTGTTGCTTTTTGGAGGTTTAAATGGGGAATGTCTTTGGTGGTGGGAGGAAAACACCAGGATTGGCAGAGGGGGTTGGTTTTGGCTAGAAGGGGCCCTGGCTTTACGTCCTGCAAGTCAGCATCACTAACCCCGAGGTGCTCTCTTTAGTGCCATCTTCCAGGAGGGAGCCTGTGGCACTGCGCACTGAGAAGGCTGGTGAAAGAAAACTCGATAAGTTTTTTTGGCTGCAGGGGCGTATTTGGGCAGTGCCTCTCCTGAAGCAAACATCTGAACTGTTTCTCTAACTCACTGAGTGGAAGGAGGTAGCAAAGCACTGAAATGTGTTGCCTGCAGGGCTCGTCACCCTGTTTATAAGCAGGAATTGAAAGGCAGGAGCAAGGCGGTTGCTGAAGGGCAGGTGGTGCCACTGGCGCTATGAAAACTGACCTCCTGACGCTGGGAGGACTCACTGGCCTCAGATGGACCTGGAAGCTTTGTCCTGGGTGAAAAAAGTCTCCAATGTGTCAAGTCTTTGCTATTAGACTTTCTTGCTCCCTTGCAATGCTCTTTGCAGTGCTGTGGCGAGTGTGTGTAGCACTACGTGCCCTGTAGTGGTATGCAGTGCAGACTAATGGCTTGAAGCTCGCAGTCAAGCTGAAGTGATCAGTTTTAGAAAGCCCATTAACTGACCTGGTTGTGAGTATATCCTGGGAAGAAAAGAGGGAATGCTCCGCTGCTGCCAGGGGGAATGAGCTCGGCATGAAGGATTATTTCAGTCGAACGAACTGTATAACTTAAATGTTCTCTTTTGATCGACAGTTCAGTGCACTGAAGATTCCTGAGCCAGTGGATACACAGACTTCCAAAATTAATGCCCAAGAGCAGGAGGCTGTAAGTGTTTGAAGCATTCCCTAATGCCAGGGTTGTCTGTGGGGTGGAAAAGGGTGAGAGGGAAGGGATGTTCTCTGTGTGCATCTGCACAGGCAGGGCAGGCTGAGCTGGAGCATGCTCTGGTCTTTATACGTGTCTCTGGCTTTTGGATGAGCAGGAGGATCTATGCACATGGGATGGTTTGGCTATTTGGGATTTGATCAACTTACCTAGTGTTATGATGATGAGTTTTAATGCCAGCTTCAAGCACGGGGTTGCAGGTTTGCTCTAGGTCACTGTCTTTATCATAACCGTGTTCACGGTGTCCTCTCCTGTCCTGCAGGCAAAGAGCGCTGCGGAATATGTGCAGGCTTCCAAAGCTCGTATTGCCCAGTATGAGCAAGAGGTAAGTCTGGGCTTTGCTTAGAGGATATTGCCTTTGAGCCAGTCTGGCACACACCTTGCTCTTACCTGGGGGTGTGCTTTGCTCTTTCTTGCTGATAAGTGATTTATAACACGTTTTGTCTCTGCTCCCACGTCAAGCTCCAGAAGCTCAAAAGCATGATCCCCTTTGAACAGATGACGTTTGAAGACTTGCATGAAGCCTTCCCTGAAACCAGACTGGACAAGGAGAAATACCCGTACTGGCCCCACAAACCAATTGCTGATCTGTAAACTTGTCCAGAAGCAGTTTGTTTAACGACTCTCAGACTCTATGGTCATCTAAATAAAGTACTTCTCCTCCTGTCTGTGCCTTAGATCTTGGGCATGAGGTTGCAAGGTCTTGAGGAACAGTACATGAGCTTGCAAAGAGTGCACTGGGTTTTGTCTTTTCTGCCTGTGAGCTTGGTTTTGTAGCAAGGACAGGATCCTTTCTTGATCAAACTGAGTCCTGTTGTAATGAGATCAAATTGCTCATCTGTGTAACTGCATGGTGCAGGGAATGTAGTTCTTCTGCCATTGCAAGCAACTAGTTGCATAGGAGTTGAAGGTGTAAAGCCTTTTATGATGTTGGGGTATATTTAGTAGTGGTGTGCCATGCATGGGAGACATGTCTCAGTAGTTCTAAAGGAAAAAGGTCTAGGGTTGGTTTCTAGGTTGGTTGTGATGGTTTAAGTGTAGCCAATTGCAAAAGGAGTTGAATGAATGTGGCTGTATTGAGATAAAAGCTCTATACATTAAATGTATCTGTTTAAAACATCCCCACCATCACCTCTCTAACCCTGGTGATCCTGTTCTCTCTGTGCCGGGCTCCTGGATGGCGCAGAGCTCACTGAAACTCACAGAAACAAATGCTTCAGACTTGCACTGTTTTATTTCATTATCTGAGGTGGGATTCTTCAACACCTTTCCCCCAGATGGAAGCATCTCTGTAAGAGGTGGGCATTAACTCCCTTTCCATTGGTTCTGTGTGTGGTGAGAATTACAGATGGATGGAATGAAGGTGTTAGGCCTAGATTTCACAACTGCTTTATTGACATGCCTTGCTAGCCGCAGAATGCTTAAAGAACAGATGTAGTTCTGCTGAACAGAGCATGAAGCACTAAGCATGCAGATCTCACACCCTGTGGATTGGTCTTCGTAATGGTATTTAGGCAACTGAAACAACTGCAGCTCAATGAATGAAGCTGAATAAAAGCTACACAGGAGGAGCAGTACAGGGGAGAGCAACGGACCCAGAGCTGTGCAGAGCTGGGCTTCAGCTGCTCCATTTCATAGAAATAATAGCAAAGAAAACCAGGGACAGGAAGAAGTGGCTGTAGAAAAGCACCTTCTCCAGAACAGGAAGAAGTGGGTCCTGCTCCTGTGGTTGCCAATGGCGCTTGGCTGGTTGTCCCTTCTCCTGGGCCTTCTTGGGAAGGTTCGGCTGTTGGGCACCGTCCTTGTCCAGGTGTTTTGTGCTCTGGTTGGTCATGGTTCTCATGGTCAGTTTGGTGTGCACATCTGTGAAGAGCAGATGTCAGTGTAGGGGGGGTGGTTGGTGACTGCCGCAACCGAAACCCACCCTCGCCCAAAGGAACCTGCAGGAAAATGCACCAAACCGACTGGTTTAAGAGGTTGTGGGTTTCTTTACCTTGCTGGAAGCTTCTGAAAACCTTGCCTACGTAGAGGGATTTGTGCTGCTGGTGCAACAGGAGAAAGGTGTCTAACACAGCCATGATCATGAGGAGGAAGGTGCCCAGGAAAAATACCACTGCAGGACAATAGGGAAACAAAGAAAACAGCCTTTCAGTGCCTAAAGGGGCTACAGGAGAGCTGGGGAGAAGCTATGGACAAGGCCCTGTGGGAATAAGACAAGGAGGATGACTTTAAACTGCCAGAGGAGAGATTTAGGTTAGATATAAGGCAGAACCTGTGAGGGTGCTGAGGCGCTGGCACAGGGTGCCCAGAGGAGCTGTGGCTGCCCCATCCCTAGCAGTGTTCAGGGCCAGGTTGGATGAGGCTCAGGCTTAGGTACCAACTTCAGGGTTGGTACCTGTGTAAAACCAGCTAGTTTCTATTCAGATGAGTACCTATTACAGGGGGTCTGTTGGAGGACGTTGGGAGGATGTTGTTGAGAATCACAGCTAACATGGAGCTGCCAAGGATGATGGCAATCTGGAAACTGATTTTATCCTCGAGAGAGCTGGGTCCAAACAGCACAGCCATATCCAGCAGATACAGGGCGCATGTTGGCAGGATCAGGTTCAAAACATACAGAATGGGTTGTCTCTCCATGGAAATCTGTTGGAGAAGACGGACAAAATTCAGATGAGCAGGAGATAACTCACTGCCTTGGGCAAATGCTTGTTCCCTAATATAGAAAATCATTGTTTCATGCTTTTTCCCCTTTTTGGTGGCAAATCAGTGCAATCTAACATGAAAGTACTGCCATACCATGTAGGTGACCACAGAAAATTGTTCATCGTCCAGGTCTTCTATGTATTCAATGATGCTCAGGTTGGTGAACTTCCATTCTCCATCAGTTAGGAGGAAACTCTGGCTGGCTTTCATCATTTCAGCTGGTGTCCGCTTCGTCTTCATGACCATGTCTGTTACTGTTGGGCAGGAGGTAAAGAAGGAAAGAAGTTGTAGAATTGAGGTTATTTATTAGAGGTCAGTGGTTTCCTTTCCATTTCCCTCCCAACCAAGGGTGCCTGCAGATGGGGAAGGCAGCGTTCCTTGCACTCCTGGGGTTTCTTAGCCCATCAGTGGACTCTGGTGAAGAGACCTGGCTGGATCTTTGGGAGTGTGGATCAGAGGGCAAATCTCTGCTGAATTAGGACAGTTGTGCTGGAGCTGGAGGGTTTTGTGTTACTTCTGCTTAGTTTTCACCCCTTTCTATTGGGATGAGCTCTGAGTGCAGTTTGGATCCCTGAAACTGCCCTTAATCTCCTCTCATATCCGTGCCTTTCAGGTATGTTTAAAGGGCAGCCAAATTGGATGTGACCCAGTAGCCTCATTGCAGGAAGCCTCCTGGTCTCTTGGTTTGTAGGGACCAGTCCTGGGGAGAGGGAATTGCCACAGAACATCCAGATAAATCCCAAGATGCCACTGGGAAACATGCCAAACAGAATACAGTGGTTTATCTTGTTTTGCCATGAATTGCGTGACCTCAGCCCCACTAGCCCATTGTGCGCCTGTGGTGCTGGAACCCAGGAGTGAGCCAGGTCCACCCCATCTCTTCCTCTCCTTGCAAGTTTAGCCCAGCTGATGTGGTAAAGCCCAGCCTGCTGCTGTACCTGGGTAGAGAAATGAGGCTATGCTCAAGTTGCAGGTCTGGGTGTCAAAGGGGAACCTGAAGATCCTCAAGCTGCACGTTAAGGTCGCCTGGAAGGGCTGAGTGGAGTTGAAGCCGCCGTTGTGCATGACGGTCATGTAATCCAGGTTGGGGTTTTTTCCATTCACTCTGGAGGAAACAAAAGTGGAGAACAATGGAGCTCCAGGATGCTGGGATGCTCCTCACTGGGTTGTAAGCATCCTTCCCTGGGGGCTTTTTGCCATCACCCATCTATGGGATGTAGCAGTGAGGGGGAAACCAGGGCTTGAGGAAGGACTAATGAGTGCCTCTGGAGTGAGGTTTGTAGCTCTGCACATCCTATTGAGCTCCTTCCTCTCTCCTTTGCTTCCATGCTCATCTGGGGCAGGGCTCAGTCCTGGCTCTGCTCACTGCAGAGCTGCCTCTCTCCCTCACCCCAGCTAAAGAGCTGGTGCTGGTGCCCGTCCCTATCAGACCCTCAGTGCTCATCCTGTATCTCACAAGTAGCTACTAAGGGTTGCTTCATGCCATGACACTGCTGGTCTCTGCTGCTTCCTCAGCGTTAACTACAGCCCAAGGGGGACATTCTGGTGATGTTACAGTATTATAGAGCCATGAAGTGCTTCATAGGAACCGTGGTCACCATTAATCTAAATTACAAGGTTCTTGGTTTCAGAGACTTCATGGGAACAACTTTTAACCACACGAATGTATCCCATTTCCTACAGTAATACCAGCACTTTGATTCCATTGTATTCTCTGAAGGCAGTAGATAAAAACGAAAGGGGAACGTACCGCTCTAAAATGAAGATGGGGGGATACCAATAGGATTCCGGGGGCAGACTGACTTTGGAAATGTTACAGAAATCCTGTGGGTTCCACGTTGCAAAAGTGTTTTTCCACTCCTGGGGAAAAACAGGAGAGAAATGAGCGCCGGGCTGAGCAGCAGCCTCTGTGCTGGGTGTCACAGGACAGAAACACTCCTGAGGGACCCACCAGGTTCAAAACGAAGTAGAAAGTGACCGTCTGGAGCTTTTCAACCTGGAAAACAAAAGGGAAGATGTTGCTGACTGTCTTAGGTACATCCAATGCAGAGCCCAGAGCTTGCCTCTGTCGCCCTATTGCAGTGGACAGCACAGATTGCAGGAGCTCAGCTCAGGGGTCTTGGTTTTGCAGATGAAGAGTGGGAGCAGTCCAATGGTTTATATAAAGAAATAGGGGTTTGTTACCATTTACATGCCAGTGCCCTGCAATTGCATTGCTCAGCTGAGGCACTCCGCAGGGTTGGTTTTAGAGCCTTCTATAAAGCAGCTCCTCTGAACCCACCTCTGCGCTTCTTCCTGGAAGCAGGTGGGGGGAAATACTCCAGATCTTCCAAAACCACTTCCAAGCAGCAGAGAGCTGAGGTGAAAGGGGCTGATTCTCCCCGCTGTGGCCTTGCTGGCTCAGCCCTGCCTGGCAGAAGGCCCAGACCCCAATCTAGAATTCACCCAGTTTTCTCTCATAATGACTCAATGAGGGCTTTGGGTCCTTACCACAGAGAGAATAGCCATCAGCATGAAATCCATCTTCACCTCCACAGGCTCCTTCAAGTCTGTCTTGGGCAGTATGTGTGCGTGCAGCTTGCTGTGAGAGGAGATGTTCAGGTACTCAACCACATCATAGTAGGTGCAGATGTACCTGGGAGCAGCCCCTGCTGGAGAAAACAATTCCACTTGAATCAGGGAAGGATCAGGTAGTCCTTTAACCTGTGTGAGAGATGTACCGAAGAGAAAGGGCCTGGAGCTGTGGGGATGAAAAACATCATTAACACAGGCAAATCTCTTCTCATGTAGGTGACAACAGAATTCCTCAAAGCTTTTCTATCCCTCTTGCACTTACCTGTCCCAAGAGAGAAGGTGAGGATGGCTATAAAAGCTCGCTGCATCATCTCCTGCTTCTAAATAAGGAGACAAATGGTAGCCGGCTGTCTTATGAGCAGTTGCAGGACACGTCACTTGTTATGTCGAAGTTGATTTGCTATTTATTAATGAGGGATGGCTATTCTGTAAACAGGAGCTAGACTTTTTATGTATTTATTTGCATTGGAAGGAAGAACTTGCTAATGGTCTGATGCACTCAGCCGGCTCAGGGGAGCAGCCTTTAGTTGTGGTGAAGGCAAAAATGAAGTCATTAAAACAACCCCAACAACTTGAGGGAGAGGAGAAGAAAGGGCCCATCTCCACAAAGAAAAGGCAAGGAGCCAGAGCTACTCAAAGCAAATCTTGTCTCATTTATTGGGCTGAGAGTCTGCTGCAACCCCACTGCAATGGATCAGGAATTAGTGCTTGTGTGACGTGAGGGGAGCTGGGAGGCAGAGGAGAGCCTGCTCTCCTTCCAGCCTGGTCCTGCTCCATAGCAGCCCGGGCTGTGGGTGTTGGAGGATGTCCTCATTTCACAAAGCACTGAGCCTTTCACACACCCACTGATCTGTTTCTGCCTCCTGAGGTCCTTTACTCTGAGCCCTCACAGATGAGATTAAAGGCTCAGAGACATTTTCTTTTAACATCTCTGTCTCTTTCCCTCATCCGCTGCCCTCTCCATCACTGCTGTGATTCCAGTGGTACCTTCAGGTGCTCAAAGTGATGGTTCCCTTGCAGGGGAGCAGCTCCAACTCTTGTCTGCCTGGAAAGCCTCATCCTGCTGGGACACCCGAGGAGGCTCCTTATCACTGTGGTGTGAGGCTGTGTCTGAGATAGGAGATGGGAAGCATATGGGCTGTGAGAGTGGGTTTGGATCGCATATAAGGAGCACAAGGAGAAGCAGAGGTGATCTCTGTGCTGGGGCTTGAGGGTTGCGTTGGCTGTAGGAGCTTACGTTGGTGGGTGATAGCACCACTAGAGGTGGGATAATGCTGTACCCCCATAATGGTGCTAGAATTGACTTGGCCACCAGCAATCCCTTCCTTCTGCCAGCAGCTGTGGTGACGTGAGTACACTGGAGGTGCAAACCTGTCCTGTTGCTCTGCAAACCATCGGTACCCACTGTGTCCTGCTGCAGCAAGGATCTGCACGCTCTGCACAGCATCCCTCCTGCAGCAGCTCATATAGGGGGCAGAGAAGGGAGGCAGGCCAGACCCCATGGCTCTTGCGAGGCTGGGTGAGGTGATGGGATGACGTGAACGCTCAGTGAGAGCCTATGCTCTGCATCACCCTGCTTATGCCTCTCCCAGGCAAAGCATCCCGGCCCTGCCCCCGGGACCGTCCCCGGCTCCAGCGCAGCGACTGCAGCCGGCGAATCCCACCCTTGCTTTCCCCCCTGCCCGGCAGACAGCGGATCCTTCCAGGTTCTGCCTCGGTATGCTCCGTACCGGTATCCCGAGGGATCCGGCGGGACCGGCGAGGGGGGGCGGGCTGGGGGTAGGCAGCATCACTGAGGGGGAGTTCGGTATAAGTGACCGCGTGGCCTAATGGATAAGGCGTCTGACTTCGGATCAGAAGATTGAGGGTTCGAGTCCCTTCGTGGTCGACCCTTTTTTCCCTTCCCCATTTCCAGCTTTTCCCGCTTCTCCCTTCTCGCCTCTACCCCGGCGGGGTGGTGAGAAGAAGCGAGCCTGCTTCGGCCCCGTGTCGCCCCTCCCGGCATTACCGCTCCCGATGCATCCCGGCTGCGTGCCCCGGGACCCCCGTGTGATTCCCCCCCTTTTTCCAGCGGGGCTCCATGAGCCCCCGCAGCGCCGGGGCCGGGCCGTTCCCGGGGGCCGGGGCGCGCGCCCTGCGCAGCCCCAGTGGCCTAATGGATAAGGCACTGGCCTCCTAAGCCAGGGATTGTGGGTTCGAGTCCCATCTGGGGTGAGCACCCCCCTTTTTGCGGGTGCCAAACCCGTTTCTGTGCGTTTTCTCCCCGGTTTGGTGCCGTCAGGCCTGAGCAGAGCTCCCGGACCTCCTCCCGCTGCTGCTGCCCGGCGGGAGCTGCCTTTGGGTGCTCAGTGCACAACACGTGTTTTGGGGCAGGTAGCTCCCCTTAGCAGCTCCAGGCTTGCTCTCTGTACCAACAACTGCAGTACACAGCCCGCTGTACATGAGCTATACCCGACGGTGTTGGGATGATGCGGTTATCTGCTCCTGGACAGAGGTCACAGCTTAGAGCTCATGAAAAAGGGCTTGGAGCAACCTGCTCCAGTGACAGGGGGGTGGAACCAGATGAGCTTTAAGGTCCCTTCAACCCAAACCGTTCTGGATTCTATGATTCGATGAAGAAGGGGAGCAACAAGGAGCAGCTATAACCTGCCTTGTGCCTCAGTGCGAACGTGGATGCTTGGGACCTGTTGCTGAAAGGATGATTTCTGCAGAGGTGTTAACGAAAGGATGGTTCTGGCTGGGGCTTCTTTCCAGCTGACCCATTAGGTGCAGAAGCAGAGCAGTTACCACTGTTTAATTAGCCCTGTCGGGGCAGAGCTGGGTCTGTGCTGGCTCAGGGCTCTGCAGGGAACTTCAGCTGCATTGTTATCTCCTCTGGATGCTCCCTGTGCCATCAGCTGCATCTGACCCCCAACAAAAAGCCGATGGATGCTGAGGGATGAGAACCTTGCAGGTATCACATAAACCTCTTCCCGGAGCAGGACAAGCTCTGATGGGAAGGACGCTTCACTCCGCCAGAAACTGCATCTCAGTGAGGGGCAGGCCACTGGGGTCACACAGTTTGGCTTTGCTGCCAGGGGACCAGAGCCCTCCACGTAAGTGGCTTTGGGGTAACGACCTCTCGGGTTTGTTGCATTAAAAAGCTGCTTGGAGGGTCTTTTCCTCCAGAGTTAATGGCTTTTAAAACGCAGCTGTGGTCAGGGCGAGACCACACCGGCAAAGCCTGAAGTTTCTTCCTAAGTAGTTTTTCTCTCTTAGGTGTGGGAGGAAATGACTCTGCTGCTTGGGGAGCAGCAAACCTGCTGCAGGTCCGGGCACATGACAAGTGCTCCTCTCGTGCAGGCTTTGCTCTCCTGTGTGTTTCTGCTCAGCTTTAGCTTGAGACACATCGGAAAAGCTGCTCTGGTCAAAGCTGACCTGGATGGACCCCAGGAGCCAAGGTGTCCCCAGAACCTCCATGGGTAGAGAAGAGGTTAAACCAACTTCCTGCCCTGCGGCAGGCTTTGGGAAGCTCTTGTTTAGGATTAGATGAGAAATGCAGGGCTTGGGGAGAAGCCAGGCTGCACCAGGAGGTGTTATTGACAACGAACAGGGCTAAATGCCCTCCCTGTGTCTCATTGACTCTGTGCCCATCACACTGAACGCTGTGTCTGTCAAGAACAAGTTGTCTTCGGGGTCCTGGCTCTCCCCATCTTTCTTTCCCAGTAATGCCCAAGCACTGCTCCCTCCCACTTAAGGCTCATGCACAGCCTCAGCTGGATGTGATGGTGCTGGCTTTGCCTTTCCGTGGGGATGTGGCAGGGAAAGCCTGGGCATGTGTGCCCCTAGCAGTGAAGGGTGGATGTGACCCGAGCTGCTTCGTGTGGGGGGTGTCCCCTGGATGGTGTCAGCTCTGCATTTTGGGTTATATTTGTGTCCAGAACGGTTTGGGTTGGTGGCAGGAGGGGAACATCGCTGCTACAGACATCAGCAAAAACAGGGTAAACCATATGAGGCTGGGGGGGCAGTGGGGGTCTATGATGACCAAATAGCAGATGGGGTCCCATGGCAGGAGGGAACCCCCCACCCACTGCTGGGCACGAGGAAAAGCCATGATTCCAGACGGGATGCGAATAGGGAGGATGCACAGGGGGTGGCAGGGACTCCCTGGTACCCCGGTGTCTGCCACTGTCCCCAAAGCAGAGATATGGGGGACCACGTGGCCTAATGGATAAGGCGTCTGACTTCGGATCAGAAGATTGAGGGTTCGAGTCCCTTCGTGGTTGTTTTAAAGCCACGGGAGAGCCTCGAATCGTTTAATTTCGCTGTGCCGCCGGCTTGGGGGGGCGGCGATCGGCCCCGCCGCAGGTGAGGACACCCCGCGGTATCAGTGGGGAAGGTGCCCGCGCTGGGGCAGTTTTGGGGGCGATTTGCGCTGCAGACCCCGGGGGATCTCCCGCCTGGGGCTATTCGTGCTCAGCCCCGCTGTGGGGCTGCGGTTCAGAGCGCCCTGTGCCGGCGGCGGGGACGAAGCGGAGCCCGACGCAGGGTGGGAGCTGAACCCCAGCTGCTGCCGGTTACCGGGGATGGGATAAAGGGGCAGGCTCGGCGAGGAGCCGGCTCTTCGTTGCTGCAGGGAGTGCCTGGTGAGTTACAGGGGTCGGTGCGTGTCGCATGCCGCCCATCCTCTCCCTTGGGGTTACGATGCAGGGAGGCAGAGAAAAAAGCCGCCCCCACCCCAGGTGGGACTCGAACCCACAGTCCCTGGCTTAGGAGGCCAGTGCCTTATCCATTAGGCCACTGGGGCCCCGCAAAAACCAGTCTTTGCCCCGCACCCCCCGCGCTTTGTCCGTGGGGGTCTGCAGCTGCCGAGGCGGTGGCAGCAGGGGAGCGGCTCAAGGCCCCGGCACCCGGCGGTGGGCCCCGGCTCCTCCCGCCCCGCCGGTGCCGGGTTGCGGGCTGAGGCCCGGCGGGAGGAGCTGGTCCC
Source organism: Amazona ochrocephala (assembly GCA_039720435.1). Classification (NCBI taxonomy): domain Eukaryota; kingdom Metazoa; phylum Chordata; class Aves; order Psittaciformes; family Psittacidae; genus Amazona; species Amazona ochrocephala. Next base: position 88,563,683 of record CM077879.1, read on the forward strand.
TCCACCGGGGTCCCCGGCTCCCCAGCAGCGCCTCCTTCCTGCGCTGTGGGCAGAGACCGGTGCCGGGGGTGCCCCTGGGGCTGTGCGAGGCCCCGCGTCCCCTCTGGTCAGCAGAGAGTTAAGTCAGGGCACTGAAAAAAAAGGCACCAGCGCACAGCCCCAGTGGCCTAATGGATAAGGCACTGGCCTCCTAAGCCAGGGATTGTGGGTTCGAGTCCCATCTGGGGTGACTCTTTTCCCTTCCGCAGGTGTGACCCGGTTTTGGGCTGTCTCGGCGTGTGTAGGGTCAGCGCCGCCGTGACAGGCGAATGAGCACCCCCGTGTTTCCCTAACCCTTGGCTTGGGCATCTTCACCCAGGAGAGATGCTGGAGTATGAAAGCAGCTTTACAGCATGCTGTAACCTCTGGAGCAGATCCCCCGCGCCTTGGTGCCCAAGGCTTCAAGCACGATTTGGCAAATCCGATGGCAAAACCTGGGTAAGGAGACCTGGAGAGCAGGGGATGGCGACGTGCCCTGGTTGCAGGAAGCCTCAGTTGAGGTTGATGCTGTCCCAGTTGACGTTCGTGTGATGATTTTGTGTCGGAAACACAACTGAAGCAGCAAAACCCCACTCATTTGCAAAGCCCGGGGCACAGCTCAGGGCTGCGGCCACCAGTGCTGTGAGGGGGGAAGCCGGTGGCCGTGCTGAAAAGCTTTAAGCAGGAGCAGATTTGCTGGCCTTGGTGTGCAGGGTCCCATCGGGATGCGCTGCTGTGCTCCTGCATTCCCCGGGCAGCCTGTGTGGGCTTTGAGCTCTCTGCTTTTTGCAGATGTAAATGTTAATCTGGGCTGGGTAAGGGCAGAGCTCAGAACTGCCCCTGTTCCAAAGGGAATTCCAAAGAGTGTCCAGGAACCGGCAGAGAGCACTTCCCTTTGTTTGGGTTTTTACCTAAAACAGAACCACCTCTGCTCACCCCAGGTGGGACTCGAACCCACAATCCCTGACTTAGAAGGCCAGTGCCTTATCCATTAGGCCACTGGGGCCCTGACAGAGGATAAAAAATGGGTGATTTTGGTGTTTTTGAGGACATCCCCATGAACTGACCTGGCAGCAAACCCCATGTTACCCACAGGACTGTCCTCTGCTCCCACAGGATCCCCTAATGAGTGACTCCTGAAGCCTGAGAGACTCACTGAGGTGCTCTGGTGTTGCACCTCAAGGACCAGCATCCTCCTGGACTTTTAGGGTGGTTTGGTCTTTGAGCACCCACCTCCTGCCAGACGCCCACTGTGGCTTTAGGTCAGGTTAACATAATGATGTGCACGTTATGGTTAGGAAAAGATCAACTGAAATGAATGGAAAATGCCTGAAATGGTGAATTGCACTTACGTATGCAGTGATGCTTTTACTCTTGCCTCTTTCCCCTCCACATCAACTGCTGCTTTTGTGCTCAGCAGCAGAGGGTGCTCTCATAGAGCGGAGGGCCGAAGGATGCAAAGAATTAATATCTATACAATATAAACGATATACTATATACAAATATATATATTATGTACTTTATATATTATATACAATATATATTATAAAATATATATCATCCAAAACCCTGGGGTTTTAGTTTCAAACATGAACAATAATTTTTCAGCTCAAAAGGACATGTTCTATACTTTTATGTACATTTTCAGACCATTTTTATTCAACACAGCTCACGAGTTCAGCACCACCTACAGCTGCCAAGGCCGTTTCTTTATGAAGCTGGTACGCCGAGGGCTTGGATCCCTGCTCTCAGTCAAAGTCTGCCTTCCTGCTCTGCTTTATGTTCGAGTGTATCTTTTTCTGTCGTAGTCGTTCGCGGTTCATTTTTTCCACCCTAAAACAAGGTTAAAAGCTCCTTTAGTGCACCAAGAAAACATTCAAACATTCAACTCTGAGCATGGTCATATATTATATATATTATATATACTACAACATAGATTTGATGACAAATGTCCACAGATGGAAAACCCAGCCCCTCTTCTTGGGATGTTACCCAGGGAAGTGGTTAAAATCTAATGGATCTGTGAAGTTCTTAGCAAAGGAAATCCAAATAAGCATATGAAGATTGTACAAACAGCAACCTAAATCATGTCACACAATAATCTGAATCCATCTCAAATAAAAGGCCATTTCAATGACTATACCTCTCTATGAGTTTCTGCGTTGTCTCCTTAGACACCACCTTGGGTTGCTCCGTAGCCTCAGTGACCATGGTTCGGATCTTTTCTAAGCAAAGGGCCAGATTCCTCATCTGGTAGCGGCTCTCTTCAGAGCTCACGATCAGCTCACCAGCTCGGTTTATCTTGTTCCCGTACTGCAGAGATGAAAGTGGGATGTGATCACTGACATCTTGCCATGTCGTGTCTGAAAGCAACATCTAAACTGGGGCTACAAGGGAGGGCAGTTACCATCGATGCCATTTTCTGTCTCACAGCCTCCGGAATCCAGTCTGCTGATGCCAAGTGGAACCGAACTTCTGCCTTGGTGTTCACTGAGAGGAAAACCAGGGTATTTTTTCTGTGTAATGGCTTGACTTCCCAAGGTTTATGAGATAACTCAGTTTGTTCACTGCTGGCTTTGAACACAGGGTGATCCCAGCATTCATTTCCTGAAAGATTCCCTTTTTCCTTGCTATCTTAAGGTCCTTTCCAACCCTATTCCATGATTCTATATTTTTACATACCATTCTAAAAGGCAATCTCTAAGTTTTTATGGATACCCTGTCATGATATTTGCCTTTCTACAGCAGCTGCTGCCACTCACTACCCACCTTATTTTTAATGGCAGTGGCAGAACAGGCAGGATTTATAGTTTATTTGAATTAAGCTGAGAATTTATTGTGCTTTAAAGTCCAGAAACCAACTGGCTGCTTGTGTGTCTGATCAGTGAGAACGGACAAGACAGAGGTGGTGCTTCACGTGGCAAGTGTAGCAGCAGTGCTCCCAGAGCAGGAGAATCAAATGCATTACATCTTGAGCACTGTGAAGATCTGGGAGTTGTGTTAAAATGTAATGTAATGTAATGATAATAAAGCTCAGCATGGGGCAGCACAAAGATGCTCTTTAACCATGGCAGGGGGATGGAACTAGATGATCTTAAGGTCCTTCGCAACCCTATTCTATGATTTAACTTCAAATTCTCAGTGTTTTACCACAAATACAGGAAAGCAACTGAAGACTTTCCCATCAAAGGGGTAGAAGCTCTTCCTCACCTTTATTAACGTGCTGTCCACCGGGGCCACTGCTCCGGCAGTAGGTCACAGTCAGGCGACCTGGAAGAGAGGAGCGTCAGTGTGCTGACCCGGAGCCACAGCTCCTGCTGGTGTTGGAACAGGTATGACCCAGGCTAACACCTCCGGCCACCTAACCCAGGGCAGACGTGGCCGAGCACCGTGGCCTGGGCTGGTTTCAGGGGGGAACTCACTTATGGGGATGTCGAGGGTGCGTGGCTGCTGCTGCTGCTCCTGGAAAACACCATGGAAGGCTGTGTTACCTACCAGGGAGGGATGCGAGGACCAGGAGCAGCCTGGTCCCGCCCACCCGTGAAGGCCACGCCCCCTCCAAGCACAAACCCCGCCCCTTCCGCTAAACCCCGCCCACCCACTATAAAGACCTTGCTTCAAGCCCCGCCCACTCCTAGTGTAACCCATTGCGCTAAGCCCCCGCCCGCACAAGCTCCGCCCCCCTGTGCTAAGCCCCGCCCATTCAACTACCGTGACAAGCAATTACGCTAAGCCCCGCCCACCAGCGATCGCTCCGCCCCCGGCTTAAACTCCGCCCACCCTCTGTCGCTCGAGCACCGAGCCCGTCCCTCGCTCGTCTTCTCCCTCTTTCCCGCCCCCCTCACCGGGGCGGTGCCGGTGCTGTCGCCGTCCTGCTGCGGCGGGTATAGCTTGTCCAGGCTGTACGCGCTCCGGTACTCGGTCCCGGCGCCGGCCCGCTGCGAGAACCGGGCGGCGAGAAGCCGCGGCCGGCACAAGGCCCTCAGCGTGTGCGCCGCCATCTTGGCTCCCGCGGTGCAGCGCTTCCACGGCGTCCCTACGGGAACGGCGGCTGCGCGCTGCGTTCCGGGGCGGGGCCTGGGGCTGGGGCTGGGTGTGGGGGTACGTGGGGTCTGTGAGGTGGTGATGGCCGGGAGATCTAGGGTGATGGGGGCGTCTGTGGGGCACTTGTGGGGACATGGGTGGTCGGGGGGGGGTGTGTGTATTATGAGCTCTGGAGCACCGTGGGAGGGTGCAGGAGTTCTGGGGGGTACTTTGGGAAGGTGTAGGATGCTATACAGGTTATAAATTATAGGAGGTTATATAGGTTATAAAGCATATAGAGTCTATGGGTCATCTTCGGGGGGGCATATAGAGTCTGTGGGGCAGCTTGAGTGGTATTTGGAGTCTGTGGGGACCCGTGGGAGGGTGTTGGAGATCTGGGGAGTATATGGGGTGTGTGGGGCACCGTGGAAGAGTGTAGGAGGTTCTATAGGTTATAAAGTGTAAAGGGTTACATAGGGGCTGTGGGCAGGTCATTCCCAGCTCTGGGGTGCAGGCAGTGGTGGGGACCGTGTGCTCCTGCCTGCATCCCTCACTCCCACAACCAGAGCAGTGATGGGCAGCCGTGACACCGAAAACACATCCAGAGTTCTCCATGTACTTGGACTTTGCACCTGGGATGCTTCAGCTTTCAGATTTGATCTGCTCAAGAGAGCTAAAAAGTTACATCTACATGTGCATATATAATTCTATAGCTTTGAATGCTGATACAGGAGCATTGTATGTGTTTCCAGGTCAGTAAGAGAGATGCCGAAGTTGGAACTAGATGGTCTTTAAGGTCCCTTCCAACCCAGATCATTCTGGGATGGGGGATGCAGGGGAGTGAAGCATTTGTGGATGTCCTCCACAGCTTTTCGGAGCTGTCAGGGTGGCTTTTTGGGGGGGCAGGAATTGCTATTTCTGGCAGCGGGAAAGTGCACAGGCAGGGATGGGGCTGTCATTTGCTCTGGTGTTGTGACAGGAGCTGACTGTCTTCTGTTTAAAAGGGTGGGTGAACTCAAGAAGGGTGTTTTTAAGCTGATAACAAGACAGTGATTGAGGAGCTGAGCTGGGTCCCATCTAGCGGGTTCCATGCTTTGTTCTAATCAAGTCTCTATGTCCCGAGGTTCTGCTCTGCTTCCCCCATCCAAACCCTGCTGAAATGCTTTAAAGAACCCCCCCCAGCACTGTCAGGGACAAGCCATGCCATCTGGTGACCTTCATTTCTATCAGGAACAGGTAAATGATTTGTAGCCAGAGGTAAAATAGGCAGAGCAGAGTGACTCATTTTACCCACTGTTATCAAACACGCTGGCGTTGTCACTGTGCTGGTAACACACACCAAGGACAAGTTGTGTGGTGGACAAAGGGGCTGGGAAAGGGGCTTGAAGGTCAGAGCTTGACCCAGCACCATCTAACAGGACATGTTTGTGGTTCTCCTTCATTCGCACTCTCTGATGGTGGATAAAGATGTCCAAAGAGCCTTGTAAAAAGCAGGATGATGGTTGGAAACAGCTCTCCCCGCCAGGGAGGGCTGGGGGAGATGAGGTCTTACTTTGACCCAAGGGGAGCCAAGCTTTTGACGTTCAAGATGGAGAAGTGAACTGGCTTAGAAAGCAAGCTCTCCCTGTTTGGGCACAGTGTTCACCAGGGAGCAAGAGCTGGAAAGAGCTATCCCTGAAAGGTAGTGCAAAGCTGGTGTGTCAAGGAGCTCGTTGCTCCTTGTGTGAGCGAGGGCACAAGCCATTAACGCAGCAGAAATCAGCTCTTTGAGGGACCTTCCAGAAGGTTTAAGCTCCTGTAAGAGAGGGAAGACTGAGTCAGGAAATCTCCTTTCCCGTGAGGATTTGAGCTCTGTACGTCCCTTGAACTTGTGCTTCAAGTGCTCCAGCCCTATTTGCGATGATGGGTGGGTTTCTGACGGGTGGTGTAAGAAGAAGCCAGACTAGATGTGATAGAAATGCACTTGTCTCAATGTCATCTTTCAAGTTCAGCGTAAAGCTGAATTCTTGGCAAGCTGCGCCCTTATTGATCTTATTGCTGGGAGCTGCATGGATTCATTGGTTTTGCCAGATTCTGGAATGAAATCATTATTTCCTATTATATCAGACTTCCCCTCATCCTTTTCAAGTGCATGCAGTGGTTTTCTTTCTGTCTTTCACCACGGGGCCGTGCTGTTAAATAGCTGCTGCTCTATTAGGCCCGTTTCTGTGGTCAGCAGTGTGGTTGCTTAATACTCTCCTCTTACCTCTTAATGGAGTTGTGTAGTTTTCCTTGGTGTTTTCAAAGCAATATGCAAAGTTTAGATGGAAGCTTGGCTGAAAGACCAGGAAATGCTTATTTTTCCCTCCTTTGATTGCTGAAAGCCTCACTAAAGGAAAGAATCAAGTGACTGTGACTCACAGAGTCATCAGGATGTGTATATATGGCCACTAATATTTTTGGATGCAGAGGAAAATGCCCTCAGCACTGAGCTGAACAAACTGCTCATATACAGCAGCTGGTCCTTTGTGAAGCCAGATTCTGATGCCACGTTACTCCCGTCAGTCAGCTTTGGATTTGAGGCTTTCAAGAGAGACCTAAACAAAAATAGCACTTGAATTGCCAGCTTTGAGATGGTGTGGATTTACAGAGGCTGCAGAGCTGGCAAAGAGGGGTTTCTATCATGTGCAAATGTTAGTGGTCCAAGTGCATAGGATGTGTGTTACATAATTAATGCAGCAGTATGGTTTGGTGTATTCGCTCTGCTTTCTGCAGGGAAGCCTCCAGCATTATCTTGACCCAAATTGTACATGAAAATCAAAGAAATAACTCTTGTGCTGCTCTTAAAAGAGCTGTAAGGAAAATCCTGGCTTTGAGAGCACCAGTGTTCCTTTTGGTACAAGAGAATAAAGCATTGGAGAATCTGCTTAATCTGCTGTACACAGTGATGCTGATTCATGTGGGATTGTTTGAGGTGATCCTCTTCCCACATCTCTGCAGCAACCAAAGGACTGCAGGGTCAGCTTCAACCACCGCTACTTCAAGCCGTACCCTGCTACAAACAGTGACTTTAATAGATGGATGCTCTGAGAAAATCACCAACGCTGCTTCTGCTGCTGCTCTCGTTCAGTTTTATTTGTTTTATTAGACAACTGCTTTCCATTATAAATAAATAAGGCATGAAGGTTCTCCATACTGTTACAGAGCTGGTAGCCACAGTCATGTGTGCGGCTCCTGATGCTTCTTGAGTTTGGGGCACCTGAAAATGCAGAGCATGGAAGAGCAGAGTGGATGGTGGATGATGGATTGAGGAAGAGACCTCTGGAGCAGGTATGGTTTGGGCATTGCACTCCTGCCAACTTACCTCCATGGTTCTCAGTGTAACACAAGAGTGTGTTTTGGGGGGTATTTTTGCATTATCTCCATGGTGAGTGAAAGGAAGGTGGCTCCTCATAACATCAAGGCCCTGGACTTGGAGGATAATTACATTTTAACACTCTTCCCACTCCAGAGCTGCATTCTCATTCATTCGTCTCAGTGTTGCAGAATTCCCAACCACTCACCCAAGGTTTTGGGATGTAAGCTGGTGAAAACAGAACCCAAGTCTTGCCTGAAGCTTCTCCAGGCAGGTACAGAATAGGTAGCTTACACTGTGTTTTGTAGCTCTGTGCTCAGGGTGTTGACTAAACTGTAATGAAATGCTGCTTCTCTGCCTAAAGTGTGTGTCTGACCATGCAAGGTTCGTGAGCAATGGAAACTGGTGATTCCTGAGACTGCAGTGGCCTTTTGGCTGTGTGTTTGCATGTCTGTGGAAGCAAAAGTGAGATTTCAGTGCTGGGAAGTGCACATGAGAGGTGACAACCTTTGGAGACAGGATCTCAGCCAAGGAAGGTGATTTTCAGCAGAAACCCTGAAATCTGTCCCCTCGACTGAGGAGGTGTTCAGAGCAAAAGTGGGGGTAATGTGTGGTCAGTGCTACTGCCAGGGCCAGAGCTCCTGGCACTGTGAGATGCTGTATCCTTCTGCTTGCATGCAGCTCACTGGTAGTCAGTTCTGCAAGCCCATGCAAGCTGTGCTTAAGGAGTTTGCTACAATGGGGCAATGGCAGCCTCTTGAAGAGCACAGCACAGAGGGCTGGTACCCAGACCATGAGATGGAAGCGTGTCTCTGATACTGTAATAGCACTTCTTGTCTAGCTTATGGGAAAGCCCTGGTCATTGAGTTCCTACCAGGCACAGTGCTTCACCTGGGGCAGATATAAAGTGAGGAAATCCCATGTGCCTACGAAGTCTGGAGGGTATGGACTGAAACACTACATGATGAAGACAGAACAATCATCTGTTTCTGTTCAAGTTTTTCCAGTTGCAATAAGCTTGCATTGTAAAATAGCTGAAAAACCTGACTGTTAAGAGAAATGGCTTCAATAGCAAGAACATACTGCCCTTTGGGGAAGGGGAAGGCGTAGACGGAACTTTCTTGGGTGCAAGCATAGGTTCTTAGCCATCAAACCAAAGTGGGCCAGTGTGCTGGAGCAGCCGCTGGGGTTCTGATGGCTTTTGGTTGACTTTGAAACACTCCAGCTCCGGGAGGATGCTGGAGGACATCCAGGCTTTTGCTTGCAGATAGCTGGGCTGTAAGACAAGCTGAAAAGGGTGGAGGAGGTGATCCGTGTTCTTTGCGGTGTGGTTTGCTGTTGTGATGTCTGGCAGCGGCAGTAACTCATGCAGAGATCTGTCATACGGTTCCTGAAGTCCTCTAACTACAATGTACAATTATCCCAATGAGTTGTCCAGAGCTTCCATAAAGAGAATTGAGTCTCTGACGTTGTCTTGCTTATAGACCTCTTGAACCTTCAAAGCAGAGGGGCCACGTGGCGTTTCCTGGGGCTTGAAGAGAAGACGTGGCTGTTGCGATTGCACGCGGGAGTTGCAGAGGGGCAGGGGCTCATTTGCTGCTCTTGTTTTTCACCTTTGTGGCATTGATGTCTGCTTTTGTTTTCTGGATGCGGGAGAAGATCTCCTTAAAGAGAGCCTTGTACTCAGGCTGGCTCTGTTCCAGCCGCTTGTCCACAGCCTCCACGTGTTTGCTGATGGTCTTCTCCATGGTTTTCCGCTCTTCCGACTCGTGTCCCTCTCCTCGGAAGTCTCTGAAGGAGCTGTCGCGGGAGATGGGCCGGGATGTTTGGACCCCTGTGTGGCGCACGCTGTCCTTGTGCTGCCGGCATTTGCTCAGGAGCTCTTCATACTTCTCCAGCAAGGCATGGTACTGCTCGTCCACCTCCCTCAGGATGGACATGCCCCTCTTGCGCACGTTGTTAGCATGCAGTGTGTAGTTGCCCTCGTGCCGGCTCACAGCATCCTTGGTGACGATGGCATTGAGGGCAGTGTCGCTGCAGCTCTTCCGGACAGGGTGGTTTGGGGAAGGTGTCATTGATGGCCCATGGCTTTTTCCTCCCTCCTCCTCAGAGAGGTCAATGTAGTCGGCTTCTGGGGCGTTATTCAGCGGCTCAAGGAGGGCCTCGGATAAGTTGTCTTCTCTGCTGAGTAAATACTTCTTGACTTGTTTCATCTGTTGTAGCTCCAGGAGCTCTGCTTCCAGCTCCTTGATGCGCAGTTTGCAGTTCTCCATCTCACACACCCGCTGCTCCAGGTCTGAGTACTCCTGAATAACAGAGGTGTATTCTCGCTCAACCCTCTCCTTCCGCTGCTTCTCCTGGTTGACTTGGGACCTGAGGGAGTTCACCATGGCTTGGAGACGTTCGTTCTCCCTCTCCAGTGGCTTTTGGTTGAACTCTGTGGAAGAGCTGTGGATCTGGAATGAGTCCTCATACCTGAAAGAGAAGAAGGATCCTAGATGGTGTCTGACCAAGTGAGAGTCCATGAGGGACTCCATGTGTCTTACTGTCATGTAGGTGATTCTACTATGCCCAGAGCAAACCTGAGCTCATGGAGTGAGATATGCCTCTTCCATGTGCCAGGAGACCACAAGGTGTGGCTGGAGCTATCCCTCACACAGACCAGTCTCTGTCCCAGAGAACCTGCAGTCTCATTTGATAGCAGTGATGAAAGACATCATGGGAGGGAAATGAAACCCTAAAAGGTAGAAGACTCATCAACGTGGACAAGTCAACATTGCCGTGAAGCAATGATGAATGTTCGTGTTCCACCATCCTGAGCTGAAAGCAGAAGGCTCTCAGTGTTTCCTGCTGCAGTTCAGCAGCTACCCACTGCATCATGGAGTTCACCAGCTACTTGCTGCATGAGCCAACAGCCCCAGACCCCAGCCAGCCAAAACCCAGAAGAAGCACAGGCTCTGCTGTCCTGTGTCTGGGAGATGCTCCAGAGAGAGTGGGAGAGGATTCAAACAGCAAGGGAGGCGGGTAGGGAATTTAGACATGGTTGAGTTGCCCCTTCATTGCCTGGGAGTGGTACCAAGCACTTCCCTCTTCCCTCCGCTTCTCCTCCTCCTCAGTGAAGTGCCCATGGCATCCTATGTGTAGAACAGATTGGAGAAGAGCAAGCACCGTGGCCTCCCCTGGGAGGCAGGGCTGGTGGCTGGGGTATTGAACAGATTCCCAAGTTATGGAGGGCAGCATGACCTTCAGAGCCAACTGCAGAGCTGCAACCGAACTGAGGTCCTGAGACACTGGGGAGAGTGGATTTGGAGCTGGGGTGGGAAGAACCACAGAGATGTTAAGTGGATTTTGCTTCGGGTTAGGTTATGGCCTCATAAACAGCCCCGTTGCTGCTGCAGTAGAAGTGTCTTTTGTTCATATCCTCTGGCAGAGGGTGCATTCAGTTACAAAGTTTATTGATTGCTTATCTATTTAAAGAAGCCTCTGTTGTGGACAAAGCTGAGCAAGAAATGCCCTGCTGAGGTCAGTGAATGAACAGTGCCTGGGTTTTAAGGAGGATCAAGTGTGCAAAAGTGCTGACAGTGTTTGTACAGCACTTGGCAGTGTGTGGTGTATCTTGGTGTGTGACTGATGCTCCTGGGGCGGCACTGAAGTCGTATAGGACAAAATGCACCATCTCAACTGGTTTCAGTGGGCCAGGGATGCTGGTTCTGTGCTGGGAGGGAGTGGGGGGGGGTGTATGTGGGGTTTTATGCACCCCCGGAGGGTCTAACCCACCACATCCCTTGTTCACAGGCAGAGGAGGTGGGGGAGAAGGTTGGTGGGGTTGCTACAGGCAGGGCTCCATACCTGGGGCTGGAGCAGAGCTCCTTAAGGCAGGGGAAGGTGTGGATGGTCCGGCGCCGCTCCCTCTTCTCCCGCCGGATGCGGAGCTGCTCCAGGCATCTCATCTCCTCCACCTGCTTCTGCAGCTCCTCCACTTGGTTCTGCAGCCCCTCGATCGTTTCCGTCAAGCTGTGCAGAGAGGAGGGATGAAAGCAGTGGCAAGGGATTCTGTTAGTTTGAAACCCTCTGTCCTCAAACCAGGTGGCTAAACCAGTCACCTCTGGGACATAAGCACTACCCGGGAATATCTCTGCACTGAAACAAGCAGGTGAGCTATTTACTCTCTTCCTCTTGTGTATCATGTAGAGATAAACACAGAGAGACCAGGCAGAGGTTTAGTTGTGTTCTGGCTGTGAATGCAGTTTGTAAAACTCCCTCTCAGCACAGTTGTCTGCAAAAGACGCTGCATTGCAAGGACATGGCTTAGTCTGTTGTTTCTGGGGATGACCTTGATCATGGGCTTGTTTTAGGAAAGAAGTACTATTGATAAACCGGTGTTTCAGCATGGACTAGCCAGCATTTCATTAGGTGCTGGATCTGTGCCTGGTGCTCCTGCTGGGCTGGGTGCTGGGGACCTCCCTAATACCATTATGTGCTGCTTCTTCAAGGAAGCACATCCAAGGAGAGGCTGCCATGGCTCCCTCCTGGCAGCTTCAGACACTCCTATATCCAGCCCTTGCTCCAGGGCGCCTGTGCTGTGGTTGGCCTCTGCTAACCAGCATCAGTGCAACCAGCTTGTGTTGTAAATAGCCGCAAAACCTGACTGATAAGAGAATGGCTTCAATAGCAAGGACACGCTGCGCTTTGGGGCAGGGGAAAGGGAACATGAAGGTCTTTTGGGCACAGCATTGCTGCAGAGGGAGGAGGGGAGGCTGTACCACTGTATCTTCTGTTGGGATGTCTTGCTTTCCAGCACAAGCTTCTGGTTAGCCAGCTCCAGGTCCCGTGCTGTCAGGTCCAGCTGCTCATAGACTTTTGCATGCTGTTCATTCATCTGCCGCAACGTCTCCAGTTGCTTGGTCAGGTACTGCAGGAAAAAGCCCAACAGAAACACTCCACATCCCAAATCCAGGTTGTTTCTCAGGCAGAAAATCCTACAGCCCTTGTACCCTCTGATAGTGTGTTCTGTGGCTGATTTATCCACTGCCTAGTTGAAATAGTCGTACCCCCTGCTCACTGTTCTGTGTCTAAAATACCATTGAAATGCCCTCTGTGAAGGGCACTAGGCTCAATCTCTATTCAGGTGCTCTTTTATTCCCAGTACCACAGAAAGTTGATACCCCTGGGACCATGACCCTTCTCTGCAGATGACTGAAATGGACCGGTTGGTTACTGGATTGTCTGATGGATCAATTGCAGGGGCTGCAGATCTTTGGGAGTTCAGGTAAAAGCTCTGAGTCTGTGAAATATGAGGAGTCCCGCGGCTCCTGTGTGTGTGCAGAGCCTTTGCTGTGAGCCTGCTGCTGCAGGCTTTCCTCCTGCAAAGACTGGGATTGGGGCATCACTCTCAGCTGGGACCAGATCCCAAATCGTACAGTGAGCGTGCTTCTGGAGGGGGTGGTTAAATCCATCCACCAGTGTGCTTAGACATCAGCTCTCAGATCTATGATAAGAGCCACCATGTGCTGCTGTTGTGAACTCACTCTGCCCTGTGTCCTTTTAAACCAGAGGAGTTCCAAGCTTTCTTAACTCACAGATCCCTACAAGTTTTCCAGTGGATGAAAAACCTCTTGGCACAGCAGGTTTAAGCCTCTAAGATCACTTCTGTGGGCTCTTAGAAATGCTGCCCTGACCCCAAAGGATGCTTGAAACGCTGGTTTAGATTGCAACTCCTGCAGAAAGAGCTATTTTGTGCCTCTAACAAAAGGGGCTGTGTTATGGGGGTGCCCAGGGGCCAGCTGGGAGCAAACGTGATTATGAATAACTGGAATGAAGGGAAAGCTGCAGCAGAGCAAAGGGAAAGGAGTATGGAGGCTGGTGGATGGGCAGGGAATAGCCAGATGTGACCCAGATGCAACCTGATGCTAAAATCTGGTGTGCACATCTAGGCAGAGGGTGGGGATGTGGGAATTGAGAAAATACCAGTTTGGGGGGGAAAGGGACCCTCTCCAGGACTGGAATGAGCTTGACCAGACCTTAATCCACCCCACTTCAGGCACATAGAGAAGGTACTTTTAACTCCCATGCCCTTTGGCACATCCTTTCTATTGGCAACTGAACTGTTTGCATTGGCGGAACAGCCCCTTCCCACCATTACCCTTAGGTGACAGTGGTGACTGAGCAGCTCCATCCCCACCCCTGTCCCAACTGTGTCCCTACCTCAATTTCCTGCACTTGCTCCTCGTTGGTGGCGTACATCTGCTGCAGGGAGTCCTCCAGCTCCTTGTTGCGCTCCAGCAGTGTCTTCCCCAGCTCTGCAGCCAAATGCAAGTCTAAAAGGCAAGATGGGACAAAGCTGGTGCAGTTCCTGCGGCTCTCTGCATGCCCCCACATCAAACATGGGAATGCTTTGCATGACGTTGTGTTATTGGCAACTTTTGACATGGATGCACGCTTATAGGACAGACAGGATCTGGCCTCTTCCATCTTTCTTGGCTGCAGGAGCAAGGGGGGGCCAAGCTCAGGACATCCTCCATGCAATGATTTGGTGCCTGGCTAGCTGCATAACCCTTCTGCACTGCACACTGCATAGCCAGGGTCAGGCCCATGGAGCTTGGCTGTGGCAGGTGCTCAGCACCTCCATTCCCTATCACCAAAACCTGTAAGGCTGAAAAGGACTCAGCACCCACTAGAATGAGAGCCTTGGGGATGCTCTGTAAACGATATTGTTATCCCTAATGAAGGGAGTGCCTTGCCTTTGCCATCAGCCCCCATCCACCGCTGCTGATAGACTGACACCAGTAATAAACCCATGTGTGGCCCCAGGGGCTGGCAGCACTGGCTAAGGGCTGGCAGCACTGGCTGTGTGCTGCACTGACTGGCTCTGTGGCTCTTTCCTTGGGGCAGCTCCAGGGTGAGGACAAACCACTTCGTGTTCACTCCCTGCCACCTCTAAACACCCTTTGTAAGCTACTGAAATAGCTGGACTTTAGGAGATGAGCAGGAGAAAAGAGATAACCATGTAGTTGGCTTAAAACACTGGGTTTGCTGCCTTCTGGGTAAAGAAAAAGCCTCAGGACCTTGTGAGTCCTTTGGCCAAAGCTTGAGCACATCAGGTGATGCTGTTTGTGGGCCTGGGATGGCTCAGCTGGCTCTGATAACATCCTTTTGCTTTCACAGAAATTGGTTGTCTTAAAGGCTCCTTAAATGCTCCTCTGAGCATGTGGGTTTCTGTTTTCCTGGTTCTTTTAGAGGTAACCTAAAAATCTGACCTCCAGAAAGGTAAGGCAGGAGGTCCTGGTGTGTGTTTCTCTCTCTGGTATGGTTATTAGGCAGTTTTAGATGCTTAAGGAGAGGCATTTCTGTAGTGTGTGAGGGGACCTGGGTCTCCTGCTCTGGTATTTTCTCAGCCCATCTCAGTGCTCCTCTCTAGTTTGCAGCTAATTGTGTTTTGTAAAGGCTCTGCCATGGCTGAGAGCAGCTGTACTTTTTCCTAGGGGTTGATGTGTTCATTCGGTTGATTGGGAAAGAGGGATAATTGGTCACTAAGGCAAGAAGAAAGATGCTTAGGAAGTGTTCTGAGCCTGGGAAATCACTGATCTCTCACACTTTGAATGGCACATCACAAATTGAGGCTCACACTGACCTCTTGGATGTGTTTATTGAAAGCAGTGCTATTAGCGTTGTCAGTGCTTGAGATGGGGCTTTCCTGATGGATAACGCTATTGTTGGAATGATGTGTTATTAGCTTGGGTGACACCCATGTTCCTTTCTCTGTGGTTCCAGTGGTGCAGGAGGGGTGGCTCGCAGATGTGCTCCAGCCAGAGCTGCTCAGTGTGCCCTGAATCTCCCCTTTGCCAGGGGCATGTGCTCTCCAGCTGTGGCTTTCATTGCAGGCTGTTATTCTAGGCTGTGACCTTCTTAATTATAATCCCCATCGTCACACAGTGACCCGGTCTGAGGGTCACAGCTATCAATGAGATCAAGACATCGGCACATTTCCCCATGGACTTTTCCACCTATTTTCTTTTACCAAGCACTAAATATCCCCTGTTTCCAAAGTGCCCTTGGGAGACTGAGTGCTGCACCAGCTGGGGACAGAGAACAGCCAGATGCCACCAGAGAGGAAGCACAGTGTGTGCCTTTAAGCTGCTTGGGGCTGTATTTAATGGCACCACCACCTTTGCCAGAGCCAGCATCATTGCTGGAGACCAGCATGTTGCAAGTCACATCCCTAGCAGCAAGCAGGGCCCCGGCACAGAGGGCTCTCTGCTGCACTCCAGGTAATGAGTCAAGTGTGTCCCCGTCCCTGTGGATTACACCAGTGCTCTCCCACCATATGGCATCCAATTTAATCAGCTGGGGTTGAGTTAAGTGGATTAGGCAGTGCAAGATCCTGCATTGTAATTTAAAGGGCTCTGTCAGCAATAATTTAATGGGGGAAAATGGACAGCATTTGGGGACGGCTGGGAAAGAGGAAAGAAAGGGGCTGAGCTCCAAGGAGGAAATTGAATCTTCGTTTCCATTTTGAGCATAAGGGCCTGGGAGACTCCGGGCTGGAAGGACATGGGGGAATTGGTTCTTTTAGTGTCTTTTAACTGCCTCAGCTGCTGTCACACACATACATTCACTCACTCTCTGCCTGCCAGCCAGCCCGAGCATCCCCAGTAATCCTGTCTCATCCACCCCTTTGCCTGAGTCCAACCCAACCTGTTGGTCTCCCCCAGGCTGCGGGACCGTGGGGATGCTGCATGGAAGTGCTTTAATGTTGTCTTTAGTCCAGATCCCTCTTGATCTTTGCACTAACTGTGGCTCTGCAGGGGCTGGGGAGCACACAGCTCCTCTCCTTGGAGACCACAGAAACCTGAGGCTGAATGGGAAATTTCAGTAAGTTTGAGGGGAGAAGGAACAATTTAGGAGTTTGGGCGTTCTCTATGGATAGCACTGTGCTTTCCCCATGGTTTGTTGTATGCCTCTGTTTCCCCACTGCCAGATCAGCCAGTGCTGTATAACTTGCCCTAATTTAGCAGGTATGCCGATGCCTCCCTTCCCCCTTCTCTTTCGATGCAGAAGGAGAAATAAAGTGGTTGGGAATGACTGCAGTGTATCCGCTTCATGTGCACTATCCCTCCACAGCCTCTGTGCTGAAGACAGTGCTCTGAAATGGGCAACATCCAACTTAAAAGATGGAAGCATTGGTGCTGCCCAAATCCTGTTTGGGAGAGGGCTGCAGATGCCAACTGTCATGGGCAGCATCAGCTTGGTGCCCCCTGGCTCTGGGTACCACAAGTGCTGATGTGACACCTTCTAAGTGACACCAGCCGAGGAGACACCCCGTGTCCCCAGACAAAGAGCTGTGCCTATGGAGTGGAGGGAGGGATGGAGGCTGCGTTTCCCTGCAAGCTTCCATGGGAAGGGCACCTGAGCAAGGAGGGAGGGGAAGAGAAGAGAGACCATATGGTAGGAAGGGAGCGGGAGTTGAACCCCAGCAGTGCTTGGTGGAGGGGAGCGTGTCTGGGCAGTGCGTGCGGAAGCAGCGTCCTGGAGCTGCCGAGATCAGCAGCAGCTCAGCAATAATTCTGCTAGCTCTGTGCCACCAGGGAAACAAATCCTGATCCGAAAGCTGCACCAGGTTGTATATGAGTGAAAGATGCTGAGGAACATACTGACGGGTATCCCCCTGCTGCAGGACCCTGTGGCAATACTGGCACAGGCAGCTGTGCGCTGCATGGAGCTGCTGCGGAGCTAGGCACTTGCAGTGAGGCCCAAAGAGGGTTTGAAGCCATTCCTACCATCCCAGTGCTGGCCTGCGTCTGTTGAGCACAGCAGTCTTTGCCATAGCCCATGCTTGGAAGTGGTTTCCCCCCCCAGCATCTCCTGGTTGTGGCTTTGTGGGAGCACTAGTCTGGTGCCAGGCAGAGTAGGTTTCAGCTGCTCTCTGCGTGATGGTGATCCAGTGGCTGTTCAGATGGTCCTCACAAATATGGCTTTCTGGAGGAAGCCACCACCTGGAGTGGCCACTTTGGGCTTTCCCTCATTGCCTCTCTTGCATCAAGGGATTCATTTGTTCACGCTGTGAGGGAACATGCCACTGCTCCAAGCACAGGTGAGAAGGATGCTGTGCTTTGCTCCTCACCTTTAAATACACCAACCCAGTCCTCATCCTATGAGAAAGGCAGGGGGTGATAGCAGTCCTTTGACTTGTGGTGCCAAAAAGCACAGGTTTATGGTGCATGTATTTGCATCCTTTTACAGTTAGCATCTGTGAAGGAATTACTTGTGGTCCCTTCTGAAGCGTGGAAGGGCAGCTCCTGCATAGGATGCATATGATGCTACTGCAGATGGTGAGTTCACCTGGTTCAGAGCAGGGATATGATGCTCGCAGAGCTCTGGTGTGGAGGTCTCTGGAGGAAGTTCAGGGTGTTTGTTAGCTGATGGATGGGGTAGGTTCAGAGTTAAGAACTGATGTTTAATGCTGTTGACGTTTAATTTAATTGCATTTGCTGTCTGCTCCATTACACATGGGTACTTACTGTCAAGGGTACGTGCAATTATTCCTTTCAAAATCTGAATAAATGATGCTGTGCTGGTTTATCCTAGGGTAGGGTGTGCTTGCCATTCATTTATTGTTCTTCTTAGTTGCAAGGGATGGTGCTGTCTGGGTATATTACAATAAAGATCAGCTTTTGTATAGCACTTAATGCTGCTCCATGAGAGGTGAAGGAGGCATTCTGTGTCCTTAGCCCTTATAAGCCTTTGCAAGGGAATGTGCTGGGGTGCAAATAAGCCAGTGCCATCTGACAGCATCCTGCAAACAACCTGGAAATGCTCTTTTAATGTGCCTGTTCCACAGATGGTGTTTCCCATGGCAAGGCAGAGCTTTCAGAGAGCCACCAGTGTTACTGCTGGGGCGTGGAGTCTCCATCCCTTTTACAGTGGGTAACTCCAGTGTTACTACCCAGTTCTGGTGTTTCTCATGGGGACCTGCCTTTTGGTGTGACCGAAAGGCAGGGTTTGCTTTGCAGAGCAGCCCAGTGCAACCAAGGGGAAAGCTGCCCCTGGCAGGGCTGGTGAGAGCAGGCGAGGGGTGTGCGTGAGGCCCCTGCCAGCACAGCCTCCTCCTCCTTCTCCTTTCAACCTGTGGCTGCAGCTGGGCTGAGCTGACGTTGGTCACACGAGCGTTTCTGTTGGATAATGAGATTTGCTGGATTTCCTGCTTGCTGCTTTTCCTCCTTTCTTTCCCTTCTATTTCTCTTGTGTAATCTGTTATGTACCCCTGAGCTGCCTTTGGCTTTGCAGTCAGCCACAGTAGGGGAGCGAGGTGGTGTGCAGGGGGCAAGGCAAGCACAGTGCAATGAGAGCAGCTCCCTCGGTGCTGCCTGTGGTCCCCTGAGTAAAAGTGGCACCACCAAGGAGTGAAAAGCCCTGATAAGGGGCTCAGGGATGCAGGAGCTGTGCTGTGCTGTGCTGTGCTGCAGGGAGGCCCTCCAGTCTTGTCAGCCCCTGCACTCCCTTCCTTGCTTTCTGTATTTTTCAGTCCTACCCAGTGTTTTCATTCCATCACCTCTTTAATTCACAGATGGTCATCAGGCTTTTTATTCGATTGATACTTGCCTTTTCTTTCTGCCGCCTTATCTTTCTGTGCCCCAAAGCCTCCCCTATACATTAATATTTGAGACCTAGCATGGCTGCCTCTGCTTCTAAGCTGCATGTGTCTATACACGCACGCACAGAGCAGTCCCATCCCTCTGCCCACAGCAATCAGTGTGCATTTTGCCAAGTTGTTAGAGCATGATAACACAGAGAGTGTTATCAGACCATGGTTTGGACCCCAGCTGCGTCTTTCCCTGCTGTTCTTTTATCTAAACAACCTTGGTGCTTATGTTTGCCTTGTTAGGCTAAACCAGTCATCTCAGAGGCTCTGACAGTGCACCTGGATCAGAAGGTGTCCTAAATAAATGCATACAAGTGGAGTTGTTGAGGAGAAGCAGAGGAAGGAGGAGTGGGAAAGGCAGCCAGTGCTTTCCTGCATGTATCCCTCCTCCAAGCAGCAAAGCTCCGACTAATTAATTATGTTGGGATGCAGGGAACCGTGAATAGAAGCTTTGACTCTTTTAAAGCTAAAGATACAGACATGGATTGCTGCCATGTGGCAATCTCCTCTCCCCTGTGTGTTCTGGAGGTTGTAACTGACCCGGGATGGACAAGGAAGATGAGCGCCAGGGAGACTTTACATGTTGGCTGCTGCTGCTGCACCACAGTACTGTGCACGTGCTGAGCCCCGAGCAAAGGTGACCTGGGAAGGACAGGTCAGTGTGCTCGTGTGGCAGGGAATGGTGCCCACATGACCTGGGAAGGACAGGTCAGTGTGCTCGTGTGGCAGGGAATGGTGCCCACATGACCTGGGAAGGACAGGTCAGTGTGCTCGTGTGGCAGGGAATGGTGCCCACATGACCTGGGAAGGACAGGTCAGTGTGCTCGTGTGGCAGGGAATGGTGCCCACATGACCTGGGAAGGACAGGTCAGTGTGCTCGTGTGGCAGGGAATGGTGCCCACATGACCTGGGAAGGACAGGTCAGTGTGCTCGTGTGGCAGGGAATGGTGCCCACATGACCTGGGAAGGACAGGTCAGTGTGCTCGTGTGGCAGGGAATGGTGCCCACATGACCTGGGAAGGACAGGTCAGTGTGCTCGTGTGGCAGGGAATGGTGCCCACATGACCTGGGAAGGACAGGTCAGTGTGCTCGTGTGGCAGGGAATGGTGCCCACATGACCTGGGAAGGACAGGTCAGTGTGCTCGTGTGGCAGGGAATGGTGCCCACAGCAACGGGCTGCCACAGCTGGGTCAGCTCTCGTGCTCATACAATGTGTTCTCCTACTCTGAGCCATTGCCAGGCAACTCATCCGCCCTTGCTGGACCACTGATCCTGAGTTGTTTGGTCCCTCGGGGAGCAACCCAGCTCCAGCATGACTGCCATTTGCACCGAGACCACCACCAGCATCATGGCTGCTGGTTACTCCTGTCTGTTGCTCCTCATGTACCAGAAGTACAGAGAATATCCTTCCTCCACAGCCATATGTGATAGCTAATGGAGAAACCAGCCTGACCCTCTGCAGCAGCACCAAAAACCTGCAGCCTCTTCTCTAGCAGCCCCTCTGCTTGGCTTTAAAGTGTATCGTCTTCCATGCTGCTGCCCCACCACTGCTCCCTTCCCATCCACTGCTGGAGGATGCTCTGAACCCCTGTTCCTCCAGGTACTGAGCTCACACACAGCCCAGTGCCTGGTGCCTGGCTGTGGGTACCGGCTGGAGATGCTGCCCACATGGGAAGAGGTTCTCATCTCAGGTGAGTGATGGATTTGTGGAGCTATGCAGGAGGAATGCAGTGCTATAGCTTCCAGTTTGGTTGCAAGGAGAGGTGGTCATTAAATACTTGATGGCGTTGTTTATTTCCATCACTATTCCTGAGCAGGATGCAGGGCAATGCCTCTTTCAGGAGCCCAACCAGTGTCCCTAAAGCAGCTCTGCTGCACAGCCCAATGCTCGGGGGGATGTGCTGCATTTCCCTTGTTCTGCCTCATCCTGCAGAGCCCAGTGCTCAGCCACCACCTCTCAGGCCAGTGTGCATTCCCAGGATCCAATGCTTGCTTTCAGGCCAAGAAAACTTGGAGCACAGCATGATAACATCCTTGCTCCAGCTCCAGCTGCATAACTGGAAGAGGTCAGCATGGACCTGGATAGTATGCACTCAGACTGAATCCTTCAGGGAGGAGATAAGTTAACTGAGCAGTGCCAGGGCAGCTGCACTGCACGGGGGATAAGCTAGAGGGACATCACAGGAGGCTGCAGAGGAACAGACTGTTTAAACCATTAAAAGAACTGTCACGTTTTGGAGAGAACGTTTGCAACTGTGTTTGAAATATGCATGGAAAAAAGCCTGGAACAAACTCTAACCTAAAATCAGTTTGAAATTCCCAGCTGTGAAAGGCCAGCAGTTGTGTAACATCTGGTCTCGTTCCTCTGGGGTATTTTGTACTGGAGATATTTGACTGAATTCTTGACTCAGATATGTGTTTTTGAGCAGGTCAAGTAGCAGCTTTCGAAGCCCTCATGATGTGTTTGGTGTGAGCACGCAGATCTGTTGGATTCAGGCAAGGTGGGAATATACCATGTGCTGCTTTGGGAAAGATCATTTAACGGAGGAGATGGAGTGTGTGCAGGAGTAACCTGTGTGTTAGCGTAAGCACTGGCACAGCTTTCAGCAGGAGCAGGGTTCGACCCTGGTGCTGACACAGCTCTGTGTGGCTCCTGACTGTCCCACTGCATCAATGCATCTCCCCTGTCACCAGCCAGCACTGGCTGGTACAGGAGGAAAGGAAGAGGGTTGGAAAATGCTGGGATGTGAGGAAAAGCCTCTGAATGCAGGGTGTTAGCGGCTGGTGCCTGGGCTCCCATTCCCCTGGGCTCAGGGCTGCTGTGGAACGAACGTCCTTCAGGACTTGGACCATAAATCCTTCGTACATGGCCTTGCCAAGGAGAAGTGCCACTGTTAGCTGATTGTTTCAGGATGGGGGATATGGAAAGCTCTGATTTATTATGTTTGGGGTTTGGGTTCATTTTCTTTTGCCTCTCCTTTTCCAGCAGTCCCTTTAATCCTGTTCCCTCCCACAGCTGGAACTATGTGCCTGGGGTTCAGCAGATGGAGAAAGGAGCTTCTGTGAGAAACTAGGAGGGAGATCCCGCAGGTTGCTCGGTGAGACTCTCTAATGCCCCCATTTCTTACTGTTTCACATAACGGGAATTTTTATTCTAGGAAAATACATTATATATATATATATATATGTATATGAATATATATTCTTATATTCTTTTGTTTTTCCTTCCCAGATTTTAAGGCTCTCATCCCCCCTCAGGCTAACCTAGCTGTCATCTTATTCCCTTGTCTCCTGTGACTTCTCTAGTCCCTCTTGGCATTTCCTAGCAGCTTGGCAATTAGTCACTGAAAACTTTCCACTTCCATAAGCTACCTGCTGTACTGCACTGCTAAATAAGTAAGTGGCTCAGCTACTGCAGGCAAAACTCCGTCCTTCTGGCTTGCCACTGGGGAGGAAGGACAGCGAGTTAACTGCTGTGCTGCTGGAGAGCAGGCAAGCTGCATGGCTTGTCCCCTGAGCTAACTGCATCATGAGAGATAGAATTTGGGATACCAACTGCTCCCCAGCACAGTGAATCCTTGGGAAAGCTGATGGTGAATTGGGGCTCTATGGAGCACCCCAGGTAGGCTGGTGATTTAGTTATGGGCGCTAGTGGGTGCTAGCACCGTGTCCCTGGCTTTACCCCCAGTGTCACCAGAGCACTGGTGACCCTGTGTCTTTACACGGATGAGTTGGGAGCAGTGCAGGCTCAGCACCTTGTGTCATTTTCCTTCTTAGCATGCAAGCAATCAGATGCTTGGCAGGAGGAGGAGGAATTAAAATAAGATCCTTAAATCTGGAGACCTTTAGAGGTTATAGCTATCAAGTCCTAAGCCTGCATTGCAGATGGTTTGGCCCAAAAGTTTCTATGGCTGAGGGCGATCAGTCTTACAGTGACAATGAGGTGATGCGCTGATTCTTGTGCTACTTCTGGTCCTCTGGCTAACTCACAGCAGTGTGAGGCTGTTTTATTTACACAGGAGGGATCACCCCAGCACCTAGGTGGTATTTAGGCTCCAGACACCATAAGGGTGTCCTTGAGAGCCCTTTGCTTGGGCTGCACCCTGCTCTTTGGCTTAGACTGGAATGCTGGCAGTGGGAAGATCAGGGAATGCATTGGGGAGACTGCAGGGAGGACTTCTCTTGGGAGCTTGCTGCAGGGGAGATGAAGGCTGGAAGTGGCTGGGTCTGGTCTCTGCTCTGTTTGGATCCAGATGTGGTCGAGTTGGCACACAGCCCTTCTGCACACAAATGCCTCTGATGAACAGAAAAGGTGTCCCCACTTATCCCCAGCTCAGACTCTCTAATTTTAGCTCATTCATTCTCTCAGGCTCTGGCTGCATACTCCGTGCACAGGGTATGATGCAACTGGAGCCAAATCATCAGTTCTCAATGGCTGGAAAAGGTTCATCATTGCTATGTTCTGGCTTTAATGCGGAGAGGCACAGATTCCTCAGCTCATGGAAGGTGAGGCTGTGGCTGAAACAGGGCAGTACTGATGCCCTTTCATGCTTTGAAAGCCTGGTCATCAGCAAAGCCATGCTACCAAGCAAACAGAGCTCCATTTTTACCCCTTTCTTCAAATCAGAAAGCCTTTCCAGAGAATTTAAGCATAAGAATTTAACACCTCAAAGGACACCACTACTGTTTCCATGTCACTTCTAAGTATCGTGGCTGGGATTTGAGTCTCTACTTTTATGTTCTAAGGCATCCTGATACAATGCCTTGAACCACACAGGCTTACAGCAAGCTAGGAAATGGGTAAGAGAGCCTAAAAGGCACCAGCTTCGTTTGAAAGAAGAAGGGCCTTGAGGCTGGGGACCAGATCTGGCTGCCTCCAAAGCATGTGGTGGATGCAGTCAACCACTGTGAGCACTTTAGGGGCGGAATAAGAGGGATTTGGGTTTGTTTTCTTGAAACAATTAGTTACTTCAAGAAGGTAAGGATGTGAAGGAGGAGGAGGGAAGTAACAGGTACTGAAGCTATGATTTCCTTTGTGGTGCTAAAATGGTTAATTAACACAGTCATCAAATTGCTCCCAGTCAAGCCATCTGTTGCTTAGCAAACAGTTTTGGATGTAAATGTCATAAATATTTGATGCTATAAAATGGTGATAAAGGTCCACTGACCAACTGGTTCACAGCAGAGCCTTCTCTGCTCTCCTTGCTCCAAGAGAAACAGCTCCAAGGCTATTTCTTGTTTCTCCCACCCCTCACTCCTAAGGAACAGTCTCTGAGCCTCTGCTTTTGTCCTCTGCCTGCCAGACCCTGGGCTGTTGGCATTCCTATCCTCTTAGTAATGCTGGTCCATGCCCATGCT
This sequence comes from Amazona ochrocephala, assembly GCA_039720435.1. Taxonomy (NCBI): domain Eukaryota; kingdom Metazoa; phylum Chordata; class Aves; order Psittaciformes; family Psittacidae; genus Amazona; species Amazona ochrocephala. Next base: position 88,588,054 of record CM077879.1, read on the forward strand.
GCATGGGATGTCTTACACTCTACTTCCACCCCCCATTTCCAAACCAACAGCTCAACAGCTGTGCTGTCATCAGGGACCTCTGGATACTGCTATGGCTATAATGCAAAGGCACAGAGTATGTGGACAAAGTCTAGCACTGCCCTTAGTGATGCTTTGTGCATCATGCAAATTAATTACAGTTGTAATTACCCCGTAGGACGTTTCCAGTTGGCTGGTTTTAGTTAAAGGCTTCCTCATCCCTCCTCCTGTGTTTGTGCAAGCCTGTGCAGCCCCTGTTCATACAGGAGGCTGCAAATCCCACCGCTGGGCTTTGTTTTGAGTCTGTGTTTCCTTCCAGACCTGGATGTGCTCAAAGGTGGAGTCTGTCCCAGCATCAGTCCATCATCCGGAGGCAGTTATTCTGCATTACACTGCTGGGACAGAGTGAGGAACCTGGCCTACAGTGGGAAGGTGGTTTTAGTGTTGTGAGCCAGTTGTAAGGTGCCAGTGCTGACTCATGAACCTGACACTGGGGATAGTGTTACGCTCAAAATCAATCTGTCCCGTGTTGTCCAACAATCCCTATATTCATCCATGATTCTGCTGTTCCTCAGCCTGCATCCCGCCCCTGGAGCAGTGCCCAGGGCCCTTGTGAGCCATGGGAAGACGTCACCCAGCAGTGTGTATTTCTGAGCACTCAAAGGCTGCACTGTTTATTCAGCTGATAGCTCCATCTCCCTGCTCTGCCCTGGCTTCATCTGTGTTCCATAGCCCAGGACCCAGCATCCCACTATGGATACTTCCTGTTTGCTGATAAACTGGGATTGAAAACCAGCTGCAGCGATCCCTGGGGAGCTGGATTCATTCCTTGCTGGGCCTCTGCCCTGCAGCTGGAGTTGTGTAAACTTTCAATCACGACATAATGTCCTGGAGCGATGGTGGGCAAAGGCAATGCAGCTGGACCGCGCGTCCCTGCTGACAGCCCATAGCACATCTATAACTGTACCTAGAGTGCAACAGAGAGGTACTGGATTTGGGGAGGAATCTTTCCCTATGATTGACCGAGCAGTTTGGTTCATTCCTGGGCCAATTGCCATTAAGCAGGACTTCTTCCAGTTATTTACTTGCTGCGTGTTGAGTCAGAATGCTAAGATAAGGAATAGATGCCCCAAATTCCCACAGCCTCAGGATAAGCATTACACAGAAGTAGTGCAAACGTAGGTACAGCAGCTTCAAAACAAACTATGAGTGAATGTTCTCTTCTTGCAAAGCTATTTTTGCTGTTTGAAACTTGGCCTTGATTTTGTCTTTTCCTCCTTCCCAATTTCTCCTGCTTTTTGGTTGATTGGAAAAACCTCCAGAAGTAATGAGGGGACTTAAGAGCTGAAGATCCCTTTGGATTTGGGCTTGGTCAGCAAAAGCTTTCGAGAGACACTTTCAGCATCCTCAGCATAGCAACACATTATTTTTGCTGTGTTAATTCCTAACTAGTGTGTGTGCTAACCCTACCTGCAGCTGCTGTGAGATGAAAGTGATGTCCTAACTACCCGTCTTTGATTCTGCCTGCAGCAAGTTTTCTGGGGAACCAGCTTCCCTGTGGATGTAACACACCAGGATTTTACCACCCTGGTGCTCCTGACAGATCTGGGCTCCCTGCCTCTCTCCATTGGATTTAAACTTTCCACGGCCAGGACAGTGATTTGGAGCAGCAGAGATGAGATTTCCATACGCTGCAGGATGAGGCGCTGGCTTTGCCAAGCAAATACGATGCTTGACAGAAGGTATCCCACCCTCCCGAACCCGCGATTTGCCCCCTTTTCTGCCTCCGCATCCCCCTAGCCCGCCACCCCTGGCAGCTTGCGGGGTGCCCCATCCTTACCCTGCTCCAGGTCCTGCTGGTCGTACCAGGGCTCCTCTTCCTCGCTCTGAAACTCCTCCATCCTGTCGGCGCTCAGCATTTAGCACCAGCGGCCCGGGGAGGCGCGCAGCATCCGCCAAAGGGGACCCCTCCGCCGCGGAGCGGAGCGGGGAGGGATGCAGGGATGCGGGCGGGGATGCGGCCTCGGTGCCCGCGCCGGGAGGAGGGTGGCACGACGTGGCAGCCGGTGCCTTGCCGCTCCTCCGGCTCTGCCTGCCCGGGGAGGCGGCTTCCTCCTGCCTCCAGGGCCGGGGAGGCTCCGGAGGGGATGAAGCAGGGACGTGGCGGCTGGGGCGGGGGGCACGGCTTGCCCGGGGCTGGGGGATGCACAAAGGAAGGAAGAGGGCCCGGCGCAGCCAGGCAGATCCTCTCTCCGCAGCTCGGTGGAGACCTCTAGCATGGAAATGCTGCAAGGAAACCCGGCGACAGAGAAGGGGGAGGCGAGGAGAGGCCGGCCTCCTTCTCCTCCTCCTCCTCTGCCCAGCCCTGCTTGGGGCTGTAGGGAGCTGGGTTTGGGGCTGGCAGGGTGCGGAGGAGGGAGCTGCCCTGCAGTTCCCCCCTGAGATGATGCCTCCCGCTGGGTCCCTGCATCCTGGGGAGGGCAGCTGGGAGCAAGGCTCCAGCTCTGGCTGGGATGTGGAGGGTGTCCTGGCCTTGCCATGGGTTTCTCTGTTACTTTGGGCAAGTCTCAGGACCCGTCAGAGGGGATGTTGGTGCCTTCTCTGCCTTGGTGGGTTTGGATGGGTTGCTTTTCAAGGACGGGGTGTTAATAAGCTTCCTTGCTGGGGCTGTGAGAGGGGAGCCCCCATACCAACAGTCCCATAGCATCACCTTAGCGTTGTGTCTTCCCTAGCCCTTCATCCTGGTTTACACCCTGATGAGAAACAAGTGCTTTGGATGTGGGTTTCTCTCTTCTTTTGATCAAGGACAAGCTCTTGTGTCTTTCCAAAGGGTGAAAGGAGCTTAAAATTGAGGGAAATGAGGATTTGCAGAGGTCTGAGGAGGAAACATGTCTGTTACATACAAGTAAGTTCAGAAAGACTTGGGATTTTCGTACTTGCTTTTCAGCTTAGGGCCATGAGCATTAGAGAAGGTGGCCTTTCTCCTCCTCGCTACTTTGGAGTTTGGTGCAAGGAGGTTTATTTGTCCTTGTCAGCCCTGGCATCCATCAGAGACTCCAAGGTCCAAATGAGCTCACGTGTCAGTGGATTTAGATGATTTTTTAGTGTTTATTTGCCTTCTGTGTGATGGAACCCTGTGTTTTTACTGGATTGCATTACCTTGCGGCGCTGCCAACAGGAAAGGCAATAGAAGATGTTCACGCAAGAGCAGCAGACTGTGCATCCAGAAAAGATGGGATCTGTGTCAGAAAACTCCATCTACTCCAGCAGTGACAGGCAGCTGGGAGCCCGTGGGTGATTAAAGCAGTGGCTAGTACTGAGCTCGCGTCTATAGCAGTGAGAGAAGGAGGATGAAGCTGGGGATGAAAGAGAAGTAATAGATTATTCCTCTCCCTTTCTCTCTCATAGACCTCTCTATGCACATCAATATATCCCCAAAATTTAGGGAAGCCTTTTGCTTTAATGCAGTTGCAGACCAGGATCGAGGAGCTTCCTTTAACCTGGCATTTATAATTCAGCACACATGATCAAGCACTCTTGGTGTGTGTGAAAGCCACCTCTGACTGGCTCCTAGATCTTTTTCTGAGCAATTTTAATACAGAAATGAGAAACCCTTCATTTTCTCCTGCCTGTCAGTGTTGAAGATGCATTTGGACAATGCCCTGAATAGCATGCTTCAGGTCAGCTGTTGGACTCAATGATGGATCTTGTAGGGCTCTTCCAACTGAGCTATTCTATTAATTGTGCAAAAGAATTGCCTGTGAGAAGGGTTCTGCTCCTAACTAGAAATGATTATCATTTATCTATGTAGTGTTGCCATATGAGTGAGTGCTTGGATGCAAATCCCTTGGCTCTTTGGCAGCAAAAGCCAGGCAATGTGACATCGGGAGAACATTTTCCTGTGGATCTCACATGGATGTCTCGGGTCTGACCTGTCACTCCATATAGTCAAACACTGGTGATTCCCGTCCGGGTTATATGCCAGCAAATGAGAATTCCCAGAGTCTGCTCCAGCTGGGGAGTCAGCAGATTGCTTTCTTTCACCAAACCCATTGGAATTACCTCATTTCCTCTGAAGAAAGGAGGTTTGCAGGGCTGAGCATGTGAAATATCACTTAGCGACACCCAGAAGACCTGCTTGCAGTTGGGTGCAGAAAGCAGTGGGGATAGCTTCAAAGGAAACACTGAATCACCTCAAAGAGCTGCTTTAAAGTGAGGGCCAAATCCTGAATTCCCAGTCCCCAGGGTTATAAAACCACCTCTCCTTGCAGGTGGGTAGAATTCCATTAGGGTTAATGGACCACGATGTGCAATGAGCTGGTTACAAGGTGCTTGCACAGGGCACTTGTTACAATCCTGCTTGTTCCTGGCCTATTTCAATGCAGGACTAGGGTTGCAAGAGCCGGCCATTCCCCAGCATCCTGCTGCTCTTCCAGACCATCCAGGCTCGGGAGCAGGCTGTCTGGAGCTGTTACAGGGTTTGTGCCTGAGAGCAGCCAAGCAAAGGGGCTTCGGGGGACAAAGGATGCAGAGAGAAGGGGCAGAGGAGGCTTAAGGGGGAGAGAAAGCAAAAGGTGGGGAAGAAGAGAAAGGGAATGTCAAGGAAGGCAACGGGTGGAGAAGGTGGAGGGAGCCTAAGCCGGAGGGGAGAGTGAGGAACGGCTGGAAGAGGAGGGGGAAATGAGGAATGCCGCGGTCTGCCGTGGGGCCTCATGGAGGGACCATGAGGGAGGGTGTAGGGGGAGCATGGCCATGGGGAGCCGGGAAGGGGATGTAGGTAGGGAATGGGATGCCACAGGAGGATGAGAGGGAAGGGGCGGCAGGCGGAGATGGGAGAGGAGGGGAGACTGAGGAGGAGGAGAAAGGAGCCCGCGGGGCGGTGGCAGGGCGGGATGGAGGCCTGGCGGAGGAGGAGCCGCGGCCGAGGGAGGAGTGAAGGGATGCGGGAGGAGGGGAGGGAGGGCCCGGACCTGCGAGGCCGGCTTTGACAGCAGGGAGGCAGGCTCGGAGAGCCGCCGGCGCGGGGACGGGGGATGGCGGCAGCGGCTGCCCGAGGAGGAGAGGCGGCATCGGCGGCGTGAGGGGACAGCCCTGCCCGGCCCTGCCCGCCGCGGCTGGCAGCCGAGCCGGGCCGCACCATGGGCAGCGCCGACTCCAAGCTCAACTTCAGGAAGGCGGTGATCCAGCTCACCACCAAGACCCAGGTGAGGCCGCCATGTCGGGCGGTGGGTGAGGTGAGGGGGGGGCCGCCATGTCGGGAGCCGCCCGCCCTGCGGCCCCGGGCACCCCCGGTGCTGAGGAAGGGGGGCGGTGTGGGCTCCTCGTGCGGCTGCTGGGGACCCGCGGGTGGAGGTGACAACACGGCGGGGGGCTTCAGCCATGGCTGGCTCTGCTCCATCTCTGGTGAGGCCTTGCCATATGTCTGGGGAGCAGGGGGGGCTCTGGGCAGGCTGGCCCCACCAGGGACACGAGTAACGCCATGGGGGCGGGCTCCCCGGGCGCAGCCATGGGTTCTGGCAGGGCCATGCCTGGATCGCGGCGCTCTGACATCTTGTGCTGTGGTGGTAGCAGGCTGAGCTGCTGCTGTCGTAAGAGATGTCCGCGGCTCCTTAATGTATTCAGCTGCAGGTTTACATCACCACTTTGCCAATGCCTCCTTTTATGCATCTGTTGGTTTTCCCCCTGAATAATAGGTGGCGAACCTTGGGTTTGGGTAATAGCTTATTCAAAGGGCTGTTGGGCGTCCATGGGAGAGCTTTTTGCAGCAGAAGCAGCTTCCATCTGTGAAATGGTGCTTTATTTCTGCAGGCTGTAGAGGAGAAGGAATGGAGCGAACAGCAGTCAGGGCTGTCTGTATGTCCTATATACATGAGGAAGGTGGTTGCCCAGAGCTCTACCAGATGTTGCCATGTCCTCGGAGCTACCTTAGTTCATGTGTAAGCTGAGAGTCAGTGATGGCAGCATGCGGGTAGAAAATGAGTAGTTTCTGTCTAAAGAGCAGAGAGATTTTGCTCTATTGAGGCATCACATCTTGGGTTCTTATGAGCTAAAGTTGAGAGCTGCTGTTATGATCCATCTCTGGCAGTGAGGGAATAACAGCTGCTGAGAAAACTTGGGGATGATGGCCAAAAGATGCTTAACAATGAGGAGTTAATTCAGAAGAAAAGGGATGGATGCAAAGGGATAACAGGAGAAAACCTGTGAAAAGAGTAGAACTGGGAAAGAATCATGGATAGTAAGGGTGGAAGAGCCGTGGAGAAGCTGTGTTTGTACTTTCTAAAGCAGGATCACCTCTATCTGCATCACTCAGGAGGGGCTTTTGTGAACATCTTCATCACAACCTTTGGCTGTAGATGTTCTGTAACATCCCTAGGCGAAAAGAGAAGTGATTGAATTAATGTTTTAAGGGATTCTTCCATAGTCTGCTCTGGATGCCAAATAGTTCAGAGTGCCCTCAGCTTTGGACCATCCTTCCTCCACTGGGAAATACGTGTATAAGGTGAAATTAAAGGGGAAATCAAGCCTATAGGGATCTTCTAGGGCTGTTGTTCGCAGAGAGAATCCTGTATGAGGCAATCCTTCCTATTGCCAGCCAAGGAGAGAGTGTTCCCCTCCCCTGCTTTATCGACGTGTGTAATGAAACAAGTTTCACTGGGGCCCCAAGTAAAGGAAGGAGGAAAAAGCTTCATTCTTGGCTGGATTCGTTTCAGGTCTTTGTGGTGGAGGTGAGCCCGAGCTGCCATGTGGAACGAGGGTGGGGTGCTGGCGCTCCCATATTTGCATACTGTAGAAGGGCACCGGTGTTTGCTTGCGCAGGATGCGTGCCTGGGCTCTGCTGGAGCCTTCGGCGCTCCTACCAGCAGCAACCTCCTCCTGTTGAACTCTGGATTCAAACCCAGGCTGCAGTAGTGGACAGCGTCAAGTGCTTCAAAGCTATTAGCTCAGAATACACCTTTGCTTCTGCAGCAGCACATCTGCTTTCCTGCAGCCTTCTGCTCTGATGTTAGGGAGCTGGACAAATAGGTTTGTGTCAAATCATCAGTAACATGAAACCCGGAGCTTAATAGTACACTATGTGGTGTTTCCTAAGGCTGTGATGGGAGGACGCTGAGCAGAGCAGAAAGAAAGCACTGTTCACTCATTGGTGAAGGTTCAGAGTTGTCACTGAAGTGAAGTTCAGAATGGTTTCATTGATTAAAAAATGGCAGTAGTGCAGTAGTACCAGGAGGAAGGAATTGACTTATGCTACTCTTGCCTATTTATAATGATACACAGAGAAATGGGCTTTAGGATTTTTATATGTCGTATATTACCTTACACTGCACACCCTTAAATTGACGGGGCCATCTTTTTAATAACAAACCAGGTGTGCTTTATTGCAGAGAAAGTGTGAGCCCTCCCAAACCGGCCATGAAAATGCTGTTTCCTTTAGAGGTGAAGGGGAGCATAGAATGTGAGTATGACAGCCAGTCAGTGGCAGAGCAGTGAACTGAAGCTGGGAGTCTGCCGGGAAACACGCTTTCTTTCCTTGCCAGTTGGTGATTAAATGGTTTCTGCAAGCAACCGACTGGAAGATAAGAAATTGTGGTCCTGTGAAGCAGCTTGGTAGAATTTAGCTATGCCTCTGCTTTTAAAGAGACAGGAAGGCTCGGTTGATACGTTGGAGGAAAGGAATGCCATCCAGAGGGGCCTTGACACGCTTGTGAGGTGGGCTGATGCCAACCTGGTGAAGTTTAATCATGCCAAGTGCAAGGTCCTACAGCTGGGTCGGAGCAATCCCAGGCACAGCTACAGGTTGGGCAGGGAGGAGATTCAGAGCAGCCCAAGGAGAAGGACTTGGGGGTGTTGGTTGATGAGAAACTGAACATGAGCCGGCTGCAGTGTGCGCTTGCAGCCCAGAAAGCCAACCGTATCCTGGGCTGCATCAAAAGGAGTGTGACCAGCAGGTCGAGGGAGGTGATCCTGCCCCTCTACTCTGCTCTCGTGAGACCTCACTTGGAGTATTGTGTGCAGTTCTGGTGTCCTCAACATAAAAAGGACATGGAAGTGTTAGAACAAGTGCAGAGGAGGGCCACGAGGATGATCAGGGGACTGGAGCACCTCCCGTATGAAGATAGGATGAGAAAATTGGGGCTGTTCAGCCTGGAGAAGAGAAGGCTGTATGGAGACCTCATAGCAGCCTTCCAATACCTGAAGGGGGCCTATAGGGATGCTGGGGAGGGACTCTTCATTAGGGACTGTGGTGAGAGGACAAGGGGTAATGGGTTTAAACTTAAACAGGGGAAGTTTGGATTGGATCTGAGGAAGAAATTCTTTACTGTGAGGGTGGTGAGGCCCTGGAATGGGTTGCCCAGGGAAGTTGTGAATGCTCCATCGCTGGCGGCGTTCAAGGCCGGGTTGGACAGAGCCTTGGATGGCATGGTTTAGTGGGAGGTGTCCCTGCCCATGGCAGGGGGGTTGGAACTGGATGATCTTCAGGTCCTTTCCAACCCTAACTATTCTATCATTCTGTGATCAGCCGCGAGGGACAAACTCCAGTCCTTTCTCTCTGATGTGGAAAGGCTGTTGATTTGGGCCTGATAAAAGTACATCTTGTGCTTGGAGGCTTCTGGCAGCCTATTTCTAATAGTATTCAAGCTTGTCTCAGGTTGATCAAAAGCAAAGTTGTTGGTTTGAAAGCAAAGCTGTAACTAACACTGCACGCTGCTGACACTCGTCCTGGGCTTTCACTGCCAGACTTGCACTAATCCTGTTTACCAGTTTCCTTTGCCACACTGTCTGCTGTGGGAGCAGAGAACTGGCAGCAGACTCGACTGGGGTCTGTCCTTGATTCTGCAGTGCTGACTGCAAAGCCTACAACAAAGCTTACTATTGCTCTGTGTGGAGCTGCTGTCCTTGGCAGCAGGGCAGGAATCTTGGTAGGTATTAATGTTATGAGTTAATCTGTCCTCAGCTGTTCCTTTTGCACAGTACCACAAGCAGGTGGTACAAAGGTGTGAACTGCCTCAAACTAATCCATTGGCTCTGCAGGGTTGCCTCATCTGCTAGAGCTCTACCAAGTGCTGCAAGAATGGCTCTTTGGTCAGTATTGCGCTGCACAGTTCTGCCTCATTTGAGGTGGAAAGGAACCTGCTGCTGTTACGTATCTGTCCTTGGGTAGTACTGGCTAGAAACCCTGGTAAGGGATGAGGGGCCTGCTCTGATGATGAGTCTCAGAAGAAGGAGAGTCTCTACCCTGAACACTTTGTTACGTTGGCTTGGTTGGTGGGATGCTCAGCTGATGTGTAGGCAAGAAGCAAGAAGAGAATACAGTGAACAAGGCTAGTGGCTGCTTGTCCCCTTGATTCTCTGCTGATGTCTGTGGCAAGGTCAGGATTGGTGTAAGGGCAGTCCTGTGTTAAGGACCTGTTGGAGGAATTGTTGGGAATGGGCATTTGGTGTAAAGGTGGAAATGCAGGAATCTCTTGGGTGGGAGGAGGGTGCAAACACTCACCCTGCCTGAGTTTGTGCGTGGTTGTATCTGAAAGGGAAAGCGAAGGTGGTGCTAGTGTCAGGCTGAGCACAGTAATGACTGGGGGAGGCTGTGCCTCAGGGCCTTTTCCTGTTTATAGGACATGGTCAGCTCCACTCTGTGTTCCTGTTTCCTGTGAGGTATCCTGTTGGATGCCTGGGGATTGCCTGTTGGGGCTGTGATTCTCTATTCGGTAACTGGCAAGATGCTTGCAAACTAAGTGTTTTCTGGCTCCTACAGCATGTGTGGTGTGCTCTGAAGAACCTGAAACCCCACATTTGTAACTATTGGGAAATAAAGACTGGAGGAGTCCAGTAGGACTGGTTCCACCTCTGTGTGGCCAGCGTGCAGGTGGGAGGTCTTTACACATTGTCCAGGTGAACCGAAGGCAAGTCTCCCTCTTGCCTTGATCTGGAGGATGCAAGGTGACCCCAGCTCTCAGCATGGCTGGTGAGGGTTCAGCTCCTCGTGAGCTCTTCTGGTTAAAGCACTATCAAGGCTAGCCATGGGATTTGTTACTGCAGCATGTGCTGCTTGTAACTAAATCCTGACATTTCCAAATGAAGATGTCCATGGCTGGTGAACAAGGCTGTTCTTGGTCTCTGTATTTCCCTTCTCTGTGAGCTACATACGGGCAGTTGTGTGAGCTCAGCATGAGGAAATGGATATTTAGATCCCCAGAGATGCTGTGTGCAGAACACAATCAGCTTAAAAACGTCCATTAATGTTCTATCAAGGAGATGATATTATATGGATGGAGTAGCTTTGTGATGCCAGGCTGTTAATTAAACCAGGGGGGCTGTGGGGATGTGAGTGACTCAGAACTGAATCCGTGGCCCAGCATTGTACAGGGGATACCATCTGTTGGTGTGGAGCTGACTGCTGCAGCTATTAAAGCTGAAAGAAACAGTGTTTTAGCATCATCTGCTTGCCAAGATGGCAGACATGACATTAACGTGGCTGCAGCACCCATATTGCAGCTATGCTTCTCTACTTCCATGTCCTTTTAGTCAGACCATGTTCTTCAATCTGCCTTCGCTGTTGTGTTACCATCTGTAAAACAGCGGCTGTGTTCAACCTCAGAGCAGGCCTGAGGCAAGCAGGAGGTAAAGGATCTGTGTCTGCTGGTGGGAAATGGTTTCTGCTTCCCCTCTAGATGAGAGTGAGCCATTATTTATGCATGAGCTCCAATTAGCAGCAATTGCTGCTCCCTGTTGTCAGTGGGAGTGGCTGTGGCAGGCAGCCAGCGGGTACATGTGGCAGTTATAGGCAGGGTTGTGGTACCAGGTTTGAAAGGGGGTGTAGGAAGCGTTCGATCTTTCGTGTGTTACAGAGATTGGATTTCCAAATACTTGGCTCTTTTTGAGGAGTCTCATTAGAGGTGAGGTTTGCAAAGTAGCTTTGCTTCCACTTAAGCGTTTCATGCCCAAGTTAGGAAGAGTACAGCTTCTTCATGCACTCCGGAAGCAGCAAGTCAGGCTGTGAACGCTTGGTGTTTCCTATAGATCCCCTCTGAGGAGCTGTGATCTTGAACCATTTGGAAAAAGTTGCTTTTCCCTTGGGAAGACTCGGTGGGAGCTTGCTTTGGTGGCCAGGTGATGAAATGAAGAGGGTTTCAGCACTAGAGCAGTTTAAGAAGACCATAGAATAACTTGTGTTGAAGGGACCTTAAAGCTCATCCAGTTCCAACCCCTGCCATGGGCAGGGACACCTTCCACTGGAGCGTGTTGCTCCAAGCCCCGTCCAACCTGGCCTTGCACGCTGCCAGGGATGGGGCAGCCACAGCTTCTCTGGGCCCCCTGTGCCAGCGCCTCAGCATCCCCACATGGAAGAACTTCTGCCTAATGCCTAAATGTGTGTGTGGCTTAGTTCTGGTTTTAAAGATTGGAGAGTCTCTTGGATGGATTTGCTGTGTGGCTGGAAGGACCCGAACAAGAGATAAGCAACCTCTGCAGCACTGGAGCGTTAAGGCAGGGAGCTGCTGGGCCACAACCTGCTATACCAGTTTGGGGGCAGCTGCCTGCCCCTCTCACGTTTTGTCCTTTGGGTGACAGTGACACGTGCTCAAAGACGGTTAATTCAGGAGGTGATTGCAAAGAGGGAGATAGGGCACTTCTCAGTGCCAGAGCTGTGATGTTCTCCCTGGATTTGTGTCTTAGCTGCATTTAAACAGCAGAGAGCTGTGCACGTTTTCTGCCTGCTGCAGCAGAGCTGGGAGTAGGCAGGAATTGTTTAAGTTAAACAGAAGTTCATTTTCTTGCCACTTTCCCATCTGACACAATAGACTCACCCACAGTGCTGGTTACTGCAGTTGGAGAGAGCTGCTGTTTGCTTTGGAGCTGGTGCACTTGCAGGCAGGAAGCTGCCCTTCACCTCCAGCCAAGGGGATGGCTCTTCTGATCTACCACTGTGCCTCAGCATGGCTGGGGAAACTCTGGAAAAGCTTTCATTTTCCTCTTCTGACATGGGTCCATCTCTTTCCTACTGCTTGGCATAAATAGGTAGGTGTTTATCCCACCCCTGGGCTGGATGAGTGCTCCCAGTCTTGTTTGGGTGATGCCTATCTCTTGGCAAGTATTAGCGTTTAGATGGGAAGAGCTCTGCTCTGATTTAAACTGGTTGAAAAGTTAAGTCTTTCCTGATTATTCAGAGTTTTGGATGCCTGAGATGTGTAATGGAGATGCCTCCTTGTTCAGCAAACAAGCAGTGCTGGTGCTTTCACCTTTTGGGGAACGGCTGATCATCAGTGTGTTTCTACAGGGTTGGAGGCACAGCTGGTCCTATGTGTCTGAGTGCCTTGGAATGCTCTCTGGCTCTACAAAGCCATAAGGGGCAAAGTAAGAGCCAGCCCTCTTTGTTCAGCCACATACAACCTGACCCCCAGGTTGTCATTGGTAGCATTTTGCTTTCTAAGTAGATGCCATGCTGTGAGGAAGAAGCTGGGGGAAATCACATGGAGGCTCTGCAGCCAGATGTGCTGAGCTGTCTTTCCGGATGTGTCCGGGCAAACAGACCAGCCTTACAGCCAGCATCCCTTGTAGTGGGATCTCAGGGTGGGCTCGAGGAGAATACTCATCCTCCCACTGTGGAAAGGGGACTACAGTGCTGGTGAAAGAGAAGGTTGTCTGCACCTGCAAAGCCAGAAGAGGTAATGGGAAGAGATATGTTCCAGACATGGAGAGTGGGGTGAGCTTCTCAGACCACAGGTCTGAAATGGATTGCTTTTTTGGTATATCAGCCTCCTTCCATCTTTCTCTTTGAACTGCACGCTTAGTGCTTTTTAAGAACAAAGCTTGGCAGCAATCAGCTGCACAGTCCAGTTCCTTATAAATATTTGATTCAGAAAGACTAATTCCCTTGTAAGTGCTTTGAGGTGGGTCTGTCAGTTCTGCAAGACGTCTGTTCATGCTCTCATGTGAGATGTCTCTGATTGCTTCCTCAAGACTTTGGTTGCAATAGAAGTAATTCCACTGCATGCTCAGGGTATCCTTGGCTTGCTCTGAAGGTGATAGAGGTATGACAGCATTGATATACATGACCTAGGTGTTTGGACTTCATAGAGTGGTAGTTCTGCATCTATAACCATGTTTGTCTCTCCACAGCCTGTGGAGGCAACAGATGATGCCTTCTGGGACCAGTTCTGGGCAGACACAGCTACTTCAGTGCAGGATGTCTTTGCCCTTGTACCAGCTGCAGAGATCCGGGCAGTGAGAGAAGAATCGCCTTCAAACTTGGCAACTCTCTGTTATAAGGTTAGTGCTGCCTTACTCCTTACTTCAAGCTGGCAGATCCCAGAGGGATGTGGAGATTGTCACTGTGGGAGTGTCTGGATGAAGTTTGAGGGAGATCTTAAGACTTTTTTTCCTCCTGCTGTAACGTCCGAGCATCCCTGATGCTGCTTCTGGTGTTGCCCTGTCTTTGTGTGGAGCACAAGGCACGTGGACTCACATTTCCTACCCTCCAGGTCTGGCAAATTGTCGAGCTGGTGAGTAACAGCCTGAGACTTCTTCTGCCTGGGAAAGCACAGGTGTTAATCATGCTCCTGATTTGAGCCATGCAGAGAGTAGCCTTGAATCCGTAGTACTGGGAATGTTCGGAATAGTGTTTTCCCAGTGTAAAATGGTTGTTGCCATCCTGGTTTTCTTTCCTGCTCTACAAAATGTGGTTAAAACCTCCAGAATCATACAGAAGGTGCCTCTAATTGGGAATTGTGCCTCACACAGGTGCCAGTGGTAGATGCTTGAGAAAGAATACAAAAATGAGGGAAAATGGAGTAGTTCTTCCCTAGTGCTGTTTCCTGGCTTCTGGCATCAGCAGCTTGAGAATAGAGAAGGGCTGAGGAGGCCTCTACTGACCACAAAACCCCTTTGATTCTGTGTCCTTTATACCCCCAAACCAAGACTAAAATATGGGCCTTTCTCCCTGCTGGAAACAGATGTGTTGAGAGACCTGGTGACTGCAGAGTGGCTTATCCAGGAGCCCTAGATCTTTGGATATCAGGGTCAGAGGAGCCTGCAGACTCCTGCAGTGCTTTTGCCAGGCTGAGGACCGTGACCTGTGCCATGTGCAGTGTGCCACTGGACTTAGCAATGCTGCATGTTCATGGAGAGCACAAAAGCATGGCTGAAATGTCATTTGCAGTCATGACTACAGACTCAGGCTGTACAAAGTCATAAATGTGCCTGAAAGAATAGTTAAGCTCAGTCATGGAGTAGTGTATGGCCAGGCCGAGACTCCACAAACAGCATTTAAACACCGATTAATGCAGTGGTGCAGGCTGGCAGTCAGTGACCCAAGCAGCCTGCTAGGAAAACATGCAGGACACATGACCTCATGAATTAAAAAGCAGCAAGGTGAATCCTTGGTAAATGCTTTGGCTTTCATTCCCTGTCTGTTTCCCCTTGGGATCTGGGAGTAAGAGCGAGTGGGTGCAGCTGCTGGGGGAAGGAGCTGCCTGTTTCTGCGTGTGGATGAAACCTCCTGCTGCTGCCTCCTGGGACTGTGGTTGGTGCCTGACAAAGACCCACATCCTATTCTGGAAAACCCAGTGGCTACCTCCATTGACGGGTTCAGCAGTGACTGGATGCACTGCAGAGACTCAGCACAGAAGCTCTTTCCCGAGCTCCAGTCCTGTTTGCAGGAAACCTGGACTGCCACCCTCCTGTGCAGCAGGGCCTTGACAGGCTGTGCTGGAGGCCGTATCTGTACACTAAATAGTCACAGGCAGCAGCTTTGCTCCCACCTCCTGAGTGAGAAGAGGTTCCTCCTGTAATCACGACAGCACATACAGGGCTGTCAGACCTGTTTCTGTGCCATCTTCCCTGCCAGCACCTCACGCCGTGCAGCACAGTGCTGTGCCTTGCTTCTGCCTGGGTCTCGTGTGCTTGAGATTAATCTGATCTGCTGTTTTCAAGTGTGTGGTGTCATGGAGCAGTGCTGGAAGGAGCCTTTTGGAGCCGTGTCTCACACGGTGTGACACGTGTGCTGCACAGATTAACCCTGGTGTGTGAGGTATCTTTCAGTGGCACAGCAGAAATTCAGGAGGGTCCGTTTAACATCATCACCCCTATTTCTGCAGTGTTTCAAACAGCAACAGCATCTGTACCATTGAGCCCTGAGAAAATGGGCTGCAAGAGCTGCTTATAACTCTGAGGGTGTCAGCAGCAGGCCAGACCTGCCCAACTCTTGCTAACTTGTGTGCCTGCCTTGGTTTTGTTTCCTTCAGGCTGTGGAGAAGCTGGTGCAGGGAGCAGAGAGCGGCTGCCACACCGAGAAGGAGAGGCAGATCATCCTGAACTGCTGCCGGCTCCTCACCCGCATCCTGCCTTACATCTTTGAGGACCCAGACTGGAGAGGTTTCTTCTGGTCAACTGTCCCTGGGGCTGGCCGAGGAGGGGTCTGTCTCTTAGCACTTATTCTTCTTTCTTTAGACCCTGTGTAGGCTTGGGAGCAACTTTATTCCAGTTATTTCTATTCTGTCAAAAATCAGGGGATACTTTCTAAGTTCTTTCCTTTCCTTTGATTCTTTCTGTTCTTTCTCTCCCCCTCAGCTGCTTTGTTTCTTCATCATTTGAGCGTTTCACTTGAGTTGCAGCTGTAGGAGAGGAGTGGTATGTGAGGGAAGGCTTCTCCAGTGTACCTGAAGGTGGGAACATGAGAGCTGTACTAGATGCTGTATGACTTTAACTGAAATGACCTTGTTCCATTAACTAAAGTTGATTTAAGGTTAATGTCAAGTTGAAATAGAGTGTAGTTTCCACTGACTTTACAATGTCACATTTAAAGGAACCAGTGCCAGAGAAGCTCTCATCGTCACAACTCAATACTGTGTTATGAGCTGAGTGATACAGCTTTAACCAGGAGTGTAGCCACATAGGTGAAGCCGATAATTGAGCAAGAGTAGTTAAAGAATTAGGTACTGTTCCTGGCTCTGTCAGTGATGGGTATAACGTTAGGGGAGGCTCTGAACCTTCCTGTGTCTCTGTCTGGAGAGCAGGCACAATAATGCTCTTCTGTCTCTCTCAGAGGAATGGGAGGAAAGTGCTTTAGGATCTGCAAATAGGAGAAGCAGTGTTGAAAACACAGCTGAGTTAGGCCAGGAATACATGTGTGCCTGCTTGCTTCCTCAGCAGCTGCCTGTCTGTGCATAGAGCTCTCTCCTATGAGTTCCTGAACCTGCAGGTCAGCATGGCTGTACTGAAGAGTGTGGTTTCCCTGAATGCTCAGTTGCACTGCAGTGTCTTTGGGGACGGATATAAAGGGCTGGCAGTGGTTGGTACTGAACAAACCTTGCACCTTGAGCTGTCTCTGCCTGTCACCTCTAATCTATTTTGCCTGAGGCCACTTCAGGGGGAGGTTCTGGGTGGTGGAATGGGAAGTCTCTGCTAGCCCTGCTCTGTTGTGTGATCTGTGATTGGGAGGGTGGTGGTTGTCCGTCCTTTCATCCCTGCAGGGGCCAGGGAGTGCTGAAGAGGCTTAACAATGGAGGAGCTTGTTCTGGGAAGGACCAAGCGGGGTGCCTGGAGCTCTGATCCAGCCAGGCTGTTGTTACTATTGCTTTTCCACCTTGTTCAGCACCTAGAAGAGAGAGTCTGAGCTTTATAGCGATCCAGCCCAGTGCATGTGTGAACCCTCCTGCTGTTTGTTCCTTCTGAATGTCAAGGAGCTGTTGTGGTTCAATGTGCTCCATCCTTTAACCATGTGCAGAAGCAGCTCTAAGGCTGGCTCAGCTGCCTGGCACGAATAACAGAGACGTTAAGGGAAGCTGGGGCTATATCTAATCTAGAGGCAACAGCTTTGCTGTCTAAAGGCTGATTTCCCTTTGGGAACCAAAGGGGAAGATGATGGTTACATTAGTAAATGTCTCTGCAATTATCTTTCACGTGCTCCATGGTGCAGTGATGGATGGCAGAGCTCTTGAATCATGGGTGCCTCCCTCTTGTGAGGAAGTGTGTGCTGTGTACTGGCCTATTGATTTGGTGTGTCATCTATTTTGGATGTGGTGGTACCCAGAGCCTGCAGGTACTTCTTTTCCAGCATCCAAGGTGATCTTAGCGAAGATCATTCTTGGAAAAGAAATCCTCTTGGACTCTAATGCTTATTATTTCATCTCAGACTGAGAGCCCAAGTAAAAGCATCTTTGCTGTGCTTGCTGCATCCATGCTGTCTGGGTTTCTCCTTACATCCAGGATCTGTTTGGCAATAGTCTTCCTGCTGTTGCTGAGGCAGCCACACAGGTTGTTATCTCCCTTGGCTGCCTGCTGTGATTGAAGAGCTGTGTGTTGTGTGCAGGCTGACAGAGGTCTGGCTCGGATAGATAAGCTCCTGCCATTCCTGCTCCCTGCCTTTCCCTGCAGCACCAGTGTGTGGTGGGGAAGTTCTCCCATCCAGGATGCTCTTTGACAAGCAGGATCTGGGAAGGTTTCCCATGGCAACGGCTGCAGAGGAGTAGCCATGCATGAGTCCAGTGATTGCTTTGAATGCTGGAGAGGGCAAAATCCTCTCTGCTGTCATGCTTCCTCTGCCATGGCAGGCTTAGGCAGCCCCTGCATGATGCATGCAGCCTCTCCTGGTTCTGTCGCCTCCAGTTCTTGACTGCCCATGTAGGACTTCAAGAGGTTTTACACCTTATTGCTGCTGGCTTCTTCCTATCACTGTATCTGTGCACCAAGTCACCCTCCTTGATGACTGTAAAACCCACTTCTCTGTCTATGGTTCCCTTTCCTTTTGTCTCCAGTAAGTCAAGCGTCTCCACTTGGCAAGGTCTAGTGCTGCTCTTCTATTTCCCCAACATCTCTAAGTCTGTCTGCTCAGTTTGGTGTCATTAAAGAGCTTATTCCTGTTTAGTCATCACCTTCTGGGGGGAGTTTCTTTCCTGTACAGGCTGGGTTTTATCCCTGTTGTTCCTTTGTAACTTCTTCCCTCTCAGTGTGTTCCTGGGGTGTGTATCTTCTCTTGCTGTGTTACACTGGTGTTCCTGTGTGCTCTTTGCTAACCTGGCCTGACAACACCTTTCCGTGTTTCTCACTGCAGGGAGATGAAGATGATGAAAATGCCCGGCCCCTGGCTGAGTCGCTGCTCCTCGCTGTCACAGACCTGCTCTTCTGCCCTGACTTCACTGTGCAGAGCCACCGGAGGAGCACAGTGGTAAGTTGGATCGTGGGGTTATAGAGGTAGATCAGCTGCATGGAGGGAGGTTCCCTGGAGAATCCCAGGAGCTCTCTGCAAACCTATAGGCAGGAAAATAGGGAGTTGCTGAGCTTGAACCCGCAGTGACTGATACTGGTCAACATTTTGGGTTCATTTTGTGGGGTTTGTACCTTCTAAGACAGATGTTCTGAGGCACCTGGATGACTTTCAAGTGGAGTGGCTGGCACCTACCCCTGCACTATGGAAAGGTGCTTGTGCTGGCAAACAACTGCTTTTCTGCTGTTGCCAGAGACCTTTAGCACTGCTCCTTCACTGGCAGTTTAGTCCAGATAGGGCAGGAAGCAGCTGTTTGCTTGATCACAGGTGCTGTGATCTGAATGAGTAATTGTCTCTGTTGTGTCTTTCCACCTTCTCTTCCTCTTTGCATCATTGCAGCAAAGACAAATGTGCTGTGGTCCTTATGGTGACTGTCTTTGGAGTTGTTCCCTGAAGCAGGGATCTCTTACCAGGTGTGCTAAGAACAGATTCTGATGCATCTCCTTCCCTGCCTTCCAATGACTCTGTGGTGTTTACTGTAGGCCTAGTCTAGAAAGAGAAGTGGGCAGCGCTCCTTTTAGCTATGAAGTAAATTAGAAATGAGCATTCTACATCGCTGTATATTTCAGGGCTGCAAAATCCCCTGGCCAACCTGAGTACTAGATTGCTTGCTTGAGGTTTCTGGTGTTAGCAATAGAGCTGAAATCTGTAACCTGGGGGTGAAGGGACACATTCTCCCTGGGAGAGCCCCCTGTCCCCATGGCACGTGTGGTTTCACGCTTGGCAGCAGCCAGCCTGGTATTCCAGGCCTCTGGACAACTTGAATTAGACAATGACTCAGGAGTGCTTTATGTTCCTTGGTGTAAGCTGCCTGTCTGCTGCCTGCAGCCTCTGTAGTCTTTGCTTAGCTTCTTCCCTCCCTGGATCTGGTCTGACTGCATGTTAAGAGCAGAGGGGTGGGTACAGCCCCTCATACTCATGGCAGAACAGCATGTGGCCCCAGAGACACAGTTCATGGTGGATAGTTGCTAAGGCAGAATTGAGAGGAAGAGTAAGAATTAGGGAGGGAAAGGGCAGAGGAGAGCTGGGACTGACCCCTGCTCTTCTGCTGCTTGTCCTCCTACTGAAGTCAGCCCTGTAACTATGGCTGGAAACTGGGGCTCCCTCTGTCATGCACAGTGCTGCATCTCTGTGTTTTAGCATTTACTTGCAAAGGCTGAGCTCTGAAGACATCAGCACCTGCTTTGCTGGACCTGGCAATCTGCTGTAATGCTGGTATCACCAGCGTCTTGGTTGCCCTCAAGACTTGAGGAAGGTCTTGCCTTTGTGGAAGGGGGAGAGGTGATGCGATGGGAACCCAGAGCAATTAGAAGCACTCCTCTGATCTGTTTTCCCTAAGTGCAGGGAGGAAAAAAGGCACGAGATAGAATTTGCTTAATTAAACCCCAGAAAAGAGACAGCCAAAGTGTGCCAAGTGCACTTGATGCAAACGTATTCATCTGGGCCCTTGCTCCTGGTAGTTCCTGGAGGGTTGGCAGGTGATTTTCAATGGCAGCACAGCTGCTTCAGCCTTGACAAAGAAGGGCAAACTGCTGTGGTTCATCTCCTCAGGTTGCAAAGCGAGTCTGGGAGTCATGCCAGCAGCTGTCAAGGGACTGGGAGGGTTCTCACTAGGAGAAATAACTTATTGGCAGTCACCTTCTTGCTTTCCCCTCTGAAAGCAAGTCACAGCCATACCTGCTTCTGTTATACATGAGGGTTAATTTGCTGCTTCTCCTCCTGTCTTAGGAGTGCAGCCACTGTGAGACACCATTATGTGGGTAAACCCTACATGATGTACCCTGATGTGGGGTTGAGATGTCAAGCAGCACTGTATGTGGTGCTCTTGATCTGCAAAGGAAAAGCCCTGACCTGGGCTGTATTTCATGAGATTTGGAGGAGAGAAGGTGATGCATCCAGTAATGAGAACAGAACATAGTCTGGATCCTTTGGCATTGGGTGCCCCTTCCCAGTAGAGGTTGCTGGCACTGCACCTTAGCATGCTAGAGGAAAGGCCTCATTCTGCATGGTGCTCAGTGCGTGTTGAAGATGAGGCCCTCTGTCTGGGGTGCTCACTGGCTGGTGCTGGTATGTACCATTAATGTCTGGATGCTTCTCTTCTGGTTTCTTTGGCCCTGCTGAAGGGAGGGGCTGAACTGCCTTGGGTTCCGCTCGTGCTGTCAGCTCTGGCTCCTGCCTTCTGTGGTCCAACCTCTTGTTTCTCCCACAGGACACAGCAGAAGATATCCACTCCATCGACAGCTGTGAGTACATCTGGGAGGCAGGAGTGGGCTTTGCTCATTCTCCACAGCCTAACTACATCCATGACTTGAATAGGTAAGAGGGCTGCAAAGGCAGAAGGGAAAAGAGACTGGGTTCAGGAGAGGGGGATATGGGGGAGATGGGCTCTCCTTGTCTCCTAGGGTGTCTGTGATTCCCAAGGGGCTTTCTGCTTGCTCTGAAAGGAGCTACCAGGACTGGCAACAGAGGAAATAAAAACAGCTGACCTTTTGAATAGCTTTGTGTAGTATGATATAGGAGTCATAGTGTCTGCAGCAGGAACTGGCAGAACACTGCTGCTTTGAGAATGTCTAGCAGCTCTGTACTGTATTTCCTTTTCATGAGGCAGCAATTCTGCTGAGCTTTGCACCAGTGACAACAATATTGCTTATGAAATGGAAGAGGCTTAGCTCCCTGTAGTGAGAGCTTTCTAGATGGGACTGAGCTTTCCTTATGTTCTGCTCTGACACTTCCTGCGCCCAGTCCCTGCTCCTGAGTGGCTCCAGGCCTCAGCTTCTTATAGAATCATAGAATAGTTAGTGTTGGAAAGCACCTTAAGATCATCTTCCTTTCTTTCAGGACAGAGCTGCTTAAGCTGCTGCTGACCTGTTTCTCTGAGGCCATGTATCTGCCTCCCTCCTCGGACAGCAGCAACACCAACCCCTGGGTGCAGTTCTTCTGCTCTGCAGAGAATAGGTGAGGATGAAGAGGTGGAGGCTGGGTGCCAGGGGATAAATACCTTCAAGTCTCTTCCATGGAGTGTGTTGGTGATGGGGCGCCATAGGACTTGCTACCCCCAACATGGAGGGGCTCTTGTCCTTTTTCTTTGTCGCTATCGTATGTACATCCCATTATCATCTCTGCTTAGTGAGAATTGCTCCTCAGCAGCAGAAGGGGAAACAGAGCATGGTGCTCACTGGAGTTTGATGCAGGGCTGATCCTGTCCTGTGGGAATTCAGAGATGCTGCTCGCTGCCGTAGACCCTGTTCCTTCTTGGGATGGTGCTGTGGGCTGCTGTGGGCAGTGCCTGGTGTTGGTGGCGGATGAATGCTGCCCTCTAGTGACATTGTCTCCTGTGGGACTTCAGCTCCTCAGGTGACTCACCTCGAAGCAGTCCTGGCTGCCGGCAGACAGTTTTGTCTTTCCAGAGCCGAGGCAGCTTTGAGGTTCTTTTCTCTTCACACAGTACTCCACAGGATTCCTCTGGGAAACCACTCGGCCTTTTTTACCTCCCCTTTCCCTCTCAGATGTAGTTCAGGAGACCAGCAGGGAGCTGGAATGTCAGCTCTTGTCCCTGGGGTACTGTCATAGGTTAGAGAAGAAGATCATGACCCCAGACTGTCCCTCCCCAAGGCAGCACCTTTTTCTTCCTGCTTCTGCCTTCTCCTAATGTTTTCTTCCCCTCAGACATGCGCTCCCACTCTTCACCTCACTCCTGAACGTCGTCTGTGCCTATGATCCGGTGGGATATGGGATTCCCTACAACCACCTGCTTTTCTCAGACTACCGCGAGCCCCTGGTGGAGGAGGCAGCCCAGGTGCTGATTGTCACTCTGGACTATGACAGCTCCACCAGTTCAAGTCCCACCGTGGATGGCACCACCACTGGCACGGCCATGGATGATGTGGATGTGAGTGAAACGGGGAGCTATGTTTGCTGCTCTCCTGAACTCCCTGTAGTGATCTTGCAGCAGCTTGTATTGAATGTTGACCTGTCGAGCCCTGCACCACTCATCCCCTTGCAGGCTGCTGCCTCTGCTTCTTTCCTGTAGGTCACTAAGCAGCTGCACATGACCAAACCATTAGGCTTTGGTCACTAACTTGAATCAGGAGCATATAAGTGAAAAGCCCCGGATTTTAGTGTTCCCTGACGTACTCTGTCTCTTAGCATTTAAAAAGGGGTCATTCAGAGTGGAAAGCTGAAATGAGACATTAGCCCCAGTTACACTTTGCCTTCCTGAGTAATCCTTGTTGCCAGTAAGTGTTTCACTCCTTTTCTTTGCATGCAGCCTCCTGGACCAGACAATCTGTTTGTGAATTACCTCTCAAGGATACACCGAGAGGAGGTAATGTGCTCCTGTCCTGTGCTGTTTCCTGTCTGCTCTTGTGATGATTGCATTAACCCTGGGCTCACCACAGCCTCTTTCCTGGTCTCTTGGCAGGATTTCCAGTTCATCCTCAAAGGAGTGGCCCGCTTGTTATCAAACCCGCTGGTCCAGACCTACCTGCCAAACTCTGCCAAGAAGATCCAATTCCATCAGGAACTCCTCGTCCTCTTCTGGAAACTCTGTGACTTCAACAAGGTGTGGATCTGCTTCTTGCTGAGCTTTGCCCCACCTTGGCTGTTGCCCAGGGCCTGGTGAAGGGTTGTGGGCAGGCGGTGAGCACTGTTCCCTGCTGCATGGGGTAAGGGGGGTCTGGGTGTAGGGACAGCTTATGAGAGAGGCTGCAGCTCCTGAAGGTCAGTGCTTGAGGCAAATGCTGGAGCAGCTGTTATAACTACAAATAACACAGGAGGTGAAGAGCTGGTGCATACATCAGCCTTTCTAATGGTCCCGAGAGATTTATTAGCTTGAGGCTACCTGACCTGAGTCCTGCAGATGCTGCAGAAAATCAAATCTGCTTATGATGGTCTGAAATCCTGTCCTTTCTTCCAGAAATTCCTCTTCTTTGTGCTGAAGAGCAGTGATGTGTTGGACATCCTTGTCCCAATCTTGTATTTTCTCAATGATGCCAGAGCAGACCAGTGTAAGTTGGTTATTCTCAGTATTTGGAATGAGCAGTGCTTGACAGTTGAGCTAAAATAATGTAAGATGCTTCCTCCCTACGACTTGGATGCAATAGCATCTTAAGTGCATGTTTCTAGCCTTCTAGAAGGGTGGAGTGGTTCAGATAGCTGGGTTTTAGTGTCTAGAAGCAGGACATGATCTATGCCACAACACAAAGAAGGGAGATTCTTAGCATGTTAACTCATTTTGAGTCCTTGTGTTGAAAACTGTGTCTCTGAGAGAGAGAAATGAGGAATCTGCTCTTGTCTTGGGAGTAAATTGGGCGTAACTTCATCGCTGCATAGTGGGAAGGCTTCAGATCTATCTTACTATGGTGATGGGTTTACATCAAGAACGTAAGGAAGAAAAGCATAATTTATCCAAGACTTAACACTGTATTGGCCCCATAGATGTGCTTGGGAAGGGCACTGGTACTGGCAGCGGGGGGAGCTCTGTATGGGGTGTCCCTTGTCAGGATGATCTGGTCTGTGCAGTTTCTCTTCCAGTCCCATAGTGTTTCTCCCCTGTCCTCACTGCCTTCTGCCTTCTGGAGTCCACTGGCCTCACTGTGATGTGCTTTTACCTGCAGCACGAGTGGGCTTGATGCACATTGGGGTCTTCATCCTCCTGCTTCTCAGTGGGGAGCGTAACTTTGGGGTTCGACTGAACAAGCCCTATTCTGTACGAGTGCCTATGGACATCCCTGTCTTCACAGGAACACATGCAGATCTGCTCATCATAGTGAGTAAAGCTCCAGCAGTTCTTTTCTGTCCCTCCTAATTTCTGGTCCATACCTCCACAAATAAGTGTCCTCTTTTCTCCTCCCATATACTCGTCCTTCCTAGATTGACAACCCACTGAGTAGCTAGAAAGTGTGTGGGATGCATCCAAGCACTGGTGGAATGTTTGCACATTGTTAACCTGAGGTGGTGTGCCTGGCAGGGTACAATTCCATCTGCATGAGATGATCCCAAAGAACAGGATCTGGGATAGCACTGGACTGGTGTCTAAAGGACTCTGGGAGTGGAATGAGTGGAATGGGTGCATGGCCTCTACTGGACTTGATCATGGGTGGGGAAGGCAGGAGATCTGACTGCATTGCTGCCTCTGTCCCAGAGTTGTGTGGAGCACATCTGTCAGAATGGGAGCAACTTGGTGATGCCAAGCTCAACGCTACAGCTTTGAGTTTTTAGTGCCAGGCTCAGGTGGTGGTACCCTCCTGTCATGTTCGTGCTTGTTTGCCAGAGAAGAATCTCACAGCAGCTTCTGATAAACCTCCAAAAGGAGGTTCCCATTACAAAGAGTTGGGAGAAATGTGCTCACCAGAACTGTTGATGCCATCCATATGTTTTGCTATTACATTCCATTACTCTTCTATTCATCTCTGTATTTTTTCGTTATGCTGCAGGCCATCTCTGCAGGCATGGCAGCTAGAGGTGGGAAGGCCAAGATTGGGAATGTCAAATCTTCCATGTCTGAGGTTATAGTTCAGAAAAATAGGACAAATATTTGAGTTAGAAGTTTGCACTAAAACCAAATGTGAAGTGATTTGTTCTGTGGCATTTCAAGCAGCTAATGTTAGGTTTCAGAGCCACAATCCATTCAAGGTGACGATGTTCCTTACTTCCTGGTGGCTTTTTTCTGTCTCAGGCTGCCTGTGTGTTTTGGAATAGCTGACAGTCAGTTTCTGTTTGCAGTGTTGTAGAGCCCTAATCACATCCCCAAAGGATTCCTTGTAAATGAAAGCTTGTACTCCTGGAGCGCCAGCCTGCAGTGAGAGCAGCATTCCCCACCTGTGTAATTGTGGCGTGTGGAGGGCCCTGCCTAGGCAGGAATGGTGTCAGGAAGCGATTAGTGTGGGGGTGGCACTGGTTTTGGTTGAGAGGGTGCTTTCAGAAAGGTACCACCTTGCTCAAGAGCTCTTTCCTTGCCATAGGTCTTTCACAAGATCATCACCAGTGGGCACCAGCGGCTGCAGCCTCTCTTTGATTGCCTGCTCACCATCGTGGTGAATGGTAAGTGCTGTCTGAGTGTGGAACCACAGCCTACAGAGGGGACACCCTCACTCCCCTCTTCCTGTGCTCCTACCTGCGTCCACTAACCCTGACCAGTGTCAGTAACTGCTGCTGGAGGTGCCAGCTGCAGATCAGACCTTGTCTGCAGGGTATTGCCTGAGCTCTGATGGGGCAGAGGGTGGGACAGCAGCATGCCTGGAGCCCCTTGGGGGTGGCAGGAGGGCATTTGCCAGTAGGTCTGGTGAGGGTGGTTGGTAGTGCCATCCCTTTCCAGCAGGGAGTGCCACCTCCCCACGGTGGCAGTGGCTTCCCTGGGGCTTAGCCAGTGGCTCCAGTTGCATGATCTTTTCAGGAGGTGTGCCAGCAGTGATGCTACTGGTGTAAACCTGCCCAAGAGCCTCTAAAAGCCCAAATGTTTGCTTTTACTAGGGTTTTATGTTGACTTCTTTTCTAACTGAAAATTTTTCTGTGGAACCCTGTTTGGCTCAGCTATTCCATGAGGCTTTCTCAGAAGTGCAGGGTGGGAAGGTGGTAAACCCAACATTTTTAGAGGTGTATTTACGTGAATAAATGCACCTCAGTTCTTCAGTTTGAACTTGTGTGCCTTTACAGTGTCTCCGTACCTGAAGTCTCTCTCCATGGTGGCTGCTAACAAGTTACTGCATCTCCTGGAGGCTTTTTCTACCACCTGGTTCCTGTTCTCTGCTGTCCAGAACCACCACCTTGTTTTCTTCTTGCTTGAAGTCTTCAACAACATCATTCAGTACCAGTTTGATGGTAAGAGACTGGCTGTTGGATTTAGTTGGTTTGCTCTAGTTTGGTCCAAGAGAACATGAGACAGAATGACAGAGAAAGTCCAAGCAGATGAGAGAAGCTACTTGGAGACTTGCCTGGGCTTGAGAAGCTGAATTAGGAGGTAATCAGTGTTGGGTGCTGACCCAGACAGATTAGGTTAGAGCAAAATGGGATGGCAGCTAATGCTCAGCAAAACCTCAGCCTCTTGAAGACCAGAAGATGAGCTGGATAGAGGGGAAGAAGAAGGGAAAGTGAGTGTGTAATGCCTAAGGTGTGACTGGCTGGATGCTGCTCTGAAACTGCTCGTGTTGTTCAGCGATGTAGATGAGGGGCAAACCAACTTCCATCTCCTTAAACGTTTAAAAGTGCCTCTTGGTTCTGATTTAGAAGTCACTGGAGCTAAAGACCAAACCAGCCTCATTCAGACAAAGCCTGGCACTTGCTACCTTTCCAGCAAGTGCCTCTTAACTGCATGATAGTCGTTTACCTCAAAGAAATAATAGTGAGGTCTTTTAAACTGCTCAAAATGTCATGCTTTGCTTTAAAGCTGCAACTCAAGAGTGGCCATTTTGCTGTCCTGATGGAAATCTTGCAAGTGGTGGTTGCTAGATCCTAAACCAGCCTTTGTGGCTGTTTTGTATTGTATGTTAGGGGATGGTTTCATTCTGTTCTCTGCCACCTTGCAGGCATAAGAATTCTGGTCTTGTGGCTTTGATATTTCAAGCCTGTTTCTCCTCAAGTGGAATACTCCCGATGTGTTTTGTGAGCTCTTTTTGAAGCTGGAGGTATATTGAATCTTGTCTCACAGCCTTTTCTTTCAAAAGAGGTGCTAATATGTGATTTACACTCCCCTTTTTCCTCTCAGTTGTTTGAATGACAGTTTCTAAGCCATTTCTTGTCAGCCTTCCAGCCTAGGAAGGATTTCACTGAATTTCCAGTACTACTTTATAAGGGATAAGAGGATATTGAGCTCTGCTTTCTTCCTTATGCCATTACCTTTGTGAGCAGAAGCGTGGCTGTCTAAACTTGCAGGGTCTCCACAATCACACTTCATGTCCTCAGTGAGCTGTGCTGTATTGGCATTGCTCTTTGAATCTTGTTTCTCTGCTCGTTTCGTTCCTTGGATTGCCAGGAAACTCCAATTTGGTCTATGCTGTTATCCGGAAGCGGAATGTGTTTCATCAGCTGGCCAACCTGCCCACGGACTCACAGGCCATCCAGAAGGGGCTGCAGCGCAAGAAGAGGACTCCAGAGCCTATTTCTCGCACCAACTCGCAGGAAGGGGTCTCCATGGAAGGCTCCCGTCCTGCTGCCCCTGCAGAGCCAGGGACACTGAAGACAAGTTTGGTGGCTACTCCAGGTCAGCTTTAGTTTACCTTTGTAACAGGAGAGAGGTTTGTTTTCTCTGGGAGATACGGTGTGGACTCACCCTTTCACTGGGTGTGGGAGAGATTAAGAGTTTACATCTATGACTGACTTGCTGCCTTTCGTCTGAGTATCACATCAGTTTGCCCAAGCTGATCACAAACAAGTAAAAGTAAACTGCCTTGAGCTTCTCTCCTCTCAGACTTAATGTTCACGTGGCCATTTGTCCTAACCTCGACCTTTTGCCTCAGTTTAACTCTATCCATGCAAGCCTCTGCTCCTCTTTAATCAGGAGCATTTTCTTAGGGACAAATGGACTCCTTTGGGATAGTGAAATCAAGGCTAGATTTGCTTTTCCTGTTGAAAGGAGAGGGATTTGGTTGTCAGCAGTTTCATAGGGTATATGTGCGTGGTAGGACAAAAAAAGAACCCGTTGCTTTTAGGTGTGTTTACTCATGTTTCTGAGCTTTGTCTCTTTTGAATGCAGGAATTGACAAGCTGACAGAGAAGTCACAGGTCTCAGAGGATGGGACCATGCGTTCACTGGAGCCTGAGTCTTTACAATCATCACCAGAGGGTAACCCATCCTCAGCTGTGAGTGATGGGGAGCCCTGGAGTGGGGTAAGACCAGACAATCTGGTGTGCACGGAAGGGCTGGGGTGTGACATGAACTAAATGGGGGACTGGGAAGGAGAGGTCTGGTTGGCCCATTGAATAAAAGCATCCTATTAGAGGCAATATGCACATGTGCACTTTGCTGGAAAACACCGTGGTTCAGAAGTCCTGTTGCATCGTGGGTGTTTCAAATCTGTGCTAGTGACACAAGAGCTGGGACATCAGAGGAGAGAGCTTTCACCACCATGAAAGCTACTGAGCAGCAAGCATGTAATTGTAAAAGGATGTATTCCTGATCTGGAGGCTTTCAGCTCAGGTTCTGACTACTGTTGCTTTCTCCTCTCCCTGCTTTCTGGGATGCAGAGCTCTACCAGAATCTTCTGGCTGGCTGGTGTTGTGAACAGTGTGTTCGCATGAGGGCTTGGCTGAGATGCTGCTCTCAGAGTGGTGGCTCTTTGGCCACATGGATGGGACAGAGGCTTTGTGGTCTGTGAATGAAGGCTGTGCTGCCTCTGGTGGCAATGGCAACTTTCTGGCATTTGATAGCTTTCCCCATCCAGAGCTATAAAACAACCATTTCAGTGGAGCAGCTTCTTCACTGTGAGGGTGCTGAGGCGCTGGCGCAGGGTGCCCAGAGAAGCTGTGGCTGCCCCATCCTTGGCAATGTTCAAGGCCAGGTTGGATGGGGCTTGGAGCAACCTGCTCTAGTAGAAGGTGTCCCTTCCTGTGGCAAAGGGATGGAACTGGATGATCTTAAGGTTCTTCCCAACCCAAACCAGTCTGTTACTCTATGGTATGCTATGGGGAGAATCATCACTGCTGTCAGATGGCACTTTAGGCAGCACACATCTGTCTCCAAAGATTGTGGTGTTTCAGACTGTGTGAGCTCTGTCTTCCTTCTGTGCCCCAACCTGCTTCTTTAATATAAATGAATAAAAGATACTATATAAATTATGGGATACCCATGCTTATGACTGATTTAATTTCCTTCCTTTATCTGTTTGAATGTTCTCCTGTTATCAGCCATAACGATGTCAAAAGTGTCTTGTGAAATGTTCAACAGCTTCATATTTCCATGTAATTCCATCTTACTTCTCCTAAATGTGCCAGCTGGCTGCCAGTGTTTGGATGGCAGCTGTTGAGGGGGCAAGGGCTGTGGGAGAGAGAGGAGGAAAGAGGAAGGAGATGGGGTCATCTGCAGGAAATCAGAGGGTTTTATGTCTTTATGAGTTTATGTTTAGAAGCTTGATGAGGACACAGCACTGAAAGTGAATAGGCTGAATGATAAGGGTTGTAGCTGCAAACACTGCGAAGTAGTATTGCTGATTGGGCTTTGAATGAACTGGAATGAACTGAATTACTGACTATCCCAGCACCAGTTTTACTTATGCTTCCTGGCCTTTCCTGGTGAAGGCCCACAGTCAGCAAGGTGTCTTAAGCACAGTTATGTTGTTATTAAGTGAGATCTTGGCTGAGAACTTGAAGAAAGCTTTTCTCCCTTCAGTAGCCAGTGAAACGTAATCACAGGTCATTACATCTCTGTCCAGCTTGAACTGTTTCCAGTTGGAAAAGGGCTGGTACAGCACTGTCAGCTTCCAGTGCATTGCAGCACAGCTCTGCCCCAAGCCTGCTGCGGCTGGTTGCAAAGGTGATGCGTGAATGAAGCCATGCATGTGGCTGTTGAAGGAAGTGTTGTTCCCATTTTTGTGGAAAGGTCAGCTCTAGTAATGATGATGTTACTTGGTAGTAGTGAATGGTTCAGGGTGCATTGCAAAAGGAAAAAGCCTTTCCATTTTTACATCATGTAGAGATTAATAGTGATTTTAAAGGGTTTTTTCCTTTCTTCCCACCATGAATATGGAAAAACGGGATGTTAATGTATGCTGTATAAGAGAAATGAAAATAGACTGATGGAAAGAAGAGCAATGAGACAGAATTGTGTCTTGGACTTTCCCAAAAGTGCCTGGTGATGGTGTTCATGTCTGGGAGCATGAATGTGTCATTCCTGAAGGAGCAGGAGTTGTTAGGTAGGAGTTTCTGAGCCCGCCCTTGGAAAAACACTTGTTAGTTCCAGGATGGGCACCAGAGATACTCAGTAGACAGAGATCTGTAAAGCTGTGGTCTTCAGCTGTTCAGTCTTGGCGCTAGAAGAAAGCACTGTGTCTGAACAGGCTTTGTCAGTCCTGTTTGAACTTTCCCATTGTGGATTGTTCCAACAGAGTGTCAGCAGTTGTGACCTTGCCAGAGGTCCTACAACTTAACCCCATCAAATTGCCACTCTCTGGGTCAAAGCATATGGGTTTGGTGATGGAAGGTCTGGTGGGTTTGATCTGTTCTATGGACAGGCTGAGCTGTGTTTCCCAGTACTGGTCTGGGAAAGCTGGGGGGAAGTCAGCAGGACATGGGTGTATTTCTTGCTCTGAACTATGACTTGCTTTTGCTTGATTTGGTGTGTTACAAAATCTATTTATTGCCAGGAGGCATCACACCCCCGACGGGATCGAAGGCGTCTTTCCAGTGCATCCTCCAGTGGGCAGTGGACCCCAAGTCCTGACTGGGTAAGAGAATGTGGACAGAGGACATCAATGAGGAAGAGAGTTGGGGCAGAAATGCCACACACATCATCAGCTTCTCCTGCCTGAAAGACTCCCCACAGGAGCATTTCCCCATGGGGGATGTCTTTGACTTGTGGTCCAAGCTCCAGAAGTTTATCACCATCTTCTGCTTTACCTGTTTTAAACCAATGCTCTGTTAGTTTCATTGAGTGGCTCATATTCTAGTACTGTTGTGCACTCAGTTCATCCACCACCTTTGTGCTTTTTGTAAACCTCATTTGTTGTAGAGATAGTAGAGATAACCATAGATAAATTCCTTATTTCCCTGCGGGCTTTCCTACTCACAGGTGATGTCTTGGAAGTCAAAGCTTCCCCTGCAGACAATCATGCGGCTCTTGCAGGTGCTGGTCCCTCAGGTGGAGAAGATCTGCATTGACAAGTAAGTACATCTTTGGAGGGCGAGGGCTGTGCAGTGTGTCAAGAGGAATGTGAGGTTGGCAGAGCTTGAATATGGAGTGCCTCTGGGGAAAACCTTGTAAAGTCTAATTGAGAGCATCATGGTCTCAGCAGAGGAGGTGTTATTTTGCTTGCCAAGCTTCTTGTTTGATCCCTTCTCAATTCCTTTTGACAGTAAAAAGAATGTGTGTTCTTGGTGGCCACAATTACTGGCTGTGTGTCTGTGTGTGTTTAGCCTTCGTGCTGCAGCAGTTTTGGGATTTCTATGGGACATGCTAAGGATGTTCCTCATCTGTCTCTTCGCAGGGGTCTCACTGATGAGTCAGAGATCCTCAAGTTCCTGCAGCATGGCACACTGGTGGGGCTGCTGCCTGTGCCTCACCCCATCCTCATCCGCAAGTACCAGGCAAACTCGGGCACTGCCATGTGGTTCCGGACCTATATGTGGGGAGTTATTTATTTGAGGTAAACCCCCTTCTGTGCAACCTAACTTGGTCTTCTCCAAACTTTTGGGAGGCCCATAGAGAGAATTGCATGTTCTTGGCCAGCTCTGGATTGTCTCATATTTACAGGAGGGAAAGAAGTCATTCCCTTGGAAGAGGCCAGGGCGAATCAGCTGTTCCAGAGCTTGATTTGAGTGAAGGGAGCTGTTCTGGGAGCTCTGCTTGTTTGGGAACTGGCAGCAGCAGGGAGTAGAAGAGCTGCCTAGAGGGGATGGTGCAGAGTTTTAATGCAAAGCTCTGGCTTTGCGGGGTGTTGTAGATACAGTCATTGCTCTAAGGTGCGTTGTCTTTCAGCCAGTGATTTCCCCTTTTGCAAAGCGGAAGACATTCTGTGTAGGCAGCTCCTGTAATCGTGGCTGTGAGATTTGAATTCCATGTACCTGGTTACAGAGACTAAAGTGGCTCTTGTCTTTCTCTCTCAGGAATGTGGATCCCCCTATCTGGTATGACACTGATGTGAAGCTGTTTGAAATTCAACGGGTCTAAGAGAGCACTTACCTCTATGAAGAGAAATACACTGGATCTAAGGACTGCTGTGTGCTGCTTCATCACAGCTATTCCTGCATTTCACATCCAGCTGAGAGACCAAAAGGACAATCACTTCATTTACCTCCCTGTCATTTAAAGCTTTAACTGGGACCTGCTTGGACATCCCTCCCCCCAGCTCACTTCTCTTCCCTCACCCTTCACCAGGAACCTTGAGTGAAAGATGTCTAAGGGGTTGCGCATTGTTGTGGTTGCACTAGAGATGAGGTTGTACTTAGCTCTTCTGTTACTCTTTTGCTCCTGGATGTGGTTTGGAAACCAATCTGACCCTGTCCTTGCCTTGATCAGAGTCAGCATATGATTGAATAAGACTAGCTGTAATTGGGTGCAAGGGAGAAGCTGCTATTCCTGCAGGAGATGGGATTTGGAAACTGCAGTTACTTTCATGTGGCTCTGTACAGTTTCCAGGGCACCCCTTCTGGCTGCAGGTGTCTCCCTGGTCTCAGTTGCGTATTGGTAGGGAAGTTATCCCATCCCAATGAAAGGAGAAGTTGCTGAAGGAGAACTTTGTGTCTCAGCTCTGAATCTCTCTACTCCTTTCCTGGAAAGCTGGTTATGAAGTTTCATAGGAGCTGGTGCTTTGGTGTGGCAGGAGAAGTTTTGCCTTGGCTTCCAGGCCCAGCAGCCTGTCCTTCCTTATAGGCTGCTGCAATGGAGTGTGTGCCACTTTGGAAAGCTCTGCTTAATCCGTGTGAGCACATAGGGAGGAAGGGACTGGCTTCGTGAGAGCAAGAAGAGACATGACTGTTAAACTCCTTTAGTCTTCTTCTGTTGACTGGAGGGACAGTGTCACCTGGGTTTGAAGGGAACCGTATCCTTCCATCTTTGCCTGGCAGGCTGATGCAATGCAGGGAGTGGAAGGGTCTTTTGCACACTACTGTTTAAGGCAGGGGTTTGAGGGAAACACTCAGGGAAGTTGTAGGAGGAATTTGGAAGTTGTAGGAGGAAAAGCATCTCCATGTCAGTAGGGAGTGGAGAGTGCTGAGGCAAAGTTCAGTACTTCAGGGCATTTTGCTAGTGACCAGGTTATCACATCTTGAATGTATTGGGTCCCAAGCATGAGAAATCTTGGAAGCCAGGAGTGGAATTAGTGGGAGACCCACTGTTGCTGGCTTTGGTTCAGCAGTGTGGGATAGGTGGAGACATCCTTGGGTTTGAGTTGCATTTTATGTTCTGCTGGGAGAGGCTGTTGTGTTGGACCTGCGTGGTCTTTAGACAATGAAACGTGAGGGGTCCTGTCGTGAACTGAGACCTTTCTCTCTCCACCAAAGCTTAGTCCTCGGTGCTCTGGTATGCAGGCTCTTGAGAGGATTGCTGGCCATGAGCTCTTTGCCAGAGGTGAGATCACTCCATGGGAGCAGGTCTCACACATTGACGTGGACAGGTATGGCACACACTTGTAACCCTTGCCTGAGTTCTAAAGCAAGAGTGATAGCAACGTGAGTGTCCTCTCCTAGCAGGAGGGCTGCTCCAGTGCGCTGCTGGCTTGTAGTCAGGTGGTTTCCTCCTTTGGGCACTGGAAGTGGCTGCCAGCAGAAAGCTGAAATAAAACCTGAATGGTTTTCTTGAAGGATAAGAAATATGTGAAACAGAGAGAGGTTATTCCCCACCCAGCTCCCATCTCCAGCCCACTTTGCCATCTAGCACTGCTCCCATCCTGACCTCATCCCTGCTCTGATGCAAACAGGGCGAGGTCTCTGTTTTACTTGGAATCTCTCTCATATATAAGAATGTGATTGGTGGGGCCAGCCTCTGATTGTGTGGCACTTGCACCTCACAGCTGGAATGGGACATCCTGTGTCCCACGTGCTTGCCTCTTCCCTCCCATGGATCTGCTGGTTCTCATGATCTCTTCCGTCCTCTCTGTTCTGCTTTGTTTCTTTGTGAGTTCCTCTGGAAACCTTTCTGTTTTGTTTCTTGGTGTTTGGAGTCTGATACTTGTTCTGTGGAAATCAACTTGCACTGTAAACTATTTGCTTACCTACTGAAAGATAAAGATTATCTGAAACATGCACTTGGTTGCTTAGTTTATTTCCAGAGAGAGGTTTATAATCTTGTTTGGTTTATGCTGGGGTGATTCGTGCTACTAGGAGACCATGTGCTGGCTTCCTCTGCAGTGTGTGGAGTCTATGTTTTAATCAGAAGTGAAGACTGGGCTCTGGCAAACGAGCCTGAACTGTGTGGTTTGGGCCATTTCTGTGTTTATGGCATGAGACATCATCAAAGGTAACTGCCTGAAAGGGTACAGCAAAGAAACTAGATCAAACAGGATCAAGTCTCCCAACGTTGAAGCATGTACTAAACCCTTGGTGCAGTTGAGGCACATAAACAGGCACTCTGGCCCTGGAGAGCTCTGAAAGCCATTCATGGATGGCAGATGACAAAGGAGCAGGTAGGTCACTGACATGTCCTGGCTGTGTTGGATTTGGGAGTCAAGGCTAGCTCGCTGCTTGCTAAGCTTTGATTACTGTGCCCTGCTCTGCCCCCAGTCTTGTGAAGGAGCCAAGGACAGTTTTAACTGCATGCAAACTGTGTGTTCATGGGTTTATCCCTCCTGGAGGTAAACACAAATCAGTCCAGAGATAGAATCCTACGAAGTGAAAGGGCTGAAACCTTGGACCCTAAGTTTCTCTGTGGCCTAGAAGAGCGCTTCTACTATTGCTTGTTGTGGGATTTACCTTAATCTGCAGTGTTGGAACTGGGTGTTGGCAAGGCTGGAGGGTCCCGAGCACTTCTCTGATCTATAGTGGCTGTAGGTAAGAGTTGGCCCTGGTGGGCTTCATTCTTTACCATACTAATCATGTATTGCAGGTGTCCCATCTGTTTACCAGCAAGAAATCACAAGTCATCTTCTCTTTCAGGGCATACTTGCACATAGGAGCTGTGTGACTTGATGTTTGTGTCTCGGTGGGAGACCTCCAAAGTCACCTGTAGGCTCAGTGAGTTAAAGAGTGTTCTGTCTGCAGCCAAAGTCCAGGCCATGGGTTTGCTCATGAAATACATCATTCCCTGTCTGTGGGCTGTCAATAACTAGGAAGTTTTGGGTTGATGTTCATCGTTTGAAAGGGCTAACCCTTGACATGTGTCTCCTGTAGATCCCCTGGTATAAACTGTGACATGAGAATAATAATTAACTTTATTGGGGCCTAATTTATCCAGTTGTTATTTCTCATGACATGTTTCTGTTGACACAGGCCTGAGTAAAAACATGTATTGGGCAAAGTTCATGCTCGTGCAGTCATTCCCACTTGTGTTTTCACAGCGAGGTGCTGTCACTGCCTCAATGCTGGATCCTAAGGGGAGTTGTGTGCGCTCAGGAGTTTCCAGCTGTCATCACTGTTCCTGTCATGGGAGAGTTTGCTTTTCTAGGGGATCACAACCCCACCCCAAAATAAGCTCTGGTCCTCAACCTGCACTTGTGGGATTGATTTGTAGAGGAACCGAAGCAATAACGTAGATGCCTTTTGTACCATGCTACTTTGGCCTTGGTTGAGAGTCATCAAAGGCTTTGATTGATTGTAAAATAAGGGCAGCTTTTCAATTCCTATAACCTCTGAGCACAAGAGTGGTGGAAGTCAATGTCAGTAGACTGAGTCTGGCCTTTGGGTGCAGACCCAGAGATTTCACAAGATAACACATGAAAATTCAATCTCTTTATTTCCATTCATCAGGCTCTGTATTTGGACTCGTTGTCGCAAGCCCCTTTGCTCTTCCATGTGCTTTCAAAATATCTCCTGCAGAACAAGTGCTGATGGGTCTTTGATCAGGTCGTGCACATGTTCCCTTACAGTGCACCTTGTGAAATGGTTGTGAATGTGCAAAGCAGCAGTGGGATTGAAGTGTTGGGGTAGGGAGGGATTCACTGAGGCTCTGTCAGTAGCTCTTGAACCAGCTGCATGTGCAAGGATGGGACCTTTGCTAGTACACCCTGGTGCTAACACTGTGTGTGAGCAGCATCAAGCCCTAGTGATCAGACCTAGTGCTTCTCTGGGGCTTCTCGTTTGAGGCTCTGTGAGTGCCTGTAAGGAGAAAGAGTTTGTTCTCAGTAAGGGAAGGTAAGGTTACAGCTTCTGGGTTTGATGATGGGAGAGGATGTGCTGAACCAGCGCGGGTCTGAAGGCCTGCCCTGCTCCTCAGTGCTGAGAGCTGCCAGAGCTTGGCACTCAGTGGGGCTGGCTCATACAGGACTCGCACAAGTCGATGTGGTTGCCAGCACCAGGAACAAACAGAAATAGTCCCTGTTCTGACCGTTAAAGCAGCTACCAGCTGCTTCTTGAATATGACATGTAAAAAGTGTGTTTGGGTCATTTCTGAGTGGCTGTGGCTGTCTGTGCTTCTAGTGGGGCTGACAGTGCTATGTCTCTTCTGTGCTGCAGGATGACGGGTTGGTGAGCAGTTCTGGGGCTGGTGGGGCTTGACTGTGGTGTTTGAAGCTCTATGGAGTGTAGGTCAGTCTTTGTTGCTTTGGTTGAAGGCTGCTCTTGTGTTCTGGAAGATTTCAGTAGGAGCTGGTCAAGTCCTACTTGCTGCCATGCTGCATCCACTGGCAGATTAAAGTCCCAGCATCCGAGCTTCCTTAGAGCAGCAAAAGAGTTTGGTTTTGGGCTTTTGAGTCTAGATAATAACAATGGCAAACCAACCTCCTTTTCTTCTGAAACTTGGAGGTGTTGTGCAAGGAGAAGCCAAAGCAGAAGCTGGAGAGAAAAAGCTTCGCAGCTTCCATGTGCCCATCTGCTGCTTCCTGCATCTTTGTTCACTGGCTCACCCCAGCCCCTTGGTGGGAGTCGGCGTGGGTCAGGCTGTGACATAGACCTCCAGGAGTCCCCCCACAGAGTGCATTCGGTAGAACACCCCCAGGGGGAGGCCGAAGTTCACGATGGCAAACCAGGTGGAGTAGCCGTAAAAGGACTTTTCCAGCCCGTTCTCGAAGACAGGGTGAGCCCCAAATGTGGGAATGACCCAGAGCTAAAGAGGTGGGAGGGAAACAAGAGCAAAGTCAGAGGATGAGAAGCCATCTCCTACCTGCACTCTATCTCAGCACTGGCTAAGGTCACTGTAGGAGTATTGCAAGAGTATCAGAGTCTCCCTGTCAGGGAAGAGAAGGAACCCCTCTGGTTATGCTGCTGAGTCCTTGCTATGAGTCGAATCCTGTTGAAT
Organism: Amazona ochrocephala; assembly: GCA_039720435.1. Classification (NCBI taxonomy): domain Eukaryota; kingdom Metazoa; phylum Chordata; class Aves; order Psittaciformes; family Psittacidae; genus Amazona; species Amazona ochrocephala. Next base: position 88,625,361 of record CM077879.1, read on the forward strand.
TCCTAATGAAAGCCTCATTCTGCCCCAGCAGCTTCATCTTTCTACAGAATTCCACTGTGTCCTTGGCCAGTGTGTTTTCAGTGGATTAAAGCTGCAGTGAAGATGCTTCTGATTCAAGATCCCAGAGCACAATGCACTGAACTGGGTGAGTTTTAATCCTGGACACTCACACTTACAAAGCCTCACTGCTGGTGCCTCACATTCCTCCACCCATCTCATGAAACACCTTTGGTGATTCAGATAACCTTTTCAGAGGCTAAAATCTTGGCTCTTAAGGATTTATTAGCTCTCTGCTTTCTGCACCCAGGAAACCCATCCATATTTGACTCTTTGGGTAAAAAAGAGACCTTGTAATTATGAGAGTGGGGATGTTAACAGCAAAATCAGCCTTGACTTGCCTCACCATGGGTTGAAACATGATGGACAAAGGTTTCTTGTGTGGAGTAGCTCAAAAGAAAGCCAAGGAGAGCACATCTTTATCACAGGTCATGCTGGCTCAGCCAAGCTATGATGTAGCAGAGAGCAGTACTTACTATGATGTTGCACAAAACCAAGAAGAATGAGATCTCTCTCAGTGCTCTTCTCTTCCAGCTCAGGTGAGAGTAGCTGTGGATGTAGGACAGGGAAGCTCGGCGGATCTCCTGTCCCAGCTCCAGCATGCTCATTCGCCTCTGGTCACAGGCTTCGTGGATCTGCTCTCCTTTAGTTTCTTCCTCTTTGCTGGAGTGTGTGTGCCCCTGTTTGCTGCTTGTCGTGGTTTCCTCCTCCTCAGGTAGCTCCGGAGCTGCTGCATGGTGCCTGTCATGTCCTGTGTGTCTGGCCTCAGTTATTGCCACTAAGGGCTGCCGGTGAAGCCCATCAATGATGAAGACATTTTGGGTGATGGTCTGAAGGATGAGGAGGACAGAATAGGACAGGATGAGGCTGTTCAACAGCTCCCTGGGGTCGGTGGCTACAAGGGCAACAATGGAGAAGTAGGACATGCCTATCTGGCCGAGGGCTGCCCCCATCAGCAGGATCACATCCAGGCTGCGAGTTGGGTTCTTCACTGTGTCCAGCTCCTTCTTTTCTAAGGCATGGATGATTGTCCCAGCCACTGCACCCATGCTCATCAGGGGCAGCAGTACAACGTAGTATGAATAAAACATCACAAAGACCTGGCGGTCAGGGACTGAGCTGGTGGCCTGGATCTGGTACATCATGAAGACGCAGATCCCAATGATTACAGCAATGACACCCAGCAGTGGTCCAAAGACCACCCCCTGGAGCTTGAACTTGTGCTTGATGTGAGGGACGTGGTGGTGGCTGATGCGTCTCCCCACGTTCTTCCACATGACGTACAGCACGGAGCAGCACACGAGGCAGAATTCAGTGTTGAAGGGGTACAGCAGGATATAGCCCTTCTGGAAGACTTTGCAGATGGTTGTGTTTGGGCATGTGCATGAGACAGTCTCGTTGCCTGGAGCATGAGAAGAGGAAGGCAACAATTAGGAGGGAGATGGCCTGGATTTCATGGCTATCTGTGGGAGTTTCTTGTGTGCAGGCACAACATCTGTCTCTATGGATCTCAGAACCAGTGATGGATCGGATGTTAAATGGTTACCGTTCGGTCCTCAGGCTGTGAGGATTCAGAATAACATGGTTTAGCAAATGTCATTTAATCTGTCAGTCTTTTGCTTGCAGTTGACAAACATGAGCAGAAATACTAACGTATCTTGGGCTTCTTTCCTAGGTCTCAGTCTCAGGGTTTCATAGCAGAACACCTCCCTCCAAGTGAAGATGTTCTCCCCTCACAGCCCATCTCCTTGAGACAAGCTCCAGTAACAGGGAATCTGTGGCACACGGGGGAGCTGGTTGTGATATCTGAATCACTGACCAAAGGCTGTTGCCTCCCTAGATGTCAGCCTAACACAAGCAGGGATGTGAGAAGGAGCCTTGCCTGCAAATCGCTGCTCCACCTCGCGCAGCTGAGACTCGATCTCCATGTGAATGGTGTCGTTGGTCACGGACAAGAGCCAGAGGAGGAGGTTGGTGGCTATGGTCAGCATCAGCCCGCACCTGGGAGATGAGAAAGGTGATAGGAATGGGGTGGCCACCCCACCTCATCCCCCAGCCATAGAGCTGGTCCCTGAGCCATGCAGCAGGAAGGCACTTGGGGTCAAGAGGGAGCAATGAGCTTTGCAGTCCAAGGCTCAAATGGAGCCTTGGACTGAAGAAACCAAAGGGAAATGGTGAGCCCAGATCAGTGGAAGGAGGATGGGTCTGGTCAAGTCTTGGCTTGGTTCTTGCATGATGCAGAATATAGAGTCTGAATAGAGAGAATCAGATGCAGAATATAGAGAGATCAGATGAAGGCAGGAATATTGGAGATCATAAGCTGACAGAAAGGGTTTCTTTAGAGGAGAAGAAGGCGGTTTTTCCCCCTCTTTGTACCTGGTGAAGTTGTGCTGGACCTGAATGCAGTCCTTGGAGTGATGCCACAGGAAAAAAGCCTGCAAACAGGTAACAATGACATGAGCAGGGTGAAGCTGGCAGCCTGCTGCATGCACAGGGCAAAGGGACAGGCAGGCAAAAGGGCATGAGTCCAAGTGGGAGCAACCCTGTCTCTGTGCAAGTGGCATGTGTGCACCTGCATCTCAGTGCTGAGGCATGTGCTGGCATCCTCAGGTGACTACAGCATGCGTGTGCCTGCACCTGGTGCTGAGCTAGGAGATCTGCTGTTCTCTTTCTCTTGTATATGTGTGGTATTTGGTGCTGAGATGGGAGAGAGTTTACTTTACAGATGTGGGTTTGGGTCTGGAAAGAAGGTTGGCACCAGAGTAACAAATAGTGCGAGATGTTTCTGTGCACAAAGCATTTTGTTGGGGGGATGCATTAGAAAACAGAGAGGCTGAGTCTCAGCCTGGTACAGAGGCATCTCTGGCAAATCTGAACTTTCCTCTTTTCTGCCTACTTTGATGCTTCAAGGCAAATTTGTCTGCATCCTACAGCATGTCAGGTATATAGAGTGATTTCTTTCTAAGCCTTATTACTTTGTTCTCCATCTGGCACATGAGGAGGGTGGTGGTGTGTGATGCTTTAATGCTCATGGGAATGCCTCATGTGCACCCACTTCCCCAAGTTTCCCCATTTTCCCCACCCTTATCTCCTAGGAATGGGACAGAGGGACTAAGCAAGATTCCAGGAGGGTAACGTGCAATACCTGGGTGCAAATAAAAAGGATTTCAATGCTGGGGAACACAATTTCCACCCTGGATTTGCACTGGATGAGGACCGCACTGTAGCCAATATGAAACGTGTTCAGGAGGATGCTGAAAATGCCGAAGAGCAGCACTGACCCTGGCAAACAGCAAAAGCAGCAGTAAATAAATGAAGACGTGTCTGTGGAGCACCTGGGCCTGGCTGGGGGCTGGAACCCTCGCGCGTCTTTGGAGCTGGTAGGCTTTCCCACCTGGAATTGTTATTATTTGGAGAGAAAGAGACAAAGGGGAGCCCGAGTCCTGAACCTGGTTGTGGTTTTGGCAGCACCAGTCTGCAGAAGTTGGGACCCTTTAACTGGTTCTCCTCCACCTTGGACACCTCTCTGCAGCTTTAGGTACTCGGGCACGTTGCAGCTTTGTTTCCTTCAGTTCTCCATGCTTAGTTAACAAGACTGCGCTAATTAGAAACTCCATAATAGACCGGAGGCAGGGGTGCTGGGACAAGTGCCACTTCACAAAGTGGGGCAGCTACTGATGGAGGTCTCCCAGGAAAGCCTGGGTGTCACTGGGGTGTGACTCACGGGGCAGGAATCTTCCCCTGGATACACGGCTGCTGTGATGTTAAGCAAGGACGAGGGTGGCACGGGGCTGCTGGCGCCCTTGGAGGGTAAACATGGTGGTTCTGCTCTCACTTTGCCAAGAGGCCATGCCCGAAACCTCCCCTACATCTCTCCCATGCTGCTCAGTTGCTGGGGGGAGATGCCTGAGTTGGGCTTTGGGAAGGCACCACAGGGTGAAGCTGGGATGGAGGGTGAAGGATTCCTGGCTGCTCTGGTTCCTCTGTGGCATCCACTATGTCAGTGCCTTCCCCAGCCTATCCCAGTCTCCCCACTGGGAGATTCCCAGTGCCGTAACTACAATCCCCTGTGGCTTTCTAGCTTTATTAGTAGAAGGATTTCTTTATCTTCTAAGTACTGGGAAGGAAGAAGGGGAAAGGGATGAGGTGATGAACAAAAGCAGAACTTACCCCTAATCCACAGGGGCCCCGCATGGGGGTCCCGGTACAGCACCGCATGCGGCTGCCGGCTGGTACCCAGCAGGTAGTAGATAATCCAGCACAAGCACAAGACCTTGAGGATGGAGAGCAGGATCCAGACATCCGCCAGGGTGATGGCCACGTGGTTGAAAATCATACTGCTGACAAAGGCACTGCCCAGGAACACCACGTTCATGGCCAGCAGCCCCGAGAAGAGCTGCCCTGCTTTCTGGGCTTGCCTGTCCCCCTGCTGCACTGAGGAGCAGTGCCGGTACAGCCAGAACTTCTCATAGTGGATGGTGGAGGTGTCGTGTGGAGCTGATGCCGACCTGTTCTTGCAGAGCTGGCAGGACTTCTGCTTGGAGACTTTTTTGCCCGACATGGCTCATCTGCCTGCTGAGCAAAGGGGAGGTTTAAAGTGGGAAAGGTTGGAGGGGGACACGCTGAGAGGGGAGGTTGTGCTCTGATGTAAAGCCACTTGCGTGGTGACCTCCGTTCCTTGCTTTGCAGCTTCCCCTCCTTGCTCCGGGAGGAGGAGGGGGAAAAGGGATTGGTGTTAAGCCCAGATTTGGTATTAAGCACTTCTTGGTAGGCAGAGCCATTGCAAGGCACTGGGAAAAGGCCCTTCTGCCAAAAGCTGTGCAGATACCCGCACTGAAAAGGGTATTTGATGCCTCCGCCTTGCCCCACCACTACTTGAAGCTGTTGGGACCAGAAGTGCCCAAGCAGTTCCCACGCTCATCTTTGACAGCCCTGGATTCAGGTTTCCTCCTTTCCCTTTGTCGCTGTAAGGATCAGGTGGATGCACAGAGCAAGCTCGGACCTGCCCTAAAACTCAGAGTTCGACTGTGTTTGATGGGCCCAACCTCTCCCTTGTGGTTTTGGACTGAGTTCCACCACGCTTCTTGTACGCTTGCACAGGTTATGGCCGAGCTGGAGAGGATTGAGAGGTCTGTGAGTTTTGATCTAAGCTGCTGGGAAAAGCTCCAACCTCCCACCTGGGTGGGATGAGGCTGGGGACAAAGTTAATGCCGGTTTGGGTTTTGTTATTCTGCTTGTAACACAGAGCTATGGGCACACTGACACAGAGGAGCTTAAGCGATTGGCCCAATCGACATCCAGAGCCTGGGAGCTTTTCTGTCCCGCTTTTGGAATGATCTCAGTTAGGACCATGTTGCCCAGGAGAGAGAAATCAATTTGATCACACACAGCAACCAGGCAAGATCAGCATCTCTTATACATTTAGCATGAGGAAAAGTGCTTTCACACCAGGGAGTGACTCTGCAGTAGGGAATGGCTGGAGGAAAAGCAGCCCCTGAGATGCGTTTGAGAGTGGAAGCGATTATGTACATAGTTTTCTAATATATATACTATAATAGGGCTTTAAGCGAGAAGTTGTCCGAGAAGGGGTTGAGACTGAATATTTCCCTCTCGTTTTGCACGTGCACTGAGGTGCTCCATCTCCCTTTGGTCCCTGGGTAGTCAGTGCACTTCTGTGGGTGCAGCTTGATCCTCAACTCTTCCCCATTTGATCCCAAAACTCTCTGAACTGAGTAGCACAGGAGCAAATTCCCTCCCTTCTCCTATGGCTGTACCTGCCCTGCTTTGCAGTCAGAGGAGGGAGGGGAGAAGCCATAAATCAGAAGGATCAGCTGGAAACTCATCAGGCAGACCCCAAGTGCCTGGACAAGGCTGCACCCAACCCCTTGATCCCGTAGCTGTGCGAGCAGCGGAGCCCCAGCCCTTACCTCCTGCAGCCTCCTGCCGAGTGGGAGCAGCCACTGGTTGCAGCCGATGTTCAAACCACTCCCCGAGTGCCACCAGGATGCTCCTAAGCCTTTGCAGCAGTCCAAGGAGCAGGCAGGAGCTGTTGGGAGTCGGGGCTGCTCCGGCTGAACACGGCCTCTGCTCCCAACCCATTGATTTTTTCCTTCTTCCCCTCCACCTTGTTTACTCTGGGCCTATTATTGTCATTACATTAATTACTCAGTGAGAAGCGCTCAGCTCTGCCAAGGGCAGCCAATGGGGATCAGCTCCTTTGTGCCTTTGCTGGGTTGCCCCATGCTGATGGCCTTGGCACAGGATGTGCCAATTGGTAAACCCACAAAGCTGTGGTGACTAATGTGTGCCATGATTAGCTCTATTCTCACCTGAGCCTCCTGGCACAGGCTTGAGCTGGGAGTGCTTGGCTCCAATTCACTCAAGTTCCCCACTCCATTGGGTTTAGGTAGATCCCAAGGGGCTTTTCCTCAAGTGTACCATCACTTTTTGCTTTTACCTGGGGCACAGATACCCAAATTGACCCAAAAAGCAAAACTCATCCAGAATAGATGCAGGGGTGATGTCAATTTGATGCACTTATGGCAGCAAGGTTGCTTCTTTTGGGGGTGGTAGCCACAACCTACTAATGCTGAGTTCAGAGATGGACGCTTGTGTGCAAACCCCCATGTCAAGGATGCTTTAGGTCCAAGCTGTCTCTGTTCCCTCTCCTGTTGCAGGGCAAACTGATTTCTATGACTATGTGGTGAGCTGATCCCCTTCATTTTGTTACTGGCAATGGAGGACTCGGCATTCCTGGCTGACTTGGTGAGCCCAGAGGGTCCATCAGGAGAGGATGGAGCTCTCCATGGAAGGAGAGGAGTTTGCGTGTCCCAGGATGAACCCCAAGCCCTGTGGTTCTTGATGGCAAACATGTTATTGGGAGTTCAGAGCCACGAAACCCTTTCCCAGAAGCTGATTAGGGGCAGGAGTGGGTGGTGGAGAACAGGTTATCGCGTGTGGGGATGTGACAAAAGGGATGGAAAACAAGAGTGAAAGGAGCCCATTGCCCTGGGTGAGAACACCCACTGCGCGCTGGTCCAGCCGCTGTGTTGACTGCCTGACCAAACCCCTGCACTGCTCTGCTGGAGCCTGAGCACTGACCTGGGGTGGTTTTCATGAGTACCCATGGCCAGATTTGTTCTGCCTTTCCCCATAGCATCAGCAGCTCCAGCCTGCTTGGACAGCCCTGCCCTTGCTTTGATGCTCTGAGAGCGGTAGGGCTCTCCTTTCTCCAGTCCCCATTCTAGAGCTTAACAATGATCTGGGATCTCCCAAGAGCTATCTGGTGGTGTCTGCGTTGAACAAAGCCAGTGATTTACATGAAAGGCATAAACAATTTTGGCAGGGGGGTTGGAACTGGATGATCTTAAGGTCCTTTCCAACCCTAACTATTCTATGATTCTATGGACATACCTGGCTGGTTTTCAGTGCTGTGGTCCTAAATTGGGGTGACCGTGCAGAACTGGGAAATGGAGGCCAGGAATTATAGATTGGAAAGACCCTTGAAGATCATTTGGGTCCAACTGCTCCCCAGCACTGCCACGGCCGTCACTAACCCATGTCTCTATGTGCCACATCCACAAATCTTCAAAGTATCTCCAAGGACAGTGACTCCAGCACTGCCCTGGGCAGTTCCAATGCCTGAGCACCCTTTGGGGAAGGAATTGTTCCTCAGCTCCATCTAAACCTGCCCTGGTGCAGCTTGAGGCCGTTTCCTCTTGTCCCATCCCTTGTTCCTTGGGAGCAGAGCCCAGCCCCCTCCTGGCTCCATCCTCCTCTCAGGCAGTTGTAGGCAGCGATCAGGTCCCCCCTGAGCCTTCTCTTCTCCATCTGAACCCCCCAGATCCCTCAGCCCTTCCCCATCACACTGTGCTCCAGGCCCTGCACCAGCTCCATTCCCCTCTCTGGCCCCACTCCAGCACCTCAATGTCTCTCTTGCAGTGAGGGGCCCAGAGCTGAACACAGGATTCGAGATGCAGCCTCACCAGTGCCCAGTGGAGGGGCACAATCCCTGCCCTGGCCCTGCTGCCGCACTGGTGCTGACACAGGCCAGGATGCTGAGGGCTTCTTGGCTGCCTGTGCGCACACACTGGCTCATATTCAGCTACTGTTGACCGACACCCCCAGGTCCTTTTCTGCCAAGCAGCTTTCCAGCCGCTCTTCCCTAAGCTTGGAGTGTTGCAGGGGGTTGTTGTGACCCAAGTGCAGAGCCCAGGACTGAGCCTTGTTGAGCCTCATCCCATTGGCCACAGCCCATTGATGCAGCCTGTCCAGATCCCTCTCTAGAGCTTTCCTACCTTCCAGCAGATCAATGCTCCCACCCAACTCGATGTCATACTGAGGGTGCACTTGATCCCCTCATCCAGATCACTGATAAAGACATTAAGCAGAACTAGCCCCAAAACTGAGCCCTGGGGAGCACCACTTGTATGCATGAATATGTATACAGTGAATGGCTTTAACTCCATTCACCAGCACACTTTGGGCTCAGCCATCCAGCCAGTTCCTTACCCAGCGCACAGTACCCCCTCCCAAGCCATGAATAGCCACTTTCTCCAGGAGAATGTGGGAGTCTGAATATACCCCAGGGAAAAGAAGTCTGCGTGAACCTGGAGGTGTTTCATAGAACCACATTCCTTTAAAGACGAGGCTGAAATAAGATGTTGGGGCCTGTTGTGCCCCAGTGGTTTTGCCAACGTGCATCTGGGCTGCAAAGATGAGGCATCCTTCCTTGCCTGACTTGCTCTCTTCTGTCTTTGGAGCGAAGACTGAACCCGAAAGAGCTGTAAGCCCTGGGGGCTGGTTAATCCTCCTCATTTGGCCTTGCTGTTGAAGAAGAGAAGCTGTTTAACTTCAATGTATTGGCACAAGTTTAACCAAGTCATTGAGCAAGCAAGTGTGCAGGAGAGGGGTGGGAAGGGAGAGGATGAGCTGAACTCACTGCATTGACTTGTCACATAAATCACTGCCCTGCAGAAGCTGCCTTTACCCAGGGGCTGTGAGAAAGCTGCTCACAGTAGGAGCGATGTTTGCCCCTCTGCTATCAGCAGTGTGCTTATTAATGGCCTTATCTGTGCACTTAAGCAGTGATAACACCCAGGCTGGGCCAAGCGGATCTGTAAACAGGACCCTGGGAGGAAGGAGGTTCATGCCCAGCTGCTGTGTTTGCCCAAAGGCCACCACGAGCCCTGCGACCAGCTCACACCCTTCCTTCTCCTCCGATAACCACACGGTGACGTCTCTCTCCATGGCAGCACCTTGACAATGAGCAGCAGGGGTGAGCCATGCTGCATCACCCCAGCACTGCGGGAGCGGATGGGCTCCATGGGGATGCGCTGGCTCTACTCATGAAGCATGGACCCGGTGGTCCTCAAAGCAGGTCGCTTCAACCTTCTGCCACCATTGAGCTGCTCCTTGTTGGTAAGAACCATTACCTTGCTCCTGGGGATGTGGATCCTCCATTCCTGGTGGCGTTCAAGGCGAGGTTGGACAGAGCCTTGGATGGCATGGTCTAGTGTGAGGTGTCCCTGCCCATGGCAGGGGGTTGGAACTGGATGATCTTAAGGCCCTTTCCAACCCTAACTATTCTATGATTCTATGTGCCTCCTCCACCAGCACCTCCTGCCCTGGCTCCCAGCACTCCAGAGAGCCAGTGCTGCAAACCCTCATCTCCAGCCTTGTGACCTCCTCAGTGCATCCGCTTCCCACCTGCCGCTCTGACAGATAATAATTAACTCGGATTCCTGGCCTGTCCCGGGCACGCCTCGCGCCCAATCACCCAGATAAAAGGTTTATTTATCTTTTTTCACCTAATAAAACAAAACTCGCCCTCAAATAACAGGTGATTCAGCAGCAGAGGAGGGGAAGGGAAGCCCTGGTCCCGGTGGGATGGTGACTCAGTCCTGACCTTGGTTATGGCCTCCCCGGCTCTCTTCTGAGCAGTGATTTCTCATCTGCTCTTTGTCTCCTTCCCTTGTGTGGTTTTTACTGGTGGGGCTCAGTGCTCCCATGACACCCCAGCAGCACAGCAAGCGCTCAGATCCCTGAGAGGCCAAGGAGGTTTGGATACCAAAGCATATGAGAATGAAAGCCCCTGGCAAGACACTGAGAGCCCCAGGGCAGCCCTTTGCTTTCCCGTAGCTCTTATTTGAAGGGCTACCACTTAAACAGCCACCCTGAGCACATTGTTATCCCCATTCTGCATCCCCTAATGTGGATTTGATCTCTGCTCCATCCCTGAGACAACGGCAGGAGCGGCGGCAGCAGCAGCAGCAGCAGCAGCAGCAGGATGCTGCTGCTGGCCTCAGGGCCCGACCTCATTCACTGCTCTGACACAGGCTTTCTGCTCATGCAGCTCCTGTGCCCCAGTTTCCCTCCATCAAGGCATGGAGGATGACTCCAACAGCAGTGCTTTTCTGCAGGGAGCTGTCATAAGGATATGTGTACAAAGGACAAAGTGGGATCCCTTCATGTTACTCAGGTACTCCGTCTTTGGGATGTTCTCCTCGTCCATGAAACTCTGTCAGGGAGAGATGTCCCCCTTTTTAACTGGGCTGTGTTGCTGGTCCATAGTGAAGGGGGTAGTGATGGAGCAGCCAGCATCAGGTCCAGCATCCTGACAATGCAGAGTCCCAGGGGAGGGCATGAATCAATTCAACTTGGATAGGGCAGAGCCTGCTCCATGGGCTCACCCGAATCTGGGTGCCAGGCCTGGCACACTGGCTGCACTGAGGAGTTAGCTGCCCAGGGATGTTTGGTTGATTCTCCATCAGCCCTTTGCACATTAACTGACCATGAGCTGTTACATGCTAATAGACAACCCCTGAGCACACAGCAGGGTCCCTGCTTGCAGTGCTTTCTTACAGCTTGGGATGGGTTATTTTGCTTTCTGGACTTGTGGGTGTTCACTTTCCCTCTGTCCCCTCTCTTGGGTATGTAGGTAGGGTTCACTGATGGCTGCTTCCCTGTCTGCTGCCTTCCCAAGATGCATGGATGTGGCTGAAGGGCACAAGAACACAGCCCTGGTTTGGAAACTTCTGTCATCCCTGCATTTGCAGCCTGGAGATGCCTCAGGTCAGGAAGGGGTCCCCATTGGTTTACCCCAATACCACTGCTTGTCGCTGTGCATTGTGTTTCCTGCAGACCCACCACCCTGCAGCAGTTATTGGGGATTCCTGCTGTATCAGCACTGCTTGGGCTCTTGTGGGGCTCTCCTTACACCCATCCTGGGTTATTTAACCCCAGATGTGCTCCTATAGGTACTGCCCAGAGCAAAAGAGCAGTTCAAGCTCTGCCCTGGGAACCTGGAACCAGGCACCAACACACGGGGGGAAACCCAGGACAGAGTAGGTCATGACAAGTGTTCTCTGCCCCTGTGTGAGCTCAGCAGCTTGGGCTGAAACAATGTGTAGGGGTGTACGTAGCACTGACGTCTGTGTGCCATTTACGTCTCTCTTCTGACTCCATCTGGGGCTCCTGCAGTTGAACTTAATAAGGCTTTTGTCTTAGGAAAGGTGAAGTTTCCTTTATCTTTACCAGATCAGTGGTTAAAAATAGAGAGGCCTTTGCAGAGCTGGTGGGGCTGAGAGCGGCATCAGACCAGCACAGGCACTGGTCACTGCTGGTTTGGTGATAGGTGTGGGGGTGAAAGGTGCTTTGGAATGTGTGAACCGGCAGTCTGGGATGCTGGCTGGAAAACTGCATCACTCCATTCAAGTGCAATGGTTTCAATTTGATTACTCCCTCGGTGGATGCACACACGTCCATAGGCAAAGGCTTGATGATTTCTGCCACCTCTGCAGTGTTCTTTATTGGAATGATAAACCCTGATAGGACAATAAACCCTTCATTGGAACAGCAAACCCCGATGTCTCAGGGTACACACAAAGCTCATCCGTGCTGCTTTGACACCTTCCCAACCCAACAGCATGGGCTCTGCTTGGACTCTGGGACCACTTCCACCCCCCACAGCCCCGGAGTCCTGCTCTGGAAGCCCCCTCCGTCATAGAGTGATTCATGGAGAGCTGCAGGCACCCAGAAACCTGTGTTGGGGCCCACTGCTGCATGCACTGGGGCTGTCTGGGTGCTGGGGCTGTGCTCACAGCCTCAGAGCGCGCACAGGGTTGAGGATGCAGCACAATCATCCCTTCAGAGATCAAATTTGCCCTGGCATTGGGTTGAGTTCTGAGTCGCAGGGCACAGGAGGTCCCTTCAGGAGTTCAGAGTTACAGTGAAATTCAATAAATAGCATACAAAAATGTTCATATATTTTAAAAAATCATTATCTATTTAAAAAAAAAGGAAAACCAATCTCTTGAACACTCCCCGCTCTAGATTGCCCGTACAAGCTTTATGGTTCTTGAGCCCTGATTCAGGAAAACTGGGATAAAACGTGTGCTTAGAGCAACCCTCTATCAGGGCCAGCCCAGGACCACATACACAGCTCTCCTGTAGAACAACCTGCCCCTTGGGAAGAGGAGGCAATCCCACTCGGCAGCAGTGATGCCTCCTTGGAGAGGAAGGAAACCAGCAGAGGCTGATACAGGAAAGGTCAATATAAATGGGTAACACAGAGAGGAAGGACTGAAAGGTTTCCCAAAGCCTTTGGTGGTCACTGGTTTGGTTTTCACATCTCTGCAGGGCAGTGATTTCTGACTGGCCGTACCAGAAGCTGAAGTGGTTTCATTTCTTTGCCTTCCAGTCCTGTGTTAGCCCCTCAGGCAGGCACTGAGTGTCCAAGGGGCCCGAGCACCCACTGGAGGTTCCCTCAGTGGCATGGAGTGAACAGGCTTTTAAGAAGGAAGGTGAGACTGCATGAACCAAGGGTAGTCCCTGTGACCCTGTTGTGGACACCTTCCTGGCGCTACCTATGGAGCTTTGAGAACATCAGACACACACATGCACATCACACACGAGTAGCAAAAATAAAATCTGGACTATGTTTGGATGATCGGCACTGGCGATTTGTAAATGCCCCAACACTGCAAGGGGACGTGATTCAGGCAGTGCTGGGGGACCCCGGGGGACATCAGAGCACTCTCCCGGCCCCGGGGCAAGGAATAAGGCAGATTGGTTGAGGAGGATCACATCTTCCTTGCGAGAGAGTTCTTTAGGACATGATGTAGACCTCCAGCAAACTGGCCACTGCATGCATTCGGTAGAAGATCCCAAATGGCAGGCAAATATCCACGATGGCTGGCCACATGGAATCGCCATAGAAGTTCAGTTCTGTGTCATTGTCAAACTGGGGCCGGGCACCGAAGGCTGGCATGATCCAGAGCTGTTGGAGGAAACAGAATGACACCGCAGTGAGGAAGGTGAGCAGTGCAGCAAGCACCCGCAATCACTGCTGCCGATAGGGACCTGAGCATGGTGCCTATGTTAGGAGTCTGTGTTGCCACCAAGATAAAGCATGACCTAAGCTCGGTTTCGATTCAGGGGCAGGCTCGAACCAAGCGCTGAAGCACTCACCAGGGGGAGAACTTGTGCACGTTGTGTGTGAGAGCGAGTCTGGCCTTGCCAAGCTCGTTGGATAGAGCGAGGGAGCGCAAGGCTGAGCCGGCAGCATCTCGGGCTCCGTTGTGTGTGCCTTGCTCAGGAGCCCAGCCAATGTGTGTATGTGGCTGCATGAGGGCTGTCAGCTCATCCACTGTGAGCATAGGCATAAGATCAGTGTGAGGACATGACAAGACTGACCAGCTGAGGGTCTCTAGAGACAAAGCATGTGCTTGGCTTCTCTGGAGGTGCAGCTGCAGCCCTACGTTTCTTTTGTAGGGAATTGTGGTCCCCTGGAAGTGGAAGCCCAGCTGAAGTTGTCCAGTTTCTCCTCCCAGCACCTGGGATCTGCAGCTGGGCTCCTAAGCCATGGATTTTGAGATGTGCTGCCATTTCTCAAGAAAACCCGGACTTCACCCCAGGTATTTGTCACTTCACATCCTTTCTTTGGGGATCTAAGGGAAGGGTTTAATGTATTTTATTGCTTTTAATGAACTATTCTACATATCTGCTAACACCCAATAAAAATACTAAACCTGATTCTTCTCTTGTACCCACTGATTTTATTGTCTGATGTTCTGGTTGTATTGGTGTAGCCTAAAATGTCTTAGCTCCAGGACAGTCGCTTTTGCTTTTAAGTGACAAGGGAATAGCAGCTGCCTCCACATGCAAATCTAAGTGTGCTCTCTGTGTAGGGAAGGCACAGAAAGGACCTGTTTTGCAAGAGCTGCATCCTTTCCTTCCCAGACACTTCTCTCTCGTGCTTGCTTCCCTCTCCCCCACCCTGACAAACTCTTCTCTCTGCAGGTACTCACTATGATATTGCTCAGCAGGAGGAAGATGGAGATCTCCTTTAAGAACTTCCTCCTCCAGTTCATCTTCTTGGGAGCAGTGAGGGACCTCACGAAGTCAGAATGATGGATGGCTTCTGAGCCAGAAACAGTGCTAGGGGCCAAGGTGCTGCCGCTGTCTGGCATCCGGAGGGACACTGCGCTGATGTTGACAAAGGTGAGACCATAGAGATCCTTCTGGTGGGAATCATGCTTGTGGTCCTCCTTGGGGGGTTGCCGATGGAGGCCTTCGATAATGAAGATGTTCTGGAAGGTGTGCTGAGCAATCATTAGGAGGGCATAGGTGAGGTTGAGTGCGCTGATAGCGTCCCTTGGTGTGCTGGCTACAATGGCCACAATGGAATAGTAAGAAATAGCATATTGCCCCAAGGCTGCACCCATGAGCAGGGCCACGTCCAGGGTCCTGGTTGGGTTCTTGTGCCGATCCATGTCTCTCTTGTCAAACCGGTAGATGACAGAGCCACCAATGCAGACAAGAGACATCAGCCCCAGACAAACAATGTTGAAGATGTAGTACATGGAGAGGGCTTGGCTCTTCTTGCTGGATTCAGTGCTGGAATTTACCTGCACCTCATAAAGAATGAGGACTCCCAAACCACTCACCAGGGTGATGAGGCCCAACACAATGCCTACAAAGAAGGTCCTTCGGAAGAGCCTGAACTTCAGGCGATGAATGTGGTGGGAGTGGTGGTCTATGAAGCGCCCGACGTTCTTCCACATGACATAGACCATGGCAGAGGCAAAGAGGCTGTACTCAATGTTAAATGGGTACAGCCAGAAGTAGCCGTTCTTGAAGACCTGGCAGATTTGGCTGTTGCAATTGCATTCTTCAGGTGAGCTGCTTCTCATTCCCGCTGGACCAAGATAGAGAAACACAGATGCAGTGATATTAAAACAAGAACCAGTGCTTGTTAGCAGCCCTGAAGAACCGGATACTTAGGGTGAGCGAAAACAAGGCCAAGGACAGAAGAAGCAGAAGAATATGTGACCACTATGAAAACAAGGACATTGCGATCTCAGCCTCTGGTGCTCATGATCTTTCTGAAGTTAGGTGCAGGTTAAATATCTCTCTTTTCCTTCCCTTCATTCCCATCGTATTGGTACAGAACCTTTCACCTTTCTGACTCCTCTGTGATACAGATAAAGACGTGAACGTTAGGACCTGTTTCTTAACATACCAGCTTAGTTAAATGAGCCTTCAGCTCTAAACAGGCCTTCTGAAAAGGGATAAAACCAGACTTGAAGAACAATTTCTACCTTGTGGGTTCCTTCCCTGGATGAGATGGCGCCACAAATGGACAAATTACCTTTCAAAAGCCATCTGAAGATTTCATCTGTCACATTCTTCTTCAGCTTTGAATGCGCTTTGTGAACAGACTCATCTGTCACTGCTGACATCCACACCGCTAGGTTTGTAGTCAGTGTTAGCATCAAGCCGCACCTGCAGAAGGAGAAGGTTCATGAACTCAAAGCGCTGGCTCTAGGCCATGTAGCTCTCTGCCTATATTTGGTCCATGCTCATGAGAATTAGAAAGACCTGATTCCTCTTGTTGCCTTTGGAAGAGCTTCTCAATAGTGAATAGATTAACAGGTCTGGATTGCTCTCCAGTAGATCCAGTCTTGCAAAACTGGATCTTGTTTTAGGCTGAGGCTTGCCACTGCATCGTTATCTTCCCCATGGAAGCAGAAGTCAGCTGTGAACCATTTAATGCTAATTCTTTAGTTAATACTAATCTGCTTTAAGTAATGTTTGCATTCTTGAATTGAATCCCAGCCCTGCTACATCCATAGGTTATAAACCTCAACCACTTGAGCTGGGATCTAAGGCTGGTTGGAGACTAATTGGGTTTAGGTTTGGCCAGGATTAAGGGAGGTGGCATTACCCCCTTGTTGCACTTTAGCTGCGTGATTGAGCATGCAGCGGGTTTGCAGTGGCCCAGGCTCTTCTGGGTCAGTGGGATTCAAGGAGCATCAGCGCTCACCTGGTAACATTCAGGTGCACGTGGACACAGTCCTTGGCAGAGGCCCACAGGAAGTATGTCTGGCAGGGGTGAGAAGAGAAGTTGTTATTTCCAACAAAGCAGGCAAGCAAATCACCTTGTTCTGAAGCAGAGATCTCCCTGCCCAGCTGAGATCAAGCTGGAGCCTCTCTTGCTTGGGTCCATCTGCGCCCAGCCCACTAATCCATAATCCTGGACCTTTGGTGGATGTGGTCTGCTCTTTCTTTGCTTCTCCTGCCCTGTCCCACTGCCATTGCTCTGTCTATGGCCAGGCCCTGTTTCTGTTGAAATTGTCCCTATCTGGTCTATTCTCTACTTGGCATTGTCACAGAGCAGATGGCCCTCTATGCAGGACTTCAAACTGCAAGGCAGTCCCTGCCCTGGCGATCCTCCTCCCTCTCTGCTCCTCATGGGAAAAGAGGCCCGGGTGGATGCAGGCTGTGACAAGCATCCTGCCATAAGCCAGAATGTCACAGGATGGGAACAAGTTTAAACCCATGCCTTAAAGTGAGTTGCCACGACTGGAAGCTATTGTGGTTGGAGGATATGAGCTGGGTAAGGGCTGAGTGAAGCCACTTCCATTTGCAGGGGGAGTTGAACTATGCCCATAAGACGAGAGCTCCAGCTTCCACTGGTGGCTCTGTCTCTTACCCCTCCCTCAGCCAGTGCACAACCTTCTTACCTGGACGACCACAAATATTGCTTGCACAATGGGGTAGATTATTTTGATTGCAGACAGGCAGCTGTAGAAACTTGAGTAATATCCTATTTTGAACACATCCATCACAAGGCTGAAAATGGCAAACAGAATCAGGCCTCCTGTTGAGGAACCAAAACATCTGCGATTGGACAGATGCACACGTGGGCTAATGCAGATAGATGAGCCGAAGAGGAACTATTGCCATGGAGAGGCTTCGCTTCTACTTGTTTTTCCTCTCCCGGCACACAAATTATCTTGGCACCGACAGACTAATTTTGCCTGGAAGGGATTTTCAGTCTGGCTGGGACTGACAGCTCTTGCAAAAGCAATGGGAAGGCTGGGAAAGAACCTGATGTAAAGGACCAAGAGCTCTTGCAGATAATGGGAGGCCTGGTAATGAAACCAATGGCAGGACTAAGAGCTCACCCTCTGAAGCAGGGCATGGTGCCCCAGCACTGGAGGAGGATGTGCCCCAGATGGATGCTGTTTCCCTTGTAATAACTGATGCCCCCATGAGCTCTCCACCCTGCATCTCGACCCATCTCACCTCCAACCCTCACCCCCCGAGAGCTCCTACCTCTCAGCCAGATGGGCCCAGCATGGGAGTCCTTGCAGGGGATGGCATCTGGGCACCGGGAGGTGCCAAAGAGGTAGAAGATGATCCATATGATGACTACGAGCATCATGACAGTCAGCAGGAAGAAGACGTCGTAGTCATGCACAGCGATCTTCTCGAAAGCCCCGCTGCTCACCAGGGTGCAGGCCAGCAATGCCAAGTGCACCGCCAGCAGGATGGAGAACATGCGGCCGCCCTTCTTCCACACTTCCTTGGAGGCAGGAGTGGAGGGAGGCTGATGGGGCTGGTGGCTGAAAGACACTCTCTGGCTGGAGGCCAGGCTGGCTTTGTCATCCTTGTGTCCGCAGCCCATGCTGGAGTTGGGGTGTCCAATCTCGCTGTTCTTCCGCATGGGCTCTTCGGTCATGGTTCAGCCAATGCTTTAGCTGAGGGTTAACGCTGTTGGGAGGAGAGCCCCATGAGTGAAAGTAGTCACTTCATTTTGAATAGGGCTGGACCAAAGCAGGATGTGATGAGGAGGAGAGGGCATATCAGAGGAATGGGGAAGGCTGAGACAGGGAGCACAGAAAGAGGGATGAGCTCATTTCCAACCTTTCTCTTCCTGGTTCCCTGAAGGCTGTGCTCTTGCTCAAGATGCTTTTGGCTGGGAAGATCCCAGCTCAGTTTGACCAGGCTGCCTAATTCACCACACAACGTTTAGGTGGGTATTGAAAAAGCAGTAAAAAGGCATTCATGGGATCAAATATCCTGGGGCAGGCGGCCAAGGTGGTTTGATTTCTTAATGTCAACCACTAAGCACTGAGAAATGTCGTACTTCCTGGCTAGGGAACAGACCACTATAAGGTAAGAAAGCCCTGGGAATCTTTGGAACATCACGTCATGATTTACACCAGTTCCAGCAAGGAGGGTGTGGGCTATCTCTGCTGTTGCTCCCTCTCAACCCCCTTGCCCATGCCAAGCTTGGGACTTCATTGATTCCCCATGAAGAGCCTGAAACAAAGCAAGTTAACCACCCAAAGCCATTCACTGACCTGTTTTGCTGCCTGGGATCCCAATCTCCGCTCTTTGCACAGGCTGAGAAGCTTTCCCGTAGCAGCAGCTTGGTCAGCCGAAGAATTTATACCCTTTGGGATGTCTCTGTGATTTATACCATGCCTGGAGCCGACAGCAGTTCTTCATGGGCTTCTCAGTGGAACTCATGTGATCCATTTTGTGCAATAGCTGATTTTGGGGAAGCAGGAGAGAGATGAAGAGATAAGGGTTATTATTTACCTGGGGAGGGCACAAGGTGACATTGCTGCTGAGCATGGCATGGACCGTTTGGACGCAGGGTCACGGTCACCAGCGAGCAAAGCCGCCCCATCAAACCGTTCTCCCTGCACTTACGGGTTCTCTTCCCTGGAGAGAAGAAGGTTTAGGTTGAAGAACTTATCTTTGCTGATGGTTTGGGGCTTGGCTTTCTGCTTGGCTGAGCACAACAAATATTGCGCCTCACCCTGCGTTATTCAAATCAGTACCCGCTACACCTGCGATGGTTTTGAGAAGGAAGGAATTTGCATTGGTATCAATTCAGTGCCAAGGGAAGCTCAATATTTTCTCACCCACGGTGGCAACAATGAGGAAGGTTTATCATTAGAGCACGGCAGGATTTAGGGGCTGGGATCCATGTCCCTTTGCTGACGCATTGCCTTTGACTTCTCAGGCTGGGTTCACCTTTCTCTTGCCCGCAGGAGCTTAACTTCTGTCCTTTCAGGAAGAAAGAAGTCGTGGCACGAACCACAGGGCAGATGGGATTGTGTGATTTGCCAGGTGCGGGGGGAGCTTTTGCTTAGCTGTTATATGTTGGAGGGGGAGATAAAGGACCCAGAGCTGATCTGACTCAATGGGGACAAGTTACATTCCTTCGTGAGGACACCTCTTTTGGAGATGTCCCTGCTGCTCGTCCCCGGGGCAAGCACAGCTTGGAGCTGTTTGCTGTGCGTTTTCAGTCCCATTCCTACCTGCTCAGCTCTGTGCCCCCTCTTGCAGCCCTACAGGGACAGCATCAAACTGAACTACGTGGGATGGAGAAGGAGAGAGCTCGCACCTCCTGCACAGCCCAGGGAGGCCTCCGTGTCTCTTTCCCGTGCTGCCATCAACCGGCTGCCACAAAGCAGTGCTGGGTCTGCCCCGCCGGGCGCCTGCTGCGCCTTAGGGCTTCACTTTGGGGTGAGCGGTTGATCTCAGTCTGTAGCCATTCCCAGGGGAACCCAGACCCCCCTATAGTGAATCCGAGCTGACAATGGCGATGTTCTGCACAGGTGATGCTCAGAGTCTCCCCTGATTTATCCTCTCTCTGTTGTCCTTAACAACCAACAACAGAGGAAAGAGCATTTACTGCCTTGGGCAATGCTCCCGGTCCTTCCTGGGAGCCACCATACTGTGTAATAGGCTTAATTAGTAATAATACAAGAATCATTAAATCACCTTGTAATGAACTGCAGACGTTACTGCGCTGCTTTTCACCCGGAAGGATCCCGGCCACAAATACCTCCGTGTCTACTACACCGTACCAGGACTCACTCGAGGCTGAGCGAGTGAGTATGAACCTGCTGATGCGGGCAGACCCTGTGGGGTGCGTTTTTTCCTTACAAAATACGCTGCTTTCCTCTCTATCTTCCCTCCTCCCTGCTCGTTACCTTCCAGCCCTCTCTGCTGCTGTCTTTCAGTCTTTCCCCCTTTTTCCACTCCTCCCTGTTTTCTCATCCTTGGTCTTCCTCCATCCTCTCCAAACCCCCTGTGTGTCCCAGGGCCACGGTGACAGACACGTGGTCCAGCCCTGAAATTCTCCATCCCAGAGCCAGGACCAGGATGTGGTAGGCAAAATACACAAGACAGGAGCAGGAAATTCCTCCTCCATGACAGCGTGTCCCAGGGGATACGCTTCAGTGTTGGGCACAATGCGTTGCGACAGCTCCGGGCTTGGGTCAACATCCAGGCTCGGCTCCGTCTCTCCTGACGGCAGAGGGTGCGCGGGGCTCAGGAATCCTGTGCTGGAGACATCGCCTGCGGCTGTCCAGCTCCGCGCAGGGCTCACCACAGCCGGGAGTCCTGTGTCAGCATAAGAGACGCTGGAGGGGACATTGTGCACATTGTAGGAGGAGCGCTGAGCCACGGACAGGAGTGGGTTTGGTTTGGGCAGGTTTTATGGTCTCCAAAGAGGGAGAGGGGATGAGGAAGGGAATTTTTCCAGCCTGTGTGAGTTACTTCAGGTTATCAGGGACAGAAATATACATATATTTCCCTGGTAATATGGATACAAATATGTATATAAAAATATATATTAAATATGTATTGATAGATATGTATTATTTTTATATAATTATAACAATAATATATAATTCCCTATATATATAGGGAAATCTCTATCTATCCATCTATCTATCTATCTATCTATCTATCTATCTATCTATCTATCTATCTTTATCTATCTTTACCAGGAAAACAACCCTGGCATTGCTTTGAAATCGAGGCAGCCACCAAACTTCTCTTGACCATCTCTGCACGGAGCAGGAGCACTCATCCAGGTCTCAGCTGCTGCTCTGCTCTGCTGGGGCTGCAAGTGGAGGCAGCGGGGGCTTATGCTCCGTCAGCCCTCACTTCCTCCCACGGCTGCTGCTGCCCCTCCCTCGAGATGGGTACCTATAGCAAGGGGCGTGCTGGGGTACCAGGCAGGTACCTGGCAGCCTGCTCTGTGCAGGGGACACATAGACCTGTGGAGCTGTCGCTGTGCCCACAGCGCTGCTGAGCCCGAGCCAGTGATGCTGCTTAATTGGAAGCTGTAATGCGCCGTGCTGCTGGTGCGTGAAAGGTTCGTGGCGAGGAGCCGTGAGGGCTGGAGGATGCTTAGGACCCAGGGAAGCGCTGGAGCGCCTGCCTGGCTGTGCTTGGAGGGGCCGGGACTTCTCAGGTGTCCTGGTACAGCGGCGCTGTGCGAGGCGATCTCTCCCCTTCCCCGCGTCCATGCCCATCCTCTGAGCACCCCCAGGGCACCCATGCCCTCGCCCGGGGACCACTGCACACCATGAATGACCAATACCACCGAGCAGCCCGGGATGGCTACCTGGACCTCCTGAAGGAAGCCACCAAGAAGGACCTGAACTCTCCGGATGAGGATGGCATGACCCCGACCCTATGGGCTGCCTACCACGGCAACCTGGATGCCCTGCGCCTCATCGTCAGCAGAGGGTGAGCACTGGTGAATGCACGGGGCTGGTCCTGGGGACAGAGTAGCTGGGACCCCATCTTTCCCCCTTCCCAACTTGTAGGTCAGCGTTGATGCAGGTGCCCCACAAAGTGATGGCTTCTGTCCATAACATGCCTTCCCCCCGTTGTTTTTCTGTCCATAACATGCCTTCCCCCGTTGTTTTTCTGTCCTTGTGGTGCTTTGAGTCCAATCCAATGCTCCTGATAACCACTGTGTGCTTTCCCAGCTGCTCTGACCCTGTAACTGCTCCAAACCCTGCTCGCAGCTCCCCAGGGACTGGGTCCCCCTTGCAAATGCTTTGCAGTCCTGTAAAGACATCCAGTGCAAACACATTGGGTCACTGCTGTGAAAAAAGCCCTTTTAATTGAGGGGGCAGAGAGAGAATTAACTGCTCCTTCTGTCCTGTTAAATGCCCACATAGAGATGTGTGCAGTGCCAAGTGACACTTGTCTGTTTGACCCAAAGCACGGTCTCAGAATGTGACCCCTGGGCAGCCTGTAACACACTCAGAGCCCAGGAAAGTCAGGAGCAGGTCCCCAGAAGCAGATTCAAGTCCAGCATCCCTCCCTGGGGCTGCTCAATGCTGATCTGTTTCAGTACCTCACCCTGAGCTCCCAAACCTGAGGGTCTCTGGCTCTGTACACATGGGTGTAGTGGAGGGATGGGAGTGGGACATGGGGGGCTTGTTAGACTGGAGGCTTTACGTCTTGGTGTTGGAGGAACTTACGGCAAGGTCTGACATGCTCAGTCCCTTCTGTAGCAGTCCATGGCATTCCTGTTGTTAACAGCCTCCCAAGGGAGATGTGCCAGTGCTTCCTTCTGCTCCAATAGCTTTTCCAAGCACCTCATGTAAAGGCATCCAAAGTGGAGTGCCCTCTGCCTTGTGTTGAGAGATTGGTGACAGGGCTGATTTTGATTTAGTTCATGCTAATATTAAGTACTAGTGCTGAGGTAGGCAGCCTGGGTGCTCAGCATCCCTCCTTGGAAGGGCTTTGCTTCTCCATGCAGGGTCAGGGCTTGGTGGGGCATCAGCTCCCAAACAGGGATTTTCTGTGTCCACCCTGGGCTGTGTTTGCAGCTCCTGTACCCGATCACTGTGCCTGTTCCTGGGCTCTCAGCATCTCCTGGTGCTCTGGTCTGATTGCGAGAAGTCCTTGAATGCCTGATGCAATGGGAGTGTGATCAGGAAAAGAGGATTTTGGAGTCTGGGGTGGGTAAGGCATCACTCTGAGTGCTGCATCCTGAGGTGCTCCTGGGCTGAGAGCCCTATGGTGCTTCCCTGGATAGGGGACTTGCTGGGGGCACAGGGAGACTGTGCCCAGCATAACCCTGCCCTGAGCTCTGCCAGGAGGGGAATCACCACCCAGAGCCAGAGAGACAAGGGCAGGCGCTCTGGGGATGAGACCCTGAAGTCAGAAATGGTTCCAAAGACTCTTTGATGGCCAGAAGATCAGTCTGAAAGGCCCATGACATGAACACCCCTCCAGAAAGGCTTTGTATTGACAGCATCATAGGCCTTTCAGACTGACTTTATATCTCTTTATATCATTATATGTCATTATACTGCCCACCTCCATCACAGGACACCCTGCAGCCTGCCCTGCCTACCCGCACATCCCAACCAGCAGTTTCTGCCTTTCCACAAAGCCTTTTCCATGGAGAAGCCCCATTTATAAATTCACATTGCATTAGAAGGTCCTTGCTGGCTCAATCATGTCCGAGTGCAGCTCGACTGCTGTTTAATTAACAACCTAATATACATTTGTTCCTGACAGGGAAAATAGCCTGGCAAAAGCCCAGTGCCCTTTACGTGATGGATGGTGGCACAAACCGTGTCTGTGGCCTGCAGGGTGTGTTTACATCCGTGCATCCATCTCGGTGTGTCAGATCCTTGCCCAGGACCACTCATTGATCAGCGAAGGCTCCTTGCCCTCCTGCTCTGCTCACTGCAGGCTCCTTCATCTCTGCTCCCTGGAGCTGGCTTTGGGTCTGTGAGAGGCAGGAGAGCCCCAGCCTGGCACAGGGGTGCCAGAGAGGGGGAATCACTCACACAGGATGCAGGAGAGCCAGTGGGCAGCCCCTGTGGTTTACTATGAGTGTTTAGGATGATGTGCAATGGCCTTTGTCTTGTTCAGAGGTGAAACTTTGTTCTGTCTTGGGTATGTTACTATTGTACTTTCAGTATAACAACTGGGAGGCAAAAGGAAGGATCCCCGTCTGTCCCCAAATGCCAGGGCATTTCTCTCTGGCCTCTGCTGTTCTTTGGCATGAAATCCCTGCACTATGAGGCAGGACAATGTGGGGCTGAGGCATGGAATGGTGCTGGGATGAGTGGAGGCATTGGGGCTGGGCTGGCTCCATGCAGGGATGGGGTGGGAGAAGGTTCAGAGTGTGAGGGGGGTGGTTTAACCTCTGACTGGGTTGCAGGGGGATGCTGAGGCACAAGGTGTGATGGGGCAGCAAGAAACACCAAATCCTCCTTGCCAGCACCGGGCAGTGGTACCGGTGTCCGATGGACACTTAGGGTTATCTAGTCCATAACAGTTGGGGATGTGCCTGTGCCTCTGAGACACCTTTGCATGGGGATGGAGAGAGGGTTTGAGATGGAGGGATCAGCAATGGCTCATCCTTGTCTGCAATACAAAAAGCCCTTTTCTTCCTCCTGGCTGGGCTTCAGTGAGAGAAGCAAACTCAATTAACACAATGGCTGGGAAGAGCAGGCTGGCATTTAGCACTGCAGCTTCTCGGAGGCAGTAATGCTTCAGCGTGGCTCATTACGAACTGCAGTGGCAGTGGCGGGCATCAGTCCAGCTCCAGTTAATGAGTCTGGGGCCCTCGGCTGGGAAGAGCCAGGACTTCCTTGCCTTGGAGTGGACCACAGGAGAGATGAGGATGTTCTTTCTGCTAGACAGGTCGCCAGTTAGCTTTGTCAATTGATGTTTTTAAGCAGAGGTGCCTCAGTTTCCCTTACAACGGGGATCACGGATGCTGTGGATGTTAACGGTAGAGGGGTGCAGCTCAGCAGTGGGTGGGGTGGGACGAGAGGGCTCCAGACATCAGCCAGGCTGCTCAAAGGAGTCACATCCTGCTGGCTGGGGCCGGGTGCAGTGGAGGCTGCAGCAGAGCACGTGAAGGTGATGAGCATCCCCTGCGCTCCGCAGTGCTCACAGCCACGTGGGTGCCCGCAGCAGCATGGCCGTGCTGGGGACACCTTCCCCTGGGCCGGGAAGGGGAAGGAGCAGGGTGGAGCGTGGCTGTAGCCTCATGGCTTCTGGCACCTGAGCTGGCTCCTGGAGCCAGCCCGAGATGAGGGCATGGGGAAGTGCTGAGCCAATAGACGTGCCCCCAGGCACTACCACAGCAGTAATGATCAGCAGCAGCCGTAGCTGCTGGCCTGGCTTTCTGTTGGTACAAGAGGCAGAGAGCCGGAAGGGAACCTCACCTACAGCATCTGTGATGGGTTCTGGAGGTAGAAAAGCTGAATTCTTGACCTGTCACTGCCTGGACCTACCGAAGCACCCAAGGCTCTGCTCTGGCTCCAAAACCTCTTATTTTCTGCCCATTTCTAAGCTTTACTTTTTTCATTGCCCTGGCTATGTTGATGCTGGTAGGTTTTTTCCTCCAGCCATGAATGAGTTTTCCTCTTCTTATATCCAAAAACGTGCTATGGGAGGCAGAGACACTCAGCACCCAGATGGCTCCTGGTCTGAAGGCCTGATCCTTCACACATGAGCCAGGGCATGAGCCAGCCCAATGCTATCAGAGGAACTCCACGCATGCAGCCAGGGAAGGACGTGTGTAAGTGCCGCTGGATTCTCTAGCTAATTGGGATCCTATGGGAGAAGTGGAGGGGGAAAACCAGCAGGAAGGGAGTGAGTGTGCCTGTCACGGTGCAAAGGGAGTGACTCAGGACACGCACATGTCCACCTAAGGGGCTCAATTAACAGTGTTTTTCGTACTGATTATTACAGGAGTTGACTCAGCACTCGAAAACGCTTTGAAGTTGAGAGGTGCTGCGCTCTGTCCCTGTTATTAACATAGGTTCCCACTTAGTGGACCCTGCAGTCAGCATCTCCTCATGTGCAGCGCCCTGGAGGGGAAGGTTTGCTCAGACACCTGCCAGAGGGAGGGCCTCGTGTTTATTATCTGTGTTGGATCAAACACCTCTACTTTGCAAGTCACCATTCTCCTTCCCTTCGGATGCATTTTTAGTGCCCGCAGCAGACATTTATATGGCAGAGGGACCTAAAGATTAATTTTGCTCTAATGCTCTTGGTTTTAGACAGTGGAAATGTGCAGGGAAAGCTGGTTTTGATGCACTTACTCATGAGGGGAACGTAGACCTTCAAATAGGAATCCCCCTTTGTAACCTGACCCAGCCAGCCATGAGAACGGGTTGCATGGATGGAGCATCCATACGCTTGGCTCGGGGAGCACAACGATTTCTAGAGAGTCCATTGCTAATCCCCTGCCCACATCACGAGTCCCTGTACCTGTTGGTACCCTCGAGGTGCCCTTGCTCATCTGCCTGCCTGTGTTGGGCACACATGTGCCTGTTCAGAGCACACGTAAACAAACCGAGCACCCTCCACGCGCTGGAGCCCCACTGCCAGCGCCCGCAGTTCCAGTTTCAGTGGCTCTTTGATCCAACCCCATCAATAATTCACTCCTCTCTTGCAATTCATCAAATATTTATCCTCCCCATGAATTTCCCATCCTGGACATGGCACTATGAGGGTAGAGGCGAGGGCTGAGGAGATACCGCTCCTGGAAACTGGGCATTGCTACAGTACTAACAGCCCCCTCCTCCTTTGGCAGGTTTCACAGCTCCTCAACGCTGTGATCTGCCCTAACACTCATCTTTGAAGCCTTTCTCTGCTTCTATGAGGGATGTCAAAGGCTCTGGGGTTGTACTTACTGAGTTTCTACAAACTCTGTGAAAACACAAATACGGTGGAGCTGCTGGTGATGCTTCCACAAGGGGAAAGCTGAGCGCTCCTCAGGGCAGCTCTTAGGGGATAGCTTACTCTCCGGGTTCAAATAATCTCCAGCCTAACCCCTGGACACTGTCTGTGTTGCTTCTGCCTTTTGTGGAATCATTTCTCTTCAGTATTACGTAGCTTAGATGTCAGCAAAGCCTGAGTGATGCAACTGAGTCATTACACCAGCCAGCGGCTCTGCTCTGACTCTGCTGTTCTATTATGGGAGGGTGTATGTGCTGGATGAGGACAAAGCTGTTACGAGTGCTAGGGATGAAGATGCAAAGCAGAGCAGGAATGAAATCCCTTGGCTCCTGTGATCTCTGTGCCTGATGTAGTTTTCAGGCTCTTTCAAGTGAGATGAGCCATAGCACAGAGCACATGGGGCTGGGGAGGGGGTTCTGCTGTTCCCAGCTCTTCTCAACACAGGTTCTAAAGCAGCAAGGAATAAAGTAACACTGGTTGACAGTGTGTGTTTGCCGCCCAGACTAGGTATCAGCAGGGCTTGGAGATGAGGTCTTCATGGTGGAGGGACAGTGCTTGGCTGCTCCTTGGAAGAATGGTGATGAAAGGGGCCTGCTGCCCACAGGAGTTGCTCTTGAGGGTGGTGGAGCTGCACAGCCTTAATAAAAGGCTTTGCCTTATCCCTGTGCGGGAAGGGAGAGTGCCTTGTTGACAGATACTGCTGCTGGCTGCATATCGTTAGCACATGCGCTGGGGCGAAGGCTGGTGCCAGCAGGGGTGTGAACTGGCTCTTGTTTCAGCAGGTCGCAAATAGAGAGGAATGCCAGGAGGAACAGCTTCCCTGGAATCCCACGTTTGTGTCCGTCCTGGCATGGGAGGCAGATGTGGGCAAGCAGTTGTGCCCTGTCAGCAGGGTAGGGGTAGGGGCTGGCACGGTGTGAGAGGAGATGCTGATGCATTAGTCGAGTGTCCTGCTCTTGAGGAGTGCGGAAACCCAATCTCCACTTTCTCTGAAACTGGATTCTCAGGATGTGCTAACACCGATGTGCTTCAAGCCATGCAATCGAGACCAAGCGTGGCACAGCAAAACCCCCCACAGAACCCCGATGCCAAGGCCAGCAAGAAGGAACATGTGTCTCCTGAGAGCTAAATTCATGTCACAACCTGCATGTCAGGCACATGATTCCATGTCAGTGGTACACCCCTCCAGAAACCCCCTTAAAATTAAGCTATGGGACATGTAGCTTCATATTTTGAGGATACAACAGTTCATGGTGCTGATTTGCCCCTGCAGAAGTGGGAATATCTCAGTAGATATCTCAGCCATGCCTACTTGCTAACCGGTCCTTTTCTTGCTGTCTAGGGGGGATCCAGACAAATGTGACATCTGGGGGAATACCCCTCTCCACTTGGCTGCAGCCAATGGCCACCTCAACTGCCTTTCCTTCCTCATCTCTTTTGGGGCCAACATCTGGTGCCTGGACAACGACTACCATACCCCGCTGGACATGGCAGCCATGAAGGGGCACATGGAGTGTGTGCGATACCTGGACTCGATTGCTGCCAAGCAGAGCAGCCTCAACCCCAAGCTGGTGAGCAAACTGAAGGACAAGGCCTTTAGGGATGCGGAGCGGAGGATTAAAGACTGTGTGAAGCTGCAGAAGAAGCACCACGAAAGGATGGAGAAGCGGTACCGAAAGGAGATGTCAGATAATTCGGACACCATGAGCTTCTCCAGCTATTCAAGTAGCACCTTGAGCAAGAAGTTCCAGCACATGTCTATGGTGACTTCCCTGCCATACTCACAAGCCACCATCCACGGCACAGCCAAGGGAAAGACGAAAATACAAAAGAAGCTGGAGAAGAAGAAGCAGGTAGATGGGACATTCAAGATCTATGAGGATGGGAGAAAAAGCGTGCGGTCCCTCTCTGGTCTGCAGCTGGGGAACGATGTCATGTTTGTGAAGCAGGGTACATACGCCAGCCCCAAGGAGTGGACCCGGCGTAATATCCGAGACATGTTCCTCACGGATGAAGACACTGTCTCCCGTGCCATAAGCGACCCAGGTTTGCACATGGACTCGGCCCATTCGGAAGTCAGCACTGACTCTGGCCATGACTCCTTGTTCAACCGCCCCGGGCTGGGCACCATGGTGTTCCGACGCAACTATGTCAGTGGTGGGCTTTTCGGGATTGGCCGGGAGGACACTGGCACGTTGGGTGAAGACAGCACAGATGGGATAGGTGTCAAACTGCGGAGCCACCTGCAGCGCTCGCCAAGTCTCAACGATAGCATTGGCAGTGCCAACAGCCTGCAGGAGAGGAACGCGGAGGAGCTGCCCTGGGATGAGGTGGAGCTGGGCTTAGATGACGATGATGAACCAGACACCAGCCCCTTGGAGACTTTTCTGGCTTCCCTGCACATGTTTGAGTTCATCTCCATCTTGAAGAAGGAAAAGATTGACTTGGAGGCCCTCATGCTATGTTCAGACAATGACTTGAAGAGCATCAATATCCCATTAGGACCCAGGAAAAAGATTGTGGATGCCATCCAGAGGAGACGGCAGACGCTGGAGAAGCCAGATATCATTGTAGACACTGAACTGTAAGTAGGAGATGGGACCTCTGAGAGATTAAACCCTTCAGCAGGTGGAGATGTGGATAATGTAAGGTCTTGGTTTCAGCCCACCTGGAAGAGTAGGAGTCCAGGTAACCTCAGTGCTTTTGTGTGTGGGCAAATTCCTGCTCGTGTGGAAATGATGAGAGTTCATAGAGGTAGCAATAGCGTTAGTTCATTACTCAACAGCCCTAATGTGGCTGGGCAGGACGTGAAGGCCTTGTTTGGTTTCATAACCTGTATGAATGCAGACTGCTCTGTGGTCTGATTCTTCTGTGTCCCTGTAGCTGGGATTTTCAACCATGCTCAGGCTTGTCTTGACTCTTCACCTTTTGACGGCATTAGGAAATCAGCCACAATTCCTGGTGGGACCAGGCTGATGGCAGGGACCAGTGCCATTGGGAATCCTTCTCCAGATACTGGAGATCTTACTCAGACCTTTGGAAACTGCGTATCCGGGTTGGAATTGTTGCTGTTCTGTGGTGTTTGGTTGGTTTGGTTTAAAGGACCGTGTGCCGTGGAGGTGAAGGGAAGGCATTAGTGTGCATCTGCACACTGTCACATCTCCTGATACCCCAATTCGCTGTGTTCTTTGGGCTTCCCAGCCTTCAAATGGCTGTGTGCTTCTTGCTGGTTTCGCAGCTTTCAGCACACTTAGGCCTCAGGGTGCTGATGGGTTTCTCTCTTTCCCTTTGCAGATAGCATCATCATCTCTTTTTTGAATGATCCAGAAACAAACCCAGTTCTAAGTTGCCAGAAAACACAAGCCAGAGACTCCCTTCCTGGGCCAGCTGAAAGCTACAGCCATCCCTACCAGTCCCTCTGGACTGCCCTCCTGCTCCCTCGCTCTGCTCCCTGTCTGTGCGATGCTCCCATGTGGTACCTGGTATGGAGGGATGACGGCTGAAATCAGACCAGGCAGCTCCTGCCAGCCTTGAAGGGATGATGGTCATTGCTCGCTGGAGGAAGAAGCGTGCTGCGCTGTGCTGTCAATGGCTGCGAGACCACACAAGCCAGGAGTGGAAGGAGATAGGTGATAATGCTAACAAAGGGACCTAAAATAAATAGTTACAATCTATTCTTTCCTGAGCAAGTGGTTGATGTGGGGTTTGGGCTGGAGGAGCAGAGAGATGGGGAGTCCTGGTCTCCTGATTCTTGGTTGTATTGTTTGTTGCTGTGCTTTTGGAGGGGAGTTTTGGTTACTTGGATTGGGGCTGTGCCAGCTCTGACTTTAGCCAGCACACCCATGAGTCCAGTCCATGCTGTCTTCTGAAATGAAGATGGTTTGACCATGTTGGTGGGTGCCTTCCAGTGGTCAAACTGCTGTCCCACGGAGGCAACGTTTCTGTCCCATCTCTCCAGGGCACTGAAGCAAAGCTTGTGTGAAGGATCTTGGCTTTTGCTTCCAGGAGCATTCCAGGACTGAGCATAACACCAGGCTGCAGCCCAGAGCCTCTTCCAAGCATCCCTGAAGTATCAGTGCTCAAAATACAGCTCTGAACCATAATGTTAAGTGTTCTGCACAGACCCATCGCATCTCTCACTGAACACTGCACTCGCTGCCCAAACCTTCGTCTCCATTGTACCTCTGCATGACCTATGGATGGCTCTTGGGTGGCAGGAGTGGTTCTGGGGTGCAGCAGCAGGATGAGGACCTGTGCAGTGATATACCCTAATGGGAAAGAGCCAACAGCCCCTTGCCATGGGGTGCTGGCCATATGCCTGCTCAGGCTGTGATGCAAACTACCAGATCAGAGAAATGCCGCATGTTGTTGTTGGTACTGCTTATCCTGCCTTATCTCTAGGATGCAAATGATAAGGGATGACCGGAGCACAGTGACTCCTGAGAGTCTGTGTGTGCTCAGCCCGGGTCTAGCTGGGATCTGGACCACGCTTTGGAGCTGTGGAAGTTGTGATTTTGCTGTTTGGAGGATGGGGATCTGTTTGGTGTGGAGCTGTGCTGCTCCCTGCCTGTGCATGCCCTGGGGGTGTGTGGGTAGGGGAGGAGAAGTACTCTTTGCAAGCAAGAAATGCTCTTTGCAAAGTGGCTCTGTGTCATACTGCCCCTTAAGTGGCTGAAGCCCTCCCAGGAGAGTTGTGGGGTCCCAGCCTTGCGCTGCTGCACAGAGGTGCTCCAGCATCAGCTGAACACCACCGCAGCACTGCAGGACCAAGATCTTTCTGCACAGATGCAAACCAAGGAGTAGTTCTTGTAAGCGATTTTTAGAGCTGAAAGTGCTTTTCCATCTGAAATCACACGTCCTGCGCAGCTCCCGGCTCCAGTTCCAGGCAAAAGGGAGAGCCATCAGATGTGCTGAGTCAGCGAGCTCCCGTGTGGGCTGCACTGCGCCAGGGCCTGTTTGCTCTGGTCCCTCTCCAAAGCTCAGGGCTGCCAACGGGCAAGGAGAGCTCTGGATAATGTCACAGCTCCCTCTGCCGGGACCGGGGCTGGGAGAGCAGAATGGGACCCACAGCCCACTAGGGCTGAGAGGCAGCAGGGATGCGGCAAGAGGATGGTCACCAAGTGCTGCTGCGGGCAGGATCCATAACCTAAGGCCAGTTTTCAGGTGAGGTGATGGTGGTAAATTCATCCCCTTCCTCACGCACACGTGTGACTTCACCTAAGCCCTCTGGCCTTGGGCACAAACCAGCTTCCTGCTCCAATACCCCAGGGATGAAGCGTGCCTTTGGGTTCGTGCTGGACAGCAGAAGGGAAGTGATTTGCCCTGGCTCGCATCCTGGTCACTTCAGTGCAGTGGGGACCAGATAGCAGCAGCGCATGACAGGGAGAAGTGAATCTATTGGCTTGGAACCTGCTGGAGCCTTTCGCTGTCCGGGCACCAGGATGCGGCAGGTATCCAGGGGCTGCTGGGCAGCTGGGGTTTGCACACTCCCTAACTGCCTTTCTGCATAGGAGCACCCAAGCAGCTGCTGGTGTTGGGCTGATGCTGACACAGGTCCTTCTCCCAGCTTGTCTTTCCTCCAGAGCGCCAGTGAAAACGTTTGGTGATGTGACAGTACCCAAGTGCCATAGGACATGTCCCCATGCAGCTAAGACCAAGCCCATAAATGCTGTTTGGCATTGCTGAGCCCTGTGACCAACGTGGTCATCTCCATGTCTACAGGGGGAGATCAGAACTGAGCCACGGCAGCATTGCAGAGCCCAGGAGGTGGGCTCAGACCCGCATCTATCCCAGGTGGGGTAAGGAGGATGGTCTGTGTGCACAGGGGTGGCAGTCAGAGGTGTCAGCAGCCCAGAACAAGTGCCTGCTTTTTGGGTTCATGCTTATTGCTTGGCTTTAGGTTTGTTCCTTGGTTTCCAACCAGGCTGCATCCTACAAGGCACGGAGATGCAGCCCTTGCAGGACAGGGCACTCAGACCCCCAGCCCAGGAGGCCTCTCTTGGTTTTCCATCCCCCCAGGCTGGCTGGGTTGCTGCATCCCAGTGGGCTCATGATGGAGCCGGGCTCTACTTGCTCTGGACATGGGAAGGAGATATGGCTGTCCCCGTGTACTCAGCTCATCCCCAGGCCCCATTACTCTGCTCGCTGGCAGCCTGGTCTCTATGGAAGAACCTCGCTGGTGCTAATTGCCTCTGCTCCATGGCCGAGAACAACAAGCTCCTTTTGGAGAGGGCACTTGTGAAAGCAGGGTGGAGGCTGGGGCTGGCACACCCTGGAGAACACCCTGCCATACCCTCCCAAACAGAAACCCAGCCGGCAGCAGGTTTCCCTGGCCCGGTGCTGCCAGCGAGCAGACACAGCCCTCCGTTCCTGCCCGTGGTGCCAGGGCTGGACATGGCACAGGTCCTGCGGGCACCAGGGCACTGGATGGCAGCATCTCCCTGGCACAAAACCTGTGATCCTGGGCATGGTTGTCCCTTAACTCCCCAAGCTACAAACACCAAACCCTGTGCTGGTGTCAAACTGGGCTTCCCAGCAAAACCAGTCCCCTGGGCTTAGCTGGGACATGTATTTCCTTGTCCTGATGGGTCAGGAGCTGGTGTGTAAAGGAGTGAAGTGAGGCCAATGGGCTGTGTCTGGTCATGGCATGAACACCCCATCCTTGAGCCGCACATCCCCGGCTCCTCAGCTGGAGAAGCATCACTCACAAAAGCGACGCTGATTCACAGGCCCTGCCCTTAGCCCCATGTGGCTGTTGCAAGGGTGATGTGTAGGCACTCTCTGTCCCTCAGGTGCTGCTGTCTCCTTGTCCTCAGGATCTGGCTGGGCTGATGCAATAAGCAGCTTGTATCTTACTAAGATAGCAAGCAACAGGTTTGAAACAAGCAAACAGCAAAATTGTGTCAATAGGATATTGCAGGCACTAAAATCAGCTGGTCAGATGACACTGGGAAGAAGAACATATCAAGCACTATCCGGATCATGATTTGGAGGAGGGAGAAGCGAGGGAAGGTTTGGGGGACCAAGGGTGTTCAGTGGCTGTGTTGTTGGAGATGTGGGTTTGCAGGCACTGAGTGCACATTGCAGCATCCCTGCTCCGGTGCTGGGTACCACAGCCACCCCAGAGGCGATAACACAGCTGCTTTCCCCTATGGAGCTGACAGCACTGGGATTATTGGCTGCTCCCCTTGGATGGTTTGCTCAGCCATGCCACGTGGGGCTCGAATGGAAACTGAGAGGACATCGCCTGCAGGACACCAGGTGAGTCCTACAGGCAGATGGGACCATGGGGAGGACTATCCCTTGGAACACTGAGTCCTCAGCTCTGCCTGATGCTCCTCCAGCCTCATCCGGAGCTGGTGACTGGTGATGGCCACAGTGCCCACACTGGAGGGTGACACTGGGGTCTGGGACCTGCCGGGCCAGTGCGGGCCACTGCTTGCCACTTGCTTAACTATTTCCTGCCCATCCCGCCGGGATTCACTTCCTGGCTGGGCAGCTGAGTAACACAGGGATGCAGGAAGGTGAACAGCCAGGACCAGGATGGAGGCTCCATGCAGAGCTCCTGCAGCATGCCCCAGCCTTGCCTTGCCTTGCCCTGTGCCCACCAGCCAAGCACAGGCCGGGGTGCAGTGCTGATACAGCCTAGGTTGGATGCAGCACCTCACAGGGGCTTTGCAACAGCTGTTAGGCCCTTCCATAGTTATTCCCAAAACCAAAATGCCCCAAAGGCAGCAACGTGGACAGGCTCAGCGTGTCTTCCCTGTGAGAGAGCTGCCAAGCAGGCCAGGAAAGCAGGAAAAGTGGAGCGTCATTTTCTTTTAATGCTGACTTTAGGTATTAACAGAGCAAATTATTTTCTACATCTGCTTCACACAATTCATAAATATTAGCAAATATCAGGTGATGCCACGGATTCTACCACCAAGTATCTTTGGGCTGGAGTGAGCTCCATGGTACCCATCATCCTGGTACCCATCACCCAGCTTGCTTTCCGTCCTGGTGGCTGAAGGAGCACAGGGATGTACCCATAGACAGCACTGAGCATCACTCAGGGAGCAGGGGCAGAGCAAGTTGTGGGGCATCACCTGTGCCTTTGTTGGTCTGCCTGGAGCAGATATTCACTCGAGGTACAGGGCAGGGGATGCTCCCTCCTGGATGTTCAGCTAAAATCCCTGACTTTGCTGAATGAGGGTCGGGGATGGGGCAGCACCCCTAACAGGGCTCAGCGCACAGTTTGCTCTGTAACCATGGAGCCGTGGCTGCAATAACCTTTTCCAGCCTCAGCAGGGGTATGAAGCTGTTAACGCAGAAGCAGACAAGGAAATATTCCTATTGTGAGATCCCCCAGCACCTCTCAGCACTCAGATTGGGTGAGCTGGGTGCTAATGGGGGAGCTACAGGGTCACCTATAGCTGAAAGAGCCACGTCTACTCCCCTGTTCCTGCCCCAACAGCATAAGAGGTCATAGCTGAGACCTTCAGGCTGTGGGGACCTTTGGTTGGGGTGAAGCTGTGGCTGCAGCCCCGTACATGGTGTTAGTCTGGATCTATCCCACTGAGCACTGGTGGTGCTGCTGCGGACAACTGCACCTCCAGCACAGGCACCGCCTGATCTTTGTCCCCAGCAGCTCAACATT
The DNA here is from genome assembly GCA_039720435.1 of Amazona ochrocephala. Classification (NCBI taxonomy): domain Eukaryota; kingdom Metazoa; phylum Chordata; class Aves; order Psittaciformes; family Psittacidae; genus Amazona; species Amazona ochrocephala. Next base: position 88,660,888 of record CM077879.1, read on the forward strand.
CCTGTCCCTGTGACACCCGTGCTCCTGGCTCGCTCTGACCTGGCCCTGAAACCCATGGTGAGGACACAGGGCTGCGCCCAGCACTGCCTGTGGGGATGCTGAACCTACGGGAGCTGTGTGTGAGGAGAACGTGACTCCAGCCCCAGAGATGCGGCTGGTTCTGCACTGTTCCGTGTGCCCAGCAACACAGCATCTCCTGCATGAACAAGGGATCAGCTCAGCAGGGATGCAGACGGGTCCAGGGGTGATGGAGGGTGACAGACGCTGTGTAGCTGGGACAACACTGGCACCATCTCCCAGGTAGCGCTGAGAACATGCAGCCTGGATCAAACACTGGTACTGAGGGACTGATGCCCTGCATGGCCTGTACGTCCTGCCCTGGGCATGGGGGGAAGAAAGGCGGGTAGCAAGGCACTGTGGGGACAGTGGGCGGTGATCCCGGCTTTCCTCATTATCTCTTGCTATTTTGGAGGGACAGGGACAACCTTTCCGCTGCTCCTGCTCCCTGATCTTTGTCTAAGCTTTAAGCTCTTAGGATGCACTTTGACAACAAGTGTACTTTCCTGCTGCAGCACACCAAGCTCCAGTGCACCAGTGCTCTCCGAAGCCAGCAGAACCACCCAGCCCACAAAGTCCAGGTGGGACCAGGAAGATGAAACACCCAGACAAAGGCTGGACCACTCGACCCCCTGTGGTACTGCACTGTGCTGGAGCAGCAAGGAGGGGATCCGGCCCAGAAACCACCTACACGCAGACAGTAAGTCCTGGACAAGCGTTTAAGCCCTGGTGGGGACGGATTTCCCTGAGCTCCCATCCCTGGTGTGTGGATGAGGAAACACATCCCATCGGCCATAGGCAGTGCTGGTGAGAAGTGCAGAGGAGCACATGGGAGCTCCAATGGCAAAAGGCCTGAGCACGGCAGAGGAAGGCTTCTGGCAGCTGCCCTGGATGCTGCCTTTACCTCTGCTGTGATAAACCTTCATCCTGACCCTTCCACAGCCACAGCCAACCCCTGAGCTTGAGAGTGGTCCCTGCCAGCACCCAGGGCAGCTGCAGGTCACAGCACCATGGTCAGATGCTGCCCCCGAACCCTTCTGGTCCCTGTTAACAGCAGAGCTCCGGCATCAACACCCATTATTTCAATCACAATTGTGCGAATGCAGTGGGGTCCTGCAAGGCCAGGGAAGCCTGAGCAGCGTGGGCATCCTCCAGGGAGATGCACAGGGCAGCCATGACCCCATCCAAGCCGCTACCTCGGGCTCCAAGAGCCCAGCCCTCATCCCTATCCAATAACCGAGCTAATGAGAGCCTCTGTCAACAGCCCCGCAGCTCCGCAGCCCGCGCGGGGAAGGACAACGCCTGCTGAAGGGACCCGGGAGGAGAAACCTGTTCCACTGACCTTGCTCCATCACCGCCGTCCTGCCTGCGCCGAGGGCGAGTCCGGGGCTGCGGCGGGGGGCGAGCGGCTCGGCCCTCCCCTCAGGGGCACGGTGAGGAGGAGGAGGAGGAGGAGGAGCGGGGCCGGGGCGGCATCACTGCGGTGCTGCAGGGGCTCTCTGTCCTGACAGTGGGACCCCGCTCCGTCGATGCCGCGACTCGCGGCTCCTCGCCTGCCTGCAGAGCCTCGCTCCACCCCTCATCAGTTAATAAAGCCTCCGCCGCGCCCGGCCCTCCTTTGCCACTGACTCACGGGCTGACCATGCCCAATCCCCGCACCAGCGTTTTCTGACCCATGAAGGCAGGCTCATCCTCACCACTCTCCTGCTTTCCTTATAGGAGAGCACTGAGCATCAAAGCAAACCCCCTGGAGCACTTTGCAACCCGCAAGTGATGCCTGAGGGCAATGGTGAGTGCTCCAAAGCATCGTATGGAAGCCCTGTGCAGAACCTGCCTATGGGTTTCATGGGTGCTGCATAGTCCTCAGGGGCACTGACAGGCAGCCAGGGGCTGTCTGTGCCTACAGGCAACGTCCCCCAGGGGTTTTGCTTGTGTTTCGGGGTTTGGGAATGGGAGGTGAGCAGTGCATGCTGTTCTTAGCATGGCATCCTGCCAATTCCAGTGCCAGGGAATGCCTTCGCCCTCCTGCCCTGGTGCTTTGGCACACCTCCATCACCCCGAAACCCAGCTGGTCGGGTTTGGAAAGCAGCCCAGGGATGGCTGGGGAGGTGGAGGCTTTCTGATTGCCTGTCAGGCTGTGCTGGGCTCATCTCTGCTACTGGCCAGGGGGCAGCCCTTGCCACATCTGCCCCCTTGGAGAAGCATAAAATATCCCTTTCCTCTTGGTTGCTTTCAAAGACAACAGCACAAGCTGCTCCATGAGAAACAGAACTGTGCGCCAAATGGTCCTGAAGTGGAGGATGAGCATCTTTGTGTCACAGCAGGGACCAGGTGACAGCACCCACCAGCATTCCCATGGGAAGGTGGGACCCCTGGGAATGCTCAGCAGGTACAGGGATACCCAAGGAGTGGGGCCCTGGACCTTTAGGCTGAAGGACCATATGGAGTGCTGGGCCAGCAGAGGCAGGGATTGAAGCAGCATCCAGCACAGCTGTGGCCCAACGCTGCCTTACATAAGTGGTTATACAAGCCCGCGCAGGCAGGGTGCCGGCGGCAGCATCAGTGTGTCTGGGACAGGAACCCTGCTCTGGGATAACGCCTGCAGGAATGGGGACAGCCTGGTCCTCTGCCCTGTGCTGGGCATCCCTTGTGGCAGCCCCAGGTGGCAGTGGCACTCCAGTGTGGTACCCACCAAGGATACACAGGCTGCCTGGAGGAGCACAGCGGAGATAAGCAGCACCCACAGAGGGTGGTGAAGATGGTCTGGTGATGTCCAGCACACCTTGTCCCCACCGGCACCGGGAGATAGATCAATCCCTGGTATTCGAGGCAGCTGGTGTTAGTCACCCAGCCCAGAGCTGCGCTCAGCTCCCATGGGCAGGAATGCTCCCATGGGTAGGAATGCCACATGCTCAAACTGCCTTTCCCAGGCAGGACCAGACTCTGGGACAGTGTCCGCAAGCTGGAGCTGGTTCAATCCTGTGCAAGATAGATGTGTTGGGTGCTGCCAGTGGCTTTCTATGTTGAGGAGTGATGAGGAGGTCTCCAAACCTCCCTGAGCATCCCACAGACACCAGGGGCTGGAGGACATGACAGAGGGTGAATGCCTTCCTCTCTGAAGGGGACCATAAGCTCCATTTCTCACCACCCCAGGGGTACATGATGCCAAGAACTGTCCCAGCCCTGAGAGCAGCACAAGGCCCCATTGGGTTGAAGGCTAAAAAGAAAAGCGCCTTTTATACACTGTTTCTTCCTCAAAATGATTGGATGTGTGAAAAAGGAAGGGGAGTTGGCAGCACTCAGCACCTCTCCTCAGATGTCCTCCTCACTCAACTCCCCGCCAGCAGAGCATTCCCAAGGGATCGGCACTTCAGTAAGGCAGGAGATGGTCATGAAACCCCACTCACGATATCGCTGTGGCCTTGTCTTCCGCAGAGGTAACACTGTTTGATTTTCCACCAGCTCCATTCCACCAAGTTGGTTTCACCCCTTTTTCCAACAAAACACCAGCCTTAGTCACCCCTCTTCCAGCAAATCGCTCAGTTATCCATGGACATCACCTCTACCACGTGCTGGAAGGTGACATCCTGCCCTGGGAGCAGGGCTATTCCCAGAACCACCTCCAGCGCCGCTCAGTAAATCCCGCTATCAGCTCCCTGCTGGCCGCAGCCCAGCCAGGGACGTGGCCGTGGGACAGCTCCTGCGTTTGCCATCGGATCCAGCCGCCCATGGGCCACCTGGGAATGGCGGGTGCCAGGGCGGCGCCGGTGGCACCTCGTGAGCCCTCTGCGCACATCGGAGGAGCCCTCGGGGCCGTGCCAAGTGCCCAGTGACGCTGGTCCTGCGGCCGCAAGCGGCGTGGGAGGCCAGGCTTATCTCGCCCTGTGCCGAGCTTGGCTCATTGTTGATTGTTCTTTCACCATTCAGGAAGAATGGAAAGCGAAAAGAACCACCCACCCTCATTTTTGTGCTGTTTGGGTCTATGTGGGTGCTGAGGCTCTGTCTGGCTGCCCTGGATATGGCTTTTATGGGACAACAAGGAGACCCCAAAGGGGTAATCCCGATCCCCAGCCATCCGATAGACCAAAAGAGGTTTTGCAGCATGCGGCTTTTATAGGGCAGCGAGGACCCTCCAGAGGGGTAATCCCAACCCCCAGCCATCCAATGGACCTAAAGGGGCCTTGCAGGATGAAGGGATGGTTTTAGGGCTGTTTTGTACCCAGACTCATCCCTGCAGCCCCTTTCCCCCCTATGCCCTCCAGCCCAGTGACTCCCAGCATCAGAGGGCTTGCAGAGTTGGTGAGGATGCTGAGGATGCTCAGAGGGCCCCAGGTCCCCGGGCTGGCCATGGCAGCCAGCTCTGCCTGCCACAACAGCTCCCGCCACCCACAGTTTAGCCCTAACCTGGTTTCTATTCTAAGCCCTCTTTTTTCCATGGGCCTCCTCCCTCTTTTGCTTTGCCCCACTTTGCCCTCCCAGTGGCTGCCACTGACCCCGATCCTGGCTGAGGTGAGAGGTCAGAGGGGCTCCTGCTTCCCTGGGCTGGAATTAAGGAGCAGCACCTTGGATTTGCCTGCAATGGTTTATGATGGGAAGGGGAAAGCTTGACGAATGGAGCTGGGGAGACTTCTTCTGTGACAAAACTGGTTGCAGGAGTAGCAGCTTTCCTGGTGTTTGCTCCTTAGGAGGCTGCAGAATGCCAGTTTTGTGGCATTGGAGGTGGAGGATGGCTCCTTCACCCAGTGCTGCTGGCCGGGCTGGAGATGCAGCTTTGTGCCAGGCAGAGCTGACCTGAAACGTCCTCTGGGCTCCTTCGGCTGTTCTCTTGGTGGACGGGATCGGGAGCACCACTGCTCCAAAGGTATCATTAGAAGAGTCCCTGTTTTTCCAAGCTAACTGGTTTTATGGGTCCAGCCGTGCTGATGAAATAGCTGCCAAGCAGTGTGTGAGTTATCCCTCTGGCTGGCAGGCTGCATTTGGGAGCTTGCCTTGAAGGAGACACAAAACTGCCCTCAGTGCAGTGGCACCCATGGGAGGCAAGTGAGGCAGGGCACTGGGAATGATGGGCTCTTCCCTAGGGAGGATGGGCTTGGGACAGTTGAGCCCTAGAAGGTCAGTTCCCCTTGCCTAGGGTTGTGAACTGTCCCGTGTGTAATGGGCAGGGTGGGCACGTGGGGCTGGATGTGTCGGCAAGCCTGGCAGGGATACAGAACCTGTGTGGATGCAGCTGGGACAGCAGACCCTCTGCTGGCCACTCTGATCAACCATCACCTCCCCACAGCAGCCAGCAGCAAGGGATTAGATTATGGCCATACAAGGCCCAGGGAGATAGGGGTGCGTTCTTGTAGCCCGGCTGGATTTGGGCAGCCCTTTGGCTCCCAACCAGATTTCCAGCCAGCAGCAGTGACGCAGCGCATTGGCTTCCCAGCCTGGCTCACTCCCTTCCAGGCACTGCCTCCTGGGCACACCAGGTTATGTCATGAGCTGCCCTCACCTCCTCTCCGGCCGGAGCAGTGTGGGATCAGGCACCTGCCCATGGACCATGGCACCTCACTGCTGTTTGCAGCCAGGGTGGTGCCAACCTACACAGCCTATGCAGGGGCAGAGCACAGCCCCATTCCCCGTGCTCATGCTGGGCATGGGGCAGCATTGTTCAACCCTCTTCTTGTCAATTAAGGCCATGTATAAGCTTCTTAACGAGCTTTCTGTCTTGCAGGAATCCTGCTTTCCGTTAATTCAACATCTCTTGATCCTACATAAACCAGAGTCAAGACACAAGTACTGGTCTGTGCCCACCTTAGCTCTGGTTTCTTAAAGTGAGCAAACACAACAGCCCCACCAGAGCATGTCCCAGTAGTCCTGGGGGAGAAGGCAAGAGGGTCTTGTCCCTGAGCCCTACCCTCCCTCTCAGCCTCTTTCCCTTCCATCCCGTGAAGGTGGGAGCTGGCAGGGAGACCTGGCCCTGTGGATAGCAGTCTTGAACTGCCCTGGCAAGCAGTTTTTGCTCATCCATGGATCATCCCAAGGCAGCAAGTGCCAGGTAGTGCCATCCCCAGCACCTTAACAGGGTCCTCATCCTTGCATGCTGATGAGGTCGGAAACATGCCTCTTTCCTAGAGAGGGAAGAGGATGGAGCCTACACCGAGTGATAGACGTTCCATGCGGATGCCGGCCCAAGCATGGCCGGCCCTGGTGGCTCTGTCCTGGGGACCAGGAGGGTGCCAGGAGCTGGTGTTGGGCAGTACCATGCTTCCAAGGAAAACATGTTTTAACCTGTTAAAACCAGCAATGGCTGGTTCCCTGCTCAGAACTCATCATTGCTTTCCAGGGTCACAAAAGAGCTGCTGGGCTGGTAGGTGAAAGGGCTTGGCCATCCCTTGATGGCGCTGCTGGTGTCAGGCTTGGCATTGTGGAAGCAGATAGAGATAGATGGAGCCTGCAGCATCTCCACCATGAGTTGGGTAACTCCTGGCCAGGCAGTGACGCCAAGGACCAAGGGGTGGGGGCAAGCAGTTTCGGTCGGGGCAAGAGCAGAGGCACCCAAACCAGTGATTACCTTCGCCCTGAGCTGCTAAGTGGAGGAAGTCTGTGATTAGTTGACACTTCCAGCCGGGCTTTGGAAATTAAGCCGAGCTGGAAGAGGGAGTGGATGACAACTGCTTTATTCACTGCTGATATATAAAACTGGAAACACGGTCCAGGTACTGTATCAGCATCCTCCAGTGGTGGGGGACAAAAGGGACAGTGGTGGATACTGCAGCGAGGCCCTGGGGTGTTCATGGGTAAAGATAGGGTTTGGTGCTGTGAATTCAGGCCCTCGGCAAGGGTGTCCAAGGGCTCAGGGATGGGGTTTGTGCTGGGTTTTGTTTTCACATACAATTGGCTTTGAACCTGCACCAGCCACTGCTGAGGATCTCACCATGCCCTGCAGCTTTGGGCAGGAAGGGGCTTGCACCCAGGCTTGTCCCTGGGCTTTGGGGTTCTCGTGTTTGCAGATGGCTACTGGAAAGGGAAGAAGGAAGGTGACTGTGTTCCCCTGCGTGACATAGCCCATACCAATCCCACACAAAAGAGAGCACCCTATTCTGCATGAGCATCTCCAAGGTCCGTATCTGCTCTGCAAATGGGGGATGCTCGTGGTCCATCCCTGTGATACAGCTGCATATTTCCCTGGCCATCTTCCCAGCCCTAGGGCTGGGATGGCTCAGGTCCTGCCATGCCATGTGGCCCCTAAAGCTTGCAGCACTGAGGCCCCAAGCCAGTGAGGCTAGCAGGTAAAACCCTTCTTCCTCCAGAGAGCAGCATCCATCTGAGGGTCAAACAGGGATGAGAAAAGTATGGCAGACACGCAAAGTATGGTGTGAATGACACTGGGTTTTGTGGGATTTGCACCCTTTCTGGCTGGGCAATGCTCTTTGTGGGGCTCTGCCATCCAGCCACTTCCCTCTTGGAGTGCCAGGTAACGCAAGGTGACATCGGACCAACGCAGATCCTGGACGAGACCATCAGCCTCCATCCACAGTGCCTCCATTGCAGCCGTGCATGACCCAGGATAGGGCAGCACGGCTTTGCCTGCCTCGTCTCGCCGCCGTCCGCTCCGTGCCCGCTGCCTGGCACAAACAGATCTCCCAGATTAGCCAGTGCCAGGATCCAGCTTCTTCCCGGAGCTGCTGAGTGTGAGTGAGGAGTTTCCCATCACCCGAAGTGGCCGTGTGTGCCCTGCAAACAGCGAGGCGCCCGGGGGGGTGTTTATTCAGAGTTAAAAGCGCGACATTGCACGTCCCGGCAGGGCTGGGAGCATGCAGGCTATCAAACAGCCTTGGATGGACCTGGCATCTCACCGGCCCCATCCCAGCCTGGCACCGCAGGAGCTCAGAGGGAGGCTGTGGCTGCCCCTGGAAAGGGACTTTGCACCCCGTGGACCGCGGTTCGGTGGCTGTGCCACCCCATGCCCCCACTGAGAGCTCCCTGCCCTGGCACAGGGGTGAGGCTGGGTCTCGCTTTTTGGGAGCCCAGGGCTGAGCACCCCGTGCTTTGGCAAAGCGACAGAGAGCAGCGTTGTGCGGAGCTGCGACTCCCTCTGGTGCCTGCCCCGAGGCTCCTGAGCAAGTCCCTTCCCTCTTCCCGCAGCCCCATGATGGAGGGTTTGGGGTGCCCTGCCTGGCTGTGGGGCAGTACCGGGGTGGGGGGTGAGTGGGGACCGGTGCCCAATTCCCGCCTTGGCAGCAGCCCTGGGAGCAGCTCTGCTGCGGAGCGCGGGATGTGCCAAGAACTATGGCGCCAGGGCCTGGATTTGGGGGGATAGAACTGCTTTTGGGGGCACAGGGATGCTTTGGGGGGGTGGAGGCAGGGCTTTGCCTGCAGATGGAGCTCCTCGCTCTCCTGCCGCCCGCAGGGGTGGGATGAAGTGTTATTCACGGCAATTTTCTCCTTCTTGAGGTGTCAGCCAGATCCTAAAAGGAAAAGAAGCCGATGCTTCAGCTCTCCCTGCTGGGGAGGGGACGGTGGTAATTAGTGTCCCATTAAGTTAATTACACAAACATGCTTGGGCTGAGAGAGGAGGGGAAAGCCCCACCCACCCCCAGCTATTAAATAAGCAAACCTCTGCAGCCTCGGTGATGCCAGGGAAGGGGGATGGCAGGTCGGGGGTGTCTGGCAGGTCGGGGGTGTCTGGCTACTGCTGTAGCCGCGGTTCCTGATGGTGCCTCCATTGCCAGCCCCTGCAGTCTGCTCCTTCCTCTTCCTGGGGAGGGTGTGCAGGGGATGAGATGGCTTCAAAGGAGACTTTGCCCCCTTTGTCACAGCACTGGGGTGAAAACACTTTTGCAAGCAACTCCTGCATTTGGGAATGGAAATGGTCCCTTTGGGGACTGCCCCTGGTGGGATCAGCAGGGAGGGCTTAGGGCTGTTGGGTGCTTGTGTACCCTTGTGCTATGCTAAAATGGCCCATTTTCCCTCCTTTGGGAGCAGTGGCATGGGAGGATACTGCTGGGGGCCAGTTTTGGCTGGGCTTGGTCCTGAGGGCTGAAGGTTGGATAAGGACAGTGGTGAGGACCTGATTCTTGGGGCTGGCAGCTTCCTATGGAGATGCTCTTGGGATCCTTGTGGTGCCCATGGAGATGAACAGGCACAGGATCAGCAGCTGCCGGGAAGAGCTCGCTGTATGGGATTACTCTGATCCCCTCCAGCTGCCCTGCTGTGTGTCCAAGGATTTCCAAGTCTTCAATATGTTTTTCCTGCTACATTGGAGGTGTTTGTGTCCACAGTGCAAGGCCCAAGTCAGCGTTTGCTTTCATCCCCCAAAACCTCAGCTGGGTCAGTGGGGTTGCATGGCTTGGCCTGTGCATGGTGCAAAATCAGATGTAAATGGGGGGTCAAAAGGCTCTTTTGAAAATGGAGCTCTGCTCGGCAGAAAATAATCAAGTTTGGGGCTCTGGCTCTGAATCTGTTGGCTTTCCTTATGCCTTTGCTCTCCTTGTTGCTGCTGTTTTCCTGTGAGCATTGTGGCTCCCACCTTCACTGGAGCCCAAAGGAAGAGGCTCTTATGTGTTCAGTGCTTTCCTCAGAAGCCAAAACAGCCTCTCAGTGGAAGGTGTCCCTTCCCATGGCAAGGGGTTGGAACTGGATGAGCTTTAAGGTCCCTTCCAACACAAACCATTCTATGGTCTGTGATGCCAGTAGCAGCAGGGGTGTGAACTATGCCATGGGCCTGCCTCTGCCTGAGCACACCAGCACACTCACTGCTGGCTGCAGTGGGATCCTGATGGCTCATGTTGGTCTTGGATACGGTTTTGATCCCCATCTCCTCCTCCTTGGCCACCACCACGTAACCAGTTCTGCACTAGTGCAATGGCAGCTCCAGCACTGCTCACCTTTGACACCCATGGTATGACGAAGGTAATGAAGGCATCATTCAGGAGTGGACCTAGCAGCCCCATCCAATGCACCCTTTGTGCCTGACACCCACCTCCCTCTGGCCTGGCAGCACCCATGGGTGCTCTCCCATCTGCGGGCTTCCCTCTCTGTGTATCAGAATGAATCACTGGCCTGGCGAAGCTTTGGATGATGCTGTAATTTGTGGCTCTGGAAATGATCTTTCATAATAGCTTTTACAGTAAATGAAGCCTCAGCTCTATCCCTTTTGCAGCAGATGTGATTTTCTTTAATTGTTGTTAATTTTTTCCAGGATATGATGACAATCCCTGGGGATTGATGCAACCTGGAAGTGAGGTTTGCTCCCCTGCAAGTGGCTGCAGTGATGTACTGTTATTGGAAGTGCTGAGCCTGTCCCAGTTTGGGGCTGGGGTACCCCAGCAATGGGTATAGCCTTGTCTATGGGTTTGCTAGTGGTCAGTTGAGCTGATGTGAGTTTCGATTGGGAGAAATAACAAAGCAAGAAGAAATCCAGCACCACAGCAAGAAGTGATGTGGCTTTAACCTTCCTCCATACAGAAATGGAGCTCAGGAGGTGCCAGTCTGTGCATGGGCACCCCCAAAGCTTTTGGGGTTCCTGCACTGTGTTAATCAGGAGGCGTGATGGAAACGGCAGGAAACTCTTAGGGAATTTCTGAGAACAGCCTGGAAGAGGGACCCTGTGGGGTCAGGGTTGGGTGCCAGGCACAGATTTGGGGTGACCTGGTTCCTGTCAGATGCCCCCGCCCCCCCAGGCATGGAGGATTGTGCTGTGCAGCTCGCAGCAGCAGCAGTGTGTGCACGCAGCCGTGCGCTGCCCCCTTCTTCAGCAGCCTCCTCCTTGCTGGGGAAAAAGGTGGGTTTCCCCCCCCCAAAACAGCTCCCTCATGGGACAGGCACCGTCTGCTGCCGCTCCCCGGCAGAAGCGAAACCCTATCCCCGTCCTCAGCGCTCCGCTTGGGTTTCTCAGGGCTATTTCTAGCGCTTGGCTCCTTTTCCTCCAGCGTTTCCACTGCCTCTCTCCATCTTTTTTCCACTCCGCTGCCCCCATCTCCCCGTGCCCTCGGCCCAGTGTCCTCCCCATGGCACCACCGCGGTGGCTGCTCCCCCGAACGGGCTGCCAAGGCGGGTTATTGCCAATGGCTCATCTGCATCCGCCCTCCTCCCGTCCTCCCCTGCTCCTCCCTTCTCCAAATCGCTGATGTACGACGCCACCGGTGCGCGGAGCTGAGCGGCCTCCCCTCAACGGCCAGCACCGGAGGAGCCACCTCGCCGGGCCCGGCGTGAGTAGGGGCTGCGGTGGCGGGGGTGTCCCCAGGGCGGGAGGCTGCGTGGCTCCGGCTGTCACCGCTGCCTTGGGTCCTCCCGGGATTGTTTGGGTTTGCCATCCCTGTCCTTCCCGTGTCCTTCAGCGGGAGCCGGGGAGCTCGTCGGCACCGGGGCAGGGTGCTGTGGGTGCTACCCTCTGTGTGGCTTCTGCTTGGCAGGGAGATGCCGCTGGAGGATGGGGACGCAGCGAGGCAGAGGGGACAGTGGGTCAATGGCAAGGTCAGTGGTACCCCGGGGCTTGGGGAAACAGAGGACCCGCTGCTCCAGGGCATGGCAGCACCCGATAGCAGCAGGACAGAGCCAGCACTGGATGACAAGGACGTGACTCCCAAGGGGCACCTGCAGCAAGCAGGGCAGCGTGAAGAAGCCCTGATGGCTGAGCTCTCGGGACTGGTGCAGAAGGTGGTGAAGAGCAGCAGCTGGTGGGAACGGCACGGGGTGGACATCAGCATCCTCGGCTGCAGCTTCCTCCTGCTCCCGGCAGGTAATCCAGCTCAGCCCCCCGAACCACGGCTAGGGGGGTCCTGATGCCTCCTCCTCGTGGCTTTTGCACTGCTGGTACTACTTAGTGCTGGAAGGTGTTATTAAACCTGTAATACAGCTTCACTGACCCCTTTACCCTGTGCTATGGGGTACCCTGACCCCACTGGAAACCTGCAGTGGATGATGGTGCTACCCGGGATACAGCCTGGGGTGAGGGGATGATGCTTTGCAGATGGGACAAGGCAGGATTGGTGTGCCCCATCCATGTCCTGCCAAAACCTGATGGGTTCAGGTGACAGTAGCCCTGGCTGTGGTGGGTGCAGGGGGATGTCGTTGAGCACAGGGCTCCAGCGGCATGGTTGGGAAGCTGCAGCTGGTACCTCCTCCTGCTTTGAACTCATGGGGATGCTGAAGTCCTGGCAAAGTTGTATTTGCCATCAGTGCCATCATGGCTGGAAGTGGGCAAACCTTTACCTTGATGGTGAGCGTGGCTGTTTCAGCCATGCAGCGTGCCGTGGAGGGAAGCTTTCCAGCTCAGGCAGTTTAAATACCTGTAGCTATGTCTGAAAAACAGGTTTAGGGCTGTGGCTGGCTTGTTTGGGTGTAGCAACACCTCCAGCCTGGCTCAGAGGTGAGGAGGGCAGCAGCGCTTGTGCATGCCCAAGCTCCTGCCCAGCTGGTGTCCTGGGTTCAGCAGCAGCAGTCATTTTTCTCCTCCTTAGTAGCTGGTGCAGTGCTGTGGTTTTGACTTTCAGCCTGGGAACAGCGCTGATAACACCAATGGTTTTAGCTGCTGCTCAGTAATGTTTACTCTGACCAAGGACTTTCTGAGCCTCATGCTCTGCCAGGGAAGAGGGAAAGCCAGGAGGAAGCAGAGACAGGAGACCTGACCTAAACTGACCAAAGGGCTATTCCATACCACAGCACGTCATGTCCAGGATGTAAAAACTGGGGGCAGTTACCCAGAAGGGTGAGATCACTGCTTGGTCAGGCTGGGTATCGGTCAGCGGGTGGTGAGCGGTTGTATTCTCTTCCCTTGTTATTTCCCTTATCATTATTATTATTGGTGGTAACAGCAGTGGTTTTGTGTTATACCTCAGTTACTGCACTGCTCTCATCTCAGCCCGTGGGAGTTACATTCCTTCGATTGTCCTCCCCATCCCTCTGGGAGTGGGGAGGGCAGAGGGGGGGAGGAAGAGGAGGGAGTGAGAGGGCGACTGCATGGCTGACTGGGTTTAAACCATGACAGCTGGGTTCTCCACAGGGTTCCTGTGCCTGCGGTCAGCCCAGGCCATCCCTTTCCTGGCTGGTGTCCTCACCCTTGGTGTGGTACATCACACTCTGACAGTGAAGGGCAGCCACCTGGCCAGCCACAACGCCTTGACCGAGTCCAAGTCCTGGGGCAAAGTGTGGGCCATCTTCTTCATTGAGGTGAGCAGGGCTGTGGGGTTTGGGTCCCCCTAAATCCCCACCATCTCCTTGCCAGCATCTGAAATCCATCAGGAACAGCCACATTCTTTTCCAGCCTGGTTTGGAGCCTGTGGAGCACAGAGCATCTCCCCTGGGTTCCTGTCCCATGAGCCCAACCCTGGTGCTGTGGCTGTAGGCATCTCCTTTCTCTTCCCTCCCAGCTCTGCTCAGCATTCACAGTCGAGCAGGCCACTTACAACCATGTGAAGATCCACCATGGCTACACCAACATTATCGGCCTGGGGGACTCCAGCACATGGAAGCTTCCTTTCCTGAACCGCTACGTCTACATGTTCATCGCACCCCTTGCGGTGCCCATCTTAACCCCTCTGGTTGCACTTGGTACGTGTCCCAACCACCTGGGTATGGGGTGCTGGGTATGGTGAGCTTGTTACTGAGCAGGTCTCATCCTACCAAAGGGTCCTGACTTGTTTGGAACCATCAGGTTAACTATGCAAGCCCATGGTGGGATACAGGGCTGCAGCAAAGGCTGGCGATGCTGCACTTGCTCTGGGGAAGGCATCTGCTGCATCTCTCTGCTGGTGCTCAGAAACACTTCACATTTTCCTACGTTGGATGTTGAAAGCTCTGGCGAAGGCCATCATGAGCCTGAATCACCCCAAATTTGCTCTCCTTTCATTCAGCCCCTTGCCTGTAGCACGGGTCAGTGTTATACCTAGGTCTCTGGTGAGAGCATTGCATGGGGTGTGGGGGGGGGTCTGTGGGGCTGGGAAGCAGCAAGCTTGGGCAGGCAAAGTGGTGGCACAGGGAAAATGATAGTGCCAGGAAACGATCATGGAGAAGAGGCTGAGGAAGCCCAGCCCCCTTGGTTGTACAGCTCTGGGCAATGCCAAAAGCACAGACAGTGACTTGGCACATTGTAAGACATGAAGATGCATCCCAATCCCTGTGTGGTGATGCACAGCTGGACCCTCTGCAAAGGATGCTGCCTGTCCTGGAGGCCCAAAATCCAGGCTGAGGTGTCAGGCCAATGTGGAGGATGGGGAAAGGGCGATGGAGGGTGGGATGAGATGTAGGGTTATCGGGACACAGCTTGGTTGCTGGAGCAGCAGTGGTGGCAGGAAGTGTCAGCTCCTCTCCCATGTGGTGCTTCTTCCCTATACAGATTTGTTGAGGAACGTGGAGTGGAAAGCAGCAATCCGGACCCTCTGCTGCATGTTTCTGGGTCTCTACTGCCATTACTGGCTGCTGCTCCATGTCTCGGGCTTCCAGTCGCCATGGTCTGCCCTGCTCTGCATGCTGCTCACCCGCTCCCTCCTGGCCCATCCCTACATCCACGTCAACATATTCCAGGTAGAGACCTGCGGCTCCAAGATGTCCTGATGGTGCTGGGGATGTGTCAGCCTCCACTGGTGACACAGCCCTGGCACTGCTGGGTAAAGCTTGTGTCAGCTTAAGGCGAGTGGCTTGGTTGTCACCTCCCTTGTGCTGATGTCGTCATGGGGAGGATCAGGCTGGCGGTGCTGGGGTTGGAAAGTGGTGGCCATAGGAGAACATCAGGGCAGATGGGTGCAAAGGGCGGGAGGGTGATGTCCCTGTGATGGCTTGCAGGGTCTGGGGAGGTTGGTGTGTTTGGTGTTGGGGTAGCTGCTATTACAGGTATTAGGATGGAGAGGATCTGGTGGCTGAACCCCAAAATGTGGCTCAGCCTGAGCGACACCTTCATGCTCTTGCACGGCCAGAGCTATGGTTGGCCCTGAATGGTCCGGGGGGTGTTGGGGGCTGTGGGGTGCCCACCCTGCCTCTCCCACAGCACATCGGGCTCCCCATGTTCGCGGCCGATCGGAAGCCCAAGCGGATCCACCTCATGAGCCTGGGTGTGCTCAACCTGCCCCGCAACGCGCTGCTCGACTGGTCCTTCGGCCACTCGCTCATCAGCTGCCACGTGGAGCACCACCTCTTCCCCAGCCTGTCTGACAACATGTGCCTCAAGGTGAGACAGCCCACAGGGTGGATGAAGGTTGGACCAACCATGTAGATGAGGCCCTCAGTGCCATGGGTTAGTGATGTTCTTGGGAGCCCTGAGGTAACGTTTGGCCTTGGTGGTCTTAGAGGTCTTTTCCAATTTAACTGATTCTATGATTCCCTCTGTTCCTACTCCCATTTCTCCTGGTTTTCCACTCATTGCCCCTTCCCCTGCTCCCAGTTGCAGCCTGCAGCAGCCAACCCATGGTCTGGGATCCTCCCAACTCTTCCCTTGGGGAAAGTATCTCCCTTACTGCTCAGCCTGACTTTTGGTTCAGCTGAAGTGCAGGCAAACCTCCCCTAATCTTGGTTGTGCTCTTACCTCTTGCTCTGAGGCGTGGGGTGTATTCAAAACATGGGCTCTGATGCTGCCCCAGCCCTAGGGGATCCCAAGGCAGGTCCATGCACTGCCCTTCAGCATGGCATGTCCATGCGCTGCCCTTTAGCATGGCATGTCCACTCATTTCATGCTGTGCGCTTTCAGTATTGAGTTGGGGCAAAAACGTAAGTAATAGTGAATAGATGGAGCAGGAGCACCATGGGCTTTAGGTTGTGCCCTTTTTCCAGCTCATGGGCTGGCAGGACCTGCTCCCCATAGAGGTGTGCTGCAGGGAAGGGGTAATTAAGCTGGTGGCAGCCTCCCAGCCCCGGTGCCAAGCTGCTGTGTGGACACCTGAAGATAACCATGGGTGCAAGTGATGAGCGTGCATGGGTGGCCCTCATTAAAAGCCTCATTAGGACATCTCTCCTAATCCCGAGCCCTACAAAGGTGTTTTGCCAGGGTGAACTCCCTGGGTTGCTTTAACTGGAAACCAGCTTCCTCTTAATCCTCACGGCTGGTGCTGCCTTCTCCAGCCCTGTTTTGGGAATGTGGGATGGGTTTTATGGGCACCTTGTGGGAGCTCAGCCCGGGAACCTTGTGCACCCTGCATAGAGATGACTTTGCCTTTGCAGATCAAACCCATCGTCTCCCAGTACCTGAAGCAGAAGAAGCTGCCATACAATGAGGACACCTACACCTCCAGGCTCCGTCTCTTCCTCCAGAGATACGAGGAGCTGATGGTCCACGCTCCACCGCTAACGGAGCTGGTGGGCATCCAGTGAGGATGGGACCCCAGGACTCAGTGATGTTTCCTGCAGGGACTTGTGGCAGTGATGGCTCTAGCAGGATCGGGGCTACACAAGCGCCTCCATAAACCCATCATGTAGGAAACATCTCCCCCGATGTCTTGCTTTTGGCTTGATAATGATGCATGGAGCCACTGCAGGAGGAGAGCCAGGAAGTGCATCTCCAGGGATGGGAAAAAGGGGGTATTCCCAGTTATTCCCACCCAGGGCTTGGTTTTATCCACTCTGCTGTCACGCTTGGGGAGAGGAAACCTCTTGTCTGCTGGCTGTGGCCTCTCTGCAACAGGACCATGGGGGATGCAGCACTGTGTTCAGGGTGTGTGGAGCTTGTTCTACCAGGATCTATAGGATGGAGCTGCAAATGTGTGGTTGGAGGCTCAGGGAAGGGGTTGGATGCTGAGGAGGGGGTTGTGTCACTGCTGTCCGCGCTTTGCCTGGCTCTGGGATGAATCAGTCCCTTCTAGGAACAACGATTTGGCAAATTCAGCCTTAGCACATTGAGATGGAGCTTCTTTGTTATTGGGGTTTGCTGCTGGAGCAAGTCTACTGGTATCCAGTTGTGTTCAAAGGTGGGAGAAAGACCATCACCCTGTGCAGGGATATCCTCAGGCCCACTGGAGAAGGGTCTCTGTGGATGCTGTGACACAGGGCTGGAGCCGGGATGGCTGTGGTATGTCTCTGTGTGGCAGATCCAGACTTGGGGGCAGGGAAAGCTGTCCTTGGACCTGTCCAGTCTGACCCTTTTGGCATCAGGAATACGGAATTACTGATTTACCCTGGGCTGAGACACAGGGGATGCTGATGCCCTGGGCTGGTGGCATTGCTGGGTCACCCCTAACTGGCCCCATGCAGGGTTTACTGATCCAGGATGTTGTGAAACATCCAAAGGGTGAATCTTTGCCCTTTGAGCGTGGGTTATACTGGGTCTGTAGGCTGGGGAGAAACAGGGGGGCTGGACCAAATGGCTCAAGTGCTTGAGGGGATCACCCAGGGCTCAGCAGTGGCAGAGACACCCCTACCACCACCCCCCCCCCCCCCAAGCCCTCATGGTCAGCTAATTAAGCACCTGAGCTAAATTAACAGTGCTTAACAGCAAAGAGGGGGGTGCATTAGCGGTGCTTTCAGTTGGGATAATCTCAGCCCTATGTGTTTTGTGGGTACAAAACGCTCTTTGTGCCCCCCCCCCGCCCCGTTGCAAAGAAATTGGTCCAAAAATGTTTTTAAGCACTGGAGGGAGCCATATCCCTTTCCAGGGCTGGATTTCATGGCTGTTCGTTAACGCAGTGCCATCTAAAGGCAAATGTTCGCAAGTCCTTCAGCCAGCCAGGGAGATGATTTGTGATTTGAGAGATACGGGGATTATTTCCTGTCAGAAGTGGTAGATACAGCGGAGGTTAATGGGGAACCTGTCCTCAGAACCTTCCAAATTCCTGCCTCAAAAGATGCCTCAAATTCAAACTCGACTCTTCTTGTGGAAGGTATCAGTGATGACATTTAGAATGGAGCCCCCAGCCTCGCCTCTCTGGGCAGGGGTTGGTGATTGCTGTGTTGAGCTGAAGCTGGGGGCTTGGGAAACAGGTTTTAAAGCTGTTGGAAATCCTGGTCCTCCCTGCAAGCCTCCTGAAGGAGTGGGTGCAGATGGGGTACGTGCCCAGCTGCTGTTCTCAGCACGCAGAAATCCATGAACTTATTCTCAAATCCATGCATAAAGCATGTGGGGTTTATGACCCTTATTAAAACCAGCTTCTAGCTGAACACTCCTCTTGGTCTTAATTGCTTTTAAAAAGCCCCATTAATGCTCGCCTGCATGCCTTGGCATCTGTACAACCGCTCAACATCTCCTGGTCCCACTGAGATGTTTTTCCTGCCTGGTGTATTGCACAGGAGCTGAAGAAGATCTGGGTCCTCCTGCATGGGAATGGTGAGTAGTTCTATTTGGAATGAGATTAGTGATGGGATTAAGGAGGAAATAAAGCAGTGGGGAGGCTGGGGCAGGGGATCTGGTACTAATGCTTTATCTTTTATTGAGGGGGTGCTCTGGGTTTCTCTGTGCGAGAGGCTGACGGCTGCACAGGGGGATGATTAATCAGTCTGAGCTGCTGTTTTTCCCCGGGAGACCTCCGCAGTTAATCACTCTTGCAATCAAAAGGCGCTCGCAATTAGCAGCCGCAGGGATGCTGTTGCCCCGGGCAGCAGGCAGAGTACCGCGGAGGCTTCGCCATAGAGAGCAGTTGCGAGGGCGGCCGCTAGACGGCCTCTCCTTCTCTACCTCTCTATGGTATTTCCCATTTCCGGACAGCAGTAGTGGTAACGGCATGCTGCCATTGGCTGAGGGAGAGGGGGCGGGGCCTCCTTACGATGCAGGGGCGGGGTTATGCTAATCAAGTAGTTATCTAGGTTTGTGATTGGTCTGCTGCGTGGAGGGGCGGGGCCAGCGGCGGCCGGGATGGGTCCGGGCGGCGCGTGCTGGAGGCGCGGCGTCGGTGTTCCGGGTGGTGAGGGGCGGGGTGAGCGTGTCCGGGGGCCGGGGGTACCGGGGCTGCGGGGGCACCGGTACAACTGGTACACCCGGGAGTACCGGTACACCCGGGGCTGCGGGGGGGTACCGGTACCACAGCCGGGGCCGGGGAGCCCCGGGGCTTCGGGGGCTGCGGGAACTGGGATCGGGTGAACCGCCGCTGTGCGGCCGAGTGGTTGCGAGAACCGGGAGCTGCAGCCCCGTGCTCCAGCCCCGGAGCAGGAAGGGATGTGGGACCGGGATCCTCCGGTGCACGGGGTCGGAAGGGTCCCTGTTGCGGCGGCTCCTGGCGCCAGCTGCCACCCCCTCGTCCCCACTGGGCCCGGCACCGCCGTCAGCACCAAGGCCACGGGCTTGGCCGAGCGCGGGGGCCGCAGCCTTGACCCCCCCCAGAGCGTTTCCGCCTCGCACCGGGGTACATAAACCGCGGGCGGCCGCCGGCACCGGCTGCACACGATGGCTACGGCGAGGGGACGAGCCCCGGTGGGTCCGTGCTGGGCTCCAGGGGAGGGCGATGCTGGGCTGGGGTCAGCACCTCACATCACCTCTGTCCTTTCCCCCTCCAGGCTTCAGGCGGTGGCTGTGCTCTGCTGCCGCGGCTCCCCGTGTCTGTGTGGTGGGCAGCGGGCCCGCGGGCTTCTACACGGCTCAGCACATCCTCAAGGTACCAGGGTTTGGTGGTGGGTGAAGGCAGGATACGAGGGGGGTCTCCAGGCTGCTGCGCTTGAAGCGGGTTGGGGAAGCAGGTCTGTGTGGTTGGGGGCGCTGCTTGGGGCAGCCCAGACCCCACAGAGTCCTCCTGAGCCCCTTCACCTGGGGTAGGTGCTGCGGTCTCCATCCCTGCCCTGCCCCTGGGCCAGACCCAAGCCATGATGCTGTGAGCTCAGCCCAGGTGGTTTCTATGGAATCAGAGATCTGCCTGCTTGTAGCTGTTGTGACCCGATAGGGATGACATTAACCATGTATTAGTGTGCAGAACCTGCCTCCTCCTCCCCCAGCTGAGTTAAGGCATGCAGGTGACCCATTCCCTGGCACCTATGAAGGTTTTTAGTGCCTTGGGCACCCAGGTTACTGATGGGAAATGAGACCTGAGCACAGAGCTGTTGGCACCAAGCAGGGATGCAGCAGCTTAACCCCGTCATTGAACTGCTGTGTTGTCTCCGGTTATGTTGGAAAATAGCTGCTTCTAAGCCTCAGGGACACATTTCAGGGCTGCTTAATCTCAGAGTCAGCCTCAAAATACAAGAAAACAAAAGCCTTGCAGCAGAACATCTGTCTGCAGCTCTGACCTCTGCTGGGGGCTGGCAGACAGCCTGGGGTCCACCAGCACCCGGTGCTGGGTGCTTCCCACCCAGGGTGGGGGCTCCTTGTCAGCTCCCCCAGTACTGAGTAGCTGCTAAGTTAGTGTGGAAGAGGAGCTATAGGGTGGGCAGGAGGATGGAGCCCATCATGAGATGTGCTTGATGGTGGTTAAGGCCACGCTTCACTGTGCCTTGTGATCTGAGCCATCAGTACCAGTTGCAGCATCATCCTGTGCATGGAAGGGTGTGGAAGAGGCAGTTGCTGGCTGTGGATCTTGGTGCAACTCTTCCTCCTGCCTTGCATCTTCCCCAGCAGCAAAGCACTGTGTGTCCCTCCAGAGCTGCTGGGCTCATGTGGCCTTTCTGTCCTCATCCCTTAACCGTGACTTCCTTCTCCTGCAGCACCATGGTGGGGCACAAGTGGACATCTATGAAAAGCTGCCTGTTCCCTTTGGGCTCGTCCGGTTTGGGGTGGCCCCAGATCACCCTGAAGTGAAGGTTGGTGCTGGCTTCCTCCCCTTGCCTGTGTGGTTCAACATGATGGTGGTGGGTGCAGGCAAGGCATTTGGGAGCAGAGATCTGCTGTGGAGGTGATGGAGTTGGGCTGTAGGAGGAGTGGACATAAAGATGTGGGTTTGGGGCAGTGTCTGCAATGTAGTGGTATCCATCCTGTTATGAGGCTGAGCCCAGCTGGAGCTGCGGGGGAAGGAGTTGTTTGGCTCTGGAGCCCTGATCAGAAGAAAAGGGTTTGGGCACCATCCTGCCCTGTGCCCTCTCACTGAAGTGGGTTTTGGGAAGGGTTGAGATGAGAGGCTGACAGAGGAGGTCTGGCAGCCAGTACCCTCAATGGAAGGGATGATTTGGTTGGACTCCCTTGCAAGCACCACCTTTGAGAAGCAGTTTTCTCCTACAGTGAGCTTACTCAGAGGTGCCAAAGGCGTTGAAGGGGTCCCGTCCTCCTGCAGAAGATGGATTTTCCATTCCATCACACAGGGTGATGGAAAAAGTGAGCGCCAAGTCCCAGCCTGTGCTTATCTGCCCATGAATTATCTGCAGCTGGTGTTAGATAAGAGCCTCAGAATAACTGCCTGGGGGAGGCATCTCAAGGCTGGGGGGACAGGAGCAGGCCTTGGCCCCTGGGGCTTGCACGTAACTCCCTGGTGCTTGTTTGGTCTGTGCAGAATGTGATCAACACCTTCACGCAGACGGCGCGCTCAGGGCGCTGCTCCTACTATGGCAACGTCACCGTGGGCAGGGACGCGACGGTGGCAGAGCTGCGGCAGGCGTACCACGCCGTGGTGCTGGTGGGTACCACGGCCTGTGCTCATGGGGAAGGGTCTGTGGGGTTATTCCACACTGGGGACTTGGGATGAGGGTTTGGGTGAGGTGTTTCTGGGTGCTTTATTACCATGGTGGACTGTCCTCATGCCTGGGACAGCTCAGGCTGGGGGCACGTGTTAGAACATGGCATCAAATGCAGGTCTCTGAAACCTTGCTGTGTGAGGCAGTGATTGAGGAACCTCTTCCCTGTGATGGCCAATACCTGACATGGATTTGTCCTTCCTGTTTAGTCCTTATTGTGCTCTGCCTTGGCCCAAGGAGGTCAAGTTTGGCTCTAGAGCCCATGGGGATGGGGTGGATGAAGCGCCTGTGCTTGGGCTGTGTTTAGCTCCTCCACTGAGTATCCCAGCCCCTGGGAGGGGTTTTCAGCCCTGCAGTGTCCCTGACAGCAGCTGGAAGGGGAGGTTTGTGGTTTGGTATCAACCCCTGCACACGGTGACATCTCTGGCAGTGTCTGCTCCTTCCTCAGAGTTACGGTGCTGAAGATAACCGGGTCCTGGGCATCCCAGGGGAGAACCTCTCTGGTGTATATTCAGCCCGAGCATTTGTGGGCTGGTACAACGGGCTGCCGGAGAACCGGGATGTGAGTACAGCCTTGTGCTTCCCTGCGCTTCCTCCCCATCCTGCATCCAAATGCAGGCATTCAGCTCCAGATTAAGTCCTGAAAGGCCTGCAATTGGAAAAGATTAGCAGGCACCATGTTAAATCCTTCTTAGATGGTAGAAATGTGAACAATTTGCACATCAGTGAGAGCGGATTAGCTGGCTCTGGAGGTTGGCAGCACATTTTGGCTGGGCCAGGTGGGAACCTGGGGGTGTGATGCTGTGCTTTGACCTGAGGAGGTTTTCTTGGCTGAGAACAGGTACTTCTCCCAGAGGTGCCATCATAGGAAGAAGGGGAGAGGGGTTGGTTGGGGTACCTGGAGCTGCTGTTTTGCTGTGTCTGCTTGGGGAGGAGGCTGGGGAGGAGTTTCCCTATTCTTCTGGGGGGAAAAGAGGGGTGGAAAGGAATTTGGGTGGTGGGAGTGGGTCCGAGGCCATCATGCTCACAGCTGGGTCTGTCTTGGCAGCTGAATCCTGACCTGAGCTGTGAGACAGCGCTGATTCTGGGTCATGGCAATGTGGCTCTGGATATTGCCCGGATCCTTCTGTCCCCACTGCAGCTCCTCAGGGTGAGTCACAGGGACAAAGGCAGCCCAGGGCCCACATTCACTCCTTGTTGGATGGGTGCTGCTTCCCACCCATCTCAGCAGAACCTCAGACTCTCCTGTCTTTGGGATGTTTCCTTAGGGAAGGCTGCTCCCCATGGGCTCACAGTCCATAGGAGTGATCCAAGGCTCCAGCTGTGCCTTGGGTAACACTGCAGAGTTCTCTGGGTTGACCTGCTGGTATCTAAAACGTTGGCATTTGAGCTTCATCCCTGATGAGAAGCAAAGGAGTTGCTGCTTGCCCTATTCTACCACCAAACTAGAAGCTTCTCCTGTTCGGGTGGGTCTTTTTCTGCTGTAGCTGAGGGCTTGTGCTGCTAGCACTGCGCACAATGGTGGCTGATCCAAGCTGGTGGACCTCTCCTCTGCTGCCATGCTCCCTATGGCTGGGAGCTGGTGTGAACCAGCTGCTGCCCCAGATGTTGGCAGCAAAGGCTCTTCCTCCTAGAGAAATGCCATGAGGTTTTACATTCATGCAGCAACTTCCTGTATTAATATCTAAATTAAACTAAATTAAAAAGACCCATCAACAACTTGGAGGCACTTCCTACCAGTGGCTAAAGCCAGCTGGGAAGCAGTGCTGGGAAGGACTTGGCGCTGGAAGTCGGTGCCATGGGGTGCAGGCAATTCAGGAGTATTGATCTGGAATGGTTTATCCTGGTTTCCTGGTGTCCCTCCCATTGTGTCTTCTCTGGAAAAGATCTTCCTGTGATCTAGGTACATGCGCACAATTGAGATGGAGCACTGGGTTGCTGCAAGATGCCAGCCTTTGAGCCTGGCAATGCCTGTGTGTGTGCTCAGAGCTGCCTGGTGTGGGCAGGCACTGACTGAGCTTTGGTTTGCAGTGGATTTCACCCACGTGCCTGTATATCCTGAGCTGGGAAATCACCCAACAGCATCTGCAGGCATCCCGCAATGGAGCTCACTGGAAAGCTTCACTCCATTGGCCCCAAGGTTAACCTGCTTGGGTGGATCCCCAGAGGCAGTCTCGCAGGGTGCCGGCTCATTGCCTCTAGTGCATTATGGCCTTGGAAAGCACATTCAGTGACTGGGGACCAGCTGTGCAGATAGCTCTGTGCAATGGGAGATGTGTTGTTTTCAGTCCTTGCCCATCTCTGTCAGCCTGCTTTTCTGCTGATTGTTCACCTTCAGAGGCTGTGCCTTCCCCCCCAGCTCCGTTCAGGTTTGCACTCACCCCACTCTCCTGTCTCTGTTCTGCAGAAGACAGACATCACTGATGGCTCCTTGGCAGCTCTTGCCTGCAGCAAGGTGAAGCGTGTTTGGCTGGTTGGGAGGAGGGGACCTCTCCAAGTTGCTTTCACTATCAAGGTAATGCTGGGGGTGCTGGAGGGCAGCTGTGTTTCCCAGCATTGAGCCCCAGGCTGCCCATCCCTGATGGGGAGAGATGGTCCAGGGGCGGGTGAGGAGCCCAGGTGTCCTTCCTGCACCATCTGCTGCTTCCTATCCTCACCTACTGGGGAAGGGGGCCTGGGGCTGTTGGGTGACCTCTCAGTGGTGGAGGTAACACCTTCCTGCCCGCAATCCCCAGGAGCTGCGGGAGATGATAAACCTGCCTGGTGCCAGGCCTGTGCTGAGCCCTGCGGACTTCACAGGCCTCGAGGATGCTGTTAAAGGTGAGGGAAGTGTGCTGTGGTCCTCCTGACGGTGACTCACCTTGACGGGAGTGATCTGGAGATGTGTGCATCAGAGAAACTCTTGCCTTGTGCTTAATGCATGGTGTGTGAAAGTGAGGTGACTGTGGTGTGGGTCATCATCAGAGTGCTAGGTGGCCATGAAGACAAGGGGACACCTTGTTTGTCTGTTTGCTGCTTGGGAGTTATGCTTATGGTCTGAGTAATGAGTTCAGGAGGCTCAGGAGGGCTGGGGGAACCTTGCAGGAGAGATTCCAAGGCTCTTGATTTAAGAGCTTCCTGCAGAGCTAAAAGGAAAACATCGAGTTCAGGGGTGTCCAGAGACTTGCTCTTTTCCACAGGCTGCTGCCTCTGCGCACCAGCAAGATGGGGAATCACAGGCTTTGATTCATGTGTCCCACTGGCCTCGAGCCTCAGGAGCTCTTCTGGCCACTTTGAGTTGCAGTTTGTCATCTCAGAGGTGTTGGATGCCCATCAGCATGGCAAGCTCCAACTGGACACTCACATACCACTGGCACTGCCTTGGCATTGCTCTGTGCTGTGTCCCGTGGGCCTTTTGCTGTAGTTCCTGTCCTGAAGCTCTCTCTTTCTTTCCTTCTAGATGCCCCCAGGCCTAGGAAGCGCCTGACTGAGCTGATGATCAAAACTGCCCTGGAGAAGCCAGTGGAGACAGCGTGCCCCCGGGAATGGGGGCTGAAGTTCCAGCGCAGTCCCCAGGAGGTGCTGCCCACTGCTGATGGGAGGCGGGCGAGGGGCATCCGCTTGTCCCTGACCTGCTTGGAGGTACGGGCTTGGTATGGCCTGAGCAGGACACTGCTGCATCCTTCCAGCCCTTGGGAATCATTCAAAGGACGCAGTTGTCTTCCTTGGCTGGTTGGGTTGGCTCCTGGGGAAGCCAGTACCACCAAGAGCCTTTCCACCTCTAAAGGGAGCTGTTTTCATGCTGCTGTTGCAGAAAGACCTTTAGGGAAAGACCTTTGGGATCAGGGATACCAAAGGGGATTGGAGAAGACTGTTCTACATCTGGTGACTGATGGTCAGCAGCCTCTTTCTTCCTCTCCAGGGCTCAGGTGACTCTGCTAAAGCCGTCCCCACTGGAGACATGGAGGAGCTGGAATGTGGGCTGGTGGTCAGTAGCATTGGCTACCGGAGCCTGCCGCTGGACCCCGCAGTGCCCTTCGACACGCAGCGTGGCGTTATTCCCAACAGCTCGGGCAGAGTGAAGGGTGTCCCAGGTCTGTATCCACAAGGATGTGGGTGGGACATGTCGAGTGCGGCTGGTGGGATGGGAAGCTCCATTCACCAAGGACATGGACACAAGGTGGTTGCGCACCTCAATAGGAGAGTGGAAACAGGAAATGGGCTGCGTCCGTCAGTGTTAAGACCTGGCTTGACCTCATCTTGTGTTTGGCGGGGTCTGGTTTTGTACAAGGGGACTTTACTGGGCCTTGGAGTCTGTTGCTAAAGCAATACAGCCCATACAGCTGCTTAGTACATCTGCAGGTACACAGGCTCCTGTGACAGCATTGATAAAGGGCTGCACTCTTCCCACCGCAGGGGTGGATTCTTCTACCACCTGCAGCTTGCTGTGATGCCCATGGACAGGGAGGGTCCATAGCCCCACACTGAACTGAGCCTGGCTTCTCTGTGTGTCCATGCAGGTCTGTACTGCAGCGGGTGGGTGAAGAGAGGACCCACGGGTGTGATCATCACCACCATGAACGACAGCTTTGACACTGCCCAGTCTGTGCTGGAGGATCTCCAGGGGGGTGTGCTGGATGTGTCCACCTCCAGAGAAGGCTTTGGGGCTATGGAGAGCATCCTGCGCAGCCGAGGTCAGTGGTGGGGGGGCTGTGAGCCACTGTAGCAGCCAGCATGAAGGTGTCATACAGCCAAATTCCTCCTGGATGTCCTGGAGTCCTGCGAGCCACTTCTGGGAGCAGAGTCTGAGCCATCGAAATGTGCTGCTGTTTCATTGCTCCAAAGCCTAGGGAAAGGGGGATTTGAATTCCATCAAACTCTGTGTCATTGATAAGGTTAATGACCACTTTCTTGGAAGGGCCATTAAAAGCAGCACGGACCTAGGGTAAAATGTCACTGTTAGCTGCCTAGGCAGCGAGCTATTGCTCTTGAGTGGTTTTCCGAGTAACCCTTCTAAGCAAGTTAGGGGAAAGATTAAAATGCCCAAGAGAGTAATTTGCTGTTGCTGTGTTTAAAGGCATTCAATTAAAGCGCGTGTGTGTGTGTGTGTGTGTGTGTGTGTTGCCTCCTAACTGTCTGAGGCTTAACAGTGAATGGGAAGTGGTTTGTCCCCTGAGGTGATGCTGTGCTGGCAGTTGTTAACAGCTCACAAAGGTGTGACTGATCCGAGTTGACTGGAACCTGCCATCCCTCTTCTTGTGGTGTTAGAAATCATTACTCCTTTGTGAGGCTGAAGTCTGGTGCTGTGTCAGGAAAGGGCAGGCTTCTCTGGCACATCAGGTCCCTCCTGATGGGCAGGTGAGGCTGAACTCGTTTTTACTTGGTTAAGTTCTCTCTCCCATCTCTTGCTGTCACCCCAGGGGTCCGTCCCGTTTCCTTCTCGGACTGGGAGAAGATAGATGCTGCTGAAGTGGCACGAGGCAAAGCTGCTGGCAAACCCCGGGAGAAGATCGTGGATCTTCAGGAGATGCTGCGGATCATCGGTCACTGAAGCACCAGCTATGGGAATGTGGTGCTGGTCCAGCTGGTGCTGTCCTGGGGCAGATCCAGTGGGTTACAGCGTGGCCTAGAGCACAGGGCTTGTGCCTGGAGCTGGTCCTGCTCTGGAGAGGTGACACTTGAGCTTCTCTAGCCATGATGAGCTCTGGGCTCTCAAAGTGAATGTCTCAAAGCATCTGAGGATGCTGACTGGCCCTGCACCTCTGCAGCCAGCACTGCTGGGGGCGATGCTTGTCACTTGTGTCCTTCAAGCAGTAATGAATTGGCTGGTGCAGGTGAGGGGAGCCGTGTCCCTGGCAGGAGGCCTGGCCAGGCGCTTTCCCCATGCAAATGGACAGAGAAAGCTCCTTGTGTCTCGCTGCCTCCCCTTTAAGCCGCAAGCCAAATGGCTCCATTGCCTTGTCACTGGTGCCTGAGCAGGCTGCTTGGGTAATAGTTGTTTTTTAAATAAACCCTTCCAGGAAAGCCAAATTGGAGCTGCCGCTTGAGTCTGACTTCTTTGTCTGCGATGCCTTCCTCTCGGAGCAGCCAAGCACCGCGTCTCAAGGCAAGCAGCTCCTCTCATGCGGGGAGGGACCGTTTGCTCTCTGCTTGCGAGCTCTAAACAGACAAGAGCATTAATTTGCTTTCTGCCTCCCGCAGTTAAGCCCCAGCAGAGCCTGGGTTCTGGATCGTGGGGTGGATTGGGATAACAAGCATGCAATTGCCTTATTCTGGATCGTGAGGGATCCTGTGTTCGCTGGTACCTGTTGGCGCTGGCTAATGCAAGCCCGGCCTTGAGCTTTCACTTCACTCACTGGTGTGGTTCTGGTTTTTGGCCCGTGTGTTTTTGAAGCTTGTTAAATGCTTCTCTCAGCCCGAATTGAGTGCGGTGACGGTGTCAGGTTTTAAGGCAGATTACAAGCCGTGAGCCATAATCTCTTCTTAATCCATGACACAGGGGCCGTGTCAGCATGGCCTCCTCCTCTGGCCACCCTCACCATCCTGCACTCCCCATGGGAGCACTGCAGGGCTGCAGCCGCTCCTCTCTGACCTGTGTAAATGGTTGTTACTGGTGCCTCTGTGAGGGAGGCAGAGGGGAAATCAAAGCTGGTGGGGTTTGTCTCAGGTCCACACTCAACCTCCATCTCTAAGCCCTCTCCTATGGTAGAGGGCTTGTCCACTGGGTGCTGTACACCCACTGCATCTCTGGTCCAACCTTGGGGAAGGGAGATCTCCCTTCCCTCATCTCCTTTTTCCCCCTTTCCTTTCCTATTCCAGTCTCATTTGCGAGCTCATTAAGGAACTCAGGAAATGCGATCCTGGGAACTCGTACACAAACGAGCAATAAAGCTTTTGTGGAACAGCTGCTTGTGCAATGGGGCTCTCGGTACGTCTCAGGGCTGATGCAGCCTTAACGCTGAACTCTTGAGCGTTAGGGAGATTACATCAGCTCTGGGTTCAGAGGTGAATAAGCTCTTTGGAAAGGGAGCTGAAGTGATTGATTTCAGGGCAGGGAGCAGCTCTTTTGGTAGATGGCCCAGCCAGAAACATGATGGTGAAGGGGTAGTTGTGGCTGCATCAACCCTGTAGGTATCAGGAAGAGACGAGCCAGCTCTTCTATGGGGTTTCCTTCCACATCACCTTGAATGTGGATGTTGGGTGTTTTTGCAGCCATCGTACAGTCATGGTGTTTGTGCTGCACATGGCAAATGGCTGTTGCCAAACTGGTGATGCTTTGGGGTAGTTTTGGGGCTGTGGTAACAGCTGAAGGGGAGTGTCTGTCTTTGCTGATCCCAACACAGAGCCCAGCCAAGGCCCTGGAATCTATGCTGGGCTGTGGGGAAGCCATGAGACGATCAAGGTCAGTGAAGGGCAGGGTCTGCACTTCAAGGGCAGAGGAATGATCACTGCGATTATGTGGATCCTTATTCAATACCTGCAGCTCCCCCTTCCTCTGCTGCCTGCATCCGCAGGCCCCAGCCAGGTGTCCCCATCACCATGGATGCTCTCCATCCTGTTCTCTGGGGACTGGGATGCATCCGGCTTCCTCAGGAAGGGCCTTATCCCGGTTGCTGTGTCGTTAGGTGGCGCTGGGAGGCCGGTTATGTGGAGCAAAGAGGGGCTGTGTGGGGATGGAGGGGTGACCTGGCACCCCCAGGGCTGGGGGGGTGACCCAGTTCTGCCTGCCTGCGCCCTCATGGGGCCTGTTCACACTCGGGTTCTGCTTTTAGGTGTGAATAACCTTGTGTTTGCTCCAGGTTATGTCCCCATTGAGGTGGTCCAAGGGATGAGGGGGCAGCCGCCCCTGCTCCCTCCACTTCCCGAGCAGACAAAGGAGCATCTCCAAAGCTGTTTCCCACCCCAGGAAGGCAATGCTGTGAGTGACACCCGCTTGCTGCAGGAAGGGGGCCTGAAGAGCTGAAAGTCATCACTGCTGGTTCTTAATGTGGACTTCCCTGCTCCAATGAGTTATGGCTCAGCTTAGCTTTAATGAGACTGCACGGAGCTGGTGGAGATCAGCATCTGGTGAGGGTTGGCCTCGGGACCAGCCAAGCAAGTCTGAGCAGTTCCCTCTGCTCTGAAACGGATGGGTACAGAGCAGAGAGAAATCGCCACGGTGTGGGGTGGTTGTGCAGTGAATGCTGTTCAGTTGGGTCTTTGCAACCTCCTGCTGCTGCTTCGTGCTGCTGTGCCTCAGTTTCCCCAGTCTGCAGAGCTGTGCATGGTAACTCCTCTGTTACCCCAGGGCTCTGCCTTGCTCTTGCCGAGCAGCTTGGAGTAAACCAGGGAAGAAGCAGATCTGAGACACCCCACAGGCTCCTGTTGATGCTGCACTTGTTACAGCCAGGAGACAGGCGTGGAGGCTCTCGCTGGCTTTGCTAATGGGCTGCTTGATGAACTTGGCCTTTTCAAATGAGTGTTTAGAGCCGGTGCTCCAGAACAAGGGAAAACCCAGCTCCAGCCAGGACTCTGCAGGGAAGAGCTGTTTAAAAGCCATTTATGCCACCAGGAAAATGGCTGGAAAAGCTTTTCCATGGTATGGCTAACACAATTCCCTGTCCCAAGCAGTCACAGAAGCCGTGTCCGGCTTTATGCCGGCCCCTCACTGCATGATCCGCGGAATTGCGGCATCGGAAACCCAGGTCAGTCCATGTGTGCTGGGGCTTTGCTTGGGAACAGATGGCTCTGGGGAGTGCTGACCTCAGCGCTTTGGCTGAGCACGGGCACCAGCCCCTGTGTGTGCCCCCCCTCCCGAGCACATCTTGTCATAGCTTGTGTGTTCTTCTCTCCAGGTTCATCCCCATCCCTGGGGATGGGATGTGAGCAGGCTGGGTACCAAGCTCTGCGTCACTGGAGCAGGTAACCAGCCCCACTGTGCCTGGTACCATCCTTCCTGGCACAGCATCACTCCTTCGCTGAAAGGACCCCAAGCACATCCCTGGCTCCAGACCCATTGGAGGCTCATGGTTTCCAATCCCAGCCTTACAGCTCCAACCTCTTGAGGCTTCCTGAAGTCTTGCTTGTGGTCAGAGGGTTGTGCAGGACAGGAGTTTTTCCCTCTGTTTGAATCACTTTGTAAAGTCATTACTTTTGGAGCTGCATGAACCCATTCCCCAGGCCAGGAGGGGAGCAGAGGTGAAGGAGATGTGAACTCCCTGCAGCTGCTTCGAGGAGCTATTTAGGGATGTGACAGCGGCAAATGAAGTTGTTGGAGGGTGAGGGCTGGTTACGCCCCAGAAAGAAGCCATTTCCTCCCTTCCTGGAAAATTTCCATTTCCAACCCGCTGGCTGCCTGATCCCGCATCTCCGGGGCAGCCCTGCAGGCACACGCCACCGCGGGAGGAGGAATTAGCCCCGCAGGGATGAAAGCATCCCTGTTTATTTTAGCTCCCTTAGTTACTGTGAGGGTGGGACACGGTGGCAGCGGAGTGGAGCTGCGCCGGATCTGCACCGTGTGTGCATCGTTCACAGCATTATCCCCGTGGCCTCTCTCCCAACTTTCTCCTTGCTCTGTTTTCAGCTTCGGTTGCTGTTGTGGCTGCTGGGGCCCAAGACACCAGCCATCTCTGCGTGTGTAAGCACCTGAATACCCTTATGGGATGGAGTAGAGAGGGGAGGTCAGGGTGGTGCCTGAGGGTGGCAGGTCCAGGGCTGAATCTCTGGTGTCAGAAGTGTCACCTGTGAGACTCAGCCCTGGCAGACGGACCTGTGTGCTGTGTTATCCTGTCTGATGTTGGATGCTGTTAGTGGGATGCAGTGCCCATGGGGACAGCCTAAGCCCAGTCACACTGCCCTTCCAGGGACCGCTCTGTGCTGGCAGTGCACAGACCTGGATCTCTTCCTTCCCGAAGTCCCGATTTAGGATGCACTCAGGTTAAAAACCTTTGGCTGAGTTTCTCCTACAAAAAGGAGGCTGATGGTAGCGGTTTGCCCTGCAGAGCTGGAGGTGTTAAAGGCACTGGTTGATGCTGTCTTGGCTGTGGATGCACCTTGTGAGTGGATGCTTTGGGTAGGGGCATGGGTGCAGGTTTATGCTGGGAGGTGATGGGCTCCCATTGACTCTGCAGGGCTGAGAGACCAGGATGGAGGGGGCTGGGGCAGGATGCACTGTTTAAGGCTTTACCCCAGCTTGGGATGTGGAATACCAATGTGGGGTTGCAATGGGATACAAGGAGCTTGTGTGCAGTGGGCTCTTCCCTGCAGGAGGTGGCTGCATACAGGGAGCTGTTGGAATGTGGCGCCTTTGCATTCATCAACTCTGCTTTCAGAGCCTTCCTCAAGAAAAGATACCAAGGAATGGGTGGAGAACCTGCAGTGAGCTCCCATTTGTTGGTGCTGTTTTGTGGGTGATGCTGAGGGTCCCATGCCAGGGCACCACTCCGGAGGTGTTAAGGAGAAGGATAAAGTAGAGGGAAGGCAGCTTCATGCCCATGTTATCCCCACACAGCCCAGAAAGGTGGGCAAAGAGGGCGCAACATCCCAGGAGAGAGCGGTACTGGGGGGCTGGGGAAGTCAGAGCTTTCTGACCACGAGGAAAGGTCCATCTGTGCCTCTGGGGTTGTGGGCTTCATCCTGAGGTGCTGCTGGTGCTTCTGTTTCAACAGGACCTTGGAAGCCATCAGGGCACTTCTTTGGAGTGTGAAAAGGACTTTTGTCATTGGAATGCATGGATCAGTTATCTTGATGGTTGCAGAAGAGCTCCACAGCTGTGGTGGCCCAAACCCAGCTGCAGGCTGGGGAGTCGCTGCTTTTTTGCCCAGAGAAAGGTGGGTTTTGCTTTTGAAGTACTTTGCCAGGAAAACTGAACACTTGGGGGCAAGCTCTGAGTGCGGCTGCTTGCTCTGCAGCCTCAAATGCAAGTGCTGGCCAGGGCTTTACCTGGGTTTAACTCCCAAGGGACAAGGCTGGAGGGGGGCCTGGTGTGTGTGTCTCCTCCAGTCCTTGCCCTGTACTGCTTGTCCCTACTGCAAACACCCTTCAGCTGTGCATCAGACCTGGGTTCATCTCTGTCCCATGTGTGGGGTTTGGGCTGTGAGGGGGTTTAATGTCCCATGGGATGGAGATGCTGGAGGGTCATGGTGTGATGGGAGAGCCAGATATTGCCCCGGGGGGAGGCTGTTGTTGTCTCCATCATTCCTCCTTGATGCTGGGAAACATCTTTCCCATGTAACATTACTGAGGCTGAAATAGAAGTGAGCCAGGAATCCAGCCCAGGAGGGCTAAATGAGGCCCCTGAGCTGTTGTGGGTGCACTGAGGGCACAGGAGCAGCACAGGGTTCCTGTGCCAGCCCCAAGGGACCAGTTCACTGGAAAGCTGGTCCCTCAGGCCCGGTCACACCTGACCATGAAGGGGTTAATGTTAAACCCAAGAGCCCCCCTTTTGTTGTCCTGGGTAAAGGACTTGAGGCACGGACCTGTTGCTAGCCCTTAAATCTTCTCTCCTTGGGCAAAAGAGAGGCAGCATCAGGCAGCGCTGAGGGAAAGCAGGATGTGGCCAGCAGGGAGCCAAGAGAGGGGTGCAAGGTCCCACGTCCTCCTGAATCCCTGCACAACAGCAGAGATTTGGCAGAGCTCTCCTGCAGGGGAGCTTTTATTGGGATTAAAATGGAACCCAAAACACGGTTTTCCTTTCCTTTGCTTTTTTTATGGCATCTCTTGAAGCCCAGAGGGTATCCAGAGCCCTCGGACAGAGGTGACCAGGCTGCCTCGGGGACAGGGGATGTCCTGCATCAGGCAGCCCCTGCCTCACTGCAGGGAGCAGGGCTGGAGGCAGCTGGAAACCCTTCTGGAAGCGACCTTTCCAGGCCCCAGCTGCCGCAGGGCTGCTGTTGCAGGTGACTGCAGTGCCAGGCTGGGTGGCAGCCCCCGACAGCCCTAAACAGCTTGGGTTTGGATGCCCGCGTCCCTGAGCACCTGGGGAAGGCAGGAGGGCAGCTCCTGGTCATGGGTGCTGCAGGCACCCAGCACTACAGAGACCAGCAGGTGCTCTCAGGGGTGATGCCCAGTGTCTGGGTGGCTCCGAGCTGGGGCACCAGGAGGTTTTGGAGCAGCAGCCCCCTTGGTAGGGCCTGGATTGAGCTTTAGCCCTCGACAGGAGCCATGGTCCCCCTGCCCACAGCCCGGCTGCGGCAGAGCATGGGCTGGTTTTGGATGGGCTGGGCACCCAGCTGGGGGCAAGGGGATTCCAGGAAGGCCCCTGCCCGCTTCCCCTCCTGCCTTTCTGGATCTCTCCCTTCTCCCCCCAGTCTGGCTTGCTCTAAACCAGTGCTGCGGGATCAGCTGATGGTTTAATACTGGCCCTGGCGACAGCTGGAGGATGCTGCTGCCTGCGGGGGTTTTCCTCTGTGTCACCCCCCTTCTCGCTGTGACCGATGGGGACCCTGGGGCTGCCCTACACTGAATGGGGGGCACCGGGGCTGGCCAGTCCTCCCCGGTTCAGTTAGCAAAGGGCTGGAATATACTGGGTGGGAGGGAGAGGGTCTGAGTCCAACCGCAGCCGCTTACGCTCCTTCAGCTCTTCCTTGGGCTGGGGGGGGGCTGTGCCGTTGTGCGGTGGGTTTCGAGCAGGAGGGCGAAGGAAGGGGTGGGTTTACTGTCCCCTGCCCTCCCCGGCGCTGGGTGCCGGGAAGGCGGGTGGGGAGGGCTGCCCGTCCCCCCGTCGTTCCCCCGCCGTCCCCTCCCCGGGGCTGGCGGTCAGCCCCGAAGTTGCGGCGAAGCTGGAGGACGCGCGTCCTGTCCTTCCACCGGCCCGCAGCCAGCCCCGCCGGTGCCGGTACCGGGGCTGGGGGGGACGGACATGGCTGCCGGGGCCCAGCGGCCGCCGAGACACCTGCTGCCACCGGGCCCCCCCCCGTGCGCACCCGCTCCGCTCCCTCCTTCCCTCGCTCCCGTCCCTGCCTCCAGCCGCCGCTGCAGAGCCGCCTCCGCCGCCAAGGACGAGCCGGGACCGACGGCGGCCGCTGGATCCTCCCGGCAGCCGCGGCGGGGCCAAACCCTGCCCCCGGGGGCTGCCCCGGAGGGGGAGCGCGCTGGGAAGAGCCGAGCCCGCGGTGGGACGCGCAGCCCCGCCGGAGCCTTGGGGCATGTAGGCACCGAGCAGCGGCGGTCCCGTAAGTACCGGGCCCCCGACGGGCTCTGCCGCCGCCCCCACACCACCGCCAGTAACTTTTAGGGATGGGGTGTGGGGTTTTGGGGGGGTCTCCTGGCTCTTTCGCTCTCCCCCAGCGTCCTCCTGCATCCCTATCCCCGCGAGCTCCCGCTCCCCGTCCAGGCAGGGGATGGGAACAAGCCTTAATTCTGGGCGCTGAAGTGGGGTTTTTGTGGGGGGTGGGAGGCAGGAAAAAGAGGGGAGACCCCCCTGGGTGCCCCCAGCCCTGTGTCCCCCCCGCCACCTTGCGTAACCCAGCGGCAGGCAGGACACTTGGCGTTTATTTTTGGCTAATCCATATTCGACCTTTTTAAGCTGCGTTTCGGTGCGTGCGTGTGAGGGGCCCTTGCCCGAGCCCGCAGCCCCCAGCCCGCAACTGTTGCTGCCTGAGGCGCGGGCGAGGAAGAGAAGGGCGATGCTGGGTGGTGGTAGATGAAGGTTGAAAGGAGACGGTGTTTGCCGGGGGGTGCGAGTGCTTCTCCCTCCCGAGTCATCCCCCGTGCGTGGGGACAGGGATGGCGGCGAGTTGGCTTTGGAGGGGTGGGGGGGCTGTTGCTGCTTTTCCTCCTTTTTGGGAGCTCCATCGGGGTGTCCTTGCTCCACAGGGGTGTCCCCATCGGGTCAATGACAAGCCCCGGCACAACCCTGTGTCCCTCCTGGTGCTCCCTGTCCTCCTCACACGGTTCTCATCACATTTGGGTTGGCTCCATCCATCGGCAGCAGTTCCCCCTCCCCTGGCGCAGGCTGCGCCTTCACTGTGGCTTCAGGCTCAGAGGCTGTTTTTGGGGATAAGGTTTCCCTTTCTGGAACGGTATTTTCCATTTTGGGATGTTTTTTCTCCCTTTCCTGAGTCAAAATATCTGCATGAGCTCTGCCCCTCTCAGAGCAGGGGAGGGAGGGAAGGGTTGTTTGGTGGATGGATGGATGGATGGATGGATGGATGGATGGATGGATGGATGGATGGATGGATGGATGGATAAAGGAGGTTTAGCATTAAGAGCAAACTTTCCCTGTTGCATTAAAATGTCATTTCAGAGGGTGCTAGGAAGTAAGGGCTCAATCAGTGCTCTAAGAAGGAGGTTTCTGTGTGTGGTTCATCAGGTGAAGCTGTGCCTAGGAAAGAGATTAAGCTGCTCAAAACTGCCTCAATGCAACAAAACCCAAGTGCCAAAGCCATGGAGCAGCTCTGGGGGTGTCCTCTGGTGCCTGGGGAGGCTGTAGGGAGGCAGCATTGCCCAGGGCCACCTTCCCCCTGCTCCAGCCTGGCCACTGTCCCTTGCCCTGGCTGGAAAACCTCCCTTTTGGGAAGGCCTTCTCCCAAATTCCGCAGTGCTTGCTGCAAGGGGTTGGATTTTGTTTAAAGTCCATGGGGGCTTTGCTGTCTTGTGCTGAGCCCAGGAGCTCCGGCAGTAACGCAGGGATGGGCTCAGTTCTTCCTTTGCCTTCACCACTCACCTGCAATTTGCCTTCCATGCCCGCACCCCTCCCAAACCCCACGTTTCCCTGCAACTCCCTAGCTTGTTCTGGGAAAAATCCATGCTGGAAGCACCGAGCCGGCTAGGCTGGAGGAGCCATCTGCCCTTTACATCCCGATTACAGCCATTTTGGAGCAGCCCTGGCTCCAACCCACGCATGGAGTCCCTGCCAGCTGTGGGTTCACTGGCCCCAAACCCGTCCATCCTCCTCCGGCTGCAGCAAGCAGCTCAGCCCTGGCCGGTGCATCGGATTCCTAGGAAAGATGGAAATCCATTCCACTGGTTGTCCCCGCAATGGGCTCCCTGAACAATGGGATATACCCATGCCCACCTCCCCTCTGCCATCACTCTTCCATTGTGAGGGATGGGGATGCTTTCCACATTTGGCTTGGTCCAGTGGGAAACCAGTTTGCTCAACCCTGCCTACAGTTGCAGCCAGGAGCACAGCAGCCCCTTTGATGGCAGTGCTCGGCCCCTCAGGAGGGGTTGTTGGCCTTTGCTTGGGTTACTTGGTGCTAGAAGAGGCTCCCCAGTTGAGGAAGAAGAGGACGAAGGCATGGGATGGGTGAGGTGCCATGGCTGGCACAAGCAAACCCGATCAGGGCCCAGGGTATATTTAAACGTCCTTGAGGAGGGCTCAGACGGGCAGAGCAGCTCTGTTTGTTTTGGGTGGCGTGTTGCTCCCCTTCCTCTCTGCTCGGGTATGGCTGATGCCGGATTCCCGATGAATTATTTATCACGGGACTAAAAATACTTGGGAATTCGCAACAAGGAGCAGGCGGCGCGGCCGCCGTGCCACTGAGCTGGCCGTGCCGGAGCGTGGGACACTGCCAGCATGGCATGACTCACCTGCCACCCGCTCCAGCCAAGGGAGATGGCTGTGGCCATCGCTGTGGCATCGTGGCTCCTGTGGCTCGGCCAGCTGCGGTATGGGGCAGTGAAGTGGATGTGGCCAGGCAGGATGAACCCCCCCTCGGTGCTGGCGGGTGCTGGGGATGGATGAGCCCCTGCTGAAACCCATGTGGCTGAACGAGATGCTGCCCGCTGATGCCCAGTTGGGTGCCTGAGCACTTGCGGTACCCATGGGGTGCGAAAGGGGGACATGGGGCTTGTGTCCCCTATCTTTGCAGAGGGACAGCCCTGGTGCTCAGATCTGCACCTTGCTGATCTTTCTTGCAGGGTGCCCAGTTCTTGGGTTTATTTCCTGCATTTTTAGTCCAACGTGCTGGCACAGTGTGCTGAGGGGCTGTCCATCACTGCGGCATGGAGCAGTGCTGGGGTGCAGGTCCCCAGGGCATCCCAGACCCCCAAACCATCCGGGACATGCTGAGGGGCTCCTCTGGCCCTGCCGAGGATGTGTTAAGCAACAGCAGCTTCTAATTGCAAGTGACGTTTCTGAGCACCAGCTGGCATCTTGCTGCAT
Organism: Amazona ochrocephala; assembly: GCA_039720435.1. NCBI lineage: Eukaryota > Metazoa > Chordata > Aves > Psittaciformes > Psittacidae > Amazona > Amazona ochrocephala. The sequence continues at coordinate 88,698,500 of CM077879.1, forward strand.
GGATGTTGCTGGTGCCACCGCAGAGGGCTGCTTGTCCCTGTCCCCACTGCTCAGCATGGCACTGGGGTGCTGGCTTTGGGGGACAGTGGGGCTTGGAGGGGCTTGGATGCCCCTGGCCAAAAGTCCTATTGTGGGTTGGTTTTGCTGTTGGGCTCTGACAAGGGATGAGCTCCAGCACAGGGATGCATTGCTGTGAGCAGGGATGTGTCACCCGCCACTGTGACTATCACCCGTCTGCTGCTGGCACCCACAGTCAGTGAGGAATTACAGAGCTGAGGGGGGGGACATGGCCAAATCCCCCCCCCAAGAGCATGGGTTTCAGGTGCAGCCAGCACAGACGCAGTGCGGTTGGTGACCCAGCTGGGCAGGCACCAGGGGGAATATAGTCCAGAAGAGGGAAAAGCAGTAGGATAGTGTCTAAAGGGGGAACCTTGGGAGATAAGGGGCCAGATGGGCAATTGGTTTGGGATTTGGGAAGCAGCAGTGAGGGGACTGGAGCAGGGTGATGGGCAGGGGACAGGCAGAGGACTGGCTGCTTCGGTGACTGTGTGGTTTGAAAAGCCCCAACATGGGGGTTGCAGAACTGAAACCTCTCTCAAGGGCAAAGCCTTTAAATATTGAAAGTGGCTGTGAGCTGTGGAGGGAGGCACAGGGAGCTGCCAGCTCCTCCTGTCACCTCTCGCTGCTGTCTCCATCCCTGGCTGAAGGGGTGATGAGGAGCATCGTAGCAGTGGTGGCTTTTGGAGAGGGTGATGGCACTGGGAGGGGGACGGTGGTGGTGGAATGGGGAAGAGGCGGCGGGTAGAGAGGATCAGCTGGGAAGGGTTGGTAGTTGGTGGTAGTGGGGTGTATGATGGGTGGTGGGTACAACCCCATAGTCATTCCTCCACCACATCCAGGATGAGGGTCCCCCTTTTGCCCTGCTGCCGCCCTGGGTGCTGGGGAGGGCTGGGGTGAGCAGGGTGCTGGTGGTCAGCTGGGTGTAAGGGGCTGTGTCCCATCCTGGCAGGGACGCGGTGGTGGACATGTCTAGAGTGCCGGCGCACGCTCTGCTACTGTCCATGGTGCTGGGCTGCTCGGCTGCCTTCTCGGACCTCCTGCTGCCGGGCCTCGAGGAGCCGGTGGTCAACGTGGCCGTGGTGTTTGGGGGCACCTCCTACCCCCTGCACATTCGCTCCCGGCTGAGTCCTCAGAGCTTCCTGGACATGCCGCTGGAGATCCACCCCATCACCGTCATCGTCAACAACACCAACCCCAGCAGCCTCCTCACCCAGATCTGCAACATCCTCGCCAGACACAAGATCCACGGCATCGTCTTCGAGGACAACGTCGGCACGGAGGCTGTGGCCCAGATCCTGGACTTTATTTCCTCCCAGACCCAGGTCCCTGTCATCAGCATCAGCGGGGGATCTGCTGTGGTCCTGACCCCGAAGGTGAGGCATCTGCTGTGGGTTGCTTGTGCTGTGGGGTGAGAGAAGTGGGTGATTAGAGAGGGGTAGATGTGGGATGTGAGATGCTGGAGGCAGAGGAGCTGCTGGGCTGCATCGCGAGGGCTCACAAGCAGGAACAGGCAGTAGCTGCTGCAGTGTGGTGGGACATGGGGGAGACTTCAAAGGGGGGCCCAATTGATGGGACATGGGAGAGGACTTCAGTGCCCTGTGGAAGGACCTTCCCTGGTGTCCTGCTTCCCATTCCCTCCTGCTGTGCACACCATGGTTGTGGCACTGGGGCTGCCAGGCAGCAGCAGGGTTGGCACATCCCTGTCCTCCTTCTCCGCATTGCTGGGGCTGGATCCAGACCTGAAGCGGCTGAGCAAGCGGCATGGAGAAGCCTCTCTCGGCTCCGATGCCCATCTCGGGCACCCCATGAGCCCAAAGAGGATCTTTGGCTTCTCTGCTCCCTGCTGGCATCGGACACTGTCACTGTCACCTGCCTGCTGGGAGGCATTGGTGGCAGCAAGAGCTGGAAGGTGCTGGGCACGCAGTGACGGGCTGTGGCACAGCTCTTCTGGGGAGGAGATTCAGATTATATGCTCTTGGATGCTCCTCTTACTCTGGGCACTGAAGGGGTCCTGGTGCTGGTTCCTTCCATGGCAGCAGCCCCTGGGCTGGAGATTCTGCTTCTCCTTGGGTCACTGGGTTTATGTTCTGATGGCGCAGATGTTTTGGGGTCTAAACCCCCTGCCTGCACTGCCTGGTGCTCCTGGACCACCCTGAGCTGCTGCTCCCTGTGGCTGGGTGGCATTTTGGTGCAAGGGAATAAGGTGGGTGCAATGGACCTGGGTAGGTGCAGCAAGCTTGGGTGAATGCGGTGGATTGAGGTGGGTGCAATGGACCCAAGTGAAGCCCCAGGCAACTGAAAAATAGCCATAGCTTTGCTGAGGTCTGGGTGCTTTCCTGCAGCTTCCTCCAGGGGTTGGGCATTTTGGGGTCAGTGGAGGGACCTTTCTGAAGGCTCAACCTCCTCCTCCTCTTCCCATGGATCTGAGGTCCCCAGCATCTCCCATTCCCACGTGGTGGAACCACCATCCCCATTGGCAAAACTACTTCTCTGGAAGTGGGGGGGCCTGAGCCGTGGACCCCCTCTGCCTGCACGCGACCTTCTGCAAACGCCTCTCACTGAATAATTTAAGACAGAATCAGATCAATTAAGATTTGCTAATGAGAGGCCAGATGGTGGGGGAGGTGGGGTGGGAGGGAAGGAGCCTCACAGGCTCTGGAAGCAAGTAGTGATGGGGTTTACACTCCTGGCAGAGGCTTTGCCCCCCTCCCTCCACTGGTTTAAGGAGAAATTGTTGGTCTCCTTTGGAGGATGGATGAGGTTTTGTTGATAAACTGAGAGATGGAGCAGAGGTCACAGGGCTTCACCCTTTGCATGGGATGCAGTTCCTTGGATCAATCCCATTTTGGGTGTTTCCAGCCCATGGACCATGCCAGTTCATGCCTCCCTCAAACCCTTCATGATGGCAACTTTAAGGTAGTTTGCATAGGTGCAAGAAACCTGGACCATGGTTTCCATGGAGAAAATGGGCCTGGACCATGGTCCATGGACCTGAACCATGGAGCAATGCTTGAACCCTTCTCCTCCTGTAGGAGCCTGGCTCAGCATTCCTGCAGCTGGGTGTCTCCATCGAGCAGCAAATCCAGGTGATCTTCAAGGTGCTGGAGGAATACGACTGGGGCTCCTTTGCCGTCATCACCAGCCTCTACCCAGGCTACAACATCTTCCTGGAAGTCATCCGCTCCTTCACGGACTCCAGCTACTTTGGCTGGGAGCTGCAGGAGGTGCTGACCTTCGAGATGAGCCAGGAGCGGAGCAGCTCCAGGACGCAGCGGCTCCTGCGCCAGGTCGATGCCCAGGTCCTCATCGTCTACTGCTCACGAGAGGAGGCCGAGTACCTCTTCACCATGGCAGAGCAAGCCGGGCTCGTGGGGCCAGGCTATGTCTGGATTGTGCCCAGCCTGGTGGTGGGCAACATGGAGGTGCCACCCACCTCCTTCCCTGTTGGCCTCATCAGTGTGGTGACGGAGAGCTGGAAGCTGAGCCTGCGGCAGAAGGTGCGGGATGGAGTGGCCATCATTGCCATGGGGGCTGCCAGCTTCTTCCGGGCCCATGGCTACCTCCCAGCGGTGGGACGGGACTGCCAGGCTCCTGCTGGGACCACCGCCACCAACAACAGCTTCTACCAGTAAGGCTTGGGACACACTGGGGTGGGTGGGAAATGGGGGAATGGGGAAATGGAAGGAGGAAGATGGAGCTGGTGGGCAGGGGATGATGATGCTCACTGAGCTGCTGGTTCACACCCCTCGGCTGATTTTCCCTTGCCTTTTCCCATGCTCCTCTGTCCCCCAGGACCTATGGAGATCTGAGGGGGGGTTCACAGGTCTGCTCTGCTGTGCAGATGTGGCACCTCAGGGCCTCAACCCAGCAGTGATCCATCCTTGGTGCCTCCTTGCTGGCAGGGCTTTCTCCAGCTCCCCGCTGCCACTTTCATAGGGGCTAAACCTGGTTCCCAGCTCTCAGCCCCATGTCTCTAGGTGGGACCCATGGCAATCAGGGGCTTATGGGCTCTGTGTCTCACCAGGCACCTCCTCAACGTGACGTGGGAGCACAGGGACTTCTCCTTCAATGAAGGTGGCTACCTGGTCAGGCCCACCATGGTGGTGATCTCGCTGAACCAGCACCGGCTCTGGGAGATGGTAGGACCCCGGGCCCCCAGCATGGGCACATCATTTGGGGTGGCCAAGCAGGATGAACCTGGGGCCATGCAAAAGCTGAGATCCTTCAGGACAGGTTACCCAATGCAAAATCCATGGCTGGTACCCATGGTGGCATGCTGGGGGTTTGTGACACCAAAGATCTGTCAAGAAATGGGGATTTTCCCTGCAATTTGGCTGGAAATTTCCAGAAGAGGCAAAAATGCAGCTGCCCACCTCTGGAAAACAGCAGCCAGACACCTCGACCTGAAACAAGCTGTGCAGAGAGGGGTTTATTCCTAGTTTAGAAGTGTTTTGGGTGAAGATTGGGCAGGTTTGTGCTCACCCAAGCCTGGTACTTGGGGCCAAGGAGAAACACCTCACCCCATGGTCAGTGACTGTGTGGGGAGAGGGATGCTGAGATGGGCCTCACCATGGTGTTCAAAAACCATGTAGATGAGGCCCTTAGTGACATGGGTTAGTGGTGGTCTTGGCAGCGATGAGGTAATGGTTGGGCTTGATGATCTTAGAGGTCTTTTCCAACTTGGTTGGTTCTATGGCTGAGCCTAATGATGCTTCAGGAGAAATGAGCCTCAAAAGCATGGGGAGGACGGACATGGGACCTCGTATGACCCCCATAGCCCCTCACCAGGGTGATGTGTGCTCTCCCAGGTGGGCAAGTGGGAGAAAGGCATCATCCACATGAAGTACCCGGTGTGGCCCCGCTATGGCTCCTTCTTGCAGCCCGTGGTTGATAACCGCCACCTCACGGTGGCCACGCTGGAGGAGAGACCCTTTGTCATAGTGGAGAACACGGACCCCAGCACCGGAGTCTGCGTGCGCAACACCGTGCCCTGCCGCAAGCAGACCAACTCCTCCCAGAGGTGAGCAGTGAGGATGGAGCTCCTCATCGTGTCCATGGGGGCACTGAGCTTCTTCGGTTGGTCCAATCCATTTCTCCTGGTGTGGTTTCAGTGGTGATGGCCTTGTGGATCCCTACACCAAGCTGTGCTGCAAGGGCTTCTGTATTGACATCCTGAAGAAGCTGGCCAAGACGGTGAAGTTCTCCTATGACCTATATCTAGTGACCAATGGCAAACACGGCAAGATCGTCCGGGGGGTCTGGAACGGCATGATTGGTGAGGTAGGGGTGGGAATAGCTTGGAACCCACCTTCACTCTCTTGGGGGGGCACCACTTAACTTGGGGTTTGCTCTAATCTTGGGTTTTCCTGATGGAGATGGGGTCAAGGTGTCTGTGGTGGGACTCTGGGCTTGGCATGAGCTTATGGGCAAGGCTTTGTGAAGGAAATGGGGATGGAGTCAGCTAAACACTTACACTGTGTTTGTCACTGGTCATTTCAGAAGCTAATGTATTGGTTTAGAAGACAAAGGTTAAGGCTGGCAGTGCCTGGTGGGACGTGGCCTGGGTCCCTCTGCCTGTTCCTCTGCCCATCCCAAGACCCTCTGCCCCTTCTCCAGGTGTACTACAAGCGCGCGGACATGGCCATCGGCTCCCTCACCATCAATGAGGAGCGCTCCGAGATCGTGGACTTCTCCGTGCCCTTTGTGGAGACCGGCATCAGTGTCATGGTGGCCCGGAGCAACGGCACCGTCTCCCCCTCTGCCTTCCTGGGTAAGCCCCATGTCCCTCTGTCTGTCTGCCTGCCTGCCTGCCTGCCTGCAGGTCCATTCCATGCTTATGACACATGCAAATTGGGAATATTGCTTGGGTTTAATAACTTTAAAGTAAAAAAAGCCTAAGTCAGGAGGGAAGGGGATTATGCTGCTGTCTTTGGGGCTTCCTCCTCTCCTTGCCTGAATAATCCTTTCATTACAGAGGCTGGGATCGGTGGTTTCCTCTCCTTCATTACTTGTGTGCTTCAGGGAGGATGGGGATGTAGGGGAGACATGGAGGGAATTGGCCACCTCTGAGCTCTGCTCTGGGGACCCCTTTTGTGCCACCATCACCGGAGCTCGTGGTTAAGGCGGGGGTAGGAAACCAGAGCTGAAAGTTCTATTAAATGAGCTTGCAAAGAGCAAAGCTGCAGCCTGGGAAGGAGGAGACTGACCAAGGTCACCACAAAACTCAGCCTCAGTGCTCAGGCAGGGCTCGAGGCTCTCGGCAAGGGCACGGTGGTGGCAGCTTAGCTGGAGCCAGGCTTCTGCATAGGGAGGATGTGGGTGCCAGGGATGCTATAGGGCATGGGACACATCTTCCCCTTCCTGTCCCCACCCCATGCTGACCTTCCCCTTGAAGCAGGGGTCACCTTCACATGGAGCATCCCACCTCGGGTCGGCAGGGCTGGGGCCCGTGGTTCCCTGCCTCCGCTGCTAATGAGCTGCATCCCCATCAGGGGAGGCCTCTCCTCGCTGACAGTGAAGGACACGCTGACAAATGGACCTCGGTGGCTGCATGTGGAGGGCTCGGCTGCAGCCCCAGCGCTCCTGCTGCACTGTCCCAGTTCATCCTAGGCAGGCAGGGACCTGCTGCCCACACTCAGCTCCTGCAGGGCTGGTCCCATGTGGTCCCATGGCATCATAGGAGGCAACCTATGATCCCATGGGAAACCCTCCTGCTTATGAGCCCGGAGATGGGCAGCTTCTCATTAGCATCTCCCCACTGATGAAAGCCTGATTTTCTTTAGGCAGGGAAGCATGGCTGCATCCCCGCTTCTCACAGCATCCCCCTTCCCTCCTGGTTCCCTATGGATCTGCTTGGCCACAATGCTGCCTTCTTTGAGGAGAGGCAATATTCAGGAGTCCCATTCATCAGGGCAGGCTCTGGGGGTCTCCAAGGGGCTGTGGGGTGTCCCGGGGGACTGATGGAGTCCTGCTTGCCTTGCAGAGCCTTACAGCCCAGCCGTGTGGGTCATGATGTTCGTGATGTGCCTCACTGTGGTGGCCGTCACCGTCTTTGTGTTTGAGTATTTCAGCCCCGTTGGCTACAACCAGAACCTCACCAGTGGCAAAAGTGAGTTGGGAGCGGTGGGAGATGGGCAGGGGGGACACATTCCCAGCCAGGATGACTGCTGTCCCTTTGTGTCCTTGTCCTTGCAGGGCCTGGAGGTCCCACCTTCACCATCGGCAAGTCAGTGTGGCTGCTGTGGGCTCTGGTCTTCAACAACTCCGTGCCCATCGAGAACCCCAAGGGCACCACCAGCAAGATCATGGTGCTCATCTGGGCCTTCTTCGCCGTTATCTTCCTTGCCAGCTACACTGCCAACCTGGCTGCCTTCATGATCCAGGAGCAGTACATTGACACTGTGTCGGGGCTGAGCGACAGGAAGGTGGGGCTGGAACTGGGGCGGAATCACTGCCAAATAATAGGGGGTTTGGGGTGGAATGAACTTGGGGGGGGTACATCACTGCTGGGAATGGGTGTGTGGATGGCTGTGGGGAAGGGGGACATGGCAGGGGCATGGACACTGTGTGATGCTGCTCTTTGGGGCTCCCCGCTGCAGTTTCAGAAGCCTCAGGAGCAGTACCCCCCTTTCCGCTTCGGCACTGTCCCCAACGGCAGCACCGAGAGGAATATCCGCAGTAACTACCCCGACATGCACACCCACATGGTGAAGTACAACCAGCGCTCCGTGGAGGATGCCCTCACCAGCCTCAAAATGGGGTATGGCTCCTCCAAAGGGGGTATGGCTCCCAGAGCTGGAATACAGCTCCTTCACGTGGAATACAGGACCCTCAAATGAACCAGGGCTCCTTGGGATGGGGTATGGTACTCCCAGATGGGGTAGGGCTTTCTCAGCTGGGGTACAGCCCCCCACAAGTGAGATATGGGCTCCCCGGGATGGGTACAGCTCTCCCAGATGGGGTATATCTCTGTGTAGCTTCCCTGCATGAGGTATAGCCCCCCCCCCCAAACAGGGTACAACCCCCTACACATGGGTACAGCTTCATACAGCTCCCCCCACACGGGATACAGCTGCCCAGGTTGGGTACTTCCTCCCCTAAGTAGACTTAGAGCTCTTCAAGATGGGGCAGAGACCCCCAAAGAGGACACAATCCTTCCAGATGGGCTGCAGCAATCCTAATGGGGTAGAGCTCCCCAAAAAGAGGTACAGCCCCCCAAAACGTCTTCCAGCCTCCCCCCCCTCCATCACCCTCTCTCCCATTGGTGGTGCAGGAAACTGGATGCCTTCATCTATGATGCAGCAGTGCTCAACTACATGGCGGGCAAAGACGAGGGCTGCAAGCTGGTGACCATCGGCAGCGGGAAGGTGTTCGCCACCACAGGCTATGGCATCGCCCTGCAGAAGGACTCACGTTGGAAACGAGCCATTGACCTGGCCCTGCTCCAGTTCCTGGGAGACGGTGGGTACCCGGGCAAGATGCTCACTAGCCTCATCCCCATCATTATCCCAAATTGACCAGGGCTTTGGTGCCCAGACCCTGTGCAGCTTCCACAGCTCCTTGGAGGATGCCACCAAATGGGCTCTCCACCAGCTACTTTCAGGGGATATTAAACCCAGCAGCATCTCTCCAGCTGGGTGCTGAGGGGGAACATTCCCTCTGGAGTTCCTCCTCATCCTGGAGATAGCCATTTACTAAAGCAGAGGGTCAGGAGAAGCCTCGGGAGGGGACAGTGTGCGTGGCTGGATGGCACATGGGTGTGAGGCAGGAGGAGGATGGTGGGATGCTCAGGCCAAAAGCAGCAGCAAGGACAAGGTGATAACAGCTCCAGGGGCTTGGGAATGGCTTTCTCCTTCTCCAGCCATGGTGGGGTGAGAATGAGCAGGGACTGTGCTTGGGGAGATGATGCTCAGGGATGGGTATTTTCACCTCTCCCACCACTGTTCATGTCTGGCCCCAGGTGAGACCCAGAAGCTGGAGACAGTTTGGCTGTCAGGGATTTGCCAAAATGAGAAGAACGAGGTGATGAGCAGCAAGCTGGACATTGACAACATGGCCGGGGTATTCTACATGCTGCTGGTGGCCATGGGGCTGAGCCTGCTGGTCTTCGCCTGGGAGCACCTCGTCTACTGGAAGCTGCGGCACTCCGTCCCCAAGTCCCACAAGCTTGACTTCCTCTTGGCCATCAGCAGGGTGAGTGATGCTGATGATCTTGAGGGGCCCAAACGTCCTTCCATGGTGTCATGGGGATAAGCATCATCGCTTTGACCCATATGGGAGGGACTGGAGATTTTTGTGCTGATGTGAGCTCTTGGTTGGATAGAAGAGGCAGGGTTTGTGGAAAGGGCTTAGCCCTGGGAATGACCCCGCATTCGTATCAACATCCAGGGTGAAAGGAGTGCTGGAGCATGATGTCACCTCCCTGGCAGTGCTAGGGATGCTGAGGAGGGGACATCGGTGCTATCAAGACATCTCAGCACCATCATCTCAGCTCGGCAGGGTGGGTGCACGACCCTGCTGACGGTGGGCATCCCTTGTTCTCTCCATAGGGCATCTACAGCTGCTTCAATGGGGTGCAGTCCCTGGTGAGCCCCAGGCGGGCGCCCACCCCCGACGTCACCGCCAGCTCGGCCCAGGCCAACGTGCTGAAGATGCTGCAGGCGGCCAAGGAGATGGTGTCGACGGCCAGTGTGGGCAGCTCGCTGGAACACGCCACCCGCACCATCGAGGACTGGAGCAGCCGCAGCGAGCGCCTCCAGACCACCTTCTCCCTGAGGACACCCCAGCTCGTGGTGCAGAACAGCACCAGCACTCACCGGGCCCCCCCCTCGTCTGGCCCGGCTGCCCCTGAGAGGTTGGAGAGAGCCTATGCACCCATGGGTGCTCCCCTGGGGCTGCCGATGCCGCAGCCCCTCCCCGTGGAGGAGAAGTGGAGAGGGACGAACAAGCACATCCCCCGCCTCCTGCACCCCCTGAAGTTTCGGGGGGGCTGTGCAGGGGATGGAGCCCTCCCGGGTGTCCCCCACGTCCCGGTCAAGATATCCCCAGGGGAGGATTTTGGGGAGCAGATGTTGGTGGGGAACCATATCGGGGCTCCCCTCCCGCCCCCCACGTCCCCCAGGGACCTCCCACCACCGGACATCTACAGGGAGCACAAGCGGCCATCGGGGCTGGGGGACCGGCTGCAGAACCCGCCCCGGCTCCAGGGCGACGGGGGACACGGGGGCTCGGGGACGCTACCCTGGCTGCTCTCAGCCGCAGAGAAGAGGCAGGAGCTGGGCAGCCCCTTCCTGCCGCCGTCCTGCCCTCACGGAGCCTTCCCCAAAGCCGCCAGGACTTCCAGAGCCAGGGGCGAGCCGGATGCTGCAGCGATGGAGCGGGAGAAGCCGAACCGCCGTGCGGGCGGGGAGCGGGGTGCGAAGCGGTGTCCGGGGGGGCTGCGCCGCTGCGGTGCTGCTCGCACCTCTCCATGCACCGACATCCCCGACCTCTTCCCCGAAGCCGAGTCCGGCCACAGCTGCGGCCCCCGCTGCGCGCAGCCCTCGGCCCGGCTGGCACCGCGCTCCCCCGCCGCCAGGCTGCCGTCCTACCGCGAAGCGTGCCGGCAGCCCCCCCGTGCCCCCGGCACCGCGCCGTACGCCTGCATGAACTCCTACCCCAACCTGTACCCGGGGCACCGCTCGCGGGGGTCCCCCCCACCCCGCGAGCACCTCAGGGTGCCGGTGGGCTGTGGACGGGGGTCTGGGCGCTGGGACGGAGCGTGCAGAGACTGCGGGAGGCGCGGGGGGGAGCCGGCCTTGCTGCGGGCAGCGGGGACCGAGCGGAGGGACCCGTTGTCCCGCAGGGTGATGAGTCCCTGCGCCGGCGGGTCCTGGCGGCGGGTCTCCAGCCTGGAGTCGGAGGTGTGATGGGGGGACAGGGGGGTGTGCGCACCCCTCTGCCTGCCCTGGGCCCGGGTGTCCCCATGGGCCAGCCAGCGGCTCCCGGCCGGGCTCCAGCTTCCCGGGATCCTGCAGCGCCGGCAGCGGGATGCTCCAAGCGGCTCGGCGGGTCCCGTGCGCTTTGAGGGGGGTCAGAAGAGCCTGGCAGGGGCTGGCACACGCTGGATTGGGCTCTTCCCGCAGGCAGGGCTGGCATCGGGAACACTGAACTCATTGCCACCGCACTGCCGTCATTTGGGTTCATTCAAAGGACTTGAAACACCATTTCCAGGTCATTAAAGAGACATTTTCAGCCGGCTGAGGACCCTTTGTCCATCCTCCAGCAATCACAGAGTCACAAAATGGTTTGGGTTGGAAAGGACCTTAAGATCATCCAGTTCCACCCCCCTGCCATGGGCAGGGACTTCTCACACTAGACCATGTCGTCCAAGGCTCTGTCCCCAGGGCTGCTCTTGGCTTTACCTTCTGTCAGTGGGATACTTGCGGTCCCGTGCACCTCTTCCTGCTCATGCGCCTTTACTGCTGAGCCCTGGCACAGGCTCATCACACTGGTGGCAGCCAGGAAAATGGCAACTGCCCTGAGGGAGCATCAGTCTGTGCTGCGGCTGAAGCCAAGCACTGAAGCCAGAGTCACTGCACCCTGCTCGGGTATTAGGGTGCTCGGCACAGATGGCTGTGAACTCGGGTCAAAGAGTGATGCTCCCATGGCTGCAAACCAGCAGCCCGGCAGGGATGTGCGGTTGGGAATGAGGAAGGAAAATTCCTCCCACATTCCCAGGGCTGATGGAGCTGTAGATCAGGCACAGCGGATGAGCTGGGGTTAATTCTGCTCTTGATGTACATATCTGACACAGCCCTTTCCCTGCTGGGAAGCTGTCGGAGCAGGGCAGAGGGTCTGGGGAAGCAGCAGCCTTGGCTTTGCTGAGTGGTACCAGCCGCAGCCCATGGCCATGCTGGGATGATGCAAAGCTGCCCGTGGAGATGCCAGCCCTCATCCTCTCCTCCCGGCTGGTTCAGCATCACCCCCCTGGATGAACGTCTCCCCAGGAAGATGCTCCAAAGCTCCATCGTTTTGTTTCCCCTATTTCAAAGCAGTTCTTGGGGTTGCAGGAGCCACCAAGCAGCTGGCGCTGGTGACAACAAGGGGACCAAGGTAGGATCTGCTCCAGAACACCCATCCCTGCCCCAGGGATGGCTGCAAAGCCCCAGGGAGGTCAGGAAGGGCCTGGCCACGTGTGAAAGCTTTGGCACTGTGTGTGTGTCCATCCATCTGTCTGTCAATCCATCCACCCATCTGCCTGGGGTTAAATCCAGCCCATTCCCTCCCCATCCCCCAGCCTGGCTCCATCACACTGCGGGTGCTGGCACTTTAATTCCTTTATTTATCATTGAAATTGTCTCTTAATTGCTTTGGCAGCCCCTCTGAAGCCTTGTGGTGAGGAGAGAGGTGCTGGTGTATAAATAAAGGAAAGAAACAAGTAACCCTGGCTGAAAGCAAGGGAATGGATCCTTGCAGGGCTGCCCGAGGGGATGGCACCCATTTACCTGCGGCAGATCTCCCTACCTGTGTGCCTGGATGCTCCCAGGGGGAGACAGACTGGTCCCCAGGAGGCTCTAATGTGGCCTAGGGAGCTTTTACCCCCCAAAACTGTGGCTTTCCAGCCCAAGGACACCACATACAGCTGCATCTTTGGGGTCAAGCCTGAGCCAGGGCTGTGAGAACAAAAGAGAGCTGAAAAGGGAGGGAAGAAATATATATATGTGTGTGTGTGTATGTGTATATACATGTAATTCCCAACCCACACTTTAAATTAATTAGTGATGTCCCCAGTGACTCAGCAGAGGCCAAATGGCTTTTGCCTCATTTATTGAAGGGCTTTGCTTCGGGAGGCTGAGGGCAGTGAGGCGCAGGGGACACAGGGCTGCCAGGGATGCTCCATGGGGATGGGTGTCAGCACCCGCTGTAAGGCCAGGGCTGTCCTGGGTGTCCCTGTCCCCTGTTGCCAGGGTGGCATCTGCATAATCGTCTTCACATGATAAAGGGGATGGAATACAGCAGTTTTCACACATTCCAGAGTGATAATCACTGTTGGGAATGGAGCTGAATGGGGCATAGGGGAATGAGCATCCCAGAGCGGGTGGGAGCTGCATCACCCCTCTATAGACCAAGGAAGGGCTGAGCTGCTCCTGCAGCATCCCCTCACCCCAGGGAGCAGCAGGGATGTATCTGCAGGGAAGCAGCAGCCTGAAGCACCCCCTGACCAGGCTTTCCAAAGCAGGGCTTGGGTAGTTCAGTGCTTAACAGGCGCTGAGGGATATTTCTTTTGGGTGAAATTGTCTAATCAATCACTTTCTAATCCAGCAGCTCCGGCATCGGGGCCGCCCTGGGATGCTGCTGGTTATGTGCATAGAGAAATACAGTCAGCTCACTGCTGGGGGGCTCAGGCCTGCTCAGGGACATAGGCTATGTCCCCCCATCTGCCAACAGCCTCTGCAACTTCAGCACCCCCATGGCATGGATTGTTTTCACTGCCCTCATTGTTCAGCATCATAGAATCATCTTAGAATGGTTTGGGTTGGAAGGGATCTTCAAAGCCCTTCTGGTCCCAGTGAGCAGGGACATCTTCATCCAGATTAGGTGGCCCAGAACCACATCATGACATCCATCTGCTGAGGAAAGGGGGGGACAAGGCAGGCCAGTGTGAACAGCCATGGGGAAGAGGATTCCAATGCCAAGGAACCCTATGGGGAGAGGGTGGCTTGGGCGAGGGTATGTGGAGGTGGTTAAATCACAAAGCAGAAGAGACACAGGGCCAGGAAAGTGCAATAAGGGGCCAGCAGACGCTGACAGCTCCTGGGCTCAGGACCCGGCTGCCCAAACCCATGTTGGGAAAGGTGGGGAGCATCTTCCTACAAACTCATAAACAGCGAACCCCCCCCAGCCCCTTGGTGCTGTTCAACCCCTGTCCAAACCTGCCTTGCAGGCTCCATGTTTCCATTCTTCTTCCCTGGCCATTGCTCTTCCAAAGCCCGAACCCATCCCCGATACCAGTTTGGTCTCAGATTTACAGCCCAAGCCCCACAATCCTCCGCTGCTTGTGAGGTCCTTTGAGAGAATCACAGCAGAAAGTGTTTATTTCCACCATAAAGCCCCGGTTTAATATTTAACCATAAATCACGCTGCGCTTTATGGTGATAATAAATTCGTTGGCAGAAAACTGCCTTTTGTAGCCTGAGGCAGTGGAGCGATTCAATTTGTTAGGGTTTAAGTGTAAGGAGCCGTAATTGAGAAGGGGAAAGTACAGATGTTTTAATTGAGTTTGCAGCTACCACCCAGAGTTGCAGGAGGCTAATAGAGAAGAGGTGAGGGTCTCCATTAGCCTCTCCGCTTGCCGTTTCCCCTTGGCCTGCAGCACCATCCGTCATGGCTGTTCCCTCTGGGAACAGCTGCTCAGTGCATGCACCAGAGAAGGAAAGGGGTGGGAAAAGCATCCAGACTAAACCAGACGTACAATGCATGTTTTATTGGGTTTAATCCCATTTTTGGAGAACTAATTACAGTCAGGACAAGCATCACGTGAGACTCGGTGATAATCAAGTGTTAGTGTTGATAATGGCCAAATAAAACCACACTTTCATGCTGGGTGAGAAGGGGGAGCTCCATCCCCTTCCCTCTTTCTCCAGTCATTTTTAAGGCATTGCTATGTCATATCTGATATGAAGAATGTTTTCTCTGCCATAGAGCTTCTTTCCCTTAATCACCCCAATTCCTTGGATATATTTGTGCAAGGACAGCGGGTTATTTGTTTAAGAAAGCACTGCTGCTCGTGGGGACCAGAGTCCTCACTGAGGTACCACGGCAAGGGCTGGGGACAGGATGCGCCATGCCACTGCATCCAAAACCTGGATCCAAGCAGCTCTTAGGGCTAAGGTCCCTTAGAAATCCCTGCCACCAGCGTGCCGAGGAGGAGAGGGGGTCACCCAGGCCAGGAAGCAAAGGCACAACATTAAGAGATGCAGGAGAGAGGGTGGATTTGCTGCCTCCCTCCTCCTACCCCAGGCAATGTGGCCTGATAGAGGGACAGGAAGGGAGGGAGACCAAGGCAAAGGGAGGATGAGATGAAATAACAGAGCACAGCCCCATTCCCTGGCTGGCAATGAAATGTGGAGGGAAGAGATTGTGATGGGCGCTTGCAGGGATAAAGGCAGAGCCAAGTGCCTCGCAAAGCCTCAGCCCATCACCCACATCTGTGCCCTTGTGCACAGCATACCCCCTGCAGCCTCTCCAGCTCTCCAAGGGCTCATTTCATCAGCACTAAAGTCCTCTCAGCTGCCTCGCAGGTGGCTCCCAGCAATGCTGCCCCATGGATCTGCCCTCCAGGTCCCTCTTCCTGAGACACCACCACCAGCTACCTGGAAATAACTTGCTCCTTTGGCACTGAAGATGCCCCAGCAGCTTCCCCGAAGCACTTGGGGATGTTTGAAGTCACTGACAATGCTCAGGATCAAGCTGGAGAGGAGGCAGACAGTCCCCCCAGATCCTCTCCAAGCAGCTCAGCAAGGACACGGTGGCGGTGCTCAGGCTCAAGAGGTGCAGGGTTTTGCTTCAAAAGCCATGAAGTGTTTTTCTACAGCTCCAGGTACTTGCATATTCCCGCAGGAGGAGCACTTCAGGTCATATGGAAACCAGAAAGTCCTACTTGAAAACAGAGCTTGATTAAAGAGAGCTGCAGTTCAAAGCTTGCTTCAGCGAGCAGAGACACTTAATACTGCAGCAAGTGCAGAGGGCAAGAGGATCCAAGGTAAGTGACATGCACCTGGCTTTGAACCTGCTTTAATAAGGGGGGGGCTTAAAGTATTTCAGGTGGAAACTTCTTTTGAAGTTCTTCCTTCTGTTAGGAAAGCCCAAAGACCTCTGCCCAAGGGCCTCAGAGCACAGCACCCAGGGCTGTGTCCCTGTGCACTGTTATAGTGAGTTAATAGCAGAGATTTACCTAACGCACTGGCTGCCGAAGGTAGCAGGCAGCCCACTTCTCAGAGAAGCTGAGCAGAACCAGCCCAAAGCCCACCTTAGCCCTGTGTAGAGGGAGAAGAAAGGGGATTCAAACCCAGCTCCAGCAGGCTTTCAGCATCTGGGACCTGTGCTCCTGCAGGCTGGAGGCACTGCCACTGCCTTCTGGCACCAGCCCATTCCCTTGAGTTAACACCCACCTTGTTTCAAGGCTAATTACCCAGCACAGGAGGCTGGAAACGCATCACTGAGCACAGCCAGAGCCCCTGCAGGCCTCACACGTGTCCAGACTGGGTAATTAGCCGCAGGAATTCCAGCCCGCAGGAATCCTGACCACTGGAGGCAGAGGCTGGCTGGTCCTACCAGCTCTGTGCAAGGGGTCTGCATGCAGGAGCTGAGGGAAGCAAGGCTGCAGTTTCCTCTCCAGGGAGGAAAAGCTGCATCCCTGCATGTAGGGGCATCTCTCTGGGGTCCAACTGGGGCTGCCACAGCAGAGAACAGGGTGAGAAGTGTGAATGTGAACTCCTGGCCTTGGGAAACCAGCAAGAGATCCCAGACCCCAGCAACCCATGGTGCACAAACAGGTTAATGCCTCCAGGAAAAGAAAACATAACGGAACACACAATTCCTTCTGAATTAGATCTCCTCCCACCCTCATTTCTTCCTTCAGCTGGCACAGGAGGTTGGTTTGAAAGAAGAGACTCGGCTCTCCCAAACTCCTGCTGGATTCTGCCCAGCACATCCATGCCTTTGGGAGAAGAGACATTGAGCTGATGGGCGCAGTGAGCAGCCAAGGCTGTCTGCTCTCCTGTGCGCCGAGACCTGCAGCACACAGAGAGCTCCAACAGTGATGCTCCAACAGAGCTGAAGGCAGAACTGGCTGGACACTGGTTCATGGTGCAGGCTGCCAAGGGCTCAGCCCTATGGTGTTGAACAGCAGGGTGCGAGAACCAGGACTGTAACAAGGCTGAGTCCACTCCATCCACACTCAAAATGGAGTGAAGAGAGTCTGTGTTCAGGGCTAACCCTTGTCACCAAGCCCACAGCCTGGAAACTTCCCTTCATGATGCCTCTCCCCCGTTCCACAGCTGCAGAGGGGGAGCTGAAATGTCTCTGGAGCTGGGGAGGGAGCGTGCTGCCATCCCCACATCAGAGCTTTGAATCGCTCAGCACAATGTTTGCTGTCACAAACACAAAGCAAGAAAAGCCCCATATGAGCACAAACACAATCCAGAAGGTGTGTCGGAAAGGGGAGAGGTGTTTGTTAACTGTCCCACTGCCAAAGACCAACTGAGTGTCCTTGCGACTGCAGTACACGAGGAAAGCCGGAATGAGATACTGGATCCCATTCCCAGCATAAGCTCCTGTGATCCCCACCAAGGACTCCAGATCGTGGGTGCAGAAAGCCACCAGCACTGGGGGAACGAGAGTGATGGCAGGAAAGACAATCCTATCCACCACCCATGGGTAGGTCCCCCCTTCCCTGTGGAAAAGAGTCTTCCAGTTGTTGCGCAGGGTCACTGCGATGATGGGGAAGTTGGTGCTGATGGTGAAGACTGGGAAGAGGCCCAGGAAGTAGCGAATGAAGGCAACGTTGATGATCTCACAGTTGGTGAAGTTGAGCGTGTACATGTCCATGAGGGTGTCGTTGCGGAAGCAATAAATGGCAGTGAACGACAGGAGGCTGTAGAAAGCCAGGATCAGGATGTAATCGAGCAGCACGAGCTTGTTGACATGCTTCTTCTTGGAGATGGGGGTGATGAGGGATGGCAGAGAGTGCTGGCACATGAAGGAGTAGACGCACACCCCGAAGAGATTGCGGATGCCCGAGAGCTGGGCCATGGATGGGTGACCTTCAGCTTGGCCTCTGCTGATGCGGATGAGAGCCAGAATAATCATGAGGATGAAAGCTGGAGGGAGAGAGAAGGTTTGAGGTCAAGCCCAGGTCTGCACTCCCCACGGCCCTCCTCCCACCAGCACTGGCACCAGCTCTGTCTCCTGTTCCACAAGAGCACCTCCTTGTCTCTGGAGAAGGTGGTGCATCAAAGCCAAGGTGCATGGGTATTAATCACCACTTGCTTTCAGTGCTAGTCAGCAGATAGGGGTATGGGCCTTTGGCAGGCATCTCCCTCCAGTCTTCTTCCCACAGGGACTCACCCTCCCACCTGGATAGCAAACAGTTGCTCTGCGCCCTTTGGAAGTGGGATGCTAACACAATCCATCACCCTCATGGGTCTTGGTCCATGGATGCTTCTGCCAGCACGCCGTGGCTAAATATCACCATTTAAAAAAGGCTTAGAGATGTCTGAGCTTTGACCTCTAAAGGAAGAAAAGATTAAAGCTGGCTGCAGTCAACCCCAGTAATACTCTTTATCATTTGCAACTGAACTAATGCTTCCAAGCCCTCACCTATGTACAGAGGCCGATGCAAAGGAGCAGCAGCTACCACCAAGCTTTGCCTGTCCCCGTGATGTGTCAGGCTTGATAGAGCAAGAACCAGCCAGCCATTTCCCAGGCAGGAGGAACAGGCTGTCTGTAGTTAATCCCAGGGTGCAGAAGCCAGTCTGGAAGGGACTAAAGCAGCGCTGAAAGACTGCGATTAAAATTCATCACTTCTAAGGCGCCAAGTGTGCCCCTCACTTATGTCAGGGAAAAGCCTAACGACGTTTTACAAAGCTTATCACAGAAAAGCAATGTGCTGTGGACAAAAATGAATCGAGGAGATTGGTCTAACGCCCTTATTTACTCTGCTGGTGGCAATTTGAGCCAGCAGCAGTTACTGCTAGCCTGTTATTCCTAGCATGGCACATAAAACCAGCAGAAAACTAATTCTGGTGTCACAGAAATCACATCAACCTGGGAAAGATGATCATCAGCTGCTGGAGTTAACAATCAACAGGGGAACAAACCCTACCTGGCAGGGCAGCAAGCAGCAAGGTTTGCAGCCTGGTGCTGGCAATGAATGGACCACTGCGGCTTGCATAGAGCTATCTCCTGCGCTGGTTTGAGGCATCAGAGCAGAGCTGTGAACTATCAGGTAACGAAAAGAAAAGCAAAATGCTGAGATCACTCCTTCTGTGGGCAACTTTAATGTCATAAATACAGAGGAATTAAACAGAGCAGCACAGAGCCCACAGGAGAGTGGCCACCGGCACTGTGAGCCTGGCCATGGAGTGACCAGGACACTGGTTTGCTCCGTGCCAAGTGCTGCTCCGCCTGACACAGCCGGATGCAGATGGGAGACCCTGCCAGGGCCAGGGCTGGCGAAGATAGTTCCAGATCAGTGTACAAATGCTGCTTCTTCTGTCCCCAGTGAGACCAGATTAACCTGAACTGAACATCGCCTCCCAGCACTCTCCAAAACCCTGTTTCTCATCAAATAGCAATCCTTTCCTTCCCATAGCAAACACCAGCTCTGTGCTGAGCCGCACTCTGCATTTCATCTCATGCTGCCTCAGGAAACCTCCCACTTCCAACTGTCCCCAATGATAGGGCAAGTCTAACAGCTCTCCACAGCGCTGGGCTGGTGACAATACATCCATTCCTTTGTGGCACCACAAGGGCCAAGCCACTTTGAAGTGCTGGGCTCTATTTACTTCCCTAAGAGCAGTTACAAATGGTTATGGAAAACATCAGCTCATTGCTCTGGGGCTGTGCAATTCCCCTCGCCTTCACTCAAGCCAGCAAGTGAGGGGCACTGTGAGCACAGGTACAGTTGTGTGCCTCCTCTATTGCTCCCTGGAGAGGAGATGCTTGCCAGCGTATGTGTTATAGCAAAATAGGTGGGAAGAACTGTGCTCCAGGTGATGCAACATTGGCTGCACTCCCTGAGGCTGCACAAGCTACAAGGAAGAGGAGAAGGTGCCTGGAGCAATCAGAAGACCAGCTTTGGAAATACAAGATGAAATAATGAGACCTTTCCTTTCCTTCCCAGTTGGGAGACGTGGTCATCCTCTGCAGCCCAATTCTGAGCTGGTCCTGTACCTGGATGAGGTGTAACTGCAGAAGTCTCACACCTCTTCCCCTGCACACAGTAAACCTCCACCTCCTCTGCTCAGCAGAGTGAGGAGTCACCTATTTCCATTTCCCAGACTCACCACTGGCTCAAAGCCCTGCTTTCCACAGCAGCACTAACAGGACCAGTGCAGGGGAACGTGCAGGCTGGCACCCCATCCTCTGAGCATCTCCTCGGTTAGAGACCCACAGCTCTCCTCTGCTCTGACAGGGAGCACTGAAAGAACAGAATCCCTATGGATTGCCTAAATGATGGATTTTTGGCTTAAGCAGCTGGAATTCATAACCTTTTCCTTACATGTTTCTTTCAGAAATTAAATGTATTAAAGTCACAATGTGTGAGGATCTAATCTAGTGGCAAGTGCCCCTGCCTATGGCAGGGGGTGGAACTGGATGAACTTTAAGGTTCCTTCCGACCTAAACCATTTTGATTCTATGAATACTAAGATCTAAACTAGCGCGGTTTCCAACAAGGCTGTGCTCCCCCGGCCCTGGTGCTGCTCTCCATGAGCCTTGAGATGCGTGGTGCTGGGTAAACTGGAATCCTCCCCTGCTCAATTCCAGCCTCACAGAAGACAACAGCAGCCCTGCCCCAATGGCTGTGTTTTCTCTCACTCCCTGCAACAGGGAACCAGAGAGCTGAGACATTTGCATGCCAGATGTATTTATTTATTTGCATACCAGATTCATCTGCCTGTCCCTGGGAGGAGCTGAGCCCCAAAGGGAAACCCTGAAACCTGGTTATGCCAGGTGATAAATCAAGATGAAAAGAAGATGACAGATGCTGACTGACAGGCAGCTTCAGGCAGGCAAGAGGCAGCACAGGGTCCCCAGGCACACACAAAGCTCCTGCTCACCTCCTCCTCTACCTGGGACAGTGGGCTGAAGGCAGAGTCACACCATGCTATTTCAAGTCACTTCCAGTTGCCACATTGGCTGTCCCACAGCGTTCCTGCACCACAAGGACCCTGGTGAAGTCAAACATGGGTTCATAAAATAAGCCTTGATCTGCTCCTCTATATACACGGCAGGATATAAGCAAGATGCTCCAGGGATGAAACACCCTCAGATACCATGACCAATAGGTACAAAGCGAGGTGGACAGCAATGCTACCATGGATTGTTCGTAAGTTACATGAAAACTTTGTTTAAAACCTTTATTTATACCTTTAAACCTTTATACAAGTGCTTAAAAACAGTCGAGGGTTTTGCTGCTCTTGATTTTTCACCAGTGTCAGACCCACTCCAAACCCATCCACCGCAGATGGGCTTGGCAGTCGATGAAGCACAGGGACATTGCTGGTCCCGTCATCTGTCCCTTAGATGTTTGAGCATCATTTTAGTGAAGGATGTAAGTGAGACTGGAAAGAAAATAGAGAGGGGTATGCCATAAAGGAAAAGCTGTGGTGCTCATCACCTACAGACCTCTCCTGTCACTCTTTAAGGAGCAAACACTGGCTCTTCTCACCGACAGTGCAAGCCCTTGCAGGCAGCTACTGCTGCCTGTCCTGTTTGACTCAGGAGATGTTGATTCAGAGATAAAGGAGCTCTGCTCTGGCTCTTGCAGGTGGAAAAAGGATGAATATGGATGAGCACACATCCTAATAAGAACACCTTGGGAAATATGGGAGCCTGGGGATATTAAAGAATACATTTGGTGAACTTTGATAGAAGCATAATAAGGTTGCAGAAGAGCACTGGAGATAATTTAGCCATTCTAAGATTAACTATTGTTTTGCAGAGTCAGAGCGAACACCTTTGTAAATGAGAAAATGCTGGTCTGTACCTGAACTTCATCCCTGCAGAAAGGCTACTGCAAGGAAAGAGAGAAGCCCAAGGCTAGAACACATTATTTTCCCCAATCATTACACATTCCTGGAAGAACGATGCTCAGAATGAATTCCTGGCTTAAGCCTCCCTTGCATCCCTGGCAAGGCACTATGGTTTTGAGATGCTTGACTTGGTGCCTCACTTCAGTCTCTCCACTGGCATGTGGAAAGCAATGGAAGAGATCCTGAACTGAGCCATGGTAGGAAACAGGTTGGAACTTGGAAAGAGGTGGCTTGGCAAGGGGGAAGCGAGCTCAGAAGTGAGGTTCTTCAGGACTGTGGCACTGGATAACGTCTCTGTTATCAAAGACAGATGCTGCCTCCCAGGTTCACCAGTGAACTTCAACTTCCAAAGCACTGCTCCCAGTTCAAACAAGGATGGTTTTAATGGCTCTAGAAAGCATTGGGGGAGACATGAACTAGGGATGAGTAAAAGACTTATGGAAGAAAACAGAACAAAGGTTACGTGACACGCACCTTGTATGTTAAGGGACAGAGGAATTGCACCAAACCTCAAGTCACATCTTCTCCAACTCGGTCCCTACTCTCATTCTTCCTCCCACAAGGCACAACTGGTGAGAACATCCCCAGGGATGGAGAGGCAGTGGTGAGCACCACACCATGCTGCATCAGCAGAGCAGCCCAAGCCCGGCTGCTCCCTACCCCCATCCACAGGCATTTGTTTAAGCAGTGGGCTGTGCTGCTGACACGGCCATGGCAGGGCCATCCGTCACTGTGCCTGATGCTGTGACAGAGCTTCCTTGTTGAAGCAGAGCATCAGCGTGCCAGGAAATAACGATAATGAATCACCCCTTCACAACACATGCCACTTGCTTCCTGCTTCTTACATTAGGTGGCATGATGGATCCCGGGGAGGAGGTTTCCATGAGCTTTCTAAGCCCATTCTCTTTGGAAAGAGGAAGATCTCTCTCTACCTTAATCTTGATCCCGATTCTCCATCAAGCCAAAATATTCTTAAACAGAGGAACAGATCTCATTTAGTTTAATTTTAGGCAGCTCTTTCAGGAGAGGGGGCATGAAGGGAGGGCATCTGCTCTGTACAGCTTCAGCACAATATCATGTCAAGACAGTCCTACCTTCTGCATCTCTATCCAACACTCCCATCAGTGTTTTGGGCAAGTTTAAGATCCCACTCCAATTCTGGAGCTGCCAGGCATTATGGATGCTGTGGCATTTGAAATACTAGAGCGCAGCTGGATTTCACAATGCTGACAAAACAAGGTAGAGGAAATGAAGACATTGATTCTGAAATTTAAAGCTCATTTGCCCAGTTCCTCCTGCATAAGCTATATCCTGTCACTTCTGCATGACCTCCAGCTCTCTGTAAACTCCAGAGTAGCAGCTGATGTATTTCTGCAACCTTCAGAGGAGGCTTCCACATGAAACAGCAGTAAAAGAGGTAAAATGAAAACCAGGTTTGCTCCATCACATGCGGGAGCTGGAGATTTGGCAACAACAGGGCCTAAACCACCGTCGCGAGGAAGATGAAGGATTCATGAGTGCACAGACTGCGGGGAAGCAAGATGGATATGTGCATAGAAGACAGCAATTCCCTGGAGAGAAAAGTCAGAAGGAGAAGAGGGAACTTACTTCCCAGAATAAAGGTATGAGTGGGACATCAGTGTGACTGCTTCCTCTAATGGAGAGCAGGGACTTGCAGGCACAGTGTTACCCTCCCTGCCCCAAAGCAGGGTCTAGATGGCAGCGGACTGTTTCTCATACAGGGGAAGCAGAACCACATGTTGGACACACTAAGATCACAGGAGTGTGACGCACTTTACCAGGAAGGCAAGAAAAAGCCTCCAGTCCCTTTGCCAGGTTTGGCTTGCTCCTGCTGCAGCCATCTCAGACACTACTGCTGCAATGGCCTCAGGCCAGGCAGGGCCCCTTTCCTTCAGAAAAGGAAGCTTTTATTAAGTACCACCAGGACTTTTTGGCTGTCAGAAGTGGTTCAGAAGAGCTCTGCTGTAAAGGCATCACTCCCCTGCTTTTCTTCATCATCAGGGCAGGGTTTGCTACCCCATCACCAAGTAGCTTCCCTTACTGTGGGAACAAGCCCTGCTGTGGAACCAGTGGAGCTGCCCTGTCTGACCCACATCAGCTGGTCTCCACGGACATCTGCACACAGCAACAGTTCACAGGGAGATAAACGGCTCTGCTCTGGTGTTTATCACGGGTGCTTTATCTCAACATATGGGAAGGGAAGAGCAGCCAGCGAGGAGCGTTTGCTTCTGGTGGAAAATTACCCGTGTAGTTTACTGTCCTCTCTCCTCCAGCCACCTTTGGCAGAAGCACCAGAAAGCCTCTGCAATGGGGACTCGGCTCCGAGCTCTGCTGCTGGCTTGGTCTATTAGCTTTGACAGTCACTTCTCTGTTCATGTGAGAATTAACCCTTCTGCATGAAGGGAACAGCATGCACTGTGGTGTCACATCATGCTTGGGAAAGCACTGGCTGCAAAGCATCCATGTCCCATCAAGTCTACCCTTCCCTATCCTGCTTTGGGACCTACCCAGCAAAGTTATTATCACCTTGTTCCAACAACACACACTCTTGCACGCCACAGACCCACTCTGAAAATCAGTGCAAGCGCCACCATCAGGACCCCTCTGCAGGGCTGAATGCGTCCTTACATTTTCAGCTCCCCATCTCCAGCTCTTAGACCCATTAGTT
The DNA here is from genome assembly GCA_039720435.1 of Amazona ochrocephala. Classification (NCBI taxonomy): domain Eukaryota; kingdom Metazoa; phylum Chordata; class Aves; order Psittaciformes; family Psittacidae; genus Amazona; species Amazona ochrocephala. The sequence continues at coordinate 88,723,046 of CM077879.1, forward strand.
TGTCTCCTATTGCCTGGATAAAATGCTCTTTTCAGGAACATCAGCTCCTCAAGGCAGGGTCTCAGTCTAGCACCGTGTATCACTCTCCACCTGCATCTGAGCTACTAAAGGCTCTTTCACTCACACAGGCACTGCTTCACCCCCACAAACAGCACTGAGATGAGCTCCTCAGCCTGTAAGTCTGAAAGCTGGCATGACAGAAGCACAGCTTTTATCCAACTCTTCATAAATATATTCACTTCTCGTAGTGAATTATTTACCCTGGGCTTAAGCAGCAGCTTTCTCTGCTCCGAAAGGGATGCGAGAACACGAAGTTAACTTTGTTGAAGAAGCTCGTTGGAACGAACATGCAACAGTGTCCTGATTTACAGTCCAATTCCCTCGTCCTTGCCTCTCCCATATGCCCTACTCTGTGAAAAGGAAGGGGCAGAGATCAAACTGGTCCCTCCTTAAGGGGTTTGCTTCATTTCTGATGCAGGAAAGAGGCCACCTTGAGGACTGCGGACACTGCAGACAAACCTCTGCAGAAGCCTGGATACACAGGACTTCAGTTCATGGTCACCCCCTCCTGTATCAGCCTCCTCTCTAATTCTCAGTCTCTGCAGCTGAAAGGATGAAGCTGCGTGATCCAGGTTTCTGGATTGCATCAACTCCAGCACGGCTGATGAAGCCTAATGATGGCAGAGATAGTTACTACAGCAGCTGAAACCTGCTCACAAAGGGAGATGGTCCAAGACCAGTTCTCTGCAGAGAGGTGCTGGGGAGCCTGTAAAAAGCAGGATTCTGGTGGAGAAAGCAGAACTATCAGAGAAATCAGTCAATGAGGAAAGTCAGCCCCAGCAGCTTGCTCTGGAGAGCCCTTTCCTAGTTTCTTCCCTAGAAGCTTTCTACCAAGTATCCTAGAAGGGGATGGGAAGGGGAGGAAAAGACTTGTCCTTCTCCCTTCCATTGTACTGACCAGGGGAAAGAGCAAGGGGAGAGATTTTACTTCTGGGCATATAATTGTGAGATCATAGGGTTGGGAATGCTTTGTCTCCAGGGCTGCGGTTACTTGAATAGCTGTGGTATGATCTGATTGTACTACACAGAGAACGGAGCTTCCAGCAACCAAACCCAGAAGTTTCGTCAGTAAAATGTCTCTTTATTAAAATACAATACTTTCTAATAACTACAATACAGCATCAAGAGCAGCACACAGAGCTAATGGCCCACATGGGAGCTGTCTGGGAACATTTGCCAGAGGCTATTAAATAACAGCAGTGATAATCATGCTACCAATGTCTTTAAAGCCAACAGTCCTCACCTATAGAGCTGGACATCTCGGGCTGTAAAAGGCTGCAATTAATCGGGTTAGCTGCTTAATACACAATAGCCCAATGTTTGCTGCTGAGCTCCACCAAGCCCTGTCCTTTTGTTATCTTTCCTAATCCATATCCTTTCCCATGAGGCTGCTAGTCAGTTGTTATCCAATATTATCCAATAACAAAGAGATGGGGCTGTGTCCTCTCTGCTTTGAGAAGTGCATCAGACTCAGTCCCTTTTGCTGTGCTCTGCCTCCAGCAGCTCACCCCTAACACCACCCACTTGGATCAGGATTGGGCAAAGGAGGGATAAAACCCCAGCTAGATATTCAAGTCTCTTTAGGGAGCAATCCATCACTACCACAGATTTAAATCCTCTAGGAAAAACGAGCCTGAAGTCCAAACAGCAAAACTGAACATACCAACAGTTCTAATTTATAGATGGCTTAGTTGGTTTAGTCTTCTGCAGGAGATGCCCCATTCCAAGAACCTTGTAAGAGACCTAAAAACAGGCTCCAAAACTAGTAAAAAAGGACTGGGAAAGGAAGGAAGGAATGAAATACAGTTTGGAGAAGGAACTCTCCTTACCCCAAAGGGACAATTCATACTTACCTGGTCACCAGTCTGGACCCTGTCTCTGCTCTTAATAGCACTGCTCAAGAGCTGGGGGAGCCAACAACATTTTATCCCTAAGTTAAATCAAGGCTTCACCATTACCAGGATTTAAACCAAGCGTTTTTTCCCAGCTAGCCCTTTCTCCAGGGAAGCACAGCAGACAGGCTTCCTGTCACACCCATCAGGGCACTGTGCTCAGTCTCCCAAGGCAGCTCAGACAGAAGAGGGCTTTCAAAGCAGACTGAGCCACAGTTTGCAGCTGGGAAGGGGATAAGAGCTTGTGTAGGCAAACCCTTACATACAGAGAATGGAGATCTCTAAGCATGGATGAGGCCAACAGTTAAGCATGGACTGCTGCACCGAATTTAACCACTGGCACTCACCCATGCGAGGTGGCAATCAGTTCTGCAGACAAGTGTGTAAGCTGCTGCTCTTCACAAGACTGCCAACAGCTCGATGCCTCTGGAAGCCCTCTGTCTGCCATCAGCCCCACTCCACCTGGAGACACAGATCCACCCTCTGCGTTCCTATGAGTCCTGACAGGGAAGCGCCTCGCCATGCCAGCCTTGTTTCCAGATGAGCTTTCCATGTACAAGAGCCCATCAGTCTGGGCTCTGTAGCAGTGTGGCACTTTGGCTTGCAAGCTCCTCCTTTAACTTCCTCCCTTTAGAGACTTCAGCCTGCTCTGGTTAGTCCCTTACGCTGGGAGGAAACCCACAGCCAGATGAAGGGCTGATCCATTGCTGCATCTCCATGTTCTTTGAGCTGGCCGGTTTTGTTTTCCAGTTCAGATCCCAACGTTTAAGACTATTTTTCACAGGCAGAATGACATTTTTCTTGTCCATGAGGTGTGGAAAGAGACTGTAGGCTTTGTTAGCTGATGTGCTGCTTGTGATGAGCACAAGGCTCTGGAAAAGGCTAGTGACATTTGATTATCACTGAGATCAGGAGAAAGAGGGAAAGCAACTTTCAAAGGCAAGGCTGACACCGTTACAAACACCAGCAGAAATGACCTTCACACACAGCTAGCTCTCCCTGCTGCCAAGAACCATCCTCTCAGCCACTGTCATCTGAATCACTGCTATACCTGGGGCAGTGCAGCTTTACATCAGCCACTGCTGCTCCGAAATCCAGGGTTTTTCTTTCACCAGGCTGGGGAAAAGCATGTACAGTGGGTCCTGCAATGGGCACACTGCAAAGCCTGCACTGACCTCCTAGCTCAAGCAGGCTGGATTCTTTCAAATCATGATGCAAAATGTGTGTCAGCCTCCCATCCACACCATGCCAGTGGGCACAGGCAAGCTGGATAAGCCACTGTCGGTGTGGGCAGTTGCTACCCAGCACAGCAAGCATGTAGGCTGGCAGCTCCAGTGTTTAGCTCTGCTGCTCAGAGAGCTTTGAGGAAGATCCACCTTCAGCACCACACGGCTAAAACTAACTAAAGGAAGATGAATCAAACCCCACAGTAAGACAGAGAGTCCACATCTTGCCATTGGCTTTCAGACACGAAAAGGAGCCCACAAAACACCATCTAAGACTGTTCTTTAGCATCTAAGCTCTCTAAACACCAAGAAAAGACCAATCCATGTTTAACTCACAGCCCTGCTTTGGGAGGAGGGGACATCAGTGATGTGAGGACATGGGAGAAGCCAGCTTGCTAAATCCCTGCAGTAGGGGATCCATCCTTAGCCTGGAATGTGCAGCAAGATCTTTGTTCCTGTTCCCTTCATCATGTGGCTGTTTGATAAATCGTCTTCCCTAATAAATCTATCCCTCATTGTACACATATGGAATCCGCCACTCTAAGTAGCCACTGAGGTGCTGTCAGGGTCATTAAATATCATTATCTGGGGCAGCTGTTCCCCAGTGTGCTGACGGAGGAATCAATCAGGCTAAAGCATGAATTTCTCCTACACTTCCCCAAACATTGCCTTTGTCTCTCTCCATCAAGAGATGAAAAAGAGAAACAGTTCTGCCTTTACGCCAAAGTTTAGCAGTCCTCATACTGCAAGGAGCCGGCTAAAGGGAAAGCAATGGCAGATCAGGCAGAAATCAGGCTGTCACAGAGACAGGATGAGGTCTGACTGATGTCTTTACCAGGAAAGAGAAGGCAGGGTGACTGGAAACAGGCCAGGGAGCTGAGCTGAGATTACTCCTTGTTAAAAAACAAAGCCCAAACCCCTCTTTTAATAGCCCTCAGTGAGCTAACCTCCTTCTCTGAAGAATGTTGGGGCTTTCTGACCTTTCCTATGCTCAGACAACAAAAGGAATAAACAGACATTCAGGCTTTTCACACCATCTGAGGTCAGGATTTGTTAACTCAAGCTGTTCAGCATCTGAGACTTGAGCGCTTAAAATCCAGCCTCATTTTCCTGGGTAATAACTGCTTAACCTTATCTCAGATGTTGTCCAGAACAGATCTTTTCCTCTGCAGTGACTGCCAGCCACTTCCAAACAGGGTCACAGGCCTCTGAACTCATGGAAAAGGGATGATACCCAACTGAAGTCAGGTCAAGTGTATGTGTGTGGTGGGAACTGGGCTGAGAAGCAGCTTTTCTTCCTATTCCAGGTCACTGATACACATAAACAGAGCTGATTCTGTGTTCGAATGGTCTGGACGCATGAACCAGGACACTGTTAACCTGCAGAAATGCTGCTCCCTGTTATCCCTGAATATCAGTTACTCTGTCCAGCTTACAAAAGACAAGAGAAACCTCAACATAGGCCTCCATAACACACACATCACTCTCAGCCTTTAAGGGCATGTGCACGTACAAGCCAGATGTGAAGCAGCTGCACCTCAGGATGGCAAAAGCACTGGGGGAACAAGAAAAGCAGGGATGCCTTATTTCATGAAGGGAATTATCTGTCTTCCCAGAAGCTCTTGGCAGGATGATTTTGAAGAGAACTCACGAGAGGGGAGGCTCCTGAGGACAACACATATTGGTTTGGGGGTTTCCAATGCAGGATATCCTATGCTAAAGCAAGGCCCAGGAATAAACCATGCAAACAGATGATATAACTAAGGGTGCGAAGTCTGACAGAAGTGCTTTTTGTCCTCAGATCAAGACAAAGATTCTTCAAAGTCCGTTGCACACATGCTGAGAGAATGAGAAACTTGCTGCTGAACAGCAACTGGTGGGTACCATGGAGACTCTTCCAAATCCCTTCTGCCTCTCACACAAAGCAGATTAAAACTTCATCTGCCCGCTCACATCCGATTGAGAACATTCGGATTGGTTTTGTTTTAATCAGAAATTTCATCCTAGAACAAAAATCCTTTTCCTCAAAGATTTATCAGGACAATCCTCAAAGAGGGTTTTTTGACAAGAACTCGCTTCCAAACAAGAATATCCTGCATTGTTATTGTGCCTCAGGTTCCATCTATGGTAAAGAGGTGGCCAAGACTCACCTATCCATCTCATGAGGGATGTCATGATTTGAAGATACTTGGTCTTCTGCACATTGAAGAAGGTGAAAGGACCCAGGAGGAGAGTGAATGCAGCCTGGAAGCACAACAGAAAACACACAGGTTAAACCCCTGAAATTCTGCTTGTAAGATGGATTTACCAGTAAAACAACGCTCGCCTTCCAAGTTCACCTCCAGACACGTCTCTTCGTCATGGACCTTGCTTTGCTGCTTAATTTTACAGCTAAGTTGGCTGAGACACAGCGGGTCAAGCAAGCTGCTTGGTATCAGAGAACATGCCTTGGGCACGAGTAGAGCACAGGATCCTCTTGGCTCTCAGCCTCTTGCTCTCACTGCTCCAGTACTCCTTTACTGACACATCTCAGTAAAAGCTCTCAGTGCAGCCTTATGGAACATTAAATATTAAACTGAGGCCTCTTTGTCTGGGTACATGCTCAGTTTAGGTCTGAATAGCAATAGCCATGGCCAGACAGCTCACGTTAACATTGACTGAGCAGCTTGTCCCAAGCTCAACAGCAATAGAGCCAGGTCTGCCTGGAAGATATTGACTTCCCCACACTTAAGTTGCTTGTTTTACAGCAGGAAGCTGCAGCATAACAGTTAAGCTATTGACTTGGAAAAGGAAAACCTATGCAAAGTAAGGGGAAAAATAAAGATACTCATAAGAACAAACTTCACTCAGTGCAGAAATTAAAGCTACCGTCAATGGGGACAGATCTTTATTCACTGCCCTCTTAGACGTATAAGAAGAGAGCAGCATTTCTTAGCAAGTTCATCTCTGCCCAGGCACTGAGCACTCAAGCCCTACCTGCTTCAGTCATAAGGGAAAGACTTTACTGCAGGAAGGCAACAGACCTTGACTGAGCTCTGAATGTGACCTGAGAGGAGCTACTTGTGACAGGGAGACAAAATGAGTGTTAGAGAGCCCTGCCTGTCATCGTTGGGATGCCAGGGGCTAGCAATGCACTAACAGATCCAAAAGCCGTAAGCAAGCAGCACTGAGAAAGTCGCAGCCCACACAGTATGGATTTGTTGAGCATCTCAAAGGGATTTTTAAAGACAAATATTCAACATTAATATTTACACGTTGCTCTTTTCCATGACTTCTTCAAGCAGTTCAAGAAAAGGTGTCACCAGAAGGGAAGAACTGGGACTCATAGGGGCAGGCAGCAGAGCCTCAAGGTCTCCGTCGGCCCCAACAGTCAGCCACAGAACAGAATCCAAGCTATTTTAAGCCTAGTACAACCCTAAGAAACCTTTTTTGAGACAGTTTCAGGATATCTGCAAGGCAAATCGGCAATGCCTCGCATCACAAGCATTCGCAGACAACCGAAGTAAACCCAGAAGGGGGCCAGAGGAGAGAACCCTTGGTTTCACACGTCGCTCAGTGAGGATGTATTCAGATCTAAGGCCATCATTTACACCAAGTGTTGGCTTTCTGGCGTGGAGGTGGGGAGGGCAGGGGAAAGAGGGACAGAAAGCATGCACAGAATTCAGATCTATGAAGAACTGAGGGTCCTTGGAGTAAATGCTGAAACCAAACAGAATACAACACCACAGGCACAACTGGCAGGAGTAAGAGCTTAACAGAGAAACCACTTCCAGTGTTAACACAGAAGCAAACCAGCTTTTTACTCTTCTCCCTCTTGCTCCTTTCTTCTAAACCAGAGCTTAACTCCTGCTACCCTCTTCTGCCCTCCAAGACTCCTACTGCATCCCTGGATAGTGCACAAACCTCAAAGGACTAAAGAGGGATGTAGGTCAAGGACCCAGAGCAAACCAAAGGAGATGCCAGCTCTCTTACTGGAAACTATTCTTGAGTTTGTGACTAATCTGTCTCAACATCCTCTCCCAACACACACTCTGCTCAACACAGCTTCCCTTCAAATCACATTAATAGCTCATGCGTCAGAAAGAGCCAAAACAAAAAGAGACAGACGAAGGATGGTGATGATTAAGGGACAGGTGTCTTCTGCAAATGAGAATGCACCAGAACCAATTGGCAAAACAGCATCTCAAATCACAGCGAGGACTGATACAAGATCACTGAGCACCAAAGCAGAAGGGTCTGAAACATGGATTTGTCTTAAGCAGCGAGGAAAGAGCTATGTTAAAGTGGATTTGGGGCTTAGATGCTGAAAAGCATCAAAAGCATTCTTAGGTGCTGGAAGAACGTGGGACTCCTACATGCTGCCCAACATCTGCTAATGAAGCTGAAAGAATACTTCTGGATGTTACACTCTGCTTTCTGCAGTTATTCTCCAGTGTTGAAGGCAGCTTAAACAACTAAATCCATTCAGCATCTCTTTCGGCTCTCTTCCTCTTCTTCTGTGGTCTTTACTGCTCAGCTCACAGGGAAGAGATGCTCTCCCATCCTTTAAGATGATCAGTGTCTTGGTTTCTTAACAAGATCCTGGAGCAGGTCCAAATGAACGAAGTGAGAGATGAATTGAAGTGCAATAGAAATTTATTACCTTTAGCACTTGACGCCCATTAGCGATCCAAGACGGATATCCATGGATCAATACAAACAATGCTAAGGCCTGCAATGAGATGACTTGCCCTACTTTGCAGGGATTTGTGCCAACCACTTTAAAGAAGGGAAGCCACAGCACACACACGGGACTGCTTGAGAGAAGAAAGGCAAGGCAGAAAAGGACAGTGAAGAGCAGATGAACATCACTTTGACATGAAATGGTGCACAGCCCTACAGGACTGAGCACAGGTCAGGGAAGAGGGGTCAGCTCCTCACTAACAGCCAGGACATGAGGCACAAGGACTCAGTCCCTGAATTAGAGCTAGTCTCACTGTCAACCCTCAGAAGAGTCCCAAGGCCAGGAAGCCTATTTAAAAACACATCCCCAAAAGGATGAGAAGAGACCATGATGCTTAGGAGGAGGATGTCTACTTTCTCTACCTTGCTGTGCCAGACATTTAAATGCTCTTCTGACCCATTAAGTTCATTAGTTTCCTAACTTCTCCCTAAGGAAAAAGTAAGCCCAAATAAGATCCTCAGACACATACCCAAACTTTCCACCTGATGTTTTCCAAGCTCATCTTCCCTAGAGGGATACAATTTAAAGTGCTTCATCACACACTTAATCCAAACACTCTAACACCTACACAGAAAATTGCACTAGTCAGTCCTGCCAGAAATCAAACATGCAGGGCGCCAGCACATCTAAAAGGCAGCTGAGATGTTCTCAAGGAGTTTATCATTCCCTTCCTAAGAGAAGAGGCAGAATGAGCAAAGTCTACTTTGATTAAAAGTTCTTCTACTCGTGAAGTGGTTTCCTATTAGAAACAAGCAGGCACACACGGCTGATTCATTGCTAAACTTAAGGTAAGGGAATCCTCCCTTCAGCTAAGGAGGATCAGATCTACTCAATGCTTATGTTCAGAGGACGGCACAGAGAAACCTTTCCTGTGTTTTTGCTATTAAGCAGAGTTCCCTAATTTCTCTCCAAGCTCCTCCATTAAACAGAAGTCAGACAAAGTGCCAGGCTTGCTACAGAGGGTATGTGGAACCCGTACACATAAAATCAATGCAACAGACACAAAACACTATTTTTATCTTCCTCTCTCATGCTGTAAGCCGGCATAAAGATCCAGCACACAGTGACCAAAAACCCACTGTTTTTCTCACTTTCAATGACATTTCCAGTCAGAAAAACAGAAGCCACAGAGGAAAGAACAGCTTGTCACCCTGAATCGCACTCTTCTCTGCAGGCCAGTAGGAGCCATGAGCATCGCACCAGCTTGCTCAACCTCTGGAAGGGTCTTCAAATCCATTCCTCTCACCAAGCCAAGCCCCAGCAGTACAGGCACCAAGGTCTGGGATCTACTCTGGGTTGGCAACTCAGGCGACACCACTTCCCCAGCCTCTGCACTCATCAGCTCTTGGTATTTCAAAGCATAAAGCAGGCTGGTCAACGCAAGTCTTCTTGCCACAGGGGAAACAAGCAAACCATTGCCTGGAATATATTTATATATATATTTATCTAAAAGTGCATTTTATTAAAGCTCTTATGTTAAAACTTGGTTACATAAGGTTACGTATTGGCTTATCTTACAAAAGCAAAAGTACAACCACGTGTTAACAGGACATCTGGCTGGGTTTATCAGCTTAGCTTCAGCCAAGAGGACCACCAAGAGAGCTCTCAACCACTAAGTGACGGCCAGCTAATGCCAAGAGCCTCTCAGACCATACAAACATGCTTTACGCCAGTCAGAGGGGTGTATTGACCGAACAGGCTCTTTATTGGCTTGAAGGGTCTATCTATCACTCTGAACCAGTACAGTTCAATAGCTTTCATCTGCTTCCCAGCATGCTGCTTCCACAGAAAAAGCCAATACGGCTCAGGAAGCACAATTAGCATCCCGAACAGAGCTGATACATGTATTAGATGCAGCAGTTAGAGCATTACGGCTAGCACCTGCATACATTTGCAAGAGGACCATCTGAAAAGCAGCTTCATTCGTAACTGTCATCGGAACTTGGTTATTTTCATGCTCCACAGACTCATCGGTAAGAACTGCATCCGTCTTTGGCACTTGCTGAGCAGTGAATTAAAAACAGGAGCTACTGTTTCTTGTTCATTCAGAGCCTGGGAATATTCAGACAGGCTGAGTAGAAGCAGAGCAGTTACCTGAGCAAAGTGAGACCATGAGGATTAACCTTGTTAAATGCATAAAATACACCAGGAGCAGAGCAAAAAGAGTTTGAGAGTTTAATAAATGTATTTATGTGGCACAGGGCTATCATAGCAATGCAAAGCTAATAAATATCAGATATTAGGACAAGGATATGTTTTAACGCGAAGATGGTAAAGCAGTCTTGTCACTCCTTAAATATCTGTCTCCCTTTGGACTGAGTCCCCAGCCACCCTTCTTTTTCCCTCCTCCTCCCAGCCTTCCTCATCTTCATTCAAAACCAGAACTCACCCCAAACTAAATCCTTCCTTGGAGGCTCTTGCTTCCCCCTGACAGAAGAAATAACAATATCTCAGATCAACTTCATTTTAGGATAGCACCAACTCCACTGCTGCAGATATTGATGTTCACCACTGTTGAGCAGTAGTACTCCTCTCCCATGAGACAGAGTACAGCAAATAACCCTCCTCTAATGGGAAGCAAGCTGACACTTAAAGAGAAAGTTACTGATTTAACAAAATGGATCTCTCTCTTTAGTAGACTTTGGCTGAAAAGTTGAGGGTTGAGTGCTTTATACAGGGCTATGCAGCATTCCCACAGCAAAGCAAGATAGCGACAGGAAGACATGAGCTTGACAGAACAAGCACCTCCCCAAGGAAGCTTTGTTCGATTCAGTGCTCAGACACAGGGAAGTCTCCTTGAGCAGGGTAGGAAGTAGCAGACATTTTAATACATGCTGTCAGGAGTGGCAATGCTGACACCCGTTCTGCTTCTGCAGGAGGTCCCTGAGCTCAGAGCTATTTCACAACCCAGATGAGCACCAGGAGGTACAGACAAAACCATCCAACAAAACCTGGCTGTGCACGGACCCAGAGCAAACAAGATGTCAGGAGAACCAGGGACTGGCTGCTCTGTTCCCACCTCAGCTGCTCTCCTCCAGAGTGTGTCTGAAGAGACGTGGAGGAAGGAAAAAGCAAAACCTGATTTACCAGCACTGACACAGGTCAGAGCTTTTATTCCTGGCTGGAAGCTTGAACCAGACATCATCTTCGGTAGAGTAATTTCTTATTAACTATTACTTGTGTTCCTGTTGACATAGAATCATAGAATAGTAAGGGTTGGAAAGGACCTCAAGATCATCGAGTATTTTTAGGGGCGGCTTTGGAGAGAAATATTAAACACAAGGTGCTTTCCCCACTCCCATTTGGGATTCATAGGTATAGAAAGCAGAGCTTTATAACATTTCAGAGCTACCTGCAGCCTCTGATAGCATCTCTGCACCCACTTCAGTTGGTGGCAAGAGCTGTGCTATCATCAACAACCTCCAGTTGCTTGTGCCAGGGCTTCAGTGCTTTTCAGCTAAAACACAGCATGGGAGAAGGGTCTCAAGTGCAATGTGGTGCCCTCTTTGCCATCTCTCCTCCCCTTCCTTTGGGTGACAAGGCCACGTTTCTCTTCTGCATGAGCTCATATCTCAAGCGAGAGAGCCAGATGGCACATGAGTGAAGGCGGCGATCCAAGCTTTCGCTGGTAAAGCTTCACCCCTTGCAGTGGGCAGTACAAATATAAATCCACGAGAGGAGCCGGATTGCTCAGGAAGGGGCTTTTTAGAGAGCTGAGAAAAATAAGCAAAGCTGAAGATCCACAGTGTCTTAAGGCTGGAGGCAGGGCTGCAGCAGAGGCTGTGCTGATAGGCAGCAAGTTATCAGTAAACAAGCTATTATGAAGCTCTTAGAGTCAGTTGGAAAGAGATAAACCAGCCACAGAACAAGGATTGCTCAGTAGAAGTTGAGAGGCAAGAGGGAACTTAACCTCCAGGTCCCCTGTAGAGTCAAGAAGTCACAACGAAGGGAGGAGGCAACCGCCAGACATCCCACAAGGAGTATTTATAGATAAAGAAACAAGGGCAGTTCCACTTTGAGTACAGCAGGCATCTGCTGCCACAGCAGCTCCAGTAATTAACATGCTGCTCTCAGGACACCTGGCAGAGGTTTAGAGTCATAACTCACACAAAAGCACATTGCTGGCACCAAGGAGCCCTCACCCATCTCCCTCCCCAGTGCCTTCAGGCAGGGAGAAGATAGCCTCCAAGAAGTAAGAACCCCAGGGTGTTGATCACACACGGCTTGGGGTCATTGGCAAACTTGCTGAGGGTGCATCAATCCCACTGTTCATGGGCCAACAAAGATGCTGAACAGCAGCACTGGTCCTGATACTGACCCCTGAGAAACACCACTCATCACCGGTGTCCAACTGGACACTGACTGCAACTCTTTGAGTATGACCATCCAGTCAATTCCTTATCCACAGAGTTCCAGCCATCAAATCCATGTCTCTCCAGTTTAGAGAGAAGGAAGTCATGTGGAACAGCATCAAATGTGTTGTGCAGTCCAGGTAGATAGATAGCATCACTTGCTCTTTCCTTACCCACCAGTGCTATAGCTCTATTGTAAAGGATATCCTCAAATCTACTGACTTTAACTGGATCCAGAGATTTCCAAAGGCTCTAGTCCAGCACCAGCTTCGGATTTTGACTGCCCATCCACTAAACAAGTGTACTTGTCCCAACTGATGTCCTTACAAGCTATGATCTTGCTGGGTATCCAACATACCCAGAACCTCCATATGAAGCCCTGGAAAGTCAAGGCAGTACAGGAGGGTGCTGCTCTCCTCTCCCCATCCTGATTCAGGCCCGCAGCCAGTTGTGAAGCTGACCCACCTCTGAGCACCAGGAACTTTCCACTTGGGAAAGAACACCCTGCAAAACCAGAGGTTCTTCCTGTTAAAGCAAAGAAATCCAGGCAGAAGGGATTTCAGAAAGTCATTCAGAGCAAGGATTGCAGTCCCTGGCACACCTGGGGAGTGCAGGATCACAGCCAGCAGCAAGCTTGCACTCTCCGGGGTAAATACACTTCCATTATCATTTTTCACAACAAGAGAAAGATGGAGGCCAGCAATAACCCTGAGGTGACTGGCATCTAATTTTTCATCATTGGAGTGTTTATGGCACAGCCATTTGCAGCATCTTGTAATCACTTTGCTGCCTCCTTGACCCCTGGCTCCCCCTTATCCTGCATCTCCTAATTGCATCTCAACAAGCAGGAGGGAAGCAGCAAAGTGGATACGCAGGAGAGCTGAATGGCTGCTTTGTGATACTTGGAAGGACAGCAGAGGAGCTGCAGAGCCAGGATTGGCTGTACCCACCACCAGCAGCTTGCTTTGACCTCCCAGAGGCTATGGAACAGGAGCCTGACACTGGGTCACCCGGAGGAGTTGTTCCTCACCTCCCCAATTCATTAGCATGGTATGAGAGATTAATGAGTTTCCTCCAAAGTGGGAGGGTATAATCATTATACACAGGCACTGACCACAATTCCTGCATACTCGTAGCCTCTCTTGGCAATTACAATAGCATTGACCTGGACTACAGAAACCCCTGGGAGAGACAGCACAAAGTGAGGGAGACATGGACCAGCATGACACAGATGCTCTGAGGGCCCTGCAAACACACCAAGCTTCAAACTGCCAGGGCTTGGAGCTACCTGGGTTCAGCAGGGCTGACTGCTCCTGAAGGCCGCTAACCCCTCATCTGCCATCACACACAGTACCTCCACACTAAGCAGCTGTCTTCCATTTAATTTTCCCCATGCAAACACCTCAGTAGAGTTTCACACAATTCCTGGAGGATGCAGCTTCAGGACAGCATTATTCCATTCACTGTGTCAGGCAGGAGTTGCCTTGAAGCAAAGGAAATGTCCCACACTTTGTAAGTACCTTGCAGCAGAACAAAAGCAAGGGATCAAGCCTCATAGCCTGGGGTTAACACGGTGCCTGCTAGCTCCCAGCCTCCTTCCTTCGGCCCCCCAGTACAACACACACCAAACTGGTGCAACAGGCTTCAGAGATCAGCTCTGCCTGAGAGCATTATATCGACTTCAACTTACAAGATAAATCCCAGCTGCATTATTTGTATTTATAGTCCTGCTTACAGAAGCATGAGCCACATGTGGGATTTGCTGATGTAGTCCAAAAATACACATTTTTGGACAAGAGTGTCAGTGATCTCACCCAGACAGAAAGCACAATTTAGGAGGATGTTAAGAAGTTGCAGACTTATTTAGGAGTTTGTCCAGAGCTCTTTCCTCCGCAGCCTCTGGTAACGTTCAGATGGGCACTGACTGCACAGTTCTGCAGCCCTGGTGCTTCCTACCTGTATATTGGGGAATTAATGATGATTTCAGGGCAGGAGAGATCAAGAGTGCTGTGTTAGAGAAGGAAAACGCTGATGAGGCAGGCAGCAAGGTCAGACCTCTGTTTAAAACCAAAATTGGTGGTAAAGCACTGAACAAAGTACTAGAAAATAGCTGTTGAGATAAAGGCTTGTATTGCATCTCCCAGGGGAGTGCTTAGCTGACTTAACAGGTCTTCCCCAACTGTGGTTTCTAGGATGCTGTCACTACCACTGCCCAAAAGAACACTGCGCAGGGGGAAATGCATTTATTACTTACGAAATGAAAGATCTGTGAGCCTGCTGCAGCAGTCGAGTCAAAGGAAGGGATTTGAGAAGGTTCTTCTTAAACCTTTACAGCTTGGAGTGGTGAGCGGGTGATCACAAAGAGATATCTGTTCTGACACCTGCCCAGCTTGGGAGAGATTAGTTTCCAATAGCAAGAGAACAGTGTCAGCTTTGGTGCCTTGCTGCCCAAACCAGCTAACTTCAGAGGACAGCTTTACTTAGGCAAAGCAGCAGCACAGCCTCTCAGCCTTGCTGAGCAGCAGGGGCTGTAGTGTGAGTCCAATAAACACCACTTGTGAGTTCCTACCTGTAGGAAGTGCACAAAAGCAGAGACACACCTAGAGCCACTTCTTTGCCCTGTTCAGGTAGCTGGCTTGCTTTGTGCCCACCATCCATCACCATATAAAAACCAAGCACTGAAGTGTGCAGGACATTCTTCTATGGGAAGCTAAGTGCACCTTAACTCACCAATGGCCCATCACATCAGCCACCTTGCTTCAGTTAAGGGCTGATACCTGCAGCACATCTTGCCAGACACACAATCAACAGTATCTTTCCCTTCTACACAGCCCTTACCAGCAACTGGAGGTGGCAGAGGGGAAGCATTGGCCCTTTGGAAAAGCTCAGCATCCAAGTGACAGAGTAACCCAAGCTTTGCTTAAGGAAAAAATCACTTCTCAGCTCTGCAGAAAACATATTCCAGTCCCCTCCACTATTGATTTTCCAGGGAAGAGACAAGCTAATCCTTTAAAGTTAGCAACTGTGAGACCACGGATTGAAGCACCTTCACTACCGCACCAGAGGCTGACTTCTACCCAGCCCTAGCAGCAGGGAGCCTGGCCTTCTGGCTGATCTTTCTTTGACTCAAAATGCCAACAGTTACAAGGAAAGCAAGGTAAAAATCACACACCCGAAGCTGAGCTCCTGCTCTTCAGTCACTGCTACAAGTTTATACCCTACTCTAGGAACATTGCACTTGCCTGCCTCTCCCTTAGCCAGGAAAAACCTCATACTCACAAGGCCAGTCATTATGCGAAGTTCCTGTTGCATTAGGAAACACAGGGGGTGTGGGAAGCTCCAAAAGAGCTGGTTTAATCTGTCACAGGCATATAACGAGTGAGCAATCGAAAGAATTTATTGACAAGCCCACAGGAGAAGAACGAACCGGGATGAACAAGGCAGGATTTATGCCATATTAACAAGGCTGTGTGCCAATTTCAACCTTATTAGGTTCACAATAAAGCAAGCTGAGAATTGCCTTCCCGTCCCAGACACCATTTATTTGACATGAACTCGGCTCCTGTCCTTCTTCAGCCACTTCAGAGCAAAGCAGCAATTAATACACCTTACTTTTTGGGAGCCAACTTAGATAAGAGACATGAGAAGACTCCAATCAGCCCCTGAGACTGGGCTTTTAGCCAAGCAAAGCTGTATTTCAGGGGCATCTGTAATAAACAGTTAGGGCTACTGATATTTATGTTTAATGCAGCACTAATTCCTCTCTTGCCACAGCAGTGACTCAAAACTCAGGTGCCTGTACATACAGAAATGGTATAATGTTCTGGAGCTTTGAGAGGCTTTTCCCCTCTTTTGAAGGCTTTCAGAAGCAGCAGCTGCCTTTTTTTGCTGCATTTGTTTCTATTTCTATACCAGCATCATAATAAAACACATCAGAGCATTTGTGTTAAGGAAGATAACGCAATATCTTTGGCAAGGAAGTCTTACCAGGAATAACTTCTTACAGGATATGCAGGGTGACATGCTAATAGTGCCCCAGTCCTGCTGCATCCTTACTGCAAAGCTGGGGGAACCTGGAACATAACAATGCTACAGTTGATGCAATTTATTTAAGCAAGATAATGGCTTCACACCAGCAGATGTGAAGGTCCTATCAGCTTCTCTGGCTCACTCTGGGAGCCCAGGGCAAGCACCCCAAACCTTTCTGATTGACGAGTGTGAAATGAGCCCTCCCTGCTCCTGAAGCAGGTACCTTCCCACCGCTGGTCCTCAAGGTCTCTAGACACTGAGACCTGTAAGAATAAACATCCAGGAGACAGCAGCTGTGACCAATTTATTACCGGATGCTGCTGCAGGGCACAGCTGAGGAAAGCAGGGCAGAGGAAAAGCACTTGCTGCAGAGGGAACTAGAGAAGTGAACCCGGGTGTCCTTGGAAGAAGCGCTCTGCTGACAGCACTGCTCCAGCTCTTTCTCTCCAACTCCCAGTTATCAAGAGACAGCTTAGATGTAGCGTGGATGCTCAAATACTGCCATGGGGGCTCCCATCATATCACTGGTGGAAGGTTAATAAATAAAACACAAAGAAACACCCACAAAAAAAGCCCACAGAGCCCAAAAGGCAATCACAGAGAGGCTACAAGAGTCTCATGCACTGAACAAGCCCATAAAACTGTCCTAGAGCAGGCAGATATATTTGGAAAGATGCATTCTGATAGCAAATACCACAGGTACCTTTACCCAGGGCAGGGGGTGCGCACACACACGCAGCACAGTCAGGAAGGACAAATGCTGAGGAGAGAAGCAGAGCACGTACACCAGCAGCACAGAGCACAGCCCGACAGCCGACGAGGGCCGGGAAAGCAGCACCGCACCGAGGTGGTCAGGATCTACATCAACACTTATCAGCTCAGCCTTTGCATTTGCTGGCACTGAGCAATCGTGTGTGTGTCCTCAGACTACCTCCTCAGCCACAGCCCGGCCCTGCTCTGGTCACTGGGTATTGTGATCAGAGCGTCGGGCCGGGGTGACATTGTCCCCTCCTGAAGAGGAATGGTAACTGCCTGCAAGCCCGCTCGTTTTATTCACTGCACAAGCACGTTTCCAACTGGGATAATCTCCATTAAACCATCTGCGCTCCCATCTTCGCTCGGCCCGCACCCGCTGGGCTGCCTGCGATGCTGCAGCATCTGTGAACCGGCAAAAGCGGATGCCGCGTCCCTTTCCCAATCAGCTAAAAACCCAGCAGAGACTCAGACAGAACAGATGCACCTGGTAGCTTTGACACACTACAGAGCCAGGCTACCAGGAGTACCTGTGCCAGTGCCTCTTCTGAAAGGCGTACGGCTCCCCCTGATAGTTTAAAGCCATTTCCTTTCCATCGTGGGAAGGCACCATGCCCCAAACTGCCAGAAGAGGAGGGCTGAGATTTTAGCTACATTGGCTGCCCTGGTGCAGAAGAGAAGCACCGTGTGCCAGGTCATGAATGCATTTTGGATCAGACACCCTGAATGGCTGTTGATCCCCAGGATTTAATCTCATATTTATCTCATAGCTGCTTTCTAGAAACACGGACTATCATGTCACACTCCTGCATCACTGGAACACAGACAAGAAAGTGTTATGATGAAAGATCTAAAACTTCAATCTGCCGCCCCTTCCCCACAGCCGGTACGGAAGATCCCAAACCAAGCTGATAAAACAACCTGCATTGAAGCATGAATTCAGCATGGAGAAAACTTGACCCTGTCCTTAGCATTGCCATCGAGACAGCCATGGCACCTGGGAGTCACTTCAGCTGTTGAGGACATGACAGCACAGTGAGGGATCTGAACCAAAGATAGAAAGCCATCGATCCGCTTTAAAGGTAATCAGTGCTTGCCTTCAACAAGGTCGCAGGGCCATCTAACACATGCCTTTCTTCCAGCCAATTTGCCCTGCATGGTCTTGCCCTCGAAGGCAAGGAATAGCATGGTGTCTGGGTTCAGCTGTAACAGTGGTTTTTCTCCTTCCTAGTAGCTGGTGCAGTGCTGTGTTTTGGATTTAGTCTGAGGATAACACTGATGGTTTAGTTGTTGCTCAATGCTGCTTACTCTCATCAAGGACCTTTCAGTCTCTCGTGCGCTGACAACGAGGAGGTGCACAGGAGGCCGGCAGGGAGCACAGCCAGGACAGCCAAAGGGGTATTCCATACCACATCACATCATGCCCAGGATATAAACTGGAGGGAGTCACCAGAAGGGCAAATTGCTGCACAGGTCAGGCTGGGTGTCCGTCAGTGGGAAGTGAGCAATTGTATTGTGCACCACTTGTGTTTATTGTTTTTCCCTTCCCCTTTTAGTTTTATATTATTTCCCCTTGTTATTTCCCTTATTACAATTCTTAGTAATAGTTTCATACTGTACTTCGTTATTGGACTGTTCTTATCTCAAACCATAGGATTTTACTCCTTCAGCCCCAAAGAAGAGGCAAATATTAGCAGCAAATAATGGGACAGGAGTGAAAGCCTATTTCAGTATTTCCTGCCTTGCCTTCACTTACTTGTTTTGCAAGCCTTTATTTTACAAGGCAATTTACAAACAAGCAGCAAGACAACCATTTGTTCAGACAAAGGTTAATAGGGGCCTAGTGGTCTCTGAAGACGCTGCAGTCACGCTTAGGTGTGAGATTTTGGAGTAGCAATAAAGATGCTGCTCAGACAAGCAAGTCCCAAGAGAAGAATTTAATCTGTCTAAATATTCTCATTATGTACAGAGTTTTCAGCTTCCATTCACTGTGATCAGAGCAGACACAGCTTCCAGAGGCCTTTTTGGACAATAAAGCGTGAAATAGGATTTTTACATCAGTCATTATGCCCCTTTCCACCTCCAGCTCAAAGAGTCAATGTTTGAAATGGGTTTTGCTGAGAAGAGCAGTGCTGGGAGAGAAAGAGTCGACAGGAGGAAAGCAGCACAGACCTTTGGCAGACTGGTGGTACTTGGCACGAGAGAGCTCCCATTGGCAGCATCTTCCCCGAAAACCTCAAATAGATTATTTCTCCTTAGAAGTCCAAAAAAAGGCTTTCTGTGGGGTCATGCACAGAGTAAGAAATGTAGCACTGCATGTGGAGATGTGCTTCACTGTAACGGGCAAGAGGTTCCAGTTACATCCTCCCTTCTTGCTCCTAAAAGTCACTTAGACCTAAATCGACGAGGTGAGATAACTAGAGGCAGGCATCTAGGACAAAAGGGCTGATCCAAAACCTCAGCTGCTTGCTTTTGGGATCACAGTGTCCATCTGTCCCCTTGCCAGAGGGGAACATAGCCTGCAAAAAGAGACCTTGTTTGTCCACTGACACATGGAACCTGAATTATTCCAACAAGCAAGTATTCAAAAAGTAAAAACATCAAGAAAACAGAGCAAGTTCTCTATGGGTATGATCTCCTAGGACCAAGAGAACAGCTATGCTCCTGAGCATCTCACCCCTCCTCATCTTCATGTTGCCTTTTCCTTTCCAGACAGGCAGGTTTCAGCTTTTCTTGCATGTTTAAAACTCCACTTCTATACAGAAAAAGCTTGGACAAAATTTTTCGAGATAATTACAGTGTTCTGCTATTAAATCTTTCTCTTGAAGTCAAACAACTTCCTACCCCCACCCTCTCATCCCCAGGTTTCTCTCAAAGTACTGGTCACTAGTTGTTCACATTGCAAACAGGACAGTGGGGGAGCATATTAACCAGCACAGTCACTGCAGAGGCAGCCCAGACTTGAAGACAGCATCAGTACTATGGTCTGAATGTTTGATATCCCTCTTAAGGGAAGCCATCATCATCATTTTTTCTAGACAGTAAAGCCACACAGGTCAAACAGAGAGTGGGACCAGCAGAGCTGGAGGTAGAACAAATCCCAGTTTACTCCCATACTCATCCAGGAAGTAGCATCAGAGACCTTAAGAGAAAAGCACAACTTGGAGGTAATGCCAACACCCAGCAGCGTCCTGAAAATAGTGAATGTGGGAATCACCCCACTTCAGTAACCCACCACAGACTGGTATGTTCCAGTATCTGAATGGGGCCTACAAGGATACCAGAGAAGGGCTCTTCATCAGGGACTGTAGTGATAGGACAAGAGGTGATGGGTTTAAACTTAAACAGGGGAAGTTCAGGTTAGATATAAGTAAGAAGTTCTTTATTGTGAGGGTGCTGAGGCACTGGCACAGGGTGCCCAAAGAAGTTCTAAATGCTCCATCCCTGGCAGTGTTCAAGGCCAGGTTGAACAGAGCCTTGGGTGACATGGTCTAATGTGAGGTGTCCCTGCCCATGGCAGGGGGCTGCAACTGGATTATCTTCAGATCCTTTCCAACCCAAACTATTCTATGGTTCTGTGTTCTCCCCAGAACAATCCCTGCCTACCTCTAAGAGGGGCAGGAGAAAAGCACCAAGCCACTCATCTCAATTCCTCAGCAGCAAAGGATTAACCACTACTAAAGACTGCAGATATTTATTCTCCAAAGCCATACAAGCAGACAGGCAGAGGGAAAAGCTCCTCTGAGAGCTATGTACACAGGCAGCAAGTCTAATGCTTACACAGCCTTCATTTATTTTTTTTCCCAAGTCCTAACAACAATTATCTTCATGAATTATAGACATAATATCCGAGAGATGCAGGCAGTAATTAATGTCTGTCTGCCTTTTCTGACTAGCTCCTTCTGCTGGGTCAGAGAGAGTTATTGAAATGCAGGAAGGAAACCTTCCATCTCCTGGAAGTTTTAAAGAAACAGACTAAGACACAATTTAATAAAGCAATAATACTTCTCTTCAATAATTAACTAGGCTTTGACATTCACTAATATTCCCGAGGCCCAGCTCTTCCTTTTGCAATAACGCTGGGACAAGTGCACTCAAGGATATGATCCCCTGAATGTCTAAAACGTATTAATTGCAAAATTGCTTTGGATACTCTTTACCCCTGGATTTCTCTGCACACACATGGCCACAATCATTCTTTTTCACTGAGACCCTTAACAGAAGCCACACCATGCAGCACCTGCACACCTCCCTCTTCTCCTTTTGCCCTACAAACATCTGTCGTCAGGCATGAGCACTCAACTGTCCCCAAGCTCAAGAGAAGCAGTTTATCATCCTTTGGGAAAAACCTTGGTTTCCCAACAGAACCACAGCAATAGACAATGCTAAACTAGACAAAACTATTGCTAAAGCAGCATACACTACTGGGTGATGTTTAAGTTTGTTGTTTCACCATCTCTCATGAAGCAGATTCTCTTGCAGCATAAACAGTTTGATTCACAAAAAGAACGCACTCAAGAGAGTTTAATACACTCCAGTCTATTGACAACAATTGCCTCCAAGCAACAATTACTTAGCCAGCCACTGGAAAAAATCCCACTCTTTCGCACGTACGTATCACCTGCTTAAGCAATAGAAAACTACACAACAGTAAGACAGAACTCTGCTTAAACTCAGAATCATTCTGATGGCCACCAAATTAAACACAGCCACGTCACTGAGAATAAAGAGAAGGTATGTGGCCAAAAAGGTCAGACTGAACTAAGAGCTTCACACCTCTGTGGTTCACTTGAGCCACACTATCTCTACAGGAAAAAAATCCCTATCCACCAGAAGTAAAGTTTAAATGGGAATAATGGTGATCCTGGTTTCAGAAACTCACCAAATAGAGTCTGTAAGCATCAATCCGTCGAATTGGCCCCCAGCACTTGTCTGTATCGTTGTACTTTGTGCCATCTCCAACACTGCAGGAATGGTTGCCAGTGGCACTGCTGGGAAAGGAGGGAGAAACAAAAGGCAGTCATTAACTCCTAGTAGATGCCTTCCCCTCTCCTGCGTTCAGGACAGAAGAATAATTAGAAGCCTGAAGTGTCCATTCCTCCTCTCCCCTGTCCTTTTATTTTCTAGGCTAACAGAGCAAGCTGCTGAGTACCATACATTGAAAGGCAAAGTCCTGAATTGTTTCCAATCACTTACAAGCTTGGCCATTTGGTCATCAAACTAGGAAGTTAAGGACACTGAGGTTTTCCATTTCCAAGTCATGAGTTCAAATCCAGCCCAGATTTGATCAAACCAACCACTTTTATTATCTGTTTTGTTGAGAAAGGAACTGGGCTCAGTCCAGAGCTAAGTCCATGTAATGCCATCACTCACTGGTCACAATCTTGGTAAGCATCACACCTCTCATCTCTTACCCAAAGAGACAGAGAAGCTAAAATCCTGCACAGAGTATTGCGATCTAACTACTGAGCAACAAGCCCCATGTCTGCAGGTGTTGAAGCTGCAAGTACTTCACCCCTGAGGACACATCTGAAAACAGGTCAGCTACTTTTCAGACAGGCAGCAGGCACGCAGGTGGGAAACATAAACCAACTTCACCTTCCCAGCCACAGGTGATGCTGAGCTGTCTTCACTTCATTCTTCAGAAAGCAGAGCTGATCCCGGTCACCCCATCAAATCCAAAAGTCTGCTCTTTCCTGTGTTAGCACACAACCCCACAGCAGTAAGTGCACTTACCAGGTCACTTGCATGAGAGAGACTGGTACAGCTGCTGCATAGATTGCCAGGTCTCCATAGAGGTAGATGATTATGCAGAAATAGAAGAGGTTGACACCCACTGCAGGAAAAGGAAATATTGTACAGGCAGCAGAGCACTTTGAATACATCAAACTAAGTCTTTGAAAATACATCACCATTCGCCTCCATAGTTTACTTGTTTCTTCAACACAGCGCACCCAAGGGTCACATCAGCAGCTCAGGGAACTTAGCCACAACACAGGAACTCATAGGATATGAGATGCCTCAAAGCTTGACTCTGCCTCCTTCAACACTTCGCCCTGACACTAGACTCTCTGGTTCAAGCCCCTATTCCAGTCACTGGTCAAGACCAACAGGTCTCAAGTCATCTGCCAGATGAAGCTGTCAACATGGAAGAGCTGCAGGCAAACATCTGGCTGATGCTCACAGACCTGGTGTCAGCACAGCTTGACAAACAGTGAAATGGAGAGAATAGCCTTTAGTGTCTGCTGATTCCAAACCCTCTGCCTGCCATCCTGCAGGACCTTCACAGTAGGGATTTGGCCCTGCAGAGCTCGGGTTCCATAGGGTTGAAATGGAGCTGCTCTGGGAGATGCCTCAGCACCAACTGCTTGAGCCAAGGTTGACAGTGTTCACTGTTCCTGCCCCTGTTTTCTTTACTGCTTTAAAACCTTGCTTTGTGTTCACCTGCAAGATCAGAAAAAGTCTTACACAAGTTAACTGTGTGCACAGAACAGCCTTAATGGGGCAAACCAAGACAGTGCTGTGGAGGGCGAAAACCTGCAGGGACAGAGAAACGCTTGATGAGCCCCTTGGATTCCTTTCTTCCAAGCAACTCAGTATAAATGTCCCCAAGAAAGAATAAATTGGAACATATTTTAGTTCAGAGACAGGAGTTACAAAAATACAGAAGAGAAAAGCCTCAGATTTGTTTCATTTAGGAAGTTGACATTGATGGAAAACAGCTCAAGGAACCTGCCCACACTTTCAAGTTGCGATGCCACCTGATGCTTAATCCTAATGCAGCTTGAGCAAATCCATTCCCCTCCTCCAGCCTTGCATGTGACAACAATCAAACAAGGGCAGCAGTGCTGCAGGAATGTTTGGATGACCCGAAGTTTTACCATCACACTGCCCCTGGATCTCTGCATGTCAGGAAGCATTAGCAGTCATTCTTCTTTGTTTAAATAAATCACTCAATATGCTGAGCCTACTTAGCATAACACATTGCTAAAAAAGGGCTCTATTGGGAAAGCAGCAATAAAACTTCCCTGCTTCTGTAGAGCCACACACTAAGCCAGGATTTTACAGTTGTTCCTCATTTGAACAGACAAATGGAGATGTTATAGAAATTGTCAGATCATTTCATGCTGTTCCCCCCTTGTTCTCTTCCTCTGTGAGAGATTTGAGATGGTTTCAGAGTTAAGGAGTCTCTGTGTCGATCTGAGTGTGGCAACAACCAACCTATCAGTAGTTCTCTAGAATTTCCCACTGAAAAGGGTTGAAGGTTATAACAAATCTAACATATAGCATAGAATAGAAGCTGCAAGACACCCTGAAGCACAGGGCTATACACACTCAGAGTCTGCTTTGGGATCTGCTACTAATCTCAGGTACACCCCCGGAATAAGTCTAACATGACCAGCTAAGCCCCATCAGCACCATCACATACCCACCAGCACACACTATATCCCTGTTCCAGTGCAGGCTTCCCAGTGGGAAGTCCAGGTGACATTCCTCTCCCAATCTCCTCCTCTCAAATACAGGAAGACTTTAGCATCAGTTCTTTTATAAACTGCCTCTGACCCTCCCTGATCAATACTTTCATTACTGGACACAAAATGAGGAGGAATAAAAGAAAATCAATGACTTCCTGTGGGGAAACAGCATGGTAAGTGTGCCTAGAATCCATCACTGCAATAAATCCCTGCTTGGTCCCAGAAGAAAGCACCCAGTGCCGCACCTTAAAAAAGCAAGCAGTTCTTCAGAGCCAGCTCTCTGAAGGAGCACACAGCCCATCACAGCCTAAACCTAAGTCAGCTCCCTTTAAGAGAGCAGACAGCTTGAAATTGAGATTTATCCCTGGCTTACCTCCCAGGACTGCAGATTCAACCGCTGTCAGGTTCTTGAAAATAAAAATCAGTCAAGAGAAAGCAGCAGAGAACTCGTTGGAAATCAGAGGCTTTGAGGTCTCCTACAAAGCTTTTCACCAGCTTCCCCCGCCCCGTGAAGGCTGTAAAGCCCTCAGGCACCCCAGGTTTGGATTTCTGCTTTGTATATCATGAGCAAATACCCACCCAGACATTGGGTAGCTGTGAAACTGCAGTGGTTGGTGCCTGGAGCCAGGACTTCTCCAGTGTAGCCTGGTTTCTGGGCACTAAGCAGTACTGGTCACTGACAAACTGCCCTTACTGAAGGCCTTTCTGTGCAACCATCACCTAGCAAGGATCTGCAGAGGGAGGTACTTCATTTGTCTCTTCTCTGCAACCACTGCTCAGCAGACCAGAGGGTGTCTCTGAACAGCAACAGACTAGGGATAGAGCCTTTTACTGAGCACAGAGGATGGGAAAGCAGCAGATGAGTTACAGATGCCTTAGACCCTTTACTGGGTGCACCTCATCTCATCTGGAAGCCACAAGTTGTTTCATAGAATCAATAATATCACAGAGTGATTTGGGTTGGAAGGGACCTTCAAGCTCATCCGGTTCCAATCCCCTGCCAGAGGCAGGGAGACCTTCCACTAGAGCAGGTTACTCCAAGCCCTGTCCAGCCTGGCCTTGAATATTGCCAGATTTCAAGCCATGGTCTGCAGTTGTAGCTGCCTTCCTGCAGAAGGATTCATCCCTTTTCCCTAGGGAGGATCCCCAGCACAGAAATCAGATAACTCTGGCTAAAACAACATTAAGACAAAGGATTAAGAATTAGAGTCCTAAGCAGTTTATATCACTTAGCTAAAGCTTACATTAGAGTCTGATGATGTACGAGAGATGAGGATGAGATGAGAGAAAGGATGTGTATTTCCAGCACCCTCTACAGGCTGAGCAGCAGCCAGCAGCAAGGACTAGAAGACAACCCCTGGCTGGCTTTGGGGAGTCATTACCACCTCCCCTGTGAGGCACTTACAAAGCAGGGGCCTTCTGGAGCACGCTTATGGGAGCGCTTTGCCTCCTGTGATCCCCCAGCCCTCCTGCAGCTTAAAAGGCTTCTACAGCTGAATCCTCAGCAATACTGTTAAGACCTGTTACATGTTACTCAGAGCACTTCCCAAATATTACTCCCCAGAGGATGAACAATAGACAGGGAAGTGTTCACAGTAGCAAAGCACACAAGCAAGAAAGATGGCCTAAAGTCAGAGCAACCCAGTACTCAAGGCAACATGACATTCCTAGTCCTGTTCCGGACCCACCCAAGTCTCCAACCCACACTCAGGCCACGTCACCTCTCCTGTGACCAGATAAGTGGCAGCCTGATCCCAGGTGGATTATTTTGACAGCCCGAAGTGAATTAAATCTACAAAGGCCCAGAAGAGGCATGCAGGGAAATTCAAAAGGTTTTTTTTCAGTTGGACTTTTCAATCAGAAATAATCTAGTTCAAAGACTCCTCACTTTAAGCCCAGCTGTCCTTCAAAGGCAATGGACACACAGAGGCATAAAGCTGATGTAACGTAGTGGAAAAACCCAGCCCATCATGTACTTTGTGAGGTGGGCAGTGAACAAGAGCAAATGTCACTTTCCACAGCAAATGGGGCCTGACAGGCTCAAAGCCACATAGCCATTGTGTCTCTGATGGCTTCCTGGCTCTGCACAGCATTTCAAATTGGTTTACAAGTTTCAGGATACCCAACATTGCAGTTTGCATTCCTATTGCATGCAGCAGCAGAGATGGCTTTATTGCAGTACAGTTACAAGTTTGTTCCCTGGCATACAAGAGACATTTAAAAGCAGTAAGACAAAACAGCTACCTATCAAATGCACACCTTTCAGTACTTCACATCCCAACAGCTCCCCTGGTGACTCCCCAGACACAAGCAATTCTGAAGCTCTCCCCAGAAGTGTCTCTCCTTCAGACTAACACAGGCTTCAGGGCAGCCCAAACACCTTGTTCTCCAATGCTACAGCCAAGATGGAACCAGTGAACTCTACAGCTGGGCTCTATTGCTTTAGACAGCTGAGATCACAGAGGACAGATGCACTTCAGAGTTAGGTTAAGGGCAGTCAGAAAACCACCAACTTACACTTACCTGTCTCAAGGAACTGGACGCATAACCTGCAGTATTTTGGCTAGTTCCACTACACCACAGTGCCCTCCCCTTCATGCAGGTTCAGGCCCACATGGCCTATAAATCATCTGCTTTGTGGAAACACCACACAAGGGGATGAATGCAGCCCAAAGAGAAGAAATGACACTTTAGGGCAGAATCATCACAAACTCAGGATGTAAACCCACACTGCAAAGCACGCAAAGGAGGGAAAAGCCACACACACACGTGCCAGAGGACCTGAAGGGACTGCTAAAAACACGAGTCACTTACCTTTGTTGAAGAACATGGAAGCCATCTGGCCCATTTCCACCCTCTCAGTGATTTCAAAGATATTGGGTGAGCCACGTCTCTCTGCAAGTTGAAAACAAGAAGGGTTTCAACCCTTCAGTAAACCCAGAGGCCAGACTGTCCGAAGACACTCAGGAAGCTCTAGCAACAGCTTGAAGGACAGCGTGTACGACTCCCAGCTGCAGAGTCACTGGTTCAATTACTCTGCTCAAGCTACTTTAAAAGTGTTTCAAAAATAAGATGTTCTCGTCTTAGTGACCTACAAGGAAGAGATCTTTATCAGACTGCAAAAGGCAAACTGAATTCTCAATGAGTCTTATCTTGCAAGTGCTAAGGACTGTGGGAGGTAAGCATGTGGAATTAAGGGTGAAATGGACAGAAGAGTCCTTCCTGTTCCACTTGCTGGAGCCCACTGGGACAGTCTGCAGACAAGAGATCTCAGATGCAGCGAAAGCATGAAGTTGGTACTTACGAACTGACAGGATAGGTCGTGTCTCTGCTCGCTCATAGCCGTCTTGGAGGAGAACATCAGTGTCAGACACACCAGAGGAAGAATCCTCATCCTCATCATCCTCCTGGAAGAGAAGCCCAGACCCCTCTGCTGAGATGTTTGTCACCCACATTACTGGCTGCCATGGTCTCACTTCCAGAAACTCAAAGGAAGGTCCCAAACAGGGATGGGCAGGACATGCAAGCAAAGGCAAAGGCAGGAAGCCCTGTCCCAGGGTTGGGATGCTGCAGGGAGCAGAAGTAAGGTCTGCCTCCCAACTCCAACCTGCTGACATACAGGCAGGGATCTAAATGAATGCAAACAATGCCTCACACTGATCCAGAAAAGCCACTAAAGACAGGATCCAAAAAGCCACAGGTAAATTTTACAGCAAGAACATACTTCAGGACTATCCATTCCCTGGGATACAGCCCAAGTGACAGCAAGGATGTGCCAGCCTGTCCCAGTTAAATGACCCAAGATCAGTAAGGATTTATAGACCTCAGCATACTCCAAATGGCACCAATATATTGGCTGCCACCTCTCCTCATTCACTGAGCAGCGCTTCTGGGCAAGGAGCGCACAATCAGTTAAGAAATGGGAACAGCACAAGAGATTTTTCAAAGCAGCAGCAGAAAATCCTGTCTTTAATGAGCAACCCCACAGGGAACTAACAGCCCTATTTCATACGGCAAAGTTAAGTACAGTAGAAATTTACTCCTTTAGAGTTACTAATGAGGCAAAGATGCAGAGGAATCTCAGGAGAGTCCTACACGATAGAAGAACAAGATATAGCCCACACAAACCTTGCGTTTCTCCATTCTCTTCCATCGCAGCTGGGCATTTGCAGCAGCCATGGCTTCCACCACAAAGGTTGTAGTCATATAGCTGGAGAGAGAAACTCAATTGGTATCAATAACAGTCCAGAACTGTCACAAAAGGGAGACGAACAATTATTCCCCTCCATCTGTAAGAGCAAACAAACCAAGATAACCCTTTCACCTGCTCCACACGCACACTGCATTGTTGATACAGGGTTTCATCTCTGTTTGCTGCTCCCTCCTGTTCTTCAGATGAAGGTGCCAAATAGACAACAGGATGCAGTAAAATATAACATGCCTTCAGATATAAGAAGACACTTTAGATATCTGGAAGGCATCTTCCTAACTGTTTCTGAGAGGTTGAGAAAGGCAAGAGGACTTCCCCATTTGTTAGAAAGCAAGCTTCCTTCCCCTTATTAGAGCCAAGGACAAGCACAGCACTATGCTGAAGCTTATCTGCTTGGGCCTGTGGCAAAGGTACTACAGTCCAGTAAAGAATCTTACAAATGGCATCAGAAGCAAAGCAGCAATGCAAGAGCAAGGAGCACATCATACGTGTATGCAAATACACTTTGCTGGAGGCCAGGGGAAAAGCTGTCCAGCCAGAGAGAGCCACTAATGGGAGGAATATCATTACCTCAGCTAAAAACAGTCCTTTACTACACAAGCAAACCAACCAACCTTAAATCAACCTCATTTAAGGCTTTAAAGTGGTCTCTCACTGCTTCAGGAGCTGGACTCACTTATCAAGCTCAAATGAGCGACTGGCTTGGCAAGAATAAAAGCAAGCAGCCCTGACATGAAGCCCAATTTCTGCTTAGGCTCTTCTGGCACTTGAAGGGTCCCCAGCAGGCACAAGGAAGTCACACGCACCAGAATAAAAGCAACAGGGCAGCACAGCTCCCACGGCACACAGCTTCAAGCTGTGTCTTCTCAGTTTAATCCAGAGCACTTTTGGCATGCAGGTTCAGAGGTCTGTGCTCTTCTGCTGACCTTGAAGGACTGTTAGCTGGTGCCGAGTGTCATACACTGCATTTACACTGTTAAACTAATGTACCTAAGAGGAATTGCTTCCAAAGGTCCCAATTGCTTGTACTCCCACAGTTTATATTTTATTAAGCCTTTGCAGCATTCAGCTTTGAGTTGGGGAAGCTACAAGCATTACTACAATCAATACTGACCATAGAGTATCTCTATATAGCAACACCTATCAGACCCAAAAAGTGCTTCCTCCAAATCAAAGCTGGTTATTGACAAGAAAGGAACTTCTAAATTCCATCTGTACAAACACCAGGAGGGGATTTTGGTTTGTTTTACTTTAAAACCAAGCAGGGATTCACAGCCCATTCGAATATGGCAATTCTATTAATAACTACTTAGACATTCGTGCTGTACCAACAGCCTCCAGCTCCACCTGCTGCTCCAGCAGGGAGACATCTGGGCAGAACCTCATGGCAAGCCAGCATGGAAATCACAAGACTATGCCCAAGGTCTCAAGCAGGAAAGGTTTGGAGGGGGATAAGACAGGCCCAGCTATACAGCAATTTGTTTCCTTGACACTCTTGCAGTTGCCCAGAGCATTGCCAGAAGCCAAGAGAAAGCTAACACAACAGGTCTGCACCATACCTGCAAGTCGCAAAGCACAGCAATGACCCTGTGTCATCTGTGACCTGGTTAGTGCGTGGGGAACTGATCCAGGACAGAGGCAAGAGTGGGATGTACCCACAGTGAGGACAGTGTCAGAAAGGGAAATTGGGAGAAAGGAGACTCTGGACTGGAGGAAAAGCCTTTTCCATCAGTCAGGAAGTGGGATGTAGCACCATATTGCAGCATCCCTCCAAACAAGGTCCACAGGCAACACGGCTGCCAATTGCAGTGCTCAAGCACCAGAGGTACAGGCACACTTAGCAAAGCACCAGAAGCTTTATCACTGTCCTTACAACCCCACTCAACTGAACCTCCCAACCCTCCAAGGGCACGTACTCGCATCCCACCTCATAAATCCTAGGAACATGAGGAGGACAAGGCTGACGAGCCACCCTGCTGTTGCAAAGGCCTTCGGCATGGTCAGGGCTCCTGTTCCAACGATGAGGTTGAACATGTAAACCAGACCAACCTGAAATCAATCACATAATCCAACATGAGAGCTGGCAGCCAGGCCAGAGATCATCCCAGACACCTTACAGATGTGCTGATTTAAATGGAGAGAGGAATCTTTGAGCGAGCAGGTGGAAGCAAGCCCATGCTACAAATAAATGTAAGAGGGGATTGATAACCAAAGTGAATGTCAGCACGTTTCTGGAGAAACTGATATTCATCTCCATCTTTCTAATTATTTTTAATGTCTTTTCTTTCTGGCTTTTAAAGTTAGAAAGTATGTGAACTGTTTCTTTGTTTTCAAATCCACTGCCTTCTATCAGAAGGGTCTACACTGTGGGTTGGGGTCTCTCCTGAGTTTCTGACCTAAACCTAAGTAGTTAGGTTCATACATAAGTTACCTTTCAGAATCTCTTGTTCCTCTTTATTCTTAGTCAAGCAGGAAATACCCAAACAGAATTCTAACTCAAAGCCTGCTCGCTATTTTAACACATTCTGAAGAAGAGATTTTACCTCTGAAGGGAAAGGATTTTCTCCTCTCTGCCAATGAGTTTTTTTCTGTTTAAGGGCAAAAGATAACTGTGCACCTGGACAGGATCCCCTGACTATAAATTCAGTTGAACTCAGGGTCAAAAATTGCCTCAAAGTTGGTTTGTTTGGCTTTCATACATACATATATAGGTCAGAGCCTCTCCAGAGGCCAGCCAGTAAAGAACTGTGTCAGAGTACACTTTTCGAGCTGCGGAACAAGTAATATCAGAACTACTCCCCTATAAGCACTCCTGCCCTTCATTCCCCAACATAAACATGGCAAATTCATCTTCTGACCAGTGCCCCACAATGACAAGAGTCAGCTATTGCAGCTTGCAGGAAAGCTCTTTCCATTCAGCTGGCAGAGCTGTCATTCCTCAAGTGCTCAGGGCCACGATACACTCTGCAGTGAAGGACTCCTGAAAAAGCACCTCAGGTGATTCTCCTGAACTTTGGTCAAGTTGACAGAGATGAGAGTGGTGCCCGTGTTCAACCTGGCTAAACACCTTCAGGGAAAGATGAGAGTAACAGCCTTTGAGATGAGGCACGAGGAAATTCATGCAGCACTCACATAACAACATAAGAGCAGGTGACACTAATCCATTAGGGTCTGGATGCCCCAGTTATTGTCTTGTTCTCCATCTTCTCAGTTGTGACCTATTTCTGCAGCCTAATATCCAGTTCTGCTACATTCAATCATTAACATAGGGATGAAAGTTTTAAAGCATCTGAAAACCAACACACAGGTTTCAGGACTGGTCCTGTATTTAGTGAATTCACTTCAGAAAGAAAAACAAAGAGTTTGCCAAGCACTGTTTTTAAGAGCTGACACTATATGAATACTTGTGGCTATGAAAACCAGTATTTCCAGTAACATAGGAAAGCACTAATTGGCCCTGCAATTTCACAGGACACCACATTACAAGGAAGAAACATCCCGATTACTCATTTTAAGTGAAGTGGTTTAAAAGCAATTAGTACAACAGCTAAAAATAAGTAAACTTTATATAATGTTTTCCCCTGGATTTCTTAAAGCATAAAGAAAGCAGCAGCAAAGTGGGATAGTTTCAGTGCCTCACACCCCCCCATGTTTAAGATAGCTTCACGGCACAATTTGGGCGAGGGGAAACATAATGGAAGTGAGTAGAAGGATGCAAGAGCTAGTCTGGGATATGAAGCCCTTTTAAAGACTTTTATAACTATACCTTAAGCAGACATTTTCCCCTTATATAAAGGGTGATGTGTAAGCATTTTTAATTACCCTTTAGCCTCTACCATCTCTTGAACCACTGAGGTTACGTCCATGGGGAGGTAGGAAATGAAAACACACCGTTGAGGAAAGAGGATCTGGAAAACACTTGTGAGCAAACCCACTATGAGCCATACTTACATAGGGAGAGTAAAGCTCTCCTGTATCCGTGATGCCGCCAGCCATGCTGAATGCAGTGGGGAGGCTTGGAGCAGAGCAAGGAGGGTGTTTTCAGAAGGGTGCTTTCAACTTCTATTGCCTTTAACCTTAGGAAGCATCATAAAGTTGTGTTAGCTTTGTCACTGGCAGAACTCACAAGTCAGCTTTTGCACATCAGTCTTACGATGTTTGAACAAAAAAGAGCTTCAGCAGTACTTTGTGCTTTGGCTACAGCCCACTCACCAGCACCACTTGGCTCAGTACAAAAAGCTCTCCTACCTGTTAAACTAGTTTAAAAGGAACCAAAAAGCCCTGCCCTTCCACAGCACGTGATGACCAAACTTTTCCTTCCCCAAACAGCCAGAGGGGCCGTTTCAGACACTAAAACCTCAAGAGGAAGAATGCCTGCCTTGAGGATGAGCTCACACCGCTGCTTCTCATGCAGCTACTGCTCTTAATAGCAGGTGTCTCTCGCAAATCAAAGCAGGAAAACCAGCCCACAGCCTCCTTTATAATCTCAAGGAGAAAAATAAGCAGACCTATGAAAAACACCCCAAGATGTTTTGCTACACATACCAAGGTTTCCGAAGCAGAAGTATTTCGGGAACTTCGCATTGTGTTAATAAAACTACCAGGGGAAGTGAGGCCCCAAGCCTTCAGAAAGGGTTCAGGGTCAATAATTAGCCACAGTTGGATTGTTTAAGAGCTTTATCAAACTCCTTATACTTCTATATATGTTCCTACCCAGTCATGCCAACTGGGGCAAATCAGCAGCACAGCTTCGCAAGCTAAAGAGACCAAACAGCCCAAGAGCTATATAAACATGGGCCCATGAATAAATACACCCCGGATGACAGCAGTCCATCAGCATCACTGCTTACAGCGGCCACAACTCAGCCGGAGGGGCCAAATACCTTCTTCTAGCCCACACCCCCACTCAAGCCACCAAAGCCGAGCTCAGCAACCCGCGACAAGGCAGCGAGACCACGGCCACGCCAGCACCCACCTCCGGGATGAGCGTGCTCCTGCCGGGCACCCACCCCAGCCCGGAGGGGCCCTGCCAAGGCCTCCAGAGCCCCCAGCTCTGCCGCTTCCCCCCGACCCGGCAATGCTGCTCACCCTCCCCGAGGAGATCCCATAGACCCTCATACAACACCGAGACGCCTTCCATCACTCCAACGCTCCAGCACACCAGGACCCGCGCCCGCAGACCCCACTGTGCCCCAGCCCCCGCCGCACCCCTCACCTCGCACCGCGACCCCCGGCTCCACATCGCGGGGTGCCCACGGAGCATGCGCCCAGCACGGCGGGGCGTGGAGGGGGAACCTTCCGCACATGTGACCGGCTGCGGGGCGGGGCGATCGTGGCAGCGCCGCTCTGGTGCCGCGCTTGCGGAAGGGCGGCGGGGCAAAGGTAGATGCGGCCTCCGCGGGCCGGGCCCCTCAGCGTCCGGCTCTGCTTCCCCTCAGCCCCGATCCCCCTCAGCCCCAATCTCCCCTCAGCCCCGATCCCCCTCAGCCCCGCTCTCCCCTCAGCCCCGATCCCCCTCAGCCCCGCTCTCCCCTCAGCCCCGATCTCCCCTCAGCCCCGATACCCCTCAGCCCCGCTCTCCCCTCAGCCCCGATCTCCCCTCAGCCCCGATACCCCTCAACCCCGATGTCCCCTCAGCCCCGATACCCCTCAACCCCGATGTCCCCTCAGCCCCGATCTCCCCTCAGCCCCGATACCCCTCAACCCCGATCTCCCCTCAGCCCCGATACCCCTCAACCCCGATGTCCCCTCAGCCCCGATCTCCCCTCAGCCCTGATGTCCCTTCATCTCCATCTCCCCCCAGCCCGCTGGTGAAGTGCTGTGTTAAACACGAAGCGTTAAGTAGTCCCCGTCTGGACAGAACCCTGGCCCCCATGGTGCTTCCGAGGGCACCGACAGAGCCCGGCCCTGGGTGGGGGGAGCAGGGGGATGCTGTTGGTCGCTGGGTGAGGGGATTGGTGTGAGCTGCGCACAGCGAGAGTGACCGCTGCTGGCTCCCGAAGGGCTCCGGGGACTCCTGAGCCATCCCGTGGCCTTGCTGGAGACACGGAGTGGGTGTTGAGTGCAGAGGCCATGAAGATTAACGAGAACACGGTGCTGCAAGGGAAGAGGGCAACCCTGGTGCCATACACGTCTGCACATGTGCCCCGGTAGGTGGCTCATGTCCTCCTCTCATACTCTTGCAGTCTGACCTCACTTCTCTTTTTAAAGGGCATACAGTGGTCAGAAAAGGTTCTGGCATGGCCACTGCAGAGCCCTCTTCCTCTGGGAAACACACAGCAGGAGGAGTACTCAGGCAATCAGTTTTGCCCTTCATGCATGGCAGCAGCATCCCTGATGGGTCTGCTGACAAAGAGGACTTCTTGTGTGTGCCCATGGAAAGGGAAGAACCTGGCTGTGAGTGAGCCACCAACAGTTCTCTTGTTCGTTGCTGTCTTCCCCTAATGACAGTGGACAAGCAAACCTTCAACGTGAAAAGCCAGATGGATGTTTGATAAATCAGAAGCAGGCATGAAGGCAATTTGTGCAGTGCTGACCCAGGCAGCTGCAGCCTCAGCACAAAGATGCCAGTATTAGTCTTTTTGTCAGTGTCCAGGAGATGCTCCATCAATCTCAGTCGGGATGAAATGCGCTGGAACTCAGTGCTCAGTACTTTTAAAGACATCAGTCACTCTTCAGACAAAGCCACAGGATGGCCACACTTGCTGCATTTCCACAAAGAACACCAGTTCATGTGTTGGATAAGCAAGAGAGGCTTGTGGAGGCCATAAATGCCAGGCTGGTGTTTTCAGAACCAGCTTCTGACAGTCTAATCCTCAGAGTGCTCATGGAAATCAGACTGTGACGCAGTAGCTCAGGCAATGATGTGGGTTTGGGTCCCATTGCCAGGTACCACGAGTGGATGCAGTCAGAGGAGCTGCAGCGCCTGACAGCCTCCGAGCCCCTCAGCCTGGAGCAGGAGTATGAGATGCAGTGCAGCTGGAGGGACGACACAGACAGTAAGGACCTTAAACCCTTCTGAAGGGGGGGTGGGAGCGGGAAGAAGGTCCCTTCTGTCCTGTGAAGGACCCATAGTGGGCTGAGAGCACCCGGTGAGTGTGTTCTACTTGCTTTGAACTGGTTTTCTGTTTATAGCTGGTCTATGCTCAGGGAAGTAGAGAATGTCTGGGGCTGCTGGTGTCCTTTTTATGCAGTTTTTTAAAGAGTACAGTGATTTGTTTCCCGCAGCTTTATGTGCTGAGCTGCTCCTGCACAAAGCTCCCCAGGTCCGATCATCATAAAAAGGTAGAAAGGAGTTGTACTTTTCCTTGAGAAATTGAACTGCTGTAGAATTACCTAGTTGAGGTGTGCTGGAATTGGTTCCCTGGCTCTCCTACAAGTAATGAATCACTGCCCATGAAAGCTCGGTAAAAATATAGCGAGCTAGAAAACAGTGAGGCTGACAAAGACCTCAGTGTGGAGCATTTGTCTTAGCTGGCATTAGAAGCCATACTTAAAGCAGCAATAATACAGACTAGATGAATCACTAGGTCTCAGCCTCTTGTGCACCAAACAGTTCTTTGCCTGAACTTGCTGCTGAGACAAGGCAGGGAGACCTCAGGCTGGAAGTTTCCATGCTCTTTAAATAGGCTGTTTCCAGTCTTGGTGCCTGCACCACCCTCACAAGGGGTCTTCAGAACATTTTGTACATCTCTGTGGGTGGGAGCAGGCACACTGGTATGAGAAGCTCAATTATGAGCTCTTCCTCACTATTAACACATGGAAATCTGTTGTTCCTCTGTCCATTGCATGCCTTTCATTTCATCCTGCAGTGATTCGTGCCCTGCAAACTCTGCTATGGTTTTGTTTTCCCCAGAATGTACCTTCATTGTGCTGGACACGGAGCGGTGGCCCGGGCAGGCGGATGAGGACTGCATGGTGGGGGATGTGAATCTCTTCCTCACTGACCCTGAGGATCCAGCTTTGGCTGAGATTGAAATTATGATTGCAGGTCAAGTTGTGCTTCATAGCTTGGACCTTTGTTGCTGTGGTTGAAGCCAGCTGCACACAGGTGTTGTGTACAGCAGCTTTTTAGTCTCATTGCATTACTATGGCTGTTTACTTCTGAGCAGCATCCTTTGCTGGTCCCAGGTCACAGTCTTCTGCAGTGTGGCATGGCTGATTTGTCTCACCCAAGTGGATGCTGACTTCTGTATCTCTTTCAGAGCCAAGCTACCGAGGCAGAGGATTTGGCAAGGAGGCAACTCTGATGATGATGTCCTATGGTAAGGGTGGCTCAGTGCACGGGAATGGGAGTACAGTTGGGATGTGATCTAGAAGCACATATTCCCAGTGACACAGGCTGCTTGTGCCCCAGGAGTCAGAGTTTTGTGCTTTCAGAGATGTTGCAGCCAAGCAGGTAACAGAAATACTTGTCTGATTTCTCTTGCAGGTGTGAGAAACCTGGGGATCACCGCATTTGAGGCTAAGATTGGCCAGGAGAACAAAGTCAGCATCTGCATGTTCAAAAAGCTTCATTTTAAAGAGGTAGGAGCCCCTCTTCTACCCAGGGAAGGTGAGCAGTTAGCTCTGAGGCTGGGATTGAGCTGCTTTCCCTCTATGTGATACAGGTTGCTGTGAACAGCGTTTTCCAGGAGGTGACTCTGAGGCTGGATGTCAGTGACCAGGAAAGACGATGGCTCCTGGAACAGACGAACCATGTGAAGGAGAGGAGCTACATTGAACTGAAGCTGCCAGCTGAGGTGCTGGAGACCTGAAGGACACATCCAGACCCTGGCCTTGTTTCCAGGGAGGAGCTGGACGCTGTTGTGAGCTGTGGGTGTGGAGGACACCAGTGAGCCAGCGCTGAGCTTGGCTGTTTTCATGTCTCTTTGGTTACTTCGTCATCTTGTCAACTTTGCACCTTGTTGAACCAGCTGGGATTACTGCCTGAGACTGGGACCTGGAGAGCAGCTACTAATTCACAGGCTTGACTAGGAATGACTCTAACCTCAACATACTGTTCCAGCAGAGCCTCAAATCACCAGCAGTCAATTGATTTCTGGTGCCACCAGTTTCTGGGCAAGCAGCACCTGCTGTTCCTTTTCCACTGCCCTTGGAGCAGGATTTGCTGGTTAGACACAGGCAGGCTCAGTCAGTTTTCTCTTGAATTAAAGAAATGACAAAGATCTGAGGGGCAGTGGGGCTGGGCTGCTTGCTTTGGCTGCTGTAAAGGACAGCAGAGACTCTTTAAACCCTATTTTCTGGGGTGCAGGGGGCACTGTAGGGCCCTGGAAGTGAGAAGCCCATGTGTTGTATGTGATGACAACTATTGATATCAGCCGAATAAGACTAGAGCAGAGCCCTGCCAGGGTCAATCCCTGCAAACAGGGAGACTGGCAGCTACAGGACCTGGGAGCCTGAGGCCACTGGCAAAGAGATACTGCAGTGTTTGACCAGGCTGCTTTTATGAAAGCGGGGAGAAGGAGAACACAACTGAAAGGAGATGGAATAGTGATCCCCTTCTTCAAGGACCTCAGGGCTTGCTCTGCTGAGCCTGAAGTCTCCGTCTGCTGCTCTCCAGTGAAGGGGGGGGGGTAATATCACTTGCTGGGTGCAGATCTCTTTCAAGGAGGAGCTCGCCAGCCTCCTCTGTGATGTAGCTGAGGTCCGTGGCTGAAGAGGAGGCACTTGCCTGACTCCCCCTGGACAGAGCTTTTAATGCAGTTGTTTAGCCTGACCCTTCGTGCCCTGCACAGCGTGTCCTCCGCTGCAGGGAAGCTTGCTAAGAGCAAGAGGACAGAAGGAAAGGAGGATAACTGATGCTCCTGTGTGTTTTCCTGCTGGAATAGCAGCCGTAATGCCTAATTCTGGACCCGAAATTATGTGTTCCAATTGCACAGTATCAGGTAATAGCTTCCAGATTTGCCCAGGGCTGTTTTTATCAGACTCTGGAATTTTTAGTGTTGCTGGGCCTGTATTTTTAGGGCCTGGGGGATTTAGTTCTCCAGTTTTAGTTTAAACACAGCTTTCCTGTCACTAATATTAAAACCCCACGTGGGAGCAGTGTATCATGGTCTTTTAAACAACAAGTATTCAGTGTAGATTTAGTTGTTGCAAAAGCTTTGTAGTGTAAGGAAGTGAAGAGCAGCTCTACTTCCAGATCGGATTACCATGACAAGGGCTACTAATCCTTGTGCTGTTGTCACCTGCAGCAGGCAGGAAAGCATTGTGTGCCTGCAACAGGATTTGCAGAACCTGCCTGATGAACTGCTGCCTCTGTGCTCCTTCTGTTCCACCCCTCTGCCAAAGGAGCAGGGTTGGGCTGGCAGGAGATGGAGCTGGGGTGGGATTTGCTCCCCTAAAAAGTGTCCGAGGTGGGGAAATGATTTCATTCCACCTCTGCTGCAGGGTGAAGGGGGCACAGTGGAGCTGTGCTGCCCTCCCTGGCCCTGCCGTGGCTCCTGGTGCCCGGCCCGTTGCTCCGGAGCCAGTGAGTGCCCTGCTTGGCATCCCTGGTCCCCCGGCAACACCGGCGCCTCCACGGGCCTCTGGGAAAGCCTTCTCCTGGCAACCCCAAACAAAGTTGGGTCTGTCCCTGAGGCACGGCTGTCACACCGGCTGGGGGGACTCAACCGGGTCCCCAGGCTGCTCCTACTGGGAGAAGAGGTAAAAGATGCTCCTGGGACTTGCTGGGTGCCCCCAGTGTTGCCACACACAGGCAGCTGCTGCCCATGACATTGCACCCTGTCCCAAGCAGGACACTGTGCTTGTCCCCAAGGGGATGAGGGTGGGCAAGGAGGGGACCAGGGGCTCACCTCTACTCAGCAGCACTGCCACAGAACACACGACTTTGGAGGATGAGGTGAGTTGAAATGGTCTTCCCCAGCTTCCAGGGAGTTGCAGCCTGCACATCACTCACAGATGTGGTGGCACTTTGTCACTTGGCTGTCATTTGAGCTTCAGATCTCTGCCACCACTTGTCTGCTCAGGTAGAGGAGCTCTTCTGAGTGTTTGAAGCGCAAGAGGGACAGGGGAGAGAAGGCAAAGATGTTGGGGGTCCAGAGCACTGCCTTGTTCTGTGTCAGCCATGGTGCCCCCAGCCCATTGCAGCCACAGGACAGTCACCACATCCCTCTTGAAGCAGCCCTCTGCCCTGCCTTCCTCTGCTCCCCTCCCCAGACAGGCCATAGAACCATCAACCTAGGACAAACAACCCACTTCCCCACTGATCCCAGCTGCCTTCCTCAACCCAGGATGCAACCCTGGGGCTCTCAGGCTCACCCCAAATCCCCCCCGGAGCACCTGGGGGCTCATTTGGTTGCCCCCGGCATTACAGCCAGGCCAGCAGACACAGATTAGAGCCTTACATCACCCCCCCCCAACATGCCAGGGTGGGGGATTAGAACCATTTAATCACCCCAAGGCATTAACCCACACTGCAACCAGCCAGTCCTTGTCTGACCTCCCCCACCAGGTGCTATGGGGCAACCAAACCAGCCTGTGTCTCCCACCCCTAGGAGCATTACTTGCCTCTTCCCCAGCCCCTGCAGCACAGCAATGAGCCCCACACAGCCCGGGCCTGTGGAAGGATTTAGCCTTAAACCAGACACGCGAAGTCACGAAGGTTTATTCCAGTAACCAGGATTTCTCTTTAGCTTGACAGTACAACACCACCCGATTGCAACACATGGAAACAAAACATCCACAGGAAGAATTTCCACAAAATACATTAAAAAAAGACATAAACAGTGTGATTGGAAAACTCCTATTTTGGAGAGAAAAAACAAGTCTATCGAGAAGCCTTTAAATTACACAGTGTTGGATTCAAACCCTGATCAGCTCTGTCTCCAGGAGTGAGCAGGAGCAAGGGAGGTGATTATTGCTTGCTGTGCTGGCTCTGGACACCCTCTCCTCTCCCAGAATAGCCCCAGGGGCAGGGTGCTGGGTGCTCCCCACCATGCTGGGCACCCATGTCCCTCGCAGCAGCCAGAGGGACAAAGGGACATGGTTATCATGGACGGAGCTCACCAAGGCAGGGCCAAACCGCGGTGGCCAGTGGCCGGGCAGGTTGGGGATGCTGAAAGTCACTAAAAGCCTCAGGTTTTGCAGTTAAAGGGCAAATGCGGGGAGGGGGGGACTCAAATGGAGATGGGCTTGTTTTGGGATGGGGGAAGAACCAGGGAACAGCAGGAAGTGTTTGGTATCAGGTCACCCCAAATCCTTGATTCCCCCCCCGATCCCCACTTGTGCCTACCAGGGTGAGCAGGGCTGGAGGAGCACCCCAAGGATAGGCTCACAGCAGGGGGCACCCCCACCACCCCCTGACTCTCTCTAGCCCAAAACCCCCATCAGGACCCCACTGCCGGGATGCCCACTGGCCACTGAGCCCCATTGCTCCTGCCAGGGTGGTGGGAAGCAGCCCTGTACCCCGTGGAGCATGGAGAGGGGACGCAGGAGAAGTGGGTGCGAGGCCAGGGGGGGCCATAGGACCCTCACCCCCCGCCCCAGGGCCTTCACAGGTTGCTGAACAGTTCATTTTTCTTGCTCCAGTCCATCTGTGGAGCCCGCTTGCTGGTGCGCTTCTGGTGCGCCCGCTCCTTGGCCACTGCCAGCGGGATGTCGAGGTCCAGGAGGGAGCCGGATGCTGAATGGCGCTTGTCACCCTCCTGTGTGTCAGACTGGGGGGCAAGAGGCTGCGTCAGCCCCATAGTGCCCCCTACAACAGCCTGGACCCCACCTCCCAGCCACAGCCTCCCCCAGCATCCCCAGCCCTACCTTGCTCTGGGTGTCGCTGGAGTTGGGGGACACGGCCAATGGTCCGGGGCTGGATGGGCTCTCGGACACGGAGCTGGACCGCGGCTCCGTGCCGTTTTCCTGGGAGGGAGCAGGGAGCAAGCGTGAGCCAGGCAGCTCCAGCCCTGGGCTTTGGGAATGGCCCCCGGAGCGGCGAGTTCCACACAGGGGGCTGGGAAATCCGCCCTCCCCACACATAATCCCCGGCGAGCTCCAGGCTCAGTAATACCTTCAGTGCTGCTCTGGGCTCAGTAATACCTCCACTGCTGCCCATCCGGGGCAGGGAAGGATTAAACCCCGGCCTGATTGCCCTGGCTTTAGCAGGAGGAGGAGGAGGGCAGCCACAAGGCTGGATGCTACTTCCCTGGAGCAGCACAAGGGCTCCCAGCCCTGCAGTGCCATGAGGATGGAGGAGGAAGGCAGAAACCTCCATAACGCTCAGCACCAAAAGCAATCCCCTTTCTGGAGGGCACCGGCTCCCTTCCCAGTGGCAGCCCAGGAGCGCTGTGGTCCATGGTGGCATCACCCACCCATGGGCAGAGGGGACCTAACCAGGCAGGGTCCCTGCCTGGGGACTGGCACAATGGGATGCAAAGCAAGGTGAAGTTCTTACCTTCCCTACATCGCCATTGACAACTGGCTCTGGCAAGGGACCTACAGGACACAGACATGGGTGAAGGGTGAGGATGAGTTTGCTCTGCCCCTCGCAACAGGGACTGCAGAGTATGGCAAAGGCTTTGCATGGCCAAAGCTCACCCAGCACTGCCCAGGATCTGGGCAGGTCCCAGTTTTTAACCCACAATCACAGGCAGCCCCACAGCACATGGGGATGCTGGTGGGCACCAGGCACATCCCCTTGATGACTGCTCTGACATGGAGCCCTGCGAGACCGCCCCATCCTCCTAGGGACCACCGTGACAACAGGGAGGTGACCACGGCTGCGCCAAGGCTATGGAGGAGAGCGAAGGGCGGCTCCTGCCTGTTTGCTCCCCAAGCCATAAACCCTGCCAAAGTGCAACCCAGGGCCATAAACCCGCCTTCCCCGGAGCTGGGTGACCTGGGGTGATGGGAACTCCACCTCCCAGGGCTCAGCACCCTCAGGTTCGGTGACAAGGTGACACAGAGCCCAGAGAGGTGGCACAACCCCCCCCCACCTACCTGTGAGATGCTCCTCCGAGGGCACTACCTTGCACTTCTTGAAGAACTCATCGGTGAGGACATCCACCACCAGCAGCCTGGTCTCATCACCACTTGCCTTGATGGCTGCCACCACATCAGCGTGCTGCTTGCCCTCCATACACACCCCATTCACCTGCGGGCACAGCACCACGTCACTGCTGGAGCCCCAGGACATCCATCCCCCCGGAACGGGTACCGGTCATGGCACCAGTCACAGCCCCAGCACAGCCACCCCATAGCCCCCACACGTACCCGCAGCCTCACAGGGATTAGTGCTGAAGGCAGCAAAACCTCATTAAAAGCAGATTTTCCTCTGAGTGATTAGCACGGAATCACACAGGCAGGGAGCAGCCTGGCAGGGCATGGACCCGGGGCTGGCGCAGGAGATGGGCAAGGCACAAAACCCTTGTGCCATGGCATGGTCCCCAGCAGCCCCAAAGCTTCGTGCCAAGGGAGGCGGCAGCCCCACACCCCGGTGAGGAGCGGGGTTGGTTCTTGCCCTTGTGGGTCCCATCCCCACCCCGGTCATGGCCATCGGCAGTGCTCAGGGCCATCGTACACCTTGTCCTCAGCCTGCCCCACCCCGGGGACACCCATGGGGTGCTCACGCTCCGGGCAGGCTGGATAATGAGCGCTCAGCACCAGCCCTGTGCAGCGCTGCACCCCTGGGTGGGGACCGGCTGCACCGTGAGTCACCGGGGTCACCTCCCGGCACCGGGATGCCAGGGAGCACCCCCCCGTGCCATTGTACCTCAATGATGCGGTCCTGGGGGGCCAGCCCTGCCGCCTCGGCCGGCGAGTCGGGGTCCACAGCGCGGATGTACTGCCCCGCGCGGGTCTTATCGCTGTGCAGGTTGAAGCCGTAGCCATTGGGACCCTTCTTCATGCGGCACAGCCGGGGCCGCAGCTCCTCCTGCAATGGGATGAGCGTGTGGGAAAGGTGCTTCCAAACCCCCCCAGCATCCAAGGGCCATCAGATATACACTTGGGTGACATCCTTGTGGCCACCCGCACCCACAGACTCCTCAAGGTGGGACACACGGTGCCAAAACACCCTATGAACCCATGAATATGTTATTTAATTACGTGCAGGGCACACTAATTGCAGTGAAACATTAAACAAATATGTTATTATGTGTGCTCCCAGACCACACTCCTCCTTTCGGGATCAGGATTGCAATCACCACATGAAGGTGGAAGAGGAAACACAGGCCAGGCTGCTGGGGAGCATCCTCCACCCACCCTACCTGGAAAGATTCTGCTATAGGAGAAGTCTCAGCCACCAATGCAGGTCCTCCATAACCCCATCAGCAAGATGCAAACCCAGCCATGGGGCCACCCCAAAGCACCCCGCCGCCATGGGAAGGGGCACATTGGGCTTGGAGAGGCAGCTGGGATCCAGGCAGAGCAGCCCTGATGCTGATGCACCTCAATGTCCCAGCAAGACCCTATGGGATTGCAAAACAGAGAAACCAGCTCAACCGGGGCAGCAATCACCTGGGACGATCTGGGCAATCAGGACGGGACAATCGCCTCTCCCGGAGACAACACCCAGCTCATCTGCACCCGGTTTCACCCTGACCTGTGGATCCACCAGCACCCGGCGCCAGGGAACCCAACGGGAGCAGCCACAGCCCTGCCCCAGCTCCCCATGAGCACAGTTCTCCACACTGTGAGTAGAGGGGAGAATCAGGAGCATCCCCAAAAGCTGCCTTCACCCATCAGGGAGCAGGACGCAAGGAAGCATCAGAGGAACCAAGCAACACAAACACCAGCACCCAAACACCACTTCTACATAATTACATGTAATATGGTTTGATCCTGCCTTGGCCACCACCTGCAGGGCTTTGGTAGGGCTCCACCAGGCAAGAATGAAATACTCCTCACCATGGAGGGATGGTTAATACTTATTCTTTCTTCTGTGATGGTTTTTCTCCTTTGGTACCCATAGCATCACTGGGGATATGCACTGCATGAATTCCCTCTGCCATACCCGTACCGTGCTGCTTTTTACCCCCTGTTCTTGCTTCGTGCCATGAAATCCCCTTTGCTCCCTCATGGAAAGTCTGGTTCTTGGGGTGCTGCAACCCCACATCTGGCAGCGCTACGGTTGCACAGGCTCCCACATGGTCCAGGGTCATGCATTTGCAATCACTAAGCCCAATGCCATGATAAAACCCCATCCAGGCTGCTGCGACTGCACCCTCCATCCACCCAGGCAGTGATCCCGAGTGAGGG
Source organism: Amazona ochrocephala (assembly GCA_039720435.1). Taxonomy (NCBI): domain Eukaryota; kingdom Metazoa; phylum Chordata; class Aves; order Psittaciformes; family Psittacidae; genus Amazona; species Amazona ochrocephala. The sequence continues at coordinate 88,767,957 of CM077879.1, forward strand.
ACAGGGAAAACCGAAATCAGGGCCAAAAAGCAGGAGCCTGGAGGAAGGGCCTGGGAAGGAGGCTCGGGCTCTGTGAGCACCCCTGCTCCCGGTGCCCTTGGCAGCACCACAGGGCTGCTCCACACCGACAGCTCAGGACAAAGACAGAGGGAGCACCAGGCAAGCAGCGCTGGCAGCGCTCCCGGGAGAGGAGGAGGAGGAGGAGGGAGGACTTCGCTCCCATCCATACCAACAAAGCCCTGGCAGCCCGGGGATGAGACACTGGAGACTCGGATCTGGGGGGGATCCCTGCAGGACGGATGGACGGGGTCATGGCAGAGAGGGAAGATCAAGCCCTCAAAGGCTGCTGGTGAAGGCAGGAGCACCCGGTGCCAGGGGAGCCCGGCCAAGCCATGACCTGGCCCCCACAGCAGCCCCTTGCCAGGGGCTGGCAGCTCCTCCAGCGCAGCGTTGCCAGGCTGCCCTCACCCTTCCCAAACCCCTCGTGCCAGCAGAAACCCTGTGGCAGCCAACATTCCTGATGGAAAACTATAAATGCATCCAGTCTTCCCTGGGACAAACACCCTGCAGTAGGGCATCCGCATCCCTTCAGCCCCACGGTCTCCCTGGCCAGGGGGGTCCCAAGGGACATGGAGGAAGCTGTGGGGTTGGGAGCTGAACAGCAGGAAAACGGAAATGCCCCTAATTTCTATAAGCTTTTGCATCCTCTCCTCTATCACCAGCAGCACATGGTGCTGGGGCATGGATTAGCCAGCAGAGCCTGTTACAAGCAATTATAACCTCCGGTGGGGAGGGCAGTGGGGGTGCCAGACCCAGCCCCAGCATGGACATCCTGTACCACCCCTTCATCTGCACCACGAGTGGCAGAGGGACATCTGCCCATAGAGATGTCCATGTGGAATGGGGAACTCGGCAGCATCACATCCTGCCCTAGAACAGGATGTGGGCACTTCCAGACCCTTCTCCCTCCAGGAGCATGTCAGACCATCCCTCTCCAGCACCTTCAGCCACTGAGGGATGCGGGGACCCCCTGTGTGCGCGCCAGGGCCCATTCCCCATCTCCCGGCCCCACAACAGCAAGTTCAGGGCAGCTTTTGAGAGCCCAAGCGGCAGGAAACTCCCTGCAGCCCTACAAGCAGCAACAAGCCCGTCAGCAGCAGCATTCCCAAAGAGAAACACAACAGCTCCAAGGATGCCTGGGCCAGCAAATTCACACGGGTCCTGAAATCTGGCGCACGCATTCGGGCTTCATACAAAGGGGATGCAAAGCAGCCTCCTCGCAGCATCCTCGTCACGTCCCGTTCGACTGGAGCTGCTTTTCATGCAGCTGCCTCGAGAGGAAATCTAATTCATTTCCTAATTAGACACTGGCTATTCCCAGTGCATCGCTCCCAGATGGAAGCGTTGGGGGGGTGTGGTGTGGTGTGTGAGAATCTGCTCCTTGTTATACCCCAAAACCCAGCCCTGGGAGGGTTTTACACGGAGGGATGAGCACTGCTGGAAGAGAGGGCTCTGGTTTAGCACTGGGTTTGCTATAGGGAAGCCTGGGGCTGGTAGCTAAAGCCTTGCCCTGGTACAAGCAGCCCCAGCCGGTGCTCCGATAACACCCTGTGGTTTGCATGAAGCTTTCTCAAGACGCTCCTGCGCGGCTGAAGCCTCCGGAAGCAGGCAGGGGGGGGAAGAGCTGTCACGGGGGCGCTGGGGACAGTCCCTGCGCTGCAGGGCCCCTGGAAGCAGGGCTGGCCTTGGGGCTGTGACAGTGTCACCTCGCTGGCTCAGCGCCGCAGGAGGTGTACACGGGAGGCTCAACACCTCCACCCCAGCACCGGGGATCTGCACACCCATAGCAACGAGGAGGGATGCCAAAACCTGTTCAGCCCATGCTCAGCAATGGGACCTATGGGGCTGTCTGAGCCCCCTGGCACCAGGGAGGATCCAACTATGCAGGAGCCAGGAGGGTTTGGAGAGAGGACGGATCCTGCCTGGAGGTGGGATATGGTCACTCCTCGCACAGCCCTGGGTGCGGGTGCTGCCACTGCTCTCCCAGTGTCTCCAAGCTCCTTGAGTAAATAAAGGCAAGTCCAGCCCAACAAAGCAAACAGAACTCTGACACAGGCAGAACTCCGGCTCCCCGCCACAGCGATCCCAGGGGAATCCCACTAACCCACCGGGCTGGGACAGGGCTGATGGGGGCTGCAGGCATCGGGTGCCTGCCAGCAGCCGGAGAACAGGCACACCAGTGTGTTCCCTGCTCACCATAGAGAAATCCCTTTCTGCCCGCTCCGGCTTGGCTTGCCATCCCGCCTGGCATCTTCCCACCCTGCCTGGTGGACACCCAGCCGGGGCGATGTCTCCAAACCTGCTCGCTTTTACACCCCTGCCCCGGCCACAAGATTTCCTGATACCTGTTGAGAAACCATCTGGGGCTGTGTGGCAACATCACCCCATGGCACCCACTTCCTGCTCATGAGCAGAGGGAAACTGCCACAGTAACTGCCCTGAGCCTGTGGGGTATCCACAGCTGGGGCTCTCCCCTCAAAGCCCATGGGGTATCTCCAGCTTCCCATGCCCTTGGCATCGCTCCGGCACAGCCCCTGCGAGCAGGCGGCCACCATGCAGCATGTCAGGGCTCTGTCACCCTTGGGGACTGAACATTCTCAGCCCCCCAAGCCCAAGCTGCATTAACTGCATCCCTTTTACTTTTCCCAGCCCATGGAGAGATCTGGGAGCAGAAAGCACAGCACGGACGTTGTCACCAGCCCCGAGGGAGAGCTGGCACTGTGGCACAGGACAGCAGGCACGTTCCTCCTGCATGGGGCAACACTGCAGCCCTGTATGGAGCCAGAGCTGAGGGACCAGAGGAACAGGGAGCAAGCAGGGCAGTGACAGGGACAGAACCTGGTTGTTCCCGCTTTAACAAGGCCCTCAAGGAGGTGCTGGGGCAATGCTTTAGCCAGGCAGGGATGAGACTGGTGCCCTGCAGTGGATCAGGCTGATCAGGGGCAATGGGCAGCTGGCACGAGGCTAAAGTCTAACAGGAGACAACTAATAAAAATCACCTGATTCTCAGCAAAACCCTGCTTGATACCAGCTCAGGAGGCACCAAAGCCTGCCTGGAGCTCAGCACCAGCACTGGGAAGGCCCCACAGCACCAACCCTTCACAGATCATGCTTGATAACACATCATAGGAGCTCCCCATAACGTCCCTCACACTCCAGGGACAGCAGGAGCCTGCTTCCTGGGAAGACCATCCATGTCTCTGTTGTAACAACAAACGTTATGTTCTTGCTGGGTAAACAGAAAGCAGTGCTGTCTGCAGCAGCCCAGAGCGCCTCTTAGGAACCGCTCCGGGCAGGAAAGGTCAGCTCTTTCTCAATTCCTCACCTTTCTGCATCACTTTATTTGTGCCACTGCTACTCCCACATACCCTTTACAGCCGACATTCCTACATTAGTAGGTGTCTGTACATGGGGACCAACAACAGGATCAGCCCCTTCCGACTCGGAAAAGGCTCTGCCACCTCTACTCCATAGCAGAGACCGGTCACACTCAGGGCGTGAGTGACGCCACCGACACCTACAGTCACAGCCCCCTGAAATACCCTCTACAGCTTTTGCTGTTGTATTTTGGAGCGGGTTAAAGCCAGACACCCCTAACTCAGCCCTGGGCCGGGGTTCACCCGCCACTGCCCTGGCTCCCTGTTGCTTTTGGCACCCGGTTTTACCGGCCCCGCAGCACAAGGACGGGTCCGAGAGCTGCGGGCCACGACGGGCTGCTCGGTCATGGGTCTGCCCCCTCTCGCCACCCAGCGCGGCTGGGTGAGAAGAGCATTAACATAGAAACTGCATCAACAAACGAAAGGAGCCGGAGCGGGGCGGGGCGCTCCCCGGAGCCGCGCTTCAAGCAAAGCGAAAAAGAAAGGACCGAGAGCGAAACCACGCCGAGCGCCCGGGGGAGGCCGGCGCCGACACGGCGGTTGCCAACGCCGCTCGTTCGGCTGCGAGGCGACAACCGGGGCCGGTCCCGACCCTCCCCCGGACATCACCCCCACAAACTTCCCAGCGCTCTGTCCCCGACCCCGGCCGCCCGTTTACCCGCTGCCCGCCGGTGGGCTCCCGCGCCGCGGGCTCCGAAGGCTCCGAGGCCGCCTGCTCGCCGCTCGCAGGGGGCTCGGTGACGGCCCCGCCGTGCTTCTGCGGCTGTTCGTCGGCAGCCGAGTCCACGACGAGCAGGCTGACGGCACCGGCGGCGGCGCGGATGCGCTCGACCACCTGCTGATGGCTCTGCCGTTCCACGTTCTCGCCATCCACCTCCAGCAGCCGGTCCCCGGCGCGAAGCCCCGAGCGCTCGGCCGGCGAGCCCGGCTCCACCAGCCGGATGAACTGGCCCGGCTTGCCCTTCTCGCCGTGCAGGTGGAAGCCGTACCCGTCCGGCCCCCGCTCCAGGCGGCAGAGCCGCGCCGCGGGGACCGCGCTGCTGCTCATGGCGGGCCCAAGACTCCCGCCACCGCCCGCCCCGTCCCGCCGAGCGCTCTGCAATGCCGCCCCTCCCGTCCGCCTCTCTTATACAGAGGGGCGGGGCGAACGGTGAGCGGCCACCAATGGGAGAGCGGGGCGGGACGAGAGCCGCCACACAAGGAAATGATGGGTGTGGTTAAACCGCTCTAGGGGCGTGGATATGCAAATAAGGTGAGGGTTCGTGGTAAATATGGTCTCTCGTCCTGGCCACAGGGTCCTAGCGCCGACAGAGGGGCCCGAACCGCCGGGTCCCGGTAGCCAGCCGGGCCAGCCTCCTCTCACCGCTGACCCGCCACCCTCCTGGCCGTGGGCCGGCTCTTCCTCCTCCCGGGGTTACCGCAAATAGCCCCGCCGGGGCCCGGCCCGGAGAGGTGGCATGCACCAGCCCCTCGGGGCCCGTCCCCTCGTCCCCTTGCCCGATCTTCCACGGCCGGTTGGACGGGGAGGGCTGGAGGGTGCCCGATGCTTCAAGCGCGAAGTAAAAGCCCCAGAGTAAAAGCTGCGGGGGGAAGCAGCGCCGGAGGCGGCGCTCACCGGTAACCCCCTGTGCGGCGGAAACAGGGGAGCAACCCGCGGTGCCCCGAGCAGCACCGGGTCCCACTCGCACCCTGGAGCTGGGGGTTCCGAGGAAAGGAGGTGAAGGAAACCCTGGGAGGGAATTGCTCTGCCCCTGCCCTGGACCCGTGTGCTCCATGGCAGCTTGGGAAGCAGAAGTGGCTGCAGGGGGGGTTGTAAGAGTGTGAGATCCTGGTGTCTCCAGTCAGCCAGGGCAGAGCAAGGCAGCAGCGAGCCTGGGCTCAAACTGGCCCCTGTCTCCCAGCATTGCCCTGTGGAGGGTGGCACTGGGGGTCCATTGGTGTGTCTCACTGCCGGGCTTCAGGCCCGGCTGAAGTTCAGGCTGGCCAAAGGTCCTCAGGACGCCCAGGATCACGTTTAACCGTGCTGCAGGCGGGTGAGCAAGGAGGTGACAGCAGCACAGGACATGTCCCTCCATGGCTCTGCACCAAGGCCCTGCTGCAGGGACCCGGTGGCTGAGACACCCCCGTGTGCTGGGGTTGGCCATGCTCCAGCTCCATGGGGCCTAGGCGGGAGCAGAGGGTGGGCTCATTTGTTTCCTCCACTCGGCTGAGCATTCACTCGGCCCTGAGAAAGGCAGCGGAGAGGAATCCCACGGCAGTGGCAGCAGATGCCTGCGGAGAGGAAAACCAGGCCAAGAGTGTCACAGTGCAGCGCCAGGACAGGGGGTCCATAGCACAGCCCTCCCCTTGGCAAGGGGGTGCGTGTGGCACAGCTCGACAACCATGGGTGTTCAGGGGTGAGACAGAGTGGGATGCTCTTTTGGAATGCTGCTCTAAGTCAGGAAACCAAAGTCAGCCCCAAGAGGGCTGTTTTGAGCATGGGACCATGATAAGAGAGAAAAGCGTCAGCACAGGAAACAGCCGGAGCTGCTTTTGGGTCCATCGTACTCCAGAGCACCCATGGAATGGCACGGCAGGGGCAGCACCGGCGCTGCCTCCTCCTGCGAGGGCCTTTGTGGCTCCCTGTGACGTTAAGGGAGCTCGGGCTGGAGGGGGGAAAGCAGAAAAGAGCCAACGTCTGTTTGTGTTGAAGCCATCCAGCATTTTTTGCAGACATCAGCCAAGCGGCCGCAGCAATGCCATTGGTGGGAAGACGGAGTTATTTGGGGAATGCTGGACTCCGCACCATGAGAACAGCAGGGGAGGAGGTTGGTTTTAATTTAACAGGCCGTGTTTGCTCTTCCCCTCTCACCTTTGGACCGTCTGAAATGCACAACGAAAGCCCCAGTGGGGAGGAAGGGGCCACGGGTGCTTCCCCCACCCCACGGCTGCTCCGGGGGCCCCGCAGCCCCATTGCTCTGCAGTGCTCGGCTGCAGCAGCCTCCCACGGTGCAGAGCCGGGGCAGGGATTTCTCACGCCATAAAACACCCAGGCAGAGGCAAAGCCTGAAAACACCCATCTTTAATGTGAAAACTTGCAAAGAGAAACCCAGCAGCGGAGAAGCAGCAAAGGAGGCGCCGGGGCGAGTAAAGAGATGGGCAACCGGGGTGCAGAGACAGGGGGAACACTGGCGGGGATGGATGTGCTGAGCAGTGCCCGACTCCTGCGTGTGGCTGTGCCAGGCCCCCTGCCACTGCCCTTCACTTCAGGTCTTCAGCTAAATACCAAATACCTGCTGCCCTGGGTAGTGCCAGGGGGGACCAGCGGCGTGATGGAAGGGTTGAGGTGGCACTGGGGATGTGCAGTGATGCAGGGACAGACAGAGCCTTGCACCCCAGTGCCCAGCGTAGCAGCGTTTGCTGGCTGAAGCATCTCAGGCATCTTCTCTTCAGAGTGGGTTTCAGCTGCTGTTTGCCAGCAGCGGGAAGAAAAGGGTTGTATTCCATGTGCAGCGATGGGAGCCAGCAGGAACAGCAGCCCCAGGCCAACCTGGCACCTCCACCCCACGACCTCCAGCGTGGATTGGAAAGAAAAAGGCTTTTCTCGCTGATAAAAGTAAAGTCTCTTAATTCCTGTGACTGCACGAGAGGGGAAATAAAGGTTTCTCCAAGCTGCTGTGTGCACCAGACATGTCCCAAGTGCATTTGGGTGCTCCCAAGGGAGTCTCATTTCTCGTGTCAGCTGCATGGGCAGGGAGCAGGCTTGGCTGGACGCTTCCTCATCCCAGCCCCTCCCTCCGGCAAGACCGGGACACAGCAGGGACATCTCTGCCCTCATGGTGGCAGGAGGATAAAGCAGCAACCGCAGCAGTGGGGAGCCCCGGCTGAGCGTGGTCACCGGCAGCACTGGGGATGCAGGGGCTGGATCAGGCCCTTCCAGCTGGACGAGAGCAATGCCAAGAGCAGGGATGGCTTCAGGGGAGCAGAGGGCCAGGGGCTGCATGAGGGCTTGTCCTACATCCTGGTTGGGCGATGGAAGCATCACTGTGGCTCCCTGCTGGGCTGGCAGCCATCACACCATGGTTATTCCTAAGCATTGTCCCATGGGCAGGATCTGGCCCCTGGATCCTCATGCTGGGATGACGTTTCTCCTCACTCCGCTGTATTGTCCTGTCCACACTCGGCTTGTCAGAGGCTGGCTCTGGTTCTCACAGGATCTCGAGGGCAGGATCGGGTCCCCGCTGTGCCCCCGCCTGCCTCTCCCCGGCTCCCCCTTTGCTCTCAGGCGAAGGCACAGCAGCTGGATTTCTTCTGCTGTGACTCAATGTAGTCATGGATCTGGAAGCGGGGCTCATCCTGCGGCTGCACCGCGCGCTGCTTCAGCTCCCTGCAGCCATGGGACTGCATTAACCCCACCTGAGCCGGTGGTGCTGAGGGGGACACCTCCCATGCCCAGCCCTGTGACCCCCGGTACTCACTTGGCAATGGCCAGGAATGCCAGCTCCACGTTCATGCCTGTCTTGGCACTTGTCTCCATGAAAGGCACCCCATATTCCTGCAAGGGCGGCATGGCCCCATCACCCAGAGACCCAAAAGGCCCTCCTGCCCTTGTTGCTTGTGGACAAGGTGCCATCCCATCCCTGCCTTGCCCCAGGTTTTATGTGCCACGCTGCCTGTGCTAGAACCAGGTCTGGGCATCCATCAGAGGGGATGGCATGGCTGTGTGGGGACCATGCACAGTGTGCAGTCATCTGGGGGGGCTGCAGCCAGGTTACACCCCAGCATGGCTCACCCTGGCCAGTGATGCTCCGTCCTCTGTCCTCACAGCCCTCTCGCTGCTCACGTCCGCCTGCCAAGGGAAGGAAGGTGTCACCACCTACCAGGGCTGGCTGGCACCCTGAGGCATCTGGCAAGCAGTATGGGGTGTAGAGGGGGCTGCCAGGAGCTGCAGGACTCAGGGGCTGGAGAACATCCAGTGCCCAGGGAATCCAGGACAGGTTGAGCATCTGGGACCTGGTGGCATCGAGGATGTGGGGGGGAATCTGTGACCTGGGGACACTGGGGACCTAGGGCAGCATCTGGTACCTGAACCCAGAAGGGGCCTTCTGGAACCCTGCTGGGCGTCAAGTACCCAGCATCATCCAGGAACCAAGGGGAATCCGGTCCCAGGGGAAAATCCATAACCCAGTTGGGCACTGGAAAACTGGAGAATATGGGACCTGGTTGGGCCTCTGGGGCTTGGGCTACCTGAGATCTGGGGTGCATCCAGGACCTGGGTGGGCGTCCCATACCCAGCAGCATCCCATACCTGGTAGCACCCGGTACCGAGCAGCATCCCATGCGGGGAGCCTCAGCCTGGTGCTGCCCTCCACTGGCTGCCGGGAGCACTGGTCCCCTCATACCCTTCTGACCCTCCAGATCTCTGGGATCACCTCTGGACCTGGATGAGCCCAGAAAGCATCAGAGCCCAGCAGAGAGTGCAGGCAGGATGCACCCACTGAGCCCCATCCCTCCATAGCCATGGGGACGGCAAGGGCTGGGCTGGCACAGCACAGCACAGCAAACAACGGGGTGAAAGGACGCCCTGCACACACCTTGTTGCCCAGCAGCATGATGACCACGTCCTTCTGGGCGTACTCATGGATCTCCGTCAGCCAGGCCTGCAGGGCAGCGGGGCTGTGTTGGGGTGAGCGGTGCATCCATCCCTCCCCTCCCAGCCCTCACCCCTTGCCATGAGATAGGGGAAGGTGACCCTTTCTTTAACACAGGAACCATTCCAGCATCACAGCTGAACAGTCCCAAAAGCACCCCATCTCCTGGCTGCAGCCCAAGTCTACACATAGCTCATCCCATCCCAAACCACGTTTTCTCCCTCTAGCACCCAGCCATGCTGCACCCAGCCAAGCACCCCAGGGAAGAGCGCCTGGCTGGCTGGGTCTGGCCACAACAGACAGCTCTTACATGTAAACCAGGCTTCAAACTGCCCCAAACACCCAGCAACCCAAACAGGGCACCCACGAGCCCGATCCCTGGGGAGAAACACGCTCCTGACCCATGGAGGGGACTCACACGGATGTTGTCGAAGGACATCTTGCTGGTGATATCGTAGAGCAGGAGCAGGGCTGGAAGGGAAGAGGCAGAGGCATTGCCCTGCTGCAGGGATGCGTTCCAGCCTGTCTCCCCCATCCCTGCTGGACATCAAACCCACCTTGGGCATCCCTGTAGTAGGCATGGGTGACACTGCGGAAGCGCTCCTGTCCTGCTGTGTCCCAGATCTGCTGAGAAGCCACCCCGGTGAGAGCAGGGAGAGGAACCCCCTGAGATGGGGATGCCCCAATGGCTCCAAGCGGACACCACGCTCAGCCTGGGGAGGGTGTTCCAGCAATCCATATGGAAATTGCACATCCCCTCCCAAAGCTCACCTGCAACTTCACCTTCACACCATCCACAGCCACCACTTTGTTCTGCAGAAGAGAAGGAGAACACATCCATCAGTGTTGGTGCGGATGCTGTCCAGCCCCAGTGCGGAGCATCTATGCCCCATCAGCTCAGCTGCTTGCGCCTGGCTGGTGAGATGAAGCCAGGCTGCCCATGGATCTGGACATTGAGGCCTCGTTGCTACAAACCACAGTCCTGCTGTGGGGCTGCAGCTACAGGCACATCCCAGAGCAGCATCCCCTTTTCCCAGGGTGGAAAAGAGCAGATTCAGGCTCCGATGGAAACAGAACAAGATCCCAGCGTGCTTCAGATCCGGTGCCTCACTTATCTCCTATAGCCAGCACCCCCTGCGGCTCTAAAGAGCTGGTTAATGATGCAGGGGGGTGCAGGTAGAGCATGGCTTTATCCAGCACAGCAGAAGGATATCTCCGGGTTAAGGTGGTTTGCGGCTGGGCTGGGACAGAGAAAGGAAGACACATTTGCAAGTGAGCATGGAAGGCAGTTATCAGAGCTTAAGCAACCACTGTGTTCAACTTGGAAGTGCAGGGACTTCTCTCTAGAGGCCAGAAGAAAGCAAAGCGGGAGTTATTGCAGGGCTATTGTAAGACTTGAAGAATTGTGGTTGGAGAGATGAGTCTGGAAAGAGAAGACCCCTATAAATAATTTGGTTGCCTGGAATTGTTTGAAATGGAAATTCAGCCCATGTGGAGATAAAAACACCTGAGCGAATGGGCTGAATAGGACAAACCCGTGCCCTAGAGGCTGGAAATGACCTAGAGCAGGAAGCTGGGAGATGCTGCAGGGGATGCTCGTATAAGGCGCCTTTGAGCTGATAACACCCCAGATTTTCCTTTTCTCATGACTTTGGTGGCAGAACAGGCCACAGGACCCCTCCAAAGCAAACCCCAGCCCCTGCTCCTCACCCAACTCCCCTGTGCAAGCCAAGGGCAGCCCAAAGGCAGCACAGAACTGGAGCAACGGCAGCTGCGGAGGCAGAGGAAGCGCCAACCACACTCGACCACACTCAACACGTGCCTGCAGCCACAGCAGAGCTGTGCCCAGGGACACCCCCGGCACTTCCATCCTGCTCAAACCCTGTGCTGCAAACACAGCCAGCGCCTGCATCCGCTGCAGCTGGGACTGGTGAGCAGAGAGCAACGGCGAGGGTTTCAAAGGGATCCTGTGGCCATAACAACTCCTCAGCAGCCAATTTCAGCCCTTTCAAGGCATGAAACTACCCCAGCCAGTGCTCGTCCCCACCAGACGCCAGCCAGTGGAATGTGCTGGTCACACACTGCGCACCCCAGCCCATGCACCCACCAGTGGGCTATACCAAGGCTGTTTGCTGATTTCAAGACAAGAGGCGATGCTTCCAGCGGGCTCTTGTGTCTGTTACCACTCTCCCACTGAGAGGTGGAAGGGTTTCAGCTGGTGCCTGCTGCTGGTTGGGAAACCCTCCATCCCCTCTCCCAGGGCCCCATCCTGGTTGAGCTGTAAGTCAGGGGAGGCGAGGGGCCGGCAGCCGTGCTGGTCTCACCCGGAAATCTATGCCCACGGTGGCTATGAACATCCCGGAGAGAAAGGCCCCGTCTTTGAACTGCAGCAGGAAGCAGGTTTTCCCCACGCCCGAGTCTCCAAGTAACATCACCTGCAAGACGTGCGCGCGGAGATGTGTCAGCGGGGCCGGGATGGAGCAGCATCGCTGGGGTGATGCTGACAAACCCTCCTCTAGGGCCCTTCTATCCCTCTGTTTCTTTCCACAGGGCTGGATCTGATGGGTTTGGGGAGCCCCATAAGTGCTGAGGGTGTGATGGGACCCCCGGGGGTGCAGCCAAGGGGTTGGAACTGGATGATTTTAAGGTCCTTTCCAATCCTGGCTATTCTATGACTCTATGATGCATGGCTTGGGCAAGCCCCGCCGTGTCCGGGACTCTCACCCTGTTGGTGCAGACACCAAAGCAAACACAGTGCCTTTTCCCCTCCTGCTAAGCAAACAGGCTCAGCCTGGGCTCCCTGGCACTGCCGGAGCTGGGCAGGCAGCACCCTGGACTGATGCTGGTCTCCATAACCACATCCTTATCCAACACCCTGATGCCGTGCTCTTCTTCCTGCTTGTAGGCAGCAGCCCTTTCCTGCCCAGCAATAATTAACCTGGTGGTGACTTTATCTACTCCCTACCTAAAAAGAGCAGTGAGCAGGACTCCTGCAAGAAGGTCCATCCCCACAAGCCCACCCTGTGGGGACACTGGAGCCCGCCAAGCAAACCCACACTGCTCCACTGCCCCCATTGAGCGCATTGAGCCATGGCCACCCTCCTGGACCAGCACCGCCAGAGCTGGGGGCTGGACACGCTCTGCCTCCTGCCAATTCACTTTGCTGCTCAAATCCTGCCCTGGGACACCCTGACCCAGCCCAGGCAGCTGGGAACACTGCTCAGTTCTGCCTCCTCCTCACTCCAGGTCATGCTGGCAACCGAATTCCTCCCTCTGACACAAAAATTGCCCTCGACTGAAAGGAGGTGGAGTGGGGATGATAAAAGCAAAGGAATAAAAGTGGTTTGGGGTGGGTGTGGGGGCCTGGTGGGCTCGGCTCCGGGGCACACACACTGCCCCTCTCCCCACTGCCCTTGGGATGCTGTGATGGGCTGGATGGGGTCCTGTATCCATGCCCTATACGACAGGGGCACCGCTGCTCAGCTGGCAGGAGCCCCCTTGCCCGGAGAAGGACGGGATGGGCTTTCAGAGATCTTCCCTGGGGCAGGCACCCCCTGCCTCCGCCTCCCGGGGGGCAGGTGGGACCCTCATCCCCACATCTGGGATCCCCCAAGGCCAGGGGCGGGCGGGGCTGGGGGTGGCTCTGTTGGGACCGCCGCTTTCTTCCCCTTCCGTCCCCCTTCCCCGGTCCGCAGCCGCTTCCTGGGCGCGATCGCAGCAGCGGAGGAAGCGGGCGGCCCCCGGGACCCCGTCCCGGTCTTCCACCCCCCAGACCCCTCAGCCTCCCCCCCGCAGGGCTTGGGGAGTCCATTCCTGCCCCCCCCAACCCCTCACCCCGCGCCGCCTCCCACCTTGCCGGACAGCTCGTAGTCCCGGGGCAGCGCCAGAGGGGTCCCGCTCCCGTCGGGAGGGTCCCCACTGTCTGCCGGGGGGGTCCCGATCCCCGCCGCCCCGCTGGGGCCGCTCATGGTGCGCCCGAGGGGAGCCTCCGAGTCCCGGCGAAGCGGGGCCAGAGGGAGCCGCGGACCCCACCCGCCTTCCTCCTCCTCTTCCTCCTCCTCCCCAGGCAGTGCCACCCCCAAGGCTGCGCTCCGGCCGCCTCCCGGCCCAGCCCGGCCACGGGATGAGGAAGAGAAGGCTCAAGGCTGGAAGCTTGCCCCCTGCAGCAGGGACCCCAGGGTGCTTGGGTTTGCCGGGGCTCTGTGGCACCGGACGGTGAGCGCAGCCCTGGTACATCCCTCTGGGTACATGGCTGGGGAGAGGAAGAGCTGCTCACTCCACAAGTAAACAGCCTCTTGTCCCCTACTTGGGGATGGAGACCCCAAATCACCGCTGCCACACCAGATCAGTGGGGATCCCTCCAGCCCACCCCAGGGTGAGGTTTTGCCCTGGGTTAGCATCAAAAAGCCAGGAGGGAAGCGAAGCAGCACCCATCATCCAGAAGCCAAGCGCTGTGGGAAGCCCATGCTGGGATGGCTGCCATGGCTTCTGCTGCCCCAGCTGCTCAGAGCCCCCAGCATCCTGCACCAGGTACTGGGGCATGGCTTCTGTGCTCTTCATGTGGGAAAAGCCCAAGGATGGGAATGAGGGAGAAGCCCCAGGAGACATGCAGGGATGTGTTACCCAAAAACTCACTCCACAAAACCCCATCCAGGTCCATGCTCTGTATGTCTCCAGGCTGACAGGCACCACTCCACAGACAGGAGCCTTCAGCCCCCTCTGATTTATTCTCCATGGGATACACAGCCCATCTCTCCAACGCCAGGCCTGATCTCAATGCAACCCCACATCCCTGCTCACACTGATGGGGTTCAGGCGTGTGGGGCTCCTGTGCAGAGCCTCTCACCACTCTCAGGGTGAAGGCCATGGCGGAGATGCTCTCTGTGACAGCACCCACCCCTGCTGCCAGCTCCCGCTCCAGCCAAGCCTTCCTCTGCCCCTCGGGAAAGGGAACCTGTATTTCCAGTCCTGTAGCTCAAACCAGAGCAGATTTATGGTTTATACACACTCTGTGGCCAGAAAGTGCCCACAGCTGAAGGTTGGAGGCACTCGGAGTTCCTGGAAGCAGCTGAGCTCCCCTGCAGCTCGCTGGGGAGGGAGGCTGGAATGACAGGGCAAGCCACATTGGTGCTCACGGAGCTGTGTAGGCAGGAAGAGCGCCTGGCTCAGCATCACCTCCACACGTGGCATTCGCTGCAGGAGAAACATCCCATTTACAGCTGGGAGCTGGCAGAGGTCAGCAACGTGGCTGAGCCTCCTCTGCCTGCCCAGGGCTCGGCACTGCACGGGCACCCTGTGCTGCAGCCCCCGTGCTGGTACCACGTTTCCCTGCTTCCTTGGTCTCGACCAGAGACAAAACCCATGTAGGTAACAGCCTCTTCATGGGGAACAGGCATCCTGTGGGCAAAAGCCCCACCATGGACACTGGAGGGATGCTGGTCTTGCTGTGCAGTGAGGCCCCAAGCGGGCTCTGTCCCAGGCTCCCCCAGGAGAGGGGTCACACACATTGAAGACGCTCAGCGGCCCTGCAGCAGCTCTGCAAATAGCCCTGGGTAGTGGCCGACTGCCTTTCCCAGGCGCTGCTGCCATCTGCCTGACTATTCCCTGCCTGGGCTGCCCAGACAGGACACGGGCTGGCTCATCCCAGGAGAGCAGGGCTGCTCCAAAGGCGGCTTTCCAGGTGAGAAGCAAAAGGCTGCACCCAGGCACAGCCCCACAGAGGGTATTGGGATGTGAAGCCTCATCAACCCTCCATCCTTGCCAGCAGCCCCCAGCAAGCAGAGAGCCAAACCAGCCCCTCATCCAGCAGCACCAAATGATCCCTAATCTTTGTGCTTACTAATACTTGAAGAATTATGGGTTGTGATTACCCAAATAAAGCAGCTTCCCCAAGGGCGAGTGAGGTGGCACAGCACAGGGACCAACAAGCGAGCTCTTACCGTAAACCCAATGCCCACGGTGGCAGAGAAGGAGCCAGGAATGAACTTGCCCTGGTCAAACTGAACCAGCAGAGACGTCTTCCCCACGCCACTGTCTCCAACCAGGATTGTCTGCAAGGACCAGGAAAAGAAGCATCAGCACAGGGAGCAGGCAGTGCCCGAGCTGGCAGGCATGGTGTGCAGGCAGAGGCAGCCTTGGCGTTCACAGCCCTGGTGGAAAACCTCTCTGGGAGGACTCTGGCAGCACTGGATTGGGTCCAAATTGGTTTACTAAAGGCAGCATCTCCCACGGCGGCTGCACGCAGCCATTGCCACAGCCACGCGGCCTCTCGGGACACTGGGCTGCTTTCACGCAGCATTAACACAGCGCTTCCCCCTGGATTTGAGGTCATGGAGCCCCTTTGCCTCTCCAGCCCTGCATGGGCTGTCTCACGGGGAGCAAAGCTTGCTTGTCCCCAGGCAGAAGGAGCTGTGCAGGTGTCAGAGATGGGACATTGCCATCACCTCTGGAGCAGCTTCCAAGCTGCCAACCCATGGCCCTGGTACCCACACCGCATCCCTGGGGAGCCCATCCTCTCTTCTGTTCCTGACAGGATTCATTCCTCCAAATCCCCAGCCTAAGGGACACCAACAGTGCAAACACAAACCCCTCCCTCCCTCTCTGCCAGTATCTGGGTTTTGTTTGCAGAGCCACCGGCACAAACATCCCCATCCTCTCAGGAAACTGATGCACTTTCAACCCTTTTACAGGGACACAAGCGAAAACAAACACTCTGATAACCGGCTTCTTGCTCCCAAGCTGTTTTGGCAACACACGGTGTCTTTCAGGACAATGGTGTTCCTGTAGCTGCAGCCTTGGCAAGCACTGAGACGTCCCAGTGTCCCCCTGTCCGCTGCCAGCCCTGTAGCTGCAGGGCTGAGCCAGCGAGGTGCTGGGTCTGAACCTCCCCACTTCGTGCTGCACTTCTCTGTATCTGTTGTTTCTCCCTTTGATTTATGCTTAGTTCAATGCAGCTCCATCAGCCCTGCTCCATCCCAGGGCACCTCAGCCATTCGTCCCTCCTTCTGTGACATTGCAAAGGTCACTCTTCGCCTTCAAGATGCAGGAGCATCTTCCCGATGTACAGGGGAGCCTCTATGCATGGTCAGTCCCATCCCTCCATCACCTCCCTGCACCCAGGGCAGGGTGAAAGCCAGCCTGGCACCAATGGAAGCACTGCACACATCCCCTTGTGAAGTGCAGTGTGAAAGAACTCATTTGATCTAGTGCCCGAACAGCCCCAGGAGGTCAAACCTTGATTTCATGCCCCAGGAGACCATTGCCACATGCCACAATGCCCAGAACTATGGCTCCCGCCACCCCACAGGAACCCAAAGGAGTGGGAAGAAACCAGAACCCAAAGAGCTTGAAGACTATAAACAAAGCAGGAACATGGGCTGGCAGGGGAGCAGCATCCTGCCTTGCACGAATGGCTGCACCACAACCCGCCTGGAGCCTGTTAACCCGACTCACTGGCTCACGCTCCAGTGAAACGCTCACTCCAGTGAATCAGCGTTTTCCCTTGGAAAGAAACATCCCAAACCTCTCCTGAGAAAAGCCTGACCTGCCGGGTGGAGCTGCAGGCAAGAGGCAGCCCTGCACCCCTGCCAGGTGCACGCTGCTGCATAGACCTGGGCGCTGAGAGAGCAGCCCATGGCCAGAGGTTTCTCCCTCCTCCCTCAGCAGACGTGAGGCTGTTTGCGGGTCACTTGTACATTCAGAGCAGCCTCATTGCCTGGGAGCTCGCACAGAGCTGGGGGGATGTTGTGAGGCAGAAACCTCCGAGTGAAGCCCTTGCACATGGGGCAGAGGAGCTGGGTCACCCCTTTCCTTGGGGGGAACCTCCCTGCCCAAGCCCCCCTTAGCTTTGCCCTGGGCTGCAGACGCAATCCCTGTGTAAAGAACAGGATCTGGAGCAGCCACATATGAAAACACCCCAAGAATTCATTACCGTGGGGCTCCTGCACCCCAGTGCTGCATTGTTTGGTGCTACACCCTTTTCCCAGTAAAACACTGGTGCTGGGAGGTGCATCAGAACCAGCTGCACCCTGCAGCGCTGTCTTTGGGCGCAGTTAATGCAGGGAACAGCATTAATTATGGAGGGAGGAGAGCTGGCTGGAATGAGCCGCAGAAAGCCTCCAGAGCCCAGGATTTACAGAGAGCATGTACAAAAAGCAGACTCTCATAACAATTTAATTGGACTTTGTAATGGAGGCAAGTCATGAATTGCTTCATGACTAGTAGTAATAATACTATTAGTAATCATAGTAAAAGTTGGCCTGAATCAGCCAGGAGTCTTTCCTAATGACTTCAGGACAAGCTGATGGGCTCTGTGGAGATACAGCACAGTGGAAATCACTGTGGCCTTCCTGGCTACGAAAGGAGCATAGAAGAGGAATAAAACCCCTCTGTGGGATGGATGTGGCCAACCAGCATTCAAAACCAGAGGCTGGACATGCTCGAATCACAATAGCAAGCAGCCTTGCAATGACAAAGCCCCATACCCACCCCACCTCTTGCCAGCATCCTCAGCCGCAGCCCAGCCTCCCCTTCATCCCAGCGGCTTTTCCCAGGGCTTTCTTAGTGCCTGGAAAACTCTGGTAAAAAGTTGCAAGATTCCTTCTGGTGCTGCAGCTCCCCTCTGGATGGTGGTGTGAGGATGGAGCAGCGCTTTGCTGGGGTGCACACACCAACAGGCTGGCCAAGGCACAGGGGGAAACCTGACCAAGACCTGGAGAGCCACTCAGTAACAGTCCCAAAGCACAGCTTGTAACATGCCTGAGCGGACCTGTTTGCCAGATCTACCTCAGGGAAAGAGCAAATACCCCCACATACCTGAAATTGGTAGTTTGGGGCTAATTCAGACTTGAATGAATCACCTCCCTTCAAAACACTGCTGGCTCAGCGTGGGCTGCAGGGACAAGGCAAAGCAATGGAGTAGTGAGGGCAAACCCATTCTGATCTCCTCTACCTGTGCCAGCAGCCGGCAAGCAAAGGAGGTGTTTTGGTCTAACATACCTAGGGAAGCGAGGCTTTGCACGGCAGCATAATGGGGCAATTGCTGCATTTCCAGTGCAAGCAGGAGGAAATCTGGGATAACACGTGTGGGTTAGGGTTATCTTCCCAGTTCACTTCTAAGCTTTAGCACGCAATAGCTGCACCCGAGCTAAATGCATCCAGGAGCCTGACAGGGTAAACCCCAGTCCTGGGGGATGCAGGGAGGGGAGAGGTGCAGAATGTGGCACCAATAGAGGTTGGAGAGCGAAGCTGTGGCTGCTCTTGGCCCCTCACCACCTCACCCTCGCTGTCTCTAAGGGTGCATTAATGAGTCTTATTTTTACCTACTCTCTATATGGGATTGCACTACCTCTGCCCTGCTCCGGGCAGTGCTCCAGGGCAACCTCTGCCTCAGGCTGCTCTGTGCCACAGGGACACTTCAGGGCTGTCCTCACTCTCCCCAGGCAGTTTCACCATGGCCAAGCCCCTTATACTGCCTTGATCCCAGAGCTCTCTGCCAGCCCCACTGGCCCTTGGCCTGGCTGAGGCAGTACTTCAGCCCTGTAGACATGAGCTCCAGGGCTGCACATCAAACAAAAGCTGTCTCAGATCATGCAGGCGATCCCTGTAAATGCCCCACTAACACCTTGGATCAACCGCAGCCCAAGGACACGTCCCTCTCCCTCTGGCTCTTGTTCCAGCTAAATGGATCCAAGCATCCTATGGGAGGAAGAACAATTTGGCAATGGATCAAATCACCCGAAAGCACAATCTGTCACCATGTGCCAAGTGAAACTTCTCTGGAACAGCCCAGAACAAACCTCTGCTTGTTCCGGCTTTGATTTGCTCCCAGCCCCTTTCCTCCCCAGGCCTGGGTTTAGCCACCAACCAGCAATCACTTAACCTTTGCCTCCAGAGTGCAAAGCTCCCTTGGGGTTTCTCAGCACATTGGAAATGTGATTCCTTGCTCAGAAACCAGATCTAGTGAGGTGCTTGCTGTCTCACACCCCTACAGCGAGAGCGGCCTTGGTTCTGCAAGACAAACAACCCAGCCAGGAGCAGCAGCAAAATACCAAGGGAAATGGCAGGGATCATGGGACTGGGATGGGCATTTGCCTGGGCAGCTTTTGTGCCCCGAGTCTGATTTCCACCAATGTCATTCCTTAACTGCAGCAGCTCATTGCTGGAGAAGAGGGAGTTAAGGCTTTGCAAAGAGCCCAAGTTTCTTGAGTCATCTCTGGAGGCATGTCCTATGTACTCGATGTACAACAGAAATGAGAGTTGCTGGTAATTGATATTTTTCTTCTAATCAAGGGCTGGGCAAATTGCCCTGTGTTGAATAGAGCAGGATATAAACTAGACTGGGATCTGTGAAGAGGGACCCACACAGCTCCAGTCCTTTCCCCTAGCTCCCCAGGGGTGTCTGTCCCTGAACAGTCACTGGGGACTGCAGCAAAGCAGTGCGAGGACAGCAAGGAGGAGGGATGGGTGGATCTGGTAGAGATCAGTCTCCTCCATGTCTCCTGAAGTTGCAGGGCAGCGTCTGACTGCAGGGAGCAGAGCCTGAGCCACCCAGGTCCTGCAGGGACAACAACAGCACCGAACACCCTCCATGCAGTGTGGAGTTACAAAGCATAGTCCCAGGAACCCCGCAGAAGAGAAGGCTTTTAAAGCAAGGAGAGCAGGGATGGACATCCCTAAGGACACTGCTATTTCATAGCAGGGAAGTTCCCGCTCTTTAGACTGTCTCTGGCAAACAGAGCCCCGTGGTGCAGCTCCCCCCGACCTCCCGGAGCATGCACAGGACAGCGGGAGCGGCTGAGTGCCTCCTGCGGGCTGTGCCGCGGAGCTGGCCCCCTTCCAGCGCTCCTGCCCGCTTCGTTTTCCAAACACTCCCGTTCCTGCCTCCTGCCTCTGTGCTGTCACCGGGGATGTGCCGGGAATAAGGGCCGAGCCCTGCGGGTTACCCAGCCCCGGGAATAGCGGCAGCCGCATCTCCCCGCCGGGATGGGGGGTGGTGGATGAATGCCACCGGAGGAAAAGGAGCAAGGACGGGAGAGGAACAGAGTTTCCCCAGGAAGTCCAAGCAGGCGCTCCTCTGCGGCGATCCCCTTCGCCGTGCACTTTGCAGATCCCTCCCCGATTCCCCCTCTCCCCGAGCACTACCGTGCCCCAGCCCTACCTTGTGCAGCAGGGCCTCGTTGTAGCCGGGCCCCCCCAGGCCGGCGGTGCGGGCCTCCATAGCCGGAGTGCACGGAACAGCTCCGGCCGCAGGGGGGGGCCGGGCCGGGCTGCTCCTGCAGCACCGCGGACAGCGCCCGCCCCGCCTTCAGCACCGCGGACAGCGCTCGGCTCCGCCCGGCTCCGTCAGTCCCGGTCTGGCCCGGCAGGGGCCGAGGGTCTGCCCGGCCGGGTTGGGCACAGCAGGGCTGGGTTCGGTCCCGTGCAGCGCGGCTCGGCTCGGGCCCCCGCAGGACAGTGGAGCGGTGCCCGGCTCCTGCCGCTGCAGAAGTGGGGGGGGAAGGGGAGGCGGGTCCCGCCCGGGGGGCGGGGAGGCCGTGGTACTCCCCTCCACGCAGGCAGTCTCCACACTTGTCCCTGTGGACTCCCCCATCTCCACGCCCCGTGATAGAGGTGCCCCTGGCTCTGCAAAGAGCCCGGTACCGGGGGTCCTCTGCTGACACCCCTACAGCCATCAGCTCGCACAGCCGTTTGGCGTCCAGGGGCAGTGGCAAAGCACAGACCTGTGTGGTCACCAGGGCTAGCGGTGTCACCCCTGCAGGGGACAGTAGCTTGTGCTAGCCAGGCAATTCTGAATACCAGTTTCTTCATGAAACTGGTACTAACCCGAGTCTCCTACCCCAGCAGCTCCCCTTGGGACATTTACATTTACAGAGCCCAGTTAGGGGCCTGCTTACAGGAAAAAAACCCTAATTGTATTTAGAAACGTGATGAAACTGTGCCTAAACCCGGAGGTGACAGTCAATATCTCATTGAGAGCCTTTATTTACAACTCCCTCTAGAGCAATCTGGTGTTGTCGATTAGACCCAAATACATTACTGAGAAGTTTATTTAAGAGACTCGATTCAATCTCCTGTCCCCTCCTTTCAGATCAGCGCACGGCCCCAGGCCAGAGGAACAGACCATGCTTCCAAGAGCCATCTGCACCCATCCGATTGCTGTTTGACTGCCTGAGTCTGACATTGCTAATTATATCCGCCCGTTGTTTCCTGACGGCAGAGATGGTTCTTTCAGGTCAGATGATCAGTCTGGGCAACAACAGCCAGCAAAGACAAAAACAGCCCAGAGGGACAAGGGGTTTTCAGGCTTGCCCGTGCCAAGAAGCTAAACTCAGGCAAGCCTGCAGCCAGACTATCCATCGGTCTCAAGCACTGAAGGCAACCAACAGCACGAAAATCAGCAATATTGTGAGCCATAGTGTCTGGATCGGATAATTTACAAGTGGCCCAGCCAGCACTGTGGTTCAGCGTAGTGCACGTACTCCACACCAGGTAGGGCCAGGAAGACAAGAGAAGCAAAGCCTGGGGGAACAGAGAGCCAGGGAAGCTTTCTGCCCTCTTAAGTACACCAGGAATTTGTCAAAAGGACCATGAGCTTCTCAGTGCTGTAATGGCCCATTGACAACGGGAACTTCATGTTAATGTGTCTCAAGTATTCGCTCAGCCTTCTCCTGCCCCAAGCAGAGTATTGCCCTGACATGAGCCGCCTGCTGGGTCACACTTATCCTTGACCTAGGGGACCCAAGCTGTGCTGGTGCTCAGACAAACCACTTCTGTGGGCTGGGATGTACTTAACCGCCAGGAAAGAGGACAGGAAGCTCCCAGTGCACCACTGGTCTGAGATTTCGGTTCTACTTATCTCTAGAGGGGAACTCCCAGCACATACCTGCTGCAGGAGAGGCTCTGGGGCCTGAAGAGCATCCTCTGACCCATCTCAGCTCCAGCAATATTTGTCTCCCTTTTAAGCTGTGAAGGAGTACAGCAAGGAACTGGGCAAGAAGAGCCTCATAGGGCCTGATTCTCCCTTCCTCCTGCAGGCACAGGCGTTACACCGGACACATTTAGTCCCACAGGTTTAAAGGCACTCAGGAGGAAGACACTTTTCTTATCTGCCATGATATCGCAGAGTGTAATGCAGCCTAAAGAGACAAAGTGGGTTGCTGGTAAATGGCATCAGCACAGCCTGGCGCCGCTCCAAGGACTTTACAGCTCTTTATAGCTCGGTGGGGGCTGACCCGTTGCAGGTAAGTGCTATCAACAAAGCCCAGCAGCCAAAACACATCACCGGCCTCCCCTCACACACCACTGAGTGCCTTTCCCCATCATCCGAAGCAAAACACTCTCCGAGCCTCTCCCAGATCCCAGCAGAGGTTTCTGGGAGCCAGCGAGCGGTTTATAGCCCCGAGCAAGCGCTGAGCAGCTGAAATCAGTGCAGAGCAATGAAACCAAAGGCATTGACCTGCAAACGGCAGGAGTGATTTCAAATGAACACGTAAATTAGCTCCATTGTTCTGTCATTTGCTGGCAGATTGTATCTCTGATAGCTTGATTCCTTGTTTGTTTGCCTTACAAAATACAGCTGTAACAGTGGAACATTTAAATCCAGCTCAGGAGTTTCTGCTTTACTGTCTCCCCACTCTTGCTCCTTCTACTAACCCATTAACCTGCGGTAGTATCTCTCAGGACTGCCCATACTACAGTCTTTGAGGGAGATCTGAGATCTGCCGAGCTCATTCATTCCCCATGAGCTGGGGTGAGTTTCATCCTCTGGATCTGATGGATTTTCCTTCCATTCCACCGTGATAACCAACCGCTGTCTCAACCCTTTCTGCGCGAGGAATCCGGCCGAAGGCACAGCCGGGACTACACCCTCCGCTACCGCCACACTCTCCAAGTGTTTCTCTCTTTGGTAGCTTTGATAAACCAGGAGATCTGGGAATGATCTGGGTTTATCTTGGTTATCTGTGATGGCAGCAGAAGGGAGAGATCAGAGAGCTCCTGCTCAATCAGCCAGCGCCACAGGAGCCGCATTAGCGACCTTTATATTCAGCCTTATCTCCTAAGGACAATTTTACCAAAGTTGCCGAATCTGCCCCTGAAAGAGGGTCTGAAACACCTGGATTACATTTTCAAACGCCCTGGATTAAATACCAGAGTCGGACACTGTAAATGTCATTGAAGGCCACGACAGAGGAGGACTTTGGAGTGGCTCAGCTGTGGTGATGGGATGGGAGCTGGGGAAGATCTTGCACCGATGGGGTGCACGCACTGATTGATTCAATTACTGCCTGTTTGCTTTGGGCTCAGATGAATCCAATAAATTCCTCTGCAGGGAATGTCTGGAGGGGGTAACTTGGTGAACTGTCAGTGTTGCTGCTATCCCCTTTGCAGGGGACTTTGGGGCACCCTGTATTGTTGGGGCTATGTTAGGAGGGGGTAATAGGACACTCAAAGGAAGGAAGATGAGAGTGACTGGGGAGCAGTTGAAGCCTGGCCGTTCCAGGAAGGTTCATCACCAGAAACCAAGCTTCAACCTCCAACCACTTCTTGATTTTAACGCTCGCTGCTTCTTGCAGCGACTCAGCTGAGGTGGTTTTCTAGGAGTGGAGGGGTTAGTTAAGAGTCAGAAGGAAACCCCAGAGCTTCCTCTTGGCATGGCAGAGCACAGGGAGCGAAGGGGATGGTGGGGAAGCAGCTGCCTCGGTCTCTGGCAGGGCAGGGGTGTTGTGCTCTCTGCCCTTTCCAAGGAGCACAGAGGAAGAAACCCTTGGCACGTCTTCGTCACCCAAAACCCGCAGCTGTGACCAAAAAAGGCAATTTTAGGGGGAGAAATGAGATACTTCTGCTAGAGAAACAAACAAAACCAGCCCAGCTTGCATTGGCAGCCAGCTTGGGCACTGAAGAGCAGTGGGGATGGCTGAACATCACCCCAGTCCATCATCCCTGCCTGGCATTTCAGTCCACCACGACTGGGAGAGCATCCCAACTGGTGCAACTGCATGGGCTGACCTGCACTTGTTCTGTCCTGGTTCCTGAGCCCTGCTCTGGCCTAGATACCCTGCAAAGACCCCTGAAGCTGTCTGGGCTCTGTGCATGGCGAAGGGGCTGCTTTCACCACTGGAACAGGCATCATCCAGGAGGAACCTGCTGTATTTTGGGAGTTTTGCTGGGAACCAGCCCTGTTTCCTAGAAAAAGCAGAGATTCTTTCTCATGAGACACCCTCAGGGTGAGTCATGGTCCCCGGGTGAAGACGAGGAAGCAACCGCCTTTAAACAAGGGTCTGCTTTGCCGATAAACATTGCCCACGGAAGCGACGGGAGAAGGAGGCTTGGGAAACCCGTGGGATGTGAACTGGCTCCATCCCACAGGGCGCTTTGTGAATAACCACAGGGGAACATCTGTATCAGGAGCAAGAAGGTGGAAAATGTGGATTTTCCTGGTTTGGATCCTTTTCCCAGGTGAGATGTGGGAGCACAGGGCAGGCGTTTTCCACCCCATGGAGAGGCTGGGACTCAGCCAGCCCAGGAAGCCCATCATGGACATAGGAAGGGGTCAGCTCATACAGTCCTTTTCTTGTGGCCAGTGGATGGCTACAGGACACAATCTCTGAGACTCTCTGTTGGATGAGCCCTGGTAGTTAGGCTTTTTGTCAAGCAACATGCATGTTTGATGGGGGCTCTTTCATGGCTGGGGACATCTCATCTCATCACTGTTTCCTGGCCTAGTGGATGGGATATCCTAGAGCTTCCAGAGCTCAGATCCCTCCTGATTGTCTGAGGCAATGCTAGTATGTGCTTGCATTATCTCTTCTTGTCCCCTGTAGGTGGCTGGGCAGTGATAGGTCCTACACAGGTGATGGTGAACCAGGGCAGCACGCTGGCAGTGTCCTGCAGCTATGAGCCAGGCTATGAGCTCTACTCCAAGTTCTGGTGCCACAGGGGCTTCCTCGGGTTTTGCACCTGCATCACCCAAACTGATGGCTCGGAGGTGACAGTGACACAGGACAGGGTATCCATCAGGGACAGCCACACATCACACTCGTTCACAGTGACCCTGGACCATGTCACGCCAGAGGATGCAGGCTGGTACTCCTGCGGGGTGGAAAGGAAGATGTGGTTCAGTCTGAAGCACAGCACTGAGGTGACGGTCTCCGAAGGTAAAGCCAGGCTAGGAGCTAAGCAGGGGTGTGTGATGGAGCCCATCACCTGGGAGAGGGGATCCAAGCTGGGGATCATGGGGGTTGTCAAAGTGCGAACAAGCACCTGGCAGGCACTGAGATGTGCTGGAGGCTGCCGCAGTGCAGAGTTGGATGGGGGACAGAGGAGGCTGCACAGAGCAGAGCCTCTCCCTTGCTCTCTTCAGCATCTCTGCTTCCACAAGCCCTTTGGGCTTTCCAGTCCCTCCCAGTAACCCCCGTCCTTTCTCATCCTTCTCCTCCTCAGTGCCCAGTGCATTGCCTGGAGATCCGCATCTCCACCTCCTGCACCTCTGTGGCTGCAGTCTCAGGGCAGAGGCCCTGGGGTGCGGGGGGGTCTCCACTTTGCTCTGACTCTCTTTTCTTTCACAGCTGTTTCATCCACAACCAAAGGCAATGATGCGAGCCCGCTGGTCACCACGGGCTTTGGGAAGCCTCCAGCGCTGTAAGTCAGGGCTCAAGCCCCCAGTAGCATCCCCTGGCCCAAGAGACCTCTTTCCCTCAGCCCTGGGTCAGTAGCAGCAGCTCCAAAGAGCATCCCAGGGAATGCAGGGCAGACATACAAATGTCACAGTCCCTATCCCCATTGCCCAGAGTCAAGCTCTAGCACCATCTCCTTTCTCTCACCCAGGTCCCAGCCCAGCATCACCTACCTGCTGCTCATCCTCTGTGTGAAGGTGCCCATGGTGCTGCTCCTGATGTGTGTGGCTGCCTGGGTAAGGAGCTGGTGCAGGAACCATGGCCAGGAAAACCTGCAGCTCTGAAGTGGCCAGTACCAGAGCACTGTGATGACCAAAACCTCCCCAGAGCCACAGAGACACCCTCCTGCCCCTTTACCCATTGCTGTGCTGGGGTTGTGCTGCCCATCACGGTCACCCTGCACTAGGATGTGCTCGGCTCCAT
This sequence comes from Amazona ochrocephala, assembly GCA_039720435.1. NCBI lineage: Eukaryota > Metazoa > Chordata > Aves > Psittaciformes > Psittacidae > Amazona > Amazona ochrocephala. Next base: position 88,794,120 of record CM077879.1, read on the forward strand.
GGGCTTCTCCCCCTGTGAAGGCTCAGCCCCTCCTGGCAGCCCCTGCACTGGAAAGGGGCACAAAGAGACTGCGTCTGCTGAGCTGGAGCTGCCAATAAAGGTTTGCAATGTAGCCTGGGTGTCCTGCAGGTACCTGTCTGTCTGTGTGCCCGTCAGCACTGCCCAGGGTGCTGGTGGCTGCCGATGCTGATGGTGCCCACATTGGGCTCCTTTTCTCATTGCTCCCATTGTTTTCCAGGTTTTGTGTCTCCAAAAAGCAGGCACCTGAATAGTGCTGAAATCCCGCAGAAACCCTGCTCCTCCCATGTTCTTGTGTCCCATGGGTGGCTGACATCCACAGGCACATCAGGGAGAGCGGCGTGGCCACCTCCATCCTCCTCAGGGTTAGGCCATGTCTCACTTTTCAGGCACAACCGGCTTCACCAATGTCCCTCCATAAACCTTTAGGGAAGAGTCGCTTCTCTTCAGCTGTTTAGGGAACCAAAGTGAGGAGTGAGGAGCAAGGAGCAGGCATGGACCAGGAACTCACCGCCGGATTCAGCCTCATATGGTAAAACCTCTGCTGCAGACTCAGCCAAACTGATTGCAGGGAACAGAGTTTGGGGGCCCTGCCTGCGCTCTTCCTGCTGGGACCATAGAGGCCAGGGCTGAGCTTCCACTCACTGTGGTCCCTCCTTGTTTATTGTCTGCCCCTGGTGGGTTTGAAGGGTGAAACCCCCATCCTCAGAGTGCCCCATCCAGGGCACTGTCAAATGGGGGCAGTTCTGCCCTAGAGACACCACGTGTGTGGAGGGGATGGAGGTGGCAGCACCAAGGCAGAGCCATGGGGAGCCACAGGGCTTATTCCCTGCTGGGGAGCAACTGCACAGGGACCCCTGGCAGCCCAGAGCAGCCTGGGTGATGCTCAGGGCAGGGAGCCACCACTGGGGCCAGGCATGAGGCAGGGACAGGGGCAGCTCAGTTGTGTCTCCACCAAGGAACATGCTTGGCTCTGCTGAACTCAAACCAACTGTTGGTGGCAAAGATGTCTCATTGCCTCCACTAAGGCCAGAGCTGTGGTGGTACCAGCAGTGGGTAAAAGCCAGTAGCTGTAGGAGACAGGCTCTGTGGCACCCAGCATGTGGGTCTGGTTCCTGGCTGTGGGCTCCGTCTGTCCTTCCTGTGTTTGCCTGTCCCCAAACTCACCCCTAGGAACTTCTCCTAAAGGGTTTGCCCAATGCAGCGTAGGATCAACAAGTCACATATGGGTGGGAGGACACTGGGGAGGAATGGTTCTTTCAGGGGACAAGGGATAGGAGCACTGGGAAGTCTGACTTGGGAATAGGGCTACCAAGCCATGGAGTATCTGTGCTGGGGTTGACAGCATAGGGTGAAGCACTGGCCAGGGCAGTGGGGATGGGTGCTCATGTCAGAGACAGGAGGCCCATGCAGTGCTGCCCCCAGGCTGGGGGCATGTTTGGGGCTCACGGGGTCCTTATGCAGCACTGAGCCACCCCTTGAGGTAGATCCCACACTGGGGGCCCTGCCTGGCTAGAGAGGCTGGGCAGTGGTAGGGCTGCACCTCATTGTGGGGGCCATGCCGATGGCTAAAAGGGGAGCCGCTGGGGCAGGGAAAGGAAGGTGGACAAGAGTGGGGACAGTACGTGGCAGAGCTCTCGGTGGCAGTGAGGCAGGAAGTCAGCTGAGACCAGCGGATGAAAGAAAGCCCACGCTTTAGCTAAAAGTTTGTGGTACCCCCTGCAGAAGAGGAAGCAAAGCTCCAGAGGCACAAGGAAGAAGGAGCAGCAAAGGCAGGGCTGCCCTGATGCACTGCTCAGGCCAGTCTGCCGTGCGGCTCCTGCTGCTGCTCATCTGCATGGTGCTGCCAGGTAGGGCTGAGGGAATTCCTGGGGCTCAAGCTCCACACTTGGAGCATCCGGGTGGGGCAGGAGGTGTCAGAGCCTGCTCCGTGTGTCTCTGCAGGCTGCTGGGCAGTGATGGGGCCCGGCGCCGTTCGCGGGTTCGTGGGGGGGTCCCTCTCGGTGACCTGCGCGTACCAGCCCGGCGATGAGAGGATGCCGAAGTTCTGGTGCTATCAGGGAAGCGTTTTCACCTGCGATACTGACATCGCTCTCACCTCGGAGCTGAGCCCCGTTGTGCGGCGAGGCCGGGTCACCATCAAGGACTCTCGTGAGCAACGGGTGTTCACGGTGACCATTAAGGACCTGGTTGTGAAGGACTCGGGCACCTACCGCTGTGGGGTGCGAACAGGCAAACTCAAGTGGGATAAGAGTGCTGATGTGCAGGTGATCGTGTCCCCAGGTGAGTCCCTGCACATCCCTCTCCCCGGCACCAGTGACCATCACGTCTGGGGGCCGGCGCTGGGCTGCGAGAGGAGGTGGGTGCTGGGGGTGGAGAGATGGAGAGGGACAAGGGGTGGTCAGTGCCCGGCAGCACCCACTGCATCTGTTCCCCCTTCGAATCTGCAGCCCCGTGGCTCGGGCCGAAACCAACGGTCCCGCCGAACCGCCCGCGGCCGCCCGCGGCAGGGATGGACCCTCCACCGGGGAACCCCGGCCCCTTCCGCTACTTCCCGGTGCTGGCCGGGCTGCAGGTGCTGGCGCTGCTCGCCATGAGCGGAGCCGTGCTCTGGGTCAGCCTGCGCTGCGCATGAACCGCGGCTGGGACCCCGCGGCCGCAGCCGGCGCCGCTCCACCCCGCTCCGGCCCCGACGGCGTGGGCAGGGGGCAGCGCCGGGCCCCCGCCGGGCCCTTCCTGCCGCCGCCGGCGGCTGCAATAAAGCTTCCCCGACCCCATTCCTCTCCTCCGCCTCTTCTCTCCGGCGCCTTCCGTGGTCAGGCAGCCCCCGGGATCCCGGCGCTCCGCCCCGACAGGGCGGCCGGTGCTAAAGGGGCGGGCCCGGGGGCGGGCCGGGCCCCGTTGCCCCACGGAGGGGAACCGGGCAAGGCAGGACCCCGAGCTCCGCCGTCGCGTAGCGGCCATGCGGCTCTTGCCTCTTCTCGCTTGGGCTCTGCTCCCAGGTAAGGCTGGGCCGGAGCCCTCGTGCCCCGGAGCAGCCCCGACGGGAGCGGCGGGCGCACTACCGCTGCTCCGTGTGTCTCCGCAGGCTGCTGGGCGGTGACGGGGCCCGGCGCCGTTCGCGGGTTCGTGGGGGGGTCCCTCTCGGTGACCTGCGCGTACCAGCCCGGCGATGAGAGGATGCCGAAGTTCTGGTGCTATCAGGGAAGCTTTTTCACCTGCGATACTGACATCGCTCTCACCTCGGAGCTGAGGCCCGTTGTGCGGCGAGGCCGGGTCACCATCAAGGACTCTCGTGAGCAACGGGTGTTCACGGTGACCATTAAGGACCTGGTTGTGAAGGACTCGGGCACCTACCGCTGTGGGGTGCGAACAGGCAAACTCAAGTGGGATAGGAGTGCTGATGTGCAGGTGATCGTGTCCCCAGGTGAGTCCCCAGGCCCAGCTTTACTTTGTCCCACATCTTGTGCTGGGATCGGAGGCTGCAGTGGGCGCAGCCAGGAGCAGGGGGGTACCCACATTGCCTGTGGCAGCCCCATCCTGTGTCACCAGCTCTCGGCAGGATGCTGCTGTGGCAAGTGCCACCTCCACCGGTTCTCCATGCCCAGGTCTTGGCATGGCCCTGTCTCGGAACCCCAGGGTCAGCCACCCCCAACACTGGGGTGCTCCAGACCTTCAGATCCTGCTGGTCCTGTCTGTGCTCTGCTTGCCTTACTTTATAATACGAAGAGATCTCACGCCCTTGTGTCCCCCCATTGCCCAGTGTGGGGGAGGCAGTGCCTGTGAGCTCTAAGCTTAGGGAATGTCCCTCTCTGTCCCCTTGCCGAGGGTGTTATAGCACAGGGCATGGGGTGCCCAGACCCCCTTCCTGCAGGATGAACTCTGTTGCATGCATGTTGGGGGGAGGAAGGGGGGGAGACCATGAAAAGCCTCCTGGGCAGGGGATTACAGTCCTCTCACCTGAAGGAGCATGCTCTGGATGTGGCAGAGGGGACCCAGCTTCTCCTCCTGTGATGGTAAGTGGGTCACTTCTGATTCACTGCAAACCCCACATCCTTTTCCCCCTGCAGAGGCAGGGAGACTGACCAATCCTCTTCTCTTTTTGTTACAGCTCCTTCTTCCTCCTCCCCGGCATCGCCCTATGGCTCCACCACTGAGCACCCTGATTTCACTAGCTCTGTATCAGTCCCCACACAGGCAAATCCCCAGGGAGAAGCTCTGCAACCAGGATCAAATCTCTCCCACCACAAAGGCTCCAGCCTTCCACAGTGAGTACCAGCTCCTGCCGCAGCAGCCACCTCCCTCCATGAGGTCCCTGGTGTAGCTGGATCCCTACAACCTTCCAGGCTCTTCACACCTCCCTTAAGGATTCAGACCTTCTGCCTTTGGGACCAGTGTTCCATCCTCTCACCCAGCCACTCCTCATGGAAAGTAATCCCAGCACCCCTGGTTGGTTTGCCCTGGCAAAGCTCTGCTTGTCCCATGTCCATCTTGCAGCTTAAGCAAGGCGTGGGTTATCACCATGTGAGAACTGGTTTCTCGCTGCAGCACTGACCCCATTTCCTTCCCCAAAGCTCACTGGTTGCTTGTGGGAAACCAAGTGCTGAGCTGGATCCCTTTTTGCTCTGTAGTCACATGCAGCCCACCAGAGAGAGTTGAGAAAGTGTGAGACCGGAGCTTTGTTCCTCCTCTCCTGCCTCCTGGACGTGATGCAAGCAGCAGGCAAAGCTGAGGCTTGCCATCTGCATGCTCCAGGGGCAGCTGGCACGCTTTACCTCGCTGTCCGTTCTAAGTCCAACAAATAGTGGAGCTAAACCAGAGCTAACTCAGGTGCAGGATCTGATCCTTAACGCAGTGAAGATGCAGCAGCTCTCACACCCGAGCTCCTGTTTGCTTCTGCAGGTTTCAGTTTGCTTTGCTCTGTGCCCAGCCTTCAGCTGGTCCCCCAAGCCCCATCGCCCTCAGCCTCTCCCTGTGTCTGCCCCACATTGGCTCCTCTCCCATCTGCTTCTGAGAAGTATGAGAACAGGAACTCTCTTTTGTGTTGCAGCTTGGATGTGGTTGAGCACATCCTCACTCCAGGCATCGTAGTGGTTCTTCTTTTGCTTGCAGTTGCTGTTGGTGTTCTGATAATACTGACTAGGAAGAGGAAGAAGGGTGAGTGAAGCTGTCACCTCTGCACACACCATTTCTGCTCCAGGGGCTGTCTTCTCATATATTTGGGGCTTTTTTCCTCTATATTTCTTTTTTCTCCCCCATTCTCTCTCCGATCCATCCAGTTCCTGCATCCATCGCTGACGCCTCCACCAATGTGGTCTCCTGCCCCTGAAGGAGCAGTGGGACCATCCCATGGGTCTCATCCTGATGGGAGCAGGGAATGGCAGCTCTTGGGATGGGTGCTGCTCTGTATGGCACCCACTTGAGTTTGCCTGGGCACCATCAGCTTGGAGAAGCTCAGTTGCAGGCTCAAGGCTTGCAATAGACTTGGTGCAGAGTTTAATGCCAGTGTGTTGGATAGGGAGGGACAAGAGGGAATGTCACCAGCTGGCAGGGGGGTATGGTTTAGTTTGGAGAGCTCCACTTTGGATGGTTGATGGGGCAATAGATTCTGCTTTATGGTGAATTCCGTAGTGCAGGGGTTTAATACATTTCGTTTCCTCTGGTTTCACTCATGTCTGACCTCATCCATGCTTCCAGCAGCCCCTTCCGGAACAGCTGTAGAGATGGACAGGACTGGCAGCGTGTCACATACAGTAAGACAAACCACATTGTGCTCAGAGCTCGCTTGGAGAGGAGAAACAGGCTGCCAGAGCCCTTTGCTTTCAGCCACGTTCATGGCCCTTTAGGCTGGGAGGGGTCCTTTGGGCACCGTTTGCCGAGAGAAAGGCCCAAGCAGGGATTTAGCACAGAGTGCTCCTGTGAAGGGAATTTAGGATTGAGCTGAGGCTGCAGGCAGGGGGGCAGCAGGAGCTGAAGGGCTCATCCTTCTCCTTCACATGTCAGGGAGCAGATGCCTTGAACTACGCTGACATCAACCACCGCGAGAGCACAGCCGAGAGCCAGTTGTACAGCAACACCGAGGCGCTGCGCTGCTTGGCAGACACCGCGACAGAGTACATGGAGGTCAAGCACAGTGACAAGGTGGGAGAGTGCAGAGCGGTGCTGAGCTCATGGTGATGGGTGCAAGCTGGAGCGGATGGGAGACAGTGCGGGCAATGGGATGTGTTGGGTGGGCAGGGAGGGAGCTGCAAAGGGATGCGCCAAGCTGGCGTGGAAATGACACCGGATAATGTGGGTGTCCTCTCTGGTCCCCAAGCTGCTCCTGGGTGCTTAAAGCAGCTGAGAGAGGTTCCAGCAGAGGGTGTTGTCCTGGAGCATCCCCGTCAAGGATGTGTTTGGGTTTTCCCCTGCTTTCCCAGCGTTTGGAAGAGAAGAAAGAGCCCACCTATGCCACCGTGCACAAGTCCCGGCTGGTGCAACAGGAGATCTATGCCAATGTGCCGTCAGCTCCACAGCCCGGAGAAGAGCCCCAGAGCACAGTGCAGAGGGAGTGAGCCAGCCCCTGGTCCGTGCACTGCTCCTGCTGCCGGCAGCGCCAGCGGGACTTGCATGGGATGCACACGGAGGGCAGTGGCCTGGCTTTCTGTCCTGGCAGGAGCCGGCTGGACAGCGGAGCTGCTGCTCTTGTAGACTCGGATGTTTCCTTGGAGCAACTTCCAGGAGGTTGAGGATGAGCAGGAGGCACGGGGCAGGATGAGGATGGAATCATCCCTCTGCATTTGGAGACCTCACTCGCGCAGCAGTGATGCTGGGAATAAATGGACTGGCCAGGCAGTGGTGGTGAGGGTGGGCTCTGCCTGGCTCCCTGCATTCAGCACCCATCCTGCTTGCCCCTTTGGCTGTTATTCACACGGACTGAAGCTCCCACACCCATTGATCACCTCAGATTGGCTTTCCTCGTGTTGATGGCAGGCAGAGCTGGCAGCAAGAAGCAGGATAGCAAGGTGTGCTATATCCAAATGCATTTGTTATATCCAAATACCAGGGGCTTGGGTGGGGTAGGGTCTCAGTGCAAAAGATATGGCAGAGGAGCTCCTGCACAGTGGTTGGGAAGTGTCTCCCCTGACCCCCTGGTCCCTCATCCCCACTGAGGTTTGCTCCTGCTCTCTCTGCTCCACCATTCCCAAGGAACTCCAGGCTGGGGGCACACGGATAAGCTGTAACCATGACCCTGCTCTTCTCTGCTTTCCTGGTAACTTATTTCATGGCACCCAGTCAATCCATCTGTCTGTGAGGCTGAGTCAATTATTTACCTTGTATTTGATACATACAATACCCCTGTATTTGAGGGGTTCATTTGGAGAGCATCTGTTAACCTTAACTGCTGCAAAGCTTTGGTTCAGTATTGTTGTCATTATCTTATTCAAGAAGCCACATGGAGCATCCCTGCTCTGGCGAAGCCAAAGACTGTTGGAAGTGCATGCCTGTGGTACAGCAGTTGTGGTTATTCCTGTAGGTTATTGCTGTATAAGTTTATATTCTTCTATAATCAAAATTCCTCCTCTGTTTGGTCAGGGGGTGGGATCCCTCCTTCCTACCCTGCCTGAGGCTGGGCACCAGAGGAGCAAACAGCGATGGCACAAAGCATCAATGCTGTGGTTTGTAATGAAATGAGCATCCAGCCAGATTCCAGCCACTGCTGGGAAAGAGGGAAAGCAAAGCCACATATTGCTCCTCCTGCTGCCCCGTTTATTACTGGAGATAACAGAACCCCTTCTCTGAAGGAGCTGGGAGGGGGAATCGGTCGGATTTTTTAGGCAATTGGGTCCCATTATGCCATAGCTGAAGGCAGTTTTTATGCTTTAGGAAAAGAACAGGGAGAAAGACAAACTCAGAACGGGACAGAGCTGGGAGAGCCCCCACTGCATGGCTCATTGATGAATTGCTGCTGCCTGCAACCCCCAGTTAACACATAAGGATTGATGGAGCAGAGGATGATCCAAGCAGAGAAGGGGCTTTTCTTCTGCTCCTGCCACCCCTGTAGCTCTTGGCTTTCATGGCCATGGACCATGGAAGCTGCCCTGGAGCTCAGAGGGCTGCACGTGGGCCTGGAGCTCTTTGGGTGCGTGTCCTGGGAGGGGGTTTGCATCTCCTCAGGTTTCATTGCAGCAGAGGGGTGTTTTACCTCCCCTTGAAGCAAGCTCGGCAGCAGGAGCTTGTACCCACACCTCGTGCAGGGGTTTCCAGCTCTCACTGTGGCAACTCGATGGCTCTGCGTGCACATGTACCCACAGCGCATACGTGCATCCCGAGGCACACCAGCACATCCCAGTACATGTAAATGTGCGCGTGCGCATCCCAGCATGCACATGTGTCTGTGTGTGTACACATGTGGACATCCAGTGGACACAGGCACGCACTGCAGTGCACACACAGCCATGCACCCCCCAGCACACACAAGCACACGTGCACCCGGTGCACATGTGCAGGAGCACATGCACACTGTGCTGCTCACAACATAGGCACCTGAAGGCACATGTGCATAACCACATGCACACCCTGCTGCACACAAGAACATGGACATGGGCACTGCAATGCACACATGCACTTACATGAAGATTAGACACTCCAGTGCATACATGCACACAAACGCACACCCCAGGGCACAGATGCACATGCATACACATGTGTGTACACATGCACATGCCAGTGCCCTAGTGCACAGTCATTCACACACGGTGCACACATGCATGAACCATGCACACCCCTGATGCACATACAGATTCTATGATTCTGTATGCATATACTCATGGTGCACACATATGTACAGGGATGGCTGCATGCACACGTACACATACAGGCATGTACATGCCTGTACACACACATATCTCTGTGCATGCATACACAGACCCACCCACACACAGACACCAGGGTGCATACATACACGCATGACAATCACATGTATGAAGATAGGCTGAGAAAGTTGGGGCTGTTCAGCCTGGAGAAGGCTGCGTGGAGACCTCAGAGCAGCCTTCCAATATCTGAAGGGGGCTTATAGGGATGCTGGGGAGGGACTCTTCATTAGGGACTGTGGTGAGAGGACAAGGGGTAATGGGTTCAAACGTAAACAGGGGAGGTTTAGATTGGATATGAGGAAGAAATTCTTTACTGTGAGGGTGGTGAGGCCCTGGAATGGTTTGCCCAGGGAGGCTGTGAATGCTTCATCCCTGGTGGCGTTCAAGGTGGGGTTGGACATAGCCTTGGATGGCATGGTTTAGTGTGAGGTGTCCCTGCCCATGGCAGGGGGGTTGGAACTGGGTGATCTTAAGGTCCTTTCCAACCCAAACCAGTCTGGGATTCTAGGAACATATGCACACTCTGGTGCACACACGAACAGGCATGCATGCACACGCACACACGCGTACACACATGCACACACGCACACGGTACACACATGCATGAACACACATGCACACACACAGGGTACACACACGCATGAACACACATGCACACACACAGGGTACACACACGCATGAACACACACATGCACACACACAGGGTACACACACGCATGAACACACACATGCACACACACAGGGTACACACACGCATGAACACACATGCACACACACAGGGTGCACACACGCATGAACACACATGCACACACACAGGGTACACACACGCATGAACACACACATGCACACACACAGGGTACACACACGCATGAACACACACACGCACACACACAGGGTGCACACACGCATGAACACACATGCACACACACAGGGTACACACACGCATGAACACACACATGCACACACACAGGGTACACACACGCATGAACACACACATGCACACACACAGGGTACACACACGCATGAACACACATGCACACACACAGGGTACACACACGCATGAACACACACATGCACACACACAGGGTACACACACGCATGAACACACACATGCACACACACAGGGTACACACACGCATGAACACACACATGCACACACACAGGGTGCACACACGCATGAGCATACACACGCACACACACAGGGTACACACACGCATGAGCACACACACGCACACACACAGGGTGCACACACGCATGAGCACACACACGCACACACACAGGGTACACACACGCATGAGCACACACACGCACATACACAGGGTGCACACACGCATGAGCATACACACGCACACACACAGGGTACACACACGCATGAGCACACACACGCACACACACAGGGTACACACACGCATGAACACACACATGCACACACACAGGGTACACACACGCATGAGCACACACACGCACACACACAGGGTACACACACGCATGAGCACACACACGCACACACACAGGGTACACACACGCATGAACACACACATGCACACACACAGGGTGCACACACGCATGAGCATACACACGCACACACACAGGGTACACACACGCATGAGCACACACACGCACACACACAGGGTACACACACGCATGAGCACACACACGCACACACACAGGGTACACACACGCATGAGCACACACATGCACACACACAGGGTACACACACGCATGAACACACACATGCACACACACAGGGTGCACACACGCATGAGCATACACACGCACACACACAGGGTACACACACGCATGAGCACACACACGCACATACACAGGGTACACACACGCATGAACACACACATGCACACACACAGGGTGCACACACGCATGAGCATACACACGCACACACACAGGGTACACACACGCATGAGCACACACACGCACACACACAGGGTGCACACACGCATGAGCATACACACGCACACACACAGGGTACACACACGCATGAGCACACACACGCACACACACAGGGTACACACACGCATGAGCACACACACGCACACACACAGGGTACACACACGCATGAGCACACACACGCACACACACAGGGTACACACACGCATGAGCATACACACGCACACACACAGGGTACACACACGCATGAGCACACACACGCACACACACAGGGTACACACACGCATGAGCACACACATGCACACACACAGGGTGCACACACGCATGAGCATACACACGCACACACACAGGGTACACACATGCATGAGCACACACATGCACACACACAGGGTGCACACACGCATGAGCATACACACGCACACACACAGGGTACACACACGCATGAGCACACACACGCACACACACAGGGTACACACACGCATGAGCATACACACGCACACACATGCACACACGCACACAGGGTGCACACACGCAGCCCCGTTGCACGCTCACACACGCGCGCGCCCCCGTTCCCCTCTCCCCGCCCCGAGCCCCGCCCCGGCTCCCCGGCGGCGCGTGCGCGGTGCCCGGTGCCGGTGCCGGTGCTCGCCCAGCCGCGGCGGAGCGGCCCTTGACCATGGTGGCCCCGGGGCGGGCGCGGAAGCTGGTGCGGCGCTACCGGCTGGCGGTGGCCGCGGCCCTCGCCATCCTCCTGCTGCAGGGGCTCGTCCTCTGGACCTCCGCCGGCCTCGACGAGGAGGGACCGGGAGAGGTGCGCCGAGAGGCGGGGCAGGGGGAGGCCGGACCCGGGGCCTGGCGGCGGGGACGGGGATGAGGAGGGTACCGGGGTGATGAAGGGGTGGGTGTGGGGCTGGAGGTGGGTACTGGGGATGGGGGGGTCGGGGGAGAATGGTGCGCGCTGGGCTGGGGCTCTTGGGGGGGCGGGCGCCCACAGTGCCTAGGGAAGAGGGGACTGACGTGTCCCCTTGCTGTGCAGCATAGAGGGGACACAGAGGGGGTGTTGTGACCCCCCTAGAGTGTCACAGTGGGGCTGGCAAGGTGCTGTCCCCCGACGGGTCGGTGGGGGTGGATGGGGGTCCCGCAGACCCCAAGCACGGGGTGGGCAGTGGGATGCCGCCTGTGAGAGGCTCTGTGTGCAGCAGCGCGGGGTCATCATGGCACCAGAGAAGGGATCTTGTGGTCCAGGTTGGGGTCTGGTGTGGGGTGGGAAGCTCAGCGGGGTCCTGCGCTTCTCCATGGGGTGGGAGATGCTGCAGGAAGCTGTGGTCCGTGATAGCCAAGCTGGAAAATGTGGAAATATATCAATTCAGAGAGCTGTGTGCAGCAGCTTGGGAAGTTTGTGGCAGCCCTTGTTTAGCTGGTCCAGTCAGGAATCATCCCTCTGGAGTGCAAGGGTTGAGGGCCTTTGGCAGTCATTTGATGTCTTTGTACCAGAACGCTGCTAAGGCAAAAGGCATCACCTCTTATGCGTGGGGAAACTGAGGCATGGGCTGGTGAAGGTGTTTGCCCAAGGTCAGACACAGAGCAGGCATTAAGGAGGATGTGGAGCACGTTGCTGCAGCCTTCAAAGCTCTTGACTTCTGGGTTGCTTATTTGAATTCATTTATTTGTTGTGAGCTGCTGGACCACATCCAGACCCCCCGCATCTGCATGGACCAGTGGCTGGAGCAGGTTTCTCCAAGGGCTGAGCATCCCTGTATGGGCTTCTTTGGTGAATGTCTGTTGGCACCACATCCCCTCATCTTGAGCAGGACCCTCATGTTTCAGGCGCTGTAGAGACTTTAAGAGCTGCTCACAAGGTGATGGTGAAGCCAGGTTTGGGGTGAGCTTGGAGCTGTGAAGGAGCAGTCATGGGGTGAGCTGTGGCAGAGCAAAGCCAGTGCCATGAAGTGAGAAGTGGGGATCTCTGGATGGGTGAGAGCTTCTCCTCCCCGTTGTGGGGTGCCTGGCTGGTGTGGAGGGTGACCGCATAGCTCTTTTGATAGGACTAGGAAGTTGTCCCTGAGAGCAAAGAGGTGAGAAGAGGAACTGAGCAGCCCCTTGTGGGGAAGGTCTCAGACGAGCACTCACTCCGCAGATTAATTCCCAGCCCCAGGCCGTTGGGAATGGTGTGAGCACTCTCATATGCTTCCACTGCTCACCACCAAAACAGAACCAGGGAATAAATGCATCAAGGAGAGGGGTCATGGTGTTGCCTGCAGTCTGGAGGCACTGGGAGCATGAGAACAGACTGATCTGGCTGCAGGAGCACCTGGAGTCCCCTTTCCGGTGACCTTGATCAAATCCCTTCACCAGTCCCGGCTTCCTCTGCACTGTCCTGAACTGCTTTTCCCTGCTCCTGCCCTGCGCTGTCTCCTGGGTTGGTTCATTCTGCCTCGGTCCTTGCCTGGTTTCCCCATGTCTCTTCCCAGAACTGAGCTGGGCAGTTGACAGGTTTGGCCGTGGGTCCTATCACCTGGAGAGGGGATGGTTCACCACCAGCAGCACTAACTCCAGGGCTTGGGAATGGGCAAGAGTCTCTGGAGAAGGCGTAAATGTCTCCTTCCCGCTAATTGACACAGCTTTAACCTGGCCTATCCCATTGATCTGTTATCAATGGGCTGTGACTTGCTATAGAGATTGAAAGGGAGACTTGAGTCCTGCAAACACCGTGGAACATCTGGAGTTGGGCGAGTTCACCTTCCCCTCCAGCCCAGCTGTGCTGCAGCCCTGGGAGATGCTCCCAAAAGGGCTGCTCTGATCTCTGCTGGTGACAACCCCTTTCTCTGTCCTGCTTGGGTCTTGTCTGCTTTCCTTTTCTTCCCTTCACAGGGGAGGGAAGAGCATCCGCTCCTTGGCAGGCTCCAGTCCTGGTGGCTCCCCGGTGTGAGCTGAGCAGTCTGAGTGAGGTTCTTTGCCCTTCACCAGAGCAGGTTGTGAACCCATCTCACACCAGCAGCGGGCTTCAGGCACATCAGAGCCACCAGCCCAGCCCTCCTTGAGAAGGTCACGTCACTGCTCTTTCCAAGCCCCATTTCAGGGTCCTGCAGGCTCCCTTTATTCACCACACAGATGCTTTATGGCATGCAGACCAATACAAACTGGATCAGTTTCCATCCACCCAGGCCAACACGGAGTTTCCTACCTCCAGGAAGCCAAATGAGCTTGACTGATGGGAGAGGAAATTCCCTACCCCTTTGCTAACAGCATCCCTGCTACAGACAGCCCAAGCCTGTCTGCACACAAACGTGGGTGCCCGAGGGACCAGAGTGATCCGATGTCAATGTGACATTGACAGCTCCTGAGTGAGCATATGAGCTTCCTGGACTGCTTGGTCCACAGTGGAGCTGGCACCAGGAAGGTGTGAGTGTCCTCATAGGTGGAGGAGAGGATCCATCACTTGGGAGAAGTGTTTTAGCTCAGTTGCATCTCCTTACCCACTTTGCCTCCTCTCCTCTCTGGAGCTTGTGTGCTGGTGTCCTCCACGTGCTGTGGCCACCAGAGAAGCTTCCTATGAAGCATCTTTTCTTTCAGCTTCGCTGAGATTCACTGATTTTTATTATTCCCCTAAAAAAAGCTTGGTTTTAGGGGGCTGTGTCAGCTGGTTTAATTGTGAGGTTTAAGGCTCTGCTGCTGCAAGTAGCAATCAAGTGTCCACATTCCTCTGGTGACTTTGGCACATTTTGGTGCCAATTTTGCCTGATGCATGCTTGTATGTGACAGACACTAGAATCAATTGACCAGAGGGGGAATCCTGCACGACACCGGATGCTGTCAGTGCTGTTCCTTACAATGGCAGAGCTTGGAGATGTCCGTGCAGTCAGATCTGCACTGGGGCTGGGATGCAGGTAGGTGCCTGACACACAGCTCTGTGGGGATGGCAGTGTCACACTGGGAGAGGCAGGACAGGAAAAGTGACCTTTCCTGGTGCCTGGAGTCATCTGTGCCTGTCAGGAGGAGGGTAACAGGGAACCACACCTAAAGAACAACACACAAGCCTTAAATACAGCAGAGTAACGTGGCCAGAGCCCTTCTCTGCCAGGATGGGGTGGAGGGAGCTCCTGTGGTGCAGTAATTAGAAGCCATCGAGTTCTTTAGCTGGCAGCTCCGAAGAGGCTGGAGTTGCTTCTAACAACAGGCTTGCTCCTGAGCCGGGAACAGGGCTCTTTCCAAGGGGATGAGCAGGACTGTAACTGAGGATGGGCATTGCATGGGGGCTGTCCCCGGAGCCAGGTGTGTTGGGAAGCAGAGGGTGCAAGCAAGATCAGTGAGTCTCTTCTTGCAGGAACAGGGCTTAGCCTGTGGAAGAGAGCTGCTCTTCGCTTGTTGCCTCCTGACTCCCTGCTGCAATGCTCAGTGCAGAAAACAGGTTTATAACTGTTGAACAGATGGGCCTGGTGGTTGCTGATGAGCAGTTCAGCCTGTCTCAGCTGCCAGTGATGCCTGTCCGGGTGCAAGGGGCTCGGCTGATCCCCACTGACAACGGCCCCTTGGGAGTTAAGTGATGGCTTGCCTCTTCCTCACCATGGTTTGTGGGCTCTGCGCCACAACATGGGCAGTGCAGGGACTGCGGAGCAGGCAGATCTCACCAGATGCTTTACAGCCTTTGCATGGCATGGTTTCTCCTGGCTGTGACCTTCCCAGCAGCTCCCACAGGGGCGGTTGTGCAGGGGGCTGATTTGGTCCCACTGTCCTTGTGAGGCATCTGCCCATCATCAGAGGATGCTGCTGCCCAGGAATAGCCCGCAATGTGCCTCACTGCCTCCTGTGGTGCCTGGCACAGAGCCTGGGTTGTGGGATAGTGCTGGGAGGCCTGGCTGGAGCAGAAGCTGCTTTGCTGCCTGTCGGCTGGGGACACACAGCCCCGTCCCTCCAAGCACCACTCTCTGGGTAAGTTCTTTCCCAGGAGCGTGGCTCTCGCTGGCATCCGAACTTCCCAACTCTGTGCTCGCCCCAGGGCTGAGTCGCTTCCAGCCTGGCAGAGGTAACCAAGTGTAATTAACCGCTCCGTGTGCACATCCGCTTGGCTCGGCGGGAGGGTTTGTGGAAGGGATTCCTGGAGTAGCTGGTGAGCGCAGCGCCTGCGCCAGCCCAGCGCGGGGAGCCGGGGCCCAGGGAAGGGAGCACAGGCAGGGCCTCGTTCAGTGCTTTTAGCCCCAGAGAGCGCAGCTGCCTGAGACCCCAGCTCCCACATGGATGTGCTGGGCTTTGACTTACAGTGTGGTCGTGGTAGGGAAGAGCTGATCCATTAACCTTCTGGTAAAACAACCAGCCAGAACAGCCCTGTGCCCATCTCCCCTGCCTACGCAGGACCTTGGAGGATGGCTGATGCAGGCATAACCAACCTTGGCCTTTTAGTCTTGCAGAGAGCAAAACCCACTGTGCTGTGATGATGGGGTCTGCAAATCGAGGTCTTCCTTTACTGGCTTTAGGGGAACAAAGGACCATGCAAGGAGGTGCTGTGGGGATTTAGGTGGCAGAAGGGCAGTGTTATGTCCTTCACTTCACTGTGGCTGCTCCCGGAGTGCCTACCATGTTACAGCAGTGAGCTCCATGGGGACTGAGCACATTGAACAGGGATGCTGGGGGAAGCAGGCTTGACTTAACGCTCTGCCCTCTCCTCCGCACCCACCCACAACAGGAGCGGCAGAAGAAAGCCGGCTTTCCTGAGAGCAGCGACGGCTCCAAGGACTCAGACAGCTCCGCAGGGCGCCGGGGCAGCGCCGGCAGGAAGCACGGGCGGTGGCGGGCCCGGCCGGACAGCCCCGGCGCGCTGGCGTCCAAGGTGGTGAGAGCCGTCACGGCGAGACACAAGCTGGGCTGGAGGCTGCCGGGTGCGCCGGACTCCTCCAGCCGCAGGAACCTGACGGAGCTGCGCGGGGAAGCCCAGCTGGCTGTGTTCCAGCAGGGCGACACGGGCAGCGTGGAAGGAGCTCCGCAGCCCACCGAGAACAGCTTCACCCCCAAGTGTGAAATCACGGGCAAAGACGCCCTCTCGGCGCTGGCGAGGGCCAGCAGCAAGCAGTGCCAACAGGAGATCGCCAACGTGGTGTGTCTGCACCGGGCCGGCAGCCTCATGCCCCAGTCTGTGCCTCGCCACTGCCAGCTCTCAGGTGAGTTCTTGCTGGGGTGCTCCCGGTCACCCTGGGCATTGGGGTATCCCAGCCAGGCGCATGGGCCACCTTCCTCATGTGACCACACTGTGCCACCTGGCAAACAGAGGCCTCAATCTGTCACTGATTCCCAGATTACTGCTGCCTCTCTAATCCAATCAAAGCTGTGCCAGCATCCTTAAACTGGGCTGTTCATCCTGACCTGCAGCGCCTGCAGAGGTCAGAGCCAGGCCCAGCTACATCCAGTTTTGAGGGCACAGAGAGGGACACCCCCTGCCCTTTCCAGTGCATCCCTGTCAATTATCATAGAATCATAGAGTTACAATGGTTTGGGTTGGAAAGGACCTTAAGGTCATCCAGTTCCAGTCCCCTGCCATGGGCAGGGACACCTCACACTAGACCATGTTGCCCAAGGCTCTGTCCAGCCTGGCCTTGAACACTGCCAGGGATGGAGCATTCACCACTTCTCTGGGCACTCTGTACCAGTGCCTCACCACCCTCACAGGGAGGAACTTCTGCCTTATATCTAACCTGAACTTCTCCTGTTTAAGTTTAAGCCCATCACCCCTTGTCCTGTCGCTACAGTCCCTGATGAAGAGTCCCTCTCCAGCATCTTTGTAGCCCTCTTCAGATACTGGAAGGCTGCTATGAGGTCTCCATGCAGCCAAGGGGCTGTGTGTGCCACTGTGCCTTAGCACTGCAGCCAGTTTGGGCTGCACTAATGGGGTCTGCCCCAGGCCAAGCTCTTTCATGCTGTCCCCACCTTATGTCTCACTGGTTCATCAGGATCTAGGGGTGGTGGGTGCAAAGGCTGGAGGTGACTGAAGCCCTCTCCCTCCCCACACAGGCAAGGTCAGCCCTGTCATCCAGTGGGACGAGAGCCGGCTGCAGCAGCTGCCCCCCAGCAAGCCCGTGCGCATCGCCTACATGCTGGTTGTGCACGGCAGGGCCATTCGCCAGCTGAAGCGGCTCATCAAGGCTGTGTACCACCAGCAGCACTTCTTTTACATCCACGTCGACAAGGTATGTGGCGGGGTGAGGGCAGGGAGGGTGCTAACAGTGCTTGGATCAGTCATTGGGGCAGGGTGATGAGCAAGGCAAGTGGCTGAGTAGGGTTTGTCCTTAGTGCTGGTGGAGCTGTGACCTTCCCACCCCTATCTCTGCAACCCAGGGAAGCAGGATCTATCCCTGCTGCCCAGAGCAGTCTTGTCCTGCTGTTCCCTTCCCTGTGGGCTGTAAGGGCTGACCTGGGGCTGGCAAGGCCCTGCGGAGCATGAGCTGTGTTCCTTGACAGCGCTCCAACTACCTGCATCGCGAGGCGGTGGAGCTGGCCCGGCACTATCCCAACATCCGTGTGACACCCTGGCGCATGGTGACCATCTGGGGAGGTGCCAGCCTGCTCAAGATGTACCTGCGTAGCATGAAGGACCTGCTGGAACTGCCCGAGTGGCCATGGGACTTCTTCATCAACCTGAGCGCCACTGACTACCCCACGAGGTGAGGGCCTTGCTAGTGCTATGGAGGTACTTGGGCTGCGTGATGCCTTAGGAGGGGCAGGGAGGTGGGGGAAAAGGGGTTGGAGATTGCACCCACATGTGGTGATGATGCTACAGGGCCAGGCTGGCCCCAGTCTTGGAGGCTGCATTTCCCTGTGGTCTGGGTGTAGCAGGGGAGCACATGTGAGGTGCCAGACAGCAGAGAGGCCACCTCTGTGTCCCCTTAGTGGGAGGACAAGGGTTTGAGTCAACACTCACCAAGCAACTTTAGGCTCCTTGTGTCTGATGGCTCTTGCAGTGTGAATGATGCTGGGCTGCTTTACTCCAGTGGCCATTAATGCTTTCTAATTTGCCCCTTAGGACCAATGAGGAGCTGGTGATGTTCCTGTCCAAATACCGAGATAAAAACTTCCTCAAGTCTCACGGCCGAGACAACGCCAGGTAATCCCAGCTAGGGGCAGAGCTGAGCTGAGGAACAGAAAAAGGAGGGATTTGGGAACAGAACTGGGGCAAATGGGGGATGTTCTGGATGTAGCTGCACAGTTAGTGACACTCAGCCCCTCATCCTCACCTCCATGCCCAGGTTTATCAAGAAGCAGGGCCTGGACCGGTTGTTCCACGAGTGCGACTCCCACATGTGGCGGTTGGGCGAGCGCCACATCCCCGAAGGCATCGTGGTGGATGGGGGCTCCGACTGGTTCTCTCTGACTCGCAGCTTCGTGGAGTACGTGGTCTATGCCGAGGACCAGCTCGTGTCCCAGCTGCGCCAGTTCTACACCTACACCCTCCTGCCAGCCGAGGTGGGTGCTGGCTGCAGGCCACGGGGTGGGTTTTCCTCTCACTGTACTGAACATCTCTGTCCCATTTCATCCCCACGCTGGGTGGCTGCCAAGGGTGTTGGTTCTGCTCGGCTTTGTGCCTCCCCTTTGTCCAAACACAGAAGGGAGAGAGGAGCAGACAGGGCAAGGCTCATGTTTATATCCAGTTCAAACACTCTTCTGGGCCAGATAAGGACCAGTGTGGGCACACAGCCAGGTCCCTTACATGTTGCTTTTCGCTGGGCACATGGATAGGTTTCTCTTCAGGATTTATCAAGGTCTGTCTTGCTGCTCTGTGAGTGATGTGGGGGGTGTCCCTGCTGACCATCCGTGCTCCATCCCCACTGGGTGTCGTGTCCCTTCTCTGCTGTGCACAGTCCTTCTTCCACACGGTCCTGGAGAACAGTCATGCCTGCGAGACGCTGGTCGATAACAACCTCCGAGTGACCAACTGGAACCGGAAGCTGGGCTGTAAGTGCCAATATAAACACATAGTCGACTGGTGCGGGTGCTCCCCAAATGACTTCAAACCCCAGG
Source organism: Amazona ochrocephala (assembly GCA_039720435.1). Classification (NCBI taxonomy): domain Eukaryota; kingdom Metazoa; phylum Chordata; class Aves; order Psittaciformes; family Psittacidae; genus Amazona; species Amazona ochrocephala. Next base: position 88,813,901 of record CM077879.1, read on the forward strand.
ACTTCCTCCGGCTACAGGTGAAAAAGATACTCCTTTCTCCTCCTGCTCTCTCCCCTTTTCCCTGTCTCTCTCCTCTCTGAGCATCCTTGTGGGATGGGTGCAATGGCAACTGCTGTGCATGTCCCCATGAACCTTACCCCACAAGGGTTAGGGGCAGGATTGGCTCCCCAGCCACTGTGGGGCTCAGCATAGACCTGTCTGTGAGCACCCAGGCAGTGGGATGACACTGACTGTCTCACCCAGCAGCCAGGCTTTTGCTTGCAACGCTCCTCCTCTTCCCAGACTTTCCCATTTTCCTGCTGTATCTTTGCAGACTATCACTTGGGATGAATACCTTTTCAGTAAAACCACTTCAGAGCGCTGCCTTCTTTGGCAGGACAAAATTCCCTGCGACAAACTGTCTCCCATGCTCTCTCAGTGTGTAGGGATGTAGACTGAGGTTTGGGGGGGATACATCCAGCCCTGAGATGAGGAGTCAGCAGGATTGTCCAGCAGTCCGGGGCTTCCATAGTGCAGGGCTCTGATCCTGGGAGCTCTGCCACGTGGCCAGGCCTCGTGCCGGGCTCCGCAGTGGCTCTGCAAGGTGGGGGCCCATCTGAGTAGAGATTGCGGCGAAGAAGCTAAGATGACACATGGCTGCTTCTGAGCACGGAAAGGGGGAGGCAGTGGGAGAGATGGGAGCCCATCTGTGGTACCAGTACTGTGTGCTCCCACTGATCCTGTCATAGAGGATTGCACACAGGGGCTGTCTGTGCTTTGCTGCTCCTTAGCCTGTGCCCTCAAAGAGGGCAGGATGGGTCCCAGCATGTTTCTTCCTGGTATGTCTGCCTCCCAGCTGCCCTGCTCGGGTGGGTGCAGCCAACACTGTTAGGAATCGTAGAACCACAGAATGGTTTGGGTTGGAAAGGACCTTAAAGCTCATCCAGTTCCAAGCCTCTGCCATGCACAGGGACACCTTCCACTAGAGCAGGTTGCTCCAAGCCCTGTCCAACCTGGCCTTAAACACTGCCAGGGATGGGGCAGCCACAGCTTCTCTGGGCACCCTGTGCCAGCGCCTCAGCACCCTCACAGGGAAGAGCTTCCTAGTGTCTAATCCAAACCTCTGCTCTTCCAGCAACTCTCCAGACCCACCTTCTTCGCCCGCAAGTTTGAGTCGACGGTGAATCAGGAGGTGCTGGAGATCCTGGACACGCACCTCTACGGCAGCTACCCCCCCAACACGCCGGCACTGAAGGCGTACTGGGAGAACGTCTATGACCGTGTTGATGGGCTCAGTGGCCTCAGCGATGTCACCCTCACCTTCTACACAGCTTTCTCCAGGCTGGGGCTCCACAAAGCTGCGTCCACACTGGCAGCAAAGGCTGACAAGCTCTGCAGGTCGGGTATTTGCTATGGGCTTGATCCAAGCTGTGAGTGGTGGCCTGCATCTTGTGCTGGGAGGATGCTGATGCTCAGATGTGCAACCTCTCTCTGTCTGGCTCTCTCTGCAGATTTGAGCCCCGTGGCTTCCCATCCAGCGTGCATTTATATTTCTATGATGACCGTTTCCAGGGTTACCTGGTGATGCAGGAAGTGCAGAATTTGGTAACGGGGCAGGCAGAGTCCCTGGAGGTGTGGATGATGCCCCAAGGAACTCTGAAGCTGGCGGGTCATGGAGGGCAGGCAAACCGCTTGCAAAACCTTGAGGTAAACGGGAAAAGCCCTTCATAATGACCACTTTCCTCCCAGGCTGTCCCACACCACTCTGCGCTTCCTCCTCTTCCTCCACTTGAACGCTGTGGGACAAGGGGACATAGTGCCACTGTCTTGTCTGAGAACAAAGTCCAGCGGTTTGGTTTCTGTGGGGGATGTGGAGCTGATTGGTGGGGAAAAGGCTTGAAGGGGTTCTTTAGGGGGGAGCTGAGGCTGTGGGGTTCAGTGTCTGCAGCTGCAGGAGGCGTCATACAACTGGAGTAGTGCTGGCATGGTACAGGCAGGCAGGAGAGCCATGGAGAGGGGTGTGCATTGCTTTGGGTTCCAAGGTTTGTGCCTTCGCTGGTTTGGGCAGCAAAACCTGAGCTGGTATCATCTCCCTGCCCAGTGTCGCACTGCTTGTGCCTCCTGTCCCTCCAGGTGGGCACGGAGTGGGATCCCAAGGAAAGACTCTTCCGCAACTTTGGAGGCTTGATGGGGCCTTTTGACGAGCCAGTGGCCATGCAGAAGTGGTCTCGGGGTCCCAACCTGACGGCCACGGTGGTGTGGATCGATCCCACCTACATCATTGCTGCTTCCTACGACATCACGGTGGATGCCGAGGCAGAGTTCACCCAGTACAAGCCCCCCCTCAACCGGCCCCTGCGCCCCGGTGTCTGGACCATCCGTCTCCTGCAGTTCTGGGAGCCCCTGGGCGAGAGCCAGTTCCTGGTGGTGCCACAGACCTTCAACCGCAAGCAGCCTCTCAGGAAAGGTGAGGGTGTGCTGGGGCCTAGGGCTTCATGGGAGGGTCCCCCTGGGGTCCCCCTTGTCCTGGCCTCTCTGGTGATGCGGCAGGAGCTGTTGTCCTCTGGTGTTCCCTTTGCCCATGTTGAGTCCTCAGGGCAGGCCCATCTGTGGTCAGTTAGGTCTGTCCCACAGCTGCACCCCTCTCATCAGGCTGGAGGAGAGCTGGGGTTGCAAAGGGATGGCGTGCTGAGCCACACTGGGAGGTGGTGGAGGGATCATGAGGATGCTCAGGCCTCAGAGCAGCTTCCAGTATCTGAAGGGGGCCGACAAGGATGCCGGAGAGGGACTCTTCATCAGGGACTGTAGTGATAGGACAAGGGGTGATGGGTTTAAACTGAAACAGGGAAGTTCAGGTTGGATATAAGGAAGAATTTCTTTACTGTGAGGGCGGTGAGGCACTGGCACAGGTTGCCCAAAGAAGTGGTGAATGCCCCATCCCTGGCAGTGTTTAAGGCCCAGTTGAACAGAGCCTTGGGCAACATGGTCTAGTGTGAGGCGTCCCTGCCCATGGCAGGGGGTTGCAACTGGATGATCTTAAGGTCCTTTCTAATCCAAACCATTCTGTGTTTCTATGCCGCTGATCCCACCCTCTTCTCTCCCATTCCTCCCAGACGACAGTAACTGGCTGCACAGCGGTCCGCCCCGCAACGAGTACATGGAGCAGAGCTTCCAGGGCCTGGGGGGGATCCTCAACCTGCCACGTTCCGAGGCAGCGGCGGAGGATGCGGTGCAGAAGGCACAGCTGACAGGGAAGGCACTGGAGGACTGGGCTGACAGTTCCATCAGCGCCTTCTGGTCCGTGGCAGACGTCTGCGTGAGCAGCCCCTCTGCCTGCGCCGCCCTGGAGACCTGCAGCAAAACCTCCTGGAGCTCCCTCTCCCCGGATCCCAAATCAGAACTGGGGCCTGTCAAACCTGACGGGCGGCTGAGGTAGCAGGAGCAGCTGGGGGGGCGGCCTTGGGAGCGAGGAGCATCCTCCATCACTGTCACTGGCGTGGGGGGCATCCCCGGACTGCATCACCCTGTGCCATCTGCACCGTAGGCGCTCGAGGAAGAGAGAATGGGAACCCCTGGGTAGGGGAAAACCTTCTCTTGTGGGGCATTTTGGGCAGAGGGGCGAGGTGAGGCTTGTCCGCCTCCCCAAGGAATGGGCTCTTGCTGGCTGGGGAGAGCATGGAGAGCGCCACGAGCTGGCCAGAAGGTGGCTGGGAAGAGCTGTGCGTCTGTCCCTCCAGGCCTTGGAGCCTCGGGAAGCACTGGTAGGGGAGCAAGGAAAGGCTGGTGGGTGGGCAGACCAGCTCAGCACCCTCTGCAGGATGAAGCTCTGTGCTACTCCAGGTGGGGCTGGCACAGGGCTATGGGGACAGGCAGAAGCAGATGGGTTGAAGCCTGCCATGTGCATGGAGCTGCGGCTGGGTCAGGGCTTGCATCTCACCTCCTCCACCCCAGCCCTTTAGTTTGTATTTTTATAAATATATATAGAGAGAAATATATATGATGCAAAGTGCAATAGAGACGAGACCCCGCGTTGGCCGGGAAGTCCTTGTGTCTCCATCTCCCCTCAGACTGTAACATATCTTGTTCTCTTGGGTGTCCTGGCGCTACAGGACAGGGTGCTGGGTCGTTTACATATTTTTTTACTCTTAATGATGATGGTTATTGTTTTGCTGTTTCCCCATTTCCTGCTGGGTGCTGCTGGGACGCCCACCCTGCTGCCCCTTGGGCAGGGTTGTGGGGTGCTGCCTGATGGTGCCAAACATCTGGAGCTGCTGGTGTGTGTCTTGTGACGGTGAAGCACTCAGTTCATGGTTACAGTGCCAAACGCTGCTGCAGACCCTGCTGCCACCGTCTGCTTCAGCAAAGGGCCAGTCCCCTGCCAAAATGCCACCCCTTGGGCTGATGTCCTACTGCGGATGAGAGCTTGCTGTGCCTGGAGTGCTGCCCCGTGCCACGGCGCTTTGGCCCAACCTCTTCTTTTCTCCTGGGTCATCAGAAGCTCTCTGGACCTGCTGTGCTTCCCTGGCCAAAAAGCAAAGAGGCAAGACAAGGTCCAGCTGAATTCATCTGTGCTTTCTGCTTCTGCCTCCTTGGGGAAGGGCTGCAGTGGAGCATCCCCTTTTCCTGCCATCCTCCCAGGCGCAGGGACTGCCTGTGATGTTCCTTTCTCCAAAACTGTGTGGAGAAGCCTGGGCTTGGTTTTCACCCTGGGAAGACACTTCACCTCTCGCCTGCAGCCTGGGAAGGGGAATTGCTTGCTGCATGGGAGGGGGACAAGCAGGAGCCCATTGGGCCCAACCACTGTGCTCCAGGCAGCGCCTGCAGCTCTGTGCCTCGGCCAGTCACATTTTGCCATCTCTAAAGATCCGGTGCCATCCTCCACCCTCTGCCAGCACCCGGCTTCCCCCTGCTGGGGATCACACTCCGTGTCTCCCCAGTTCAAGGATGCTGGTGCTGTAGGAAGTCCATTGTCAGACAGGATGGAGCCCTTGACAGCAAGGGCAGGTACCTGCCCACGAAGGGCACGGTGGGGGGGAGACGCCAAAACTCTGTTGGAAGCGTTGTGTAAAGTTGTCTTAAATATGCAACATCTCCACAAATATATCTCTGCCTCTGTAGTGCGGTGTGATGGGTTTGTGTCGTGTATGTGGAGAGGGGTGGGGGGAGCTTTACCTTCACATGGCCCCCCAGTGGGGTGTACCCGGTCCTGGGCACCAGGGGGATGGATTGTTGAGGGGTGCATTGGTGTGCTGGGGATGTTTGTTGGGGTGTAGGGGGGTGTATTGGTGTGCCGGGGGTGTTTGTTGGGGTGTAGGGGGGTGTATTGGTGTGCCGGGGGTGTTGTTGGGGTGTAGGGGGGTGTATTGGTGTGCCGGGGGTGTTTGTTGGGGTGTAGGAGAGTGTATTAGTGTGCTGGGGGTGTTTGTTGGGCTTGCTCCTCATGGCAATGTGCAGCTAAGCACCAAGCCGTTGGCTTTCCATAGCTTGTGCCCGGGGGAGGGGGGGGGAGGGGGAGGAAAGCCCTGTAGGTGCTTATTTAGTAATTAGCTAATTAATTAATTAGCTAATGAGCGGGCACCACCCAGTGCCGGCGGGGCCGGAGCCTCCCCAGGCTCTCCCTGCCCGGAAGCGGGGCAGCGCTGCTGCCGTTCCCACACACACAGAGCCTGGCTTACCCTACCGCAGAGCGCTCCGGTAGCAGCGGGGCCGGAGAAGCCGGGGTCTGGGCGTGCTGGAGGGGACGGGCCGGGACCGCTCCTCCCGTCGGGGCCAGCCCCGCCGCATCGCCACGGCAACCGCCGGCCGATGCAGCCCGTCCCGTCTGCAGCCAATGGCGGAGGGCGGCGCGGCTGCCAATAGGGTGCGCCCGGCTCCGCCTTGGTGCGCCCGGTCCCGCCCCGCCGGGCGGTGGGGCGCGGGCAGCGGCTGCAGGTGCGGGTAGCAGCGGAGGGATGGCGCAGCCGAGCGAGGCCTCGGTGCACCCGGCGGCTGCCGGCGCCGCCATGGACAGCAACGTCCTGGCCATCGTTATCGCCGCGAGTGAGTGGCGGGACGGGCTCCGGTGGAGCGGGGTCGGGTGGGGGCGGCCGCGGGCTGTGCCGGCTCCCTGCGGCCCGGGGATGCAGTCGTTACAGCTCGTGGTCCTTCTCTGGGGCCCCGTTGGTCCCTGGGCTTGGGTCCGAGGGGAGCGGCGGGAGGGGCTGGCGGTGCCGGGTGGGCTCTATGGAAGCCGGGGTGGTGGAGAACCGGCTCCCTGCCGCGGGCCGCGTGTCAGCTGAGAGCCCCACGAGGGAGGACGCCGGTCCCGGCTCCCGGTGCAACGGCCCTGGATAGGGCTGAGCCGGACCTATCAGCGTGGCTATTGGCGTTCTCAGGACAGGCAGCCGGTGAAACGGGCTTGAATGGGGCTTTTCCAAGCTGCTCTTGGCTGTAGACCCCAGGGGTGAAGGCAGGAGGCAGTGGGGAGGTCCGTGGGCCCAACAGCTTATTCCCCTCTTCTCCCTTCCCCGGTAGCTGTGTCCACCTCCGTCTTCATCGTGGCAATCCTCATCCTGCTGCTGCTCCTGTACCACCGGGACCCCATGTGCTGCCAGTTCCTCTGCTCCTGCCGCTTATTCCAGAGCCCCAGCCAGTATGTGAGTGTCTTCCTGCCCGCAGTCCCCTACTGCTCCTGGGCTCATGTTCCATTGCACTGTGCTCCAGGATGGACATGGGACCTCCAAGCAGAGCCAGGCTCTGCCTCCTCCTTGTTCCCAATCTCCTGTAGAGCTCCATCACCCAAATGAACCTGGCTGTGCTGTTGGTGGTAACATTCCTAAGGCATGACATGGGCAGGTGCCCTGCATCCCTGGAGAGGGGTGATGCACAGTTGTGGTGGGGTCAGGCTCTGCATTATGGGTAAGGGGCCCAGTAGGGATGGGGCTGGAAGCTGAGGGCAAAGGCAGACAAAGCCAATCGCATCCCCTGCAAGTGGCTCTTGTGTGTATAGCTCACAGCACGGAGCAGTGAGACACAAAAGCCCTTTTGCTCACAGCTGTAATTTCCTGGGGCTGGCTTTTGAGTGGGGAGCTGGTGATGGTGAAAAGAGCAGCGTGTTCAGGCAGTGCTGCTTTTGTGGTGGTTGGTGGCTGCCTGGGGACAGCTCAGCCTCCAGAGCTGCAGGATGGCTGTTGAGCTGTAGGTACCACTTTCCTCTGGTAGAAGAGGGAATGTTCAGCCTCAGCTGGTAAGGAATGGAGACTGGCACCATGAAAGGCAAATCTGATAGTCCAGCACAGGCTGGGAAGTCCCCAGCAGAAATCGGAGTGGGAACAGACTGTGGGTGTCCCCTGCCTGCTTCACTACCTCTGCTCCTTCCTCCTCTTCCTCCTTGCTGCTCGCCTGGCTGTGGTGCGTGTCAGGGAGAAGGCTCTTTACAGAGGGATGATCTCTGCTCACTCTTGCTCAACGTGCTGATGGGAACTGAGTTTAACTGGAGCAGGATTACTTAGGTACAGAACAGCCATTGCTCTGCAGATTTTCTTGCTCTGTTATCCTGAAATGACTACCTTGGTAGATAACAGTTTACAAATTCTTTAACCTTCAGCATGTGATGGAGCTCTTAGCTATGCTAGTGGAATACTTGGCTTGGTTTATTGTCCTAAGTAGATGAAACAAGAGGTGATTCTGCTGAGTCTGAATGAAACCTGGGCCCAGGCTGTCATCCTTCCAGCTGGGCTCAGGCACTGTGCTGCCTGGTGAGGATGTGCCTGAGCTGTTAGCACTGGTAAAGAAGGCAGGTGAAGGTTGGTGGTGGGAGCCCCATCAGCCCAAAGGGCAGAGGTGGTTCTCCCTTCTACCAGAGCCCCACTTCCCAGGCTGGCCCACATGAGCCCAACTCAGCTCTGTTCATTGCCAGGCGGGAGACGAGAGGGATTTCTGGCTTTGCTAACATCTCACCCCTCCTTACAGGACTGCCCCCCGCCCTACTTCAGCAGCAGCCAGCGGCTGGTGGGTCCCCAGTGCAGAGCCTCGCGCTTGGAGAGCGCTGCAGCTGAGAACCCGGGTGTGCAGGTGATGAGTGGGAGTGGGGGGGAATGGTAGTGAAAAGGCCATAGTTTTGGGGACCTGGGGGCTCCTGGAGCAGAGGGAGAAGGCGCTGGGCAGCAGGAGCAGCTTTGAGAAGTGCTGGCTGTGTGTAAAAACTGTGGTGGAGGGGGATGTGGGAAGCAGGGACACCATGGTAAGTGCCACGCAGCTCCCTTAGGGTTTGGGATCTTGCAAGCACGAGATGGTGTGATTATCTCCCAGGAGGGAGGATTTCCTCTCTCAGAGTTCAAGGAAGGGCAGTTACAACTTCAAACCCTGAAGTAACTTGAGGTGGCACCAAGACATGAACTTCCAGCAAAGAGAGCCACCATCACACTGACCTTTCTCCTCTGGCTGGGCATTTCTAGGGGGATGAGCTGTTCTGCATCGGGCCCCCCAGCACGTACCAGGTCCCATACTGGGAGCAGCCGCGCCTGCCCAGCTACGAGAGTGTACGGAAGAAAGATCGCCAGCGGGAGATCCACCAGATGATTGCCGAGAGGTTCGGGCTGTGGGCAGAGCCTTCCCAGGAGGTGAGCTCTCCCTCCCCTGCACCGGGGTGCTGGCAGAGCCCCAGGGGCAGTTCCCCCTTCTGGTCTGCATTTGGGCCTTGCTGCAGGACTCTGTTCTCTGTGATAGCCTTACTCCGATAGCCTTTATCTCTGGGAAGGGCAAAAAGGGTATCGGGAGGCTCCTTTAGTGTTCATTTGTGCTGGTTAATGATCGAGCTCTCAGGGTGCGGGAGGCAGGGCAGAGTTGCTGATGAAGGTGAGTCCTGTTCATCTGTGGTGTTCATTTGTGCTGGTTAATGATCGAGCTCTTGGGGTGCGGGAGGCAGGGCAGAGCTGCTGATGAAGGTGAGCCCTTCGGATCATCTGCTCAGTACAAGTCCAAGCTGGAATGTTATTTTTAGATCTGTGAGGCTTCCAGGATTTCTTGCTCCCTTCTCCCTGCCTTTGGGAGGCCCTTCACTATTACCTTCAAGTGTTATTTCTGAGCAGAAGGCTTTGCCTGTTTAAGATTTGCACTCTTGCAATAGAACAGAGAAAAATGAGTGCATCTGCAGAGCAGGTCCTGTGGTGGTCTCCCGAGAGACTCCCACTGAACAAAGAGACCTCCTTGACTAAAGCAGAACAGAAACATTTGAAACCCCAGGTAGAGAACTTAAGGTTCACCTGGATTTTGAGCTCTTAAAGCTGTACCTAAGTCTGGCTTAGTCAGCACTTGCTACTTGGTATTTGGAGCTGTTACTAATGAGAGCTGCCCTGAAACCAGAGCACCAAGGGCAGAAAGTAAGGCCCTAGCTGAGGAGCTGCAAGAGGAGTGCTTCCACACCATCCCTGTGCTGCTCCTGTGGCTCCTCACAGGGAGAAAGCCAGCCAAGCTCTGCCAAAATCCATGTAACAACAGCTTGGAGGTTCCTCTCTGCTGCTGTGTAGTTAGGCTTGCTACCAAAACCGGGGCAGAAAGCCTGGTTTGTAGGTGCTTCTATAATTCCAGTAATTGATCTTTGGTCAAAGGAAAGTGAGTCACGGTCCTCTTGATGAAAGTTAAGTCTTTTCTGGCCTTGTAACAAGTAGTGACAAGTCCTTGAAGGGGAACAGGGAAGAACTGGAACCTGGCATAGAGAGCTGGGGGAAGCAGGGGGAATACGCCTCTTCAGCGTGCACTACAGTGTTGCAAGGTGCAAGATGAGGGTGCTAAGCCCTCATCTCCCAGTTCTCCTGGCTAGCAGCCTGCTGCTTGGAGGACTGCAAGAGTTTGATTTCAGGCTGGTGGTGGTTGGGAGCCTTGTCATCTGCTCCATGAGAAGAGGTGGGATAATCTCCTAGTTATTTCTGATCCACTGTAACGCTCTTCCTCTCTCCTCAATAGATGCCGCCTCCCTATGAGCATGCTCTGAGGCATCCTCCAGCTTTCTCAGGACCAGTGATAAGCTCAGAGACCTTGGACAGACGTGGCATGCCAGACCATTTCCAGACACCTCTTGGCTACCAAACTCAGCGAAACACAGCTGTGTAAGGCCTCAGTGTGCTGCTGCTTCCCGTGGTGTCAGTGACAGAAGTGCTTGTGACATTGTTCTCATCCGCAGGGAATGGCCAAACATCAGACCTTTGCTCAGGTTTGCCATCAGCTGAGACACAGGCAGGTCAGACCTGGCCAGCAGAGACATCCCTCCTGCAGCACAAGGACAACCACGGAGCCACTGCCAGGCAGAGCAACCTGGGATGTGTGCTCGCTCTTCTCTGGCAAACATACTGTTACCAAAAGCCGAGAGACCAGCTGCTTGCTTCTATACAAGGGGCAAAGCCAAGGTGAAGGTCTGCTCAGCCAGAGCTCCTCAGGTAGCTGGCATATTGCACCTCTGTGAGGCAAGCACTGTCAGTTGTACGAAGGATCAGACCTCAGACAGTCACCGTGCTGTGCTACTTCACTTGTTTCTTAGCTTATGAAATGTTTTACTTTATCAGTGTATTGGCTACCAGGTGGGAATCCTCACCTGAGAGCAACAGAATGGGTCAGCATCGGAGCACTGCTGTGTGCTCCTGCAGCAATGGTCCTCTGTGACCAACAGTGATTTCTGTATGGACTTCAGATAAAGATTTGGAGAGGCTCTAGGAGTTGTGTTAGCTGCTGTATGCAAATTCCAGCCACAAAGATGAACTGTGTGACTGGGAAAGGACAAAAATGCAGCCAAAATAGCTGGTGAACTATGAACCATGGGGAACGTAAAGCAAAGGTGGACATGCGTGGCTGACCTAACTTAGTTATCTTCTGCAGAGCAGACAATCTAATAGCATCCGCACTGGTGTCCTTACACCACCAATTTTGATAACCTGTTTTCTACTGCAGAGCCAATGTTTCAAATTGTTTACAAACCTGTAGATAAAATGAGATCAGTCTGGCCACAAGGTATTGGGGCTCCTTTTGAGCAACAGAAGCTCAAAAAATGTCAGGGAATGACTCAGGGGAAGACAAAAAGGATGTCTTCTAGATTATGGCCTTATGCTACACCTCCAGCAGCTGAGCTTCAAATACCACCCCCCAGGCCTGTGCATCCTCCCAGGCACTCAACAATTATTCATAAGTTAGCTTTACAACTGTGAACTTGCCTCTCGTGGCTAGTAAATGGTATCTGAGTTATATTCCAGATATTTGAGTTAATCATTGGGATGAGTTAGAAGGAAATATCTACCTTCCTGGGATGCAGTTAGGTGCAAAAGGATCACTTCTGCAGTATTTTGAATTAAGATGCAAATATAACAGTAATGTCTAATAATGAGCAAAAATAGAGGGAATTAGTGGGATAAGTAGTGACCTAAGAGTGCTTGTGGATAGAACTCATCCAGTGGCACAATGGAACAGGTTCCCCAGAGGAAGGTAGTTCCAGATGGTAAATGAACAGAAGTAATACATTCCTTGAATAGCCAAGGCCTTCAGCAGCCCCACAGCATTTATTAAACACTCTTAGAAATGCCTAAAGGTGATCCCAGTGCCTGAGCACTGCCCATGTGTGCTTTAGGAGCAAGAAAACAAGTCCTAAACTGGTACCTTCAGAGTTAGGATATTCTCGTCCTCTGAGGTCGGTCCAGCTGTAGTGGTCTGTCCCAGTCACTCCTTCCCATCCATCCCTGTGTGACGGCTCAGAGCATGGTAACCAGTTTAAATTCTCCTACTTCTGTGGTAGGGATAACACTGATAAAGGTTTTATAAAGAAGTGCTCCTTTGGGTAGCTGACAGATCACTTCTCTGCTCTCACTGCTGCGGGGCAGAGGGATGTAGACCTCTTTGGTGTATCTCACAATCCCATCCTCCAGAGCATAAAGTGTCTTGTTACGGCCCATCCCCACCTGGAAGAGGATGAAGAGTGTTAGGAAGGAGACGCTGGAGGTCCACCACTGAAGCAGACCTGATCATTGTTCTGCCTCATTTGATATTCTGGTTTCAACAGCATCTGTTGCTTTGTATTTTAAAACGAAACCACACTAGTTGCTTCCAGCAATCAGTATGCAGTGGTGCTCATTATGAGGGAGGAGATCCCGATTCCACCCTGAAGCACAAGCATCCAGTTAGCTTGCAAAAGGGGATATCCACAACTTTCAGACCCTTTCCCAAGTCATATGGGCATGAGTGTGACCCAAAGAAGGTTCTCTGACCAATAAATATCAGGTCATAAAACTCCATTTCAGAATTATATAGAATATAGGGAAGAGCATTAAGAATGAGCTTGAGAGGAGGCATCAAGTTTGGGACTACTGTTCTCTGAGAACCAAGGAAGAGATAGAAAACAACTTACATGAGCACCTGGATGCCAGCGTATCAACCGCTGTGTAGCCAAAATGTTGCCTGCATGCACAAAGGCACCTGCAACAGAGTGACAGAGTCAGGCTGCAGAGAAGACGGAGCTCCCCAGAACACAAGTAGTTCTAGGACTTACAAACCTCAGCTTTTGGTGGGAATTTTCTAAGGAAAAATGAACTTGAAATGCTAAAAGCCTCTAACCAAAAATGCTGTTAGCAGAAAATAAAGGGCAATTGATGCACAATGGCAAAAAGCAATGTCAAGTCTTTGAAAGCATTCCTTGGGGGTGCAAAACATTTTCTGGTTGCTGAAAGTATTTGTTTTATTACCTTTTACATCAATATGTTTTCATCAGCAAAGGTAATAATTATAGGCGCTCTTCTGCATGAATCTGTACTTTGGCTTCTGCTAAGCCTCATAATTCTCCCCTTTGTAAACATCTCAAATACCCAGCTTTCCAATGCAGCCTGGGGACAAAAGTGCCCCTCTGCCTGCCCTCCTTCCAGGAGCTCCAGTATGTTTTCTGTAGGCAGTTTTGGCTGGCTCACCCTGCCCTCCCACCAGCCACCCCTGATCATGAGGTTTCACTGGACTTCCCCTTCCTTTCTCTTGGAAGAGTGCCCTGGCCACCTCCTGCTGCAACCAGTACCGGGGGGAAGCCGTGAGGATCCCAACTCAGCAGATACTCAGACCTACCTTCTGCTTTCTTGAACCCGTAGCGCTTCCCAGGGCTGCGGCCACCCAGATTTTTTGAGCTGCCCCCACTTTTCTTAGAAGCACATCTGATGGCAACCAGGCTTGGCTGGGGAGTTGTTAGAACTGGGTTTGAAGCAAGAACAACAACACCAGCTGGAAAAAGCTATTATATTATACACTCTTTCTTTCAGATTTAATGGCGATCAGTCAAGAAAGGGTTTAAAACTAAAGGAAAAAGAAAGTCTGGAGGGAAAAATAATGTACTGCCAAGAGAAAGCATAATTTGACTACCATGGCCTAAATTTAAATGCTTAGGCATTTAAGAGGCTACAAAGAGGCTACATCTCAAGTGCTGCTGCTGCCACCCAGGGAGGAATGATCTCAGCAATGATGTTAAAGGACGTGCACAAATTCAGGTACAGACGTTCCTGGCAGCTGTGGATTGGCCTGATACTGCTTGGAGAAGAGATAAGTTGTGATCTCTGTTTCAGTTTCCCCTTTGACCCAATGGTATTTACTTACACAGTAATATTTTGCAATCTTACAAGTGAGAAGAGTCCAGGATGATGCACAAGCAGATATTCACAACAGATACTGCCAGAAGCAATCTGAGGAGTATCAAGGACTATAGATCCCTGGGAGTGGTGTGAAGGGACTGGAGCACAGGGAATTTTTCATCCATCCTCCCAGTTGAAGCCTGCAGGGCTATGATCCTACTAGCATCACAGAGACATGGTGGGATGGCTCCTATGGCTGGAGTTTTGGAATGGAAGGATATAGGCTCATCAGGAGGATTTATCTTCAGGAAGGACAGGGAGGGAAGGCAAAGTGGTGTCACCTTCTATGTCACTGGCGAGCTGGAGGCCACGGAGCTCTGCTTGGGCATGGATGAGGGGCCAACCAAGAGAAGACTAAGTGGATGAGGCCGTCTGGATACAAACGGGAGCAGCCTCATGTTCACAAGCCCTGCTCCTTGTAAGGAACTTCAACCACTTTGATATCTGTTGGAGGCAACACAGCAGGACAGGAGCAATCCAGGAGAGTCCTGGAATGCGCTGATGATAACATCCTTTTCCAAGTGATAAAGTGATAGGCGAGCCAACGAGGAGAGGTGCTGGGCTGGACTTTGTCCTCACCAACAGGGAGGGGTTGGTGGGGAATGTGAAGCTCAAGGGCAGCCTTGGCTGCAGTGACTATGGAATGGTGGAGGTGAAGATCCTTAGGGTAGTGAGGAAGGCGTGCAGCAAGCTCACTGCCCTGGACTTGTACCTGGGCAACAAGAAAAGCTTCTATAGGCACACTGGGGATAAAAGGAAGACAAGAGAAAATGTGGGCCCCCTCCAGAAGGAAATGGGAGATCTGGGACATGAAGAAGGCCAAGGTCTTTAGCAGCAAGAGCTCCAGCCACATCACCCAAGTCACAGAAGGCAAAGGCAGGGACTGGGAGAATGGAGAACCACCCGCTGTGGCAGATCAGGTTCAAGACCATCTAAGGAACCTGAAGATACACAAGTCCATAGAACCTGATGAGATGCATCCACGGATCCTGACTGGTGGATGAAGTGGCCAAGCCATTATCCATCATATCTGAGAAGTTGTGGCAGCCTGGTGAAGTTCCTGATGACTGGAAAAGGGGAAACATAACCTCTATTTTTAGGAGAAAAAAGGAAGGCCCAGGGAACTACAGACTGGCCAGGATCACCTCAGTGCCCAGCGAGAGCATGGAGCAGATCCTCTTAAAACTCTGCTAAGGCACATGAACAATAAGGCCATTCAACATGAATTCACTAAGGGCAAATTGTGCCTGACAAATTCAGTGGCCTTCCGCGATGGGTCAATAGTGCTGGTGGATCAGGGCACAGCAACTGCCATCATCCACCTGGACTTGTGCAAGGCATCTGACACTGTCTCACATGACATCCTTGTCTCTAGTTAGAGAGACATGGATTTGATGGATGGATTACTTGGTGGATCCACAGACAGACAAATTTGAGAGGTGGCTAAGTATGCCCTTTGCTACACAATTCTGATGACCCACTAAAGAATCATTAGGGTATTCTGGCCTTTAACACTTATAGATTAAAAAACAGTATTTTTAAAGCTTCTTGACTATGACACTCCGCAAAGAGAGAGCAGCACCCCTCACTGATTTCTACCTAACACACATGAATACTGTTTCTCTAAAGATGATTTTTCCACCTTGAAGGCACTCAAGCAGCAGCACAGAGACATTCCTCATCCCTGGAGGTTTCTGAACGCACAAGGCATAGAGGCCTCAGCACTTCAGATCCTGCTTTCAGCACATTGTACTCTAAACCTCCTGAGGTGGTTTAAACCCCTTTCAGCACGGATAACCCAGCGATGCGGGGCCTGAAACCCGCCCATTTCACCACAGCACCGCTGCGGCCTGAGGTAAAAAGCGAAGAGTTCGACCTCGAGACACCGGCAGCAACCTCCCACGGGGTACATCCCACCCCTTCCCGTGCAAAACCTCCCACCCACAGCCGGCTTTCCCCACCCTGTAAAGGGGGCGAAGATGGAGGTGAAGGTAACCCCCCACTCACATAACCTCCGCAGCGCCGCCATTTTGTCTAGCACCATCTTCTTCCCGTTCCGGTGGGAAGGGCGGGGAGCGCGAGCGGCTGGCGGCGATTGGTCCGAACTCGCGCGCGCCTTCGGACCAATCGCCGCCAGCCGCTCCCGCCTTCGGACCAATCGCTGCTAGCGCAGAGCTTCCCCTCAGGATACCTCAGGTAGAAGGCGGGATGGCGGAGAGCAGGGTGAGCTCTGAGGGGAGCGATGAGGAGCGGCTGCCTACTTTAGCCTCCCTGCTGCGGACTTCGCCATCGCCGCCTTGCGATTTGAGTCGCCGGCGGTCCTCATCTCCTGTCCCTAAAGCTGGAAGCGAGGAAGAGGTGGTTGTGGTAGTGAGCAGTGGGAGCGACGACGACGACGACGATGATGAGGAGGTGGTTCCTCTGCCTGAGAGGATCAAAAGGAGGATGGAAGTGAGGAATGCGGGTTTTGAAGTGTCTTGTAGCAGCCAAAGGAGTACACAAGGTGGTGAGAGACCCTCCTTGTGCCTGCTGCCAGCCTCTCAGTCTGACTCCGCAGCCCAGCCTAATATGCCCCTGATAAGTGGAGCAAGCCCAGAGGTATCACCACTTCCCAAGAAGCTAAACCATAGTCAGAAGGAAAGGGAGGCAACGTGCCAGTCGTGGCAGAGGAGGAAGGAGCGAGAAGCACTGAGGAGGCAAAAAGAGGAGGAAAAAGAGAGGAAAAGGGCCCTTGCCAAGATGCTGAAAGCTCAGCGGCCAGGAGAGTGCCGGAAGTACATAACAGTGGTGCTAGATTCAGGTACTTGTCCTCGTGCAGCCTGTGCCTGCCTTATACTGCCTGTTGTCTCCTCTGTGTGGAGGCCTGACCAGTGCACCGATCCCAGTTCTGTTGCAGGTAGAAGGTGGTGAACAGGTCCTTAGTGCTTTGCAGGCTGCAAATTATTCCTGTGTGGTTGAGAATCAGGCTGTTCCTTGCAGCATCACCTGGAGGAGAAAGACTGTGTCATGTCAGGTGTGCAAGCCAGATCTCCATGTTCTTGCCCTTTTCTTCCTCTGTTATTTGCACTTCTTAGTAATTGTATTTAGTAAACACCTTCTAATCCTCTCCTGCTTCAGAGGTCTGAGTGGGAGCACTGGTTGGCGTGAATGATAAACAGACGGTTGGTCTGGCTGTTTGTTTTTCTGTCTGAACAGATGGGAGAAGGAGACAAATGGACAGAAGAACCAAATGTCCTGGTTGTGCTTCGCTTGGAGGAGTTTTTGTCCATGGCTCACAACTACAAACAAGTGAGAATGCTTATGACTTTTGTGCTCTCGAACATGCTGTGCTCTGGGGGTGATGTTCATCATCCTCTTCACTGCAGGGAGGTTTTGATGTGGGATGGAACCATGGTTTCATGAGTTAATGGACCAAAGCCAGTAGGGTTGTATAATGCAAAGTTGTGACAAACATTGTCATTCTGACAAACATTGTCAGCTCAAATGGGGTTATTTTGTATTCTTTATGCCACAGCATTATGCCAGATCAAATATTGCCTGCTTGCAGCATGAACAGGCTTTTTCATCTGCAGAATCGGAGGCATAGGCTGCTGCACTTGTGTGTGTACCTCAGAATGGTTTAACTCCTGTTTTCTGTTCATCTTTGCAGGAGGCCAGGGGCTGTATGGAAGGACAGCAGGAGACCCTACAGACCTATGTAGCTCGTGTGATGGAGAAAATGCCTGGGAAAATTCTGGCACTGGCAGTTGCTGAAGTAGAAAATTATTTCAGGTTAAACTTTTTTCCCTCCAAACATTTCTGTGTTATCTTTGGCCTTGAAAAATGCCATAGGTGCTTACATTAATTCCTTCTAGCAAAGCCTGGAGCATAATAGGTATTCCCACTCAGAGCTGCTCCACTATTTTGTCACACAGAAACACAGGTAAAGGCCTGTCATCACAAAATAGCTGGGGAAGAGCATAAGAGCCTAGCCTCACTTTACTCTTCTTTGGTCCCTCAGACTTCAGTCAAAAAAGAGACAGCGACAAGCAGCAGCAGCAAATGGAAGGCAAGATGAGGGACAAGGAAGACGGAGGAAAAAGGCAGTTGAGGAATCTGGCCTGGAGATAACCAGAATGGATGTGGAAGAAGTGAGTACCTTTAAAGCAGTCATGCAGCCATCGTCTCTTGTTCATTCAAAATGCTGTTTGAACGTGTGACCTACACCACCTTGGGAGGGAGGTATTCAGCCTTCTTTAGTCCACATGTTTGTGGACAGAGCTCTTTGGGTTCAGTTTCCCCTTCTCATGGACTGCTGTCCCATGGACTGTCTTGTTAACCTTGATTCTGATGTCTGTCTTGGTCAGCATCTCTCGCCCTTGGTGGGCTGCTGGCAAAGCTGGGCTTTGTGGCTTGTGTATAATGAGAGCTGTCGCTGAGGAGCTGCACAGCTGCAATAGTGCTAAACTGATACTCACTGGCAGGAGATAGGCTGCCCCTAAATACTTCAGTGCCTTAAATTACCTGTTCCCAAAATGGGGAGAGAGGGAATGTTCTTGTCCTATAGCAAGACACTGTGACACTTTTTATTTCAAGAGTGGCGTTTGATATAACAAGATGAATTGTTGCATTCATTTCTAACAATGTTTGCAGGCCTTGGTGGACCTGCAGCTGAGCAAACAAGTCCAGGTCAGCTTTTTTGAGAGCTGGGAGGAGCTTGGAGAATATGCCACTATGTTCACAAAATCTGTGGCTGAAGCACCCTTCAAGTGAGTAAGCAGATGAGGTTTGGTCACCCCTTTGGATTGCACTGGCACACTTATCGGGAGGGAATAGCAGGTACGCAGCTGTACTTCACTGCAACACAGTGTAATGATCTTGAACAGGGGACGGAGAAGCTGTGGTGCAGTTCCTTCAGCATAGGGTTAGTTTGTGGAAACTGGGAAGGGGTGAGGACAGACCCTGGTTTCATGTTGGCATCTTAACAGTGAGCTCTTGGTCTGATTTTAGGAGCAGGAAGGGAATGCAAGTAGAGTTGGGCTCTTAGAGCACCAGCTTTTCTTCTTCAGTGTGTAATCAAGAGGAACGTTACTGAGAGTGAGCCCTTTAGCTGTTTCCACTGATGACAGCAGCATGTTGTGCACCAATAGCTAAGAAAGCCATCTTGTGCAGTCTCACACAATCCTAGCATTCCTATCACAGCAGCTGTTGTATTTGACATCTCAGCTGTGAGAAGAGGGGAGATGTCATTGAAAATGACACATAAAAGTGTTGTAGTATGGTTGACAGTTGGAAAGTGGATTCTTGTTTACCACTTTGCATGTGTGTTGCCTTGTGTCAGGATTGCTCCCAAGCATAGCTTGTTTCTTTTTGAGTAGGAAATCTGGGTCTCAAACAAGGAAATGTAAAGAAAATACAGTCAAATTGTTAGCATTTACTTTGATGCCAGTGGTGTCTCTAACAGCAAAGGGTAAGAAATATCTCTCTGTCTCTGGTTATGTGACAACTGATGCAGGGATAGGATTTTCTTCATATCTCATTGTCTCATTTGCTCCTCCATTCTTTGTTCTCTCCAGGCGAGAGCGGGAGAACACGGGGTTCTCCTTCTACTTAGAGAAGGCGTGGTGTGGAGGGGTGAAGGTGGATCGTTCCGGAAAGGGTCTCTTGGAAGTTTGGAAGAGACAGTTACAACAGTTTAATCGGGTCAGCCTGGAGATGGCTGAGGCTATTGTGTCTGCTTACCCTTCTCCTCAGCTTCTGAACCAGGTGAGGATGCCTAAGGAATAGTGACCACTGTGTGCAGACAGCCAGCTAATGTAAGGAGTGGAAGACATAATTTATTTGCCATCAAATGTGACACAACAATTCTGTATTGAGCTGTTTAGTGAGGTGGAGTGGAGAGACCAGGTGAAAAACAAAAGTATATTGTGAACAAGGATAGAGCACCCACGGGTGAAAAGCTTCGATTATTCTTTTGAGCAATGGATGCAAATGGCTTATACTGTTGCTCCTTTTTGTTGCTTGTAGGCCTATATCCGGTGCTCCTCTGAGCAGGAACGGGAGAACATGCTGGCTAACATCACTGTGCGCCACGGTGACGGTGTGACAGCCACCTGCCGGAGGATCGGACCAGAGCTCTCCAGACGAGTCTATCTCCAGATGACTTCCCATGATCCTGATCTCTATTTGGATGTCAGTGGGTAGCTCCAGGGAATGAGGATTTTACTGTTTGCTGCTTTAAGTATTTACTGTTTAAGTATTCAGCTTTCTTCTGGGGAGAAGTGCTTAGATGACGGAATCATTGATCCCAGTTGAAAGACTTAAAAATACACTTGGACTTCACTGTAGCAGAAGAAGGTTGGATTAAATTGCTGAATGGCTGGAGTTTACACAAGAAATGAGGAAAACATCTTCCCTAAGACCATGAGATGGACACGGCGTACAGGAATGATAGTTCCTTTTATTTGTCTTCCTAGTAAATAAATAATTGGACTAATAATTTTGCTTTTTATTATGCCCCCTGAAGCTAGGCTGGTCTGTCATCTATTGGAAGGAATACTTTCCACTGCTCTCCTAAACTGCAAGGAGTTGCATTCCTTCTCCAGGATGAAAAATCCTAATGCTAAAGCAACATGGTGCAGCCCCCCCCAGCACCTGCTCTAATGAGGTGGAAGAGCTTTACCTCTCAAAGCAGACTCCATTTTCCGCTGTGGCAGATGGGAATGAGTAAGACTAATTTTCAGATATAAATTTAGACAGCCCTGATTCAGTCTCCAGACAGCTTAATCTGTAGAGGGTCTTGAAATCTGATTATATGTGCTGGAATTACGAGGACTGAACAGTTGGCAGAAAAAGGTTTCTTTTAATTAGATCGGGGAGCACGCTTGCCCCTCTGAAGCCATTAGCACTTGTGAGCACACAAGGACACTTGAAGTCTTTTGTGACAGCAGCACTTACTGAGATGGGTGTTGAGAGTGAATTTTAAACTGCATCTGATGTGAGGAAGTTACCCTTTGGAAATGTGTTGTCTTAGATGAAAAAATACCTGCCAGCCATGCTGGCTTCAGAGCTTCATTAGAAGCCTTTGCCTGGCCAGCAGCACACTTCTGACCCGAACTGACACACCTGATCAGTCTGGCATTTGGGAACTTGCAGCCCAGGGAGCCAACCGTGTTCTGGGCTGCATTGAAAGAAATGGCCAGCAGCTCAAGGGAGGGGCCTTCTGCTTTCGTGAGACTCCCCCTGCAGTCCTGCATCCAGCTCTGGGACCCCCAACACAGGAGGGATGTGGAGCTGTTGGAGTGAGTCCAGAGAGGCCGTGGAGATGCTGCAAGGGCTGGAGCAGCTCTGCTCTGGAGCTAGGCTGAGAAAGCTGGGCTGGTTCAGCCTGGAGAAGAGGTTCTGGGAAGACCTTACAGCAGCTCCCAGTGCCCAAAGGGGCTACAAGAAACCTGGAGAGGGGCTTTGGACAAGGGCCTGTAGGGACAGGACAAGGGGAATGGCTTTAAAGCGGAAGAGTAGATTTAGATTAGATATTAGGAAGAAATTCTTCACTATGAGGGTGCTGAGGCACTGGCACACACTGCCCAGAGAAGCTGTGGCTGCCCCATCCCTGGCAGTCTTCAGGGCCAGGCTGGACAGGGCTTGGAGCAAGCTGCTCTAGTGGAAGGTGTCCCTGCCCGTGGGAGGGGGTTGGAACTGGATGAGCTTTAAGGTCCCAAACCAGTCTGTGATTCTATGAACTTAAGTAGCAGGTTCCTGCCAGCTGCTGCAGGAGGAAATGTTGCTTTGAATGTTGTTCAATTTTTGTTGCACGTAAAAGACGAAGAGAGGGGAGTGATTCTGTGACCAATGTAGAATGTCTCAGTGGAGTTTGTAGTAGAGTTTCAGAGAGTATTCATGCTTAAAAATATTATGTGTACATCTCAGTACTCACACAGCCCTTAAGGATATGATAAACATCTGTTTGCTTTTCTCTGTAAGGAAACTATGAATAATTCATAGGCATTTGCACAGGGGAGTTTTCTTTAGGTGCAAACTAAACCTCCCAGCAAGCCCTGAGGCAAAGCCCTTTTCTGCCTGGCTGCCTCAGCACTCACAGCTACTGCCAGAGCCCTGATGCTGGGTCTCAAACACAAAACCAGCCTCCAGGCTGGCCCCAAGCCTTCCCTATGCTGCAGCCACTCTGTTCGCACCAGCTGCTTCAATGTAGTTAGAAATCACGACTGTATGTACTTGGAAATAATGTGTGGCTGTTTCTAAAAGAGCTAATTGAAATTAAAACCACATTAGCAACATAAACATCAGTTGAGACAAATTGCTGCGAAAATTGTTGTATTGAAAATTTTCAGCTCCTTTCACTAGTACATCAGCTTCTTCGCTCCAACACATGGCTGCACAGCCATCCTACACACTTGCAATTGGTCCTGCAGTAGGCCTTCATTATTATTCCCGTACAGCTATATCATCAATTTTAGCACAAATAGAAATGAGAGCAAGGAATGGACATGTATTAAAAACCTTCCACCTCCAAGACAGAGCTATAGCTACCTAGATAATGCAAAGGCTCCTTTTTTTTCCACTCCTATAGATCAGCATCTTTCTGTATCTCACTATCTGGGTAAATACCCCCTGGAGGTAAGAACTGTTAACGACTTTAGGTTAAGGTGGGCAAGTAATGGGAGTTACAGGCCAACTGGGAAACATGCACAGCAAAGATGATGTGAACAATAACTCTGCTTTGTGTGGAGTGGACCAGCAAACCAATGCTGACTGATTTAAAAGCAGTTTCATCAGAACACAATTCCATAGGAATTCTGGCTGCGTAGATGGTGGAAGGAGATGCTGACGAAGCAAGTGCCCGTCCAGGACAATCACTGCTGCGAGTTCTGTTGTAGCATG
The DNA here is from genome assembly GCA_039720435.1 of Amazona ochrocephala. Taxonomy (NCBI): domain Eukaryota; kingdom Metazoa; phylum Chordata; class Aves; order Psittaciformes; family Psittacidae; genus Amazona; species Amazona ochrocephala. Next base: position 88,836,382 of record CM077879.1, read on the forward strand.
TTTTGCAGGGTTTTGTGGTTTTGCAGAGCGGCCACCACGTCCTCGTAGAGAGTGTTCACGCTGACACACAGAGGTTGACGCTGCAGCTCTGTCAGCTTGCAGGTGGCCAAAACACAGAGGACACACAGCAGCAGAAAGAGCAGGATTCTGAGCACTGACCGTGACCAAGAGTGCTTGTGCCGGGGCGGCTGTGGGGCCCGAGAGCTGGAGGCGGGCTCTGTAACCAGAACATTTACAAGACAGAACGTGAGGGATTAGTCAAGTGTCTTTAAGTCTTGTTCAGAAATGAGTTGTTCGGGTAAGATACTTCAGCCTGTGCTGCAGCTGTCTTTTGTCATGAATATTCATCACTTTAGTAAATGTGCAGGATTTGTGTTTAGGGTGTATGTTTAGGATGAAAAGTTTCAGCCTTAGTTTCATGGGCAGCAGTGGAGAGGGTGTAAAGCACCTCTGTGTTGTACAAGGTTTTGGACGTATAGTTCAGTACACTTAAAAAGAAGTAAGGCAAGTTCTCCCCAGAACAGATGAAGAACTTCCTGAATACTCTAGCTCAGCAGTTCACTGGGAACACAGATGAAGGTGAAAAGGACACAGCAGTGACGCATGTCCTACAGGTTCCCCCCACAGAAGAGGCAGCATCAAAGTGTAACAAGGATGAAATCTCGTGCAATCCCACCCCAAACAGGTACTACTTACTTCGGGTCTGCACAGTTTCCTTTTTAGTTTTCTTTTCCACCTCCTGTTTTGCAGCCTTCTGAGCATCGTACTCCCGTCTCCTGCGCTCCTTTTCCTCCGCCTTCTCTCGCTTCCTCAGCTCCCTCTCCTGAGCCTCCTTTGCTCGCTGTTCTGCTTCACGCTTCTTCTCCATCTCTGGAGATTAATAGGAAGTTTTTTCCTTTTTACATAAAGGGTTGTCACTGCCTTCTTCCTTATTACCTGCTTATCCGTTCCCAATTGGAATGAGGAAACCAATCAAATAACTATCCTGTTTTAATCTTTTTTTGTTGGATATTACATACGTTGCATTTGGCTCCCTCAGAATTAGGCTTCACTTAAATTCTGTGCTCTGCTTTCATATTTTTATAGTTAAACAACAGCACATTCCATCTAGAGGTCTAACTATTCAGGCAAGAAATCACAGTTATCCCCATACTATCTTTCTCCCTCCAGCCCTTCTACACTACTACTCCCTGAGCCTCAGGATTTTGACAGTTACAAATATGTTAGATGGCAATTAGCATGTTCAGGTGTGTGAGACATCAAAAATAGTCCTCAGTACATGAGGGCTCTTTGTGCTCACCTCGCTCTGCTTGGAGCTTCCGTTGCCGTTGTCGATCCTGCTCTGACTGGATGGCTTTCATGTGCTGCAGCACCTTCAAGGTCCAAGAAAACAACCTGAGAGCTCTGCAGAGGGCTTGTTGCACACTCAGTTCAAAGCAGAGCAGCAGGAGCAGGGCTGAGGACACCGGCTGGGGCTCACTCAACCCCACTTACCCCTATGGGTATGTCTCTAAAGAGAGGTTTCACCTTCCTGCCTGAACCTTTGTGGTTAAGAAACAGATCTCCCCATTGCAAATCAACCTGGTGGTAGCCAATACAGGAGCTCACCTCTAGTTACATGAGCCCATAGTCTGCCAGAACTCCAGACATTTTTTTACTCTGGATATGGATTATTTTGTCTGATTATGCCTCCACTTTCTTGGCAACCAGCATTTACTCCTCTCTTAACTCCACTAATGGAAGAGAATCCTACTCATCCCTGTGTTTGCTCTCTACAGGCATAGCAGCAGTGAAGTCAGTGCAGTGAAGTGAGTGCAGTGGACCTGCACCTCACTGGCTGAAGATAATTCAAACTGCTGCAGCAGCTGCCCAGCAAAGAGGATAAGCAAAAAGAGGAAGGACATCCACTGATGAAGCCAAGTAAGGAAAAACAGAACAGAAGTAAATTCCTTACCTTGACAGCAGCCTGCTTGCACTGCTTCTCATCCAGGCAGTCTCCTGCTACTTTAGCCAGGACAGGATCCAGGGGATTGTCCTTCAGATCCAGCCACTTCAGGTTCTGCAGGCAGGAATGATAAAGAGGAGGCCGTAAGAGCACGGTAGTCTTGCAATTAGTTAAGAGATTCAAAGCAGAAGCAGAGGACTATTTAGTTTTCACATGAATGAAGCAGGTACAGAAGATAAGCAGAGAGCTCGAGCAGAGACATTTCCAATAGGTGTGAGAGAATTTCTATCGAGCTGCTGTGCAGAGCCAGCTGGATTTTGGAACGGGTAATCAGCAGGATGGATACTTTACCAGAGAAATCAACTTGAGAAGGATCACAAGACCCTGGGCTGCATCCCAAAGCTTTACGTAACTGCTCAGCAAGCAGTTTTACCTTGAGCTGTGCAAAGCTGACTGGCAGGGTGACTAAACGGTTGTTCAGGAGGTCTAGGTGCTGCAGGTTGACCAGGCGCCCGAAGTCCAAGGGCAGCTGCTGGAGCCGATTCTTACTCAAATCCAGCTTCACCAGATGCATCAAACTGCAGAAGTCTGACTGAAACCCAAGCATGAACAGAACCCTCGTCAGCACCAGAAACAAACCCGAGCCCCCAAGGCTGATGGCGCTGCTCTGGATTCGTGTGGGGAGCCTCTGGCAGGCAGACACTGCAATCTTTATGCAGTGCAACCACCACCCGCATGGACCCGTCATCCACAGGAGACTCATTCAGCCATCCCGGGATGAGGGAAGCACCGGTTCCAACACTCCCAGCAAACCCTTATGGAAGCACTAGTTACCCTTTCTCAGTATTTCCCAGCAGACTCACCCCCACCAAGGCTCTCTAGCACCTTACCGGCAAGGAAATCAGGTTGTTACAGGACAAATCCAGCACAGTGGCTTTTGGAAGAGCAGCCTGAAAGAGAAGCAGAGCACTGGATCACCGTCAAGGTACACCCGTACCCTCCCGACACCGCTGCGGGGTCGTGCCACGTCCAGATGGGTCTAAAGGCAGCGTGAATCCCGCAATGGGTGCGAGCAGCGGCAGCCGCTGGGCCAGCAGGACGTCATCCCCTCATCCCTGCCGGTTCCAGCAGAGCTCACACGCACCGTCAGCACATCTGGCTGCCCCGCGCACATCTGGCTGCCCCGCGCACATCTGGCTGCCCCGCACAGCCCCTTCCCACGGACAGAGGCGGCCCCCGCGGCCCGGACGCTCACCAGCTCCCGGACCGGCACCTCGTTCAGGTCACAGAGGCTCAGGTCCAGCTCGTTGCCATCCAGTTTATCCTTCAGGCTCTGCCCCTTCCCGCCGCCCCGCGACATGGCGGCCGGGCTGCTCCGGGAGTCGGGAGGAGCGGGACGCAGGGCGGCTCAACTCGGCCCCGACACCCACTTCCGCGTCCACGTCCGCGTCCACGTCCGCGCTGGGCCGGGCGCGCCCCCTGCCGGCCCGGAGCGGGGCACCCAGGCGGTTCGGGGTACCCGCGGGGCTCAGCCTTGCCCCCCCTCCCCGAACCGGCCGCACCTCTGGGGCCTTCCGCGTGTACGGGAGGGGAAAGGGGCACAGCCCGGGACCGCAGGCAGTGGTGCTGTGTCAGCTACATCCGCCCTAGCCGCGGCCACACACTGGCCCGCGAGCGGTTGATAATCCCAGTCTAAACACAGCAACCGTGTTAGGTCGTGACCTGGAGGGTGAGCAAAGGCACCCCCAAACGGCAAACAAGGATTTGTCTCATAGAAAGTGTAACAAAACCTGCCTGAGGTCAATGTGCTTCATCCAGGAGACAATAAAATGGATTGGGTTGGAAAGGACCTTAAAGCTCACCCAGTTCCAACCCCCTGCCATGGGCAGGGACACCTTCCACTAAATGGGGTTTACTCCAAGCCCTGGCCTTGAACACTGCCAGGGATGGGGCAGCCACAGCTTCTCTGGGCACCCTGTGCCAGCGCCTCAGCACCCCCACATTCCTAATGTCTAATCTAAATCTCCCCTCTGGCAGTTTAGAGCCATCACCACCTACAGGCCCTTATAAAAAGCCCCTCTCCAGATCATTTGTCAGCTCCTTTAGGCACTAAAACTTGGAACCTGGGCAAGACCGTCCACATGTCTGGGAAAGGCCTTTGTCCATGCGTTTCTGCTGGGACTGAAATCCACACTCTGGGCTGACACGAGTCCAGGAGCCTTTGGCTCTCCACAGAAAACCGAGGGTGTAGGTCAGTTATAATCCTGTTGCTCATTTGTGATTAACTCGAAGGCAGATCTTAAAACATTCATTCGCCAGAAAGGAATGATCCCGAATGGCATAGGAAGCATCACTGGTTCAGGCTTTGACAACCTCCAACAAATGTACCCAAAAGTCAAGGTCACATCAGGTTCTGCATAATTCTTGGTTTAATAACTTACTGGGATTCACCCTGCAGGGTAATGATTGGAACGTGGGAAGTTCAATCTGGAAGCCAGCTTTAGTTCTGTTGATTAAAAGTGATGCGGTTGGACCCTAGGCAGGTTTGGGTTTTTTCCCTGTAATTATACAACACTGAGCACACTTTGATGTGTCTGCAGCACAAAGATAACTGCTCTGTGCTGCAACAGTGACAGGAAAGCTCCTGGCCATGAACATCAAACAGCCTTATGCCACCTGTGGAAATGCATAAATTCATGGAGTGACTGACTTTGGTCAGCCTGACCCTTACATGGAGGCACCTGTGTGGGGCTAGAAAGACTTGGAACCTGCATGAGGCAGGTGAGCCATGGCACAGGGCACATTTGCACCCTCTGCTAGAGGAATGCTGCAGGAACACCAGCAAGGAGAAGGATCCGATCCTGATTGCACAATCCTTCTTGTGGCCCTGGGGGCAGGAGCTGGTCGTGCTGGAGACCATTCTCAGGCCCTCTGCAGAGCCCTGTCCTGTCTCACCCAGTGTCTCCTCTGCTGCTGCAGCCAATTTTTCCAATTTCAAAGACACAGATCTCCCTTCTCCTACCAAAACTAACCAGTCACCACTGCCACCGACCAAACTCCTTGTGAACAACATGCACATTGGGTGTGAAGCCTTCCTGCTTCTAAACTTTGGAACCCAAGTATCTCACAGCAGATAGCTGCAGTGTGCTTCACCATGCAGCTGTGTTATGGGCACGTTTATGACTTTGGTGCCTGAGATTCACTGTTGTGAGGCTGGTATCGATCCCATTGCTCATCAGCGCCGTTGTGCTTGATGTGCTGCAGACACCCTGAACTCCAGCTTCCCCGCAGCAAGGGATTGGAACTAAATGATCTTTAAGCTCCTTTCCAACCCAAACCATTCTATGATGCCCAAAGAAGTGGTAAATGCTCCATCCCTGGCGGTGTTCAAGGCCAGGCTGCACAGAGCCTTGGGTGACATGGTCTAGTGTGAGGGGTCCCTGCCCATGGCAGGGGGTTGGAACTGGATGATCTTAAGGTCCCTTCCAACCCAAACCGTTCTGTGACTCTATGATGTCGCCCTGCCCAGCTCCGGGGTAGCTCTGCTGTTCCTCTTCCTCCCGCAGCCTGCAGGGTGCAGGCAGGGAGCGCTGAAGCCGGCAGCAAGGTGGTGGCTGTGCGAACTCCTGGAGGAGATGGGGCTGGAGATAAATCAGTGACTCAGAGGGCGCAGGCACCGAGCAGCACAGGCGAAGGAAAGCAGGGACAAGTGATAATGATTGTCCCGCACCCAAGTCCATCTCAGCAAGGGTGTGGGACTTCTTCGGGGTGCACAAGGCCAGGGCTGGGGTGAGGAAGGAAGGGCTGATAGGGTGGAAAAGCCGTGATAGGGGGTCGCAGAGGGATGGAGGAGCAGGGGGAAGGTGCTCTGTGCTGCCGCAGGGGGTCCCCCGTCCGCCTGCCCCGACCCCCGGCTGCTCGCCCCGCGGCACGGGCACGGCGGCCCCCTCCTCCCGTCCCACAAGACGCTTCCGGCCAGCCGGGGTCGAAAGGGGCCGCAGCTCGGAGAGGGGCGGGGCTGGGGCCGAGGCCGGGGCGGGCTGCGATGCGCACCGCCTCCCCTTACCGTATCGTACGGCGCGGTTCGTACCCCCGCTGCTATGGGCATGGCCGCAGCACGGCTGGCAGCGCTGCCCCGGAGCGGGGTGACCCTCCTGCGCCTGGCGGGAGGGCGGCGGGGAGCACCCCCTGGCAGGTAGGGCCTGGGTCTGGAGCGGGAGGGGGGGATGGAGGGCTGGGGGCCTATAGGGGATGGGCGGCTAAAGGGGACAGGGGGCCATGGGCGAGAGGGCGTGGGGGGCTATAGGGGATGCAAGGCTGTGGGACCGGGGATGGGGGGTGTCATAGTTTAAGCCCAGCTGTAACTCAGAACCACACAGTCTTTCTCTCACTCCCCCCCTTCCTCCTCCCCGCTCCCAGAGGGATGAGGAGGACCATCAAAGGAATGTAACTCCCACGGGTTGAGATAAGAGCAGTCCAGTAACTAAGGTATAACACAAACCACTGCTGCTGCCACCAATAAGGGAAGAGAATACAACCGCTCACCACCCGCTGACCGATACCCAGCCTGACCAAGGAGTGATCTCACCCTTCTGGGTAACTGCCCCGAGTTTACATAGTGGGCATGACGTGCTGTGGTATGGAATAGCCCTTTGGTCAGTTTAGGTCAGGTGTCCTGTCTCTGCTTCCTCCCGGCTTCCCCTCCTCCCTGGCAGAGCATGAGGCTCAGAAAGTCCTTGGTCAGAGTAAACATTACTGAGCAGCAACTGAAACCATTGGTGTTATCAGCGCTGTTCCCAGGCCGAAAGTCAAAACCACAGCACTGCACCAGCTACTGAGGAGATAAATGACTGCTACTGCTGAACCCAGGACAGGGGCTAGAGGGGAAAAAGGGGTGTGGGGGAGGGATCGGGGGCCATAAGGGATGGAGGGCTGTGGGGGCTGAGGATGGGGGGTTACAGGGCACTGAAGCTGTAGGGACAGGGATGGGGGCTTTAGGGGATGGAGGCCATGTGTGATGTGGGACAGGGGCTACAGGGGAGCTGCAGAGGAATGTGGGTGCCCAGCCAGGGGGTGGCTCTGTGCAGGGTGGGTTCAGCTGGTGGTTTCACTTTCAGTGTGCGATGCTGTCCTTTGGCTTCCTTAAAGTCTCTCCAAAGTGGGAAGAGATGGGCGGCATCCCCTGGGTCTGCCTTCCACCACAACCTGGGTGGGTGGGGATCAGGGGCAGGAATGAGCCTCATGTAGTGTGTGGAGGGATGTGAATGTGTGACTGGGTTGAACTTTCTTTGTGGAGCCGCTCCATCCTGACTGTAGTGATGTGAAATGTATCAAACAGCTCTCTGTCCTCCTTCAGTGCTCTGTCCTCCGGGCTCAGTTGAGTGTCCCTGTCCTTGGGTGGCAGACCCCAGGCTTGGGCAGGGTGGTGGGGGGCACTGAGGAGCTCTGGGGTTTGAAGGGGGCCAGGCCACTTCTTTGCTTTGCTTTTCTTCAGTGCTGCCTCTTGGAGCAGGTTCATGGGAAAGATCAGCAGTAGGAAGGCAACTGGCTTTGGGAAAGGCTTGGAAGGATTCACTGATCCTCAGAGCCTCCTACTCGGACTTCCAGGGAGCAATTTCCCAAGAACAGCGGGCAGCAGCCCTTGTTTTTCCCACACAGAGGGTCCAGGTATTCCTTTTCAGCTGGGCTGGGATTAGGAGTAAGGTGGAAGCCCATATGTGTGTGGCTGGGGCCAAGACTGCCATTGGAATCTATTCTTAGGAAACAGAATCGGAAGTGATGTGTGACAGAGAGCTCACTATAGCTTAAACTGCAGAAGTGAAAGCGAGAGGGAGGAATACAAAGCTCTTGGAGAAAAAGACCACATATTTAGAGGAGTGAAGTCTTTCTGGTAATGTTATAGAACAGCTTATGCAGTTCTGGTTCTAGTTAGGCAGTGTTTATCCTTTTGGCAGGAAGAGTGCAGAGGGGAGGGAGGCGCAGAGGAAAATATAACCAGACAGTCTGCTGTATTAGGAGTCTGAAAGCTCTGGGGACTTGATTCTTCCTCAAACTGAAGCAAACAAAAACCCTAATGAGAGCCTGATTGACTCTTTAGTCAACAGGGTTGCGTTAAAGAGTAAAGAAGAGGTGAGGACAGAGCAGGGTTAATTTTAACCACCCTTTTATTGCAGTTGTGTTACATAAAAGACGCAGAAGGTCTTGCTTTGGTGTGAAAGGTGTCCATGAGCAAAGGGGAGCCTGTGAACCTCTCTGGGTATGAGCTATGCAGTCAGGGCAGGACCTGTCCTCCCTGTGCTGGGTGGATGGCGCTGAAGCTCAGGTCAATGTCCTCTATAGCCATGAGGTGTGCTTGTCGTGGGCACAGAAAGTTACAGCGATGCCTCTGCCCTGTGTTCATCTCTTGTCCCGTCTGATACTGTCTACAGAGACTGGTGAAGAGTTAAAAACGAAGCTGATTATCTTATATAGACAACTATAAAACGGTGGTTGGGGCTGATCAGAGATAAGCACCAAGAGCTCCTAGGGTTGCTTCATCTCGCTCCCTGGGACTGCCAGGATGCGGCTCCTCGCCTGCCTCTCGCAGCAGACCCAACAGGGATGTGTTTTCCCTGAGTCTCTGATGTTTCTCCATTCAGTTGCACCATCAAACTCCAGGGTTATGGAGTTCTGCCCGATGCTGGGGCTGGCTCTTTGCAGGCACCGCGGGCTGTGTTGCAGCCGGAGTTGCTGCCAACAGAAAGGCATGTGTTCTCTGAGAGCAGTGTTTATGCTGAGACCCAAGAGGAAGCAGTTTTATTTGCTCTCCTCCAGCTAACACAGGGAAAAGAGAGCTGCTGTAATATCAGACCATTGGTCGTGTGCATCTCCAGCAGTACTGATGCTTCACAGGAAGAGGTGGAAGGTGAATTACTTGTTTTCTGTAATAACAATGAGCAAAAAAGTTATTTCCATATCCTTTGCAGAGGTCTGTTGGTACATTCTTTCACATCAGATATATACACTTGCTGTTGATTATAGGAGGGAGACCAATGCTACGTGATTTCCTGCATGATGCTACTGATAATGAATCCCGTATCTGCCTCATTCCTTCCGTTCCTGACCTCCAGCACTTCCAGCAGACTACTGTGTTTTATCCCACCCCTTTCACTTCTGCCATGGCCAGGAGATAAGTGATGCAGAGATGCTGAAGCATGTGTGACCATCAGACCAGAATTCAGGGAACTCAAACTAGATGGCAGCTGTGAATTGTGCTTTGCTTAATGTATTTGAAATAACCATGTGGGCAAGTGCTTTGAGGGGAGTTAGTGACTCTGGGTTATGAGCATGAGACATCTTGGGCCCTAATTGCGAAGCTGCTGATGCTCTTATTTGAAGATGTGAATGGGATTTGAACACGCCTGGGACCCTTGAGAGCAAGCTGTGTGTGTTTTCAGGCTGAGAGGGGAGTGTTCTGGAGTGCAGGGCTTTATAAAGATAACTGTTACTGCACTTGGATGTGGTTTCCTCCCCGTGTTTTGGGGAAGGGAGGAAGCCTGGAGGCAGAACCATCATTTGGCTCTGGCTTTGCACCTTCTTGCATTTAGTGTGGAAGTTCCTGTGAGGTCAGTGAAACCCTTCGGTTCTTCAGGCAAGGGAAAAAACCGAGAGCATGACCAGAAAGCCTGGCGTGCACAGTGCTTTGCGAAGGCACAACAGTGTAAAGTATCAATCGCCCTTCTCATTAGCAATGCTAAAGGGTTGTGCAAGTCAGCCTTGAAGGCCGACTGTGCAGGGAGGAGCTGTTTCAGCTCGACCTCTGGGATTTTGTTTGGATCTCATCACAGTCTGAATTTTGCAGCAGTTTTCCCTCCCCTCTCCGGTCTCTTTTTGTGGGGGGCTTTGTGTTTTGTTTTCCAGTGGTGTGGTAGAATAACACTTGGACCAAGTTTGTCACCAGTCACTGCAGTCCGTGCAATGCTTGTGTTCGCCTGTTCCCACTCCAGCCCGCACAGCTCCCCATGCTCCCTGGATGACGTTCAGGGAATGTGCTCTTGCACAGCCCACTCACCGGCTGCTCTCTGCCTGTTCCAGCCCTTCTCAGGCTGCAGGAGCAAGCAGGGATCTCTCTGTGCCTCAGCCGGCAGGGACAAGCAGAGAGTTTAGGGACAGGCTCTGCTGCAGCTGGTGGTGACTTGGCTTTAGAGGGATGCGAGTGTGGTTGTCTCCATTAAACAGCTTTGCGAACAGCCTGTGGTTTCCTCACCTGCCTGGGCTGGTGGCTGGAGCTGCTTCTCAGACCATGCTATGGCAGTAGGATGTGGCTTCTCCATTCACCACTTCAAGCAGCCGAGTGGCTGTGGCTGTCGTGGCTCTTGCAGCTTTCCCAGGAGTGCTTGTCCTTCCGTTGGGTTCAGGAGGGCTTTTACAACCTGTGTTTTTTATAAGCTCTGTTCATGAAGGTTCTTCTGCAGAGCTTCCTTTCACCTCTAGTTTATCTACTTTGCTCAGGAGCTTCCAAATGACACAAGGTAGTTTAGCACTTGTCCTCCTCCTTTAGGCAGCCCTGCAGCCTTGATGTGAGTCACCCTAGGGCTCTGCTAGGACTGATGTCCAAACAGAGCCTGTCGACTTGCACAACCCTCCATCTGCCCAAAAGCACCGGGGCAAAGAGGATGAGGGCATTACTTAGCTCCCAGAGCAAAACTCCCCCTGGAAGATAAAATCTCTGTTCTCTTGAGATTGAGCTCACCCCACAAGGGAAGGGATTTCATGCGAGGTTTGTTTCTTGTGAGCAGGAAAAATCTTTCATGGTAAATAGCACCAAGTCTTTGCAGAATGTTGATCCCATAAGGAATAGGGGGAAATTGAGTTCAGGCTGATGTGTTTTCTTCTCTAGGGCAGGGACTCCTCCATTATACACTGCATGTGCAGACACGGCATTGCCTCTGAACTATGCACCCCACAAGTGTCACTTAACCCTGTTCTTCCTACTCATTCCCTAAGGTGGGGATGGAGCAGCTGAGACCATGGAAAGAGGTGGGGAAGAAGTGAGGAGGGACAGAGGAAGCAGGGGGCTGCTTGGTGATGGGGGCTGCTGGGGCAGAGGGAGGAGATGGAGATTGAAACCAGGGCAAGAACTGCAGCACTCAGATGGTCAGGAGCTGCGGTTTGAGGTGAGGTTACTGCTTTTCCACTGATCAGGCATCAATGAAAGGCTGAATGGTTTTAGAGTGATTTTCTCTACCTCCCTGCTCACTGCTGCCTCTCCTAACTCTGTTCCCCCTCCAGCTTGGCCTCAGCACAGTGTCTCTGTGCTCCTCTCAAGAACCCTCTTGTGCCATTCCTGCCCAGGTGGTGGCCACTTTTCCCCCTCATCTCACTGGTAGCTCCTCATTTTACTGCTGCTGTCTTCGTTGCCAGAAACTCTGCAGTTTACCTGGCAGAGGTAGTAAAGAACATACAGCCACTTGCTGCTGTATGCACAGACTGTTACTTTGCAGATGCCTCTGGGTTACAGCTCAACTCCTTTGGAGCTCTTCTAACCAGTTTTTGTTCTTCAGGATTAGACTCTTCTCTGCCGATTGTTGTGGGGACACATCTCTGACTCTGACTTTCCAGTCATCCGCTCTTTCCAGCAGAGAGAAGCTGGTTGGGGAATTTTCCCTACAAACTGCTTTGATTGAGTTCCTTGCAGGTTACTTGCACTTTTTAATGCTGCAGAAAGACCAGACCCAGTTGCCATCTCTCAGTAAACTGGAGAGCCCATAACCTGTCCAAGAGATCGCAGAATCCCAGACTGGTTTGGGTTGGAAGGGACCTCAAAGCTCATCCAGCTCCAGCCACTGCCATGGGCAGGGACACCTTCCATTAGAGCAGGTTGCTCCAAGCCCCTTCCAGCCTGGCCTTGAACACTGCCAGGGATGGGGCAGCCACAGCTTCTCTGGGTACCCTTTGCCAGCGCCTCAGCACCCTCTTGACCTGCTGAAACTGCTGCCTGTGGTTCCCATTGGTGTGGGGACATGCATTGGGTATTCCTGATGCTGTGGGCAGGTTGATGATCCTTCTAGGAAGATGGTACTAATGGCTTACATTAATAAATAGTCTCTTCTCCTTTTCTTCCCCAGTGCCCTGCACATGGGGGTGCCTTCTGCCTCCCTCAGGTTGACCAACAGCTATATCCAGGGGACCACAGATATCCCCCTGCTCACCAAAACCGCAGGCCAGTGCTTGGATGAGACCGTTGAGCGGTTTCCTGACCGTGAGGCTCTGGTCTTCTGCCGGGATGGGGTTCGGAAGACGTTTGCTCAGCTCAAAGAGGAGGTGAGTGCCTGGTTCGCCCCTTGGAGGGCCTGGGCAGGTGGATAATGGCAGCATCAGGCATGATGGAGACATGGAAAGTGGCTTCTGACAGCACCTCCCCAGCACACACACCAGTGCTGCCTTTGTCCTTGGGGTTCTGAGCAGCTTATGGAAAATGCTCACTGACTATCCCAGAATGAACTTTCATACTTAAAAATTATCAGCCCTATCTGATGTGTATGGGCTGAGTCATGGTGTTTTTCTCCTGTGGAGCAGGCTCCAGCTCTTGTATTAGTCACTCTGCTCTGACTGTCAGAGGTTCGGAGCGTGTTGGGGTTTCTAATCCAAACACAAAGGCAGCTGAGCAAAGTCAAGGACTTGGTCTCAATATCGTGCACAAAATCATGTGTGGATGTATTTATGCATGTGTATGTGTGCATATTGCACACAAAGGTATGTTTATATGTATTCTGAATGGAGGGGCAATATTTCAAGGCCTCAGAAGTTTCTATTAAATGTATGATATTATCTTGGATAGGAAAAATTGTTCGGGCTTCTGTAGATTTACTGGTGTTTGGGTTACCATTCAGTCCAGATTCCCTGCATTTGCCCTAGTTTTAAAACCTAGGCCGTAATTTGGCACTAAATCAGAGAATAGCTATTCCTCACACTCTTATCTCCTAACTTCATAAATTCATTTGAGAACATACCAAAGCTACCAAAAGCTTCCCTGAGTACTTCAGAATATTTCTGCATGCATCTGCACACCTGAAACACACCATCTTACAGTAGTTATGTTAATGTAGTGGCTGGATGAGGAGTTAATGAGGGTAGAAACACCAGACAGAAACTGGCTAAAAATCACCTGATGCAGTTTTCTTCACCTGAGTTCTAGAAGTGACGTAATGGAGCAGAGGCAGATCCAACAGTGTAGATGGGTAAAGCTTAGTCCTAAACTGAGTCAATGAGGAGCTAGACACTAAATGCACTTCGGGCAAGAATTAATTTGCAACTGCTGGTACATAATTATCTATTTTGGCTTCCTTTCTGCTTTGTTGTATTGTTCCACACTTGGTTTTATGCTTTTTATCAACCTGCTAAGCAGGGGCTGGTCTGTGACACTGAAGATGCAGCAGGCTGACAGTGCAGCAGAGGTATATTCTGTCTGATTTCAGTTGTAAACATGATGCTTTTCCCCCAGAAAGCGGTGCCTGGAGGTGAGCATTCCCTCACTGCATCCTGTGGGGATGCTCAAGCTCTTGCCTGTGTTTTGCAGGTGGACCAGGCAGCAGCTGGGCTTCTGGCTCTTGGTCTGAAGAAGGGAGACCGGCTCGGGATGTGGAGTCCCAATAAGTACGAGTGGGTCCTCATGCAGTTTGCGACAGCCCAGGCAGGAATCATCCTGGTAAGGAGTGATGCTGTGTCTGGTTTTTAGCAGGGCGAGAAAATGGAGACAATGACTCGATAGGTGCTAACTGACATATGGTTTAGCGGGAGGTGTCCCTGCCCATGGCAGGGGGGTTGGAACTAGGTGATCTTAAGGCCCTTTCCAACCCAAACTATTCTATGATTCTATGATAGGAGATACTGGAGAACAAAGTCTGTTGTCTCTCTTCTCCATGCTCTTACCCAGCATGTTGTCTATAACTGAATCCAGTGCTTAAACAAGATCTGTGCATCTTTGCCCTCCACTATGTAGAAAAGCAGACTGCAGAGGAAGGAGCAGCAAGAAACGGACTGCTGTGAACTAATGTGCAGCAGCTGATGATGGAAAGATGTATACTTTTGCCTACAGGACCATTTTTATGTAGCCTGATGGTGTCCTAAACAGTTACCAGCCATTTAGATCCCTTCTAAATTGGGCCTGTATGGCTTCATGGTGCAAAAGCTCACTTGAAAATCTAGTACAAGCTGCATATCTCTAAAAGCCAATTTTCATTTGATAGTATGACCTGGGACACTCACCAGAATGCACTTTAGACAGTGCACAATGATAAGGACTGCACCCTCCCTTCGGTCCATTTTTCTTCACTGCGGTTCATCCCAGCGTCTACTAAGACACAGGAACAGGGTGGCTCAGCATGAACCTGATGGGGAATTCGATTCCAGAAGCCAATGCTGCTTCTGTGGAGAGCTGGACAAGATAAAGCTGGTGTTTTCATGATTGTCCATCAGGAAACCTGGCTTGCACTTGAGTTTTGAGTCCTCAGTTTAGTAGATTGAATGTCTGCCTCTGAGACAGGCAGTTTGGCTTCTGTTCCTGAAACTGTTTTGGGTTTGTGACCTCACATAAGCCTCTCTTTTCATTTTCTTTCGTGCAAACACAGGATTAAGCCAGTTTCTCTGGTGACTGTGAAATCCCTGTGGTGGCGAGCTCTTAGTGTGTTGCGGAGGAGAGGCTTTGAGCGTGGCTTGTCCCTGGGCAAACTTCTCTGTCGGAATACGTGTTAGGAGAGATGGTTTTCAAGGCAAGGGTAACTCTGATCATCCTTCTTCTTCCTCCCTCTTCAGGTATCTGTGAATCCAGCCTACCAGGCCCTTGAGCTGGAGTTTGTCATCAGTAAGGTTTGTGTGGCACTTGCTGGTGATGCTAACTGATTCGTTGTGAGAACTCCTGCAAGAAGCTGTCTGTTAAAGGGGATAGTGGGGACACAGCATAGAGGAGCTTCTACTTGAAATGTGAGCATAACAGGGAGAGCTGGTTGGAGAGCAGTGCTGTGGTGGCCATTTGGCATACACCACGCAGTGACCAAGGGGAGGAAGCTGCAGTTCAGTGGTCACATTTATTGCTGTTCCCCATGGCTGCAACACTGTCAATCTGAGGGAGACTTCTGCATCCTTATCTCTCTCTCTAACAGCCATTTACTGCCAATGTCACATCAATAACACCGCTACCTTCCAGCAAGCACTTGGTAGGGAATGAGGAAAACAAGACTTAAGTATGTGACCCAGAGACTACTCAAGAAGCTGGCAGCCAGGACAGCAGAGGCTGAGCAGTAACAGAGCATGGCTGCAATCTCTGGAGGCAACATCTGTCCTAAATGAGCTCCAACTTCCCCACACTCACATCTACCCTGCCTGGCTCAGCACCATCCTGCCCAGTTCAGTGCCATCCTGCCCGCCTCCTGCTCTGGGCAAACGTCACCATCTGGGACTTTAACCTTGGAAGGAGGAAGGTTCAGAAAGGATAAGCTGACTTGGCAGCTTGATTTCTCCTTGCCACATTTGTCCTAGGCTTTAGGTTTAACCTGGTTTAAGTCCTAGGTATTGGCATCTTTCTAACTGTCTGATCCCTGCTGCCTCATCCACCCTTGTATACCTGCCTGGGTTTCAGTTGGCAATGTGCAGAGCATTGATCAGGTTAAATTGTTCTGGCTTCTTAGCTCCAGTAATGAGGAAATCGGGTTATTAAACATTTGATGGCTAAAAATTAATCCCAGGATTAATTAAGCTAATTTGCTCATCTGTAGTTTGTTCAGCTTTAAATCAAAGGCTGATACTAGAAGAGAGGGAATTACTTCTGGGTCTTCCCAGCACTATCCAAGCTCTTTCTCAACCTAGAAAGTAGACAATTTCTGGCAACAGAGGGAGACTTTTGCATCAGTAACTGTAATTTGGTTGCTGGGCTGCAATTTGAGTTGCCATTTCTCCTTCATTTAATCCTCTTATGGTGGTCTCACTCCTATTTTGGTGCATTAGGATTGAAAGGAGTGCTGCAGTGAATCACATCTCTTCCAATGTGAGTGTCCTCTTGCGTGTCTCACCAGGTGGAAACATGCATGGCAGTGCTTTCCTTTTTCCCAAAGGAGACCTGGCTTTTGTTTTCCATTCCATCATTTTGTGTCAGAGTCTGCTTTGATTTCCTCCTCCAGTTGAGGAGGAGATGGGGTAAGATGGGATGTTGATGGGGTAAGAGTAGAAACATGTTTCAGCTCCATTGGGGATTATTCCTGTCTCACCCTCCCAGGTTTGCTCGTGTTCCCAGCCTTTCCACGTGCCTTTGGCACTGGGGTCTCTGGTGTCCCTCACCCCCTAATCATTTGTATTTGTTCATTTGCACACCAAACCCCTGAAGACTTTAGGGTGTTGCCTCTTGGATCCTGACGGCATGTGCACTGTTTCCCTTGCTCCATCACGTTCCCTCCCTTCGGTATATACAGAAATACATGCTGAATAGCTATTCCTGCTGTATTTCCATGGTTTGTAAAAGCAAACTGATGACAGGATTCATACAACAGGTCCTTTGAAGATGGATGCTGCCATTCAGGTTGACACCGAGCAGGAAGAACCCAACTAGAGGCCCTTATCTCATATAGCATCTGCTCTGCAGCCTCCTCTCCTCATGTAACATCTCTTTTGCAAGGCCGGTTCAACCAGAAGAGTAGTTTTGAAGGAGCTAATAGTAAAAATTCCAAAGGCCCAAACCATCCCAGAACAGCCTTAATCCCCTGGGCAGCCTGTTCCAGGAAACAGAGCAAATGTTTGTCTTCCCTTCTGACAAACCCTAGAGGGTGCTTACATGTAATTTATTGCCGGAGCCTTGGTCTCCTTCTTTCGTGGACCTTGGGAAAATAATGAAACCAGCTGAGTAAATAATTTATGTGAAGGGTTTATTTGACAAGAATGCATTTATTTGGAAGATGAAAGCAGGTTTCAAATCTGGGTTGGATTCAGCAAATCTCTGCTGAAAAAGAAATAGGAATTCTTGGGGTAATTAAAGCACTTTGTTTTGGGGTTGTGTAGATGTAGAGGTTTGAAAGTGTTTAAGTTCTCAAAATAGCTGATTAATAATGATGTCATTATGAAACGATAGAAAAGAACTAATAATGCCCTAAAATGAGGTGCAAAAATCTTAGGAAATGGAACATCTTTAAAACCCACACCAAGAGCTTGGCTTGACCCGAAAGCTGGGCTTTAGGTTTTGTTGTTTTCCCAAAGTTCCTCATAATTCTTCATTTCAGATCAACTCAAATAATTGATTTCTCTCTGTATTTTGGGCCTGGGCTTCTTGTTAGTGGTGGGACCCCTAATGTGAGGCAGCAACTCACGTTGTTTGCCTTGTGCTTGCAATGGGGAGTGTTGGCCCTGGGAGAAGAGGGAACCTTGGGCTGCAGCTCTGCTCTCCTGTGTGGATGCTCGGGATGCAGTAACAACACCCTGCCCTGTGCTCGAGGGCTTTTATGAGTGCATTTGCCCTCAGTGAACCTGCTTGTGGGAGGGTTGGAACTGGATGATCTTAAGGTCCTTTCCAACCCTAACTATTCTCTGAGTCTGTGTCCCCAGCCCTGGGACCATGGCTTCTGCACCCTCACTATGCAAAGACCCATGTCATGCTTTCCAATGAATCTTTAAGCCACTGCATGCAATGGGTCTTACTAAGAAGAGTTTAGAATCCCCAGGTTTAGCCTGGAGATTGCTGATTCTGACATGTGCTTACAACAGCAAGCCATGGAGAAGATCCCAGTGTGGTGTAATGGCTAATGCTTGCTGTGTGTAGTGACAGGGCTGTGCTCATTCCTGTGTCAGCGGTGACTGCTCTGTATCATGGCCTGAACATCAACCCAGTGTGACTTCTCATGAGTTTCTGTCTCCCTTCACAGGTTGGCTGTAAGGCACTGGTGTTTCCCACTCAATTTAAAACACAGAAATACTATGAAATCTTAAAGCAGTCATGTCCTGAGATAGAAACATCCAGCCCAGGGGGAATAAAGAGCAAAAGGTGAGTTAGGAACATCTGGTGTCTTTGCACTGACCTCACAGCTGGTCCTGCCTTGTGTCCTCTCAGCTGCACAACACAGGCTTGAGTGGAAGAAGGACCTCATGTGAAGAGAACAAGTTAGGTCCTCCCGGAGGTTTGGTTTGACCAATGTACACCTATCTATGCTGTTTTCAACTTGCTTTGCTATTGTTAATGGTATTTTTCTTCTGCCAGGCTACCCAACTTAAACATTGTCATCACATTGGATGCCAAGCTGCCTGGCACCTTCCACATGGATGAGGTGATGCAGGCAGGGGACAGCAGCCATATGAAGCAGTTAAGAGCTGTGCAGCAAACCCTGTCATGCAATGAGCCCATCAACATCCAGTTCACTTCAGTAGGTGCTCCTGCCTGCTCTATGCCTTGTGGTTGGGAGACACAGGGAAAGATGTGTGGGATGCTGAGCATCCCATTCCTTTTTCCTTCTGCTCTCTGAGACCAAGCCCTGATTCCGTGTTCTGCTGTAGGATGAAGGAAGTGTTCTGACATTTATGCTTCTTCCATTCTTGCTGCTCAACGCTTTGTCAAGGGTTGATGTAGATGAGAGGGTGTTATGGGAGTTCTGTCCAATTGAAGTTGGGCCATTTCGTGTATGTGTGTTTTGGGATTCAGATGCTGTTAAAGGGGGAAATAAGTCTCCCAGGTCTGAATGGAGAATGAAGAGTGAGATCACCCTAGAACACTCCTAGCTCATCACTACATAATGCCCTGTGTCTTTCAGGGGACCACGGGAAGCCCCAAAGGAGCCACCCTCTCCCACAGGAACATTGTGAATAACGCCCATCTGATCGGGCTGAGGCTGGGCTTCACAGGGCAGGTGGGTCTTATGGGAACACACTTTGGGGTGGTCTCCATGGCCACAGAGACACCACGGGTGTGGAGAGCATTGATGCTCACTCAGTTGCGAGTGACATCGAGGGATACTCATCCGTAACATTTATCATTTCAATGGAGTTTCAGTGGTGTTTCTTTTCAGTTTCATGTGAAGGGTTTTTGGGGGTGGGAAAAAGATGCCTTTTTGGGGGAAAAAATGTGAAATTAACCACTTTTCATTTTGGTGAATGCTCATTTCAGATAATTACAAGACTCTGGATGTTAGCTTTGAATTCTGTTGAATAAGGTTCTAATCTGTTTTATATGACTTCGTTTCATGTCATGCATACATGAGACTCATAAGAGTCTCATAACTCTTACCAGGATGTGACCTTTCTATTTGTAGTTTAGTTTCCATACTGTTAAAGGCAAATATTTTCTTTTGAAGTAGTTATTTCTAACACAGCAGCTTTGGCACAGGAAAATATTGGGTTGTTTCAGTCAATCTGCAGAGCCTTTGGTGCTTTTAAAAACAAAATCAACAGCATGTGCCAAGTCCTGCACAATTCATGCCTGTCATAGCACTACCACTCCTCTGGCATAGCATAAAGTCATGTGTAAGTGATACCAGGCCCCAAAGTCCATCAAAGACAAGGCATTGCAAAATGACAGCATGAAATTTTGACATTAAAAGCTTCCAAATAGATTCTTATTAAAGGCAGGAAAGACCAGCATTGTGTTTCCAACCCATGGGAACGCAGATGAATGTCGCATTTCCAGCAAGTTTTCAATGAATCATGGAATACTCTGTTTAGATTGTAGCTCTTCAGCAGGGAGATGGGCTGAGCACCGGCTGGGGGATCTCCTCTCCTCACTGTTGTGTTTGGCTCCATCCCAGGAGTACCGCGTTGCCCTGCCCACACCCCTCTATCACTGCCTGTCGTTGGTAGGAGGCTGCATGGTGATGGCTCTGCACGGGTCCTCCTGCATCTTCTCATCGCCCAGCTTCGAGGGGAAGGCTGCGCTGGAGGCTGTGTCTCGAGAGAAGTGAGAGCTTGTGTTTTCTACAGAGTTTATCACCTTGTGGTGGCGCTTGGTTTGCTGTGGTTGGTGTGTGTTCACATCTCACCAAGGCTGAGATAGTTGCATTTCCAGCTTGTTCTGCATATGTAGCTCATAAAACAAAATACCTATCATTGTGTCTGCATAATACACTCATATCTATTTTTGTGTGTCTGTATGTATACGTGCATTGATGAAGAGCGCATCTGCTGTGCCTGCCTCTGTGCTGCTGTTCTGATAGGATGGGACAGGATGGGATGGATGCCGAGCTGGACTGGAACTGTCCTGATTCCAGCTTTACCATTTCTCTCCCCTTCCTCAAGATGCTCCTTTCTGTATGGCACACCAACCATGTTCATAGACATGCTCTCCCAGCCGGACTTTGACTCCTATGACCTGTCAAGTCTCCGGGGAGGTAAGGCTTGGAACTCAAATGGAACAATCCTGAGAAAGTGGATATTACTGTTCCTGCTGTTCCCTGCTGGGAGGCTGTGTTAAGTTTTGCAAGCAACTGGCTCTTCTGAAAGGGAAGAGTTTAGTTGTGCAAGCTTTGTGTTTCACTGTGATTTTGATGCTGCATTTCCTTTCCTTGGGATTTCCTTCAAAATACACGTATTTTTAGGACTGTTCTCTCAAGGCAGTCGAGGAAAGGACTTTTCTGTTTCATCTGCAAGGGAGGGTGTCAGGAATAGCCTGTTTGCTCAACTCCTGTCTCACCAGCCACCACCATGTGGCAGCAGATGCTTTAGGCTGGTGCAATCCCTAAACCAGAGCTACACTGATTTCTCTGACCTAAAGCTTCCTGCCTTCATCTAAACACTGGAGAGGGTGTGATAACGTGCTGGAGCTTTCTGTCTTGTCACAGACAGCCTTGCGAATAGCTGAGCTGAAACGGGGAGGCCATCAGCCCTTTTGATACAATGACAGCACTGAGAGAAGGTGGTGCTGGAACAGAAAGAAACATTTAAGCAGATTACCTAGTCAGCTCTGTGTGGGAAATCACCCTGTCTCATCTTGTTCCCAGCAAAGCCTATGTGTTACCCCACTCTTTTGCTTTGCCATCCTAGGACAGAACAAGTGAAGACGAGATCTGCCCTTTCCCAAAAGGGCTGCCTTGTGCAAAGCAGGGTGAAAGGGTTTTGGTTTTGTGGTGGTGCTGATCGATGGGACTGTTTGTCCTGCTAAAAATCTGTGCCTCTTTCTGCTCTGAATCTTCCCTTTTTAGAAACTGCAGCTTGAACGAGGTTTGTGCTGTAGAGTTTATTTTCCTGATGAGTGATCTTTGCCAGCCCTTAATTCATTCAGGCAAACTGGCCTTGCTGCAGCCTTTGCTTCTAGAATAACTACAATGTCTATCCATAAAAATAGAAAATACTTTGACAGGAACCAGTGTATCCCAAAGGTCTCACCAGCATTTAAATCTGGGAATGCAGAACCTCTGAGGGATCACTCCTGGGAATAAATAGATGGTTTCCAAGGCAGTCCTCTGTTCTTCTTTCTTCCAGGAGTCATTGCAGGTTCTCCTGTTCCCCCTGAGGTCATGAAGATGGCTATGACCAAGATGCACATGCCAGAGATGGTGGTGAGTTGTGATTGCTGTGGCTGGAGCTACGAGTAGTGATTGTCCTGGTGAGACCCTGAGCTTGGGCATATCTGCACTGCAGTGGTACCCAGCAGTGCTGGGTGTGATGGGACCACGGGTGAGAGGCCAGGCTGAGGGGCGAAGGTGTAGAGAGGCTGGGAGGAAGAATGGGGGTCCTGCCTTGTTGCTGGTGGGGTGTTTGGAGAGGAAGCTTTGTAAGAGAACACACTGCATTGAGAGTTATAAACCGAGCTGCTGGCGCGTTTCAAAGCTTTCATAAACCCTTCTGTCGTACATGCTGCAAGGATGAATGATCATGGAAGAGGCGTTGCTGGTTTGTATTGGTGTGGGTGGGCGCATGTGTTCATGTTGCTGTGGAGCTGCTGGGTTTCTTACACCATCCTGCACTGCATGCAGATAGAAAACCATGTTCATTCTCTGTGCTTGGCTGTGGGGATGGTGCCATCCACGCATGCAACACCAGGCATTGCGTTGCCAGAAGGACAGCACATGTTGGACCACATGTGCTGCTGCGCCATCACATGTCCCTGCACCATTGGCCTGTGCAAGAGCATCAGCAGGTCCTGCATGTGGAGGGGGTCAGTGCCGCTCCAGGTGACATGTTTCACAGGCAGGTTCTACCATCTGCACTTGTGTGAGTGAATGGCTGAGACAAAAAAGGACTTTCTTATTTTACTTTAAAGGCAATAACGTGCTGCTTTCAATTGCTGAGGGAGCAGACTGTTGTGATGGATAAACATGCATGGGGCTGAGAGTCAGATTTAGGTGTGTTATTGTTGGCAGACCTAAACCACATCAGCACCAGAGTTTTCCAGGGATGCCTGTGTGCTCTGCCATGGACTAGGGGAGCTCAGGGCATCCATCTTGGAGCTATCTCAGAGGCAGGATTTGATGCTTTTAATGCTGAGCTGAAAACACCAGGACAGCCCTGGTGCTGTTGTCAGACTGTCAGATGCCAGCCACCTATTTTTATAATAGGCTTGAATTTAGCCTCAGAAAATACGTTCAGGCATTACTGCAAGTGCCCAGGACTCACTGGGTGCCACATGTTCCTGTTTTGTAGAGAGAGAAATACTAAAACCCTCCCAACCAGTTGCTCTGCCCATAGGATAAAGAGGATTAAGTCTATATTTGTACCACTGGTCTCGTGTTACTTCTGATCCTCCAGCCCTCAGACAGACACAGGGAGACTTGTTGAATTCATCTTTGCAGCAAGAGCTTTATACAGAAGATGTACATAAGAAAATATACAATTTGATTTCTACATAGGAGACAGAGGAGGACATCCCCTTAAAGGTCATTTACACTCAATTACAGAGGAATAAATATACATATATTTATATAACTCTTTCAGATTAAAAACACAGTTAGGTTGCAACTGTGGTATTGCAATAGCCGTGACAATAAACCACAGTCATCCTGGTGTCCTGCTAGATCCTCTGGAGTATGGGCAGGGAGAAGAGGAGGGGTGCCCAAGCCAGGTTGCGCAGTGCACACCTTCTCCTCTTGGATGTACCTGTGTCTTGGTAGACCCCACGGAGTGGGAGGGAATCCAGTCTTCAGATAGCTCCAGTTTTGGGGTTTCCCAGTACTGCTTTGCTTAAAGGATTCTGGCCCACCTAAAGAGATTGCTGCCCTTTGGCACGAAAGGGCAGCTCGGTCTCAAGGCCATCGGTTCTTGGTCATTGCTTCACCTATCCCCCTCAGCCCTGGCCTGCAGGGATCCCCTCCGTGGGAAGGCAGAGGAGTTGCTTTGTGTGGGTTGAGACCAATTTTCCTGATCAAGCAGCTGGGGAAGGATGCTCCAACCTTCCCTCTTGCTTCCACTCCACCGGAAAAGGAGAGACAGCAACCAACTGTTTGATTGGGGATGTGGGTTATGTTGCCTCTGGGAGAGATGACTGTGTTTTACCGGCAGGATCTAAGTTAGCTTTGTCTTAGTATGGTCATGCATAAAAACGCCTCTTTTAAAATATATAGATGTCGGAAAAGATTGAAAAGGTGGATTCCATCCTGCGATGAGCAGAGAAGCGGGGATTCGGAGGAGGCTGGAGGTGTTTGGGTATATCAGAAGTGTTTCCTGATAGGTAGGAGAAGCTTAAAGGAAGGACTCGGAAGTCAGTAGTTTTCTGATGGTTGAAGTGACCGGTCACCAGGACAGGCCATACCAGGGCCTGCTAGGGGGAAAGAAGAAAGAAGGCCACATGTTTAAGGGGGTTTTCCAAGCAATCAGTAAACTTGTCTGTTTGCTTTTATAGTGAGTGAGTGAAGCCCATACTTGAAAGTGAAGTGTTAGGAGTCAAGGAGCCATTGTGAGTTCCTACAGAGGAGATGGGTTAGTCCCATCTCTGACCTCTTCTGCTAAATCACTACATGACTCTTGAGTACCTTACCCAAAGCAGCGGTGGTCAATGAGCACTTCCTTTGTAAAGCAAGAAACCCAAGAGTGAGGTTTTCAAGAACAGTGAATTATTTTGGTGCCCCAGTTCAGACAATCCAGGGCAGGTAGATTTTAGGAACTGCCAAGCAGCTTTTCATCTGAAACACGGTCAATGATACAAGTCATCAGTCATGAATACATACCCCCATAGCTGACACCTGAGAAAGCTGCCTGGCTTAGAGTCATGCCCACCACACTGAGTGGGTTTCTGTATCCGCATTTTGGCACTAACACCGGAAGGTACTGAGCTTTGTCTTCTGCAAGCCTGGAATAAGTAGTTTCCTTCTCAGTAACACCTGTAAACCTGTTTGAGAGAGCTGGATAGAAGGTGCTATAACAAAAACAGGTATAACTGTCTTGTGTTTTTTACTTGCGTCACAGAGGAGTGAACTGGAGTTGAGCTTAGGCAGGGAGAAAGAAGGTTAAGAAGGGCCAGACCTGTAAATAAAATACATTTGAGTATTGTGGTTTAGAAGACTGAAGTTTTTCCATCCTCAGAGCAGAATTTTATCCACCCCATATGGAATGACTGGTATTTCCATCCCTAATCCATAAAACCTCTGGCGCTGCCAGAGAAATAACCACTTTGGGAAGGCTGGCATCATCCCTGACATTTTGGTCATAAATTTACTTTCTCCATCCTGTTATGCATATCCTTAGTGAAGTGGGGACCAAATGGCCATAACTGGGTTTCAGGCTTCTGCCTTGTCCTTTCTGTTACGATAGGGCACAGTGACAGCCCTTGTTTGGACAGTGCAGTGCAGAGTCACTACACTCCACTTAACAGATGAGCAAAGCTCCCTTTCCCAAGAGCTTATAAACTTCCAGGCTCATCCAAAGTCCTTTGGAATCCGTACAATCTCCAGATGTGTTCCTGGGATGGGGAAAAGTGAAATACTTGGGATGGAGTGATGACAGTTGTGGCTTTTTAGCTATTCTGTGTGCTGAGTTTTTAATACTCTTGATAGCATCCAGTTGTGGAAGGTGTTTGTGCGATAGGTTTTCACAGTTGGTGTTTGGATGTCAGCAAGCTCATTGCTCAGAGGAAAGTCAGCCCTGTCTCTGAATCACTTCCTGGCCCAGAACACTGTATTCAAAGAGTATTTGCTGTCTCGAACCTCCTTCTTCTGAGACACTCATTTGAAGGCATCTGCCCTTGTTTTTAAATACATGAGTGTCTTGGATGGGAATTGTAGTTGCTGAAAGGCAGGTGCTGGACCAAGAACTGCTCCTTATGGAAGACATCTATTTTCACATGGGCTGGACAGCCTGGGGCAGATTTCCCAGCAATGTCCTGCCCTGGATTCCAGAGGACCTTTACTAGGGCAAAAGGCTGAGCGTCTCTGACCAGTTAGAAAAGTATCTGTGATCCCAGCTTAGAGAAGGAGTGGGCTAAACCCACACTTGTTTTGACACTTAATTACATGTTTCACCCTTGCTGCCCCAGGCCTGTCTTTAGCCCCATGTTTGTTTTGCAGGGTTGACTCCATCCCTGATGCTCCAGGCAGATTCTCTGTCCTGGGGAGCTCATGGAGCCCAATATTGCCAGGAGATGGAGCAGCCCTGAGCAGAGATGTCCATGGGTGAATGGATGAGCTGTTCTGAGCCAAACCCAAGTGTTACCAAAGTCAGAAACAGCAATCAGTGATAGAACCCTACCAAGATTTGGTAGAGCTGACCAAAAGTGAACCATCTTACGTCTTTAATGGCGGCTTCCCTTCTTGGACCTCTTGGTGGGGAGCTTGCAGGTGCGGAGGGCCGGGGTGTCTCTGATGGACTGTCCCCGGTACTGTGCGGGTGTAGAGCAGGTATCCTCGGTGCGGGTGCGATTGCCCTTCAGCCACCTGGGACATGGGGAGGAAGAAGAACCAGGAGCGTATGAGAGGCACAAACCACCATAAGTGGAAAGGGGAGGATGGGGAGCGAGCTGCTGAGGACGGATACATCCTTTAGCATCCCCCTCTTGTGAGGACCCCCAGGGAAGGGATGCATGGTGCCGTACTTGCGCAGATGTGCGAGCTGGCAGTTGCAGTGCCAGGCGTTGCCGGACAGCGTCAGCGTCTCCAGTTTGTCGAAGGGGAAGTTGCGGGGCAGCTGGGTGAGCCGGTTGTTCTCCACGTGAGCCGTCTTCAGCACCGTCGCACTGGCGAATGCGTTGTCTGCAAACTGAAGCACAGAGGTTTCTGATGAGGAACGCTGAGTTAGAG
Source organism: Amazona ochrocephala (assembly GCA_039720435.1). NCBI lineage: Eukaryota > Metazoa > Chordata > Aves > Psittaciformes > Psittacidae > Amazona > Amazona ochrocephala. Next base: position 88,862,491 of record CM077879.1, read on the forward strand.
AAGGGGGAATTCAAACCTGAGTGTCTCTGTTCAAGACTTAGTGGTATAAGCGTGGAAAGAGCAGTGGAAGGGTGTCCTGGTTTGCTGGAAGCTTTGGACACCTAACAGAGGCATCAAGCTAGTGGGCTCATGGGTGATGGGGTTCCCTGCCTGCAGAAAGCTCCATCCCAAATCCATGTGGGATTGACTTTGTGCTACATCCCTAAATAAAGAGAAGTCTGGCAGCCTTCTCTATTTTTGAGCCATACTTCTCCGTTTTAAATGAAGATATTTTCTGGGTTATTCCTTTCCAAGGCTGGAACCCCTCCCAGTGCCTGGAATGGCTGAAGGAGGGAGTGTTTGTGGCGTCTGAAGGGGCTGTAGACTTTGGCAGTGCCTGGGGGCTCCAAGTGGAAAGTTACACTTGGCATCGGAGCAGTGCAGAAATAGAGGCGGGTTTCCAGCGCCTCAACCTCCTCTGTTTTTCCTCATCTCCAATGAGTTGTTTGCAGGGGATGCTGCAGGGTTTATCTTTTCTGGATTAATGGGAAGGCTTTAAGGGAGAGTCTCCCTTAAAAACCTGCCAAAGAGAGGAGAGAGGCTGTAGACCTGGCTCCTCTCTTCCCTGAGGCCTCATCCTGGCTTTTTTCACTTCATGGTTACTCAGGTTGGAAAGTTTCTTCTTGAAAGCAAATCCTTCAACACAAACTTCCTCGGTGGTGATGCTTTGGAGAGGGGGTAATTGACAAAGCACAAAGCTCCTCCTGGCTATGACAGAGCATTTCTCCTCCTTCTCAGAGCTGGGGGGAAAAGATTTCTCTAAAGGGTGGAGAGGAGGCTCACTGGGTCTACCAGAACCTCCCACCCCAGTCAAGGACCTGTGCTCCCATTGCTGACCCTGCACTTCGGATGGCACCATCAGGGTGCGTTCAAGCTCTCTAAGCTAAAAAGCCTGACAGGGAAAAGCCACTATTTTAAGCAGTGAACTTTTGTCATCTTCCAAGTTAAGCAATGCTGGATAGGATTAGAGCTTAGCTAAGAGGCTCCCAGAGCTGTTGGACAGTCAGTGGGGCTGGCCCCTGTGGTCCAGCACTGCACTGACCTCGGCTGGTTTCACTGTGCTGATAGTGGAGCTGCTCAGGGATGCTGGCAAGCCACGCAGTGGGGCTGCATCCTGGCCGTGTTCTGCTTTGGACAGTGGTGTACTGTCTCAGCTGCTCATTCCTCTCCCAGCCCCATGAGGAGAGCTCACATCTGCTGGTTACAGCCGCTGCACTGCCTGCCAGAGCACGCGTTTGTGAAGAAATGGGTTATTTCTTCCCTTATTTAGATGGAGGACTGATTGCTGCTCTGAGTTATTTGGCCATAAATACACAGAGAAGGGTGTATGTAAAGCTTCCATTGCCTGGCTTCATGTTGATGTACGTGGTGGGTCCCGGCCCATGACTGGTGGGGGTCCATGATGCTAGTGGATCGCTTTGGGAGCTCCATGCTGGAGCTGCGGAGTAGCCTGAGGGCTCTCCTCGTTCTGCTCAATGTAATATAGGCTGGGATAGCTTTGAGTGGAAGGGTTCTGCACTTAATCAGTTCAAAACTCTTGCAGGAGACAGCTGAGGATGGTGTTTTTGTGAACGAGGAAGAGCTGCAATCAAGATGCCAGCGGCCCTTGAAGTATTTGGTGGTGATTTCCTAGGTCATGAGACCTCTGTGATGAGAGGTCTCCTAGCAGTGCACAGCTCATGCGTGGGCTGTTTGGATATGAGGCCTTTGAGGATTTGAAGAGAATGCTCTGAGCTGTGCTCCTGACAAAGAATGTGAGCCCTAAAGGTGCAGTGCTGATCCCCTGGACTGGTGTCCTATTGGGCTGTTGGGGAGGAAAGGAGGCATCTGGCTGCAGAAGAACCTTTAAAGGTCCTGTGCACAGGGGGTCACTGACCAGAAGAAAGTGGGTTTTGCTGGCTAGCACTGTTAATCCCTGCTTTCTGGCAAATCCAAGGACATATTAAATGTCCCTGGAGCACCCCGGCATCATGAGTTAGTCTAGTGTGTAACCTGGGTCTCTGATGTCTCTACAGCTGGTGCAGCATTTAAGCTGTGATCTGTGACTTGCACATGATGAAACTGCATTAAACCTGAGTCTGCAGAAGTGCTGTGACAGCATGTCTGAGGGCTTGCCTAGAGAGGTCACTAGGTTGCTTTCAGTGTTGAGTTTGCTTATTCCCATCCTGGAGATGTTAGTGCTGAGAGTGGACAAGGGCTTAAATACTGACCGAGTGCTACTGAGCTCTTACAGGTAGTGTTGTTCTCCACCTGGGAATGCTCTAATTCCAGTTTTTCAGCATTTTGGGTGCTATATCCCCTTGAAAACTCTGGTGTTCTCTATTCCTGGTAGCTTTCAGGTGATTTCATCCCTGCGAGGCTCTATGAGTTGCTCTTTGTTGCTAAGAAATTCTCTTTTTCATCGCATCTTCTTGCACGTGGTGGGTATTGCTCAGCTGTGAAGTCCTCACCTGCCTCACCTGCATTCCCTTTGTCTATGGGCTTCCTGGCAAAGCATCGTCCCAGGGAGAACTGTTCTGCTCACTTGCAGCCCCCTCTCTTTCCAGCTATGTGGGGTGCACCTAGGACATCAGGATGCTGCTGCTCTTGCACTGTGCTTGTTTCTGTTCTGGTATTTCAGAGGTCCAAATGCAAGTGATTCCCTGAGTGTGATGCTCCTGCCTTTTCTCACAGAAAAAGAAGGGGGTTGTTTTGCCATTTGGGATACCTGAATGTCCCTCCTCCTCCTCTCCAGTGGGAACAGGGCCCCTTTGTAAGATGCTGCTTGAGTTCCTTTTGAGACAGCACCAATAAACAAACCTTTCTTTGTAACGTGTAAAGTTGGGAGGCATGGGGGGAGGTGAAGGTCCTTATGCCTACCTGTCTGCAAGGCAAGGGTAAGAAATCTCTGCTATTCATAGCTCCTCTCCCCTCCCAACCTACAACAGGTACCCAGGCTGAAGGAAGGAGGCAGAGCAGTTGAGTTCTGCAAGGTGGCAGTGCTCCTCAATCCCTTGAGTAGGAGGCAGACACCCGCCTCGCATCCCACACCTTGTGTCTGGCATGATGGAAGGTTGCTATTTGTCCTGGAGCATCCCAAATGCCTTTCTCAATGTCTGGTGTCACCTCCAGCTTGGGAGGGAATGTGCTGCCTTTCCAGGGAGTTTGAACAACACCAGATAATTTGGGTTTGTATAAAATAACTCAACTGGAGGGTGGAGTGCTCTCATCCCTCACTAGAGCTGTTGTCGGCTGGCCAATGCCTTGATGTCTGCAGAGCCTGCAGACCTGCATCTCCCCTCTCCTCTGCAAGGGAGGGACAGCAAACAGAGGGCTTTGTGAAGGAGAAGAAAATCAAGCCCCATGTTTCTTATCCGGAGCAAATGGAAGAGAAAGGACTCACCTTCTTCAGTTTCATGTTGTCCAGGTGGAGTGTCTGCAGGTATCGCCCGAAGGACTGGAAGGCATTGTCAGGGATGACCTCAATTGGGTTATGAGAAAGCTTCAGTTCCTCCAGCACTCTCAGCTTACTCATTGCATTCACAGGGTAGCTGCTCAGCTGGTTCTTGTCCAGGTGGAGGACAGCGAGGTTTTCCACGTCCTCCAGGGCCCCAGGAAGGAGGTTGGTGAGGGAGTTGTCAGAGAGGTAGAGCCAGCGCAGGTCTTTAGCCCCACTGAAGACCCCTGGTTTCAGCTCCTGGATCTTATTGCTGCCTAAGTGCAGGATGAAGAGGTTGACAAGAGGGGAGAGGACCCCTTTGGGTAGGTCTGGAATCTTGTTCTGGTCCAGGTACAGGTAGGTGAGCTCAGAGAGGTCATCGAAGGCTCCTGGCTTAATGACACTGATCTGGTTGTCAGTGAGATAGAGGTAGACCAGGCTCTTGAGCCCCCGGAAGGCTCCGGTTGAGATCTCCTTGATCCGTGAGCTCTGGAGGTGCAGGGACACCAGCTTCTTCATGTCGCGGAAGCCGTTGGTTGGCAGGACGGGGAAGTTGTTCTTCTGCAGGTTGAGAAGCCGTGTTTGCTCGGGCACCTTGGGGATCTTCTTCAGCCCCGCGTTGTCGCAGATGACGTGCTGCAGGTCTCCGCCATGGCAGTGGCAGCTCGGGGGACATGCCTGCACGATGGAGGCGAGACATGCCAGTAGGACACTGAGGAAGAAGCCTGGCCGGTACATGGTCAGATGTGGAATTGGTGTGGTGGGAAGAGAAGCAGGAGGAGGAGGAGGAGGGAGATGGGTGGGAGAGAAGAGAGGAACTGTGTTTGCAGCATGCTGAACACAGCCCTATTTATAATGTTATTAAAAAGCAAAATCCCTTCCCACAAACCGCAGGCAGCAGCCAGTTGGAAACAACTGGCTTTGGGAACTTACTGTGTGCTTAACCCCTTGGCACCAGGCAGAGGAGTATCCATGGTCCTGCCGGGCCCTGCTGCTGAGGAGGCTGAGCAGAGGCAGTTTTCCTCTCTGCAACGGGGAGAACAAGCACAGACCTGCTCTGTGGGGAACCCCTTTGGTCCCTGCTGAGCTGAGCGGGGCCCAGATTTATCAGCTGAGGGGGAAACAGCCTGTTTTGGTTGAACAGCATAGCAGGGAGCGCTGCTGTGCTCCACAGCAACCTCGCTCTGAAGCTCCTGGGATGTATTTAACCTCAGCTGGCTTGGGGAGAAGCATCTTGTCCTGTTACCACAGAGGAAGGTTTTGGGGGATCTCGTCTTGTTGATTTCAAAGGAATTTGCCTGAGAAGGGATGGGAAATGATGGGAGCGATACGGGGTCATGCCAGAGGCCAACAGTGCTGTTGGTTGAAGGCTTGCAGATCTAGGCTGCACCTAGGAGTTGGCCGAGTAAGGGAGAACAAAGACGAGTCTTCATTTCTTCTGCGTCTTTTCCTACGAGCAGTTGAGTGTGACACATGCATGGTCATGGTCAGGAGACCTGTGTGAGGGGGTTTTTCTCAGCATGTGGCACTGTGGGGCAGTGTCTGTTGCCTTCCAACAAGGGATGGAGCAGTGGAAGAGCCTGTGGGGTATGGGATATGAAATGCTAGACAGTGATGCCCTGCTCTATGTAGGTTTGGTGGGTGGCAGTGCCTGTGGCTCCCAGGATGAAGCTATGGACAGGGAAAGGTGTAAGCATTGGTAAAGGAATGGTGGCAAAGCAAGGCTGGAGCTGGGACTGGGGTTTGCCCTGGCTCCTCTCTCGGGGTAGCAGTGGCAAATGTGAGTTAACACAAGGGATGTCCCTTGCTTTCCCAATGGAGAAGGCTAAAGCAAAGTGGTTAAAAGCCCCAGCGCCTGCTTCTGTGAGTGTGAAGGGAGAGATCCAGGGGTTGCGGGGTGGGGTTTGGAACTGGAACATTTTGAACTGATTTCCAGCCAGTTCCTGGCTGCGGCACACACTTGAGAGCCCAGCACATAACTGTGAGCTTGTTGAGAGCTGTGCTCCCGAGCCTGGCTGCAGAGCCCCAGCGGAGCTTTCGCAGGGGCGAGACAGGCTCAAGAAAGGGAGGAAATCCAAGGGCTGACTTAGGACACAGACTGGCTTATTCACCGAGATTCCTGGGTTTTTCCATTGTTGCTGAGAGGAATCAGCCAGCGCCGCTGAGCATGCTCCTGTGGTGCTGTGCAAGCTGCCTGCCAGCCCGGCCTCTGCTCAGCAGCTGTCAGTATGAACCTTGTTTTCATTGCATGACCAGTTTGGGGGAGAAAAAGGGTTTCTGGGGTGTGGCTGTAGGTTCTGGTGAGCCTGTGGTGCGGAGGGAACGGTGATGTAATGTGGGATCTCAATGCAAACTGGTCCATGTCAGGCTTCCAGTGTTTGCTGGCCCTGCTGTGGAGCAGCTGGGGCCTTGCCACTCACCTCAGCACCATGGTGATGGTGCTCAGGTACTGGAACAGGCTGCCCAAGTGTTCACACACCATGTAGATGAGGCCCCAGTGCCATGGCTTAGTGGTGGCCTTGGCAGTGCTGAGGTAAAGGTTTGATTTGATCTTAAAGGTCTTTTCCAACCTGGTTGATTCTGTGATGCTAAGCAGTTCTCCTGCCTCATCTTCAGGGGGATGCTCTGACCATAGGAGCTCCAGGCTCCTGCCAGAGGGACCTCCTGATAGACTTACACTGCAGTTACTGTAGGATTTAAAACTCTTTGATCAAAACAGTGGTATCTCTGCTTATGCCTGATCCAGTAGGCACCACAATGGTCATGTGTATGTTTGAACCTCTGGAGTAGCTCTTTGAGTGTCTTGGTCAGGACCTTTGAGACAGTGAAAGAGGAGGCAGGCAGAAGAATCCTCTGTGTTTTCCTTCATGGCCTCTCCAGGTTGATCAGGACTGAGAGTGCCATAGGTGTGTGCTGCTTGTAAAGCTCAGACAGGGAGCTGTGTGAATGACAGGGAAAGAAAAAACACACCTCTAAACCATCATCTTCTATGCACTGACTGGTAGTTTATTCCTTTGAGCAGGTTCAACCACCTTTAGTCTTGTAATCATTTGATGAACGATTCCTGCAGTTACATACCAGCTCTTGCTCTGTGTGAGAGCAACTGATGGGTGGCATTTCAACCCCAGCCTGTTTCTGCTGGACACTGAAGCTAGGTAGTGGATCCATCCATGCTCCTCTCCCGAGTGCAGCTGATGGCTGATGCTTGGTTTTCCCATCCACTTACAAAAGATACCAGCTAACAGCTTGCTGCTTTGGCAGGAAGAGTCAGATTGGAGCAAAAAAGGTGAGGGCCATAAATCCATCCCACCCATGTGTATTTCTGGAACCGGACCCTTTTCTGGTTAAACTGCCCAAACCTCAAACCACCTTCTCTTCTTCTTCTGAGGATAAATTTCCCTTCCTCCCACCCTTTATCTCTTTGCTGTCTGAGACTGAAGATTCTGGGGGACAGGGGCACTGTGTCCCTGCAGTGATGCCCGTGCTGTGGCTATGGACACAAATAAGACCTATAACTTCCTTGTGAAGACGCCACGATGCTGATGCAAAGTGGAAGCTGCCCCTAAGGGCTCCCCAGTGCCTGCAGCATTGATTAGTGGATGCTGGGTTACTTTCAGTCCCACGGTGGGATGCAGCAAGGCAGTGCTACCAGGGCAGAGGTGTCTGCTTCTCAGCTCCATTTCTCCAGGCACGAACACTGGATAAAGGGAAGTTCTTTCCTCTAATGCTGTTTGACTGCTGTGCCCTGGTGAGCACATTCCTGCGGCGGGAGCTGGTTGGCATCCGCCTGGGCTGGCTCCTTGCCCTGGGCTCCCGGCTGCTTGTGTGCTTCCCACACCGGGTTCCTCAGCCCTCGACCGGCCAGCAAACATCAGTGATCCTCAAAAGCTCTCCCTGGTCCCGCTCGTGGGTGGCTGGCAGTCTGGAGGTGACAATGGCAGCAGTGTCAGTGTTCCCTCTGCAGCAGGGGGATACCGCAGTGAGCTGGGGCTGCTCCAGCCCCTTACCCCACTGGTCCCCTGGGGCCGGCACTGCTGGGACACGGCAGAAGAGGCAGGATTATCCTCCTGCCATCCTCTCCTTCTTAATTGATTAACAGTTGTGCAAACATTCCTGGTGCTGGGTAAGCTGCAGATGCTGGGCTCCCTCCTCGCCTTCTCAGAGGCATTGTGGGATAAGCAAATAAATACAGCTTTGGAAACAGTATAAATATAGATGTGGGGTGTTTCTTTGGTGCTGCAGGTCAGAGCTGTTTCGATACAACAGTGGAGATGGTCTTTTCCATGTTTAATCTGTATTTTTCTTAGTATTAACAGTTCTGGCCTATCAAGATAGCTCCATGTTAAAATATTCCATTGCTCGCTTAAGCCTGATCCTGTAGCTTTTAAGGGGCTCAAGATCTGGTTTTGCGTGACAGTGAACACTGGCAGTCACCTTCTTGGAGTGGTCTCTCTTTATTGGCTGGAGGGGAGGGCTCAGGCAGCTTTGGGGGTGCCTGGGGTGCACAACTTGTCCCCGCTTGCAGCCTGCACAGCATCATCCCCTGTGGAGCTGAGCCCCTGACAATGCTCAGCACTAGGTGGGAGGAGGTGCAATCTCTGCAGTGTCCCAGGGGGTAGCAGTGTCTGAGGAGCCGCAGTGGGTGGGCAATGGGGAGCTCCAGAGGGTCTCCTGGGTCCTTCCTCCTCTTCCAGGCAGTACCTGAGAAATCCCTGGCTTTGGGTGATGTGCAGTATCCCCATCAGTAACAATGGCATGTGGGGCTCTGAGTTCAGACCCGAGTTACCGTTTCTATTTGACATAGTGAAGGATGCTGCTCTTTGTGATAAGGGGGCCAAGCTGCTTGTTGAGCTGGAAGAGGTGATGGTGGGTGCAGCCATTCCCTCTGATGGTTTTCTTCCATTGTAGCATGGCCTCCACCCATTGACATGCTTCCAGTTTGGCTCCTTGTTGATGTCCACCCTTCCCTTCTGATCCCAGCAGCTGCTGCATGATGCTCGTGGCCTCTCCTGCCCTTACTGCCTCTCCTCACCCTTGCAAGGCCCCGGGCATCCCCCAGCAGCCCATTGCTCTTGCAGGCTCTGAAGAAGAAGGGGCTTTCTTCACTTGCAGAACACATCTGGTCCACGCAAGACCAGGGGATTTCCCAAATGCTCCCCAGCAATGAGTCCCCTCTGTTCTTGAGATGGAAAACTGACTCCACATGGTGATTGTCTTGGCCTTGGCCAAAGTGAGACCTCCCCATCCCATCGCAGCTCATGTTTGGGGAGGACCTGTCAAGGAGGTGGTTTCAGAAGCTATAGGAATGTGCTGTGAGAACATTTACAATGCAGCATGAAAGCAAACAGATCCTGAACTTCTAACCGTGTCTCCAGTGGGAGTTGAGCTCTCCAAATCCATAGGGATGTTACCTTTGCCCCTTGGGGTTTGCTAAGTTTCCAGCATTGAGCATTCAGGTACTCCCAGCCCAGTGGTTTTCTACCTTTACACGACACATCTGCTCTCACTTTTTCCTTTCAATTCCACTTTTTCCTTTCAATTCCACTTTTCCTAATTGCCTTGGCACCCAGCGCCAGGGAGGATGGAGTTAATTACACAGCAAAGACATTTAACCAAGCTGTGGATAAACCGGTAAGTAACTTCACATGTCTTTGCTGCTTGCTTCTGTAATGCTGGCAGGGCTGGGAAAATATTTGCAAGCCTTAAGACTTCAGCTCAGCTTGGATAGAAGAGAGGCAGCTTTAACTCCAGGCCACGAGGAGCAGCTTGTCCCGACTGTACCATAACAGGAGGTTAATTTGCAGCAGCGGCCTTCTGGGTTGCCCATTTTTGCAGTGGTCTCCTCCTGAGGCAAAGCCATTGCGTGCTACAACACAAAGACGGTGCTTTGGGCACCTGATATTTATGGCAGCTTTTTAAGCCCCATCCAAACTGGGACTGTGTGGCATCAACCTGGGTGGGGAGAAATGCCAACAGGGTGGCCACACTTGGTTTGTCCTACAAGACCTGCTTGTTTGTGTCCTTTTTGACACAAGGCTGGTACTGTTGCAGGGAAGGAGGTTAAACCTCGCTGTGACACAGGCTGGACATGGGCAGAAGTTGTTTTTTTGCAGTGGCAAATTGACCTGGAATATTCCAATACAATTTGGGATAGTGGGAGAGCTCCAAAGCAAAGGGACACACATCCCCAGAGGACAGCGAAGTTGAGGGTGATCTTGGTAGTGAGGGAAGATGCTTGGTTGAGAATGATTTGGAGCTGGCTGTGAAGGGGTAGGCTGGGTTTAACGTTGATGGAGATGCCCAAGATAGACAACATGCTCAGCATGGGTTTGGGGATAATGAGATCCATTGGGCATGTTACACTGAGAGAGGTCCAAAGTGCCTCTTAGAGGTCTCTTAGCACATCTCTTGGGTTGCCAGTCTGCTTTCTGTTGTTCGTTATGCCTTCTCTGAAGTCTTAAAATCCCTATTATTTCATGGTCAATTTGCTGCTTTTTTCCAAGGCCAATATTGTCTTCAGCAAAGCTCAGTTTCTGTAGGCTTTACTTTGGTGGTTCCAGGCCTGCCATCATCCTCCAGCGTGGCATAACCAGAGGGTGGTGACAAGGGCCATGAAGATCCTCTCTGAGCATCATTCAGGCCCGGGGGGGGGGGGGTTTCTCTTAAGTACCTCCTGCAGCTCTGCCCTTCTGCTCCACTCTCACCCCATATAACCCTACTGGTGGGACTGAAACCAGCCTTTTCATCACAGCCTCTCAGCAGCAGTTGAACACGGGTGGGTGGTTTATTGCCATTGAACACTGGGGAGAACCGAAGAGCAGCACGCTGACGCGATGCGTTCCAAGTTATGCAATAAATAAGTGGCACGGTTGGGAAAAAGCCAGGATCCTCGCAGTTCCCACTCCCCCCACCAGCTCAATCTGCCTCCCCACTGTTTGCTAAGGAGACTGGAGTCTCATTGTTTGCACTTTATTTTGCCTTTTTAGACGCTTCCTTCTCCAGGCTGTTTTGCCTGGTCCGCAGTGGCCGGTGTTTAAACAGCGCGAGCAGGAAATGTCTGTGAAATGTGCTTTAAAAAACACACTTCTAAGGTGCTCTTTTTATTCCTGGTTTAGAGAGAGGCTCGGGAGGCACAAAGAATGATTCCCTTGTCGGTAGGAGTTAGGCAGCAGTTTGTTTTGGAGCTGTTGTTGCTAAAGGCAGGGTTGATCTGGATGCTGAGCACTGAGGGGTCACTTGTGGTCCTCACAATAAACTAGGCTTTACAGTCAATTCTATTCTGTACTCCTGGAGCGTCTCTCAGAGCCAAGGGTCTGAGCTGGATTCCCTGCCTCTGCAAAGCTTTGCTTTGACACCAGATACAGCTCCAGTGGAAATTATGGAGTTGATGCAGAAATGATTGGGTGAGGTTTTCTGGACTGAATTATACCAGATGACAAGGCTAGAGGATGCTAAGTGTCCCTTGGGTCTTGAAAGCTATGAATCTGCGTGGATAGATAATGCTAAGTGCCCCTTTGGGTCTTGAAAGCTACGAATCTGCGTGGATAGATAATGCTAAGTGTCCCTTTGGGCCTTGAAAGATGGGAATCTTTGTGGATATCTCCAAGCTTAAATTGCTAGATGGGGTTTTGTGGAAGTATTGTTCCATCTCCTGCTGACGATGGAGCTGTTGGAGAATGCTCCACGTGTCAAATGAGGATAGGGAAGGACACGGCATTCGTGCGAGGGCTTGCTGCAACCTTTGGCTGGATTTTGGGAATGCAGCTGGGGAAAACACTATCCCATGGGAGAAATACTGGGAAATTCAGGAGCAACATCCTGGTGTTTGGCTGCAGAGAGCGATGCTGGTGCAGGTGGGCAGGGGAAGGCAGTGATCGGGCAGGAGGCTGGAGGTTCAGACCCACGTTGCTGTCTGGGAAGCCCATTGCTGATGGTGTGAGGGTGTTTATGGGGATAAGCCGCAGGCCAAGGCATAGACAGGCAGTGCTTGGGGTACCCGGCGCGATGCCAGGCATCTGGAGGAGCCTGGTGAACCACAGCACCACCCTGCCAGGGAGCTGCCTGCTCCTGCATCCAATTAAACTGCTGGAGCGACCAGGGGAGGCAGAAGGGGTTGAGTCAGGGCTTGGCTGTGATCCTGGGCACTGCGATTCATCCAGCAGAGTAAAACAGAACAACAAAGGCGCTGGGATTCTTAATGAGTGTTTGGGATCTTGGATCCGTGTCTCGTCAGTCATTTGATCCAGCCACAGGACTCGTATTAGTGGGTGGGAGAGAAATCCTGTCTGAGCATTAGGCGCTGTAGGTTTCCACCCCGGCTGGGAAGCTATCATTGCGTCTGGTAGGAGAAGCCTATTTACAGTCGCTCCCTGTGGGTTGCCAGGCTCCTAGCGGAGCAGTTTGCACCAGATGGTCGCTGCAGCATCCTGGAGGCGATCTCCTCCAGATTCCTGACTAAGAGCAGGCTCCTGCAAACCTCCAGCTTGGATTCACGCTGACCCCGGTGCACTCAAGCAAAGAGCATCATCCCTTACAACAGGCTGTGTCCAAGGTGAGATCCTTCAGCAGCCCCGAGCGGCAGAAAGTGCCAAGTGCTCCCCCCAGGATGATGTATAGCTCAGGACATAGGTGTGCTTGCCAAGGGCCTCATCACAGTCCTTTGCAAAGCCCCTTGTTAACTTTTGGGCTCAGTGGTTGGAGTTTAGTGAGCACCGTCCAGTGGTGGAGCTGGGCATTGGCTCTAAAGGCAGGACCCAGATGTGGGTGCCAAAGCTGTAGGAAGATGTTTGCAATTCAGTGGGTCAGAGCTGCTCATGTGTCAGTCTGAAGATGAGGAGAACGGAGCAAATGCTTCCCATGTCCCAGCCATTCTGCAGCAAAGATCCACTGTTGGTGCGGGTCAGAGCTGCCCACAGCTCCTCCTGCCCCGCTCCTGCTGCCATAAAGAGCTGGAATTTTCCTCTGAGGAGAAGTGACCTCGAGCTGAGGTGACTGGGAGCCTGCCGCTGGGATTAGCAGGGAGGGAGGTTTAGCAGCAAGCAGCTTTTGTCCCGCTGTGAGGCTTTTGGTCTGTAAATGCAGCTGCACCGAGCGTTGTGCAGCCTCGTGATGCCCTTATGAGGGTTACAGGAGCTGAGGTCTGCATTAAAGCATCTGGAGCCAGCAGTCACGCTGTGGGACATGCCATGTCCCACAGGAGCCCACTGCTGGCTCCAAAGCTGATCCAAAGCAATGTCTGATGTGCCTGGAGCTGTAGAAGATGCAAAGTGAACTCAGCACCTTGAGTAGATGGCTGCAAAGGCATCAAGGCAAAATCAGTGTCTGGCAAAGATGGTAGGGAGTCAACGGGGCAGGGCTTGAAGAGACAGGTTAAAAAGAGGAGGGTGAACCATGGGGTCCTCCAGGAAAAGTAGTTGGGTGTAAAAGTACCTGATAGCCAATGTGTCTGTCTATGGGCCAGGACAGCAGTGCTTGCTTGTGACCTGAGTGACTGTGAGAACAGCCCCTTCCCACCCCACTCTCCTATGTGGTCATTGCTAACTTTGTCTTCCCCATGCCTGGATGTGTGGTCCCCTTTGGCATGTTTCTCCTCTTGTGTTTGCAGGTTGCCTATGGGACCACAGAAAACAGCCCTACCACCTTCATGGGACTGCCCAGCGACAACATCACCATGAAAACCGAGACGGTGGGATGCATCTTACCCCACACAGAGGTGATCATGACCTTCCCTGCCTGCTCCAGGTCCTTTGCCTGCAGCAGACCTCAGTGTCCCCTCTGTCTGGTGCTGGCACTGGGGCATGCCATCATATTTGGCTCAGATATCCCCTACTGAGCCCTTCCATTGCAGGCAAAAATTGAGGATCCCAAAACAGGCCAGTGCATGCCTCTGAACACTCCTGGGGAGCTTCAGATCCGTGGCTACTGTGTGATGCTGGGCTACTGGGGTGACCCTGCCAAGACAAGTGAAGTGGTCACTGATGAGAAGTGGTACAAGACAGGGTGAGTCTGGAAACAGCCCTGCTCCTGCTGCTCTGTCCTGCAGGGTGGTGTTGGATGGGGATGGATGTGAACAGAAGTGCCTTGGATGTGATTTCTGTGCCCATGGAACTTCAGAGCAGCTCTTAGCACAGAGCCCCCTGTGCCAAGTGCACCTGGAGAAGGAAATCATCACTTGGCTACTGGAAGGATGGAGTTGCTGTGGGGTACACGGCAGGGGCAGGAATTGCCTTCCCCAAAGCCCTGCTATTTGTTTGGACACTGCTGATGGCAATAGCAGGAGCTCTTTGATCCCTTCCATGTATTCAGGGGGCATCTCAGCCTCCAGACCAGGCTGGATGGGAGCATCAGCCATTCCTCCCCTAGTTAGGCCAGGACTAGGTGTGGTTTTGTTACAGGGACCTTGCAAGCCTGGATGAGCATGGCTACTGCAGAATCATAGGCCGATGCAAGGACATGATTATTCGGGGAGGAGAGAACATCTACCCAGCAGAGCTGGAGCAGTTTCTGCACACCCATCCCAAGGTTGACGAGGCCCAGGTGAGTGGGAGGGAGATGGTTCCTGTGGTAGGAAACCTGTATACAAAGCTCCTGGGGCTGCTGCTTGGGGTTGTCTTCCCCTGTTTTCAGCATCAATTTGTGTGTAGCATTGGTTGGCAAGCAGGAGGGAGAGGCTCATTGCATGGGAGGGTGTTGTGGTTTAGTCCCATATGGCAATGCTTGCTCACTGCCTCACCACCACTGATGGGATGGGAAGTTAATCAGAAAAAGGTAAAACCCGTCAGTTAAGAACAGTTTAATTACTGAAATAGAGTAGAATATAATAATTGTAGTGAAAAGGAGAGAGAGAGAAGGGGATAAACCCCAATAAACACAAGTGATGCACAACACAATTGCTCACCACCTGCTGACTGATGCCCAGCCCATCCCAAGCAGTGATCAGTGGCTCCCAGTCAACTCCCCCCGGTTTCTATACTGGGCACGATGTGCTGTGGTATGGAATATCCCTTTGGCTAGTTTGGCTCTGCTCCCTCCTGGCTTCTTGTGCCCCTCCTCGCTGGCACAGCGTGAAAAACTTCACTTACGGTCAGTGCTACTGAGCAACAACTGAACCATCAGTGTGTTATCAACGTTATCCTATTAGTAAATCCAACAGCACAGCACTGCACCAGCTACTAGGAAGAAAATTAACTCCATCCCAGCGGGAACTGGGACAAAGAGGCAGGCAGAGCTCCTGGCATGGGGCATGTCAGTTCCTCTTGTGCACCAGCTTCATGTCTGCAAAGTAGTGACTGTTGTCCTTCAGGGTTTAAACTGTGTGTCCACTTCCATAGCTCCCTCTGACGTTCCTACTTGGAAAGCCGTCTGCAAAGACAGGTTTTACTGAATTTATGGATCGTTGCTAAACTCCTAAACCCAAAAAGCCTTCTCCAACGAGTCCCTGGAGATGCGGAGTGAGAGTCAGTTTCACCCCTTCACAGACAGCAATGGTTTGCAGCACGGAGCAGCTGCTCCGAGTCTGCTGGGATTGTTCTGCTCCAGGTTTTGTGCCAGACAAGTTTCCCCATAAATAAACCAGCTATTTAGTCAGCGTTGTGCCTGTGCCAGGCTAGCATCTCTCCTTGGAACAGGCCCAGTGCAGATGGGTTGCAAACCAGCCCTGTTTATGTAGTTTCTAGGGCTTTATGTCACTGCTCTGGACTCAAAAGGATCAACGTGTCTCTAGGATTTGGAGACACAGGTTCAAGGCAGGGAATGACAGTAGGAATCCTGTGGAATAGCATGAGCAAGCTTCAGAGAGAGATCAGGCGTGGGAAGTCCATCTCCTGGTATCACAGGCAGTGGTCCGTTAATCCTTTAATTTCACTCCATCCCTCTCCTGTTCCACCTGGAGATCCGGTCTCTCTACTGGTTGTGAAACCTGTTGCCCCCTTTTCTGGGGAAGCAGACACATGCAGAGGGGTGACAGGTCCCTGTTGCACCCACAGCGAGCTGCTGCCTGCCTGGTCTGACTCAGCCCTCGCTCCAGTGGCTTTGGAAAGCCAAAGGAGGTGTTGGTGTCCTGGCACCCAGCCTGCTCTGCCAGCTTTCCTCTGGCAAACGGTTGGGAAGTCTTTCCAGGAAGGCTTGATGTCGTGTAGAAAACACTGGTGGGGTGGTCAGGCGGTTCAGACTGCCTTTACAGACCCTGTGCCATGATTCCAGCATCCCTTTATATGGGTCAGGGCTTGTGCCATGGCCAGCACACATACCCTGTGGGAGGAGAGGGATGTCCCCATGGGTCACACTGATCATCTGATCAACCAGGTGGTTGGTGTGAAGGATTCACGGATGGGAGAAGAGATTTGTGCCTGCATCCGAGTGAAGACTGGGCAGAAATGCACTGAGGAAGAGATTAAAGCCTTCTGCAAAGGGAAGGTGGGTCTCACAGTCTTTGGTTCCCCACCAGACCAGTACACCCCGCTGGGCAGACCTATGGATTTAGAGGAACTGGGGATCCAGCCCTGGCATTCCCAGCTTGGGTAGTTGCAGCAAGTTCCTTTGGAGCTGTTTTCTCTTCCCAGATCTCCCATTTCAAGATCCCGCAGTACATCGTGTTTGTGGATCAGTACCCGCTCACCGTGTCGGGCAAGGTAAGAGGTGGGCTGGGGCAGGGTGGGTACCCTGCCCCCTGTTCCATCTCCTGAGCCTCTCTTCCTCCTCCTCTCTGCACTTCATTCCAGATTCAGAAATACAAGCTGAGGGAGCAGATGGAGAAGCACCTTCAGCTCTGAACTGGGGAAGGCAGAGCAAAGCATGGCACAAATCAGCCCCACTTCAACCAGCTTTGGGTCTGTTTCACCTGTGCCTTGTGCTGTGCAGTGGAGACCTTCTCTGCTGCCATCGGGCTGGTGGCAGGGTTAGTTAATAAAACAGAGTGCCTTTTGTCCCCACTTGGGTTTGTTTCTCTGCCGTTAAACGCTGTGGTGTGAGGAAGGGATGCTTGTGTCTGGAATTACTGAAAGACCTTGTGAAGGTTTTGGAGCTTTGTGTCTCTTTGAGACATTTGGCTGCAGCCATTTCAGAGGACTTGGGTAGATGCTGGGAGGTATTTTACTGACCTGGCGTCCCAAGGGAGGTGGACGCCCTCTCTGCTGAGTCTCCCAGGTCATGTAACACAGCGGATGAGCTTGAAATGAGGGACAGGAGCTTTAGAAGTGAGGCTTTGGATGGGAAGGGGCTCCCTAAAGCTGGCTGGAGATGCTCACCCTGTCCCCACGCCTTCTGCCCCCCAGGGAAACATCTCCAAGGCACACTTGGCATAGTTCATTTGGTGTTTTGGACAAGGCAGACAGTGAGGATGTTGCAGGAATACCAGAGCTCCTGTCCCAGCGGCACTGTGAAGCAGAGCACACCTGGGACAGTGTTTTATGGGGGTTATTTGGTATCTCCCAACCATGAAACACTACTGGAGAAGGGGAAGAGCCGAGCTCCTCCTCCTTGCCCGCAGCAGTGTCCAACCCCAGCTGGGAACCAGGTAACATTGGTGCCAACATCCCCTCCTGCTTCCTCCCTGAGCAGGGCTGGTGGCTGGGCCTCCATCTCCATGCTGGAGCTTCCTCCAGGGAAAATGATGCAACAGGGAGAGGGGTGAAGTGGCAGCGAGGGCTTGAATCCATCTGGAGTGGGGGCTCTACCCATGGAAGCAGACCCAGTCCACAGGAGCCCACTGTTCGTATCTGCTTTCTGAAGAGGGAGCACACCGGGGATGGGGTGCTTTGTGTTGCATCCTTCCTGTATGCTGTCTTTGCAGGAAGTTCTTCCACCATTCCCAACCTGCTTGTGGGGCTGGTGTCGGTGTTTCATCACTTCACCTCTGCCCACCCTGGAGTAAGTGGGATGTGTACAAGCAAAACCCAGGCCTCCTCCCTGCCCTGGTTTTCGGGCCCTTGTAAACCATCCTTCCCCAAAGAGGAACTGTTACTGCAGCCAAGGACCTTGGGGCCGCAGTGGACCCCTATGTCTGATGTCTAGGGAAGGAATTTTTACCTTCCTTTGCTTTCCCCCTGCCAGGCCTGCAGTGAGAGGAGCTTCTCCTCTGGTTCCTGTCTGATAACACCACCCTTTACCCAACCCCAGTGCTGCTCAGAAGCACCCCATGGACTCACCATAGTTGGGGAGTTACTGGCAAGAAGTGAGGTCAGCTCTGACCTGTGGCGGGAGACACACTGCTGAGAAACACAGCAAGCACTGGTCACAGCCAGCACATGGGGTACAGACCCCTGTCACCCCATCCCTGCTTCCCTGAGCCTTACTCGCATCAATAGGTCCATGGGTCTAAGCCTCAGCAGAGCTCGGGAAGCTTCCCCTTCCATCCCCTCTCCTGAATAGAGGCAGCGGCTCAACATGTCCTGGAGAGCGATGGAGGAGCTGTTGACTCATGCCTGAGTGTAAGCCATCACCATGTGGACCTGTTGGCTTCAGCACACTCTTCCCAAAGAAAACGCTTCCCTTTGCATCCTTGGTGGGTGGCTTGTTCAGGGCACTTGGCCCAGAGGGTCCGGCTTGTTTTGCCCAGCTCAGGGACAGATGGGCACCTTCAGGGCCCTGTAATTGCAAGGTGGCAGCAGCAGCCACCAGAACGTGCTGAGCTCCTATGAGAGACCTCAGCTCCACCTCGGGGTGCATCACCCATGCCCTGGCACCAGGGGGAAACGGCTTCAGATGTGCAGAGGTGCAGCTTCACATCCTCATTCCTGCAGACACGCAGCTTTTTGTACCATGTTGTCAGGACTGTCAGTGTCTTGCTCAAACACCTGGGGACTCCTTGCAACCCTGTTGTGCTCCTGGGTGAAACAGCAGCCAGAGGAGGACAGCACAGACGTGCCCTGACGCTCCCACTCAGAGGTGTTTCCAGAGCGCATGCATCCGCCTGCCTCAGCATCCCTGTGGGAGCACCCCAGGGCAGGAAGCGGACGCCGCAGGCCCACGCTTGCTCCCCAGGAAGCCTTCTGCTTTGAACTGCAGCCACCAGAGCACACGTCCTTCCCTGGCCTGGCAAGGACACCGAAAGTGAAAAGCACCCTCAGCCCATGGGTTTGCTCCTCTGCCACTTTGGGCTGGCACCCTTGGGGCTGGCGACTCACTTTGGGAATGAGAATTTAGGAATTGAGAAATGACACATTGCCCTACAGCAAGGCCTTTTCCCCCTCCAACCTTTCCATCCTTGTATTGAGGCCACCTCTAGGAATGCTCCCGGTGCCCCCATCATTCACACAATGGTGCTTCTCTCCATCCCGCAAAGGGTCCTTCTTTGGCCTTCACCTTCCAATCACCTCTGGGGATATGAGTTCCCTTCTTTCTGTGTCCCTCATCCAGAAAGGCATTCGGCCGGGGCTTGGCTGGTTACTGAGCCCTCCTGTGGCCCTGCAGGACCTGTGTTTCTCAGCCTCAGCCCTTCCACAGATGACCCAGGTGAGTGGCAATAATGATGGTAATGATAATAAATAATTATAGTTGTTTTAATAATAATAATAATAATAAAAGATATAACAAGGGGAGAGAATCTGAAACTAAAAAGGGAACAGACAAAACCCAGCAGTGCTGCACAACACAACTGCTCAGCACCCGCCAACAGATACCCAGCCTGACCCAAGCAGCGATGGATCCCTTCCAGGTGACTCCCCCCAGTTTCTGTACTGGGCATGACGTGCTGCGGTATGGAATAGCCCTTTGGCTAGCTGGGGTCAGGTGTCCTGTCTCTGCTTCCTCTCAGCTATGAGGAAGAACAAGAACTCTATCCCACCTAAACCAGGATGCTTTACTATTAGGCAGCTTATTCTCCAAAGGGGACAGTGATTCAAACTTTGTTTCTGACTGGCCAAGCTCTTCCTTCTGTTTTCCCACTTGCTTTCAGTTTTTCTTGCTCTGCTGAGCTTTGTTTCTCAGCCTGTGTTGTTTTCTTTGGTATCAGGCTGATTGGTCACGTTCAGTGCAAATCCCCTCCTCTGAGCTTATCAACATGGGAAGAATGGTGAGCCATCCTACGATGGGCTGCCAGAGACTGCAGCTGTAGTTGAATCCCAGCAGAACCTGCTCCATTTCATTGAGTTCCTGAAGTCAGTGGGGCTTAGGAGCTTCAGTAGTCCCCCTAGGAGACCTCTCCTATTTGTACTTGAATGAAAATGCCACATGGTCTGTATGGATGTGAGATACCTTGCGTTCTTTTCTTACAAGAGAGGTAGTGGGGAGGCTGTTTTTTGGGGAGGGTCTTAATGTTCTCATGCTTTGTGTCACACAGACACTCAAATACAGGAGTTAGCTGGCTGCTCTTACATCTCCGGAGGGCCTCTGATTCGGATTTCCTTAGTATAAAAACCCAATGAAAGATGAGAAGACCTAAAACGGTTTAAAGATGAGACCTGATCCTCTTGTAACCACTGTCTCCTCTTACACGTTCATCAGTCTTTCCACAGACACCTGAAGCCAATGCAAGCCAAGCTGTGAAACCTCCTGGGTCTTTTCCTGAGCTCAAAACTGTGTCCTCCCTTCAGGCACCGAAATCAAACCTCTCAAATCCTGCAGCTGTAGGGCAGTGAATAACTGCAGCCTTCCTTCCACATTTCTAAGTCGAGGAGGTGTTTGGGGAGAGTGCATAGGGATCGATGCCTGGTTTTGAAGTGCAATTCTAATGGTAAGGTTAACCTGTTAGAGATCTGGGACAGCTTTATCTATTCACACAAGGATTGCTCTTGTGAAGCTGCTAACTCGAGACAAGTTGCTGTCAACTGGAAAGGCAGCAGGATTTTACTGCTAAGTAGTGAACAGCCCTCAGGCCATAGCTTCTAAAGAGCAGTTATGGCCTCCCCAAAAGAGCATCAATGTCTTGAGTTTGATTTTATTTTTAAGATGAGGACCACCTCTCTCCTTGTTTGGCAGATATTTCCGCTCCCTGAAGCCTCCTGCATAGCTTTGTGCGCATCGGTCTGCATGGGGCACTGCTTTCCTGATGTAGCTGGGAAGTAAACACTCATCCTTCTGGAAAGTAAATACCCATCCTCCTCTGGAGCTCTGCTTCCTTCGTCCTGCCAGAACACATCCTCATGTTTTCCAGTGCATCCTTTCACTGCCCTGCAGCAACAACTTTTGCTGTGTGCCTTGTCCATTGCTGGCATCAGACTCTTAGTGTGAAGGCAAAGGAGAACATAGGGATGCTGCTCTGAGCGGAGAAAAAGAAACATAGTAGTAGTAAGCAGATAGGTGCTGCTAAGAGATATTTCGCCCTTCCTCTAACTTAGTGTTTTCATGGCACTATCTCAAAGCACTTTACAAATGTTACTCAATGGAGATTTGATGTGAAAACCTACATGGAGTTCTAGAAACTGCAAATGTGACTTGGAATGATGGAGCCAGAATCTGAGAGCAGAACTCAGCTGACCAAGGTCCTCGGTTCCTTGGTAGCAGCAGTGGTTTGTGCTATACCTCAGTTACTGGACTGTTCTGATCTCAACCCATGGGAGTTAACCTTCTTTCTGTTCTCCTCCCCATCCCTCTGGGAGCAGTGGGGGGGGAAGGGGGGGGGTGGAGTGAGTGAGTGGCTGCATGGTACTGAGTTGGTGGCTGGGCTTAAACCACAACAATCCTCCTTACCATCATTATTCTCATATTTATTAATACTTTTGTTATCATTATTTTCTCATTGCTATCATCATCATCACCACTATTACAATCATTATCATCATGATTGTTATCATAATTGTATTTTGTTATCGTTATATTTGTATCATACTTTATTATTGTTATAATTAATTATACATTAGTAGTCATTGTTATTTATTAGTAGCATAATATTGTTATTATTACAGTATCGTACTTTATTTTAGTTATTAAACTGCTGTTGTCACACCCCATGGCTTTTCCACCCCTTTGATTCTCCCCATCCAGCCTGTGCTGGGGGCAGGGTGCGTGGTGCTGAGGTACTGGCTGGGTTTGAACCACGAAGGGCTGCAGCTGGGGCAGCCGGAGCTCTGCTGGGCGCTGGGTGCAGGAGAACCCAGCAGAGAGGGATGCTCCAGGGCTGCCTGAACCTCCAGAGAGTTCTGCTCTTCTGCTCCTCCCTGAGCCCTGCCTGTGAGACGAAGGTGCCGATGGAGCATCTCATCTCCCACACACTGTCCCTCAGAGCCAGGGCAGTGGGGGCGGTGGTCCCATTTAGCTGGGGGAGGCTGCAGGGGTGGGACCAGCAGCACCCTGAGCCCCTGGCCAAACCCCAGTCCCTTCTCTCCCATGCATCCTCTTTGCATGCTGGTCACAGGTACCAATCGCCAGGAGGCATCCTGGGCAGTGCCAGCTCTTGGGAAGTGTGTCCAGAGGAGGGCAGGGGGGCAGAGCAAAAGGCCCACTCCTGGTTGTGACAAGAGCTATCCCAAGGGAATGGGCAGGGATTAGGAGAGGGAGGCAGGTGCTCAGAGAGGCAGAAGCACACATGTGTTGTAATAGAGGGGAGGTGGTGTTGGCAGGAAGAAGCTCCAGCTGCCTCTGAGCCTTTCGGATCCACCCTGGACCATCCCTGGCCCTCGGACCTCTGCCAAGTTGCTCCTGACCACCCGGGACAGCAGAGCCCCTGGCAGCAAGGCTGCTGCCTTCTGCTGCCTCCACATGGGTCTCCTCTGCAGATCCCTGCTTTGTCGCACAGCTGCTGTGTGTCTCAGGGATGAGGGGAGGCTGTGAGTGCTGTGGGAGCTGGGATTCTTCTCCTACCTGATGGGAGAGGATGAAGAGGGAGACAGACACTTCCCAGCAGTACCAACTGGTGGTGCAAGAGGTAAAGGGCACAAATTGAATACATGAAATTCAAGGCAGGAAACCACTCTCTCAGCATGAGGCGGGTCAAAGAGTGGACCAGGTTGCCCAGAGAGGCCGTGGAGGCTCCATCCTTAGAGATGCTGAAACCCCAACTAGATTACATGCTGAGCAAGCAGCTCAAGGTGACCCTGCTGGAGCAGTTGG
This sequence comes from Amazona ochrocephala, assembly GCA_039720435.1. Lineage (NCBI taxonomy): Eukaryota > Metazoa > Chordata > Aves > Psittaciformes > Psittacidae > Amazona > Amazona ochrocephala. Next base: position 88,884,932 of record CM077879.1, read on the forward strand.
CTGGCACTAAAGGATCTCTGGAGGTCCCTTCCACCCCCAGCAATTCTGAGGCTCTGTGAACAGGTAAGGGTAATGTCTCCCATGAGAATCTTACTTCAAATGTTGTGTGACGGAAAGTGCTTTACGTGTATTGTCTTTTTCGATCCTATCGCCTGTTGAGCTTTACTGAAGGCAAGGTGAGCAACATCCACTGCTCTTGCCTTCTCCATCAGGCTAGGCACCTCCCTGTAGAAGGCCACCAGCTTGGTAAAGATGACTTCTCCTGCACAAACCCATGCTTCCAACTCCCAAGCACCTTCCTGTGCTACCTGTTCTTGTAAAACACTTCCAGCTGGTTTGCTCCCGCATGGATGTCCCACATCCATCCCAGCCCACCAGGACAAAGCAACCCCGGTTGCAAATACTCACAGGAGGGGAAGGGATGATGGCCGTGGCCGGCAGCTCAGCCTCGCTGCGTGTGGGGCTGTCAGGAGGCTCCAGGGCTTCTGCCCTGCCCTGTACCCGCTCCTGCTCTTACAGCGCTGGCTGCCAGGTCGGAAACTCCCGGAGCCGGGGGCTCTCGCCGGGCAGAGAGGGTCGCATCAAGCGTGGGATACCCCAAACTACCCACTCGTGGCCTGTTACCATGAACTGGTGCCGTGGCTTGTGTCGTAGGCAGGTCTCGCTTCTGCATGGCTGTTAATAGAGCAAATAACGTCTGGGACCGTCAGTGCTGGGTTTGCGGAGGCATAGGAAAGCGGAACATCCTCCGGCAGCCCCGGGCGGGGGCAGCTCCCGGGGCGCCAGGGCCTCGTTGGGACCGTGTGTGCGGGACAGCACCGGGGTAGGCAGCGCCACCGCTCCCGGCTCTGCCCCGCTCCCTTCGCGGCCCCACCGAGGGGCGGCCGAGCGCGGTGCCCGCCCCGGGGCGGGGCTGCGGGGCCCATGGCGGCGCGGGGCTGGCGGCGGGCGGCGGTGATCGCTGCGGCGCGGCCCGGCCCGGGGCGGGCACCGGGACCGGGTCCTGCCTCGGAACCGGTCCCGGGAGCGGGCCCAGGAGCGGCTGCCCCCGCCGCAGCCTCGGTCTACGTGCATGTGAGCGGGGAACCCGGGACTGTGCACGGGGTGGGGGGGAAGGGGGGGGGAAAGGACCCCGAGGTTTGCACACGTGGGTTGGTGCATGCGGGACCCAGGAGCTTGCCCATGTGGGGGTACACATGGGATGCTGTACGTGTTGGAGGGGTGAAAGTGTGACCTTGGGGTTATGTATGTGTGGGTGCACACGTGGGAGGGCACCCTGTCCTTGTAGGTGTCATGGTGCACACATGGGGCTCCTTTGCCTTGGAGTGTTGGGGGTGCTGTGTGGGTCCCTGAGCTGTGCATGTGGAGGGTGGCCCCCATGGGTTGTGTGCTGAAAGCGGGGTGCCCTGGGGGGAGTGTGCTGCCATTCCCCGTGGTGCCCGTGCCCGCAGTGGCCCTATTGCCGCAAGCGCTGCTCCTACTGCAACTTCAACACATACGTGGTGCCGGCGGTGGACGAGGCGGCCGTGCGCGCCTGCCTGGTGCGGGAGGCACGCACCCTGCTCCGGCTCAGCCAGGTGAAGAGGTGGGTGCATGGGGACAATGGGGGGACACAGAGCCCTTCAGTGCCCACCCGCAGCCTCCCCATTATCTGCCCTACAGCATCACCTCTGTGTTCTTCGGTGGGGGCACCCCCAGCCTGGCCAGCCCTGGCACCATTGCAGCGGTGCTGGAGGCTGTGGCAGGGGCTGCCCATCTCCCTGCTGGTGCTGAGGTCACGCTGGAAGCCAACCCCAGCTCCACCACCACACAGCGCCTCGCTGGCTTCAAGGCAGCCGGCGTCAACCGCCTGTCCATCGGCGTGCAGGTGAGAGCTGCTCTCCCCATCCCATCCCCTGCAGCCCCCCTCTGCTCCCCACTGCCACTGCGCTCTCTCTGCAGTCACTGGACGATGTTGAGCTGCGGCTGCTGGGCCGGGAGCACACGGCAGCGGAGGCACAGGCGGCAGTGGAGGCAGCGCGGGGGCTCTTCCCCGGCCGGACCTCCATGGACCTGCTCTTCGGGCTGCCGCGGCAGAGCCTCCATGCCTGGACCCAGGGGCTGGAGGCAGCGCTGCAGCTCTGCGATGACCACATCTCCCTGTACCAGCTGACGCTGGAGCGGGGCACAGTGCTGGCAGCACAGGTGTGGGGGGGAGCCCTGCCTGCGCCCCCCCAGGACCTCCTGGCTGACATGTACCAGGCAGCACGCGCCATGCTGGTGGCTGCTGGCTTCCGGCACTACGAGGTCTCCAACTTTGCAAGGAAGGTGGGGTGCCCTCCATGCTGCCCCCCCCATGCTGTGCCGCCCTGCAGCAGGCTCAGCCCCATCGCTCCATACAACGCTCCCCCACAGGGCGCTCTCAGCACCCACAACCTCTCCTACTGGCGGGCTGAGCAGTACATCGGTGTGGGGCCTGGTAAGCAGGGGTGACTGGGGCTGTACATGGCTGTGTGTGCCTCCCCAAGCTCCACTGCCCCCTCTCTGCCACTGCAGGGGCACACGGGCGGTTTGTACCGCGGGGCGAGGGTGGCTGCAGCCGGGAGGCCCGCGTCCAGATGCTGGAGCCCATCGCCTGGATGCGGGCGGTGCAGAGCCAGGGGCATGGCACCGGGAAGCGGGTGATGCTGAGCCCGCTGGAGCAGTGAGTACAGGACCATGGCCCCCCCACCTTCCTTACTCCCCTCGTGCTGCGCTCTCTGCATCTCTCCATGTGCCCGCAGGCTGGAGGAGGTGCTCGCCCTGGGGCTGCGGACAGACGAGGGCATCACCCACGAGGTGAGTGAGGAGCTGCCCGGGGCAGGGGGGTCCCCGCATCGCTAACTCCCGGTGCTAACGCCTGCTCCTGGTCCCGCAGCGCTGGGGCCGCTTCTCCCCCCACCTCAGCCTGGAGGCCGTGTTCGGGGCGGCGGGGCAGGCGCTGCAGCAGCAACAGGGATGGATGGTGCTGGACAGCGGGTGAGCACCGGCGGGGTACCGGGATGGAGCGGGGAGTTCCGGTACCAGGCCTCAACCAACGCTTCCCCGCAGCGGCCTGCGGTGCACGGAGCGGGGCCTGGCCGTACTGGACTCGCTGCTGCCCGATCTGCTCTGCCGCCTGCAGCGGGCCTGGGGCCCGGCCGCACCGAGACCATCCCCGGGACCCGGGCGGAGGGATCGCGGTGCTGTGAGCGGCGGCGGCTGCGGCGCAGGACCGTAACCGGCGGTCGCTGCCTGCGGATGCCGGGGCGGGACGGGCACCGGCGCCTGCGCAGCGCCCGCGGGAAGCGGCGTTGTTGCCATGGCGTCCGGCCGCGGAGCACGGCGGAGCGGCGCCGCGGGGCGCGGGGGGACCCGGCCTGGGCTGACCCGGAGGGAGACCCCGGCCAGCACCTCGCAGGGTACGGCGCGACGGGACCCCCCTGGGTATGACCCGGGGCCGCCACCGGGCCCAGCGTCCCCGGTGCTCCCGAGCCGGGCGTTGAAGCCGCCGCAGATCAGCGCCTTCCCCTCCCGTCCTCAGCATCCCCGTGTTTTTCCCCCTGGAAAGGCGCCCCAGCCCCAGCTGGAGCAGACGCAGGATAAGGATGAGGGGGCACATAACCCTGCGGTGGGTTTGTCTCAGCTGAGGGTCTGCCTGGTGGTCCCCTGTGCCTGGGGTCAGCTGGGAGTTGATATTTAAGGGCTATTTTGCTATTTAAGAGCTTGTGAAAAGCCATGTCTTGCTATTGGAATTGTGCTCAGGAGCTGGGGTGGGAAAGGGCAGGAATTTGTTCTGCCTGCGGGAAGCACAGGCTGTATTTGTCATGTGTAGAATAAAGCGTGAGACAGTCAGATCCTGGTGACTCGCTTTGGTCCTTGTGGCTTCTCAGAGCTTGGCTTCTCCAGTTAGAATTGATGCTGAAGTTAATAGTGTGCAACCTTAACAAACCCCAACCCTAAGTATACTGAACTAGATAGAGTTCAGCAGTGAACGATCCGGCTGAGGGAGGAAGACGGTGTTTCCTCGGGAGGCTGAAGAGGAGGTTTCTTCGTCTGTTTTTCAGACAAGAAGGAAAAGGCACAAGAATCGCCCCCCTCAACAATTGCAGAAGAGCCGGAGCCCGTTCCTTGTGTTCTGCAAGGAGATGACATCCAGGCACTTGCCATTAAGGTGGAGGACCTGGAGAAAGTATGTATTGTTACTGATAGAAAGAGCTCCCTTAACTGACACTGATTCTGTGTGTTAATGAGAGTCCATTTACTTCAAGCAAAACTCACTCTCAGAGTTCAGTCCTCATTCCATTTGTCCTGCTTTTTATGACTTGTCAGCTCAGTTGCTGAAGGTAGAGGGTTATTGATCCTTACACAGCCTCTTCGGATGGGAGGAGAAGTCATCTGGGTCTTCACAATTACGTTTCCAACTTTCTGGGCTAATAAGACGTGGAAGTTGTTCAGTAGCTATCACGGCATCCCTTCCAAAACTGGGGTCACCATGTGAGTGGACTCTTGACACCAAATGACACAGCAGAAAACCATTGGGAAAGTGATTTCAAACTCTCTTCCCTGCCCCAGTTATGAGAATGAGACAATAACTAAACTGGTATCACCACAGCTGTGTAACGTGCCTCTTAGGGGAGGAGCAGCCTGCACTGAATGACTGTGTATCCTAGAAGGATCAGAAGGAATGGGGGTGAGTATTATGTACCTGATTGCATTGTGACTGTTTCTTTTCTGAAGCTTCATACTCCGCGCCCTCCCCAAGATGCTGGGAGAGCTTCAGTCAGGAAGAAATACTTTGTTCGAAAGCACCAACCCAAAGAGACAAAGGAGACGCAGCTCCTCGTGGCATGTCCTGCTTTCCCAAAGGTGCCCACAGCACCGCTGACTTTCGCTGGTAGGGTCAAACTTCACATCTTACCTTTGGGGTTTGGTTTTGCTGAGCCCAGCTCCGGTGACCCGGCTCTGGGGTTGGCGTTTCTGTGTGTGTTGTAGGACCAGGGCGGTTTGGTGATGGCTGTGAAAAGATTCTGCCTCATCACATCCTGGGAGGTCTGCAGGAGTTCAGGATGGAAGCCTTGGCCAGAGGAAACACTCGGGTTAGTTTGTAAAGCTACACAAATGCTGCTCTGTGGCACTTGTACCCTCCGATGCTCTCCAGCACCTATTGGGAACAGGTCAGGCCTGAGGTGTGGTTTTCCCAGCCTTGTCCTGCTCTGCAGGGAGGACTTTGCCTTCAGACAAACTGCACCAGCAGGTTTTGAAGTCCTGTGTGCAGGAGGTCATGGAGGGAAGAATTACAGCAGCTTCCTCTTCTTCCACTTCTTCCTCTTCTTCTGCTGTTGCAGCAATACCATTGCTCGAGTCTAATGACTCAGATAAATCCTCCCATTGTTTCTGAGTGTGTTCCCAGTGCCCTGCTTTTGTTCCTCTCAGAGTGATAAGGTAAAAGTACTGTCAATCTGAAGAATTCTTCTCGCCTCTCCCATTGTCATTGTGGTGTCCCTGTGTGCGTGAAGAGGTTAATTTAATGTTTCCCTTCTCTTCAGTTAGCAGATCTTATTGAGGCTTCTCATCCAGATGTTACCGCAGCAGCTTTAAAAGTGAAGCGTGGAGGAGGGAAGAAGAAAAAGGTTCATCAGACCTCACCAGAAGAGCACAAAGCTCTCCAAAACTGGTATCATAATATGGCAATCAGGAAAACGCAGGAGAAATATATAGGAGGTGAGAAAAGCTGAGGCCTCATTCTGTGACACTGTGTGCAGACGGAGGAGTTTGATGGCACCACAACACAGTGTAGTGGTCGTAGCTAACCAGGTTTAATCCTGCTGCCATTGCAGTCTACTTCCATGTTCTCAGAGCTCCCTACACTGTTAGTACTGGCGGCCATGGGTGCTGTGGGGAGGTGAGCTGGTGGTTCTGGTTGGGAAAAGGACAGTGGATTTGGTGGGGGACAGTGTAAGGGGGTTACATGTGAATCAGAGCAGTGGCAGAGGGTGTGACCAGAAGTGCAGCACCAGTGACTGGATGTTTCCTCTCTATAGAAGTCCTTCAGAGGCCAGAGAATGAACTGTTGATGAGCATCTCAGAGGGTTACAGGCAAATCCAGGAAGAACGTGACCTCATTGACAGGACTCTCCCTGCCCTGCTTCCTGGAAAGGTGAGAGCGCCGCTTCATCTGCATCCTGACTGCTGTGTTCTTGTGCCAGAGCTGAGACACGGTGTTATGAGTAACACCCCTGAAGACCTGTCATTAGATCTTTATCAAAGCCACTCCAAGTCCTTTAGCCCAGAGTGCAAGCAGAGCGTTCAGTGACTTTAAAACTGAAGCCATGAACATTGCTCTCCATACCGGTCAAAGGAAAGTGGTGCTTTGTTTGGCTCCTTGCTTATGAACTGCTGTATGTGGGCAAGTGCCATTTCACGATTCTCACCAAAGGCTGTCGTGCATGGGGAGCGGCAATGGGGAAGTACCACAAATGCTGTTCCAGCGACAGAAAGCTCAATTTTTAGTGGTTGCCATGGAGAAAGGGGTATGGGTAAGTCAGGAGGATTATGGGAGTATCCTATGTTAAAATATTTTATTTGACATTTATAACGCTATCAAAGAATTTGCATCTGCGTGAGGCTTTATTTTAATATCATTCAGCCTTCATACAACACTGGGTAGAAGAAAGTGCTTTTGTCTTTGACAGCAGCCTGATAGGAATTTTGGCTTGCTCTGCAGAAAGTGATAACTTACAGACTTTTAAGTGTTCATATAAGCAGAATTGGAGCCCTTCTTTTTCTTAGCTTCTGGTCTCTGTGAGAATAGCTGAAAGTGTCAGTGGGAGCCGTGATTTCTTCCCCAGGGCTACCGAAAAGGAAGCGAGTTCTGGAGCCAGCCCGAGCGTATTGGAAGTGAACTCACAGGCCTGACAATGACACTGACTCAGAGCGAACGTGGCTACCCAGAGCCAGTCACTCACGTGGGGAAACCCCACACTGTCCAGATGGAGACGGGTAAGGGAACATCACGGAGAGGTGGTCTCACAGAAATGGGGTACAGGTGTGGAGGGATCAGCAGAAACAGTGACTTATGGGGGTACCGAGGCTCGCATTAGAGTTGTCCCTTCTGATAAGTGCAGCACAAGCTGCTTGCCAGTTGTCTGTTGGTCCTCCTCCTTAAAACACCATGAGACCAAACCTTGGCAGAGGGGGAAAGGAATAGGTGTGTGGCTATGTAGACAGTGAGCTGCTATATGGGCATTTCCACAGGCCTGAAGCCTCCAAAGAGGATCCCCTTCCATCTAACCTGGGATAAGAGTCTTTTCCTGAAACATCGGCGGCAGGAGCTAAAATCTATCCTGGAGGAGCTAGATTTCTATAAGCCGGTAAGACTGGAGGAGCAAGCACATTCTTTGCATCTCTCTTCTCTCAGATGCTATAAAGTAACATCAAATTGCCAAGAGCTGGATCTGAAAAAAAGCATCAGGAATCTAAAACATAATCCCCACAGAAGTTTTCCTGGAAGTTCCCACATTTCCAAAGGGCCATGAAGGAGCTGTTGACCCTCCCTGAGTGTTGCATGGAATGGTCTAGGAGCCTCAGAATAGGACCCTGAGCCAGCAGCAAGCAGCCGCCAAGAGCTGGGCAATGAAGAAACCTGCCAAATAGTGATGTAGGAGTTCGATTTAGTGCCTTAGGGCAGAGGGAAGACACCTTTACCCATGGAAAGGTACCCATCTTCCCATGGGGAAGACAGAAATCTGAAATCACCTGGAGGCAGGTAGCCCCTGCTCTGAAAAGCTGGGCAAACCTCACCTTTTCCTTTCTGAAACCTGGCTCTGGGGATGAGAAATACGTGTGAAGACTTTCCCCATCCATGCACCATTTGCAGTGGGGAATGCAGTTACCTAGGATTCTTGGGGGAGCCAGAACTGGTTCCTTCCTGGGTCTTTGGAATGTATGTTGGATAGCTCTGAAAACCATCATAGGAGCAAGATATCTCCACTTCACTTCACTTGACTCAGGTGGTACATTTGTCTGGTGTTTTCACTTCCTTTCTGTATAAAGAGAGAAATCAGGAGTTGGTCTTTTGTCTGTATGTTCAGGATCTGGATGGGCTGGAGGTGATCGGTAAAGGGCAGCCTTTCACATCTGTCTCAACAGAGCCTATTCCATGTCTCATCACTTCTGAAGAGTCTGAGACGTCTGAGAGCCTAAGGTAAGGTTTACTTCATGGCAGAAATAAAGAATTGCAGGTATGCACCAGCAGCCTATGAGGGTATCCTTGGCTGTTCTTACCTGAAATGGAGGGGAGTCTCCACTGGGACACAATAAAAGGCATATCCTAATATTATAATCACCAGATTTAGGAGTCAAGCTGTTGCTTTGTGCCTTGGGGCCTAAGGAGCAAGAATCAGAGGGGGTTTGTAGTCCCTTCCTCCAGCCTTCCCTCTGTGTGGCTGCAGAGCTTACGTCAGGCAGGGTGGGCATTCTGTTCTAAATTACCTCCATCTGCTTCTCTTTTTCCAGCCTTCCACTTCCATCGTTAATTTGCCCTTTTCCCCTGTCCTCTCCATCTGTTACAATCACAACCCAACGGCCTCTCCTTATGCGGTCAGATACCCTCTGCCTTCCTTAGGCAGGTAGCATCCTTTAATATACTGGCTGATCCTCCTTGATGGTGACAAGTAGCCGGAGTTTACCCCGTCTGCAGGGCTCTGTCCCTAAAGAGATGACTGTGTGGAAGAACATTGGTTGTAATGACTTCCTATAGGGTCTTGTGAATCACCCCTGGTTCTCCCCTCACTGAATTTCACTCCATGAAAACACTGCCTCTTGTTTTCTTCAGCAGTGACTCCTTAAGTGACCACCCCTTTGCAGCTCCAGAAGACATACTGGGTCCCTCGTTAGTTTTCTGTGGCCAGCCTGCTCGTTGGATCAACTGCAGCACTTGCAGGGTAATTGTGCACTTCTTATTGCTTAGTCAAGCTAAGCCTGCTTGAGTTCCCAACTCACACTGTACAATGAGTGTCACCCCGGGCCAGAGAATAGGGGGTTTATTCTGAGCATAATAGAGTACCCCTGTGTTTGCTCTGGAGAAGCAGGAGGGGTTGCTCTGTCTGTGGTGTGAAGCTCAGATTCCCAGGCTCTCTCTGTATAATGGCCACTTCATTGGACCTGCCTTACAAGTTCAAGGCTCACCCCTTTAGTTGTGGTGTGACTTCAGGCAGGAGGAGAAATTGCCTTGTCCCTCTTTGTTGTAGGATCTAACTGGCATTGCTGCCCGGCTCACCTTTGAGACTTTGGCTGGTGAGAAAGCCGAAAGCCCCCTGACAGTGAGCAATAATGGCACAGCTGCCATCTGGTATAACTGGATGAGGCTTCCCCACAAGATTCCCTCCAGAGAACGCAAGGGGAAGAGGATGCAGTGTTTTTACTTTGATACCAGACCAGGTATGAGAGCTGCCGATCTCAGAGACCTTTGTACAGAGACCAGAGAGCACGTATGCAGGGGTTATCTGAGATGTGGAGTCTGACTAATGGCAGAGCAAGCCTGTTGGATGATTCTCCTTAGGAAGCCACCCTGCGTGTCAGAGGTGACTCACACCTAAAGGGGTGTGTGAGGCAGATCCCTTTTGTGGGATCCTTTAAGGGAAGGGAGGTTGCCTGGGCTCTGAATGAAAAAATGGATGGAATACTGAGAAGCAAATCGTGTTCTGATGGAACACTGGGCATAATCTGCCAGAGAGAGCCCTGAGCTCGCTGTCAAAGGAGCGTGCAGTGGAAATAACACCAGTTCAGTGACATGGTGACTGGAGATAAATCTGGAAGGAGAAAAATAGCTGGATGAAATGTGATAACCAGCTAAGCAATGGGGGAAGAGTCTCGTGCTGAGATAAGGACACCAGGGTGGGGTTGGAAAAGGGTCAGATTAAGCAGGTGGCTTCCTGCAGACCAGTGCATTTTTCTCTCTTTTGCAGGTGTAATTTTGCCTGGAGAAACGAGGAAGTTCTCCTTTATTTTCAAGTCAGAGAGAGTAGGCATTTTCAGCGAGGCCTGGGAATTCAGGACACATCCCCTGTTATTAGCAGGAGCAGTGCTGCAGGTGACCCTTTGGGGAATTGCTGTGTCTGAGGATAAATTGGCTGACCTCAGAGAGAAACTGGAGGTAACCAAGCGTGTAACTGGGTGACTGTGAGCTTTGAACTTAATATGCAAATAGAGGATAAGGGTGGGAGTGGATGACATGGTATTTTTATTGCTATGCAATTAGGGCTGAGAATGAGCTGATTTACAGAGCACCTGCACATACTTGGACAGGTTTGCTGAAAAGAAAAGAAGGAAGAACTCTGCAGCCTGATAATGTTAATAAAGACATAATTGTGTCTCCCAAACTGTTCACATTGGTCCTTTAAGGAACTAAAGCTCTGTTGGTAATGTGTGTATTAGTTACTTAGTGGGGATGGGATTGTGTGTTGTACACTGTGATATCAGGGACTCTCACACGTTGTTCTGGTTGTGGTGCCTCAGAGTGACCTGGCTGCTCGAGAAGGCGCTGCTATAGTAGAAGACAGCATCAAGGAACTTCTTGGCCGAATTCGGACCCCAGAGCGCACCCCATCTCCCATGGATGCCTATGTCACTGAGGAAGAGTTGTTCCACCGGAAGAATCCCAAGGTGATGTTTGCTATCTGCTGGGATACACAACTGAAATAGCAGGGAGGGAAGAGCAGCGGGGCTGCTGCATCCTTGGAGGCTGGCATAGTCTGCTATGGCGGCTTTAACAGTCAGGTTTGTAGAGGAAAGGCATAGCTCATATCACTGTTTACCTTTTTCCCCTTTATCGCAGTTGCATTATCAGTACGAAGTGGTAAAGCAGCTGCATGAACTGTGGAGACAGCACATGACTGAGGAGAGCGTGCCCTTGGGCCAGACCAGTGTGGAGGACATGCGGTACCAGGAGAGTATTGCAGAGGGTCCCTCTGCTCAGAGCAGCATCATCGAGGTCATGGGTTGGAGGAATTCACTCGAGGGAACTCTGAGTCAAATGCTGAATGTGGAGGAGCAAAAACCAACCCCTTCAGGATGGAACCTTTCCTTAGAGGACTTCAAGCAGGTGGTGGCCTCTATTCCCGCTATTGCAGTGAACAGTGGTGGTGTTTTCATTCCCCTACAGCCAGGCACACTGCAGGGTGAGCCCACCCAAAGCTCTGCCTCCAGTGCGCCCCGAGTTAGGGATGATTTATGATGTGTGCCGCAGAAAAGCACTTCAGGTCTGCTCCCCACACCCTCAGTGCTCTTGTAAAGACATTCCCAAGAGAGACTATGAGGGCTGTTGTGTGAAGAAGAAAGGAGAACCAGACAATGTAATAGATATTTTAAGCTCTTCTGCCATTAGCTTTCTGTCATCCCAGGACTGAATGCGGGGGGTAGGCTAATCCTGCAGCCTCCTGTGGCTTCCCCAAGGGCTCATCTCCTTGGAGAGTCCTTCCTATTCATCAGAGCACCAAGGGGGCACTCGTAACAGGCTGTGGATAAAGTGCAGACCTCCCTAGATGAAAGCAAGAGTGGTTTGGGTTCTGTCAGCACTGTTCTTCTGTAGTGTGGTCTCTTGGAAATGTCTCTGCTGCTTTCATAACTAATCCTTACTTCGGGGTCTTCTGGCTGGCCGCAATCCCTGTTCTCCAGCACACCTATGAAGTTGCATAGGGGCTTATTGTCAACCTAACTGGGGGTCTGGGAATGCTCCCCAGGTCTAGGGTCATGTTTCCACCTTGACCAAGCCCCAGCCATAGAGGAAGCCAGATCTGGGTGTGTAAGTGCCCAGTGCAGCCTGGTTTCAGACTGATGTCCAAGAAGAGAGCCATGGTTTTGAGCTCAGGGTCCACAGGCTGGGAATGAAGGCTGGGGAGAAGCATTCCACACACCCTGTGTTTTCTTTCACATTAGGCTGTGAAGTCAATCCCCGTGGAAGAGCAGCGGGAAGCAGCACTGGCCCAGCTCAATAAGGCAGCGCTGGACCTGTGTGTTCCTCAGAGGCCAATTCAGTCAGACCTTTTGCATCAAATCTGGTGCGTTACCTTTGCAAGATAAAGCTCGTCAATGTGCTGTGTGATCAACAGCCTTAGAAAGCTGTGTTGCAAGCGTTGTGATTCAGAGTGCAGATAATGATACGAGGTCTAGAAGTTGTCTTTACACTCTGTTTTTTATAGCTTAATTTTAGCAGCTGTCTAGGACCCGAATGGGGTTTTTTTATTCCCTGGAGATAAGTTTAGAATATGAAATTCATGTTATTTTGGGAGTATACAGGATTATTTCTGGCAAGGTTGTTCCAGTCTGTATTTATAAAACCTTTGGGTAATATTCTCTACCCTTTTACTCAGCTAACTGTATGGAGTCTCTGCTCTTTGCTCAGGCTTTCAGACTGTAAAGATATCAACAAGCTCCTGTTTCCTTCTAAATGAGAAGGATGCAGGTTCCTCTTGGTGAACACAGAGCAGGTTGATGCTGATTTACATGTGCCTAGTGGATGCGCAGATCTAGTTTCACAGTAATATGTATGGGTCCTTGGGAGCCCATTGATTTGCAAGCCTCAGAGCCCTCAGAGGGCTCTACCATGGAGAAGGTAATTGAGCATCTCTCTGGATGAGTTTCTGGACAGTGGGTGCTGTTTTACTGGTTTACTTGGGCAGGGCAGCTCTGGAAGGTGCCTTCACCTCTGGCAATTGCTGTGCTGTCTCCTTTCTGATTCTGATACTTCCCTCAGTCTCCAGCTGTGGCGTGAAGCAATTGATGCTCTGGTGGGTGCCTCTATGAAGCTGAGATCCCTGCTTGGCTTGCCTGAGAAGGACGCCTATGTCGAAGTTCCAGAGGAACCCGGTAAGTGGTAGTTGTAGCACAGCCCCTGTGTCTGTGGGCTGTTGCAAATCCAGAACACGTGCTGAATTTCAACTGAAATGACAATTTCAGCAGTTTCCCCTCAAAGCTTTTGTGAGAAAATGCATCATTGAAGAAGGCATTTGTGTGATACCAGCTGTGATCCGTGGTTTGGGGCCATTAAAAACCCACCACACAAATAAAGCCTTTTAATTTAGCTAGATGTAGATGGTTTTCACACAGACTAGCCCAGAACACCCCCAGGCTGTCTTACAGGCTTGTTCTGATACAAGTCTGATACAAGTCATTACGTAAACAAAGTACTCTTCAAAGTATTGTTTTTCTGTGCTGTACCCAGATCAGATTAATAAAAAGAGGAAAATAGATTGTAAAAGTAATATAATTCCACTGCACGGATGCTGTGGGCTTGGCTTGTGGGTGTGCAAATGTTGGTTTTGAGTAATTGAAATTCTTTCTTTCATAGTGGAAATAAAGGTACCTGTGAAAGGAGACAGAATAACCAGCAGGAGAGAGGACAGGAGGACATTTGGTGGGAAGGACAGGGAAGGCAAAAGAAGAACAAAGACAGGGAAAGAGGTGTGTGTGGGGATGTGTGTTGAAACCGAAGTGCTGGGGACTGATCAACCCAGTGGATGAGGTGCTGCTTCGGGGAGGTGCATCTTGCAACAAGCTGAAGTGTTCTGACCTGTGTCACTCGGGGTGTTTTGTGTGTCTGTCCCTTGATAGGAACGTCCAAGCAGCAGAAAGTTAAGAGGAAAGGATGATAAAAAGATTAAATCTTCCCTTTCATTGCTGGATGTGAAAGGGGGAGCACAGCCCATGGAGGGAGCAGAACCTCCTCGGGAGCAGTTGGACTCTGTTTTGTTTGGGATATACCAGGAAAAGCTTTATACTGAAGTAAGTCTGTGTCCAAAGCTTGTATCTTGGTTTTGGTCTCTGCTTGTCAGCTTACATTGAAGCTTAGGTGGAGGGGTAAGCATCAGCTTGGAAAGCTACCAAACATATGTCCATAATTCCGTAGCAAGGTAAGTGTGAAATACAAGTCCTTTATTCCAGCCTGGAACCTGCTAACATAAACTCAGCCATCCCATAGCCACATGCGGGATTTCTATCTGGGATGTCTTTAGCATGCTTGTGGACTCTTGAGGGATGAACAGAATTAATTGTACCTCGGATAATGTTAAACACACTTCATTGCCAGAAAAGTTATTACTAGAGCTAAGCTCTGCTAGCAGGCAGCCTCTTCTATGTGTGCGTGCCCATGCGTTAATGTGCTCCAGTGTGAGACACCATCTCTGTGTCTGTCAGTCTCGTCACCAGGATTTCTTCCTGTGTTTTCAGTGCAATTAACCTCCTGTTAATTTCTGCTGCAGGTTTATGGGCTGCTGGATTCAATGGTGAGGAAAATGGCTTCTTTGTTTGAGGAACTAAAGAAACAAGGTGCTCTCAAGTGGGAGAGTGAAGCCCTTCGTAACTAGAAAGAGACTTTTAAACCAATAAACAACCACATCTACACAGATCAAGTGGAGATTCTTTGTGAGGTGATGCAGTGATTACGGATAGTCAGCTGCCTCCTTTCTGACATGCTGTGATGCGAGACGATTGCTAGGTCATCTGTTACTTCAGCAGATGAGCGCTTGCCAAGGAGAGACAAGGCAAGAAATATGACAGCTCAGAAGCCATTAGGACTAGAAAATACATTTCTGCTGAAGAGGAAGGGTTTAAAAGTGCCAGTCAACACGAGATGTGTCTTACGCTTTGCTTCTTGATCCCGCTTGGTTAGCGGGCGAGTGAACAGGAGGTGACCCTTGTGTTCATGAGCCCAAGTGCCAGGACAGTGGCGTAGAAAAGTCCATTCCATTTTGGATCATATTCCTGGCTGCTTGTCCAGGCTTCTTGGAGGCATCCTGGATCCCTGGGAAAACACCCTGTCCCCAGGGGTGTGCCACCCTGCCTGGTTTGGCACCCATGAGTTTACTTCCTGTGCTGATCTTGCCTCTCTTTCCATCCAGCTCAAGGTACCCATGCCTCATTCTGAGCCAGCTCTTGCTTCCTTCCCAGGCTAATCCCTCTTGAATTAAAATGAGTGAAATCCACACTGTAACTGTTGTGAGCATGGTAAGGCCTTGAGTTAGAGCCACCCCTCCTGCTTCCGTCAGTCTGTGTGTGTGTCTGGGCTTACCACTGCTTTCTGTCCAGGTTTCCTTGTGCATCACAGCTGGAATGGAGCTTTCTGTGGAGGCATTCCAGGTTGAACTGTCACACACACTGCAGCTGGGCCCTGCTCAGAGCAGGTTTCCAAGGCAGATGAGCTGGGTGCAGGGTCTCTCTTGACCTGGCATCACGAGAGACCTGGCGTATGCCAGTAAAGTGCCATCTTCCTGCTAAAGCAGCTGGACAGCATTCCCCGGAAAGGCTTTGGCCCTGCAGAGAGATTACATCAGTGTTAGATTATTCATTGAGGTTTGTGATACCTTGGTGGTTCTGAGGCAGCAGATGTGTATCCGTGCTGAGCATCGCTGTTACAAACTGCATGTCACTGCACCCAGCATGTGAGCCTCAGGCACGTGCTCCTCTACACTGACACACATGAAATAACTGTTCCTTCTGCAGAACTGTTCTCTTTTGCTTTCTCATTTCAGCTCATGCGCTGTCTCTGGGGAGAGGAGGTATTCTTCCTCCTGGCAAAGCACAGCTTATTTGTTTTTGCTGGCCAGGTGGGGCTCCTCATGCTTTGAGATGCTTTCTGTTAGCAGGGAAGTGCTTTGGCTTCTGGAAGCCAGGAGCCTCCTCTGGCTTTAGCGGGCACAGACCCACAATGGGAATGTCTCTGCTCAGCATTCCTGTAGTGAGGATTTCAGCAACATTTTGGGAATGAGAAGGGAAAAGGCCTGGAGTTGGGGTGTGTCTCACAGGCTCTGACAATAGCTCCTGCCTCCCTGGAGATGATTATCAGCTTGTGAATATGCCCAACTCCAGCAGCTCAAGCCATCTGTTTCTAGGCAAGAGGGAGGCTGCACATTATAGAGGCAACGTGGTTGTCTCAAAGGCAGGAACACTTTAATGTGGTGGCTTTGCCTAAAAAGATGGCAAAGCCCATTCACAAGAGCCATGCCTCCAGTGCAGCCTGTAGAAACCAGGCTGCATGCGTACCTCCGTTCTCAGGGGTATTTGTTAATACAAAATCAGGTGGATAGATGAGAGTTTCATGTCGGTCACATACCATGGAAGAATGTGCTGGTATCTCCTTCCAAGGGAGGAGCCTGGTGGCACAGGGCAGGCAAATGGCATAAGAACTTCTGCAAAGGAGAACAAACCCAAATGCTGTGAATAGTCTTATTTTTTGGTCATAAATATTGCCTGTGTCTCTTACAGCCTCGGGCAAGGGTGTCCTCAAGGGACAAGGTACGAGCAGCACACAGGAAGGGACATGCAGGGTCAGCAATGCGCTGCTCTCTGGCTGCTGCTGTGGCTTTCTCTGAGCCAGATGCCTTTTTTTTCCTCTCCTTTTGCATTCATTTGTGAAGCTACATGACTGAACTGCAGTGCAATTAGAGCTGGCTGCCACACAGCACCTTTAGAAACACCTGGTATGAGATCTGGGTCCTGCCTTCAGAGCAGGAGCCTTTAGAGCTTTAGACCCCACTCTCCGAAGGACACATGGATGCTCCAGCCCCAATAATGCCAATTCCTATCAGCCAGGCACACAGCGTATTCCTTCTCCTCTCCCAAACGTAGGCATTATTTGTATTAGTGTTAATAATTTGTGTTGTGTTTGCTAAATAACCGAGGTGAGCAACCTTCCTGGCCTTGGGAGTTAACATACCAACCCCATCATGTGAGGAAGGGCCTGAAGACACCGTAACTGTCAGAGAGGCCGGGAAGGGGGATTCCAGGAAAATACTGCAAGCAGAAAGTGGTGGCACATTTCCAGAGGTTTCTCTATGGCAAAAGGGGGTCTGGGTGAGCAGTTGGCTTGGGCTGGGGCTGAGGGAAATCAGCTTTAGAGCCTGGATGGGGCTCTGTGGCTATAGTGGCGTCATGGGATGTCTATCAAAGCAAACTCTATGTCTGTACAGCTCCAATGCAGCTCATAGGGTGTTGACCCCCCTTTGCTCATATAAAATCAATGCCTGAAGAGGGGCAAGCTAGCTGCTTCGGCTGCCTGACACACGTGAACTGGGAGTATTGGGAATGGAGGAATGCCATTGCCTGAGCTGGGATGTGCTCCAGGGTGACCTGGAGGATGGTTTGGATGCTGCAGCTGAGAATGGGACTACATGTGCACTCTGATGTGATTCACACAGCTCCCAGAGGCAGTGTCCTGTCCCCCGTCCCTCGTTCCCCCCCCGCTGCTGCCTTCCCCCCACTGCCCAAGGCAGGACCTTCAGTGCTGGGGGCAAGATGACTCCCAGCTCTGCGTGGCAGGAGCATCGCAGGAAGCCACGCTCCCCCTCCAGAATGTCTCAGCACTCAGGAGATGCTTTCCATTATGGAAAATGTCAGTGATACTAACAAGATTATATATATCCATAATACTTGAAGGCCTGTCAGTGATTAAAATGGAAGGCAGAGGCCGGGAGAGAGGGGGTGGCATTGAAACGATTGAGAGACATGACTTATTTTGTCATGTCATCTGATGCCTCCCTCTCTTCCCCCAGCCAGGCTCCGGGAGCCGCTCAGAGCAGGGGAAGAATCCGCTCCAAATTTAGATCCCAGAAAAGAAAAAAACCCCATATAAATTAAAAATGCCACAAACCCAAATTGCAGCCGTGGCCTTGGGTACCAGCGCGGGAGCTGCGCCGTGGGGAGGGTCGGCATCCCCCGGAGCCGCTTCCGAGCCCGCGACCGTTGATTTCTGTCTGAAAATAAGGGGGATGGGGAGGGCAAAAATCACTAAAATAAAGCAAAGCAAGCAGCAGCGAGCGGCGCCTGGGCGGCTGCCAGCGAGGGGCAGTGACTGAGCACTTAACAGCATCCCCGCCTCCCGCATGCGACGGGGCAGGGGCTCGGCGCCGCATCCCCCGCGGCCGGTTCCGCACCGCGCTGCGCCGCGCCGGGGCGGGCTGAGCGCCTCTGCCGGTGCCCGGGAGGGAGCCGGGCCGGGGCTCGGGCGGCCCCGAAGGGGTTAAGCCGGGACCTGCTGCCGGGACCTGCCCAGCCAGCCCGGCAGCTCGCAGCAGGCAGCGGGCGGGCTGCGGCCGCCTCCAGCCCGCTCACACCGGCGCCGGCTCCGGCTCCGGCTCCGGCTCCGCCACCGGCTCGGCGGGGCCGCGCTCCGCGCCGCGCAGGTAAGCGGGGCTGCGCCCCCCAGCACCGGGCTGCGGGGTCGGGGGGAGGAGGGGAAGAGGAGGAGGAGGAAGAGGAAGGTTCTGGACGCCGAAGCATCGCGGGCTGCGTCGGGCCGGGGGATGCCGGGCCCCGCTGATTGCGGTGCCCCCCGGGCCGGGCTCGGGGCCCCGCGGGGGGTGCGAGTGCGATGCAGCCCCGAGAGCAGGGCCGAGGGCTCTGCCGGGAGCCTTCCCCCTCCGCTTCCTCTATGGCGGGCGCTGCTCCTCCCAGCCCCGCACCTGATCGGGGATGGAGGAGGCTGTAATCCCCCGCCGCCCCCCCGGCTCCCTCCGCCTGCCCCTCTGCGCTCTCCTCCCCCCCATCCCCTCCTGCTCCCCTTCGTGTTGCCCCTGTCGCCCGTCCCCGTGCGGGTCCGCAGTCCCCCGGCCGGGCCGCGGGGAGATGGGGACCTGTCCCCGCACCCCTGTGTCCTTCTCCCACCTGGCAGCCTCTCGCTCAAGGTCACTGCAGTAATTCCATATGAGCTGCCCGGTACTGCCGCCTTATCTCCCGCACAGCTTCTGTTTCACTGCCTTTATATTCCAGGCGTGTATGGGGGGGGAGATACTGTGTTTGATAATCCCTACTGCTCTTAACGCCACTGGCAGTGCTCAACCAGGGCTCTGCTGCTCTCCCCCCTGCTCCTGCTTCCCATCTCTTCCCATTCAGACTTCCTGGCCCGTCTCATTCATGGCAGGCAAAATCCAGCTGGGATCAGGTCTCTGGCCAGGACAAGCAGTGCTGGAGCCCATCGTACTGGCCCTGGGGTTTATCCTGCCAGGAAGCCTGTTGGAGGCAGAAGGGATCATCATGCCCCAGAGGAGGAGTGATGGTGTTTGCTGGGCCAGTGGCACCTTTGAAAACATGACTTTATCTCCCACCTGGGTGTTGGTGGAAAGCAGAGCATGGAGCCAAGTCCCAGAGGACTTTGCTGTGTTGTTGCCCTTGTCCTGAAGGCGTTCCTGCGCCAGGCGGGCAATAGCGTGTCCATCTGCAGCGCGGGCTGTCCCGGCAGGATCCAAAGGCCACGGTGATGGGCTGCATTGCGAAAGGGAATCGATGCAGGGAAGTGTCTGGAGACAAACTTCGGCGTGGCGGTGCCAGGCTCCTCTCTGACTCATGGGAGACATTGCCGGTGCAGCCGTGGGGCTGCTGGCCACCGGCCCACGGCAGCAGGAGGTGCCAGACCGGTCGCACGGGTTGTGTGGGAGCGTGGCGGGTGCCGTGCGTGGCTCGTGGGCACGTCAGCACGGTCCCGGCCCCGCTCCGGTGTCCTGAGCCGGGAGAGGGCTGGACACAGCTCAGCGGCTGCGGTCCATGGAGGTACTGGCACCGAGGTGGGTGGTGAGATGGATGCTCTATCGCTGTCTGCAGGCACTGCTGCACGGGGGAGATATTGCTCTGCGTGCAAGGGTTCTCTTCGATGGGGAGCACATTGCCAGTGAGTTTTGTAGCAGGCGCAGTGGGAGCTCTGGGAGCAGCCTGGCTCCCTGGCCCTGCAGTGCGGTCCTGCTGAGGGCAAGGCAGCTCTGGGCAGCCTTTGCCTCCCGGCTCTGTTTGGCCCTGTCTTCTCACTGTGCAGGGAGAAGGTGAGGATTAGGACCAGCACAGAACAGGGGACGCAGTTGTGGTGGGCTCATGGGAAGATGGGTCCAGACTGACCCATGTCATTTTGAATCAGGTCGGGTGCAGCCCATCCCAAGGACAGGCATTGCCTCCTGGGGAGGAAACAGGAAAGCTCCTGGCTACACCAGCCCTTGCTGCCCTGGCCGTGGATCTGGGTGCAGAGAAGGCCCTGAGGCAGCTCAGGGTTTTTGGGAGCAGGGGGTTGTGTTATCCATCCTGGAGCAGGAGGTTTGCACGCTGAATTTACCACCCCGCAGCAGCACACGCTTCTGTACCCACAGCCTCTCATGGAAGCAGGATCACTGAGTTTGCTGGGAAAACCCACTCAAGCAGCTGCCAGGCTGGTCAGCTGTGGCAGGCTCTGACTCACAGCAGGGTTTAGGTTTACCGTGAT
Organism: Amazona ochrocephala; assembly: GCA_039720435.1. Lineage (NCBI taxonomy): Eukaryota > Metazoa > Chordata > Aves > Psittaciformes > Psittacidae > Amazona > Amazona ochrocephala. The sequence continues at coordinate 88,905,165 of CM077879.1, forward strand.
GCATCCTTGGTGGCACTGAGAGCCTTGGGGTGATGGCTGGGGCGAGCAGGGCCACATACAGCTGCAGATGGAGCATCAGGGGAGCCCCTGGGTGGTGCGAGGGTTGGGGGCCTGCAACCAGCTTTGCTGGGACAGTGGTGCTGAGGCAGCTGGGATCTGGAGGAGGGAGCTGCCATTTTCAGGTGGTTACTTTTAGAAGCAGAAGTGCAGGGTAAAGTCTCCTCCAAATGGTGCTGAATCTGGAGCCAAATCTCTTGGCGGCTCTGCGGTGCTGGGGATCAGCTTGCTGTAAGGGTTTTATTTCCCCTTGAGCATCCTGCATTCTTCATGGCACCTAATAGCCCGATGGTGGGCACTTCCACCTTGAGAAGTGTCCCAGATGCCAGCCAAGGGTTCTGGGGACGGGTTGGGGTGATGCTGAGGTCTGTGTGTCCTTGTTCCCTGCTGCAGGCACCGGTAAGGCTGCGGCTGTGAGTGCTTATCCCTTCTCCATCATCCCTGCCCGCCGCCGGGCACCGTGCAGCCATGACGACCTCGGCACTGCGCCGGCAGGTGAAGAACATCGTGCACAACTACTCGGAGGCAGAGATCAAGGTGCGGGAGGCCACATCCAATGATCCCTGGGGTCCCCCCAGCTCTCTGATGTCAGAGATCGCTGACCTCACCTTCAACACCGTGGCCTTCGCCGAGGTCATGGGCATGATCTGGCGGCGGCTGAACGACAGCGGCAAGAACTGGCGTCACGTCTACAAAGCTCTCACCCTCCTGGACTACCTCATCAAAACCGGCTCCGAGAAGGTGACCCACCAGTGCCGGGAGAACCTCTACACCATCCAGACGCTGAAGGACTTCCAGTACGTGGATCGTGACGGCAAGGACCAGGGCATCAACATCCGGGAGAAGGTGAAGCAGGTGATGGCGCTGCTGAAGGATGAGGAGAGGCTGAAGCAGGAGCGGGCGCACGCCCTGCAGACCAAGGAGCGCATGGCCCTCGAGGGCATGGGCAGCGGCAGCCACCAAGTCTCCTATGGCCGCCGTGCATCTCCCTATGGCGAAGACTATGGCCGGGCACGGGGCTCACCCTCCTCCTTTAACTGTGAGTGTTGCTGGGGTGGGTGTATCCAGGCATTTGGTTTGCACCAGCCTGGTGCCCATCGCTCCCCTTCACCTTCTGGGGTGGTGGTGGTGAAGCCCATCTCCATCCTGTGCTGTGGGCAGGGGTTTGGCTGTGCCAGTGGTGAACCCAGCAGTGTCGGCAGCTGATTGTGCCTTGAGCCTTAAACCCATGGCTTGTTCATGTTAGGGAGCTCTAATGTGGGGATACATCCCCTGGTGTGTTGGGATGGGGCCCAGGAGGAAGCTGCTGATGTGCTCCCCAATATGCCCCAGTCCTGATGCCGCTCCTTCCCCTTTTCCCCCTTTATCTTCCAGCATCATCCTCATCCCCACGGTTCGCCTCTGATCTGGAGCAAGCGAGGCCCCAGACAACGGGTGAGGAGGAGCTGCAGCTACAGCTTGCACTAGCCATGAGTCGGGAGGAGGCAGAGAAGGTAGGACGGCTCTGCCTGCCCTGGGACACAGAGGATGGGCATTTCCCAGCACCTTGCCTTGTCTGTGGGCATCGTGGGTCATTCCCTGGGAGGAGGGAGGATTTGGGGGGCTGCCTGAGGCTGGTGCATGCACCTGCAACTGCACCAGGCTGCTCGCACTGTGCCTGGCATCCAGAATGGCCAGCAGGCAGATGGAGGAAACGGCTGTCCCTGCTCCGTGTCCTTGTACTGGCTGGGACAGCACCAGGCTGGAACCCGTCCATCGTTCCGTAGCCCAGGGTGAGCTTGAGGGTCTGAATTCACCCTGAAACTCCCCAAACCCGGTTGCCCTCTTCTGCTGAGGGCTCCTTGTTCAAGCTCCCCCATTTCTCTCACCTTCCCACAGCGGTTTTAGGGGTGATGTCTTGCCCTTGTTTGTGTGGTGGGACAGCAGTGTCCCCATGACTGTGCACTGGGCTGGAAGCTCAATGGGGCTGAGTCCTTTCAAATCCTGCTAGAAGCAGCCCTGGAAAACAGCACCAGGAGAAGCCAAGCAGGGATGCAGGCACCAAGTGAGCTGTTGTGTGTGTCCTCCCCAGCCCAGGCTGGCACTGAGCACCATGAGCTCGGTCCTGCCATGCAGGGGACCTGCTTTGGAGACAGCTCTTGCTGCTGCCCATCTTCCTTGCCTGATGGAGGCTTTTTTGGAGATGGAGCAGAGCGTATATCCCTATTTTTGTCCTGGAATTGGAGTATTTATAGCTTCCACATGCTGCTGCGATGAGCACTGTAGGAACACGCTCTCGAAAGCGCTGCCTGTTGGAGTCCATCTGGGCTGCGCACACATGTGTGCACGCTCACACACACTTGTACAGGCGTGCACAGGCCCACCAGGGACACCAATCCTGGCCGATCCCATGCTGGACAAGCATCACAAGCAGTGATCAGGGCTGCCATGGCAGTAACGGGACAGCCTTTCCCCCAGATCTGCCTCAGGTCTGGGTGCTTATTCCCCAGCAGAGTGGGGCTGGGCAGGATTCCCAAGTTAAGGCATCACAAGCCCTCCTCCCCATCAGGCTGCCAGGGCGAGGGGATGCCTCATCAATCCCTTCTCTGCTGACTGCATTGAGTCCATGAAAACCTCCCTGCCTAATTTAAGGTCATCCCAGCCTAGATGCAGGGGTAGTGGAAGGAGATGGGGCAGTGGCCGCAGGGGAGTCTGATTAGGAGCTGGTTCACAAGCACAGAGGCACAGAGATGGTGTGCAGGCAGGCGAGGGTCTGCAGGAGAGGCAGCGGTGAGGACAGGAACTTTGGAGCAAGCTGAAATGTCGCCCCATTTCCTCTGTTGGCAGAAGCCACTTCCAATTTCCAGCACAGACGAAGAAAGGCAATTGCAGCTCGCGCTCGCGCTGAGCAAAGAGGAGCACGAGAAGGTACCTGTGCCCCGCAGCCCCGGGCGCTCCTCTCTCCTTGCACTTCGGGCTTCTCTCTGGGGTGCTGGAGCCCAAAACGCTGCCTCGCTCCGCTGCCCGCTTCGCTTTTGCTGCTGTGGGCTGCCTGCTGAGCTCGCTCCCGGAGGAGCCTCTGCTCGGACGCTGGGACCTTTCGGGGATGCGGTGGCAGCTCCTGTGTTGGTCTGTCTCCTGGAGAAGGTGCTGGATGCAGGGCTGGAGCTCATGCGCCTGTCCCTTGTTTCCCACAGGAGGTGAGGGCTTGGCAAGGGGAGAACTCCCTGCTGCAGAGAGGTGCGGAGGAGACTGCTCAGGGCAGGGAGGAAGAGGAGGAGGAAGATAAGATGAAGAAAAGCCAGGTACAGCACTGGGGCTTTGGATGGCCATGCAGCCAGCCTGGGGGCTGGGGGGAGATGGGGTGATTCCATAGGTCTGCCCTCACCTCTTTATTCCCTTTCTGTTTGCAGTCCTCTATCCTGGAGCTGGCGGATATATTCGGGCCAGCACCAGCCCCTTCCAGCCACACGTCTGCTGACCCATGGGATATGCCAGGTAGGGACAACTCACAGGCTTGGGACAGCAGCAGAAACCTCTCCCTTACCTCTGTCCCTTCCCAATCCTTAGGAGCTCAGCAGAAAGGACCTTTTGCTTCTTCTCTCTTTGCTGCATCTGTTTCATGCCCAGGTGGTGCTGCTGGAAGCCACGGTCCCCCAGGGCACATCCCCACTCTCAGCATCCCTCTGTACCCCACGTTTTTCCACAGCTTTCCTTCTTCTTTCAGATATGAAACCCAAAGCAGAGCCGGCAGCCTCTGCCTGGGCCGGTGCTCCTGACCCATGGGTACCAGTCCCAGCTGCTGGCGGGGAGCCCCTGTCCCAGGCGAGCGCCTCATCCCAGCAAACCACTGCCGGGCCCTGGGATTTCCCCCCCGGCACCACGGCAGCCTCCGACCCCTGGGGGAAGGCGCCCTTGTCTTCGGGCTTCCCTGCTGCGGACCCCTGGGTGACGGCGTCCCCCCCTGCCCAGGGCTCTGCTCCTACGCCAGCTCCTGACCCTTGGGCCCCGGTGGCCGAGCAACCTCCTAACCCTGGTAAGAGGCTTGATTGGCTTTTGGCTTTGCTGGGGACTGTGGGCACCTTTGGCCCTCCTGTAACCCCAGGGTGCTTTCCCATTGCTCCCAAGTCAGCTTTGCAAACAGCCTCCCTGCTCTCTGCCCTGCAGCAGGACCTCCGCTCACCCCTTGCCATCTTGAAGGCTTCAAGGCTTTCTGCACAGAATAGGCTGCTTTAATTAACATGGCACTGTTAATGGAGCCCTCCCATGGGAGCGGGTATCAGCAGTGGGGTGATGGGGTGTGTGTGTCCTCTGGTGATACCTGGTCACCCCAAAGCAGCACCGTGTGCCCTGCTGGGACAGGGCAGTTGCTGCATTGCAGATGGGGGTGCGGTTGCAGGACCAGCCTGTGTTTCAGAGCTCAAACCCACTCTCAGTTCCTCCTTGGTGCTTCCTTTTGGTGCTTCCTCTGGCCCCATATAGCTCCTTGCGTGTGCCTCAGTGCTGGGGAGGAGATGGAACCCGGTCTGGGGCCAGTGCTGGTTGTTAAAGCATTGCTGCAGACCTCATTGGGGCTGGGAAAGGGACTTGCTTGCTGCTGGGGGGATGGCTGTGAGCAGTGTGGGGCTGCCTTGGTCTGCAATGACCCCCAGTGGTCTGGCTCATTTTAGCCCCCCCCCCGGACCAATGCACATTCCTGACCCCCAGCCCCATGCCCCCCACCGCACGCCCTCTTCTCTGTCTCCTTGCAGGCAGCCGCCCCTGCCTCTCTCCTGCCCGTACATCTCCTGCCTCTCACCTCCCCGCTTGCTCCCCTCCTTGAGTCTCACCTCTTCCCCCCAGCTCCAGGGGGGGACGCTTTCGACCTCTTTGCAAAGCCGCCCGAGCCCACCGAGCCGCCGGAGCAGGACCCCTCACAGCCGCCCTCCTCGGCCAAGTCCAACAGCCCCGCTGGTAAGAGCCAGGGGAGCAGCAGGGGCTGACTTGGGGCAGGCTGGGGACAGTGACCTGCCCCTGCCCATTGCAAGAGAGGCAGCTCCAGGGCCGGCTGGGCTGTGCGTGGCTGCTTGCTGGTGTGGCCAAAGCTTGTCCCCATCTGCGTGCCATGGGCTTGGGCTGCCCCATAGCCAAGGGGATAGGTCTGTTACCTGCCCGGTGCGGTGATGCGGGGACACCACCACCCTCGGTGTCTCCTCGCTGTCTCATGTAGCTCATCTCCCCCCCTGCCCTAGAGCTGGACCCCTTCGGTGACCTGTTCCCCAGCACCAGGCAGGATGGGGTGAAGAGCTTTGACCTTGCCAACCTGGCCGACTCCCTGCCCGAGTCTGGCAAGGAGCGGAAGGACTGTAAAACCCCCGAGGCCTTCCTCGGCCCCGCCGCCTCCTCCCTGGTCAACCTGGACTCCCTGGTCGCACCTACACCGGCCTCCAAGACGCGCAACCCCTTTCTCTCGGGTAGGTGCTGGTGCTGTGGTGGGAGCTTCCCTAGGCTGGGAAAAGGAGTGTTTGGCGGAGGAAGAGGAGGTTTGGGGATGGCACAGAATCATAGAATCTCAGACTGGTTTGGGTTGGAAAGGACCTTAAGATCATCCAGTTCCAACCCCCTGCCATGGGCAGGGACGCCTCACACTAGACCATGTCACCCAAGGCTCTGTCCAACCCGGCCTTGAACACTGCCAGGGATGGGGCATTCATCACTTCTCTGGGCAACCCCTTCCAGTGACTCATCACCCTTACAGTAAAGAACTTCCTCCTTATATTTAACCTGAACTTCCCCTGTTTCGGTTTAAACCCGTTACCCCTTGTCCTCTCACCACAGTCCCTAATGAAGAGTCCCTCCCCAGCATCCCTATAGGCCCCCTTCAGGTATTGGAAGGCTGCTATGAGGTCTCCACGCAGCCTTCTCATCTCCAGGCTGAACAGCCCCAACTTTCTCACCCTGTCTTCATACGGGAGGTGCTCCAGTCCTCTGATCATCCTCGTGGCCTCCTCTGCACTTGTTCCAACAGTTCCATGTCCTTTTTATGTTGAGGACACCAGAACTGCACACAGTACTCCAAGTGAGGTCCTACGAGAGCAGAGGGGCAGGATCACGTCCTTTGACCTGCTGGTCACGCTTCTTTTAATGCAGCCCAAGAGACGTGGGGTTTCCAGGCTGCGAGTGCGTGTTGAACACTCATGTTCAGTTTCTCATTGACCAGCACCCCCAGGTCCTTCTCCACAGGGCTGCTCTGGATCGCTTCTGACTGCCCTGACGTGTCCCATCCTCTCCTTGCTAGGTCTCAGCACGCCATCCCCCACCAACCCCTTCAGCCTCGCCGAGCAGCCCAAGCCGACGCTGAACCAGATGCGGACCAGCTCCCCGGTGCCCAGCCTGCCCGCCGGCCTCCCCAACAACTCCATGACCTACAGCGCATCCCTCCCGCTGCCCCTCAGCAGCATCCCCCCCACCGCCGCTGCTCTCCCCGCATCCGCCAGTGCCTTCCCGCAGGCTGGCGCCTTCCCTGAACTCCCCGGCAACCTGCCGCAGCCGTTACTGCCGCTGAGCGGAGCCCCGGCCCCGCCGCCCGCCCCGGGGGGGCTCAACCCCTTCCTCTGAATCCTATGGACGTACAGACTCTCGCCCCTTCCCCGCTGTTACAAACCCCCCCGGCCTTTCCTCCCACCAAGACCTCGGAGGTCCGACGGTTCACTCCCTGCAAGGGACAGTGCCACCCATGCCAGCCCCCTGCCTGCCGTCTGCGGAGCAGCAGCATGAGCCCCGCGCTTCACCGACGACAGGGGACCCTCTTCCCCTGCCCGGGGGGGGCCGTCCGAAAGGGCTGAGGATGGGGGCTCGGTGCATGGGGGTCTCGCTGCTGGATGGACTCCCAGGGGGGGTGCCTGCAGGGAACCGGAGGGAGCTGAGGACCCCCACTCCATGCTCCGCTCCCCTCGGTCGCTGGATGGCTCTTGCTCCCTGGCCATTATTCCCCGCTCCTCGCCCCCTTCCTGCTCGATGCCCCCCCAGAAGGAGCTAAGGGGAGGGCAGCCGCCTCCCGCACATTGCCGGGCCCCGCTCCGGGACGGGAGGAGGGGTTGGGGGGGGGGCTGTGGGAGCGCCGGTGGCTCGGCACTGCTGAGAGCGGCGGCTCGGGGCTGCCTGTGAGACAATAAAAGGCTCGGACCGATGCGGTGTGCGACATCCGATGTGCGGGACCGCGTGTGCGGGCCCCGGTGTACGCGACCCCGGGGGGGGGCGGGGACCGGAGGGGACGGACCGGGGCGGGACGGTGACGGTGGCGGCGGCAGCTCCGCCCCGCCGCCATGTTCGCGGCGCCGCTGCGCCTGGTCCGCAGGTACCGGGGGGGGGGGGGGGGCCGGGCAGGGGGCGGTGGGAGCTGTGGGGCGGCCCCGGGGGCGGTGCGGGGCACCGGGAGCCCTCCCGCTTCTGCGCCGTCCCCGAAATCCTCCCTGCACCTCCCGCATCCCCCTCGATGCTCCTGCGCCCTTGCGGCCCCTGTGCCCCTGCTGCAGCTCCCCTAAACCCCGCTGCGCCCCTCTGAATCCCTCCTAAATCCTTTCCGCGCACTCGCACTCCTCCGGTGTTCCCTTGCATCCTCCCGAAATCATCCCTGCACCCCTGCTGTATTCCTTGAAATCCTCCCTGGAACTCAGCAAACCTCCCTGCATCCCTGTGTCCCCTGCATGACCATGCATTTACTTACTCCCTGCACACAGCCCTGCATCCTGCCCAGCAGCAGGAGGATCTCCCTGGTCCCCTCGTGTCCTCTATCCCCTTGCCATGGGGAGCTGATGCTGCCCTGACCCTGCACCTACCCCTGCACCCACGGGAGGGATTTTCCTCTGAGGATGCACAGGTCAAATCCCACAGGTGCTGTGCCTGTACCCATGGCTGTAGGGTGGCCCCCAAAGGGCTCTGGCAGGGGGCTAGAAGGGAGGGAGCCCAGGGGATGGCAGTCCCTGGGCTGGAGAACCACCTCACCTGAGCATCCCACAAGTAGGGAAGACTTTGTAGGGTGCCGGAGATGGACTGAACCCCAGCAGAGCCACTCAGCCCTGGGGCTGAGAGTGGTTGCCCTGGCACAGGGATTGATTAGCATGGAGCCAGGTGGAGGTGGTGCTGCTCTGGGGCATCCCAGTTCTCTGCAGGGCTGTGCTTTGCTGTGAGCAAGGAAATGATCCCGTTTGGTGTCACAGGTTCACGTTTCTAACGGGGAGCATAACCATGGCCACGGGGGGGACAGGCCCCCCCCCCAGCATCCCTCGTCACACCAACCGCCTCATTAACGAGAAGTCCCCGTACCTCCTGCAGCACGCTCACAACCCCGTGGACTGGTAAGAGCAGGCTTGTGCCTTTCTCCCTCTTCTCCTTGCATCCATGGGGCTGAGGGACTCAGTGCTGTGGAAGCGATGGCAGCGAAGCAGCCTGGCCTCCTGTGCAGCTCCCAGTGGGCTCTGAGTCCGTGCTCCTGAGCCATTCATGCTCTGGCTGTCCTGACTGCTCTCCGCCAGGCAGCAGCTTCTTGGGAAGCTTTAGAGGAGCCCAGGTCCTGGTAGCTGTAACCCCTGAAGCTCCTTTCTTGTCTTCCTTCCACAGGTACCCTTGGGGTCAGGAAGCTTTTGATAAGGCAAAGCAAGAAAACAAGCTGATATTCCTGTCAGGTAACCAGAAATGAAACGTATTTCATGTTCCCATGTGTGTTGTTAGGACCAGAATCCTTGGCCAGATAGCAGGAGCAAGAGCTGGAGAGCCCAGGAGGCCCTGCAAGTCTCCATGCTTGCAGGAGGCCCTTGCCCTCCATCTCTTCTCTAGGGGGACAGCAGATGTTGCCCATGGCAGGGTTCCCCACGGCTGGGAGGTCTCTCCATACCGTGTGTCCTGCTCCCTGCAAAGGGCCCTTCCTCACTCACCCGAGCTTGCTTTCAGTCGGTTACTCCACCTGCCACTGGTGCCATGTGATGGAGGAGGAGTCCTTCAAGAACGAGGAGATCGGGGAGATTATGAACAAGAACTTTGTGTGCATCAAAGTGGATCGTGAGGAGCGGCCGGATGTGGACAAAGTGTACATGACCTTCGTGCAGGTAAGGAGGCACGGGCAGGGATCGGGAAGCTTGGACTGGCTCTCTCAAGTTGAGGTTCGTGGTCATGTTCCTCAGGCAAGAAGAGCCACTATGTGGGGTGGTCTGATACATAGGTCTGCTATATGGGGTGGTCTGTATGGGGCCATGCATGATCACAAGGGTGGAGAGAAGCACGCATCTGTCCTCAAGTGAGACACCTTGGTGTGCCAGAGCGTTATAGAGCAGAGGGTTCCTCTTGTGTGACCTTGGTGCACCCGTGATTTGTCTCTCAGGCAACCAGTGGTGGAGGTGGCTGGCCAATGAGTGTCTGGCTGACTCCAGACCTCAAGCCCTTCGCAGGGGGGACGTACTTTCCCCCTGAGGATGGAGTTCATCGCGTTGGCTTTCGGACTGTGCTGCTCCGGATCGCAGAGCAGGTATGGAGCAGGAGTGGTGGAGCAGGCAGTGCTCAACCAAAGGGACCACAGGGAAATTGGTCTGGGCTTGATGGGTGACCGGGTTGAGATACAGCCGTGAGAAACAGTAGCCCACGTCAGAGCTTTGGCTGGCTTAGAGGTGGGTTTGAACTGAAGGTGAAGTCTGGATTGGTGCAAGGTAGGAAGCAGACAAGGTACGGAAGAGCTGACTTTCTCACCCTGCATCTTAGTGGAAGGAGAACAAAGATGCCCTGTTGGAGAGCAGCCAGAAGATCCTGGAAGCATTGCTGCGCACTACTGAGATCCGTGTGCGGGGCCAGGAGTCACCCCCACCATCCGAAATGGTGATGGCCACTTGTTTCCAGCAGCTCTCCAACTCCTATGATGAGGAATACGGTGGCTTTTCCGAATCCCCCAAGTTCCCCACCCCAGGTCAGTCTGTGGTGCTGAGCCCTGCTGTGGGGCAGGCAGCGCTGTGGGGCAGGCAGCGCAGTGGGGCAGAGCCCACCCCACAGCCTCCCGCTTTCTCCCTGTATTTCAGTGAATTTGAATTTCCTCTTCATGTACTGGGCCCTGCACCGAACAACCCCACAAGGTGCCCAGGCTCTGCAGATGGCTCTGCATACTCTCAAGATGATGGCCCATGGGGGCATCCATGACCACATCGGTCAGGTAAGACGAAAGCCATGGGGGTAAAGCCTTGGCATGCCCAGGAGGTGTGGGATGAGATGTGTCCTCTTGGCCTTTGCAGGGCTTTCATCGCTACTCCACTGACCAGCACTGGCACGTGCCTCACTTTGAGAAGATGCTGTACGACCAGGGGCAGTTGGCAGCTACGTATAGCAGAGCATTTCAGGTATGGCTATGGCATCCCTCTGCTGTGGATCTCACTTGAGGCACTGAATGCTGCCTGGGAAGGCTGGCTTGGTTTGAGGAGCAGCTTCAGAGCCTGTCCCCAAGATGACGCTCAGCCCATGGGCAAGGACCAGATCCATACTCCCCTTCATTTACTAGTGTTCATCCAGAGATGCAGCACAGACCCATGACAGTGCAGGGTTTTGAGTGTAGTGGGAGACAACAGCTTTCTGGCTGGCCTGCAAGTCAGCAAATATGTGCTGCTGCCTCTTTGGTGTAACTCCAGGGTTGCTCTCCAGTGCCCACGGATTCCCATCAGAGATCTTACTCTGAATCCATCCCATATTTAAAATCCGTGGACTTTCAGATGTCTTTCCTCTCCTTTGCCAGCTCTTTAAATCTCAGTCTCCAATCTTGCTGTGTCTCTTGCCTGCCCCCTTGTCCTTGTAACATTGATGTCCACCCTGCAGATCTCTGGTGATGAATTCTTTGCCGATGTTGCCCAAGACATTCTGCTCTATGTCTCACGGGACCTGAGTGACCAGGTTGGTTGTTCCCTGAGCTGGGCCAAAGGGAGCTGCTTACACTGCCCTGGGATGTGGCTTGGGGCTGCTTTTCCCTCTTCTCAGCTGAGCTCGACCTGGGGCACTGCTGTGTCTGACTGTGGGCTTCCAGCCCAGCAGTGATGGAGACCTGGCTGTAACTGGAGGGTTTCTCTGTTGCTCTTTTCCCAGTCAGGAGGTTTCTACAGTGCAGAAGATGCAGATTCCCACCCAACCACCACGTCCAGAGAGAAGCGAGAAGGAGCTTTCTGTGTGTGGGCAGCTGAGGAAATCCGGGCTCTCCTTCCTGACCCTGTTGAGGGAGCCACAGAGGGGACGACCCTGGGAGATGTCTTCATGCACCACTATGGAGTGAAGGAGACCGGCAACGTGGACCCCATGAAGGTGAGGGCATGGGGGAATGGCAAGGCATCCCCGATGCACACAGGGTCCAGCCCACCCCATCCCGGTGGTGTTTATAGAGGGGGCTCTCCTTCCAGGACCCCCACCAGGAGCTGAAGGGCAAGAACGTCCTCATTGTGCGGGGCTCCCCGGAGCTGACGGCGCCCCGGTTCGGGCTGGAGCCGCAGCGGCTGGGTGCAGTGCTGCAGGAGGGCCGGCAGAGGCTGGCTGCTGCCCGGGCACAGCGCCCGCGGCCGCACTTGGACTCCAAGATGCTGGCGGCGTGGAACGGTGAGAGGTGGCTCCGGGCTGCAGGGGCCAGCACGTTACTGGGGGTTGTAGCAACGAGTCCTGATGGGAATGGGACACGGAGGTGATGGGTGGGCTGGGATCCGGAATGTGAGAGCGCTGGGGGGAAGCAGACCCTCACCTGAAAGCCGTGGGGCTGCCGAGTGTCAGGGTACTGCTCTGGCTTTATGTTCTTCCCCTGTTGCCAGCAGAGAGCAGCAAAACTCTTCCCATGGCTCAGCTTCACAGTGTGGGTCTGGGGTAGGGGATGGAGGTAGGGATTCAGGACCCCGGCAGGGCGCAGAGCCCATCTCACTGCTGCTTTAGCAGGGGGACCATACCTCTGTGTCCGGGTGTCCTGCAGTGGGTAATAATGCAGTACCCCAGGCACTGTTCCCATGGATGTGCATGCCTGGATAGAAGAGTGTGAGCTGGTGCGAGTTAGACCGTGTCCTGCAAACAGAAAGACTCTCTTAAGCCCCATTTCTGCCTACAAGTGAAGGCTTAGCTCTTGCTGGCTATGTAGAGCTCTGCCCTGCTCTTTGGTCACAGTAGGTGACTTAGAGGAAAGAGGTGATGGCTGAGCCCTGACCTGCCTTGAACATCAGGAGGGTGAGCTTCATGCTGAGCATCCTTTAGAGACAGTGACATCCGCACCGGTTCCTTGCACCCGCACTGAGCCTGTCCCTGTCCCTGTCCCCGTGCCTGTGCAGGGCTGATGATCTCAGGCTTTGCCCAGGCTGGGGCAGCCCTGGGCAGGCAGGAGTACGTGAGCCGGGCTGCGCAGGCAGCTGCCTTCGTGCGGAGGCACCTTTTCGACCCCAGCAGTGGGAGGCTGCTGCGGAGCTGCTACCGGGGCAAGGACAGCGCGGTGGAACAGAGGTGAGCAGTGGTACAGGGTGTCTGCAGACCAACTGGGTGCTCCCCTGCCCTCTGCAGTCCCCATCTTCCTCTCCTCCAGGCAGGGCTGGATGTGGAGGGAGGGAGGCAATTTGGTGCAGAACTGCCTCCAGTGCGGTTTGGGATGGATTAGTGCCCCCCACCCGGTGCAGAGGAATGAAGGCCAAATCCTTTCCCTTTCCTCATCTTGGCACGGATCTTCCCCTGACTGTAGAGAAGCCCCATGCTCAGCTGTGTGATGGCACAGCCACCACTTGTCTTGGACTGAGTTCCTTGGCTAGCAGAGACCAGTATATAGGGCTTTGCTGGGTTGGAGAACAGTTCCCACTTGGCCAGTGTAGAGACCCTCATGCTCCTTCCCTGTCTGCCTCTGTAGTGCCGTGCCCATCCAGGGCTTCCTGGAGGATTATGTCTTCATCATCCAGGCTCTCTTTGACCTGTATGAAGCCTCACTGGATCAGGGCTGGCTGGAGTGGGCCCTACAGCTCCAGCACATGCAAGACAAGCTCTTCTGGGACCCCAAAGGCTTTGCGTATTTCTCCAGCGAGGCCGGTGATCCCTCCTTGCTCCTGCGCCTGAAGGATGGTGAGCTCGGGGACATGGCCATGCTGTGGGTTATGCTGTGGGGCAGGAGCGATGCTGCCTGGAGGACTAAGCCATGGGGTGCTGAGGCATTGGGCTGATGGAGAAGCTATTGTCCCCTGCAGACCAAGACGGAGCAGAGCCCACCGCCAACTCTGTCACTGTCACAAACCTGCTCCGAGCAGCTTGTTACTCTGGCCAGACAGACTGGGTGGAAAAAGCCAGGCAGATCTTGGCTGCCTACGCAGAGAGGCTGCAGAAGATCCCAATAATCCTGCCAGAGATGGCCCGGGCCACCGCTGTCTTCCATCACACCATCAAACAGGTACAGGCTGGGGCTTTGGTGTCCCTTACATGACCTGGATGGTGTGGGTGCAGTCACAGCTCTGATTTCTCCCTCCTGCCATCCATGCTCTCCCTGGACAGGTCGTTATCTGTGGGGACCCACAAGGAGAAGACACCAAAGAGATGCTGCGCTGTGTCCACTCTGTCTTCAGCCCAGCCAAGGTAGAGGTGCCAACCCTCCCTAGTCCCTGCAAAGCCACTTCCCATTGGCTGTCATCGCATTCCCTGCTGCTGCCTTCATCCTTTCTCTCAGTGTGGTAGCACCCATCCTCCTCCTTCTCTGTCCTGCCTCCCTTTTGGGAAGCATCCTATCCTTTCCATATCCGTAAGCAGAGCCAGCAGGGCCATGGCTGAGCCCCTGCACTGCTCTCCCTGGCACAAAGCACTGGCAGCCCAGCCCAGGGAGCAGCTGCAGCAGTGGCTGCTGTCACTGCTGGCTGTTTACACAGCTCAGCCTGAGCCCAGCATCCCTATCCTGCTGCTTCCCGACAGTTATCCCTCTTTCCATGCTGCATTGCATGGAGATGCGGGTGCTCCTTTTCCCACCCACCTTCAGTTCCCCCTTAGCTTTCCTTCCCCACCCCAATGAGCTGCCTGAGGCAGGGCAGCCCTCGGTCCATTCCAGGAACACAGCAGCTTTGGGAATCAACTTTGCCAAGGAGCTGGGAAAACATCACGGCCATGTCCCCTGCCACCAATGCTCCCTCGGTGTTGGCAGGGCGCTGGGGGCTAAGCTCATCTTCAGGAACACAATTAATTAGGTCGTTCCAGTAATTAATTCCTTATAAACCTCACGTTGAAATTCTTGCTGTAATGATAAAATGACATTGAGGTCACAGGTTTCAATGGACCTGTGACCAGAGCAGCCCTTTGCCACAGGCAACTGTCATGGGGCTGCAAGTGCTCCAGGGTGATGCCAGTGGTTGCTTCCCTCGGGATCCTGGTGCTGGGAGCGGAGAGGATTGGATCCCTGCTCCTGGTATAGATCCCTGCCCTTTTAATGGTCTTTAGGGTAATTATGAAGGATCCCATTATCTCCTCAGCTGCAGAGCGCTAGCCTGTGCTCGCCTTCATCCTGGCCCCGCAAGAGGACCTTAGGGAGCTTGTGAGAAAAATGAATAATGAATTTCAGATTGGACATGAATTGGTAATTAATCACTCCTGGAATTAATTCCAGACAAAGGAGAGCGGGGAGGAGGCTGCGGAAAGAGCAGGAGGGGCAGGCAGGGAGACGGGCTGAGCCAGCACTGCATCAAGGCAGGGGCTGAGCAGTGATGAGGGGTGATGGGGGGCAGGATGGGGCTGCAGCAGCCATTATCCAGGACAAGGACTTGGGGACATGGTGACCCCATGGGGCAGCCCCTGCCAGGCCTGAGTGAGGCTGCGTGTGTTCCTGCTGGGTGGCATCGCTGCTGCTTGGCATTCCTGGCTTTGTGTTTGCTCCTGGTCCAGTGGCAGAGGATGCCGGGGTGGGAGATGTGTGTGCTGGGGGTGGCAGTGCTCAGTATCAGCATCCTTTGGTGGCAGCAGCATGAACATGTGGCAAGTGTGTCAGTGCTCAGTGGGCACCGCAGTGGTAAGGCTGGGGCAGATGAGAGCCGTATACTCCAACAGTGGGGTGCTGCCTTTGGGAATGGCTGGCGTTTTACTCACCCTTTGCATCTGTGTGGGCATCAGGCTCCTGGCCAGCTCCTGGCCTTTCCCTGATGAGCCCACAAGCCCTGAGGCTTTATCAAACATTTTCCCTTTCAGAAAAGCTAATTAACACGGCAGCCCTGTCATCACTCTGGCTGTACTGCTCTATCAGCTGGGAGAGCCCCCAGCCCATTGCTCACCTGTGTCTGAGCTCCTTGGGAAGCAGCTGAAGGGCTGCAGGGTGGGATGGGGTGATGCTGATACTGGCGTTGGAGCTGCCCCTGCGTTGGGTGGGTATCCCCAGGGAGCTGGCTGGCTCCGGGACACTGTGTGTCGGTCCCTGTGCTTCAACCCTGCCAGAAAAAGGAGGCAAAGCTGCTGGGGATGGTGTAGACCACGCACTCCTTCCAGTGCAGGTGTGATGGGGATGTTGCCACTGTGGGACCCTGGCTCCCTGTCCCTATCCCTTCAATGGATGAGTGCATGGGGGATGCTGCCTGTACTCTCCAGCTCTCACAGCTCCGTCTTGGGCAGGTGCTGATGCTGGCAGATGGAGACAGCGCTGGGTTCCTCTACCGTCAGTTGCCTTTCCTTGCATCCCTGGAGAGGAAGGATGGGAAAGCCACCGCCTATGTCTGCAGCAACTTCACCTGCTCCCTGCCTGTCACCTCACTCCAGGAGCTGCGTGGGATGCTCTGCCCATGAGCACTCTGCCCCTGAGGGACTGAGACACCCATAATAAACCCACCCTTGGCATCAGCTGCCTCCTGGCTTGTCCCTGGCAGCGTGGTTGGGCTCTGCTTGCACCATGGCTCTGGCAGCATCTCAGCAGAACCAGCTCTTGTCCCCAGTGCTGGTTTTGGGATGGCCAAGAGGTACCCACTGAGGAGCATCTCCTCCCCCTGTGCACACACGTTTGCTCCTCTCCTCTTCTCACCAAGCGAAAGGAAAACAAATTAACTATAAATCCCAGCGTTAATGGAGAAGTCAGATGGGAAAACTATTAGAGTTCCTATAGCAACCCAGGATAACACTGGCAAAAGCACCTGGATGACTTGGGAGTCAAGTGCTTCTGAAAGTGTTACCAGCTACAGCAGCCACGGTGTTTTTCCATTACAGGGTGGATTGTAACATACGTTAATATATAGTGCGTGCAGAACCCCTGCTGATCACCACAGCTGATGAAAACGTGCCACACGACTCAGCCTGAGCACTTCCAAAGGGCTAAACAACTCGTCCTGGCTTTGCCAAGGGCGCAGAAACGTGGTGCAGCTCGAGAAAGCACATTTCTGAGTCTCGTTTTGTTTGTAACAGGCCAGTGCCTGTGTCCGCTCCAGGATGGGGTTTGGCGATGCCCTGTTCTGGGTGGGTGCTGATGCTGGGGTGCTTGGGGCTGCCTTTGCTTGCACAAAGTTTCAGTAACAGCACAAGGAACAACCCCTAAAACCACCTTTTGAGCAGTGTTTGAGGAGGGAAGGTTTGCCCCGAGCTTTCCAAGCAAAACCAAGGTTGGACCGAGGGTCTCACCCAGCCTCACTGGGAGCTTGGCCGCATCCTGCTGATGCCAGCCATGAGGATGGCACTGTGGGATCTTGGCAGAGGGATGTAACCCACCCTGGCATAAGCGGGATGCTGTTGCCAGCCACACAATCTATCTCCCTTTGCTGCAGCATAAGCATTATCTTCCCCTTCCTCCCTCGCCATTCCTCCTCCCTGCTTCCAGAGGGGTGAGTACCATGTTTGCAGCATCCCTCTGACACCCCAGGGCTCCCCAGCACGGCATCCTGCAGCCCAGGCGGTGGGATGCTGTCATCTGGCAGCAGTGCGATGCTGAGCCGTGCTCCTGTTGGCTTTCCAATGGGTTGTGCCAGGATCTGGGGTAACCAGCCAGGAGAAACACGTTTGAAGTCAAGGAGGAATTTTGCACCTCATCTTGTGAATGCTTTCTATGCTTGTGGAAGGGGGGGGGGTTTCTTTTCTCTCCTCTCCTGGTTTTCAGAGCTGAAGTGTTTCTGGAGATCCAGCTGGAAGTTGCAGTTGTGGCAGATGGGTGGCTGCTCTCATCTGGGTTTCTTGTTTTAACTTGGCATCCATGCCGCAGGGATTGATTTGACACCCATCCGCACGAGCGCTGGGACCAACTTGGAACTGGGAGAGCATCCTCAGAGAGCAGGGCTGGTGCTGAGCACCCATGGGGAAGCCCAGATGCCTTGGACCTCATGGCTAGCCAGGTCCATGTGCAGCAGCCATCCTGGAGGTGGCACGGGGCTGGGAATGATGTGCTGAGCTTGTTGTGGTGCCTGCCAGCCCCCTGTGGCACAGGCACAGGGTGCCTTTCTCCCACACTGTGTTGCTTGTCAGTACATGCCTGTAAGCAGCCGCTGGGCAAATATGTGCTGAGAACCAATGTCAGGATGCATCGAGCTCACCTCTTGGGAAAAACACAACAAAAAAGGAAGATCTCTGTAATAAACAACTGATGCGCTGGCATCTCGGTCCTCCTGGTGCCACTGCCTCGCTGCTGCCTGGGTACCATGGCCCCGTCCGGTGCAGTCACACGCTCTCTGCCCCATACCTGGAGCCCCCCGGCTGCTCCTTTGGCTTTATGACCTTGGCAGTGGGTGTTTTGAGTTCAGTTGCAGCATCCCCCTCGCTGATCCCCTCAGTGTCCCCCAGCCAGGCTGTGCACCAGAGCACCCATGGGTGATGCTCCTCCTTGGGAGGTGCTGCCAAAGGGGGCCTGGCTGCAGCAGCTGGGCACAGCAGTGGCAGTTAAACCTTCCCCATGCTGCTTCCTTCCTCATCCTGTCACTAACGCACTGATTTCACCCACTGATTTGCTGCAAGTGTTGTATTCTGGGGTGATTAATGGGACAGGGCCAGGCTGGGCTCTTGGCAGGGTGATGGAGCAGGGTCTTGGTGCTCAAGGATCCTGTGCCATTTTACAATATCCATTTCCCTGACCCCTTCCCACATTCCCTTTGGTGACAGATGCTGGGGACTCTCCATGGGGCAGCACCAGACCCCCTTTCCCCATGGATGGAAAGGCTCCGGGTGGCAGAAGGCAGCATCCTGCGCTCCCCCTGCTCCTCTCCAGCTGCAAAGTTGTCAAAATGAAACCCCAAAATGCATCAAATCAATAACTGTTGTGCTGCTTCTTTCCCCCCTAAACACTGGGGTTTGCCATTAGGCTGCTCTGCAGGGCACAGGGGTTTTTATCACCCTACCTGGGGCTCTGTGTTTGCCTGGAAGCCCCAAGAGCTGTGGATGGGCAGGAGTAGGTTTTCCCCTTCCTTCTTTCCTTCTTTTTAATAAGAACCCCAACATTTCCAGCATCTTAGTGTGTAATGCCTACACTGGAGGGTTTGCAGTGCACCCCATTACTCAGCCCACTGATGCCCATAGTACCCCTTTGGTGGGTCTGGGGTACACTGAGGAGGTAGTACTGGTGGCCACCCTTGCTGCTCTAATGAGGCTTTCCCTCTAATTAATATTCCCTGGCAAAGCCAGCGTGGTTCTGGGTCTCTCGGCTTTTATCTCTGTTGGCATTGATGTGACATCAATGGGAGATGGGGCTTTGAAAGCTGTTTGCTATTTGTGGTGTTGCATCTGTGCAGGAGGCAGGATGGAGAGGGATGTCCCCAAGCCTGGGTCCAACCCTGCTCCAGTGCTTATTCCCTTCCTGAGACACACATTGGGATGTATTTTGGGAATCTCTGTTTCCAGCCCCTCCAAGAAGGGCAAAATTGGGCAAAAACACTGAGTTTTCTGCACCCAATTCCTTTGCCTGGGTATGGGTGCCCCATTCGCATCCGAGCCCTCAACTAATTAACACATCAGGACCCAGTTAGGTCGTGCCTGAGCATCCCATTGCACCATGCTTGGGTGGCCAATTAGTCAGCACCTGAGCACCTAATTACCCAACACCTGAGCACTCAATCTGCTCATGCCTCAGGGGCTGATTAGCTCCTGCCTGAGGGTTATTTTGGGCATAAATGGGCAGGTTTTGGTATCTGAGGGCTGTAGTGGTGCTGATGCAGGAAGAGGTTGGGAAGTGCTGGTTGTGGCTGCTCTGAAAAGCTCCATCCCCACATTGGGGGAGCCTACAAGGGGCAGGAGATGTGGGGCTGGTGCAAGAAGTTCCTCTGTGCCTGTCCTGCACCACTGAGCCCAGTTACTCCAGTATTCATCCAAAGGGAATTCACAGCCACCGAGCTGCAGTGGTGAGTCCCTGAGCTGCAGCCTCCTCTCCAGGGTAGTTTGGGGTCCCCTTGCACCAGGAGGTGGATGGGGGGCACATGCTGGGTTCCAGCTGCCCTCCTCCTGCATCCCACTGGAGCATCCACAGGCAGCAGCGGGTGCTCCACTTCCCCCTCGCTGTTTGCCTTGCACAGATGTTCATGCCATCCAGCTCCACTAATTCCAGTATTCCTGACAAGTGAGTTTGCAGCTGAAGGCGGCCAAGTTTTGCTCAAAATGTGCTTTTTCTCCCATCTCCCCTTTTTAAGCTGACTTTCCATGTGGATTGGTGCCATGGAATGGGGGGGGGGCTCTATAGGGGGATCTTGCTGCCTCAGTTTCCCCTCCCATGAAAGCATATCCTGGCAATTCCTATCCATCACCCAGCCCAGGAATGTGTGCCCTGCGCTCCAGCTCCTCTTGATCCAGGATAAAGAGGGCACCCCAAGTGCTGCGTTTCAGGCAGTGCTTCCCAAAGTGGGGGAACCCCAGAGATGGGAAAATGGCTCTGCCCTTGCATGTGGGTTGGTGTTGGGATGCTGCTAGGTGCAGTGAGTGGTCAGTGCGCAGGGGAGATGGGCTAGGGTGGGATGGGGTTTTGGTATTTATTGACCACAGTAACTATTAAATCACAATTAAATGTGGATTTTGGAGGCTTTACAGAAGAGGGGAGGAGGATGCCCAGGGAGGAGGGTGCAGGTTTGTGGGTACCCAGGTGGGAGGGGGGTTTTGAGGGTGCACAGGGGGACCAGGACCCCAGTGGGTCCTGAACAGCCTCATCACCAGCATTGGGATGTCCTCAGTAGGCACTGTCAGTCCAGGTGAGGTGCTGGTGGCATCTCAAGCGCCTTTGGTGCTTTGTGAGCTGCTAAATTAGAGGCGAGAGATGCTGAGGGAGCTGGGGCTGCTCATCAAAGGGGAGCAGGCTCTGCTTTTCATCTTGGGTTTTGTCTAAAGCTCCAGCAAGGGTGGATTTTGGGCTTAACCCCTTGTGTGCTGCAGCCTGCCTGGAGCATGGAGCATCACTTGAGGGTAGCAGCTAAGGCTGAAACCCACATCAGGGACTTTGGGAAAGCAGCAGCCGGGTGGTAATGGCCAGGCTTTGGGGTCAAAGCTCTCAATGGAACAGCAGGATGGGTCCCCAGCCATAGGAGCTGGTTTCTGGCGGCAGTGTGTCTGTTCTGAGGCCACTTTTCCCTGTGCTTCAGGGCTGATTTGGGGGCTTTACGGACAAAGAACCTTCGTGTCCCTGTATGACCCAGCTCTCTCCTCCCTCATGGATCTGGGACAGGCAGAGCTGGGCTTGCTGCAATTATCCACGGATTAAAGGCAGCTAATTTGCTTTGAGTTATGGAGGCTAAATCAGATCGATATGTTGGGGTGAAGCACATAAGAGAGGAATCGATAGGTATTCAGAAATGCAGAAAACAGGCTATAATATCCCTATGGGATGATGCTTCTGAGGCAGGGACAGTGGTGATGCTCCAGTGGTGTGTTCAGGAGGGAGGGGAGGAGATGTAGGAGCGGGTGGCAGGTGATCCCTGGGGCGATGCATGCCAGCAAAGCAGAACTGCGACTCAGCACAAGGCTTTCATCGGGGTTTGTGCACCTCAGCAGACAGGAGGCTGCCGTGACAGGAGCGAGCTTTGGCTCTGTGGGATTCGAGGCACGGGTTTGACAGGCGGCCCCCGCCGTGCCGGTGTTTTCTCCTCTGTGCCTCCCGGGAATGTCACAGCCGTGAAGGAAACTGGGTTGTGGTTCTGTCAGAACATGGGTAGAAGTTGGGTTAGGCCATGCAAGGTGCATGCCGCAATCGGGCACCCTCACAATGGGATGCTCTCTGGGATGTCCCAGTGGTCCCCAAGCTTTCTGAGCCACCGTGGCCGCTAGCAATGGCTCGCTCCATCTCCTGTGTGCTGCCTTCTGGCAGGGCAGTGCAGTGGGAGGCAGAGTCCTTTTTCATAGCTGACAGCCCATGAATATTTATAGCAGCATATTAAAAATGTCCATTGCATCCCAAATTAGTCATGGGGCCCTGGATGGAGCCAGGGTGGTGGGTACCGTGGCACTGATGTCACCCCTGGCTCCATGGTGGGATGGATGGTGGTTGTGTGTGGCCCCATAGTGTGATGGAGCCAGGGATGAGCAGCTCTTGGGTCCTGCCTTTGGACCAGACCCTGTTCCTGCATGAGACCCCCACATCTCTCCTGGGTGCCTGCTCAGGATGCTGACAGCACCAGGCTTTCTACACCCCTCAGCACCTCTTCCTCACCATCTCATGCTTTACAACTCAGGTTTCTGTGCTCTGACCGATGTCTCCATCAGTTTCTGAGGGATGGGGGAGCTGCTACCCCTGCAGCATGCCAGGGATGCCAGCTGCCTCTGGGATGTGCAGAGCATGGCCAGCACAGACGTGTTTATCATCCAGAAAAGCAGGCAAGAAAATGAACTGATGTTTGGTGAACGACTGGAAATGCAAGGGGGAGAAGAAGGGGGCGTAGCTGTTTCCCAGCTGCTAGGGGGTTGGCAGGGATAACAGAGAATAGAGCAAAATCTAATTAGGAGGAGTATACAAAGACAAAAGTGCTGGAGGGAGTTCTGGTTTAGTGTGAAGCCTGAGTGCTGATGGAGGATTGCACTTCAACCCCATAGGGGCTGGATGTGTCCCGGCAGCTTGGACCGAGGTTGGAAGCAAGAATGGGTCTCCCTATGGTATTCGGGCGCCTTTCAGCCCATGGGGAGGCTCTGCTGGCAGGAGAAGGTCTCTGGCTCTGCTTTTCCAGCCTATAGCTCCCTATTGCTCTGATCGTTCCTCACCCCTGCCCTGGTCAGGGATCTGTGTGCTCCTGCCTGGAGCGGGTCGCTGGAGCCAGGTAATCAGCCTCTGGTACAGACGCTGCTCTGGAAATGATGATATTATTACTATTATGGTTATTAATAATAAGCCTGTTTGCAAAGGGGGTGCTGGCGGCATGGCTGAGAGCTCGAGCTCTGCAGTGGCCATCCTGGCCCTGGGGAATTAAACCTCAGTTGCTGAGGCCAGGCGCTGGTGAGGACAGTCTGATGCTGGGGCTTGGAGCCTGCAGTGATGGGGTCTGTAGGTCCAATGCACCCTAAACATGAGTGGGCTCAGCCCCATGGGAGAGTTCGTTGGGTCAGGGACCTCCTGTTGGCAGGTTTAAGAGGATGGCACAGGCTGAGTTTGTGTCCTCTTCCCATGGAAAATGTGATTCCCACAGGTCAGGTATCCCTGCAGGTCTGCGAATACTCTCCTTGCAGGTGTGGGATTCCTGGAGACTCCTGATTCCTGCCCACAGGGCTGGATGTGGCTGGTTACTCCAAGGGAGCCGTCAGAAGCAGGGGGAAGGGGTTCTGCTCACGAGCCTTGGCAAAGCCGGAATTTCAATTCAATTTAAATTCCTATCAATTTTTTTCCCCTTCTCCGTTGCTGTTTCTTCACTAATGACACGTTTTTCCAATGTTGGCAAAATGAGGACTTTTCCACATGCAGGGCCTGGCTGGCCAAGTGCTGGTGAGGGGCTCAGTGAGGGGGCAGCCAGGATGGGGACACACAGGGAGGAGCACCCACACTGGGGGCGGGCAGGGGCAGTGGAGCAGAGCACAAGGAGGTAGGAGACATAATCCGGAGGTAATCAGGCTGGAAATGTGCCTCAGGGAGGGGAGGCAGCATGACTGCGTTAGCCCAGAGGGTCGGTGTCCCCATCCCGGCACCGCTTTGGTGGAGCCCTGGTGCTCTTCCACCCAAAGGGGATTGGGATGGCGGGAGCACAGGGGGCTTGGGGTCTTTGAGGGTTGGAAAGCCAAGAAATGCAGACAAAATCCCTCTGGGAAGGTGCCGTTCTCTTTCCACACCACCTTCCCATCTGTCTGTCTGTCTCTGTCTGTCTGCAGGCCCTTTTGCTCCTGTCTCCTCATCACACACTAATGACAGCCCTGGTTGTTGCCACCAATGAAGGGTTGTGGCTTTGATTGCCAGGACAGATCCTGTGCTCATCTCTGGCTGAGACCCTTGTGGCACTAATGAAGTCCTCAGATCACTTCCTTCGCATGGGACAGCTGAGGGAAGGGCTGCGGGGTACAGCACCCGTGCTTCTCCTGAGCCACATCTCCATGGCAACACTGAGGGATGCTCCTGAGGGATGCTCTTGCAAGGCCACCAAGGGGAATCCCAGCAGCCTGGGGGCTTCCTGCACAGTGCCTGCTGGGGAGAAAACACTGGTCTGTACTGGGAACATGGCTGTCTATCTGTCCATCTGTCTATCCACCCACAGCAATATCCCTGCGGGTATTATGTAGAGGCAGCAGCCACTTGAAGCCCACATCCATGCAGTGTTCCCCGCTCCCCAGCCCTGCTGACAATCACCTCCCAGAGCAAACAGATACAGAATTAACCCCACAGCCCTTTCAGCCCCTAATTTCCCAGCCCTGGCTGTGTCCTTAGCTTGGCTTCAGCAAGCCGAGGGATGGAAATCTCCAGCTATTTCTGTTGCATGCAGCAGCACAGAATCTATATTTCTCTTTAACATCTGTCTCTCCTTTCCACTGTGGTTTTTATTACTAGACACAGTTGTATTAAGTAAACACAGCCTGGGAGTGGGGGATGTGGGGGTCCTTGTGGTGCTTTGGGACCAGCAGGGAGGCCGGGATGTCTGGGGCTTCTCAGGAAGGCATGGGGTGGTTTGCAGGGAAGCAGGATCCATCCTGCTTCCACGAGGGTCTCCTTTGAGATGTCTTAGGGCAAAAATGAGCCCTGCAGAGGGAATGCAGCGCTGTGCCAATGCTCACTGCTGGGACAGCTGTGCCTTTGGTGGGGCTGCCCTCATCTCT
The DNA here is from genome assembly GCA_039720435.1 of Amazona ochrocephala. Classification (NCBI taxonomy): domain Eukaryota; kingdom Metazoa; phylum Chordata; class Aves; order Psittaciformes; family Psittacidae; genus Amazona; species Amazona ochrocephala. The sequence goes on from CM077879.1 coordinate 88,929,336, forward strand.
TAGCATTGTCCCCCTTGCCCTCCATGGGCTATGCATGGGGGGGCTCAGGCTGCTCCCCTTCATTTGTTACTATTTATCTATAATTTAGCATGGGTTTTCGTTATATTCTAATTGAGTTTCATGTGTCACAGCGTGTCTCAAACAGAAAATATAAATATTTAACAACCTCCACTGGTAATAAAGATTCACATTTGCCTCCTTCTGGCTCCCAGTACATGAATATTCCACACCACGCTCCGCAGGTATTAACTTCATTCACATTTTTCCCTGGTTATGCAATATGATGGTAATGACAGATAGAAGCCAGAGCTTTAAAAAAAGCATAATCAAAACCACCACCACACCAGTTTCATGTCATTAACTCCCTTCCATTTATTAGGGGAGGACTAATATGTTCCCCTTCACTGCTGGCTCCTCTATGCATGCAAGTACTGTGTGTCTGCTCCAGCAGTGCTGTGGGTAGAAGCTGCCCAAGTCACACCAGTGCGGGTGAGAAGTGGGGCAGGAGGCATCTGAGGCTCTATTATTGGAGGGCAATGGATGAACAGAGCCTGATTTAGGCTGAAATAAAGCTGGGACCGTGTCCATGCTGTGCTGCTGCTCCAGTGGGGAAGCACGTGAGGTTGGACATGAACTGTAGCATCATTGGTCCATACTGAGGCTGGGTCCAGTCTGGCACAAACAGAAGCTTGGATGGTGAAATGGGCCATGTGGGAGGAAGCCCTGGATGTGTTTTGGGTGGTGATTGCTACCTGTGAGGATAAGCTGGGTCTGACCCAGGCACTGCAGGCTTGCTGTGCTGGGTGACCGAGCTCCATGGCCAGCTCCACTGTGCTTGGGCTTGCCCAGGTCTGTCCCAGAGGAGATGAAGCCATTTGGGCCACATCTGGGTCTGGGTTTCCCACTAAACCAGCTCCCAATCTGCTTTTTGTACCGTTATGAATGTCTTAAGGCAGAGCAAGGCTTCTCGAGCGTGTCGGCTCTGGTGCAGTGGCAAAGCAGAGGCAGGGAACAGGCTTCAAGCCTGCTGGTGCCCTGTGCTTTGCTGTGGGGCAGCTGCCAGTCCCTTGCCTATGCCCTCGTGTGGTCTGTGGTGGCTTGGGATGCTCCTTGGAGAGTTCCCATGGGAAAGGCTGGAGCTGTGAGCTTGTAATTGCCAAACCTACTTGGTACCCTGAGAAAAGGGAGGATGTGAGACACACTGTGCTGGTACCGGTGTGCAGAGCACCAGCAGTGACATGTGGCTGGCACCAGCTCCCCATATGTTATGGGGTGTCACAGCACTGTGCTCCCCTCTCCAGTCATACACTCATCCCCTGGGCTCCCTGTACCCCACCAGATCTTCCCTTCTCCCACACTGACAGCCCCAACCTGCCAGCTCCAGCACCTCCTGCATCCGGGAATCTCATTTCAGCCCTGTGTGGCTCTGGCCGTGTGTGCTTACAAAGACTGGGCAGCCCCAAACCCCTCTCTCCACCTTGCCCAAGCACTGACCCTCGCAGCCCATAGTGCGGTTAAAACCCAGCGCCACGCTGCTCCTGATTCTTGGGGATTCATTAAAGGTAATTATGATTCCTGCCAGAGGAAGGCCCTGGACAGGCTCTGTGATTCAGCTAAAAGGTGTTGAACTGGCTAAAAACCACCGTGCTGCTCTGCCACCTCTCACATACATCCCTTGCTCGCTTCTTGCCCATCAATACATGGTCACCTTGCCCGCTGGGCACTGTCTCTTGATGGGGCTGTGCTCAGCAGCGAGCTGTTGCCTGGGCTCCTGTGTACCATGGAGATGTTGCAAGATGCTGAAAATTCAAAGTGCTGTTTTAATTATGTGCGATGAGGGAAGCAGCCTGGCTCTTGGAAGGAGGCTAACGACAAGCCTGCCAGGAGATTTGCCGTGGCAGAAACCCAGAATCCATCCCTATGTGTCTTTAAAAGGGAAAAATGTCAGATTTGTCTATGAAATAATAACTAACAACCTATAAACAATTGACATCACCATCCACCTCGCTGCTGGGGAAGTGATTTAGAGACGCCTTGCCTATGCGAAACGGGAGCATCTGCTCTCTGCTGGAAAGAGGAGGAAGATCTCCTCATCAGCATTAAATTTAAATGAGCCAGTCCTCATTTGCACACTTCTGCAGCGCTCTGGCTCCTGCAAGAGGGTGACTGGGGAGCACAGGCGCTGGTGGGGATTAGCAAAGACTTCTCCTTCCCTGGGCCTCTAAAAGTGTGAAAATCAGATTTTTCCACCCAAAAAAGCTCTCCTGGGCACAGGGTGAGATCAGGTCTTCCGCTACCCCAGCACTTCGTGTTCAGCATCTCCTCAAAGCACAGCTGCTGGAACCCCATCTCTCATAGGAGGATGAGATGAAGCACACCCCAGTGTCCCCAGGGGTGCGACAATGGAGCCTGGTGCTCTTGGTGAGTGAGGAATCACTTTAGGGCTAAATGAGGTCAGGATGAAGCCAGCATCCTACACTGGGTACCCAGCCCGTGCACTGCTGTGGCAGGTCAGCATCACTCCACTGCCCTGCTCCCCACCAGCACTGGGAGCTGCCACCAGGCTTCAGAGTGCTCTTTTATTTTAAAGAGCCGTTAATTACAAAGATTTCGCAGCAGAAAAAATAATAATTAAACAAAAAGGGAAAAGGGAAAAGCAAGACCCTTTTTCCACATCAGAGATTGCTATGTGTGAGCTGGAATATGAATGATTGGGAGGGGTTAAGCCAATTTGGGGTGCAGAAGACCCAGTGGCACCCAGTAGTGCCCCCAGCTCATGAGTGCAGATCCCTCTCCCAGAAGGAAAGGCAGCAGTCCCAGTGGCCCCATCTATCCCAGTTAAGGACCCTGGCTTGGCAGGGTCTCCCTTCCCTCGACACATCCCGGGTTAAAGCCCTGCTCTCCCTCCTGCCCTGACCCCTCTCTTCTGGTCCCCCTGAGGTGTGCATCTCTCCCCTGCCCTTGCTGCTATTCACCATCCCTTGGGGAGCAGGAAACATTTATGACGCATCAGTTAGTCTTTGCTATCAGTGCCATGTGCTCATTTAATATTTATTTTAAGACCATTTGGGTCATTTTTTCCCCATCTGGAGAGAGAAGATGCTGTTCTGGGACAGGGGAAGGGGTTCAGTGCGTTCCCAGGGCTGGGAGCTGCAGCGCAGCATCGTCCTCTTTGAGGTGGGATGGTGACTCCTCCTCACCACAGCAGCACAGCCCTTGCAGAGGGGGCTTAATGTGTTTGACCTCCACAGCCAGGGGCTCAGCTCAGGCTTTAGACTTGACAAGGGCAAATTTGGGTTAACCTTTCACATGTGCCAAGACCCCGTCTGCTCAGGCCTGGCCACCAGGAGCTGCTGTCCTCTCGATGCCATCTCCTCCTCCCTTCCACCTTTGATCAATTAGCGCTCACTCACCAGGTGCTAATCACTGCTCCAGCTCCTGCCTTCCCTTCCTGCCAGCTCCTAGGGCAGGAGGTGCTCTTGCAGCAGCAGTCCAGGGGTGAAGATGTTCTCTGGCTGGAGCTCCCAAGCACACAGGTAAGAGCCCAGTCAAAGCCATCATGGCAAGATCTGTTGTTGGTGTTGTGCATCTTGTGCCAGGGCAGTGGAGATGGTGATGCCCTTGGGTGCCTCTGGCTGCTGTGGATGGAGACAATGGCATTTGCTTTTCTTCAGTCTGGAGCTGCTTGGGAGGGCGGGGGGGGGGAGACTTGTGGATGTGCTGCTGTTGCCTGGAAGGTTCCTATTTCCTTGTAAACCTGCATGTGACAAGCAAGGTCTTGGTGCCCTGATCCGCGCCAAGCCCAGGGCTGAGTCCTGCAGCCCATCCTCTGCCTGGTGCAAGTTCACGTGGCTCTGCCTTTCCCCTCACCTCTCAGCTCTGTTGGCTTTTTGGCACCTTGTCCGCTTCCTTCCTGGGGCCACAGTGAGCTGTGGCAATGACTTCCTGAGCTCCTGGGATGCTGGAAGTGCTTATAGCAGTGCTGGGGCCAAGGTGGGCATGCTCAGGAGCACCGCACGATGCTCACCAGCATCCCTGTGCTCGGCAGAGCTCGTGGTAGCAGTGCTTGGGGATCCAGGGCCTGGCAACAGGCATCTCATTTCCCTCTTGTCTCTTCCTGTCAGACAAGATTTGAAGATTCAATTAGAGTGGGAGCTGCTGATAGCAGTGGTGCTGGCATGCTGCTCGCACCCCATGTTGGCGCTGCATGGGGACGAGATGAAAGCCAAAAGCAATGCAAGTGGGGTGGGAAGGGGAAGGCATTGGAAAAGGAGGCTTTTGGGCTGGCAAAGTGCCTGGGATAAAAAGGAAAGGAATGCAGATTTGGGGGAGTTTGAGGGATGTTTGGAGGCTTAGGGATGTGCTCCAGCCTCTGAAGATGCAGGGTGGGAGTGGGATTGGATGGCAGCACTAGGCTCGGGCAGGGGAGACCTGCACTGAAATGCTGTGTGTGTGTGCTCAGTGGGGTGAAGCTGGGGTTCAGGCAGGGCTTGCTCACCCAAAACCTCATCCTGCAGAGCAGGGTCTCCAGTATGGCAGCAGGAGTAAGCTGGGAGCAGAGCTGGGCCTCGATGCCCAAGGGGGGAGAGCAAGGCAAAGCCTCTGGAGTGCATTGGATGGGGAGCTGGATTGATCAAGTGGCAAAAGGCTGGGTTTCATTGGAGTTGTTTTCCCCCTTCTGAAGGTTGCTTCTCCATCAGAAGCTGTGTTTTGTTTTTTGCTTGTGCTTCAAAGAGATGTAGATATCATCTGTGCCATCCACTAAATCACAGCAGCCATTGGTGTGAAGCCTCATGTCTGCTTGGCTGGACATGGAGACAAAGGCAGGCTATGGTGGGAGCCACAGTAAATGCCAGAGGATATTGAGTAGGGCCAACGTCCAGCATGGTGCTGGGTCCTTGCATCCTGTCCTGGGCAGCTGTCTTTGTGGGGCTTATGGACCTTTTGAGAGTCAGAGGCAGGATGTGGCCAGTAAAACACCCAACCAGCATAGTCTTGAAAGGACAATTGCTTCCCCTCTGTGTTTTCTGGAGATAAGAACTATTATTAAGGAAAATGCTAATTTATTTAAAGTTACTGGGCAGACAGAATTTTGTTATATTGTTACTATAATTTGTATTCTGAGCTCCAGAGCTGAAATTCGGGCTCAAGTCAGGAGGATCAGCCGTGCTGATGCTACAGCCCCAAGTGGCCCGGCCTTGCAGATGTAGCAGTTCCCCAGACTCAGGCCGTATTCAGGCATGGATTGATTGCACACCAAAAAGTCAAGGTGCAAACATTGATCATGCATGAAAGTGCTGGTCATCAGCCAAAACCAAGCATTCCCCAGCCTAAATTATTAATTCCCTTATGCATACCAAGTGGATTGTGCTGGTCATGTACATCCCTGCTGCACAGTGGTTGTGCTTCATGCAGTAGTGTATTTCCCCTCCAACTACTTGTCTGGCTCTTCACTTAATAAAGATCGAGAGGGACAATAAAAACATTCATTACAGAGGAAAAAAAATAAAAGATGAAGCCTTGTTTTTGCAGCCTCCAGCAGTTGGTTTCATTAAGCAACTGCTTCTCCCAAACCCTCCATGGTGGCTCCTAGTGCTGGTAGTTTGGGGATCACTGGGGTATGAGGATGCAGCACCAGACTGGGAAGCTCTGGGATGCTTGAAGGTGATGGAATAACTGAGGAGGGCAAGAAACCATATGGGTGATGAAAAAGGGAATTGGTTAATGAGCTCTTGGTGGGAAAAGCAGCTGTTTGGATGGGGTTACGCAGGGTTAAGCTCTTGGCTTGTTCTGTGTTGAGCCTGGTCTCCTGTGTGTCCCAGGTCCTCAGCTGCTGTCTAAAGAAGCCATGTGCTCTTCCAGCTGTGGGCACTGAGGGGTGGGAGCACCCACCCTAAGGAGTGTCACTGGGCAGCAAGTGGGTGCTGATGGGGTTTGTTGTGGGGGTCTCTCTGCTGTTGCTCTGTCAGATGAAATACAGTGAATGGTGTTAGGACGTGAATGGGGGCAGCCAGGAGCCCCCCTGCACAGCAAGGGCTCCCATCCCATCAATGTCACTGGTGGGGTGCAAGAACGGGGACAGAGTGGGTTTGTTGCTGTCAAGTGCTCTTCAACAGCACTCGAGTCTGTAAGTCGGTGGTGGGAGGCCTGTTCTGCCCCCAGACTGTGACATCCAAGACGAAATGTGTTTTCTTTCTGGTTCCAAGGCATGAGAAGAGCTTTGGATCTTGTTGTGATTTATCACTCAGCCCTGAGCCAGACTCCTATATGGGTTCAATCTATAGCTCCCAGTACTGATAGAAATGTTATCCTGTCTTATTAAAATCACCCACAGCTACTGCAGCTGTATGTCAACAGCAAAACAAATAGCGACCAGTTCCCATCGGATTGGAGCCTCTCTGTTGAGGCTGTCTTCAATCCACCTCCCGCTAAAATGGTTACAGATGTAGGCTTTACCCGTTACAGCTCAGTGCAGCTCCTGTACAGCCGGCTCCAAATCCCATTACCACGCTGGAGCCGTCTTTGGTGAGCATCAGCTCAGCTAAAGCTCCCCCAATGATGTGAAACATCATTCATGATGCTTTTCCTAGAAGTATCGCTAAGAATGACAGTGTAGGGCTGTGCTTCCCCCAGATAGCCCCAAAATGGTGGGGGGCAGCTCTGCTGCAGGGGGAGAGGAGAGCAAGAGGGCTGTGCTGGATGAAGGCAGGGCTGCTTCCTCTTCCTCCTCCTCCTTGGGTGGCGCAGCTCCCTGCTGGGGTCTGCAGAGTTATTTGGGGTGCATGACATCCACTGTTGAGGACACAACTGATGTTACAGTGCATGAGCCCCTTTCCTTTTGCTCCTCCAAACCCACTACAGCCCTAAGATTCCTGCTGTCACCTGAGCTGTCCCTGGCTCTCCCCCATCCCTCTCTCCCGTGCTATCTTTGGTATAATTAGGAGTCCAGGACTGTGTGTGAGGGGAATGTGACCTCATTAGTTTCTTATGCTGTATTGAAATTTCTTCTCATTTACATCCCAAATCCCTGCATGTGCAGCTTTGGTCTCCAGGGTCACTTTCTGCTGCTTTCCATCCCTCTCGGCAAAGCTCTGGCCCGGAGCTGTGTTCCCTCTCCTCACCCATCACTACAGTTCTGTGTCAAAGCTGAACCCCATCATGTGTGTGAGGAAGACAAATGCCTGTGTTTGCCCTGGGTGGATGGGAAAGACTCCCTGGGGAGATGTCCTGGGCTGGTGCTGGGGGCTCCTGGTTTAATTCCTCTGCCCACCTGAGACGAGATGGCAAAGCTCTGGGTGTTCCCTCTGCTCCACTCCTGGCTGAGATAGGGAATGACAAATGCCTTGGCTGGGTTGTGACAGGCTCTGTGCTCTCATCCCTCTGAGATCCACAACCAAGATCACTCTTCATTAGCAAGAGCATCCTCTTGTCTTGTGTTTGCTGATGCCAAAATCCTGCTAGGCTGGTGGTGCTGGCTTGATCCTCTGAGGTTTGGATGCTTCATTTTAAACTTAGAGGCTACATAGCTCTGTCAAGCCTTTCTTCTCTTCCTGTCCTAGTTGTAGGGAGAGTGCTCTTTGAGACGAGAAGGTTTGCATCGTCTTTGCTGTGTGATGTTGGATCCCTTTATAGGGCAGGTATCTTGTAAAGCAAAATGATTCCAGTTCTCACGACGAGCATCACTCTTGAAAATGCACGCAATAAACAAAACGAGCCAAATGTAATTAAAATGGAGACAGCATATAATCTGGTAACCCACTTAGAGGCTCAAAGCTTCAGCTTTCAAAACAGAAATGTTTGCTCCAAATCCATTTAAATAAACAGACCGACACACAAAGGCTTCTCTGTACATTATCAGGATACAAAGAGAATCGGATCAAAAGCAGCTGTGGCCAGGCTGTACATACGTAGCGAGGAAATTGCTTGATCTAAGACTGCACCTTGCACATGCAAATGTGTTTGTGGACCTCCCTGTGAATTGCATTTGAGCTGTTGGGTTATGCTTTGCTGCGGGACAAAGGCTGGTGCTGCCTCCACTGCAGTAGCCTTTGCTGGGGGAGCAAGGGAGCTCCTGCTGTGTTGGTACGTCCTCTTGCTTTGGCCAGGGGTGAGGAGAGGCAAAGACTGGCTGAGCCTTGCCCTCTCCATGGGTGCATGCCCTGCATCCAGAGAGGGAATAGCTTAGAAACCTGGTAAGGAAATGGGAGTCCCTGTCCGCTTTATATACATTTCCACTTGTCTGGTGTCACACATGCCATGTGCTGTCACACTTGTGTCCCTCTCTGCTTGCAGGAGGGTCTCCTGGCGTGGTGGGGCTGTGGTTTGCATCCTCCCTGCCTCTGCCCAACACCATCTCTTGCAGTTCTGCAGCAGAGCCTGGCTGGCCTTGAGGTTTTGCCAGCAGCCATGTGATTTGTCTCGGGTTGGACAGCACAGGCTGTGAATCCAAGATCAAGTGTGCTCCCAGGCCAGCAGGATTCAGCCCAGAGAAGGCATCTGGGGTTTAGACGAAAGCATCTTCCTATTGCTCTTGCAGGTGGGTTTGGGCAAGCTGGAGCTCTCAGCAGGGGATATGTGATGTGGAGGGCTACTGGGGAAAGGCGAGAGAGCTGTTTCTGAAGCCGCAAGAAATCTTAAGCCTTTAGAGACAGGGCCTTGGCTCCCCCTGCGGGGATGCTGCATTCAAACAGCCAAACCCTCTACTCTGGCCTTGATGAAGGAAGGTCTTTGGCTTGCGCCGTGGCCGGGAGCGCGCACCGTGGTATGTCCCTCGCTCGGGGTCGTGACCCCCTGCCCCGGGTGGGTGCTTGCGGTGCGGCTCCCGCCGTCGAGGCCGATTCCCGTCGCGGCCGCGAGTCGGACCGGCAGAGGGAGCTCCGGCCGCGTCCTCCGAGCAGGGCCCGCGGGTACCCGCTGCTCCTGCGGCTGGGGGCGGCGAGTCCCCCCCCCCTGCTCTGGGAGCTGCTGTTCGGGATCGTGCCCCCGCCCAGCCCAGGGGCGACCTGCTCCTGAAAGGGGTGCCCCTGGTGGGGAGCTGGCGGTGACCCCCATGCTCCGAGCCCTGTGCAAGCGGTGGGGGATATGGGGAGAAGCTGCCCGGAGCCCTACAGCAGGGAGAGGCTCTCGGGCAGGGAGGCAGCGAGGAGCGGGGCCGCGGCGCTCTGAAACCCGGGCTACCGGGGACTGCAGCTGGCGTGCGCTCCCGGTACCGGCTACTGCTGCCCTCGGCACCTTGGGTCCGGCGAGCCTCACGCAGGAAGGGCCGAACCGGCGCGGCACCCCCTCCCCGTCTCCCCGCTTTGCCTCTCACCGACCTCCCTCCCAGTGCTGCAGCGTGTCCCACCGGGCTCAGCCTCCGTCCAACGCAGCGCAGGGCTTCCCCCCTCCCTCCCGCCTCCAGTGCTCGGAGCTGCCTGTCCCCCTTGGACCGTTCCCTCTCCCTTATCCCCACGGCCGGGGGCAACCGGTCCGATCCGTGCGCCCCGTCCAGCCCCGCCGGGGGACCGTGCCTGCCCGTCCAGCTGTGCTGCCCGGACGGACACCTGCGGTAGCCAATGGGAAGGAGCGGAGGGGCCGGGGGCGAGTTCCCATTGGCAGCTTGGGGAGGAGGAGCCGGGACTTGAAGTTGGAGTGAGGGATCCAGCTGTGCCGAGCGCTCGGCTCGGCGCGGCCGCCCGCTGGAGCATCCTCCGCCGCCGCCCGTCCCCGGGGCACCGGGCAGCACCCCCCGCCCCGGGCAGATGTTGGGGTGCGGAGGGGGCAGGCAGAGCCGCTAAGGCGGCCCGGCCCCGCGGGTTGGGGGCCAGCAACCGGCAGCGGGGCCGCCCCGCCGCCGCCTCCTCCCTGCCCGCGGCTCGCCCGGCTCGGGCCCCCCGGAGGCACGGCGAGGAGGAGCTACGGAGCCCGCAGACGGCAGGGCAGGGCGAGGGGGGCGGCCCGGCCCCGGCGTGGGGGCTAGGCAGCGGCTCGCCCGGCCATGCCACCCCGGCGCTGAAGCCGACCCGCCGCAGCCCCGAGCCCCCCGGCCCCGCCATGGCCGCACCCCTCTAGGTGCCCCACCGGCTCGCCCCGCGTCGTCCCGGCTCCCCCCGGAGCCGCCGGCCGGAGGATGGACGAGGATGGACCGCGAGCCGCCGAGGAGGAGCCGGAGCCGGGCAAAGCCAAGACTTTCATCCGCCTTAATGACCTGTCTGGGGCCGGGGGCTGCCCGGGGCCGGGGGACAGGGAAGCGGGCAGCGGCGACTCGGAGGCGGAGGCGCTGCCTTACCCGGCGCTGGCCCCCGTCGTCTTCTTCTACCTGAGCCAGGACAGCCGGCCGCGCAGCTGGTGCCTCCGGCTGGTCTGTAACCCGTATCCTTTGCAGGTGCTCGGCGGCGAGGTAAGCCCCGCGGGGCCTCCCCCAGCCCCGGAGCGGCGGGCAGGGAGGGGGACACCTCCCGGCTGGAGCCCCCAGGGTAATGGGGAAGGAGCCGGGTATGGGGGCTCCCCATCATCCTCCGTCCCCGGGGTGGGCTCGGGGAGTGCTCGGCTGGGAAGTTTTCCAGGCTGTTGCAGGGTGCGGGGCTCCCCCGCCGCCGGCCGCCCCGTCGCGATGCCCCCCGGCTCCCGCGGGCTCAGCCGCGTCGCTCCACGGGGATCGAGAGGGAGCCCCGGGCGGCCCTTCCTCCTGCGGTGTCCCCGCTGCCCCCCGGCACGCCGAGGACCCCAACCCCATCTCCCTGCCTTGCAGAACCGTTCTTCCTCCCTGACCCTGTTTCTCGCCCATTTTAGGCTCCCTGGTCTCTTCCCCGAGGGTTTTAAGGGGGGTGCATTGTTGGGAGAGGCAGTGGTGTTGTGGGGGTTGGTTTGCTGCCCAGCTGCAGGGTCCCTAAATAATTCACGGTGTGCGAGGCCAGCTTAAGGGCTCACTTTCTGCCGTCCCTTGGGAGATGCATGGAGGGGTCCGGCAGGATGGGGAGTGTGGTCACCAGGGCATGCATTGACCCAGGGTCTGTCAGGTCCTCGGGTGAGCTGTGACCCTGCAAAGGCATCTGGTCTGCTTCCGAACTCCCTGTGCTCCAGCGCAGGCCGTGTCCGAGCTGCATTATTCAAGTTTAAGCTTTGAAAAGCAGGGAGGCAAAAAAAAGAATAGAAAAGACAATAGAAAAAAATGCTTCTTGCAGCTGTCTTGGTGCCTTTAAAGCCTCGTTAGAGTTGAGTTGCAAGCAGCACACGGTTTGAAGCATTGCAAGTGTTTTACCATCCCCAAACTCTGGTTCCATTTATTATTTGCAGGAACAAAAAGCCCAAATGAAATAAAGCAAAGCAAAGCGATGTGGCTCCCAGCAGGGGCTGGTGCGGGAGAGGCAGCCGCTGCCTGGCCCAACGGGAAGTTCCTGGGTCTGTGCCGCTCTGCCCGTGCAAAGGCCGGCGAGTATGGATGGGCAGCAAACCCACATCTGGAGTGGGAGAGGCTGTGCGGTGGCGGGGAGGACATGTTACATGGCATAGCGGGCCAGAATATCCTGTGCGAGTCCTCCTCTGCTCCTGGTGTGTGGGAACTGTTGGGAATTACATCTCGGCTGAGGTTGGTGTGCCCGGGAAGAGTGGCGAGGGTCTGCCGGAGTTGTGAATATTGTTCTGCTTGAGCTTCGGCAATAATTTAGCTGATAAACAGGCGGCCTGCTTTCCTAAAATGTCCCCCAGGAGGGGAAAACGCAAGATTTCTCTTCCCCCATCATGAATGCTCCCATGTTCCCCCCAAATCTCTTTCACACCCATTCCAAGCTGTGTCTATTTAAGCATCTTAGGAAATCTTGCAACTTTGTGAAGCCTTTGGGAAGAAATATTGATGACAGGCTGCAAGTCAGTGTGTTCTTATTGCCTTCTATGACTGATAATATTTATGATTGCTCATTTAAATATGTTATTAAGCCTCTTCCCCCCCCCTCCTCCCCATTCCTAATGCGGTTGTTTTGAAGCAGGTGTTGTCACCCGCGTGTTTTTAATGGCTTTCAGCAAAACGCCCCACGCCAGTAACGGTTTAAGATGTGTTTTCTCCTCTGGGGCTGCAAATACAAGCAGATTAACTTTTCTTCTTGGAAAATAAGGGTATTGTGGGTACCTGCAAGCACTGCTGCAGAAGGGGATGAGCATTAGGTGCAGCCCCGCAAGCTGGGATTTTCCTTGGCACTTATTTTCCACTCCTTGCCATAAAGAAACGCACTTGCTGGGAGCCACGGGGGATGATGCTGTGGGCCTCCCAGACGTGCGTCTGCATGGAGCTACTTGTTTTCAGGGTCACTGACCCAGAATTGGGGAGTGTATGTAAAAGCAACACCAACTAAACAGCAGTTCAGCCTAGAGATGAGAGGCAGGCAGCGGCCGGCTTGGTACCCACACTGCGTCCCATCACTAACTAGGATGTTCAGCAGCTCTCTGCAGCTCAAGTGCCAGAGCTGAGCCCGTTGCTTGTTCATATCTATTACTTCTATTTAGCGTGGTGGGACTGTATAAAGTGGCCTTTTTCAGGCTGTAATCTTACAGGGATCATGCCCTGCTACTAAAACAGCATGATCACATTGCCGGTAAGTCTTTGTTGCCACCAGCTGCCCTGAGAGCAGTGACAGCGCTAGGGCTCACATGGATGGTGAATCCTGCCCCAGTCCCGGGGGATTTGGGGCTTTTGCTGGCTTCTGCTCTCTCCCAGGTGGTTTTCACCTTTCCACCAGTGAGACTGACTGCCCCTGAGGAAATGGAATGGGAGGGCTCTTGTTTGAGCTGTGCTGTGGAGATGCGCAGCGTTGCGGGCTTGGCAAGACAGGTTTGTGGTGTTCTAATCTGGTTGATAAACTTTGTTGCTGATGGGGTGCCAGGAGGCGCTGGAGCTGCCTCTGGAGTGCTCATGCCCCTGGGGTGCAGCTGGTACTCCTGAGACACCATTCTCCATTCGTGTCCAGACAGCTTGTGTGACCATGGTAGCCCAGGCCAGGATGCGGGGTTAGGGACAGGGTGATGGCTGATGTGCCGAGTGTCCAGTAAGGATGCTACCAAGGTGGTTTGTTGGGCTTTTCTTCCATGCTTCCATTCAGAGTATCCTCTGCTTGGTCCAGGGAGGTTTCTCCCTTGCTGCCTGATACAGATAAGGGGACCTGTTCTGCTCTCGTGATCCTTCTCTCCGTTAGGGCTGGAAAGAGGTCATGAAGTTTGTCCTGATTGAGGTCTTTGACTGAAAACCATTCTGGGTGCTGTGAGGACCCAGCAGGGATGAGCCTGGTTTCCCACCCGCATTTCCCCAGTGGCTCCAGGATGAAAGGCTTTACCCTGGGCAAGGACAGCCTGGGTGAAAGGGAAGGATCAAGGACATGGATGGGACGTGTTTAATGGTCACAGCACTGGACCCATGGGCTGGGAAGGGCTGTGGTGAGAGGCAGGGTGTCATGGTGTGCATGCTGGCACTGAGAGGAGAAGCAGGCATCTCTCTCGGGGGGGAAGATGAGGAGGCAAGCTAGTTACTTGACTTTCACTTACAAAATAAAAGCACTGTGAAGGCTGGGAGGATGAAAGGCTGTAACAGGGTCTGTGCCAGGCTGCTGCTCTGATCAGAGGCAAGAAACGAGGCTGTTTCTTGAGAGCTGAGGAGTGATTGAAGAGCGGGGATGGAGAAAGTGGGGAGGATGCTACTGCTCGGCGTTAAGAGCTCTGAACAGGAAAATAACAGTGTAACTGAAACGGCTTGTGATATCTATTGTAGTACTGAAATCTGCCTCTGCCTCCGCGCTGTGTCTGCCTGCAGAGCGCTGCTGCCTGGAGCAACGGGGGGCTGCAGAGCACTGATGAAAGGTGCTGTGCTGGGGAAGATACCCCAGAGTTGGTTGAAATCCCATTTATTTTCTTCCTGGTTCAGAGGGTAAAGGGCAGCGAGTGCCCTGGCTGGGGAGGGAGGTTTGGAAGCACTTGGAGGAGTGCTCCCATCTTGCTTGGCTGCTCTGCTGCCCAGTCCCTGGGATTTGGGTGCTGGAAATGGTTTAAGGAGAGAAACACATCTCTGACCAGTCACAGCAACCAGCCCTGCCTTTGGTCTGCATTAAAACCCAGAGGGCTCTTTCAGCAGCCACCTAGCATGGCTCCAATCACTTCCCATTAGGAAGTGGTGGATGACCAAGACTCCATCATCAGGAGCTAGTGAGTGCCTTCAGCTCTCTCTGGAAGTCATGGAGCTGCTCCTTCAGCGCCTCAAGCCATGGCATAGCTGAGGTGTGTGCCAGGTCTGCTCATGGGATGCTGGCACTGCTGTGCTGGAGCTCGGTGCATCATGGAAGGCAGTGCCAAGGGGATTGGTCACCCCGAGACCTGAGCTCACCCCAGTCCAGCTCCCCTGGAGGGGCATGTCTGTGTGTCCCACTGCACTGGAGCCAGGAGCCTGCATGGTGGAGACAAGGATTGAACCCGCTGAGCACCCAAGCCTGGTGGTACTTCCCGAGATGCTTCTTTCCATGGGGATGCCCGGGGTGTGGGCAGTGGGTGAACAGAACCCTGTCACCTCGGTGAGTGCTGAAGGTTCTTGCCCCTTCTGGGCTGTGGGGAGAGCTGGATGCTGCATGTGCTGCTGTTGGAAGGGTTTAGCTGCAGCACAGGGTTAAAAATGTGTATTTTTCATTGTCAGAAGGGTGTGTTTTGAGGGGAGAGCGCATGCAGTGTCCTTTACACTTTGGTACATTCGTTCCCACCTCATTTTCGAGTTTAACAAAGCAAAAAGCTTCAATGTGAGAGGTTGGACCTGAAATGGATCTTTTTTTGGTTTAAAAGCCCCACAAAGGAGTCAGAATCCGTTTGGTTCACCTGTGCCTGATCCATCCCAGGGCTTCTGAACTTGTTTCTCTCCTGTGATCCAGTTCAATGGCTTGGTCCCTCCAGGGCAGATGGAAATGCTCTGTGTGTTCTCCTTCCCTGGCTCCTGCAGGGGAAATGAGGAACATGATTTGCCTGGATGATGCCAGGCTGGGGGGGCTCCTGCAGCCCCTTGGCCCTGCTTGGTATGGATCATGCTGCTGCTCCCCAGATAATGGCACATCCCTGGGCTCACACCAGCTCCTGTGCAAGCCTCTTGGGGATAAACAGGACCCATCACCTTGTAGCAAGGGCTGCAGCAGGATGCGGTGGCAATTTCCATCCTCACAGAGGAAAGTAACTGCAAAACCTTTTCCCTGCAGTTCAGGAGCTCAATGGGAGCAGCGGGTGCTGTTCACCTCCAGAGCTGGATACAGCAGCCAGCATCTCTCTCATTGCTGCCTCTCCAGCAAACCAGGAGCCACTTGATCCTCGTCTAGGTAACACACCACATGTCACCAGGGATCTCTGGATCCATCCATTGCCTGGCTGTGCCGGCAGCCGGGCGCTTCCTTTGCTCCCTGAGCGTGTGTGTTTTTTAAGGAGATTCTTCTGCGAATTCCCTCTTCCAGGCTGTTGTGTCACATCTGGAAGTTTGTGTAGGAGTTTATCCAAGTGCTTGGAGTACAGCACAGCTTTTTCTCATTTAAAAATCATAGGCTGGCATTTTGAAGCGGGCTGAAGGGGGGGGGGAGCGAAGAGGGGGGGAGAGGGGAACTGTCTGCCAAGAAGGAGACTGGAGCAGAGGAATCGTAATGACTTCCAGAAGTTTTCTTTCTTTTCTTCCTTTCTTGCTTTCCCTCCCTCTCTCCCGGCACGCAGACAAAAGGCTCGGCCTCATGCAGTTCATGGTTATGTCATCCCGGCGCGGGGAGCCCCGGCCGGGAGGGGTGGCCCCGTCCTGCCTGGGGACCCTGCTCTGCTTGGGGACAGCTCTGCCTTGGCTCCTTGTAGGAAATCCGGAACAAGGGCTCCCATCTGGGGCTCTCTCCAGGGATCAGCCTCACATGTGAAGCCTGGGAGGGGATTGCAGCCTCTTCACAGCCCCCGGGCCCAGGGGGGTAATGTAGGATGGGGTTGGACCACCCCAGCCGCTGCTCATCCATGGGGCTGGTGTGTCTCCATGTAGAGTCGCTGCTCTCAACCTGATCAGCTCTAGCGCTCTCTCCCCCATTCAGTAGCACTGGGTGTCTGAGCTGGTCTGGAAATGCCCAGGATTTTATGATGCATAGAAAATGTTCTGCTTTCTTCTCCCCCCATATCCCCTGCAGATATTTTGGCATCGTGCTCAAAAAAGCTTCTTTCCTATTTTTACTTTAAACTCTGTTTCACTCTTTTTATTCCGTGCAGAAAAGACCAAGTATTTGATTGCCCCGAGTTCCCTGCCCAGCTCTCAGCTCTCCTTTTCTTTCTCTACTGTTTTACTGGAAGCTGGGAGCAAAACCTTTGACCACAATGAACCTCCCCAGTGGCGTTTTCATTTGGATCATGGAATCATTTTCCCTTGGAAGAGGAGCCCCGGGAGCCTTTTGCCCCCGGGCGGCTTTGCTGGCTGCTGCGGATGGGGAGCAGGGCCGTCCGTGGGGAACCAGGGATGGAGCATCCGGAGTCAGGTTGGGAGGGCTTTGAAGCTTCCTTGTGGTTTAGAAGGGGTTCAATTTCCTCGTTAATTAGGAACTGAAGTGTTTCTGGGTTTGTTATGAGGCCAGATCATGGCTTTCCCTTCCCCAATGCCTTGGCTCTCCACTGAGCGACCTAGATGTGAAATATTCCCTTTGGTTGGTGATGCACGAGGAGGTTTCCCCCAGCCTGGGTTTGTTTGGCTTTGGCTTTCACCAGCCTTGGCCTCTCACCCAGGAATCTGGCCTGGCGTGAAGAAATAGAGAGGAAAAGAAAGGAAATTCTCATGGTTTTATATAACAGAGTGAGTAACGACTGATCGTGCTTTGGGATGCTCTCACATCTGCTTCCTACCAAAGCCCCGGCAAAGAGGCTTCAAGCAGATGGAAAAAGGCACATTTTTCAGTCTGAATATTTGCTGAGAGGAACTTTGAGGCTGGAATTAGATGACCTTAAGGTCCTTTCCAACCCAAACTATTCCATTCTATCTCAGTGACAGCTGCCATGTCGCTGGGTACTGCCTAACGGGAAGCAGGCTTTTGTGGTGCGAGGACCAGCATGATGTGCCCAAGGTGCAGCACGGCCAGGCAGGTCCCATGTGAGCTCCCAGCCAGGGACACGCTCACATGTACGTGGGACAGGGATGTGCCCGTGACTCAACCCTCAGAAGTTCACCCATTAGTCACAAGTGAATGGAAATTGTCGATTGGTTTGGCTCCTGTGCCTGAAACACTGTTTTGGTTGGGATTTTTAACATGTTTCCGAAGTGGGATTGGCTCTTTGGTGGTTTGTGGGGTTTTTCTCTCTTTAAATTTTAGTCCTTCTTGTCACTTGTATCCTCCCATCTTTCCCTCTCCCTCTGCTGGGATGCAAAACCCAGGAGTGAGGGCAGGAGGGGGCTGAGAATGGGAACAAAATGCTAAAGCAGGTGATGGGCGAGAGTGGGAGCTTGGCATAGATGAGCTTATAAAGAAAAGGGGATTTATTTACTGTAATCCACAGGCTAGCCCCACACTTACAGGGTTTCTGGTGCAAAGCATCCTTATATTTATCTCTAATTTGGGTCTTTTCCAAGAGATTTCCCCCAGTGCATCCGTTGAACCAGCCTTGAGATGCTCCAGGGCTGAAGGCAAACCCACAGCCGGCAGGGATGGAGCTGGGCGAGGGGATGCATGGGGATTCACCCACCTTGGCCGCCCATCTGCCTTGGGGGGTGGGGGGGGTGAGGGGGGGTGGGGGGGGTGAGGGGGGTGGGTTTATACCTTCAGGATTCCCTGTGATTCATAGCTTAATCAGGTCAGGTTTAGCACTCGCTCCTCCTCCTGACCCAAGGCAGAGCCCTCCCCTGCCCAGCTGGCGACCAGGACTTGTTAATGATTTGTTAATTCAATTAGAAAGTGCTCGTTTAACCCGTGGCGAGGCTGCAGCTCCCTTCTGCAGGGCAGGGCTCGCCCCCATGCCTGCCACTCCCTCTGCCAAAACATTTATTTGGTGTTAAGCTGCCAGCCACGCTATGCAAATATAGATGTTAATCATGAATAAGGTTCATTTTTAGCTCCGGGTTGAGACTAGACTTGGGAAGAACCCGGCTCCAGGGGGGTGGTGGGAGCACTGCCTTGGTGGGGTGCAGAGCCCCCGGGGGCTGGGTTGGCTGGGTTGGGAGGGGAGCAAATGTCTTGGCTCCTGCTCAGCCCCGGGGTCTGCAGGAATAAAGTGTTCCTTCTGCTGTGGATTGAATGAGGCTTTCAAGCGCATTTGATGGGCTGCACTTTAAACCAGCCTCCTCCGCATCCGCGTTAGCTGCTAATAGCATGAAGCTTGGGTCCGGGCTGGCGGTCCCTGTGCCTGTGTTAGATGTAGAGCATCTCTGATTTGTGAACCATCGTGTCTGGATAGCCTGGCTGGAGTAATTGTACCTCAACGGGAGAAAATAGAAACCCCAGTGAGAATGATGAATAACGGGGCCCTGATGCTCCATAGAATTAATGCTTATTTGGGCAGATAGGGAGGAGAGGAATTAAATTAATATCTGACTTGTAACTGCTACTGTGTGTGGTTATTGACTTATCTTGCTTTGGAGGACCATAAATATCTCTCAGGGTATGCCGCTGAGACCATAATCTGCTCGGGGTCACAGTGCAGATCTGTCTCTGATGCTCCTTCGGAGACTCAGGCTGACTTCTGGGGTCAAAACCCCAAATTCCTCTGCCGAAGGACTCAGCCAATTGAGGAGGGCAATGTGTTTGCACTTTACTGTGCGCATATGGCATAAATCTTGAAGGCCTGTGCCATGCATAAATCGCTTTATTGTTCGTAATCCCCTGGCCAGCTCGGTGCTGGAGAGCACAGGGACTGATTTGTCTTGGGGGAGAGGTGCAGGTGAAGCTCCTCGGCTCTGGAGTCAGGATGGATCACAACTGGAGCCTCATATTCTCATCTGGTCACTTTCTATTTTGTACCTGGGATTTTTGTCCCCCTTAGTCAGTTGTTTGGAGGATGACTTGAGATAAGCTGAGGGGGTCTCAACGTGCCCCTCAATAGCTCTGGCAAAGGGGTTTGGGTATCTATGAGCATGGGAAAAGGAATGAGATCTTCCCTTTCAGCCCTTGATGCCATGCAGATGCTCCAATCTTGATGATTCAGTGGATGTGATACCCCAGGCATGCAAGCAATGCCAGCCATGGGGATGGCATAGGGTATCTCATGGCTCAGGGTGCCCCGTGCCTGGGCAGGTAGGCTCCTCGTGTCCTGGACCGGTTGTACCCACATGTATGTGTGCGCACACGGGGTCAGCAGCTTCGGAAGCTCATGGTTTGGTGATGGTGTGGGCCTGGCTCCCCTGTTGTGGTCCCCTTGTGAGGCTGGGGCCAGTGCTGGCACATCCCTGGGTGGCTGAGCCATGGCAGTCTGTCCTCCTGCTGGCTAAGGCATGTGTTTCTTTCTGACCTCTTGGGATCCATTTCGTGTAGGGTGTAACTCGCTGCTTACGTGACTCCCCTTATGGCAGCGCATGTTGGCCCCAGTCTCCACCACAGCCCATGTTAGCAGAGAAGTCCCCAGGCCAGATAAACAGTGCTCCAAGCCTTCTCCATTGCCTTTGCTCATTGCTTCAGCCCCTGTGCATGCCTTGTCTGGGTTAGGCATTGCTATGGGAGGGTATTTGTTAGGATGCTTCTATTTTACCCTACCAGCCCATCCCTTAGGATGGAGCATGTCCTATCCCCTCCTGCAGCTCTTTCCCTGGGCTCTGCCTCTCCCCTCCAGCCACCAGCACGCAGCTCCCATGGGAGCAATTTCCCCTGCTGTGGGCAAATTGAAGACTCTTCTTCTTCAGGAACTGCTCCTGACAGCAACACAGGGGAATCCTGTCCTATATCAGCCTGGAAAACAGCAGAGGAGCCCAAGGCCAGTGCAGGGTACCCGCAGGGGGGGTAGAGACGCTTCTTCCTTCATCTCAGTAAATGGGCTCTGGATGTTCAAATCTTGCTGCTGGGTTTTGGGCTTACCTTTCTGCTGGGTTTTGTTTTCTCTTTGCCTGTAGCCCCATGATACCTCATTGCCTGCTCTGGGAGCACAGAGAATTGGGCAAGTGGTGGACAAGCCGCAAATGTGGTAGTGAACTGGGGGACAAAAGGATGCACCAAAAGCACTTTGTTGTGCTCCCCTCTCCCCAAATCCCCCCTTTCATCTACCAATAACCTTGATTTTGCCACCCTGTGTTTTTTACTATTGCCTGGGTTTTGCATCGGGGGCAGGATGGAGGTTGGGGGGTGTGTGTGTGTGTGCGCGCGATGAAGCTATTCGAGGAGTTGTGATCTCTGCATTTCATTTTGCAGTTCAGCTGGAAAGATCTCGTTTCCATATACACCCACACACAACACAGCAAGAGAAAGCAGGCGAGGGAGCTGCTCAAGGGGGATGGGACGGCGCGAGCACTCGGGAGCCGTTCCCTCATTAGGAGTGGTCCATAGCCTTTATCTGAGTGCAGGAAATGGCATCCTCTGCCTCAGCCCTGTACCTCAAAGGCCATGCAGGTGCTTGGTTGCACTTATCAAGGCTGCAGGGCAAAGGAGGAGTGGGAACAGCCAAGAGGAGCAAAGGTCCCTGAGCCTAGCAGTGGCTCCAAGAGCACGTGAGGGACTCCAGGGCAGTTGTAGTGTTGCACACAGTGTGTGTGTACATATGCATGTACTCACCATGTATACATACCCAGAGCCCAGGGCATGGCAGCATGGTGGTGAGACTGGCTTTTGCAACGGAAGAAGAGCAAAGCCACAGAAAGGAGTGACAGAACTCCTCTCCCAGTAACCCCTAAACCAAAGTCATCTTGTTCCAAAGATGAGCTGGTGCTAGAGTGGTTCTTTTAGCCTGTAACTCCCTCCAGTGCCTGCTTTACCAGCTGGGTCCTGACTCCAGCTCTTGGCTCTTGGAGGAGCTGATGGTGGTGTGGATGCATCCTGCATCCCTTATTCCTGGCAGGGATGGGGTTAGCAGAAAGCAAATGAACCTTTATCCTGGTGGGCATCTGAGTGTGCAGTAGCAGGTAAATGTGAGGGGCTGGCTGAGAAGCCAAGCAGGACTCTGATGGTGGAAGGTTTAGGAGAGACACCTCAGCCTGCCTGCAAGCTCACCTCTATACAGCAGCATGCCGAGGGCTTGCAGGGGGCTGGGTCTTTCCCTGGCTTTGCGGCTGTGGAGCAGCTTGGGGTGTGCAGGGGGAACTACCCCTCCATCAGGGTGCTGCCACGGGTGCCAGAGTCCCCTCAGCTCCCCTCTGGGCCCCTTGGGTGGATGCTGGTGGCATGTCTCTCGGCTCGGCCCCCGCACACCGATCCTCCTGCCATCCCTTCGGGGTCAGCGCGTGATTTTTTCCATTGCTCCGAAGAGGCTGAGCTCATAGAACAATATTCCCTGGGCCAACACCGCTCCTTTTTGAA
Organism: Amazona ochrocephala; assembly: GCA_039720435.1. Lineage (NCBI taxonomy): Eukaryota > Metazoa > Chordata > Aves > Psittaciformes > Psittacidae > Amazona > Amazona ochrocephala. The sequence goes on from CM077879.1 coordinate 88,950,761, forward strand.
GTTCCTTGTTTTGGTATTCCTCAAACTCTGTATCCTCAGGCACGAAACACAACACCCCTTGGCACCGGAGGTTTTCCCCAGTGCTGTGGCTTTGGTTATCCCCAGCATCCCGCTGCCTGGTGAAACCAGTGCCCCATTCCTGCAGCGCTGGTGGATTCCATCCCTTCCTAAACTTGCCACAAGTCTTTAGCAGTGGTAAAACAGGATCCTCCAGCCACCTTGGCACACCGCAGTGTGCTGCCGGGGCTGGCAGAGGGAAAACAGCCACCAAAGCATGCTCCCAGCAGTGTTTGTCTTAGCCAGGGGCCACGGCCGGAGCCGAGTCTGTGCCAAGCAGTGAAAATGCCAGAGCAGTGAGTTTATCCCACGGTGTTTGATTTGTGGTTGCGGTGGAAGTCGGGTCAGGAGTAAACGTGGAGGATGCAGCAGCAAAGAGCAATATTGAGACAGTCACAAAACTATCTCGTGGTGCGAGAAGTGGGGATTGTCTCCTTATTTCCTTTGTGTTTTTCTTCCCCCCGCTACTGGGAGCTGAAGTTTATGGAGAAACAGCGGCGGTCCCGGGAAATATTTTGCCTTGCTTGTATTGTTGAGTTTTATTTTCTTTTTCTGGCAGGGGATGAAGGAAACGGGAACACAAACAGCTTGGCTGGTGGGTTATTGGTCCAGAAATCAGCCTGGCCAGCGAGTGGCTGCTTTGGTGGGGAGAGAAAATACTTGAAAGCGGATGGGGTTTTCATTGCTTTCATTCCTTTCTCTTTCCCTCCTTGCTCCTGGCCAGCTCTTAGGATGCAACTAAATGAGGGGTGAAGGCAGAGGCTGTTAAGGCAAGGACGAGCATTGATGCTCCTGGCCCTCCTGTGTGTTCTCACTGATTAAAATCTTAAATTCTTTCATTTTTGATAAGACCTGGGGTTTCCATTCGGAGCCGGAGAGTCTCTATGGCAACAGCTAAAGGCAACTTTTATCTCTAACCCTTGATTTCCCTTTCAGAGGGGGAAGACTATGGGTGTACAATGCTGGGGCACCAATAACTATTTGGTTCCCCCCTTAATATTTGGGGTTCTGAGCAGGGGGAGAGGGCTGGGACTGGTTAAATTGAAACACAAGATTGCTTTGCGGCTCAGAGGCCAAGGGGCTGGATGAGCTCAGCCCTGCTGGGCCCCTCTGTCCTCTGCCAATAAAGGTATTTTTTGACTGTGGCAGAGCACGTGGTTGCATCCATCCCTGTGTCCATCCCTGCATCCATCCCACCCCACAGCCGGAGTTTCCTGCTGGTGTTTGTTGAATCCAGAGAAGTTGGAGCTGTTCTCAGAGCGTGATTGCGGCAGTGTTTCAAGGCGCAATTAAAACCTTACCCTTTCAGGAGAAGTCTTGCAGCATGCAATAGAAAGGAAACCAGCTGGGCTAGATTGAAACAGAATAGGTTTGGGGAGGGGTTTTTCACTCCTATACAGTAGGTCTTTCTAGAAAGATACTATACAATTTAATAGCATGTTATATTCCTATATGTTATATTTAAATCCTCCTATAGTATTGTGTAGGAGGAATCTAATTTTCCACTACAGGATAATATACCTTTCCAAAGGTTTGCAGTTGTGGGTTTTTTTTTATCTAGGGGAGTTAAATGAAAAATTATATCCTTCCTAGAAAATCTAACAAAATGATGAGAAAATAATACCTTTATTTTATTTAATGAAATGTGTAAGTATTTTCCATAGGCTTATATGGCTGCATAAGAACCTCTACTTTGAGCTTGTTGGGGAAGTGGTTTGTGATCGGATAGAGATGGGTTCAGATATGGTCCTGGCCACACAGTGTGGAAGCTCTGCAGTGGGGCCTGGCTTTGTCTAAAGTGGGGGGAAATAGAAATAAATAAAAGCCAGGACTTTCTTGGATTGCATTCCCTCCTGGATTGTAATTGGAGAGAGGATAGACTGGTGGGTTCAGGGCTGTGATGTGAGGCTGCGCTTGGGAGCTGCTGAGGGCTAGATCCTGTGCTGGGTGCTGGTGGCTCAGTTGTCTGCAGGAGCTGGAGAAAGGAGCAAGGAGCCCTCTGTGCTGGAAAAATGGGATTTGGCAATAGGCAGGGGCTATGCCGTGCTGTGTGGCTCAATGCAGCAGGCTGAGGAAAGGAGAAGTGAGGGAAGAGCTGAAAACCTGACCATGGAGATGTCAAATGCCCCTATGAGCATGCGGTGTCCTGCCACTGTAGGTGGTAAAATGTGGGGCTGGGTTCCTTAATTATCTTACCTTGGAGGTGGCCATCAGGCCATCGTGGCTTCAGGGACCTGTGTGGTGCTGGGGACCTGCATGGCTGGGTACTCTTCAGGCTCCAAGAGAGAGGCACTGGGGAAACTGGTGGCCCCCAGTCCTTCGAGGTCCCCAGAGGACAAGTGCCTTTTAATAGCCATGGCAACTAATAAGCCCTGCGTGGTGACATCCCTGCTGTCTCCATGGTAACGGACCGAACATCACATAGCAACATGTGCCTCATGTACCCATGGAAACGGGCCGGGTAGCTTTTTAGCATCGCTGCGTTAAATCTCTGCTCTGGGGAGTGTTGGAGGGGGGGTGTGCGTGTGTGTGTGTGTGTTTATCCTGAGGTGAACCCACCGCTGCAGGGTGGGGGGATTGCGGGAAGGCCATAGGGGCTGCAGAACCTCAGGGTCTTGGTGAGAATTGGGCTCATAAGGTGACCCAAGGGTGCAGCGCCAGGGGTGTTCCAGGCTGACAAAGACGGGAAGGTGCATGGTGCTTATCTGTTTTATTTCCCTCATGACTGCAGTAGGTCTTGGGAAGGGGGGAGGAATAATAGGGATGAATTGTCCAATGGGCTTTGGGTTGCTGATGGAGGTGAAAAATGAGAGGTGCTCAGGGCTGGAGGGCTGGAAGTTACCTCACTGCAGGCAAAATTGTTTTGCAGTAGGGTATTTGCAGGCACCCACAGGCTGGTTTTCCTTACGGTGTCTGGAGTCACCTCATCCTCAGTCTCCCAAGCTGGAGTTTTCCAAGCAGTCAAAATGTGGTGTAGAGGCTGGGAACATCGCTCCTTGATGGGCAGCATCCAGCGGGATCTGCGCTGGCTCTGCACACAGCCCTTCCTATGCTTTGCTCAGCACCTCATTAACTACTCTGAGCTATGCCAGGTTAACTGGGATTTGTAGCTAGCAGGTATGAGGGGTCTGCTGGGGTTCTGCCATAGTGAAGCCATAAGAGCTCAGAGCAGCCCTAGCTGTTGTAACGTGCTGTGGATGTCAAGTTGCACACACGTGCTCGGTACAGCATTTGTGCTGAAGCGCTTCAGCAAATGCATCCGTTTCCTGAATTTATCCCATGACAGGCTGAAAATTTTAGGAATTCGTTTAGTTGGAGTTGTTGAAGTGTTTCTTGCAAATGCATTTCAGCTCTTCTTCCTGCCTTGTTGCAGACCTACCATCAAAACCACATTGCACGGATGCTGAGGAGTATCTCTGGGTTTCTGTAAATAAATGCGATTGCTTTGGGAAGGTTTACAGGTTTAGGGGGGTTTGTATTTGATTTTTTTAAAGGTGGTGAACTGACCTCAGGAATATTTATTTGTGAGCTTTCAGGGCAACCTTTTCCCTCTTTATTATTCTCCTCTTTGCCTGTGCTTGGTCTGTGCCAGGCTGGGAGACACATGTAACATATTCAACAGCATCCAACTCACGTCGTTTTTCTGGAAGACTTAATCTCTGGCTTTGCTCAGGTGCTTGTTGGGTAGGCTCGGAGCTTTGTAATGGTTGAGGCTTTTTGGAGTTTCACCCATGGCTTATCTGTTAGATAAATGCTGGACAAGAGCAGGGCTGGTGGTGCAGGAGAGGTGGGTTGGGGTTGTGTGTCCATCCTGGTCAGGCACAAAATCAGTGCGGTGATGGACATTAGAGCTGTGGAAAATCTCCGTGTCAGAGCTCTTCTGGCTGTTTGGGCTGGCAGTAAAGAGGTACCTTTGCAGTTGTGATGTGCCTGTTTTCTCCTGCCCATTGAAGGGAGCTCCCAGGGCAGCAGCAGCTGCCTTCGCTGCTTCCTGGCTCCAACCCAATGGGAAATTCCTTCCTTCACCCCAAAATCTCACTGCACATTTCACCCTGTGCCCTGTGAAAGGTAGCTTGAAATGCCTCTGGTCCAGAGCTCTTTGTTGCTTGTGTTGGATGTTTTATGGTTTAGAGGTCAGGGGGAAAATAGTCGGATATCCACAATAAATGGCAAAAGGAAGGAGTGGTTTGGTATCGAGGTGATGCACCAGGATAACCCCATTGGCCTCAGCCACCTTGGCCAGTGGTGCTGCTGGTGGCTCTCGAAACCGGTCTTTTAAAGAGCTAGATGATCTTCGGGTCCTTTCCAACCCAAACTATTCTATGGGTCTATCAGAGGGAACGGTTCCATGTGAAAACCCAGCATGCTGTGACGAGCTGGACATAGAGCTCTGGTCATGCCAGTGCTCTGCCTTTCCGCAGGGACAGGGCACACTTTCCCTGCTCCTGCTCTACCTAGGTGTCAATTTTGGGTGCAAACTGGGAAGTTCCATTATCTCTGAGGTGTTTTGTGCTCCTTTTCCAGGTTCTGCTGGAACAGGTTGGGGTGGCTGGCGCAGGAGAGCACAACTGATTTTGTGTGTCTCCACTTCCCACAGGCTTTGCACCCTGGATACCTTCTGTAGACAGCTTCCTGTGCCCCAGGCAGGGAAAATCCCAGCCTGGGGAGGTCATTGTCACAGCCACCTCCTTGCTGTCCTTCCCAGCATCGCATGTCCGTAGACAGAGTTAACCTGCAGTTGTGGGTGGCTTCATTGGGTGCTCCTGCCTCTGTTGGGAAGCTCCTGCCTGGAGCTGGTGGGGGAGCTGAGGTCCCCATCAGTGCCTGCAGCACCCTCTCCCCTTCTTTAGCATTGGAGACCTGCGAAAAGCTTTCTTGGGTTTTATTTTAGACCCTGGGCAGAGCTGGGGAGTGCAGCCTGCCTCTCCCTCTCTGACTTAATGAAGTCAGCTTTTGGGTTCCAACATGGTTTTGGTACTGGCCTGAAGATCCCAGGGATCCATTCAACCAGTAGCAAGCTGGTAAAGGAAATAAATAGGGATCTGGGCTAGAATCTCCAGCTATTTGGCTATTTATGTGGTGCTTCTGGGTTGGGAATTTGCCCCAGGCCATGGACTTTAGCAGGGAACTCTATGCCAGCATAAGGCAGAAGTTGTCTCCTCTGGTCCCTGGCAATGTCATGGGCTCATTCCACCATATGGAGCAGGTTCAGTGATAACAACATCTGTGCTGGCCTCCAAGGAGGGCTGTAGCCAGCTCAGTGAGGTTTAATTAAATCTGAAATCCCGGCTGTTTTCTCCTGGGCTTTGGCTTGGGATACCATGGGTAGGAAATCATTGGAAGGAAATAATGAGAATTAGAGCAACTTCAAGGGTTGTTGCATTCCTGGCTACCGGGGGGCTGGGGGCTGGGCTGGCTGTGGTGGGACATAGCAGTGCTCCTCCTTTGGGATGTGCATGGCATAGGTGGGATAAGTGCTGGGGAAAGGTTGTGCCATTGTTCCAGCTGAGCATCGTGGCCGTGCCATCTCCAAATCCCTGTTATAATGACAGCCTTGCAGCAATCATCCTCTGCGGTAGGTGTCTTTTCTTTCCCCTTTCCTTTAAAGGCATCCTTATTTAAGGCAGTGAAGAGCCTGACTATAAATTACATACAAATGCACAGTTAACGCTGAGTCTCCCCAAGGCCAGTGGAGGTATTTTGGTATTTAAACTAACAGAGCCAAGGGGAAGGATCCAGCAAAGGAGGGAAAAAAGGAAAAGTGGCTCTAATTGAGGTTGGTGTTTGAACAGCGAAGGCCAATTAATGCTCCTGAATCAATAGATCTGCGTGACTGAACAAACAGCCCCAGCAAGGATTCATGTGCATGCAGTGCCTGGGACGCTTTTGCTAAGACCCCTTCTGGAATGAACTGCTGCCATGGTGGAGATCTCAGTGTGGGCAGAGATTTTGGTGTTTGTAGCCCTGAAGGATGCTGTGGGCTGAAGGTGGAGGCCGATTGGCGAGGGCACGTTGGGCAGCTCCTGCCTCCAGCCTGTGACAATCCACTTATCCCCCCAAACTGTGGTCCCTACCCACTGCGTTTCCATCAGCCTGATTTTTCAGGCTGAAGTGGATGAAACTGGGTTAGATGATGTGGGATGCTGCCGGTGTGTTTCCCCCTGGTTCCTCATCGGGATGTACCAGAGCTGCAGGCATCACCCCTTATACCTTTTGGCTGTTCAAGCCACGCCGGGGCAGTGGCTTAGAATATGTCCAGCATTCCCAGACTCCCATTCTGATTCTCCCTCATTGCTCTTCCAAGAAAACTCGTGTTTGCGTGGGGAGAGGAGATTATCACGTTAGCGTTAAATGCCCTGGGGGAAGGCAGGGAGGGCCGGCTGCGTTGTTTGTGCCTGGTCTATCTTCCAAGGACAGCCAGCCCAAGCAGCGTCATGTGCTGGTGTGATGTGGCACCCATGGGTGCAGTCGCACCAGGCACTGCAGCGTGCAGGCAGCTGATGCCATGCAGGGGAGTCTGCATTCCCAATAGACACGAGAGCACAGTGGGGAGGAGGAAAAAAAGCCCTTGTTGTTATTATTCCTCGGATTTTATACGCTGAGCTGATGCATATGGCAGATGAGATGATTTGCCTCCAGGCATACAGGAAAAGTGACGCGAGGCAGCATCTTCTTGGCAATCCTGTCCATGTCTTATTCATGAGATAAAATTTTCCTGGGTTGGGGAAGCAGTGGAGGGGCTGTGGTTACTGTACCTGTGCATGGGTCACACTGCCCCTTTGCCATGGCTGGTGCTGCCCACTGAGCTGGGTGAGGCTGCATCTCACCCCCACCCTGCTGCTTTTCATCCCCATCCTTTCAGAAGAAGGGAGAAAGTCGCTGTTATTTCCACTTTTTCACTCTGTTTTTCCAGGTTAGGAATCCAGGACGCTCCCAGGTTTGCCGGAGGAAGGTGGGGAAAAGGCTGTAAAACCTGGCTGCGCACAGGAGATTATTTATGGCCGGGTTTGGTGCCACGTTCCATACCTTTCGCTGCCTCATTCCCACCTCCCACGGCCCCGTGCTGCAGCTGCGCTGGAGGAGGAGGAAAGGGAAGACGCTGTTGGCAGTTCCCAAGGGGCCTGATCCTGCCCTGCTTGGGTTGTGTGGGAGATGAGCGCCTAAGGTCTCTACAGGGATCTATGCTGCCCTTCCTATCGCATCTTGCCTTTCCCAGCTGGAGCACTGCAGGAGGTTGGTGTCCCCATGCCAGCTCCCTGTGGGGTGACAGAGATCCTGGGACCCCCTCCAACCCTTCCAACTGTTGCTGCTGAAGGTACATGGGCACATGGGGTGATTGAGCTTCAGCACCAGGGATGCTTGCAGCCTGTGCTAATGAATGTGTCTTGAAATACCTTATCACTGTGTGGATTTTAGTTTGCTTTTAAAAAAGTGGAAAGTAGCCTCGCCAGGAGTATCAATGGGAGTTTCCTCCTCACTCACCACCTGCAGCATCCTGTGATCAGTACAAGGGTGAGGATGCTGCAGGGTGCGAGGCTGCTGGGTACCAGGGTAGTGGGATGCTACCCTGTAGCATCCCCTGCACCACTCTGTGTGCAGCAGCACAGGGAGGTACTGGTGCTGGAGGGATGTCAAGGCTCAAGTGTGGTTTGTGCTCCAGCTGTCTCCCTGGGAGTCCAGCACCACTCCCGGAGGTACCCCTGGTCTGTGTTTGATCCCCTGTCCTTGGGCTGTTGTTTCACCCCAAGCTGATAGAGACACTTGGTAAACCCAGCAAGTTAAGAAATGGCGCGACCAGCATCTTCCCTTTGCCTGCAGCCCCATCCCGAGCGCAGATGAGGAGCATGATTTATGTTTTCATGCTCTTCTAGCGATTTCTGGTGTGTTCCCACGACTCCAGCTGCCGGGACAGCCGGGGGAGCAGCTGGCTGGGCGAGCTGGCAGTGCTGGGTGCTCCGTGCTCCTCCTGCCTGGCCCACGCCTGCCCAGATAAGAGCCTGGGATAACGCGGAGCTCGCGGGGTTGGGGGTGTGGAGGGAGCTTTAGCAAGCCAGCATCTGCTGAAATTACTGAGGCTGGTTTCTCTGATCGAGGAATCGCTCGTGTGGTGCTGTGGTGGAGTGCTGTACATCCCGCTTCCTCAGCATCTCCTTGCTGGCGGAGAGGGTTGTGGCTCAGCATCCTCTGCAGATGAAGGGGCACTGGTGATGGATCTGTGCTGGGTGGGCTGTGGGGACCCGACACATGTATGTTTGAAGAGTTGATGCTGTCACTTTGCATTATGTCCCCGCTTGCTGTTGAAAAGGTGGTGGCAACTGCTGTGTGCACCCACCCTGCAACCTGGGTGGGAGGCTGTGGCCAAACCAGCGGCTGCATCCGTGGGGCATCCTTAGTTGATTAAGAAATCATTGTGTAACCTCTAACGAGGCTCTTCTTCGCTTTACAGCCATTTGCCTCTCTCCCCTATAATTAAGCTGGCACAGGGTTCCCCCTGGGTTTGCTTTCCAAGGAGGGCTGCTGTGCAGACAACTGGGCTGGGACTGCTCTGCATCACCTCACTTGCCCCAGTTTTGAGTGCTCTGTTAGTGCTGGGTCAGTGGTGAGGCTGGGAATAGGGACAGGGCAGCACCTTGTACATGTACTGTGTGGTTGGGGATGCACCGGAGCATCCTGCGCATCGCTGCTGCATTGGGTGGGTGCGGGATGAAGCTTCTGCTCTGGCATTTCCAGCTGTGGAAATATGCGGAGTCGCTGCCTGGAAGGAGGAAAAAGCTGGAATATTTTGTCTTTGAGAGAGGAGGGAGCCAGGAAGGGAGGTCAGGGAGGGATTGCAGTGTGCCAGCAGCAGCCAGAGGGGATGGTTCCTCTCTGCAGTGACCCCAGAGGCCGGGCACACCTCGCTAACATGCTCTGTTGGCACCCAGGAATGCTGCAGGGAAACCAGAGAGGCTTTGGCTTTGCTAGAAATGAAACGACGAGAGGGTGGGGGAGCCCATTAGCACGGGGGTTCCGGCCCCGCTTCCCCGCTCGGGGCTGGGGGAACAAAAGAGGAACCCGTGGTGACATTTGAGCATTGCACAACTTGGCACAGTTGGCAGCATGTTGACTTTCTCATGCTGTTCCCTCCATGCGTACCCTTCTTCTTCCCTCGCCCCACCTCTCCTCTTCCTCCCTTGGGGAGCAGCTGGCGCTGGGAGCTGCTCCCGGATGCTGGTCCCAGTGAGGATGTGCCCCATATGCCCCTTTCCCACCTGGGAATGGGAAGATGTGCAATGGGAACCCCCAACGGGGAGGCTGATGATCCTGTTCTGCCTCCATGTGGATCCTGGGGGCATGGAGGGGTGGTGCTGAGCCCCACAGGGTGCTTGCCGCCTCCTTGGGGTGGTCTGTTTGGGGCTGAGCCAGCCCTGTGATCCTGCTCCTATGGGGTGGGCAATGGGTGGCTCTGTGTCCCACATCCTGCTGCTGTGGCCCCCCCAAGGACCCTGCAGCTTAGCTGGGGTAGCAGACTGGGGGAGCTGCCTCTGCTGGCTTGTCCCTCTCCCTGTCTCCCATCCCTCAGGCAGTCCCACTGGAATGCCTTCCTGTGTGTGAGCAGCATTTGGGGTGGATATCTTGAGGGACTCATCTTTGCACTGGCAGCTCCTGCGGGCTTGGGATCACAGGGGGCTCAGGAAATCCCATGGTATGCCCTACCTCAGTTTCCCCATCAGTAATGTGGGAATTGCAGGAGAGAGTGTCATCCTCAACTGATAATGTGAAATGGATGTTAGGAACTGGCAGCTCTGTCTTCTCTCCCTCTATTCACGACCCTCCTCTTGCTCACAGAGACAATTTTTGTCTTTTACTTCTTAAAATACATATATACGTGTCTATAAACGCTCTGTCTTGGCAGTGCCTGCTCCTCAGCACCTACTGGTTCACCAGATGGATGGGATTTGGTAACGTAACAGCTTCCCCAGAGCCTCAAACCTGGGTGTTGTTCATGGCACCCTGCAGCAGCGTGCCTGCCTGGCCCTTGCTCTCATCCTCTAACCATCCCCACAGCCAGACCCTGTTGGCAGCAGAATGGGCTCCTCTGTAATTGCCTTCCCCTGGTCCCCACTTGGGGTTTGCTGTGGGCTGGGGCTCTTTGTGGTTGTTTGAAGGTGCTGGTCAGAGCTGGATGCACCTCAGTCCTCAAGCATCCCCTTGCGGGCCACCCCAGAGTGTCTCTGAGCACAGAGCCACCACTTTGTGTTTGGATTTGAATGTCTTGTTTCTAATAATAACCAGGGGTGGGCTCACGGCCTATAGAACTGGCCAGCCCAGGGCACTGCTCTGGGTTTTAGTACTGATAGGGCAGAGGTGTTGCGTGTGCTTTGCGTCCTCGCTGGGGGTTTTTCAACTTGTCCTCATGCATCCTTGTTCTGTCTTCTGCGTGGCTTTGGAGCCCTCTTTCCTCCAGCATCCATGGTCATGTTTTGCTTTGCTACTGTAGAGGAGGGTGTGGGATGTTGCTGTCGCCCTCCTCTTCCTCTCCATCACTGCTGGGGTGAAAGGCTCGTGGGGATGCTGGACCCCAGTGGGGGCAGCTCCTGCCCTTTGCCCTGTGCCACTGTGTTCCCAGCATGGCCCCATGGAGGGAAAACCCAGCACGGGGATGGCTGCAGGGTTTTATAACCCTGAGAATAAATCCCAGGAACAGCCCTGGCTCTCGGGGGAGCAGGGTCACGTCACTGCCTAGGAAACCGCTCCCTGGGAGCTATGGGTAGTTAAAAAGGGAAAGAAACCCAATGGGGTTGGAGCAGGGATGGGAGCGGGGCGCGGGAAGGAATCCTGGCTGCGGGTGCGCACGCTGCATCGCTCAGCACATGCTTGAGGTTTCCCCTGCACAGCTTAGGTGTGGGACCATGGTGTTTCATCGCTTGTGGAGCACAGTGATCCTGCTTGTGTGGCCACAGGGTTTTGGGCTGTTATTCCTGTGTGGGGTGTCTCTGCTTTGAGGGAGCCTGAAAAGCAAGGCTTTTGGGTTTTAGAGGACACTCAGTGCCTATGGAAGTGTCAGTGATAGGGATGGCCCCAACTTTGGGGGAGCAGAGACAGGGGGACAGCCCATATGGCCACAAAGGTGTCAGAAGAGAGGCAAGGTGCTCTGCCCACACTGGCCAGTCCCTGCTCTGACACCTTGATTCAAATGAGCCATGCCCTCGTCTGTCACCCATCATGAGAACACGTGTGTGGCCCCCGGCACTCAGCGCATCTCCTGGTGTGATATCCCCCACCTCCATTGTCCCTCCACTCCATTGCCAGGGTGAAAACTGCCCAAAGTCATCACTGCTGATGCCTCACTCGGGTCTCTGGCTCTCATCAGGGTCCCATTCACATCGGGCTGCATGCTCATTTCCTCACTGGGATGGAGAACCGTGCGACTAATCCACCCCAAATAGTTCACCTCACTAATTTATTAGCTGGACGGACGTCACCGCATTCCTTCCTCGCACTGCCCACCAGCAGATCCCAACCTTCCTAAACTGGAGAGCATTCCTTCCCCTGCCGCTTCCTCTGGTGAGCTCTGCCTTGCTCTGTTTATTTGCAAATAGCCCTTTTGCTGTGTTGTTTGGATTGCTCTGATTGCGCCTGCCTTTGATTTGGGCACGTAGCTCGCTCTGGGGCTGCTGACCCCCGCCGGGGTGAGATGCAGCTCTGAGAACCGGGGCTTTGCCACGAGCAGCTGTGGGGGTTTTGAATTCAGGGTTTGTTTTCTGCAGCCGATCCCTGATTATTCTCACCACTGCTGTTCCCGTAGCCCAGAGGATCCTGTGGGAAGCGAGGAGAGAGCCTGCAGTGGGGATGGAGCGCACTGGCTGTGCTGCTCAGGTCTCCCCAGCTGGCATGATCCTAGCATGGTTGGAGCCACTCTTCTCTAGAGTAAGCTCTCTGTAAACCTGCTGCTTAGTCCAACTTTGCTGTGTTGGGGTGCAAACTGGCCCAGGCTCTCCATGCATTTTCCTGGACTTGGGTTCAGGTCCATCCTTTCCATTGCCTGGGGGATCGATTTGGTCATGAGCCTTGCAGAGCAAGACCAAGACCATCTGCAGCCCTGTTCCACTTGGTCCCACTTGAGTACAAAGGTTGTGTAGCACAGGGGATCTGGAACCATCCTCTAAGATATCTCAGGCTGCATTGCAGGGCAGAGTCCCCATTGCAGGTCTGAGTGCGGTGTTGCAGCAGATGCAGCAATCCAAGAGGATGCTACATCCCAGTTCTCAGGCTGGGCTCCATACTTAAAAATACCTGCTGAAAGCACAGGTTTCCATAGAAGAGAGCAGCTTCTGCTGTTCTGTGGGAAGCACAAGCTGTCCTGTCCCCTCTAAAGCATCCCCAGGCCAGGGGACATGGAAGGTAAAGCTGCAAGCTGGGAGTGAAGCAGGCAAGCTGCTTGCCGAGCCCTGGCATGGGGCATTCTCACCTTGTACACGGCCTTGTCCCAGGGCCAGCTAATGAACCATCGAGATTTGGCTTCTTTCTTCCAGTTTGTTCCCGTTCATCTTTTACAGCCAGTGAATCAGGGGTGTGCAGGGCTGGCGGGTCTGAGGGCTGTGCTGGTGGAGGAGGATGGGATAGATGGGATTGGGTAGATAGGATGGGAGGTGGTTGTTCAACAGCACCTTTCCTGAGCCAAATCTTCCCATTGCAAGGAAGATAGCAAAGGGAATAGATGTTCCTCTGCTGGGATGGCCCTGGGAGATGCCTCTCTTGGCTTGGCGGTGGGATCCTGCCTTCCTTATCTTTCCCTAGGCAGCTCCCGGCCTTGGCCATCGCCTCTGTGCAGGAAGGGCAGTGCAGAGCCTTTGTCTCTCCCTGGGTGTGTTTTAGGGCAGGTGCCTTTCGTTGCTGTCCAGGCAGTGGGTCCTGGTGCTGCCATGCTGGGCTCTGGTGGGTGAGTGGCAGCAGCTCTCATTGTGCCTGAATTCCACTGAACCACAAGTGAAATCTGCAGAAATACACAAAGTAAACAGTTTGGGGCCCAAATTCCTGGTGCTGTGGGGAACCTTCCACTAGGAAAAGGCTCTGAGCTGCAAGCAGTCTGCTTCTTCCCCAGCCTGCTTGTATGGGGACCCCCTGGACCAGGAGGGTTATGGCCACAGCGCTGTGGGGACTGTGCCGGGAGCCCTGTGGAGCTGGGCTGGCTTCATACCTGAGAGCCACTGGAATAAAAGCTCTTCTTGGGGTTCTTTTTATTCCTCTGCTGCTCACTTCCACCAAACAGAAAGGTTTTAATCTCTTTCTTGCAGACTGTGAGAACAATTGCTCAGGATGCTGCAGTGACCTTTGCTACACAGATAGGGATAGGAAAATGGCAGTGGGAGCTGGGAGCCCTGCCCTGGGGCTCTGCTTGCCCATCTGTGGGTGCTGGAGGGGGCAGGGGCTGTGGCAAAGGGCTAAGCAGACCTTACCCATCCTTCCTGGGCGCTGGCAGGGGCTGCTGCATACGTGCTGTAGGTGATGGGGAAGATGCTGTCCCCTTAGCATGTCCCCTGGCATGGGTTTGACTGCCCCCGGGTGTGAGCATCTCTCATGCTTACCCAGTCATCTCTGCTCACCAGTCTGGTGTGAGCCCATGGGTTTTCCTCTGTGCCATATTGCCCCCCAGGAGCTCTGCTCGGGGCTGTGATGGTGACATGGAGCCCTGCTGCCCTGTCTGTGAGTTGGCTTTATCCCAGGGGAGCTGGGCTGCCGGCAGCCTAGGGCCTGAAATAATGGTAAATCTGGGTGAGGAGGACCAAGATGCGCACATAAATGCGCTGGAATATTTTGGGGATGCTTTCCATGGGAGAATCCCGACTTTCCCGGGAAGCGTGCCCCCGCTGGACCCACTCTCCCACCCACATGTGGCTGATTCCCAGAGATCCCTTCCTCTCCAGCTAGGGACAGTCCCGGTGCCTCCTGACCCTGCATCCCCACGGGGCAGCTCTGGTTCCCTTGGCCTCTCCCTGCGGGTCAGGCCTTTCTCTGGCTCCTCTCCAAGGTTTCAGAGCAGCTCTCAGAGAAGTAAAGCCACAGAGTTTGCCCCAGCTGGAGCAGAACCCGCAGTAGCTGGCCTGGGAGACGAGCGCTGGACCCGGTGGGTATTTATAATGCAGCAATGAGGTTAAAAATAACAGAAATTAAAGCTTGGGAAGCTTTTTCAGAGGATAAAAAGCTTTTCCTTTGGTGTTCGGGTGCCAGGGCTAGCGCTGGCCATCCTCCATCCCTGATGTCCCTGTGCTGTGTCCCTTGGGGCTCTGAGGGTCCCTTCCTCCTGGTGTGTTGGGTTCTGTTTTGTGTCTATAGGGATCATCCCTGTTCCCAGAGGGAGCAGGGATGCTGTGGGAAACCCTGAAAACTGCACAGTGCCCATTGGGTGCTGCAGAGGTGAGTGGAGGGAGGCAGAACGGGGTCCAGCACCCAGAGCCCCTTCAAAGCCACCACAGGAAGGGGGTGTCTAGAGTGTTCCTGGCTCCTCTCACTCCCTAGGACAGGGGTTGCAGGGTGGGAGGAAGATGCTCCCCGTGTCCAGCTCTTAGGAGCTGGGCTTTGCTGAACGTGTTCCTGGCACAGCAGCTTTGCACAGGGAGAGCCAAAGGGGCTGGTTTGCCATCCCAAAGCCCAGAGCTGTTTGGTGACACAGCATCCCCTGTGACCTCCGCTCGCAGCTGAGACACAAACCTCCGCACCCCCCTGCGCAGGCACGTTTTGTGCTGTCGATGTCTTATTTTTGTTTGGCTCAAACCTTGTCCCTGTTGACTCAGAGGCAGCTCCGCTCGCGCTGCTGGGCCTGAGCAGGGGTGACCTTTCCTGTGTTTGCTGTCTGGGCTCAGGATCCAGCCATGCTTCAGGTTGTGGCTCTGCAGCCCACGGTGAGGCTGGTGGGTGATGGCAGATATTTCCCTGCTTGGACCTGGCACTCAATGGGCCCAAAGCCACCTTCCCCTTCTCATTTCTGTCTTCCTGACTTTTAGCTCCTCACCTCATTCTCAATTGTGTCTTATCTCCCTGATGCAGAGCTGTGCTGGGGGCTGCGCTTCCTCTGCACCCGCTCCTTGGAGCTGGGGCACGGTGGGAGTAGTATGCCTCTATCCCAGGGGCCCCACAGGGAATATGTTTCCCAGTGGAGGGCTGGAGGGAAAGGGATGATCTATCCCATATAATCTAGTTCCATAGCTACTGACAATGTAGCCCCCTTATCTCTCCCCTCTTTAGGAGAGACCTTTCAGGTTTAACCTCATGGTCTCATTCTGGGTTGCCTGTCCCTGTACCCAGGGCAGGTGTGGGGCACCCAGTTATGTGTTCTGCCTGCCTGGGTGGAGGAGAGCATCCTCCTGTCTGCTTGGGAGCAGCCTGGTACCCGCCATGGATGGTTCTGCATGGTACACGTTTTGGGGAGCGGAGCTGGCAGGCACGTGGTGCTTGGCATCATCTGTAAGAGAGCAAAGTGAGGTAGGAATGGGAGTTGGAGATGAGCTGGAGACTCCATCTGTGGCAGTGGTTCCTGTGGGATTCATGTGGACTCACCTGTCTGGTTCTAGGTAGTGAAAGCGATGTGTTAAATAAACCCTTTGGGGAATGTCCCAGAGCATCCCCGGCCCCTCTCTTCCCACTAAACCCAAGCAGCACATGAACCCAAACTTTGGCATCTGTTATCTGCTATGAAGCAAACTCACTAATGCTACTTTTTGGCAAAGTCTTCCCGATCAATCCTCGAGGGCAAAATGAAACGGGGTCACAGGAGGGTTTAATTCGGTACATTGTCCTTCAAGGCAAGGAAAAGTCAGACGAGAAGTTTTAAACATCTTTATAAAAATATCCACATGTGCTCAGTGCAAAACTCACCGTCTTTACCTAATTTAGAAAATGACTTTATGTGGAGAAAGATTTAACGCTGCTCCATGGAGGGGAAGAATAATGAATACGTCTGTACCAAATCGCGCTGTCATCCGAAGATCTCCAAGTGCTTTTGAAAGGGTTGGACAGAAGTAATTGTTCTTCCCTTTCCCTGGTTTTAGAAACTGAGGCATGGGATGAGAAAGGCAGAAAAGTGCAACTTTCCCAGCTAATTTTAGCCATTTGAAGTCCAGATCTGAGCACCTAAATAAATGACCTGGTTTTAATAGACCCCTGGTCAGGTCTCTGGGGTAGAACCTGGAACAAGTCTGGCTTCATAGGGCTGCAAAGGTGGCTTGGGTGCGGAGAGGGAGCATCCTTCCTTTAATTTGGCGTTGCCACCGTGAGCCTTGCTAAGGTCTAGGAGCAGATGATAAAGTGAATGAGAGGGAATTAATCCGAATTTCTTTGAGTTTAAGAGAAGAACATAGAGTTTCTCTTTGGGGCAGCTTTGTTTTAGCCGAGTGGGTTCAGTGCCCTCAGTAGTGCTGGAAGCCTGGATCCATCTGGGTCTGGAAAGCAAAAGCAGACCCAGGCTTTTCAGCCCCCTTATCACACCCCAACCTCTGAAATCTGTTCAGTAATAAATAGTGTAGGTGGTGAAAGGAAAGGGGAAAATGTGATAAGCAAAGTACCTGCATGAACCTGTGCTCCTTGGATAGGGAATTTGTGCTGGGATAGGTTTGGCAGCACATGGGCCACCTCAGGGTGGTGAGATGGAGAGCGCTGCTCTGTTCCTCGTCCTCCTGCTGCCCAAATATAACCCCAAATCCCTTGAAAGGAAAGCGCTGTCTCTCACTCAGCTGAGCACTCAGCTGGGTCTCCAGGGTCAGTCTCGCTGGCAGTAAGCAGTGAAATGCTTGCAGAAGTTGAGCTTTCCATTAGGTGGGCTTAGCTGGGATCCTAGAGCTGAACAAGTTAGACCTGGGGACAAATGGGGGCCGATTGGTCGCACCAGGAGGTGGGAACTACTTCCAAATTGCCTGCCCAGGCTGGAATCTGCTTCCCTGAGCCCTGCAGCTCACAGTGCAGGGGAAGTGGGGATCCATGGGGAGATGCCAGCAGGGTGGCAATGTGAGGAGGGGGAAGAATACCTGTCTTTGTGATTTTTTGCCTTCTTGAAAGGGCCTGAGGTCACTTGTGCTCATCTCTCTGTCAAGAACAATTGGTAATATTAGTTACATGGTACAACACCAGCTCCTCCTTTGTGATCAGGGTCTGTCTGTGCAATGGGATGAGTGAGAATTGCAGTAAATGTTTCCTGGGACCACAGCCTGGTCCCAAGCCTGGCACCTACATCTTCTTTGCATTATCTGGGTTTGTGCCTGGCTTGTAGTCCTCCAAAATCACCTCCCTCTGGAAAGGACAGATGGGCTTAGTGTGTCCAGGGCTGGAAGATGCTCCCAAGAGTCCTCCATCTCAAACATGCATCACTTTGGGAGAGATGAAACATGGATCTGGATCCTTTGGTCACTGCAGTGCCAGCAGCACGCAGCACCCTGCCTGGTCACAAGCACTGGCAGAGTCCTGTACACCCTTGGTGCAGGCAGTGTGCTGGATCTATATTTGCCAGCACTGGTGGGGAAATGGCACCCCAAGCGTTTGTGCTTTGCTTTCCACCTCCTGCCTGGTGGCCCCATGCCTGTTCTTTTCCTCTCTTCCCATTTTGATCAGTCAGTGGCATGATCCTTCATGCTGCAGGACCATGGGCATTGCTGGGAAGTGGAACCCATCCTGGTGGAGGTGAGTGAATGGACAGCCTGGACCTGCTGGTGCTCGCTTCTCTCATGGGAAACCCATCCTCTTTTGCTCCCTTGTCATTTAGAGATGTCACCTCCCAGGGGTTTTTGAAATGCATCTCCTGGCCCGTTGGCACTCAGGGCAGCAGGAATGGTGGCTGCATCACAGATGGGATGGGAAAGGCCAGATCAGGGGAAAATGAATTAGGACACACAGAAGTACCCTTGAATTGGGACAGTAACCTCTAATCCGGCTCAGTCCTCCTTATTTACAGTTGCTGAAAGGGAAGGCAGGAGGAAAGCAGCCTGGCAAGATGCACAGGCCTGATCTCCTTCTCCCCAGCTGCTTTGCTCTTGCTAATGTATTTGCTGGCAGCGCTCGTTGTCCCCAGAGCATTTGAGCACTGTCAGAGCAACTGTTCGCAGCCAAAGGCAGGAGTGTAGGAGCAGGCACAGGGCTGGCAATGGCTTGGGGGGGTTATGGGAGTCCCCAGCCCCTCAGCACAGGGTGCCTGTGGGGTAATGAAGTGCTGAGCTCATCCCTGTCCCCTTATTGGCAGCAGGGATGCAGGCAGGGAAACCTGTCAGCCCCTGCCTGCAGCGTGATGTGGGCAGTACCCATGGGGTGTTTCTGCCCATAGTGCTGAGCTAAGGGAAGGGGCTTGGTGCTGGGCAGGTTTCCCTGGGCTTGAAAATACTCATTAAGAAGCCCTAGGGCTGTTTTTCCTTAGCTCAGCACTCAGCGAGAAAAGTGGGGACATCCAAGAGCACTGCCCTGTATAGGGACATGAGGAAGGACAGAGCCCTGAAGAACCCTATTTGGTTACACCTTGCAGTGTTGCGAAGGAGTCCAAAATCACCCCAAAATCTCCCATACCATAAAATGAGGCATTTGACACCCCTGGTTCTAAGCGAGTGCTTTCCTTCTGTGCATCAAGTGCTCCCCTCCTGAGCATCAAGTGCTCCTGTAGTGTGCTGGACCCATGGAGCACCCGGACCCGGTGCTCCCGCCGGCTGCTGCAGAATATTGTCATTTTTAATCAGGGTTAGTGCGGTCACTGCACTTGTTCCAGGCAAAAGCAATGAGAATTTTATGAGGTGTAAATGGATTGTGAGTGCCTGAAAGCATCTGTGTCCCGCTCGGCTCCGTGCGTGAGCGCGCTTCTGCACCTCCTCTCCTCGGCCACAGTGTCTTGTCTCCTCAAGATAAATATTAGCTCCATGAGATGCTCTAATCCAAGATTCTGTCCGTGATGCTGCTGTTGTGGTTAAAAACCCCCTTCTTCAAGCTGCAAGACTCATTAGGGTCCAGTCTCCGGGGTTTGAAGGGAAACTGGAGCAGCTGTTAATGAGGGAGCAGTAATATCTAGAGCTCGTTTCAAAGCAGTAATGGAATTAGGAAGAAGACAAACACAGCTCAGTCCCGTGCCTGATGGCTTTATTTTCAGCTTCTTTCTTGCTTTTCACTTTATTAGTTAGAATTAGAACATCCATTTTGCATTAGAGGGTAGATGATGAAATCACACGGGGTCAGGGTTACCAGTGGTGGGGAACTTTGAGCTTTCTCAGCCATTTCAGAGCACTGATAGCAGAAGTGGAAAGTGCAGAGGGAGCAGTGATGGAGAGGGAGACAGGACAGCGAAGGGCAAGAGCTGGAGCCTGCAGCCACTTTAGGGAGGCTTGTAATTTGTTATTAATGGAAAAGAAACTGCAGTTTGTATTTTGTGGAAGTTCTTTTGTTCCACATTAATTTTTAAAGCCTGCTTTGCTCCCATTACAGCCTTACTGCCATAGCATGGGGCTGGCTGAGGAGCTGCCCTTTGAAAGGCTTTGGGGGGGCGCATGATTATATCCAGGCTGGGGAAGCATGGTGCTGCCCCGAGGCCATCACTACAACCCCACCACTCCTATAGCACCCACTGAGCATCACCCAGGCCTTGGGGTAGGGATGTGGAAGGTGCCAGGGCTGAGTGCGTTCGTTAGGTGCTTGCTTACACATGGAGCTCTTTCTCGATTAACTCCATGTGTGGAGACACGCAGATCCTGGAGCAGGAACAAGGCGCCCTTATTCCCCAATAGGCATGTCCGCACATGGAGTTAATCAATAGCAGCTCGTCAGGAGCAGCACGCTGGCTGGAGATGCCGCCTCAGGATGAGTCACATCCAGGGAGGGGAGCAAAGAACTAAACTAAAATAAGAAAAAGCTGAGGTTCGAGTCCAGACCTGGATCTTAGGAGTGACCATCGTGTTTCTGCTGTGCCAAACCAGAGGGCTGGCTTTGTATTGCGTCCTCTCTCCTGCCTGGTAAGCCTTGTGGGTGGCTGGAGCTGAGTTTTGCACCTTGAACTGGTAATTGTATGCTGGGATGGGAGGTGCGTGCAGTGGAGGGATGGGAGGTGTATCCAGTGGTGCTGGATACAGGTTCCCAGTGAGGATGTGATTGGATGGGCTTGGAGCTAACAACTCCGGCGGTTTTGGGTTGCCAAAGGTTGTCCTTGTTGCTTTTCCAAAACCACAGTTAGTGTGGGTGATGTGCATGAGACTGGGGACCTGGGGGGTTTCAATGCATTTTTCATTAAGCCTTTGAGATCAAAAATGTTAGGAATCACTTGGTTTAAAGCTCCTGAAGTGATCAAATGCCCTGGCTTTTCCAGAGTAGGCTGGGGCTGTGCCAGGACAGAGCGGTGTGTGGGTCTGGATCTGGCCATGGGAGCAGGGCTCACCTTGTGCCTGGGTCCAGCTTTGATCTAGTCAAGGTTTGGAGAGGAAAGAAGGGAGAGCTGCTTACCAAGGGATGGTGCTTGAGTGTCTCCCACCTCTGTCCTAGCCTGGGGGTTGCTGATGGTGAAGGTCAGGTCTCTTGGCAGGGCTTGCAACAGGACCCCAAAGTGACAATTTCCACCCAAATAGGCTCAAACCAACCTCATTCGTATTAAAGATGAGATTTGGAAGGCTGCAGCTGCCTGGTTTCTCTCCAGCACCAAGCAGCTCCCAGGGCAGTTGGGGCTTAGTGCCTTCTGGGGCTTGTTCTGCAGGAATGAATGAATGGAACAAATCCATTTTAAACACCCAGTTATGACACTGGTGATGGGCACTAGGAGACGGCAGGGGCTCAGTCCCTGCTCTTCCTTCATTGAGGTTTGGAGCTGGTGGCATCACACTGGTGGTACTGCCAGCACAGGAGGAGCTGCGTGGGTCAGTCAGATGATGATGTGCTACCCACTCTCAGAGCTTCCTGGCTTTTGTCAGCTGCTGATGAAGCCTGATGCTAATTAAATGGGGCGTTTTGTGTCTAATAGACTCTTACTTGAGTCATGCTGGGCAGAGGGTGCTGTCTGGATCCCTGCTGGTGCTGCTGGCCGGTGGCAGCACCAGGGTGGTTGCCCCTGTGGATCTTCTGCACCCCTCAGCTCCATGGGTGCTACTGCATGTGCTTGAGTATATCCCTGCCTCCTGATAAGCTTGTCTATGTAATGGGTTCAAACTGAAACAGAGGACATTCAGGTTAGATATAAGGAAGAAGTTCTTTACTGTGAGGGTGGTGAGGCCCTGAACAGGTTTCCCAAAGTGATAAATGCCCCATCCCTGTCAGTGTTCAAGGCCAGGTTGGTCAGAGCTTTGGGTGACATGGTCTAGTGTGAGGCATCCCTGCCCATGGCAGGGGGTTGGAACTGGGTGATCTTCAGGTCCTTTCCAACCCAAGCCATTCTATGATTCTATGTCCTCCTGGGGAAGAGCAGCTCCCTTGCTGGGTTAGCTGCACTTTGGGATTCCCAGGAGGACCTGCAAACGCTGGGAGCAGGCTGACTGTTCCTGGTTAATATCTGCTCCATGCAGTGGTGCTGTGTCCCCTCCTCTCCCCTTCCCTGTCACCACCAGGCAGCCAGCCCGGTGCACACCCCCTGTCCGCCCTCACTTCCCATCTCTGCAGGGAGATGTCAACGCGCTGTCACTGCTGCTGAAAGCACCGAACCTGTGCGATGCCCCAAGCCCCCGGGAAGCGCAGAGCCTCCGCTCTGCCTGTTGGGAAGGTGGGCAGCTGCCTTTGCTGCCAGCCAAGCCTCCCTCTGCTTGACTTTCCTTGCCTGGAGGGGAGGCTGGTCTGGCCTGTTTCCCATGGGAGTGCTGGGATCATGGAGAGCACAAGCCTGAGCTGCCTCAAGCAGCAACTAGGGTGCCCAGGGGGCAGGAGGGTGTTATAGGAGTGGGAGACATGGGTACAGACCTGGCTGGCTCTAGCCCCTTCTCCATGGCTGGCAGCATGGGATGCAGGTAGCACCGCTGTCCTCACTGCTACCTCCTCTTGCAGTCACATGGGGAAGGGAAACCAGGGGACCTGTTTCGTCCCTGCAAGCAGATTCTATCAGATGCACCATAACCGTTACAAAAGGGCCCTCTTTCTGTGGTCTTTTCCTGGGCCTTGAGTTATTTCATCCAACTTCCATCATGCAAACCCCTACTTGCTTTTGAGGTTGAACATCTACCCTCCATATCTGCTTTTGGGGTTTTTTTGGCAGTAGCTGTAGACAGTGGGATATGGCAAGTGTAGGACCTCACATGCGAGCTCAGTCCAGGGTTTGGACTTGAGCATGTGGAGTGGATCTTGCTTTTAAGCTGGTCCTGCCCTGTTTTGTGTTGGACTGCAGCTGTATGGACACTTGAGGCTGGGAGATGTTTTGCAGTGGCATCTCCTACCATGTCTGTGCAAATGTCATGGTGGAGCTCAGCTCCGCAGTATGGCATACCAAGCACCATCCCAAACCTATCTTCTTGCCTCTGCCTCCCTCTGCCACTGAGATGCTAATTCATGAGTTCCCAACCATGGATTTGCATGCAGGGTGCAATGAGACAAAGCACATGGCCAGGCACTGGGAAGCAACCTGGAGTCCTCTGTGCCCCAGCTCCCCCTCCCATGATGGCTTAACCCTGCGGACCACAGCTTGCTGCACCCAGTCATTCCACATCAACCCAGTGCTCATGATGGCTTTTAGTCACGGTGGTTTTCTGACGTGGTGTCAAGATGTTTCAGTTCATGCAGACAAAAGTTACTTGAAGGCGCCTCAAGAACTGAGTCAGGCACACCAGCTTATGGCTTGAGCATCTCCTGCAGATGGGCTCCTCAAGCACCTCCTGATACAGTCATAAACCGGCTGCTCCTTTCCTGTGTGCCATGAGCAGGAGCAACCCCTTCCATACAGGGGAAAAGGCAGCGGGTTGAGGGCAAGCATGGCTTCAACCTCTATTTCTCCACCTGCAAAATGACCTTAATGCCCATCCCCATTGTGAAAGCTCTGCGGTGCTTACACTGAAAAACACTGCTTTTGTGGTTTTGAATCACAGATTTCAAAATCTGAAGCGTGTAAGATGGTTTCTGCCTAATTAAGTACTTAACCTGCAACAAAATACTGTGTTTTGCATTGATTCATGTTTTTTTAGAAATGAAATGTTGGCTCTGTTTCCAAGTGAAACACTGAAACAGGCCAGTTGGAAAATCAACATCATATTTGGACTTCGAAAACATGATTTCTTTAATTATTTAATTCCACCCCCCCCAACTTGAAGCCATGTAAGAAAACACGCACAAATATTTGTGGGTAGTTTGAACCACCCCAAAGCTGTGTTTTTTCAGGAAAGCTTTGCATGGTAAGTTATTCCCAGCATTGGCTTAGGAAAACCTGAGTGGCTCCTGGGAACCCCTCTAGTTGGTGTCCTCAGGTGAGGGCAGCAGTGGAGGGGAAGGGACAGGTATGGGGCATGGGTTCCTCCAGCCCTTCGGCCCTGTCTTGGTCCATAGGGTTAAAATGATGCTGGGATTGTCCTTGGATTTGTCCTCTGAGTTTGTTGTGAGTCTTGGCCAGGTTTCCTCAGGGACTTTGGGCTCATTCCCTTCTGCTGTTAAAATACTTGGCTGGGGACAAGAAGGACCCAGATGCTGCAGAGGTGCAGATGTGCTGCGAGCTGGGTGCTTTCAGTTCATCCTGCAACCAGGCAGACAGGGCTCACCTGCATCTGTCCCATCTCTCCCCTTTTCCTCTGCTGAGCCCCAGGCTACCTATTTGCAGACAAAATGGACAAACCTCAGAGTCTGAGCTTCTTTCAGGCCCTGGAAGGTGTTTGTCTTGGTGTGGTGGATGCGTTTCCATGCTTGGTGGAAGGGGTTTTGAAATGCCTCTGTGCCTGCTCACCTTTCTGGAGGGCTTGGTAATGACTCTGTAGGTCTGGTGGCTGTGGAGTGTCTTGATTGAGGGGTTTGCAATGCTGCAGGGGATGCAGGAGGTGCAGGGGATGCTCCACTGCTGTGGGAGCGTTTGCTCTGGTGCATCCCTTCTGCCCCACATCCTGATTTCCCTGTCTCTCAAATCCCACCCATGAGCATCTCTAGCCTGGGTGTCTGCAGATGGACTGGAATGGGCTGGGGGGCAGGCACAGGCACAGATATGGGTCATGCATTTCAGATGGACATGCAGCCAATGTGTTTAGCTTGCTTGCATCCCAGCTCCTTACTAACAGCTCTTCTCTCTGAGGTTTCCCCTGGCCCTCAGTCAGCAGAGGGAATTCCCTCTCTCTGCCTGAGCTCCAGCTGCAGCTGGGATCGCAGTGAACACAAGGATGGGCTGTAATTGTCACCTCTCCCGGGGCTCACTGGGTTGTGTGGTCCTCATTTGGTTACCACATCTCGGTGCCATCCTGCTGCCCGCTTGCTTGGGTGATTAGGGAAGCACTGAACTAATCAGTGGCTGCTGTTTATCCTGCAGAGCTGCCCATTCTGCGTTCCTCACTGCAGCTGCTGACATTCCATGCCATGGATGAATCCTGCAGTCACTTGCCTTGTGTATATTTGATAGGCTGGAGTTGGGTTTGAATTCAAGGTGCTTGAGGGGCTGGGAAGAGCGGTCCCCAGTGAGGTGGATGCAGGAGGATGTGGAGAGCCTGCACCGGGTGGGCTGCTGATGTTGTCAGGGAAGAGTTCAGCTCCACGGGGAATATTCTGGCTCTGCAGGGATGGGTGCAGGGTTTTCCTAGCCAAGGGGGGTTAATCCAGGAGTGATGGGGGCAGAGAGGCTGTCGAGGCTTCCCAGAATGTGTTAGGGACTGTAAGAGAAGCAGAGAAGCTGCTAGGACAATTAGCGCAGGCTTGTTCTCACCAGCATGTCCCTGGGATGGAGCAGGGCTGTAATCAGCTTGTCACTTCCATGGCTTATTAATGCATTGATTTTGGAGGGGGGGGTTGGCTCTGGATGGTATGGTGCCTGCCAGCCAAACCTCTGAGGAGAAGGGGGGTTTGATGTGGCATCTCTGGGCATGGTAATGTCTCATTTTGGAAGGTGTTTGAGCTTCCTCCTCGGGGACCAATGGAGGAGGAGGAGGAGGAGGAGAGACATCCCCTCCATATGTGCACTGCCCTAGGAAGGGATTTAAACCGCAGGCTGGCAAAAAAGAGGAAATGTGCCTGTGTTGCTCAGGCTTTGAAGCCTGCAGGAGCTTCCTGGTGATGCTCCCCTTCCCTGTTAGAGGTTGCCTGGCTCAGAGGGGATCTCCTTCCCTGGCTACAGAGGCAGGCACTGCCTGCCAGTGCTGGAGGGGGTTTGCTGCTCCATGGCCTTCATCCTGGCCAGCTTCTGGGGCTGGGGCAACAGTAAGGACCTGGACCATACCCTGGCCCCCCATGTGCCCTCTGCTCCAGCAGTGAAGGGTGAGAGATGCTCTCCAAGGAAATATATGAATATAAAACTATAAATATAGATATGTATGTTTAGGATGTTTATAGATATGTATGTTTAGGTACATTTTACCTTCCTTCACCTTCCCATGTGTCTGGGCTCTCATCTCTGCCCTGTTCCTTCTTGCTTTGGTGTGAACCTGCCTGCCCAGTGCAGCATTGCTGGCACAGGAGCACCGATGCCACACGTGTGGTCATGAAGATCCATCACCTCCTCAATTCCTTCATTTCACCAACTGTTACATAAATCCGCTTTTATACTGAACTTGTGGACGTCACTGAAGCTCTGTCCATACCCATAACATCACTGTTTCCATGGGAACCAGCGTACTTCCAAGGGGGAAAAAGTAGGAGACTAAAAAAAGGACAAAGGAGGAACAAAATAAGACAAATACTTGACATATCCCAAATATGTGTCGGTGTAGGATGTTACAAAGATTTCACTGCAACTTGTTTAGGAAACCTTGCATAACAGTTTTTGTCTCAAGTAAAGCAGCAAACAGAATCAGGGATGGTAGAAACTTTATAGTATCCCAAATATCCTGAGTCTCTTAGTGAGAGAGAGCCTCCGGCAACTCTGCATGAGGTGCCTTTGTGCATGAGTATGAGGGGAAGATGCCTCTGCCTGTGCTGCAGCATTTACTTGGGTTTCCGTGGGTTTTCCTGCATCCTGAACCACCGCTGGGGCTGTGCATCATGATGGGGTGGCACTTCTGAGTGTTGTGAATGTGTCCTGGTGAGCAGCCACTCTTCTGCTCCACTGAACTTTTAGGGCAGGAGATATTAAGGGACAGTTTACAGTGGGCAAGTTAAAAAATGCATAAATTTAGGAATTTAGTGTCTGTCCACTCTTCATTTGAGAAGGCATGGTGGGAGAAAAGGTCTGAAATACACTATCGAGCACCAGTAGCGGCTATAGCATATTTGTTGTGTTTTAACTGGTAACCCTGGGTCCCTCCTGCAGAGGAGGAGTCCATTGGGGAGGATTTTACTACTCACAAGATCTTCATTAATGCCATGTGTGAGCTGTGGGGAGGGAGCACATCCCGGACGCTCCATCATGGGAGGTGATGGCTGGTGTGGAGGCTGAGCTGCGAGCTGGGTCTAGGAGGAGGACAGGGACAGGCACGTGTGTGGTAGGGCACTCTCCTGCCTCCATAGCCCTGCTTTGGTGGCCAAGTGGGAGGAGAGCCTATCCCTGAGCCACCCAAATGTCAGCAGAAGGTGCTAAATCAGTGGGAGATGGAGGTCGAGGGAAGCTGGAGCTTCCGTCGGGCTCAGTCTGGTTGAGTGAGGCTTCACCTGCTTCTCCTCTATTCTTCCTTTGGTGATGTTGGGCAATAAGGGTCATGTTCCTGGTGTCTGTCATCAGCTGGTGAAATATCTGGTGAGCTCCTGCGCCATGGGGCTTCAACCCGGGTGCATCCTTCTCACCAGGGGTCATGCACTGTCCTGCCCTTTGTGCGAGTCCATTTCTCAGCTGGTTTCTTGCTCTCTGTTCTGTGATGCTGAGACAGACGTGATGAGGAACAGAGGATGGGGATGAGAAGCCGGAATAAATCCAGCCTAAAGTGCTCTTGCTTGCCATTCTATTTCATTGCACTTTTTAAAGCACCCATCCTAGCAGACACTGGTCCCATGGTTGGTCTGGCCGAGCCCTCCCAGCTCAGGAGTTAATTGCAAGCGATATACAGGGCTTGTCTTAAAACCTCCAGCTCCTGAAGTTTGGAGATTATGCAAGACACTCAGCTTGCAGGATTTGATCTTCATTTTTTTTTTCTCTCTTTAAGCAATAAGGCTTTAAACCCTTTCAGTAGCTGGAAAAAACCCTTAAAGTACAAATCTAAAAGGTTATAGGGAAGCAGTTCTGAAACAGTAAGGGAAATAAGAACCTTGTCAGGATTTTTCTATGACAAAACATCTTTTTTCATCAGGCTTCATCCCTCTAAATGCAGCATCATTCTTCTCTTCATCACCTGGGCGGCTCAGCAGGGTGGTTCTGTGTTGCTGTGCAAATCCTACATCCCCCTTTAAGAGGTGGCTGCGTTCCGAGGCAGAGAGGAACATCTCCTGCCTGCAACTGACAGTGCAATTTTTAAGTCTTTGAGAGAAAAATGATAACGTGATTAAGACGATTACTCCCTAAAATCCCCTTTTGCCTCTACTTTTGGGCTTTACAGTCACCATTGTGCATTACGGGGCCTTTGGGGACCATCGTGTAGCCGTGGTCCTGCAGGGATGGAGCAGAGCAGAGGGAAGCAGCTGCCGGTGCATCCCCTGGAACATCTGCAAGGGAAAATTAGAGATTACATTTCCAGAAACACTGTCATGAATAATCGCCCTGTTTTGGTTTCCCAGGTTTAATTGTGAAGCTGCATGAACTAAAATCATCTCCTGGGTCTGTCTGTGCTGTGAGGGAAGTGTTTTGAAGACCTGCAGAGCAGTGATGAGGCAGGGATGCTCCCTGCCTGGCTTTTCCCAGCTCAGTGCCTGTGGCTGGGGATGTGCTGGGCTCAGTGGGTCATCCTAACTCCCAGCAGTGTGTCCTCACGCTCCCAGAGAACGTGATCCAGGATGGGCCAGGCATTGTTCATGGGAATCTTAAGGTCCTTTCCAACCCTGACTATTCTATGATTCTATGAAATGCTCTCTGAGCAGTAGTTGAATCTGTAACCCCCTTTGCTGCAGACCCACTGGAGGAGTGTCTCTCAGTTTGCTTTCCAGGAATGCCCTGTCTATTGGGCTCTCCTGGTGTGAATCCCTGTGGATTGCAGGGCAGGAGGTGCACGCTCCTTCACATGAATGCAATGAGCATGCCTGGGGCTGCTGTGCCTGCAGTGGGTTATCCACCCCATCAGGAAAAAGCAGGTTTGCTGCCAGTGCGGTACCACGATGCTGCAAACCTGCCGCATCTTCCCTCCTCCATCCCACTCTTGTATTCCCTGGAGAGAGGGGAGGTATCAAGCTTGGAAAAGCACCTGGAAGGGCAAATGCATGGGATAGAGATTGTGTCAGGATCACACCAGAGGCAGATCCCTATGAGTGCTCAGCTGCAAGCTAGGGAAGTGGATTCATTGTGTAAAGATGCTCTGAGAGCACCTCTAGCATGCAACATCCAAGGGGATGCAAATGTTTCCTGCAAATGCTAAAAGCAAAAGATGGGAGGCAGTTTATGGAATATGGGAGGAAAAACCAAAATCCAATTGAACATCCAGGATTGTGATGGGAATCTTGTAACCTTTCAGCCGGGTCTGACATGGACCTTTTTGTGCTGGTCCGGTGCTGTCAGAGGCTGGGAAGGGGTTACTATTTCCATCCATGAGGCAGATTAATTCTGAGGACTTTCAACTTTCCTTGCAAACTGCCTGAATTAATGTTTTAGGTTTTCAGTCTTTGCCTCCTCCCAACCCCCCAGAAGGCCAGACCCTGGAAGTCCCATTATGCTCCTGTCAAAGGGGCTATTTCTGGAATTGATGATATGAATGAAGCCTAAAACTCCGCTCTCATTAACGTCTGCAGCTTATCCCAGTGTCACTCCTAAGCTGGCGGAACTTGGTGACGCTGCAGGGGAAGGCTGTCATTTCAACCCAATTTTCACATCACATTTGAACAAAACTTCCCAGGTCTTGCCAGCGCTTTCGGCACATTTGTCAAATACCAGCCACTGTCCCAGCGAGCCAAGGCTTCTCCCAGCACAAAGGAATGTGGGTGGTGATGAGGGACCTGGTCATGGCCTGGGGGTCTGACTGACCTCTCCTTGGCCAGAAGACAGGCAGCAGAGCCAAAGGGTTACCTGGGTGGATTCAGGCAGTTTGATGCGTTTCTGTGGTTGGGTTTTACTGCAGGGCTGCCCAAGCACTGGTCCTCACCTTGCCCATGGAGCCCAGCTCTCCATCACACTGGCTGTGATTTTGGGGGATCTCACCCCATCTGCAGTAGTGGCAGGGCAGCAACACATTGTATTGGAGCTGCTGCTTTGCTGGAGCACTGGCACTGCTTTGGGAGAGCTGGAGGAGGGGGTCATGGAAGGAGGTGGAGAGGAAAAAGAAGGATGAAGGGAAGGAGGAGAGGGGGAATGGCAAAAGCCACCTGGAAGTAGCAGAGCACCAAGGGAGGAAACATATATTAATCCTCTGGAGGAGAGCGTGTGTCCCTGTAAAGCATCACCAGACTCTGCCCTCTGCACCCATTGGTGAGGGCACCTGGTTCCTCCAAGGAAAGGACCATGATTTTTGGGGATGGGTGATGCTGCAGCGTAGTGGTGCTTGCTCTCCCCATCCCCCATCCAAAGAGCAGTGTGTGCTCCGGCTCAGCACAGAGTGCCTGTGCTGCTGATGGACTGAGCATCGAGCCCATTGTCCTCTAGGTTGGTGCTGCCCTCGAGCAACAGCTTTGCGTTTGATTCACTTGCTGGTGAATTTGATCTAAACTTCTGCAACCAAATCATAGCAAGCGTAATGTAATATCTTCCTCTTTCAATTATATTAAGCTGGGTAGCACTGGCTAATTGAATCTGGGGCTCTTGCCTCTTAATTACGAAAGGTCAGGCTCTGCCGAGTGCAGGCAGGTAGCACGGGGGTGGCTCGTGCTGGGAAGGTGGCTGAGGGCTCTCGCTCTGTGCCAAGGATGCTGTTGGTAACAAGTGAGTGACTTCTGAGTATTTTCTGGGGACTTTTGGTGCTTTATGTTATGAATTTTCGGTCTGGTTACAACAAAAGCGTTATTGGATTTTTCTGTGTAGCAGAAACAGATTTCTTTTAGTTGAAAAGAATCCGTGAGCCCTTTGTCTGTCTTGAGCAACCTGATGGTAGAAATGTGGACTTTTAAGAATGAGGGAGCAGGTGACCCTGGAAAGGAGGGACTCTGACACCCAAGGTTGGAGTGTGTAGGGTGATTACTTGCTGTGTGCTGCTGCACTTGCTGTGTGCACGTGAACCCCTTTATTACTTTCTTTGAAGTATCAGCCCTATGGATCCTGCCTGCTCAGCCTGAGCAAATATTTATCTCATGCGACGTGGATCGGAGGCTCAGCTCAGCTCAGTGTGCCCTTCACCCTGAGCTTTGCTTCCGCCTCCTCACCTTATCTGCTGGCCGAGGACCAGCCACTGTCTCTAGTGCTTCCCAAAGCCCCTTTTGCCCCTTCACTGCCCACACAGCAGCAGCCAGCAGCATTCAATAAAGCACCTTCTGCTTTTGCTAATTGAAGAGTTTCCCTTTGTCAGGCTCCCAGCTCAAAAGAGGGTCGGTACAAAGCCATAGCCATCAGCACTTTGTGTGGCTCTGAAAATCCCATTAGCAGAAGAAAGAGCTTGAAGTTTCATTCAGCTGGAAAGAAAAAGAGGCAAAAAAATATCCTTCCCCCTCCCCAGCCCTCTGATGTATCAGCTGCACATTAACATACCGCCCTCGGCACTGCTGGGGTCCCTGTCCCGGGAATATTTAATCAGGGTGATGTGATATATTGGACTGAAATGTATTTGCTCGAGGGAACGATATGCCGATAAGTGGGTCTGCGGTTAAAGCTGGGGAAAATAAACCTGCCAGCAGCAAATAAACCCCCCTCCTGCTCTCTGGGTCCCTCTCCTTCCCCCCAGGCTGTTTTCCTGCCTGCAGGAGGTTTGTTGCTGCAAGGGGAGCTGGAATGTGGGAGGGCAGGGACCAGCCCTGGGCCGGTGGCATAGGCAGAGCTGCAGGGATGGAATGGGATGAGGGGGGCATTTGGCATTGCCTCTCTGGGGACAGGACTGGGAGTGCTGGGGCTCTGGGCAGTGGGTGAATAGATAAGGACTGATGCTACATGCGTGCACTGCAGAGACTCTTTGGTGGGTGCACATATGGTGCTGGTCCCCACATCTGCTTCCCAGCCGCACATCACCCCGAAGGTTGTGGCATCCTGGGGGCTGCACTCTCCTGCCTTCTTTTAAAGAAAGCTTTCAAGTCTTTGCTCCCAATTAGTCACTGGTGAGTGCATGCTAATGGCATTGGGAGGCTCAGCCCTTTGAGCTTGATGTGGGGCTGTGGTGAGCTTGGACCTACTCATCTGCCCTGGGTGGGTGTTAGGGCTGCTCTAGGTCTTGGAGAGGGAGGAGATGAGATCAAAGTGGCTTTAAACAGATGCACATCACGGATGTGTGCTCACCTCTGCTTGCCCGGGATCCCAGCCAGCAGCGACTAGCAGCTGCCCACTGTGGCAAAACCATCACCCAGGTCTTGTGCCCAGCTGAGATGGAGCCTGTGGAGGACACCCAGCCCTAGTGCAGGGTCTACTCCGTCACCACGAAAGACTTTGCGCGTAGCTTTGCCTGCCTGGGGAAGCATCCATCTATCTCTGCAGGTTTTGACCCAACCAAACAAGCTACTCCTGAGCCTCCTCCCTTCACTGCTGAGTATCTCACACAGCCCTTGCAGACATGTGTTCGTTCTGTCACCGTTTGGGATCTTACAGGGCTTTTTTCACCTATTCTTTATGTTCTGAAGGGCTTTGCAGTTATTCACTGGCAGAGCTGTGGATGAGGCTGGCTTTGCAGAGGGATGATTTCCAGCCCCCTATGCTGGGGAATGCCTGTGGATCCCCACTGGATGCTGCCCCCTCCTCCAGCTGCCCTCCATGCCTGCCCCCACAGGACTATATTTGGGCTAAATATTCCAACCTGACGGCTGGAATGTCTGTCCCGATATCCTGTAAACATTTCTTCCGATTAAGACATCCAGATTGCTGACAATGAAACCGTGACTCAGCCCCATGTGATTTCCCAGGAATTCACCCAGGATGGGTGGCAGGAGCTGGCAGCTTCAGCCCTGTGCTTCACCCGGCAGGGTGGCACCTGCTGATTCATCCTCACCTTCTTCTTCCCCAGCCTGATAACGCTACAGCACGGGCTCCCAAACACCACCCGCTACCGCGTTGCAGCGAAAGCTCTTGTCTGGCAAGAGCCACGCTTATTTTCCTGGAGCCTGGAAGCTGCTGCCTGCACCCAGGCGGGAGCATGGCCCTGACTGCCTGTGGGTTGTGGCAGTCGATGGGGTGTTTTCTGTGCTAGGCTGGAAGACAACCCCAGCACCACATTGCACCAGCTCCTGGGTTTGACATCTCTGTGCAATAGGCAAGAAATGCTCCCTAGAAGGATGCAGAAATTGGGTACCAGGTTTGAACCATCCCCATAAGGACTTGCTGCAGCAGCACACTTTATTCTGCCCCAAAAGTAACAGCATCCAAAGTGTGTCCGAGCAGCTCAGCTCTTTAAAATTGCTCCAAGAGGCAGCAGCCCGGGTAAGAGTGGGCTCTGATGGCCCTCATAGTCTTAAAGGCTTTTTGGTAGTTAGTTAATGGTTTTGACAGTCTTAATTTGGACTGGGAATGAAAAGTTCAAGCAGTCACTTCAGGGAAATGCTCCTGGGATAAGCTTTAACATGGTTAATAGAAAATTGTAATGTTGTTAGAGTGCTTTTCCGTAAATGCCAGGAGAGGAAATTAAGTGTCTGGTGTGGGATTTTTTCTTTCTTTTTCCTAAAAGTTGACATAGTTCTTTTAATTTAATGTTTTAATCCATCCCATCAGTGCTCAGCACTCTTGCCATGCAACTTTCATGCTGTAGTGGCTTTCACATTAGCTGTAACCACCGATGTGAGCATGGGGCGAACACGCCATCAGTTTGCTGTGCAGGTATCTAGACAACAGGCAGGTTTCCATGCAAACCCAAAGTCTGACCTCGAGAAGTTGGTGTGTGCCTTGAATAAAGACCAGAATAACCCTTCTGATGCAGTGCTGGCTGTTCATGGATGCTCGTCCAGGTCTGTTGCTTCCTTGATGGGCACTGTGCAGGTGGTTCGAGAGGGTGAGCATGCTGGTGATCCTACTCAACTGCGTGACGCTGGGCATGTTCCACCCCTGCGAGGACATCGCCTGCGACTCGCCACGCTGCAGGATCCTCCAGGTACCAAGCATGGTGTAGTGGAGGTGGCCTCAGGATGTTTAGGTCCTGCCTCCACTGGTGTCACACCAGTGCTTAAAAAATGATGGTTTCGGTGCTTGGATTTAAGGAAGAAGTTCTTTACTATGAGGGTGGTGAGGCACTGGAACAGGCTTCCCAGATAAGTAGTAAATGCTCCATCCCTGGTGGTATTCAAGGCCAGGTTGGACAGAGCCTTTGGTGACATGGTCTGGTGTGAGGTGTCCCTGCCCATGGCAGGGGGGTTGGAACTGGATGATCTTCAGGTCCTTTCTAACCCAAACCATTCTGTGATTCTATATGAATGCATGTGTGTCATAAGGCAAAGCCGCTGTGCCAGCCCTGATATAACCAAGCTTTGTTTAGAGTGCTTGGGGAGGGTTAACCATCCATACTGAGGCCAAAATATGCCTGTCCCTTTATCCAAGCACTATGTGTGCTGTTGGCCAGTCTTGGGTTGGGGGAGGACGTTTGGCTGCTCTCAGTGCTGCCTCTGGTCAGGGATTTTAGCTCTTGGT
Organism: Amazona ochrocephala; assembly: GCA_039720435.1. Lineage (NCBI taxonomy): Eukaryota > Metazoa > Chordata > Aves > Psittaciformes > Psittacidae > Amazona > Amazona ochrocephala. The sequence continues at coordinate 88,984,650 of CM077879.1, forward strand.
GGTGCAAGAGGAGACCTTGTTGGACTCAGGTCTCTTCTCCCCTGCCCTAGTGTTGTGCATGCAGTGATGCAGGAGCATCCCTCCTCCGTTCCTTTTTTTTGCAGAGCTTTGACGATTTCATCTTTGCCTTCTTTGCTGTGGAAATGATCGTCAAGATGATTGCACTGGGGATTTTTGGGAAGAAATGCTACCTGGGAGACACATGGAATCGCCTGGACTTCTTCATCGTCATCGCGGGGTAAGCCTGGTGCAATGGGTCTCCCTCTTCCTGCGCCTCTTTTGTTGTTTATGGAATACTTGGCATGTAGTGGATTTGAGGGAAGGTTTGCAGCCCTGAAGACTGGAGCTTTCTGGGCACTGGTGCTGTTGGTATTGTCCATCCTGGTAATCATCCGAATCACAGCGGTCCCTCTGGTCCTCTCCATAGCTTGTGGGAGAGCTGATGCTCAGCTCATGGAGAGAGCAGGGCCGGGTGGCAAAAGGTGTTTGTGGTGGATGTGGCCAGCCCGAGCCCTGGGGCTCCTCACTGGGCCCTGGGCTTGGCTTTTCCCCCTCCAGCCCCAATGGTGGTTGTGGTTTCCATCAGGCGAGGTGTTGGAGGAGCGGGCGGCTGGGAGCATGGAGCGGCGTGCCAGGAGGATAGTTCACTGCAATGTGCATGATTGCCCTCATTATTATGCTTCTTTTCTTGAGGGAAAGTGACCAAGTTTTGCCTTTTTGAGTGTTTTCCTTTCAGAGGAACCTGGTTTGAATTAAGGGATCTTTGAGCACCCGAGAGTCTCCTGGCGGAGGCTGGAAATCCACATGAAAAGTCCCTGGCCCCCAGCCAGAGAGCTGAGTTTCTTTGACACATGAATCTCTCGCCAGCCCTCGCTTTTCTCCCCGCCTTTCCTTTGGGAAAACAGTGGGGTTTTCATCTTCTGATAGAGTTTAGAGATGGAATTTACTGGCTTTTCCTGGAAAGGAGCAGGGGCCCTCCTTGTTGGGCTGTTTACCTGGCATGGATTTGGTGTGCCCCAAGGAGGGGCAACACTTTGGGCTTTGTTTATGGTCCATTGTTGGCCTCATAGGGTCATGGCAGACATCTGAGAGAACCAAAGCAGTGGACCAGTAAAACCCATAAGGAGGTGGAAGGTCTCCCATTGCATCCTTGGCCTGGGAAAACACATTGCCATGGGGTGCTACAGAGACCAAAAGATGTAATGAAGCTCAAGCCACACACTGGAGGCAGAGATGGAGAGCAGAAAGGCCAAGAGCTGTAACTGTCCTTGGAACCCATCTTCTGCAGAAAGCTGCTTTCCAGCTTTTCCAGCCCTTAGGAAAAGGCCCAGAGTTTCCTCCTGAAGTGTCTGAGCATCCTTAGGGGCTGCAGTGATAGAACGCTGGACAAGGTGGGACCCTGTGTCCAATTGGTAGGGTTGTAAACATCATCAGCACGGCCAAGGGCTGGAGCCTGCTAAAGCCACCTGGTGTATTCTTTGGTTCTTTATTATTTCTTACACTAGAATCAGGTGTGATGAGGAACCAGACCCAAGCAAGGCCAGGCATCCACATGGGGAGGTTCAGGGGGGCATGGTGCTGGGTGCTGCTGCATTCCCCTCCCTGGCCACGCCTGTTGAGCTTGCAAAGACTTTGGAGCTGGAGTTTATCCTTGATGTGCTTCTATAGCCCCCCCCCCCCCATGATGGTGCCTCAGTCTAGGGGGACATCAGCAGAAACAACCCCAATTCCTATTTCAAAATATAGCTGCACTTTGCTTAAGCAATCATCAAATCACCTCCTGCACATGGATGGGAATTTGGATGTATGAGAGCCACCTCTTTCCCATGCAGAGCATGGATACTGTACCTTCTATTCTTCTCACATCCCTGGGAGTGCACAGAGGCATTTATTTGTTGCAGGGGTTTTGCAGCCTTGTAGCTTGACCCCTTCTGTGACTCCTGCCATGTTGGCTTTGCCTCTCGCTAAATGATGGCTCTTTCCTTCATGTGCATGAACTGTTCCCATCTGGGCCCCGTCAAAACCAATTCAGCCAGCAAAGGATCGAACTGGATTTAAATACAAAGCGGAGCCTCTCCTCCACCTACACTCACTGTCTCTGCTCTCTTTCATGCCCTTGTTTTCTCCTCCAGCCCTTGCCCATTCATCCTGGAGTGCTGTATCCTACTCGGAGCATCGCTGCCATCATGGAGGCTCCCTCAGCCATCCCCAGCAGTGCCAAAGGCCAGGAAAAGCCAAGGGGGCTGCAGGAATGGGTCACTGCTGTAGCAGAGGGGAAAATAAAAGGGACCCAAACCCCTTACTAGACACAAGGTGTAGGTAAAAAACACCTGAAGAATAAGGGAAAAAAACACTCCAGGGGCAAATCCCAACCAGACAGAGGGAAATTCCTCCAGTAGCCTGAGTGCAGCTCTGCAGTTCCCACATAGAGCAAATTACCCTGAAGGAGAGCATGTGCCAGGGCAATCCTGAAATCCCTGCTGTATTTGCTGGATAACTGATGAAGTGCATCGTGTTTTTATGTAGATCTTGTGTAAGGGCTTTAGCCAGGTTCCCCAGTGAAATGACAAGGGAAGAGACCTTGAAAATGATGCTTCCATGAGGCCCTGGAGACCACAACGAAGTAGCTCTGCTTCTGCGTTCCCATTTTTCCCTCCCCTTTTTGTGCAAGTCATGGGAAGAGGGAAGCAGGTCCTGGGCTCCTGCTCTCCTGCTTTCCCTGATGCTTCCCTTCCCTTGGGACGCAGAAAGTGATGGTAAGGGAAAAGGAGAAGAGGCAAACCTGTGTGTGTGATATTGGGTGGGGAAGGCATGTTACAGTGGGGGACATATAGGATGTGCCACATGCTCCCATGGGCACATCATCCATAGAAACCCTTCCCACTCGCTACCAGTCTAAGGAGGGTCTTCCAAAAATCCTTCTAGCATTCCATCCACCCCATTCTTTGTAAAGTTTCTGGACCTGTCAGAGGTTAACCTTGCAGAGAAACCTTTTTTGTGCATGTTTGTCCCTAACCTGCCACTTGCAGAGGGCAGAGAGAGCCGCTCGGGTGCTGCGCTTGCTTGTGCTGCACTGCCGGCCACTTTCGTGTCATGCCATTAAGTACTTCTCAGCTCAGTTAAACTGTCCAGACCAATCTCATGAGCTCACGGAGAGTAAATGACTTCTTTGTGACAATGTAATGCAATTAGCGATAATTGTAGAGTGTGTAATGTCTGCAACACATCTCTGTAATTACAGTAAAACTTGCTGGAGATGAGAATAGTGCTGCATTATCAAAACTCAGCTTAGTGAAACATGGCTTTGGCTGTAGGTTGCGGAGTTGCATGGGGAAAAGGAAAGGCAAAAAAGTGATGAATGGCATAATTATGCTGTGTTATTTTAAAGGAGAGGATTCGGGGAGTTCACTTTTCAGAGCACACTTGAAGGTGAGCAGGCGGTGCGAGCCAGCTCTTGCCCTCTAAAGACGATTCAACACGATTTCGACCTTTCCCAGCATAAGACAGAGATGTATCAAAGATAAACACTTGTTTACATCCAAAAAGATGCAGAAGTGATTGCAGTTTGGTGCTGACTGAGGCTCGGGCTGGTGAACTGGAGCTATGGGTTGGAAATGTGCCCTGGCTTGGCATTTCAGGACCCAGCACCCTCCGGAGGGCAGGGTACAGGGACCTCTTCTTCAGTCTATGGGAAGAGGGAGCCACAAATAGAGACCTACCTGCTCCTCAGCTGGAGCCATCTCCATCCCCAGCCACTTTGCTGCAGGACCAGCTTGTTTTGACATTGGTCAGATAAGAGCCCCTGCATCCCCGAGGATTAAATTGTGCTTTAGACCATCCTCATCAAAAACCCCTCCAAAACAACAAAAACCCCAATAGTTAATTGTTTTCCCATGAGAAAGGCTTTTAAATCAGGGGATAATTTGGTGCTGTAAGAGCTTACAGGGTTCCTCTCTGCCTTCTCTAGGGTCAAGCAGGGCTCTGGATCCATGCCTATGTTTCTGCTCTCTCCAAGCAGGGCTGTGCATCATCCCATGTTTGGGTTGTGCGGGTCTGGTGCTACTCTGGGATCACTCAGTTGTTTGGCCAAGTCTGTGGAGCCCTGTTTGTGCTTTGCTCATTGTAACGGTAATGGGCCTCTTAAAAGACTTTGTAGGAAAGTTAAACACTTGTGGTATATTTTGCTTACAATTTGAGCCGAGCTGGGGCTGGAGGTGGTTGGCAGGCTGCTTCTGCAGAAACAGACACCGCTGCTTTTTCTCTTTGCTTCCTGAACACTTCTAATGTTTGTTATCATTTTTTCCTCCCTCTGTTGAAGTCTATATTAAAGTGTTAGCTCCACTGAACCCTTCATAAACAACCCTTAAGGATGTCTTGCTTCCTCCTGGTTTTGAGTGCTGAATTTCAGGGATCAAATATGCTGCAGGAAGCCTTGCTGTATTCGTAGAGAGAAAGGGGTGGCACAGTCCATCTCTGCTGCATCTAAACCGCATGGCTTCTGAAGAGCTCTTTAGCTTGGGAATTGGAATAAGGGTGATGCTGTCAGACTGGCCTCATGTGGCTGCAGCAGCCCCAGAGCAAGGTGCCTGCTGGGTGCTTTGGGTGAAGCTTCCAGCATGTGGCCTTCTCCTCTCAGTGCCAGTTCACTTCACAGGCAGGCAGGGCTCCTCTGAACACCAGTTATCTGTACCAGGCTGATCAAGGGGCTGCTTCAGCTCCCTGCTTCAGACGTGGAAGAAAGGACTGGCATGGGACTGCTTATGGGAAGTCCCTGCTGCAATCTCCTGCTGTGACTGCAAAGGCTGTTCTTTCCCCAGGTATTAGTCACTTCATCCTTAAAAGTAAGAGAAAGGCAGAGCTGAATGTTGCTTTCTCATCCCCTCTGCCTATATTGATCCCTCTCGCACTGAACAGCAGCACCTTGGAGATGTGCCCTCTGTGCTGGGGGGTAATTGCCCATGTAAGTGACTGATTTGCACACGCAATTACCCAATGTGCAATCAAAGCCCTCTGAGCTGCAGTGAAAACTGCACCAAACCCTCTCCCAGGAGCCTGCTGGGTTTTCTGGGATGGATGTGAGTGTCCTGAAAGCTGGGAGCCTCCTCAGGGGTCCCCACTGCATCCTGAATTAGGTGCTCTTTGCTCCAAGTAGAAGCACATCAAGCTGATGCTCATAATCGCAAACCTTTGGGGTTCAAAATCTGGGGCTGACTTTTGTAATTTGAGGCTTTAAGTGGCTTTTGGGAGGATGAAGAGCAGCCGAGACCCAGGGACCAGCAAACCCCGCAGCTGGAGATGCTTCCTGCGCCATGCAGGAGCCTTCAAAGCACAGCATCCTGAGCAAGCCACATCCCTGACTCACAGAAACCTGCTGGGTAAAAGAAAACCCTCAGCAGCCTCCCCTGCAGCTGCGCTGGCTCAAACCCACCTGTGAAAAGCCTCATCTTTTTCAAGTTTTAGGACTTTTTGGAGAGAAAACACTCAAGTTTCTCTCAGTTCTTCAGCTGAACTTGCTGCTGCCTCAAAAGCCTCATTAGTCAAGTGTCCTGGCTGGGACAAGCGGTGCTGCTGGATCCAGCAGGCTGCGGGGTTCATGCTCCCTCCAGCTCCTTTCATTCTGTTCAGCTTGATCAAAACGAGCGTTTTTAAAGTTAATCAACACCCACGAATGCGGTGAGACTTGTGAGGCTTAAAAAGCAGCTCCTGAGCAAAAGCGGAGCGCAGCAAAGCCTGTGAGGGCCGGGAGGAAATCTCATTCCAGCTTTCTGAAGATGCAGTGCTGCCTAAATAATGTTCCCTTGTCTTTTCCAGCACCAGTGGCTTAATATCATCCACTGATAACTGCATTTTGCAGATAAAGGGTGTCTCTATGCCCAGTTTTGGTAACCTTTTAACGCTGAATGAATCTCTTGCTGGCAATGAGTGGCAGCTCTTTCCCCTGTGGATAGAGGGGCGGGCAGCTCCCAGGGATGCTTCCCTGCCTGCAGGCACTGCTCTGGGTTCCTTGTGTGACCTTGATCACATCTCCTGGCTGTAAAGCATCCCCAGCACCCAGCTGTGAATGGGGAGAGTTCAAGCTTTCCTTGCTAAGTGCCCTCAGCACAAACTCCAGGACTCTGAGGGGTCTTTGCACCATCTTCTGCTTCCTGAGCAGGAGTGATTCTTTGGATGGGAGCAGAGCTCAGGTCAGAGAGATGCTGGGTAGGCGTACGAAGGGCTTTGCTGGGTGAGAAAGCCACTCCTGTAATCCTTCTGAGCATCACTTATGTGAGCCTTTCACTGCAGGCAGGGCTTAGGAGATCGCTCGCAAAGCTGAGGGTTTGATATGAAAGAAACCCCAGCGTGCTCTGAGTCTCTCTGTCTCCAGGCAGAACAGGAGTGCATTTCAGCTGCCCCATCCATCCTGAGCCATCCCTTGTGTCTGTCTGCTGAGACCCAGGAGTTTTCCTTCTCGGAGGAGTGTTTGCCAAAGGTTTGCAGCAGCACTCTCTCTGCATCCCACCACCAGCCCGTTGTACGTCTGCCTTTGCAGATGCTCTGCTTTTATTCTTAGAAAGCCCTAAATATTTCCGCTTTCCTCCTGAATAACTCCAGTGATCGGGGGTTGCTGATCGCTCTGATGAGTCTCAGCATTTCCTGTCAATCCATCCTATTTAATGCTGAGTATTTTCCCGAGCCTTTAACTTGCCTGGGCACCCGGGTGTGTGGCAAAGGAGCTGACAGGCGTCGTGCTTTCCCGTTTGAACAGAAATGACATTTGAGTTGAAGATCCACCGGGGGCTTTTTACACTGCAGACTTCCAACGTGTAGATGTTATATATGCTGGTAAATGCACGTCACCTTGCCACTTGGTGACATCCTGACACTCACTCTTCCTGGGTATCTTCTCTTGCCAGGGACATGGATTAATTCCTCCCATGCATCCCCTTGCCTTGGGAAACAGCCTTCGAGCTGGGAAGTGGTGGGATTCTCACTGGGTTTGCTCTTTAGTGACTGATTTTAACCCCCTTTTTGTTTCCCCTGATAATGTCTTCTCTCAAGGCTCTTGAGCTGTTAGTTATGAGCAATGTGTGGATCCTGTAGTCTAGGTCTAGGGTTGAGCTTGTGGTGCTGTAACACCAGTAGCAGTGACCAGCAGCAGAGGTAGGAGAGCGCCTCCTGGTCCTTGGTGTTCAAGTTACTGGGTTGTTTGGTTGGGTTTTTGAATTTTGATTTATAATGGTTGTTCAATATGTTAAACCAAAATGCTTTTTACAGCAGTGCCCTTTGCAGTTTACAAGCACATGTATCTCCGGGAGTGAGTCTAGAGCTGTCATTAATCAGAAGATGATTTGTCTTGGTGCAGATAACCATCTGCTGCTCTGAATTTTGCTGGTAGCTTCTGTTTTTAGTAATGGATGGAAGAAAAGCGGTATGTTTGACATGGGCTTTTTACCCAAACGCTGCAAACCATGCCAAAATCTTTTCCAACAATGAGTGAAACTTCAGAACCACTAAATCCCAGGAGAATTACTGTCCATCTCCTACCTTAGCTAAAGCTCACACCATATGGTAAGTCCTACACATTGAGGAAGGGGCTGGTTTTGTCACTGGAACCAGGTAGGCTTTTGTGGACATGTTGCCTTCCTCTGTGGTCAGAGGATAAGAGCAAGCATTTGGCATCCAACATTCACCTTCTGGGAGTGTCCCTCGGCTGTGGGTGTCAGCTAAATACAGAGGAATATGTTGAGGTTATTTTGATCTTGGATACGGTTTGAGCATCATCACCCTCATTAGAGCCTATCAAGAGAAATCAGATGAAGTGTCACCTCATCAAGCCTGGAGCCATGTATTTCGGGGTTAGAAAGAGCAAGCCTTCTCTACCTGGGTGCTCCTTACCTGCTGATTACCAGGAGGGAGGAGAGTGGGTTTGGCTGGTCACAGCAGAAACCTCCATCGTGCTGCGGCCATGGCAAAGCTAACACATTCCCTGATGAATCCCGCAGGATTTCCAGCAGGGAGGGAGGGGGCAGCACTGATGCCTCAGTGCAAGGCACCAGCAAAGCCTCCTCCAGAAGCCTGATGCCTAATCAGGTAAGATTAATTCAGGCTAGGGCAGGTGTTGAGAAAGTTTGTGACTGGGAAGCAGAGCGCCTGTCTACAAGATGGGGCTGGAAGAGCTTGTTTTGTTTGACTTTGCAAAATCAAGGCTGAGAGAAGACGTGATTTGTCCTCTAAATACATTGGGTGGGTAAATACCAAGGACAAAACAGCTACAGAATTAAAGAATCAACTAGAAGCTACTTACAAGACAGCACTGCCATAGGAACAAATGACTATGGCTTCTCCTGAATAAATTAGGGTTGGAAGTTCGGCTTCTAACCATCAAAGTTGGAGGGAGGGAACCACCCAACCAGCTTTGAGATGGAACTTGGTAATTTTTTGGAAGAGATTCATATCCTGTGGTTGCTTTCGGCAGCGGGAGCCCGGCTGTGCCACGTGCAGAGCGATACAGTGCTGGGGCACCCCAAGCTTGCAGCAGTCCAACTGCATCCACAGACTAAGTCATGTGCAGGTTGCACCTCAGTGTCCTGAGCTGTGAAATAACCCCATCAGGCACAGTGTAGGAGCACTAGAAGGTTCCTTGTTCCATTTTGTTCCATTTATTATCTACAAGTTTCATCAGTTTTGATTTTGTGCTTGCCTGTCCACTGGAGTCCCACTTGCCAATGGTCTCTGCTGGATAGAGCTAGCATGGCTCAGTGTCCTGTGCTGCAAACCTCCCATGCCCCATGGAAAGGGTCTGCACCAAGGCATGCTCCTTTCTCCTTTACAGGGCTGTGGTGGTGCTCAACACAGCAAACCCAGATGTGTGAAGGAGTCTGTTCAGTTGTTGAAAATGGGGCTGTCTGGAAATTGCAACCCCCTGAAGCGTGCAGCCACTTTCAGAGGCTTTTGCCCTGGACCTGTGCAAAACACAGTAACCAAAGCAGATGACAGAGGGAAAATCTGTGTCTGTGTGAGCTGGTGTGTCACATTCTTGCTCATTGACTTTATTTGATACGCAAACAACCCTTAATTAATTCCTCTGGCAAACTTTCCTGGTGGGAGAGATGCAGTAACAAGTCCCTCTGTGAGCGGCTGGCATATAATGTTTGATTTATAATGTTTGATAATCTAACATTTCTCCATGCTCCTCCACATTTGTGTCTCCCACAGGATGCTGGAGTATTCCCTGGACCTGCAGAACGTCAGCTTCTCAGCGGTCCGCACCGTCCGTGTCCTGCGGCCACTCAGGGCCATTAACAGGGTCCCCAGTAAGTCAGATCCTTATGTCTCCCAGTTGATGCAAGTTCTTTGTGTCTGTGCCCTAAAGATGGAAGATGCGATCTTATATTGTAACTCAAAGGTTCACACAAGCATGGTAGCACCAGGTCCTACCGCCATGCTCTGGTTTCCAGTGCCTGTCACTTTTCTGCTTTAAGTAGTATTCCTTTTGACACTGTGGCATCAGAGATGAGCCACCGGTCAGTAAGATATCCAACACTGTCTTCAGACACCTTTCTTTTTCATCTGAAGAGGGTTTCAAGAGGCTGCTAAGGTGAAGGGATGCAGGTGATAGGGATTGACTGAGCCAAGGCAGCAGGGGCAGAGGGTTCTGAGCCACGCAGCTTCCACCCTCCCTATGCTATCCCATCCTTTATGGGGTATGTATATCTGAAGTATGTATATATAAATATATATGTGTGGTATAGATAAATACCTGGAGAAATGGGGGTGAGGAAGTCTTGTTGTTAATGACATTGCCTGCTCCTGCATGGCAGCAGGTGATGGTAACCCAGCCCTGTGTATTGAGAGGCATTGGCCATTCCAAACCCATCCAAACTGCCCAGGGAGCCATTCCATCTGTGCAGTGCTAGGCAAAGCCTGGAGCACTAAAAGGTGCTGGGCAGTCCCTCTTGGATGCTGTATGGATCAGGTGTATTAAGTACAACTGCATCAAAAACATCGTTTTGCTAATCCTACAGTCCTGAGTATCAAATCCAGCATTGTTTTAGCCGAATTAAATCCAAGTCCAAACTCCCCGATCCAAACTAGCCCAATGACTTGATGAACACTGGTCAGCTTCAGTTCTGACTGCTGGTGCTGGAGGTGCCTGGGCTCTATTTATTTTTCCGGCCTTGACTCTTGAACTTAATCTGGCTTTGCTGCTGCTGCTGCTGTTCCAATCAATACGGTAGCTTCAGAATCCTGTTTGCAATGGTTTTTTTTATCCCCACTGCTGACCTGATGGATGGCTGAATTTATCCACCGCTGTCTAACTGGGGATGTAATTCACTTAATGTATTTTGAAACCCTGGGTAATTTATCTTGGCTTCTCTGCAGCGCAGTTACAATGGGATAGAAATGTAAGGTGGGGGGAAAAAAGAAGAGGTTTGTGTGATGATAAATGCAGTAACCACAGAAAGTCATTTCAGTTAATTAGGAGTTGATGCAAGGTGGTTGTTCCCTAGCAGATGAGTAGGAGAAAAAGCCTGATAGAGGAGGTGACAGCATCAGGCAGAGAGAAAGAACTCTTGTTGAAATAGCCAAGTAAAGGGTGCAACAGTAAAGGTTTCTTTAAATGAAAATCAATATAAGCGAGTGAGAGAATGCAGAAGATGGGGAAAGGAGGAGAGCGAGAGATGAGCAGAATATTACAGAGACGTCAGATGAAATCAGGTTTTTGTGTGTAAATGTCAAGTCGAAGTCACCCTCAATTTGTCTTTGTTACAGAACTGGCTGTTCCTGAACTTGTGAGAATTAACTGCCAGAGAGAGTCTTGTATTTTGAGGAAGAGTGGGGATTTAGGGCAGATGAGCGGAATTAGGGAGAAAAGCGAATTTTAATATATACCGAGTGGGGAAACAAATATGACTGAGCAAGGGAGAATGTCAGAGTTTGGTCTCAGGGAAGAAAGGAGACATGTAATTGCTAGAGAAATTTAGGAGGAGAGGACTTGAAATAGGGAGTGAAGGGAGGGGAGCAGGGAAGGTTGTTTGTGTGCCCAAGAACAGGGTATGGAGGAAGGGGGGCTTCCCAGGGCCTTTGTTGGGAAACCAGATGGGACCAGGAAGCTGCAGGTGTTTGAATCCATGTGTGGTTGACAAGGATGGTGGTTGGGAAGGCAGTGCAAGGAAAAGGATGGATGGAAAAGAAAAGGTCAGGAGGACATAGCTGGAATAAGGAAACTCAGCATGGACTTTTCGCTTCAGGTATGCGCATCCTGGTGACGCTTCTTTTGGACACGCTGCCCATGCTGGGGAACGTCCTCCTCCTCTGCTTCTTCGTCTTCTTCATCTTTGGCATTGTGGGAGTCCAGTTGTGGGCAGGTTTGCTCAGGAACCGCTGCTTCCTCCCCGAGAACTTCAGCATGTGAGTCTGTGAGGGCAGCAGAAGCGTCTGCAGCTTGGGCGAGTCTGTCCCTTCAGGAGATAAGGAAATCCATTAAAAAGCCTTGGTCTTCTTTAAATGCTCCCTGCTCCTAAATGCCACCACAAGTCCTGCTCAGGCACACGTGGCCAGGACGGTGAGCTGTGACAGTTTGGCATTCGAGTCCTGCAGGACTGTTCTTAAACCCTCAGCCAGCACTTGGGAACCTCTCTGATTGATAAGAGCCAACAAAACCCCCCTGAGAATAAGAGTTCAGGCTTTCTAAGTTCAGCATGTCATTAATGTGTGACCTTTTCTGCATTCAGCCAGACTCTGTGGGCTGAGTCCCTTTCAGCAGTTGGTGGTGGTTATTGGTATGGCATTTGTAGTCCCATCTAAACCCCGGGGAGAGCTACTGAACCTGCCACATTTTGAGATGCTAGATCCTTCTCAGTCTCAGAGCAAGAGATGGTCCCAAAGTGTTAGTTTTCTCAGAACCCTGGATTTTAAGGCAAAGAGGACTATTGTGATCAAATGGGGTTTTGCAGCACCCAGTTTCCTGGCCAACCAGCTTGCCAGATGTAGGAATGTTGGAACAGTGGTTCAAATATCTGGTGTCCATCAGCCTCTTTGAGACTGGAATTTCCATACCTGTTCTCCTACCTACCTGCTTTTTCCCACCACCTCCCTCCCTCTGAATGCTAGGAAAAAGGCAGGTAACTGCAAGCCCTTGATGCCTGCTCTGCCAAGCTCCAACACCCCTGTCACCACCTTTCAGTTGATTCCCTGGAGTTGATCCAGCTACATCCGTATCTGAATGGAGACGCCCTGCAATGCCAAAAGCTCTTTCTTGCACACAGCAAGACCACGATGCTCCTGCTGGTGCTGGGCTGGCTCTCGGGTCTGGAGCTGGCATGATGTGCCTTTTATCCTCTCCCACACATCTCCTAATCAATGCCACCCCTCCTGTAGATCATGCCCTCAAAGGGCAGTTGGAAGAGTCATTTCCAGGGCACGTCCCTGTTAAGTAAATGGCAGCAGAGCAGGGGCACTGCCCCGCCACTGAGTAAATCCAATAGAGCCACAGGTTTGGGTGCTGTTTAATTGAGCCAGAGTTCCAGGGGTTTAGATAAGCTTTGAGTGGTATTAAAGGCAATTCTGCAGGAATTAACCGGGCTGAACTAGGCTTAAAAATATCTTTGCAAGCTTTAGTGGGAGTTTTGGCAGCTTTTAGGGGATAGCTGTGTGCAGAGCAAGAAGCCAGTTTCTGGCTGGCCAGGGGTTGTTTCATTTCCCTGAAGAGTGTTTGCTGTGGTAAGGCCACCCTCAGAGGGAATTTAGAGCTTATCTATGCACTGAACAGGCACTGTGACATGCAAATGAAGGCCCTGTCTCTGGTTTTTAGTAAGCTTGGGAGGTCCTTGCACATAGAGTCTTCCCAAGCAATTCTCAGCATTTTCAGGAAGACAGGAGATACAGGAGCTTAAACCAACTGATTTCCATCTTACGGCAGCAAAGGCATTTCAGTGAAGCCCTCCTGGGCTGAATACTGCTCTTAGTCCCCTAAAGTCAAAGCCAGAGCACTCCCAGATGGGTTACTCTTAACAGCGTCATCAGAGAGGTTGCTGAGTGGCCAAGTGCACTCGTCTCAGTTTCCCAAAACCCAATTAGGGACATCATCTCACCCAGTGGGGCTACAGAAAGTCCAAGAAGTTCCCTTTCAAAGCTTTAAGATCCATAATAACAGATGTTGGACTTTGTTGTCACAGTTGTTACCTTGCCAGACTGCCTGCAATCAGTGTGCAAACCCTAGCCCTGTCTTGGACTCTTTCAGCCCCTACACAGTGGATTTGGAGCGATACTACCAGACAGAGAACGAAGATGAGAACCCTTTCATCTGCTCCCAGCCCAGGGAGAATGGGATGCGCTACTGCCGGAGTATCCCAACGCGGAGGGAGGAGGGTCTTGAGTGCACCCTGGATTATTATTCCTACAATGACACCACCAACACATCCTGTGTCAATTGGAACCAGTATTACACCAACTGCTCTGCCGGGGAGCACAACCCCTTCAAGGGAGCCATCAACTTTGATAACATTGGCTATGCCTGGATTGCGATATTTCAGGTGAGCATGGGCAGCTATAGCATGGTGATTGGCATTGGTAGGAGCAGGATTTAGCTCCTCAGTGTCTTGTACTGCACCAAGACCAGCTGTGGGGTGGTCAGAAGTGACCCAGCCAGGAGAAGCATTGCTTGTGCACTGGGTGTTGTAACTGAGTCTTGATGGGTTCATTTTGCCTTCCTATCTCCACCAGGTCATCACACTGGAGGGCTGGGTGGACATCATGTACTTTGTCATGGATGCACACTCCTTCTACAACTTCATCTACTTCATCCTCCTGATCATTGTGAGTGGCCTTAGGGGAGCATGGGCGCCTTCCTGGCACGTGGAATGACCCAGAGGAATAGGGCAGATAATGCAGTGAATATAAAGCTGATGTAGAAACCAGCCTGCTGGAAGATGTGCAGCTTCAATACATTGTATTGCAGCTGAGTTTTGCTGTCAATGTAAAGGAAGGAAAGATGTGCTTAAGCTACGGTAGATACATTTCTGTTGATGCTGCTTCTACATCCCTCCTTGTGCTCCCAGGTTCTCCTCTCAGTTGCCACCTTTAAGTTTAAAACCAGGCAAATTTCCCCCAGTCAGGTTTTGAGCTGTGGAAGGGGAGGGGGCTGCCCAGAAATCCCCCATGTTGAAGGACAGAGAGGAAACAATCCCAAACTTCAGAGAGCACATTAAGAAAGGAGGGAAGAGATTACTGCCCACAGCCCACCCACATGTCACAGCATCATCTGAGACCACCCACAACAGAGCCAACAAAGAGTATCTGTGAGGTGGGCTCCATGAAGGGCTTCATGATGCAAGCAGAATCGACTACTCTGAATGGCTGAGCTTGTTGTATAGACTCTCTTTATAGTCAAGGGAGAAAAATAGGTGCTTTAAGGGTGTGATTCATCTCCTCCAAAGGTAGACATCCAAAATAAATTAGATGCATTGCAAACTTGATGTGCCTATTTCTCTCTTGTCTCTAAAGGATCATTAGGTGTCTCACTTGGATGTATCTGAGATAAGTGAGATGAGCCCCTTTCTTGCTTTCTAATTTGACTAAGCCCAGCAAAATAGCTGAGCGTTGTCCATTAGGCCATTGTGGGGATTTCTGCTCCTCATCAAACCAGGACTCAAACCCTGATGAGAGAAGATAGGAGGTCGTTTAGTCCATGATGGTTTTTCTAGCTCATCTAATAGCTTCCCCAGAAAAGAAACAATCCCTTGCTCTCAGCATCCCTGAAATGGCAGGGAGGAAGGACAATCAGTGCTTTTCCAGATGCCGTGCGAGTAATGTTAACTGTGTGAGATAGTCCGTTAGCATGTCAGTAATTCCCTGTGATCCAGGCTGGGCTCTGCGGAAGGCAGAACCTCATGAAACCCTGGTTGGAAATAAAACCCCCAGGCTGTGGGTGCAGCCTGCTGATACCCTTGCGTAACAGTCACCCGCAAATCCCGTTAACAGGGGAAAGTGATCTGCTTGCAGGCTGCCCTGATGCTGCCAGGAAGAAGGTTCCTATCAGGAAGCCTCAGTGCATTCATCAGTAATGCCACTAATTGTGATAATTGCAGCTGCTGTCTGCGGGGAGAGAAAAACATCATCGTAACAGAGCAGAAGCTTTTTGTTGCAATAATCTTCTCTCACCTTTGATCTCTGATGTGCTCTGTGGAGCTCTGGTGTGGCAGTCCTTGGGGTGGGGGTTTTGGGGGTGACTTAGTCCCCCCATGGTGCTGGCTGATGGTCCCTGTTGGGTGATGCAGGGGATGGGGCCAGATTGGGTTTGCTCCATCAGCAAAGCTGGCTGATGGCTCCTGTTCCCCTTAGGTGGGCTCCTTCTTCATGATCAACCTCTGCCTGGTGGTGATAGCAACACAGTTCTCCGAGACGAAGCAGCGGGAGAGCCAGCTGATGAAGGAGCAGCGGGTGCGCTACCTGTCCAATGCCAGCACCCTCGCCAGCTTTTCAGAGCCAGGCAGCTGCTATGACGAACTCCTCAAGTACTTGGTTTACATTGTCCGTAAAGGCAGCAAGCAGCTCGTGGAGCTCTACCGGGTGGCGGGCGTGAGGATGGGCTTCCTTGCCAGCCCCACGAGCAAAGCAGGGTCTGACAGGCATGCCAGGAAGCACCGGAGGAGGAAGAGGTCCTCAGTGCACCACCTCATCCACCACCATCACCACCACCACCACCACTATCACCTGGGCAACGGGAACCTGCGGGCACCTCGTGCCAGCCCCGAGATCAGCGATGTGGAGACCAGCTCACTCCACAATGGGACCAACCGGTTGATGCTCCCACCTACAGCATCAACCCCCCATGGGGCCCCCAGTGCTGCTCCCAGCAACACCGAGTCTGTCCACAGCATCTACCATGCTGACTGCCACTTCGAGCCGGTGCGCTGTCGGTCATCCCTTCCACAGCCAGGCCTTGGCTTGCCAAGCCCTGAGGGGATCCCGAAGAACATTGTGGGCAGCAAAGTGTACCCCACAGTGCATCCCAGTACCTCCCATGAGATGCTGAAGGAGAAGAACTTTGGAGAGGCAGCGGTTGGTGGTGGGAGCAGCACCCTGACAAGCCTCAACATCCCACCGGGGCCGTACAGCACCATGCACAAGCTGCTGGAGACACAGAGCACGGGTGAGCCTGGGGCTGGGGGTCAATGTAAGGTTGCTTTGTAGAAATATAAGCTGTGACCTGATTTATTTCTCTTTCTGCAGGGTTCTTTTCAGTCCATGTTACAGAGAAAGGCGATAGCTTTCCAGGTGAGGCCAACTGAAACCTTCTGACCTACATAACGTATCTTTTACCCAAAATCGGGAGTTTTCAGCATCCTAGATTTCATACTTGCAAGCATCCAAGCAAAATAAATGTTTTCAATGAACCCATTTTCTTTCCCATCCCCATCTCCCCCCAAACTAACTTATTCTGCAATTACAGGGATCACCACTTCCCAAATCAACTAGAACTGGGCTCAGTGACACTGAGCCAGGTTGCTTCCAAATGGTCACATTCCTTGCTGAAATGCAGGGGTTGGAGGTGATTGCGTTGCCCACCACTTGCTGCAGAGCTTGGGGATAGGCACCCTGCAGATCTGAGTCCCAGCACATCCCTGTGCACTGCGTAGGTCTGTTCCCTATGGCACACGAGGCCTGGGAATATCAAGTGTCTGTTTTGCTCAATGGCAATTGCAGATGCTGAGTATTAAGAATCTGTGATTTGCTCAGGAAGCCCGTAACAGAGCCAGGCGCTGAATACAGCTTTCCTGGATCAGGGGTTTCATACCTTCACTGCTAGATGCTCTTTCCCCCTCCACATCCTGAGGTTTGGAAGCTTGGGCCAGTCTAGTTCAAACCCTCTCAGCCTCCAAGCAGCATTTCTGGCCAGGCTTTCCCAGACAGTGAATTCCTTTTCCATCCCACCACAGTGGCATTGACCTTTCCAGCCAGGAGCTGTGCAGGGAAGAGACCAAGTCAGATCCCCAGCCCAGAGACTAAGCACACAGAGCTGGGTTCTGAGTTGGTTTATCGCTGGGGTTTTATTCTCACTGCTGCATGCTGCTGTGCAGCAGTCAAGCACGTGCTTTGCAGATAGCCTTTCCCCTTGGCCAGATGGTGGGATACGGGGGGAATATCCTGCTGGTATTGTCACCCGGAAGCCACCTGGCAGCTGGGAGCTGCTGTTGAGGGCAGCACATGGAGGGGGAAGCTGGTGATTTTGGAGCATCGGCAAACAGCGGGAGCAGGAAAGGAGGCTGCTACAGCAGTGCTGCTGATAATTACAGCCCAGAGCCTGCCAGGGCCAGAGAGACGATTGCTTTCTCCTAGCCATAATGGCCAGAGTTATAACAAGGTGAGCTTAGGGTCCTGGGCAGCCCTGTCTGCCTGGGGACAGCAAAGAGGGCTCTGTTACCAGGGAGAAGGCACTCAGGGAGCCCAGGTTTTGCCTAGGACTCCTTACGCAGCAGGAGCCCTTTTCCCATTAGGAAGTGCCTGTCATGTCAGGGGCACCAGCTTGGTGCTAATGGGGACTAGAGGTTGCTCCAATGGCTGACGGGCTGCCATGCCCCTGCCCCACCGGCATTTCAGGGCCCTGCCAAAGCTCCTGCAAGATCTCCAGCCCCTGCACCAAGCTGGACGGTGGCTCCTGCAGCCCCGAGAGCTGTCCCTACTGCCTCAAGGCGCTGGCGAGCGAAGCCGAGCTGACGGACAACGAGACAGCGGACTCGGACAGCGATGGGGTCTATGAGTTCACGCAGGATGCTCACTACAGCGACCAGCGGGACCCGCAGCGCGGCAGAGCCCGTGCCAGGAGAGCAAGCCGGGTGCTGGCTTTCTGGCACATGGTGTGCGAGACCTTCCGCAAGATCGTGGACAGCAAGTATTTCGGCCGTGGCATCATGGTGGCCATTCTCATCAACACACTGAGCATGGGGATTGAGTACCATGAGCAGGTGAGTGCTGTAACGGTGGCTCTTGGCACAGCAGGGATGCGGGCAGTGATGTGGGTCTGAATCCATCTGCCCATGGGACGGTGAGAGGCATTGGGATGCTGTAGGAAGGGTCTCAGGACAAAGCAGGGCTGGCTTTTTCTCTCTGAGCATGCTTTTATCTTGCAGGCAGGGGCAGGCAGCAATCACCTGAGCTGGCGCCTGGCTACGTGACCTCCTTCATCCCTGCCCTGACTGGGATGTTCAGCACTGTGCCGAGATGGCCATCAGCACCATGCGCTGCTGGGTTCTGTGGTGCAGAGCCCAAAGAGAGGCACCAGCCGTTTGCCACTGGGTTTGTGCCAGTGCAGCAGTGTTGGCTGCAGGCTCTGGGGTCAGTGCAGCTGCAGGCAGGGAAGTCTATTGAATTTACAGTCCCTGGAGAGGAGGTAACAAATGCCTTTGCTTCCCGGTGAATGCTCCAGCTATAGTCCAAAATAGACTCATCTCTGGATATTCCTCTGCTTGATTATCTGAGTCCTTGCAGGCAAGAGGCTGCCTCTGTTCCAGCCTCTCGCACACTTGTCACCTAGCAGAGCTTTTCGCTATATATAGTCATTAAGAAAAGGAGTTGCTACATTCCTCTTGAAACATCTCCATAAGGATGACAAGAGCTCTGCTTTCAGGGAGGCTTTTGCAGGGTCTGGTCTCATGAGGGTTTTGTGGCATGCTGCTGGCAGCATGCCTGGCAGAGTGCCTCTGGTCCTGCTGCAGGCATCAGGTGGCTTGGTGCTGCAGGTGCTCACTTTGTATTTGGGGTGCTGAGTTTATTAGCAGGGATGCTGAGATGCTGCAAAACCTCGTTAGATACTCCTGCAATGTTCAAGGGTTCCCACTGACCAGCATAGTGCTGCTCCTTGGACACCAGACCTCTCCTCTCCCAGATAGACACAGCCACCCCTATCCCAGCATCAGCCTTTGCTGGGACCTCTCTCATATCTTGAGTGATGACTTTTTACTCTTCTCCCTTCCTGGCGCATTTCATGTTTGCAGTTGCTTGTTGCATGCAGAGGTGTTTCTCCCACAGTGGCAGTGGTGCTGGCTTCAGATCGACTCCAAATTCCCTTGTCCCTCTGTGGCATTAATGCCTCCATGACTGAACACCAGGGAGACATGGCTGTGCTAAATGTGTCCCTTCCAGCCAGCACCTTCTCCCTGACATCCTAATACAGTCTGGCTGGCTACCCATTGTTTTCAGTACACATTAAACAGCGATATGCTCTCCAGTCCTTCAGGTTTCACCTTCATGCGCTGCCCTTGGTGGGAGCTCTGCAGGGAAGCTTGAGTGATTCCACCTTTATTTAACAATAGCAGGAAGATAATCTCCTAAGAACCTGGGGGGAGGTGGCTCACAGAAGCAAATGAACAGTCATACTCCTTCTTTGGCTGAAAGGTGAAAGCACATCCGCTGTGCCTGTCCAAGGGGGGGATTGTTAAAGTTTGTTGCCCTTTATGAGGAGCATCTTTGGGAGATGCTGG
Source organism: Amazona ochrocephala (assembly GCA_039720435.1). Taxonomy (NCBI): domain Eukaryota; kingdom Metazoa; phylum Chordata; class Aves; order Psittaciformes; family Psittacidae; genus Amazona; species Amazona ochrocephala. The sequence goes on from CM077879.1 coordinate 89,004,113, forward strand.
TGCAGGCTCCCACCCTGCATGTGCATCCTCCTGCAAATGCGTGGCTGAGCAAGCTCCTGTCATCAAACACCCTAAAGGCAACACAGCTCCTTAATTCTTTGGCTTGGGGGAAATGGGGCAGTGGGATGCTGGCCTCTGCCCTGGCCAGTGGTGAGTCCCCAGCATTGCAGCTGCATGGGAAGTGACAGATTTCTGTGGTGGTTTCTGGGTAACAAGGTGAAAGGAGCGGATAAGCGTGGGGGGACTCCAGATGCTGTGGGTGGTTGCTTGCTTTGACGGTATTTTTGAAGCTACTACTGTTCCAGATTCCTTTCTCCCAGGCATTTGGAGTGAATAGCAGAGCTTGTTTTTATTAGTTCATCTGCTCAAAGTGGCAGCAGAGCAGAGAGGTGTTTTTCTGTAAACTCTGGAGGTTTATAGTCTGCAGTTTCATAATCTGACAGTTATGAGAGCAGGAATTAGAGGGAAGAAATGCTGGGCCAGGCCTTTCTGCAGAGATTATAAACAGTGAAATGTGACTTTTTTCTGTTAGAAGAGCCTCTCCTAAAGTGCAAGTGATGAACCACGCCACATTTATCTTCATTGGCTGATGTTTGCAAAGATATGAGGGGGCTTGAAGAGTACTTGACTCCATGGCATACTATATTAAGCTCTCTGCTTATTTAATGAATATTTACCTCTTGGGATTTTCACATTAGCACTCTGGCACCCCGGGCTATATTAGGATAAATGCTCTCAGGACATGTTTTAAGGTGCTATGTCAAAAGACTTGTTTACCAGCACCTTTCCAGAGGGGAGAGGGCACACTAGCGCTAGAGAAGGATGTGCAGGACCCAGGGATGAGCTGCAGTGGTTCACCCTTGCCTGGCTGCATAGAGTGATTGTGGGCAACGCTGTGTCCCCTCCGACCTTCATGGTTCCACATCAGTTCAATCCAGGGCATCTAAATTTTGGCTTCTTCCATGCATCTGGATCTGTGTCAAGCCTCCAGGTCAGGAAGGAAGGGAATCAATTGTAAAATCGTTTTGGTATCTCTTGCACCTCTTTTGAATCGTTTCTTGTGAGTGCAGTGACTCAAAGACCTGTCCCATATCCAGGCAGCAGCTGGTGCTGCACCAGGGGCTCCATGCATCCTGCACCAATGCAACTGATGCTGCACCCCAGCTGCTTCACTCCAACTGTGGCCTTAATAGTGCAGCCCAACTCTTCTCTCTGGTGAAAGTTCTAATTTGGTGCTTCCCAGTATGAATCTGATTCATTAGGCTTTGATTCGGGAGCCCACTTATGCATGTGCATTCATCCCTCTGACCAACAGGACAGCATTACCCTGGACAACTTCCATCTGCTCCAGGCTCTTCCTGGGAGCTCACAAGGTCCCACGCTCATGCACTGTCTTCTCTTCCTGGAGGTATCTCTACTTCCACTTTGGTGCATATCCCATGTCTCTGTTTAACTCCACTGCACATCTCTCCAGCCCTGTGCCAGCTACTCTTAGCCAAGAGATCAAAGCTTTGGCAGTGCAGGGAGGCTTTCCTTCCCTCAGTGTTTGCTGGCTTTGCCCAAAGCAGGGCTTGTAGCTAGCACCAACTTAATTCCTCAGTGCTACAGCTGCATAGGGCGCTCCCACAGTAGGAAAACGAGGTGCCCTATAGATTTGCACGTGCTGCATTCAATTAGCTCCTGCTTGAGCAGAAATTACTCTTATTAACAGATTGCTGTTGGAGAATGAAGGAGTCAAGTCAACACTAATGGAAGTCATCAGAGCTGTTAATCACCAGGACTTCAAACACCAGCTCTCTGTTTGATACTGGGGGTAATTCTTTTTATAGACCTGAGGGGTTCTTCTCCTCCTCAGTGATTTGAAAGGATTTATGGGGTCTTGTAGGAACTCATGTGTTTTAATTGACTTGCTCACAAAGCTGTTCCAGCGTGCCAGGCAAAATACATGGGTACCATGGCCCTCATAGCCTCTAAAATATGGGCTGTGCCTGTAAAGCAGACTTTGTTCTGGCTCTGCAGGCTGAATGATTGGAAAATAAAATGAGATTTCATGCAACTGGAAAGCGTATGGGGTTTTTATCAGATAATTCAGTTCTCTGCATGCTTTAGTGATGAGCCTATGTGGATTCCTTGACATCTACTGAAGTTTTCTTCGGCTCCCTAGATGGGGAGATGTAAGACTCAATCCTTTCCTGTTAATTTAGTTCAGAAGCTGGAAATACTTGGGCTGCCTTAGATCCTATCACTACAGCTGTTGTTTCAGGTGCCATCCATACCTTTATGTTATCTCTGCTCAGGCAGCGCTGAGAAGGGACTTGAGCTCAGTGAAACAGGAAAATGATGTGTGCGCTTTCGAAGCTTGCCTCATCCCCATGAGGATGAAAAATCGCTGCTCTCTGCAGATACCCGGGTGTTTCTCTGCTCCTTCTTTGATTATTGTGGTTGTTCCCCTTGGGTGGGAGCCAGCAAATTCAGCTCGAGCTTTTGGAGTGTCCTCAGCTTGTACCAACAAATGTTTTTGTCTGTAAGTGCTCCCGACTGCTGATTGCTGGTGATTTCCCAGGGATAAGTCCATTTATTCACAGATTATCCTGCCAGAGGTTGGTCCCAATGTGTTGATGCCCATGCCTCTGCCCTGCTGTCGCAGATGCCCCTTCCCATCCTGCTCAGCCCCCAGGAGGAGCAGGGACTGGAGCTGAGCACTTTTTCCCTCGTCTCTGCTGGATTTCATCTCTTTGTTATAATTGGTTTTTTGCTGATGCTAGGAAATGATCAGCTTTTCCCCACTGGAAGCCTGTCAGCATTAGAGATAGCGTTACCAGCATCAGAAACCCCAGTTCAGCAGAACGATGCAGGAGCCCTACAGAGACAGCCTTTTTCTTTCTCTGTTTTTATTTCCTCCCTCCCCCTGGTCCTTCTCAAGCACTAATGGGGAGATAAGTTTCCAACTTGGTTTAGATTAACTAGAAATAGAGGGTTTTAAATCTCAAGTACTTACAAGGTGTGACCAAGTGGAAATGCAGCTTTTGTTCAGTTTAAGCTCCTTGAAAACCTGTGCAGATGCATGAGCTACTTCATGTTTTTCTTGTATTTTCTGGGATAATATTAATCCAGAAATCTCAAGCTGAGAGCGATAAGGAGTTCAAGCAGGAATATCTGCTGTGCCTCTCTAGAGCAGTAAAGGTTGCTCAGTGCCAGGGCCTGGGGGAGGTCTGCAGGTCCTGCTTCTGGTCCTGGGCAGGGATGGTTCATGGCACGTCCCTTCAGGGTTGGGTAATGAGTTTCTCCCTCATGGTCAGGGCTTGTCCCCTTATTTGCACCCCAGGTTTGTGATGATGAAAGGCAGAGAGAAGTGCATGGAGACATGGCCACTTACAGGCAGTGAGGGCCAGGGAATTCATTTGTTGGCGATGGTTGGTCAACAAGGATGTGGTGGAGAGGAAGGTGTTGCATTGCACCAGAAGGAGCCATTTCCATGGGACTCAGCTCCTTCCTTGTGCAGGTATGGGGTGGGAAGGGACATCAACAGGGAAGAATGGTTGAAGGTGAGATCAGCAGCAGCAGTGGAAGTGGAGTCCCTCCTGTGCAGATAGCTCTGATACTTCCAGAAGAAAAGCTGCTTTCATCCCTTTCTTGCAGCATTCCATTCACCCCGTAACAAAACCCTCCTTTCCCACGCAGTGAAGGGATGAAACTGGACTTGTTCACTTGTCTGTCAAAGTAATTTCCTTTTAATAAATGCCTCTAAATCCTGAACTTCCCAGCAGTCCTCAAGCCCACCAAGCAGCAAGCATGCTGCCCTTTCCGTGTCTGCAGCCCCAGGAGGAGCAAAGCAAAACCCTCTGCAATCCTGCTTCTGTTTCCTTTAACCAGTTTGGCAAAGGATGAAAAGAGGAAGCCTATCGGTCTATCAGGCTCTGATTAAACATGACTCGGGTTCACACTGCTGGACCCAGGACAATAACTAAAGCCCAATGCCTTTTAAGGAGCCCCAAAGACAATGAATGTAATCACTGAAAATATGTGTGGATTGAGTTTCTATTTTTAAAGTAGCAAGTGGCTCTGGAGCTAAGAGGAGCTGTATTTACTGAAGGGAACCAAAGTGGTTTTTGGGATGGCTGTGGCTCAGTGGGTGCACTAAGGTAGAGGAAAAAATGTGGGTGCAATGAGGGCAGGGCACAAAGAAGGCTTGTCGGTTGATTGAGGACACAGCCATGAGCTATAAATGATGGGGAATCAGATGTGGAAGAGGGCAAAGAAAGGACACCTCATTTTGTTAATTAATAGCTGCTTCCATTCATCAGAATTCCTTGTTTGGCCCCAAGACTCATGGTCTGGCTCCTGTTTTGACGCAGACCGGGTGGGTGTCTGCACCCACGAGGAAGGTGGTGAGGAACTTAATGGGCCGGTGTCAGGTTGAAAATCACATCTTTGTGTGACCCATTTGATTCTTTTCTTATGTATATATATTTAAAAGTGTGCAAGTGATGAGTCAGTAAAATGTTGTTGGTGTTTCCTGTGAAACAGCTGAGGTCAGTATTTTCTTTCTGTGTTATTTTTCCTTGGTTGCCATGGTAATGATTTCAGAAGGGGTTTATTTTGCAGCCGTTTGAATGGGTTAGAAGTTTTCACTGTCTTCTGGATCCGTTCACAGAAGCAGAGCCCTCAGAATCAGGGGGGATCTGCCTCCCTCCCCATCATCCCCATCTCTCCCTCTGTGCTGTGGCGAGACAGAGTGATTTTTCTATGTAATTTCATTGTTAGCAAGACAGAGAGGAAAGACCCTGGGGTGATTGTGCTCTGTTGTGCTGACGTCCCCTGTGGCAGGGGCTGGGCAAGACCAGGCTTGGCCACAGCCTGGAGCTCACTGCCTGGGCACGGGGAAAATGGGGATGGATGGATCCATACCAGACATTCCCATGGCGATGATGAAGAGCCTGTGCCTTATGTGGGTCATGGCTGGAGGAGGGCAGGAGTAGAAGCATTTTAAGCCTTGTGCACCATCTGCCAGGGCCCTTGGTTGCACTTTATCTTGCAGCAGGGTTTGTCTTTCAGGAACTGGCGAACACAGCCACGGGAGTTAGTGCTTTTAATAACCCCAGCTCCTCTTCTCACCTTTTTTTCCCACTCATTGCCTGCAGCCATGCTTGCTCAGCAGACACCTTGTAGCCCAGGGCACAGGAAGGAGTGGTGTATGCCGCTGTCTTGTGCTTAGGTGGAAATGAAGCACATCCATCTGCCATTGGAAACTTCACTTACGAGCATGTACATAGCTTGAAGGAAAAAAAAGAAAGAAATGAGTTACAGCCTATTTTTGAATGCTGAAAAAGGACAAGGTGCTAGTCTAGCACAGAGAAACCCTTCAACACAGTGTTTAGTATCTGGGGACATCTTCCCTTGCCTCCTCCTATCCCCATAGCGGTGCCCAGCTTGGTGCCAGGCAGTCCTGTCCAAAGGCAGGGTGCAGAGCATCCTCTCCTTGCCGGTGTGGTTCGCACCCTGCCAGGCAGGGCTCTGTCCGGATGGGTGCTCATGGCTCACCTCCTCCCCGCCGCCTTCGTTTGCCTGGTGGTGTTGATGAGAGATGCTGCGCTGTCTGCTCCTATTTTATGTGCTGCCACAGCTCGTCAATGTGCTGTTTGGTACATCAACAAATTGACACTGCACAAACAGAGAGCTAACAGGGAATGATTTATCCAGGACACCACGTTTGTGTGTCCAGCAAGGCAAAGATGTCTTGGAAACAGGAATCGGTATTTACTGAAGACTCATCAGAAGAGCTGGTGTTTTGTGCCACAGCTGAATGGCACTTGCATCTTGCTCTTTCTGGGTATTGCTCGTTTAATTACAGGATGCCTTCCTTTTAATAAGTCATTGCTGTTACTGACAAGAGAGCAGACTCTTCTTGTAATGGGGATGCTGAGGCAGATGTGCTGCAATTGGGGTGGTGGGAATCAAGGTGCTGCAAAGAAACCCCAGGCCCTGCATCCCCACAAAATGCCCTTTCCAGTGGGCGTCCTGGAGGACTTTGTTTTCCAAGTAAGTCCGGGGAAGGATGCTACCTGCCCTGGCTGCCCCTCAGAGGGGAAGGTTGCTTGGTTTTACCAGCTCTGCTCCTCCGTACCCAGCAAGGAACCATGGAGCTGGTTGTGTGCCAGAAATCAGTGACTCCCAGGTGCGTTATGTCTAGAGCTGGTCGATATTGTTTTGATTAGATGATTAATTGTCAGAAAAAGGCAGTTTATCAAACTTGAAGCTTGGGAGGGGAGCGGTTTCAGCGAACTGTCTTTAAAAAAGAATAATTTATTGAAATAAGTTGTCTGAGGTATTTGAAATGTGCATTTGAACAGCTGGGGAACAAAAAGTTCCATGTTCTTCTTCAAGCTGACTTTTATTTGTGTTTTTTAATTTCAGTTGATTTATGATAGAGAGCAAACGGGTAAGGGAATAGGGACTGAAATGGAGAGGAGAGCTTTCAGAGTTTTGGGTACAAAGTGTTCCACTTCACCAGTTGTGAGATGCTGCATTCCTGCTTGGGATGGGATGACAATTTCTATCCCCATGGGAGAGAAAAGCCACTTTCCTGCTGTATTGTAATGATGTCCAAGGAAAGATGTCTTGGACATATTTGTGATTTCTCTAGAGCAGAAGCTTCTTATAAAGAGTCTTATTATCTATGCACATCTATGGCTGCATGGAATTCTGAGCTGGCATTGTCAGAAGTGTTTGAATCCTCACTGCCTGGCTGTGACTCCTTTGGGTAGGATCATGATCTCAGCCCACCTCTGGTTCTACCAATAGTTCCCACTGGTGCTCATGAGAGGGGTCCCATAGACCAGCTGCAGTGATGTGTCCCTTCAGAGGCTGTGGAGCTGTTGCAGGGGACACATGAGCTTCCCTTGGGGACCCCCTGAGCGGGAGCAAGAGGCTTGGGGGAAGGAAGAGCACTCCACAGCAAAAATCCTGTGAGGAATGCTCATCGCCCTGTCTGAACTGCTTGGGGATGTGTTGTTTCCCAAAGCAAAATAGCTCCTCGATTTCAGGCGGGTCTGGTTGTGTCGTGCTTCCAGCAGATGCTCGCCTCGCCCTCCCCCAGCTCTGGTTCAGGAGATCACACTCTTCATTTTTATTGTGGGCATCAGATATTAAAAACTGTTTCCTGTGAGGGAAGTGGAGAAGTGTGTGTGGAGGAAGAGTGGGGGGCCAGGCGGCTTTTTTGGGATGAAGCTGGGGGAGATGGATGGATCTAGTGCTGCTGTAGGTGGCGAGCATCACCACCCATAGCACCAACACCCATAGCCCTTCTGTGCCAGTGCCAGGAGTATTTGGAGCTCTTGTGGGCTGCAAGGAATGTTTCATGGGCTGGTCATGGACCATCCAGCACATGCTGGGCATCCTGGGGCACTTGCAGCATAAGCGCTGCTCTCCCTGGCTCTCCCCACATTACCCAGCTGTGTCCTGCCAGTGCCTCCCATTTGGATTTATACATCCCAATAACATCTTCTACCAGAAGGTGCTCACAAAGTGCAAAGTTTCATTAATCCATGCTAATTACACAACATCCTGGCAGGGGCTGGATGGGTTTTCCATGTCAGCCCCCATGGGGAAGGGGTGCCACAGCTTGTGGGAGATGCTGGACACTGCTCACGCACCGAGAGATTTAACCAGGCTGTGCCTTTGGGGCCGGTTAGATTTGGCAGCACGGTCACAGAGGGAGAACAGAGGGCGGAAATCAGCCTTTAGGGCCCAGGTTAGTGGTGATGATGGATGAGAAGGAAAGCTTCCAGGAGCACGTTTCCTTTCCAGCAGGATTGCTGCAGTAATGATAACAGCACAGCCTGCCTCAGTGCTGGGGCTCTCATGGATGAGTTGGCATTTTTTTGTGACTGATGTAGACTTTCAGCTATTTGAAATTGTCCTGAAGCGCAGCTTGACATAAGTTCTGGCCTATTTATTACTTTGTGTCTGAATGTTCCCATAGGTATATGATTTTTAAACCAGGGTTGCATTTAATATAGGAAGCTGGATCATTTGTATCTTAGCTGTAGATCAGTGAGGAGGTGATTTGGGCTGTATGTTCGGGGTGTTTGTCAAATTCTAGCCAAGGGATCCATTAATCAGTGAGGATATTTGAGCTATGGAAAGTGTTCAACACCACCCTTTTATTTTTAGTAACTATTTCTTTTCAATGCTGCTGTTATCCCCTTTGCTATCCTGTGTCATCGCAAGCTCCCACCAGCATCAGTGCAAGTCCCTAGGGATTACAATACCATCAACCAGCACACTGGGCTGGAGCAACTTGAGCTGCACGGGCTTGGCCAGCTGTACCTGGAGACTTCAACCCTGAGAAGGAAAGGGTTGAAAGCCTACATGGATTTACCTGTTTATCCACCAGTATATATCAGTGAAGCCCTCGGTCACTGTAGATTCCTGGGGCTCTGAAGCACAGTTGATCAAGCATTGACCTTGCCTCTGAGCCATCTCCTATTGGGTTGGGTCACCTCCTGCCAAACCCTCCAACTTGTGCCCTGGCATGGCAGCTCCTGGTTGAAGTTGTAAGAAGTTTTTGGCCAGCCATGAAGGTGTTTCATGTGAGTGGTGGGAGCAGTCAACAGCACGTGTTGTCCATTGGCTTCTGCTCACAGTGTAGCTGCTGCGAATTTGCACATCTGGCCATAACCCACCACGGTGTTCAGGCACCTAAATCTGCATGTGGTTACATGTGGGGATTTAGAAGAGTGTCTGGGTGAGTTAAGTGTCAAACTACCCCTATGAGGAATCAAGCACCCACTGTGTGTAAGGTGCTTTGTGAACTGTGCCAGCCCAATGCCCTGCAGGGCACCTCAGCATTGCCAACATGGACCCCGCAGATGCCTCCTGATGTTAATGAAGCCTTTAAACAGAAACATGGCAATTGCAGCCACGTGTTGGGGTTAAATGGGGAGAAAGGATCTGATGCTGCAGATTCTGTTTGTGCCTTTGCCACTGACTTGCCAGATCCTAAACAGATTACACCACCGTGTTTTGTCTTCTGCCATATGTTTTCCAATAATGCCCACGCACCTGTTGGGGAAAGCACTGGGTGTCTGCAGGCATTGTTGGGAAGACTCTGTGAAACATGCTAGAAAAACACGAAAGGTATTAATTTAGGTCTAACATTACTGGAAGTCTGTTTGTTAAGGGTTTTTCATACCTCTGGTTTTAGATTGCCAGGCTGGAATGCCAAGACTGGGCCCTCCTTCAGTAGCAGCTGTCTCCTGATAATGGTTTTTTATTTGAGCCATTCCATTTATACCACCTCCAATCTCTGCTTTGGAAAATCTTAGCTTAAATCTTTTGATGAGATACTAAACAAAAATTCAGGCCTTTAAGGTGTATTTGTATGAGAAAACATCCCTCCTGCGTACGGCGAATTGATTTGGAGGATGTGAAAGTGTTAAGACTCAGTACATGCCACTTCTGTGTAAACCCCCTGAGGTGGTACTAATGCTGTGATTAAAGTGAAGTCCATGTCTGGATTTACCTGCTTGATTTACAATGGGTGTATAAGCCTTAAATACTGTGATAGTATTTTTCTTCTCTCTCCTGAGCTTGGAGTGAACCATTAGCATCGGCATCCCTACACTTGCAGTGTTGAGGCTTGTATTTCCAGGTGTAATTCTGGATATGGAGCTATGCTCCTTACTGTCTCCCTTTCCTCCCCTTCTTTCCCCAGCCAGAGGAGCTTACCAACGCCCTGGAGATCAGCAACATAGTCTTCACAAGCCTCTTTGCCCTGGAGATGCTATTGAAAGTCCTTGTTTATGGCCCTTTTGGCTACATTAAGAATCCATACAACATCTTTGATGGGATCATCGTGGTGATTAGGTACAAATGTAGAGCTTTCTTTATGTGTGTTTCCCCTCATTTGACTGTTTAATTAAACAGAAAGTAATGGAGAGTGGGCATAAACACCTTCTTGTGACATTTTATACTTCTCTGCTGTAAATTAATGCCCTCAGACACAATTGCTAATATATATCTTGGGGTTATTTTGTAGCCATTTTAGAGAGGCTCAAGCAGAAAGCTATCAGTCCCAATGTCCTGATGGCATCCAAATGGTACAGCCAGTGTCCGATTAAGCAGCTCTCTGTTTTTTGGCTTGTGCAAAGGCTGTAATTGCCCCTGCAGCTGCAGCCACTGATTTGCAGGAGTGTTTTTGACACTCTAGTGGGGCTCTGCTCTTTGCAAGCCTGGATGGACTCCAGTTTACTGGGGGCATTGGCAAGTGTGTCTCTGCCTGCTTGCCATCCCTTTTCTCTCTGAATTTCACCCTCCCTCTGCTTCCTCTCCTATGTGGCTTTGTCTTCTCATCCTTCAGTGACCTTTTCTTCCTCCTTAGTGTGTGGGAGATCGTGGGCCAGCAAGGTGGGGGGCTCTCAGTCCTGAGGACCTTTCGGCTTATGCGCGTTTTGAAGCTGGTCCGCTTCATGCCAGCCCTCCAGCGCCAGCTCGTAGTCCTCATGAAGACCATGGACAACGTGGCCACCTTCTGCATGTTGCTGATGCTCTTCATCTTCATCTTTAGGTGAGTGCTTCTGATTCCCCGTCCCGAGGTTGCTCTGGGTTTTTATGTAGGATCTCGTGGCAAGGTGAGGAGATGTAAGAGTCAACAGCAGAACATGGCTGAGCTGAATGGTCCCAGGAACAGCATCGCTGGCCAGCGCTGGCAGTGGCTTGCTGCCCTGCCTAAATTCTCTTAACTCTAGCCAAATGAGACATGTGCCTTTGCAAGATGATTTACAAGGGAAGTCTTTCAGCTGGATAATTCCTTGACGCCACCCCGAGACAGCAGTCCCATTACTTACAGCCTAGCAGAAAGCCTGGTGCTAAAAATATTGCCAAGAAGAGGGTGGTGTTCCTAGAATAAAGTCAGCCCCGGTGGTGCTTGTGTTCTTGCATGGCCTCTTTAAGAAGTGGAAGTGTTAGAAATAGGCTTGGCATAACCCTGAGTTTTTGGATTTGGGGTTCGATCTTGAGAAGAACTTGTCTCCTTGTCACAGCCAACTCTGGTGTTCCAGCAATCCAGGCTCTGGGAAGGCTGGAGAAAGCCAGTCTCTTCCATGGAATGATGTCCTATCTCCCTGTGAGATGCTTCACTCCAAACCCACCATTTTCAGCCGTGGTGCTCAGTAGAGCTGTAAACAAATTGATTATTCAGGTTACTGGATGAGAACAGGGGAAAGCAAATTATTCTTTAAGTATCAGTCTAAAATGAAAAGTATTCTGTTTTCTTGTCAAAATTGAGAAAGCTGTTTCAGGTCCCCAGATATGCCTCATTCAGGCATTTCACAGGAACTCTTTTTTGTCTTCCTAATTCAGTTGAAGCATATTTTGCTGAAAATGTGTCATTGCAAAACAGAAAGTCAAAACATTTTGTTTAGAGAAATGTTGAAGGACAATGTTTTGACTTAGAAGGAAAAACAAAGCAGAATTAAAAGGAGTGGGCATGCTTTTCGGTCAAAATTCTGAGAGGTTCTTGCCCATTCCAATTTACAAATTCACAACTGGTTTGCGTGATCTCGAGGTGCGTTTTTCAGTGAACAGATGATTCATCTTTTAAAGAAAAAAGGAATTGCCCAAGCGGAATTAGGAGACAGTCAGCCATACTGTACGATTACTGGTTTGTACTGTGGTCCTCCTGTTGAGCCCCTGCTTTTCTTCCTACACAGCATCCTGGGGATGCACCTCTTTGGCTGTAAGTTCGCTTCAGAGCGAGATGGGGACACGCTGCCTGACAGGAAGAACTTTGACTCCTTGCTTTGGGCCATCGTCACCGTTTTCCAGGTACAGAATGGAAAATCACAGAATCAACCAGGTTGGAAAAGAACTTTAAAATCATCAAGTCCAACCTTTACCTCAGGACTTCCACAACTCGTGGTTTCTGGGGGGCTGCAAGGGCTGGGGTTGTTTTCCAAAGCATCTAACACAGCTTAGTGAAGCTCCCTGCCATGGAAGGGAGAGGACCCAAAATCAAGAGTGCAGGAACACGGGGGGGTTCAGATTGTTTTCAGGATAAATTGTGGAGCTCATGAGGAGGGGCTGCTGAGGCAGAGGCACCTGTATCTGCAGGGTATGGGCTGGGTGGGTGAAAGTAAGTGCAGAAGGTGGAGATGGAGAGGATGAGATCAGGACCACTTGCAGTGATACTTCGAAAGGGACAGAACCTGGTTTAAGCACATAATTGATAGTCAGTTTGCACAGGTACCCAGCTGGGCTCAGAAGAAACAGCACACTCTCTTCCAGCATCTCCATTTCCTCATATCCCTCCTCTGCAGATTTTGACCCAGGAAGACTGGAACAAGGTTCTTTACAATGGAATGGCATCAACCTCCTCTTGGGCCGCTCTCTACTTCATCGCTCTCATGACGTTTGGGAATTATGTTCTCTTTAACCTGCTGGTGGCCATCCTGGTAGAGGGTTTCCAGACAGAGGTAATGTCCTCACGCTCCTGCCTTTGCTTTCTTCTAAAGTTTCAGGTCCTCCAGATCCTGGAATTTGATTTCTGAGATGGACAGCAGTGTGTTCACGAGAGTGGTACCTGAAAAAGTCGGGGGAAGTATTAAGTCTTCTTTCTGTTCTTTTTTCCTAGTTAGCCACGGTGCAGTTTAATACAGCAAGCCCTTTACACGAAGGGCTTAAATGAAAAGCATTGTTAGCATTGAAGCAGGAGTGGGAATTCAGCAGTGAGTCAGGCACTGCGGATGGGATCGCTGCTATGACAGTGTCTTTGAAACGGTTCTCACTGCATTTGTCAGTCAGATTAAAAGCCCCTTCTGAAAACTTACGCAGACTGGTAAGAGATTAGTGACATGATTATCTTTTTTTGATGGTATGTGTTCATGGAGCTCTTCCTGTTCCCAGCCCTGCAATGCTCTGCACATTTTAAAGTACATGATTTCAGGTCTCTGCCATCTGCTTCATTGGGCTGCAAACTTCCATGAGACATCCCAGATTGCTGGAGGCTTTCATGGAAGGACAGGGGGGCACTTAGGTTTGAACCTAAGCTGTTTTTCATCCTAGTGCCTTCCCAACTGTCCAACTTGGAGCAAGTGAGCATGTCCCCTAGTCCCCATGGTGGGGGACCTGTGATGCCCACTCGCTCTCTGCAAAAATTGACTGTCTATGAACATCAGTAAGGGGAGGGGACTTTAGCACCCTGCCCAGGGTGCTGGAGAGGTAAATCTGACCTGTGCTGCTCCCTGGGTCTGCTCCTACAGGCTATGCTTTTGCACACTGTCCCTGATTTTTATAAGCACTCTGGGGTGACTAAATATTATTTAAGATTTATGGCTTGTGTATGATAATATCCTCCCACCCTATGAACATCTCTGCACAGAACTGTTTTTATTATTATTACTATTATTTTTGGAGCACAGTTTGGAGGTAATGGAGTCGTACCGGGAGGTAGCAAGAAGAAATACTTCTTGTTTCTTGTATCGTCTCTCTTCATGTTGATGCTTTTCTAATTGTGATTGTTGTAGCTGTTTCCGTCTGTAAATCCCCTCCACATTTCAGCCGAAGGGAAGATCACTTCCAGGTTCTCCCAAATAGCACAATGTTCCCTTGCCCAAGCAAGAAGAGGTACAAAGCTCCTTGTCTGCTTCTGATGATGGCTTTGAAACCGAACCTTTGTTCAGCTTAGCAAATTGATTCTCTGAAGGTCGACACACTGGGAGATCGCCTGCTGGTCCTGCTACGTACAGAAAAGCAGCCTCTAAATGCAGCAGCCTTTAAATGCAGCAACCCCTTTTCCAACCCCTGGTCCTCAAGGGAGGCTGACACCTCTGGTCCTTGGCTCAGCCTGGTTTTTCATGCTAGAGCATCCCATGCTCCCGCTCCGCCAGCCTGTTTCCCTCAGCAGCAATTTATCCCATGCTCGCTTGCGGCCAGCTGGTGCCATGGCACATCTCCCTGTAAACTCATGGCCTGGCTTAATGCACTGTGATTTATTTCCAATAACCATGCCCTTGAGGGTTTGTTTTCCCTGGATTCAGGGGAACCACCTGCAGCACTCCACAGGTTTACTTTTGGCTGCTTTTTGCAGCAGGGCTGCCCCATCCCTGCCCCTGCTTTCCTCTGCAGGGTTTCTGTGTAAGCTGTAAATGTGCTTGAAGTGCAGCGTTAATCAGGGAGTAGCTTCTGATTCAGAGAAGCACTGAGAGAGCCTGAAGGCAGGGATGCTTGTGCTGGTACCCAGGGGCATCTGAGGGAACCAGGATCTCTCAGTTGCCTCCAAAGATCAAACCCTTTCTGCCCAACCATGGCAATATCTATGGATTTCAGTAATTCATGACTCTGATTACGGTGCTGTTTTTTACCTTGGGCTTTGATTGTTTTCTCTTTTGGGATTATTTTATAATAATCTTTCTTCCACAACTTTGTTATTCTGCGTTCTCCACAATTTTCCCATAAAGTACAATGGGTTCAAGAGATCCCTTGGCTCAAGCCAAGTTTCCCTCAGCAAACAGGGAGCAAACATCTGCTGGAGGTCAGGAGCCAGGTCTGGCCTTGCTGGTTTATGTTAATTCAGCTTGGCTGGCGTGTAGCTTTGCAAACAGATCTCGTCCTGGTTTTTGCTAGCCAGCACACAAAGGATCCTCTCCTAAGCAGAATTAATAGAGAGATCATCTCTCGCTGTAAACAGACCCCAGTGTCTCCCTCCCATGACTGCACTTGACCCTTCCGAGTTGGGTTGTTGGATGTTTTCTTCCATTCTCCTTCAGATTTCTGGGCTGAAACACAATCCCAGGGCTGCTGCCTTTATCTCCCGGGTCCTTGAGTGCCTTTCCTCAATCTGCAAGCACCTCGTTAATTTTAGTGCATGGCTTTGCAGCCCCAGTTGCTAGGCAGCAGATGTATATAAGCAGTTGAGAAACAAAAAGGACCTGTTTCAAACTTTAAATATGGAGCAGTATTTTTGCAGCGTTGAGTTTCTTTTCCTTTTCCTTTCTTTCTATTTGGTCACCGGCTTCTCTGTAGCGAGAGGCACACAGAGGACTTTGTGTGGTTATTTTTGACTGCGTGGTCTTTGATTTAACTGGAGCCCGGTGTTGGTGTGGGGAAGGTGAGCAGGAGACTCCGTTTCATCAAGCTGCTAATTTGAGATTGCTGCCTGACCTCTCGGGTCCCTGCTGAGGGGACTTCTCTCTGAAGCAAAGAATGACTCCTCTTTGTGAGGCATAAAGCTCCTTTTCTAAGGGACTTTCTAACAATACTATCTCCAAAGTGTATTCTTCCATTGGTAATCCTCCTAGTTTTGTGTCCCCTTGTCTCTGGCCATCCTCACTTGTGGATTCGTTCCTTCCCCTCCTTTGTGCCTCTTCTCTCCTTAGCACCACAGGTCCTCCAGCCCCTCTATCCTTTCCTCTGCAGAACATTGCCTGCTCTCTGGATGTAGCATACTTGGAGTATAGACTTCGTCTGGGCTTTAACAGTCCTTTCTCCAGCAGCAGGGATTTTGGATGGTGTTTTTCTTGCATCCCTTACCTTTTGCATTCCTAATGGCTCCAGTGGGATTTTCCTTGTGAAAGAAAAGTCTTTCCATGTTTTTCAATGCCTTTTCCATGTCTCTCTCTGTTACAACTCCAGACTTTAATTTAAGTGTTTACCACTAGCGAGCCACCATTGTCCAAACATCCAGACCCCAAAAGCTGATTGGTCTTTCTTAAGCTCTTCATCCCAATCTAGAATGGGATGAGTTTTGTATCCTGTGTAGCAACCAGAGGGAAGACCCATTGCCCTGCAGGCAAGCTGGTGGGACAGCCCATGCCCTCCCGCAGTGTGTAACCTGCTGAAGCATCGGAGCATTGGGAGAGCCACCCCTGAGGAAGGGGAAACACAATGAGATGAAAAATGGCCTGTGCTTTCCAAGTGGGTAGGGAGGGACTGAATTCTGGTGCTGTGAGGAGCTGCTGGGGTCACTTGTGTGGCAAAGCCCCAAAGGACAGGGCTGTGCCTCCTTCTCTGCTCTTCTCTGCCATGTTTAACCACCACACTGGTTTAAATGGGTGTCTCCACTAATGGGGCTGAGGAGGAATCTGAACTCGCAGCAGATTCCGGTGGCTTTCCTTAAATGAGGTATTTCACCTGACAGTAAGAGGACTAATGTTGTGTTAATCAAACTTTCATTAAAAGCCTCCACTGCCGTTTAATGAAGGTGTCATAAATAAAGATCCCATTATGCAGCTGCAAAAAAAAAAAAGAATTAAAAGAAAATCATGTTTTCAATAATTAGCTGGTGTTTCATTAGCACAATTATCACTTAGGAGATGAAGAAAGCTCTGTTTGAAACACTTAATTTAAAGGTAAGGCTGGTCCCTTCGAACGGCTTCACTCCATCTGAGATCTTCCAGCCCTTCCCTGTGCCAAGCAGAGTGGGTGCCCCAGCCCGGCTCTCCATCCCAGCCACGTGCTGCCCCTCTCCCTTCCCCCTCTCCTTTCCTTCCTTTTCTCATGTGTTTTTTGATTCCCTATTCAATCCTACTGTTGAAACTGTGACAATTGAACCCCCCCTTCCCCTTCCTCCCCCTTTCCTCCCCCC
Source organism: Amazona ochrocephala (assembly GCA_039720435.1). NCBI lineage: Eukaryota > Metazoa > Chordata > Aves > Psittaciformes > Psittacidae > Amazona > Amazona ochrocephala. Next base: position 89,020,695 of record CM077879.1, read on the forward strand.
GTTTCTCCTTCAGGAGATCTCCAAGCGAGAAGATGCGAGTGGGCAGTTAAGCTGTATTCAGCTGCCTGTCGACTCGTCGGGGGTATGTACACACAGCACATCCCACCACCCACCGTGGTTGTCTCTCTCGTGGTGCCTGGTCACATGCCATGGTGCTGTTCTCATCGTAGTAGTTGTCATTCTTTTGGGGTTTGTTTGGGTGTTCTGGGGGTGGTTTTGGTTTCCTTTTTGTTGTCCTCATTTTCAAGTCAGCCCTGATTTCAAGTCCCTTCCTTCTCTGGGGGAGCTGGGTAAATTTAGGTGGGTGCTTTGGGGTGGCTTCAACCCCTGCTCTCACCAACCCCTTTCTGGATGCCCACCCTGGAGAAGGTTCCCATGGGGCTGTCACAGCACAGTCCCATCCCAGGGACCTCCCTAGGGATGCAGATGGTGATGCTGAAGCACTCCTGCCATCACGCAGGCAGAGGAGGGTGCCTGGAAGCGAAGGGACCTGGAATCAAGCCTGTTTGTGGACACGTGTGTGAGAGCCCCGTGCTCAGCAGGACAGGGTTGGATGGCAGCAGTGTGTCCCAGAAAGGCTGGCCGGGATGATGGGATTGCCAGTGAGATGCCGCACTACAGCACGGGTCAGGATGTGACATGGTCCCATTCAGGTCTGAGGAAGCTGTGGATCTCTGAAGTGCTGCACACCCCAGGCGTTACACTTCTGCCACCCTCACTTTTCTCTTTACCACTCCCTTCCCTTTCTGTCCTTTCCAAGAAGTCTGACTTTTCCCTCAGCACAAAAGCCCTTTCCCATCGTATCACGGTGTGTCAGTCCCTTTCGGTACAGGCCGGTTTAGCCATTGCACCATCTGGTCCATCTGGACGTACCCTCATTTTCCAAAAGGATTTTAACTCCCTGTTCTCTCATAACCCCTTTTCTATCTAGAAAGGCAAACTGGGAGTGCAAGACCAGGTAACGGGCAGCAGCCCCGGCTGCGTGATGCTTGCCTGCACCATACTGAGTCTGGCACGTGGTGTTTCGGAGGGGATGCTTTCTGCCCTCCAGACGTGGGGTTTGGTGCTGGGGAAGGGGGTGGGAAGTCCTCACGTAGCTCTGCTTTTCCATCTCGGCACGCATCATGCACCCTAAAACTTTCCCTTAGGCTGTTAAAGAGCACTCCAGGAATACAAATCACATAAAATTCTTCCCGTTATTTATTCCTTTTTAATAACCCATTAGGGAGAATGAGTAATTCCTGGCAGGTCCACTGACGGGCTGAGCTGGGAGCCTCCACAGGGAGCGTACCTGGAGCCAGCTGGAGCCCCTGATCATAAGGAGACATGGTTTTGACTCCAGCGAAGCTCAGGCCAGCCTGACTTTACTGCTCCCCCTTGCAAGGTGCATTCCTGACCTTCCCAGTCTGTGTCTTGCAGGATGAGCTTTGCTGAATAGCACAGAAGTCCTGGATCCTCAGGAGGGGAAGTTTTGAGCCAACACTTCACGTCACGTTCTCTTTTTCCTTAAAAACTGGGACTGAGAGTATTCAGTCCACCTGGAAAAAAAATCCCCTTAACTGATTAGCGACCCCATTGGGAGTATTAGGGCTCATCCCTCTGGGGTTTTGCTCAACAGAGGCACAGGCACTGGACCTTACGTCAGGTGCCAGCAATTCCTCCAGTCCCATACTGGGGCCCCTCTGGGTTTTTACAACCAACAGGTACCCGAGCACCAAACCTCCGCAGCGCTGGCCAGGGCTCCTGGGGATGCAGCTAGTGTTGGTGGGGTTTTCTGGGTCTCTACCAGCTGAAGTAGCTGAGGATCTGCTTGGCTTCTCTCATCCTAGCATCCTCCCTCCCTTGCCACTTCTCCATCACGACGGGGCTTGGTGCCCTTTGCCAGAGCAGCGGTTTCAGCCTTGAATCCTCCTCTTTTGGATGGGTATCATTCTGGCGAGCACCATTGCCCGTCAGGTATATCCTGACTATACCACACCCTAAGCGCCTTTCTGCAGTGCCAATGGACAGAATCAGTGGGGTGCACAGACACATCCCTAATCAGGTCCATGCCACAATGCTCAGGCACCACACTGTGAGCAGTGGTAAACTTCTTCCCCTTCCCAAGGACGGGCACGTGTCAGAGCAGGCAGCTCTCAGTCAACGCCAATGTTTGAAATGCTGCAGAGGAATCTGAATCCCCAAAATGATACAGCATAAATCCCCAAAGCTTCTGCTTCTGTTGCGTGTCACAGCTGGGAGGGGAATGGACACCCATGGCAGTCATTATCAGGTTCTGTGCTGGTGGGGCATCCATCGACACGTCCCCATTGGAAACTCGGGGTCCTTTGTGCCCTTTCTGAGCCCTGGATTGCTTCATTGAAGCGTCACTAGAAAGAGCTACACACAGGGAGTTTTAAGCCATGGTGTATAAATTGAGACAATTAGGGTCAACTTTAGGCCCAAAATTGCTCATCAGATGTCTGCCCTTCCCCAATATCTGCCCAGAATGCAATTCCAGCAGCAAAACCTCAGCAATGGTTTGTTTCTTTTTCCTGATCCCTCTCTGGGGCCGTGTTTGGAGCCAGAGGCAGTCTGTCTTCCTGGTAGGAGGTTAATTAGTCTGTGGTATAAATATGTGCATGCGTCATTTTGTGAAAGGTGATGTTGCATCGTGGTACGAAATTCAGTGGATCCGTAGGTGTGGTGTTGGAGACGGGAATATCCGGTTTTTCAGAGGGGTTTCCATGCACGGTGGCCCATCACCCTCCTTGCTGAAGCTCTTCTGTTTTGCTCCAGGGTGACGCTTCCAAGTCTGATTCGGAGGGGGATCTCTATCACCGCAGCCTGGAAGAGGAGGGAGGACTTAAGAAAAACTTGTCAAATCCAGCCTGTGAGTAACAACCCTAGGGGATCAGGCCCTTCCACAGAGACCTCCCTTTGCTGGAAAAGCAATGTGTCCCAAAGGAAAAGGCCCTTCTGGAGAGAATGGTGTAGTCCAAGCTGTGGCACGCTTGACATTGCAGAGGGCTTGTGGAGTGAGGTGGGACTGTGGGATGCAGACAGAGAGACTGATGGTATTGGGGCTGTAATCTCCCTGCTGAGCCCGAGGTCTGGGCATTCAGGGTGTCTCTGCAGAGGCATAAATGAAGGAGCCACAGGGAAGGAGGATGGAGGGAGTAGGCATGAGCAAGCAGCATCCCAGGGATGGAGCTGGCTGGTGTTGGTTGGAAGGCTGGGGGCAGCAGATGACAGCCTCCTCTCCCATTGCACCCACTCCCATTGGCACCTGATCCCATTCCTGATTTACATCCCCCTGACAGGCTGAAGGATGGGCTTTCAGCTCTCCAGAAGGGTTTTTTATCCTCCATCCTCCTGACTCTTGGAGTGGAGCCATCCCTGTGCAGCTTTGCCTATCCAATAGCAGGTTGTAGATGTTCTCTTTGAGGTGCAACACCTCAGACCCACTTATGTCTTCCAGTGATGGCCCTGAGTGACTACCCAGAGCTGAAGAAGAGCCTGACCCCACCGCTCATCATACACACAGCTGCCACACCGATGCCCATGCCCAAGAGTGCCATGTTCGGAGATGCAGCACAGGGTTATGAGTCCCGCCGGGCCAGCGGCGTCTCCATGGACCCCGCTGCCTACGAGCTGAAGTCCCCGGTACTCCCATCACCTCCTCCTGCGGATGCTCCACACGTCCATTGGTCTTGTGGGGCTGTCCATCCATCCGCCCCAGCTGATGCAGCAGCGCGGGGCGGGTGGCACAGGGCTGATGCTTTCCCTGTCCTTCCCACAGCCCAGTGCCCGCAGCTCCCCGCACAGCCCCTGGCGCACCAGCAGCAGCTGGAACAGTCGCCGCTCCAGCTGGAACAGCATCGGCAGAGCCCCCAGCCTCAAGCGCCGCGGGCAGAGCGGCGAGCGCAGGTCCCTCCTCTCTGGGGAAGGGAAGGAGAGCTCGGAGGAAGGGGAGAGCTCGGATGAGGAGCGCTCCAGCCGGGCCGGCAGCTTCAATGGCTCTTTGCCTCATCGCATGGAGTCGCTGGAAACAAAAGGCTCCTTTGACCTCCAGGATACGCTGCAGGTGCCTTCCCTGTACCGGACCAGCAGCATGCACAGCAGCCGAACCTCCACCTCCGAGCACCAGGACTGCAATGGGAAGACCTCTCCGGGTCTGCTGCTGCACCAGCTCCACCTGGATGACCCCCGACAGGACTGTGATGATGGTGATGATGAAGGCAACATGGTAAGGCAATGCCAAGCGCTTATTTTGGCCTTTTTCCTTGTCAAAGCGATGCTTTTACCTGTCTCAGGAGAGTATGAGTGGGTGCAAAGCAATGGCTTGTGCAGGGACTAGGTCTTACCATCACCACCACACCAGACTGGGTGACCCAGAAGAGCACCAGAAGGTCTCTGGGCTGTGAATGCCATCAGAAATGCAGTTGTCATCATATTAATTATTTCATTGCAGCATTAGCTGGTTCATGATGGAGAGATCAGGACAAAACTCCCTAGTCCCCACTAAAAGGTGCAGAGCAAAGGCTGTCTCCTGGAAGCATATCCAATACAACAGTTTGGGTTGGATATACTTTTCTGGTTGTATTTTTTCTTTAAGAAAAACCCAAACCAAGGAACTTTCCCTCCTCTCCAACCATTATTCAGCTTTTTGCCCTCACACACAGCAGCAGACAATTTCTGTTGACATCCACAGGCAAGGAAAGGGCAGGGTTCAAACCTCTGCATTAATTTCCATATGAAAGAGGCATTAGGCCAGTAAGTGTGTGTCTTTCAGGGGCTGAAAAGTGCCCTTTAGGAAATATTAACTAAAAGGGCTGCAAGCAAAGAGAAGGGACAAGGGTCCCTGGCTCTTTTTCTATGTTAATGCTTGTGTATTAAGGGAATAAGAGGAATTTGTCTGCTTTTCCAAGGTGTTTTCTATGGCTGCTGAGAGGGGCTTGAGCTGGGCAGCAGGATGCCTGAAGTGCTGGCTGTCACACCTGTGTCAGGATGTCCCTGGGATGGTTTTGGGCTGTTTCCTGCTCTTCCTGGGTTACCTCTTTGTTTCACTTCACCTTGTTCTCAAGCTTAAAATTCTGATAGTCTAATGTGTTATCCCAAGGGGTAAGTGTTTCTGTTGGTGAAGCAGATGGCTTTTGGGTAGAGCCATGTGATGGTAACCAGGGCAGTACTGAGAACAGGAAAGCTGTGCTTGTGCACATGATTTTACTGTATTTCATGGAGTTTGTTGAATGAAAATGGAATATGGAGCATGTGAAGGAGTGCAAAAGGCAGAGGTGACTCCAGAGAAGGAACAGGAGGAGGAAGAGGGTTAGTGCTGGCAGGATGGAGTCACTCGGCCATGAACAGCCTTTAGAAGAAGCCATTATCCATTGCATCTCCAGCATGGATCCTCAGCCTGGGATTTTTACTGATTGTCTTAACCTGGTTTTTAACCTCTGTAAAATAAATTGAAATTTCAAGAAAAGGAACAGTAATTATTTTGGGGAAAGGCACAGTTAAAAGTAATCAAGAGCCCATGCTCCTTATTGCTAGCTAGGGATTTCTTTTTCATGCTCCAACATCTCCCTTTACCAGCTCATCTGGTCCAAACATCCCACAGATTTCTTTCTATTCCCCACAAGCTCAGAATCAAGCAGCCTCCCTTGTGCTGGACATGATGTGATGGGACATGTCCCTCTTCTCCTCTCCTGCCAGCCAGTGCTGGCAATACGCTTGAATAAGATGCATGTGTTTAATCCTTATTATAACAGCTGCTTTTAGTTTAAACCAAACATTGTCTGCTGTGTACCAAGGTCTGGCCACTTAAGGTTAGACCAAAGGTCCCTCAATCCTCTCCCATGGGGTGGCCAGAAGCAGATGTCTAGGGAAAGAATAGGCGAAAGAGGGTAAATAAATTGTGCCCTCACCCAAAAGCCACAGCTGGGACATCCACAGCTGGCTGGTGCTTTTCTCTACGTGCCAAAATACGTCTTCACTGCAAATCACTGAACCAGATGGATGGGAAAATATTGCTTAGATTAGCAGAATGAGCCCTCAGGTTGTGGAGCTTCCCTTTGTGATATTCTCATGACGTTTCGGGGGATGCTTTTCCCCTAAATTAGCCCTGACAAAGTCAGGGGAAAAAAGTAATTATTGTTTAAATGGGAAAAAATGAAATTCAGAACTCCCCCACCAACAAAAGAAGGAAAGAATTCAACTGTTATTCAGATCAAAGTAATCCTAAATATGCCCTTCTGCAGCAAAGCTTCACATCTCTCCTTGCTGCCTGGTTTTGATTGCCTCTGCGTAGAAATGAAAGGAAGTGCAAAGGCTTCATTTGGATCTCCCAGGCTCCTGTTATATTAGTGCTGCTCCGCTGCCTTCAATGAGTTTATTCTGAATTTACATCCCTGTGAGCAGCCAGAATCAGGCCCCAGAAGTATAAAATCAGGGGACTGAAATATGCTCTTCATTGCCTGAATGCAGACAGAGCGAGCGATCTGCTGCCTGGTGGGGTTCACATGGCTGGGACAGAGATCAGGGATCTGCTGCAAGGCCATTGCTGTTCACATCTGCTGGATTTTGCATCCTTTTGAGTGCTTTTTTGCTTAAATTACTGAGTGCTCAGAGCACAAAATGAAAGAAATATTGAATCTGCGACCAAATGTGTCCCTTCCTCCCTAAAACCTAATTGCAATTGCAGCTCCTTTCCCCTTTGCCTATTTCCGTGGCATGCAGTCCAGCCACATCCCAAACCCTCTTCTCCTACCCCTGCTCCATATTTAATATGAAATAATCAGGTCCTGAGTGCCTCTTTGCTGTTTCCAGCTTGCCTGGAGGTCTGTTGCCACTCACAGAGCATTTTTCAGCAGTTCCACCCTATTCCTTAGAATAAATCTTTTATAAATCTAAGCCTCTCTCTTTACTCTGAGGAGTGCATCAGTCATCTTTTAATGTCAACTGCCTTTCATCCTGCCCTCAGAAGTACATTAATATCTGAAAGTCCTAGGGAAAAAAAAAGAGCTATTTATCAGCGGCTCTCCTTGGTGTGGGATCAGAGGGCCCTGTTAGCACATTGCCAGGTGAAGGCAGCACTGCTGCTGCCTGTTAGCCCCTGTGTGTGGTGGGGGGAGTTTGGGTGGTCTTATCCAGCGAGATTTTGCCTAAGTTCTAAGCAACTGAATTAAACGGTCGTTTCTTTCTCCCCCCACGTCTTTATTCTTCCTGTGCAGGTGTGTTTTATGAACAAACAGATATGATTTAAACCATATAATTGATAGATCACTTTGAACATAATGCAGGCTTAAGCAGCAATCAGCCTGATTGTAAGCAGTCGATGCGTGCTTGGACCTTGTGGAGAAAGCATTTGATGGGACTTAGGCTGGAAATGCTCAGGTTTTATTTCACAAATATCTTACATTTGGCTCAAATTAACTGAACAGCGTTGTTCCACTGGTGGAAATTGGGAATAATTCCTTTGCCTTTAGATTTCTGTGGATGTATTTGACCCCATACAGAGCAGCCAGGCTGTCCCCTGGCTCAGCTGGCCCCAGCCAAACCCTGGTGCTTGCCCTCACTCTACCACACTGAATAGAGAGACATGATGGAAGACCACTTTTTGCCTTTGTTATCTGATTTAGCCCATGAACTGCAAGCTGCAACAATTAGCCAAACCCCAAAATATCTTTGGCATTAGAATTGGACAAAAGGAATATAAAGAAGCATTCTGTGCTGCTGACGCATTACCATTCACTACAAATCCCCATGATAAATACCAGAACTGCTTTGAATAATAGATACTTCTGGAAACCTTCCAACTTGCAAAATGAATTGGACCAAGTTGCAGCTATTACTCCATGTCCAGAGGCAGGGGTAGCAGTCACTGTTCTCGCCACAACTTTGAGCAGACACTTGATCTTTACCCATTTATTTACCTTTGTTAAATCTATGGATAATTAAACTAACTAGGCTGCTTGAAGGGATAACACAACCCCAAGGATGCATATGCTATTAAATACAGTTTACAGAGAAGGGAACAGTTCTAACTCCTTGCCTGGAGTTGGAAAAGTGATGTGAAAAGAGACAAGACATGGCCAAAACCTACTGGTGTGCTGTGGCATAGAAGGTGAGGGAAGGACGGGCAGCTAAAGGAGAGGGGCAGAAAGCTCTCACCTTTTATTGTTATTCAAACTTCTCTTGTTATTTTCAGGAGGTGGTTTTCATTTTATGAAGGGTTCAGGTTGTCACCAAGTGCTTTCATTAAAACGGGCATTACACCAGTTATTACCCATTGCTAATGAGACCCCTGGCTGAGTGCATGGAGGAGCAGAAAGTACTTCCCCCATTCCACTCAATTACCCTAACAAATCCCATTTTTACAGTCCAGAGTACCTCCAATTGCTCACAGTTTGGCTCCAAACAAATCCCTGCTCCCTGTTTCCAGGGTGAGATAAACACAAGTGCTTCAGCCCTGGGGTCCTGGTTCTCCTGAGCTGTCAGTGGTGATTCCTGTGCGGTGCTTCACGCTCACATCTCTGAGCATCTGCAAAAGAAAGCTTCGGAGAACACATGCAGCCACATTCCTGTGCACGTCAGTCCAAGCCCAGGTGGTCGCAGAGAAATAAGGGTTATGAAAGAGCTGTGATTTGGTTTTATTTGTCTGTAAATCCAAAGCACTGTGGTGAACACTGCACACATCAGTCTGTGGATTTATCTTCCGGCACTTTGATTTGGAAAGGAAAGCCCCGACATGGTGGGTGAGGTGTTGGCCTGGCTTCTGCTGATTGTCCATGCAGAAGGAGCCAGCACTGCGGTGTCAATTGGATTTGAGATCCTGATCTCGCCTCAGAGACCTATGGATGAGAAGGTGACAAACCTAATCCAGAGGCTGTTGCAGCTGGGATGAGGTTTCCCCTCAGCATCCAATTCTTGATGTCTTCAGCTGACCTGTTGGCTAAAGCTTTTACAATCTGCCCTCCTGACCTTAAATAACCTTAGAGGCAATCTAAAGCATAAGTCTGTGCGGCTGAGGATGCGCGTGGCTTCAAGTAGGAATTAATTTGCAGGAACCGGATGGCCCGTGTTCATGCAGAAGGTCAGCCTGGCCACAGCGTTCCCTCCTGGCTTTATAATCTCCCATCTAATCTGTTCATGCTGAATGAGGAGCAGATGCTCACCATTGTGTTCCTGGACCAAAACTCAGGTCCCAGATGATTTCTTCAGCTTTCCAGTGGTGCAAGGACATAGGTGAAGAAATTCTTCCCTCTGCTCCCTTTATAACCTCTGACATAAGTATTCTGTACCCTTAAAAAAAACCCAGACAACAAACCCCCCACAAAAAATACCCTGAAAGCCCTTAGAAGATTCAGGTAAGCATCTGATGAGTATCTGGAGGGACTGAGGATGATCAGAGCAGGTTATTTTGGAGAGGGTTATCAGTCCTCTGGGCAAGGGGTTTATTTATCGTGTTTGTCCTCTTGGCTAACTGTGTGCCAGATGCAGTTACTGTGCGGAGGAAGAAGCAAGACCAAACCCTGTGAGCTCACAGGGCTAGCACAGCCCTCACCTCCCTGCCAAAGCTCCTTCCTCTGCCCAGAGGGGTCCTTTTTGGTGGGAAGAACATTGTATTTGAGCTTTGCTGAGCACTTGGAGATCTGTGTTCAGTGACAAACTGCCCTGAGTCCTTCACTTGGAAGTGTGGGATTTTATTGTCTTAACAGTTCTCTCTGTGTTTTCCTCCTGTTCTGCTGTATGTTTTCCTCCTAGAGCAAAAAGGACCGCATGAAGGCGTGGGTACGGGCACGGCTCCCGACCTGCTGCAAAGAGAGAGATTCCTGGTCCATCTACATCTTCCCTCCTCACTCAAGGTAAGGCAGCTGCGCTTAGGTGGTGCTGGGCATGGATGCCCTTGTTACAGTGGTTGCTCTGCTTCTCTCTACAAAATTCCTAGCCCTTCCCTTACTCCAGCACTAGATCAGGGTCACACAGGATAGGAGTATCCAGTAAAGACCCATAGCCCAGAGCATGGCTGCAGCTTTATCAAGTTCATCATTTCCTTCATTAATGATGCTAGTGCTGTGCAAGCTTTTCACTTGATGGAGCATGGGGAGTTTGAAGCAAGGGGGAGAGGAGCTTGTTAGGCAGAGGAATCTGAATTTGCCCCTGCTGCACACTTACAACACAGCAAAGGATACTCCTTGGCCTCCTAGTCCTACTTCTCAGCCTGGACTTCCTCCTCCCCTCTCTCTTTCCCTGCAGGCCCCCAGCTCTTCCCTTCCCAAGCCCACCCGTGCTGGCGCTGTCTGGGCATCATGCTCTCCTACATGTTCCTCTGGAGATGCACCCATGCTCAATGAGGGTTTCTCATGTTAGAGCTGATGGGCCCCGGACAGCATTGGAGTTCATTCACACAAAGATTAGAGAGATTTTCAGAAACAGACTTTAGGAAATGTAATTCGGTATTATAAATCCTGGGTCAGTATACAGCCATCTGTCACAATAAATAGCTTCTATCCCTTTGTTCCATGTGCGCGCAACCCTCACGGGCTTGCTGGGAGTATTTCTTCCTTTATTTAAGCTAAACCTGAGCACTATGGAACAGGTAGGGGGTCAGATCCAAACCTGGTCACATATCCAAATTATGGAAGCAGCTGCTCTGTTTCAAGTGACCCAAAGCCCCCTATAACATTACCAGGGCTTGAAGTTCATGGCCCAGTTCTGTAACTCAGATCTTTTTCTATTCATACCCCGATCTGCCTGCAATGTGTGGCTCTGCCAGGGAAGGGATTGGGAGATTGTAGCTCATCTGCTTTGCAAACAGAGCGCTTGATTCCCCTGCCATGCATGGAGATGCTGTCCTCCTCCCCAGCCAGTCAAGCATTAATAGCTGGTCTCTGTGCCTTCTTTTTTGTTTTCTCTTTTTCCTTTCTTGGCAGATTCCGTCTGATGTGCAATAAAATCATCACACACAAGATGTTCGATCATATCGTCTTGGTGATCATTTTCCTGAACTGCATCACCATTGCCATGGAACGACCCAAAATTGAGCCTCACAGTGCCGTGAGTTTCTGAGGTTAACATTTTCCTGTGCTCCTCGTGGAGCCAGCACCCATGGCTTGGGCCTCACTGCTGTGCACTTGGTTTCACTTCCTTTCTCTTTTTAAATGGGAAGCTATCAACACCCCCTCTCTATCCTTTGAATGAGGTACACTAACTCCCTGGTCCCTATCCAGTGCCCTGTCAGAGTATAAGAGCAGATCTCATGGCCTGCAGTAGATCGAATATCCCATTTCTGCAAGTACAATCAAGGTTTTAGCACATAAGCATGACATCTGTCTCTGTTTCCTTCTCTGATAAACCTTCAAACACTTTTCCTCTCTCAACACAATGTTCATTTCTTCCATCTGCTCTCCACCGGCACGTATGTGTGGTGCAAAAGCAATGGGGGAAGCTGTTCATTTCATATTCTTCTCTTCCCTTTGTGTATCAGCTTTGTTGTGACACAAAACCCTGAATTGATACATGCACTGTGATGCCATTTCCCCAAACAATTTTGTTTAATGGACTACATAACGGTTTCTCAAACCAGACCTTCACAGCATCAACATCCATCAGTCAGAGGGGCAGAATCCTATTGCTCTTTTATTTTAGCATAGATTGTGGCTCACAGATACCCTGGGTTCTTGCTGATGTATTGCAAAAGACTGCTCATATCACATAGAATCCTGTTTTGTTGATGTAGGCGTGTCAGGCTGTTCATTTTTGTGGATCTTCAGTGTAAGACCTTAAAAGTGGAGCCTTGGCTGCTCTGTGCCTATTTTAAGCTCTCCCTAGTAGTCGTCCTTATTGTAATAGTCTGCCCAGTGGTCCTTCCCCTAAATCCTTTTCCTTTGGTTATCATGCAGTCATGATGCACTGACTCACAGCTGCAAGTACAGCAGGACTCCCTGCCAGCTGATCTAGCAGGAAGAATTCACCCTGCTCTTCCCTAAATGGGGCACTCTGAGAATGTCCCTCGACATCCCAAATGCTTCTTTGGAGCCCCTTACTTTGTCCTCAGAGAGTTACCATTCACCAAGACTGGCTCCAAAAGGAACTGTAGTTACACAGGGATGAAGGGAATGGTGTGACATGCATGTGTCTGAGGAGTTCACAGCAAAGAAATGTAGCATAAAACCCCAGTACTTCATATATGAGAGGAGGAGAATATGGTGTCCCCCTGCATTGGAGGAGTGCAGAGATGACTGGTGTGAGACCGATCAGCATCAGGTTATAATGAAGGTAACCAAACTGGATCATCCAGGGCTGGAGCGGAGCTGGACTGCAGCCTGGGAGCAGCGGAGTGGAGATGGGAGATGCTGAGCTGTGGGGCAGGAGCAGGGGAGCCAGGAGGAGTGTTCAGGCCCTGCCTGCACTGAGGGAGCTCTCATCTGGAAACCGAGAGAGTTAGTTTAGCTTGAGTTGTTTAAAATAATTGTACTTTGCTTCCCTGAGCTGTGGATTTTCCAGCTCCTTCAAGCGAGTTCCCTTTCCCTGTCCCAGTTTCAGCTGGCTTATCAGAGCAGGGGATGTTGTTGCTACCCAACATGTGCTCCCCATTGCAGAGTGCATGACATGGGCCGGGGAGATTATCGTTCAAAATAGCCACAAGCTTGCCAGAGAGGAATGTAATACCCTCAGTCTCTCCTCTATGCTATTGCTGTTTTATCTCCAGCTCCACAAGCGGGTCCCTACACTCTTTCCCCTGCACTCTGTCTACTCCTCTACAGCAGTCTTTTGTGTGGCAGTCAGCTAACAGCCAGAGATGTTTCCTATCACAGCTCCCGCAATCACAGTGAAGGTCTAGGACCTAATTAATTATGGACCCTGGATGGAAACAAGCTACTCTGTGGTTCCTGAGTCACTTTCAGTAAATCATGATCTGGCAAGCGAGAGAGTTGCCAAGGTGTTTTGTCTTGCTTAAATTGCATCTCATTTTGAGCTAGATCTGCATCTCCTGCAGGACTGCTCTGTAGGGAGCAGCAGAAATAAATCCAAAATTGTTTTTAGCAGAACTGGGGCTGGATCAATTGTATGTGTACATGCATACATGCACACGCATCATCTTTCCTCAGCCTCAGCCTTCTGCTGTCCATTTCTCAGTACAGGCAATCAGAGATTGTTTAGGGATTAGGGAAAAGTGTAATTTATTTAATGATCATCATTAAAAAGAAAGGTTTCTGCTAACTACAGATAGGGAACCGGTCCATGGTCTCATCTGTAATCACTAGCTGCTATTGCAGATTGGTGGCAGTGAGGACTGCATGGTCTGGTGGATAGCACAGGGGACTGGGAGATGGGACTGTTGGGCTTCAGGCCAGGTCTAGCCTGTGGCTTTGGGAAAGAATCAACCTTTCAGGGGCAGGTCTCAGCTGGTATAAACCCCCAGAGCTTCGCTGGCTTCAGTGGAGCTGTGACAACTGATGCCAGCTGCGCCTAAGCATCCCATGGGTCCTGCTTGCCTTGCAACACAGCCACTCAAATGTTGACTCAATTTCTAGAACGGGCAGCTCAGTGATATTTGCACTGTGCTGTGACGTCTGCAGGTGAGGGGCAGGTAGAGATTTGTCAAGCATATTCCAAGGGGATGAGTCCTCCCTGTTTATGCTGGAGGGGGTGTGAATTTGTGGGTAGGTGGAGGGATTTGGGGGCAAAAGGGGATGGATTTTGGGGCATGTGCTGGTGGGTGCCCCTGTCCATGGTGCTGACACAGCCTCGGGCACTGGCTGTGCTGAATCCTCGGGAGTGGAATTATCTAAATGTTTTCTAAGGATTCTCTAAGGATTTTCCCCTTTGTGAGCAAAGAATCCAAAACTTATTTCAGTGCAGAAACTGGAAAACAGTTAGCAACCACCCAAATATGCACAGGGAGATATACAGCTGCAGAGAGCAGGCTATAAGATATTGTCTCTCATTTTCTTTTCCTTAGGAACGGATTTTCCTAACACTCTCCAATTACATCTTTACAGTAATCTTCCTGACTGAGATGACAGTTAAGGTAAATGAAGGTGGAGGATAAGTGTGCCTGTATTATAGTAGTGATATTTTGTTATGCTGGACTCACAAAACCCGTAGGTCTACCAGGTACCAGTGAGGTGTATATTTTCCTCTTCTGCATTGTATTCAAATACCCACCACATGCCTTATTCTGAGCACGTTTTACATCAGAACAATTTCAGTGAAGTTGCTCTTGATTTACACTATTATACGAGCAATGGGATGCTTCAATTCAGCAATCCTTTCCTATTCAGCAAAGCTCTTGAGTACATGCTTAACTTCAACCATGCATGTAAGTCCCATTGTCTTCAACAACCAATTGTCCTCAACAACCTAAGCAGCTATGTGCTTTCCTGAGGAGGGTGAGACTTAAAATTAAGCACGTTGAAACACTTTGCTGGATTTGAGGCAGGAGGCTCAGAAACCCATTGCTGTAAATCTCTCTTGTGTAATTCATAATCATCTCACAGAACAATTGCTCTTTCTTTGGAAAGTTTCTCTAGTTTCGTTATTTGCAAAGCTCATAAATGATTGCTTGGGTCAGCCACTCTGAACCTTTGCTCCAGCAGTCTACAGGAATAAAATATGCTCAAACTTTTTATGCCAAAGCTAAACAGTAACAGTTCTGTGCAGCTACATTTAGCTGCATTAAAAATACATCAGCTGTAAGGGGCAATCTGGGATGTTTCTGCAGAGGTATTTTTATAATTCACACAGTATAACACTTTGTTGATTTGTTTAATTAGGCTTCTATGTTGGGAAGCAAATGGACTGACAAACTTGCATCTGTAAATACTGCATTCTCAGCAGGTTGCTAACGGGAAGAAATGGGTTGGATGCAATAGTCGTAATTTGTTGCAACTTGGTGTCCGGGCAGGTGGTGGCACTAGGCTTGTGTTTTGGGGAGAAAGCCTACTTGAAAAGCACCTGGAATGTGCTGGATGGGGTGCTGGTTCTCATCTCCGTCATCGACATCCTGGTCTCAATGGTGTCAGACAGCGGCACGAAAATCCTGGGGATGCTGCGGGTTTTGAGGCTGCTGAGGACGCTGCGGCCCTTAAGGTAAGCAGAGAAAGACCTAAACGAGCACAGGGTGTGCATGCCAAAGGAGGATTGAGCCTTTCCTGCAAGCAGCATCATCTGTGCAAGGGAAGGGGGTGATGAGACATGGGCAGGGTGCCTGTCACCAGTGTTGTGCCCAGCCTCCTGCCGCTCGGTAGACAATGAGCATCCTCAGGTCTTGCGGCACTGAGAGGAGCTCTGGGTGCTCACCATGTTTTGAGACCAGCCCCTAGTGCAGCACTAAACTGATCAATGCCTCTTTTTGCTCATTAAAACACACATCCCCTGCTATTTGTGTTCTCATTTGCTCTGTGTAAAGTGCAGCTTAACAGCTTCTTCTCCCCCTTTCCTTCAGGCAGTCAATGGCTTTCGTAACAAAGAAGGAAATTAGTAGCAGGTGGCAGATCATTTTTAAGGAAGCAGAGGCTCAACTGTTGCTTGGCCTAGAATGCAAAGAAGGTTTTTTTTTTCCTCTCAGTTCCCCATTAATTTTACAGAGACATTTACTTTGAAAATTGCCCAGACAAGATGAAAGCAATTGTCCTACTAGCTTGATCCCCCAGCTCTGACAGCAGGCAGTATCAGGCACCCCTCTGACAAGAACCTGCCCAAGTACCAGCTTCTTCCAAACAGGCATCTGTTTTGTCCTGTACCCCAAGGCATGAAGGTTTCTCTCCATGCTAAATGCAGTCCCTCTTTAATACCATTGTTGCCGCTCTTGTTATGCAGCAGCTAATAAACCTGCCTGCTCAAAGCATCTTTGTGCGCCTGTCATATCTTAGTGCTGCTTCCTTCATCAAAGGTTTGCTTTGAGTCAGGATTTTCTCTTTCAGGACAGAAAAATAGGACCCTGCTTCTGACAGAAAACATTGTTTTACTACCCCTGTGTGAATAATAAGTGTAAATAACAATGACTGTGCCTATACATATATCCTTCAAATATTTCAACAGCTATGAAAGACATTCTCTTAAATTGCTCTATGTGTATGTTGTTCCTGGTGAGTTTTTGGACGTGAGTCATTTTTATCTGGACAGACAGTGTCACTGGTGTGGTGCAGCTCCATAACCATATGACTGGACTGTCCTGTGTGACACCAGTACAGGTTTTTTTCCGCTTCATGTGTCCCCTGGTATCTCCATGTGAACTGTGGTTTCTTGGGGTAGTTCCTGCCAGGTTGCTGCTTTGATAGATGTGCTCAGTTGTTCTGTTCTGGCTGATTTTTGACCTGGCTTAAGAAAACCTACAGTATAATCTGTAGAGCTCTGGGTAAGAGATGGATTGATTTCCCATCTCTGAACTGGGGAGTCTGAGTTTTTCTTTTGAGGTGGTGTGTTTAAATCAGATCTAGAGGAAGAGACTTGAGTTGTGCTGAACCCTACTATAGTCACCTGGCTTGTGTTGTGCTGAGCCCTGCTAGAGTTACCTGTCTGACCTGGTAAAAACCCTGCATGCTTCTTTGTAGATCTATAGGTCTGCCTGGCCAGGACCTGGGTCTTTGATTACTAGAACCTTTCTCTGTAGTCACCTATATGCATGAGTAGTCTGCAGTTAAGGGAATAATCCAATGAGTAACTGCAGGCTGGAGGAAGACCTGCCATCTGGAACAGGATTAGGCTCTTCCATTGCTATTCCACTCCTGTTGGCATTTGACATGTTTTCTCAAGAGAGTGTGTGAATGTTTTCAGCCAACGTGCTGCTTTCTACTACAAAGGAAACATAAAAAAGCAGCAACAAGCCCATTCCCTAAATATGTTCACAATCAGTTCTATTCCCCTGTAATTAGATTTGTAGGAAATGAAAAAGCAGTCATCAAACTGGGGGCTTTTCAGTAAGTCTTAAATCTCCACATGTGGAAACCCATCTGCCTCTGCGATGCACATCTGGGCTGCCGCACGCTGCCCTCCCTGCCTTTGCCGCCGGCTGCACTGCATGGCTCAGGGATCACATCATCACTGCCTGGGATGTTCAGCTGGATCAACGTGAGATGACAGCTGGGACAGGTGACTTGAGGTCTTTGCACACCATGCACATCCAGTCCCTGTGTCCACGTGAAGCTCCTTGTGGAGACCAAGCCAATGTTTTTCTTTCCAGGAAGGCATAAGGCATAGACCAAAGCAAATGCTCTGTCCCCACAACAGGGGAGCTAACCCATCTCCTTCTGTCCTCCCTTTCTGTGAGCATTTGGGGATGGGGTTGCAGGGAGCACACCCTCAGAAATGAAGCCATGGCTGAGTGTGTCACACTCAAGAACAGGGACAGCCCTCATTGTATCTGCGTTGGCTTTCTTGGTTGATGGTCTGAAGGAGTTCTTCTTGCAGAAGACCTCCCTCATTCTGCCTCTTATTTTCTCCTGTGAAAACAACCCCGCTGCTTTATGCAACACAGAAACCCACAAGTGCTTGTGCCTTTTACCCAGACATTAAAATATACTGGCCTATGTGCCAATCATGGGCTTTTGATTGCATGATTGATTATCAGCCTCCAAATTGAATCCATGAGCATTCCAACCAAGCTTTATGACTAGAATTCCAAAAATACATTCACAAAGGAGTGACATTTAAAGATATTTCCATGACCCTCTGATGTTTCAGCCAGTAGAGGGATTGCTTATACAATAACATTCCTTCCTAATGCGTTCAACCTGCCGTTGTTGGGATCAAGTGTTGTAGCTGAAGATACAAGAGGAATCAAAATGGAAAATGTATTCGGATTTAATGTGAATGGACTTCAGTGCTGTTTTACTCTCTACAGAGCCCGGGCTTTAACTTCTAAAGAAGTTAAATTATTCACTTTTTATACCATCACAGTATGAAATAGTCATTTCAGAGACTCTCTTCTATCTATCATATCTTTGCTATTTGTTTTAATCTGTGGGGGAAGGTCTTCATTAATGTTGATCTGCTACTTCATCAAAGTGCTGCTGCTACTTCTGACAGCTCTGATCAGGCTAGTGGGCTTAACTTTAGTAAATGTGATCCAGCTGTGATGAGGCTGGCAATGGGTTTGGAGTGTCTCACACCAGGGGTTTAACAGCCTCGGGAATGCTGAGACCAGCAGAACCAGGAGGAACTCGAGGGATTAACATTTCTTCACACCGAAAAGAAAAAAAAAAGGCAAAATGGTCTCATTTCAGTTTCCCCATTTGTCATATGCCAAAGGCAGACTGGAATTGTCCTGAACAGTGGGTCCATGGCTCTGGAGCACCCTGAGGGCTCCAAATCAGCTGCGTCCTTCAGGGATAAATAGCAGGAGTGGTAGGTCAGATAATAGAGAGTTTACAAGCCTACTATCAGCAGGACGTTGGGCAATACTGATGAGGTGTGGGGATGCTGCATGTTGACATGTTGAGGGTGATACTAACAATCTGGAAATGCTCAGGATTTCATTGGCACCTCTTAAGAGAGTTAACAGACTCTCAGGAGAGCAGCAGGAGTCTGCACAGACTTGCCTTGATGTTGGATCAAGCCCTTAGTCTGAGGAGCTCCAAGGTTTTCATTAGTAAGAACTATTACTTTTCCAACTCTTTTCAAAGTCGTCTCTCCCTGTAGGGCTGGAAACAGCTCTGGCGTGGAGCTAAACTGGTGGCAGCTTTTACCCTCATGCATTCTTGTTTGAGGAATTCCCTGGTTGATCAAAACACTGAAAGCAGCCAAATGCTTCAGTTTCTCATCCCTTTTTTTCTCAACACACATGGCTTTGTGAAGTCAGACAAGTAACCTCCTATTTTCTTTCTCTGCTGGATACCGAATAATATCTCACAAGGGAAATCACTGTATTATTTCTAGAATAGGCTTTCTTAATAAGTGTTGGAGAAGATTATTAGCTTTATACTCTGGAGACTGAATTTTTTTCCTATTCCTCAAAATTTAAGGATGCTCCAGTAGCTTCGACCACAGGCCTTCAACTGAGAAGACCTGACTTTGTTTCCATCTTGTGCGACAGTGGACAGAACATAGTGAGGATCCCTAAAGGCACCGAAGTACCCAATTTCCATTTGAATCATTGGAATAGAGTTGTTACATACCTCTGAGAATACGGCTTGCTGCTTCCCATGCCTCAGTTTCCCGTCTGTAGTTTGGCAGTTGTAGTATTTCACCCAGAATGGTGTGAGGGTAATACGTGAGGAATGGCGAAGTCTTTAGACTATCTGAGGGTTTAGAAAAGAGATTCAGCTTCAGACTGTCCATCCCAATGCTTGCTTTCTGCACTTAGATGGAACGGGAAGAGCCCTTGCTTAGCCATTTAGTCTGGGTTAACCACATTGAGTAGGGCACATTAACCTGTTGTCCAGTTGCCCCTGCTAGCTGTCCTCAGCTCACTTCTCAGCCTCTCAATGCACAGCAGTGGCAGCAGCATCATCATTGCCCCAGCGAAGACCTCAGCCTGGGATAACGCACATGGGCAGTTTTGGCATCTCGCACCAACCTTCTCCATGCTTCCATGGCTGCATGGGGTCCACACTGTCCCCTGGAGCCATCTCAGCCTTGAGCAGCCCTCTGCTCCCTAAGCTGTCTCACCCCCCAGCTCATCCCCTAAAATACCCCAGATTTGAGCACTGAGAAGGCTGAGGTGTCTGAAATGGGGAGCCACAGCAGCTACCTGGAAGAGACATCAGGCATTAGGAACAGCAGCATCTGCCTTTTGTGCTTCACTGCTAAAGGAGTGGATAAAAATACCGCCATCTGTTTATTTTTTAAATGATAGTTGATGAGTTACCCTTGACATTTCCAGTAAATATTTAACCAGAAAAAAAGGGAAATAATTTTTAGCTTTTCAGGATTCTGTTTGAAGCCACCTGGTTTTCAAAGCCCTGGTGCTGTACACTGACCACTGCAGTTCACTAAAGCAGTCGGCTCTGGGGCAGGAGACGGTTGGTGCAAGCTTGGCTGTGATCCCGTCTAAGGCCATGCGTGGTGGGCAGGTGGATGCATCCATGGGGACCTTTCCTGGGAGCACCCCTCGGAAGCAGGAAAGAGGAGAACTTGGATCCTCTCCCATCAGTAAAACTCCAGCTGTGCTTCAGGTGATGCAGCCGGGCTTGGGGTGAAACAGGGAGGCAACGAGAGGACTCCCATGGCAGGAAGGAGAACCAGGCAGAAACAGGAAGGTCGGGAATTTTGTGGCACTTTTGAGTGCCAGGTGTTCAAAGGAGTCACCAGCCAGTATCCCTCTGACTACACAGCAGACAGCTATTTCTGCCTTGGGAAAACAGTTTCTATGGCATCAGTACAAATTGATTTACAGTGCTAGTGAAATGCTTAATTCCAGCTGGCATCAAGAGCAGGGGGGTGCGCAACCCCTTCAGGTGCCTTTCTCGGTCCCCTAGCTCTCCATCTTCAGGTCTGTGAGCCTGAATACCTCGTTCATCTTGCCCAGCATGGTGACATGGCTTCTCTAAATCACACAAGCCTTGTCCTTTCATTGTAGTGCTGTCCTTGAGAGTATAGTACAGTAATTCTATGTGGTACCAGACAAAGAGGAGCTACAGAAATAAGGTTAGATGCCTGGGATTGGTGGACACAACTGGTTCAGTAGCCAAGGTTGTACTGTGGGTATAAGGAGACTGTGATGGTATCGAGGGGTAGCTCAGGGCTCTGTGCACAGCAGCACTATAAGGACATGTAGAGATTGTGACGAAGGTGGTGAGGTGCTGGCACAGGTTGCCCAGAGAGGTGGTGGGTGCCCCATTCCTGGAAGTGTTCAAGGTCAGGCTGGATGGGGCTCTGAGCAACCTCAAGTTGTCCTGCTTCTTCCATCATGATCTTGGAGTTATTTGTCATTCTAATAAATCCCCTAATGCTGTTTTCTCCACATCTCCTACCTTGATAAGAGGCAGAACTGGGCAAGGAAAGTACTAACATAGCTTTTATGATTATTTGCCCCCACAGAGTCATCAGTCGAGCCCAAGGACTAAAGCTGGTGGTGGAGACCCTCATGTCATCCCTGAAGCCCATTGGAAACATCGTGGTCATCTGCTGTGCCTTTTTCATAATCTTTGGAATCCTGGGAGTTCAGGTGAGTCCCCTGTAAGCCTCAGCACCTAACCCAAGGAGGTAAGGAGCCACATAAGGCCCCACATCTGGGTATCTATACTAATGGCACACTATAAGCCTTCCTGAAAGTGAACCAATGGGCTGTTTGACCTTCTTGGGAAGGCTCCTTGCTCCTAGTGAGGAGAAAGCAGATTTCCCATTATTCGTCAGCCATTAAAATCTCATTAACAATTGCAGTATAACAACAGTGGCCCAGCAGCATGTATTCCCAGCCATAGTCAAAGGAGCAGCGGTTACCGCCAGTTATTTGGGTTAGTTTTGCCCCTCTCTGGTGTCATCAAGGTCCTCTGCCCAGCTTTAGAAGCGTGTGTTGGTTTTGAATCCATAGCTTTGCCACAGGTAACAGCCTGGAATAACTCAGACCCAAGGGCTTATGTATCCCTCAGTTGCCAGCCCAGCAGCACAGCATGGCCTTCAAAGTGCTCTCAAGACACATTTGTTCCAGACTTCCAAGTCTTGCCTTTGTGTCACTTGGTGTGTTGGAACTTTCTCGAAGCTTCCCTGTTGCATGCAGTGATTACAAAAGCCAACGTGATGACCCCCTTAAAGCACAGAAAGGGCTTCCTTCATTCTTTCCCCACTGCAAGGACTTCTGCTCTGCCTGCAGTGGGATGTGATTCAAGATATTTGTCCACTTTCTTGTCCTAGCCACACCACAGAAGGGTCAGGCCTGAGGCATGACGTGTACCACCAGAAAAGCTCCACTTAGGGAAACTGTTAAATCCCATTCCTGTTCTGTCTGCGAGACAGCATAGGGATGTCTCCCCTCTACCTTTCTTCTAGGTACAAACCAATGGGGAAATTGAAACTCTCCAAGCTGAGATTGTTGGTTTGTAAACTCCAGAGAGACCTTGACCTAGAGATTCATTCAGATTCTGACAGCCTGTATAACTGAAAGCTTGCAGAAATAGAGATTTCTGAGTCTGTTTCCTGCCAGCTCTACTGACAATATCCTCAGTCCCAGAAGCGCAGGAACCCAGGGGAAAAGTGGCAGAGTTTCCAATGCAATTGGTTTCTCATCACCTGAAGAGATTGTCTCATATAAATATTCAGACATAACACTTATTTCTTTCTGAGGTTTATCTGATCTGTCACAGCCAGCTTTGGAAAGCAGCTCTGTTTGTCTTTGGTTTAGAAAGGTGTCTTATGTTTATACTAATATACTCTTTAAATAATAAATACAGCATTGAAAACAAACAGAGAACGTACCATGCATAACCACCTCAGTGGCTAGATTGGCTTTGCATTAGAGTACAACAACATCCATCCATTATACTAAACAGATTAATAAACTAAGCATATCCCATAAAACAATATCAACCCCAGACACAGGAAAATTTATGCCCAGCAACAAAAGTTGGAGTATGCTCTTTGAGTTTCCTCCCTGCTAATTGTGATTGCTCTCCCTGGTGACTTGCAGTCTTATGTTGAATTGTCATGACTGCTGATGTGCTTAAGTGATAGATACAAGCAAGACTGATCCTGTATTCAGGATGCAAAGTTCTCTGTTAATATTTATGTCTAATTAGGTATAAGATTAGGGCCATAGCTATTTGCTATAAAAAGATGATCTCTCCGAGTTACAGTTGGTTTTCCCATGTAAATATAACCCAGGGATTAAACCAGATGGCTTAAATGCTATTAAAATTCAGCTGTCCACATTTCTAATGGTATTTCCTCTTAGCAAGACTGATTTTGGTGTACAGCTTGCCCACGCATGAATAGTCATTAATAACACAGAAGAAATACACAAAACAAGTACAGTGGGAAACACTGGGTCTTTCAGAAGTGCTGAAATCTGAATCACTGATGGGGATCAGCATTTTTGCAAACAGAGCTTTGCATTTCCAGACCCCATTAGTAGCTGTGTTACTGCTCCCATCTGAGTGGCATTACAGGCCAGCTCCTGGAGAAGTTATGTTTATAGTCAATATATTAAAACCAGTTGTTTACCTTCCTGCTTAATTAAAGCTTTACTCTGTGAAGGCTGTATCTCCCCAGTCTGCTGTACCCATGGATAGTGTTTCTACATGGAAAGATCAGGGAATACTTCTCTTTTTGCATCCAGAGGTTTTATGGCTGTATTGAGTGGTGATTAATTTTGCATGCCTAGAGAACATCCTTCTGCAGTTGATTACCGAAGGAAACCCATGGAGTAATGCGTGGGTTTATCTTGTTCACTATTATTTCTACTGATATTTGTCTAAAACAACAGATCAAAATCCGTCAGTGTCTTTTCTCTGTATACCCAGGTGTGTTTTAAGGAGCCTGGAGAGCAGGCTGCCATTTCCCCAAAAACCAGCAATGTCAATAGCTTCTGTCAGCAAATAAAACCAGATTTGTTGGTTGTCTCCTGGGCTTTGATACCATCCATCCTGCTAGCATCAATCACCCTGTCTGAAGCAGTAATCATCCCCTACCAGTCTGTTCTGTGTAGAGGAAGCAGCAGGTCCAGAATCAGGAGGCTCATGTTCCTTGTGCAGGTGCAAATCATGAGCTGACTCCCTAGGAGTTGCATCTCCTTTGGCTTACACCAAAGGAAACAAGCTCAGGGTCAGGCATCCAGCACTATTTGGGCTTGGCTCCTTAAGCTCAGCCCAAGGAATATTTTTAGAGATCCCTGCACAGACTTCAGAGCCTAATGATGGCTGGAGAACCGTGTTCAGGATCAGAGACCGAAGCTGTCCTGACAGTAGTCTTGATTCGGCAAGAGCCCAACATCACTCGCAGCAGCTCGGCTCCTCTTTGACATGTTCCCTTGTGACCCCTAAGAGCAGAGCTTAGTCCATTGCTGTGCTCATCAGTGCCACCTTTCCTTTGCTGACAGAGGGCCCCTGTTACACTTAATTTGTCTGTGACTCTTAAAACCAGCACCATTAACTGGGCTGAGAGCCGCTGGAGTCGTTCCACAAGTGGTAAAAAACCATTAGCTGGTCTGGGCTATTAGCTGGAGCTACACTTTTGCTGGCAACCCAGAAGCAAAGGCCTTTAGGCCACTCTCAGATCACTGAACCATACAACCTAATACATGAGGTGGGTGTCCTAAACGATGTGAAATCATGCATTTGCTCATTAGGTGCATATTATACAGGCTGTTCACACCTAATAACCTGCACGAATAAGGCCATTTCCTTTAACTCCTCTGGTCAGCGTGGGCTGTGCAGAGTACCCAGAGAGAAATGCCCACCATCTGCAGGCTGAGCCTTTACAGTTCTCCTCTTCTTTGCGTATTTTGCAGCTTTTCAAAGGCAAGTTTTTTGTCTGCCAGGGGGAGGACACCAGAAACATCACAAATAAATCGGATTGTACAGAAGCAAGCTACAAATGGGTCCGGCACAAGTATAATTTTGATAATCTCGGCCAGGTATTAATAGAATGGTAATCTGCTTCTTTGCTCCTTTGCCTCCTTGACTTAAAATCTGTGCGTTATTATCCCATGGGATTTTCGTATAGGGCACTACCAGTCACAGTAAAGATTCAGTTCACATACACAGCATTCTGTCTCTGTAAATCCCAAAGGTAGTGTTTCCAAGCAGGCATACACTTCTTTTCGGAACAGAACAAGCACATGTGGCTTTGTGGAGTACTTAATTGCTTCACTGCTACATAACAAACTGAATATATCTTGTGGAAGGGGTTGTCTAATAGAGCCGGACAATTTCAACCTTCTCTGCAACACAGCCTTATTTTAGCAGCATGGTAAGGGCTAATTAGTGGGGAGCAGTGGAGACCTGGAGGGTAGAAATGAAACTGCTTTTGTCTTCTGCGTTGTGGTTTCCGAATTAGTGCTCACTGCTGAACCAGGGGTATTGAGAGGTTCATGCTGCCAGAAGAAACCTTGGGCATCAAAGTGCCCCGTTATCAGGCAGGTAATGATAATCCTCAGACAGGAAAGGACAAAGAGGAGTAAAATGTTACAATAAAAGAGTTTGAGTGCAACTATGTCTAACTTTTTCCCATGCATTTCTAGGCCCTGATGTCACTCTTTGTTCTGGCCTCCAAGGATGGGTGGGTGGATATCATGTACGATGGCTTAGATGCGGTGGGAGTTGACCAGCAGGTACGTGTTCCAGTAACAGCTTTGTAAGAAATCAGTCGTCAAAGGCTGCATATTCTGGCTCTTGCTTTGCAAAGTGCTATTGGCTTCCACAGTCAAATGGGGTTATGGGGTTAGGATTGAGGGAGGCATTCAACCCAACTCTTCAGGCACAACAACGAGCCCAGTGAGAAGCTGGAATTTGGACCTAGCCTTTTTCATACAGATTTGCAACATGACTGATGTAACGGGCATTAGGAGGACTGCACCTGTCAAAGACTGCTTTGACTTTTTAAGCAATTTGGGCATTTCAGGAGAAAAATGCTTTGTGTAGGTACAGGTTTTCAGCGCGGGATTTACAATAACTGCAGAGCTGTCCTGCTGTTGGCAGAACAGAGGTGGTTCCTTTCAAAAGTTCTTTGTGTTTTGCGAACGTTCCTTTAAAATGTCTTAGAGAGCTTTAATTTCTGTGAAGAGCAGAGCACACTGAGCTGCATGAAAGGGGCACCCACAGCTTTTGCATGGGCAGCAGCATCAATTTGCTCCCTTCTTGGTTTTTTGAGGTTCAGTTGACATTTTCTTTCCTCCACTTTTCAGCCAGTCATGAACTACAATCCATGGATGCTCCTTTACTTCATCTCCTTCCTGCTGATTGTGGCCTTCTTTGTCCTCAACATGTTTGTGGGGGTAGTGGTGGAGAACTTCCACAAGTGTCGGCAGCATCAGGAGGAGGAAGAAGCCAAGAGGCGGGAGGAGAAGAGGCTTCGCCGGCTGGAGAAAAAGAGAAGGAGTAAGGAGAAACAGATGGCTGGTCGGTAGTCTTTCCACATCTTTCTGAGTCCTGCTTGACCTTCCACACAATCCCCTTCTCCCTCCCCTCCCTGCCTCGCGTCTGGTGATCATTCCTCTCCCAAAAAGCATGTCCAGCTATAAAATTTGCATGAAGGAAATAGCACCGTTTTAGGCTGAGCAAGGAGCCACGGAAGCCTTTTTAATGGCTGCATGATTTGCAATGACCTTTCCATTGGAGGTTATTTAAATTAAAATATAATAATAATCAGACCTGGAGCTTCTTGGATAGCAGAGCTCAGTGTTACACAAATAATGACAATTGCAAAGATCAGCAGGGCCGGATGGCATCATAAATCTTCTGAGTCATGAGCACTGTTGCTTGATAACTGGATTCACTATTTAGTTTATTACAGCCTTGTAATGCCACAGTGATGTTACCTGTCCCATTTATCAAGCCGGTTTATTTATTGGCGCAGTAGCACCACTGCTATTCAAGAGTGTAATAAAATAATGGATCCATCTCATTCTAGTAATGCTTAAAAACTCCTTAGAGAAACATATCAATGCATTTGCTTGAGAAATACAGATTAGAAAAAAAAGCTGTTGAGGAGAGAACTACACAAAATAGCACTGATGCAAATTGAACCTAACTCCGAAAGGGATGTGCAAGCTGGCAGCCCTGCCTAGAGATGGCTTTACAGGTGGAAGGAGGCTAGACCTCCGCTCTGCCAACAGTCTCCAACCTGACACTTGTCTCTTAGTCTTTTTGTTATTTTACTGTTGGTTGAATAAGTAAGAAATAAGTCAGCCAGAGGCCACAGGTCGGAGGTCCTCTTCTCGCATGCTGTCTTCTGACTGAACTTTCTCCATTGCCCTTTGTGTCCACGGCCTCACACTTTCCCTCCCTGGTCAGTCTGTCTGCTGCTCTCTGTGTGTCCCCTTTCACATCTCTTTTCTATCTTTGACAGACTTCAGTACTGTTTAAGAGGCTGTCTGATCAGGTGCTTGTTCCAAAAGCTGGTAATATGAAGTCCAATTTATTGTTTTTAGTAGTCTCAAAGGTGTTTAAATAACTGTGACAGGCTTAACCATGCAACCACATACTACAATGGTGTCTCAGCCTCTCTCAGTTTAGCACTCAACCAGCACTTCCCTTTGGTCACCTCTTTGAGTCCCATGGGCTTCACAGGTTTTGTAACCAATAGGATGTATCACACCAGCCTCAGGACATCAAACTTCAGTTTATGCCAAGAGCCTGGCTTCCCTAATGGTCAGTGGAAAGATGGAAGCTTCCCTCACGAGTGGTGGAGGACACATTAGGCTGTTCTCAGTTAAGTGGGATACAGATGGAAAGAGTTTCTTGTTGCTGTTTTTCACATCAGAGAAATGCCTAGAAAGCTCTTTCAGTCAATCCAAGCTCCCAAACACGGTTGCAGGCTGATGAGTTAGAAAATGTTGTTAAAAGCTGGATAGAAAGATGCCTATTTAAAGTTGCCATTTTGGAAAGCAAAATGTAGGATTTCAAAATGAATGCATTTCTGTAGAAGAGAAATAGATGTTTAGTTATTATTAATGACCTTATTTGTAATGCTGGAGGAGCTAGATGAAGAAAAGACGTAAGCCGGGGCAATTTCCCAGCGGGAAGGAATCACAAACCATCCTTGGAGATGTAGTTATTCATTCAGTCCTATGAAATGTCTAATTAAAGAGGCAATAAACAGCTATTTTACTGAGGATCAAATATTGCTGAGTATTCAATTGCCATAAAAACCTTTCAAGAGCAAAGTATGAAGCCCTCCAAATCACTTCAAAATGGTTTTCCCAATTCGCGTTCAGTGAAACGTTGGTTTTAATTGACCGTGTCCAGCTTTGCCCTCGGAGGCAACAGATGTCATTGCTTAGCTCTATTCTGGATGGTGGGAACTTGCAGATGATACCAAAACTAGGGCTTTGATTATGCCAGCGACTACATGGCAGTTTCTTTAGCTGGGCTTCCTGAGTGTCCCCAGATGCCCAAACCAGCATATCAATGTCAGACATAGACATCTAACTGGTTGCACAGTCATTTTTGCTTGTAGACTCTTCAAATGGATTTGAACAGTTGGAAACCAGAAAGCATGTGAAATCCCAGCTCACAGGATGTCGGCAGATGCAGGAACGGTTGCTGTAAGGTGCTGGCCCAGCAGGATATGTATAAAGTCTGTCCTTCAGGGGCTTTTTCTTCTTCATTGTCATTAAGTGATGGGGTTCTGGGGGATCTCTTGGGCTTTCACCTGTGTATGTGGGAGAAGCACAAGAGTCCTTTTCCACAATGGGCCCGTGTACCTGAGCCCACCCTCCATGAGGCACCAGGAGAGGGTCCTGAAAAGAACCATTCCCATTAGGAGCAACGGAGAGCCTGAGAGCCGCAGGGACCCCTGCAGGGGAAGGGAATTCTTGCCATGTATCCTGCCGGGTGATTAACGCCGTTTCATTCTTTTAGATCTAATGCTGGATGATGTATTAATGGAGAGCTCAGCCAGTGCAGTGCAAGGTACTGGGAAGTCGGCACGTCTCGTCCCACTTGAATGGCAGTGCTGTGTCACTAACGGCTGGCCACCGCTGCTGTGAGGCATCCCACTAAACCGTGTGTGTGGTGCAAAGCTCGTTTGCTTACTTCATGGCACACGCATATCATTCTGAGCTGCAGGTCCGCAGACCTGGCTCAGCACTGACACTTGCAAACCCTTAATTTACCCCTTGATCATGTTATGTTCTTCAGTATGATTTTTTTATCCTGGTTTTCATTAAGTCACTCTTGGACTTTTCATGGCTTTATTTTTGTTCTCTCTTTTTTTTTGTTGTTGGTTTTGTTTTTTTCTTAGAGAATAATGACTGGACTGTGAAATGGGTCCTTTATTGTTTAGCTTCCTAACCACCAAGTTAGGAGTCTCTGAATAATTGGCAGGATTGTCTCTGGAAGGCAGGCAGTCTCGCTTAGGAAAGTTATTCCATTATTCTCCAGCCCTTCCTCACTGCTTCACTTCAGGGAGGCACAATATTTTGTCAGCAGGGTAAAACTCCTTATCGTGCAGAGCTTCAGCCCCACACCAGCCCTCAGCATGGGCTGGGGTTTAGCCCTTGTGCTGCCCAGCTTGTAAATTCTTTGTATTGATTGGAAGTTGTTTGATCCGTGAGGTATCTTGTGAATTAAAAGTGATAAAGATGCCACCTCAAAGCCTTTCCAGGTCTTGGTGGGGGTGGACCAGCTGGGCTAAACGCTGCTGGGCGCTTGACCTGGTTACCCCGACCCACTGCTTGCTCATGTCACCCTTTCCCATCCCTCCTCACCAGAACAATGCTCAGGGCTGCAAATGACCCTTTGCTCTTTTTATTCTAGAAGCTTTGATCTGACAAGCATTTTGTTTAATTCATAACTTAAGAATATTAGCCTGAATAATTAAAGAGATGCCAACACAGAAACAAATATAGCTGTGATTTTTGACAAATATAATATGCTAGGAAAATTGTGCCATTAAAACTCTCACCTGTGAACCACCTCCCACTGCTTGAGTTGGGAGTGGGGCTCCATCCATCCCTCACATATTGCAGGGAGGTTGATTCAATATAAAGGTGAGGGCTATTGGCCTTTACTGCAGAGGGTAACTCAGGGAGACAGAGGTTCTTTCTAAGACCTTGTTAACTTTATCACAGCATGCTTTAATAAATCCTGAATCTCCTTCCCATTGCCATTCCTGGTATTTTTATCTCTCTGCTTTCAATCTTGCTCTTCTTGGTAGGCCTCCCGTACTCTCCTGCGAAATGGGGCAGCAGGAGGGGATGTGCTGTCACTGGGTTTGGGGTCTGTGTGTTTGTTCTTCTGTTTATTAGGTTGTGGCTCCTCTTCTGGTCCTACAGAGCCACATCAAGGCTGCCTATTTTTGAGGCATTGAATTTATTCCAAATTCCTTCATTCTCTCGCGCAGGCTCAGAAACACTTAGAGTTTGCTTTTAAAACCTGGTCAATCATTAGGTCTGTGCTTTGTGTTTCCTTTTGTTGCCTTTTCTTTGGATCCAGTGGTAGTGAATGTGCCATGCTGCTCTTCAGGAACCGGCATGAGGGAATAGAAAGGTTTTATTTCAGAACCTCACAGTTGGGAATATTAAGGAATCAGTCCCGGATGCTGTAGATGAACCTCCTGTGGTTCAGTGAGAAATCTGAAGTTGTGACCCCAAAGCTTCCACACATCTCTGCACTTACAGAGGGCTTCTTTCCTCTTTCTGTGAAGATGAGATGAGTATTGTGTGCGCGTGTGTGTGTGCTGCTGCCTGGTGCTTAGTGAGATATTATAATTTTATTTTTCTTTTTTTTTTTCCCCAAAGTCTGCATTCTATCACGACTGGAATCTTCTCAGTGGAAATAATTTATCATTTTCCATTTTGATTTTATTTTATTGTTTTTTTTCAGTAAATCCATTCAGTACAATAAAAGCCAAGTCAAACGCTGTGTTTAAAACAAAAAGTTCCTTCAGTGCAAACTACTTCTTAACCTAATAATATTCTTGATACAGTTTGTAAATCCAGCTGCGTCACGGGCTCATTGCTCACTGGTTTGCTGTTGTCCTCCAGATATACTCAGACCTGCAAAGTAGTCAATTTCCTTATTATAGGAGAAAGAAGGAACTGGAGGAGACAGTAATGGAATTGTCCCACTCTTGTGAATTCCAATTTCCTGTGCCCACACACCTCCGGTTGAAAGCCACCTCAGGGAAAGTGGCAATTTCTCTCTTGACAGGGCTGTATTCCGAGGCTGCTGCTATTTGGAGATATTTTGGAGCCACACGGCCAGCCTGATTCCCCCTAAGGAAATACAGTTAATGGGAAGAAAGTGGCCTCAGCGCCATGTCCCCTGGTGATGGCAGAGACTGGCCAAGCCCTAAGACCCTCTGGCAGTGGCACAGCAGGACAGAAATGACGCCTTTAGTGCTGCTTTGCTGGTCACTGGTGCCACTTCACAGGTCACATCCTGGAGCTGTCAGGAGAAGAGCAGCACAGGGTTAAATGCCCCAAAACCGGGCTGTGATCACTAAGCCCAAAGGGCACCTGGCCTAGAAGAAGTTAGAGTGGGATTAGGAATGGGAAATGTTTATTGTGCAACAGCAGTGTCATTGCCTTTCCAAATGGGCAAGAGAGGATGGCGATGAGTTTGGGCACCCCAGGACACAGGCTGGGGCTGCTGTGCTCTGCCTCCCAGCCCTGGAAAAGGGGATCAGTTATCCTGCAGGATGATGCCAAGAGGAGTACAGAATGTGAGTCTGAGTTGAGCTGCAAAATCTCCTTCCTACCCAGGTTAGGAGGTTGCTCAGGATTCACTATCTGAGCTGATCTTCTCCTCTGTAGTGGTATCTAGATTTGAGCCACTTCTCCTCTCTCCTGGCCTCCAGCC
Organism: Amazona ochrocephala; assembly: GCA_039720435.1. NCBI lineage: Eukaryota > Metazoa > Chordata > Aves > Psittaciformes > Psittacidae > Amazona > Amazona ochrocephala. The sequence goes on from CM077879.1 coordinate 89,052,080, forward strand.
ATGGTGAAGCAGCTTGATTTACACCCTGTTTACCAGCCTAATGTCTCGTAGTGGGCTTTTGCTGTATTTCCCCATCTTCTCATATTCTCATTCTACCAATTCTTCTTTATTCGTTTGCTTTCCTCCTCTTTTCTTTAACGCCATGTGTGCCGGGAAGCCAAGTTAACCTTTCCAGTAATAACCAAGACTAACCCAGAGCTCTTGTTGTTCTTGACACAGTGTATTGTAACAGTACAGTAATGTGGTGTTGTGTTAGTTGTGGAGTTCACCACCTGGAGTTTAACAGATGTCTGTATTTCCCAAGATGTTGGTATTGTTTAGATCTTTACTGCATTAATTAGAAATGATACTGTGTGATGAGGGGCACGGGATTTGTACCTAGGTCATTCTACATGAGCAATACCCAAATTCTCTGTAAAACTGATTGGCTTAAATACATGGAATTTAAACAATAGCAAGAAAATGATTTATCTGTTCAGAAAGTTCCCTGCCCACCTAGACACAGTAGGTATTTATTGATAGTCCTTGGACAGCATGTGAGCATGCGTGTGGCTCATCTCGTGGTAGTATCTCTATTGCACTAATATGCATGGCTGGCATGCGGAGATGGATGTAGTGAGTGATGGCAGGATTCATAAGCAGGGTTGGCAAATCCCCTCTTAACAAAGGTAATGGGGAAGGCTGAAACATTTACTAATGGTAATTTTCCAAGGCTGCAAAGGCATCTGCAAGAGCAGCATCCAGAGACGTTTGGCTGTGGAAACCTAGGGGAATGTGCTGGGAAAGGTTGAAAAGGAGCTTTGGGAGAGAGGGAGAAGCCTTTGCAGCTCTATGAGCAATTAGCAACTCTGCTTATGGGGTCATGCACTGGCTAATCCAGGTGCAGGAGCCCTGCACAGAAGACATTTTATAACCTCTCTCTAAATCCTCTCTCTGTTCTAACAGCATCGGTGTTATTCTGTAGGATCTGGAATTACCTGTCGATCAAAGCTAAGAAAAAATTAGAATTCCAGTGTAATTATTCATAAGTAAATCCATCGCAAGAAAAGGCAGAAACATTGACATTTTTCTTTTGAATGTGAATTATACATAAATGCAGGAGTGATCCAATTACAATGGTGTTTCTTTCCGAGATGATAAGTTGGTTCACAAAAATAGGTCCTATTCCTAACCTAATTGTATTCAAACATTTTAGTTAATTTGCTACTCATAATTCAGCATAATGTGATCGAAATATCTTGACTTTATGGAGATTTATGCAGATTCTGAGATATCCGACAAAGTCTTAGGAGTGAGTCAGCAGTTACCAGTCGGCCTTTTTGTAAGCGCTTAATAGATTCACATGGAAATCTATTTTATAGACCTTTTCATCAATACCGTGCATTAGCACTCATGTACAGATCACCTACTGCAGATCAGAAAGTGAATATTAATTTTGCCTTTCATTTGATGACCCTGAGGCAGAAGTTTGGGTGTTCCAAATCCCTACAGAATAAAACTGTTGAATGATTTGTCTCTCTGGCCCCTGGGCTGCAAGGGAAAGGTCTGTCTTTATGGAGGACCCGAACTCTGATTTTTCAGGATCCCATTATGAAGCAGGGAGCACATGAAACCATTAAATCTATGGGTTTGATTGCAGTGTCATTGGCTATTGACAAAGTGAATTCTATTTCCAGGTAAAAGATAACCTTCTAAAATTAGTTTTCCCCGAGGGCAACCCAAACCGCTGCTTCCTGGCTTCATTCTGCCCAACTTCTTTGCTCAGAATCATGTATCAAACTGTACATTTGTTCAGCAGCACTGAATATCAAGCCATGTAATTCTTACAGCTCGATAATTTTCATAACCAGTTGATCATCTAATTATGAGAGTAATATTATACCCTGACATATTCAAGACAGTCCTTTCCACTTCAATCTGCATTATAATGCTGCCTTGAAAATTGTACCGAATTATATACTCAGCCTTGGCATTTCCTCATTAGAGATTAGGTGAGTAAATGAGTTTATCTCTAGGAACATTCGGGGTCTAAAGAGCATGTGTCATCCCTGAGGCAATCGAACACAGGAATGAGTTGAACAGTGAAATCGGTACTTTGATAATCTTGTCTAAATGGAGGATCATTATTTTCTAATCGCTAAGGCTGACTGATCAGTTTTCCTTGGTATTTTTATGGACCGTTTTTCAGGGCACTGACAGCCAAAGTGTTGAATTTTGTTCTCTCTACAGTTTATTGCAAAGAACATAATATGTCTGAATGACGTCTCTTTCAAAGACCACAGCTAACTCAATGGCCTGTATTTTTAAGCCATTGTTAGTGAAATCTGTCTCCACCATTAACTGGGCTTTTCGGATAGTTTGGGCACATTTAAGATCAGCAGAAACAAAAATTGTTGTTTTAGTTTAAATTTCCCTACAGGGAAAACATTCTTTAGCAGCACAATGGTCTCAGCTCACCTCATCCCTGATGCCGTAAGGCTGAGTATAGCGCATGTCCCACTGAAGATGTTTAATGGATGTAAGATGACGGGAGCCCTGCTGTGTATTAAAAATGGTAACATGCCAGCAAGAGAAAAGGAAATGAAAAAGGCAGCATGTTGCTGTAATCGGTCTAGAATTTATCACCTTTGGAGTTGGAAAGTGAGGGGGCATTGACTCCAGAGAGATGCAGAGAAATGACTTGACGTGCCTCTCTGCTCTCCTCCTCCCTGCTGCAGAAGCACAGTGTAAGCCCTACTATTCGGATTACTCCCGCTTCCGTCTCCTGATCCACCAGATGTGCACCAGCCATTACCTGGACTTGTTCATCACCGGAGTGATTGGCCTCAATGTGATCACCATGGCCATGGAGCACTACCAGCAGCCAAAGGTACTGGGACAGAGATGGGGGGAAAGTCAGGAGGGACATGGCCAGCCATGATGGGATCTGCTGATGGGCAGAGCTAAGGCCAGTTTTGCTGTTAGACTTTGGGTCCCCATTCACCATACTTGTCTTACCCTTTGTCCCATGGACGATGTCCATCCTGCAGCTGGCTTCCAGCTCAAGCCGTGGTTTTCATTACCTGGATCCCATTTCACCTCTCCCTTCTAGTTAAATGCAAATGGACTGCTTTCAAAATGAGGATGGGAGCATGATTGGTTTGCTTAACATGATCTTCATTGAACTCTTTAGTTTGATTTAATTTTTCCAGAAAAAAAAAATAAAAAGGAGAAAAAGAAAAAAGAACAATTTGTTAAATGTTTCTTTTTGCAAAGTTTCTTCTAAATCCCCAGTGCTCTGTAGAGCCCGGTTTTCACAGGCACTGGATTCCATGGTGGTCTTTAAAAACCAGTTTAACATATTAGTGCACTGTGTTGCTGGGTCTTTGTCATACTCTGAAAACAAAACCAGCCTGTCCTGGGATGTCAAATCTCTTGTGCATAAGAATGAAATGGAAATAGCTGCCTTTGCCATATGACTTGTACTTTATTAGGCACTTTCAGCATGAATATCTATAACACACAATAGGAGGAAATATCCTTTAAGACTAGACAGGACTTGAATACTTGATGTAAAAAACAAGTAAGACATGTAAATGAGGGGGAAAATATCCTGCAGCCTATTGTAAAGCAGCCAAAAAGTGAAAGGGCACAAGCCCAATTCATTTCTTCTGTTCAGGTCACCTTTAAATACTGGAAGGCCCATTGCATGATTCAGTCGTTTGGTGATGAAAAAGGTTGTTGGCCAAGAAGCCTGTCCTGGAACCGCTCTAGGGCATGCGTCTTACCGCACTCGGTTTGCAGCTACGTTTTCTCTTGTATTATAAGAATGTTGGGCAGGCTTTTGTTTTTAATTTTCTTTAGGAAAAATAACGCTTTGTCTCTAAGCCTCTGGGATGCAGCATCTGGGCAATAACTCCAAGCTTGGGCTATGCTCAGTTGACAGCGCAGTTAGAGCCATGCACGTGCTTGAGAGTCTTGCTGAATCAGAGCCCCAAGGTCGCTCGGTCTGGGTGACTGGCGGCTGGGATCCTGCAGATACTTAAATGGCTTAAATGTACCAGGGAGCTTTATATCCAGACTAATGATTGCTTGACATGTTGGTGCTGAAAGGGGGTGGTGGTGGGATACCCTGGGATGCCCTGTGGATGAGATCCCAGGTGGAAATGCTGCCCCTAGGGAAGAGGGGCTGCAGTGTGTGTAGAGGTGGTTAGAGCAAATTGCTACTGGGCAAAATCTGCTTTGCCAAATGAATTTGCTGGCAGAGCCCAGGTCCCTGCAGTGTGATAGGGAAGCTCACTCAGAGCCATGGCTTCCTTTGGTGGCTGGGCTTGTAATTCTTAGGCAGGTGAGGTGGATTCTGTCCATGGATGCTTGAAGTTGAACTTAGCATGAAGGCAAAGTGTATGGCTTAAGCCCTTTCTACTCTGGTATCTGCTACTCAGGGATCAGCAAGTCTTGGGCTTGGTCTGAGAGTACTCTGTTACCACTTCCCAATTCCCTAACAGTGTCCTGGCCACAGTTATTACCATCCCGTTTGCCAGCAGTGAGAAATTATTTATGAGGCCACTCAGGATGCTGCTATCACAGTGCTCCTTCATGAGCAGGACTTTTGGGATGAAATCACCTCTGATGTGGCTTAATGTCTGACTGTGAAAGCGTTGTCCCAGCCAGGAGGCACCTGTAGTTAATGGCCAAGCTGTGACCTCTGCAGAAGGAAGGGTGGGTAGAGGAAAACCCAAGGCACTCGCTCCTGCTGGCATGACATCCATCTCTCCTGCTCCTTGCCAAAAGCTGAAGGTGAGGAGTGAATGACAGAATATCACAAAGAAGCCATTTGGCCAGCGCTTTCACGGACACAGCCAGCCCATAGCTCTTGCTGCAGCGCACAAATAAGCAAGTGGGATGAAATTCAGCTCTCTTCTGAAAGCACTAGCGTGTTTTGAGCTGCTGACACCTGCAACTGCAGCAGCTCCTACCGCTTACCCAGGCAATCCCAGCTGGGGCTGAGTTACTGCCCTGGGGTTTGAGTTATGCCATGGGTTTGTGTCAGCCTTTCCTGTGAATGGTATCAGCTGGGTTGGGGCCAGGCAGAAATGCAGCTTGTGTGCTCCCTGGAGCCCTGGGGCTTTTCCCTGGGACATTTATCACTGAAGAGAGACCACAGTTGAAGGCTTTCATCTGTCATTTGGAAATGAGTAACTGGTGAAAGCAGGGCAGGTTTGCAGGCAGCAGATGTAGTGTCTAACCCAGGTCCTGTGTCCACATCCCAGGTTCTTGACGAAGCCCTGAAGATTTGCAATTACATCTTCACCGTTATCTTTGTCCTGGAGTCTGTTTTCAAGCTCATTGCCTTTGGGTTTCGTCGCTTCTTCCAAGACAGGTAACAAAAGCTTCATCTTCTGTGGGGGAAGCAGCAGGTTTCTGGAGACAGCTGCCCAAATTCAGTGTCCTGGACACTGATGCTTTTCCTGGGGCTGTCACTGACACACGTGAATGCTTTGTGGTGTGACTGGTTGAAAACTGGGTAGGTGGAGTCTTGGGATGTGAGTTGGAGAAAGGATCCAGCATGCCAAGGAGTGTAATTGCACCACTTTGGCCCTTAGGAGAGGACAAAATAGGAGTGAGAATCACACCAATTGGCTGGTTCTCTTCTCGCACCAGTTGCATGTCCATATAATCAAGATGACCTTGTGAAGTGACAAAATGTATGCCAAGACAGAAAAGCTGGTCCTGATTTATGCAGAGGCAGATATGAAGCAGCAGATGAAATCACTTCTTCTTGTAAATGTTCACTCTCCTACCTCACAAATACAGATTTTGTGTCCTTGGTGAATCTTTCTCCTCCCAATTTTGCCTCCTTCAATGCTAATACCAAGAGAGTTGGCACCAAGCAGGACTTGATACGAGCCCTTCAGCAGACAGGGCATGGTTCCACACCCCTCCCCACATTTTGGGTGTCCATATTGGGATTATGCCTCTCTCTGATCTGGCCCAAATCCTCGTGATCTTTCCTTCTCCCAGCATGATTTTTGTTGCATGGGCTGGGAACGGAGGGGCTGGTTCTTTCGAGGGCTGAGGTCGATGAGTGCCATGTCTAGAAGTGGCCAGAGAGACACCACAGCATCCCCCCTGATGTCTGCAGCCTCAGGGTAGGAAACTGCCAAGCTTTTGTTTCTGCTTCCCCTCAATCAAGAGTATCTTTGGAATTGGCTGATTCTTTAACTAGATGCATTAGTTATAATGATTTCATAACATAACTGCATTTGTATAATACCCTCAGAAAAATGCTGCAGATTCATTTGAGTGCTAGAACCATTGAAATGACTGGAATTTGTGTGAAACAAGCTACCTCCCCTTGCCAGCTTCTTAATAGATGTTAAACTTCATTTTGTGTTGTCTCCAGATGGAACCAATTAGATCTGGCAATTGTGCTGCTGTCTATCATGGGCATCACTTTGGAAGAGATTGAGGTGAACGCTTCGCTACCGATTAACCCCACTATTATCCGAATCATGAGGGTTCTCAGAATTGCTCGAGGTGAGACAAATAAAGCAGAATTGACTTCTGTTTGAGGTGCAGGGTCCCCTCCAAGAGAGAGTCAAGCATTGGGAAACGGTTCTGGGGCACATCCCCATCACAATGTGCATAGTTCTGGTTTCAACAGGCCATAAACAAATAAAAGAACAATGGGGAAAAATACTTGAGAGGAGCCAAAAACCTGAGCCAACTGACCATGTGTTTCTATCTTAAGAGGACTTGATGGCTGAGAGCTTAGAAATACACGAGAAATAGCTATGGCTGTAATTCCCAGAGATGAACCTGGAAAAAATATGCCAGTCAAATCAAAGTCGCCTTTAATGGGGATTAGAGAACACAAGCTCAAGTGCGTTGGCTTTAAAAGACAAGCATCTAATACACTTAATTTCCTGTGGGACTTTACATCTCACCACTTGGTGACAAAGCGTTCCTCATCACTCTGCATCCATCTGTCCCCTCAGACTTGTGACAACACGTACCTGAGTGGGGAAGGCAGCTTCTGCAGGGCCTGAGTTTTCAGAATAGGATGGGCCAAATGCTGAAGATGTAAAATGTGAGCGCTCAGGCCCTTAATAAAGTACCCTTAGGCCCTCCTGTAGGGCAGTGTTGTGCTGCAAGGCATAATTGCTCTGATTGCAGCCCTCATCTGAGCAAAGGAACTGGAGGAGAAATGAAATCCTGCTGTTTCTCAAAGTGGGGGAAAAGAGTGGTTTTCAGTGCATTGGATCCCTTTCAGAATTAAAAATTCACATGATTTCCAATTGGAAAGGCAACCTTCTGGAAGAGATGTGGAAATCAGTGGATCATATATGAAAATGGGTAACCTATGGAAGTGGGAAAGTAGTCCCAGGGCTGGGAAAGTAACTGCTCGTAATAACCGGAGGAAGAAGATGGGTCCAACACAGATAACGTGGGGAAGGGAAAAGCCAGGGAGAACGATAACGCTTTCTCCACATCTCAGGCTAGATGATGCTGCTATTCATGGGATTTTGATAGTATCCAAGCAACCAGGAGCAATATAAAAAGGCCAAGGATGACAGCAGCTAATGGAGAACAGTTGACATGATTTCACATTCCTCTTTCTATAATCTGTGGCTCCTGGGAGAGGGACTGACTTTGTGCCACTGTGGTAACACTCCCATTACCATATTCCCAACGTCTTCTTTTCCGCAGTGCTGAAGCTGCTGAAGATGGCTGTAGGGATGAGAGCCTTGCTGGACACCGTGATGCAAGCGCTGCCGCAGGTAACCCACTGCCACATCAAACCACATCTCCTCTGGCCAGAGCTAATTTCCTATTGCAGAGGAATGCTAATCATTTTGTCTTTACTGTCATTAGAGAATCACATTTCCCTTCCGAAGCACAATCTGAGATACAGTCCTCACATTGAGGTCATTTTTCCCCTGAAGCAATTTAAGTTTTGGATTAAAGAATGCAGCAGGAAACAGGTCTGGAACAAAAAATCAATGAATGTTCTTTTTTTGTGTGTGTTTTTTCCCCCCCGTTTCTTTTTCTCTTTCCAGGTGGGGAATCTGGGTCTTCTCTTCATGTTGTTGTTTTTCATATTTGCAGCTCTTGGGGTGGAGCTGTTTGGAGACCTTGGTGAGTCTTCCCGTACCGGTGGAAGGAGTGGGTGAGGTGTGTGAATGGGGGGGTCTCACGGCTGCGCTTGGTCCCACAGAGTGTGATGACACGCACCCCTGCGAGGGGCTGGGACGGCACGCCACGTTCAGGAACTTCGGGATGGCTTTTCTGACCCTCTTCCGAGTATCCACTGGAGACAACTGGAATGGGATAATGAAGGTAAGACACCCAAGGAAAATGAATACTACCTATAACTGCTTCATAGAATCATAGAACAGTTAGGGCTGGAAAGGACCTTAAGATCATCCAGTTCCAACCCCCCTGCCATGGGCAGGGACACCTCCCACTAAACCATGCCATCCAAGGCTATGTCCAACCCCACCTTGAAAGCCGCCAGGGATGAAGCATTCACAACTTTCCTGGGCAACCCATTCCAGGGCCCCACCACCCTTACAGTAAAGAATTTCTTCCTCATATCCAATCTAAACTTCCCCTGTTTAAGTTTGAACCCGTTACCCCTTGTCCTCTCACTACAGTCCCTAATGAAGAGTCCCTCCCCAGCATCCCTATAGGCCCCCTTCAGGTATTGGAAGGCTGCTATGAGGTCTCCACGCAGCCTTCTCTTCTCCAGGCTGAACAGCCCCAATTTTCTCAGCCTATCTTCATTAGAAGTTGACCACTCTGCTCCAGACTGGTACCAATGCCCAACCAGGACACTCCTGCAATGAGCTGTTCTCTCTATCTATGCACCGGGCAAAGCCTCTAACATGATCTTAAGGTCCTTTCCAACCCTAACTATTCTATGATTCTATGATTTCTGTTCCCTCCTCCCAGCCATGCCATGTCTATGGTTGCAGGCTTTTAGTGTACTCTGTATATTCGCTTTTTTATCCTGAGAGAGCATCTCAAAAAGAAGGGAAAAAAAGCAAGGGACTTATCTCAAGGAGCACAAATTCAGCTCAGTAATACGCATTGGTTTTATTTTTACCTTTGTTGGTATTACTTTGGTGTTTTGGTTTTGTTTCTGGGAAGACCCAGGTGTCTGAGAGAGAATCTTTCTTAGGGAACACCCATAAGGGCATGTTATTGTGAAGAAACCTGGTCTATGAGAACTCGGGTGCTAGCTAGTCTGCAGGAATCACTTCTCTGTTCATTTCTAGCCCGTGGCATGTGTTAGGTGACTAAACTCCTAATGATGGGGCGTGAACTTAAGGAAAGAGTATCTGCAGGCCCAGCTGCTGTGGGGTACTTGGTGGGTTGTAGCTTTGCCCTGGATCTGTCTGCCACACTTGAGTATTTTCTATCTAACCCGGTAAAACAGCCTTTCCTTTAGGAGCACAGGGTACTGATGTCTGTTGTTACACACATCAAGAACAATTGCATCTGGGCCTGCTTGTGGTGATTAATGCAGAAACAAGGTTTTAATGGCATGTGGTTTGCTATTCTAGATATGAAATTTGCCCAGTCTTCTCAGTTTTCTTCATGAAGGGAGAACCCATTGCAGCCAGGTGACCAGATGCAGATGAGTTCCATGCTGGAACCTATTCACATCCCTCCATCACTCTCCCCCTCTTTCTAGGACACACTGCGAGACTGTGACCAGGAATCTACCTGTTACAACACCGTCATTTCACCCATCTACTTCGTCTCCTTTGTGCTGACGGCCCAGTTTGTCCTGGTGAACGTGGTGATTGCTGTGCTTATGAAACACTTGGAGGAGAGCAACAAGGAGGCAAAGGAAGAGGCAGAGCTGGAAGCGGAGCTAGAGATGGAAATGAAGACAATCACCCCTGGCCAACACAGCCCCTCAGACATCTTTGCGTGGACAGGCAGCGCTGGTGGAGAGAGACCCGAGAGCCCCCAAGGATGTACCAATCCCATGCAAATCAAGGTAGAATCTCAGCTCATTAGTTTACCCTACGGTGAGAATCTCAGTTGGAGGGTGAAGAGGGCTTGACCTGCATATCTGCTAGGGGAAGACATGCACGAGACGGTGGAAGGAGTGAGTGAACTGTATGTCCAGGGCTTGTATTCCTCACTGTCTGCTCACTCACTGTTGCGTGGTGTGGGAATTGATGCTCCAGGTCCAGCCCACCTTGATGCATCTGTTTGGAGGTACAGAGCTTTGCAATTAGTTCTGGAGATGTGCCCAAGCTGCCAATTTCAGAGCTGGCTCCAAGTTTGCTCTAATCCAGAGTCTGGGCTAGGTCCTTTGTGATAGCATAAATCACAAGCATAATGTGTTTGCTTTTCTAATGCAGAGTGTGAACCACAACATAAAAGAGGAATAAAACTTGGCTAATCTTTGCTTAAGTATTAAATTTGCTTTATGTAACCTCAATTTAAAATCCGTCCCCACTGTCAAGCTTGTAAGGAAAGATTATTTTAACAATAGAATAATACAGAGGGGACTCAAACCTGAGCTCACCAGAACCGGCGGCAAGACTCCCACCAGCAGGAACAGTGCCGGAGCAGGGCTGTAATGTGGTAGCTGCTACCAGCTGCAACCAGTCTCTCTAAAGCACAGTTTCTGGATGAAGACTCAGTTTGAGGAGTGAGAGGGGTGAAGTCAAGACCCAGACAGGTCCTTCGGGAGGGAATGGAACTGGAATTATACAAGAAAAATAGTCCAGCTTTTTGTCTTAGGCTTAGCTGATTGCAAATCGGGTTAAACTCTACACAGACTCCATTAGCTTTTATTACATCATGATTTCACAACAGCATGTCTTGGCCTCTGCCTGGGGCAGACTAATGAGTATTCTAGTGCATGAAAAACTCATTTATGCTCTTTAGTCCAAGGGTGAAAGGGAGTAAATCCCTGCTTAAGCTTTGTTTCAATTCCTAAGATACTGGGAATTTCTGGTGCCATTAGGAGTCACTGAAGTCTGAGATAGAGGCCAAAGCTGCTTTTTGGCACAGGAAAAAGAAGTTCAGGGCAATATGGGGAAATCCTGATTCACTACGTCCTCTAGGAAGAAACAGCATGTCCCAACTGTGGTTGCACATGTTGAGCTGGCAAGCTGTCTTCGACACCGTTGTTCTGCATCAGTACTCACACTGGCAAAAAGAGAAATAGCCAAATTGCAAGGCAAATCAGAGGGAAGGATGCCCTCAGCTCTTCAGGCGGTTAAACCTGCCCCCTCTGAAGGTGGTTTTGGAAAGGGTTTATTCTAGGCATAATCTCCAGAGTGTGATTCACTCAAAAAAAGAAACCTCAAAAACCTCCAGGTTTCATTCTGTTTAATCTCCCAGCCAAAATCTTCAGGACAAATCTGATGCTTGAGCACGAGAGCAGAGGAATACAATTCCCAGGACATGACCCTGCAAGGATATGTGGTCAGCATGCTTCTTTGCTTGCCTATTCCCAGGATTTTTGCACCATGTGCTGTTTGACTGTAATGATGGTCCTCATTCCATTGTATGTACTGGGCAGCCCCTACGTGAAAAGTGCAAATCCTTAAATTGCTCCCATGCTGCCTGCAAAAGCCAGACCTGCTCTGTATAACCTCCCATGCCTGTGCTGTGGCGAGCTGGTTTGAAGTTGGCCACACAGCTGAGGCATCTCAACCCATGTCTGGCGCATGAATTATTCATGGAGAGGATGCTCAGCTTCTCTTCAAGTCAGGTTATTTTAATTGATGTGCCCTCTGGATATGGATTTAGGTGCCAAGTATTGGGTCCTCTAGCTCAAAAATGTGGACAATGTGTATAGAAACATTATAGCAGTAGTGTTCACAGCACCAAGTACCAAGATGCTGCTGTACCAGCCCCTTTGTGCAGCTCAGATCAGGAACTGGCCATGTTTGCAGAGAGCAAGAGCTGTCCCCAGGAGGGTCTGAGAAAGCTGTCACTGCTCACTGTGATATTACTGCACTGTTCTCTCTCCTCTCCTGCCTCACCTCTCCTGTCCTGTTGTTTCTGTTCCTGCTGTTCACCCCTGCCTTTCCCACCCCCTCTCTTATTCTGTTTCTCCCCCCTTTTTTTTGTTGGGTTTTGAACACTGTCCTTTTTCTGTCTCTGTCCCTTGCCGTTTTCCTCTTTTTGGCTTGCTCTCTCCTTCTGCATGTTATACACCACCCCTCCTAGGAAAGGCACTTGTTTGATACCATATCACTGCTGATCCAGGGATCTCTGGAAGGAGAGCTGAAGCTGATGGACAACCTGTCAGGCTCTGTGTATCATCATTATGCCCTCCCAGCTCCCGAATATTACAACTCTGAGAACCAGGTTAATATTCCTAATTTCCTGCAAAGTTTCCATCCAAACTCAATGTGACTGAGACCTTTAGTAGAGAGTTAATGTTCTTTATGTAATGTAGTCACAGCAATGTTGAAGCATACATCATTTTGGCTTTTTCTATGAGAGCTGAGATAATGTCTTGGTTAATGATGTTGTATATCAATACAAGAGGAAAAGTACCGGCTCCGAGTCTCACTTTCAGACACACTAAGAAGTTTTGCATTGGGATTTACTGTTCAGGACTGTTGTAGGGAAAATATACAAGATCCTGTCTCCATCCTTCAGTGGGGTTCTTGATTTGGGTTTTTGTTCCCAATCAGGGCTTCATAGCAATGGCAGGGCATGTCTGCAGAGCCTGAAGTACGGTGTGAGGTTCCCCTAGAGCAGAGCCTGAGCGGGTGGGGAACATAAAATGCTCTTTACATTTTGTGCCTACTTACACTGCATGAAAATCCAGTTTCAAATGATTTTCCTAAAGAAGCTTTTTGCAAGTGGGTCATTGTAAACTGGATCCTCATCTCTGATCTAAACTGACTTTAGAAGGCGAGGCAGCCCTTAATGATGTACTTAAGTAATGGTGTGCTTCAGTGCTTCCTTGAGCAGGGGCTGTAATGCTTGTTTGAAATTAGTTCATTTACTTCTCAGGATAAAATACCTACTTTCTCAAGCATGTTATTCTTTAGAGCAAATATTTTCCCTAAATCTCAGCAGTAACCATAATAATAATTCAAACATGCCTATTTTTCCCTGCAGTTGGAATTGAGCAAATTCCATATTCCTTCATATATTTTTTTTTCCTCCCTTTCTGGCTAAAAATAGCAGTTTTCTTGTTAAATCAGTGTGCTTGTTTATGAGTTCACTGACACTAAATTATCCAGCTCGGTGGTTCATTAGAGGAAAGGAACAAGCTCAGGTAAAATGAAATCCTACTGCAGGTATTTATATAGCGGGATGATATGTCTCCCTCTGATTGCTGTGTATCACTTTCCAGATGGAGGTCTATTAAGCTACAGAGGAAGTGGTTGCCTCTAAGAACTGCCAGAGGGATAGAGACAGTAGCTTTGGCAGGCAAGGCAGAGGGTCAGTGCGGAACTCAGCGAGAGCTGTTTGGAAATCTGTTGTCACAACGTTTTCCAATGGGAAGTGCTGCTGCAGCAAAAAAATGCGTTTGACATTTTTGTAACGAAAAAACGTAATGTTCCAGTTTGGCTTTTTCTCTCAAAATTTAAGCTTGGGTTCCACCCCCCCTCAATCTTCCCCCCCCCCCCCCCCCCCCCATAATTAAAACCTGTATAAATCAGTTGAACATTCCCAACAAAATATTTTGACGGCTTCAAACTCAATTTCGGGAGCGAGGAGGCTGAAGGGGGAATTTGATGTTTTGTTTACATTTTGGCTTTTCTGTTCGCACCATTTGTCATGTTCTGAGGCAAGTCAGGAATTTAGAGCAGCGCTGGGACTTGCTGAAAGATACCTGATTAATAGCAGCTCCAGCAGAGAGGCTCCATCAGGCAGGAGCTGTCGGTGTCCACCAGGCTTTAGCACAGCCTTTCCCTGCACGCCTGGGCTCTGATTGGCGCCTTCCCATTAGGAATCACTGTCCTTGCGCTGGCAGCTTCTTCAGCAATGCTTTTTTGGGGAGCCTCATGTGAAACCAGGAGCTCCTTCAAAGCATCTCTCTTATCCGCTGCCAGCAGATGACTGCGTTAGAGGAGATATCAAACCCAAGGTTAGATGAGAGGAGCCCGACCCTCTTATCTCAGCTGAAGTTTTGAGCCTCTCAGGGTTCACTCATCACTGGGCTTATTTCACCCTACCGATGCCATTTCTAAGAGTGAGGAAATCCAGCCCTTTGACAACTTCCATGCAGCAGATCTGGGCCTCTGTGGTTTCTCTTGGAAGATATATTGTTGTTGAAAGACTTTTCAAGCATAGAGGATAGGGAAAAAAACGCACAGTGAGAAGTGAAAAGGAAGCACCTGGAACTTGTCCAGATTAGCCACATCCGTAGGATACCTGATGAAATGCCGCCCCAGTGCCCTGGGCACCAGCCTTGGGAACATACCCAGGGTGGGGATTTGGTGGGGGCTGAGCCTGCATTTGAGGGCAAACACCCCTCTTTGCAGTGCTTGGCAGCAGGGATGCTGCTCAAGGAGGAGATGCTGCAGTCTCCTTTTTTCCCCTTTCTCTCCAAACACCACAAGTGATGTTTCATATTTCCTATGTAAAGAGCTCTGTGGCTAGGGACAAAGCTTCATCAGCATTTTGATAAAGATTTTTTTATCAGGTATTTGAATGCCTTCAGCAGGGATGCGTTCATGCAAGACACATGGGTACAGGGTTTGCTCAGAGCTGGAGGAGGCTGGTGGGGCCAGGGCTGGGGCGGCATTTGGGAGGCTGAAAGATGCAGGCAGTTCTTTTAGTAGGACGGTTATTGGTGCTTACCCAGGCAGTAGAGGCTATTTAGCAGACCGAAACCCACTGAAGGCACCAGGAAGGCATTTGCTGACTGAAATCAAGCCTTGAGTTTCTCCCTGTCCCTGTTTAGCCATTAGGAACTTAATTACGGTCCCATCTGCCTCTTGGGGAGAGGGATGTCTCTATACCCTCCTTAGAGTGCAGGGAAGGTCATGCTCTGTACCCCACCTGCAAAATTATTTTGGGGAATCTTTGTGGTCTCAATTGGATTAGCCTAGCAGCCAAGGGAGCAGTGTGGTTATTAGGTAGGAACAACTTCAGAGAAGTCCGAAGATCTTGAAGCCTCTTGTATTTGATTACAGCCAAGAGGATAAATCTCTCTCGTATAAAAAATAAAATCACTTTTGGTTCTTCATCTAGACAGGAGAACAGCAATATACAATGCTAGCATTAGTGTATGGTTTTAAACTCCCTCCCAGATCATTGGTAAGCATTTAAGTATGAATGTCCCACTCTTCTTTTTTTCATTCCTTTGTTATATTTCATTTCTTTAACGTTCTGTCCCCAGTAACAATGTGCATGGTGTAGCTTCTCCCACTGCAGGCTTACTGCTTTATGTCTAGAAGTATGTAGATTATGATACCTTTTGTTTTCTTTCTTTTCCAAAAGATTTGTGTCCTGGTTTCTTATGCTTAATCATCTCTCCCTTTAGATCCCTCTAGCTGAGATGGAGGCTCTGTCTCTGACGTCAGATATTCTCTCTGAAAAGTCCTGGTCCTTAGCTCTGACGGATGACTCTTTTCCTGATGATACTAACACACACTTACTTAATGCTCTGGAAAGCAATGTACATACACTGGTCGCTGTATAGTCTGATGTTTACAGGGTTCGAAATACTGCTTCCACCTTTCTACACCTGCCTAATGGCATTTTCCATTCAAGCCTATTTCCAAATAGCATCAACCTTCCCCCTGAACAGGACGTTGTCCTTAATGCCATTAGGTCCTTGGTTGTTATCACTCTCGTCCACAAACTTGGCTCCCTGTGAGGAACAAGTAGTTATTTCTATTTTTCCTTTGGTGTCTTATGTAAAAACAGTGTGTTTTGTACAAGTAAAATAAATAGTGAAAAAATGCTCTGGAAAGCAACGAGGTTGAAATTTCCTCCCCATCTGAAACAAATCAGTGATGCTGTGTGGAAGCGACACCCACGAGCTAATGGCTCATGTCCTCTGCTGAGGGATCATCTCCAACCCTTTGGTTTGTACAGGATTTTTGTCTTTAATGAACACAGGCACCACAAGGCTTTTTGTGTGATTGGTGCCAGACTGTTTGTTTTACGAATATCAGATGGGGATCTCTCCGAGATGCTGCTTGTTTGGGGAATTCTTACTAGCAGCCATCAAGCCAAAAAGCCAAAATAATGTTTGGACTCCTATGTGTCTTTTTTGAATGAAATAACCAGTATTTTGAACCCTGCCTTAACCATCTCCTCTTTGAAACATTAGACATTTTTAGCTGTGTAGCAGTCAAGTGCTTTTTTTCTGCTGTACAACAGACATAACTCCTTCTCCAACATTCTTGGATCATTCTTGTTTTCTTTGTTGTTGTTCATGTACTTGCCTTTGGATGTTTGTGTTGTTGATAAATTTCCTACCATTTGAGTCAACTGCCATCCTAATAGCACTTATTTGGGAAACACCTCTTAAACCGTGACAATATTTCCCATCATGCTTCATGGCATCACATGCCAAAGATTTTGTGAACTACGTTTAACATTTGTATGGGCCTTTTGGCTTCAAGATCAGTCTGGAGAGCTGGGCTGAGATTAGACAAATCTCTTTGACAGCACAGCAGTCCCAAGGGTATAACTGAGAAAGATGGTTTCTCTCCATAAAATGAAAAGCAAACCCAGGTTGAACAAAGTGTTCTGTGGATTTGTGTCAATACCATCAAAGTCAAAGCAGTTTCCCAAAATCCTGAAACGCTGCAAGTTTTCATCGAGATCTTTTCTAAATGCAGCATTTTTACACTTCGTTTAGACACAGTATTAGTTGAAAACTATCTCAGAATGGTTTGTTTGACTCAGATTTGGGTTGGGATTTGTGGGGGGTTTTTTGATTCATGGAAAACTCAGATTTGATTTTCAGTCAAGCCAAAACAATGTGTTTTTCAAACCTAGCAGTGAACCACAGTCATGTGCTTCCGCTGCTCTGTTTGTGAGCTGGGCTCACAAGACCGTTCTGCAGCCATTGGTTTTCACGAAGTTCACTCACGAGTTTTCCCTCGAGATCATCAGGAAGTGGAAACGAGCCCGCTGTGGTATTGGATCCTGTCAATGAACCTAAAGGTTCATTAAAGGTTGGGTTTGGATAGGATCTCGAAGCCAAATACTTGTGTTCACATCCAAATGGTTTTGAATTTGAAACCTCAGGTTTCACGCCATCTTCTCTTCTTAAAGCTAAATAATGTGAAAGCTAAATAGCATAAACATGCTGCTCAGAAGAGGAAGGCAGGGAGGAACAGAGACGTTCCCAGAATCCACATCTCAGCTTTAGCAGCACAGGTTTCTCTCCTTCCCTGCGCTGTATCAGGAGACTGCAGCCTCTCTTATCTAGGCTGTATCCAGGCTATATCCAAATCAGCAGGTTCCTGAGGACTGAAACTAATGCTGCATGACAGTGCAGATCCATTTCCTCCACTAAATTTCTAACAGTGGTTTTCCTTTATTTTCCTTTTCTTTATTCCTCATTATTTTTTTCCTTTTTGTAATTCCTTTTTATCCCATCATGTTTCTTGTGCAAACAAAAGGCCAGGGTGAAATTTTGGTTTTATGCCTGAAGGATAAAATTGGGGGAAAAAAAAATCTCATTGTTGATTTCAGGAAACCTGTAATGCACTGAGAGCAGGGAAGGTTTGTCAGAAAATAAGATTTAAAGTTCCCCAAAACTGATCAGCAATATACTGTATCAGACTGCAGTGTCACATCTTATTTTTGTGTTTTTCAATGGAGACCTTTTAAAGATGAAATAATTCTTTCATTAGAAATACCCAGAGGAGCTGACTTTGCTTCCATTTTTGCTCATACTGTCCAACACCATAACACCCAAGAACATTTCTGGGATGGAGATATTTCCTTATGATATCAGACCCGAATCCACTTCATTCGATACCACCTCTGGAGTTGCCCTTTCTAAGAGACTCTTTGGCTGTAAAAACTCTGCAGTCAACATGTATACAATAACCCTTGCTTGCATTAGATCCCTTCTAATTAGAGAATGGCTTTAACCCTGAAGCAGTAGGTTTAGATATCCCTTTCAATAAAATGGGTTTAGGTACTCATTATGTGAGAAGGAAAACCAATAAAACTGTGCTGGGAGCCAGACTAGAGAGTATTTTCTGTAAACTGGTTCCTGCATTTGGTTTTGTTTTCTTTTCTCTTATCGTTAGAAGAGGAAACTCCTCGCCTTTGCAAAAGTCTGACTTGCTGATGAGGGCACATAGAAAGAGCTTTACTTTTATTGCAGAGGATCAAAGTTATGCAAAGCATGTGACCTTTGCTGGCCTTGAGGCATGATGCCTTCTTTGCATACCCCTGAAATAGTCATGGTTTATTACTACAGTGTTGCTTCCTCTGTTTTTGTGGTTCATTCTGTGTGACAATTTATTGACAATACAAAATAAGGGGTAGAGCTTCCTGGTAGATCCATTCGTGCAACCTGTACATACTGACGATGTGCATGCCCATCGTGCCATACTGATTGCAATGGCTGTCGCTAGCGTTTCTGGGCACTTCTCCTCTTCCCATCCCATCACATCTTCCTTCCTCACTGTGCTTTTCCCCATAGGCTGATCTCCGCTCCAAAGACGACAGGCTGACCCTGTCTCCCAGCAAGGACCTGCTGAGTGTGAGGAAGCCTTCGGTGGGGCGCACACACTCTTTGCCAAATGACAGCTACATGTTCCAGCCGCCGTACTCCAGCCCCTGCCCTGCTTCCCTGGGTGAGAGGAATCCTGCACACCACAAGTCCCAATCAGGTAAGTGTCTATCAGCTGGGACAGGAGCAGGATTTTCCAATTCGAAGCATTAGCTGGGATTTTCCAAGCTATTCATAGGAGGCAGCAAATTGCCATTGGCAATTGGCCACTGCCATTGGTTTCCAATGAGCTGTTGGTGTCCAGATCTGTGGAATGGCTTTGCAAAGACCCTGCACGACTTGCAAAGTCCATGTTGTTCAAGATAACTCCTTTCCTCTGACCTGTTTATTTGGCAATGTGACAGTGAGCAGTTGCCCTGGTTCAGTGCTGATCACCCCCCTGCCTGTTTCCCTGAAGGTTACAGTCCTTACAGCCTGGGCTCCATCCATCTCAGCATAGTTAGCTATGGCTCCAGAGCAGAAATCTCAGTGGAAGGATATTTCCTCATGTCAGTTGTTTTTTGCAGCAGTACCTATTCTTGCAGGTTTTGAAAGTTCTGTATGGGAACATCTGTGAAATATGGGAAAATGGTGTCTCTAAATGCCTGCAAAATGAACATAAATGTGCTGAATTGAGGGAGATCTCAGTGTGAGATGAATGGAAAATAAGAGTGCAGAATTGTCCTTCCCAGTGTGTGTGGCTGAGATATACACTTTACAGCTAAATTTGGAGATATTCTTAGATACAGTGTACTGCAGATACCAGGGGCTCACTCTCTACGTGCACCTCTGTACCTGTACTTGCAGGTGCCTCCTGGTGCTTATCAATGTGCTTTCATTTACTCTAATTTCTGGGGGTTGCCTTCTGCCTGTAAACGAATGGAGCTGTCTTTAATTCTTCTGTACACACCATCATTTTAGACATTTGTCACAGATAAGACAGAGGAGTTTTTACAGTATTGTCATTTGAAAGCCTCTAAAGCAGAACATAATTTCAGCACTGTTCGGAATGGGGGAGATTTGAATAGATTAGAAATAAGACGTTGAAATTTGCATAGTAATAAGAATCCGGATGAATGAATCTGGCTGACTATTGAACAGCAGCAAAAATGTGGACACAGTGGAGGAAGATGAATCTGGAGTTCTGAGAAATCACTGCCATAACACAGGATTTTCAAGGTCAAGAGCTGTCCTTTGAAGAACCTGTTTGCACATAATGCAAACGGTGCAGCTAAAATCCTGGTCAAATCCCACTGAGCCAATAGCAAGGCTCCCATTGCCTTCAGTGGAGCCAGAATTCACGATTCTCTGTAACAGCTGAGAAATTCCTCATAGTTATAATCCCGGAGAATCCCAAAAGAATCCTGTTTGTTACAGAGGGAGTTTCCAGTGCTTTGTTTTTGACCCTTAATTCAGATGCATTTGTTCTGCCTCCAACAAAAACATCAGCTTGACCAAAATGGGTAATTTCTGAGCCCCTTCTTTCTTCAAGATGAACAGCCCCTTCTGACAGCCCTGGCTTGGGGAGGGCAGGCATTGCACCCTTATAAATCCACAGGAAAAAACCTTCCACTGGGATGCAGGAGAAGCATTTTGTAAAGGTGATGTCTTGTTCATAACCACATTAAGCAATTAAACTGAAATTCCAATCGTCCTAAGCAGGCCAAAGTGCTCAGAGATGGGTAAGGTGCCCAAATCTTGGCATGCGCATCTTTGTCCTGTTCCACCTCCAATGTCACTGCTTTTCAGGTTGGCGGAAGTCACCCCTACCTGTTTACAGTTTGTAATATTATAAAGTGCTGTGAAGATAGCGAGAGGTGCCAGGCGCCTCTAATAAATCACCCTCATCACCCAACTAAGCCATAATATTTCAAGCTGAGAAAGGTTTTGTTGTCAGAAACACTGGCACTTGCAGGAGGCATTTGTTTGAATACTCCTTCGTAATGGGGCTGTTGTTCTGGGAAAGATTCCAGGACAAATGAGATTCTCTGGGATGAGGTCCAGGTTAAATGAATTGTTTTGAGAAACATTGAGCCTGTTTTGGGGGGGGGAGCATGCCGAGTTTCAAACCTTTTAGAAGTAGCCAGCAACCACAAAGGGTCAGGAAGAGGCTGGGGAGTATGTGTTATGTGTTTCCTTCTCTTGGGATGCTTTGGAAAACCAGCCTTGAAAGCTGCCAGGTACCATTCCCTTTCACTTCATATCCAGTGTTTGTGCTGGTTTGAGATCCCAGCAGTTGGTCTCAAACACTCAGGTATGGAGACAACCTTTTCTGGAGTCAGATCCTTGCGGCATTGAGATGTACAGATGCCGTCGAAGTCATTGGCCCTGAAGCAGGGATGTGGAAGGTGCCAGTCAGGATGAACTTCTAGTTCCTAATCTTCTGTTCTCAACAGGAGCTAGTCCCAGTTGTATCAGGGGAGAATGCCAAGAAAAATGAAATAATAGACACTTTTGGAATAATTTATTAGTAAGTGGGAGCTTTTTCCCAATCATGGAGAGCCAGTTGCTGAATTCAGTGGTTTTGCCATGCATGTCTGGTCCAAGGTGCAATAGAGCAGTGTTTTGTGAAAGGTCATTGAGACTAGGACACAATCCCCAGAGGATCATCACGTTTCTGTCTCTTCTCCCTCTTGCAAGGTTCCAAGGCATCAGTGCAGTCACAGCCAGCGGACACCAGCTCTCTCCTGCGAATCCCAAAAGACCACTTCCACTACATGACAGCTCATGACTATTTGGTGAGGGAGAGCAAGCCCCAGGTTTCCCAGCAGGTTCACTCTCCTTCTGCTGAAAGGCTGCTCCGCAGGCAGGTAAGCAGACTTATAATCATGAGCGTGCAGAGGTTTTCTATTGTTGCATTTCCAGGTTAACCATGCTTTAAATTCAAGGAGGGATTCAGAGAGAAACCTCAGGAGAACTGTAACTCTCCTACAGAAATAACTAAAAGGTTGATGGAGTTTGATCTGAAAGCCATCCAGGAGTCTCCGAAGAACGTGCATGATGAGCATCATCCCCTTTGGCAACGTGCCTAAATGTTCTCCACATTGCTCGCACTTGGTTTTCTTTTTCTTTCAGTCCTCTTCATAAATGCAGCCAAATGCTCCCCAGGGGCTCGTTGGGGTTAAGGAACTAATTCTTGACTGCTGTGATTGTCTCAGTGCTTGAAAGGACACAGGGACTGCAAACTCCGTCCCAGATCTCCCTTCCTCTGACTCCTCTGGTCTCTCGAAAGGGGAAAACTGTAAAGGAAGCAGGATGTTTCATATGAAAAGCCATCACGGAAAGCACATTTTTTACAGTGAGAATTAAATATTTTCAATCTCCTGTGTGCTTTTGAAAAGTTTGAGTATACACAGAACAGAACATATTCTATTTTGCAAGCGGTTTTATCTCTGGTTTTTGCCTGGCATTGATTTAAATTCTGATTCAACTGAAGATCTAAGAGATCTAATCAAAGATTCCGGTCTGGTTGATTGGAAGCATAAGTTCAAATTAATCTTTTATTGTAAAATACTGAAACTTCTGTGCTTCACTCTCACATTTTTAAGCATACTTCCTTGTGCAGCTGGATCAGGACCAGACCTCTGCTTTCTTCAGTAATTTCATGCCTGATTTTATATACACAAAATAGATAGGTTCTATTTTTTTCTGAAGCAATTTCTTACCTGCATGAAATACTCCCATTTCTTTAATCTTTTAATCAACATTGACAAATGAGACAGTTGATTCATTAAGCTCTAAAAAATGAATGTGAAGTACCAAGGTTAACAATTACATTAGTCTGTAATACTAAATTGACATAAGAAATTCCTAGCATGTATTCCTTTGCACAGGGCTGGGCAGCTACCCCAATCACTGCTAATGGGGAAACTAATTGATGTCACGATTCCAGTTCGTAACTGTGCTCTCTTGCTTTCTAATGAATAACAGACCCTTCCTTTTGAACAGATCTATCTATAATAAATTACCATGTTAGCCATCTTCCTCAGTCTAATTTTGTTCATATCTTTGAAGGCTGCTTCTTCTCAGCCTTTTCATGTGTCTGTTAATTTATTCCCCTCTCTACTCATACAGTGACATGAACATGCTCTTGGAATGAGACTTCAGAGAGTAAAAAGCTCTGGGACAGTGAGCAGATATGGTCCACAGGCCAGATAGGTCCCTCTGAAGGTTAGTGAGGTGTTGCCTTGGGCACGCTCCCAGGTATCAGAGAGCTCCTACAGTGGCTAATGGGAGCATTAAGGTTGTTCCTGGCAACAGAGCAGCACTGCTGTCCCTGTTAATTGCAGTCTAGATGGCCAGACACTGTGAAACTTAGTCCTTAAAGAAGCAAAATTCCCTTCACTTCTGCTTGCTCAAGTGCTCTCTGCTTGGCTCCTTTTATTGCCACCACTAATTTGATACTAGCACATCATAATGACTCAAGCTAGCAAAGCATTTTGGTTTGCAGTACCCATTTTTCCTTATTGTTAAATATATTGCATGTAATTCTGATTTCTTTTCTTTCTTTTCTTTCTTTCCTTTCCCCTTTACCCCCCTCTCCTTTCCTAAATCTGTGTATAGATAAATCTTGTCCACCACATACCTGGTCCATGCACTTTCCTCCATCATTAAAACCTGTGTGCTTAACCTCCCTTTCCCTCCAGAGTGCTGGAGAGTGAACAACATCCCCACAGTAATGTGCAGTTTAGACTCCGGAATGTCTGACAATTAGTGATGCACTCACAGATGAAGATGAGGGGATTGGATGCCCTGAGAGAACAGTCCCTGCTGAGGAACATGCTCCTTGGCAGTGCATTGCACAAAAGCTTTTCTCCAAGGGAATGCTACCTGAAATTGAAACTGTATTGATTTTCTGGTTCCAGGACTGTGTATCCAAGGTGTAGTCCGCTCCAAGCTGTGGCTACTACAGGTGTATACCCCAATGGGATGGCAGAGGGCCCTTTTATTTTGAAACAAACCAGTAAAACATTTGTACAAACAGTTACTACTAACAGCTACCAAAGATGCTGGTATTGTAGGGAAAGAAAGAGCTGGTGGTGACTAACACTGTCGTTCTGTGCAACACAGGTTGGTGTAGAAGCAAAAGTAATGGCAATAATTACTTTTTGCTTCTGTATTCTACTTTTTTTGTGTGGTCTGTGTCTCTTCTTAGGACATGAACATGATTTCTTCTCGCAAACACTCGCTTTAAAACTATTGGCATTGAGGAGACCAGAATTAGCTCCACTCGTGACTGTGGTTAGGTGCCAGGATTCTCTCTAAAATTCTAACTGGAAAGGATTCACCAGCATTGGACAAACTGGTTTGCCATATTAAATATTCCCACTGATGACAAAGGGAGCCCAACGTGCGGATACAGCAATAGACTCGTGATTCTGCACACACACATGTGCGTACTGCAGCTGATGAGAGCTCTGCCTCAATAGAGATCATTTGGCTCAAACGATCCTTGCGGGACAATTTTTATCTAAATTCTAAGATCATTTTGGGGAGATTTGTCACAAAAGTGTTCCTCAGTGTGAGGAATTCCATCTCCTTTCACTCTGGTAAAAACTGAGACCAGCTGTACACATTTCCTCCACATTGCTCTGGGAAGTTTTTAATCTTTAAGATCATTTAAGAGTCTTCTCAAACTGAGACTCTGCCTTTTAGGGCCAGTTAACGAGGTTGATTTATAAACCCTTTTGACAAGGGATTCAGTGCAGTGAAAAGACAAAGCCTTCAAAATTAGCCATAGGCTCTCTCTGCCAGCAGGCACTGATGCTGCATATGGCTCAAGACAGCCAAGGCAAAATGTGCCTTAGGAAGCCTGAACTTAAGCATCAGAATAAGCTGTTATAATTAGAGGTTATTATTATTATTAGTCCAGCTTTGGATTCCAGCTTTTCCAGCTCCCCTGCTATTAAGATGGTGCAGAATTGTGGCTCCAGCCTGGGGACCAAAGCCAGGGACAGGCTGTTGCCCTGGTGCTGGCACAGGCTGTGGTTGCTCTGGCATTGCTGGCTCTGGGGATCCTGCTCCATGCCCTCAGCATCACCTGAGCTAGAGAAGGGAATACACAGGCTCACTTGCACATCTGCTCTCTCCTGCTCATACCCGGACTGCTAAAATTGCAAAGGACTTTGCTGTAGACATAACAAGAATGTGTCTGAGTTCGGGTGCAGGCATTCCGGTTTCGCAGCCCTCCACCCTTAGAAGAGAAAACTAAACGTCAACCATTTATGAAGACTGAAGGGCCAAATTCTGCTGTTGCTTACACAGGGATAAACACACAGATCTCTGATGCACGGGAATTGCTAGAACCTATAACACAGGTCATTATAGGAGTCAGTGGGTCTGTGCTGAGGTATCTCATCAGAGTTGAGTGCCCTATAAATGCTGTGCCTTCCTTGCTACTAACCTGTGTTTGGTCTTCTCTCTTATCTGGCAACACCTCTCCTCCCCAATCCCTTTGCATCCGATGCAGATGGCTATCCGGAACGACTCTTTGGACAGCAAGGAAAATCTCCACACTGAGGTGAGTGAACTCTCTGACCCAAATGTCCCCACTGTGCCCAACGAGCAGTCACCAGTGGCTCTGATGCCCTCAGAAGCGAATGAGGCGGCTGCATGGAGCCGGGCAAGCGTTCATACGCAGCAGCATTCCCACAATCAGTATAATATCTCAAAGCAGGCACCAGCATCGTGTGCTTGTGCAGACTCGTGTCAGGAGACACCTGGAGATTCAATGGACCAAGAAGTGTCTGAAATAAACAGTTCCTCGGAGCCTTCAGAAACTTGTACAGCCTCGAGTGCCTGTTCAGAGGTTCAGCCTCTCACTCCTAAGAGGAACATAGGCAATACCGGCAACGTGACATTGAAGGACCTGAAGAAATACCACAGTGTAGACACCCAGGGTCTTCTAAAAAAGCCACCCTCTTGGTTGGATGATCAAAGGAGACATTCAATCGAAATTTGTTCGATGGAAAACAGCCCCCAGCACCATTCCACTTCTAGCTCTTCTGGCTTCATAAGTCAGGTGGTAAGCGAAATGGAAGGCTTGCAAGGGACACGGCAGAAGAAAAAACTGAGCCCTCCATGTATATCTATAGATCCACCTGATGGACAGAGTTTGCTACCTAGAGGACCTCACAGCATCTCACCTGCCAGTGGAGACGTTTGCTTGAGGCGGCGTGCTCCATCTTGTGAGTCCAAGGATTCCATGGATATAGGGGATTCGTTGCTTCCAGACAGTATGTCAACATCTCCTACCCCAAAGAAAGACTTGTTGACACTTCCTAGCTTTTCCTTTGATCAGACGGAAATGGACCCCTGAGTTACTTTTCTGTTGGTGCCAAATGTTTTCTTCCTTTCGTGTAATAGAAAAAGAAAAACCTAAAGAAACTCTGTACTCCAAAAATGGCACTGGGTAACAAATTTCCAAAGAAAGATTAAAGAACCAGCTGGTTAAAGAAGTGGTTAACCTATATCACGCTTACTTAAGCATATGTTCTGCTTAGGTAAAAGCAATACAATGTGCAGAATCTATATGTATATTATATTTTATTAAATTAATTGAATCTAGTATTGCGGGATGTAGTACATTTTGTGACTAAAGACTCATTTAATTTTCTTCTATTTTATGTATCTCAGAATATTTCTGAGATAAAGTTGGTTTTTATGAGCATTTTAACCTAAACAAACAAAAAAATATATATTTAATCCCTTCTCTTTTTTTTTGTTTTGTTTCGTTTGGGTTTCGTTTTGTTTTGCAAAGCACAAAATGTAGCAAATTAGTGCATTACAGAGGAAACGTATCCCACAGTCAGCAGGAAATCAGGATTATTTAATGTAATTTATTTTTCCCCTTGGACTTCAATGATATTCTGGGGAGAAGATTTTTTGGATAGTGTAGAAATGCAGTGGCAATTTTTTAACAGAATACTACTCCAATCTTGCATAAAACAAGCATCCAGTGTGAAAGCAAGTGCATAAACCCAGGGAGGTCCAACATGCGGATAGATGTCTGAAGATGGTGAATGTAGAGCCATTTAACTGTACGCCATACTGAGTCACTAACAGATATTGTAGATCGTGACTCACAAACTCATGTCAATGGCTAATTTTCATACCTTCCCAGGAAATTGAGGCAGCAGAAGCCTGTGGTCATTCCTGAGGTGTTTTTCCATTGTCTCCAAGACAGACTATTTCTTTTGCTGAGTTTAACACCTCTATAAACCCAGTGTTCGCAGTGGAGCTCCTCCTTTCCATGCCCATGAGGAAAGGACGGTAGAGCCATATTTAAGATCTGGCGGGTGAATTCAGTGCAGACATGACACAACAGTGGGCGTAAGCACATGTTTAAAGTTAAGCTCTTGCTTAAACTGCCTTGAGGTTGGTTCGTATTTAAATAGTTCTTGAAAATTAATATCATATGCTTATGTGTTCAATAGATTTGAGGCCTACTGCAAGTTATTTTACAGATTGTATGTAAAAAGGTCTGTAGGTACTGAAATAACTGTTGATTTTCAGATAAAAAGTCCTTTTTTTTGCTGCCACTGCTAGAGTTAATTTACATGACCCTGACTGTAATGTTATTTCCAATCTATCAAAAGCCTTAAGCTGTGACATCATGATACAAAGTAGATAAAACCAGAACTCATGTCTTACTCTATAACATGTCCTTCATGTCATTCATCTCAGAAATTAACTGTTTACTTCCCTGCTAATGCCCTCTGCAAAAAGCGGTCTGTAAAACTGGACAGCACAGCTTGAAAACCATGAGAGGTTTGCCCGGTTCGACACCTCCCGATTTTCACTGATGGAAATCAGGCATTAATTCACTCAACTTCCATGAAATCACATTCAGATGTAGGTTAAATAAGACTGCAGGCATGCTTTGAAGTGTGTGAATAGTCACAAGTTTCAAACTGCGTACATGGATAAGGCTTTGCTGGATCATGTCTTTGAATCAGCACAGGCAAGAGGAGGATTTGTGCTAATTCTGTCAGCTGGGAGTTTGTAACTTAACTTTTTGGAGAACTACTGATCTTTTCAAATCACCAACATTCAGAGATTAGACTGTTACGACTACATCCATCTGCATTAGCTTTGAGTATCCATGCAAGAAGATGCTGTTCTACCTAACAGCCTATGTGAGGTCTTAAGCTCCTTTATTTTCACTTGCGGACGTTTACTCCATAAACAATCCCTATTCATTTAGATGGCCTGGAGAAATGTAAGGGCTTTCAGCAGGAAGTCAGGCAATTGGTGTGTTTGAGGTAGGAGGATTAACATTCTGTACTATTTACTGCACTTAGATTAATTCTTGGCTGGGACATTTTTCCCTTCTTCAACACAGGCCCACACGGAGACCGCTCTCTTTGATATGCCAGTCCAAATCCAGAGTTAAGCCTGTTCAAAGCAATGATTTCAAACAAACCTTTCATCATTTCTTCACTCAGATCATATTTAAGGAAATAATAAAATTACAGTGTATTAAGCCTGAGAAATATTCTTAATCCCTCTTTGGTTTTACCCTCATAATGAGCCTTAGCTTTTCCTTTCACATGTACTAAAATAATTTGGGAAAACAGCTAGGCCACTAAAATTGCCAACCCTGGTTCCTTAATGATTAGGATTGTGTTTGTATAGCTGGAATGATACTACTTGTACAGTTTCCTTCCTTACCAAAAACCCCATGGAACATTTTAGCTTGAAATCATGGCACAGAACGGTGACGTTAAGCCAAAAGCTCAACTCCAAATGTAACAGAAAGCCTAAAGGCTCTTCTGTTTCTGATACCTGAGGTTTTGCCACTGACAAGGTTTGAGGAAGTAAAATAAAGTTTACATCACGCGTGACTATTCAGTAAAGACGAGCCAATAAAAAGACTACTACTATGATGCATTCAGGAAAAGAAATCCATGTAAAATAGTTTGTTTTCTAAACCAGACAAGTTTTTTCTAGATGCCCTTTTGAAAGACAAATACAAATGTACTGCAGCGTGTGCAATAATCTTAAGCTAATTTTAAATACCTTTGGGGGGGTTTTATAGAATTTGACTTTTTTTAAGCAAAATGTACAAAATCCACCGGAATTCTGTAGAATGGTTATGTTGATAGAACTTTTTATATTTTTGTAGAAATCTATAGAGAAATTGTTAAAAGTCGGCATAGCGTCTTGGGAACAGAAGCAGCTCTTATCTGCAAGTTTCTTTACATAAACCTCGAGCCAAACCTACTGTATTACAAACTGTATAGCCTAGTTTCAGAGCTTGCATCCAGGTCGCATTTAGAAGTAAGCAGCTAAGCTCAAGTTTTACGATACTGCAGTGCTATTACTGTTGGAGAACTGTACCCATAGAAAACATCCACCCCCAAAACTCAGCCCCTATCGATGGTAAAGTAGTCGCATGGCTATCCAATTCATTCAAGCACACCAGCACTTTACTACTGTGGATTTACTGTATACAGGTGGGAGGAGGATATTCTGCTATTGCCAGTCTGACACATGGGGAAAAAGAGATTGCAGACGTGTCTGGAAAGATGGGAATTCCATTCTTGCAGCCCCTCGCACACAGAACTGATTTTTCATAGCTCGGTTACAGGACATTTATACTGTAGATATTTTGGAGGAGGGCAAGGAAAACACTGTTTTTGACTTCTGTGGATTGCACTCAGCACAATGTGTATTCAAGGAGAAAAGAAAATGAAAACAAAAGCATTAACGTTGTAAATTAGGCTATGCCCCAGTCTCCCCTTTTCTGCCCCTTTGGCTATAATAACCCATGTACACTATAACACAAGGTGACTAGAGTAGGCACAGTACCATTGCAATGTCCGTAACAACCTAGTATATATGATAGAACTTTGTATTTAATAGTTAATATATTGTTATACTGTATCAGGTATATAGGCCAAAACAAGGTCTTTTGGTCAGGGCAACAAAAGGTGGTATTCATGGGGAAAATTGGGTTAAAATGTTCCTTTTTTTTAAAAAAAAAAAAAAAAAAGAGAGAAAAAAAGAAAAAACGGCAAAAAATGAGTGTAAATCTTTACAAATGACAAAAACAAATGTGTCCTATTAAAAGCTTTTGAAAAGAAAACAGCCGTGCACTTCCCTTTGTTGCTGTTGATGATGATAATCTGTATCATTCCGAGCGGCCACATCTCTGGTCATGTTTTAATTGCGAACAGTCGGGGTAGGTATTGTATGGCAGCGGCGGACAGGAAGTTGAAAGGAAGATTGTGAAACGTCGGCCCTTTGTGAAGCAATTTGGTTTGACACCGCAAGGGAATCTGGCCCAGGGTGTGCTGTTTTACCAGCAAGACCATCAGCTCTGGGTCTGCATGTTGTATTACACTGGCAAACGACAGCTCCGCAAGTTGCTTAACAATGAGAAGGCTGCAGAGGTCCAGAGGAGAGGAAGGAGTCAGGGGAAGGGGCACGTTTGATCTGTCTATGAACACATGTTGCTGTGAAGGGGAGGATGCTGGGCTCTTCCGCACATTCACAGCTTCAGGATTTCCAGCCTGAAGCACAGCAGCTTCTTCTCCACCACTTCTGCAGGCATTTAGTTCCTTGTAAAGCAGGAGTTGGTGGGGATGGCACTGCTCCAGGAGCTGCAGACTGTGTGCTCCAAGGCAGTGTGGGTGAGGACCGCAGATGCTGCCTAGGTACCCCCTGAAACATTTCACAGACTGGTTTGGGTTGGAAGGGATCTTAAGGCTCATCCAGTTCCAACCCCCTGCCACGGCAGGGACACCTTCCACTAGAGCAGGTTGCTCCAAGTCCCGTCCAGCCTGGCCTTGAACACTGGCAGGGATGGGACAGCCACAGCTTCTCTGGGCACACTGTGCCAGCGCCTTAGCACCCTCTTCAGTGGTCTTTAGTGGGTAAGACTTCCTCATGTGGAGTGTCCTCTCCCCTGGGGAGCGACCGTTGGAGGGAGTTGGGCGCTCTGTAGCCTTGTTTCTCACTTTGCAATAAATGCTCTGCAGCAGGAGGAACCCTAACCTAACATCAGAGCAGTTGTCTAGAGGGAGCTTTGATAAAGGCCTTGTCATAGTCATTTCTGAGTAGAAAACAGCAGGAACATAGTTAGCCCTTAAATAGGGAGAAAATGTGGATCTATGCAAATTCCCATGCAGCACTCCAGGGATGAGCTCTGTAACACAGCTGTGCTGTCTGGGCTGTATGGTCAACCCCACTGGGCTGCAACCACTTCTCACCCCTGCAAGCCTGAAGGACCCACGTGTCATTAAGATAAGCTGAGCCAAGAAAGCAGAGCAATTCACAGCTTCAAGCACTTGGCACCTCTCTGCACACAGATGAGTTTAGCCTGTGCTAACTCCTTATCAGGAACGTCAAATCCCTTTATTGCCAGGGCTGTGGCTCACAGGAGTTTGTTTCTTTGCTCTCTGTTGTATGTGTTCTTGTTTGAAGCTCTTTTGCTGTGGTTTGTAGAAGGATCCCGCCCAGGCTGGCTGCTTGTGGGTATGCTCTCAAATTGCCAGAGCCTGGGCATGGCACTTTGTTACTCCGGTAAGTAATTTGGATGCTGCATGAAACTGGGTTGTTTTCTGCATAATTATAGCTGTAACTGGGGAAATAGCACTCAAATTTAATCTGTTTCTGGCTTAGTTGAGGCATTTGGGTGAATTCGGCTAACTGTCCTGCTTCTGGAGAGCAGTGTCCCATCTGGAAAGCCATGTGCACAGCGCATCCCGCAGCTGGAGCTCTGCAAAACCCTGCAAGGAGCTGCATGAGAAAAACCAGGAAAGGCCTCTTTGTGCCTTTTGTATTGTGGATGTTCCAGAGGTACAAACTGAGACCCACCATCAAGGCTCAGATGTGACCTGTACTAGAATCTCCCCCAAAACAAGGCAGGAAAAGGCAATCTAAAGCAATGCACCTGAATCCCTCCTCCTCCTCTCTAGGGGGTGAGGAGCCCGCAGGTTAAAGGGTTAAAGCCAATGAAGTTTGGTAGGGACTGAGGCCTGAGCTGACCGCCCAGGGGTGGGCAGCCCGCGGCCAGGGTCGGGTGCGCCCGTCCGCGGCGCTGTGCTACCATCTAGTGGGCTGGGGTAAGGAGCGGGTTTGGGACATCCCGTTAGCGGGAGCGTGATTCCCGGCTGCCGGGAAGGGGCGAGAAGGATTCTGCGGAAGAGAGAGAGGGAAAAGGGAGGTTTTTGCTTCTGCGGGGATTTTCAGCTACTGAATTTATATCATGGAATCACAGAATCCCAGGTTGGAAGGGACCTCGAGGATCATCTGGTGCAACCGTTCTAGGCAAAGCATGACCTAAATTAGATGTCCCAGCACCCTGTCCAGCTGAATCTTGAAAGTGTGCAGGGCTAGGAAACCCATCATTTCCCTGGGGAGATTTTCAATGGCTGGTTGTTTTCCTTGGGAAAAATATTCCTTTTGCCTCCAGTTGAAATCCCCCCAGGTGTGCCCATCACCCCTTGTCTTTTCCATGTGACTCCTTGGAAAAAGGAGTCTCCATCTGTTTTCATAGCCACCCTTTCAATAATGAAACATGGCGACAAGGTCTCCCTGAACCTTCTTTTCTCTAGGCTGAGCAAACCCAGTTCTATCATCCTTTCCTCATATGGTTTACCAGTCCTTGGATCATCTTTGTGTTCCTTCTCTGGACCTTTTCCAGCCTGTCTGCATATTGTATATGAAATATATGTATATATGTATATGAAATATACAATATGAGTATAGATATTATATATACACAATAGGGATGAAGACTGAACATGGTATTCCAGATGTGACCCAAAAAGCACTGAGTTGGGACAATGACATCTTTATCTTTGCTGGTGACGCCTCTATAAAAAGTCCCTTCCTGCAGTAGGAGGAGGGGAAGGATTTCTCCCAATTCAGGAGCACCTTGCCAGCATTGCTGGGTGCTCACGGGTGCTGCTGGAAGCCAGTCTGCTGCGCACACCCTTGGCATCACCTTTCCCCACCCGCACGCCTCAGGCTTGTGCAAAGCCCTGGGAGGTAACAGCCCATCCAGAGGAAGTCCCAGGGCTGCCCAGCACCTCGGAGGCTGTGGCAGCACCCAAGAGGTTTGTTTATTGCTGCACATGCTTATGCCTGCTTTTAAGCATGTGTAAAGCACGCAACCAGGCACACACTCCTCCCAGTGTGTGCCAATCCGTGCCAGTCCTGTGTGGGCTGTGCACTCACATAGCAGCTATGACAATCTACAACCACTGAGCTCGAATGGGGCGCTTAACCTCGGCTTGGAGATAATCAAGCAGGTCTTGTGCCATCTTAGGTGGCATGTGGTGAGCTGCTCAGAGGTTCATGGTTTGCATGAGCGCAGGCTGAGTGCTTGTCACTAGATGGCAATGCCATGAAGTGATTTAGCTGGGATATTTGTGTGCATTTGTTCAGGCTGCACCTGAGGTCCCCCATAGCCTGCTGTTTCTGTTTGGTTTGGCCTGGTCTTCAGTGTCACCAGCAAAAGCCATTGTCCCACTGGCATTTTCGCATGTGAGGGTGATTGAATTTTAAGGTAGTTTTTACGCATCGTACTCAATGCTTTGGATATATTTACAACACGCTGTATAATCCTGCAACATCCTCTGGTATTTTTATTATTGCTTGAGTCACTGGATGCTATAATTGGCAAGCTTTCAAAGGTCCTGGATAGATTACCTTTCCATATCTATTTAATGCAACCAAAGACCCCTGCAGCTCCAGCTGGAAAATTAAAAGATTGGTTAAACCACTTAATAACTTACTGTGCTAACAATTATTTTGCGGAAACAGAAAGTGGAATCCAGCTGTTTTGGGGGAAATCGGGAAGTAGTTAATATTGGAGTCACTCAACAAGGCAAATAATACTGCAATGGACAGCATGGACACCCGCAAAGGCAGAGCAGAACCACTCTGCTTGGTGCCACCAGCTTGACATGGCCAAGGGCTGGTGACCAATCCATGTTCATTGAACCAAAGCAGGACCTGGTGTTTGGATTCCTGCAGCCACTGAATTGTGTGTGCTGGTTTTGTGGTGAAATCCTGAAAGGCTTCAGCCCATTAAAACCAGACGGGGTTTGTGGGGTGGCTGAGTTGGCAGGGGAAGAGGATAAGCTGTGGCAGTTGTGTCAGAGGCTAAAGTAGGGTACTGCAGATCTTGGCTCAAGAAGGGCCAAGTGCCATGTGCTGCTTCTCTGTGGATGTTTGTCCATCGCTCTAAGTTCCTTCTGTGGCTTCCATCCACCTTTGCAGGCACTTGAGAGTTATCAGGTGAGAGTAAGCCACCCAGCGTGCTTAGAGCTAGTTCTGGAGCTGTTCCAGGATCCCTTCGGGGTGACCTGGGCAGTTTTCATCATGTCTAGGTTCTGCTCATCACTCTCAGTATGAAATGTAGGAGCACCCATGCATCGGGGAAGGTGGTATTAAACTCAGTCATATATACACCATCTTCTCCTTTTACAAAGCCTTGGTGCACAGGCTGGACCAAGGTGGACCCACCTCATCCCACAGGCAACAGAATGATGACTGTTGCAGCGCAGCTCCAAGCCCAATTCACTGTGCTCCCAACCTCCCTACACTGTCTTTCCAGCCAGGGGCATCTTGC
This sequence comes from Amazona ochrocephala, assembly GCA_039720435.1. NCBI lineage: Eukaryota > Metazoa > Chordata > Aves > Psittaciformes > Psittacidae > Amazona > Amazona ochrocephala. The sequence goes on from CM077879.1 coordinate 89,086,342, forward strand.
CTTCCACTCTTTGCCTACAAAGCCGTGTAGCTGATACATACCCAAAACCTGAGCTGTGAGTAAAAACTGGGACTGCAAATTCCCATCCCACTCCCTCCTCTGTTATATCATGGGACTTCGAAACTGCTCATTGAGCTTTCCAGAAACGAGGAAATGGAAGTTAAATCCCTCCTTGCAAGAAGAGATGCACACTATATGCAACACCATTGACTGTTGAAACACCAAGTCTGTTGCTACTTGTGCAGTGTTGACTTCAAACAGAGTTTGTTACAAGTCCACGTCTTGCATGTGTTAGAACAAGGCATCCTCCCCTTTCTTATAAGGTTGATGCAAATGCTACTTTGGCAGGCTCTTTTTCTTGCCATCTGTAAAATGTGACACCTGTGTGGGTCTTGGAAAGAAAGCTGAGTGTCTGTGGTTCCAAGCAGAGAAAAAAGGTGATATTTATAGTCACTAACCATAAAACTGTGACTTCCAGAGCTGCACATGCTCAGGCTGTCCCCAGCCCTCAACTCTCAATGTCCTTCTTTATATGGATTTCAGGCGGAATCAGTCACACTTCATTTTGCTTTCAGTGCTTTGCAAACCAGCAATGAGGTGCAATGTGAAGAGAAGGCGGCCTCGTACCTGGCACTGTGCTTACACAAACAGCTTCTCTCTCGTGTTTTGTCCTGTCCTGCCCGTGCCAATCGCTCTGGTTGATAGCTAACCTGCTGCAGCATGGCCCTGGGTGTGCCTGGAAGGTGCTTCCTGATTGCTCTGACTTGACCTCCTCTATGTGTTAGGAGGTGAAAAGTCCTTTACTGGGCACCGGCATGGAAAAGAGGATTGAAAAACGTTAATGAATGAGCCAATATCGGGTCTTGCATTCCCAGGGATAAATGTTTGGTGAGAAAAGGTGGATTTATGACCTCCCTCTCCAGCAGTGACACCAAAGGGGCCATTTCATTTTCCTGCATAGCCAGCCTGCTTTTGGGGGAGCATCACAGGAGTAATGACATGTTCTAGGTACTTCTGTCTTCCAGCATCAAAAGGAAGCAAGACCAAAGTGAGCTGCCTGAGATAGTGCTTCAGGCTTCACTTTGCACCAGGTTTAGCAGAATCCTTTACCATGGCCCTTCCCAGGAGCTCTTAACCTTCCCCCATCTTGTCTGTCTGAGCTTTTAATATTTCCTTAATTCCTGCCTTTGATTTTTCCTTCACTGCTCATCTGCTCTGCCAGACAGTGCCTGGAAGTCAGTAATTACACTGCAACGTCAGTGCAAGTCAGCTCTAAGGCCCAGGCTGGATGCCTAGTGGCACTCCTGGGGTATGTAAAGGCAACCCATTTGGCACTCACTCATCAGTACCAGCCCTATGTAATGGCATGAGCTCCTTCTGGAGGCAGGATTCCCACAATGGATTAGGAACACGAAGCAAGAGGCAGGATCATTTAGGACCTGCTACTTTAGGGTCTTGAGCTATACCCTAATACAGTACTTCGCACTATGGATACAGTGGAACAATTCCATTGAAGTCAATAAATTAATCAGGGATTGATTCACACTGCTCTTATCAATGGAGCTGTGCAGTACACTGATAAAATAAACCTCCCCACTCCTGTACACACAGGCTACGGCAGCTGTTTGTGAGGTGCCTCTGTACCTGTGACATCTTATGTCAGAACTGGTCCTAGTTTTGGGTATGTTCTCAAGCTGCACCATGTTCTGCTCCTTGGTGCAAGAAACACAGGGATTCATGTTCATGTGTCAAAAGAGAGCAAAATCTCAGCACTTCTCTTGGAGCAACATATTGTTGGAGGAGAGAAGGTTTATAAAACCATAAAGGAGTAATTCCCTATTAAGGAGTTACAACATAATATATATAAAGGAGCTATTCCTGCCTTTTCAAAGCTTTTATTGTGGTACAAGGCCACTGAACGAAAGTTTCAATGTAAGACTTGCAAAGACAACCCACGATATCCTTGGTTGTTCTCTTTCACCCCGTTGGCTAAGGCTCGTCCAGTATTTCCTTGAGAGGGTTGCAATGTGATTGCCTGAGATTTCACATCTTGTAGGCAATCACTCGGCAGCCTTATGTTGGTCAAGGTCTTCTCTTCCCACACTAATAACTGCCTCCCTTTAGCCAGATTATAGTAAATGTCTAAATCAACTTCTCAGCATTGTTTGTGGGAAGCACATGGCTCCCTCTGATAGTGCTCTGTGTGGGTATCACCCATAGTGTCTCTGTGGTCTTCATTAGAGTTTCATAAAAGCAGAGTATTTTCTTCTTAGGGATTACATAGGTTTGGGACACAGCAATAGAGTGCTTCTCGTCTCCCTTTTCCTTTCTGGTGAGCATTTTGACAACACCCTTCTGCCTGATGGTTCCTCGCCTTCCAGAGAGGAAGGAAACTCAAACTCTCACAATATTTCAGTAGATTTGTGGCAGTGTGGTGCTTTGCATAAGATGATGCTATTGAACCAGGTGCTACAGCGAGTGGACAAACAGCGGGTGCTGGAACGTCAATAATGCTATAGGGGAAGTCCCGGCCAAGAGGAAAGCAAACGGTGCTTCTGCTTCATGGGTTGGCAAAATACAGATTGTGTCCAAGGTGCTGCAGTACAAACACTGTTAGTTACACATATATGCGAAATTTATTGACTGGAAGATCTCTAAAACAGATCCATGCCACTGGTTTAACCACGTCTGAAGCAGAAGCAATCAGCTTCCGTGAATCAGTGAAGCAAGAGGCTGCAGACGGGTGGGTGAGGGATGCGATGCTTATTGAAGTCCTGCTGAGCCAACAACACTCTAAAGGGGAAGACAAGTGTCTCCAAGACGTTAACATTAGTCTGAGTGGTCTGGATGGATGGTTATGGTCAGCCCCAAACCCCATGGGATGCCCTAGCTCCACACGGCCACTCTCGGTGACTTTCACTTGCCATGTGGGTACCAGCAGTGTTCCCCTCCAAGAGCAGGGGTCTGTTATCCCAGCAAGTCACATCAAACAGGGGAAGTACTCTCCTGGGGGCTTGGTCCTTCCATAGGGAGGTCATCATTGGAAAGCAATGCCCGGTTCCAGGGACAAAGGGACTGCAGCATCCGCGCTCCCTCCTTTCGAGGGGCTGCCCAAGCGGAGCCGGGGTTACCCCTGCAGCCCTCGGACCTTCTCACGGCCGGAGGGGTCCTCGCCACGGCGGCGCGGTCGCGGCCGGCGCCTCCCGGCTGACGGAGCGAGGGCCGCGGGGCGGTGGCGCTGGCGCCTCCCGCCGCCGCGGGCGAGGGTGGGACGGGGAGCGTTGGGCCCGCTGCTCCCCGCCCCCGGCCCGCCCAGGAGGGAAGCAGCCGGCTTCTTCTCCCGCCTGGTGCCTGGCGTGGGCCTGGAGGAGGCTCCGCGCCGCGGACATGGAGGCTTTCTGCGGGTCCCGCTTCTGGGTAAGCAGCGCGGCCGCCGGCGCCGCCTCTTTCCTTCCGTCCCCTCTTCCTGCCCCTCGGGGAAAGTTGGATGGGGACGTGCTCGCGGAGGGGCCGGGAAGCGCGGACCAGCCCCACCGGCTGCGGGAAGCTCTGAGTCGGAGGGACCGGAGCGGGCAGGGGGAGGTCGGTCCTACGGCGTCGGAGGGGCTGAGCTGCTTCTTCCCCTCTGATGCCGGGTCCCCGCTGCAGCCGTCCCGAGAGCAGCCGGTGCGGTGGTTGTTCCGGTACCCGGCTTAGGAGCAGGACCCGCAGAGTCTTTCTTGTTCAGCATTCAGCATCTCCAGGCTAGAGCCAAGACCCCTGCGTTTCCTGCAGCTCCCCTAGCAGGTGTAGTCCGCCTCTGGACCTGTTAACATCTTCCGAGGGGTCCTGTTTTAGCCATTGCTTTCTTCTGAGGGTCCTGTTTTAGCGTTGCTGCTGCTCTTCAGAACTACTCTGATGAGTGGGAAAGTGCTCCCTGCCCGGTGCTTTGTTACTGCTCCAGAGTGATGGGTTCGAAGCAGCCAAGGTGGCCACAAGCCTTGGAGGATTGCAGTGACTTGTGTTAGTGTTTGGAGCCGTCACCCGTCTGGAAAGGCTGATTGCAGCACACACTGGGGTTGTAGGAGAAGTTTGGAAATAGCTGCTGCAGTCTGCTCTGATAGTGAAGTATGTAAATGCTGTAACAAGTACTTGGGGCAGTACTTCCCCAAGATGCAGTGTGCCGCGTTCCTCTCTTTGCTGTATGAAGCCATGGGGTGAAGTTGGAACTGCCCTCCAAGAAATCACAATCTTTCCATGTGCCTTTCTCTTACACTGATTTAGCCCAAGGGAGATTTTTTTCCCCAAAGAAAGATAAGCAAGAATGAAACCGGGTGTCTGAAGGTGAATCACTGCTAGAAGCTATGAAAGGCAATTGGCTGTGAGCACTTGATGCTCAGCTCCATCTTCAGATAACTGTCTTTCAAAAACTGTCCCAGCGTTACTTTTCAAGGAAGATTCAGGCTCCTGAGCCCCTTGGTCACACTTTGTTCAGTTCCATTTTTGTTTCTGAGCTCTCTGCACACTCTCTGCTACAACAGTTGGCAGATAAGCTTGCTCGAACAAGTATTTTCTCCTTTTATTTCTACTATAAACACTTATAGAACAAGCACAAGCACAAACAGCTCAACGCTGCTCACTGGTTTGTTGTCTGCCTCGAGAAGCATGTCTTAGCTTCTCAGGGGAGGCGTGGAGTGCAGCTACTCCTTGTAGCCAAAGCTTTTGATAGCAGCTTATTGATACGTTAATATGGAATGTTCAGGCAGTTTTGCTGGTTTTGAGATAAAGTTATCATCCTGTATTTCATGCAGCACAGTTACACCCAAGCACTGTACCCTTTGTGGTGCTGTGTCTGGTGTCTGCTACACTCAGGTTTTGATACTGGCAAAGCTTTTCAAAACTGAATTTGTGGGCAGTGATTTAAAGGTAACCAAGGGAAGATACTTTCATTGCTACCCCTTTGCTTACAGTATAAATGATGAAGGGATCTAAATGTGTTCAACAAAGCGTAAATAATAATTTAAATATACACCTTCAGCCTTGCTCCAAGTCACAGTTCAGATGTGATTAATGGCAGTTGAACTGAAACATGGTAGTTTGGATTGGCAGAGGAACCCGTTGTCTGCCTGAGTCTGTGAAGGAGGATGTCAGGTATGTGTTACAAGGCTCTCCAGAAAGTTGATGGGGTTTTTTGTGTAATTATCACATACTTCTGCCTCAACATATTACTAAAGAATAAAAGGAGACTGATTGAAAGAGACGAGTAGTGTTCCTTAAGTAAATGGGCAAGCTTAGTAATAAAGGTAGACCTGTTGTGTTCCTTCAGAATGATCCAGAGTTGTTCAGAGTCAAAACCACCTTGCATAGAAATGGTACTCAATAACTGTGTGAAATGGAACACGTGTCCCAGGGACCAGCAGGTTGAGCTCAGTGGCCAAGAGTCTTACACCCTATCTTTGGTTGGTTTTCAGTGGTATTTGTTAACAGGAGTGAGTATACACTGAACTGATTTAATGAGAGATTTCAAGTAATGACCACGTAGATGACAATTACCTTGAAGTGATTTGCCATGCAAATATGCTGTTCCAGAAGAAAACATAGGTAGAAGCTTCTTTTTGAAATGTGCCCCCCATAGAATCATAGAATCATAGAATAGTTAGGGTTGGAAAGGACCTCAAGATCATCGAGTTCCAACCCCCCTGCCATGGGCAGGGACACCTCCCACTAAACCATGCCATCCAAGGCTATGTCCAACCCCACCTTGAACGCCGCCAGGGATGAAGCATTCACAACCTCCCTGGGCAACCCATTCCAGGGCCTCACCACCCTCACAGTAAAGAATTTCTTCCTCATATCCAATCTAAACTTCCCCTGTTTAAGTTTAAACCCGTTACCCCTTGTCCTCTCACCACATGCATATTTCCCATGAGGGAAACCCATAAGGTTTCTCATGCTGCTGTACACTTGAAGAAGGAAGAACAAGGTGAAAGGCAGTCCCTTACCTGTGCACACAAACTAATGGTGTTCAGCTTTGCGGCTCAGATCAAGAACTTGATAAAATGGGAACCAACATTCATATTCACTTTTTCATAGCTGATGGGCTTAGAATCCTTCCCTATTCTTTGTCAAGGAAAATCTAGGTATTTCTGGAAGCTGAGTGATGTAGGTGTCGGTTTTAAAGCTGTTTAGAGCGAAAGGAAATGTGCTACTCCAGTTTAAACAGTTCTTTGGTTTGGAGTTTAGATCAACTACAATTCTTTTCTGTTGAAGGGAGGCCCAAATCACAACAAAGCAGTTCAGAATTAGCTCAGGAAAATGTTTACGTTGAAATATATCGACTTTAACAGGTGATTGATTTAGCTTGGATTTTTTGGGCTTATCAGAAGCGGGAAGGTTTCAACTTTTCACCCTGCTGCAGGGTGGGGAATTTTGCTGGAAATGTCAACAGGTTGGGTTTTTGTGTTTGTGCAGAGCAAAATCGTTTCCTGTTCAGCCCAGTTTAGAAATAAGAAATTAGAGGTGTAGGTCACATTAGAAATCTGTAAAAGCTTTTGGCTTCGAGCTACTGCATTAGCTGTTGGACATGGAATCAGTAAATCACTACTAAAATATAGGGTATTTATATATGAGAGGAACAACCAGAGCATTTTCCAAATGCAGTATGAGCAATCTCTTTGTGAGCAATCTCTTAATCTGAACACTTATAACTATCTGTTTCAATTGAGAATTTGAAGCTAATTGTTCCTGTCTAAATGCATTTAGGGAGATGAATGTGAAAGGGCATACCCACACAAGGTAGGTGTGTTATTTACTATTGCCCATAATTACCTCCTATTTATTATGTCACTCAAGTATCTACTGTGTGATAGAAAGTGTGCCAAATAGGTGTGCCAATTAATGTAACCCACAATCGCTGTTCTTGAGATCAGATACTGGTGAATTATCACTTGTTTGTTGCTGATGTTCTCCACTGTAGTAAAACACGAGCAGTTCCTCTGAAAGGAGAGCAAATCTCCTAGGGAGTGGTTGCTGTAGAAGTGTTCTGGCTTAGCGGTGAAAGAGCATGAGCTTGGAACACCAAATTCTGTCCTAGTGTAAAGGCACGTTGTCTTTCTTGGTTAAGGTTGGGATGATGGGTCATAAGCACCTTAGCCTACAGACAATGTGCCTAAGCTTAAGCAGCAGCTTGTGTTTTTGGTGGTGGTTTGGGGTTTTCTTTATCAGCATATATAGGAAATGGGAAGACGAGTGATAAGAGCACTTCAAAGGCGAGTCCACAACTTCTGTTCAGTTCTGGACGTGATCCAGGCTTGTTCCTTTTGATCCTGCTTAGCTGACAGAGCTCACTTGCCTTGCCTTGCCTGTGTCATGGTATCCTGACACATGTCCTTTTTTTTCCTGTCCTATGTAGAGTCCTGGCTCCTTCTTCATCCCGAGCCTGTTGAGTAATTCTACAGGAAGTTGCAGCAACTCTCAAAAGTAAACAATACCTCAGTCTTGTCTTTGAGACAGCCTCATACAGGCACCCCTTTAACCTTTAGGTTTGTGAATATTCCTTCACCTTGAGTCATTCCATGATATTTTGGTGTATTTGGACTGAAAGTCATGCTGCTCTCTGGAAATGCAACTTCCTGCTCTATTGGCTCAAAGAGCCACCAGCTTCCCCTCTGCATAGTTTCCCTTTTTGCTTTGTCATCTTAGTTTTTTTGTAGCTCAAGATGACTTAGGATAGCTGTAGTAAGGAAGAACTGTTTCGTTCAAGGAAGATGATAAATGAACTTCTTGTAACATGTACAAGTTTACATTAAAAACCACAGAGCTTACATGATTTGGCCCTAAATTAATAATAAACCACTGAATTTCGATTAATCAATTATATTTTCAATTAAATTAGTTCCAGCAGAAGAATAACATAGGGAAAGGTGGTAGCAGGTCATTGCAAAGGATGGATTCTGCAGTAAGATGGTATGGTCCAGACTGGCTGTTCTTTATATAGTAACTTCCCTTTCTGCCATACTGTGATAAACACAGAATGTTCGGTGTTTATGGGTACTTAAACATGATACAGATCTCCACATAATCTTTGTCAATTGCATCCAGCTTCAGATAACCAGGTACCACTTGTATAAGTCTCTTCACAAACGGTCATGTCGCATATCTGTGTTCTTATTGTAAGTGGGAGATCAAAATAGGTAACTTCAATGGTCTCTTCATACATCAGACCGATGAAGTTATGCTCTCTCAAAGGGCAGCTGTGTTGCTAACATCCTGAACTTAAAAGCAATTAAGTATTCAAGCTCAAATCCTCCAAGATTTTAAGATTCTTGAATTGAGTTGTATGGAAGCTGTTGCTAAAGGATTTGGGCCTCAGATTCTCAATGTCAAGAGCAGTATAAATATTTAATCATTACATTTGGAGTATTATCCAGAACCTGTTATCATTCATCTGTGTGTAAATGGCATAACAGACTATTTGAATCTGTTTGGAAAAGACGAAGTCTGGATTGGAGAGTTGTGAGCAAGACTTAATACCAGTGCAGTCTGCCAACAGCAAGGATTTATGGAGTCCTTCAGTGACAGTGTCAATTAATGAAGCTCATGAAAATGACATTCATTTCAGTAGGATATGTGAATGGAATTGTTCAGGCTATTCAAGGAAACAGTCATTGCCATTTCCTTACAACCAGCACACTGATGGGTCAAAGGAACAGTAAAGTCCTCTGTGCAGGAGAATGGGGGCAGCTGACAAAATGGTCACCACTGGCATGGCCAAATCCTTTCTGGAATTCTGGAATTGGAGGAAAAAGGATTTAGGATTAGGAAAAAAGTGCCCAAGGGGAGAAGAAGAATCTCTTTTTTGCTCAGGTGCACTGTAGCTTTGTGAGAGATGCTTCACGAACGTCTTCTGGACGCAGAAGCCTTCTTGTCCCTCCTTTCCATGTGCCTCCTTGGAGTGGGACAGTAAAAGTTGAGGGTGCTATGAAATGCAACAGGGGGTAGGGAAGCAAGATCCCACCTTGCTTTAATGGAGGATTAAAGCCTCCTTTAAAGGGAAACTTCTCTGCAGCAAAACTCAGGCATGTATAATTCTTCAACTTTCAACACAACTGTTCCTCCCTGGACATGGGTCTGACCATTTTAGCTCAAGTGACGTAGCTGGTAGATGTGGTATCGGGGACTTAGGAACACTTTAAATGTTCCTTTCTGAAAAGAAATAATACCTGAAATAAGTTCAGAGTGGCGTGAGGAGCTCTTTAAAATGGACTTACTTAATCACAGCTGTTAAGAATAGAAGACATTCGAGATGGGCCTGCCCTACCTGGTAGGCAAGTTGCTGTGTCACCAGAGACACAATCCTTTCCTTTCTCCGTGTGTGAATGTGTAATGTATTAAAGTGAAGGGACTCCTACTGTTAAAAATTTCATTTAAAAAAAATGCCATTGAAAAACCTATTAAACAGGATCTTTGGTTTTTCCAGTAAGCTAATGCTCCATTTGTCTCCTGATACTGCCGTGAATGTGATGGGCAATTATCCAGTCACACGTTATTTGGCGGAGCTGGAGGAGAGCATAAGCGGCAAGGAGCCAGAGATGTTCCCAGGAATGCGTTCGGGCTTTTGTACAGCCAAGAGCCTTGATTCCGTGCTGGGCCTGTGTGAGCTGGCCCCTTGTCCCTGTGCTGATTGTGAGAGCCGAAGTCAGTGCAATAAAACGTAGATCATTTACAGCAATGTCACATGCCGGTGTCATAAAGCTTTGAATTAGGACTGAAATAAGAGATGAAGGAGGGGGACAAGAGAAAGTGTTTCATGGGGGTTGTTTCAAATGCCATTTGGTTTCCAAAGTAATCGTTTCTTCTTTCTGAGAGTACATTTGACACCTGAAATTCTCATTTCTTCCTTTGCTATCTCTCCTTTTTCCTGTGCCTGAATGACTTGTACTCTAGAATCTCCCCTACCTACATGTGCAGGTTCTTTCCTTTCATTTCCTTTTGTTATTATGCAAATATGGAAACGTGGCAAAATAAACAGGGAAATAATCTCCATGTTCTGGGTTTCATCTGTTTATTACAATAAGGGGAGGAGAGAGGGGGCAAAGTGGAACAAAAAGCAGTAAAAACCTGTATGGTTTTGCTTTGAAAAAGCAAGGTGTATCTTCTGGGGGAAATAGTTTGGTACTGGAAGATCTATCAGATGGGAAACTGTGGACAGTGGTAATCTTCATATGCAGCATTGCTAGTCTGCCTGCTGCTTCATTCCCTTTTTTTCTCCAGCCCCAGACTGTTTTTCACTGTTTTTCTGAATACAAATGACTGAAGTAAGTAGCTCTGCAGACTGAGAGATGAGAATGGTTGGGGCAAATTAACTCCCAGAGTGCAGAGAGAGTATAATGCTCCTCTGTTAGATGAGCTCAGGGTCAGTTCTGTGATAAACCAGGCTTAATATTGGCATTAAAGCTCATTAGCACCTAGAGTCTGTCCTTGCCCTCTGTCCTGCTGCTGCATTTGACTTCTTGGCGCTCCTCTAATGAGTGTCCCTGCAGCTGAAGAGTGTGGCCAGCCTTGGGTGCTTCAGATGGAGCGTGACCTTTGGATCCTGCCCCAGACTGCTGTCATGTTGAAGACACTGAAATCTCATTATTGCTGCAGTCAGTGTGTCAGTTCCAACTCCTGTGAGGCAGTGTCAGAGCAGCACCAGTGACAATGTTTTGTGACAATCCCTTTTACTGTTATTGTACAGCAGCACAGCTGGATGGGCTGGCTTAAAACGGAGGAGTCAGGGTGGGAAAGGGGACAGAATCAAGCAGGGACTGTCTCAGTTGTTCCTACCTCTTCTTAATTGAGCTACATTCATTATGATCCTTGAATTAACCCAGTTCCTTTCAATTGGAAGGAGACAGGATGGCTCAAATTAGGGGTTATTCCCTCACATCTGTCATCGCATTTGGCTGAAATAGGGCAACCCAGTTGTTTATTTGTGCTTGCACAAGGTCATAGGAGAAGCCTTTGATGATGCAAATAACAGTTTTCTCTGTTACAGTATATAGTTTTCATCAATATTAAAAAACAGTCAGGGACCTTCTCCTGAAGGAGTGATCCTGTTTCCATTTCCTCTCAATCCTGCTTTTGATTCTTGAGCATCCGTACCTTCATGGTTGCACTATGCCTTCCCCTCTGCCCAAGCAAGAAGAGTGACTGCTCCTGAGACAGTTGAAGTAGACGAATTTTGCCTTCACTTTAGGTGTATGTTGTCTTGGATGTATATATTTACTGTGGTCAATTTCTATTTTACAAACTCTCTTAAGCTACAGATGCTTTTCTGATGCTTTTTCTGGGCTTGCATAATTGTGGCAAAATATGAACCTACTTTATTTCATCCTGCTCATTTGTTTTCATGAAGCTCTGAACTTCTAATCTTTAAACTTGAAAACTAAGAAGGGAGGACAGTGAAACTTACCGTTTTGTGTAACCCCTGTCACTAAGGCCATGTGTTTGTGTCTGGGTATTTGGTCCACAGTTCTTAAGTGGGTTGTGTGGTTGATACCATTTCATGAATCATAGAATGGTTTGGGTTGGAAGGGACCTTAAAGCTCATCCAGTCCCAGCCCTCTGCCACGGGCAGGGACACCTTCCACTAGAGCAGGTTCTCCAAGACCTGTCCAACCTGGCCTTGAACACTGGCAGGGATGGGACAGCCACAGCTTCTCTGGGCACCCTGTGCCAGCGCCTCAGCACCCTCACAGGGAAGACCTTGTGCCTAAGAGCTCATCTCAGTCTCCCCTCTATCAGTTTAAAGCTGTTCCCCCTTGTCCTGTCCCTATATGACTCAAGCAAAGCACTGTGTGATTTCCTGTGGCTAATTACTCCACAATCACAGTCAAGCTCGTATGTGCTATGAATGTGTGCCACGTCTTATCCATTAAGATAAGCCACTAAAGATCTTTTTACTGCTGGAAGAGAAAGTTCATTGTCCTGCATGGTGCCCTTCACTGATGTTGATGACTTGCAGTGTGCTTTGTAGACAGAAAGATATTTCTGGTCATTAACTGTGTGGCTCATACAGTACTAGAAATGCTTACGTCCAACCCACTCCACCTTTCTTCCGGGCAGTATTGCTGTGGTGTTGCAGTGGGGAATGTCCTTATCTCTTGCCCTTAAGGGGACAAGTGGCAAGGAAAGGTTGGTTGTGTAATCACATGAAGGAGCTGAGCTGTGCAGCAGCCACTGTGGATTACTGATGCATGTTACGCCTTCTGTGCGTAAGGGTGAAATTGGTCCTTTGGATGCTCTGAAAAGGCCATTTGAAACTGGCAGCCTTCTGGAGGCTCAGAGCAAGAGCCTTTGTTTGCATTTGTGCTCTAAATAGAGTTTTCCCCAAAGTGTTTACCAACAGGGACCAAACAGAGGAGATGGAAAACAGCTGGAAGTGGGAGGTGAGATATGAAGAGGCTGAGGTGAAGCCTGTGCTGTAACTAAGACTGAGCCCTGGTAGGTTTTGGTGCCGTGGTTCAGAGCCATCCCTGTTCTTGGGATGCGGCAGAGTGGTAGAGCCAAGAGAAAAACATTGTTCTTTTTATCCCTTTATTGCTTTTGCCAGGCTGTGCAAGTGCAACTCACTGGCAGGGGATTTACCAGATGTAGGGGTAAATAAGGTGAGGAGGATTCTCCTCTTCGTTTAAGTTCTCACTAACGATTTCTTCTATACAAGATACTGTTTCCATGTGTATTTACTTAAGGGAAGCATTGTTACTTTCAGTTATTCACTTCCCTATCATTCACTCTTTGTGTGGACCTTCCTGGCCAGCTTTCCAATGGGATTTTTAATCTTAAGTAACGTGCCAGCTAGTGATAACTGACACAGAATCAGCAATGATGCATGTGTTAACCTTGGGAATGGTGTGAATGATGTCAGCGCAGTGGCCTTCACTCTCCCAGCAGATAAAGAATGGTTTTGTGTTTCCTGTGCTTTTCCCGACTCTTTCTACGCTATAGCAGCTTAGAGAGAAGCATGTATTGATTTATCCATGCAATGGAGGTAACTGCTTGAGACTGCAGAAGATACTGTTAGTTTTCTGTGGGGTTTGGAGTCTTTCCACTGTGGCTGTTTGAGGAGCATTCCTGCAGCATCAGCCGTATGCTGGCTAAAGTCAGTGCGAAGAACTTTGATTTTAAACTTCTATAGTGGAGTAGAAGCTTGTTGAGACTTAAGCATAAGGCCAGAACCCCAATTGGTCTTTCTCAGCAAGCTCTATTAACATCATCCGTGGGGTTTGGGAAAGGGATAGACAGGAATTTTCCTGTTCCTGTTTTTCAGCCTAGCTTTAGGCATTCTGTTTGTTCTCCCTTTCCTTCGGAAGCTGTAAGGGATGATGTGCAAGAAACCCCAAGATATGTTGCATTGAACTTTTGTTTCCGTTAAAGGCATTATCAGTTTTAAGGATAGCCTTTTCAATAGCAGTGTTCTTTTCCACAGGGGAAAGTGTAATAGAAAGCACTAGGTATTAGAGCAGATTTAATGTTGCCCAGAGCTTCCCCTGCTGAATACTTTCCCTTAAATGAAGATCATGTATTTAAAACTGCCCATCTAAATTAAGTCCTACTGCACAGATGGCCCTTAAGACGAGGGTTGTGTTTATCCAAAGCTGTGACTGAAGTGATGGGTGTGATTGAAAGCTGCTGCAAGGGACAGTGTCAATATTCTTAACTGATGAGCAGAAAGACCCACTAATTTGTAAGGTTTAGACTCCAGGGAACCCCTTGTCTGCTGTGAAGCTGTAACAAGCATCTCTAATCTCTTTTCCCATGGATGTTGAGATTGCATTTAAGTATTATTACAAGATTAAGTAAATTGTGTTCCCAGGGAGCTCAGTACAGTGGGCTGGTAAATCCGCAATGCTGTATCTCACCAACAGAGCCTCCGACCTGATCCATATTACTGCATCCAAGGAAATGCTGCCAAGATGGAGCTCTTGGCAGGCTGGAGGAGCCACGGAGCACAGGGAGAATCTGGATTAGGAAGAGGTCACAGGTTACAGCCCATAACACTTGCTCATGGGGAAGTGAGCCGACAGTGATGTCAGCTGTGATGGATGTGCTGGCGTTAAAATTTCCCCGGGATGTGTTTCTTGAAGAAAGTGGTGTTTCCCAGCATGTGCTGCGGAGTATTTCCCCTTGTGAGATGCCTGTTGATGTGTTTCCCTGGCTCTGGGTCACTGAGCTGCCTATAGAGGCCTTTCTCAGTAGCAAGTCCAAAGCAAACCCTCAAGCCCAGACAGCCCAAGGTGGGTATCTTCATTCTCAATCAGAATGGGACACAAGAAGCATTTAAACTGCTCTGCTTACCAGGACAGAGGTCAGAACCTGCAAAGACAAAGCCAGATTGAAGCAGGAGCCATCAAGATAGGAGTCAAAGAGCTGGCGTGTCCTTGCTTTCTTGTGTTTGTTCTCAAGGGTGGAGTTCCATAACTTTACTGCTGAATTTAAGGGTATTCAGCAATATTTAACAATGTTGGCTTGGTCAGAATAGCATGTGTGAGACTTTGTGTCGCATTCTGACTCAAAGTGTGTTGTTTAAGGTTGGAGTGGATGTTGGAATATATGCTGTCAGTGTGGTGATTTATAAAGCCTTAAAGTGGAAGTGCGAGCTCTGTAAAAACACATCCAGCTTGGTAAGAAATGAAACTTTCAGATTTACATATTGAAAGTAATAATGATAATTCATAGCAGGGTCCCTGCTACATGGCACATGGCATAGTGCCATGGTTTAACCTCAGCTGGCAACTAAGTACCATATAGCCTCTCACTCACATCCACCCTTTCCAGTAGGATGGGAGGAGAGTAGGGAAAAGGTAAAATGCTTGGGTTGAGATGATAACAGTTTAAATAAAATAAAGTATACTAGTAATAATAATATAACAGTTGTAACGAAAAGGGAGACAGTAAAAAGAGGGAGGAAAAATAAACCCCAATAAACACAAGTGGTGCACAGCACAATTGCTCACCACCCACTGACCTATGCCCAGCCTGTCCCTGAGCAGCAAGTGGTGGATCCCAGCGAACTCTTCCCTCTTTCTATACTGGGCATGACATGCTATGGTATAGAATATCCTTTTGGCTAGCTCAGGTCAGCTCTGCTCCCTCCCAGTTCCTTGTGCACCTCCTCACTAGCAGAGCGTGTCAGACTGAGAAGTGCTTGACTTAGAGTAAGCAGCACTGAGCGACAGCTAAACCATCTGTGTGTTATCAGTGTTGTTCTCATACTAAATCCAAAACACAGCACTGCACCAGCTACTGCTAGGAGCATTAACTCTGTCCCAGCAGAAACCAGGACACAGCAGCATTAATCCACTGTGGTCCAGTCTTAGGAAGAACAAGTAATTTGTGGAATTACACTGCCTAAATGTTTTAGGTACTGTTTGCTAAGAGGAGCCCCTCTCCTTGTGTTCAAGGATGGGAAGAGTCTGCTGTGTGAAAACATCAGTTCTTTGGAAAGGGAACTTTTTACAGGAGCAGATCTGTTCTGGGAAAGCTTGTTTATCTGGTCCAGCATGGAATTGGACCTTGGAAAACATCATGAACATAGTCAGCAGTGAGGTCTGTCATCTCGGGCATGGGTTTCTCCTTCACCTCACGTCCCTGTTTGCCATTTGCCATGAAAGCAGTAGGCTCCTGATGTTCATCGGATGGGTGCTGCTTCTGGAAATTCCACATAATTTTGGAAAGGTTCCACTTTTATTCTCAGGGATAATTTAACCGAATCTCAAAATCTTACGTGTTTTCTTAGGACAGGATCTTTGGTTCTGGCCAGCTCTATTTATATGTTCAGAAATGCAAGTCCTTTGCCTTGTTTAAATAAAAGTTAATGAAAACCTTCCAATGGCTTGGCAGCTACGCAGTCTGTGTCTTGGATACAATAGTCAGCTTGTGCTCAGTCTGAAGTTAATGGACATCTGGGACAGTTTCTAGGTTGCTGTCAGACAGAAAGCCATTTCTGGACATTTTGCTCTTATAGGAAAGGTTTAAATTAAGAGCTCTTTGCCCCTTCCCCCAATAACTTTTTCTTTAAACAGGATCTTTGTTTTATTCTGTGCCCACTTATTGCTACTCTTCCTCAGCTTTTCTTTTCCAGGATATTTTTGCAGCAAGCGAAAGGAGCACAATTGCAAACATGCTCAAGACGTTGCTAAACCACACGTAATTTAAAGAGGAAATTAGTATTTTGTTGAATAAATGGTAGTAGATAAGCTCCTGCTTTGGAACTAAAGAGCTCTTCAGCTCCAAGCTTCTGGAGGGCATCTCCTGCCCCTGGCGGGGGAGCTGTTAGGGAAGCTTATCGGGTTAAAGATGCTGAAATGATTTGATGGTGAGCCAAAAATGGGTGCTGTTTAACCCTTATCTTCCTTTCTGGTGCCAGAGACCTGTTCACTGGAGGAAAACACAGGGATATTTGAATGCGAGGTTGGAGTTTGGTTTGGTTTTGATCTGGTGTTTGAATTGCTGTGTGATTGCCCTGTGTTGTTGATTTGTGGCTGAAGTGTCCCCTCGGTCTGGACAAACCCGTTTAGGTAAATGGGGATGTTATTTCCCTAGTCCCAGCTGGGTGCTTGTGTGCCTCCAAATGCGCCATCTCCCACTGGAGAGGCACTAACTGCATAGAAGGGCACAGTTCAGATGCACAGCTCATGGGTTTGTGCCAACCTTCTCCACTGCCAGAGGTTTCCTTTGTGCCAAAGCTGAAGTACTGAGTGACAAACTTGTCACAGTTGAACCAGCCCATCCTGCAGCCTGCCAAGGCTTTGTAGTTTCATTACCCTTATGAGCAATTCAGTGTGTGTGTGGACTGATGCAGTGATGCATGTCCCTTCTGTCAGATCATCACCAAAACTGAAAGGTTGTGGCTCTTCAGTTCTCCTAAAATCAACCATTGCTTTCAGCACCTGGTGTCTTGTACTGGTAAACAGAAGCAGGACAGGGAATACTTTAGGAGAATCCATATTCAGACTTATTCATTTATAAGAGGTGGCTCAGCTTAACTGAAACATACTTCTAGTGAGAGCTCATACCCCAAAATAATTAGGTACAAGTAAATGATTGTAGTGCAGAGATAAGGCATGCCTGAGCCAGAGATATCTCAGTTTATCAGCTGCGTGTTACTGATAGTGCAACAGAGTTATTCTACATTTCCTGCAAATAAGTATTTATCTACCGTATTTAAGATTACACATCAGAAGGGGAAATGCAAGTTGTGAATTTCCAGGAGGTTTGATTAAAACCAAGTTCCCCTTAACTGTGCTGAAATGTCTATTTTAATTTGAACTTGTGTAACTGTGTGTTTGCATGCGATGCATTCAAATCCTTAGGTACAAGTTGCATGTGTGAATTGTGGTGTCCAGGGTCGCGTATGGAAAGCATTGCTTGCAATGTTTGCAAGAAAACCCATGCTCCTACCTGCAAGTGCAGTGCATTCCTTTTACCTTTGTTTAGAATAGGGAAGTAATTCTGTTTGGAGGCATATGGATGAGGACAGCATTTTAAACATCAGTGGAGGGGGGTTTCCCAAAGCAGTGTATGGTTCGTCTCAATGTGATCATTTTCTCCAGTACTGGTCATTCTTGCTGGATGAGTTCTTAGGTTGAGGATTTTGCCTCGAGAGCTCTGTTCAGCAGTTGCACTCCGGGCTGGGAATGCTTGAGAAACCTCATGGTATCAGCACCTGGAACTAAGCCTTAGTAAAGCCAGAAACACAAGGAGTTTATCTGCTGCAAAATGTATGTCCAACTCAGATAGAGGGGGGCAGAAGTTAGATTTTGCTCACTGTTTGTAGCTGTACTTAGCTCTTTTGCTATAGCAGAATAACCACAAGTGGATGGGATAGATATATTTGGGGAAAACTTTTACTATACTATTCTAACTCTTCTGTTTTATGGCCGTGTGTTAATACCTGAACCTGGATACAACTTCTTCAAGCAGATGTTCCAGTTGGCAAAGCTTCTGCCTCTCTGTTAATAAACTTCTCCCATCTTTTTGCCAGGATTCCAATCTTTCGGTACACACTGATAATCCAGACCTGACACCGTGTTTCCAGAATACCATCCTAGCATGGATCCCTAGCATTT
The DNA here is from genome assembly GCA_039720435.1 of Amazona ochrocephala. Lineage (NCBI taxonomy): Eukaryota > Metazoa > Chordata > Aves > Psittaciformes > Psittacidae > Amazona > Amazona ochrocephala. The sequence goes on from CM077879.1 coordinate 89,104,434, forward strand.
ATCTATGGAGTGCATTGCCCTTTTATCTCGTCTACCTGAAGCACAACAAAAGAGGCTACATTGTGCTTTCCGTGTTGAGCAGGTTCAAGACGGTAAGATCTCTTTGCAGTGCTCCATGAGCAATGTGCAATAGTGTTCAGTATCCAGGCAGATGCTGAAGTAAGGTTTAAACAAAATTTCATCTTATTTATGGGGGGAACAAAGAACTTTTTTATAGGAAACAACAGTGTAAATACAGATTTCTGAGGAAGGATACCAAAGAAGAGCTGAACTGTAAGGAAACCCATCCTGCGAGCTCACCTTTCTGAGTGTTCGCCCCTTTGTTGAGCCAGAACTGTGCTGCTTTACCCTTATTTAAGCTTTAAACCACTGAAAGGTGCAAAACAAAGACCTTAAGTTAGATCTGGTGAGCATTTCATCATGAAAAGTAAGCACAAGAAGGTATTTTTTCAATTCAGTTTCAATTCCTCTACCCACCCAATAGATATGTGATTTCATCTGCATCTTGTGTGTAAGGTGGCTAGTGTCAGTGTCACCTCTGGTTTATAAATGGCTAGATCTAAGGAAAGCAAGCAAGTCACTTTCCATAGGCCATGAGAGATATGGGGTTATTCCTGGAGAAAGATTCCAGGCTTGTGATTCAGAGCATGTCTGTCTTTAACCTGGATGCTGCCTGTGTTTCCCATCAAAACCGAATAGTATGGAACAAAAAGCAGGTAAATACATTAATCTTTCTCCTGCTTGCATTTGCAAATCCCTTGGAAGACAGTCGGGATGAGATCCTTGGTTTGAGTGCGATGGGATAGTTCCATCAGCCTGGCAGCAGCAGATCAACGCAGCAGTGCTGTTGTGTTTACACAGCTTTGATTTGCTGGGCATCTGTGAATCATAAGGGGTTTGTTCACTCTCTGACCACCCCTGGAGAGGGGTTTACCAAATGCTGTGTCTGTTTGACTGCTTTCAGCTGTTCGGGGTCCTGCTGTGGTGTGTGAGCTGGGCAGATCTCTTCTACTCCTTCCATGAGCTCCTGCAAAACAGAACACCTCCGCCAGTCTATTTTGTAACCCCACTGATCGTTGGCATCACTGTGGTTCGTAGCTGTTTCTGTTTATTGTGTTCAATAAAAATAGCTCTTTCTTAGGCAGATGAAGGAGGAAAAGGGGTTCCTTTGCATTCATTGCCTTATACTGTACTCTTTTAACTGGGTTGTTAGTAGTTGCATTACTGGAGCAAATTTTGCTTACCGAAAAGACCACATTTATATATATCTCTCTCATGTAGATTAAGCTGTGTAAATTAAAGTCTTTATAATTGTTCTGCCTCCCACCTTGAATCTCATCTCCAGGCTTGTGATCCAGGTGTGGAGAGAATTTGGATATGGCTTTGCCTAAACAGGGAGATATGACAGAGCGTGGCTTGTGCGTTGTTCAGTGTTGTACTGGGCTTCGCAAAACCATCTCTCTTATCTGGTGGTTGCTCCTCCATTGCACAGAAACCAACTTGGCTTTGCCTAGGCCGACAAACAGTGGCTGTTGCATGAGAAATAAATCAGTAAAATTTGCCCATTGAGTTTTTAATTCCTTTGGTTTGATTTTTCGATCTTATTTTCTGGACAAGCCGGGGTTGTCCGTCTGCACTGGAGAAAGGACAACTCTTCCATTTGTTTAAAGCATTTGTAGTTAACATTTAGTTGTGCGTACCCTGAGGTACGAAGTCTGCCTTAGAAACTGAATTCTGGAGATGAGGCTCTGTAAAGAGTAAAATGTTATTTTGGGAAGTTATTCATTGCTTTCTTTAGAGGAGGTGTTGCCATTGAATTGTGAAGTTATTATGGCACTTTATTTCACAGAGGTCCCTTTGTTGATGATGAGTGAAATAGCTGCCAACTGGGAGTGTGAATAGGGGGAGCACTGGGATGGGGTTATGTTCACGTGTTCCTGTATTTACTTTTGCAGCTGTTAGCAACGTTGCTTATTCAATATGAAAGGCTGAGAGGAGTTCAGTCCTCTGGAGTGCTCATTATCTTCTGGTTTTTGTCTGTGCTCTGTGCCGTGGGGCCTTTCCGGTCTAAGATCATGACTACAGCAGTGCAGGTAAGGCGCCATCCTTGTTAGCACTTGGAGAACAGGAAATGTAGCATTAAGGTCTTTGTGAAGGGAATGATTCACCCAGTTTGGAGTCAGATCAGAGCCCAGCTTTTGTGAGAGGGAAAGAGATGTTTGGTTCCGTTGCCTTGACTCAGACTTGTGGAACTGGAAGGGAGCTGGGGTTTCTCATGCGATGTTGAAAAGCAATTTTGCTTAGCCCAAGGCTATACTGGAAACCTGATAGACATGTGAGGGCTGTACCAACACTGTATGTGTATTAGAACAGGCTCTTTTTTCTTTTCCTTCTTTCACTTTTCCCTTTTGTAGCCCCCTTTCTCTGCCATACTTAAGTAGGGATGGGTAGTAATTGGAGATGACACATTTTAATATGTAATGTTCACTTTTTGCTTAGGCAGCTCGGCCACATTATACAGCTCCATAGGCTTTCCTTTGTCAGCTCCTGATGTGCTGAGGACAGCATTTTGGCCCCAACTGTGGCTGTAAATAGAGAACAGAAAGTTGGAGGGAGAGGACAGAAACCTGGGCTGTTCTGATTCCTGTTTGAAAACATAGCAGGTTCTCCCACAGTAAGAAAGTTGTTCTGTTTTTCACAGGACCAAATTTCTCTAAGTAGGGCAAAGCAGATTGCTTCACTGATTAGATCATCAAAGGCTGGGAGTGGAAAAAGAGTATTTGAAAGACATTAAGGTGATTGCTTCTCCTCAGTGAAATCAATGTCGATTCTGTTTGGTGATTTCTGGGGTTTTTTATACTCACTTTTTGGTAACAATTAGGAGCATCATCCTTTTAGCAAGGATTTTGCTGTACCAGGCTGTTGTAAGCATTCCAGCAGAGGCTGAATTAAACCTTAAATGACAGCTTGTGCAGAGCTTCTTCAGGAAATAGCTGCAATCCTGGTGAGGCCCTTTCAAACACCACTTAAAGTCAATTCTAAAGCTGTTGTAGTGGTGAATAAGTATAAATATTGGACTATCAATGTTTGAATCCTTAATTAGGGTAAAATTATGGGTGCAGAGCCTTAGAACAGTATGTTCTTAGAATAGGTAATGTTTCTCCTGTTCTTGCAACTGCAAGGACCAAATATTCTTCTCTTGCACTTAAACATTTTAAGTGAACAATGAGAGCATTCACAGCTACATGAAGGTACTAAAGAGCTGTATAAGGGTCAGACCCTTGCAGCAAGAAGTTTTAAGTCAACTGCAGACTTATATGAGTAGGAAAGAAAATATCTCTAGAGCAGTTAGAACTGTTACTATGCAATACAGTGGGGTTTTGCAGCTTCTTCTGTAAGTATTTAATGCTGCTTGTCAGTGACAAGGTACTAAAGTAAATGGATGTTCTCTGATCTGGGTTGACAATTCCTATGCATAATACGTGATCTTGCTAGAGCCCCTGGAGGTAATTTAAAAGGATGTCATGCAGCCCTGATCCCAGAGGGTGTCTGCATGCAGTGAAGATGTAGAAGCACTTTGAACTTGACATAATGTAATGAAAAGCTTGGAGATAAGCATGTTCTTAGGCACTTTACACAATGCGTGCATATTTTTGTATAATAATTCTTGCTAGCAAGGACTTTGCAATGTTCAGCTGTAGAGGGAGAAACGAATTGCCAAAGGAAGCTGTGAAAAAGTGTCACAGAAAGAGATGGAGCGTGTATATATGTGTGTGTGTGTTGGGGGGTGGGAAGTGCAATAAAAACAATCATTTACTGTGTTTCTTCTCCCCTCTAGGGCCAAGTAAATGAAAGGTTCAGGTTTACAACATTTTACATCTACTTTGCTTTGATAATCGTGGAGTTGATCCTTTCGTGTTTTAAAGAAAAGCCTCCGTTTTTTTCCCCTGTTAATACAGATCCTGTAAGTATTTTTACTTTGCTTTCTTTGCATTTTACAGACTAGATCATGGCTTGAGAGTTCTACTGAGAATACCTGTCACTGAAAACAGCTTTGGGTTGTCACTGAGATTGCAGTACTTAGTGACCCCTTTACAGAACACTGGTTATGGAGAGCAATACTGGGGTTTGAAGCCTTTTTCCATTATATGTGCCATCATTAGTGACTAATGCTGTTTAGTGAAAGCGTCTCTCCTACTTGCTACTTCACAGCACTTTAGATTATATTTATGACCATTGAAGTGCAATATGAATTATTTCAAGAGTTGTTTTTGTGGAGATGCTGGTCTGCTTGCTTAACATCCATTTAGAGTTAGCTAAAGTCTCTAAGGGTTCTCTTAATAAGTGAGTTCTATATGAATTGAGAATAGATATGGAAAAGCATTAATAGCAGAAGATATTAATGGTGTCACAGCTTAAATTTCTTCTCCAATTCATAAAGTGGTGTCTGTGATTGGATTTATGTTTCAACTGAGCTGAGAGAGAAGCTGAGTTTGTTTCTTAAAATGAACATTTCAGAAACTATAGAATGACATTTCACTTTAAGTGTGATTTAAAGGCAATATATAAAGCAATTTTTAAAGATGAAGATATGGGAAATTAAAGAAATCAATTTGATGTCTTGTTAGGACATAGGTACATACATGTGATATACCATATAATATACCAAAACTGATCAAAGTAGACTGTCACCTTATTAAAGTAATGGTAAATGTCTTGCTTTATTTATTTTGGTGTTTGGTTTTCTTTTCCCCCAATAACTTTATTATAGAATCCATGTCCGGAGTTAACTTCAGGCTTCCTCTCAAGATTGACATTTTGGTGGTTTACAAGGTAAGCTTCTCTTTTCAAGCTGTTGGACAGCTGACACCCACAAACTCTACTTGTGATGTATGTGGTACAGCGTTAGCAGCACAGAGATATTTCCTCTGACAGCAGTTGAAGTTGGATGCTTTTGCATCCACAATTGTGTCAGCACTTCTACCAGTTGCCTTTTCAGAAACAGCTTTTGGAGTGCTCATACTGCTCAAGCTTCTTCACTGAGCAGTAGTGGCAACAACTGGCATGACTAATAGGATATGCAGCCTGGTTATGCTTCCTGCGTGCTGGAGTATAACCTAAACCAGGATGTAAGGCCGTTCCACAAGATTAATGCAACCTTTCACCCACCTGAGAATGCATTTTGTTTGCTGTTGAGGTTCGTGGATGAATGCTCTTTTATAAGGACATTTTCTGTGCAACAGGGAAAGTAAAAGGGTTATGCATACAAATGATTACCACCAACTGATACTGCTGTCAAAAGGCATGTGTATTAAAGATGGGAATTGGAGATAGGGCTTACTACTACTCCATGATAAAGAGGTGGAACAGCTGTCAAAGGTCATGTTAAGATCCAGTTTTTCCATAGTGGTTGAGGGTGTTGAGATCTCCATTCTTCCATCTGTGTAACTTTGTTGTCCTGGCAACAGCCCTGTAAGGGTTTTCTTTAAGTGAGAGTGAGATCTTTCTGAACTTCAGAGTTTTGAACTTTCAGCTTCTCCATCGAGATTCTTGGCAATTACATGTTTGTGTCCCTTGACAAAGTGCCTGTCACAGTTGAGGAACTGTTGTTTTCAGGGAAATCTGGTTTTCCTTTAACATACATGAGCTCCTCTTTTGCATTTTGCTCACCTCTGACAGTTATTCCAGATAGACTTCATTTATTTTCGCTTCTAAAGCTCCACAAGTGCATTTAAATGCTTCTGGTGGTTGGTTTTTATTGTCTCTTTTTTTTTTTCCTGAAGTGATGTTTTCAATCAAATACATGTAAGCAGATCTACGCAGTGTCCTTTCCTTAATTGCAAGCTTCAATGTAAGGAACAAAGGGAGATGGGTGTATGAGATGAACAAAGGGTGTAATTATCACCCTTCCCTGAAGAAGTATCTTCTTGCTTTTGTTAGCTTAATAGTCCCAGAGTTATTAGCAGTGCTTTAAGTTCTGTTGGCTAAACTGAATCGGACTGTTTTCCTCCCTATGTGCAGCATGGCAATTCTTGGGTACAAAAGGCCCCTTGAAGATAAAGATTTGTGGTCGCTGAATGAAGATGATACTTCAAAAGTTATTGTGCAGCAGCTAAGTAAAGAGTGGGACAAAGAAAAAGCAATGTGCAAAGAGTAAGTATACAACCAAGTCTGCCAACAGATTGATCTGAGTCATCTTAACATTAAATAAGCTGCTCATCTCTGAAAATAAGGCAACTAAAAACGGCACCTGCCTCTTCCACCCATCTGTTCTTCCTTCAAGCTAACAGTCAAATTGGCCTATTTTAATATGCCAAGGCAGAGGAAATCAGGCTCTGGGGCTTGTGTACCACTGACACACTTTTTAGCTAGGTGTTTAGAATCTGCATGTGCAGGTAGTGCCATTTCCCATGTGGAGAAGGGCTGCAAATGCATAAGCAGAAGGGATTGAGTTGGTTGGGTTGCAGAAAATTAATGTCTTTAATCACCGAGCTGGTAGATGTCTAACCCCATAATTGCATCCCTCCTGGGCATGTTAGAGCACAACTTCTAGGCACCATAAACCAAAAGGGATTCCTCATCATCCTCATCATGAGTTTTTTGGCCTATTTTTAGCCTTAAGGCTCTCAAGAGTGAGCAACTCTTCACTTCCTAGCAGTAAAGACAGGAAATTTGGCACACGTGAAAGGCAGGAGGGCAGGAGATTCGCTTTGATTGCTGAGGCCCTACTAATGTTGCCTAGAAAGTTAGTAGCAAAACTCTCATAGTCTCTGATGGAAATAGGGAGGGTCAGAACTTGCATATAGTTACATCCATGCTGGAGAGGATATCCTTTTTGTTGCAGGTTCTGTCCTAATTTAATCTTCAGGAATTATCTATTGTGCAACTGTATTTCCTTCTCCCATTGGTTAGTGTCCAAGATGTTTCCAAACAAATAGATGTGATAATAGAGTGTTTCAAATGAAAAATGTCAATAAGGAGGAGGCCTGCACTTCCATTTCCTTTCATTGTGGAGATTTTTTCTCCACGTGGAGGCTTTCCTCTGTTCTCTTCTCTGTGTGTCCTTGCCAAATTGGAAATACCCTATTATGTGATAATATTAGGAGAGGGTTGCAAGGTTCTTGGCAAGGCTAAAGATGATTTGGAGAGTTCTACTTCACAGCTCAGATCTGAAAGGTTTCCAGCACTGACACCAGCAGCTTGTCCACCAGCGCTCAGCGTGTCTGTGCACTGTGGTTTTATACTTCAGGTTTTTACTGTTCTCTTAACGTCTCGATTTTTACGGCGTGGAATAACGTGCATTGTCTGGGTCCTGCTCTTTTTGCACAGACATAAATCTCACTCCCCTCAGGCTTTTAATGTAGTAAGAGCACAGCCCTTGTGCGGAAGTGCCAGGGGTCCAGGAAAACTTTTGCTAGGAAACCAGAAACCGTGCCTGGAGTTTTATCATGGGATTCATTGCGTTTTGGAAGTGATTCATACAAACTGGGGCCAGTTGGCGTGAATTAAACAGTAAATTCTGGCTTGTGTTTAGCTCAGGTAAAATCGTGTGGCGACTGTATTAATGATTCTAAGGTGGGGAAGAGAGCAAAAACAAAGCAAATCACTGTACTCCGTGTTGCTGGGTTTCACATAACACTAAAAGCTTCATGGCTCTGCTTATTCCTCAATTACAAGTAGGTATCCTCAATTACTTCATGTCAAATAACATTAGTGATAGTTGCTTGGCAGCTGTTGGAAATACTTATTTTAACTCATTAAAGCTGCTCTGAGCAAGTTTTTATGACATTAAAAGTGCTGTGTCAAGCTGTACACATTTTGCAAGTGTCATGGAAAATATTTGCAGTGTACGTAGTAGTGATTTCTTTTAACATACTTGATCAGTTGCAATTCTGGCATAGGAAAAGCTTTTAAGTTATTGCATGGTAATAATTGGCACACTCCTATTGTTCCTAAACCTATAAACCCTTTTTGGCTTCACAGCTGTCTTGTGAATTACTGTTTAATAATTGCTAATAATTCATTTGCCACTAATGAGTAACAGGAGAGCTCAGTGTGGATTTAAGTTGTTGTTATAAAGCATGCAGTGTTTTTTTCCTTTGCTCTCTTTGCATGTATGGCTGAAGTCTCCACTCCCTCATTGTACTGATAAATGCAGTTGCTTCTGAGAAAGAGCCATGCTGGATGGAGAAGAGAGATCTGGAACCCATTTTGCCTCATTTTTAGTTAGCTTCAAGTTTTAAAGGCTATGCTTATGAAGACAAATGGAAGATGCAGAGCCTTGTCATCACCATTGAGAGGGCTGTGTGTTTTCCCATGAGACAATTACCTTATCTGCCCTGCTATAAATAATGGAAACCAGACGCATGCTTTTTGCTTTGATGAAAAGCTGGGTGTGAGCAGTCCCACACGCTGCTGAAAACCTGACCTCACCTAGCTACCGGTAGTAAACACTAGAAGTGCATTTTCTCCCTTTGGGATTTTTTACTGCAAGAGAACTATTGCATTGCTGTTAGCTCACTGTAATAAACCTTTTTAATAGCACAAAGCTAAGGGCGAGTAGTCTTGTTTCTTCAAATCCTTCAATGAGTTTAACAGTCTGGTTGCTAGAAAAATGAGGCTTTGCTCATAAACCCTCCAGGTTTGATCTGGAAGGACAAAGGCAACGCTGTTTGTTCCTGTCTGGGAGGGGTTTAGTGGAAATAAATGTCAGGTTTAGGTTCTCCCCCTGCCCTTAAACTTTATTGCAAAGAAATTGGGACTTGCAAATGCCTTTGTTTTGAGAGGATATGGACAAGTTCCTACCTGTGGGCTGTGAGCCACAGGGATCATTTTGAATGCTCACAGGCTGTTGGAATGATTTGACTCTGCAGCCAGCCAGCTCCAAAAAATCTGTGCACTCTTTATGAAGCATCATAAATCCAAGCTCACTCAGTTGTACTTAAAGTTATTCTTCAAATGCCCTCTTGTAAGTCTTCACTGTTCCTAGGCTCTCTCTTCCATCTGTCACTTCCTATGAGGCTTATGTGCCCCAGACTCATTTCCTTCTCCCTGCTCCACCTGGACTTAACCTTCCTGGCTTACATTCAGGAAATTGTTCCTTAGGTCCCATAGTCCCCAAGAAACAACAGCAGTTCGGCGTTTGCTGGTGGAAAAGCTGCTCTTTGAGAGCAATTCATAGAGGAAATAATTTCCCAGAGCATCCCCTCTTTATTGATGGGTAACAGAAGTCAGGCACCTAAACCCCATTAGCTGCCTCCAGAAAACCTACCTGGAGCCCTGGAGAGCAGCATGGACCATTTGGGCCATTTTTCATCGAAGAGCTTTGCAGAAGAGGTCACTTTTGTTGGCTTATTTTGCAGATGGAGAAAGAGAGGCACAAAGCAAGAAAGGGACACAGTCAAACAGAGTTTAGATGCTTAAATTGGCATCTGAGTAAAACTTGGGCACCTAAACCCAAAGTTTTTCTCCTGGAGGAACCTCAGCCAGCCATGGCCCAGGTGGCTCAGCTTTGGAGGTGCTATGGTTTATAATCTTCCAGGAATGCAAAGCTCTATTTAGAGAGGGCTGTGTCTGCATCCTCTCTTAGCTTGGCATGTAATTCAATGCTTGTCTCTCCAGAGGGATTCAGGCTACTAGCTGTGTCATCAGATAAGGCTAAAGGGTTAGTACAGTAACGAATACAGCCTCAGAAAGAATAGGTGCGGGTGCCTTTTGATGTATGTAAATAACAACTGTTAGAGAATTCCTTTACAAGAAATTGGTGATTCAAGGTCAACTCTGTCCTCTGCTGAAGGAATTCAAGCCTTCATCTCCTATTCCTTTGGGCCATGTTCTCATCCCATGGTGATTGATTTTCTGGCTTAGGGAGTGCACTTTGTAAGTACTGCAGGAAAAGAATACTTATTACACACAAGTAGCCTGTCTCTGAGCACGTCTAGATCTTGTTGAAAGTCTTGCTGTTCATCAATAGCAGAGCAAAGAAAGGAGCAGACTTCTAGATGTTACCGCAGCGCTGTACACACAGGGCAGTGACATTGTCAGTCGTCTCTAACTGCTAATTTCATTCCTCTAGGAAGGAAGATGCGACATATATGAAGAAATCTAACAATGTGCTGAATCACACTGGTGATGGTCTGGAGGAAGCAGAAGTTCTGATCAGACACAAAAAGCACAATAGAAAGCCTTCCTTTCTCAAAGCTTTGTTGAGGACCTTTGGGTCATATTTCTTAATTGGTTCCTTCTTCAAGCTGATACAAGACCTGCTTTCTTTCGTCAACCCTCAGCTGTTAAGGTTGGTTCACTGTGTGAGTAGTTTCTATGTGTAATCCCTATGGAGGCTTAGCTTTGGCACGGAGTATTTGTTTTTCCCCTCACAGTGCTGCATGTGTGTGCTCCCTCACCTTCCCACTGAACTGCCTGAAAACAGGAGTTCTTTGTTGTGGACTGAGCTGTAAATTGGGCAGGCTTCACTGAAGCAGTGATTCATAAATCACCCATCACCAATAGACAGCTTTGAATTACAGATTACCTGTTGCTCTGTGCAGCAATCTAAAGCAATTTCTTCCCATGTCTAAAGGATTACTTGTGAAATCAAAGCGAAGCACTGCTTGCTGGATCCAGTAGTCTCTGTATGTCTGATACCCACATGTGTTACCCACAGGGGTGGTGGCTGCAGCTGTAGCATGACTTGATATACAGATGAAGTGTGGTGCTCAAGTATGTAGTGCTTTGGCCTTGATGTTGTAATCTGAGAAAGCTTTTGCACCATTTAGATGAGCTCACGTGTTCTCAGTTGTGCACAGCAATGGGAATGTGTGAGGCACAGTTGCAGTCAATTTCCATGTGAAAGTAAATTGTGGTTCTATTAGAAAGAAAGAGAGCAATCTTGACAAAGTGGTACGTCTTCAGATGCTCCTTGTATGAGGAACATCTATACCTTGCATCTCCAGGGAAGACCAGTTGCTCAGCCTGATCCATAATGGAATTTGCATGATCCCTGCATTTTTTTCTCCGTTAGTATTATCCTTCAAGTGAGAAAGTCACCACATAATCATTAACTAAGAAAAAAACAGTGGAAATACCAGCATTTCTCTCAGACAATTATTCTCTTAGTTTTAAATCAATAGAAAAACACATAGTCCTGTTAATGCATGAGAGAGGAATGGAGGTTGGATGGAGGCCACAGGTAGATGTGGGAAGGGAGAAAGAAAGGGCCTTGCTCCTATATGAGTGTCTCTTAAAATAGCACCGGTGTGGAGCTGTGTTCTAAGATCATGTTGTTCTGTGGGTAGTTTGTGACATGCCCAGAAATATGCCAAGAAGAGGGTCCAATCCAGTGTGGTGACATTTAATAGCTTACAGTCTGTCTTCTTCTGGAGTCCCTCGTGAAGAGGGAGCAGCTGGCTTCCTTCTGGGAACACATTAAGTGTAATCTATTCTGGGAATTTCTCAAATCTGCCTCAATTCCTGGATCTGTTGTCAGTGGTATCTCAAGGCGTATGATGGGGAATTTCTTCTTGAGTCTAAATTCCTGCGGCCTTGGAAAATGCACTGCTAGTGGTAAGAGAAGATGAAGCAGCCATGGCTGTCCGGCATAGTGCATGGAAGACAGTTTTATGTTCCTAAAAAGACTGTGAATCCCATGGTGGGACTGTGAGGGAGAGGTTTTCCTGAAGCTGTCCACTTACAGCATGAACTGGTGCGGTGCAGAAGGAATATCTCTATGGAATGGAAGAAGAAAGATGGAGCAACCTCATGCTCCTAATGCAAGGCTTTGGAGCCTGATTTGTAGCTTTCAGGTGTATTTTCCCCCTTCTGGTTATTTGAACCATGGAGTCAAATCAGCTTCTTTTTATGGGAAGACACCCCAGGCAGAAGCACTTGGGCTGCTTGCAAAGGATTTGGGGAAGAAGCTGGTTTTGCCTGCTTTACTACACAGTCCTACTGTGTCCTGTCATTCACCTCTGGCCCTGGGGGGCTGCCTAACCGAGCTCAGACAGTGAGCCATGTGTTTAAACGCTGGATCTCAGGGGAAACCCGAAAGTATTTCATTTTCTCCAGCCTCATTTCCAAATGGACTTACTCACTGGCAAAGCCTAGGGTTTTACTGTGGGATCTTTGCAATGTTGTTTGACTGAGATCGTAACTCAGCTCGCATCCTGGAGGGCTGTTTACTTTCTGTGGTTAGAGAGAGGATGTGGCACGATGCCACAGTTGAGAGAAGCTGTGTTATGTCCCATGAAACTTGCTGCATGTGTTTTATTTTTGTTTCTTTTTCTTTTCCTTCCCCAATCTCCTGGAAAAAAACCCAGTGCATTAATTGGCTTCATTAAGAACAAAGATGCCCCAGCCTGGTGGGGATACGTGATTGCTGCTTTGATGTTTATCTGTGCTGTGCTGCAGACACTCATAGTTCACCAGCATTTCCAGTACTGCTTTGTTACTGGGATGCGGCTGAGAACTGGGATCACTGGAGTGATATACCGAAAGGTAAGACTGGAATCGTTTCATGGGCTGGAGGATCAGTGTGTAAGCCAAGCAAATGGTCTCAGTTCTGAAATACTCAGGGAAGAGCAGGCATATTGAAGAATAGGCTCCTGGAATAGGAAAGATTGGGGGTTTGGTGAGTTTTTAGGAGTACCTGTATCATACTTTATGGAATTTTCTAGTGATCAGCAATTTAATGTTGGTTGATCAGCAGCCATACCACAGGCCACTGCTGGTTCACTTTAACTATTCAGAAACGGGATCCAGGAGAACAGCATGTCTGTGCTATGGGTTGATTTGATGCAGCTAGGTTTTCTTCACAGTGCTGCACAGTGCTTGAGATAGATGAAGTCTTGTGCTTTGGAGATTCTGAATTGATGTAGATGTGAATTGTTTCATTCTTGCTGGAGAAGCACATTCTGGGAAGTGTCTTTTGATAATAATGGAGGGTTTCTCCTCTGTGTTTCTCCATGTGTATCAGGATTGTGAAACTGCTGAATCTCTCTTCTTTCTCAGTCCTTAGTCATCACAAACTCAGCAAAGCGCTCATCTACTGTTGGAGAAATCGTCAACTTGATGTCAGTGGATGCCCAGCGGTTCATGGACCTGATGACTTTCCTGAACATGCTGTGGTCTGCCCCGCTCCAGATATTTCTGGCTTTGTATTTCCTCTGGCAGGTACGGACATTGGGACATTTTTTGTCAGGATTTGTCTGAATGATGAGCAAGCTTTTGGTGGTGGTGGTGGTGTTAATTTGACCCTTTACTGAGGGGTTTTGTTTTTGGGGGCTTTCTTAGAAGCTTACTTCTCTGCCCAGTAGTGAAATAGCTTGCAGTGGTGTAAACCCTGCATCTCTTAATTATTATGTTCACCTGGTAAGGAAGATAAGACATTTGAAGGCTTTAGGTCTCCTCTGTTCCTACTGTGCTTTGATAGGATCAGTCTTGGACTCATCGCAGCATTCATAGTGGTTGATACAAGTGAGAGCTTGAAGGAAATGGTTTAAAAAGCAAACCAAACAGAAAAACAACTCTGGCCATAAGAAATGTAAGCCATGTTTGAAGATTATATCACACCATGTCCAAAGCCACATGAAACAAATCTCACCTGGAATAACCATCATTTTTCCTTTGCAACAGTGAAGTTGGTTTATTCCAGGTTCAGTTTGAGTGCTGCCTTTCAGCCTTTAAATGTTTCTATGCAATTAATCTGTTTCACTGCATAAACAGTAGCACCAACTTAACCATATTGATTTAGATTTGAAAGCCGTTAAGCTGAGTTACTGCTCTGCTGGTGGGATGAACTAGCAGTTTGTATGCATTCACCCACACTGAGGGTACTGGGTTAATTCAGTAATTGCAGTTCCTGAGGTCAGAGAGAAGTCAATGGAAAAGCTCCCTCTGTGTGGCTTATTTGTTCCCTTTCTACATTTGCTCAATAGAATCATAGAAACATGTGATCAATAGGTCTATATTTGCATTAGTTCAGTCTTACTTTGCCCTCCCACTGGGAACCACTTAACAGGTAAATCACAAACCACTCTGCTGTTACCAATATGAGCACAGTAATAATTCAAGGTGGATGCTGTCATATTTTTCTGTCTCCTCCTCATAGCTGTTCTGTAGACTCAGAACACTTCACTGGGAGGAGTTCAACTTGCCTGTGTAAGACATTGATTTTCTATAACCTGCTGTTGTTTTCATGTTTGCCATAGGGAACAGCAGCACTTGGGTACAACAACAACTTACCTTTTCTCTTTCAATCAAGACTTTAGGGCCTTCTGTGCTGGCAGGAGTTGCTGTGATGGTTTTGCTTATCCCATTTAACTCTGCAATAGCAATGAAAACCAGAGCATTCCAGGTAAGGTACCAGCAGAGAAGGTGATGTTACCTGAATTGGCAGGTGTGCTATGAGAAGTTAAGGCATCAGTGGTTGTCTTGGCCATTAATAAGCTGCCATTTGCACCAGTTTACTTATGAGTAAGATCTTACTAATATATTTAATAACTGTATCTTCTCGGATAGGTTTTCCATAGTGAATTGAATGCTGCTTAAGGGAAAAGTGTGGCATTGAGTCAGTGGCTCTTCATACTGCTGGAGCGGCTTCTAGGATTAGCAAATTTCTTTGTCTCCAAATCCCTTTCCCTGGTAGCTCCTTCTAGGAGCATCTAGAGAAAAGGGAAATAAATGGTGTTCTTTAAGCTGTGAATGACTGTTTTCAGAGATGGGAACTGAAACCTGGCAGCCTGGGCTTTATGCTAATAGCCAGTGTTGATTTTTTGCTGCTACTGATCTGGCTAAATTTGAATTAGTGTCTTAAGATAAAAGGAGCCTTTATTCCTTTCTTTGTAGTCTCTAGTCAAGGAAGGCTGAAAAAACCAATATAATAGTGCCCTCTGGCTTTGCGCTAGAAAAAGGTAGTAAGTGGCTTGTGCTGTGCAGCCTTGTCAGTGACTCTGTGGAAGATTTAACAAATCTTCTGTTGATGTATAGAGGTAAGAGTTGGAAAACAAATATAAATTATGGCATTTAAGCACAGCCTTAGTAACAGAGTGCTGTTATTACATGCCTTAAAGAGACATCCAGACTTCCCACTGAATCTCTTCGATGCCGTCATGTTAGTATTAACATTCCTTTTCTCCCTTGCCCATTATAAGATGCTCAGAGCTGCTTAACTTGGAGTGCATGTGTGTGAATGCAGGTTTTCTGTCTATACAGCTGAGCAGGGATTTTTTTATGTTGTTTAAATAAGCATGAAGCACTGTATTCTAATGTATAGGAACAAAAATAAGCTAGGAGTAACCACAATTGTCAAGGGATACCCCAAGAAATACAGCTATGCATATGAGGAAAATCAAAGGAAGAAGCAGAGTAGTATTTTATGAAATGCCTGAATCCTTCTTTAAAGTGGTTTTGAAAGCATGATAGTGATGATAAGGGGAAAGCTTTTGTACTCTGGTTTCTGATTACTTTGGAGGTATAGACTTGCACAGTAGTACTGAGAACAGTCTTTCTTCAGTTATCTTGTGCATCCTCTTTAGAAATAGCCCAAGGACCATCACAGCTGTGAGACAACATGTGGAAAACTCTCTTCTTCTGTGACGCTCTGTCTCCTGTGTTTGCTAATAACCTAGGTGGAACAAATGCGATACAAAGACTCCCGCATTAAGTTAATGAATGAGATTCTGGGTGGCATAAAAGTGCTGAAGCTCTATGCTTGGGAGCCATCGTTCTCAGAGAAGGTGTTGGAGATACGAAAGAATGAGCTGCGAGTTCTCAAAAAATCTGCCTACCTCAATTCTTTGTCCAACTTTGCATGGATCAGCGCCCCATTCCTGGTAAATGGAATTTGCATGGACAAGTACATCCTTGAAGGAGAAGCGTGAGGCTTTCTGCTTGCTAAATGTACATAGGAATAAAATGTAAATACTCTTAAAAACCCCTCCGTATTTACATGCTTTGAAGCAAAGTTCCCTGTTCTCCA
The DNA here is from genome assembly GCA_039720435.1 of Amazona ochrocephala. Lineage (NCBI taxonomy): Eukaryota > Metazoa > Chordata > Aves > Psittaciformes > Psittacidae > Amazona > Amazona ochrocephala. The sequence goes on from CM077879.1 coordinate 89,120,407, forward strand.
GAACCTGTTTGTTAATCGGTCTTAAAGTATTCCTTGATAAAGCCTGCCAGTGGAAGCTGGGAATTGCTGTCACTGGAGAATTTCCAACCACTTCAGAATACTTGCCGTAACAAATTGAAACTAGAACTTGAAAGCTCAGAGATATCTGTGAACAGCAGAAATAGCAAGAAGAAGTGAATTGAGTCAATCAGGACAACGTCTGCCTTTAGCTCTTGCTTCCACCTTTTGTGTTACAGCGCTCTGCTTGTTTTAGTGGGAGACGGAGTTGCTAAATTATTGTACCTAAATTCTAAATTATTCTATCTAAAACCAAGATTGATTTATGTAAAAAAATAGAGCCCAACTGATACATTGCTAATTCTGAAATGGCTTTTTCCTCAATTTTTCTCTTTCCCTCTATTTTCCACTTCATTGCACTGTGATCCCTTTCCAGAATGGGTAACAAAAGCATTCAGATAAGTGCTTTGTCAAAAACATTCCTGTTTTTTAAGAGTGGAGGCTTAACCCTGCAGAAATATTCTTAATGGCTTCAAGATCCTGCCTCTTTCATGTTTACTTAAATGAGCTTCCTAAAATACACATCCTCGTTCCTGCTCACCATTAGTTCACTGCATAGGATGGTCAGTGGACAGTCCCTGTCATACAGTGAACCGGCAAAAAACCCTGGATTTTACTCCCTTTCCTTTGTAGCAGTAAGTCTTGTTTGCTTAGCCTGCTGTTAACAATGGGAAAATTCGGTTGGGTGAGGTTGGAAATGCAGCCAAACCACAGCCAGATAACAGCTTCTCGTTTGTATTTACCCGAGTTCTATAGTTCACCTCTTGAATCTCCAACTGAATGTAGCCATTAGAAATCTAAAAGCTGTTTTATTCCACGTGCCCTTTTTTGTATCGACTTGTTCATGTGACTTGTCATTCTTAAAGCACGTTGAAAAGGTCAGAAAGGGAGAATTTGCCTGATTTTGTTGTTGATACTTTTATTGCAAAGATGCCCATCAGGCCTGACTGCTTTTGCAAATGTCAGAATATTGCACATCTCACAGCAAACTCATTTTCTGGCTTTCAGGTAGCATTGACAACGTTTGCTGTGTATGTCTCGGTGGATGAGAAGAATATCCTGGATGCAGAAAAGGCTTTTGTCTCCCTTTCCTTGTTTAATATCTTAAAGTTTCCCCTCAGCATGCTTCCACAAGTCATCAGCAACATTGTGCAGGTAAGGAGGACCTGGTACAGGAGTTGTTTTCAACAGCTTGAACAAACAGAACCTCAGATGTCCCTGGTTTCTGGCATGCGGAGATCCCTTGCATCTACCTGTGAGCTGGTTTTCTTTCTGATACCCTTTCTCTACTGCTGCCCTGTATTGGAAAGCCTGGCTCCCGAGGAAGTTTGCCTGTGTGAATTTTGCTTTGCTCAGATGAACTCAGCTTGGGCTGAGAAATTTCACCATTTAAAAGCTTGAATTTCACCATCGGACTGATTGCAGGGAAAGAATGAGTCACTGCTGGGGAAGCCCGGGGTGAAAGCTTAAGCCGTTCTGCATGCTTTCTTTTTCAGTAGTAAGAGCATAAAGTCCCCATGAAAAGAATGATAAAATAATGTCGCGCTCTTTTCTTAGACGAGTGTTTCCCTAAAGAGAATTCAGCAGTTCCTGAGTCATGATGAACTTGATCCGAATTCAGTGGAAACAAAAACGATTGCACCAGGTAAAGACATCAGTATTTCTCTATGCTATGCTAATACAATAAACCTTCTGTATTTGGTTTAGACTGGTTGAGGTCTGAAAAAAGGCAAAAAGAAAATAACAGTAATAATCTTGGTTTTAATGAAAAGAAATTGCTGCTTTGAAGAGTACATGTTTGCTGTTCAGGCTGTGTGGAAACTGCAGAAGTTGCTGCCCGTTTTTTGAGCCTGGAGCTGAGTCATTTGGTCTGAGTTTGCATCTGCAATATATTGGATGCTAACATCGCCAGATAGTGAAGTGCATCCACTGACTAGGGACAGCAAGACCTGTTCAAACCTTTCACACTGCACAAATGCTCAGGAACATTGTGAACAGTTTTGATTTCTTCTTATGGAAACAGTATCCCAAAACAAATGAGCAAATGAGGTGGTCTCCAAAAGATGTTTTCTCATGTAATACACTTTGCTGATACTGTGGTTTGAAACTTCTCTCGTGTGTGATGCCATAGAGAAGGAGGAGGGATGGTTGTGTGGCTGTCATGCAGATACTGTGCTACATCACCCCACCAGGAGGTAAAGAAAGCCTGCAGATCTGTAACTTGTTAGTGTGGCAAGAAAAAAGCTGCTCAGAGGAAAATTGAATTGGGTACATTAAAGCCAGCAGCATGCAGTGGTCTCCTACCAACTTGAAAGAGGTTTAAGTGAAGTTGTGCTAACAGTTGGACAGGGATTCTAAGCAGCAGATGTTGGGACCGGCATCACCAGGGCAGGGTGAAGAGGGCAGATTTTGAGCTCCATAGGTCTGTAAGCTCCAATCTATAGCTTAAGCTGCAATCAGTTATTTTCACTCTTAAGAAGCCTGTCTTGTGATCCACAGTCATGAGACTGTGCTTCCCATGCCAGTAGAAAAGGAAACTGCAGTGTACGTGAAACACCCAGAAATAAAGATTCTTCTGTCTGCTGGTTTCTCAGCCATACTGTTCTGTGTAATACATTTCCTGCCTTCTCTATTATTGTGTTTTTGTCATACAGGCAATGCCATCAGTGTAACAAATGCATCATTCAGCTGGGGAAAGGAGCTGAAGCCATCTCTGAAAGAGTAAGATATGTTTATGCAATTGCAATGCAACATCTGCCTGCTTCCTGGCTTCTGGGAGGTCTCTTTGAAAGATGCTTAGTCATACCTGCAGCTTGCTTCTGGAAAAGGTTGTTTCCACACCTCACATGTGCCTCTCTTCTGCCTTTGAAACACTGAGCTAACCTCATGCCTCAAGGTATTTAGGCTTTGCAGAACAGTGCTGTAAGGCATTAACTCCACAGCGACAGCATAGAATAGTTACCTGTTAAAGGACAGAAGGCTGCATGAATTTCTTAAGTAGACTTTTTTTTGAACTAAGGTGTTGGACAAATCAAACTCATCTAATGAATTATGGGGACGGTTGGGATGTCGGGGTTTGGACTTGGGTGTGCCATCAGTGGTCTGTTCTTCTAAACGTCTTGTGGCAGGCTCATCCCTCTGGCTGTAGATGGACCATTTCCAGACTAAGGGGGTGCACATATTACTCATTGGCCAATTTGAATGAATAAAAACAAATAAAATGCCTGGAAGCAAATACTTCCTAATGTTATGTTTTGATGTCCGATTAAAATCACAGAAACCTGGAAAGTATTCTTAGAATGCTCAGACTGAGGAGCTCGTGCTGCTGTGCTGAGTGTAGTATGTCAACAGGTTTTATATACATGGGTAACTTGCAAGCAAGGTGTTTGGAGTTCAAAGCAGCCAGTTTTGTCCAGGCAACCAGCTCTGCAGCCAGGCTTACTTCAGTGTTTGGGGGTTTACATCAGAAAGAACTATGTGTCTTTAGCTTAAATTGTCAGCCATCTGGGCCTAAAAGTTACCTGGTGACTTCCTAAAGTAGCGGTAAAGTAAAACTCAGAGGAAAAGAATAATGAAAACAATTCAAAATTGTAGTGATTTTGAGGCTTTCTGCTTTGAATTTTTCCTTAAAACAAGCAAATGAACAAACAAACCCTCTTTCAGTGTTCAAAACATCAACTAACTGCTTGATAAGAATCTGCATGAGAATTAGAGCCCTAGTTCTGCATCACAAACACAAATTTGGCTTGATCTCATTAGTGAAAGGCATTTTGATGGCAAAGAGACTGTGTCCATCAGTCATTTCTGTATCGGTTCACCTTCAAAACCAGGACCTTCAAGAACATTGTGGGGGAAAATAAAGGATTTTAATTGGGAAAGTTTTGGTTTTCTTTTGTTGTTTTGAACCCATTTACTAGCACTGGAAATGGGGTACTGGAAACGGGGTACTGAAGTGATTTGAACGTTTTTAGATGGGATGCATTCATCCACTACTTTTGTACAATTGGTCTTGGTTTTAGAATCAAAACCCAAAAGACTTCTGGAAGATGTCTGCTATCAAAATGCTTATTAACCCTGTTTGGCATGCCGATGAGCTGATATGACACAGCAAAGGGGCTTGCTATCAATCCTGCCTCTTTTAACAACCAACAGGATGATTAATGCTGGGTTTCTATTTACCCCTACAGTTCTGGTTACAGTTTATTGTACACAAGAAAAGGAAGAGAAGACCAGTGATCAAGCTATGCTTACTATACCCAGTCAGGCTGATTTGTCACTGTGTATTTCAGCCCTGGTTTAAAGACCCGTAATGTCTTTAGTAAACTAATGTTTAATTAATTTCCAGCCTGTTTCCTCCACAGTATAAATCTGTTGGTCCCCAGTGGTGCTTTGGTTGCTGTTGTTGGCCATGTTGGCTGTGGGAAGTCTTCTCTGGTGTCTGCTCTCCTGGGTGAAATGGAAAAGCTGGAAGGAGAAGTGGCTGTCAAGGTTGGTATTGTTTATGATGCCAAATATTGATGGTGTGGAAATGTGCTGCTTATGCCTGCCATTGCTTATAATGAGTATCAGGCTAGAGAGGGAATTCTCCTTGCTCCTGTGGCAGCTTGTCTGCGTGTTTATTTGGGTTTTGGCCACACCTATTCAGTTGTGTTTTATATGGAATAACTTTCCTGATTCTATCATCTATACATTCACATTTAGTACACATATATATGTATGATGTGAATGTATATCAAACAAGAGCTGTATGTATGTGCTGCAGATCTTAATCAGAGTTGCAAGCATGAAGTGCTGCTTGTTGCAAGCCAAAGGTTTCCTTTCTTCCTCCTTGTTGTAGGGTTCAGTTGCTTATGTGCCTCAACAAGCCTGGATCCAGAATGCCACGCTGAAAGATAACATTTTGTTTGGCCAAGCTCCTAATGAACAAAAGTACCAAAATGTCCTGGAGGCCTGTGCTTTGAAAACTGACCTGGAAGTGCTGCCAGGAGGAGACCAAACTGAGATAGGGGAGAAGGTAACTTATTTTAATAGGTAATTTTAAGTCAGACCTGCTTGGTGATTCCTGTCCTAGCTTAAGAGAGAATCAAGTCAGCACATGATATTGTTTGATCTTTACAGTAGCATCCCTGCTACAATCAACACACAAACATGCGGAGCAGTTTTGTGCAAGGCAGTTGGACTTCAACTTGTTCCTAACTTTAAGCATGTGTTCATGCTCTGATGCGTAATTACACATCTAGTCCTGGAAGATCAGAGCATCTTCCATTTGTTGTCCAATTGTAAAGGTGCATCTGTCCAGAATACGTGAAGCCCTTCCTTTTCCTATAGGGATAAAAAGGGAGGTAACACATGGCGTGCTTCAAGTGAAAAAGTGATATGATCATCCCTTAGCACCTCATTTTAATGAGAAACTTTTACATCTGTGATACCAACAGAGATTATTTCTTTTTCATAGGCCACTAAATTTGATATAGGTTACAGGATATGGGGTGGATATGTGGATTTGTATGTAAGATGAGCGATAAGGAAGATGTTCCAGGTGCTTCAGCCCTTCTTTGGATGTTTGCATTTTACATCCTGCTTGATGGTCTTCCTTTTTATAGTTCTGTGTTTTAACAGCTCCCTTTAGGAGCTAATTAAGCAAGAGGCTTATTCCATCTCCAGATTGCTGGGTGAGTGGAAGTTTGGCAGTGAACAAACAGATTTAGAGGCATTCTGTTCCCCTCTCTGGCTCTGAGTGGGTTATTCTCTTCAGCATCTTATGTTTCGATTTAGCATCTGAGTGTTTCACTGGGTGAGAGCCATGAAATGTCATAGCTGCTGTTGTGTGATGTGTTTTGTTTGCTCCTCTCTTTCCCCCAGGGCATCAACCTCTCTGGTGGCCAGAGGCAGCGAGTGAGCCTGGCTCGTGCAGTGTACAGCAACTCTGACATTTACCTCTTGGATGATCCTCTTTCTGCCGTGGACTCGCATGTTGCAAAGCACATCTTTGACAAAGTTATTGGTCCGGATGGGGTACTTAAAGGAAAGGTAAGCTGGCCTTTAGATCCTCTTCAACACACACAAATGCTGATGGGTGACAGGAAAGCTGTTCCACCACTGAGGCTGAAAGTGCCCAATCATTCCTGTGTTCCATTGGCAATGTGGGCACCTTTTCCCCACAGCACAGACTGCAGTGAGCTGCTATTTAGGCATGCCCAGAAGTGATGTGATCTAGTCAGAATGTGTAGAGGCAGAAACTTGGTCTGTCTTTTAAGATCTCCAAAAACAAGGCATTTGCAGAACCTTGCAAAGGTTGTCAGTGTGGTGTTGCGCGTTGGTACTTGGAGGCAGTGCGGAGGAAGTCGTAACAGCTTACTGGTTTTACAGAGGTCTTTGCTTCCCCTTTTCCCCTGTTGTGATCTTCTCAGACTATCTCAGAGCTCAAAAGGGAAGGGCTGCAAAGAAAATCAGCATAAGGGAGAGGGGGAATGATAACTCAGTTGGTTTACTTCCCCCTATGGTTATATCAGCATGCAGCAGGAAGCACTGTGAGTTCATGTACGTATTTCCAAGCTAATGTGGCTAAAATGGACGTTGTATTTCCCTGGCATTTCACCTTGGCACAATAACTCACTCCCTGTCTCAAAGATGTGGTAGTATTTGGCTTGCTGAGTAGTGTTGTGTCAGTGACAACTGAGAGATATGGGCTTTTTCTGTCTTTCCCTTTCCAGACCCGAATTCTGGTGACCCATGGCATCAGCTTCCTGCCCCAGGTAGACCATATCGTCGTCCTGGGAGATGGCAAAATCTCGGAAATGGGATCTTACCAAGACCTTCTGAAACAGAACAAGGCCTTTGCAGAATTCCTGCGGAATTATGCACTTGATGAAGACATCGAAGAGGACGAACCAACAGGTACAGAGCTGCTTTTTCTTACATGTCTTTTTCTGCCAACCAAATTATAGGTCTTTTCTCTGTATAAAGGGTCCCCTGCTTCATGACAACCTGGCATTTGCCTTTCTGCACTGCTATGGAAGCGATTGTCTGTATTATTGATAAACGTTTCCACAAATTTCTTTAAAATCATGAAATTTTGAAAGTTGGCAATTTATTTTACAATTGACAAAGTCAAGCTCAGCAGGAAAATGGAGTAGCCAAGAACAAACTGTACTTGCTGTCAAAGGGGCTGCACAGCGTATGGTGTCTTTCCTCTGTATGCTGCTGTTGTTTTTCATGCAGTAAAGTTGACATGAGATTTTGATCTTGGTTACTTTTCAGCTTGGTTTGATTCTGATAACATAACAGAAGACAAGAGAGTTTCAGTAAATGTTTCCTCTGTGTGAGAGTGTTCCCATGTTCTTTGATTGCACCACTGCTCCAGACAGGCGGAGGGGAACATGTATGGTATCTTGCAGCAGCAGCAGAGGCTTGCAGTAGTTCCTGTATGACTCCGCCATCCCAAGATCATGCCTACAGCACGCCCTAGAAGTGAATTTAATACTAATGCTTAACATTTCTGATGCACTAAGTGAATGTGATGTATATTCATTTGGCAGCAGCCAGCCTGCCTTATAAGATCTTTACAATTCGGTTAGGAGAAGTGATGCAAGCAAAACTATTGGCAAGTTTATGCACTGTGATTTTCCTGCTATGGTATTGGTTTTCATAGAATCATAGAATAGTGAGGGTTGGAAAGGACCTTAAGATCATTCAGTTCCAACCCCCCTGCCATGGGCAGGGACACCTCACACTAAACCATGCCATCCAAGGCTATGTCCAACCTGGCCTTGAATACCACCAGGGATGGAGCATTTACTACTTATCTGGGCAGCCTGTTCCAGTGCCTCACCACCCTTACAGTAAAGAATTTCTTCCTCAGATCCAGTCTAAACTTCCCCTGTTTAAGTTTGAACCCGTTACCCCTTGTCCTATCACTACAGTCCCTAATGAAGAGTCCCTCCCCAGCATCCCTATAGGCCCCCTTCAGATACTGGAAGGCTGCTATGAGGTCTCCATGCAGCCTTCTCTTCTGCAGGCTGAACAGCCCCAATTTTCTCAGCCTATCTTCATACGGGAGGTGCACCAGTCCCCTGATCATCCTCGTGGCCCTCCTCTGGACTTGTTGCAACACTTCCATGTCCTTTTTATGTTGAGGACACCAGAACTGCACACAATACTCCAAGTGAAGTCTCACGAGAGCAGAGTAGAGGGGCAGGAGCACCTCCCTCGACCTGCTGGTCACGCTCCTTTTGATGCAGCCCAGGATACAGTTGGCTTTCTGGGCTGCAAGCGCACACTGCAGCCGGCTCATGTTCATTTTCTCATCGACCAACACCTCCAAGTCCTTCTCCTTGGGCTGCTCTGAATCTCTTCTCTGCCCAGCCTGTAGCTGTGCCTGGGATTGCTCCGACCCAGGTGTAGGACCTTGCACTTGGCATGGTTGAACTTCATCAGGTTGGCATCAGCCCACCTCACAAGCGTGCCAAGGTCCCTCTGGATGGCATTCCTTCCCTCCCATGTATCAACCGAACCACACAGCTTGGTGTCATCGGCAAACTTGCTGAGGGCGCACTCAATCCCACTGTCTGTGTCACCAACAAAGGCGTTGAACGTGACTGGTCCCAACACCGATCCCTGAGGGACACCACTCGTTACTGGTCTCAGCTGGACATTGAGCCATTGAGCACAACTCTTTGCGTTCTTGCTTTGCATAGCCACCTCTTTTCTGTGCTGTCTGCTTTACTCAGCAGAAACTGAGGCGAGATCTTGTTTTGCAGTGCTGGAGGAGGAGGAAGTCCTGCTAGCTGAAGACACCCTCAGCATCCACACCGATCTGGCAGATAACGAACCGGTGACAAACGAGGTCCGCAAACATTTTCTTAGGTAAACACAAGGTTCATGTGCGTGTGTCCGGGGCGAAACACATCTGAAAGATGTTATTCACGTGTGGCTTCTCAGTGGGGGCTTTAGTTTCCTCTTATAATAAATTGGTTTCGTGTCCTTTTGAAAATAAATGTGAAGGAACATGCAAAGAAGATCAAGCATCTATTCCTGCAGTCCACTTCCCTAAAGCAACTCTGGTTCTTGGGTAACGCCACTACATGTATGAACCCGTACAACAATTAACTGCTACGAGTTGCATGATAAATAAACCCTTTGCGTTGTGCCTTTCCATTGGGAATCTTGGAAATCTTGCAAAGTGTTTATAGCCATACCCATAGATGCTGCCCAGCTACTGTTGATGTCAAAACAGAGAAGATCAGGGATTAGTTTTGAAATGCCTGTCTTGTGATGAAGCCTCTAAAGGCCTTTACTAAAGAGCCCTGGTACCTTTGTCTGGTACCATGTTTCAGGCATCACTGAGCATCACTGCACATTCAGAGGGGTGGTACAAGCACCTATGGTTGTGAGTGAGGCTGGCACGGGAACTCAGCAGAAGAGCTGGGAATAAGTGCAATGTGCTGCATCTGATTCCTGGTGCAGCACTGCCAAAATATGCCCTTCTTCTCCTAATGACTCTTGCGTTTTAACCAGGGAGCTTAGTGTCATATCTTCTGAGGGAGGAGAATGTCCCAACAAGATGTCAACGAAACGAAGGATCTGTGACAAGAAGCCAGCAGAGCCTCCTCTGCCAAGAAAAAACCTGAACGAGAAACTTATTCAGGCTGAAACAGCTGAAACGGGAAGGGTATGGTTTGATTCTCCACTCCCTTCTGCATTCTTTTCTGGTTTATTTCTACATTTGCTCCAGTTCTGTTCAATGTATTGTATAAATCACGGCTGCAGGCTTTCAGCATTAATCTGGTGGCCACAGATCATTAAAATTTGGGATTTTGGCAGAGGTTTCTGCACCTGGCGAGGGCTATGTACTTAGGGAAAAGGGGAAAAAATCCCTTCCAGCTCCTGCCACAGTCACCTGATCCCGTGTCTCTGTGCTCTGTCAGCCCTGCTTTGTGCTGCAGAGCTTTCAGCACTGCTGGTTTTAAAACCCTTTGGCTGCTGTTGAGTCCAGCTGCAGCACAGGCTGTTTGATGAACTGCAGCAGTGGGTGATAGGAGCCAGCTGCCTGCTGTGTGCCAGTGGGTCTGGTCTGCCTGAAGGATACCTGCCATGCCATCTTTGAGAGCATTTTGTAGGCACAAAAGAGGCTGTACTCTTCCCAAACAGGGCCAGGGAGTTGAAATGGGAGCAGGGAAAAAGAGAAAAGAAATTAAAAGAAGACGGGAATACCAAAGTCAAAGGAAGAGCAGGAGGTTTTGTTAAAGCAACCCCTTTCCCTCTGCTTCAGAAGGCTGTGTCCTGTTTAGCCTGATGTATGTGGTCCATGGCACAGACATCTAATTAACTGTTTCTGTGATTGTTTTAGCTTACAAAGTCCCTAATCAACAATGCTTGCTCCTTTAATTATTCCTTCTCATGGGTTTGGGGTTTTTATAAGACTTGGTTTTATCCTGAGTCTCTGTCTCCTTTTGTTTCTCTGCCTTTTTGCATTACCTTAGAGACAGTGTCTTTACTTTTTGCCAGCAGCATCATCTGTTTATGTTCCTGTTGTGGTGCGCCAGCATTTGGTACCTCAGTTAAGCTGCTGCAAAGACACCTGAGTGGAGGCACATTCAGCACTTTTCTTTAAATAGGCCACTTAAAATAGTCTGGAGCTCGATAGCCTGCCAAGCTGCTTCTTTTGCCTGACAAACTTGGCTCCTGTTCTTGTTACATCTTTTCTTACTTTTTTTCCTAGTCTTAAAAACTAAACCCCTACAAAACTAACAAAATACCTCAAAATGGAGGAAAGGGGGGGTTTCAGAGAAGTTTCTGACCTGTTTTCAATGTCATTACCCTGACGTGGAGCTCAGATGGATGAACTGTTCCCTGGGGTGTGTTAGGGCTTGGGGCAGTTTTGAATTTAGCAGTTCCTCTGATGAAGAGTTTGTGTCTTTTACACTGTTCAAACTCTTGATTGTGGAAGTTGTACAAACCACTTGTGCTGTGTGATTTTGCAGGTAAAGCTAACAGTGTTCTGGCAATATATGAAGGCTGTCGGCCCTGTCACTTCTTTAGTGATATGTTTCCTATATTGCTGTCAAAATGCTGCTGCCATTGGGGCCAACGTGTGGCTCAGTGACTGGACCAATGAGCCCGTGATAAATGAGACTCAGCACAACACAGCCATGCGAATCGGGGTCTACGCTGCCTTGGGCCTCCTGCAAGGTGAGGCCAGATGAAATCACGATGTCTCAATGTTTAGTAAGGAGGAATTAGATGGGGAAGCCATGGCACCGGTTGCTGTGGCCCAAAATTGCCCCCCAGATTCTATCCTCAGAACAGGAAGTAATGTAACCTGGACCTACAAAGTCTGAGCTCAGCCCAACACCTCTAATTTTGTTGTGAAGCCCTTGGAGGGGGTGACATGGAAGCTTGAGAGAGGTAGGTTGTAGAGAAAACACGCAAATGTAGGTGCAGAAGAGACTGAACGGTTGGGGTGAAGTTGTAGCATTAAGGACTTCATGGAGGCTTGTGGAAAGCAGAGGGAAGGTGGTTGTGTATCTGTCTAATATGGACAGCATGGTGAAATCCTACAGGACGTGTTCCTGTGCCTTAGGCAGCAGTGACTGCAATGCTGTAGTGCTAATGTGCATGGTAAGAGAAGGGTGGCAGGGAATATGGTCAAGCAAAACAAGCTTCTAGCACAACAAACTGCGGCGAGTCAGAGCTGTGAATTGAGAACATCATGTTCACTGGTTAACACGTCTCCTCTTCACGTGTTAGGCCTCATAGTACTCATCAGCTCCTTCACCCTGGCCATGGGAGGCATTAATGCAGCCCGGTCCCTCCACACTGCCCTACTGGAGAACAAATTTCACACCCCACAGTCCTTCTATGACACCACTCCCACCGGCCGGATCATCAACCGCTTCTCGAAGGACATCTATGTGATCGACGAAGTGATCCCACCAACCATCCTGATGTTCCTTGGAACATTCTTCAGCTCTCTATCGACAATGATTGTAATTATAGCAAGTACTCCGCTCTTCGCTGTGGTTATAGTTCCACTTGCGATTCTGTACTTCTTTGTTCAGGTAACTGGAAAAATACCTGACTACCATTGCAATGATTCTCACTCCATTGATCGTGTTTCTTTTGAGGAACAAACAACATGAGTTTGGGGGGAAATTAAAATATCTGCAGTAATAATATGTTGGTGTAAACAGAACATCATTCTCTCAGAAAAAGAAATGTCCTGAGAGATGTGACCATGAAATAAATAGGCATAACTCTCTTTTGCTTTTAAGTAATAACAAGTAAGCCTACTGCTAGAGGTAGAGCTGTAGTGCACTTCAATATATTGAAGTGTGTATGTATTTGACATACTGACAAGTGCTTAAGGTGGTGAGGAGTTAAAGTGTTGAAAATAGAAAGCATCAATCTTATTGATTTCTGAGCAAAAATGAAGCTTATTTTCTAGAGTGTAAATAGAGACCTGATAATGGAGGTGCAGATCTGTGCTTCATCATCTTGAAAAATGAGGCTCTTACAAATGGATTCATTATTTTAGGCTATATTAACTAAATTGAAAGGGACATAAAGAAATTCTATTTACAGTTTATAGAAATTGCAGTTACCCAACACTGCTGTGAAATGGAGCCAAGATAGCTTTCTTGAAATTCTTCTTAATATAGAGGATATTTGGGGGTTGAAGTGCATCAGTAACAATCTCCTTTAAATCCTTGACATAGCAAATTCTTCACTGTTCATTCAAAGATGAAGTAGTTCCTGTTTCCTTCTGTTTTCTCCCCAAAATGGCAGAGGTTCTACGTAGCTACCTCCCGCCAGCTGAAGCGCCTGGAGTCCGTGAGCAGATCTCCCATCTACTCCCACTTCTCAGAAACAGTATCAGGGGCCAGTGTCATCAGAGCCTACGGCAGAGTGAAGTCCTTCATAGACATCAGTGACCTGAAGGTGGATGAAAATCAGAAGAGTTGCTATCCTGGCTTAATGTCAAACAGGTAAAAAGGCATATAACATCTCATTTCCACTTAGAGCATCCCGTGACTGGTCCAAGCGACCATTTACCACTCTGCTTACATCTGCCTTTCTCCCAGGTGGCTGGGCATTCGAGTTGAATTTGTGGGGAACTGTATTGTCCTTTTCGCTGCCCTTTTTGCTGTGATTGGTAAAAACAGCCTGAATGCTGGCTTGGTAGGCCTTTCAGTATCGTATGCGTTACAGGTATGTGTTATAGCTTTTTGTTTGTTGATGGGTTTGCATTGTTGTGGATGGTATGGCTATGTTGGCAATCGTTTAAGCTTGTTAAAGCTGAAGTTAATAAGGAAATCATAAAATGAGTTGTGGGACATCTGAAAATGACAGAGACTTACACTGAATGCTGACAGACCATTAGCAAGCTCTCATGCAGGAGGACTTCAGGGCACTTTGGGAGCACTGAGGTTGTGCTGCACCCCAGTATCCCCAGCAGCAGCATGCAGGAAGCTCAGGAAGTGTGAGGTGCACCCACCAAGTACAGGTCGTTTGAGCAGTATGGGTTTAATATGTCCTGCATCATGCCTGCTAGGTGTGATCAGTGTGTCCAGGTAATCACAGGCAGATCAATAGGATTCATAAATAGGCAAGATAAAGGGTACTCACCTAAGCTGTGGGCAGTTTAGCAGATTTAAGGGCCTCAGTTTTCCAATGAGACCCATGACTAGGGAAATTACTTCCAACCAGCTTTTTTGAGGGCCATTTGTTAAATCATCATGGGATGCAGAAGCTTCTTCACCTGAGCACTTGATTATCTGTAGATTTCTTGTCCCAGTAATTGTATGAATGTCAATGCAAAGGTGCATTTGTTATATTTATATTTATATTTATATTTATAATTATATTTATATTTATATTTATATTTATATTTATATTTATATTTATATTTATATTTATATTTATATTTATATTTATATTTATATTTTAAATTATTTGTAATATAAATGTGAATCCATGTAATAGCAGCGTCTGGTTTTGTTGTTGTTATTATTAAACCTGTTGTTCCTCTGTGGGTGATACTTTTGTTCCTTGTCTTCTCCAAGGTGACCTTGTCTCTGAATTGGATGGTTCGAATGACTTCTGAACTTGAGACTAACATTGTGGCTGTTGAAAGAATAAAAGAGTACTCAGAAACTGAAACAGAGGTCAGCTACTGAGCATCAAGTGTGGAAATCTTAATGCCCACATTTACATGGTCTTTCTTTAGACTCTTGAGACAATTCCTGCTCTGAGAGTGTTCTCATTTAACCTGAACAAATGTCACACTCTGAACTGTAATTTATGCTATCACAGCTCCAAATTATTACTGTCCTTATTCAGCCTGTGCTCAGCATCTCATTTGCTGCTACTGTGAGTGGCTATAGCACAAGAGAGATGAGTTTCACCGTCAGAATATTGCTCCCCTTGGGTTTGAAGTGTTTGATGCATAGTCCTACCTGCATTGATGAGGCTGTGATCCTGCTAGTGGGCACAGCTGCAGTACAGCTGTCAGGCTGTGCACATGTTTTCAGTAGTATTTCTATTTAATCAGTGTAATCAGTCCTCGTCTCCCATGAGAGACCATCACACCTAAGAACACTGTACTGCCAAATCCAGGGAAAGCATCCAGTCATCAGAGACTTTTAGAGGTGGCAGATGGAGCTATGCTGGGAAATGGGCTCCTTTCCTGGCATGCTGGGGTGTGTTAGATGGGATACTAATGAGGAAATGAAGGATCTGAGGAGAACCGCAGTGTAAGGTTCTGGAGATCAAGGATTTAATCTGAAAGCTGAAACAAAGCTAGACAAGATGCTTGGTACATGTTATCAGCCAGAGCTTGAACTGGCACAAAACAGGCAGTGTTCTAATAATGGGGAAAATGTAATGTATATCCATTGAGGATTTGGCCCTATATGCTCAGACTTCTTTTCCTGTAAACTTCACAACAAACACCAAAATGGGTGGATGCTTCAGAACTCATGGTTTTGCCTCATCATTTTGAATTTACTTGATAATGGAGATTTATCAGATCTATTTCCAGTAACCCACAAACATTAATGTTTGTATCTGAGTTTGGGTTATTTTCCCTTAAACCTTTATGAAGCGTTTCTGACTTCTGTTTTCCTCAGGCTCCCTGGATTATTGAGGGCAAGAGCCCCCCCGAAGACTGGCCATCCAAGGGAGAACTGGAGTTTGTGAATTACTCAGTGAGGTACAGGAAGGGCCTGGATCTGGTGCTGAAGGGTCTAAACCTCCAAGTGCATGGTGGAGAAAAGGTGAGTTACCAGCTCTATGTCTTCGCTAGACCTTTGCTCTTGGGCTTCCAGTGACAGCCATGGAGTAGAGGACAGGGTCTATAATAAGCACACTTGCCCCAGTGGTGAAGACCTGCTCAAGGTGGCATTGCAGGAGCGAGCAGTGACACCCATGCTGTTGGTGTGGCAGCATCCTCCAGGCTGGAAGCAGTAGGACCAATTGCATGGAGCTTTCTGGACTTCCCAAGTTAAGTTGGCAACAGGCTACTGTACATGGTGTAGGAGGCACCAGCACAAGTGACAAAAACTCGGTGACAAGAGTGTTTTTTCTGAAGCAGTGCAGATGGGAGAAGGAATTCCAGCTTTTTCCGCTCCCTGGCTTTCCCTGTGACACTTCTGGCACGGAAGGATATGACATTCTTTGCTTGCTTAATCAGGAAATTGTCTTTGTTCTGGGACATTCATTTCTTCATGCTTCAATTGAAAGTTCTGGGGTTTGTGTACTGGTGACAGAGCAATTAGCATGGGAAAGTCCTCGACTTACAGGCTGATTCTCAAAGAGAATTATCCTTACACTAAGCAGACAGGATGACAACCATCTTCTGGAATGAAGATACATGTGCTCACCATAAAGTCGGAATTACGCTCTGAAGAGCCTTTGTTTCTTGTCCTTGCACTCCTAATATGGGTATTTCAGCTCATCACCCAAAGTTACCTAGGATTGCTCTAGGCCTATGTACATATTTATATGCAATAATATCCTACAAGGATGCTGGGGAGGGACTCTTCATCAGGGACTGTAGTGATAGGAGAAGGGGTGATGGGTTCAAACTGAAACAGGGAAGTTCAGGTTGGATATGAGGAAGAAATTCTTTACTGTAAGGGTGGCGAGGCACTGGAATGGGTTGCCCAAGGAAGTTGTGAATGCTCCATCCCTGACAGTGTTCAAGGCCAGGTTGGACAGAGCCTTGGGTGACATGGTCTAGTGTGAGGTGTCCTTGCCCTTGGCAGGGGGTTGGAACTGGATGATCTTAAGGTCCCTTCCAACGCAAACCAGTCTGGGATTCTATGAATACCATTCAAATTATGGGAATGGCGATATCCACATTGCAATGTATGACATGGGTTTTCTAGGGAAGGGTGGTTACATTCTGTCTCAGATTCAGATATTGTGTCAAGTATCTCAGAAGCATCTTGGGAGGTTGTTTCAGGTTCTTTTGTTGGGTTTTGTTCTCATTTTAACTCTCTGCTTTGTTGTCAAACCTGCAATTTTATGTAGGTTGGGATTGTTGGCAGAACCGGAGCAGGGAAGTCCTCCATGACGCTCTGTCTCTTCAGGATCCTGGAAGCTGCGAAAGGGGAAATTAAAATTGATGGTGTGAAAATTGCAGAGATTGGTCTCCATGACCTTCGATCGAGGCTAACCATTATTCCTCAGGTACTGTTCCTGCGTATCACTATAAAGGAAGGATCTCTCACACCGCAGCAAGCCATAAGTAATGGTTTATCCACAGTGGAAAATGCTTTGTTACACTCAGAAAATTGTTTCTGAAAAACACTATTTATAGTTTAAGTGGTGCTGTCCCGGCCACCTTCTAAGCTGATGCTGAGTGATAAAACAAGGTTTAGGTTAAAGCATCTTTACAGTTGGAATTTGAGTTTGAAGTCATGTATTTTCAGAGTGGGTGGGATTGGCAGATGGCCTACCTGCAGTGCAATGGAGACTTCAAAGCAGTAACTCATAATATCCGTACTTATACAGCTAAAGCACTTGTCTAATGAATGTTGGGTTTATATCCAGGATCCTGTTCTCTTTTCTGGAACGCTGAGGATGAACCTGGACCCATTTAATAAGTATTCAGATGAAGAAATATGGAAAGCTCTTGAACTGTCTCATTTGAAGAGGTTTGTCAGCAGTCAGCCATCCATGCTGGACTATGAATGCTCAGAAGGTGGAGAAAATCTTAGGTAAGGAATGCTTGGACTAGAAACACACACTGAGCATTCACTGAGCTGTGACAGTGAGTAACACTTGAGCACAGGTTTACACGGTGTCTCAAATGGTTATCCACATACCTCTGGTTCAAGAAAACCACTAAGGCTCAATCATTTGCCTGCTGCTCTGCCTCTGCCACCAACGATCTGATTCTTCTTTGCTGTTGGGAAGGGTTTATCCCAAACCAAAATCCTGTCTTACCAGTAAAGAAAGAAATCTCAGGGGGATATGGTATTAGAAATAGGCAGTTCCTTAAACTTGGTAGGAAGGGCAATACCATGGCAACATATATAACTGCTGTGCTGAATAAGAGTCCTCTGCCTAAACTGACACCTTAGCAATGTTTATTTTCCATTATGATTTGGAAGACCCATGAAGACACGAACGAGAATGATAAAATGCCATGCTTTGATATGCTGCGTTGGCTTCTGAGGCTGTGCCGTAACCACATTATGTATGGGATGAATGTTTTTGTGATGCAGAAGGGACTGACAACCTCAGAACGTTTTTATTCTCCCTTTTTTCTTCTCTTGTTTGAAGCTTTCACATGCTCAGTGTTGTTACCACTGTGTGTGCTTTTGAAAACTCAGGCTGAAGCACTGTAATCATTCTGTAATCATTAGTTGTCACGCTGACTGAAAGGGGCGTTTGCTGGCTCTGTCAGTACTGGCAGTAAGTGAACACATACACTGAATTAGCTGAGTAATGCTGATGGATGTTAGCTCTAGGGCTGACAGACCAGGCTGTTTGCTAAATACGATTGGGTTTTGTTCCCTGACTTTACCTAGTGAGCAATCTGTTCTAGCACGAGTGATTGTAAGCAGCAGAGAGCCAAGGGCAGTAGGGCCTCTTTGTGAAACCCTATCTCTGCTTGCAGCGTTGGCCAAAGACAACTCGTCTGTCTGGCACGAGCGCTGCTCCGCAAGACGAGGATCTTGATCCTAGACGAAGCGACAGCAGCCATCGATCTCGAGACGGATGATCTGATCCAGATGACAATTCGGACCCAGTTTGAAGACTGCACAGTGCTGACAATAGCGCACAGGCTGAACACGATTATGGATTACACAAGGTAAAAATCTCTTCATGGTGCGTGGAGGGGAGGCTCACCCATTCACTGGGTACATGAAGCATCCCTTGAAAGGGTCCAGTTTGTCCCTAGGTAGTCACACTGATGATCTGGTCAGGTGGTATGTAAGCAATGATGTTTAAGCCATATAATCCTAGAATACACAGACCTGACTATGCCTCTGTTGGCGTAATAAATAGGTTCTATATTCACTAACCAGAGCTGCACAAGGCATGCTACCCAGTAGCATTAATAGTGCTGTCAGCAAGCTTAAGGATCCTTTTTGCACTAGCAGCTATTATAACTTTTTTACTCACGTCATATTAATTACTTTAAAATATATTACTCCATAAGCTTTTATCTTCTTGGCTTTCTGGTACCCTATTTTCAATTCCAGAACTACCAGGGTGGTACTTCCCCCCTTTATTGGCCCTCGGTGATAGTGATTGTCCTGTGCCTTTTTAAATCAAACAGCAGCTCAAGTAGAACATTTATCATCCATTGTGTTTCAGTGTGTGAAAAGAATTGAGCAAAACAAAGCCAGGGCAACCATCAGAGCAGTTTGCTTTGTGATAAAAAGGGATATCTCATTTCTTGCAAGGAATTCTCTGACGTATCTTTCCCCCATCATCATCTTTTGTTTGGCACAGGGTTCTTGTTCTAGACAACGGAACAGTAGCTGAGTTCGATACACCCGCAAACCTTATAGCATCAAAGGGTATTTTCTACAGTATGGCCAAAGATGCTGGACTGGCATGAAAAGAAGACCCTTTGGGGTTTTGGTTTGTTATATTTGTTTTGTTTTTCCTAACATTACTGACTTGGCACAAAAGTGACTTGTGAATGTACTGTAATTTACCAACAGCTTTTGTAGTAGGCTGAACTTGTGATATGTGAACAAAATATTTTACAATTATAAGGACCAGAAAGTGAATTTTATATTTTTTAATATTTTCTATATACAGAAAGTATTTTATTATATGCTTTTTCTTTCCCAAAGATGCCAAACGTTCTGCCAAGAAAATGTATGTGTCACAGGGCAATATGTGCTGTATTCGGGTTTATAATTAGTAAATTATATTAATGGTACCAAAAAATACACCTGTTCTCTGTGTTTTCTGCATAAGGATTCATTGGTTCTGAAGTAACGAGCCCTGTTGAGCAATGACTCAGCTGAAAAACACTGAAATAATGTTTAATCTCTGTGTGGCTCCAATCTGTTCCTTTCAGTCTTTCCCCCAGGACAAGGGGCTTGAATGCAGCAGCTTCAAGGCTGTGAGCTATTCCAGGACCTTTGGTATCCGTGCCCAGGGCAACTTCAGCATTATAGAATTCCTCTTCAGCCTAAGAGTTACAAGTAACATGTATTTAAAACTAAACCTGCAGATGGCTTAATATAAATCATTAACTACACAGTTTCTACCAGTGTGGTAGACTCCACATAAGCCTGCAGGGACATGATTGGCACAGAAGTGTGATAATTTTGCTGTATCTCTCTTGCACGTGGAGTCATTATGAGTAACACTCCACTTAAGCAGAGCAGATGTGTATATAATTTATCTCATTCAACACTTAGTCACCTGAAATAATGTGTGATTTGTTTTGCAGAATTAAATATCTACGTTATTATTGATAACGAAGCCTCCTCAGATAAAAGGAGTCCTGTGTTTAAACATTTGCTGCTAGAATCAGATAGAATGTCTTTTGCTTTAGTTCCTCACTCCCTACACCAAGCACTCTAGAAACCTACCCAGGAAAAAAAGCTCCACTGCTTCCCCATAAGTAAGGTTCAGAAAGACTTTGAGAAGGCAAAAATAATCATTTATTAATTCTTACAAATGAGACTGCTTAAATAGAAACAAGAATCTACAGCCAAGCATTCATTTGCCATTCACAGTTCATATAGCAGAGCACAAAGTAATGAATTATTTATCATACACAGTAATGTAATGATTATGCACTGATCAGATTGTTAGCAGTGTTAATAGTATGTTCTGTGTATAAACTGCATAAGGTATAAAAATATTCCTTGGAATGCATAGATAGCAATCAGCATCTGCAGGATAATCAGTGTAACAAGGAAGCTGAGTTTCCTTATAGTAGGTCTGACCAGTTAATCCTGGTACCTCCATGGGTTTAGTTGGCATTCACAGCAGATGCCTAAACCGCATCTGTTTTGTGCCAGGGAGAATGCAACAGTGTGATACGAGGAACAATGATTTTATTATTCCAGCAGTTAGTATACCACCAGCAATTTGTTATAAACCCCAGCTATTGCAATGCCTCAGAGCACATTTGACCTCCAACAGTTTTCAGAAGAGGCTATTTTGCTGTGACAAAACATGCTACTATTACCCTTAGGAGACTGAGCTTCGGTCTAGCTAACTGGTACACAAGAGTGTTTGCACGGATCTGTGCTTCCAGGTGAACACTGGACATCCGACTACAGGGCAGACTGGGAGAGGGCTCCCTCTTGTGTGCTCATCTGCTGCTGAAGCTGCTTCCCTTTGCACAAAGTACTAGTCACTGGATGGGAAAGAGAGAGCACGGGTGAATTTGGTTTCTCCTGTGTTAGCTGTAATACAGGTGCCTGCTCTGACTGCAAGGGAAGAATCAACTTCTTTACTTGCCACAGCCTCCAAGAAAGGGGACAAGGCTGTGGGGGATACCTAACTCAGTCATCTGGAGCCACAGGGGTTCCAGATGCAGTTCTCACCTCAGTGTTCCCTCCCTGCTCAGCATCCTACTTCTATAAATCCCATTTATAGGGCCACACACATTGTACAGCCAACTTGGGCTGTAAACTCTTGGACAAGGCAATCATAACATCCTTTGGTTGCTGTAGTTTCCAAAAACCCTGGGGGTGAGGGAGGGGAAAGATGAAGACAGAGAGGGAAGCTCAGTCCAGTTTGGTATGTTCTGTTCACCTGTTACATACCTCTCATACTTTAGGTTGTTCATCTAACTCTTAGTACATACTTTTACAGTTAGGCTACCAGAACAGAATTCTTCCTCAAATGCAAATGACTGAGTAAATACTAAAATCCTAAAAAATAAGATAAAATCCAGCTCTTAAATACTTTTAAATTTATTTATTACATAATTTCATAGCAAAGTAGTCTAATTCTGCATTTTACGTACCAGGAACAGGAAAAGTACTTCTTTTTCAGTAAACAACATGAGTAAACACAAGTCATAGGTGGGAAAATAAAGTACATTGCATAGGAAACATCAAGATTGTGTCAGCCCAGAAAACCGTGGACATACATAGTTTCTTTTTACACAGGCGACTTTAAATGTTCAAGATGTGACCTTTCTCAGGAATGGAGAGGTAAAAGGAAAATGCAGTTTTTGTGCTTTCAAAAGGGGAAATTAAAGCAGCGTTGGAGAAATGCGATGTCAATACAGTAAAAAAAATAGTATTTTAAATTGCACATGTCAGTCCTCTTTACTGACAGTAAAAGGGATTTTGGTTGACAGCGTATTTATGATTTGGATAATTGCTATCACTTTTTATTTTCAACCTGAGAAATAGGGAAAAGTGTAAACAGGGATTAAGAAATCACTCGTAAGTGATTACTTGTAAGGTAATAAGTCACTTGATAGTATTTAAAGTAGACATAATTTTGTGCTTCTTCACAGATTTAAACCCTTCTGCTTTTTTTCCTCCTAAGATGTGAATTAAAATGCATAATCCAAACAGTGAATGTTAATGGTAATGGCCTCAGTACAAATATTAAATGGGTTTCATGGCAGGTTCTTTAGCTTGAGTACCTCTGCTATTTTATAGCAAACAAATTATTAGAACAGCTTAAAGTAAGCCTTTCCCTGAGAGCTGCTAACTCTGCAGTATTTCAAGATTATCTTTATGTAAGGAAAAGTGTTGCATTAACAGATAGTTCTACCAATATGTCCTTTGCATTAAGCTACTTTCACATCAAACTCATTACTCTTGGATTAACTAGAGGCTGTAAATGTGCATAACAACTGTAGTTTATTTCATGGTTAACAAAATAGATTTTTTTACACGATTAGCCCTTATAGATACTGTATTTCAAACTTAATTTTAAAATGAGAGCTACAAATCTTCTGGTTTATTCTGTGAACAATTAATATGTAAGTTCTGATGCCTTCTTGTTATAACCACTCTGTTCAGAAAGTGTTGGGACTCTGAAAAGTAAGTTTTTGTCGCTTACTGTTAGAACAAGCTCCAGTTCCTGGAAATCCTGTAGCCTTGCCACATCTTTGTCCTTTAAATAGATACAGTAAGTTGTTAGGTGATAAACTGTTCAATTTTGCAGAGGTAAGTTAAAATAATAGGCTCATGCTAACACAGGGTATGTATTTATCTGTAAATATGACAATTCTTTACAGTAAGCTAGAAAGCAGACATCCTGGTGCATCTTATATTTATTCTGGGATCCCATTCACTTACTCACTTCAGTCTTATTTTTAGAAGGAATGCCACACTGATGATTGCAAGTGATTAGTGGAATTACGCCTGTAAAGATCCTCTTCATCCACCCCCAACTTCCTCTTTTCCCCCTCCCACCTTGGTAATTCTTAGAAGCTCATGAATTGATCCTTGCATCTACATGAGAAGGTCCTGCATGCAGCTTCCTCTAGAGCAGCCCACCAGCATGCTGGTAGAGTGGCTTGGCAAGGGTCTCCAATGGAAGAGCAAGGGAAGACACCCTCCCACAGCACAGGCTTGAGCTCTGATCCCAGCTGCAGCAGAACTCTGCTGCTAAACAGCATTAAATAGAATTAGTTCTGTATCACCTCAAGGAACAATAAGTGTCCTGCAGTTCAGCGAGCCTGAGTAATTAGAGCTGGAAGTAAAACCAGTCCTTTAAACACAACTGAAGTTAGCAAGTGACAGAATTGCTTATGTCTGTCTGCCTTATTTTCCTTTCACTTCTTGACTAACAAAGAATAAGTCGTCATATGGCCAGTGAGGATGCAGTACAGTAAAGTGTATTAGTCTAGGACTAACCAGATTAGTGCCATGACTGATGCCAACAATGCTCTAGAGGGATTTGAGAGTGACAGAAAGGTCAACAGTGAATCAGTACAACAGGTCAGCAGGTCCATGTCCTGTTTGCCGCACAGGTGACTGTCACTGGAGTGAAGAGACAGTTACAGTCAGAGACCTGCACTCAGTCATTCTGAAGCACCTTTCTGGCTCTTGAAAAGACTGCACAGTGTCCCCACTAACCCAGCAAAACTTGGTCAGGACTTGCAGGCCTTTCAAATGCTGATGGCAGCTCACAGTGGTGTGGTGGTGGACTGAAGTTAAGAACATAATTGAGAAATCAGGTATGAACTGGGCTCAACACCAAACGTTTGTGTAAGAAAATGATCAAGAAACTTGAGAACTTTTTTACTAAAAGCCCAAATTAAACAACCGCTGAGTGCTGATAGCTTAAAGGAGGTTCTTCTTTTGGGGGTTTTTTTGGTTGCTGTGGGTTTTTTTCAACATGGGCCTACGCAGGTGACCAACACATCCCTTTTAATGCTAACCTAAAAATCTTTCCTATGAGTTACTGCACTTCAAAGCTTAGAGTTCTTACCTTTCTTAACATTGTATTTGGTAATTTTCTGATCTTCTGTACATGCTCAGGGTTAACGCCCAGCTCACGGCAACTCACTCGGAGCAGTTCCTTATAGGTCAGTTCTTGTCTGTCCAGTTCAATTTCAATGAAGTCATTTTCTCTGAGATTAGGGTTTTGTATTCTAACTTTAAGCACCAGTTCTATTAGAAATAAAAAGCTACATTAATAGGCAAATGTGTAAAGGAATTGGAAAGATATCTCTATAGTAACTTCCAAATATTTCTATGATCTATTAACCTTGTTTGTATAATTTCTAACAATACAAGAGTCCTCAGAAAGCAACAACTGGACTTGGATGACCACAGTTTTCATTAGCTTGACTTGCATCAACCTAGATGAGAACATAATTGCAAATTTAATAGAGTATGTATGAATGCAAGTATGAACCTTTGAATGGACACATACCGTACTGGATTTAAGCTAACTTAAAAGCAGATTATACTGGTTATCAACTTCCTGAGTAATCCAAGATCACTCCTATCGGGTTTTGATCCTTTTGGTCATCAGTTAACTTCTCATTGCTAATTCATGCCATCAGAACACCTTGTATTTCAAGAATGAACTTTTGAACTGAAGCTGAAATTGAGCTTTCCCTCTTTGGGCAGGCAATATTCACCTGCAGAAATGGCAGATCAGGTAATTGTGTACCTCCAGGCTCAGGTCTGCAGATTGAGCCATGGCAAGTTCTCTCTTGAGCTCACTGGCTATGCAGTCACATTCCTTATTTGCAGCTTGGAGTGTGCTATTTAAGGAATTAATTACACTGGTGTCTGCATGTTTTTAGAGCATAAGACAAACAGCGAATATTGTCACCAATATTTTAATAACAGTTCTAGCAGAAACAGGATATCTGCCTCTTTAATTCCCTTCAAATGTTTCCTGAATGCCTAAGCGTGGGAACCTGAAAATCTCTGGAAATGCTATGAGTACATATAACCTGGAGTTGTCTATTTTCATTGTCCAATGTGACATAATTCCTAAGACAAAGCGAAAAGAGATTCTTACTGTTACCTTGCATATTAAGTGGGAAAGCTCCAGTGAAGAAAACAGGCTGAAATGCTGGCACAGGCCCCATACAGGATCCATTCTCTTGCTGAGGCACAGATTGATTTGATCCAGCTGGCGAAGGGGCACTTCTGCTCCAAGACAGAGATCTCTGGTACATTGGACCTCTCTGAAGGACAGGTTTTGTGTGCGGAGGTACAGTACACCCGCAGGGCAGTGATGGTGTGCCTGCAGTATCAGCCACCTCAGGAGCAGCATTCCCATGGTGTAGCGGTGCATGTGTGTAAGTCTCCAGGTCAGGAAAGGAAGAATCGGTATCTTGCAGTTCTAAGTGTGAGATACTCCCATTCATGGAGGGATCTGGAATGCTGTTACTCATGGTGTTATAAACATAAGGGAAAGGTGGGTTAGCCAGGTAATTAGGGATGATTGGCAGATCTGACTCTTTCTTTAAGTCTGGCAGTTCATCTTCTTCCACTGTAAAACAAAAAGACCAACATTCTCCAAGACTGATTTGAGGGGTAAAGAGAAGTACTGGTATTGCATTGGGGGTAGTTCTTTTTTCTTATGCAGAGGGACTGGTGTGTTAAAAACACCACAAGTTACAAGATGAATCAAGAAACACTAAGCCTTTTTTTTTCTACAGTAACAGAACCGTGCTCAGGTGTTGTGATATAGTAAACACAAAAGCAGAGTATGATTCTAGTGATTCCAGGGGTGCGATTTCCTTCTAAACACTGCAGTACTTCTGTTTTGATTTGTTTTAATCCATAGCCAGCATGTTGTAACATGGTCTCTGGTGGTACAATGCTATCATCTTCATAATGTATAAGGCAATGAAAACCAAAGGGTAATATTGTTGTTTGATATTAAGGCAGGGGATAAAGGGAAAAGAACACATAGTACTGGGAGAGATGAAACATTACCAATTCAACAGCTGGGAGACATAATGAAAACGAAAGCAGACAAGGGAATACAAAGGGTGTTAATCGATCACATTTCAATTTACTTATCACCTCTAGCAGCAAAGCCTCCTCCACTCCAGCAGTTATAAACCATAGTAAAAATGCTCTACCAATGTACTTTAATGAGCTGTTTATCTGGGCTGCTAATTTTCTATTTATTCAACACAGTGTCTAAGCTCCAGAAAACGTCGGGAAAATGAGATGTTGCTGTAGAACCCCAACATAAGAAGGACATGGAGCTGTTAGAGCAAGTCCAGAGGAGGCCATGGAGATGCTGCGAGGGCTGGAGCAGCTCTGCTCTGGAGCCAGGCTGAGAGAGCTGGGCTGGTTCAGCCTGGAGAAGATAAGGCTCCTGGGAGACCTTAGAGCAGCTCCAGTGCCTAAAGGGGCTACAAGAAACCTGGAGAGGGGCTTTTTATAGGGGCATGTACGGACAGGACAAAGGGGAATGGCTTTAAACTGTTAGAAGGGAGATAGTTTAGACATTAGGAAGTTTTTCCCTGTGAGGGTGCTGAGGCGCTGGCACAGGGTGCCCAGAGAAGCTGTGGCTGCCCCATCCCAGGCAGTGTTCAAGGCCAGGCTGCACAGCGCTTGGAGCAACCTGCTCTAGTGGAAGGTGTCCCTGCCTGTGGCAGGGGTTGGAGCTGGGTGAGCTTTAAGGTCCCTTCAACCCAAACCATTCTATGATCCTACAATATATGGGTTTCATACAAATTTGAGAGATTTTTCTCCTGTTGCCCTTTGGAAAATGGGAAGCTGCATTTAGCTGTCACTGGTTTAATCATGCTATTGTTCAAAATGCAGCTATTCTAGTTGTTCAGTGTTTAGCACAAAAGTTTGGCTGGCTGAATATGGAATTTGCTGGTAATCTTGTCCTTAAACTTTGATTTCTTACCAATTAAACACTCTAGAAATCAAGTCAGAGTTATTACTAAGATCCAAACACAGTATCTTCACATGCAAAATAAAGATTGGAACATACATGCTTTAAACAGCCTTTTGCTACAGTCTTGTATTGGTTTACCTCCCAACATCTTCCTTATCTCTCTCTTTGATGTTAACTGGGCTGGCCTTTCTCCTTTCTTTGTGAGGATCTCCTTGTCAGCACCAGCGTGCAGCAGGTAAGCCACTACCGGAGCATGGTTCCGTTTACATGCCCAGTGCAAACAAGTCCTGCACATGGAAAATGTTAACACTGTTTAAATCCTGAATTATGGCAGATTAACTTCCACCCATTCTTGCTACCTAGGAGAAGAACAAGACCCAGTGCATGTCTAACAGAGGCTTCAATTGCAATCTTCCTTGGAAATTTAGGCTGGTTTTGGAGCATGCAGTGACACCTGCTGATGTAGTTTCTCTTTGCTCTAATGCTAGATACCAAGTTACCACGGTTGCATTGTTAAAGTTCAAGATCTTTTCAATTTGTCATTTATTAAGTTTCTAATATATAACTATAAAAAGAAAGTTTGTGTATGCTATTTTAATCTTGGAAAGAATAAGTTGTACTTCAAATACTTGTGAGTGTGTGTTTATGTGAGACTTCCCTAGGATGCTATTTTTACTCTTTAATTAATGCTGTCAGCGCAATGACTTGCACTTTTTGGAAAGTAAATGCTGTTCAGAATACAGCAAGCAGAGTTTCTAAGCACACAGTTCTTTGCCCAGTCGCTATTCACTGCACCAGCAACTCTGAAGCTTTGATCTGCGCACAACCAGTTTTCAGCAATGTTAATGATGCACAGAACGAACCACTTGTCTGGTTTTTCAAACTGCTGTTTGCAGCTGCTGACCTAGAGAGTAAAGAAACATCCTAAAACCTACTGAGCTTACTTAGGTACTTACACACTGTAACTCGTTATATGGTCTTAGCCATTCTTCGCTAACCCAGGTTCTAGTGATGTCTGATCTTTCCCTAGCTTTTACATTTTAATTCTTTAGCTCCAGCTGCAGGAAACTTTAGAAAGATGAACACACTGAACCCTTCTCCAAGTTTCTTTATTTATTAAGAATTAAATAAAGCAGAGATAAATAATAAACTTATAAGGGCGAAAAAGTTCCCATTGGAAGTCCAGCTCCCAAAGGCTTTTTTCCACTTCAGTTTTTGGTTGGTTGGTTGATTGATTTGAGTTGTTTTTAAGAAAAGAGCCTGCAAAGCTGTATCTTGACCAGTAACTCTCAACTTTGTACAGAAAATTTGGCTCTTTTAAGTTTTCCTGTGTGCAAGTATGCAAGGAAAAAAAGAGAATCTGATCTTTGGAAGGATACAAATCGGGTAAACCCAAAAGAAGATAAGGTAACCTGCAAAAAACCTTGTTCATTTTTGTACATTCTGACCTAAGTAAACCTCAATTCTACAATTTCTTCTTACTAAAATGAATGCATCTTGATGGCAGAAAGTATGCCTGAATTAAAGGCCACCAGTCACTGCAGCAAGAGGTTACGTAAAATTACATCTAACTGAAGAAACGGGAATGTAAGTGTATGTATACATATTATTTTTCTTTATAGACTATCCTAGGAAGGGTGTTCACAAGATCTGTGTTTCCAAGATGATACTGCCAGCAATACTGTAAAGTCCTGTGTTCTCCCACCAAGGCTGGGCTGTCCATTTCAGCTAGAAAGTGCCATTTCACAGTGGGATAAAGGAATTTTGTCAGCAGAAAGTATTCCTGAAGTTTCAACAGCAGAGATCCCACATAATCTGCTACAAGCTCCAGGAAACTCAGACCAGGTTTGTTTAGTTTCCCTGTGCAGTGTTTGTTGGGCTTTTCACACATTTCTCCTTGTGAAATGAGTGTGAATAGCCTGTATGAACTCAGAAGTAACAAACTGTTTTGGACCAAAGTGGAGGGAAAAGGCACAGACAGCATGGTCATGTTTGATTTGAGGGCAAAATTTACTGGTTTGCTTTGGCGAGAAGGAATGTGCAGGAGCATTGGCCTGATCTTGGGATCCATCCTGACCATTCCACATGGTCTCAAACAGAGGTAACATCTACCCATGGACCTGATATGCATCAAAATGTTAAGTACTCAGCACCTCTCAGCATCTGACATACTAAGAGTCTCCCTGAAGAAATGTTAATTCTACAAGCAAACTTAAATCACAGTGAAGATCCATTCATTGCCATAGTTACAAATGACCAGATCGTTTTAAAAACAATCGTATTTTATGACAGATTCCTTTCATCATTTTCAGTTTTAGATACAACCTCATTTCGATGACAGGTACCTGTTTATTGTGCACGCTAAGATAACTTTGAATCTCATGAATCAGTAAGTTTTTGCAAGTTCTAATGTGAATCACCACGAGCTGAGCCTCAAGTTGCAAGCGTCCCACTACGGATCAAACTTTCACCTAATTTTAGCCTTCCTACTTCAGTTACAACCTCGAGCCCAATCCAGCACAGCAGATACAGCTGAGTTGAATTTAGGGGAAGCACACTGCTGAAATGCCTGAGCATTCCCTGTAAAACCTGCTTCAAATAACATTGTGTGTGTATGTATGTGTGTTCATCCCACTTCTACAAGTGCCTATTACAGAAAAGTCCTGGGTTTGTTGTCTGAATGAGATGTCAAAACTGAAGTATTTATATATAACACTGAAACATCCTGCAACCGCCCTGCTTTAAAAGAAAAGTCATTCCCAAACCTGACTTAGGAGTTAATAAAGGTATTTCTAGTTAGATGTGAACACGGTGGAGATTTGGCTGCCTGTGCCCTTCCAAAGCGATAAAACCAATATAAAATTACCACACGGTGACCTGAGGGAGCAGTGGACACCCAGGAGCCGGGAAGGGGACGGGTGACAGCGGTTCCATATTCACGCCAAGGGGTGAACGCAGGGCAGCGCAGCACCGGGAGGCCCGGGGCCGTTCTTACCAGCCGTTGACTTCGTTCTGCGCGTTGAGGCTGACCCCCAGCTCCACCAGCCGCTGCACCTCGGCCGCGTCCCCCAGCGCCGCCGCCTCCCGCAGCCGCTCCTGCCGCTCCCGCTCGGCGCACGGAGCCGCCATCTCGCCGTCGCCTGCCGCCGCCTCCAGGCCGGGAGGAGCTCTCATGTCCGGCACCCAACCGGGCACCGGCGGAGAGCAGCCCCCGGTGCCACCCCGCGGCTGTCCCCGCTGGGGGACCCTGTTATCGGTGGCACCTGCGGCCCGGCCACCGCGTTCCGGGTCAGAGCCGGGCCGGCGGCCCGGGGCACTGGGGCGTGAATTGAATGGTTGAACTCGATGATCTTAAAGCGCTTTTCCAAGCTAGCTGATTCTATGATTCGATACGCATGTAATTGCTTAAGGAACGTCCCCTGCACTGTTACTTGTTCTTGCGGGTGCTAGATTCACGCTGTTGTTCTGTCCAGGGAGTTCTTGTCATCTTTGTGCGTTGTCAGCACAATTGATTAATCCCTACAATTAAAGAGATCAACATCTACCTGAAAATTAACTGGAAAGAGCGCAGGAAATTCCTGCAGTTTGCATTGTATGTTCTGAAGAGCTGAGTTTGATCATTGTGGGCTTGTCCTAAACCAAGATATGGGAATAGCTGGGGAAAAATTCACAACTATAGAGAGTCAAAAATCATAGTATCATGGTATAGTTTGGGTTGCAAGGGACCTTAAAGCTCACCCAGCTCCAATCCCTGCCACAGGCAGGGACACCTTCCACTAGAGCAGGTTGCTCCAAGCCCCATCCAACCTGGCCTTGAACACTGCCAGGGATGGGGCAGCCACAGCTTCTCTGGGCACCCTGTGCCAGCGCCTCAGCACCCTCACAGGGGAGAGCTTCTGCCTAAGAGCTCATCTCAATCTCCCCTCTCCGTCAGCATGAAGTCGTTCCTGCTTGTTTTGCCACTACATGTCCTTATAACCCATTTAAGCCTTGGTCCCTACCATGGTACAGCAGGTCTGGGATAACCTCCAGCCGCTGCCCAGCCCCTTGGTCACTGCCTCCGGTCACAAGCAGCTCTGCAAGCCTCCACCGCAGCACCGTGTGCCCGGGCCGCACCCCAGCACCCTGTCACCCCCGGGGCAGCACCCGGGTGTCCCGCACACCCCGTCACACACCACTGCTGTTTGTCTGTGGCGTTATTTGCCTCCTCGCGTGTCAGGCCCTTCAGCGACCACGCACACGAGACCACCCCGAGGCCGGGCAGCAGGAAACGGACCGGCTCCGTCGCCGTTTTAACCGCCGCCAGCCCGGGCCGGGAGCCGCCCGCAGGCCCCGCGCTAGGCCGCCGGCGGGCCAACGCCGCAGAGGCTGTTAGGAGGAGCGTGGTGCATTGTGGGCGCGGCGAGGAGCCGCGCCGCCATTTTGTCTCTGTCACCGTCCGCGGCGGCGGCGCGGTCGGTTCGTGAGGAGAAGGCGGCGGCGGAGTCCGTGTTTGGTGAGGGGGGGACTCAGCCAGGAAGGCACCATGATATCGGCCGCCCAGCTCCTAGATGAGCTTATGGGCCGGGACAGAAACCTGGCCCCGGATGAGAAGCGCAGCAACGTGCGGTGGGACCATGAGAGCGTGAGTGAAGCCTTCTCTCCCCTCCCTTCTCCCCATCCCCCTCGCAGGGTTTTGTCCTAGCGACACTGACGCCGGGTGCGAGGCTGCGGCTTCTCTCGGCCTAGGGATGGCTCGGGATAAGGTGCCGGCCCCGAGGGGTGTTCCCCGGGCCTTGGCGCGGCGCGGCCCGGGCTGTTGGTGCGGAGCCGTGGGCTGCGGGGCTGGTGCATGGCGGCCGCGGGGCGCGCTGGGCCCGGGCCCTTGCGCGGGAACCTCGTTGAGCCTTAAGGCGAGGAGGAGCAGCCGGGTGTCCGGCAGGGAGGAGCGTCCCGCCATAGCAGGGCTGTGCGAGAGGCTTTGCGCTGTTGTTTGGGCTGCTGGGAGGAGGGAGGCCTTGTGTTTGTGTTCGGCGTGTTCTGCACGGAGTGCCCGGTAAGCGGGAATAGCTGGGTTGCGAGAGGCGTGTTGGTAGCCGGAGTCTCCAATGTGCGGTGGGGAAGAGGGAGAATACTGCGTTGGGAGGGGGGAGGTGGTGGATATACCCCCTTTCAGAATAGAGACCTGCTGGCGTGCACGAAGGGACATGAGACAGATGTTAGTAGTTCGGAAGACAAATGTCTTTGGATCTTTTCCTGAGTGTCGTATTGAGGAGGAAACAGAAGGATACAGGCATACTGACTTCACTCTCTGGAGGTTTTAGCTCGAGGAAGAACCATAGCACTTTTGAAACTGAGGATTTTGCTAAGCTTGATTCTTCCTGTACTTCCTGAGTCAAAGGAATTCTGCAGCTCCTGGGGGGGACTAACCTAAACAGTACTATTTTTTAGTAGTACTTACGTATTTTTTGTTACTGTGGTGATTCATTAATTTTCTGCAATAAAGAACTCAAGATTATTATTATTTATTGCTGAGTGAGGTTGAGCTTTAATGAGTGATGACTTTTAGTGACATCCATTGTAGTCATATTGTAAGCTGCTTCACGAAACACTAGCAGTAGTAATAAAGTTGCTGTAGCTGCTGCTTTGGGAGAGGTGAAATACTTCCCCCTCTCTCCCTGTTGGCCCCCCTCCCCCATTGTTCATTATCTATTTTTTGAGTAGTATATGTTAGAAGAAAACATCGCAGCTACAGTAGTAGTTTTGCTACCTGTGGGATTGGTGTTTCTCTGGTTTAAGCTGTGTGAAGCAATTACCTCCTCCCTAGTTATAATTTTCTTGGGATGCTGTTAAATTTCCCCCGTTTGAAAAATCATAGTGTAGGGTTTGGAAGGACCTGAAGATCATTCAGTTCGAACCCCCTGCCATAGGCAGGGATGCTTCACACTGGACCATGTCACCCAAGGCTTTGTCCAGCCTGTTGTTGAACGCTGCCAGGGATGGAGTGTTTACCACTTATTTGGACAACCTGTGCCAGAGCCTCATGGCCCTCACTGTAGAGAACTTCCTTATATCTACTTATATACTTACATATACTTCCCCTGTTTAAGTTTGAACCCATTAGCTCTTGTCCTGTCACTGATGAATACTGCTATAGATAAGCTGTGCATGTCAGGAGGAAACTGTGAGTTCAGCAAATTTTCATGACCTTCTTAATGTCATTCTAGATTTTCCTTACTAACCCAATATCATCATTCATTCAGGTGTCCAGTTACATATTTTCTTTTGATTCTGAACTCAAAATAAAGAGGAGTTGTTCACCTTTGGAAATACAAAGTAAATAGCTTGAGCCACGTTGGTCCAGGTAGAATAGATAAGGGAATTGTTTTGATTTATTTCATAAGATGAGACAGATTACCCATTTTCTTTAATCAAGTTCAGATTACTTTCCTCAACTTCAAATGAGGAGCCATTTTTTTTCCCATATTAGGCTGAAGAGAGAGACTATAGGACTCTATCTTTAAGCTGTTCAGTTTTTTGCTGTTATAGAAGCAGGGCCTTGTCTCTTCTTCCCAGTCCTTTGCTGACAATTGGGAAAGGGGAGAGCTCTCCATATCTAAGACCAGTGGGAAACTCACAGGTTTAGGATTGAGCTTCAGTCTTGCAGGAACAGCTGCTGTTTGCTCTGCTCCTGCTTTTATTTATGAAGTGTGTAGGGCCATAATTAGATGTAACCTCTCTGAAAGGAATGTTTTCATGGGTTCCCATAGTGAAGTCCCTACTGCCAAGTTCATTGCAAAAAAATCACTGCTGTTGAAACGTTTCTGTTTGACTTCCTGCATCACCTAAAGATGAAATCTGCAATGTTGATGTGTTTTATCAGGCAGAAAATGCAGATAAGGTAGTAGTATCAGGTAGTAACATTGGTTCATCTATTTGACTGCTGTTTTGCTTTTCAGATGAAGTATACATGCTAATGTAATTTCTTGTAGACATATCTCAACATGTGGCCTTTTCAATGTAAACCTGTGTATTCATACCAAAGCTTAGGATTTTGTGTTGCATTCCGTCAGTTTCTGCTATGGAAAGTTATCAAGGCAGGCTTGTCTCTATTTTATTGTTTGTAAATTGCGCCTGAGTGGCTGTCAGAAACTGTATGGAAGATGCAGTGAGATCCAAGACTGTGGATGTTGAAGGTGTGGAGGCAGAGCATGTGATAGCTGAGCATTTATTTGCAGTTTAATGAAGTAGGTTGATCATGTATTGTAAAGCCTTTTGCAGGGCTTAAGTTCTTTAAAACTTTGACATGATTAAAGCCTTTAATCTTAAAAAAATGAAATCCTGCTTGCTTTGTGTTTCAGTGTTGCAGCATATCCTTAGATGATCAATTCTAGTTTTGACATAAGGACGTTCTGTTTTGTTTGCAGGAGGAAATTATTAGTATCATATATTTTAATCTTTGTGCTTACTGTCATACCCATAGACAAAGTATATTTCTGGAACAGTAACTTTATTGATTCACGCATTCTTGCTTTAATATGCTGCTGATACAGAGCAAGTTCATGTGGAAACAGCGATTGTGTAAGAGCTCTGAGGCTGTTCTGTAGCACAGGAAAGCCCAGCATTGACTACCCCATGGTTCCTGTAAGGCTTTGAGATTGTGCTGGTTCTTTCATGGTAAATTCAGTGTTTTCAGAAAGTAGGAAGGGGTGGGGAGCTGTTAGGGATAAATGACTTTGAGAAGTTATTTCCAATAGGAATGCAGTTCCTCCAAATGTAGGTTCTGTATTTAAAATATTGGCTATTTATGTGTTAACACTTTTTCTTAATGCTAAAGACCTAAATTGGTTTGCATCATGATAGAATCTCAGGACTTAATCCTCCACAGGATGAGCCAGGGGAGGACTTTACTGAACAAAAGTTAGTAGTGGAAGGTTATATCTAAAAGTGGGGTTTGGGAAAGGGCTTAGGTTTCTTTGAGTTTGGATGGGTAAGCATTGTTGTCTGATGCATGCAAACTTCAGTGGTTTCAAAGAACTCATCTATATAGAGGAATTTTCTACTTTTTTGGTGTGTAAGCCACAACCTGCTGAATTTTATTCTCAGCCTTTTTACTAGGCATTGTCTTCCTAAAGGAATTTGCTTACAAAATTGTTTATTACAGTTACATTGATACTTGTCTATCAGTAAATAATTTCCTACAAAAGAGAAACAAGTTAATGTAGAAGTGTTAACAGTATGGAGCTGTCAATACTTTCTTTATATAGAAAGGCTTTGTCTTGGTTCACAGACTGTGGAGGAGGTAGCCATTCTTGCTGTTGCTGAAATCAACTTTGAGGTGAAGTATACTACTTTCGTACCTCCAAGAGATTTCAAGGATTAGTGAATTTGAGATGACAAGTGGAAAGTTCCAAGCATCTATCTGTATTTGTTCTAGTGTCTTACCAAAATGTGAGACCCTAGGGGCTTTGAGGCACAAACTGTGGCTAATTCTGCTGCAATATTTGACAATAACATTCCTCTCTGTTACACCTTTTTGGTAGTGGAGGTATCAGAATAATTTGGGAAAAAAGAATAAGTGCTTGTATCCCCCCTACTTCCATGATTCTAAAGTGCCTATTGCTTTTTCCTTCGAATATGGAATGTACTTCCATATTACTTCTAACTTGTGCTAAGTGCAGCAGTGTGATAAGCCATGGGTCAGGGGTGCTATTTGAAGCATGTCACCTATGTTTCAGGGCTTTAATGGCTTGGTAATGCTTCAGCTGTGTCTTGGCCCTTTCTGTTAGCACTCATCATTGATTACTCAAGATGGACTATAAGTGCAGCTGACTGGCATCTCAAGCCTGTCAAGGTGCATGTACCACAGGGGGAAGCTATGTCAGAATGATAATTTTCAAGATTCTGCAAGATGCTCTCAAGTAATATTTTTCAGTTAAAGTGAAATCCGTTGCAGGGCATAATGACATAGGTAAGGCAGAGGGAGAAAATTGCTGCAAACACAATAGTCTGGACCACTGTAATGTATTTTCTCTGCAGGTTGCTTCTTAGTCAAGAATGTCAAGTAATTGACTAGATGCCATAGCAACCAGAGCCTGTCAGGAAAAAAGTATTGCAATTTTTGTCTGTGTATGAGGGTTTTGTTTCATTTTGATTTTGTTCTGGTTTTTAATATATCTGAATAATTAATACAGTGTGTCACGTATGTTTAAGCTGCACATTTTAGTATTGGTTACTACCCTTTTTGGCTGTAACTATCAGCTCATAAGAGGAAGTTTTTCCTAGCAGTGCTGCATCATAAAATCATTTTAATTATTTCTGCTGTTGGTTTTCTGTTTTAATTCATTATACTTCTGTCCCTTAATAACTTTTATTTTGCTGCTTTTGTTGCTGCTTGTTTTAGAACTGTTACAGGCCAGTTTATGTAGGTTTTAAGCTGACAGAAGATGTTCTGCAACTGCCTTTACATCATAAAATGCTCAAACCATTATTATTGTCCTCAGTATGTCTTAGGAAATTGTCTGACCCATCCCTGATTTTTTTTTTTTTTGGAGGGAAGTGCCTTTTCACGATCCTGATACTTTGATAGGAAGATAAGAAAATGGAGGAGAAACAGAATGAATGTAGAGAGAAATTGTATTTCTATTGACTAGTACAGCAATTCATCCCAGAAGCTGCTGTCTTGAAACAACTTGCTATTAAAAGAAGGGGCACTGCAGCTTTCAGAGAGCAGAGCAGAGCAGATTCTGAAACCCGTATTTTGTGCAGTAACTTTCTCCTTGCTTCCTGAGAAACCACCACACATTTTTCTTTCATGAGTATTCTTGATAAGTGGCTTCAGATGGGTGTCACGGTGTACTAACCAGAGAAGTATTCCAATTGTATCATGAGAGATGTTTTGCTTTTCATGTCCTTGGCTTAGTAGAAAGCTTGGTTGTTTTTCTGTGTAATCTGCAAAGCAGTCAGTACTATTTTAACTTCCATAGTCTGGTTTTTCAGTCTGACAGCGTAGAAAAATAAGTTGGACTGATCTAATTCGAGCAGTTGGTGTCTGGGGCATTTCACTGAGGTGTTGGTGTGGGGTAAATTTCTGTCCTCTTCACCCCACTTTGTTATAATGCTTCAAAATGTGTCTTAGAAGTAGTATGTCATAAATCTTTGCCCACACCGCATGTGAGAGTATGAGAACTAGGCTCTAATGCGCAGTAGCAATTATTAATTTGCCAAATATTAGAGACTGGTGTAACATAAAAGAGATGATAAAAGAATGTCCAGGCTGGTTTTGGATTGGCACTTCAGTTAGTTAATGGCAGTCACATCCAGGGGAAGGGTCTATTGAAGACTTTATTGTTTAAGATTGTCCATGAAGTTAGGGGTGAAAGTATTTCTGATTTTTATCTTTGTGTCTGTTCTGATGGATAGACGGGAGATATTTCTGTGTTATGAACTTCAAGAACTGACCAACTTGATTAGCTAAACCCATGCTCATGGGTGAGGGTGATAATCTTTTTAACCAAAGCTGGTTTTATCCCATCATATGTTAAGTATTTACTGGCTAGACTAACAGTTGGGTTTTTTTCTGTTATAAAAAAAGAACCTGGCTTCCTAATTCAAAAATAGGCTATGTAGAAACAAAACAAACCCTTTCTTAGTTGTCAGGAAACCAGGTTAAAATCAATGTGTTCTCTGCCTGTACAGTGTCTCTTCGCATATCATACTCAAAGTGGGGATTTTTAAAAGTGTTGGAATGGGGAAGCTTTTGGTTAGTTGTTGTATGTGGTCTTAAGTCTCGGAATTGGCATAAGCATCCTTGAGGCAGTACCTGGTGTTTGAATGCTGATGGCTCATGTTCTGGCTAGTAGCATTGATGAAATGAAGACTGAATACAGTTACTATGGACAAGCTAAGAGCAACTTGCTCTCATGCTTTCATGGCAGACATACTCACCCCTTGTAGGATATTATGGTTAAGGAATTGTAACTTTTTTTATTGGTTCAGTCTGGTTGAATTCCTTTGGAAACATCAGATGCTATTTTATATGTCCAAATAGATGACACTTTCCTGTAATCTTAAATATTTAGCAGTAAAATTAAGAAATACTATTATTGCAATGGAAAGAAAGATTTTTGGTCTTTTAAGATGCACATGGTGGCACTTCCTGCTACCAGGTAGTATAAATGTGTGAAATACACAGAAATTTCTCAGTGCACAAAGGGTATTTTTGTGCTGTATTTTAGAAAGTAGAAGCTATGACCTAAAATGGACAATTTGGGAGTTAAAAAAATGATACCTGTTTCTTTCTTGTCTGTCAGGTTTGTAAATACTACCTTTGTGGCTTCTGTCCAGCTGAATTATTTACAAACACCCGTTCTGATCTAGGTAAGTCTTGTCATTTTCATTGCCTTTCATGTAATTACAGTTAACTTTTATTTGCAGGCTATGTATTTGTTGTGTAATGCTCTGTCAAAACACTTTGAAAATAAGCTTTTTTTATTAGAGGATTGCCAGTGCTACAGTATGTTAAGAGCAACATTTATTTCAGATCCTACTTTCTCTAAGTGAAAAAATCATAGAATCATAGAACTTTTAATTACAACTTATTTTTGTGGGGTTATGTGTTACTGAGCTTCTTTACTTTAGAGGCTCATTTACTGTAGTAGTTATTACTGAAGGCCATCTCTAAATTACTAGTAGCTTTTAAGTGATGGTATGTGGACAGCATGTAGTTTAGAGAAGGTAACTTGGAAAAACAGGTTTCTTAGCATTAATTTCCAAGTCCATTGGAGACTTTGATGGGCTGGGGGAGGTGGGAAATATTAATGTGACTGCCTTCATGAACTGAGGCCACGCACCTCCTAATTTTAATCAGAAGATGAGTAGCCAGTTTATTACAGAGAACGCTGTCTGGAGTTTAGAAAGTGCTTGATGAAATTACCCTTCATACGTAATTTTTCTTCTCTTTTTAAGGCCCCAGGTCTTTAAGGTATTTTTTTGTGTAGTTTTACCCATGTAGAACTTGATCTGGAAATCCTATTTTCTGTGTCATTCAAAATCTCCTTTGGTTTTCTAATTACTAAACCATATTGGCATTCTTTTTCTTTAATGTGTCTTTCAAACTCCAAGCAAAGGAAGCAGAAAAGCAGGCATAAAAGTCCTTGGGAAGTGTTTAATAGCTCTCATCTATCATGATGCACAAACAAAAATGCTGATGGAATGTGAATACACCATTCAGGAATGCAAGCTTAAAACATTTGTGTGGTCTTTTTAGGTCCTTGTGAAAAAATACATGATGAAAATCTACGTAAACAGTAAGTATGTTGGTTGATACGTTAATGCAAATAGTGTTTCTAGTATGCTTGAAATATCTTGAAGGCACCCCAACCATGAGAAACTAACTGCTTTTTATAATAGTCTCTTACCTTGAGCAAGAATTTATAACACTGCAGGTTGTTATTTGTTTTTCATATATTCTGGATTGACATGAGCTTTTGTTTTAAATATATCTTACCAGGTATGAGAAGAGCTCTCGTTTTATGAAAGTGGGCTATGAAAGAGACTTCTTACGCTATTTACAGAGCTTACTGGCAGAGGTAGAGCGCAGGATTCGAAGAGGCCATGCTCGGTTGGCACTGTCGCAGAATCAACAGTCGTCTGGGGTGAGTCTGGAAGAATTAGTGAGGCAATTTTTTCATCTAGCTACTGTCTTTGTGTTCTCTTCACCTTGTCTCCTCAGGTAAAATACGTTGTTTTCCAGAAGATTCCCATTAGATAAGCCTCTTCAGCCATTAATTAGCAGGCTGCATCTGGCCTTAATGGACAAGCCGAGTGGCTTTGCAGTCAACAGCAGTCCTGCCTCTGTTTCTTCAGAATCAGTATCTCTTTTCCACCCTAGAAATCCTGTTAACCTCAGTTTACCTTCTCGCCTTTAATTGCTCCTTCCCTCCACTAGTAAGCTGCATCATGGTGATACAGCTGAAGTAGGGCAGCACTGAGTTTTTCAGCAGCTGATGAAGCTAAATCTCCCTGTGAGCTGCCACACTTAACAGCAGTAGCCTCTTCTTGCTTCAGCACCACCATTGGCAGGCAATGGTGGAATTGCAGGAGTTTGAGAGAACTATTTCTGTGCAGCTTTTCTCAGTTCCAGGCTGCTGGAGAGCTGTTAATGGGAAGCTTAAACTGACTGGGGGAAAATTTTTACATATTTACTCCGCTATTTTTTTCTTATCCACTGCTAGATTTGGAGCAGTGACTGTGGCCTGCAGTCTGTTTCATGACTGCTAGGGTAGCCTTGCTCCTTCTTGCTCCCACAGTTAATTGTTCTGTGCAAAGTCCAGTTCAGAAGGAGCTGTGGACAGTATCCAGTTAAGAGAGCTTATTGGCTGTGGAGTAGAGCAAAGGCTGGGGGGAGGCAGATGTGTGTTCCAGCAGCCTATAGAGATTACATTGCCAACAAGTGCTTCAGATGAAGTGAGATTCTTTTTGTACTTATGCTCAGAAGTTAAGATTTCAGAGCCCACTGACCTTCTAAGTCATAGTGGAGTGTCTGAAAAGATATGCAATAGCTGCATGGCAGTTTCAGGGTTTAAATTTAGGACTTTGAATTCAGATGTGTTACCTTTTATGGGCCAGGGCCTTGAATGTTTTTGTTGATTTAGGAGGAATTGGTGTGACTAGAACTTGCTTCACTCGGCAGGAGAGGACTAAGCTGTGTTGAGGAGTGTTTTATGTTGGACTAGGCTATTATTAGTAGGCTCTCATGGGAGAAGAGGCAGGAGGAGGTTATTCCTGAAGTGTCTCTGGAATATGAGAAGACATTAATGTGTTTTAAAGCTATTTTAACTAAAAAAAAAAAGGAAACCAAAAACCCAAACCGAAAGAAAATAAAGAAAAAAACACTTGGTCTGTTTGGCAGGGAGCGGGACCCACTGGTAAAAATGAAGAGAAGATTCAGGTGTTAACTGACAAAATTGATGTATTGCTACAACAGGTAAGGTTTTCTTCCCCCCTCCACCAAACATCTCTTGCTTTTGCTACTTGTTTAAAAATTACAGTTGATTTTAATTGTCTTTTAGATTGAAGAATTAGGTTCAGAAGGGAAGGTGGAAGAGGCACAAGGAATGATGAAACTTGTTGAACAGTTAAAGGAAGAGAGAGAATTGCTGAGGTCTACAACTTCAGTAAGTAACATGTTTGTAGTGCTGTCAGACGTCCTTCAAAAGCTGGTGCAACACTATATTTATAATAACCTTGTCCTTACACTGAAGGCATGCAAGTTCTGTGCTGAATTTATTAGGCAATAAAGGGGCATTTGAATGTGTTAATCCAGTGTTAAAAGACTTTCTTTTAGAAGTTTAAAAATGTCGCAGGCAATAGTGTTTGTGTCCATACTACATGATTCATGAACATTGCACAGCAATAATCTCTTGGGTTTATGTTAAAATTTTAGTGTATTTCTTGACTGTTGAAACAGTGAATTAATTTGGCTACCAGCCTTTGGTGGTGAAGCCCAGCATTCCTTTTTGTGTTTCTTCGTGGGTTATTTTAGCCTTTTCATTCCTTGAGACATACTCTGTGAGTATTCTGCAGCTCCAGATGTTTCAGTTGATGCCAAAGAAATCATCTTATGAGAAAACTGATTTTTGTTTTCCTTAATCCTGAGAGTGCAAGAAAGTTGCAGATACAGCTGTATGCATATACATGCTAACCCTTTGCAGTGAGGAGTAAGGCTTGTTTTCTGCATTCTCTAATATACTCTTTCTTGGGGGCTTATGTGGAGTGAGTCTATGTAGACTCTTTGCCCTGCTCATCCTAGTAGGTGCAGTACTCAAAGACAAAACATGCAGATAAGATTTTTCAGGTCTCTAGTGCTTAGCATTTGATAACAATAACAGTAAACCTTGTCACTGGCTTCTGGCTAAAACTTCTTGCTTTATCAAATACTCTTCTTTTTCAGACAATTGAGAGCTTTGCAGCCCAAGAAAAACAAATGGAAGTTTGTGAAGTTTGTGGAGCCTTTTTAATTGTAGGGGATGCACAGTCCAGGGTAGACGACCACTTGATGGGAAAGCAGCACATGGGTTATGCCAAAATAAAAGCTACAGTAGAAGATTTAAAAGTAAGCATCTCCTTCAGATACTGAGCATCCACAGATAGCTTGGAGCCTTTCTGTGGTAAATAAAAGGCTGTCCAGTGGACTTTGTCGAGCGGGTGAAATACTCCAAAGACAGTATATAAAAATCAAATGGAGTCCTGTACTTGCACATTTAGCACTGTGCTTGCACTGCCATTCTTTGTTGTATGTGATCACACTAGATATAAGCCAAGATGCAAATTCAGGTGGGAGTTTTTTTGTAGCTTTTGTAAAGAACTGTAGTGTGTTCTTGTGAGAATGACAAGCAAAAAAGGTTCTGCAAGACAAAGGATTTCCATTTCAAGGATTTTAAAGTGCTTATATGTGGGCCATTCTTTGGAAAAACTGAAGTATTGTAAAAGCTTAAGCTTGTACAGCCTCAGAATATATAAACTAAGTTACATTGGATGATTTCTGTTGAGCAATCTTCATTTCTTTCTGTGAACTTTTCTTTTAAGGAGAAGTTAAGAAAAAGAACAGAGGAACCTGACCGTGATGAAAGGTTAAAAAAAGAGAAACTAGAGCGGGAAGAGCGAGAGAAAGAGAGGGAACGGGAAAGAGAGGAGCGGGAAAGGAAGAGGCGACGGGAGGAAGAAGAGAAGGAAAAAGAGAGGGCTCGTGATAGAGAGAGACGTAAAAGGAGCCGTTCACGGAGTAGACATTCAAGCAGAACATCTGACAGAAGATGCAGCCGTTCACGAGACCACAAAAGATCAAGAAGCAGAGAAAGGAGACGAAGCAGGTGTGTGTGTGTGTGTGTGTGTGTGTGTGTGTGTGTGTGTGTGTGTGTGTGTGTGTGAATTTTCATACAACTTCCCAAAACGTAAAAATCTCATGGGGAGTTAATCTGTCAGCCTGGGTCTCGTCACCGCTTTGTTAGCTTCTCTTCTTCTTCGTCTGTTTTCCTGGTTCTCAGGATAAGTTCTCACTGCCTGTTCCCTGTCTTCTGTCAAGTTTTGGAAGTAGATGACACCATTGTGGTGGAAGAAGTCTTACAAGGGAGCTTTGAGTAGACATATACTCCCAAAATACAGGATCTTGTTTTTTTCCTGAAGCTGATCTTTGATTCCTTGTAGTAGATGCTTTTAAGCCATGTGGTTGAATTTTGGCTAAGTGAAGAAGGCAATATGAAGCCAGGTCTTACATACTGAGAAGTATACAGTATGCTAAGGCTTGTTTTAAATACTTGTTTTCTGCAAATAATCAGTGTATTAGAAAGCGCTGTAGTTTTACTACAGAGAAAATAACCAGCTGACATTCACATTCTTCTCTGCATTTTTCTCTGAATGTTCAGGAGTCGTGACCGAAGAAGGAGCAGAAGTCATGATAGATCAGAAAGAAAACATAGGTCTCGCAGCAGGGACAGGAGACGATCAAAAAGCCGGGAGCGGAAATCCTACAAGCACAGAAGCAAAAGCAGAGAGAGAGAACAAGACAGGAAGTCAAAAGAGAAAGGTATGTTTGTGTGAAGACTGAGTTTGTATCAAGTTGTGATCTTTCATTAAAGTCTCAAAAGCTTTTAAGTTAGTGAGTGACTGAAAGTTCTTCTTAGGATCAAACCAGATCTGGTTTTATAAGCTGCATATGTTGCTGTTAACCAATTTGAAGCATTTTGTTCATTCCAGTTATTGTTAATGCACGTGTGCATACGTACACCCTGGTGTCCACCTCTTACTTGTCACAGCAGTTATTAAAAGCTACCATTTCTTTTGGAAATTGTGAGATTGTGTTGTGTCTTAAGACCTGTTTGCTATTTACCTTCAGAAAAACATAAGCCTGTAATCAGCTTTTCATAAGAGTGAATATTTTCTATTCCTACTGTTAGCAGATATTGCCATAGTTAACCTTTGCTGGTACATGTTTTGTGGGAGATTGGTATCTGGGTTTTCACCTGTACCATCTATTACTTCTCTACACTATCGTGTTGCCTTTATTTTCCTTTAACGGTGCTTTTTCTCTAGTCTATGAATGCAGTCCAAGAGAAATCTTGCAGACTCTCTGTGATGCTCTAAATTACAATCTAATGCCCTCTCCCCAATCTCCTGCTGTTCTCCCCATCCTTCCCCCTTGTTGTGTTTTTTGTTTTAATGAAGTGAGATTTGCTTTGTCAGTATTCAGGTGAGTCTCAAGGAATGCTCTGTTAGTCCTTGGAATGCTTTTATAGCAGTTCATGCCACATACAGCATCATTGCTGATGACTCACTGCTTCACCAAAGGCTGGTGTTCAGAAGCTTTACCTTTAAGTAGGATTAAAAAAGACTGCACAGAGAACACTACAGACTCGCATTCTGTGAAAAGACACTAATTCATTGTTATTGCTGAATTTCCCCCTTTAAAAGTCTAGAGGAATGTAATGCTAACTTCTGGCCTAAACTGCTGGCTCTGTTGGGGTGCTGCCTAATGCCCAGTCTGAAACAGTCTCCCCACTTCACTATTCAAGCTGACCGTCAGTAGTGGATGAAACAGTCTGTTATCTTCCTAAGGTACTCTTGAGGTTCTCTGGAATGAAAGGTGCTATGTGCATGTTTCTGGATTGCATAGGCCTGTTTGCCCTACCCTTACTTTCCCATATTTATCTACCAGATCCCCAAATGTTGGTAATGCTTCATGTATTTTTCTTGCTTGACTTCCTTGGAGCGTTTTCACTTCCCTGGTTTATTCTATGGTGCATCTTTAGTGTCCATTCTTCTCTCGTTTTGCTTTCTA
This sequence comes from Amazona ochrocephala, assembly GCA_039720435.1. NCBI lineage: Eukaryota > Metazoa > Chordata > Aves > Psittaciformes > Psittacidae > Amazona > Amazona ochrocephala. Next base: position 89,165,069 of record CM077879.1, read on the forward strand.
AGCAAGTGGCTTTTAGCTGCTTGCTCACTGGCAGTGGAACTGACGTTTAAACTCAGATTCAGTATTGTAGCCTGTATCTGTCCATCTGTTACTTTATTCCTACCTGATACTGTGCCCTTTCTGCTGCTTTCTGAACAGATTTCTGGTACTTGGTCAAGAATGTCCTATTCAGTATTCTGTGTGTATCTGTGCATATAAATAACTGTGTTCTTATTTATTCAAATTTGGTCTGGTTTTGAGCTTAATGGCCTTTCAGTTCTTTCCTTGATCCTTCCATAAATAGAGGAACTAGAGAACTTTCTTCAGCATCTCATTATTTTTAGTTTTAACTGTAACCAATTTCCTTGCTGGCTGTTTTATTTGCTGCTTGCTACTTTCTTCCTCCAGAAATAAGAACAGTGAAATGATGCTATGAGCTGTGATGAAAATTCCACCTGGGGAATCAGTTACTCATTTTGACTATATATGATCCTAACATCTGCAGAAGCACAAATAGCCCTTAGGGCAGGACTGTAATGCTGAAGAAGGTTGTGTTTTTCCCTTTGATGGGAATATCTTTAGTAAATAAGAGGGGGAACACCAAACCAGTAGTATTTAAGAAGCAAGCATTGAATTTCTATGATGGAGCTGTAAACACCATTGCATCCTGTTTGCAGTGTGGCATTGCAGGTAGGTAAGTAGTCAGCTTTAGAGGTTCATGTATCTGAAGCTGGTTACCTGCTCTGCTGTTTACACAAAAAGTAGTAATGTGGACGTTAAGTCTTATTACAGTTACTGCTCCATTGGGAATAGTAGTTTCAGACTCTAATTTTCATTATATCCAGCACTGATCAACAATTAATAAAAGTATGCAGCAAAGGCCTGGCTGAAACTCCTTATGGTATAGTGCCTTTCGTCCTGAAACCTCCAACTGGTTTATAAGCATGAATCCCCACAGGGCAATAAGCAAGGCTCAGTTGCCGAAGACTTGCCTCCTGTTACACATTAAATTGGTGCTGTACTTCGAAAATGCAGAAGTTTGGTTTCTTGTTCATAAAACACTGTAGAATACAACAACCTTTAAGATTGTGAGAAAAAGGTTTGTGTAAAAATGGAGACACTTAACTTCTGACTCCAGTTTCAGGAACAGGGATGCCTTTGCTAAAGGAGGGAGCCACCAGCAATAAACACCAGCTGAGCATTAGCTTAATATAAACCCTCAGAACACAACTACTGTTCAAGGAACTAACTTTGGAGTAGGTAGAATAAATAGGGGGTTACTTTAAGATAAGGAAGACATCTGTTCTGCATGTTCCTTCATTTCATGAAGGGTTAATACTAGGACATGCCTTCAGACCACTTTAACTTGGCTCTTTACCTTACATAATCTGGATTCATATACTTACATAAAAGTAATTACATGTGTGATTGTGTTTTCATGTTGGTGATTAAACCTCAGCAAATACAGTCAGAGCACCCCAACCCTCAGTAATACTGGATATTAGGTTTGACTGGTTTTCTGCATTCACATTATCTTGGTGTTTATTCTCACCAAATACATCTCAGTTGCCCACACAGTCTCAGTCAGAAATATGTGCATGTGTTGAATCAGGAAGCAAAGTCAATATTGTGTGATTATACCTAATAGATCCCAGATGAAATAATACCCCCAGTTTCAACAGCATGCTAATTGTGTGTGCTTCTAAAGAAAGAAATCTTACTGGTGGAAAATAGAGAGGAGGAACTTAACTGCTTGCAGATATTCCAGGTGTTGAAAGAATTTCAGTCATTGGACTATCTGTTGTGTATGCTTTCTCAGTCCTGTTGGCACGCTGGAGGTTTGCTGTGGTAAACCTATATTATTATTATTAAAGGTTTTAGAAGAGTTTCATCTTTCATACCACAGTTTCATAGTAGTTCTTTTAACCTGAAACAAAGTTAACCTTCCTGACCAAATTCAAGAAACAAACAAGACACAAAACCCTGGACACTGCACATCCATAGGGCTATTAAGATCTACCATATCTACATAGGACAGAAGATAAGATTATTGGGCTGACTACTAGTCCTCTGCGGGGAAACAAGACTACTATTCCTCAGTGGATCTACGGGTGCATCGGAGATACCTATAAGGCACAAAAAGAAGACTTTTTAACAAGGTTAGTTAGAGTGCAAATCTACCTGCGGAGTTCAAAACCGAGGGCAGACAGATACAAAATGACTAGTTCCTCAGGGAGCTTTTTGACCTTGGTGTCTGCTTCTTCCAGGCACCATGCACTGGATGTGCTGCTTCAGGTGAAACTGCAGTAGTGGTGTTCCTTAGGCAGTTGCCCTCATTTCTGTGAGGGGCTTCACCCCTCCTTTTGATGCTCTGTTTTAAACCAAGTTGGGATGTTGCTTCTGTTTTAAAGCATAACTTCTGCTTTGTCTTCTGGAATATGAAAGTGTGTTCTGCCAGTCTAGGTGATCACATTATTTAACATAGCTTTGTCAGAGTGCTTGATCTATGTGCTCCTGTGTTGGGGATATGATATATTTATATGATTCATTTTAATTGCCTGGCTAGCAGGGAATAAACAGGAAAAAGAGCATGGATGTTGTTCTGTGTGATGGCACCTGAGAGGTTGGTTTTTTGGATTATTTCCTTTTTTCTCCCCAAAGTGTCTTTCCTGATCAAAGGTTGACTGTTATGGTGTGAAATAATACAGAAAGAACTGATATTTTTATGACATTTGCAAACACTGCATTTACAGCTTTAATACTGAATGGTTTTGTTGCCATGGAAATGTTTTTCTGGCTTCCTTCCTTCTTTGAAGATGGTTGAGGAAAATACGAGGTTTTCAGCACTGCAGCAGCCTTTTCAGTCTGGAATTGTGGGGTCGTTCCCATCTTGCTGTTCCTTTGGCACTTTTTATCTACTTTCCAAACTGTCCCCTCCACCAGCTTTTTTAATGAGTGGATTATAACTTCTTGCTGCTTTTAGAAAATGGAGAATTAATGATGCTGACAGTCATGTGCCAGACTGTGCAATGAAGTTAGTTTTGACTGTCACTGTGATCCCCACCTTCAAAACTGATGCTTGTTGTTGTTCCCCCAAGTATTTGATTGTTTGGGGTTTTGCTGTATTTTGAATTGGCAAGTATTGATGTATTTGATAATGCAGTGATGCATTGTCCCATCACTCTTTTTGGATTCTCTTTTGAAGATCTATATTTAATGAGAATTGTGAACCAAAGAAGCCATATGCATCCCAAATTAAAACTTGGAAGGGGGAGGAGGGGAGAAATAAGTCCCATAATAAGTAAGGAAGCCATGCACCATAATGATACACTTGCCTAACTTCTTGACTGCTTCTTTACCCCACTTTGTGTGTTTCAGCAGAGAGCTGAGTAGCTGCCTCTGTCCTTTCTCGTTTCCCCACCTTCTGCTGTCCCCTTTTACCCTTTTTTTGGTACCCTCTCCATTCCAGCGTGGTAGTCTGAAGCCAATTTCTGTAACTTTTGGAGTACTACTTACTGTTATTGCTATAGGAACTAATTGTCCAATTTTTTATGCAATATATATCTCACATGTGCAATGTTTTGTTTTTTTTTTACTTTGAAATCCATGGTCAATGTCTTCTTTCATGGCAGAAAAGAGGGGATCTGATGATAAAAAAAGTAGTATGAAGTCCAGTAGTCGAGAAAAACAGAGTGAAGACACAAATACAGACTCGAAGGAGAGTGATACTAAGAATGAGGTCAATGGGACCAGTGAAGACATTAAATCTGAAGGTGACACTCAGTCCAATTAAAACTGATCTGATATGACCTCAGATCAGACAGAGGTAAGTGCATTATTTCAAACTTTGATTAGGGCTTTTTGTTACTGTTTAACAGTGCAGCGTAAGTATGCACAGATGAAGATGGAACTAAGCCAAGTAAGAAGACATACTAAAGCACCTTCTGAAGGAAAAGACAGTGTAGTCCTGCAAAACATTTTGAGGTACATTGTTTTGTCTCAGCTATTTTGTAGCAGACTCGTGCCCCCCCATTAGTGTGCCTCTTTGGAACATATTTGTAATATAGTCACCATAGCAAAATTAATTTTCCTCTTTTTTTTATTTTTTAGGATTTTGTTATCGTTTTTTAAAAAAAAAAAAGAAAGTTGAACTGTTTTTGTATTTAAGTCCATATTGTGTTGGTACATCAGCAGAACCTTTTGCTTTAATACTTTAATATCGGAGGCACATGTTGGACTACTTTGTTCTCATATAAACTGCTAGTGTTTCTTTGTCAAGGATGTTTCTAGTTTTTTTTTTTTGCTTTATTGCCTTGCATTCTAATGCAGTTTGTTCTGTAACTCGAGAGCCAGTAGCATTGGATTGATGGAAGTGTAGGGTTTATGAATTATTGCAGCTGACTACCATACCTCACACAGCGTTGGTGTTGTGAGCGGCCCATGAAAAGCCAAATTAAAAATCAAGGATTCAGTCAAACTAAGCAGGTACTCATGCCAGGTACTCCTTTCTCTACCCACATCCATGTTTGAATGCTGTTGCCTGTAATCTTTAAGCTTACTGTTGTGTTTTTTTTTGATTTTCAAGATAGTGAAAAGGACCTTTTGTGTATTGTGTGAATACTGTAAAAGCCGATGTTAACAGAATGGAATTTTCTTTCAACTGTGTGTAGGGATGCAGTGCTGCCCAGAATTAGATATCTTTAAAGAGTTTAAAATGCAATAAACACTACAGGTTACTTTCAATGCAATGCGAGTCTTTAAGAGGTATGTGTTTAATATTTCCTACTGTGTAGGAGAAGTTGCAGTCAGCCATAATACAGAGAGGTAGAATGGCTGATAACAGACTTCTAAGGCAAATTAAATGCAGAGACAGATGCCACCACATGATTACAATGTTCATGGCAATAATGTGTGCTGAAAAACTGGTTGCTGGAAGTGAAACAGTTAAACACTGGGAAATAACAAATACTGTATTAAAAGGAAAACTGGAAGTTTTTTCCTCACTCTTGACTTGGCTTTCTTACTCTTACAGAAGGTCTTTAGTTGTATTCCTCAAATAAGGAGCTAACAATGGAGAGTACAGCTGATAAATGAGCTTCTTGCAACATAATTTGTTACTGTAGCTTATTATTTATGCTAGGAAGTCTTAAACACTTAATGTTGATTATTAAACCATTAATGCTACATTGTTGCTTCTAAAGCCAGTCATGTTGACATCTCTGTAGAGTTAAGCTGCCAGCTAACTACTGGGCCAATATATAGGAATGACAACAAAATGCCCTTAATGCTGTCTAATTGTCTGTTTTCCCAAACTTCTGCATTATAGGACTACTCCATGAAGAGTCTGCGAAGACAGAGGAAGACAGCTTAAACTGAAGATCTGCTTTAAAATGAGGTGAAAGAAAGCTGTAGTGGCGTAGAAAAATATAAAGTTGAGTTAGTATTTTTATTTTATTTTTTTTTATATATATAAAAGATTTAATTCAGGACTGGTGTTTCCTCCCAGATAGTTCAGAAAGATGTGTTGATAAGAGCACATAATGCTACTGAGAATATAAGTCCTGTCTCCTTTTTCTTTTCTTTAAGACTTTTTAAGATAAGAAACCAACATAACCTGAACACGTGGCTTGCTCAGTGTTTAATTGCGAGTTTTCATTCTTGGACTTTAAAACACAAGAATAAATGTTTAGTATTTGTGTGAATCGAACTAAACCAGATCCCATTTTTACAACTAAGCTATTCCTAGCTTCTTGATATACGAGAAATGGAAATAAAGTATCTTTGAATTTCTGTTACAAAGCCGATTGTCTCTGTCATTGGACGTTTAATATTAAATAAGTTTCTTTCCTAATAAATCTACTCCTGTCTTCAAGTTTAGTCCATTAATTTGGATGCTTAGTTATTCTGTGGTGTTTGTGGGCTTGGGTTTTTTTGGTGCCATCAGTTAGTATTGAGTTTCAGGCCTGCTTTTAGCAGCTAAACAGCTGCTGGAGTCTGTTTCCTAAAACATGCAGTTTATGCTGCAGTTGGTCAAGAAACTAGAAATCTCACAATAGAAATATAGGCCCTAAGCCTTTATAAAGCAGACATTAGAGCATTGTGAGAGAGAGATGCCAGTGTTGCGACTGGCCATCAGACTGCCTTGTAGCATCAGTTTGGAGTATTACTTAACTGCCTGCAGTTGGTGAGCATGCACAGAGAGATCCAAGGAAGCAGAGCCCTGTCTTATGCTTTCTTGTGAAGCTGCAGCACGAGGGAGCATAGTTCTTATTGGGAAAGGACAGCAGTGTGTACTAGTGAGTCAGTAGAGACAGTGCAGTGTCTGTAAAGCATTGAATTTACATATCTAAAAAGCATTATTCCTCATATTAGTATTCAGGACTTGACTCTGTGTGTAACTGCAGCCATACATGGACAAAGCACTGTTGGCTACTGGTGGAAGTGCACTCATAAAAGGAGCAGCATGTCAGTCCCCTGGTGCAGAGGAGGGCAGGGGCTTTTTGTTCCCTTTTTAAATTTTACTCTTGTAAAGCAGATGCCAAACAGGGGCACAGGAGTTGAGATGGGGTGGGGTTAGAGAAAAGTGAGTTTTCTCACTTTTGCAGGTGAGGCAAGTAAAATCGTAACCAAGTTCTAACTGCAGCCATTGCATGAACACCTCTTCCTTTTGAAACTTGATTCAGCTACTGCCTGGCTGTGTTACTTCTTTCAGTGGCCAGAAATCTTTGTCTTTCACCTTATCTTGCACATATTTGTTATAGGACCTTCAGATTTGGCTGTAATGACCATCTTCACAACAGATTCAGCTGTTTGAAAAGTATCATCTTCACAGCTCGAGCCCAACATAAATATCATCTGGGATTTTCTAGGAATGCTGAGCAAAACAAGTAGGTTATTTAAGTGAGCTCCTCCATGCTTTCTCCATCACGGTTAGTGTCCTGTCCGGTCCAGTGTACCACATATCATCCCCACACACACCATACCCCTCACAAAGGAAGAGATCCAGGTACTTTAAACAACTGCTACTTTAATAGAGGTGAAGAGTAGCAATGTCAGGTCAGTACAAGTTTGTAGTGCAAACCAAAGTTGTCCTTGGAAGAACAGTAAGTTTTGTAAACTTAGTTTCAGTTGTTTATTATTCAAAGGAAAAAGCCAACAACAAAACACAGCATAACACTAGTGTGCCTCAGGGTTTATCAAACTGCATAAAACATACAAAAATATTTCTCTGAATGCATAGGCTTACTGTTATTACAGTCAGATCATGATTAAAGTTTTAGTCTGATCACATTAACTGTTATTCTTGGTGGATGCTAGAGCAAATAAAGCTTTTAAACCAGCCGCTCCTGTAGCTGAATGGTCAGTAGTCTTTACACTGGTTTCCTAAGCAAAGGAGCTGAAAATGAATTCGTTACTCTTGAGTCACTACTGCTGTTTTTCAGACAGTTATTGCACATAATCTAAGCTAGCCTCCAGGCTGTGCTGAAAAGATTAATAGATAACTGTTAGAATAAAAACTCCTTTCCTGTGCTACAAGAAAAACAGGAGCCAGGGTTAGGAAATTTTACTTAGTACTGTGTCACAGTCTTGAGCTCACCAGGAGTTGAACTGGGCTCTAAAATAGCCTTGTCCTGGCTAGAAGAGTGCCAAGATAGAGAATGGGTGGGTTAGCAGAGTTTAAGTAAGAGGATGTATACGGAGCAAGTGCAAAAGGATAATTACTTTGCACTAAATAAGAACCGTAAGCCTAAGTACCACAGTGCAGTGCTGAACCCAGAGTTAAATGTATGTTCTTCTTACAAAGCTCTTGCTAACCTTGCAACCGTGCTGCTGCTACCAAAACACGCTGATTATACTATAGATGGTCTGAATGTCAACACTGCAGTCCAGCTCAAGGACAACAAACACCGCATTAACTGTGCAGAAACTCTGCTCTAGTGCAGCTTAAAAAAGCAAAGATGGAAGGAAAATCAGTACTATTGGGGGAAAAGAAAAGGAGCACCAGCTCTTATCCAGAAAAACACAGCTCCCTTTACCTACCTCAGTACCCAGTTAAGGGCCCTGCTTCAGAGGTCATCATTATAGTTGTTTGGTACAAAAAAAAAACCCCAAATGCTTCCTAAGGTGTAACTTTGCAGACTACCATGTTAACAAGAAAACCTTCAAGTTAATGCTCTTGCAATGCTGCAACTTAAATACTTTGTTCAGACAGAAGGGGAATGACTTCAAGGTGTGTTTTAATGCTGACTTTTGCCATTCATGAAACCACAGGTGGATGTTTTCGTTACTCACTTGCTTAAATCTAAGTTAAGTTTAATGTAGTTCAATCACAATCTGTTTCCCCTAGCCCCCAAAATGAGGTGGAAGCACCTGGAGGCATTCAGCCCTTTCAGCACTCACCCAGCTAAAACTGTGGACATTATGTGAAAGTGATAGTAGACTCTGCAACATACAAAGTCACAGGTTAGTTATTTGCTAACGGTTTAGTATGGCTAATCAAGAGTGTGGGATGCTCCTCACAGCTGTGGTACCTTAAGAGTGTACTGTTGTGCTTCTGCTTCTCACAGGGCAGAAACTAACCACTCACCCTGTAAGTGGTCTGTGAGGGTGGGCCAGAAAGATGTTTCCTGACTTAACAGGACTGGCTTTGGAGTAATGCACAGTCTCCTTACATCCTCAGGGAAATAATTAAAACCATGGACGTGGATTTGTGATGCCCTCCCTGGCTCCTCAAACAGAAGGGCTTTCAGCAGGAGACTTCAACTTGCTTTGGGACTTAATTAAGCATTAAAGAGGCTGCTGTATTTGTGGAGGTGGAAGGATGCCATCACTTAAGCTACAGTATGGGAAAGAAACATTTAAATGTGACACTCTTTCTCCACTTATTTTCAGCCCAGTGAAATTATTTCTTGTGTCACTTCAGAGCATTAAATATTTCCAGCCCCACCAGGCAAGACAACATACCTTAGCAGGGCTTTGGGAAGGGGCAGGAGACTGACTTCATTATACAAAGACTTGCAAGTTTTACATCAAAGAGAGCACCTGTTCATTGTATGCCAAATACCCTCTGATGTTTAACTTAATCAGGAAGTTTAAAGAAAAAAATATATATACACACACACACAGAGTTTCCTGAATCTTTTCCATGAGTCCTATTTGGTCAAAGAGTGGAGTAAACACACTTTTCACAGCAATAATTATTAAGTCTTTCCTGCCCTCTGTTGTCAAATACAACCAATAAACCTCACTGAAAGACATTGGAAGCATGTGATTTTAGTAGACAAATGAGGTATCCCTTATCTGATTCCAGTATCAATAAAAAAATAAAAGCAAAAGGGATATTAAATACAAAAGATAAACTATTAGTTAAAATAGTAACCCTAACAATAACTTAAGGTTTTACACACGCTTAATTTACTGCCTTCCAAAGGCAGCAGCATCAGAGAATTACCAGGCTTCCATCCTCCAGCTGCGCTGAAAGAGTCAGTACGTCAGCTTTGATGCTCTGCTGTTGTAGCATGGCCTTTCCATCAAAGTGGATGCAGTGTTTCGGAAGGGAGAGCCATCACTTTTCACAAGGACTAACTCCAGCTCTTGGAAGTCCTGAAGTCTGGCAACATCCTTGTCCTTGTAAAGAGCAGACAGAACAATGTATTACTCTAAACAGACCTGGTTGTTATTTGTGATAATAGCCAAAGGCAGCAAAAACTAAAATTCCAGGGAGATCACACTTCCACACACATTCATTCCAAGGAATAAATAACAGGAAAAAATCTTACCAGTATCTCTTTCTTTCAAAGCATATTTGGGTTTTTTTTTCTCCTTGAACTACATAATTATTTCTCCTTGAACCTCATTATGACTTGCCTGCACTTATGCATGTCACTTAACTAAGAGTTGTGACCAAATGCATTTCATTTCCAGACCCCAGGAGGTATTTTTGGAACAGAAGAGCATGCTCATTTGTTAATGACATCTTTAAGTTCTTCACTTGCCAATTTGTGGGGTTTTTTCCCCCCCTTACTATTTGTTCCTTTTAGGCAAGGAAATGGTGAAGTAGAACATGGCAATTATGTTAAAAGCACACTAATGCACTGCTTCTGATACATTAAAAAGTCAAGCTGTACTAGTTTCATGCTGAAATAGGAGCTGACATAGCCTCTATTTCAACAAGAACGGTTTTAGGTAAATTATGAAGTTCTAAGAAAAGTCCAACATCCTTTTGGATTTGTGAGTTTAAACCAGTTCGGTTTTAACACAAGGCCATGTTTTGTCAATTTTCTTTCCAAAAGTACCTTCTCTGATGTCTGCAAAGTCAAATGAAACTGATTCCAATTCTTACCTTTCTTAGGAGTGTATTGGGTAATTTCCTGATCTTCTCAACTTGCTCTGGATTAACACCCAATTCACAGCAACTCACTCTGAGCAGATCTTGGTAGGTCAGTTCTTGTCTGTCCAGTTCAATTTCAATGAAGTCGTTGTCTCTGAGGTTCTGGACTCTCACCTTAAGCACAAGTTCTGATTGAAAACAAAAAGATTAAAATCAGAATACCAAACCAAAACAAAGAAACCCCAACCCAAATCTAACACTAAAGTATCTACCATTATCTTTTGAAGTCAGGTTTTATAATGCTATACTTATTAGCTCACTGAGCAGTCAATAGAAGCTTCCACTTGAACAGCAAAAATACACAGAGAAAACATGTTGATAATGTTAAAAATCCAATCCATCCAGTTCCAAATCAAGTTGTGACCAAACTACCAAAAATGAATTTGATGCTGCACCATATGATGCAAAATCTGAACTGTTACATTGCTTGGACTGATCTTTCCATTGGTTTGCAAAGTATTACCATGTTTAAAACACAGCGTAATATTTTACTTAGCACTGCAAGATGTACTTTCAGCCAAAGAGTTCAACATCTCTGCCTCTATTCCACGACTCGGAAAGTGGAATGATTCTTTACCTTCATCTTTGACCCAGTAACAAAACCATAGAAGATAATATAATAGAAGAATGAGAAATTACACTTCATTACCTTGCATGTTATATGGGAAAGTTCCAGTAAAGAAAAAGGGCTGGAATGATGGTGCAGGACCAGCAGATGAACTGTCTGTTTGCAGAGGTCTGGCCTGTTCGAGTGCTGCCAGCGCAGGCGATGGGCAGATGGGGCCATTGGGTGCCACTGGTGTGGGGATGTTGGGTACCATTGGCCTGGGAACATTGGGTACCAATGGCTGGGGGACATTGGGCACCGCTGGCTGGGGGCATTCTGGGGCTGTGGGAGGTGGTGGTGAGGTGGGCAGTTGCTCTGCAGCGGCTTGTGCAGGGAAGTCATCTTCGCTGTTGCAGGATGTAGGGGTGCAGATGCTTTCAACCTGAGCTGCTGATGAACAAGGGCTGGTTTCACACTGGCAGGCAGAGGAGATGGAAGCACTTTCATTCTGGGATTCTGCCGGGCTGTCTGGAATGCTTTCTTCGGTGTAAATGTAAGGGAATGGAGGGCTGGCCAAGTAGTTTGCAACAACTGGCAAACTGAAATCCTTCATTCCTTGACATTCAGTTTCTTCCTCTAATAATGAAGTTAAAAAATGGGATTAGGGGACAGGGAAAGAAAAAAACCCCACCATATTATTATCATAGAATAATAGCATCCCAGAGTGGTTTGGGTTGGAAGGGACCTTTAAGCTCATCCAGCTCCAACCCCCTGCCACATGCAGGGACACCTTCCACTAGAGCAGTTTCCTCCAAGCCCCATCCAACCTGGCCTTGAACACTGCCAGGGATGGGGCATATTGGATAGATCTTTCTCATTTTGAATATAGTTTTCCTATTGTGTCTTAAAACATCATCAGTCTGATGAGGACACTAATGTGTCATAAGCATGTAACACCTGGATGGCAAGTAGCTGTAAAATGAAAGGAAAATGTACAGACTCCTACAATATATTGTGCTTTTTAAAAGCAAAGTGGGGAAAAAATAACCATTGAAGGACACATCATTTCCAGCAGTTATTCCATTGTTGTCAAAGGAACTGCATGACCAGTAGTAGTTCTTTGCTAAAATTGATTTTATAATGCTTTTACTAACAAACAGTGCTGTAAACAGTTTGTTATGACTCATGCCAGTGATTTAAACTGAGTATTTCTTCAGGTAAGTGACTATTTGATGTAATACCCAAGCCACCTCTTCTCTTGCAGTAAATGCCATTCTTGCCTGACTTGAGGATTACAGGACATTGATACTCATGTCAAGGCAGTACAGAAAGATCTGCTCAACAGCCCTACACTCCCAGAATAAAACCATTTAGGGGAATAAAAGTGATAGGTGTTATTCCCCAGGAAACATGAAAGCTGGACAGAAAAGCAAGGTAACTACAGAGTTCACACACACTTGACAGTTTAGATGTTAACAACAGAACTCAAGTCATCTGCCATGAACTAAAGCCAAGAGACGAGCACCTTGTCCAAAGAACACAAAAAATGCTCATGCAAATAACATGCCATTCCTGCAGTGGTAACTGTTGTGACTTCAGTTGTGATTTAGCTGCAATTTCATTTTAGATAACCATGAACTGTTAATGTAAGAGTGCTTCGCTGGAAAGAGTAATTTAAGTGCAATTAGCAGGAGATAGAAAGTTAACATTTCCAAAGGTGAAGCACTTAAAAGTCTTGATCTGGAGCACAGTCCCCAGATGCTGATGGAAACAGGCACTAACGTGCAGGAGTGTCACACACATCTAACCAGGTTTCCTGCACATAGGGAAAGTGTAAGATGACACAGCTATGGAGCAAAAATCAACCACACTGCAAGTCAAAGTGTAACATGCTCAGAAGCCGTAACCTCTGAAATGCTGCAGTTGTTTTGAGTGGATTTGTAGCATTTCTTATGGTCAGAGAACATAAGAATATAATGGTGAAAGCCTCTTTGCAGCCCACATGCTACCTGCTGCTTAATGACAGCAGACAGGACTGCAGCAGCATGTTTCCAAAGTACACAGCTCTTCAATCTCCTGATGACACAGTGCAGAATAAAAGGCCTTCCCAGCTGAAAACTCCATGTCTAATTGCCATAATAAGAGGGTATGAACTGCAGTTATAAATCAGAGCTATCTAGTGAGACACAAAAGTCCTAACCAAAGTTTTGCCAGTCTACTGCCTCAGATAAGAGCACTAAAACCGGTTTAGTCTTTAGTCTAAGAATCCCAGATGACCTTTAAGATGGGAACGGTACCTCCCAGTATCTTCCGGATGTCTGGTTTGGCAGTCAGCTGTGCAGCCAGCTCTCCTTTGGCCGTGAGGATCTGCGGATCTGCTCCAGCATCCAGCAGGCAGGACACCACTTGCACATGGTTCCGCTTACAGGCCCAGTGCAAACAGGTCCTGCAGGGAAGGAAGGAGAGGTTGCGCTGTCAGCTTCAGATCTGTGGCCCCAGCTCCTCGAATCCAGACTGGTTTGGGTTGGAAGGGACCTTAAAGCTCATCCAGTTCCAGCCCCCTGCCACGGGCAGGGACCCCTTCCACTAGAGCAGCTTGCTGCAAGGTCCTCACATGCCCATCCTAATTCACCTGAATTATACACAGAGCGACAATAACTGGGAATAAAGTTTCCTTCACTTGTTAAAGCTACGAATCTATTTCAAGTTCTGCAGGGTAAGGCCCTGTTTTGCCTTGCTACAGCGTGAAGAGTGGCTGCTGCTGTCCCAATGAGCCCTGCTGGTGGACAGAGAATGAGAGAATCAACCAGGCTGGAAAAGACTTCTAACATCACCGAGTCCAACCTTTACCATCACTGACCCATGGCACTGAGGCCTCGTCTACATCGTGTGTGAGCACTTGCAGGGACGGTGACTCCAGCCGTGCCCTGGGCAGCCTGTTCCAATGCCTGAGCACCCTTTGGGGCAGGAATTGTTCCTCAGCTCCATTTAAACCTCCCCTAGTGCAGCTCGGCCGTTTCCTCTTGTCCCATCCCTTGTTCCTTGGGAGAAGAAACCGACCCCCCTCACTCCATCCTCCCTTCAGGTAGCTGTGCCATGAGCAACTTTACACGCGGTCCTTGAGCAGCCGTGGCGACCGGTGGAAGGACACTGCCCCCCCTTCACCATGATCCTCTTAGGCCGTAAACCCCAAAGCCTCCCGAGATCAGCGCTTCCTTTTCCGTCAGCAGCACCACCCGAACACCCAAGCTCCCGACTCGGCTCTCCGCGCCACACCGGGGGCGTCCAGCCCCGTGCGGAGCCCACCCCCCGCCGGCAGCCCGTGCCCCGCCGCCCCTCACCAGCCGTTGATCTCGTTGCGGGAGTTGATGTCCGCGCCCGCCCGCAGCAGCCGCCGCACCTCCTCCGCGTCCCCCAGCGCCGCCGCCTCCCGCAGCCGCTCCTCCAGCTCCCGCGCCTCCGCCGCTCCGCTCATGGCCGGGCCCGGAACACCCCCGGCCCCGCTCGGGGCCGCCGGAGCCCCGTCAGGAGGCGGCGGGGGCCGGGCGGCCTCCTCAGCTCCGTGCCGCCGCCGGGCCCAGCCCGCCCCGACGTCCGCCGCCCGGGCCCTGCGCTCCGGCCGCCGCCATCTTGTGCCCGGGGCCGGCCCGGGCCGAGGCGGGGGGGGAACTCCGACCCCGAGCGGCGGCGTGAGGCGGTGCCGGGCAGCGGGGAAGCATCCGGAGCATCGCCGCTCGCGGCCCTCTTCGGGGCGGTTGTAACCAGCGGAGCCCGGCTCCTGCCTTCAAGCCCCCTCACCGCCGTGCGGCCGCCACGGCAGGGACCCCGCGGGTGGGCTCAAAGCCTTGGGCTGGCAGCGGGACCCATCGGGTGTTCCTGGTTGAATCCATGCGGCGGGTGTTGCGGAGCTCGGTTTTCACCGCACGGTTTCCGTTCCGGCACCGGTGTCTGCTACCAATGAGAAACCAGCGCTGAGCTGGGGGGGGTTTCACTGTCTCTTGTAGTGCTTTGCTTTCCTCATTAGCTGCGCTGGTTTTAACACACTGGGCTTGGGATGCCATCACTTCTGCATGGCAGAAGTGGCAGCTGGGGGAAGACCGTACTCCGAACAGCTCCTGGTTATCCATCGCTATAAATGAAGCTTCAAAGCACAGTAAAAGAGAGCTAACATCTTCCTTTTAACCCGCTGGGAGAGCTGGGCCCCAGAGGTCTCTCTGTTCCATAAGCATCCCTGCAACTGCCCTCCCTCGGAACACGAGAGCAGTGGTCACATCCTTCATAGGATCATAGAATGGTTTGGGTTGGAAAGGACCTTAGGATCATCCAGTTCCAACCCCTGCCATGGGCAGGGACGCCTCACACCAGACCATGTCTCTATGGCAGAGGTCTCACAGTGGCTCGGTGGTGGTTTCTAACACCGATCACACGCTGTTGATCTCACACCACAGCCTGAGCGAAACCCTTGCCCAGCTCCTACCCAAGGCCACAACCAGTCCTAGGGAACCAGTGTGATTCCCGACATAGGGAATGGTTTGCAAACAAGATTTACCCAGGGACAACTGCAGAGCCAGGGACAGGGCAGGCCGGCCTGCAGCTGGACACTGGTGTGACCTACAGCTCTTTAACTCCCGGTGAAACCATCTGAAGTGATCACACTGTTTAACCCATGATCCCTTTTGTAAAGCAGAGACACACCAATGCGTACACCTGGCCGTACGTTGTAGGACACGGAACGCTCTCTTGCACACCATAAAAGCTTTAAATCTCAGCCTCTTAAATCAAGCAAAACCCAATAGGATACAATGGCAAAATAGCCTTTTCCAACGGTGACATCCGTGAGACCGCTGCGGAAAAGCCGCTCAGGAGCACGGGGGCTGAAGGCGCCCCCCCGGGCCCCGGTCCATCAGCACAACCGCGCCGTGCCACTAGATGTCAGCGCGGAACAGGCAGAGGAGCCCGAGCGCGGCTCCGTGCGGCGACTGTGAAACGCCTTTACGTTTGTCGGAGCACATCCATAGCGGGGGTCCATGGCACAGCCCCGATCCGGCGGGTTCCGAAGCCCTGCGCGCTGCAAAGGGGCATTATGCAGCGCCTGAAGCACAGGCGCGGGGGAGCGCTGTGCAGTGAGCTGCTTCCTGCCGGGTTATGGGGCGTTTCTGCCTCTTTTTCTTTCCCCTCTGTTTCTTTAGGCTCTCTTTCCCCTCTGCTTTAGGCTCCTTTCCCAAGGCCGCACCAGGGCTTTTAAGGACTCGAAGCCGGCGGGGTGATGCACTGAGGTGGTCTCTCTCACGCTCTCTCGGGATGGGTATCCCACTGTGTCGTGCTGGTGCCAAGCCCTGTTAAATGCACCCGGGTTCACCATTGCTTGGTTACACAATGTACTTCTCCCTGCAGTCATAAGATTTCCTCCGCAAGAAAGGCTGTGTAGAAGAGGATTAGCAGCGAGTTCACTTGACTCGAACTCCCCGCTGCCGCCATCAGCCTTCCTGCTCGTGCCTCAGACCTGTCGCACGCACCAAACCCGAGCAAAACCAAGGACGTGTTCTTTCCCTGCTCCTTCCCTTCCCATATGGCTGCTGGGTTTGTGTCCCCATGATCCCTGTACCTATGTAGGGCACAATGCGGATACATCACCCTACCAAGAGCATGGGCTGTGCGGATGCAGATGCATTGCAGGTGCTGGTACAGGGCCATCCCCTTTGGAAGATGCTGGGGATCGCACCCAGTGCTGCGTGCTTACGGCTGCAGCCCCTTTGCCTCCCTTGGCCTTCAGAAGGAGCTCACCGAGCTCTGAGCCACAGCCAGAGTTTGCATGGAGCTCAGATCAGTGCTGGTGTGTTTGCTTTGTGACTTACACGGTGCAGTTACAGGAGCTCCCTGTATCCTCACCACCGAGGGAGAACCGCATCCACTGGGCATCACTGGGAGCACTGGGCATGCCTGGCAGCACAGAGCCATGCTGGACATCCTGCTGCTGCCTGAAGTAACCACAAGGAATAGCTGGGCCATTCTTTGTCCTCAGAGCAAGTGTTCCAGATTGTATTGGTTTAGTTTTAATATCTGTCTTTCTGCAAGCTGTGACTGAACCTCTGCATTGGTTCTTTTCTCCTTTTTTGGAGAAACCATGGTCTGTGTTTGCTCTTTGCTCCTGTTTTTTCAGGCTGATGAAATTTGCCGCTCTCTTTGCATTTCAGGTTTCATTCCCTGACTCCTTTAACCAAGTTCTCAGTCACTGAAAACTATTACTGAACAACTTTCAAAAGGCTCCATCCCCAGTCACACAGCACTGCAATGAAACTGAAGCACCCAGTCCTCACCCAACCCACCCAAAGAACACTTCTGGTAACTTCAACCAACCCTGCACTTGTGTAAGGGTATGAGAAATAAGATGTAGGGACAGTCAGAACCTTAAACATTACACTTCATGTGCAGACAGAGATATTTAAAGCTGTTATGGCTTTAAGGCTCAGGGAAATGGCAGGACTGGTGGAGAATAAAGATGGAATGAATTAAAAGTCAAGCTAAATGTTCACCTAGATGTAAACTCATTTATGCTGCTCACTTTGGGCCTTCCAATGAGTGTGTGAATGCGGAGGGGATGATCCCAAAGGGGGAAGGCAAAGTCACAAGGGAGAACTGATTTACATGACACCAGGTTTTTTGCTGGCCCCATGGAAGCCCCCCGTGTGAGAGCCTGTAGGTGAATTAGGTTCCGTTTGAAGCTCCACGTTATGAAGCCTGAGCCTGCGTCACCCAACGCTCGCTTCATGCCTATGGGACAAAACACGCAGCACAGAGGCTGGTACACGTCATCCTGGGTGAATAGCACGGACAAGTCATCCTCGGCAAGTGCCTACTGTGTCCTGCCTGCTGTTAGGGGAGCCAAAGGTAACCCAGGAGCTTTGAACCCCATCATTCCCAGCTCTCTGTTGCCAGGCAAGATGAGCACCTGAGGCAGGGTGGCTGGAGCTCTGCCAGAGCTTCTCTATTCTTGATGAGACAAATGGATCCTTCCATTGCCAAGCTGCAGAGAACCCACCGGTCATCTTTCTTTTGACCTTAAATCACAGCTCTTCTCACCAAATCACCAGCCAGGAACTGCAGTGCTGAGAGTGGATTTAGGAGAGGTCTGAGCCACCTGGAGCATCCCTGAATCGCACAGCAAACATTAGCCCATGTATTTTCAGCCCTGCTGAGCATCCCATGGGGGCTCATAGGGGAGCTGCATGCCTAAGAAAGGGGTTTCTTGGTAGGTGTGCACATACACATGCACACAGATGCAGGATGGAGTGAGATTTGATGGGGGGGGTGGAAAATGGCATTGCTATTTGGGGGCATGGCTTTCTGCAGCCAAATCCCTTCAGGCATCAGGTGTGTGGCTGATTTCCATTTGTTAATTTAACATTGTTCCTATTTGTAGGGCAAATAACTGCTTTCTGAGCAAACAGGCCAGAGAACTGGAACCTGAGGGGGGTGGTACATCAGCTCAGGGACTCGTGGTTAAGAAGTCCAATAGATTTTGATAACAACTGGAAATTGTTCAGTGGATTAGTGCCTAAAGCCAGTTTGGCTTCAGGCTTCAAGCCTGAGCTGCAAACTTCTCCCCTTGAGGGTTGTCGCTGTTTGTGTTGCAGTTGCGGGGAGGGTCCGCAGGCCCCTGTGAGCTAAGAGATGTCTTAACCCAGAAAACTGAGCATACAAGGGGCTGCCTTTGCTTTTTCTCTGGGCATTCCTCTCTGTCTGTGCCTCCAGGCCCTCACTTGGCTCTTCCAAGCCATGAAACAGGTTCATCCTGAGGACATGGGGCAAAGGTATGCAGCTGGCCTAGGGCCATGTCTTATTTAGTGTTAGAAGCCAAAGGCTTCTGTGGATCTTGTCCCAGGAGCCGACTCCCCATGCAGGAGACCAGATCAAGGCGTCTGGATTCTCCTGAGGATGTGTTTTGGCCATCAAGGAGAAAGCCAGAAATGCAAATCATAACTTAGGGGCTGTGCCCTGCGCACTCTTCATGGTCCTGAGACATGGGCAGTCAATTAGAAACTCCCCATTGACTTGGATGGGCTTTCAACCAGACGCTATACAATTCAACAGGGTAATTAGCAAAGCTGTAACTAAAGAGGTCTCCATGGAGATTGACAGCATCACCTCCCAGCTGGTACATTCTCTGCCTCCTATTCTAAATTTGTTCTCGCTGTCTTCCTGGCTCTGGTCCATAAGGTTAGCTCAATCTTCCAACAGTTGTGATACATCAAAGCAGTGAAGAGTAGGACAAAGGCAGTGGGGGCAGAGAAAGAAATAACCCCGCGCCTCAAGGAAAGCAACAGAAACTGTTCAGACATATATAGGCTGAGTTTTGAGAACGGGATTAGGCAGAACAGCACCTCTGCCTGCCTGTCACTTGCAAATTCTTGCTAATACTTTAGGAGCTTATTGGAGGTCAGCACCAAACACCCAAACAGACTAATCTGTATTATAGACACATAATCAAAGTCACAAGGTTTTACATAATATATATTGGTGACACAAGAAGGTTTGTTCAAATAATTTTGTCATCAAGATTAGGGGCCATGAAAGCCTCTACTGTGCACTTAACCTGGTTTTCCACGGCCATTGGTATGCCAGATTCCTCAAAGAAACCGAGAAGGAGCTGAGAAAGTCCAAACCCAGTATATGTTCTGAAACAGCAGTGGTATTAGTCTTAAAGCCATGGTGAAGTTAAAAAAAGAACTATGTGTGTGTGAGCTGGAAAGGGTCCTGCTGAAGCTGCAGCTTAAGGCATGCAAACAAATGGCTGCAGGTACAGTTTCCAGGCAGTTTTGGGGTTGCAGCAGATCACACCTCACACTCACACATCACTTCTGGGGCAATGGCAGGCAATAGGGATTTGAGAGACAAACTGATGTCACTTGTGAGCTTTATGGTCCCCTTCAGAGAGGTGGAGGCTGTGGCACAGAGGCAGTGAGTGGTCTAGGCTCACAGTGGCAGAGGCAGAAATGGGTCCCATGTTGATCACAGTTCCATATCGACAAATCTAATTGATTTTAAAAGGGAATTAGTTTATGGAGATGTGTGGATATGTATTAAAAAGTCCGATTTTCCACTCTGTCAGAGCTTTGTGACTGTGGTTTTGTGGAAACGTTAAAGAAAACCATGTAAACTTACAAAAGAAGAAACACAAAAGAAAAATGCATTCAAGGCCTTTTTCTCTGTGATGGGAAGAGAGAAAGTCACAGCTCATGCCATGGCTTGGAGGGACAGCGTAAAGATTTTCCAAGCACATAGGTCAGCTTGTTCTCATGGCTGATGCACAGCAATGGCAACGGCTGTGTGAGGGTTCCCCAAATCCTCCTGTCCCACCGCAGGAGTTCACCCCTGTACCCCTGTACCGCAGTACCTTCACCAAAGGAGCTAATTAGGAATGCCATTGCCCTAAACTTCCCCCCAGACAAAGAGGGGAGAGCCAGAGCATTGCCAGCCCCACATCTGCAGAAGAGCAATCAGAACCTGGGAGGGCTGAATTCTCCTCTAGATTTTCCCCCGTTCACATGCTGCTACCATGTGAACCCAGGGCTAAAATCATTGCAGCGGCTTTTCCAGGGCTCCTGAAAGCTCCTTTGTGGGAGCAGAGCTGCTGAACTGGCCTTCAGGTCAAGAAAACTCAAGCGCTGGGTGGGATTTCCAAGAGCGGTTGGCTGTAACCTCACCCCATTCCTCTTTGAAGTCAGCAGAATATGTACCATCGACTTCAATCGGGGAGAAATCAGGCCATTACCGAGCGTTTGAAACGCTGCCTCTAACGATGCTCCCATCCCTTTGTACCTCCCTGCTCAAAGGAGCCTGCTGCGTCTGTCATTAAAACACAATCCTGGCAATTGGGTAGATAACGTGCAGGCCCTGGAGGCACGGGAAAACGATAACGATTACACCACATGAATCTCTGTCACCTTACCTGCATTGGCTCTGCTGGCCACCGTCACCTCAGGCAATTGAGGACCAAGCTGCTGTGGGTAAGAAAGTCCTGCATCTCAGTGAACCCTGCTGTGGTGTAGGCTGCAGGTGCTCTCTTCACACTGCAAACAATAAAAGATCAAAATGCAAACGTGTGTTGAATTAGCTGAAATCAGAAAGAGCTACAGTGAAAAGAGCCACTAATGAACACAAACATCCCATTACCAGGGCAGGCAGGGGTGGCTTGGTACCTGAAAGATCAATGGAAGTAGATCATCACTGCTTTGTAGACATCCCTTGCACCTCCAGCCTGTGTTCAGATCTGCTGCTGAATGCATGCCAGGAGAGGAGCTCCCTGTTAATGCCACATATGCATTTAGTCTCCTTTGGGCATTTTGAGTAGGGGCGTCAGTGGCCCAGAAGAGATTTACTCACCCTTTCTGATGCCATCATCTAGGTTCCAGCAGCACAGACCATGGGATGTGTTGTATCTCGTACACAGGGCCAAGCTACCAGGTAGGGACTGCTCCTGGTAGAGGTCACACTGAACATGGCTGAAGGATGCACTGAGTGGCAGCCAGGACCACTAACAGCCAGCAAAGGCAAACGAAGGCAATAACTCTTCAGTTGAAAGGAATTTTGTCCTAATTTAGATTTAAATTCCATGAAGACAGAGCTGACGCTAAAAGGATTTGATGGCATTTTGCAGAAATGGAAATAGCTCCATTTTGTGAACATTAATTGTTGTTTATAGTGAAGTTTTGGATACCAAACCCTCGGAGGAGCTCTGGCACTTCCAGGTTGTCCGGAGAAGCCAACAACCTTGGCTTGTTGCCTGATGAAAAGCCCAGTCTCTGGGAGCTGGAGAGGCTCCCAGCCACAGCGAGGGCTTCAAACTTCAATGGATTCAGGGGGTTGCTACAGTCTCACAATGAAGCACAAATCCAGGCAATGGTGCAGCAGTTTTTATCTCACCTTTATCTCACCTGACAAGCTCCCAGCTCAGACCTCATCCACCAACAGGTCCTTAAGCTTTCTAAAAGGAACAGCTCAGAGTGAAAGCGAGATGGGACCTTCACGCTGAAGTCACAGGCAGTTAAGGCTCACAGCACAAACCAGGAGGAACTGGGTTTCAAGGAAGGTGATGGGGTTGTGCCAAATTAAATTAGCACAGCAGGCTAAAACCTTGCTGTTCAATAAGCTGAATCACATCACAAACAAAAGCAACGCAACATTTCTATACTGAACTAGCTTTCTGACAAGCAAACGGTGCCCATGGGGTGCGCAGCAGGGTCGGGGAGCTCCAGCCTTCCACAGCCTTCCACAGTGTGGTGTGACACTCAATGGTTTCCTCCCTGCTTTTCATTCCTAAAAGTAAATAAGGAGGTTAAACGAGGGTCATTTGCAGACTGAAGTCAATCTGTGCAATGGGCCTAGTAATATTCATTAGCCTCCTACATGTGGAACTAAATTAACTCACGTTCCGGAGAGGCTCTGGTGAAAGATGTGCTGAGCGCTCAGCCTGAGCACGTGCCAGGCCTGCACCTCGCTGCTATCCTCATTCAAACTGACCTGGAACCAAGAATCAAAGGTGAAAATCATGAACACCAGCAGCAAATGCACCAGTTCAATGAGGTTTCCTGCTATGGCTGCTGCAAGACATGGGAACATCTCCACTTGCACACCTTGGAATGGGTGCCGGAGCTCCAGAGTTTCCTGAAGCACTGTTAGTTGAGGTAGCCCCAAAACTTACTACTGGTTAGTAAAACCTGCAACAAAGCGAGGTGCTTGAGCCTCTCTGCTAGAGCAGTGCCTCAGTGCAGGACGGATCTCCCCATGTTCAGCAGGTGACAGTGCTGTTGTCCAGCCTGTACATCATGGAAGCAGATAACTGACATGAACAGAGCTGCCCCTGCAATGTGGCTGTGGTTTCTGTTTCTCAGTGCTCCAGGTTGCAGCACAGATCTCAGATTTCCCTAACTCAAAGCTTGGATGGAGCAGGTCTCACTCCACATTGAGGGTGACAGAGAAGAGGGCTGGAAGGGACTTAGGGAAGTGACCGAGACCCTCATGCTCTAAGGTGGGGTGAACTCACTCTCAACATTTGACCTTTGCAATCTCGACAATCCAAAGACACCAGCTGTATGGCATCCCTGAATTATCTATGGGGATACCCAAAGAGAGACAGAAAGAGAGGGGCCAGTGAAGGACAAGCTTCTGAGCCCTGCTTTTCCCCATATCTCACTGCTAACTGGTTGATTACCTTCCTTTGTGCCCTCTTTGCCTCTCGCTGCGCAGTTTCATACAGAATAAACCCAACAATAATGAACCATCATCAAACTGGCAATTGCTTCCTGCCCAGCTTACGTTAGCAGAGCAAGAGAAAGCAAATGACGAGCAGTCGTGTGCCTGCACTCAAAGATAAAACCCCTGAGCAGAAGCCATCTGCTGAGGCATAAAATAATAATCCTGGCGCTAGCGCTGTCTGAGCGCAGCACCATGAGCCCTCACCGAAGCACAGCACCACGCTTGCCTAATGCTGGGGTCTAGCAGGTGGCCCATAACCCTGTAATAAACTCCCTGACATTATTGATTCCCCCCCCCCAAATTGAGCCCTTTTTGTCTAACTACATTAACTTCTGCTTATCGAGCATCTGCATGTAAGGCAGCACGCACTGAAGCAGCGGCCATTGTGGGGAGCAATCACTGCTCTCAAGGTACCCCCGGCTCCCCGAGCCGGTCTGTGCACGCTGTTATCTGTTCAGATGGGTTATCTCAGAAGTTAAAACCAGTGTTTGTTGGTTATGGGCGCTTGCAGGGAGCCGAGACAAAGATCTGCACTAAGGGGAAACTGAAATATGCTTCCACTGCTAATTATGCACACGAACAGCCTCGAAAATAGGATCCAGGCACACCATTACCATCACACAGCTTTGGCCCAAATCTGCCCTACTCATATCTGTGTGCTTCCAACGCAGGTGGCCAGCACAGCAGCCTTTGCCTTTGCTTTGATGTTCAGAGGTGCAGCACATGGTGCCAAAAATCCTCCTCCCTTGGCCAGCCTAATGGCCAGCATGAGATGTGCGCTCTTCTAAGGGATGTGGGGAGGCATCCAGGCATCCTGGGCTCCTGGCCATCCCCTGAGCTGGCTCTCCCAAGGTTTGTGGGAGTGGGGCATCACTTGAAGGGGAAGACTTGGCCTTTGGTAGTCCAAAGTAAGCAGAATCTGAGGTCCTGAGGCATTATCTGGATTTCTTTGTGGGTTTGGAAGCAACATTCCTGCTTGAGGCAAGCAGTTGGCAGCTGCGCTTCAAAAGGGATCTGGCAGTGCTGTTCCCTCTCAAATGTCTGGCTATCAGCTTTAAGTGCAATAAGCTTTGCACGCAGAGGGGAGCATCGTTACTTCCTAAATGAGACAGAATTAGGGGCCTTTTTTAAAGTACTTTTCTGTTCAGGCACCACATCTGCATCTGTGCATGGACCAGGAGCCACATAAGGAGCATGGATGATGATGGGGCTAAAGAAGAGCATGTCCTTGGGGCTGCCTGTGGGAGCAGGGTCCCCGCAGCAGGGCAGGTTTAATGCCCTGTTTGAGAGAAGGGGAAGGGAATTAGTACCAGGTTCCCTGTGCATCAGAGAATCCGATTTCCCTCCTCGAGTAGAAGAGATCACACTGGGTCAGCACTTGGTGCAGCAAGAGAAGGGCAGGGACATCATATAAGAGAGCTTGGAAGAGTAAGAAAAAGGGCACAGAAATTGTGATGTACAAAACCCAGCAGCAGTTAAGCCAATTCTGGATCAACAGCCCTAACCAGGACCCTTGGGCATCCTAGCAGGCCTTTTCAGGAATGTGGTGTAGCGTTGGATGGACATATGTGGAGCACAGGATGGTCACAGATCCCGTATCCCCACTGCTGGGAGCAGATCTTGGTTGTTCCTTTGAGCCATCAGGGCTCAGGTTTATCCAGCTGGGATGAAGAGAAAGCTGATCCCAGCTCCCCATCCAACAGCCCCAGATCCACACCTTGATCAGAAAGGGGGATTTTGAGGGAGTAGTGGGGTTTCTTCTGAGGTTTGAACTCATTTGGGAAGCTCTTTATCACATCAGTTTCTGATATGAGGAAGACAAGACAAGCCAAAAATCAATGTTCATAATAGATTTGTTCATTGAAATGGAGAATAAGGATTATTTTATGTCTCACACTACAGAAAAAATGCATTGTGTTTTATAAACAAGAACAGGAAAACTACGCCCGGGGAGCCTGACAAAGCCCCCAGCTCACCCCTGGCTTTAACTGGTGTTGTCCTGGAGTACCCCACCAGATCCACGGGGGTCAGTGGAGTTAAACTCATTTAAACCAGGTGAGGAAACAGCTCTCACTGGAGCCCAGGAGATACCGAGTGCCTCAGACAGAGCTCGGCTGGCTGTGCTGGGACAACCGGGGCAGCCCGGGCTGGTGTCCCCTCCTGCTCAGGTTGGGTAACCGCGTGTCTGGGATGCGCTGGCAGGGACGGGGCTGTCGAGGGTTATTCAGAGTCCTCACTGCCTCCCCTGACCCCGGGAGCTCCCTGCCCCTGCTCACAGTGAGGTTTATGGCGCTGTTTTCCTCTCCCCTGACTGTGCTCAAGCAGCCAAGGGCCTGATCCTTCATGGGGCTGAGCACTCCCTGCTCCTGGAGCGACGGGAGCCAGAGGGGCACAGTGTCTGTCCGGTTCCCATTGGATTAGGCCAGGATTTGATTCCCTAAGAGGCTTCCTATGCAGAAGTTCCGCTGAAACACGATTTCTCAGTTAACACGGGTTTCCTGTGCCTCATTCTCATAGCACAGTGACCCAACAAAACCATCATTGTCATTAATGATAATTGCTTTGCCCTTTTTCCCAAGCTCCTGTGGAATGTCCTCGCCCCTCTCCACTGTGCCAAGCACTAGCCCAGTGTCTGGGGTGAGAACACATCAAATCCAGCCATTCAAATGGCCTTTCCTTGAACGACCCCACTGACCTGCAATAGGGACACAATTAAACCAGCTGAGTTGCATGTCCCATGCCACTTCCCTTCCAGCTAACATGTCACCTCCCGAGCTCCACCATCCTGGCTGTCACGCACCGAACACCATACCTGGGAGCTGAAAGCAGAAAGCAGCAGTGGGACTTACCTGTCCCTGGAGAATATCCCTGTGGATGGAGGAGGACACAGCAAAGCAGAGATTGCTCCATCAGATGCAAACCAGTTTCTGACTCTTTAGAGACTCACTCTGCTCCCCCGCAGCTGAAATGGGCCTCTGGGCAAGAGATCCTTAGTCTGGGAAGGGGGAAAACATAAGATAGTGTTATTTTGTACTCCCTGGAAGGGAGTCCCATGGAGTGTGTGCCCACAGTGGTGCTTCTCTCACTTAACATGGCCAAAGCTTGCTTTCTGTCACCAGAAGCACCACGGACTCAGCAGCTCCTTACCTCTGCCTCAGTGGGTAAGGAGGTAAAACAGCCCTAAAGGACTCCAAATGGGAGGGAAAAACGACATCCACAGCTACACGGTGGCAAAGCCATGGACCGAGGGCAAATTCCCTGCATGTAGAGCAGCTGCTGGGGTCATCCCATCACCCGGGATACCCACCCTCTTCAAGACCCACATACAGCTGGTTGCAAAGCTGATCTGTAGTCAGTTTTACAACATAAAGTGTCTTTGTTTAGTCAACAGAACCTCTCACACATGTGATTTTGTTGTTAATAGAGCTGTAAGAATTTTAAGTACCTCTTGGGAATGTGTCATTTCTGGTTGGCTTTTTTAGGCATCACAGGGCGCTTGTCTTTGTAAACAAGGACTGAAGAAAACTTGTTGCTTTGGACGAGGGCCGTGCAGGTTTCTGAAGTTTCAGAGAGAATAAATCAGCTGCAGAAGCTGCTGCCTGGTGG
This sequence comes from Amazona ochrocephala, assembly GCA_039720435.1. Classification (NCBI taxonomy): domain Eukaryota; kingdom Metazoa; phylum Chordata; class Aves; order Psittaciformes; family Psittacidae; genus Amazona; species Amazona ochrocephala. The sequence goes on from CM077879.1 coordinate 89,191,846, forward strand.
TTGACTTCGCTCCTTATAAATAGCTCGTTTGGAAAACTTCTCCCTGCACGTCATATGCAATTCAAATGCGGTGCCTATCGTTAATGCGGCCACACAAATCACAACAGCCACAGAACTTCTCTATAAGCCTGGGTTGCCACAGTAATGCCACAGCCGAGTGCAGGTTGGATCCAGGTTCTTTTCCTTTCCTTTCCTGGGTGATCCTTGGGAAACACCAGCAGTTGCTGTGCTTTGGGGAGGAGCAGAAGCCCCGTGGCCCTGGGGTGTTGCCTGCATGTAGCCCAGTTCATTCTGGTTGTACTGGGTGGGAGCCATCATCACTGGGGGGAGAGTTAGGACCAGGCTCAGCCCCACTTTAATAGACACAACAGAAAAGCTCTGCTGAAGGGGCTGATTGTGCCCAGGTCTGTTGGCTTTGCAGCACTGGGCATGGGGCACAAACTTGCCTCCTCCCAGAGCACAGCGCTGCCGGTCTGGCCCTGCTGCAGCCCCACGTGGGATGCAAACTCACCTGGCTCTTAGCACCATGCAGGATCCATCCAAGCCAGCCCAGAGCTCAGCCCAAAGGCTCTAATCCTGGAAGGTGCTGAGCGACTCTGGCTTCTGCCGCTCGTCCCTGGCTTTTGGCACGTGTTCAGCACGAGCAGGATCAGCCCCTTGCTGAAATAACCAGGGACCGAGGAACTCAGCTTGACTGCCTTTCCCCCCTGCCCCCCAATGCAAAAATGCTGTACATTCCTTTATGCAGGTTTCCATAGAGTTGAACTTGTACTATTTTTTTGTCGCTGCCGTTAAAGGGGTCAGCAATGCACTGTACAATGGGATCCGGCTGTCAGGAAATGTGGAGGAATCCAGGGACACTTTTAACATCTTGCTGGTGGGCTTGGAGGGCAGCATTAAACTCGGCATCCTGGAAATCTTCCCCACCAAAGAGAAGCAAAAAAGCCCGGAGGAGCCCCGGGAGCAGCAGTGAAGACACAACAGCTTTGTCGCTCCTAAGTTTAAATAAGTTATTTCTTCCCCACTTCCTTTGTTAAAATACGATATTCGAGCTTTAATTGCTTCAATCCTATTACTTGTTCATTTTAGCAAGTGATTGTGTAGCCCCTTGCCGTGGGGAAATCCCCTGCCCGCGGGTCCGTGTTATTTAGACAAGTACTCTTTCAGAAGTAAATGCCATTCTTAGCATAGGGAAGTACTTTAGGTCTAAAGGGGTTAAGAAGGCCTCCCTGCATTCAGAAACATGCAGGGGTCCCACCATGCCAGTTCCAGCCTTTTGAACTCTTTCCAGCTTTTTTTTCTTGCAACAAATCTGTCTGACTGCCACCAGGACATAGGAAGCGTGTGCCTGTCAAAGAAATCAAGTTTACTTTTTCTGACTTGTTAACAGAGGCAGGGTATAAATAGAGCTAACTCTGCTCACACTACTGGCGTTTCTCTTAAAATAAGGGGGTAACTTCCGAGGACCTTTAATCCAATGAGGTCCAGACCACACTGCACTATCAGCAGAGGCAGCGGAGGAGCTTGCTGAAGTTCTCACCGAAGTCAAGTGCATTTGGGTTCCTCGAAAATTTAAGGCTTACAAACAAAACAAAGCAGCCCCAGGCAGACAAGAACTACTTCCAGCTCAGTCCCTGCCACTGCCCTGGAGAAGTTCTGAGATGTTGGTGGTGCTGTTCACTCGGTGGATGTGGATCTTGCTGGGGAAGAGCAGTGTCCTCTTGCTTCTGGAGGTCTCGCTGAAAGCGAGAGCTCTACCTCCGATCCGGTATTCCCATGCTGGGATATGCCCCAATGACATGAACCCCAACCTGTGGGTAGACGCGCAGAGCACTTGCAAGAGGGAGTGCGAAGCTGATCTGGTGAGTGATGCACACTTTAACCTTCGTGGCGCAGGCAATGGGGTTTGGTGGTGGGTTGTTTGCACCCGATGGGAAAGGTTGTTCCTGCTGGGAAGGCGCCGGCACCATGCGGGACTCGATGCAGACTGTGCATGTATTGAATCGACCTGTGATCTGTATAAAATAGCGACGGTTTGATGAGATATCAATTAGGAGGGAAGGTGTGTGGCTGCTGTCACTTACGCTGATGTGGGTACAGCGCTCGCTCTGTTTGATCATTTTCCTGGCTTTCTTGTCAAAAGAAAGGTCTGAATTTGATACTCCAGAACTCAGCATGCCCTGGGGCCAATCCACGGTATTCTAGCAGTGTCACCATGCTCTTTGTTGTTGGTGGCCATCATCAGTGCTTTATACTCCTGGGAGGAATCCTGAATGAAATGGTTTGATTTAACACGTAAATCATCAGCCTTTGCTGCACTTGAAACACAAAGCGTGTTTGGAGTGCAAAACAGGGGCATGGTTAAAATGACCAGGCAGATGTTCTCTGTGATGCTCCCAGCTCAAAATGTGCTTAGCTTACAACCCCCAGATTCATTTTTCAACCTGTCAGCACTGCCAGCTCAAGCTGGCATCTGAAAATACCTGCTCATCCTGCCTCTTACATCATGTCCAACAGCAAAGCTCCAGCAGCGTGTACCATGCTCACAAAAGTCCTTGGGTTTGTGCTCTGTAGCCAGGTTGGTTTTGCAATGCTAAAAGGAGTGGAGGGGAAAAAAAAAGATAGAGAAAAATGCTGGCCATGAAGTAAACAAAGACATTTGCTCAGATGGATCCCATGTGTCACGAATGAAGGTGCTCTTTTTACTTTCACCATTCCCAAATAAGCCTCCTCTGTTCCAACTACCAGGTGCAGCAATGAATATAAAAACACTTGCAAAACCCCAGCAGTAGGAGCAGGGGACTATGTTTTAATAATTGACTGGTCAAAAACTGAAAGCCAGAAGCCACTGTTCAAAAAATACTTGCCTGGAGTGAGTGGTCTGTGAGCACCAAGGACTCTAAAGAGCCACGCTCCTCAACCTCAGCTGGAAACATTGCCCATTCTGGTTTCTAACTTTGCTTCTGAAACCCAGTAACGTGCAGCTGGAAATGGGGAAAGAGTTATGTTATTAGGTCATCTTTTTCCCAATAAGGAAAGGACACTGGACTCAGGGGAAGCTTTTGGTTTGGTAGCTTAAGAAACATTTTGTTCTCACTTACGGAGAAAGCCGCTGGGTTTCAGGGGGGTTGTAGGGGTTTAACACACGGTGGAAGTGTGCCCCGTTGGGTACATGGTACCAGTGTTCATGGTCCCTTAATCCGTAACAACCCAGCAGCTGTGATCACACGTATCAAATACCTTTGCTGCACAGAAGATGAAAATTCTGCTAAAATTAACTGCAATTTAGAGCTGACTGTAGCTGAGATGGCTGTAATAAATCACTAGAAGAGCGATGATGCATTTGAAAATAGGACTAAAATAGGACAGAGAAGCCATAATGAGCTGTTTTGGGTTTGTTTTCCTAAATACCATAGAAAAAAGTATTTTGGGAGCAAGAATTTCCTTACTTTTGAGATATTCTATTATTTCCTCTACAATGTGAACAATTACAAAGCCTTGGCAGTTTCACCTCCAAGAGTAGGCTGTTAGTCTCAGGGAATTCAAATAATACTTTACATACTTCTGTGGAAAATAAGAAGGATTACTGCCTACAGCCATATGATAAGACTTTCCATCCGCTTTTGTTTCTCAGGCCTTGTCCTCAGGCATTTGGGAGAGTGCAGAAGGGGGGTGGTTGGTTCAGTAGTTGAGCAGCCCATGTGACTCTAGGAAAGAATTATGATGAGGTTAGTGTTTAAGAAACAGAAATTCATTTTCCTCCTCAAAAGTCTTCTCTCGAAGCACTCAGAAACCTCAGTGTGTTCAGAAACCACTCAGGAGGTGCTGGGGGGATGTTTCTATTCATTACTGGGGATATAGGGTTTCAGACCATAGATACCTGTGGCAGACCAGGTCCCCTGAGCTAACACCTTGGAAGTTTCTGGGCTCCCTGCTTGTTGGGTCTCTGAAAAGGACTTTGCTCTGCCCCCAGTAATGACTGGGCTGTGTTCTTCCCCCACAGGAGTGTGAGACCTTTGAGAAGTGCTGCCCCAATGTCTGTGGAACAAAGAGCTGTGTGGCAGCTCGGTACATGGATGTCAAGGGGAAAAAAGGGCCGGTGGGAATGCCCAAGGAGGCAACTTGTGACCGTTTCATGTGCATCCAGCAAGGCTCAGAGTGTGATATCTGGGATGGGCAACCCGTCTGCAAGTGCAAGGATAGGTGTGAGAAGGAGCCGAGCTTCACCTGTGCCTCTGACGGGCTCACCTACTACAACAAGTGCTACATGGATGCAGAAGCTTGCATCAAAGGCATTACACTGAATGTAGTCACCTGTAGGTACCATCTTACCTGGCCAAACACCAGCCCTATCCCACCAGAAACAACAGCTCGCCCTACTACTGCCTATTCCGAGACAACAGTCATTGATATCTTGCCCCCTGCTCTGGTGAACAATCCCATCCACCAGTCTGTCTATGTGGGAGAGACCGTCAGCTTCCTCTGCGACGTTACAGGGAGACCCAAGCCAGAAATCACATGGGAGAAGCAGGTCGATGGGAAAGACAAAGTCATCATGAAACCAAATCACGTCAGAGGGAACGTTGTGGTCACCAACATCGCCCAGCTGGTCATCTACAACACCCAGCTCCAAGATGCTGGCATCTACACCTGCACTGCCCAGAACAGCGGTGGCCTTCTCAGGGCTGATTTCCCTTTGTCAGTCATCAAAGGGGAACCCACATCCAAAGAAGCTTCCCAAAACAAAACACATTTTCCAACTGATGAGTGCCTGAAGCAACCGGACAGCGAAGATTGTGGGGAAGAGCAGACCAGGTGGTACTATGATGCAAAGAAAAACAACTGCTTTACTTTCATCTATGGGAACTGTAACAGCAACCTCAACCACTTTGAGACCTACGAGAACTGTATGTTAACGTGCATGAACGGGCCCATCAACATCTGCAACCTGCCAGCCCTCCAAGGTCACTGCAAAGCCTATGAGCCCCGATGGGCCTACAACAGCTTGACGAAACAGTGCCAGTCCTTCATCTATGGCGGGTGTGGAGGCAATGAGAACAACTTTGAGAGCCGGGAGGCCTGTGAAGAGATGTGCCCTTTCCCAAAGAACACGCACTGCAAAGCTTGCAAACCGCGCCAGAAGCTGGTGACAAGCTTCTGCAAAAGTGATTTTGTTATCCTGGGCCGGATAACGGAGCTGACCGAAGACCAAGACTCGGGACATGCCCTGGTGACAGTGGAGGAGATTCTCAAAGATGAAAAAATGGGATTAAAATTCCTGGGGAAAGAACCCCTGGAAATCACCCTTCTGAACATGGACTGGAGCTGCCCATGTCCCAACATGACCACGGTGGATGGCCAGCTCATCATCATGGGAGATGTCCACAACGGCATGGCTGTCCTACAGCCAGACAGCTTTGTGGGCACCTCCAGCATCCGGCGTGTGCGGAAGCTCCGCGAAGTCATCCATAAGAAAACCTGTGAGCTTTTGAAAGAGTTCCTGGGATTGCATTAACCTCCTTCACACGCGGGAGCCTCCCAGACCCATGTGTTACGTAGGGCTAACAAGCGCTAGGCTAGTGCACGAACTAAACAAGCTGCTTGAAGATCCACTGTAGGATTATGCAGAACCTTTCTTTTAATCCATTAATGATGCTTAGCAACAATGTAGTATGGTCCTTGGCAAGCACGTAAAACAGCAGCAAAAGGCTATTAATCTCGCATTGAAATCAATTTGTCCATATAGAAGTACCATTTAACTAGATGACTCACTGCAGTAATTAGACAATTTTTGTGTAGCTTCCATCAGAAATGACGGAATTCATAGCATTTGTTTAGGTAATTGGAATGCAGCTCAAGTAATAGCTAATGTCAACTTAATCAGTCTCATTTACAGTATGGAAATGCTATGGTAAGTCTTTATAAGTAAGTCACATGCTTGTCTCCTTATAGCAGCACTAGTATTTGAAGAGAAAAGCTTGTAAATTATTGTCTGTATTTACAATTGTGCACATTTAACCAATCTCTGCATTATGAATTTGCTTCTTGTGACTGAAATCTTCCTAGCTGTGTTCTTTGGAACGTACCTCAGTTTTAAATGGCAACTACTACCTATCTTGCAATCCGTACTGGAGGAAAATCTCCCTTGATCCTATGCCCAGGACAACAGGTCCCTGCAGAAGCTCAAGGCACATTCTCACCCTGAAATGACTTTTCAGTCATCAGAACAAGGTCAGCAAACACCCTCATTGCATTGCACTTCCCTGTTTTTGCTTTAGTCAATATCTTCTCTATCACAAAAAATCCAAGGCAGAAAGACAGCAGTGTGCTGCCAGTCGTCCTGCTTTTGAAAACCCTTTACACCTGAGCTCGTGCAGCAATGTATTGCTTATTTTCATTAGAAATCCTGCTTTTGTAGGTGAAAGAGTAAAGCAAGAGGAGTCAGAACAAAATTCAAAGGGCAATACACACCCTGCAGACTGTGTTACACAGACACAGAGCTGCTGAAACTGCACTGCACAGACACAGACACACAGAGAGGACACTCTTTAGAGGCATTTATCAGCGAGACCCTGTTAGAACACTCCTTCAAACTACAGCAAACATTTCACTCCAGGCCACTGTATGTACACGTATGATTAAATACCCCAAGAACAACACACGAGTGTGTGCATACACATAGGATTGATCATTTTAACATTTGTGTCCCCCCAACAATACAACATTTGCCTATGCAGAAACCCTTGAATAAAGAAAAGTCTGATCCTGGAAAATCCCTGCTGAGGACTGTCCTTGCAGGGACGAGGGGCGAGCATGGCATGGCGAGCCTTATCGTTGCTCTTTGTTCAGTGGGTGCAGTGAGTTACTACGGCGGTGCCCAGAGCTTTGTGCCTTGCACAAAAGGCCAGTTCAAGGCTGGACCAGTGTCAAGACACGTCTGGGTGAGAGGAAGGAAGGGGCAGCGAGCACTACCCCATGGTGCCATCTAACGGGCTTGCTGCAAGGGGTGGTGCCCAGTGCTGGGGGTGCAGACATGCGTTGGGGCTTGGTACGATAAGGGAAAGAGATCAAATAGGCAGATGCTGGGCTTCAGCATGATGTGTGAGGCTCTAAGCCCCCTGAAGCCTGTGCACGGTGGGGATTTTGCTGTTGAAAGGAGGAAAAATAACAGCAAGGATAACAGCGTTGAACCCGAGTCCAGCTCTGGTTCCTGGGAAGGCTTTCCATACCCTGCACTTGCAGCTGACCCATGGACGGAGACCACAGTGTGATGGAGAAGTGGGTTCCTCTCCCAGTGGTCTGTCCTTGGGTTATGCCCAAAATGCTCTAAAACTCCAGTTATTTGTAGACCTTTAAAAGCCGGGTGGGAGGGAGAGGAGCCCGGGTCAGGTTTGCTGGGCAAGAAAACACCCACTTGGGTTTCAGTTGTACCTTTCCTATGGGAGAAAAACCCCAATTAAAGATCCGTACTGCTTGTGCATGTCCTTGTGAAGACCATTGGGAGATGCCGGCCTTGCTGCCCTCCGGAGCAGTTGGCACCTCAGCCGGATCATCCCTGGCTGTGACAAGTGCCGCTGTTCCGATGGCTCATCTATCATTTTGCAAGCGAGCCGTAGGAAGTGGCGTGTTCTTGCCATCCTTTCTAACACAGCAGCATTGGAGAGTGGTTTAATAAAGACTGGCTTTATATGGCTCTTTTTTTCCCCAAAAGCTAAGGGATTTTGCAAGTGTGGGAGGGTTGGAGGGACTCGGGAGACATGTACCCAGTTGTTCCAGAGGAGCTGGGATGCAAATGTAGCTGAGAGGAGAAAGCACACGATTCATTGCTCCTCCAGCTAGCACGTAACAGTGTTTAAGCCCGGGGTCTAAAATGCCATCTTCGCTTTTACCCCTGGTTGAAACCCTCGGGAACTAAGCATGCACACTCACTGCACTCTTACGCACGAATGGTCTGCTGCAGCTCTGCTGTGCAAGGACTTCCTTGCATGGGGGATCCCAGGGAACGTTTTGGCTGAGTTTTCCAATGTGGTGCAGTGGAAGAAGGACACTGAACAGGCCAGCCCAGCTCCCAGACACAGAACAGCCACACTCGTGTAGCTCCTACCCAAGCCTACAGCATTCTAAGCCCTGGGGTGCCTGTAGGATGGCACTGCAGAATTGCAGTGGGCATCCCCTTGCCTTCTCACTGGGCCACCCTGGGAGCACCGCACCTCCCCGTGGCACAGGACTCACCCTCTGCACCTTCTGACCTTGAAGAATGTAGCTCTCCACTCAAAGCTAGTATTTCAGTTCAGCCTCTTATTAAACCCTTAAGAAGCCTAAAATTCAAGTCTGACCAGTCAGCCAGCCTGAGGAAAACCTACGCACAGGGCAAGCACTGGAGGATGTTGTTAAAGCCTTTGCAAGCCTAATAGGTACTTGCACGCAGCTCCTGATCAGAAAATTCCTTTTGTGTTGCTCACGCACTCAGTTTTCCACCCTGCTCTCTGGGCACATCTCTCTAGGTTGTCAGAAAGCTGGGAGGCAATGCCAGTGCTTAAAGTTTGCATTAAACGTGTGAGAGACAGAGAAACAGCAAAGCCTGATTGACTCCTCTCCTTGCACAGCAGCAGGGTGGGAAGGAGCACGAGTGCCTGTGTGAGGCTCTGAGGAAGAGCTGGAGGAAGGATGCCAGCCCCAAAGCCATGTGCCCATGGCCAGTGGCCACTGTCAAGGCTCTCCTCTGTGTGCAGACACTGGCCAGGGAAGCAGCAAGGGAGCAGACCCAAGTTAGCTGGGTCCGAGACCTGCAGGAACTCCCCAGGGCTCGGGGATGGATGTGATGGACACTTGTGGGAGGCAGGAGGAGAGCGCAGCACAGCGTGCCCACCTCCCAGTCTGCAGTGAAGATGTAACGTGCAACACATAAATCTGCAAACCCTGCAGCTAAATCTCAATGGAAACCAGCATATGGATCCAAACATGAGTCACAGGTTATTGTGCAAACTGTGCAGCTCAGCTCTAGTAACAGGGGTGAAAAATAGCACTGAAAAAGTGATGGCTTGCCCGGGCTCTCAGAGCACGTCCAGACTACATATACAGCCTGATGCATTTATACAGCTGGTGGTGCAGGGCATGGGGGCCCCCTGTGAACACGCATGGAGAGATGGCTGGATGATTACTCAGAGATAGGACCCTGCATCACTGCAAAGCCCAGAGCAGCTGAGGTCAAAGGAAAGAGGGAATTGAGTGTGTTCTCATTGCAGAGACTTGAGGTGAGGTCAGGCAGAAGATATTATAGGCAACCAGCTCCAGAGCTAGGAGCTAACAGAGGTGATGACGCCACTGGAATATGATTCAGGCAACAAAGGTATTTAAGAGCTTAGTTCCCAGTTGTTTCAAAGGGAATTAGGGACCCCTGCGAGAATTACTACCTGGCCATGGGTCTTGGTTCCTGAAGGAGGTGGCTGATGAAGGTCATGCACGGCTTCAGCCAGCACCTAATGACTTCCTTGGTAAGGACGGGTAATTCAGCTGGCACCAAATTAGCACCTTGCACCACAAGCCCCACTTCCTCCACCCAAAGCACGCTGCACCCTGCTTTGCTGTAATTCAGGCGGTGTGCACGTGCTGTGACATTCCCCGTGCAGATAATCACCAGGAGGAGACCATGGCCAGGCTCGGTTTCTGCACCGAGCCAGGTTTCCAAAGGGAGGGCTGGGAAAATGTCACCCTGAGTGAGAACGTCGAGGTTAGAGCCAGTGTTTTTAGACCAAATATTTAGGGTTTTCCCCTCCGCCAGCACTTGTTACTGATTGACTACAAGTGACCTCCAACTGCCTTATTGATTTACAGCGGCTGTCAAAGGACAGAAAATGAGCCCCATGGCCAGGACCTGAGAAACACCCCGAATGGAGGTTGTGCAACTGAATAAATGTCCTTCCAGCCCTTCAAATCTTGAAAAAGAAAAGGAAAAGTCAGCTGGAGCTCCTGATCTACAACACAAACACCGGTGGGATGTGAAGATAACGCTGCGGCATAAGTGGACATATCTATTAGCCAAAAAAGCAGCGCAGCCTGTTTAATTCACAGCCATTTGGGGCCGGGCACATGATGCGATATTCAGGCCTGAGTGTTTAAAAAGCAAATGGAAAGTCTTCCAAAGGCTGTTAGGTGGTTCACAGTCAGGAAACTCTCTGATTTCGGTGTTTTCCGACCCCCTCTTGTGTGTCCCAGTGATGGGAAGAAATGCAGGAGGAAAGGAAAAGGCTGGAGAAAAGAGAAAGAGGAAAAGATTCCTCTAGAGGGAGGAGGGGGAGCATTTTTTCACCTTAACCTGGCATGACAACATGGTAGTTGGACTGGATCAGCTGGCATGAAAAGGAACTACCCATAAAGGGGTTTGTGCCTGTTCTTCTTCCTTCACTCCATTCCTAACACACCCAAACCAAGGGGGAGTATTGTAACACGTGTAAAGGACATGACTTCCCCTACAGCTTGAAATAAATACAAACCCAACAGTAATAAATACCCAGGATGAGATCGTATTCACCCAAGGGTAAAAGTGCTCACATGAAAAATTGCTTAACCATTAACCACAGTGGATAACCTTTGCTTCAGTCCGTGGCAGGACCATAGGTGGAAAACATGGGGCTAATTTTAGAAAAGGTTCCTAGGAGCTGGATATGAAAGCCTTGCACATCTGGTAGAAACAGTAATAGAGGATAAAAGTCACAGCTAAATGATAAATATGATGCAAAGAGCCTGTGGCCTTTAACAGAGGGAAGCGATGCTCCCTAACACTTACCTTTCTCTGAAGCAATCATGAGGACAGAGATGGTCCAGCTGATAGAGCTGACTTGGATCAAGGCCTCAGAGTAACTTCCTCACCCAAGGCTTTTGAAGACATCTAGCTGTCCTGCTGGGAGAGGTAAGGCAGCCCCTTGAGCCAACAACTGCTTGAAACATCGGAAAGAAAGGGTGAGACCAAAAGGTCAGTTTTCACAATGGAGGGAAGTCATCGGCAGCATCCCAGGGGACCTGTGCAAGGCTCTGGGCTGCTTGATGCAGATGGTCTGGAAAAGGGATGGGTTACAAAGGTTGTTGTTGAGATCAAGTTATTTAGGGCTGCAAAAACATAAGCTGCTTGTAAGGAGCTGTAGACGGGCATCGTAACACCAAGTGTCAGGATGATAAAACAGCAGATGAAATGCAGCATTGATTAATATACACATCAGAGGGAAAGCAAGTCCTAGCTGTGCATTCCTATGATAGCTTCAAACAAGCTGTTCCCATTTGATCCATTCTCACATGGATCTGACTAGGCCGGCTAGCCCAGCCTGCCCCCAGCATGCAGGCAGCCCTACTGAGCAGACCCTGCACATCACACCTCTCAGAACAGCACCAGCAGCTTGACAACTTGCAACAAGCACAAAAGCCTAAGGACATCCGAGAAACCCAGCAGCACTTGCACACCATGCTCAGACCAGGCTGGTTACTACCTGGCTATAAAAATGCTACTTGCTATGAGAGACTTGGTCCTCAGATCACCAGAAAAATCTCAGCCACATCCCAGCCCCATAAAGTCGAACCTTCCTAAAATAGGAACCTTACCTCCATCTGGCGCCACAGGCACACACTGGTGCTGCAGGAAGGACAGTGGTCACAGTCACAAATCCTTCCAAATCTGGAGCCTGGAGTCTTTTTAAAAGGTGCTCCCAATTTCTGCATCTATGGTGCTTGGGAATCACAAATCTCCATCTGAAACTGACTCCAAGGTTGGCCTTGGCCAAGTCACTCCATGCCTGGACAGAAAGCAAGGTACAAGCAGGATATTATACAGAGCACTGGGGCAGAGGAGATCCCACTCTCCTCAGCAGGACTCACCATACAAATAGGCAGGATCAGGCTCTCTATCCAACATATAATTTAATTACATGAGCCAAACCCAAGCACTGGCACCCAACACGGAATAACACCACCATGGAGGACCCTTCCTCACACGGTTACACTCCCAAAGGGTGCAAAGAAATAAAACCAAGCAAAACTCCCCCCTCAGCACTGAAATCATGTCAGATGGCTGGAAACTGGGGCAGGAGCACCCAGCTACTCCCTGCGCCCGACACGAGGTGGCGTGTGGCATCACGGATTGAGGACCTCGCAGGCACCGCTCTGCACATCCTGCTTCTGGGTTATTTTGCCTTTGGAAGTGAAGCATCCTCCGGTTGGGGTTAGATTCGCCTCGCCCCAGTTAATCCAACTGCTTCACACACACGTGGCTGAATGATTTAGATTTTCCAAGTGGAAAGCAACTCCCCACGAGCAGGATGACTGGTTCCGTTCGACTGATTTAATCCTTGTTGGGTTAGTAACTTATCAGGAGAGATTTTGGGGTTTATCGGGAGGAAAAAATAGACATAGCAGGGAGTGTGCTAAGGCAATCAAATCCATTTCCAGAGCTGCAGGAAAAAGGCACAATGTATAATTTATTTGAGGCTTTTTCCTCTCCCTGTTTGCAGATTGCACAGTTTCTAAATATATTGGTCCAGTTATTCAGAATTATTCATGAATCTCTTCAGTGAATAATACTTGACCTGCAGATCATCCAAAAAGTGAATATTGCAATCAGATTCTCCATGTCTGCTGTGATTTGTTGTAGCTAACAGATGTACAGTACTCAGGTAATTAACTCAGGACGAAACTCAGATTGCAGATTTGATTAGATTATTTGCAATTCTCAATTTTTACTGTTCTAGCTCACTCCAAAAGTCATCTCATCAAGAGATGGGCAAAAGGATCTTATCTCTGACATAATGGAATTGCTGCTTTTACTAGCTGGCTTGGCATTTTGGGGAAGGAGCGACCAGAGCCGCAGTGCTGGAGGGGCTGGATGTGGATACAGCAGGTTTGACCAGCGTCAGCAGAGAAAAAACATAGATTAAAAGGGAAAAAAGTTAATGGCTTTCTCAGATCTACTCATCTATCAGGTGTGATAAACAGGACTTACACCAAAATGCCCTTATCTATCCTATCAGGTCTCTGATGGTGCTGGAAATACCATGGTGGGCATTTTTCTCCTCCACTGTCCAGCCCACATCTGTGCTTGGTTTTACTTAATGTGTTTGTATCACGGGGCTGCCTAGAAGGGGCCACACTTTGCAAAGAGTGATGGAGAGCTGCAACTCACCTGTCTGGAGCTTACAGTCCAAATAGATGGGTGACAGGATAGAGCAAATGGTCCCTCGGTGCCTCTGCGCAGTGGAATATCCTTGGTTTTGGCCACAGAGGTTGGAAGGGCTGAACCACCTTTCTGCAACTCTTACTTGTTGGCCTATCAGTCACAGCAATATCTAAGCGTGCTGGCAAACAGGAGCATTTAGGTACCATGAGTCACATCTCCCAGTGTCACTTTGAAACCTTGTTATAGCTTTTAAATAAATAAATCCTTGGGTGTTGCAATCACCCTTTTCATTTGCCTTCAGATGGCAGAGCCCCTCAGCAATCACAGGCTTACACTTCCCTTTGCCACCAGCAGCATTAAACTCCTTTTCTCACTTTAATTTGTGAATGGAAGTTTAAGGTCTCACTTAGCCACATCATCTCCACAGCAGGAGCTTTTGGAGCTCTGTCAATCCTGATGAGACTCACAGGAGGGTCAGGAGGAGCAGGGTTGACACCTAGGGACTTTCCATGAGCTCTAAAAAGAGATGGGATGCTCTGATGCATTTCCCTTGGGTAGCGGCAATTTGCTTGCTCCCCGAGGGTGTTATGGGAGGGAACTGGGTTTTGGGGATGGTCTTTAGGCTTGGCTTTTGTTTGCCTGCTAAAGCCTCTGTGGCTTGGCAATGTGTGCCAGCCAGGAATCCTGCCCCACAGCCACCCCCAGCCTCATAAGGACCATCACCCCTCATAAGGACCGTCACCCAGCACCTCCATCATGGGCACCAGGAATATATTCATCCCACGATGCACTTCTAAATGTGTTACTTACCGATCCAATTTCTCATGTTTAGCTATGGAAGTTTTTCAGCAGACCAAAATTGAAGGAGGATTTGCTGCTCCCACCCTGGCAGGAAGATTTACACCTGAACAAATGATTTGTAACAAACACTGTGTAAGATAGATGGAGCTGCTTCTCTCGTTCACAAATTATTCACAGACCATGGGCTTGAAGAGGATGGAATTTTTCCCTTTGCTTTGTAAAATACACACACATGCATTTTTTTATTACTATTTATGACCATCTCCACTGCAAAAAACACTCCTGAGAGCATCTTTTCCAGAACTATTGCAGCTCACAGGTTGTTTCGTTGGCAATCTGGAGAAAGGACAGGTTTGGGGGCTGTGGGGCTTTTCCTTCCTCATGTTTTTAGTAATTGCCTTGACCAGTGAGGCTTCTGTCACGGGTTTGAGCCTCTGGCCATTACAAGGTCATAAAACTTAAGTTCCTGGCCTCCACTTTTCTCACCAGGCTGCTCAAGCGAGCGTATCGCAGGAACAGCGCCTGGATTTTGCTGGGTGAGCACAGCTCATTAAGTGAAGCTCCAGGGCAAACGCTCATGCCCGACCATCTGAGATTGCATTCTGCAAGCATTCCAGAGCCAGGTGGGAAAAGTGCTGCTTGTAGAAAGGATTCTGGCAAGAAGGGGGGTTTCTAGAGCCGCAGGTGTCATCAGAGGAGGAAGCGGTGGGAGATGGACACATAACTAGAAACACAGACCCGAGGCCAGGTTGGACAGAGCCTTGGGCGACAGAGTCTAGTGTGAAGCATCCCTGCCCGTGGCAGGGGGTTGGAACTGGATGATCTTAAGGTCCTTTCTAACCCAAACCATTCTATGATTCTATGATTCAGACACTCCGAAGGGCTCAGAAGGATATTTCTAGGTAGGACCTTGGGTTTGCTTCTGTTCCATATGTCCCATACAAGGGTCTAGCTTTTCTGGCTAAAGATTTCTTTTCCCTACTTTTCCATAGCTAGAAGTAAAATGCATCTCCATGTACCTGCCAAAGCAGCAAGTGGGGCAGGCCCCCAATCCAGCTGTGCTATGGTCATATGTAATCTGGAGTTTTCCTTCTTGGCCAGCCAGGGAAGTGAAGCAGCTCCAAGCCTTGCTCTTTGGGTAGCAGCATCCTGCAGCAGTCATGCAGCCCTATGAAATGGGCACTGCTGCAATCTGCCTTATAACATCTGACAGTTCACTGCAAGAAAAGAAAGACAAATACCAGATTTGAAGATCCAGATGCTGCTAGGTGCTAACTAGGTCACTGTGCAAATCCCTTCTTCATGGCTCATGTGTTCCAGATGTGAGCTTGTGTGTCTACACTACTCATCGATTCGTGCAAATCACGTAACATGTAAAACTCAGTGGCCTGTGAGCTGAGTAAATACACAATTAGTCTGTGAATCCATTATTGGTAGGAGCAGCTGGGCTGCTTAAATAAATGCATTTGCAAACTCCTCTCGGTCTGCTTCCAAAAACACCAGTGTGTTTATACAAGATGGGGTAGCCAGGCTCCTACACACTCTGCTCACCAAACCTTCCCTGGCAGGGGTTCAGGTGCTTTCAGTTCTGCATAAAGAACATCTGAACATGAATACATTTTTGCAAACAGAACTAAAACTCTTTTGATTTGCAAAGTACAAGCAAAGCACTGTTTGTGTTTGCCCTCTGCTCACTGGAAGCATTAGTAATGGGTCTGTCTGAGGCAGAGCAAAATAGACATGGCATAAAAATACCCACCATGACCTGGTCCTACAAATGCTGAGTAACTTTATGCTCTGGAGCAGAAGTGCCTTGAAACAAAAATAATACACTCATTCCTGCTGGAGCCACACATGGGCTGGAATTAGCAAGGAGAGGAATAAAAAGCTTCGTTTCCCCTTACTCTGCTGTTGCATCCTCAGCTGACAAAAGCAGTCAATGGGCTGGGGAAAAGCACATTGTTTGCTTTGTAGGTGCTTGGGTGGGTGTTGCTCATTCACCTGGGGGAGCCCATTTCCACCCAGCTCTCTCACTACCACACAGCCTGCAACCCAGACACCCTGGAGACCTTGTGCTGGAGAGGAGGAGGAGGAAGAGGAGGAGATCACGCTCACGTGGCTCATCAGCTGCCTGCACAGCACCACGCCGGTGGTTTCAGCCCCGTTCCCACAGCACAGTGGCTGAGGGCAGGCTCTCAATGGCCACCTTTGTTGGCAGCCACAGGCAGGAGTGTGCTGGCTGCTGACGTGGCACCTGCCTGTGTCACCTTGCCCTGTCCCCCGCTCCGGGCACAGGGGGTGGCTGCACCAGGAGCAGAGCCCTGCCTTTGGCCACAAGCAGGGGCTCAGGGCACCTCCTTCTGAATTCTTAGGTTTGCTTTTAAACCTTAAAATGAAGCAAAGCAGAGAGGAGGTGGAGGCATTTCCCCTTCGATACATCCTTCCTTCTCCTTCATTTCCTTATTTCCCCCCTTCCAGTTTCTTCCTCTACCTGCTGAAAGACAACACAATTACAGAAAAGCTGCAATTTTAACGTGTGAAGCTGTTACAATTTTAAATCATTGCTTTAAAAGAAACAACAGACAACAACCAAGATGCAGAGCACATGTCCCCACTGGCACCCGCAGCACCCAGCACCGCTGGCCGCCCCGCTGGCATGTCTCACAGACACACTTCCACCCCAGCAAAAGTCAATGTTTGCATTTGTCACCTATATTTTTAGTGCATCCTAGACCCAGCCGTGCCTCAGCACAGCCTCGTGGGCCAGCTGCCACGTTAGAAAGGCACCTCCCAGCGAATGTTAGTTCATTTCTGGAAGGGACAAGGAAAGAAGAATCCCCAAGTGAATCCTGGCAGGAGCTGGCTGCAGGGTCCCCCTTTTTACCAGTACTTCAGGTTCTTCCAGTTCAGGAGGACTACGTGCACAGCAAAGGCATTTGCTCTGCAATTGGCCTTCCAGAACCTGACCTCTGAAATGCAAACAACACCTACAGCAGCAAAGCACCCAGCACAGACCCTTCGCCCTGGGCTGACTGCACCACAGAGGGACCGTAAGGATAAATCCATTGACTTTTGGTGGGCTTTAGGGGTCTGCTTCTAAAACGACTTCAAAGAGTTACAAGTAATAGAGACCAAGTTCCAATTTTCCTTCATTTTGTCTTGACTGGCTTATTCCATACTGCTAGGACACTATTGGGTGTTATATATCCTTGCTGTGGGCACTGCACAGCCCCAGTCATCTCCAGCAAAAGGATTCCTGCCTCTGTCTACATGAAGCGACAGTCACTGCCATTCAGTCCAACTCAGCATTAGCTCCTTTGAAAACATCCCCTAAAGCAGTTGTCCCCAGCTTAAGCACATCCTGATGAAGCAAAGGTATTGAATGGGTAGAAAACAAACAATACTTTCTTTCCCCATGCTGTGGGAGGGATCATGCATTTCACAGGAGAATAAGGCCAACCTTCATGGTGGCAAAGTCCATGGCTCGCCTCATCCCTGGCTCCATAGGGGAAGGCTGACAGCTCCTCTATCTCTCTTCTGCTCCATCCCCACCTCAACGCCAGGGACAGCAACACCACATGGGGCTTTTCTAAGGATAAAATTCAGTCGATGACTGGGAGGTGCGTTACGACAGCTGTGGTATCATACCCCAGGGTCACCCAGGGCTCTCAAGCAAGGAGGAAGCCCCACAGCCCCTCTGCAAGGCAAAGAAATAGCATTATACTTAATGCTGATGGGGGATGGAGGCCAGAGAAATCAGAACTGCTGCTGGAAGCCAGGAGCAGGCAAGCATGGTGAGCAGGTAATAGACTTTCATTCCCAGCTCTCCACTGCATGATTCAGTAAGTGGTTATGAAAAGTAAACCAAGTAAAGAAATCACTGGCTAAAGGTTACAAATCCTGAGCTCCCCTTTGTCTTTCAGCCTGCCCAGCTAAATGTCATTATGGGAAAGGCTGGAGATTGGAGACAGCCCTCAAGTTCAGGAGTTCTAACTGGGAGTGAAAGAAAAGGCTCTGAATGAAGATAACTGCAGCAGTTTTATGACTAATGCCAATACCTACAAACATTTTTCTCCTCTGCCTGTAAGAGTTATGTGATCCTAAACATCTGTAGGGAAAACAAGCCTACTGTGGCTAGCAGATGACTAACTGCTTGCAAATAATACAGGTATCTTTTATATACGACAAAAGACTGAACTACCCAAGACAAAAAAGGCTGAACTATCCAAGATGACAGTGCCCCACTGAAGTGACTCAAAGCCAGGCACTTGAACACAGTTGCTCTTTCCAAAAAGCAGCTGGGAACCGGACAGCATAAGAAACTGGCTGTAGCATTCCCAGCTGGAATGAGCCTTTTGTTTGAGGAAACGCAAGTGTCAGGAGAGGGAATGGGCCAGTTGCCACCCCACAGCAATGCCTTCAGTGGCAAGGTCAGGCTGGATGGCCCCAGATCCCTCTGGAAAATAGGCAAAGTAGAAATGCTAGCTCTACCCACTCTGGCTTTTGGAGTCATCTCAAAGTCAGCCTCACCCATCCCCATCTCCGCTTACATATCGCTCATTTTCTAATTTTGTCAGGCAGACATTTAAGTATGTGGAGTCCATTTGTGCAGGCATCAGAAAGCCAAACTCATTGGAGATCTCAGCCCAAAATGCACTTGAAAATGCACTATTAGCCGCATATTACCCACAGCGCGTACGGGGAGAGGAACATTTTCACTGAGTGCTGAAGGCAGACGCCTGTCCTGCACAGTTCAGGTTTCTCTCCCCACAGTTACCTCTGCTGTAGGTGAACAGGGTCGTCCTCCTCCCCATCCCCTTTCCTTTTCCGAGCCTCTGTGGGCACAGTGGTAGAGCCAAGTGAGCAGGACTCTTTCAACAGCAGCAGAGCGCACGGAAATCAGCCTGGGAAGGGCTTTAGGATGCTGCAGAAAAGGAAAGGATAAAGCAGATGATATTACTACAGCAGGATTGTTTACAAGATTTAAAAGCCCCGTGTTGCCATTGACAATTAACTATAGATCAGCAGAGGAACATCGTTCTCTACCACAAGCATGTGTATTTTCAGATAAATATGTTCCACAAGTGTTTTGTAAAGGGAGCTTCTTTGCCTGAAGCGTCTACTTCTTCTCAAGGCTCCAGCAGTACAATGTAAACCATGTTACTAATAACAATTGTTCCTGCATTTGTTTCTTGAACAGAGATCACAAAATACACAGTGTGTATTACTTGGGAGTGTCTGTATACTCCTGTATCTCTGTTCTTCTTATTCAACCTCGTAAAATAAAGCAGGCAACTGTAAGTCTAGGGAGGGACACAGCCCTGCCCTGAAGAGATTACAGTTTCCATTGGATAACACTGCAAATTATACATCTGAGGCATAGACCTCAAACAAGCAGAAGGGGGAGAGCGGCTAGGTTTGGGAAGGAAATGCAAGTATTAAGGAAGACCTCGAAGGAAAATGGAAAGGTGAATCAGTAAGGGTAGCCTAGGATTTTCAAAGACCAAGCAAGGAAAGAGAGAGTCCATACATCAGAACACTGAAAAACGGATTGATTTGTAAAGATGAGATCAGACACTAAATTTAACTGATCTGGGATCTGGCAGGTAAGCTCTTCCAAATGCTGTGTTCTTAAAACCACAGAGACACCAAGAAAAAAGGGAAAGACAACCTTACCAACCTCCAAAAGTTCATCATCCACAAACACGTCCTGAGGTGACCATCAAGTCAGCCTTGCTCATAGGTCTCCAGTGTCACCAGCAACTTCGCTTACCTCCCACCAGCCACTGCCACATACCACAAGCAAGGTAATCCCAGACAAGGTGGGATGATGGCTTGCAGATGGAGCATCTACTCCACATGATGCCAAAGCTTGGTTCCTATTAACTGGGCTAGTAGAGTACCTCCCTAGTAGCTCATCAAGGCTATGCCTTGATTTGTAGACTCAGCTGAATGGGAACAAGCACAGCAGTGCAGCAGACATCTTGTAGTGAGGACAGTGCAAGATGTAAGTGAGGCAACAGCAGGGAGAGGGGACACTGTTTATTAGGTCAGCTGGTGTACTTAGAGAACCTACACATGCTTTCAGGCACATAAGGCTTCCTTAGGTCTGAAATAGAAGCAATAACCTTAGAGCTAAATACAGGTTGAGAATAATTGTTCTGAGTTAAACTGCATCATATTAGTGAATTAGGCAATTTGTGAGAAAGGGTGATTGGCTCCTGTTGATCAAAGGGAGGACACTAACCAGAGGACAGTGGATAATGTCATTTATGGCACAAAGAGGGAGCAAGAGAGACAGAAGACAGGAATATTTATTGCCTAGGGATGGCTGGTGGCAGCAAAAATTGTAACGTAATATGCAGTCAATATCTGTGTGATTTTATACTTAGAGTCAGGCATTTTAGTCTCAGATTGTCTTTAGAATCACTGCCGGAGACCCTCCTTGAAAGTCAGGAGTGAGGGGTCAGAAACGCAGTGGTTGGTTTCTTACCGAGTGTTTCTGTCCTTTACCAGTTTGTACAAGCTCATTTGAATTGGTTGCCTGCAGATGTTTGCCACCAGACTGTCAAATCTGTCATGCAAACCACACAGACAAGAGGGCGGTGGTAGGCCCTGGTCCTTTTGTATCACTTAGGAAATTCAGTTCTTAGTGGACTTGCAGAGAAAAGCTAGAACATTCTGAAACCTATTTAACTTGATACTCAGAAGATAAATTAGTATGGTGCAAGTTGATTACTATTTGCAGTTTGTATTCTTGGAGGCCTGAATTCCAGTTTTTTGAGTGATTTGGTTTGGCCATACTGAAATGAGTCTTTAAGGACAGCACTGTGAAGGCACAAATGGAGAACGTCCTTTCATGTGACTCAAAAATGAAATGCCAACTGTTCTGAAGTAAAATATGACCTATTGCTTAAAGCAGTTGATAAATATAATGTGAGATTCACAAATACCTCCAAAGTATTTTCAACAGTGTTAACATTTTCAACAGTAGTAGTTGGGAATTTTGCATTCTTCCACTGACTTGCCAAATGGAGGTGATCTATGTACCTGACTAATCCTGAGAGACACAGACAGACTGAGAACCCATTGGCTTCAAAAATACACTGCAGTTGTATTGTAATACAATACAACATCTGAGATTCAGCAGGGAGTTAAAGGCTCAAGCATGGGCTTAAAAACACCACAACTACTTTTGACAAGGCTAAAGCAATCTGTTGGAGACTGGGCAGACAGTTCATAGCACAGCTGGTGGTAGAGCCTAGCAGCCCTGCGTGTGCTGGCACAAGAGATTCTTAACCTTCTGGTCTAATGAAAACCAAAGGGGAATTTGTTTTAGTTTGTACAATCTGTATGCAAGTCTGATTTTGACCAGCAGCCACTTCAGTGAGTAGGCTGGTGCAAAAATTTCACATGATTTGTACTGGAGGAATATATACTTCCATATCTGTAGAAACACCCACAGAAATTCTTGTAGAGAATCACAATAGTCGGTATGTGAGATCTCACTGCTCTGGAGGCCTTCTGCTCTGATGGTGGGTGAATCAGACGCTATACACCATGGACAATGAGAATCAAGTGCTTCACTTCTACATGCATGCCTTGTTTCAAAATGTAAAGGTCATCTAATACACATCAAGTGAATTGTACGATGGAGGAGGCTCTCAAAGGCCACAGAGACTCAAGGCAGTAAAAGGTGGGAACAGTAGGTCAACCTCAGATGTTCCTGTGGCACACAGAAATTGGATGAAGTTGTTTATTGACAGCAATAGCCAGCTAATGTCTGACACTTGCTAAAAGTGAAATTCAATGGAGACAGAGGAGGAAAACAACATAGAAAAGGGCAGTAGTTTGCCCAGAGTCAGATCTGGAACATGAGGTGCCTGAGTTGTCACCTGTTATACCATGTTCTTCACTAACTTGCCACCTCTGATTTCCATCAACGCGACTAAAAGCTCCTATGCTGCTGCATTACAGGATGAGACTGCCCAAGCAGCAAATTCACCCAGTTTTGTGAGACTTTGAGCATCTAATATAATCCTTAACTGTAATTCTGACATTCAGTAGTTCTTTACACTATGTCTTTAGAGATAAAGTGAAGTCAAGTAGGCCTTAGCCTGCAAGGGACAGAGGGAGAGGGTACCTTTCAGTGGCTAGAGCCTTGTGTCCTGAGGTCTCCCACGGCAGATCCTGGCATCAAGCAACTGAAGAGCCGAGGTCAGTGAGAAGTGCAGTCTGGGTGAAAAGAAGAGCAGCATCAAAGCCTGGTGCAGCAGAACAAGTAGCAAGAGGCAGCAAACAAACGGAGCAATGTACAAGCTGGTCCTTCTGAGGATGCTGTGGGAGAGGCAGAAGACAAGGGAAGGGGTTATGGGTGAAGCAGAGAATGGTATGTTCTGCCAAGGAAAAAAAGGTGGGTTTCCAGGTCTGATTTTAGTTGCATTAGCCAGTCCTGTTGATACAGTCTTCTCAAAGAAGCTCACAGACACACTAAACAATAATTAAGGCACTACATTCCCAGAGTCCTCTTTTGTTTTATGCTAGGGGTAATCCCAAAGCCAAAGGGGATGAGGGAATGCAGCACAATGAGCTCCATGAGGGCACGGAGCTGACAGACTGTTTGAATGTAATGGTGTCTCAGCTCTCAAAGGAGGGGAGGATCTCTGGTTTCAGGCCTCTGAAGTGCTAAATTACCAATTGAAACTACAGCAAGTTCCACCAAAACTGCAGCCATCGGTAGTACAGATTGGTTTTAACAAACAAAAGCTGACAGAATAAAGGATGGGGGCTCAGGGATGCCTGCGCTCTACGCCAAGGCTCTTCTAAAAATATTTTACACCTGCTATTCGTTCTGCACCCTGATCATATTTTGTCTATGAGGTAGAGAACTCGCAGTGCCAAAGGGAACGTGGTTTATGTTCCTGAGTCTTAATGCTTTTTCCCTTCTGTAAAGCAAAACTCCTTACTACCATTGCTAAAATAAAGCCAAGAGGACAAAAGTCATACACACGCTGCCACGGTAACAGTTTAACCATCCCTCTCACTGATCTTTGGAAACAATCTCTTCAGCAGGATTTTACAGCTCTGGCACATCAATTTAGCGAACTTTTGATGCAGCTCATGAGAGGAATGCAGCCAGCTCTGTACACTCATTTTAAATCAACTTGCTGATGATATGAAAAAGGAGTGCTGAACTGCCGGTTTGCTTCATCTGCTCCAAAACCACCAACACAAACTCTGAGGTATTTATTCCTGAAACGTTAATAGAACAGTCTGGGGCGTCAGATCAGTAACTGAGCTCTGCTTTGCTCTCGTGCTGGTCCAAAGAGCTGATTTAACAACTAGTTGTTTGGTTACTTGATATTTCACAAATGCAACAGGGCTGTTTGCTACTAACATTGCAGTAGTGGGAGCACAGGGTGCAGACAGCTGGGTAGGCAGCCTTGCTGTAGCTGGGTTATCACCTGCCATAGCTGTCTGTAGCAGGAGATCATATGAGCCGCATTTAATAGCTGTCTAATTTTGCATCACGAAGGAGGGATCCATCTTCCTGTGGCTTACAGCCCAGTCCTCAACTTGTATAGATCATAGAAACACAGAATATGAGGCTGGAAGGGACCTCAAAGGATC
The DNA here is from genome assembly GCA_039720435.1 of Amazona ochrocephala. Lineage (NCBI taxonomy): Eukaryota > Metazoa > Chordata > Aves > Psittaciformes > Psittacidae > Amazona > Amazona ochrocephala. The sequence continues at coordinate 89,215,436 of CM077879.1, forward strand.
ATAAGGTCCAATCTCCCTTGGCAAAGCATGACCTAGACTAGATGTGTCAGCACCCTGTCCAGCCGAATCTTAGAAGTGTCCAGTGTTAGGGAATGCACCACTTCCCTGGGGACATTATTCCAATGGCTGATTGCTCTCACTGTGATATATCAATGATGATAACTCAGTTCATTAGTAGTTGAATAGAATACCAATGATACATGAAATTATGATGGCTTAGTTGAAGTTGAGAGAATTACAAAACTCATACTCACCAAGACTGCAGTGCCAGGCCAGCCTGTGCCCTCTGGATTCACATCCTTTGAGAACTAGGTATCGTAACCTCCACCTGTCAGCTGGCTCTCCTTTACAGAAATAATCACATCAATTTCATTTTGGTGACCATTACTAGACTTGTGATCAAGAGTAAGGTCTGTCATCTACCCACAAGCTGCAGCACAGCCTAGAGCTGTCCAGTGATCCCGTTCCACCCCACCATGCCGAGGTGCTCTGAGCTCAAAAGTTAGGATCTTGTGCTGAATTAAGAGATCCTTATGGGTGGACGTGCTTTGAACTTCTGCTTGGGTGGGGACTCTGCGTGAAGAGGCCCAATGCACTGAGCAGCACTGAGGGGACACATACTTACGGTTCTACCCTTTTCTTCACTGTAAATTGAAGACATCTTCCGAGGTTTAACTTACACCAGCAATTTTAAGGAAGTAAACTGCATGTTTGCAAGAGAAAATACAACAGACCTTGCACAACTGAGCAAAGGCTTCCTTTTCCCCACTCACTCCCTTTTAGGTCCTTTCTGTGAAAGCAAAGGCACTCACCTGACAGCACAGCCCCAGAGCAGAACACTGGGTGCGTGCAAATTCAACCAGATTGACTCAGCACTCATTTAGAACAGAATGTTGCAATGTAAATATTTATCTAACAAATTCAGCACCAAGCTTTAGCAAAAGATAAATAAATGGGTGAAGTAGACTGAACAGAAAGCACACATCTTTAATTTCTACAAGGAGTAAGAGACAACATTCAAAATCTTCACATTTGCATTCTTTGAGCAAACTGGAAGCTCTCTCGACAGCTTGTCTCCTTGTAAAGCACCACAAACAATCCCTGCTTAGGCAAATCCTTACATTAAAAGGTGCTGCAAAATACAACCTTTTTTCCAGAGATTCTTCCTGGCTGCAAACCACAGGGCTTGGTGAAACTTCCCAAGCAGGGCTGGTGAAAACGAAAGGGAGCAAATCGGCATGGGAAGAGGATAAGCTCGATGACCTTTAAGACAAATGATCTCAGTTTAAATCACAGGAATAGAAGTATTACAGAGCACTCAGAACAGTCTCCACTGTCACTGCTCCACCTCCTAGGCAATGTAGGTATTTTTATTGTATTTTAAGTAGTAAAATTGTAGGAAGTCTATAAAAACATACAAATAGGATTAACATAGTTAAATTTCTCCATTTCCCAGTAATTGATTCAGGGTTTTTTTTCAAATTCCTTTTAAAAGCAAAATCATCCATTTAAAATTAGATACCAAGTGATGCACTTTTAAGTATAGTTCTGTCCACTGATGTGCTGTTAGTGGAAAAACAAACCAGAGGGCAAACTTAATAAAAAGGAGCCAGAGTCAGCTGAACACCTAAAGGAATCATTGCTCCATTCTTGCTTTTGAATCGGTTGTCAAGGCACCAGAAACTGATACCATGGTCAATCCTGCACCTCCACCCCGTTCATCTCGTCACGGCCTCTACCCAAGGCAAAGAGCTTGCACTGATGCTGAACACACCCTCTTCTTACAGCACCAGACTATTGCCCCCAGACTGGGGGTGTATGCTGCACGGAATGCACACCAAGCGCATCAAACAGGAAAGGGCTCATCTTCATCCTAAACTCCAGTTTCAGAATACTGAAATTCTGATAAATTTAATCTTGTGCAGCTCCTGCAGCTTAAATTCACTATCATGAGCCAAAGGGCTACCCACTTGGCACGTATCTTCTCTGTGCAATTGGAACTGTTGTGGAAAATAAGTTGTCATTTGTTAGATTTATATGCTAAAGAGTAATTTCTCTTCCCTTTGACAATGTCCACTAGCAAGGAACATTATCTGCTAGACAGATGGGAAAGAGTAAGGGATGCAACTTCCAAATAACCCTGGAAAAACAGAGTTGCTTTGTCAGCCTCGTGAGTTATTTCTCCTCCCACTCACATTCAGATTTTGAAAACTTATTCAGTTAAATTTAGTAAAATCCACTAAAATAGAAACCTTGGAATAAATCCAATCTTAACCTTGGTTATCTTATCTAACCAAGCCTCAACAAAAAAAAAAATCTCTCACTGTAGTTGCATTCCATTTCTCTTTTTAATAGAGCACCCAAAATGAAAGTTTACAGTGACTTTAGTAAACTGTAAATCAGCACTTTTATTCAGTGTAGATTCTGAGCTATTAATCCCCAATACAGAAGCAGAATGCTGACGCACGGGCCTAGGACCTCTGGAGAGAATGGTTCAAATCCGTTCTGATGACGTGGAAAGGGAATTTCATTGTATCACCAGAGTCCCTTCCAGATAGATCAGGTCGCGACAGCTCCGCATTCACACAGCTTACAGCCTTAACTCTCAAGGAAAGAAAATATAAAATTACCTTTTGACCTCAGGGAGCTGCAGTTATGGAAAAACAAGTGCAAGTTTTGCTCTGTCAGGAGTGTTTTAGGTAAAGCAACCTGTTATTGTGGAGCAGCAGTGCAGCAGTGCTCTCCATCGCTCCGCTGTGAAGCACCGAGTCAGACTGTTTTGCATCACTAGCATCGACAATGCAGCACCGATCTTCAGCAGGACAGTAAAAACACAGACCACAGCAGCCCATTAATTTTAAAGAATTTTAATATAAACTTAATATAAACTATTTCAGTCCCTCTTAACATGTAAGACACTGACTCAAAATACTTTTATACCTTTTTTCAAGTATTGCACAATGTAGGTACAAAATTAATATTTACGATTACATTTTCTTCCATAATATATAGCAAAAATCTTTAAACTTTTAACAGAAAATACAATTTGTGTTTCTTTTGAAAAAAGCAAATATTTCGTACATTTTAATTCCACCACTAAGGAATATTCTGTACACAACTTTCTTATTTTTTTTCTTTTTTTGTTTTTTAGAATTGATGTCTTTAAGATGGATATCTTACAATTTCAGTAAAAAAAATACAACATGAAGCTGCTGCAGCTGTCACAGATCACTGTAGTAAAAAGATATAAATGCAATACCATGTTGTAGAAACAATATATATACTCTGATATTTTACAAACTTTGTACTAAATTAAATTATACAATTAGAAAAAGACCAATAAACCCACCTATTAGTGCCAATTTTTTTAATATATATATACATATATGTTTGAGGACATATATATATATACACATGTGAAAAAATCAGCCACGTCCTTGCTAAATCTTAAATACTGTAAGAGGCCATATTTTGAGAGTATATTTTTTGTAATGTACAGTCAGTATAAAATAATTTTGTGCTTGGTTGGCAAATGAAAAAATGATGCATGTTGTATTTATCTAACCAAGCCTGAATGTATTCATACTACAAGCCTTAAAAAAAATCTCAAGAGGTGGAAAAAAAGATACACCCTTGGGTACGTGCATTTTAACTTGTACAATAGTATTTACTTGTATTTTCACTTTCGGTTTATTTTTAGTTAGCCATAACTGGCTGGAATTGCTGGTTAGAATACTGCATGTTGTTTAAACTAAAATTCAACCCATCCACAAAAGACTTCTCATTTAGACCTCCATAGGCTGCAAACATATCAAAGGCATTACTGTACTGGAGAGGACTGAGGTTAAGGGGGCTGTCACCAGGAAAGATGCTACCGGTACTACCTTGACCCTGCATGTTGGGGAAAATGAACTCCTTTGCGTTAGGAGAAAGGGCAGATGTCTTCTGCTGTTGCTGTTGCTGCTGCTGCTGACTGCCTAAGCCAAGCCCGTAGAGAGAGTGCATGGAGGAGGAAAGGGCTTTCTGCTTCAACAGGTCATTGACATTCAAGCCAAGGTTGGTGGGAGAGGTGCGGGTGACCTTGTTGCCACGGCCGCTATTCTTCATTTTGGTCGAGCCAAACTTGGTGGCAGCAAATGTGGCAGTGGTGAAGGTTAAAGGCTGAGTGGAGCGGGGCATGAAAGTTGGGCTCACAGCAGCAGAGTGGCCAAAGGGAGGAGAAGGAGAACTAGACACTGAAGATGCTGGGTCACTAATTGGCATGAACACCTGGGCCTCTGGGTTAAAGCTGTTCTTGATTTCCTTATCCAACTCACATCCATTTTCATTATCATCCACATAAAGCACTTTCACTGGTCCCTTTTCACCGATTTGGTACGAAACCTCGAACGGGTCAATCCAAACACTAAGATCCTGAGGCAAGTTGCCACGAACATCATCAATGTCCAAACCACTCTCTTTGGATGCTTGTTCTATGACTGGGTCCACTTTTTCCCCTATATGTATACATCTAAACCCTGATCCTTTGTATGGCTTTTCTGGATACCAGTGCCCTTCATACTTCTTCTTAAGAAGTCTTTCAAGCTCTTCACCAAAAATGTTGACACGTCGTCTGGGAAGCTTATTGTACAAATATGAAATAATAAAATTGAGTGCTACTTGGATTTCAAGCTGCATAGCTGCTATGCCACAAAGTTATAAGTCTGCTTCAAAAACCGAAGAAGAAAGCCTTCAAGATGCCACAGGGAACCAAAATTTCAAAGTGCTGATCCTAGTTGATTATTATCCTTCACCTTGAGTGCTCTTGTTCCTTTAAGAAAAAACAAAAGCAAACACATCCAAATAAGGAAAGTATAAGATCAACCTCCGAGGCCTACTCTTTTAGCCTCGCCTTCTGCATAAAATTGGTTACTTTAAGTCAAAAAATATGCATCAAACTGTTTATGCTCATGCCTGTGGAAGGTGAGGATGTCAGCTACATTCAGGATGACTTACAGACAATGCTGCAGAAGATGCACTAGGCATGTGTTTACATATACAGCATGGGGCATTTCAGAATCACATGAGCTTGCCGTCGAGCTATTCACAGAGCAGCAAGGATAATTTTTAAGACATCACAGAACTGCCAGGCCTGTCGAGGGTTCAATTACCAACCCGTGTTTGGATGATTTATACTACTCAGCTGCAAAATTTAGCACCAGGGTATTAGTTTAGCCTGACAGGTCTTAGTCCAGGGGTCATTCATCATTTTAAAGTTTGCAAACATTATTGGTTGCACTGTTAAGTTGCAGAATTGTAAAAAGGTTAACAATTGCTTTAGAAGATTCCACACAAGCAACTGAAATTATGCAACATTTATTTTTAAGTCCAAGCAAATCATCTATATAACGTGTGCGCTGGTGAAATCATGGTAACTGAGGAGAAAATGTCCGCTGCACATAGACAAGAACTCTTCCTGGAATAGCTACAATAATGCAGTCAATGCATACGAAATAGATGCACGGATCCTGCCACAAGGGTGGCAGTGACTGTGAAATGATTACAATGAACTGATTCGCAAATAATTTCCTTTCTCCTAATTATTCTGTATTATGAGCTGTAATAGATTAATATACACTAAATTGATATACTGCACTGCCTGTAGTTCAGATTTCAGAAAGTTACTATGGCTAATGAGGCTTCTGCTAGCCTCAAACCCGACTGCTTTTCTTCACCACGACTCCATTTTATATTAAATATAAAATATGGTTGCCACTCCTTCACAAAGGACAAAAGAGAAATTAGCTAGCTGAAGTTAAAAAAGGGGCAAAAATCACAGATCAGCACACATACTGCTAACAAAAATCCTGCAGTACCTTTGCATAAAGGTATTCATCCCGAAGAGACACCTTTGTGTTCAGAAAGTTCCACTGAACCAATATATATTTGGCTCAAGTTAAACGCCCAACGAGAATTTCAATTAACAGTGTGTGTTTTTCTGCACTGCATCACTAGGAACAAAATTTAGTGTAGCTGTCACTAAAGATTAGAGAAATCAAAGTCAGTATCAAAAACCTTTAACAATATGGATGCAATCCTTTTTTTATTTCTTGGTCCAAATAATCTCCTTTTAAAGTCTGGAACCCTATTTCCCAGCCACTCGTGTTCTCCCCAACATGGTATGGGAATAGTTTGAAAGCCTGTACGATAAGGCGACCTTTAAACGTTTGCTGGATCAGCACTGGGTGTGGATAAGGAAAAGATCAAGGGCAAACAGAAGATATTTACAAAAGGGACACAATCAGTACAGAAAAATCTGATTGGGTGGTTAAAAGGGGCATTTAAAAATGATTTATTAATCCATCTGGTTTGTTTCCCTTCCCCCATGTCCTTTAAGAAAGAAATGATCCTTTCAAGGTGCACCGGGCAGACGCTATAAATTTTCCTAAGCCCCGAAACCGATCCATGGTGCAAACAGCTGATCAAACAAATCAGCTTGATTATTTCAAACTCCTCTTCTGATGTAAAGAGGACGGTATTTCTCAGGGACCCAAGGCCACGAGCCCCCCAGCAGCAGAGCACCGGCAGGAGCCTGAAGCAGTGAGCGGAGTTACATAACCGAGCAGTCGGGTCTCATTAGCTTTCTGCTCACAGCCCTGGGAGCTCCGGCAACAGCAGGAGGAGGAGGAAGAGCATTTTCTGAGCCCGCAAGAAAGAAAATGAACAAGAGGAAGGCAGATAACTGGAAGGAGGAAGGGGGGGACGACTGCAAGACCCCTCTTCTCAGCACACAGGCCCGGCGACACCCCTATGCCCCCCCCCCCGGGGCAGGGTCCGGGAGGACGGTTGCCAGCGCTGCCCGGAGAGGCCCAGCGCAGCAGCAGCTATTAGTCAGCCGGCAACGCTCACTCCTCCCAACCCGAGCGCGTCCAGGGACCGCCTTGGGAGGGACCCTCTGGCTGCCCGGCTCCCTCGGGCCGTGCCCTCCCCACAGCCCCCTTTCTGTGGGGCTGCCGACCGCCCCCTCACCCTCCTCCCCTCCGGCTCCCGTGCCGCTGCAGCCCCCACGGCACCCTGCCCCTCCCCGCGGGGCTGTGACCGTCTCAGGCCCCGTCACCTCAGGGTCGTGACCGCCTCAACACCCCTGCCTCAGGGGCCGGCGGAGCGCTGCCTCAGGCCCCACGCTACTGCAGCCGGGGCCGCACCCCTGTCACCCCCCGCCTCAGGAGCCGGGCGGTGGCTGCTTCAACCCCTCGCTCGCCTCACGGCCGGGGCCGGGCGGTGGCTGCCTCAACCCCTCGCCTCAGCGTCTGCCATCGGCCTGGGGCCCTCCCAGGGCACACAGCCTCACCGGCCTGCGCCGTCCCCCCGCCCTCAGCGAGCGGTACTCACCCGGGTGGGTGTGCGGGGGGTAGTGCAAACGATCCCGGCGGGGGTGTGAGTGCGGGGAGGGGTGGGTGGAGGGGGGGTGCGGGAGGGGCCTCAGCACCCGACCCCCATCTCCGAGAGCCGGTTCCCTCGGCGAGGATGGGAGGGGATGGGAAAGACAGAGAAAAAAAAAGAGGGAAGGGGGAAGGGTTGGAAAAAAAAAGGGGGGGGAGGGAAAGGGGGGAGGGCTGCGCTGCTCACACCCCCTCGGCGGGCGCGCTCGACCGCCACAGCTGCGCTCCTTCGGCTTCTGCCCCGCCGCCCTGCGCGCCCCTATATATCGCCTCCCTCGCCCCGCCCCTCCCGCCTCGGGCCCCGCCCACCAACCCCGCCCTTAACGCCGCTGGTTCCCCGTCTGGCCCCGCCCACTCTCCTCCAGGCCCCGCCCACCCAGCTGCGCAGGGCCGTTTGCTGCCCCCCCCCCCCCGTCGAGCAGGGGCCGTTCTCAACGTCAGCTGGCGCCTCACCTCACAACACCGTTGCGTCACTGACAGCGTCAAACGCTGCCCTCGCGCCCGTCACCTCCGCAGGGAAGGGGACCGGGGAGCGGGGGGAGGGGAAGGTGCCGGCGCTGAACTACATCTCCCATGACCGCCGCTGCCGTGCGGCGAAGAAGGGGGGAACACCTCGGCAACGCCAGCCGCGGGTCGGCGAGGGCACCCGGAGCCCTTCACGCTGAGCCACCGTTGGGCGGGCTCCACTCGGCCACCCTCAGAGCAGGGGGCGCACTTCGACACCCCCCCCCCGGTGGCTAAAAATACTCCCCACAGGTAGCAACGCTGGCCGATTGGCTGCCTGCCCGCCGAGTAGCCTCCTGATTGGTCACTCGGTGTGGAGGAGGAAGACGTCACACCCCGGTTTTGGGGGGGGAAAAGTTACCCTAAGGTGGGGGGGGAGCGGGGGCACAGCCGCCTCCTCAGGGCCCCCTCAGGCAGCCGGGCTGTGAGGGCCGTCACCCCGCGCCCGCCTGGCCCCAGCGCTCTCGCCTTGCCGCCGAGCCCGGGGTGGGCCTTCCTTTAACCGGCGCTGCCTCGCTTTAACGGCTAAATCCGCTGCCGGGACGCAGGCCAGACAGCGCGCCGCCGCCTCCTGCCGCACCGAGAGGCATGTGGGCTGAGAACCAGCCGCGGTGGCGGGAGAGCCAGGCCCCTCTGTTCGTTAAAACAGCACCGGTTTTGCTCTTTAAATACACTTGCGGGTGTTCACAGCGCTGGGGTGGGTATGGTTGGCTGCAAACCAGCGAGCAGGACCTGGTTTGGGAGCACACTGTGGAGGTTTTGGTCTTTCTTCTCCTCCTCCTGCTCTGTGTTTGTACAATAATAAAGCATTTTGGCATAAATGCTGCATGGGCCCCAGGAGAGATTTGGAAATGCCAGTCGGAAGAAATGCCAGGACTGTAACCCTTTGGAGCTTAGAATATATACCAGGCTATGTGGAAGGCAGGAGCCTGAAAACTGGAATGCTAAACAGAGGAAGATAGTATTGGGGATTTTCCACAGCTGAAAAATCCTGCTAGAAGGCCTAATGCATTGTAAACGACAAAGGTTTTATTCAGCTGTATGAATGTTGGTGCTCCCAGGATTGCAATGTTGCAAACAGTGTGAAAATCTGAAGCCAGAAGCAAGATAGTTACTATTTTCCCCCCTGTTTTTCAGTCAGTTTTAACCATAAGGGGTTGCATGGGCTTTCAATGGAGATTGTGTCATATGTCAGTAACTATGCACCCCAAATGGAGACTAAAACGTGGAGATTATAAATTACAAGCATTGGCAACTGGGAGGCTACTGGGAATTGCTGGAGCGCAGCCAGCAATCAAATGAGAGGCTCGGAATTCTTGTTTTGAACCAGTTGTCATTACTTTTACCACAACAGTTAAGAGACAATGGGAAATAACTCCCAAAGCAGATAAAGTGAAAAGACAAATACGGGGGGTGGGGGGTGTGTTTATTTAAAGTAGAACTTAGAAATTTCCCTGGTACAAGGAACACTGAACAGGCTGACAGATAACATCAGCTGTGTCAGTGAACACAGTTCAGTGTGTCCCAGTGCTCGATCCTACTCTGACTGGGGTAGCAGCAGCACCCTTTGAAGTGGGGAAAGCTGCACAACACTGTAGATGAGTGTTTCCAGGTGAGATTTCGTGAGGAGCTTCACAAACCTAATTTGTGCTGCTGAGTTGCTAAAAATAAAGAAGGTTGTAGAAGCAGAGACTCTCTTTTAAATGGCTTTGACACGACATGAAAAGCATTAGGAACGGAATTAAATCTACAGAGCTAATACATTTATAATCAAGGCAGCTGTGGGAGCCTTTAAAGCTGTAAAAACAGTGATGTACTTATGTAAAGGAAGCTTCTAATGCAGTCAGTGCTAACATTGCAGGCTATTGGACAAATCTGAGGTTAAATGTTAAAGACAACTGATTGCCCTAAGAATAACCTCTTCAGGTCAGCAAGAATCAAACCTGGTCCTAGTAATACAATAGTTTCAATTTATCCTCATTTGCTTGAAAACAAAAAGTAGATCTGGTTTAGACTGCAGTGACCGTTGTCGTCCACGTGTAACACATCAGCAGGTGGCCAAACTGTACTAATGTTACATTATTAGCACCTAAACCCAGGGTATAAACCAGGATCACTTGTATTCTCAAAACCCCAACTGGCTTTTTGATCCACAAAGAGGTCAGGATACGACATGCTGTATTCTTCAGTCCTTTTGATTAATACACACCAATAAGCTCCCTGCTAAAAAAATCTTTAAGAATGCAATCAATACAGAATAACAACTTCAGCAGCAAAACTTTACTCATAGTGCCAATTCTATTCAACTGAAAGATTAATCTTAAAAGAAAGGGAAAAAAATACATATAGTCTCAGCTTTCCTGACAAACCTTGACCATTTTTCTCCCTAGCAGAGCAAATCAACAGAAGTATTTCAGAGCATGGCAGAGAGGCAGGAGTGAGAATACTTTCTTAATCTGTGTTAAACAAGAAGGGTTTTGAGCTCATCCCCTGTTCGTAGCCATGTCCTGCGATGCTGGGCAGCATGGCAGCCATCACCAGTAACTGAACAATGGGCTCTGCAGTCTGATCTCTGCACTGTCAAAGAGCTACGTTTCTGCAAGACCTTGTAGAGACTATATTGTCTATACCATGGTCCAGAGACTATATATACCATATATATGGCATATAGTCTCTATAAAAGGACCTTCTTTTGTTTACTAAAGCAGACTCAGTTTGGTTCCTCAATTAATAGCGCCCTTTAAAAATCGAAATCAGCATTATTTACAGATATCTAAAGCCAAAATACATTTTTTTAACTTTTAAAATTGTTTGAAAGAATTAAAAAGAAAGTTTGTACTCATCTGTGTCAACGTGGACAAGAGTTTAAGAGCAGTAGAAAGCAAGGCTCATGATTTCCACCACCTTTGTCCTTTTCATCTTCTCTGCTAAATGAACATTGCTGTTCCTTAGAGAATATATAAGATGTGTTCTGATGGTGCACATAAAGCTTTGTAACATACATTCTGAAATATAGTACAGTCTCTTTTTTAACATTTTCCTATTTAGGAACACAGTTCTATTAGCAGGGCAGCCTGGGCTTTGAATTGGGAAAAATGGAAAGTTTTCCCCATTGTATTCATTCCTCTCTAGCCCAGTTTTATCCATTTGCTGATTTTAATGCATGTTCCTTTTCCCCCTCATCTATCAGTGTGAGCAACCAAGCATGGCTGCTCTCCAGCATATATCTTAACAATGATTTTGAAATGCAGCAAGATTTTCTTACATCTCACTGTACCAGCTGAAGCAGTGATTTTTCTGTAAGTGCAGATTACAGAGGGTGTGTGTACCCATCAGAGGTTGCCCAGCTTCAGGAGCTCTCTGACCACAAAGACTTCTTTAGATGGGAACGACAAAATTAGCTTGTATATAACATTGGTTTGGTGGAATAAAGAATAACAAAGAACAGAATTCAGCTGAAGCAGAGAAGTTCATGGGGCACTGTCATCATAGAATCACAGAATACCAGGCTGGAAGGGACCTCAAAGATCATCTGGTCTGACCCTTAGTAGGCAAAGCATGACCTAAACTAGATGTCCCAGCACCCTGTCCAGCTCAATCTTAACAGTGTCCAGTGCTGGGGAACCCATCACTTCCTGGGGAGATGATGCCAGTGGCTGCTTGTTCTCATTGTGAAAAATTTTCCTCTTGCATCCAGTTGGAATCTCCCCAGGAGTAACTTGTGCCCATCACCCCTCATCTTTTCCACCTGACTCCTTGGAAAAAGGGAATCTGTCTTTAGTCACCCTTTAAATACTGGCATGTGGTGATAAGGTCCCCCCTGAGCCGCCTTTTCTTCAGGCTGAACAAACCCAGCTCTTTCAGCCTTTCCTCACAAGGCTTCCCAATCCTTGGATCATCTTTGTGGCTCTTCTCTGGACCCTCTCCTGTCATCTTCTAGCAGAGCCCCAACCTTGTCTCTTGTAATGTGAAGGGGGCACATGGTTAGTTCCCTGCTCTCAGGAGCAGCTGGCTGGCAAGCACTGCTGCTTGTAGCGTTACATGCTAAGTTAAATGCACACATGGCAGGATGTGTGTGCCATAACTCTTGTTTGCAGACTCCTACCCCCAGGTCAAACAACCACAGTCAGCGACTCGCTGTGAACTGCTCTGTGGCTCCGCAGCAAGCCAGGCTGTGCCCAGACTTGTTCTGCTGCAGTGCAGGGGGCTGAGGAATGGGATTAATGTCCTGGGGATGTGGGAGCATGCAGGGAAAGGATGGGGAAGGGAGGACCTAGCAGTCAGATAAATGTCTGTCGGGCTTAACAGAGGTACAGTTAATCTCACCGCAGAGGCAGAGAAATAGCCTGTGAAGGGGAAGGAGGGAAGTGTTGTTGTAAAAGGGGGAGAATGGAGGACAGAGAGTACAGCAGTGAGGGGCTGTGACTGTGTGGACAGCCCAGCACTATGTGTCCTGTCCTGGAAGCGTAAAAGCCCAGATATGGATTCCCATGAGATGCTCTGGGTCTGGCCTGCCCCACACAGCTCAGCTCGGCAGGCGAAGCCAAACCCTAGCACCAGCAGTTCTGCTGTTGGTGGCTCTGGTGATGCCAAGATTTGAGACACTTGGCTACCAAGAGCTGGAGCTTGTATGCCAAGGACTGGGAAGCAGTTTCCAGATCTGGGTATCTACAGCTCTGTGCAGCCAGCACACTGAAAAAAAACCCTTCTAAGCTGGTACTGCCTTAGGATTTAGTGATGACTTTAAAAAAAGAAAAAGAAAAAGAACAAAAAAATTTAAAAAGTGAAAAGGAGAAAGAAAAGAAAGAAGAAAAAAAAAGTTGAAAAGATGTAAGATGAAAGGAGAAAATAGAATGGGAAGGGAAGGGAAGGGAAGGGAAGGGAAGGGAAGGGAAGGGAAGGGAAGGGAAGGGAAGGGAAGGGAAGGGAAGGGAAGGGAAGGGAAAGGAAGGGAAGGGAAGGGAAGGGCAGGGAAGGGAAGGGAAAAAAAAGAGAAAAGAAGAGATAAAAAGATGAAAAGATGAAAGATAAAAAAAGAAGAAATAGAATTGGAAGGGAAGGGAAGGGATAAAAAAAGAAAAAAATGAAAAAGAAAAAATGGAAAGAAAAAAGAAAAGAAAAAAGAAAATATGAGAAATAAAATAAAATGATAATATTTAGCTGGGTCTATATCAGTAAAGGGGACCGATCTGCAGGAGCTCAGCGCTCACAAGGACACCATTCCCTCCTAAGTGGCATGCTACTAATGTCATGGCTTACTTGGCAAATGTTACTGGTGTCCTGAGCAAGACACAGAAGGCAGCTGCTGGGTAAGAAGGAAAAATACAAACAGGAGAAACCTGACACACTTTAATAATGGCTTTGCACCAAAGCTGTGCTCCTCCCAGAGTTTAAGCCACCTTCAAGGATGAAGTTATAAGGGGTTTTTTTTTGGTGCTGAAGCTGGTTTGAGGCAGGATCTGTTGTGGAAGAGAGGCCTGATGAGTGTCATTTTGAGACTGGGGTACAGAGAAGGCTGGGTAAAAAGAGTGAGATGAGGAGTAAGGCACCTAAATAAAAATGCTGGAAGAAATAATGGTCACAGGCAATTGGTACTGTAAGGGGGGGAATGGGAAATATTTCATGAGTATCAGAATTTTCTATAGCTATGAGTAAATGGGCTGAGGGAAAAGGAAGGGAGAAAGATTGATTTTATACCTTAGAGAGGCTGACCTTTGAGGAAAGTTTTATTAAAATTCAATATACTTTTTACTTGGAGTTCACCTTTGCGCTGGGATTGTGCCAGTTTAATGTCAGCTCGCTCCACAGTACCTGCTAATGGATAAAAGCATGAGGGTAGGACTGTCCTCACTGATAGCTGTGTAACTTCTTAGTTAATCAGCTTCAAATGCTTTACTACCTTCATTCCAAACAATTGATTCAGAAACAGTTTGAAAGAGGCAGAAAGCTGCTTTTTCAACTGTAAGGATGGCCCTCCTTAATTATTTGATGGGCATCAAAAATAAGCACTGAAGACGAAGGTCTGATGTTTTGTCCTTTCAATTTATGGTGGATGGAGATAGCGTGAAAAGTTTCAGTAAGAAATTCCTGAGGAATTTCGTGTGTTTAGCATTTTCCAGGAAGACGAGAAAATCTTTTTCTTGAGAGGGAAAATCCAGGAAGACTCTTCAGTCTTTTCCCTGAGGGATACTGAATGTGAAAAAAAGATACTAAATGGGGAAAAACTGAGCATGAGGAAATGACTTTTACGCAGTCAGATTAAACTGAAAGGAGGAGCAATGGAAGGGCATCTGTGTATCAAAAACACCTGAAAAACACACGTTCTGCTAATTCATTTCAGTTAGGGTAAAAAAAGACAATCTGAGAATTACCGGGGAGCTCCCTTTGAAATGAATGGAAACTCAGCTTTATTTAGGCAGAGATCCAGCCAATACTACTTTGTCTTGCTAGCCATGATGTCCTCTGAGCCACTGTTTCAAATTTGCACCCTTTGGTGCAAATTTGGTGCATATTTCCCAGGAATGGTTTGTTTTTCACTGAGCAAGGATCAGATGAACCTCTCATTGCTCTCTTGTCTTCCAGAAAGCAAGGTAGATACATCTTGACTGAAAAGGGGTGGAAGGATGTTTGCCACATTGTGAGTTAATCACAAAGGAGCAATGGGAAGATGCCTGAATTTTTGCAATAAATTCCAGAACAAAATATGATTTTACCATCCCTAGATCTCACCTGGTTCTTGACTAAGAGCTTAAAGCAACCAAGAACAATAGAGCTCAGGAAGAAGCCATCCATATTTTAAGCTTTCAAGTGATTAGCAGTCTGTTAATTTCTGGAGCGTGTGGCCATTGACTGGGTTTCTTATGCCTCTCTGCAGTATTATTCTTATCAGTAAGAGGACTCTGAGAGTTTAGTTAGTGACTACTGAATGGCAAGCAGAATATCTTTCTTGTGCTTTCCTAATATGCTTTCCAGAATATGCTTTCCTAAATATGCAGAATATTTAGGAAAGCCAAAGGTTACAGGTGTATACTGGGTCTGAGAGCATTCACTTGAGAAGCACCAAGTTAACCTGCTGTGCTGTCAAGCTGTGACAGTGCGGATGATGGTGAGTTCAAGATAAAATACGTTCAGATGTCAGTATCTTGATGAGTGCAGTCTGAAAATCATTCTCATGAGAGGGAGATCATTGAAAACTGTCTTCATATTAATAAAACAACACAGGTGGTTCTTTTGAGATGAACAGAAACCCAGTGACTGATCTGTGCAGACATGAAGAGCTGGTTGGTTGACTGGAAAGATGCCAGCTTATGACAGCTGAAGGTTTGACCCTGAATCTTTAAGAGTATTATCCATGGCAGGGGGGAAAAAAAGCCAATGGAAATTTCTCTTGAAGTTTGCTGTGCTCCAGATCTGGCCCTTTTTCAACTCCTGTTAAAGTCCATTAGGTCATGGCAACAGGAATAATGGAAGGGAGTGATGATTCAAGCTGTGTGTTTGCTCCTGAGACACACAAAGTGGATTTTAACACAGTTTGTTCATCCTGTTTTTAACACAGTTCATGTGTTCTGTTCATGTAAGGAGCGGTTCATGGAAGACTGAATCTGTCACTGGCATTGAAATGATCATTCAGTTTAAATTGTTGATTCAAAGCATAGTAAGTCACTCATTTCCTCTACAACGTCTGATTCCTAAAGGTGTAATTGCTCCAAGGTAAAGGTATAATCACTCCTAAATAATATAATACGTGCCTTAAAAGATTAAGCAAAAGGTCAGATTAGCATAACATCTTCCCTGAACTGATGGCAAAATGCTGTGTAAACCTGGAGCCACATCTTCAAATCTCCCAGGGCAGTGCTCTGGGGACTTGCTGATAAAGCAGCAGCAGGAGGGAATACAGGTTCTTCTATTTCACAGGTCCCAGGTCTTTTCTATGTAATGGACAGGCTGAGCAATCCCCACATACCTACATGCATATAACCCACTTCATTATAACAGAATGTTTTCCCTTGAATACACAAACCAGTAGGAGCTATTATCTCATAAGCTATTATTAATGCACAAGCCTTCAGACAGTAGCTGCACACAGCAGTGGATCTGTCTAGTCTCAAGAGTAGCCGTAGCAAACAACTTCTGAAGAAGGGATAAAACAGCCATGTTGCACACTTACATTGGTGTTGGCAATGGGAAGAAGAGATTTCTTCTTGATCCCACATGATGATTATCTTAGATGCTGGGAAATGAGCACTCAGAGTGACATACTTTTTATTGTAGCTAATGTAGCTGGGATTTGTAAAGAAGGTGATTCTCCTATATGACCATATTATCAAAATTGCTTTGTCGCCAACGCAGAGAAAACTGAATATAAAATTGCCTGAACGTAATTGAGTGCTGACTCACCCTCCGATTAGGGCAAATGGTGCAGCTCTCCAGGTGTCTTGGAGCTCTCTACAGCCTCACAATCCTATGTGCAATCTTCTGATTGATTTTTTCCTCCCTTCCAAGCAAACTTAGGTCTCATGCTCCTGTTTGAGGCTAGATGCTACAAATGCAGCTGCTGCCACAAGACATCTTCCCCCTGCTTCGTTATCTTGATGAATTTTCTGCTGAAACTGTCATCTTTCATCCTTCCGGGTGCAGTTGCTTTCCTTGTGATTATTCCAACTCCTGCTCTCCATATTCATAGCCACTCTCCGAGCTCCAACTCTACCTCTCTAGTTTCTAAGGCTACATAGCTGTGAGTGCTTTTTCTCACAAAATGCTTTTCCATAAATTCTCACCATTTCATTTCAGTCAAATCTGAGGCTGCATACATACATGGCACTGCTCATAGCAGGCTCTTAATAAAAGCACCTGCAGACATGAGC
This sequence comes from Amazona ochrocephala, assembly GCA_039720435.1. Classification (NCBI taxonomy): domain Eukaryota; kingdom Metazoa; phylum Chordata; class Aves; order Psittaciformes; family Psittacidae; genus Amazona; species Amazona ochrocephala. Next base: position 89,232,225 of record CM077879.1, read on the forward strand.
AGGAAAAAACAGCCCTGAGTATTTTAAATAGAAATAGGGTTTTCTTCTTGAAAATGGCCTCAGATCACAAAGCTCCATTTGGAGCTAACTGTGTGACTATCCTTAAACCCACAACAGTTTTCAGGTTTTGAAATGTAAGTGGAAGAAGGGCAATTTGAAGAAGCAGTGCCAGAGATCTGAGGTGAACCGAGCCATGGATACTGGGCAGAGAGCTCAAATTTAGCTGACTGTGGCAATAAGACAAACCAACACTTGTTCCTTTGGGTAATCTCTGTTCGGACTGTCACTCAGATAGTGCAAAAAAGGAGTGGAAGCAGGGCCACGACCTAAATAATTGGGAAAACACTAGTTATTAACCAGCAGTCCCACCCACAAGGATTTGCAGAAGATGCTCAGCCCTGAGCTGGAGGATCTGGGAGTGAAACCAGTCATGGAAGTGGCACAACTAATGTCCAGCTAGCTATGAACATCTCCTTTCTTGCTGACTGAAGCATTCCTTTAGTAGCTGTTGAAAATCAGGGAGGGAAGAGGCTGGAATTTGTTTCCTTTATACACGGAACTGGATTCATATCAGGTAATAGCTCAGAAATGAAGAGTACCTTTGGCAGTCGCAATCAGGCTTAGGCTGTCCAGAAGCACTTGTCTCCGCACAGCCCAGCCTTGTTCCTTACCAGGTTTCTGCATGGTGGTAAATCATACCTGCCTTGCCCTGAAGAGGCTAAATCTCATTTGTACCTAACTAGAGAGAGGTAATAATGCAATTGTTCCTTCCCACTGGGAGATTGGGCATCTGTTACCTAGAAGTTCTCCTCCAAGTTGGGTCAACTTTTCTCCAAGTACTTCCTTCCACAGAGTAAAGAGAAACTCGGTTGGAATGTATCTCTAGAGACAAATGAACCCCTAAGACAGAAGAATAAAATCGGTTTTAAAAAACCACCATAAATATAGCATGGAGAGGTGAATGTGAAATTTAGAGCTGGGCCAGAATCCGGTCAGAATTAAGGATGTGATCTCTGCCTGTTGATCTGCACAAAGGTGGGTTTTGCAATGTAACTTTACAAAATGCAGGCACGTTTAAAAGACATAATGGAAAAAAAAGGGAGGAATCTCCAATGATGAAGAAAGCAACACGTCCTGGAAGAAAAGACTGAACCCTTCAAAAGTAGCACCAAAATACATAGAAATGTCCATGGCTTCCCCCAATGGGTTAGGGCTGTTCCTTACTCCTGTCCCAGGCTGCATTTGACAGCTCTCTGTCGCCTCTATTACAGGAAGTGTTTTCAAAAGGGAAAAAAACAGGCATTTGAGCTCAGTATTCCTATCTAAATCGTTCGTGCTAAATGCTTCACACCAGCCTGTCCAAGGGACATCCACATGGGGCAGTGGAAATATTAATGTCCCCCATTCAGCTGAATCAAGGAAGTGATTACATGACAAGGAAGAACATCGCTGGGAAGGCTGGAGGGAAGCACCATGGGATTTGCAGCACGGAGCGATGTGTAGCAATGGTTGCATCACTGCAGTGGTGCTGGCAACTGCAGCGTTTAAACTCATCTATGGCAGCTGGTGGGTTGCTCAGCTGCAATTTACCATTGGGCTGCTGGGAGGAGTGTGGGAGCCCGGAGGCAGAGGACCCTTCACTGAGAGCCTTGAGTTAATTCTGCAGTGAAGACAAGCCCTTGGATAGAGATTCTTCAAAGGGATATGGGCAGGCAGACTGTCACCACGGGGGTCTTGAAGCAGGCAATCAGCGCCACCCTTAATAAATAAGACAGAAGATGGTCAGGGAAGAGTACACTTCTTAAACGTGCTGGAGAAACAAGGATGGAACATCTCTTGTTACTGATCCTCAAGGCGACAAGAGGTTTTTGAAGAAGCAGTAATGCTCGTGTAATCAAACAGGAGCGACTGTGCTGGTCCTGCCCTGAGGCTTGTGCTCTAAACTATAGCTAATGAGGGTAAAGGTGCTGACAAAAAAAGCTTCCACAGAATCCCTGTTCTAAGGCCGCTGATTTTGCTGGAACATGCCCAGCAGTAAAATTCATATAGCCACCAGGAAAGCCATGTCCTGGCCTGACCCTGCCGCAGAAAACAGCAAAACAAAGGGGCAGGGATTTGGGGTCACGTTTGGGGAGGATCCATGATTCAGCATGTCAGTTTACTAAATCCCCTTTATTTGTCACATAATGAGGGAGTTGGGCAATCACCTGCAGCTCCAGGCTGCTGCTTCATTGCACAAAGGTATGGCCCAGACAGTGACGAGCGTCTAAAGAATAAATGACTCTCAATTAGGACAGTAGGTCAGAAAGAGCAAGATGATTCATATCCAGGACATACTCCAACCATCCATAATAAGACTCAGCAGTTCTATTCAGCTTTACTTCTTCAAAGCACCACGGACACCATTTCAATGGCTCTGGCAGGTAACAGGGAGCCGGGCTTGAGATGTGCGCTTCAGACCTGCTAATTCTACTGTTAATTGAGCTAAGATGGGAAGAAACAGCTTCCACTGTCCCTCCGGGAATAGAAAGAAATGAGAGCTCTCTCCTGGTCACAGCATGCCACCGCTGGGTCTAGAAATCAGGGGACATGGAGAATCACCCCCCAGAATTAATAAATAAGGTACCCAGAATTAATAGCCCCTTTTAGAGATCTGGCTGCCTGCAGTTTTCCCAGGAGCACGCAACAGGTCATGACAGATGGGGTTTAGGAGTGCTTGGCTCCTAGGTTAGCGCCCTGACAATGCCTCTGCTCAGCTGTGCAAATCGTGTTTTACTTGCTTGACTGTGAGTTGCTGGGCAGTGGGAAGTAATTTTCCATGCTGCAGTTGGCACTCAGTTTTACCTTGACTTGCGTTTGACAGTGCAAGCTCTGTCAACACTGTTTCACCTCTTAGAAAACAGTAATTAAGAAGCCTGGATGATAGGTTTTAGTGTGCAAGAACTCAGTGGCCAGCTCTGCTTTAAGCTAGTCATAGAATCATAGAATAGTAAGGGTTGGAAAGGACCTCAAGATCATCCAGTTCCAACCCCCTGCCATGGGCAGGGACACCTCCCACTAAACCATGCCATCCAAGGCTATGTCCAACCCCACCTTGAACGCCGCCAGGGATGAAGCATTCACAACTTCTCTGGGCAACCCATTCCAGGGCCCCACCACCCTCACAGTAAAGAATTTCTTCCTCAGATCCAATCTAAACCTCCCCTGCTTAAGTTTAAACCCATTACCCCTTGTCCTCTCACCACAGTCCCTAATGAAGAGTCCCTCCCCAGCATCCCTATAGGCCCCCTTCAGGTATTGGAAGGCTGCTATGAGGTCTCCACGCAGCCTTCTCTTCTCCAGGCTGAACAGCCCCAATTTTCTCAGCCTATCTTCATACGAGAGGTGCTCCAGTCCCCTGATCATCTTCATGGCCCTCCTCTGCACTTGTTCTAACACTTCCATGTCCTTTTTATGTTGAGGACACCAGAACTGCACCACAGTTTACTACTCTGCAACAAAACGCCTTTTCCAGATTTACTTGAAGACTGGGATATCAGAAGAGCCCAGGGATGCCAGACATACACTTGGTTGACTTTGATCTCTCTGAAGACAAATCTTTTAAAGTTTAGATCAAGGAATCTTTTAATGAAACAAAGAAATCATGCCACTTGTATCACTTCCAGATATAAATAAATCAGCTAGAAATAAACAGGAGCAAGGCAAACGTAAAGGAGACAGCCACGCTCTGCAATGTCAGTCCAAAGTGACTGCCTGATGGATGATAATATAGCTGGCTTGGGAAAAAAAGTCAGATTTTAAGAGTCTCGCTGCCAGCCATCTGGCAGATCTTCCAAAATATACTGCAGTAAAACTTCACTGAATTGCCACCTTTTTTGCATCTCCTGCCACCAAAACAGTCTATTTACTTTTGCAGTGTAGTGAGGATTTTGAAGTCTCTACTAGGACTCTCCTTAGGGACTCGTTGTAGCTCTCCTCATAGCCAGTTCATTGTTCCTTCCCTCCGCCACTCTGCTAGATGTGCTTAATCTTCCCAAAGTAAAGATGCTCATATACATTTAGGGGCCACTAAAATACTGAGCACATCCAACTCCTGCTGCAGGTACACCTTCTGTTCGCAATTCACAGGTGCCATTCCCTTGTGCTGCAAGAGATTTATAGCACATCCATCCTCTTGCTCCAGAAGCATCATGACTTCATACTTGGGCAACATTTCATACTTCCAAACAGTATAGGGCTTATTTTCATAACTGAGTAATTTGGACTCTGTACCCCAGAAGGCAATAGTAAATATTAACACTAGCCATTTCCTAATAATCTGTACCAACAGAGAGCGATAAAAATTTATGGTCACTTAAATCCTCTTTCTTTCCATGAAAGTGAAAAGTCTCCTTACAGAACAGGCTGCCCTGCTGAATGTTAATGAATTTCTTTCCCCTGTTCCGTCAGCTCCTCCCACCTGGTCCATAATCAGCTGTAATTGAGTCCACGACCCTCCTGAATTGCAATGAAGCGTAATGGCTTGTGGCCATAGTACTGAGAGTACTGGAACGCAGATAACCCTCCGACACGCCGTCTGAGAGGCAGCTGGAGATCCTATCTGGTGACCAGACACTCCTGGGTTGTAACATGGACTCGGTAAAAGCTATTTTCAGCTTAAATGATCTTTGATACTGAAACTAGAGTTAACCTGGGGAGGAGAAGAGATCATCTGCTCCGAGAAACAAACCAAGGGAGAAGGGGGAGGGAGAAGAGCGGGATGATAGCAAAGGAGGGGGACTCTTTAGGGAGGGGAATTAGATTGAAAATGTGCACTGATGGAAAAAGGAACACAGGAAATTTGTTATTGCATCTCCTCATCACTATGGATCAGGTCCCTGTTCCCCTCAGCTGCCAACCATGATCATCATTTGTAATTCTCAGCCTTCTTAGATAGATGGGGCTAAGCAACAAAAGCTGTCTCTTAGCAGCCCTCGAGCTTCTCTCACCTTTGTTATAGCCAGTTTTAGTCATTTATAGTCAAATTGGTGTGGTTATTAATATGGGCTTGATTTTAATTTCACCATGTACAGCTTCACTTGTTAACAAGCTGCTCCAGGAGATCTGTATAGGACAGTGGAAAGCAGGGAAAGGAAATAATTACAGCATTTCCACCTACGGTAGTCTGCTTCAGGGCAGGTATAAATAGATCCATAAGTGTTTGTTCACTTAAAAGAGAGCTCAGCCTAACTGCTTTTGCAGTTGCCAGCAGCAGAATGGATGGTTTGGGGTTCTTTTCTTAAAAATGAGGGCAAAGATCATGTACTGAATATCACCCTCCCTTCCTCCAGGCTGCAAATAGCAGTTAGAAAGTTTCAGGTTTTTTATCAAAACCAGATGTCGGGTGTATAAAAGTACAGGCAACTTTTCAAAGCCATTATATTTGCTTGGGAAAAAGAGGGATAATTAGATCGGAAAACTCCATTCAGCTTCAGAACAGGGGAAAATCGTGGAAAAAAGCAATAATAATTCACATTTTGTTCACTTGGTGCGTCCAAAAAGCACCGGATTGATGGATGCAAACAGTAACTCCTTCTGGAGTCCTACAGCAAGTGTTGAGAAAGCACTTGCTAAAGTGTCTGAAAATGCCCCATTTCTTGTCCATAGGCAGCTGAAGAGCAGAGGGAGCATGAAGTGATGCTGAGATGGGTTGGGACTGGGGTCCCAGAAGGTCAGGGGCAGCAGAGCCCTTACTTCCAGCTCAAGCATCCCAGAAACCACCTTCCTGACTCAAAGGAGGTTAGGAAAGCTCTCCTTGGGATCTGGTGCACCTTGGCACGGGAACAATTGAAGCCCAGAGTGGGTGGCCCATCCGGGGTGCCCTGGACCTCTCTCCTGGAGCAGCATTCCCACAACTCCATCTCCCATCCCATGGCTTGGAAGCCCAAATCCCTGCCAACATCCACCTTTCCCTGCACGAAGCTGTTTAAATAACCTTCACCACTCTGTGGGCTCACAGAAAGGCAATAAACATCAGTTCTGTCCTCCCCTCGGTGGCTCTGCTAATGGGCTGGTTATAATGGCATTACCAAGGCTTTCCAGGTAAAGTGCTGTACTTTGCCTTTGGCCTCCTGTGTTAAAGCTGCACCTCGGTGCTCAGTAATAGCCCATAACTGCACAAAAAAGCACGTACTCTGCCACTGCCCATTGTTCAAGCTACAGGTACTATATTTAACTGAACAATAGCTAATAAACAAAAGACATTTTAAGTGGTTTGCAGTGTCTGCTAAGCGCCAGCTGCCCTTTTGGTGTTGTACCATGTCTTCAGTCCTGATCCTCAAATCTCCTGGGTCCCATTCAGCTGCAAAAGCCCAAAGCTACAGTGAGAGGAACAAACTAATCTGATAGGGAAATAAAGCAATTAATGGCTCCTAAAAGCAGAAGGGACAGATGTTTGCAAAGGAAGACAACACAACAGATTCGAATGTAATTGTGAGTCTTACCACAGGAGTGCTGTAGAAGCAGTGAGCTCTTCCGTGTTCCTCCACTCATGCCCCAAGCCAGCCAGCTTCACGGGTGCCAAGGCTCAAACCTGTCATTTCAGGTAGCATTAATAAGGGTTAGATCTGAATTAATCCACTCTTCTGCATACCTGGGGATGTGATTAAGACCTCTGGCATGTGGCAGCTTTGGCTGCTCCAGGCTGTGCTGAAGCATCTGGAGATGCATGTTTATGAGTCCCAGCCCAAGGCACCAGGACGGGAGCTGTGTGCAGCCAAAGGAGGGAGGTCTGCTGGAGTCTGCAAACCACTGAGGAGCTGCACCCAGGCTTCCCATGGGGAGCTGACTCCAAAATCAACTGTTTTGAAGGAAACAATAGCACGAGCCCCTGGACAGCACAGGGATCTGTGCACGGCTGTAGGAGTGGGCAGTCGGCTGCTGCTCTTCAGGGGAAAGAGGACCCCAGAGTGGCTCAGATACCCCTGTGACTGAAGGGGGGGCCATTCCTGGGGCAAACAGGGACCCCCTTGCTGCAGGGCTTGGGACTGTCACCTCTTGAGTCCCTACTCTCTCCCCAAGGCAGTGTAATGAGGCCAGCACAAAGATGAAGGAGGGAGATACATATTTTTCTCAAGGATTCCTATTCAGAGCTACAGCTATTGACAGATTTTGTTCTATTCCTACGCTCACTGGAAGCTGATAGTATTTATTAAGCTGATTTCAGGCTCTGAGGCTTGATCCTAGCTCCAGATACTCAGGCAATCATCAGAGCCTGTTGTGTCTGCATGAATATACTAATCCTGACTCTGCTTTCGGAATACATAAAGCGATGTATGGGACCATTCATCTACGAGAGAGTCTTCTAGATGGTTGCAGAGGGCAAGATAGTATTTTAAATATGGAGAACTCTATGGGAAGCTATTTTAGTACCGGAGGATCATTAACATTTTTGAATGTCTGAGAAGCTGCTAACATTTATGAGATTTTACAACCGAGATCCATTCTGCCCAATGGAGAACAAGCTGTCGTTTTTCACATACGCGTTAGATATTGATAATTTTCTCATTTTCTGATATGACAGGGCTTGGGGATTTTTGTCCCTGCTGAGACAAGATGACTGACAGAACGAGATGAGAATTTCTCATAAAGAGAAGCAGTGCGCTTTTACACAGCCGAGGCTCGAGAAAGCAATAATTGTCCTAATACTCAGGCACAGCTCTCCAGAATGGATGATGATTCATTCCAAGAGACGGCACTGACCAATATGCCAGGCATGTCTTCCCAAGCCAAGATGTGATCTGTTGGGGTGCTCAGAGGCCTGAAGCTTTGGGCAGAAGTTGGAGCTGCCACTGCTGAATCGATCTGGGCTTTAAAACAACCCAACTGAACCAAATCAAAGCCAGAGCAGTCACCTCCACAATGGCCCAGGACAGAGGCTGGGAGCAGTGGGGATGCCTGTCCTCAAGGGTGACCACCACTCCTGGTCCTCTGCAGCATCCAAGCTGCGAAAGTCCTCTACCCGCTTTCCTCCCGGCCTCCTATTCCAGCTGTTCTCTCTCCCCTCTCACTATCTGCATCTCATGTTCTTCTCTGCTGTTCCTAATAACTTTTATCTATGCCAAATCCCATCCTACTCGTCTCTCATTAAACCCCAGACCTTTCGCAGAGCTTTTCTGCATTGATCTCCCAGCCAGCTTTTGTCTCTTTGACATCTAGGTTCTCTTTGTTTGTACTCTTCTCTCTAGATCTGGGAATAATTCTGCCTCCATTGATGTTGCCAGATCCAGACCCTGATATTTTATTAAACTCCTTGGGGTATTTCTGCTTTGCAGATAAAATGGTGGGTATGACTGCTCCCTGCACCAGCAACACCAAGGGTGTTGCAAAAACCTGAAGAGGCTGATGTGTATCACAGACAGTAGGAATCTTATCCTGTGCTAGATACTGGCTTGAGAGGGACATTATCCCTGGCACACACCAGCTCCAGAGAGACATTTTCCATGGCAGTCCTGCCCAGGAATAGATCCTGACTTCATCTAAGAGAGAAGCAGGAGCTGGTTTTACAGGGTTGTGCTGCTCACTGGAGGACAGCATGGCCAGGGCGAATAGGGCAGGGGTGGCCTCTGCCATACCCGTGGTATATCTACTTGTTCCTGCCCATTTTCTGATGGCACGTTTTGCTCTCCTGCAGCCTCAGATCAGTATCTCCATGGAAAGCTGCGGATATGAGCAGCCCCTGCCGGCAGCGAGCGCTCCCCGGAGCACGACGGGTCCAGGAACACGTGCTCTAAGCAGATCTCTTATTTGGAAAACTAGCTGGTATTGACTATTTATAAACCTAAGCTTACAAGGCAAGGCCAGGTGGAAAATATGCCACCATGGGTGAGCGAAGGTGCTTAGTTGGGAGCAGAGCATTGGAGGTTTTCAGCCCCGAATTACAGGGCAGCAGTGAGCAAGAGGCTTTGCTTTTTCTTTCTCTCCCTCCTACTGATTTAGTTTGGAAGCATTTCAGTGGGCACTTTCTCCTGTTATATGGTGATAAAATGCTGGGCTCAATAACTGAGATCTGCTGTCTGGCATCAGAGCAACACAAATAACAATAAAGAAACAAAATAATGGTGAGTCAGGTTGGTTTCAGCTTGGAAAAACATCAGTTATCCTTATTACTCACCAGCTCTGTTGTCTCCTCTGGGGGACTCTGCCGGCCACCAGTGAGTCTGCAGTCTAAGAGAGGCTGTATTTAGCTCAGGCCCTCCTAGAAATGGTTCTCCCTGGGGTTTTGATGGTTGCATATCCGCATGCTCAGGATCGTGAGTACGAGCAGCCTTTTCGCAGAGCAAGAAGAGTCTTACTGCTGAGCCTAGTGGGAACACGGGGCCATAGACCAATGCAGCATGGAGGAACCACAGCCCAAGGCAGGATGTACAATCCTTGAGGCCAATGTCTTCATCTAGGTGGAAAAAGAGGGGGAGGAAGCCTGGAGGTGACCACCCCTGTTCCCAGTGCTGGCTGTGGTTTCCCATGGGCTCCTCAGCAGTGTGCAAACTGCAGCTCTGTTGTACCCCCAGAACATCATCGCAACAGCCCAACATGTCCAAAACATGCACCAGGGGCCATGTCCAGCTGGAATCTGAATTTTGCTATTGAGATTCCTATTTATTAATTTCTAGCCCATTTGCTTTCCTTTGGCACCATTTTTCTCTGCAAGTGAAAAATTTACCCTGAATCACAGCGTGTTATTTCCACTTGTCAAGATAAAGGTTAATGAAATACCAGTAACTGCATCACAAATCTAGCTCTATATCTATCAGAGATTTTTTATGGCATGTTTTACTGCACAGCCTATGCTTGGAAAAGGCTGTGACTAAAAAAAAACCCAAATTGTCGGAGGTCAAGAAATTCACAGATAGTGCAGCTGAACCCCTGCACTTTACTCCTCATGTCTCGCCTGTAGGATGAGGGAAAAACCCTCCTGGAATTGGCACAAATGAGTGCGGGCCGAGATTTAATCCAGCACACAAGATTCTACAGGACTGGGGTATTTAAACAGCATTTTCCTTTGGAAACATTGCCTGCATATAGATAATGGTTACTTGGATATTTATACACTATGTAAATAACATAGAAATTACGCATATCATAAAATATCTTGAGTTGGAAGGGACCCATAAGGATCATTGAGTCCTACATATATATAGGATTTAGAAGCAACATGATGCTATATTTGACATGTATCTGTCTTCAGAGAGATTTGCACCAGAGGTGCAAAGAAAATGTAACATACTTGCTGCAAAGAGATTCGCATGCCCTGAACCTGAAACTGGGGCTGGCAGAAGGATGCACCATGAGCTGCTCTGTGCCCTGGGAGTTGAGATGAATTATACAGTGACAAACTCCCCTTCGAGATCCACACATCAGACACCAAGTTAAATACTTGGAAATACAGAAGATGCCCCCATTCAGCTGCAGTTTGAACACATGAGCTCGCAGGAAGGAAGGGAGGAGCTGCTTTGTTTTCTTCCTTAGGAAGGCCGGCGACGGATGGGATGAGTGTCAGGAGCTGCCGCTCGGGATGAGTCAGGAGATTGGCATGGGGCGGTTTGCATTAATACCGGCTTGAACACATGCCAAAGAGGATTTCCAAAATTCACAGCCAGTTATTTCTTGTCGTAGGGTAAAGAGATCCTATAGCCTGTTCTTCCACTCTGAGGCATGCGATCAAAAGCTTGTGGGGATTATTCTGAGGAGCTTTGTTTGTCTGTAAATATGTTTTTAAAGTATGGGTTGAAAATCTTGAATCCAGATGGCTAAGTTTAGAAAATAAACGCAAACCCAAACAATAACCCCAAAACTTCTAAGAGAGCAAAACCCTCTCACAGAGAACCTTTTCCCTCCTCCGAGGTGGATTAAAAAGCATTGTTGCAAAATCCCAGTGCAGATTTTATTATGGGCTAAATCAAAATGCCTCGGAGTTTTTGGAATTCAGATCAGAAGTTCATAATTTCAGCCCATATGCTCCATATGAAAGTAAGATAAAGAAAGGGATGTACTTTTTCTTCCTTTTGATATGCAAAAATTTAGATGAAATACTTTCTTCCTAATTTGCTTTTTCAGTAGGAACTCACTAGAGATCCTATTGAACATGAAATACCCTGTGAAGCCTGAGGAGCCTGAAATGATGGATGACATCAAGAGCCAAAAGAATACGTACAAAGCGTCTGAAGAAAGAGATCCTTAATCAATGTGAAGCTTGTTGATTTGTTGCTATCTACTTAACTTAAAGCTCGTGTTGTCATATATCTAGCTTTAAAATGTAAGAACCATTTGGAGAAAGGAAATCTCTGTTAACAAAGTCCTGTCCCTTCAACAACGATGTACTTCATTGAATATTCTCAGCAAGCCCTGCATTAAAACAGTAGCACCAGATGAGATCTATTTTTCCTAATATTTGCAGACTACATTGCAAGAAGGACAATATTGAAGATTTTGTGTATTCCTGAAGAATAGTAAAAACCCCACAAGAGTACAGACACTCTCCTCCCTCTTTCATTTCCAAGTATCTTACTTTTGAAATTGAATATCAATACTATTTTTGTTTAGAAAAAACAACTTTTGCCCACTGGATGGCTGTAATTGTTATGGCCATGCTTAATTTTTGGTATCAAATTCACATCTTTAACTAAATCTATTCTTCCTTTTTGTTATTCTGTAGTACAGCCTCTCCACTTCCATCATGGTGTTTGAAGCAATGGGCTCTTTCCTCGCTTCAGCTGTTTATAGGAAATTTGGGTGTTCAAAATGGCTCTTGCAATGGGTTTGTGTCATGTCTGAGGCATAGAAACCCACTACCATTATGAAGGATAAAGTGGGAATTCGTTGTTGAAACAGAAACTGTTGTTTTCTGCTAGTACGAGGAGCAATCAAAGAGTAAGAGCCCTTTGGAAAGGCTGGCTGATAGCGTGCCATCTAATGCAAGCAGCTTGCGATTACTGGTGTATCACAAAAACGTTGCAAAGCGGATGGACCAGAGCCCAGAAGGCAGGATCGAGCATCTCCCGCATCCTAGATTCAGGAGAGGAGCTGATGTGAAAAAGAAGCAGGATCTGCTGGAAGGAAAGCTCAAACAATACATCACAGAGAATACCATTTCTTTGCTGTTTGCACAGGCTCTGGTCCAGGAGAAGGAGTGGGTTTGTGGGGTGGATTTGCAAACTGTTTGCTGGCTGCAGTTACCCATGGCTGCAGTTTTCCAGAAGCTCCACCTAAAGGGAACGGCCATATGGGCTCAGGTGCAGAGACAGACTTTCCTGATTCAGCTAGAGAGCAGGATACCAATACTTCATCTAAACAGAGCCACCTGGATATCAACATCTATAACGTGTTCGACAGCTCTTGACTACAAGATACATGGAAAGTGAACTGTCTCCTTTCTCACTTTTTAAGTCAAAAATGAGTTTTAAGAAGTATGCAGAGCTATTTGTAACATCCCTTGGCTAAGCATGAGCCTGCTCGGATTCAGTGCTGTAGCCCCTCAGCGCGGTGTATGGTTCCTTACAGCCCCTGTTCCCTTCAGCTTGCAGATAAATCCGCCCTTAATGGGAGTTATTTGTTATTCCATGATGAGTTTTCCTCCCGGCTCAGTACTGCACCAAAGGGGGTGACCAGCGTCTGTCAGGTTTCATAAGAGTTAAGTGCAACTTCTCAGTTAAGTGTCTGTAAAGAGGGTTTGCTCAGCCAAGGGCCTCATAAGCGGCTTGAAGGGAGCAGTGCCTTTGTCTTGGTTAAAAGCGCCTCACGAATAAAGAATGCACACCCAGCTCCACTGTTCTGAGGATAATCTGGAAGAAAAAGCACCTCTGGCAAAGGAGATGCTGTAATAAGTTTTGGTTTAGAGGAAATTTCGGACTGCTGTGGTGTGCCAGTTTAATATCGCTCAAGTAGATAATTCCACTTAGTGCTCGCTCTTGCAGAAACACCACGTCAAAGAGCTTGGAGGATACAACTACAGTCAACCCAGCGTGGCCCCCTGCTTCAATTCTACTTCTTCCTAATTCAGTATAATTAAGGGCTCTCTTTTTGTGCGTGTACAAATAGGTCCATGCCCAAACAAGAGCCTTGTGTGCTGTGACTGAGGTCGGGCAGGCAGGCGCTGGGCACACCTCAGTCCCTGCTTCTCGGGGTGGCAGCACCAGGCGTTGTCCCCAGCCCCACCTCTGACCCAGCAGCCTTATCGTGGTGGGTGTGGGGGTCAGGTTTGTCTTCTGCCCTTCCTGGAGCGTGCAAATCCAGCCTGCCTGGGTATTGAAATGGAGTTGATCGCCGTGCTAGCTGAACACCTTATAAAGTGATGTTAATCGAGAAAGAATTAATGAGCCTTCACATTCATGTAGGTTGTAAATAAGGACAAACTGCTCAAGTAAAATGCTTTCATTCTAAACTGCTCCTTATTTCTGCATTGGCAAGAGACGATAAAGTATTTTTTATACTGTAGCAGAACACTTTGAGACTAACAGATGAAAAGAGCTAGGTACTGCGCAGGAAGATGGGGGTCTTTCTTTCCCTCTCTTCCTGTTCCCTTGAAAGTAATTCCTGCCATCATCTTTTGAAACAATCCAAATAAGTCCCTAAAACTCAAGACACTTCCTTGAGATCCCCTGTCTTGCTGACTGACTGTTCTGTTTTTCTGTGTCTACAATGAATCTTGCTGAACAGGTTTAACCAAAATAATCTCCATGCAAACATTCTGCAAATAGATCAATTCCATGTCCTGTATCCAAGTCCTACCTGGAGCCTACTGAATAAATGGATGGTTTTGTTATAAGATGATAAGCCAGAACTTCATGTAGCATCATAACCATATAGATTTGAAATAATTTAACTGTCAGCACAGAGTTTCCAGTACTGCAATAACAGCAGTATAAACAGCCACATTTTCTGAGCATTGCAAAGGCCAAGTGGTTAAGGTCAGCATCCACACAAGAGGAGTTTGCCTTTGGTGCATAGTTGAAGATTACAGAGCGTATGGAGTACCTGAGGCTCCCATTAAACCATAATGGGGTTCTGGAAGCTTTGTAGTTTCTGCTAAATAAGAAGTTTCTCACTCTGGAGAGGCTTTAAGATGTGCACACAAAAACCAGAAGTATGCAAAGCTGCAAGATACTTTCTAATAACAGAATCAGAGATGATAAGGTGGGATGAAGACCATGGCACCAGCTCCTGCAGGTAGCAAAGCTCCCCCCAAGCCCTTCACTTGGAGCACACTCAACCTCCAGCTAACCTTCACAAAGCAAATCACACACCACAGGGATTTTCTGGTCACACAGAGTGACCCCTGCAATATCAGCGCTAGGGAGACATAGAGGAAGAGCTCCAACAGGCGCTTCTCACCTTGTGCAACTCACCATGGGAAGATGCTTGGGTAACTGAGAGGGTCATCCACATAAGGCCCTAAGTGAGATGTATTGGACTGCAACAGAGGGTTGTCTGAATTGTGATAGAGGTATCCAGCTTGGAGTGAAAGAGCTGGAGGAAGCCATGAAGGCTGAGAGCAACCAGGTTGGGTGAGATGGCTGCTTGCTCCTTCAGACTCCTGGGTCTGGAGCCAAAGCCCCTGCAGCCAGTAGGAAGGCTCCAGTTCATGTCCCTCACGTCAAACATGGCCCTGGGATGGGTCACACACTTTCTGAGAAGGGACGTCTGTCACCTTCATTAATCTGATCTGGGGATGGCTCCCAAACAAAGCGTGTTGTGAGCCTGAACAAAGACACCCGGCGGCGCTCGGCGGCGAATTCTGCACGCTCCCTTTTTGTTTTGTATGATTTCCAACGTTTCTGGCAAAAACATTTCCTCTGACTGTTTTCCTTCTAGAAACAGCCTCTTCCAGACAGGGCTGCTCTGCCACTATTGAGCTGGGTAGACACGAGGCTATTTAAAACACAGAGCTGGAACACTAGCAAAACACTTGTCTCGTTCCAAGACAAGCAGGGGAGGGGAGGGTGCGCATCGCCAGGGTGCAACCTTGCTTGTCCCAGGAGCTTTATGCCTGCGTCATGCCCATTTGTGCTGAATTTAAGGCTTCTGGGGATGGAGCCTGTGACAAAACCTGACGAGGTCTTTTAGAAGCTGCTACTTCACAGCCTGGAGGATTTATGGGTTTTGACTGCACTCTGCGGTCAGCAGTTTAATTATTTACCAGCCTATACACAGCAGCGCTCAAGCAGCAACTGTCAAATCCGACATTTTGCTAATGTGAGGGTAATTGGGTTATTTTATGTCTTTTTTTGATCCCACCAGCTCAAATCCCCCCCCTCTGTATTCAGCTGGGAGATGCAGAGTCATAGCTCTGCTGGATTGGCTTCCCGCCACCTCGCTGCTCCTTTAAAACCCCATACCTCCCATTGAAGGAACTCGGTGTCCTGTTCACCAGGAGGACGTCAATGTTTCTATGGAAACTCTTCCCAAAGATTCTCGCTCCGCGCTGCCGCCGCTGCGTATTGTATGACCGGCTTTGTACACTGCAATTCATTATCGAGGCTGTGACGAAAAGGGAGCAGCTTTCTGCCCGAAGGGAAAGAGCACTGAAAAAACACCATAAAATAACAAACCTAAACACCCCCCCACCTTAATATTTATTAAATAAGCCACTAAACCCAAAGGTGCTCAAGCTGTTTGGTATTTCAGTTATTAATGGAATCTGCTTGCCTGGGCTTATTGCAGTGAAAAATACCCTTTCCTGAATAATTAGCTCAGATGAGGAAGACTATAAATTCTACGTAAGGTCCTTTTTCTTCTCAGTAGCCAGGGGAACATTTTCCCCCTCTCACCATTACAATCAGGATGATGGATGAATGTCACGCAGGTAACAAATGGGCCTGAACAAGAGCCCTGGGCATGGACTGCTTTGAGCACAGGGGAGTCTCAAACCCAGGCTCAGGTTTTATGTTTGAATTAATGTCTGTAATGGGGGTGCAGAATTAACAGGCTGAAGGAAAACTCACATTAATTTCCCTTTTTCCTAAATAACCAGAAATCTCTGGGACCAGTGGACATCTCCCTTACTAATCATGTCCAAAGGGTCAGATCTCTAACCCCTCTGCAATGAGCACCAGGTATTATATATTAGGAAGGCAAAAGATCTGGACTTTGTTCCCACTTCCATCATAGCTTTGCTGTTATTTTATATTTAGGGGCAACTGTTAACTTGGAAAACCTGAGATTCCTTGGTGCTGGCCTGAAGGAGACTGGGACCTGATTTTCAGCGGGGCTGGGAAACCTCAACTCCCACTGGAAGCAGCAATGGGCTTATGGCATCTCAGGAAATCGGATTGCGGGGCTCCCAAAGCAGATACCCCAAACCCAAGGTACTCGATTAGTGACCCTTGCAGAAGGGCAAGCCCTTAACCCAGCAGAAGTTTGAGATCTCTTGACAAAAAACATTGCATTCATCTGCTACGCTGGGAAAAAGCACCAAGTAAAAACCCAGTAAAGAGGAGGGTGAGAGGAGACGTGTGTTTTATTTTTAAACCTTATGAATTTCTGAGTGGTTTCTGCATTGTCACTTTCCGAGGATGGAGGCAGGCTTGGGAAAATAGGAATTTCAGACTCTGCTAGCTCCCTGATCCTGTGCTAAAGACTCATATTACCTTTAATTGATGCTGCTGAGTGCATCCTCATTGATTTACTCCAGCCACGCACTTTATGCAGAGAACATTCTATTCTCAGAGCGTAATCGAGCCTCATGCAAACAATATAGATGTTTCCTGATAACATAATTTAGAAAGAGGAGATGTAATTACTGCCTATGCTGAATACACAGCATCTCTGTGCTTGCCAGTGCACTGCAAACCCGTGACCCCTTTCGGAATCCATACAGGAGAGACTTCCAAATCCTTCAATGTGGTTCTCGTTTTGCTGAAAGCCTTTTCCATCTTATTAAACATGCTGGTCCTCGTGCCTTTGATTTTAACTTCCTAACTATAGCGCATGCTGGAATTACTTAGAAGGCTCTCAAAGGCTCTTACAGATGAAACTCAGGGATCATTCCTGCGGAAATGTGTCTGTTCATGGAAGAGGGGACAGCAGCAATGTGGGCTGTGGAGGAATGGGGAGGGGACCAGGAAGGTTCTCCCTGGGGGAGCTTGGTCTCTTAAGAAATGCAACAGAGCAGGTTCTTGCTTTTAAGGACTTCTCTTAAATACTTAAAAAGGAGGTTGGAACTTATCTGACGTGCTCAAAAATAGTCTGCTTGCCTATACATAGTCCCATCACTGTGATTAAAGATGAGTAGCTGGAGTGCTTTGCTCTTATAAATCATCCTATAAGCACTGCATTTCATTGTCTTCTCGCTGATGGAAGGATATACGGGGTGAGACATTACAATCTGAATTTCCATCTCTAGGGTTAAATCTGTCTCAGTTCAGTAGTGGCTGGAAAGCGGTGCCCCGTAGTGGGGTTTCATGTGAAGTAAGCACGCATCCCTGCACTGCATGGTCAATTGAGATCCGTGTCGGAGAAAAATCCCCACTGCAATTGTTCCCTGTATCAGCTGCCTCAGGAAAATGATAAATAAAATAATAAATAAATAAAAATCAATGACTGAGTTGGCCCGAGAGACTCAATAACTCTCCTCTCATTTAGAGAGCGGTCCCTCCTGAACACTTTTCCACATTGCAAAGCCACCACATAATGGAACAATTCAGCTCAACTGACAGCCTCAGCTAAAATAGCCCTGGAGCTGCACAGGGAGATAGGAGAGGTGTTGTAGGTTAGTGCCGAGGTGCTTGGCAGCGTTGTCAGTAGGAACCATGCCCACACTAAAAAGAGTTTTTCAAATGACTTCAGCAAGACCAGAATTAGCCTGCAAGCCTGATGCAACAACTCCGTGCAAGCTCTTTTGTATTCCGAGCTCCTGCTCATCAGGTACTGGCTTCTTCCCATATTCTGCAGTGGCAGCTTTCCCGTTGCCACCAAGGGTTAATGAGCAGGTATTGGTTAGGAATGGGACCTCCTGTCAGAGGAGAAGCCCCAGCTCTGCAGTCTGTTTCCTTGCTGGGACCTGATGGAACCTCAATTTAATTTGCCTTATGACCCAGGGTGAGGTCCAGCTACAGATAAAAAGCATTTACTGTTTAAAACTCTTTAAACATGGTCCAAAATAGGTCTTAAGAACCAAAGCCTGTTGGGGTGGTATATCATTATCTGATTTAGACATGAGGGGAGCAAAAGAGTTCAGTTCAGTGACCACTGGGATTAAGAAGCAAAGTGATCACCTTCAAGGAAAACAACAGCAATCAAGTACATTGCAAGCCAGCAGAAAACACAGTAAAAAAGGAACCAGTTTGCACAAATGAGGGTAAATACCACTAGCAGATTAATCTTTTTGTCTACACATCCTCCCAGATCCCAACTCCGGTGGGACTGGACAACCCAGAGCGTTTGGTTTAAAACCAGTTCAGGTTAATCCTGCAGGATTAGCACGGGTGAGACCAAACCATATAACTCACGACATAACAATTCATGATAAGAAACCAAACTGAAGTTTAATCTGCAAAAAATAAAAGCCATTTTCTAGTGAGGCCAAAGAAGAGCAGAGAAATCAGTGACTGAGAGGAACTGGAGGTGAACGTTGGGAAAAATAGATAAAGTACAGTTATTTTTAAACATTTTAATTTCAAGTCCCAGGAAAACCATTCAACACGCACAGAACCTGGGGTTTCTTTAAGCAGGGAAAGAAGATTAAACACTAATCTCCGCTGATTTCCCTGTGTGGCAGCAAAAATGAGTATGGCTTGAGAGACTGACCTATGAGAACAGATTAAGACGACCTAAATTTGTGTAGCTTGGCTAAGCAGCAGCAGTGAATGAGGGCCATGCTGGCAGGGTGCAAAAACAGAGAAAATTGAGTATTATTTGGAAAGACAACAGAGTTTGGGGATCAGAATTAAAGAAGGGGCAGGCAAAATGCTAGAGAAATGGTTTTAAGACTGGCATGTGTTTTAGGTAATGAAAGAAATGGTCCTCTGAGCATGTAAGCACAGGGCTGGATGAGATGCTGGTGTGAGGGTTGCTGGATGCTGCCAGTGACTTTAAGTGCTTCTATAGCTGAGTTTCCAAAGCAAATCACCATTAGAGAAATGACAGCTCAGCTCGTACTATAAATCATTTCTTCTCAAGCAAGACACCCAGCAGCCAGTGCTCAGTTCTCACAATCCCAAGTGAAAAATAAGCCACCAGGAACAATCCTGCACTCTGAGGGAATGACAAGCTCATCTAATGCATCTTTGTCATCTCTGGTTTCCATGACAGTTGCATAATCAGACATTTATATAAGTAGAGGTTTCCTCCTGAAATAGCAGCCTCTGATCTCATGTGCACCTACGGTGTAACCCATTTGAATGGAAATGACGTGCCAGTCGTGTGTAAAACATCATTTTTTAATGCTTCGGTCTTGTTTTTATTTATTTATTGTAGCAAATCAGCCTGGAGAGTATCGCTCACACATGACTGACTCTTGTTGTGGTCTTCTTGTGGTCCAAAAATATACATGGTCCTTAGGTCCAATCAACAGCGGAGCTCCATGCTTGCTCAGTGATTCAGTAGGAAAACCAACTGCGTATTCCCAAATCTTGAGCCCAGTGCAGTGCCTAAACCAGCAGCCTCCAAGCAGCTCTAATCTGCAGAGGTTATCAGATGCCTCAGACAGTGCTCCAGGTTTGCAGGAGGTTGGGATTTCCTTGTTGTATCCATCCCACAAGGGGCCAGAGCAAGGGCGGTTGGTAGGAGAGCTGCAAGGGTTTGTCTTGGCCAATTTGGGGAATTCTCAAGGCGGGAGGAAAACACCCAGGACCGCTCCACTCCCACTGCGGAGACTTCCTCAAAGCTTCTCTGAGCTCATGCCTATGCAGAGTATCATAAAGCAATGCCAAAAATACAGATGTCTTCCCATATGTGATATTAATTGAAATGAAGAAAAGCAGAACCGGTCTGCGAAATCTCAGTCCTGCTCCCACCTAAGTTCATGTGATAAGAGTGAAATGCAAGCAGAAGTAACTGCAGTTCAATCTGTGTGCAGAAAAAGAACATTAACAAAAAATAGCTACCTGGAAGAAGAGGCTTTTATCTAAAGGCTGCAGACATCAGCTGTCTAGGGAGTTGATGTCAGTAGGCAAATAGTTCTTAATATGGATATTGTGGGGTACCAGAGACTCTTCAAAACCTATTCAGGAGCCATGTCTGGTTAGCTGATCCTAAAATGTAAGTGGTCCTATTTAGACTATCCTCTTTCTTAGTGCTTTTTCTGCATCACTCTGCATCATCCACTGTATGCAAAAATGTCCCCAGAGAAGGGGAAAACGGGCAAGAGCAGCAACCTCCTCCGTTCTGCCAGCCTTTGCAGTCTCAACTCTGTGGGGCTCTTACCAGCCTCTAGACGTTGCAGTGCCTTCTCTCAGAGATCCTACTATTAGAGTGGCACAAAGTATATTATAGACTATTGTTCCCAATGTTAAACAATCAGCACAAGTATCTCCACTTGCTCCTCAGCCTTAATTCCCTTCTCCCACTGAAGCTGATTTAGTAACAAAGAGAAAAACCAGGGTGGACTGGGGTTTGCAAGTCATCGTCAATTGGATTTCATGAACCCAGCAGTATCTCAGAGCAGGCTCCAATTTCCCCCGAACCCCCTGCAGCTCCTATTAGCCTCGATAACTGGTTCTAATTTTGGCCAGGACATTTTGAAGCGGGGGGGTAGTTGTTCATTTGCTTGTGCAAAGCGACTCCTACCTCCACACGGCAAACATGGGCTGTGTAATGGCTTCGTTACACCGAGCATTCCTGCTCCTATAGCTGGGCTCGGGTGCACGTTACGTAAGTGGATTGTTAATGCTTTTTATATGTTGGCGGAACTGAAATTAAAAGAGGAAATTATTCTCCTGATGCTCAACTCTAATCCCCATCTGTCTGTGTTTTTACTTTTCTGCACTTGCAAAGCTCCCCGATCAAAAGGTCTTGAATGCATTCCAGATTTCCAATTTCGTTTGCTTATGCAACCCAAAATATTATGGCAGCCTTTCCTGGGGGCGATTAAGCATATATTTTCAGTTCCTCCAATTCTCTCTGTTCCAAGAGTGCTAAAAATGGCGTAAAGCTTTAGCTCATTCCATACCGTTAGCACCACAAACAACTTTCCTTTTTTTTCCCTCTCTTTAAAGGCGCTTTAATAAGCCAGGAATAGCCCAGAGCTTTGCGGAGAAGGAATACATTCTGGAAGAAATGTGCTTTGTTAAATGTCCCCCGTGCCTTGGCAAAAAGAAAAGGCAGGGAGTCTCTACTGATAGAGCTGCACAGCCAAGGCAAGCAACAGGGGACTAGGCAGGTGAGGAAGGAGCGACGTCTTCAACAACCACAGTGGATTCCTGAATCAAACCACTTGAGAGTTCTTTGGATCCAGACTTGTGCTTTGTCCCATCCTAAGGGTGAGCTTTGGCTGGATAGCTGGGAATGGGTCTGATCTTTCTTGTGGTGCTTGGATCATCCCTGTCTGGAAACCAGCATTTTTTATCTGTTTATTCACCTTTCCCAGTCCTCAGCCCTTCGCCTGGTGCTGGAACTACCTGATCAGCAGCTGGCTTTATTTGGGAGAATAAAGAGGTTCCTTACGCTGGAAAATGTGGCTTTTACCCAAAGTGCCAGCGAATGGACCCAAAGCACCACTGCAGCAGTTGTTTTTTGTCACCCCTTTGGTTTCCAAGCAGAGGATGGGAACCAGCATCCACTATGCTCATCCGTACTCTCTGTGACCTCAACAGAGCAGCACAGGAGCAGATGGCAGCAAGAATGCACTGTTCTTAAAGGGATCTTTTATTTTATATATGGAAGGGAAGTCCTGATTTGTCCACAGCTGATGAGTGCCTGCTCGCATGGGTGATGGTGCCTGACACACCAGATGAGAACACACAGGATGGCGTCACCCCTTCTGGCCACTGGTACTGTGTTTAGAGCACCTCTTGAATGGCTGCATCACGGTGCAAGTCTGGACCAGAAATCTGGATGGTGCTTTTTCCAAATGTGGGTTACAGAAGCTGTGATTTAAGGCTGTTACTGAATCCCAGAAAACACGGATTTCTGGCGCAGCCAGGGCTTGCAGCCTTTCTGCTTTCCAGGATAATTTGACTTGAGAGTCTGAGTGCTGCCAATCTCCTGGGTTTCAGAGAAACTCAGCACAGGAGATGCCCAGGAACCAAACAGGTGATCCCAGGGGAAGCCCTGCTGATCCCATCCTGCCTGGCTTTGCTGCACTGGGCATCAGACCATCTCTGCTGACTATTATGACAAACTGCCAGACTACCCAGAACATCTCCAGTGTGAGCTTTCCCCCCAGTGAGGTTTGACCTTAAACATGCTAACACTCTCGAAGCCTTAGAGCAGAAAAGGTGTTGTAGGAACTACCACCACAATGGGCACATTCAGCAAAGGGGCTCAGTTGTACCCAGTGAAGGGGTCGAACTGCACTGGGCACTTCTCTGTATTTCAGCAACACCCACATGCTCCAGGCAGGGACCTGCACTCTGCATGTACAACAACATCCAAATATAGAGCAAGATGCCAGTCAGAGCAACCACAGAGCTTCGCTCACTTGAAAAGCATCCCTCCCTTCCTGGCCCTGGCAGTGGTCACTGCAGCCCCAGCCCAGGGAGGACACTGTGGGACAGCGCGTCCTTTTAACCAGAAATAGGATATTTTAAGGATTATTTTTTCGTCATGTTTTTAGCAGTGTGACAGATCCATCAGTTCTGGAAAAGCAGGAAGGTAACGGTGTGCCAGAGCTGCTCAGCTTGCAGGTTAGCATATGCTAAAAGTCCCTTGCCTCTGGTTAAAGCGAGCACGTGTTTAAATGCTTTGCTGAGCAGAGGACTTAAGGACATACCTACCTTTAGGCATGTGCTTAACTACTTTGTGAAATTAAACAAGTATATATAATATACAGTATTATTACAATATACAATATTACAATAATATTACAATATAATCAAGTGCTTTTGCTGAATAAGGCCCAAGTGCTCCTCAAACCCCATCCTCTCAAGCAAGGCATCTTTTATTAACATTTAATTTGAAAACAGGCTCCGAAAATACCATTAACAAAAAAGTCAAAGAGCCAGAAGCCTTTAGAGAACGGAAATAACTAACTACAAAAATAACTAAGGAAATCATTAAACTGCACAAACCAGCAGTGGACTCTAAGACAAGAAACTTTGACTTGTGCTAGTTCAGCATTTGCACACAGATGAAAGATGCTTCAGCCCCAGGGACCTGATTTGGGATGGATTTCCCCCCACTAGCTCATGCCACAAGTGCTGCCACCAGGTCAGGCAGGTTCAAGCCTCGCATGTGCCCTTCAGTCCTGTCCCAAAGCAGGTTATTTGCAAGCCCGAGCAGGAGGGAACCTGCTGGTAACTGATGCACCCTGGGGTGGGCTGTGTGCATGTCTGCGGGCACATGGGGGTTCCGTCCGGGAGAGCTCCCGATCAGATATTGCTGCTCTCAGTGGCGGGTGCCCCGTGTATAAATAACCCCAGATCCCTTTACTTCATGACCTTCATCTCTCAGCCCTGCCAAGCCGGCTCTGGGCAAATCCAAACTTATCATATTCACACCTCCGCCACAGACAAGTGTCCCTGGGTTTTCTAGGCTCCCGTCCCAGCATGGGGTTCCATACAGAACCAGCCCTCCCCAGAGCAGTGCATGGCAGCATCGTCCCCATATGAGCACGGGTTGATCTGATTCAGTTTCAATGCCACTGGGGTGGTTTGCAAGAAGATGTAGTGATAGGACAAGGGGGAATGGGTTTAAACTTAAACAAGGGATGTCCAGGTTAGGTATAAGGAAAAAGTTCTTTACTGTAAGGGTGGTGAGGCACTGGCACAGGGTGCTCAAAGAAGCGGTGAATGCTGCATCCCTGGCAGTGTTCAAGGCCAGGCTGAACAGAGGCTTGGGTGACATGGTCTAGTGTGAGGCCTCCCTGCCCATGGCAGGGGGTTGGAACTGGATGATCTTCAGGTGCTTTCCAACCCAAACCATTCTGTGATTCTATGAGATGCACGAGAGGGTTTTAATGAGCATGGAAAAGATTCGATAAATGGGGTTTGTGCATTCTCAGATGTCTTCATACAAAATAGTAAAGTTTAGGTGCAGTTTACATGAGCTGGAGCTTTGCTTTACAAACCTTCACTTTTTCTTTCTTTAACGGGTCTTCTGAATGCTAAACTCGCTGCAGATAAATCACTGGAGATAGAATCATTGAAGTGCACATAACGCACAGATCGTGCCCTCTCCCCTCCCCGACTTTCATCAAAAGGAGATTTCCTGGTTAGACTCAAATATTCAAATCTTGAGCCATGCTGGCAGCATTTCACATCAACTTGGGCTGATTTGGAGCTTGGATGCATAAACTCAGCGACCCCAAACAGAAGGAAACGTGGCTGTTCCTGTACTGGTCTGAGCCTAAACCACGCAAAGCTTTGGAGCAAGCTGAGGCACCCCAGGGAAAAGGGCACCCAAACCCATGTCCAAATACCTGCCTGAGCACACACAAGGCCTTTAATATCATTTATGGTCTGCAGAGATCCTCAACAGCTCAAGAAGAAAATGTTATTTCTTTAGGAGACTTGCATTTCCTATTAGCTATAACTGCCCAAATAAATCTCAGGTGCTGGCTCAGCTGTGTTGGAGCTTTGTGCTTGCCATAAAGTGTCCAAAAAAGGTGTTTTCCTCAAAATTTGATTCTGAATTTTTACCAGAACAACCATGGAAATGAGTAATTTATTAAATTCCTTCCTAGGCATTCGCTGTGAATATTTAAAGGCTTTTTAATCTATACAATAAAATCAGAGTCACCATTGGTATTACTGAGCCACACGGTGCTTTTCTGACCCATTGCTGGAGTGGGATAAACCCACTCTTTTAATTATGCCTTTTTCTGCACAGATGCTTGGGGAAATGGAAACTTTCAGGTTTGCTCAACGCCAGCATTTCCCACATTGGCTTTGCAATTCCCCGAGGCACAAATGTTTGCAGAAGGCAAGTGAAAAGGAGTCCTGTGCTGCCACTGCCTGAGCTGCTCTTGGGATTCATGGTTACTAGCAGCACTGGCCAGCTCTACCCGCAGCAGAGCAGAACGCTTGACTGCGTTTTCACATTTGCTACTGCAGGAAAATCCTGTTTTGATGGCTCAGCAATGCCTCATGGAAAAGCTTTGGAGAAACGTGGTGGCTGAAGACAGCCCTGCTTCCTTCGGGATACACGACCCATCCTTTAGTGACCCTTGCTGTACAGGACATGGGCTTAAATGTAAACCCACCAGCCATCATCCCTTCAGCATCCAACCCAGTATCAAGTGCTTAGTGACAAAATGCTGAATATGTGGAAAAGTGAAATAGCCCAAAAAAAGGACTTGAAAAGTTCATGGACTTTTGGGTTTGCACCATCAGATCCAGGCTAATGTGTGTTGATTTTACATGGAGAGCAGGGAATGGCTGCAGCAGGGCAGGGCTGAAGTTAAACCCTCACACAGACAACGCAGGAGTAAGAGCGGATGGCAGCGTTTGCTCCCTGCCAGCAGTTCTTGAAGGCTCGAAGGCTTTGCCTTGGGTTTAAAATGGTTCTTTCAACACTGCCAATGCCCAGGTGTGTGTGTATTTTAATAAAATAAAAACTAAAAATAAAGAAAATATTTCAAATATTGAAAGCAAAAAGCAGACATTCTCTTCACGCGTTTGATTTCCTCATTCAAGCAATAATTCCTCACCAAAGGAATAACATACACAATCTCTTTCATTTTTAATTGAATGCTCTAAGCACACCGCACTGTGGCTGCCCCATCCCTGGCAGTGCTCAAGGCCAGGTTGGACGGGGCTTGGAGCAAGCTGCTCTAGTGGAAGGTGTCCCTGCCTGTGGCAGGGGGTTGGAACTGGATGAGCTTTGAGGTCCCTTCCAACCCAAACCAGTCTGGATTCTATGTCGCTTTTCACGTGATGTTGGTTCACAGCCAGGGCTTTAGGGCTGCACCTCTTTATGAAACCAGAGCATTCAGGTGAAGCCTGGGTTACTCAGTATTTATTTGTACAAGTAGGTTTCAAAACCAGGTATTTTGCAACTCTTCACCACCCTCAGTTTGGGGCTGAAGCTGGGATGCTTTGGCCATGCTGCTGGCAGGAAACACCACCTGGATCTGGGCAAACTCCAGGGGTGTTTTAAGCACAAACTCTGCTTCATGGGGCTTTTAATTCCTCTAATTGACAACCTTTGATCTCAGTAACATGGAGCTGGATAAGGAGCAGCCATCAGGGGTGAATGGGCCAGTGTTGTACTCTGTGACTTCAAACTCATTTTAAATAGTGAGACTGCCTGTGCTATTTGGGATCCCATGGGGAATCCCAGCTCATCCCAAAAATATTCCCATCACTTGCTTGTCCTGTCCACCCTGTGAACCCGGGAGGTCTGGCAGGTCCAGTGGGCATTTTGTGCTGGTGCCAAAGCGGAGGTCAGCACAGTGATACCTGCCCAGAGATCGGGTGTCCTGCAGGGCTATTTAGGAAGACATTTTCACTTCCCCCTCTCCCAGGTAAGTAATGAAGGACCTACTGAACTGGAAGCTGTGACCACACTCGCTGGCCTCGCTGGTGCAGCTTTAAAACAGAACCACAGTGTAAAAGACAGCAAAAAACCCCAAAACAAACCGCACCACCCAAACCCAAACCGCTGTTCAGTGCAACCCATAATTTGGGGACTTTTCACTCTTACTAACAACTGCAACATAACGGTATCCCAGGTCAGGCTGTGACTGCTGCAGACACTGTGCAACTGTATTCCAGGTCAGTTAAAAACGCTTCCTAAAAGCAATATATAGGATACTGAAGCAAGCTATGAAACTCCCTACCAAAAAACTTCCTTTACATTTCCTCTCATCCTCAGTACCACCACTTTTAACCTGTCCGAAATCAGCAGAGGAGAAACTCCTTTCCTGGGAGGGGTAACCACATCGCACCCCAGGGACCTGCCTTGGGGCTGCTATATTTGAAACAGAGCCCTCAAGTAGTGCAACCCCTCGGGTAAATATAGGTGGGTAAAGACCGTTTATTCTCCTGCAAGGGAAGGCGAAGTCGCAGCTGCCCTGGGGACTTCTCACAGGCTTCAGCTCTGGATCAGCCCTTTGTATCCAGTCTGATGGGAGCAGCGTTTCGGTGCTCGGGTAAAGCCTATTATTTCCCCCTAGGAAAAGCACTGGTCCCACTAGAAGAATGTGATCTGCTTCATACACACCTTTGATATCACTAGAAAGCATCACAGCTGGACACATGATATTTGTCCCTGCCAGATATAATATAGACCCCAAACATGACCTTTTCCTGCTGCAAAATAGACACGTTGCTACAATCACCTTTCTTTTTTCCCCTACCCTAATTGCCATTTGCACACAAATGTTAGCAAGAATAGGGAAAGTGGAAGAAAAACAATCTTTTCCTTTCTTCTGGAATTAGTTTCCAGTGCATTGGGTTTTAAAATTGCTTGATAGCAAAGTCTAAAAGCAGCATGTCTTCAGGATGGCCTGGGTGTGATCCAACAGGATTGTACATCCATCAAAACCAACATGAACTGTTTTGGTGTATTTTTATTGTGTTCCCAGGAAAAAGAATTATGCACTAAGATAAACTGAACCGTTCTCTTTGAACTTGCTCTTTGTTTGAATGAAATACTCTGGAAGCCAGCAAGTTAATCACACTGCAAAAGGCAGCAGGTTTGCAAGCTTAGATTTTGATTTCTTTAATGAGCAAGTGTTCCTTGTGATAACTGGGGGAATTCTACTTTCTGAATGGTGGGAAATACACAATTATGTCACATCCCCCCAAACTAAACACACTATTCAGGAAATACAATTAAAATTAAAAAACCCTTCTTTTATACTGGAGAACTTCACTTGGGGATTAGAATTCCTTTTGAAGCATTCCTTCTTAATGATGTTGCTCCTATTCATGTTTCTTTTACAGCCTCTTCCGAATTGCTTTAGGTCTGTGGATCTGATTTCTTAACTCGGAAAGTTTTTTCCCCTAATAGAGTAGCGCTCTATCTTCAAACCCTTTCTGTTTTGATGTTCTGAAGTAGCTACTCTTGACATAACTATCAATGCCTCGCAGTGCAATTAATCATCTTGTTGTGTTTCCAGGGATAACTGCTATTTCTGACACAGTAAATCACTTATTTCAGCAAGCCTCAGGTGGGCTGGAGATCAACCGCTCTCCATTCCTGTCTGCACAGTGCTGGGCTGACAGCACTGCAAATCCTGCCTCTGGGCCTTGCAAGAAGAGACCAGGCCAGCACATCCTACCTCTTCCAGGGCCTTCAAACCTCTGCCTTTATTGTGTACCCTTCAGGCAAACCCCTGCTCTGCTCTTGCCTTGTTGACAGCGTAACTTTTTCCCCATCCTAGCTAGGATGCAACGTACACACACAGCAATAATTGTCAACCAGGCTTGATGAGGGCTGTGGGGAAAAGCTGAGCATCTTTCCACAGAGCTTTCCATGCAGCAGACGGCTTTGTTTAGCTTTGAACCTCTCGGATTAAACTTCTCGGCACAATCTATTTTGATGGGGATTTTTCCATGCCAGGTTCAGGAGCAGCCAAACCGTTCCAATCGGAGGAGAAAGAATGTGCAAATTGCGAAACATGGCAAGTTTTTCAGGATGGAACGAGCCCAGATGGATTCTCCTCTTCCCTTTGCCAAGAGCTGGAGTGACTCAGAGCTCATGTGTTTCATGGTGAAGGCTCGGCACCCTGCCACGGCTGTGGGCCCCAGGGACAGGACTGGGACAAGGTTTGAAATCAGACACTTTTCAATTGCAAGAGACCAGAGAACAGGCCCCATCACATCAAAGGTGAAGGACAAGTATAGCTTTTGTTGCTCATTAGAAATACCTGCTATTTTTATCCCTGAAAATGGCTCCTTGTTTCCTTAGTAACCCCTCTTGGTAGAAGTAAATGCACCTGAGCATGACATCGCAATGGGAAACTTCTGCATACGTCTCTGCATCCATTTCCACCCACTGGCAGCATCTCCATGAGCTTCCATGTCAGCCCTGCCATTACACGGTGTACGGGCTGAGCGCTGGAGGAGTAGGTGCAGTCGGAGTCCGAGAAGCCCATTAACCCAAGTCTTAGTGAAGAACAAAAATAAACCCTTCCCAGTCACTGTTGCAAACGTTGCTCCCAAGGGATGGGAGGGATTGTACGCTGAGATGTACGTGCATGAGCCTGCCTACGCCGCTGTGTGGGAAGGGGTTTAATAGAGAGCCCAGAAAGAGCCTGCATGTAGGAGAAGAAAAGAGCAGATGTTAGCGGTGCCTTTTTGTTTTCCTGGATGGCACGGCAGGGAGGGGAGATGGAAAGCTCCCCTGCTGCAGAAACAGCAGTTGAAGACGCTGGCTGCAGGAGATGGGGAAAGCTTTTTCCACTTGCCTAGGTTGGACTCAGAGATATTTGCAACAACAACATCCATGAGATGAGGACTTGGGGCTCACTGGCAGGACCATGCATTGACCCCATCCTGGAGCACCAAGCATGAGCCTTGTTCTGAGTTGTCAGGCCTGAGAATGACTTCTCACTGTGCTTATGGAGAGTGGAGCAGGTCCTTCCACCATCCACCAGGGACCCTGGGGCTGGAGACACTTACAGAGTGCCAGGCTCAGTGCTTTAAACTGGTGTTTAGGGGGCATCTCCCACCAGAAACCCATTATCAGGTTTCTGAATGTACCAAAGGTTCCAGTTCCATTACAAAAACTTTGTGACTTTCCAAAGAATCATTTCTCTCCCCAAAATAGCCATGTGGGATGCAAGTACATATAAGTCAACGTGTAATGCCCAAAGCAGGAGAAGGCTGGATAATTCACTGCATCAGACATGCATGTTATGTTACAGGGCTATATTTAAGCGCTAAATTTAAGTCGGAACAGGGGTGAGCTGTGTCAGTGTGGAGCTCAGAACTGGAAGTTCGAAGGCCCAAATGATGCCTGCACTTGCCACAGATATCCCCTGCTCCTTAGTTTGCACTGGGGCAGCTTTTAGAAGTCGCGAAGTTAATCGCTGGCACCGCACTGCACAGAAATCCCTGCTCAGGTTTTAGGCTCTAAATATTTCATGGAGTTTCTTTCTGCCTCTGTAACTCAGAGAAGTGCTGAGGCTGCATAAATGCTGCATAAATACTGCCCGAGTGCCTCGACTGTGCACGCGGAGGCCGTTTGGGTGTCCAACTAATTGCCCTGGTTGTGTTTTTACATTGGCTTTTGTTAACTGGCAATGGCTGAGCAAGCTGCTGGCCCATCCTTCAGAGCAGTGGCTTTGCAAGGCTGGAGATACAGGGGCCCTTTAAAACTTGCATGAATGGGGCTCTCATAAATTCCAACTTGGAGAAACTCTGGCTGTATCCTTCGGTCCTGAAAAGAAATTAAAGCTGCATATAACATTCAGTGCCCTGTAATCCCTCTGCACAGCCTTGTGCCTGCATAAATCAGAGCCTCTTATGAATATTGCACTGTACCTGCGGCTGCCTGACCCACGTGTTTAAAGAAGGTAAATACATGGGAAACAAAGCGACAGTCACGTAAAGGCTTCACAAACAGCACCTGCTTTCCCAGAGCCTGAAAGGTCACCAAAAGCAACCGGAGAAGTGCATAGGTCCCATGGATGCGATCAAAGCCTTAAAAGGAGGAGAGAGCATGGGCTTTCCCTTCCTCTTGCAACAGTGAAGAAAGCCCTGTAATGCACAGCAAATCCTCTGGCAGGAGTTGTGTGGTCATGGAGAGGGACAAGCTGCAGAACACCCTGAGGGTGGTGAGGAGCAAGGGAGAAAAGCTATTTATAAGCCTTGGAGGGGGAGCAAAACCTGAGCCTCAACAGTGAAATGCTTTTCCACCAGGAATAACTCCCAAAAGTTTAGGATTTTGAATTCTGTCTTGGTTAAAGACAAGGATCTGTTCTGTATTTGTTTTTTTATGCCAAAATTTTATATATATATATATATATATATATAATATGCCAAAAAAGAATAAGAATCTAGCTTCTTGTCTGGCTTGAAAACGGAGACCAGGGGTAGCTGGTATCAGCAGCTGCCCCAGAGACCTAGAAAACACATCACGGTGCTCAGGGGTGGGTTTTGATGCAGAATCTTCAGTAACAGGCAGCAAAAATTTGTCCAAGAACTCCCCCTCTGTCCCCTCCACTTTTCCCAGTTTATTTTCAGCCCAGCAGGACTCACTCCCAAGGTTTGTGCGTGGGAGCAGCACAAAGGCAGGGGAGGACAATGAAAAGCACAATGTAAATCCACCTGAAAATCAGTGTAAATCTGATTCCCTGGATGGGTCGGAGACCACAGACCGAGGTCATCACTCCCTAGCCGTTTACTTGCTTTGCAATCTTTGCCAAGTTAACCCCCCCTGCCTCAGTTTCCCCACTCGCAAATAGCAAAGCTGTGGCTACTTCAAACTCCAAATCACAGTCTGAGTTGGAAGGGACCTTAAAGCTCATCCAGGTCCAATCCCTGCCACAGGCAGGGACACCTTCCCCTAGAGCAGGTTGCTCCAAGCCCTATTCAATCTGGCCTTGAGCACTGCCAGGGATGGGGCAGCCGCAGCTTCTCTGGGCACCCTGTGCCAGAGCCTCAGCACCTTGGTATCCACCAGTTATCCTAGAACATACCTGAGCCTTGACCTGTATGATTTAATGTGGCGGTTGGTACAGGCTGGCTCTTTGCTACCTTCTCACTAATAGTAGATGGTTTTGTCTGTAATAACAGCAGCCCCTTTGCAGCTCCTCACACCGAAGCTTCTCCTGCATCACCCAGAAACACAACACAGCACCATGGCCCCCACTGCTGTACCGCAAAATCCTGCATCTTACAACATTAAGCAAAGGTTTGTATTGTAGCCAGAGAATCCTATTAAAAGGGTATTGAATGCTTTTTCCATTGCCATTAATTGAGTGAAGAGAAAACAGACTCTAGTGCTGTCATATCACATCAAAATAATTAGCTCAACTATAAATAGCTCAGCTTACTCACTTTTTTCTTTTCCTCTTTTTTTAAGGTCAAGACTGCAGCCAAAAGGAGTAGCGGCACATCCCAGAGGAGCATCCCTCTCTTCTGCTTGGATTCAGACAAAACACCAAGCTGAGGAAGCGCATCTGTAATCAATGATCCCAAGGCCACACAATCACACCATAATTAGAGAAATAATTAGTCCCATTTAGATAAGAAGAGGGGGGGGAAGAGTGCTAGCAAGCCTGCATCTTATGCAAATTTTAATTAGCTTAATTAATGAGCATTTTCAAACCAATTTTGGCTAAACTGCCTTTGTTTTCGTTGGATGATGCTTCAGTATCAAGTTAACTTATTAGGTAATCACTTCAATGTTAAGTAGTGCTGCTGCATGAGTAAAATGAGAAGTATAAGCTGTGATACCAAGGTATTTTCTTCTTTAAGGGACTTCAGACCCCAAGGGGTGGGAGCCCTGAGCTTGCATTTGCTGCAGCTGACCCTCAGCCCCTTGTTGTTGCATTTGAAGTTACATCCTGAATATCTGGGTACCTCTGGATGGCTCCAGATCCCTTAAAGAGCAGTGAGAATAAACAGTTGTATGAACACAGAGCACCGTGCAGGCTCTTTTGCCCTGCTCCTGGACATATGAAATACACACTGTGTAGGGAAGCTATTTATTGCTTGACCCAAAGAGCAGCCACACTGCATTCCCACACCTTTCCTGCTTTGTCATCATTTCAGAGTTAGCACCGTGTCACAGCAGTTAATGTTGTCAGTGGCCAGCAGATAAATCCACACTTGATGCGTGTATTTCATAATGGCATTAATTAAAGAGTTGCCTTGAGTTTCTGTAAAGGTGCTCGAACGGAGCTGTTTGTGTGAGGTTGTTGGTATCCCCCAGGAAGCCCTGAGGCTTATGCTGCGCGTAGGTATTAAACCCCTTCTGAGTGATGTTTATTTTGTGCAAAATACAGTCTCAGATCCGGTCCAGGGGTTGCCCAACAGCGTATTCAGCTCCATCTCTCGCCGCTGTATGAAACCTGAACTGTTCCTTTGTAACTTCCCAACTCTTTGTATCATCACAAATCACAGAAGCCTCTCCGTGCTTGGTCAGGTCCTTACTGCAGCAGCGTGCAGGGGGGACCTGATGTCTCTTTGCACTGTTCAAAGGCAAAGATTTTCTGCAATCACTGCGTTTTCACAGGGATCAGTGGGAGTTAAATACCCAGCTTGGAAAACTTATTCCTGCTGAGGCAGGCCTGGCAAGCCTTCAAGTGGATCCTGACCTGCTCGCAGATATTCTTGCCTGCCTAGTCTCACATGCAACAGTATTTTCCAGATACACTTATCTACCTGTCATATGCAGTGATGTATAACCCCGAATAAAGCAAAGTAGGTGATTGCCTTTCTCCACTCAAGTGCAGTGGAAAGGTCAGATTTAATATGAAGCCGAGGGGTGATGAAATGACACTGAAAACATGCAAAACCAGAGCGTAGCCATACTGAAAGCGATCGTTTCTGCTCGGCTGCTGGAACACCCAGCAGCACAAACGTTCATCTCCACAGGAGCTCTTTATTGTTCCGTGGGCTTGGGTTTGGGATGCGGCTCCGCATCCACGGGACATGGTTTTAGGAAGATCCTGTGATTTAAGCAGGTGAATCGTTTCCACCTCTGGGGCCTCCGGCCCCCTGAGCCCCCTCCTGCGAGCATCCATCCGCCAGCTCCGCGTTGAACCACTGACATCCAGCGGCCGCCTGGCTCCCGCGCCTCTCCCCCAGGCTATTCCTCTGGGATGGCCCCGGGCTTTTACAATGGGAAAGATATTTTCCCTCGGTCCCACCCTTCCAATGGGGAGCTGCCACGTGTTCCGTGTACCTCCTACTTGTGTTAATCTTGGTGGTGTCTTTGAGCATCCCCGGGCTCTTACAAAGTACAGATTGTTCACATAAGTGGAAATAAGTGCACAATGCGGCAGCTCCCTGCGTTCGAAGGAGCACAGTGGCAGTCCCTTTCCATGCCCTAAATGCAATCAGATATTTCACAACCACTATATCTAAATCAAATTTTGCTATGCATGATTTTTAATTCCATTTTAACCCAATTTTTAATCCAATATTTTACCCCCATAAAGCCTGCAACAGATTTCAAGGAGAAACTCTGACCACTCATTACATTTCAGGCCTGAGATCCAAAGTACTGAAGTTAAAGATCCAAAATCAGACACAGGACATAGGAACGCCTTTTAAAACAAACTTCAGTGGACAACTAGCTCCTGCTTTAATCTCAACCTCAATTTTGAGTTCAGGATTCAAAGCTCTTCCCAAACTCACCTCCAGGCAGACCTGCTTGGATGGATAAATGCCTGGAAGGTTATGGGTAAGACATCAGACTTGGAAGTGGATATTCTTGAAGTTAAGAAAGGAAAGTTTCTGAAGCTATCTATGATAGGTTGATAAGAAATAATGGAGTATTGTTTCTTTTAAACACAAAGAACAATTCAGTCCTAGTCTGACTCGTGATAGAAACATTATGAAAGTTATCAGATGAAAGTCTGCAGGCTGAAGCTTTTCAATATTGAAGAGAAAAGTAACAATTTACTGCCCCTGCTAAAGCCTGGGCTTCCTGGAAGCATGCCCTGCCTCGCTTCTGCTGCTCCACATTCCCTGTATCTGCCTCTGTCTTTAAATGAGTGCCAGGAATCACAGCCTAATAACATAGCTTTTTAAGAATTACCCTTTTCCCAGGCTGTCAGATCAATCCCAGTTAAAAGCGAACTCAGTGAATGTGCCAACTGGGGAATAAATCTAAACCCCAGTAGTGATCTTTCCTTTATCTACAGATGTTGTGAGGGATCCAGATACCAGCACTCCCATCATCTCCTGTGGGCCCATGGTATGCAGCTTATCCGGGGAGTCTGCAAGGAAAACTTACACATAGAACCAAAAATATATTCCAGAAAACCCACTAACAGCTAATTCTGGCCAGTTAGAAACCCAACATGTGATCTAAACCACTCATCTATACCTTCCCTATAGAAAGTCTGCTTTCTAGTAGGGCCCCTTCGAGCACACACGCCCTTCATCTGAAAGTAGAGCCACTAACCAAAGAGCTGGTTTCAAACCTCTGGAAGAGCCATATGAAGAGTCTGTTCCCTGCAGCAAGTTGGGCTGTTAGCACTTTCAAAAGTAAACTCAGCTATGGAATGGTGATTTGCATAGTGCATGATGACTAAAATTAGCCTGCCTCGACTCCCTCTCGAGAGGAAGTCTGACTTGCCACTGCAGTTTCAGGTTTCTTGGCTTTAAGAGAAATTCATAGCATCTGAGGAACACAGACGTGTCTTCTGTGCAGTCCTGCTCCTCTTGGCTGGCACTGTTCTTCCAAGATACATCTCAAAGCTCTCCTAAAGCACCAGCAAAAGCCTCATTCTTCCTAACATGGGAAACCAGAGTCTGCTGAAACCTGTGAAAGCCCTATTTTCATTATGAAAATGTTTAGAAGATGATTTATTAAGAAGGGAACACATTGCTGGTCACAAGGTGATTTGTTCTGGATGTAGGAAGGATAAAACGTCTCTGAGAGTTAATGACCACATGGGACAAAGATGTCTTAATGCAGAGGTGGGCTGAAAAGCACCCAACAGAAGAAATACACAGTGTAAAACTGGTTTAGGGTTGGTAGATCAACCTTCATTAGCTATGGGACCACCGTGAGATCCTCTAGCTTGATTCTCAGTCATTGCCCCACATATTATCCTTGCGTAACATCTCCCGTTCCTCTGTTTAATACTGTGATTTGGCCAAACAGCTCATGTGCTCACTCTGTCTCATTTAATCCTGCAGATGGACGGGAGTCCATAGGAGGTCACGCTTCTCCACCATGGATGTCTCTGATGAATGTAAATTATTCAGAAAGCCAGCCATCAGCTAAGTGCTAAGCTGTTTGTTTTCATTTCAGCCTGAGATGTGCCTATAGTTTCTCTTCCCAGGATGTATAAATAATTCACTTCGTTATATAGTGGGATCACTCAGGACCTGTGCTGTGGAGTGCTGCTTGCGCAGATCCCCTTCTCACCTATGGCATGAGCTACACTCAGCTCAAATGCATTTCATCCGTCCCCGCAGCTCGCATTTGGGAATGGGGCCTGGGCCCTTGGATTTCTCAGGGGTTTGGTTCCTCTATCCCATGAGTTTCCAGATATCTTTGAATCTCAGCCCATAGCCACCAGAGGTTCGTAGCTTAATGCCCGTGTTAAATTTGTGCAAAATAAACCTGGTGTTGCAATGATCCAGTTAAGTGCATCAGCTTTTATATATTATGTGAACGTAAGCCAGCATCTAATTTCATTTTCTGGTATGTTGTAGAATTCAAAGTTAATGATTCACTCTTAAAAATACATTTAAAGTGATTTAGTTACTTCTTCCACATCAATACGTATCTTATGGAAGGAGCCCAGAGTAAAAGCTCTCTGATGTGCAGAGTCCTGGCTGGTTGCAATTAGAAACAGAACAGCCCCATGACATGAAATCTGATGATACATTGAACTTCTGACCTACATGAGAAATCTGATCGCCACAACCCAGCTTCTTCATTTCAGCTCTGTTCAGGAAAACAAAAGTCTTCATTCAACATTCAATTTTCTCCACCCTTTACCACTGGAATTTTTATATGATCGAATTAAGTATGCCGGACTTTGAAGGTAAAGGTTATAACTGGCCAAGCAAAATCTATTATGTCTTTCTGTTTCTTTAACTATTGTCATTAACCCTTGTACTGATCTGATGAGGCCCTACAGGAAACTGAGGTTCTAGTGTGTCCGACTTCACTGTAGTTTAAGCAGAATAAAATACTGACTCTAGTATTATGGGATTTTATTCCTCTGGACTGGAGGCAATCACTGCTCTTTGCCAACCTCAGCCACATTCTCTGCTCCTAAGCTTAAGAATTAATCCTTAAGTCCCTATTCAGGATTCCTAATATCCAAGGCAAAGTTTGAGCAAGGCACAAACTACCCAACGTTTAATTACTAACTTAATTACTATGAGTTGGGGTAGAAGTACCCAATAACCTGCAGTGTGTCACAGCCATGGAGCTGACACCTCTGCAGTGTTGTGTGGAGATAATTAGGTCTTAAAAGACAAGCCACCATGCTGGATGGACTCCAGTACAGCAGTGCTCCTTATCTCAGTTTCTGCTCAACTTTAGGCACATACACTCTTTGTTCATCAACGGCCAACCTCCATGGGAGCCAAGAGTGCGTAAGAGGATGATGGCTTTACCCACCCATGCTTCTGATAAGCTAAAAACAGATTGAAGGTCTAAGTCAACTACGCTTAGGCGTGTGATAAAATTCTTTGCTAAACTGGGGCCTAAGTCAGTGTGATCTTAGGGTGGAACTCAAATAACTGCTCTTGGAGGAGGAAGAACAGACACAAGAATGGAGCCAAAGGTTCTCCTGAGGTGATGGGCTGGGGTGAGCAGCAAGAGCCTGAGCAAATAGGAAAACAGCGCGATCCAAGAGAGGGAAGGATTGTATGACCGGCTTCATGGTCTGGCTTGGGAGGAGGAATTTCCTCGTGGGAGCACTGCCAGTAGGGTGAGGAAACTGCTTGCTTTTCTAAGCAGAAGCAACTAATAAAGGAGGGGTGAGAACAAAGGTTCTTGCCTGTTTCATAGGCAGTGTCACTAAGACATAGCACTAGTGGCACTTTTGAGTTATGTGGTCTAAAATAGCATGCTTGCTTTAGACTTTTAAAAGCCGGGTAAAGTAATTGAGTTCATCTCTCGTGAGCATCTGTGATCACCATTCAGGAAGTCTATGGCAATGGCTTGTGTAGTTGAGAGCAAAAATAACCCAGGCCTGAGATATCAGCCCCAGATTTCATTTTGAGTTCTGGAGAGCAAGGGTTGGCTGAGTTGTGGAGCTACTCACCGCACCAAGCTGCTGCTGCTGGGCTTCCTGCTCCCTGTTTTACCCCCATTTTGGGGCATCTGGGCCACTTCTCAGCTCCCTGTTCTAAAACATGCTAAAGCTTTTCATCAAGTAGGGAGAGTATTTGTCTTTCTGATAGAGTTTGTGGGAAAGGCATGAAAGCACTAGGATGTATTATCAACACTTACATGGTTCAGGCTTATGTCCCTTTTGGAAAATAAGTAAATTGCAGTCTGAATTGCTTCCCTGGAAAGCATTCTAACACGTAAGGAACTGAACACTGACATTGGTAGAGCTGTACGTGCTCGAGCCCACCATCCCCACATGCAAAGACGCATTAAAGCCAAAAAATCTGTGCAAGACAAAACTAAAAAACCTCCCAAAAATGCATTCTCTCCCAAAGGGGCTTTTAGGCACTGTGCTAGCTGAAAAGAGGCTTGGAGCTGTGCAGGAAAGCTGTTCCCGGAGATATTCCTACTACTTAGAGGGAATGAAGACTTCATGCCTCAGGGATCTCCTTGATTACATCTCCATTCCGTAGGCACCATCTACAACTGGCTAGAACCTAAAAACAGGAACTTCTTCTGCACAGAAGACAGCAGCTTCTTTTCTCCCCTTTTACCAGAAAAAAAAAAGAGGTTTTAACTGAGTCTTGCAGATAAATAGCACTTAGAAGTGAGTGCAGTGCTCACGATGTGTCTAAGTGTAGGGGTTTGCAGTCACTTTTCATGCCACGGATCACAAATTAATTAAGAAAACCTTGTCGCTTGGAAACATCTACTCACAGCCGCATCAAATCACTGCAGCAGTAACTTGCATGGAAAAATAACGTTAGGGATATCTTTATTTTTAGCTGTCTTAATGAAATCTAGCAGATGGAAATAAAGAGGAGAAGCCCGTCCTATGTGACTAGCCATCTGTCTGGGGATCAGCAACAAGTATTTCATGGATCACAGCTAGAAAATTAGTGGGTAATTAATGTCAGTCTTCAAGCTACCTTACAATTCTTCACTCTCATTATTCTACTCTATAAAGCGGCTTTCAAATGCCACTCAGAACTTGCCCTTAGCTTTAGAGTACTAATCCTTGGGTTGAGCACCAACAGCTCCCTGCAGGCTCTCCCTTTCTCCCTCCTGCACAGAGCTGCAAAGCTGTCAGTGATCACGTAGCCATCCACTCATCATGAGCTCAACTACCAAGATCCTAAGGGCTATTCCAGCTGATCTAAATTTGCCTTAAAGACATTCATATCCCACTTTGGGTTCTGTATCACACCAAGCACTGGGACCTCTACAAGGCAAGCCATGGAAACCTGGTTATTCACTTGAACATGGAGTAAAGAGCTACCATCCAAGCCTCTTTTTTTGTGTTGGGTTTATTACTGACATGTATCTTTTCCAAGTTCGTTAACTAGCCAGTCTGGAATCTCACCCTTCAAAACCACTCCGGTTGCTTCTACACACTGCTCAGCTGGAGGAAGCCTCGCTTGTTTAATGACATCCTAAACAGACACCTGATCCTGAATGCTGCTAAAGGTCATGCAGCCCGAGCTTTTGCAGATGAGATACTTGCTCAGTGTTGTCATCGTTATACCCTCTCAGTGCTCACACATGCTGCATTACGGCTGCAGTTTGTTCTCCCTTTCCTTTTCGGGAAAATCAATGCCTTGTCACAAGAAGGTTTTTATATTCCACCATCACGGAGTAGTACTTACTCTTGTCTGGGAAGGGATATTGTTATCAGGCTGTTTTACCTTTGTTTATTACCCCCATTCTGCCTGCTCCTGCAATTCACTTGATACTGTTTTGGTTATTTTTAATGCTATAAGAACAGTGTGATCCAAGACTGCACTTTCAGAAATGCCCTGAAGAGCAGAGCCAAGGGAGTCATCCGCTCATTTACTGGACTGAGCCCTACCCAATGGCTTAGGAAATAACCTCTCTTCCTGGAAATCCACATCTAGTTGATAAAACTCTACTGTATGGCATAAACATAATTAATCTTCATAAAACCTTAAACACACACTATCTGAACCTGGCGTAGCAGGGGGAAATTGTGTTACCGCTCATGCAGGGAAAGAGGCGTTACCAACAGAGCATAAATCTGGGAGCTCTGTTTGTAGACCTGCCAATTTTTGGCTATGTCTTCTATTACTTTTGCTGCCCTTTGTTTTTTCCTTCTGAATGGGTAAGCAATCTCAGTTTGCTGACAAATACCAAACAGTTGCACGCGTGTTTCAGTGTCCCCTTTGCAAGCTTGCAGGTACGTTTACAACTCATGGAAACGTCCCCTTCACTCTGCAGCAATGATTTCCCCATCTCATCCTCCGTGCAGTGGCAGGTGGGACAGACAGACCCAACCTCATGGGCTCATGAGCAGTGTTTTGCCTTGCTAGAGTTTATCTGCCTACAAGATGGGGATTGTGTATCTACCAACTTCATGGAGAAATCATAAAGATCATCTAATTAACACTCAGGAGGGTTGCTAGAGAACTGCGAAGCGAGAGCTTCTGAGATGGAAAATGCCATTTGTTTCTTATGAAGAAATGATGAAGAGATGATCTGAGAAACAAACACACGTGCGGTGTGATGTGTCTGCTGCATGTCCTTTCCCATAGCTCAGTTGCTGGCTTGGTTGCATGTGCACTTCTGGGCATGCACACACTGGTTGGAGGGGGAGGAATTCAGCATCTTCTGGTTTTTGCTTCCCGGAGGCTGGCCAGACACAACACAGAGACGCTGCCCACAGTGATCCCCACTTTACTCCTTCACTGCACCGTTGGCTGCACTTTGGGAATCTGTACAGCCAGAAGACTGTCTCCCCTGTCATTTCATATCCAAATTCAGGCAGTAAGATAGGGCAGCTCCAGACATCTCCCTCCTTTCCTCTCCTCCTAAAATTTCAAGCAGCCATAAGGCTGCACTGAGACCAGGATGAGAATTCCTTCTTAAGCTTTATCTAAGCTTAACTCGAAAGTAGTATTTGGAAGAGCTGTCTGATCTTCAGGGTGGTTTCTATTCCAATCCCAGGAACAAGGTTGAGCCTTTGGCAATACAGGCAGCACCCCATTGCCAGAGGGCTCTGATGGTGAGGCCGGTGTTGGCAGCAGGTCCCAGCAAGGCAGAGCTCAGCGTGGGCTGCAAAACCTGCCCAAGGTCCAGGGGTGGGTAACCTGACCAGCCACACTATGTCTGCTGGCTGACATGGCTGGCTCGAAGCTAGCTTGTTGTTCTGGACACACACTTGGGTCCCTGCAGTGTGCACATCCCTGTTTGCCTCTCAAGGACCATGAGGATCCTTTGCCAGGTCTTATGTTACACTCTTTTTCCACCCATCTCAGCCTGCTGTTGGCTGTACTCGTAGCAGCAAGCAGGGCTCATTGCAAAACCCACCTCAGCTTTCATGGCCAAATTAACCCCGCAGCTATCCAGGAACAAATAACAAAACCTCATGGCTTCATGGGCTCGATGGTCTGTTAATGACGCATAACACAATCATCCTCCCTCTCTGCGCTGCCATCCCACACAAAGAAATCCAAGCCTTTTTATGGTGCGTTTAACCTGGAGCTCTACCTCCCTATAGGGATAGGGCTGGCGTTTTTCGAATGGGACCACTGGGAATTTGTTGTTCAATTCCAGTTGTTTCAGGGGGTTTGGTGAATAACCCACAGCCTCTTTTCAAGACTCATGGAGCAGCAAGGCAGATAGTCTGTAGGTCGTCCACAGGGGCAGACTGCTCGAGGCTCATTACAATGTCAGTTAAATGTTAGTTATCTCATTGTCTCATTCCAGTTACTCATTTCCCATGGAAAGCCAAAGAGTTGGACGCATGAGTTGGCGGCACAAGGTTCTTTTTTCAATTGTCATTCTGCATTTAGAAAAAATGCCTAGAAATATCTTTCTCTACAGAGTCTTACACTGCCAGCCAGGCCAAACAACGGCTTATTACAGGAGCTCAGGTCCAAAGTTTACCACCATTCATGGGGAGCTGTATCCAAGGTTTTGGTTTGGCTGATGATAAAGAAAGGCGAGCAAAGCCGAGTAAGCCTGGATCCAAACTCCTCCCGGTGTCAGCGGCCAGGGACTGGTCTGCTTCCATCTTATCTTCAGAATCCCATGGTCTGAAGCAGCAGAGCAGAAGCAGAAGGCGTTGCTGTTATGAGCAGTAAATAAATACATGAAGTAAGAGCTGCTGTGGTAAAGAAAACGGCACCTGAGCAGAGATATTCTGAGCCATCCGGGGGGCAGCTAACACCACCCCAGGCTTTTCTGAAAGCTGCAAGTGTGTTCTGGGACATAACACATCCCAAAGGGCTTCGGTCACTGGTTTCGGTGACATCAAGCACAGCTGCTTAGG
Source organism: Amazona ochrocephala (assembly GCA_039720435.1). Lineage (NCBI taxonomy): Eukaryota > Metazoa > Chordata > Aves > Psittaciformes > Psittacidae > Amazona > Amazona ochrocephala. The sequence continues at coordinate 89,274,571 of CM077879.1, forward strand.
GTGCTGGAAAGAGGCAGGAGCAATGCGGACGGTGTGGATGGAGCCATTTGATCCGAGGAATCCCACCAGCAAGCCCCGACAGGCATTGCTGCCCTGTCTGTAAAAGGGCAGGGAAAGGAGCTCCGCAGGGAAGGGGATTACCCAGGACTGTGGCTGGATGCTGCTGCAGTGACATAGCCCCGTCCTCCACCGCAAACCAAATTCCCTCCCTGATCCCTCATTGCACAGACACAAACATGAGCTGGCCTTTGCAGCTGAAGGAAAAGGGCAACTGGGTTTCTTTTCTCCGTCAACCCTGTCCTGACCACTCAGATGCTGTGAGCTAGAAATCCTTTTTGAAGCCTGAAGTTCAACTTGTTCCCTGCCATTGACCTTTTAACGTCAATATTGGAGGAGTCTTTTCATTGCAGTAATGGTAAGAAACCATAAAAGATAAAAAAACCCAAGCCCCAGCTTTTCTTTTAGTCACACAATGCCAGGAGGCAGATAGAGAAAAAAGGCTGAAGCCTTCACACAGATATAATTACACTGCAGAAAACTCCATCCTACTCTTCAGCACTGAAATTCTCCTTTCCAGTAAAACGTGCCTACCGAGCTGGGGTGTTTCCCAAATGAAAGCAAGTTGCTGAGCTGTGTTTTCGGATGCCATTCCAATGGGCACGCACTTGAATGCTCTGGTGAACCTCTGTCTCCCAAGTACTTCTCAGCTAAATACCTGGGAGCTGCTGGAGCTGACAGCATTGAGGATCCGTGTGGGGCAGACCCTTCATAACCACTTAAAATCAGAATACAAGCAAGCCAGCTGCTGCTGGCCTGGTTTTACCTGCCCTTGCCTAGACATTATCTTCAGCTTCCAAACTTGCTGCTGTCTGTCTTAGGACAGGAAGATAGAGAGGTTTGTTAGGCTGGAGGCTTGGTGAGTCCAGGCTTTCATCCCTCTTCCTCAGTACTTGGGAGTCTTACTCCGTGTTCTGTTTTAGCCATACCCTCAAATGAAAGAGGTAACACATGAAAAAGGCAATAAAAGCAATATCCCTGTCCAAATACCCTGTGCCTAGCGAAGCACAAGGGCCTCCGTGTAGACACCACTATGATGGCTATTACGGAGTTTGGCTCCTAATGGAGATGGGTGCTACAGCAGGTCCCCCTTTGGTCACCCCCTCTGTCCCGAGTGACATGTTCACACACCAGTACCTGCATCCTTCCAGGGAACGCGTGTTTTGATTTTACTCATTGACCAAAAGTAGCCAACCTGCTGCATTTTCACATCCACTGCAGCCGCGCAGGCTCAGGAGAGCTTTGAGTCTCTCTCCAAGTGCGGGAGACCAAGTCTAGAAGGTTTGAGGACTGTTTTGTGCAATGGGAGAAGTCTGCGGGGTGGGAGGAGGAGGAGGGACCAAACCATGAGAAACTCGCAGCTGCTTCCAGCCTCAGCTCAGGCCCATCGTGAGCCCAACCCTCACCACTCACTTCTCCCTTTACGTTTTAGCCCATGAGCAGAAGTTGAAGTTGTGTTTCTAGCCTAGAAGAGCAGCATTGAGTCAGTTCTCTCTGCAGCACATCCCCAGGATGTCTCACCTGCCTGTCTGAACCTGGGTTTCTTACCCAGTTTATATATTCAGAGATACAGGGACATTCTCACTGCTGATCCTCCTAGAATGCCCTGCCCAGGGCTCTGGTGATCCTCCTCACACTAACCCAATACACAGGGAAAGGCCTTCCCACTGCCACCTGACTTAATGGGTGGGAGGACACAGTGCATGCAATAAATCATACTCAGCAGTCCAAAGGATTAATTTCCCTGTTCATATAAGGGCTAGTGGGGAAAAAGAAGCTTTCAAAGGACTTAAGTTTTGGCCCTGTCACTTTGCTGTGCATCTGTCCCTCCCACACCATCTGGTTTGATGTAAATCTCTGGCACAGGGACTCTGTGCACTCAGAGCCCTCCGCTTCCACTTGCTATCCGCAGTGTGTAAGTGCTGTACATCTCCAGCCTGTGCTTTCAACAAGTTAGCAGAAACACCACGGTATTACATTTGCTGTGATCTGCCTGTCAGTCAAGGAGACTCCCATGGTCCCTTCTGATATCCATCCCAGGATCGCAGCCATCCGCTCTTTGCTCCTAAAACTTCAGTCTCTGCCCATGAGCGCTGATGGAAGCATCCAGCTGGTAATGGTCCCTGCCCATGGCAGGGGGCTGGAACTGGATGACCTTAAGGTTCTTTCCAACACAAACCATTCTATGATTCTACGCCTCACACCAAAACCCTGTTCTTGGTCCTACCCGCTGCCTGGAGCCGCTGCAAGAGCTGCCAGCAGCCAGCAGAAGGGAAGCCGGATCATAAAAAGTGCACTAAATAAACCCAATCTTAGCACCAAGGCTGCTACAATAAACCATAAAAAGCAGGGACGATACAAAAGATAAATGCATGGCAACAACAAATCCTAGGTGCTGATTTTGTTTGGAAAAGAGAGCCTGAAATTCCCTCTCCTGAAGGTGATCGGCATGTCCTGTCCTAGCAGGATTACTGCATGCACATACACGCATACGTCAGCCTGTATTCACAGCCCTAAAATGTTCCTGTCAGTTATAGACTCCACAAATACAGCAAGATGTCAGGTTCTGCTTCCCCCAGCCCCAACCCACCCCTGTTGTTGTCGCATCTGCTTCTTCCATCTATCATTGATCCCGTCCTCATCTTCACCTGAGCATATGCTGTGGGAGGAGAAATATAACTAAGTTTGGAAAAGCTCATTTTGAGGTAAGCAGATGTCTTGCACCACCTCAAACCTATTTCTCACACTTCAATTAGCAGAGGGACAGTCACTGCCTGTGGCTGAGCTGCCCTGACTGCAGATGGGCTTCACTCTCTGATGCCGGGAAGCATCCGCTCCAGGAGCACATAGACTAGATAGGGTTGGAAAGGACCATATCCTGCAAAGGCTTTTGGAGCACTGTCATGGATTTGGAGAGGACTCAATTTCTGCTGCTCACCACCTGTACACATCCTGGCTGCTTGTACACAGGCTTAAGCTGTGGCTTCCTTTTGTTTTGCTTCAAGGCTGCGCGCTTGATTTATTACGGTCAGATGAGTGTGGTTGGATGTTCATAAACTGAATCTGCATTGTTAATTTGTGGAGTAACTTGGTGGTGCATGGGCACTGATACAACAGTACTCCGGCAATGCAGTCATGGAGCTACACGCACTAAATCAGGATGAGCAGTGTGCCCTCAACACCAATAACCTGTGCAAATGGCACTTCTGTTTCACAGGCAATGCTTTGGTTTTCCTATAAGACATTGCAGGACATCCCAGCCTGCTGGTCAGGGCCATGCATTTGCAGACCAACAGCATGCATGGAGCAGCAGAGCTGCTTTACCTCCTGCAAAAACCTTTCATTCCTCTGCCAAAGTCTTAAATCCCTCTGACAGCCTCCAGGGGAACTCCTGGCCTGCAGAGAGGGGAGGGATTGATGTGTGGAGGGGATGGAGTGATGCTGGGAAGCCCAGAGGGATGGCAGGAAGAAGTTGGGAGAATGCCTGGAGGACCGGGCACTGCCTGGGTTGCTCGCTCCAAGGGAGGGTTTCCCTGCCCGTGTCCATGCTGTGTGCCTGCTCTCCAGGGAACTGGGCACTGGCTATTTCTGTGCCCCATCGGCACCCAGCAGTGATCGGGTATTCCTTTCCCAGCCCTGCCCTCACCCCCAGGGCCTGGTTTCCTCCTCCCATCCCTTCCAGCTCACTGGGTCCCTGCCAGAGGCCCCGGTGCCAAGAGAGGGGTGACACAGCGCCAGTCTCCTGTCTGGAGCAGGGAGGGACTCTGAGCTCTCCTACTTGTGCCCTTGTCACCCTCTGCTCCCTTGTCTCTGCATGATCCCATTGCATTTGTGCAGGAAGAACCATGCTGGTGATGCACCTGCGGTAGGGATACATCTTCCCTTATCCAGAGGTCACCAAGCTCAGGTGTGCAACCCCAAAACCAACACGACACCCCCCCTCCTGCACCCTCAGATGTGTTTGGAAATGGCCGAGAGGGACCCACCACAGTCTGTTTGCAGCAGGAATGGCTGTGACCATCCCAGCACCACTGGGATGCGGGTAATTCCCAGGAATAGGGGCTCCGGCTCTGGGCTCAGCTGCCATACACCGTCTGCAGCCCCGCTGGGTTTCAGCTGCCCTACACCGTCTGCAGCCCCGCTGGGTTTCAGCTGCCCATCGGAGCGGCACCATCCCCTCACACTCTTGTAGCCGTCTCCTTGTACCACATAGAGACAAAAATACCTCCCCAGCTGCTGCCCACCTGCGCTGAGGCAACTTTAGGAAACAGCAATAAGAAACTGAAAATAAAAGGACAAACAGAGAGACGGAGGGCTCACAGCAGAAGCGAGAGCACTAAAAATAGAGGTGATGTGATGCGATCCATCAGAGCTCCTGGTCAGAGTGAACCGCCCTTCGGGCATCGAGCGAGTGCCTCCCCAGCAATAGGAAACTCACAGGGGTTTAGCAGCCGAGACGGCGTGTCCTGGGCTCACAGCATGCCACTGAAAATAGATGATGCGTGGACAGACCCCTGGTGCTGGGCACCAGTGCGGTGCTACCCCCCTCTGCCCCACACCGGGACCACCACGCTCCTGTCACCCCCACCATGGAGATGGGGTTTTTCCAGGGGATGAGCCACCGGTCCTGCAGGGTGAGTAAAGGCTGGAGCACCACTGCTTTGGCACAGCCCACAGCCATGGTCCTGATCTCCTTCCATAGAGACTTCCAGTGCAGCCGTCTGCCTCCCGCTGGGCCCAGCACTGGGTGCTTGGCTTGGTTGCAATCCAAGCTTTTGCCCAAACCTTACTTGGTGCTCAAAGTGATTGAAACGATCAAGGCCAAAGGCCTGGATGTGTCCTGTCCCCCCTCCATGGAGCCCCTCGGGCCATGTCTGCTCTCCCAACATGCCCATGTTGTGCAGAGCATCCCCTTGGCCAGGAGGGACCACCCGTTCCTCTGTGTGCCCTGTTCCAGCAGGGAAGAGCAAGAACCAAGTGTGATAACACCAATGCAGAAGGAGGTTCAGCTCTCAGCCCCATGGCTATGCTTACCCCATAGCCCTATGGGTCCAGGGTTCAGCCAACAGCCCATATCTGATGACATGCTGTAGTAGTCACAGGGGTGGAGCTGCCAGACCAAAACACCATGGTCAGTTAAGTGGTACCTCTCAAGTCAGTTTATGCCTGATATTTGGTTTCTGTAAAAATAGGATATTGTGCATGAGACCAAGCGGAAGGTTTCTTCTTTAATGCCTCTGGAAACAGAATTATGTAACTGAGCTGCTCTTCCCTGGAAACACTTGACTCAAACATCATGACATTGCGGTAGAGGAGAGATTCAACATCACAACAACAGCCCTTAGTTAACCCATTTTCTCTTCTGGGACCAGGAAAGCTCAGACTGGGAGATGGGCATTCAAAACCAGTCAGCTCTAAGAACAAGCAGCAGTTAAAGCCAGAATGAAAGAGGTAAGGAGTTTAAAACCAAATCCATGATTTCATCATCGTGATCCCAAGTGAAGTTAAAGCAGCCATGAAGAACACAGTGGGTGTTGGTGCTCTCCATTACCTGTAAAGAAGTCTGGTGTAAGCCATGTGCTGGGAACTACCCCTGCATGGCACAGATGAAGCTGAGCTGTATGGAGAGAGGCTGAGACCCAGCCTGAGCACCAACACTGCCCCTGGCCACAATAGCAGAGCCAAGCACTGACATCTTCACATCAGCTCACTTGGTACCCAGCCACATGCCAGCTCCCCAAGCTTACATCCCCACACACACCTGCTTTAAACCCAGTGTGGAACCTCTTACCTCCCGTGTGGTAATGTAAGGGGGAGCCATAGGGTAATGCACATCCATTGCCCCGGTGGATGCACGTATCCCATATGTTACATGGTGGGTACCAGACACAAACTGATGCATCACGTGAAGGGCTGGTGGCAAGGGCAGCCCTGCTCCAAGCAGAGGGGTGGACAGATGGGCTCCAGCAGCAGGAGCTGCTCAGGATGCGGACAGATACACAGCACATTAATGCTGTTGCGAACAACTCAACAGTTTCTGGTCAGCAAGTACACAGCTCACTCTCACAATTCCTGTCCCTGCCACCGGGTGCTGCTTCTGCATGGTCTATATAGGGTGTATAAACAGACTGAAGGACATTGGAGCCATCTGGGGTTGAGATGTAGGAGAACTTTGGATTTCATGGCATGGCCAGTGCAGTCCTGACCAGCACAAGCACAGCACTGGGGCTGGGAAGAGGAGACTGGTGCTGCAGGCCCAAGGGTACACCCAAAAAAGATGCATCCTATTGGGTGCCCTGGAGAGCTGCTGTGCCTGCAGAGCTAGACTGGGTTTGAGTCAGAAGAGCTCGAAAGTCATCATTTTATTTTCTCTCAATTCTCCCTATTTTTGGCTTCAGATTCTTGGATGTCTCCTGCCTACTCCCCAAGTATGTGACAAGGAGTAGGTTTGAGATAGTAACAATATTAAAATGAGTCAAAGTGCAGCGTGAGCTGAAAGTTAGCACAAAAACCTCTCAGCAAAAACAACAGCCAAGGAGCAGGCAGGTAGGCAGGAGATCCTCAGGAACAGAGCAGGGAGCAAGGTAGGATCGCAGGCTTAGCAAGGTGCCCTGTGCTGCATGGTTTAGGGAACCTCATGGGCGCTGTCACACATTTAATGCACTCTGCCCAGGCTGAACCGAGGAGGCAAAATCCAGAGAGGGTTGAAAATGATTGCAAAATACGGGATAAGAGCATCAAGAGTGAGATAACCGCGGTGCGTAGGTGATGGAAGACCACGGGAGATGGGGGAGCAGGCTCCTGCAGTTGTTGCAAGCAGGAACACTTTCTTCATTGACTGTGAAAAGGGTGAGACTGCCCTGACTTGCTTTGTGTGACATCCTGGGAAGCCCCAGCTGAAGGGATGCCTCATCCATGACATTTACATCTACTCCTGAGTCAGTGGTGCAAAAAGCTGACTTGCCTCAGGTATAACACAGATACCGCCAAAGCCTCCACAGGTCCCTCTTCTGGTTTTAAACCTCCAGCAAAGGCACAGAGGTCTTTCAGGCAGCTGCTGCTTTTAACAGGTCTTCTGATAGTGGTGCATTGACCCACACTGAGCCCAGCTGAAACGTCATCAGGAAGGGGGAAAGCAGCAAGATGTTTCCCCAACTCACCGAAGTTCCAAAGTCTGAACCCATCATTGCTGCCTTCGTGGCAACAAAGGAACTCGTGGTATTTTGAGGGCAAATCTCACTTCTCTCCTCCCTTCTCGTAGCCTGATTTAAGGTTTGCAGTGTTGTTAATCCCACAAGAAGGGAAGCGGATGTTTCCCGTGGGCACATGAATGACCCCATTGAAGTCATGTGCTGCAACTTCACGTGCATGCTTACAAGGTTGCAGGATTGAGGCTGTTGAGCCCAGGGGTCATATTTGGGCTGCGTATTCCTGGGGCCCCAAGCACCCCACAGCAACTCAACATACCCAGACCATGCTTTCAAAGCCACTTATCCGGCAGGAATATTGAGCTGGAGGCCTGCTCCAGGAGGATCAGTGCACAGCCCGGTCTGGGTGCCCGTCCTTGGGCCACCAACTCAGCTCCTGGCATTTTGCTCAGCTCCAGCACTTGGCACAGCCCTGAACAGACCAGGACAGTAACCAATAGCAAATGCTTAGCGCTCCCCAAGTGGATGTGCTTGATAACAACATTTAGTTACTCCACCTCCTAAAGCACCCTGGGAAGCACAGTGCTGCCAAGCAAATGAAACCCTGAACACCTCCAAGCTGTTAAAAGCCAGCAGGTTCCTGCACTCTCCACAGCCATAAAACCTGCAGAAATACAGATGCTGGAAGCCGACGCTACTTAGAGGGAAGAGCCAACATCATGTCACCATCTGGGGATGCGGCACTGGCCAAGTCCCTTGGTTACAGCATAGAGATGTGTGGCAATGCTCAGTCTTTGCTTGCACCCAGCCTTCCTCTGGGAGCATCCCTGGGTTTTCCACAGAGCAGGGATGAGGAGCTTTTCCCAGCACAGGATCTGCGTTAAGAGACGATCAAGTGGCCAATTCCAATCACATAGTATTTTTATATTTTAACCAGGAGCTATAAAAATCAGGAAATGTGGATTTATGGCCTATAAAAGGCTTAGAATCATGACCTACCGATTAATGTAACTTTATTTACCACTGGTCTTGGATGGGGCTCCTATTCCAGCACCCCAATGAGCTCATTTTGCAGCATTGCTTGATTTGGGCTCTGCTAATGATGCAGTGAGGTTGAGCAGTTGGAGGGTTCAGAAATGGGGGTCTCCAAGGGGCAGGAGAGCCCGGGAGCACCGACATTCAGCCTCTTGCCAGGCTGCATGAGTGGGAAAACTCACCCCAATCTTGGCCCAAGGTGTTTGCCCTGCACATGAGGTGGTTGCAGGGAGGGATGGTTACAGCATTCCTTACGTAGCCCTCACTCACCCTCTTAGATGACAGCAAGTTAAAATGGTTAAAGAGGTAAATTCAACAGGGGGTTGCATCCACCTCTTTGCTTGCAGAAGGATCTGGTTCTGAAGAGGAGCTGACCCAGGGAATTAAGGTGTTTCTGCTGCCATGCCAGACCTGCACGGTGACCCCAGAGCATCTGTCCATCACAAACCACCCTGATGCCAACATCACCTTGGAGGCTTCCCTGCAGATTCACTCCTTGCCCAGCACCAACATTAAGGAACAACACCCTGCGATTACAGCCAGCACTGGCAGTTCTGACCCAGGGGATATTGCTCCATCTGCCAGGAATTTGCCCAGATTTACCACTGGCCCTTCCAGGAGCTCTGAGCAGTACCACAGCACCAGGGCCTGCAGGCAGTTGGACCATACCCATGACACAGATCAGTGCCCTGCTCTCAGAACTGCTCCACCATGCCCCACAATTACACATCCCAAGGCTTATTAACCCTCCAGGCTGCTTTGGCCCCAAGTGCTGGAGCTGTGCAGGCAGCACACGTGCATGCAAACATCAGCACCCACACCAGAACCGGATGCCTTCACGCAGCAGCTCCCATCTCTGGGTGAAAAGCAGCCCAAGTTTGAGTAACCCCAGGCTCCAACTGCACCACCTGCAGGGCAATGGCTTCATCCCAACTGCTCCGTGAGTAACTTCAGTGCCCTTGAAGAAGGCAGCGCCACTGTGCAGGGTGATTCACGGCCGCAGGGGAGGGCAGGGCTTGCAGCACCAGGGATTTATTTAGTTTCTGATGAGAAGTGACAAGAGCTGCCCCGGTTCCGCACATGCAGGGTGTGAGATACGCTGAAAGAATGGAATCTGCACAAACAAGACAGGAAACTGCAGCAGCTGCAGAGATGCCAGAAACCTCCCGTGTCTCTTGTCCCAGCACCAAAGCTTCCCTGCAGGAAGGTGTGCTGTACGTGGTGCTCTAAGGGCAGTATTTGGGTGTGGAGGAGCCGGAGAAGCAGAACCACCAGCACTGAAAAACCTCCAGCCTGTGCCTGATCTGCAGCTCCTGCGGAGCATCACCCTCTCAACTGGCTTTTTAGCTCTGGTTTTCTCTTTGGGAACAGCCTGAGAATAGGCCAATATTTTATAGTAGATATCTATCTATCTACAAACTGTATATAACTATGATATAGATACCAGCCTAAAGCAACACCGAGCAGGCACTAAGCAGCATGGCCCAGCTGGGGATCGTGCACCCCGGCTGCTGCAGACGCAAGTTGCCCCAGCAAAGTGCGCTTGAACCATATGGAAACAGATTTTCACTTCATCAGCAGGGCAAGCCCAGTGCTGCCTCCCTTCACAGGCTGAACACCCCTTTGGACCTACTCTGGTTTACTTCTCCTTCCTTTGTCTTCTCTGAGATCACACCTTACGGTGCTTGCAAATCCCCAACGCTTTCAACACCCAAGCGCTGCTGCCATCCCGACTGCTGCGGGCTCCTGAGAGCTTTGTTAAAGCCTCCTCGTCCCTCCCAGAAGTTTCCCCTGTGCTTCCTTTTGCAGTTTCTGACCCATTTGTGTAACTTTCCCACCTGAATGGTTAGAGGGCACCTCCAGGGACCCAGTCTGGTGACGAACCATTCCTCCTGCCCTCTCCACTACCATGAGAGGGAATCAGATGCCTCTGATAGGCCCCACAGTGGTTACAACTCCCCTTTTCATAAGAGCAAGCATTTTGCCTTCCCAATGCCAAAAAGCTTCCGACCATCAGAGCCCACATCTTGCACACCAGGAGTGCAGCAAAGCGCAGGCTGGAAGAGGCTGAAGAGCCACATCTTTCCTCTGCAGGAGCATCCCCACAGGGATCATGGTATCCAAGCATGAGCCACATACCCACCTCTTGTGCACAGCAGCAGTTCAGCCATGCCTGGGGCCCAAATGCGACATTTTGGGCTTTGCTGTGGGTTGCTATGGAGAAACGAGCTTGGAGCACCCTGAAAAGTGCAGAGATTTGGCTGAGAAACAGCTCTTAACAAACCCTGCCATGGCCAGGCGTCTGACCCCCTGCGTGGAGCCAAAGGCAGGTCAGTTTGACAACGTCATCACCCAAAAGGTAGCAAAACTGCTTCCTTACTCCCACGGCATGAAGCCTTTGCTCTGTCCTGGCGTTCCAGAGCAATGGCACTGCCAGACATTGCCAGGGATGTGCCTGGTGCCATCTCCCCCTTTTAAGATGCTCTTTTCCACACGTGGAAAACTACAGCCCCTGCAGCAAGGCAAGGATGGGCACCTCTGGGCTGGTAACCTTGCAGTGTGGCTGCTGAGGGCTGGTCCTGACCCCCTGTATCTCTGGGGTCTGGCTGGGCACAGGCACCCTGGCTGCAGCATCCTTCCTTCCCAGGAGGAACGAGGTGCAGACATCTGTAAAGGGCAGAAGAGCTTTATCTGCTGGTGAGCACCCACACAGTGTTTACGTGCAAGTGAGTCAACCAGACTGATGGCTTTGTGGATGCCACACAATTCACCTTCCTCATCCCAGGGATTTTCATCACCTTCTGGGCAATTTTGACAACAATTCAATTTTCCCTGCCCACACACGCATCCTGCTGTTCTCTCACTGAACACACCAATTCGGAGCCAAAAGAAGTCCTCAGCACCTTTTCTCTCCTGGATTCAGCCTCCCCCATCAGCCCTAAACACCGTTTTCCCATGCAGTTTCCCACCCCAAACATTCCCAGATCTGGCCTGTGTTGTGGTTTAACCCCAGCCGGCAACAAAGCCCCACACAGCTGTATAGGGAGAGAATAGGAAAAGCGAGAAAACTCCTGGGTTGAGATAAAGACAGTTTAATAAAGACAGTTTAGTGGTGGCCTTGGCAGCACTGGGGTAATGGTTGGAGACTTGAGGATCTCAAAGGTCTTTTCCAACCTGGCTGTTTCTCTGATTCTAGGAATAGGTAAAGCAAAAGCCATGCATACAAGCAAAGCAAAACAAGGAATTCATTCACCACTTCCCATTGTGCTCGGCCATCTCCAGGGGAGAGCAGGGCTCCATCAGACGTAATGGATGTATGGTAAGATAGATGCCATCACTCCAAACATCCTCCCCCTTCCTTCTTCTTGCCTCAGCTTTCTATGCTGAGCATGATGCTGTATGGCATGCAATATCCTTTGGGTCAGTTGGGGTCAGCTCTCCTGGTCCCCTCCTGACATCTTGTGCAGTCCCAGCCTCTTCATTGCCGGAGGAGAATAAGAAGCAGAAAAGGCCTTGAATGTGCAGGTACTGCTCAGCAGAAACGGAGCATCCCTGTGTTATCAGCACCATTCACAGCACAAATCCATAACATCGCCCCATCCAGCTGCTATGAAGAAAATTAACTCTACTCTAGCCAGAACCAATACACCTCAAAGACTGAAACTCCTCACACGTGACCCACGTGCTCCTCATTCCCACAGACATCTCTCTGCCATCCCAGGGAGCAAATCCCAAATGCCCCAAGCGAGCAGGGACAGAGCCATGCGTGGCACCCACATCCCTGCAGCAGCATGCACCTGATGCCTGAACAAACAGAAGGGGTGGAAGAAGTGTAAAGCTTTATCTCATTCTCAGTATTTACCACATCCAGAGGAGTACCCAGAGGCATTCCCGCTGCCTTCACAAACCAATGTGCTCTCTGATTTCCTGCTGAGATGCAGGCAGCTGCACCATTTCCCATCAATCCACTTGTTTCCACAAGGTAGAAACAGAGTTTTCAAACCCAAAAGCGTAGCAGGGTGTGGGGTGACCTATGGGTCTACCCTGTTCTTGCTCTTTCCAGCAGGCATTTGCTGTCAGCCACCACCACACAGGACAGCAGGATGCACGGTCTGACCCAGTACAGCACTTACCAGCATTTTTCCCCCTCAAACACAAAGCATCAGCCTCATCTTATTTTAACAGGAGACCCCAAAAAGTGGGTCTGCAAACCAGGCTATGAGACAGTGACAATGACACCAGACATGGGACCTGGCTGATGGCAGCTCCATCCCCACCAGCACAGAGTGATGGCAGGGCCCCAGCACTGCTGGGATGCAACACTCCCCATGTCCCCACATGCAGAGAGGTGGAAGTGAAAAGCAGATGCGAAGTCTGGGAAGGTTTCCAACTTATCTGTTTTGTTTTCTCTTTTTCCTACTCATTTAAGCTCCAGACCTGAGAGCCAACAGAGCAGTGATGCTCTGTGTAACAGCAGAACCTACCTGCATAGCCCAAAGTCCATCGGGGCTAGAAAGGTCCATGGGTACACGTGAGAAGCATTATCCCCCTTCACTGCTACAGCCAGACCTGCTTCTGGCTTGTGGCTTTCCAGCTGCAGTTCTGCAGGCAGGTATGAACACAGCCGGTCCTTAGCATCCCTCCTGCAAACTGGAGCTGAACTATCCCGAAGGCTGAGGGAACTTGGATGCTGGGAGAAAGGCAGCGAGGAGAGAATACTCCAGCCTGCTTTCCCTCTAGGTCTCCGTGCTGCCTTTGAATTGTAAGAGCACCACCTTGTGTCTGAGCACAGCGCAGAAACCTGGGGCTTCCACCCTGCCTAAAAGCACAAGCAGATGATAACAAGCAACAGCCCACCTCACTTCTCATCAGCTCCCTTCCCACCATCAATTCGCAGTGTTTTGAAAAGCAAGAAAACAATTCGCATACTTGGGTTTGTCACTGCAAAAAAGCTTTTTAGTGTAAGCATGCAAAATCAGCCTTCCAGTGCCTATGGAGAAAACTGGGGAGGGACTTTTTATAAGGGCATCTGGTGATGGGAACAAAGGGAAAGAGTTTTAACCTGCCAGAGGGGAGATGAGATGAGCTCTTAGGCAGAAGCTCTTCCCTGTGAGGGTGCTGAGGCGCTGGCACAGGGTGCCCAGAGAAGCTGTGGCTGCCCCATCCCTGGCAGTGTTCAAGGCCAGCTTGGATGGGGCTTGGAGCAATCTGCTCCAGTGGAAGGTGCCCCTGCACGTGGCAGGGGGTTGGAACTCATTGAGCTTTAAGGTCCCTCCCAACCCAAACAAGTCTGGGATTCTGAAGAGCGCAACAAGTCCTGAGGCCATGCATGACCTGAGGTACAGCCCAAGGCCAAAAGGCCCCTCAAAGCTTGCTTAACAGTAGAATTAAGGGGCACCTGTGCATTAGGAGATCATCATAATGTTAAACAATCTTTACAAGCTGCATTGCTCAGGCAGCTTTCAAACAGATGACAGGATACTGGAAACAGGGGGAGATGGTAAAAAGAATCTCTCATTTTGGTTTGTTTTCTATTGTAGAAAAAGGGAAATTCTGACTCTCTCTCAGTAAGATTGAGGTTTAATTTCCAGCAAAACACATTCACATTTAAACCTTTTCACTTCCTGTATGATTATTAACATTGTACATATTCCAATTCAAACATTTGCAGGAGACTGATACAACTGAGAGAACTTTGTAAAGACCTGTCACAGAAACTGCAAGTACCTTTCCTGTTATCACCACGTTCACTGCAGAAGGACATGGGTATCTATGATGGCTTCAAACTTCAGCCTCCAACTATCATTTAACACCTTACCCTAGCTCACAATTCCATTAACTTACCCACAGACCTGAGGGGCTGCCAGAAGAGCTTAAACATTCCCAGAGTGAAGATTGATGATGACTGATCCCATCTCATACATACGCATGCTGCAATGATGTGACATTCCATGCGAATGGATGCATCCAGAGAATAAACACTGGAACTTCGTCAGTTCAGCTGCTCTGCAGAGGCAAAAACCGTGCAAAAAAACTCAAGTAAATGAGCAAAAAGATACTTGTTTAATCACTAAGATCCTACACTTTCAGGTTTGTGCAACCCTGGTACCAGGACACTTTGTGTTTTCTGAACCAATTCCTATGTTGGCACCTGCAAGTATTAAGTATTTGCATCCTAGAGGTATTCAAAAGCAACAAAAGGACTTTATGTGGGTCCTTCACTACTGCTGGAGAGGAACAAGAGCAACATCCACTCACGCAGGGACCAGGCAGCATTGTGCCCAAGCACACCAGGGTCCCCCCAGTCCATTATGCCCAAGGTTAACCAAGTATTTTCAGTAGCACAGCCACTTGTCACATACCAATCAGAATAAGCTGCAGGGACAAATGTGGATAGAAAGTGGCAGATGAGCCAAGAAACACTTAAACCCTGGCTCTAACCAACTGCTCTGTTTCTGCAGTGGAAATGAGTCTCCTGTCACCGAGTCCTCATTCTTCTGCCTTATAAATAGGCTATTTCCCTTGCTGCAGAGCAAGCAGCCACCGTGTGTGGGAGCTTAGGTGGATCTTTGGTAGGTGCTAAGAAAACTTGAACAATAGATTCCAGGACCAGTACCAGAGCTGCAGCTAGGCAGATCTCATCTAGGTTCCTATCCCATCGATTAGAAGACAGCAGGGCATCATTCAGCCAGTGAACAAAGCTTTTCTTCAGCATTTTTACTTAGGTCCAGGATGAGCCAGCAGGGTTACACTAGTAGTGGGCTAACTCAGATACACTGCTACCTCTATTTACAATGGCAATATCTGGCTGCTAGTGTAAAATACCCCATGATTATGCCTTCTGGTAGCATCAAAAACCTTGGAACGTAATAGGAGATTACAAAGAACACACCAATCCGATGCATGTTTCATATACATATTTATATATATTTCATGTACAAAGTTACATTCTGAACCCCATGGATTCAATAATAGAAATAAATACTGAAATAACTACACTGCTATATGAGCTTTTCTGCTCACAGAAAAGAAGCCTCAAGTTTGAACAGACAGCAAGTTTAACGCTGTAGTATCCATCTCAGATTACAGAGGCAAGTAAAATTCAGCGTAAAGTGTCCAACAGACAAAACTTCCAAAAATTACAGACCATAAAATGTTTTTTAAAATATATGCTTAAAAGATTGAGAAATGTGCATCAACAGAAATTAATAAAGGAAACTTAATCTTGTTAGAGGGCGGCAGAGACATGAAGTGTATAGAAAAATGCTTTGAGGTGCAACATAGGTTGTTACAATATGGCATAACCCTGTTAGAAAAAGAAAAACCCCACATTTCATTTCCCTAAAGAACTGTATTTGAGTTTATCGTGTCTTGTTTTACAGAGCAGGGCCGTCACAAGACACTGCCTCGACAGGGCCACTTACGAGAGTGCTAAGTCAGGTTGAATCCTTTGGTAATTTTTATAATACTCACATGGAAATAAATATTCAGTTACACAGCATTTTAAAAGACACACGTTCTTTAGAACAGTTAGTATAATAAAACAGGTTTAACATTTGTTTGTTACTAAGGCAGCCTATGATAAAGTGTCTACGCTCTGTCAGCTCTATCTGATCCAACGCAGGAAGACCTTTACAAGAAATGGACAACGCAGCAGCTTATACAACGCATTTCACCTTTACCATGCAAACACCCTTACCCAGGCAAGTAATGTGCTGCATATTTTGTGCTCGAAATGTTTCCAAACTATTCACAAGCTGTAGCTACTAGCTCCTATTTATATGATGCTGTAATCACATGAGTGTATGCATAAACACATTCTTGAGACGGATTTGTAGGAGTGTATTGTCATCTCCATGCCCAGGGTTTTACGTGCTTTATTCACCGTTCAAAGCCATCTGAAGTAGGGTTTATGAATCCCAGTGCACTGTGACGACAGTAGGGACCCATTTAATCTACTGTACCTTAGGACAGGGGATAAAGTTTTTGAATGAGAAATACAGAGAAGTGCACGTGCCTTTTACCTACAGCCACAGTGGTACACAGTTATCCTACTGTGTTCTTTAAAACCCTTGACTTCAGGACAGAAACAATCATTCTCTGAAATATTTGCAGGAGTTGGCCCACTGAGGTGACTGAAATGGCACGGTGGACCAGATACATTTGGCAAAAGACCAGGTACACACTTGCCAGATTGAACTGCTCGGTTTGATAGCAGGAAAGCCGTTCCGAGAAAACAGCTCATCACCACTGACACATAAAATGCTACACAAGAACCAAGGAATTGTGCGCTTTGTTTTTTTCTGAGAACATGAGAATGTGACCATCAACGAGTGAGCAACAGCTTTGGAGACTGTGTCTTCCAAAGAGGAAACAAAATCATTACAGGAAATGGCAGGAAAAGCAATGGAACTGCACCACTCACAGTGAAGATTCTGCACAACAGTAAAAGTTTAGACAGCATTTTGCTTAGACATCCAATTTCATAAGTTAACTGAGATGTGCTTCAGGTTCAGCACACATGTCTATGTAAGTTTTAAATAGGTCCAAGAGTATTTATTCAGGTTACTTTCTGTATTTGTATGATTTTGAAAAGCTCCCAGACTTCATATTTAAGCCAAAGTACTTGAAGAGTGACGTTAAAGATGAATTTGGAAAGCAAATTATGAACAACATGCTCTCACCACTTTTGGCCTTCTGAAGAGAAGAATACTACCAAGATATTAGACATCTTTAATAAGGAATTTTTTACTACATAGTTCATGTCCTAAATACATATTTACGAGAGAACAGCTGTGTACAAAATATGTTGCTTAAAAAGTATTTATACATATAAATCTAACCAATAGACCTGAATGGAGGTTTTCTGGTTTATCAGCTATGATATGCATTTGAAAAAGCTGCCTAAATATATATTTACACAATAGACCTCAGCTAAATGTGTTCATTTAAAAAATTAAGAAAATATATAAACACACGTTTGCCTGATAGACCAGAACTGCTCCTATTGCATAAAAATCTTTAGGCAGTTTTATAAAAGTGTTTCTACATTTACTCCTCTGAAACTGCTCAGTTCTCTCCCATCATCAAGTCACTCCCTTTCTCTGCTAACCTGAACAGTCCCAGCCTTTTGGGGGGGTAAATGCCAGATGTTTATTAAAACCCCTCAAAACTTTGACTTTCCAGAGACTAAATGAAAGCACAAATCTGGGATTAAAACCGTTCTGAAGTACAGAAATCATCAAGTGTTTAACTTAGGGCTGATACCAAATGTAGGAAATTCAATGTAAAAGGAAGACAGTCTTCAACTCACACTTATGGTTCAAAAAAATAGATGGTGAGTAGACAGAATGTCAGCCTAATATCAGAGTCTCCAGACTTCCATCAATTTACTCAATCTTAGTGTTACCTGCTAACATTGTTGCTTCATTTTTTTTTCCTTTTTTTAGTTAATTGGGGTATGCAACTACCAAAAAAATACATTTTCTACCTAATTTTCTGGCACTAAATTTCCTTTACAATCTCACTTGGGCAGAATGCTTTTTTCCTGTACACCGTCAGTCTTCTCTCATGCTCTAATCGAGGTCTCTAACCTTCACACATGTAGTGCCTCATGAGTTTGACCAGCTAAGCAGAGAAGATCATTCTAGTGCTTAGGACAGAAGGAATTAAGACAAGAAAAGAACAAAACATATCCCCTGTTCAATAATTTTACAACTGCTTTCAAATTTAAATCACCCTAAGAATACCCTTTGGAAACCGAATAGTTCCATGTCAGGGAGACGGAAAAACACTATGCTCAGAAATTGCTCATCGAGGGCAGCAGCTCTCAAACTTTAGAGGTTCAATAGTGAAAACACATGATTTTATTTAAATATTGCCATCTTAATTCCTATACAATCTCTTCTTCTCCCCAGAAATTCTGACGGATGTAACAAATTAAACCGTTTACACTACGTAAAAGCAAGATTTGCCAAGTTTGAAAACAAAAGCGTAGATTTACAGTTTGCTTTAGCCCTCACTGAGTATTTGGATAAGCCTTAATAATTCACCTTATAATTTGTCCATTTCCTTAATACTCTGGGAATAACTTAGCTGTTTTACTCAATGCATTATATAGTGAAATGAAACCCAGTTGTAATAAAGCTGAACTCAAGTGAGACTACCGAAGAAGTGAGCTACATTAGATTGCTGTGGTACAGTAAAACTAATGTCTCAGCTGCTTACTATGGTGTGCATACCAGTTTTGAGAAAGATCTGATTTCATTATACTCTTCCATGTAACACGGGTGCAGTAAAACAGCACAAGCTAATTCCTGTATAGTTAAAGGTATGACAGATTAGCAATATAAAGTTAAACAGCAAAGAAACGCTTCAACATCATGTAGTGAAACAGGTTTCACAAAATAAAAAACATGCAGAAGCTTTTTTTTTTTTGCTTTTTTTCTTATATTTTTTTAAGGTCTCCAGCTGCATCCTACAGGCTCCTCACTCACTGCCACACATTACTTGCCACACTATCAAGTGACTCCTCTCAGCTTTGGCTACAGAAGGTTCAAGTTGTAGGGCTTCTCCAAGGAGTTCAGATTCGCCACCTTCATCACCTGAAAAACAGCAGCTTTGAGTCAGGCTGACAATAAAGAACAGTATTAACATCACATGAAACGAGACAAGTAACATTGAGATTTACAAGAAATACACTAAAAGACAGCAGTTGCCATATGCTTATATAAAAGCATATTCAAGATTGTGACTATATATATTACAGATGGAAAGTCTTGCATAATTATTTCAGAGCCAAGTGTCCTGATGGTCATATTCTTCAGTTCTAGCTCCCCAAATTAACTGCAGTTTTGCCAGTATCCATATTCTACACATTTCATTACTTAGAACTCCTTAAGGCAGAGAAACAACCACCTCATTTGCAAACTTGCAGTGCCTCCCAGGCAGAAATGGAGATGGTTATGCTATGAGTTTAGCTAGCATAAACACATAAACTGTATCAAGCGCTTTGGAAATCAGAGCAGTAACTAAGCAGAAGTGAGACAATGCAACGTTCATGTCTGTGATGAACCCCTCCCCTTCCTTGCTCTTGTTCTAGTACCCTAGCTTGTCACAGCTCTGCACACACTGGCACAAGACAGCCCTAAGCCTATTCTCCATTACTGCTCTTCAAAAGAGAAAAGCAGTTTTGTAACAGCATCTAAACTCTTGGTGATATGAGCTGACTTGGATCAAGGTGACAGACTAGCCACTGAACCAAACTGCACCTAGAGAGTAATAATACAGAAGCACGCTTGCAGTACAGCAGAACATCAGCTTAATCAGATGAAATGGGAACCAACCTACAACTTCAGGAAGGTTCCAAGTCACAGCCTGGCTGGTTTTCTGGTTAGGCTACTTTGGAGGACTGAGGAATCTAAACACAGAATAGCCTTAACTTGCTTGAGCCATTGCTGTAGTAAGGTGATAATGGCTGAGCTAATGCAGTTCTACCACTGACACATTCACAGCTTTGTATCATGCCACAAGGCAGCAAAATGCACATCTGGTAGGTGGCCATACCAGCTCGCTTGGAGCAAGTGCAGAGGTATTAGTACTCACTGGAGTGTGGCACAGAATTGCTCAAGTCCTGCCTCCAGTGTAACTCCAGCACGGTTACCAGCAGGAACTTGTTTATCACTGAGTAGTGGGGCGACAGAATCTGGGTTGGCCTTCATGGGTTGTTCTTCATTGTGGTTTTTGTGGGGGTTTTTTGCCATTGATTGTTTTTGAAAAGCACTCTAGACAGACTTGGGCAAAAGGTCGAAACCAGGAGCTGTGACTCCTTTTTTAGCCCTTTTTGCCAAGGTCTCCAGCTGCAGATTCTAAGCACAGAACCACAACCACTCTTACTTTGTTATGTTTACCCAAAAGCTTAGATTAACACAAAATACAAACCCAAACTTTCAAACAAGTAATCTTCTATGGGCTAGAGCATGCCAAAGTGCTAGTCAAGAAAAGCAGCGATCAAAATCAGAAGGGCATGAGAAGATATGTGAACTTTTTCCCTTTTCACTCAAAAATAAGTTTTAGCTTGAGTGTCCTTCACGTAACATTTGACTTTATCATCAGTCTGCACATTTCAGTAACTAAGAGACATGTATTCCAGCAGTTTGAGAGAGAAGAACGAAAGCATAAACTGTAAGGTGGTGCATGACTCCGAACCAGAATTTCAAATAAGCCTTTTTCCACAGTCACCCCAGAGTTTACTGGGAGGAGGAAAAGCTGAAGGGGTGTGTGCACGAGAATAAAAACACTTCTATCTTTACGCTTGCTCAGTAAAGACCATATACTGACCGGCCACACAAATGCACTCTGCAGTCACAACACAAGCTATTACCTGGTTAATGACCTTGTAGTACGAAGAGATTATAACTAATTTTAAGTTCAGTTTTCTTACCCATTCTGAAGTCAATGTATCCTTCTCCACCACTTATCACCAACATGGATTTTAAGGGACTCTGGTTGAAGGACTCTTGGGCCACCTTATCAGCTGCTAGCTCTGTTCCACCACTACTACTTTGTGGGCAAACAACCTGACCTGTATTAAAAAGAGAATATATTTTTATGCCACATTCCACAGAATACCACCACTTCTACCCGGTCACTAGATGACATAATACCTAATGATACACTTAACTTTGGAGTCTAGTACCAATTCAGCAAGGGAGAAAGCTTTGCTCTGATTTCATCTCTCTAAAGAGATGAAGAATCTGTTCAGGTCAGTTCAATGGAAATCAAAGACTAAAATGCCTCCTGATATTTTTCACAGCACAGGCATGCAGATCTAGAGAATGACATTAAAATAGACTTAAAGCCTTCCAGACACACAACTGAAATGACTCAATGCATGTCAGCCCATCAGGCAAACTTCTGCCATTGACTTGCAGCACACAAGGTGCACGGAAGTCCTGAGAGGGCATTCAAACAGCACTGCAGCTTCTGGGCAACTCTTTGCTTTTTCAACTGATAGTCTTCCCTCTGGGGGCTACTCCCTCAGTAGCTCATCCTTCCTGCATGGTATCAGCCTCTTAAACTGGACATTAATTAGCAGTTGACTGCCTTCTTAATAGACAAGTGCTCCCTTATCACAGCACCTTTTGCCCAGATGGAAGCAAAGCACTTCTTTCTTTGTGACCAAACCCTTTTCTTCCCATTAAACAATACTGCACTCAGGAGTCAGACATGCCTTGCAAATAAAAGATAAATTGTTTCTGACTGCATGATTTCATACACTTGCTATCTTTGCCTAAACACTATGTTTAACTGAGCAAATGAGGGCAAAACAAGAAACTGAATTGGAAGACTGGTAATAAAACCTCACCAGGTACTGCCACAAAGAATTTAACAGCATCACGGTGCCCGTGGAAGCAAAGCTGTGCATGCGCCATTGAACAATATGGTATGAATGTTCCTGGAGTCACTTTGTCACTGTTTTCATCGCCATATACACGTATTACGCTCCCCGGACGGTTTCCGGAGCCTGCTGCTGCCTTATTAGCTGTAAAAGAAGTGGTTTTGAGTTGAAAATACAAATTACAGAACTGGTTATTTGTTAAGAAACCTTACGGTACCATCTAAAAGCTAAAGCCAACTTAGGTAAAAATGAAACAGGAGGGCAGCAATGCCAATTCAAGACAGAGCTGAAAAGAAAAAAGATTGCATGCTTCGTTATTTTAAGTACATCAGAAAATGGAGCAGGATACTTATTAGTCTAGCATAAACACCAGATTTCAATATCCTACTTTTGGAAGGAAATAATTTGTGGAAGGACTGAAGCTCTCGTAGAAAAATAAGTACCACTAATGTGTTTCTGTAAGAGCAAATTCAATGTACTTCAGCATATAATTAAAGACAGTTTCATTCCAACTAATCATAGGGCATCCCCTTGCCAGTATAAAGTCTCTAAATATAGCCACCTGTGGGCATGAAGGAGCTACCCTATTATCATTCTGCATCTAGTTTTTAACCAGAAAGTTTTAAAATCCATTAAAACAGAAGTACTCATGCTAGACATACAAGCCATCTCCATTCCAAAGACTATCAGAGTAGTGAAAGAAACAGTGATTTGTAACAAGACAGTAAATGATGTGGATTAATGACAAAGTTATAAAGGTATGGTATCACACTGGCTGGAAGAAAAACAGTCTGGATGAAAGTTCAGCTGCAACACAGGATGATATGCTAAACTGCTGAGCAGATTGGTGGCCATTTAGCAAACATAAAACTGCTGCAATGCAGTAACTGCAAGTGGAAAAACATTTAGGAACATACAAAGGGTAAATCTATAAGGAGTGGGAAACAGCCTTAAAGTGGCTATTAGAAGCCTGAAAATAGATTTTTGTTCAGGATCTGCACTTACCCCTCAGCCCCAGTAAACGTCCCTGGTGGAGGATTACAGCTAAAGTGAGAAAGGAGGAAAGGGGAAATGGATAGGTATGACAGTAGAGGAGAAGGATTAATGAGAACCCACCATTCATATTTT
Source organism: Amazona ochrocephala (assembly GCA_039720435.1). NCBI lineage: Eukaryota > Metazoa > Chordata > Aves > Psittaciformes > Psittacidae > Amazona > Amazona ochrocephala. Next base: position 89,297,338 of record CM077879.1, read on the forward strand.
GGTTTTTGATAAGGTAGAGCTTAAAATTTTAGCTCCTAAAACCAGTAAATACCTAATTACAGATGATTCAATAAAAAGTCAAAGAACAGCACCTTGTCATACAAGTTTCAGTACAAAATGAACAAAAGCACTGCCACTTTCATGTGCTTTATCACCATAAAGTTCATTATTGATTATCAACGTTTCCCCTTTCGCTCTTTCCTTGGCAGGAGAGGCTACCAAACTAGTATATAACAACTCACGTTTTCAAGCGCCTTTTGAAACATCACCTGCAGATCTCAAAGATGCCCTGCTACTGAGACCCAGGGAACTGAAGTAAATGATTGCTTATGTGAGGATGTGACTGCTTTTGACAACCATGACTATTTGTAACAAAGGTTCTCAAACCCACTCGCAGGCTATCCACAAAGAGTTGTTCTGATTCATGAAAAACCAACAAAACTGAAATTAAACTCAACAGCTTTAGCAGGGTTGATTTCATATTCACTACCATGTTAAAACCAAACTTCTCTGGAAACACTGAATTAAGCTTGACGCAAATTAAGAGCTATAATTTTTGAAAGCATGATTTAAAGCAATTCAAATTCATGATAGGAAGTCTGCCCTTAATACATTCATGCAATGCAAAAAAAGACATTTACTGAACAGATGGACAATGTCATGGAACAGTATGAGAAACAACGCATGTATGTGCTGTTCAACAAAGCAGATACAACATGAAGAGCTTTTCCTATCAAATTACACTAGAATTACCTGTCACACTGTACTTTCTATATAGCAACAGTACGATCAGGACTACCAAAGTTCTACGTTTTATTTTCTGAAACTTCTGTCTATGTGTTTTCACATTCCTCTCAGGCACAAGCATTGGGGCTTTCATTTGTTTTAAACGCAATTACACACAGATTCGCCCCAAACTTTACCTATTTAAGGTTTGTTTTGCCCTTGAACTAGACTGTTTCCTTCTCCCGAGACTCAACTGTCCAGGTCCGAATGCTTTGTCTCCCACCCCCAAGTAGCTTCAGCCTACGACAAGAGTTTGGGGTCTGACATTAAGCAGATACCTGGATTTGCATTATTGGAATTTCACCTAGAAGTTCACGCCCTGTTTTAGAATGTGTTTAGAACTTCTGCAACTTTGAATATGCCCTTTAATGCAGTCAGCGCTACTGCTGTTCCAGTCCTTTATACCAGCTTTGTGATGAATTCTCATGAACTAAAGCAAATGAAATTAACGACAATACAACTTGCTCAAATCAAACAAAAATCTACTTTGGTGGCCACATGGTAATCAAAAAATAATATTAATTAGAAAACTAAAGCCATCTCTTAGAAACCATAAACTTCTATAAATGCTGCTAATGTTTGTAACAGCTTCAAAGCGTCTCTTCCATTCAAGCTACAGCAACTCTGCTCAAATTGAAGTACAGGAGATTTTGGAGAAGTGCTTTTTTTCAGAGTAATTGTAACCACGTGCACAGATTAGGTGCTGAACATCACACAGGCCCAATCTGTTACAAACCTGAAAGATTCACACCTGGCAGTAAAGCTTTCTATCCATTAGCAAGCATCTGAATGGCGTTAAATATTCTCTTTGTGACTACAACATATTGCACAGTGCTATTCATTTGTATTTTACTTACTTTCTGTTAATGGAATGGAGATGATGACACCATTTCCTGTTCCTACCCATAAACGATTACAAGACACCATAAGAGCTGTGATTCTCACAAATGAGAATCCCAGTTTACCAGTACCTAAAAACAAAAGATGCTTTTCATCAAAAATTATGAGCAAGAATAATTTTAGTTCCATAACAGAGAATCTTAACTCCAACTCCCAAACCACGCAGACAAGTAATTCCCTCCCACTTCAAACAGAAACAAGGTAGAGGAGTATTTAAGTTGTAAAGATAGCCTAAAAGGCTACAACTATTAAGTTGTGAACCTGTACAGAAGGAGACTAACTGTGAGAAAGCACAAAGAAATAATGCTCCACAATGCTACAGAGGAAAATCTTTTGGGGCTTCCAGTACCAGGGTAATTTTTCAAACAAAACTAAAGGTGAGTTTGCAGATGCACAGATAATGGTTTCCCATCCATTAAAATTGATTTCTTATCCATTAGCACTACGAGGGAAGCAGAAGGCAGCTGAGCAGCTAAGCGCAATGGCTCAGTAGTTACTTGTGAAGGGTATCTCATGACCTGTATTTGTTGAGTTATGTAGGTGGTCAAACTGCTCTTACATGAACATTAATGGAAAAAAAAACCCTCAAAGTTTATCAGCTTCAAGAGCAATAAAAGTTTGCCTTTTGCATTTGTGTTTACTTGAAAAAGAGGCAGTTTTCCCAGGCAAGTAATGAATTCTTCCCACTCTTAGATCTAAAATAAGGCATCAGTACAGTAAAAAAAGAGAAAGATTTTAGCATCTCTCTTGATGCCTGCCCAACCCAATCACCACTTTCCTCATCAGTTCTGAGCTTTTAAGGACACCGTAGGTATCAGACAGGACTAGCTGGCTGTATCAGAAGATCTATCATCCTCATCAGACTTTAAAGACTGACTTAGGCTTCTACTTCCAGAATCAAATTCTCACAAACAGGATTTGACTTCAATCCACCCTTCCCCTTAGCTTGCCATGAGAACTGCCTGATCCGTAACAGGAAAAGAAAGCTCCAGACAGCAAGAGGTGTAAGAATACAACAGTTTTTCTTATCAACTTACCTAGCATTTTGCTTACATAAGGTTCAATGTCCACATCTTGTAGATGCTGATACGTGTGCGCATGATAGAGACGCAGGGTGGAGTCCAGACGAATAGACACCCATACCCCATCACCCACCCATGCCAGCTGTCTCACTTGGCTTTCTCGTCTTGGGTGCGCATCAAATGACTTCTACAAAAGATCAGATTTTAAATTAGAAGATGAAACAAGAAAGAGTAAGCGACTTCTCTGCTACTCTCAGAATCAATACTGGCCATTTTCTTAAGTCAACTACGACCCTCTGATTTGCAAGGTCACTAGCAGATAAGTGTTAAGCTTAAGTTACAACTGCCATACAATGCTGATAAAGTAATAGTAAAAATGTTAATACCCTTCCCTGGAGTGTGATCTCAAAGCTATAGTTTCCTACCAGGTCTTCGTTTACACATCATATCCCAGCCTACTCTGGCTTGTGCCTCCATTTAACCTGGTGCCTTTTTGGTATGAGGTCCTCCTGTCACAGCACACGATACATATGCCCAAAAAGTAGTTTTCTTCCTAGTTCTGTTAAGCCTTGCTCTTGCATAACCATGCAAAATACACAAACAATTCCACTGTTGTATGCATTCCTTCATTTTGGTTTTCCCATATACATATGTATAGTCTTCACAGAAACAGATTATCAATTAGGCGCTTGATATTTTCAGAAGAGCTGAGCAGTCACTCTCAAATGGTCTAGCCCATGCGTCAGGCCAATTAGCAAAAGCTGAAGTATTAATTCTGCTAATAGTTCAGAAACCTTACATCCTTTCTGTACTTGAGATGTCAGGTATGCACACAACACTGCAGAAACACCAGCTTACACACCTTATATAAACAAACTATTCCATCACTGGAGGGAGAGTACATTCAAGATTAACACTTACAAACCTCTGAAGTATGCAAAGACAGATTATAGAGAAGGTTAGAGGTGGGTGGAGAATATAATGAGGCACGCATGTAGAGAATAGGCTGGGAGCTAGCCTTACAAGCTCTGCACTAAGACACTTTCCAGTTCCTGGCCAGCTAGAAGGGGAGAACTACCCCCACCCCCCCAAATTGGTCAATAACTGAGAACTGTCTCATTGTGGCTTAAGATTTTCCAAAACAATGAAAATATCTTAAGAAAATGTAACAGTCTTTCCCCAAGACAAATTTGTTTGGTTGCTTGTTTCCGTACTGACGACCAAACAACTGTTCTCTGAAGTCTGAGCTGTAGCACGTGATGGCATTAGAATCTAACACTGAATCATTTTAAACACCATTTTAACTTGCCTCTATTTTCATGGCCTTTGGTTGAACAACATAGATTTTGTTCCTGTACCCACACCAGACTTTGTCATGTACCACTGTCATGCATCTTATTGAATGATGCGGCCGGCCCAGGTCTAAGAGGTGATAGTTCGTCAAATCCCATTGACCATCTTTAAAAACAGAAGAAAAAGTTAAAAACAGAACAAAACACAGGTTCCTATGAGTTGAAAAATAACTTCAAAGTACAGGCAAATATCTTAACAGTCTCATTTTTTAAAAGCACTGTAATACTCTCGACAAATCAATGCAAATTTATGTTGAGGCTCCTCATTAAAAAAACCTAGTTAGACCAACATCCCAAATGCTGCTTGGTTTTTAGTATAATAAGGTTGTACACTGACTCATGTTCAAAACACACCAAAACACTTTTAAAACCAGCAAATTACCTAGTGCTAAATGCTTTACTTGGACAGGCAGCAGCATACATTACAACAAGCACCTGCCCACACAGCACTAGGCACTTGCTGCTTGACTGAACACAAATGTTGGCCAGTGCATCAAGATTTTTTTAGAACATGCTGTAAGATCTTGAGAAAGGCAACCAAAATCTCCTAAAAACATACTAAATTTGGTCATTCAACACCAAGTAAAATCCTTCTGCAGACTGAGCCACAGATCATCACTGACATTCACTCAAGATCCTTGAAGATTATAAACCACCAAGACTTTGAGTTTACAAAACTCTCACTGAAGGACTTGGCCACAGACAATTATTAACACTAATAACAAAATAGAAGACATGACTATTGAGCATGACAAAAGCAGCAGAAGACATGACAATCAAAGACTTTATCAACAGGCTTTCCACTATTTAAGCTCAGATATATCCCATTCTCCTCCTTCTCAGAGTAAGAAGAAATTCTAGGAATGCACCATAACAGTGCAAAATGGTACCTGAAACTGCAACTGAAATACTAGGGAGATTTCTCAAGATTCCAACCTGTAAAAAGGCCATTGGGGAATACATTTTCAAATCGCTGTTTCTAAATGGCACATTTCTTCCCCAAATGCTGTTCCAACCTCACTAGTTTCAAGATCTAATAGAATGCTTACCAACTCCTCGGTGAAATATTGCTAGTGTTCCATCAGCTAGTGCAACTAATACTATTCCTTTTACATGTCTGGGAAAAAAAAGGAGGCACAAGAATATACACTATTAGACTGCATTTCTCAAACTGCAAGTTCAAAAGGTACAAACATTTAATATTTCAGCATGCTTTTTATAGTGATGTCAGCCCTAGTGTTTTGATTTCTACGATATAGCTCAAGAGAAGGGACAGTAACAAGGCATCAAAATCCAGCGCAGAAAGCTTAAAACACATCTAGCTACAACACCTGAAGAAAACACCAAGAATAACAACCTCAACATCTATCTGTTTTGAGCATACAACCACTAAGCATACCAAGTATACAGCTACAGATGATTTGATCTATAGTACTTCCAACAGACAGAAGATTCCTCTTATTTTCCTTACTCCCCAAATGTTTTCCATTGCCCCTTGAAGAACATGCATGCATTTATGGCAACTGACATTCCCAATATCTAAGGAGGAAATATAAAACTAATTTGCAAGTATTTTAACAAAGATTGATTATGATTTACATCTTTCAGGACTTACACAATACTGAGAATAGAATCTTTAAGTTTAATGGCATGAACACATTTCCTCCAGTGCGCCACTGACGAATGAACATACAGGCTGCAAAGACAAATCAGGAGGGATTAAAAGCACTAGGAAGGGTCTACCAGACAGAAAAAAAAAGACAAGCAAAACCCCTATAACTGAAATCCAAAGGGAAAATCAGTTTTCATCTTCCACTGAAAAATATGTATAGACTGAAAGAAAAAACTTTAAGCAGCAGGATGGCTTTCCAGAGGCCTAAGACATAACTCCTTTGCAGTTACATCTGCAGTAAAAAGAGCAGTATATTTTTCTAGTGTAACAACATACTGAATGCTATGGAATCATTAGACCTTAATTTCTTTGACTACAAAAAACGAAGGAGAACTTCTCTGCAGATTCAAGTGTTATCCACCAAAAAGAGCTTGCTCATCACCTACAACACTCTGAATTTTGTAACTCCTAAATGTAGCAAAGTGCACAAAGTTTTGGCTTTCTTGAGATCTTCTTGCACTTAACCTTGGCTCGAGACAGTTATCGGGCCTGCAGGCATAAGAAACAAGTTTAAAATAGCTTTTCCAAATGAATTTAACAAGATGAGCATTTTCTTACCATCCGTTCTGTGCTCCAAGCCACATTGTCGGTAAAAGGCTACTCATTTTCTGTGCTTCTTCTCTCACTAGATCTTGCTCATTTGGCAAAACTGCAACGTCTTTATATAACTCTGACTCAGTACTAAAAAAAAAGCACAGTTAAAATACATTGAATAAAGTGCACAGATTACTCAGATTATAACCTCGACATTCAATTCTTTGCTATTAGTTTCTACAGTGACTTTTGAAGGACATCAGGCATTTTACAAAACCAGTAACTGAGCAGGAAAGTACAAGGATACAGATGAAAACCTCAATAACAATGTATTTCTTCAAGTGGATGTTTACTTATACAAGGAAATTCAGGTTCCATTCACACCTGTCAATATTGCTATCCCTGGGGAATGGCAGAAGAGTCACAGCATCAGAGGTACATGTTAAGATAAATAAGCTGTATAATATTTTTGTGCCTGAAGAGTGAAGATTGCCGAAGATTTGAAGTACTGATTGCTTTCAAACTACTGCACTCCTGTAACTACTCACAGATTGACTATTCTGAGAAAAGTAACATACCTTTGAAGAACCAGTAGATTGGAAGTTATTTAGGTATCAAAACAAGGAATTTAAACAGGCATCTCTAGTGCCATTCACATGAAGCCTGTGAGACAACATGGTAACAAAGTGGTAGACACTCACTACTCCTTTGTGGAGGTATCTGTACCCAAAGGATACAAGTTCACTGACAAATGACTGTACATAGGGGACCCTTCCATGCAAGCAAAGCATAGAGTGTCTTATACCAAGACTACTTATATAAACCTCAACAAACTTAACAGGAAAAAAAAAAGTAGTTATTTCTTCCCCATGTTATGTTCCTACAAACGTAGTATTTTTCTTTCTAAATACATTTTAAGAGGTACGAGGATTGAGACTGTGTACCTTGGCTGATACACTGGAGATGCCTCTGTTGTATTCTGCACTCCCAGAGGATCTGTAAAGACATGCTCTGTGTAGACTCCAGTTTGTGCAATATCAGCTGTGTCTTCTGTCCCTGCATTGACTTCTGTTGCTTCTGTTGCCTCCTCTGCTGTTGGAATGTTCTCATCTACTGAATTACTTTCAGTTGCAGTATCTATGGAACAAAAAAGTTGAAAAACTTAACAGCTGTGAAATTGTTCTTCTTTAAGTAAGCCAGAACTAAGTGAATAGCTGTAATAACCAGATGGTCACAATCCAGATTTTATAGTTCATCTGAAAAAAAACAGATTACAAACACCCAAACTTTAGTAGGTCACACTGTGTCAACAAGCGTCAAATGCATTTTAAGTATCAACCAGTGACTCATAGTACACATTGCCCTTTAAGTGATTAACTAGAATAGCAGTGAACAAATCCAACAACCACATACCCATTAACAATCGTATCACCATACAGCTCTGAAGGGCATAGAAAACATTAAAAATACCAGTAAAGCAAGTAGCTTCACTTAAATCTCTATTAAGACTTTACAAGACTGAAGGCATTCACATTCTCCCTCATATTTGTCAGCAAGATCTGCACTTCAAATACTGAATAACTTCAAAGCTCTTTTTAGACCAAGCACAAGTTAAGAGTTCTCTGAAAACTAGTTTACAGAAGGAATTTTTTACACCCATTTAATGTCACCTCCACAAAGTGTTCAGCTACAATTACACAGTGCAAATATGTCAGACTTCCAAACCGTTTCCTATATTTGGTATTTGTTTCATGTTATCACTGCTTACAGGAAGCTGTTACATTAAATACTCACACCATTAATTTTTCACTTACACCTCGTGGTGTTTGGCCATCCCTGGCATATGTAAGGTTTTCATACCTGACTGCTTATCTGTCAGTGGTGAGGCACCGTTTGCATCATGAGCTACAGGCCCTCCTGTGACACCCTCTGCAGTACAGCCAACCACTGTTATTCCTCCCAGCAAGCTATCGGTTTCTGCAGAGCTGTTGCTAGTCATGCTTCCACACAGAGAGGACTTGTCCACTTGACTGGGATCTGCTTCTTGAGACCCTTCTTCTCCTGCAGGATAGTCGGTTTCCCTTGCTCCTGAAAGAGGTTAAACTCACATGTTTCTTGAAGGGATAAACGTGACTATTTTCTACCTAGTCACAAACTAAGCTTCAAACCAAATGAACTCTCCAGCAACTGAGATTTAACACACAGATACCTATCTACAAGCTTATTTTAATATGATCAGCAGACATTAAAGATGCTGCCAAAGCTCACAAAGCAAAAGATTATCTTCAATAAGCAGTAGCCAAAACCCAAGAAATCTAAAAGCACAATCAGTTCTTCCCCAGAATTATAATATCCTCCTATTACACTTCCCTCAGTACACTATCCACATACACTATCACTGTAACAAGGATTCCCTCTATAGGAAGTTCCAAGATCTGCTCCTTATCTCCAAGGGGTCTAAAAAGCCAACGTTTTTCCTTTATGATGCGTCAACAAGTATAAAACGGATAGTTCCATAACACGCTGGCACTATTGCACAATTTATAATATAGCAGACAAAACAGTCTTGGTTGATGACATCTCTCTACCTTTGAGTTAATTCAGGTCAGGAGGCAACCAAAGAGTGGAACAGGAGAAATCAGTAGTTTCCTCTACTACTAAACACTTTTTATTGCTGTTACAGTAACATTTTACCACACCAATTACCCCATCTTTGGTCTTTCATTGCTTAAGAAAATCCAAATAAGACACAGTTAAATTAAGAGCTAAACCACCACAGGTCTTTACCTGGTACACTGGCAATACAAAGCACGTGAGAATTGCAAACAATGAAACTGTCCAGAATATTTCCTGGTTGATTAGCATCAATAATGATAACTTTTGTAGCAGAATGTGTGCTAGTACAGATCCAAACTAGACTGGATAGTTCTTCCTGATGTTTCAGCTCCTTCTGCTGGTCCTGAAGAAGAATAAAGGCAAAACAGAAGTGAAAAACAACAGGAAGGGGGACAAGAATAGAACTACTACCTTTCATTTTGTATGTTCTCACATTATCAACTACTGAATTATACATAAATGTGATGAGTTAAATATCTTTAATGCCATTGTAAAAATATACATACAGTATATATATAGGTACTTGTTCTCTATGAATCTGGAATATAAGACCCCCTCATATTTTATGCTTGTGTAGAAAACTATAGAAAATAATTATACTGCACAATTATACAATTAGACAAGTATAAAGCTACATAAGAACATAAATACAGGCCAGCTGCCATACTCAGTATCACCACAGATTAAAGTGATGTCCCAAAGCATTTCCAAGTTAAGCATTTGTTTTTGTGTCCTTAATATGAATTCCATCCATTACTTCTTCCTGAAAACATGAAGACTAACACGTTTAAATAATGCCAGACATGTAAAAGCCCTTGTTTTAAATGGCAGTCAGAACATGAACAATTCTGTCACAAATACCTTTTAAAGCTGGCAGAACTGGTATGAGAAGTGCACTACTTTGATGCAAAATTGATTTGCTCCTCAGATTTGCCAACAAGTTAGTACATAGGAAATAATCCCGGTATTTTTGTAGTTGGATTCAACAACCCAAGTAACTTGGGGTGGTGACTACCCAAGAAAAATAAGCCTAATTGCAATAAACCGGATTATCATAGAACTGTAGATGAATATTTTGTGAAGATGTTTAACTACATAAACTAATCAACATGCCTTTCAGGTGACTTTACCTTGAGCTCTTGATCTAGTCTGTCTAAGCTACTTTGAGATCCTGTTTGCTGCTTGTTGCCATCTGCGTCCGTACCAGCCACATCATTGTAGAACACACTAGCACCAACCACAGACCCACCATCTCGTGTCTTCCCTCCTGAGAGATTTACCCCTACAGCGCACCACAGCTTGAAAGAAAAACAAATACTTCGCTTACATGTTAAACTTCAAAAAAGAGACACACCATTGCTAAATATGCTTGTTAATAATTATTAAGCACTACATATATACAGATGTAGTCCATTTTAAGGAATTCATTAACTTTAAAGTCATGTACATTTCTACTGAAGCTTAAATTCCAATTCCTCTATGCTTTAGAAAGAAACACCTTTATTTAAAAAGGAAAACAACTGAGCCCAAAATAGGACTATTCAAGCTATAGGCTATCCGAGTCTCTGTATCATCACTGTAAGTACACTCTACCTTCATAGAGGTATCCTTCTCATCTAAAGGTCTCAGGTAAACAGGTACAGGCAAGTTCTTCATCTTATTGTCACCCTGGCCACCATTTGCCACCTAGGAGAAAAAAAAAAAAAAGAAACAGAAAGGTTTCCCTATTTAAAAGAGGTTCACTGTCTTTGGAATCAATTGATCAGGCTTTGTTAAACACAATTAAAAACTTTGCATTGTGGTTTTTATTAGAAAGACACTTTAAACTGCAAAGCACAAGCTGTTAAATTCATCTCTGTTCAAATTTCACAAAACGTGAAGTTGTTACCATTACATTTGAAAACATGAGCCCAATACCTGTTTGTACTTCTGAGGTAGACTCCAGCCAAATGCTTGCACTCTACCATCCTCTTTCTGAACATGTGCTTTCACTTGGCGATACTGCTCTCTCTTCTGCTCTCTGCGTGAGGCTAAACTGGCTTCAGTTCTAGGGAAGAATCATTATTAAAGAACCAATTATTTATGCTCTTTAAAATCCTTTGTTTAATGGGAGTTGCTGTCAAACTCAATACAAGACCTCTGTGGAAGCACTGGGTTACCAAAGAGATGGCTAGCTTTTTCACACATCACCTACAGAACATCAGGTTTCTTGTGGGCTATTTCTAAGAGACCTGTAAAAGGCAGGCAAAACCAGAAAGCCTGTTATCAGCATCCTTAAAGACAATAACTTTGGGTCATGTACCTCCACTAGAAGCCTTAAAAGTTGTAAGCCAAAAGTATACATTGCCAAAAAGAAGGACAGGAGGGAAAAATAATTACAGATACTTGCTAGCCTGACTCATGTTGTTCTACTTTTCCATTGAACTTAAAGTACCTGTACAGGTATTGCTCAGCTACACCACTTGCATATAAAAGTGCACCAAGTGCCACCTCCTGTGCCTAAATGCACTTTTATGAAAGGCAGTGATATTTACCAAATAGAATACTACTGCCAGGTTCCCAGAGTACTCATCCACTAACACTTTTCAGTCTGCACCATGTTAATTTGTTACCTATCAACACTCATTTCAGGAGAATATTATACTTCACTTATCAGCATACTATTTATCTCAGAGGAATAAAAGAGTAAATACTGAATAAAGCATATCTAGTATTATAAAAGCAAAATGTCTTACTCTTCACTGAGGAATTCAAAGGCTTTAGATTTGTCACTGGGTAACTGAGATAAGGTGCTGCTTCTTTTCTTTACTGATGGAGTAATATGTGAGGTTGGAGCATTGTATTTTACATTGACAGGAGGTTCTGGTTTCTTAGCTGTATTGCCAGATGAACTGAAGAGCCTGCTAAAGCTAGAAGAAAACAGAAATATGGGAATTAAGATTTGTAAGTTGCATCTAAATTTAACTATGCAGACAAAACACTGCATATGCTAGCCTGCTCAAGCCAGTTAGACTAAGAAACTGGAGCCCAACATAGCATCAGCCACCACACTCAGCAACACTCTCAAAGCAGAGAAACTCATGTCAGTAAGAAAAATTCTCAAGAAATTCTTATCCCATTTGTCTATCAATTTAATGGGATCTTCATCTTGAATGACCACCTACAGGGAACCAACTAAATTAGGATGTGAGCATCACATCTGGAAGACAGTTTTATGAAGCATATTAGTTCATGCACGGAGCACTTTAAAAACCACATTTCCCAGGCTAAAAGACAGAACAGTAATCAGCAAACCACAAAATCAAAAGGATTATTTGACAATTATTTTGTTGTGAATAACACTTCCATATTTGAACAGCTTGAAGTTAGAAAGGAGAGTTTAAACAATCAGTAAGCTGGACTTCATAGAGGGAAAGGAAGCTGAAATAAATGCAATCCACACGAGCTATTCAGGTTTCTATTTTTCGCCATAAAAAAGAATAATAAAACATTCAGAACAAAAGTCCTGGTGCATATCAGGCTAGAATAAAAAAATAATACAGCACTTTGGCATTTAACTTCACAAAGTGCACAGCCATTCACTACGTGATGCAGCTTACGACACATTTTGTCTTCAAGAACAGCCTTACCGAGCTGGCATGCTAGGTAACAAGAGGAGAAGAGTTAAGACATCTTCATCTGCCAAAAGATAATTAGCTAACATACAAAAATGTGCCAGCTAATTGGTGAGGGTCTTTGATTCGGTTTTGCCAGTGAGTTGCATTTCAATACTTACAACTGCCAAATGCTTGATCTCTTCTTTTCTTGCATGGCTGGATTTTCTCTTGATGCTCTACAAGAAATGAATTCCAACTTTACTGAGTAAGCATTAATTAAAAAAAGGAAAGGAACAGTGTGTAAATCTGACTTAAAAAAACCCAGGATAACATATCAAAAATATCAAAGCCTGTTTCTTCCCATTGCCACTTCTTTTCTGATCAGAGCACAATACTGCAATTCTCACTAGGTGAACTGGAGTAACATAGGAAACATCATCCACATTTACTTGCATCAAACACACAACTGGCAAGTGCTTTTCAGACAGAAGAGACAAATTTGTGCAACACTTTGCAATGAAAACAGCTTGGAAAAACAGCAAACTACCCCGAATTCTTCTGCCTCCTATTTCTTTCATATTTTAACCATTGTTTTTTATCTTAAAACCTCCAATTCTTCAACACATCACTGAAAAAAAAAAAAAAAAAAAATCACAAAGTGATTGTTCCTGAAGCCACAGACGCATTAACAGACAGGAGAGGATTTCTACAGCAGATAAAGAGCTACAGAAGAGCAAGCCATGTCTGCTTGGGAATATGTATTTTGCTTGTCAGACTCAAATGGCTCACAGGGATTGAGGACAATAGAAAAATCAAATGCCATTGTTCTGCCTGACAGCAGGCGGCACCAAATGACAGTGTTACCTCTGGACATGTGGGATGTGTCGAGAACGAGCTGGGCTGAGCTCCAAGGCAGAACACTTTTGCTTTGAAAAATCGTACCTTCCACACAACTCAATATTCAGGATGCAAATTAGACCAAATGACCATCTGTATTGTTTATATTTAATAAATCTTGCACAGTTTTAAAGTTGTTAAAGAGAAGTCCTTACAAATGCACTACACTCAGTCTGAAGACTGTATGTTACTCCTGTTTTGACAACTGGGCTCACTGCTTTAAGATATGTGCGCGCGAGCACATACACACTCACAATTTTTCCTGCCCACCAAATTCATCTTATTTACAATTACCAAGTTTTGTAAATGTTCCAGAATACACACATTTCTTAAAGGGATGCTTACTACACATCATACAAAGTAACGCATCTTCACTAAGGTCTCACCAAGAACCTATTTAAACAATATTAAATTATATGTCCATAAGCTAGATTCATAGAATAGCTAGGGCTGGAAAGGACCTTAAGAGCATCTACTTCCAACCCCCTGCCATGGGCAGGGATGCCTCACACTAGATTATGTCACCCAAGATTCTGTCCAACCCGGCCCTGAACACTGCCAGGGATGGAGCATTTCACCACTTCTTTGGGCAACCTGTTCCACTGCCTCACCACCCTCACAATAAAGAACTTCTTCCTTATATCTAACCTGAACTTCCCCTGTTAACGTTTAAACCCATTTCCCCTTGTCCTATCACTACAGTCCCTGATGAAGAGTCCCTCTCTGGCATCCTTGTAGGCCCCCTTCGGATACTGGAAGGCTGCTATGAGGTCTAAGCTTAAAGCCAAAGTTATTCATGGGCATGTAGGGAGGTCAATTAAGGCCTCAAAACCTACTGACCAGATCACTTTGCAGCTAAAACACAATAAATCAAAAGTCTGTAAAATCCAAGGAGCTCTAGGAAGAACCTTTTACCTTATCATCTCAGTCCATCGGACAGCTTCCTGAAGCTCCATCAACCTCTCCTTATACTGATTTCTTTCCATCAGAACACGGGCCATTTCAACACGAGTAAAACGCTTCCGCTGAGCAGTGGGGACATCACTCTGAACGCACAAAAAAACAAACATAGGACAAACAAAGGAGCACAGTAGGGCCTTGCAGAGTCAGCCTCTGCGTTCCCATGAGAGTCAGTTTAGGGCACAATTCCAGATTCCAAATCATTTGGGGCTTTGTAAAACTGACTTGCTTTTACCTTCCTCTCCTCCCATCCTTTGTATGTAGTATACTCTGAATAAAAACAGCTCAACATTAAGAACATAACAATAATGAGCAGAGAGGAAGGAAAGAAAACTAGACATGGTGTGTTTAAGTTTACTTGTGTTCTTTAGATCTTCTATCTTTTCTATACACAGAGGAAGTTCACTACTTATTAAGCAGCAAGGTTTAGCAGCACTCACACAACGCATGTGAGCTTATAATGTCCCATTGTGAATTATAAATACAAAACCCCACATACACACATACACCTACATCATCATCCTCTTTAGCTTTCTGTCTTGCCTCCTCTGCTTCTGCACGAGCTCTAAATAAAAATGAAAGATAGCTGCATTAGATACCACAGTGGGGGCTTTTTATCTGTCTTTTTCACAACCATGGCATTAAACTTACTTCCTCAGCTCTTCTTCCAGTTCCTTATTCTTCTCTTCAAGCTTTTGTTTTGCTTGTTTTACAGCCTCCAATTCACCTTGTAGAACATCCTTCTCGCAGGTCAACTCATCCACCTTTGCTATCAAATCATTCTTCACTACATTCAGTGCATTTCTACACAAACATTTAAAACACACCATTACAAGGATGGCTGTGGACTCACAGTAAAGCTCCAGCCTGATTTTGCTCATGAAGACCTACAAATTTCTTACATGGAGCTGCTGTAAAAAGTACAGCTTTCTAAACCAGGTCAAACTCCCTCCCCCCAAATCTCAAATGCCCAACACATTCACAACTCAGTATTAGAAAAAAGGCACTGACGAATCAGAACAGTTTGCTTAGAGGCTCCTCAACAGTGCTCCAATGGATTAGCTTCTGCAGTTACAGCTGTAACCACACAGGGAGTGGATCACACTAGACATAGCACTGCATTTCTTGTAGCAGTAACAAAAAGCAGCTTTTGTTTCTTAGATTCTTAATTTCCAGAAGAACACCAGAGTTCTAGAAGACTTAAGCTATATATTTAGCCAGACAGACCTGCAAATTGAAAATACTCGTAGTACCCCCACTCTTGGAACTGAAAGTACATTTGTATAACTTCTATTGTCTGTGTATGAAGACATTAAAGATAGAACAAAATACAACAGAGAAGGTCAGGATTTTTCACATACTATATTCTCACTTACTTAGTCTCCAACAGCTGAGTGTTCTCCAAAATAAGGTTTTCAACCTCACGACCCATTCCTTTTTAAAGGAAACAAAAACCACATGAAATTAGCAGATAAAATGGATGCTTTTATAAAACCTATGTTTTGCCATTGTCTAAAATCAGCTGAATCTTAGGTATGACAAGTTTGTCAGAAAACTTGTGAGCTATCTAAGTTTCAGGACTGACCTACCTTCCATAATTAGCTTTCCCCTCCACCTTCTTCCCAATCTGACTTCGAACAAAGCTTAAGGGCAACCCTGGCTAGCCAGAGGCTAGTGGCTAGCGCTACCTCCACCTACTCTATTTTGAAGATTACAGTACTACTAAATCAAAAAAACAACCATAGCATTATGGAGAAGTATCACTACACAAAGCTAGGCTTAAAATGCTCAACTGTCTTTTATACCATGTTAAACACAAAAGTATACCAGTTACAGACACAAGACATGCTGAATTATAAAGCTCAGACTGTGAAAGCCCTGCAGATTTCCCCAGAGCAAATGATACCTTACCAAAGAAATTATGGTCTTTAAAGCCCATGCATTCCATGTAGAGCAAAAACAAGAACAAGAAACAGTTCATGTAAGGTGTAGTATGAGCGAAGAGCAGTAGAAGATTCAGACTTATGAAGTAAGAGCGAATTAAAACAAAAGCGCTACCAAAGAAATAGAAGGGCAATGGGATGCAATTAGAAACAGGATTTATACAAGAAAGAGATGTTAAAAGTTTGTCACAACCACTTCTGCTGGTTAGATCTCTTATAAAAACCAGTAACCAAGGAAAAGTCTAGCTCATTTTCTGCAAAATAACTTAAAAGCCCAGTACTTGGAAGAAATGCAAAGCCATTCAGTAAGAGTTTCAAATCAATATGCTACTATGGAAAACCAATTTCTCACCCTCCTGTTTGCATGCCTAAAATCAGAAAATTTGCAGGATTTACTAAATAAATAAATAAAAAGCTACAGACTTTCAGGCAAAAAAGAACTCTTTCACATCTTGCACAGCAAAAATAATCACTACACTGGTAACAGGAATTATGCCGATTCAATATTAACTAATGGAAAAGTCAAGCTAATGATGGAAGCCTTTTAAATTACTCTATGAGCACAGTCTTGCAAGTTTGCTAACAGATGACTTGGATATTTGGACAACAGAAAAGGTATCTAAAAGCAGACATGCAAGCCAAAGTTCCCCTTTTGAATTTCTCTCTCTGGGTTTTGGATTTAAATTACATTTAATAGTGAAGGAACTTAGATCAGCTATTGCTATTTTACCAATATCTGGATCAATCCTCTGCACTACTGTCATCAAGAGGTTTTATTCAAGTGGCTATTGCTTTTTAGATGCTTCCAGTATTCACAGATAAAAGCACCTGGGATCGCTTCCCAACAGGTTTCAACCCCCTTTATAATGCAAGAACAAAAATCAGAAAGCCAGAGCGCAAAGGCAAATAAAATATGTTACCAAGCAGGGAAAAAAAATGCAGAGAATGTATTTGATGAGCGCAGCAGCCAAGAACAGCCTAACTGCAGAAGCAACAGGATTCAGAGAACTGCTGTTAAGAAAGAAGCATACACACCAGAATATTCCCCTGGGTATGCAGCCCAAGAGAAAACAGATTAGAGAATCCCAATTAACTACTTGGACAGAACTCCAAACTGAAGTTTAATGCTCTCTTAGAACAGATCCAAATGCTCGCAACACATTGGTATCCTGGCTGTACATGGGGCTCTTAAGTAATAATCTGGACTATGGTTGTGCTCAGAGTGAAATGATGATTTTATAGTAAAACCTTCAGACCAACACATTCTACGTTACAAATGCAGTTATAACAATGTGCTCACTTTGCACACACTGCAGTAGTTTAATGGCAAAGTAGTCAGTGACAATATTTTGATAGGTTACACTAAAGAGGTTATTATTTTTGCCCAAGGAAAACAAAGCATCTGTTATCAAGAAGTCCTGACAGTAATTCTAGCTCTTTAACCAATTAATCACAGAGCTAATGGATGAAGTTAGTATTTCTCCAGTATCTGCATTTTTGCATGCAGAATGTGTCATTAGTTGCACATGTGACAACAGAGTGCAAGAGGTTTGGATTAAGTGTGTTCCAAAACGGATGTGATGGTCCTCACTGCTCAAGCCAGCAGAGTGACAAAGAAAAGCCATCTCAGACTGGAGATAGGCCCATTACTCCCGGTGAGTAAAACTTTGCAGAAACATCACCTGCTTGATGCAAAGTAAGTTTCTGGTGGAACACTGAACAACCAGAAATCCAGATTGCACACAACAGTTCTAAGTAATACTACTGACAATCTGTATTTCTGCTGGGTCAAACAACAGAAGCAAATGGCTGATTTTCTGTACACAACCCATTTCTAAAACACACAAGAGTTGCACTTGCATTTCATGCATTCCGTACTACCAGCTTTCACCGTCTCAAAATAAGGCCTGAACATCAATATGGACAGAAATATCTTGTAATGTTGTTTATCAGAAGATGCTTTTAACAACCTTTCTGCTCCTGATCAACTCATATTCCCAAAACTTATATTTTGTTCAGCCAGCACAGAAGCAGCAGGGGGAAAAGTGTGGGTTTCCCCTCCCTTCCAGTTAATGACTTGATTCTCAAATTACCACGACTGCATTCTGCTGCAATTCTCTCTTACAAGTTAAATTCCATAGAGAGGTGATAAAGCCAGGCCATTAAAGATTGGGCACAATCTGCATTAAACTATTTAAAACCAGTTCAAGACAGAAATCCTCGCTCGAGATAAAAATCCTTATGTCAGAGAACAGAGGAAAAACTGAAAGAGAGAATACCATAAAGAAGTGCCCCAAAAGATTAAGGCTGATATCATTATATTGAAAGAAAGAACAAACACTTTCTCCTGCCATTTTGCATTTCAATGACCATGTTAAGATGATACTCAAATGATTTTAATGCAAATGAATCCTAACAGTAAATCCAGCAAGGATAATTAAGCACTCCACTAACAAGGAAAGTTCCTGTAAGCTGCATCTTTAAATAACCTTTCTTACCCAGTAAATCTGCACCTTCATCCACATCTCCAATTAGGCCAGAACCAGCAGATGACAGCTCTTCAAAGAGTGACTCTGTGTTACGGTCAAATGCTTTGTTCTCTATGCCTTTGGTAGGAGTGCTATTCAAAGAATTAAAACGACACATCAAAAAGCAGAAAGAAAACATTCCCACAATGAAGAAAGCTCTATCTCTGGGTTTACCCGTTCATTTGTTACCTCCCAAAAAAATCCAGAAGTGAAATTCTCAGAAGCATTCAGTTGGCTGAGAGTCCAAGATTCTATTTTCAATTATTACTTTGGCATCAAGGTCCAAAACTTGAGGTAGCTGCTGATATTGAGCTGCTCAGGAGCTTAATAAATTTGAGGGTATCAACTTTAGGCATATAGAAATTCAGCCCTGTCAGGACTTAGTCAGCCCAAATGCCTGAAGAACAAACAGCTCAGCCAAACTGAAGGTCACTTAATACAACAAGAATGCAAGAGAACCAGAGATCAAAATATTCCCCTGGCCAGAAAAGGGGCTCCTTTCACACAACAATTTTATGCCACTAACCTTCAATAGACGAGGTAATTTTTCCCTACCTCATCACAGCAGTGAAATACACAAACACATAATGTATTTGAAGGACTTGGGGCTGGACCCTAAATTTTTTCCAGGCCTGCCTAAAAGATCAGGCACACACCCCACCCCCCCCCCCCCACTATTAAAACAGCGCTTGTGCATTTATTTCATGGGGCTCCAGAGCTTAGGAAATAAATGTTATACTACACAAGGAAAAGCCTGCAAGGAAGCAGACTCAGGCAAATGCATTCTGCTAACACTGGGATTCCTCTATTAGAGTCTGATGAATAAATGCTGTAACTTTGCAGAGTCAATCATAAATCCAGATTTTAAAGATATGGGTGAAAACACAAGGGCACAGCTTGGAAACTGCTAGCACCTTGAAACCTGGATCTACTGAGAAAAGGCCCTTTAGTTAGATCCTTTGCTTGAAATATAGAAAGAATATGCAAACACTCTTAAATCAGCTCTAATATTAAATAGCCTGAACATTCATCAGATGTAGCAAGAGAATAAAGAACTGCTGTTGTAGTTAAAAGCTCAGAAGGAATTTGGGGAAATAAGGCCACAGAAGTAGGAGATACATCATACAAAGCATGCTCTCAGTCTGGGAAAGTTTCTAAACAAGTCACAAAACTGAAGTCTGGTACCTTCTAAAATCGGTCTTCCTACTCACATCATAACATACAGCATACCTGGAACCCTTATAGCCGCTGAGATCTTTATCCATGTCCAACTCAGGAGTTGATTCAATGATTGCCTGAACTTCAGATTTTTCTTCATTTTCATTTCCACCTAGGGAAAAGCAAGTGGTACATCTCCATAAACAAGATCACTACCATTTAACGACATTACCTACATGCAGTTGTTATTAATCTATCACCAACTTAGTAAACTTCTGTTCAAGGATTTATCAGGGTAATTAGTTAAGACCTACAGATTTTGATACTCTAGTGCAGACAGTGGAATTTCTAAGTATCTCCCAAATTTACCATACGTCATCCAATGCCAGTTATTTCCCACTACATCTGCAATTGAAACCAAGCAGATGTCTATCATCTCATGACTTCTTATGTCTAGATGAGTGCCACTTCTGTTGTTTACCAGGAAATGTCATAAATGATTCTTACTCTAGAAAAATAAGGGCTAAAGCTACCCATAAACAACAGACCTGTATCTCTTACCAAAACTCTGTATTCCTAAAACCAGAGTAAAAAATGATTTCTCATTTGTGACACAATAATTAAGATATTTCATAACAGCCTAAATGAGGTCCTTAGCAACCATACACTAAAGAGTTAAAGCAGCTCACCAGTGGACACGTTTCTTGTCTCTTGAGCTACCTGTACTTCAATATTCTTGCCTATGTCCAGCTTCTCATTCGGCATATCTGCGCCCTTTGCAAGCCCTTCAACATCTTCCTTCTGAGGAGTTTCAGCAGGCAGTACAGGTACATCTGAAGCAGCTGTGGATGCTGGAGTAGTAGATTTTGAGGCTGCTTGGCTAACATCAGAGAGCTCATCCTAAAACAGAGCAATTACCATTAACAAATGAACTCAATTTAAAGAATTATTAGAGTTTGGCATATAAACTGAAGAACAAATACCAAAACTACTGCATTTTACTAAAGAATATTGAAACGCAAAGAAACAGGAATGGAAAGAATAAGCCAGTACTGTCAAATTCATCTTTACACTATGGCTGTTTCACTTCTCTTAGGGAGGTTATAGCCACATAAAACATGCCCTTGTCTTTAATGCTAATGTTTGACCTCAGCTTGATAATAATAGTCACAGCTTTATGGTGGTTTTCTGGTAAAGCCCCCTAGACAACAGGCAGTATTCCCGTACTAGTAATCCTCCTAGCTGTACAATGAACTGCTCTATCTTCCCAAAGCTGGTATCAAATCAGTTTTGCAAAACGTGCATGATACCTTCAAACATCATCTTAAAAGTAAACATTAAAGCACTGATGCAGAACAATGGCTTTACTGATATACGTGTACAGTATTCGCATTCAGACTGTTTTTATATGCTTCCCAGTCTTAACTGTAAGCCCTGGATAACATTGGGAAGGAGACACTGAACTGCAGTGACTGCTTGTCTGGTTGAATTCAGATCAACTACGGAATATCGGTAAACAGCTTCTCCTTGGAAGCTGATTCCTGGCAACAGTTTACATGTCAGTGACAC
Organism: Amazona ochrocephala; assembly: GCA_039720435.1. Classification (NCBI taxonomy): domain Eukaryota; kingdom Metazoa; phylum Chordata; class Aves; order Psittaciformes; family Psittacidae; genus Amazona; species Amazona ochrocephala. The sequence goes on from CM077879.1 coordinate 89,318,871, forward strand.
TGCATCACGAACCACAAGTCTGGCTCTTAATCCAGCTCCTGGACTCACAATTATGACCATTACTCAGACAGGGCTGCATCAGGCACTGTGCTCGAGGGCAGACAACCGTGTTTGACATAACTAGAGGCTACTATCTGATATTACTAACAGCCCTCTTCTGCAGCTTGTCTCCTCTCATTCACATTTTACCCCTCATTCAGGACCAGAGCCACACCACAGGTCTTGATTACGACTTAAACAGACATAACATCAAACAAGTTCACAGCAGATATGAAAACAAATTGGTCTGTTTAGGCCAGTATTTTCCAGCATACAGAGTTAGAGGAATCTCCTTGGTAAAGATCAAGGTGAAACAAAGAGGCTGGTATGTGCTAAGTGAAGGCAGGATGGTTAGTTTTGATAACAGGTTCTTTTAGGGTTTTGTTTGGGAATTGGAAGCGAAAGCAAAGCTCCCAGACAAGTCTGTGACACTTAAAGAGGATGTGTCTGCTGGCTCAGGAAACCTGAACATGGCAGGAATGAAGCAAGTTTAGATTTTATGAAGCACAAACTCATCGCACTGCCAGCACCCCTTTTTGAAAAGGAAGGGAAACTGAGTTTTAAGGTTACTTAAAAGAAAACAAGGTAAGACCCGCATATAGCCACACATTCCCCCATTTGTACGTAGTATAAGATTACCAAGAATTGCAACCTCAAAATAGTTACTTTTGGAACTTCCTGGAAACACAAGATTTTAATTCGTGGAGGTAGGGAGGAAAACATACATTTGTGTTTATCAGCATAAATATAAAGCTTTTACTCAATAATGACATCCCCACATGGAATTTGCATGCGCTAGACACAAAATAAAGCAATTTCAAAACCTGCCTATCAATTACTTCCAGGTTTCATCCTTTTTCAGTAAATTCCAAAATAACCAATTATTAGTACTTGATATTCTGATAAAATTATTCAGAAATACAGTCAAGTAACAGATGCTTCTAAAGGCATCTCTCAATGTGTCCTTTTAAGACAATAAAGTAAGGAAAGCTACACAATTTACCCAATTGTCTCTTGAATTGGTGAAGTTCAGCCACTGGATAATGATTCACACTTCAGCAAGCAGATACAGGAGGGAGGAAATGCTACCCCTCACCAAGGGACTCCAGAGCTCACACAAACAAGAAATAAAACCCCAGTGGAGCTGTTGGCTCTGTTCAAACATTTCTACATCTTTGTATTCCAAAAGCATCCACTAACTGATGCAGCACAGTCTGATCACCGACTTCCAACACAAAGCTCAAGAAAAACAGCTTGATAGCACAAGAGAAACCAGTGAAGAGTGAAGAGAACGGTCTTTTCCTTATGGGAATTTCAAATAATCCCATCTATTTTGCATTCCTGACTGCATTTTTTATTTTGTTAGCTAATTCTTGGAAACTCTGCTGATTAAACAATCATGAATGTTTGTTCTACAACTAATGAAAATGAAACACAATTCCATTAAGTGACAATGAATTAATCAAAATATCTCAAAGCCTAAGCATCTGAAAGTCACTGCTATGTTGGCTTAGCAAATTGGGCTTTTTTGGTGATGCTGCCAAAAGACTTTGCCTGAAAAAGGACAACTAGTTCAAAAATTAGATAATTAAATCTTGAAATAGCAGCTCATCTGCAATGCTTTGCAGAAGTAAGCAGAAGAGAATGAATGGTAGTTAACTGTACCTTGTCTTACAACGATATCCAGCAACGTCACTACTATACGAGCTACAGAGTACTCGGGTCTTTTCCGTCTGCATTTCTCCTGACACCTTCTCTTTGTGATGCTTTTAGAAGAGACACCGTTAATTAAATGTTCACGCATGAAAGCAAAACAGATGCCTCAAAGCAGCAGAATCTTGCTTGTGCCTTATACTTCACGTTGAAAGTATTCAGAGGAAATTAAAGTATAAGGAGAAAAAAGTTTCAAATCCTGGTTATAACTTCAGAAGTACTTTTCATTCATCTAAAACCAAATATGCTGCTTTGGACGTAATAAACTTACTCTATGTTTGAAAGATTACAGTCTGTGCTGTGAATTCTCTTTTAGCAGTGCATTAGCTTTAGAACTACACAAGAAGCCTATTTTGACAATATATAGTAACCAATATAATTTTCTCAGGGAACAGGATGGGATCAGAGAATTCCCTTTATACCTTATCTCCACCTACTCTGAAGTTGTATTTCAGGCAGCACTTGGGAAGTCTGTCAATTTATTGATAACTGGTGTAGAACAAATTTAAGATACAAACATGGTCCTAGCCAAGAGCTTAAGTGACAAATTTTTAGATCCAAACTCCTTTTTATTACTTCGATATGGTTATAATTAACCATTACTTATACTTTGCATTACCTCCACATGACCTTTAGGAAAAAAAAGCCCTGGATTTCAATGATTTGTGGTTAGCTTTTTAATTCTTATCAGTTTAATATTTCCCTGCTGGGTATGAAGTTCACTTTGGAGGAAATTCCCCTCAGCTGACTGCCTTTTCAGAACTAACAGTACATTCATAGTCTTCTGAAGAAAAAAAAAAACCTCATTGATATAAATATATAGGGAGACTTTACACATTGTGGAGTTGTTCATCATCTTGCAGCTCCCTCCTCCCATTCTGTTGTCAGTGCTCCCTAGTCCTGACTGCCAGATTCATCACACTCCAACACTGCTCCCCCATTTTTCCATGTCTGCAGCTTGTTCTATGCCACCCGCTCACTGTTGGAACACTGAACAATTGCAGGAATTACGGCCAAGCTACATGTAAGGGAAATCATAATCACAGGCTAATTTAGGAAAGTTAGGTCATTCTCAGCTCTGTGGTATACCTACGCTCTATGCTGATAGTAATAGAGGCTGCTTTAAGAGTACTGCCTGTGCAGTAATCAAAGCTTTCCTTCTAAACCAGTATTAAACCAATAGACCTGTTTACAACTATCTAGTTACATATCTAATGTGTAAAGAACAAGTGACTGACCTTTTGCAAGGCTCCTTAGAAAGAAAAAACCCACTCCTATGAGTAAGAGAAGAAGTAGCCTGTATTACCACTCACTTGGAAAACACAACCCAAGCTCTGTTTCTTCCAGCCAGTTCCTTCAAAGCTCATATGAGTAAGCAGCATATCTGTCTCATACAAAGGTGATTTAGGGTTTTCCAAGCTCCCTTTCAATTTGCTTTCTTTCCCCACCAACAACCTATAACCTGTTTATGGGAGCTTCTCCGAGCACATAAGGCAGCCAAGCTGAGCGCTCACCTTCAGGCTTGTGTGGGACCGTGGCTGGCTTAGCTCGTGGAATTTCCAGTGCTCTGACCCAGGCGTTTCCCCCGCTTCTCTTTGTGCGTCAGGCGTAAGCAGCGCATCTCCTGGAGGTAATGGGAAGATGCCCAGTGATATCGGACGCTCCTTTCTGTTTGAAAGAGAGAGACAGGTTTCGTCAGCCATTTCAGATGTCACACTATTGATTCTCCTGTACACCTCTGAAACTAGCCGGGAAGTGGTAAAATTATAGGTTCAAACGTTCATATACTGTGCTCTATGAAATATATAATATACAAACTGAATGCTCTTACAGCATCATTTCACATTATCTGATTGCAAATAGTCTACTCCATGGCTTCAGATAGCAGTTATTGATTGCACTGTAGCTAATCTATAGTAAACAAAAGTTTCACAGAACTGCAATACAAAGAGGAGTGTAAGATGAAAATGCTTCCTTATTTCAAACTATAGCTTTTAGCAGCCACTCTTAAAAAGACCATTTTGCACATTTTATGCAAGACACAGTACCATATAACTTCCACAACAGGCAACAGCTAAATCCTTAACTGAAGCATTTGCTGAAGTTGTAAGAAAATCAGCCTAAAGTCCCACTCTTCTCAAAATGTATGGTATTTTTCTCCTGAAGATCATATGAATTACACAGATTGTGCAACTGAAAACAACTGCATCAAGGAATTACAGATGTTAAAAACTACTGCAGCCAAAAATTGTTCAGTCTTAACACTCCAACTTCACCCCAAAGCTAAACAAAAGCTTGTGTCAGCAAAGCAAATTACTTCATCTCAACTCTTCACCATCTCTGCCACCTTTATCACTTCCCTAGAGCAAATAATGTTTGGAAATTCCAAATCTTCATATATTGACCCTCCAAAAAAGAACATCCCCAAGTCAATCTTGTCATCAGTAACGTGACCAGTGAACAAAAGGATTAATTCTTCCTGCTAGCAAGAGACAAACCAGTGTGCAGAACGCCATTCAGAGGATGCTACAGCCAGCCCTGAAAAGGAAAAATACCAGCCAGGCATAGAACTGAGATAAAGCAAATTATTTGTTCAGTCAGAACAATGAAACACAGAAGAAAGGACTGTAATCAACTAGCACAGCTCTAAGCATACTGAAGACAAAGACAAAAATGTGCACAAGTGATGGCAGAAAATGATGCTTGAGTAAACACTGCTTGCAAGGACCCTGCAGAGATAATCCAAAGTATTAAGATACATGAAATCTCACATTTCAGCATCCTAAAAGTCAAATCACAACCACGGATACTTTCTTTTGCAAGGCTTTTCACAAATGAAACACAACCTAGGCAGAATTAGTACCTCATATAAATTATATGCAAAAATATTACAGGGAGTATTGAAAAGGAAAAATTCCTATAAATTTTACTGGGTTTGGGTTTTTTTTCCTGTTACTTAAAAGAAAAGGTAGCCAAGAACAGACTGCATTGAGCAATTAAGCCATAAACTCCTTTTGTTACTTTATATCGCCAAGAAAACAATGTTCAAAGAGCAAAACAATTTTAATTGCATGAACCTTTCCAGTACAGGTATAACAAAGATGCTCCTCGTCACAAAAATCTTTGTGACTAATTCTCACATCACATGTACCTTGGCCTTTCATATATATTACTTCAAGTTAGTCACTGATTTGGAGGTAGTTTAGCGAAGTAAAGCAAGATTGGTCAGGATTAGAAAATAAAAAGCATCAGATCCTGTTCAGCACCTGCAAACTCAGTGTGCTGACAAGTCATCATGAAAAACAGCCACAGAACTAAAGCGAATCTGATTCCAAGGGCTCCCCTATTGTAACAGGTTCTGCTTTTCTCAAGGTTTCCCACCACTCTAATGTGTGTGGGGAACAAAAGACACACCACACAAGCTTTGATTATGTCAAAAGACAGCCTGAAACCCTTTCATTGGTTAAGGAATCCAGCAACAAGAGGAGGAAAAAGCTGCCCTTCAGGGGCAGAGAAAGCCGGTGATAAAGCACACATTGTGCACTCGCCCTGGGAAACGCCTCCCAGAGCAATGGTTCAGAGCAGGCAGATTTGCTTACTCGCAGGATATGCCACAAAGCCCATCTTCTTTGTGGTCTTCAGAGGAGAGAATTTAAACAAAATGAGTGACAGAAAACACACTCACAACTGACATTTGCCTTTTTTATGGAACAGTTTTAAATCAATTTTATACTGAACATAGTTTGATGTACTAAAACGCAGTTCAGGTGCACTGCAAGGCGAGGGAGTAAATGAAATGTGAAAGGGGGGTTTAATTTGGGAATGAAGGTTATTACTCATCTGTCTGCATTAGAAGAATTATCCTATTCATCCGAAGCAATTTCAACTTATTTCCCTGGTTGCTGACTGGAAAGCAAAGAAACCCTTCTACTCCCCCAGTGTCTGAGAAACACCTTGAAATACAACAGGGAGCAGGAGGCAGGCACATGTTTTTAAAGTCTAAACTAATATCCTGAAGTGATACATTGGAGCATTTAGGATAAGCAACCAGATGCTGTGCTGTAAAATCTGAAAAACAGAAACAATTCTTCTCCAATTAGATTCCATCATCCTACATTTTTATCTTCTTTAAATGAAGACTAAGGAACTGCATCCCAATTCCTGCAATTCCTAAAAACAATTACTAAGGGCGGGAAAAAGCACAGCTTCCCCAAACCCCTCAAACTCATTAAATATTCCCTAGGGGAACAAAAGCACATTGCAAAAACCCTATTTCTTAAGCCATCTGATTGCTTCAATATAAAACCTAATAAAAGTTAATGAAGCTCAACATTTTGCTTTGGTATTTTAGAGTTGGTGGTTATTTTTTTCAGGTTTGGATTTTCCCCCCTTTTTAAGCAACCACAGCCTTACTAACTAGATCAATCTACAGAGCTATGCTTCAAATTTACTGCATTTCTTTGTATTTAGATATTCATACATGCTTATTTCCAGTTATTAATAATTGGTATTTCTTTCATCTATTGATTGGCTTTTAACCTCTGGAAGAACCAACCCTTCTGTGCCGAGAGACCGATGTTAAAGGCAGCTAGTACAGAAAGTCTACATACACCACCACGTATTAGTCACACAGCTCTTGGAGAACTATTTCCCAGCATCTTGCACTTATACATAAGAGTTTACTATTAAATTTACAAGCATAGTTAAAGTATGCCAGGTTTTCAGGTCAGAAAGCTGCATTTTAAAACTTTTCCCAACTGTTCTCCATTGCAATTGTAGCACTAAACCATGTCAAGATCACTTTTGGTCACAACATTCTAATGCATCTCCGCTACTGCCCCAGGCAACTAGGACAAACAGAACATAACTTGAGGGGGGACAGACAGAGTTGGCAACTGGCCATACAAGTACAGAAAAAGAGGAGAGGATAACATTTGGCTGAACAATAGTGAATGGGCTTTAAAGAGCTCTGATGCTTATATAAAGATTTTCTTTTCCCCCTCACCAACCAATAATCAGGTTTCTTACAAATAAAATGATAAACTAATTTCTGTGGGTTTGTGATCATCTATTAACTCCTAGGTGTTTGGATTGTAAAAGGTGAAATTTAATAGTACAAGGCCTCAGACTGCATACATTTACGGCTATCAAGACCAGCCACATACCTGACAATACACTGAACAGGAGCTTTATCCTTGACATTATTGCAGCTTTTTCTGCAGGCTACAATAAACCACTGTAACACCTTTCTAAGAGATACACATAAACTAACCTTGTACTTACTTAAAAGGCAATGAAATTTGAGTGTATAAAAAAAAAAAAAAACCCAACCAAACTATATTGCTATATCCCAGTCCGTAAGTATGTTAACAAAAGAATCCGAAATCTATACACAATTGACATCTCTCATTCACCCTTGCTCTTTCTGTATGAAAGGAAAACAGAAAGCAGAGAACATAGAAAGAGCAGATGAAGCCAAGGTTCAGTTGGGCAGAGTACCTGAGTATCCTTGGTAGGTTCTGCGTCAGAGCTGGCACACCAGTAGAAATAGAAAAGTGCACTAGCAGCAAAACCGAGAGAGACACCAGGATAGCAGAATTAATGACCACCGCCCCGCCAACGAAGCCAAACACAAATAGCAGCATGCATCCAGGATTCATGGCGCTGCGCTGGCATGGTGAAACGCCGGAACCGAGAAGGCTACACAGGGGTCGAGGGTGTATCTTTGTAGGCAAAGTCTGTCATTCAGCTGCTGCCACAAAAACAATGCCATCAGCAGCAGCTTTCCACTCTTCTGCAGCAGCTCCAGAGCAATGACATCACCGCTCTCCTCCCCCTCGCAGCATCGATGCAGCAACGCAGAGACACAGCCAGCCCTGGAGTTATTCTCCCCTCCTTCCACGCAGAGTTCATAGGCTAGAAAGCTTCAAAATCTGCATAATATATTCACATCGAGCCCTTACAACAAGCGGGTCTCACGACGCACACCTCCACCAACCCGTACACAAAGCTACGGCAGGATATCCATTATTTTGGGACAGCTGCTGACATTTTCCCTGCCTACCTGAACGCAAACACTCCAAAAAGCCAAAATCGTTTAAGGCTGATGTACAAAGTGTGTCTCAACGTTTAACAGTGCAACAGCAAAAGCCTCTTTCTACTGATTTCTACGCTATTCTCTTACCACATTCCAATCATACAACAAATCTTTCTGATTCAGCCAAACCGTTGTTGTAGGATTAAAGAACAAAGTCTTGCAAATACAAATGAACGGATTTTTTCTCTTTCATTTCAGGGTGAGAGCATAGTAAATAGCTTACCTAATTCTACTGTGTGGTGTGGATTCGAGCTGATCACCCCCTGTTAGCTGATGAAGTTTAGTTCTTTCCAAGTGCTCCATATAATTGTGAATCATCTGTTTAAAAGGACAGAGAAACAACAAGAAATATTTAACTACATCTACTTTTACTACAACCATGTAATTCTTGGCCAGTATAATATAATCTCCCCCTGTAATGCTAAAAATAGTAAAGGCATTCAGAAGCATTAAAGCAACAGGTGAAAGAAGCAGCAAAATTATGCAGTGTGTAAAACCACAAACCAGAAGAGAAGCCCATAATAAATAAATTGGAGAACTTACTTGTGCATTCATGCACAGGGAACATCTTAAGGGCACACAAAGGGCATGTGATATTACAAAGGAGTTTTGAACAGAAGTGTCATGTTCAAACTCATTTTGGAAGCTGTTTAAGACCTCTATACCTGGCAGATACTAACATTTATCATGTGACACAACAAGCCTACAACCTAATTGCAAAGTACTGTGAAGGTCAGACAACACGCATCTCAAACATTAAGCATAACGAACCCACATCTAAGATTGAGGTTATTTCTGCTGGCAGAAATGTGAAGTCAGCATCTCTTCTTTTTTCCTGCTAACATTCAAGTAAATTGAAGCTTTCTGTATTTTCTAGAAGTGAAGTTTGGTTTTACATCATCCAAACTGACACCTCAAAAATGAGTGAGCGCAGGTGGATTTTCAGCATTGAAGAGCTTTTCTTGCTTGCTTTTTCCCCTAAGAGAGACAGCCCCAGGCCAACATGCCAACTCCTGCAGTCATAACTTATTTAACAGACCCCGATTCCAATCAGCCGAAGGATGATGCTACTCAGCATGTAACTGATCCAGGACATGCACTGGGAGAAGTTACAGGTATCGCTGCATCACTCCAAAAGGTTAATTTGGACATACAAGTCCTTGAAATGAAAGCTAGGAAAGCCTGAAGAGAAGCCTACATGACACCTGGTATTTTTAGCATTTCTGCACTCACATTCACAGATGAATAGGGCACTCGGTACATGAGAAAAAGAACCAAATCACAGGTGCACTGCAGAAGAATTCAGTTAACTTTTCTTCCTCAGAGGTATTCAGGTTGTATCTTAATAGCTTCCTATAGAAGAAAAATACCTATTCCATAAAACTGATGTCTTCTGCTGTTGTAGAAGGAGTATACACACGCTTTTAGGAGAGCTTTATTAACACAACCAATATTACATAACCTTTTATTCTGGGGGCAGTTGCACACATTAGGACTGAATTCAGCAGGACCTGGAAACCTGCATCTCCACGTTACTTTCAAGTCAGGGTTGATGCGTCCAAAGTCCATAAGCTTGACCTTCAGATGCTATAACCTTCAGTTACCACCAGCTTCTCCACAAACACTGCTTGCCAGCATCAGCTGTATGTGAATACACATTCATATATTACTGCTAGAGTGAACTGGCTTAAGATACCCTGATTGATGGAGAGTCTATAAAATAAGAAGTAGTTATGTATAGATCCTGGTTTTCCCAGCATTCACCTGAACTAAATAATACAATTCAGACCAGAAAAAATCTCGCTATTTTTAGAGAACCATTATATAATATACTTTAACTGCTGTCAAAAGCTTACATTTATCCTCCAACAAAATGACATAAATGCAGCATTTCACTAGGATCATCTCATTTGGTTTCTGAGTTTTTTTAATGCTTGCTCACACACAGAAGCAACCAAAAGAACTGAAAGCTTCACCTTCAACTATCCATATTTCCTGGGTTTTCTGTTTCTACCGAGCAACCAAAATTCAGTGTTCCAATGACTCTTATGCAGATTTACACAGGTTTAGTGCCACCCAAATTAGAAATGCTAGGGAAAAAAAAAGCATAACTTTGAACTCCCCATTAGACCATTCTGTATCCAAGCTCTGCTGTATCTGTTCATGTATCCCCTCACCATGAAAAGGAGATACTACTGAACAAAAGCTGACATGCCTGCAAGCCCTTTAATTTGCAGCATGCTAATTGGTTTCTCACAGTAAAATGTTAAACACAACATGTGTGCTGCTTTTTAGCTAGTGAACAGGAGCTCCGTAACCAGTACCCTTCCAGGGAACAACTAACAGATTAGGGAAAAAGAGCAGGGTCAGTAAAACCTGTATAACCTCCATGTTTTGCAAAGTACGTGGTTTAACCTACTTGATTCCCTCCTCTCAGTCCATTCTGCTGTTTACTGAAATGTCTCATTATATTTATTATCCACATACAGAGGCTGCAGGGTAGGTCAAGTCAAAGGACTGCATGTTTTAGTGTTGCTCTGCAGATGAAAATGATTCTGATGGCAAAACAAGCAAATCTGTAAAGAGACACAGCACACGGATTCACAGCTACTAGAAACCAGTTAATGTAAAGGCTGAAATACTAAATTAAATACTGTAGCTTACTGGGAAGGTCGCTCACTGCCCATCTACAAGGAAGTTTTAAAGAGTCCCCCAAAACCACTGCGATCTGAACCAGATGACCTCCAGAGATGATCTCAATCTAAATTACTCTGGGGCGCAGCATATCCCTGAAGTGCCATCCTGATCCAAATAAAACCTAATGAACTAACACACCAGAATTCTCAGAGCTCAAAATCTGATGCAAAGTTTTGCTATGCTTTGAGATTACTCAGCTATCCAAAGCAAAGTGTTTCAATATTACAATTTAAAAATAGAATTAAATTGATTTAATTGCTTTCTACTCAGCAGAATTCTCAATGAAGTTACACTTGGGTACAGATGATCAACAAAGGACTACATCTACTACCTTTCTCTTCTATAAGAGTTGCAGTCAGTATGGAATCCTTCATAACCTTTTTCTCCTGACAGCTCACCTGGCTGTCCCTGAAGTCTGCACCTATTTTAAATATGACCAAATGTTCCAAAGAAGATGTCATAAATACCGACCACCTCAGCATTGCTGTGGTTAAATACATTGTTCAACTACCACTAGCTGAGGGGATTAAAGATAAACTCAGAATTTAGAGGAATTACCTTATTTAGTTAGCAGCACCTCACAGTTCATGTGTTAGCTCATTTCAGGGCACACCGTGTACAAACTGACCACAAGGAGCTTCTAAGGATGTCAAAGCACAAATATAAAAGCCATTCCCTTTGAATGCAAGTGACAACCACGCAATGTCTTCCCATCTCAAAAGCACTCAGATTGGTTGCCTCATGAGGCATGTGACAACTTCTACAACTGCAGAAAGAGCTAGAGGTTTCTCTAAGTCTTAAGCTTCATTCACTGAAAGACAGTTACTGTCCTGTCACTAGTTTCTAATTCCTACCCTTACAAATAGGACCATTCCCAATGCACACAACCTTAGTACTCTGTCACAAATAAATGTGACTATATCATCTCGTGGTTACTGTTACCTGCACCTTTTCCTTAACCAGGCTGAGAGCATCTCCTTTATACCTTCCTCTCTCTTTCACTCCTTCCTTTTTGTGTCAACGCTTCAACTCCCCCAGGACAGGTCTTTGCAATTCTTCTGCTGTCAGACCAGGCTCAGTGCTACAGTCCTCACTGTTCACTCTGCTGATCCCATCAGGTTTGGCACAAGTGGCTCCTCCCTTTGGGAATGTGCGATCAACTGTGTATATATAGATCCTTTTGTGTTCCACATAATCTAGGTTTAAGGTAATAGACATCTCTAGAATCAATCTGATTCAGAACAGAAGTCCTAAACACTTCCATGCAACTACCTTTCACCTTTCAGGATTTATGGTGAGCTTGTCACCTAAGTAAAAGCATCATTCCCACTGGCGCGCTTGACCCACCCTTATCCACATACAAGATGATGTTGCTGGCAGATACAACAGTATGTAAAGATGTTAAATGCAGGCTTCATAAACCAAGCTGCTAATGCTTAGCATAAAAGCTTTGGAAAAACTATTTGCTTGAGCAGGTAGCTTAAGTCTCATCTCAAAAACACCAGGGCTGGTATCCAAGCTTACCCACAATTGCAACTAGTCATCTCCACTTAGAAGGCTGTTTCCCTGCACAGGGATTTGCTGGGGATATGCTTATCCAGATGAACCCAACAAAATCCATGCCCAGTGCCAGAGACAGGCTTGCTGCTCTGTCACACTGTATCAGTGCAAAACACTGAGAAACTTCCATGGCCCAATTATGCTTCATTAAACTAAGCCATATTCTGTGTCAGGGAAAGAGATATTGAACCATCTTAGTTTTGTGTTTCCCAAAGGATAAAAAGAAACACTTCCTTAAATGGAAATAAAGGGAATGTTACTTTGGAAATTTGTGTAGAGAGGTGCCACAGGTGTTTGTCAAATCTCAAGCAGATGCTGAAGTACTGCTTTGCCTCCGTTTCCCAACTGAGTCATAAAACAGTCTTCTGCCAAGCCCTTAGGACACCAGCGCCATAGGTATGAAGTGTGGCCCCATCAACTACGCAAAAAAAGAAAGCAAGACCCTTTACCTCCTAAATCAGGGGGCTTACTCTAAACGTCACTAGCAGCAGGGCAGCAAAGGTAAAAAAGCACCACGAGGTATGCAAGAAGGCAGGACTGCCTTTAGACAGGCAGTGTAACAAGTCAATTTTCTATTCAATAAAATAGTATGACATAAATTAATGACCGAGTAGCAAAACTCCTTTCTAAGTCTATAAAGCAAAGGTCTGAAGATTTCTGGATTAGCCTTCTAGCACAGAAGTGTAACCCAACTTGCAGCACACAGCACTGTGGCTCTATTACTGCTTCCTACATCTGGTCCTCTGTAGCCAGAGAAAGATGGCAACACGACTTTACATAGCTAGATTCCAGCATACTGTTTTATTGCTCATCTGTTGTGAGCATTAGAACAGAGAAAGATCAGTGCAATATTAAGATATGCTATAGGCAGAGGAAGACCATGGATGAGACTATGTTAGCTAAGCAGGGGATCATGACACAGATGTACGAACATGTTCAGACTGCATGAGTACATTCTGTTCTGACTGAACATTTATGCTCTTCACTACCTGCTACAATGCCCAGCTATGCTCCACCTTCCAACCTGCCAATGCAACTGCTCAGGGTATCATACTCCAGTCCATTTAAAATCCAGGCAGCTAGCTCAAGCACAGACTTACTGGGGGAGGAAGCTTAAGGGAATACATCCCACTCACACCTACTAGCTCATCTCCCACTCTACGGAGAGCAACAGGAAAGACAGAAGCTAATTTAAAGGAAGGGTGAAGAAGGCTAAAGGCTTCTCCCAGAGCTCTACCAAGCTGCAGCTGCAGAGACACTGTGTATGTATCCCAATGACACTGCGGTGAGGGATTCAGCTCTCCACATCACAGGTGAAGCTTTCCGCAGCTCAGTCAGTTTATGAGGGTCTTGGTCCATTCAACTGAAACTGTTGAGGTGAAACTCCTGTGAGCTGCTGAGCCAGCAAGCTTGCTGGGCAGTGATCTGCAGCAAAGAGGTAAGCACAGACAGATTCATAGTGTTACAGAGTATGAGGTTGGAAGGGACCTCAAGGATCATCCTGTCCAACCTTTCGAGGCAAAGCATGACCTAGACTAGATGTCCCAGGCAAACCCTAAAAGTGTGCAATGGTGGAGAATCAATTACTCCCTGGGGAGATTATTCCAATGGCTGATCGCTCTCCTTGGGAAAAATTCTCTCTTAAAGGCAAGTAAGGCTAGTGCCAAAAGAGGACATAGTTACAGAACCTCAGTGAACTCAAGAGTTGGAACAGAAAGACATAATCTGAAATACTATGCTCTAAATTTAAGTATCAAGGGAGAATAGAGGGAAGCAAATACTGAAGACAGGCAGAATTAAACTGCTAGAAATCCAGACTGCAGAAAATGTAGTCAGGCTGCATCTTTAACAAGACATCTGTCAGAAAAATCACTGCCAACATCTCAGAGCTACCAAAAAACCTCCACTTTCTAATGCTCTGCTCATTATTTGGTCAACTGAAATAAAAACAATTGCCATGGCAGTAAGTACCAAAGATGGATCACTTGCAAAGACAATGGTGAAGCTGATTTGGAAGGAAAAACGTATTCCTTCCTAGAAAAACATGAAAGGCTCCAGAAAAAAGTATTGTGATAGAAATATTTAAGCCAATAAAGTTCATAACTTAATGCTTAAAGTAGGTTGGATATTTGCCAAAGTATCTTGCATTAAAAAAGTTACTATACAAACCTAACACACTAGAATTCGTTTGGAGAAAGGGAACCAGGGAATCAAAGGGGATGGGGAAAGACGGGCACTGTTACCACAGTCCTCTCCAATCCCCAGGGATTTCAGTCCCCGAGTCTTAAACACTCACCACATACCAGCATTTAAGTGCTGACCTCCTGACATTTCAGTCCATGACTAAAGCGAGATATACCAGGAAGTCCATACTGTCCAAGATTCACAACAGTCTCTCTCATTGCGCTCAAAAATGTCTCAGCAAGTAAGGAACATGGAGTTAACCTCCTGAGGTTAGTCACGGAGTTGTCAAAAGGGCTCCCAACCTTTTATCAACAACCACACCACTGGTAGCTGCTCTTTGTTCTTGGTTCCCAGCCCAGACCAGGCTTTCACAGCCCACAAACCCAATCTCCCATCAAATCTCCATGTCTTATCTTCAATATACTGTTGCATTGCAGCAGCTGCCAGCTGGTGGCCTGAGAATTGTGCACATTTCTAGTAACATGTACACACACTTGTCACCTAAAACCAGGGATCAAAGTCTACGTAGACAAAAGCAGACACAGCCCAACTTGAAGGTGTTCGGGTTTAGAAGCTAAGTATTTCCTAAACAAAGGGGGAGCCGATACATTAAAAATGACAAAAATAAATAATGCTGAGACTGGGGAAGCAAAGACAGAAGGAAGTAAAGAGCGCAGAAAGCATGAGACCTGCTTTTAGGAGCACAGAGGCGTGAATATACCACGTTGCATTATAACTTATGTCTTTATGAAGAAAGGACATAGTCACCTCAGTAATAATAAAGCCCAAGGAAACACCTCTCCCTACACCAAAGAAAGTGAATTTAAGATGTAAAAGCATTTAATAAAGTGGAATCAAACCAGCAGAGGCTGTTGTCCGTTTTGGAGCAAAACCTACGTAAAAAGATATCCAGAACATTTCATTAGCATTTCATTGCATTAACGGTGCCAAATACATTTAGTTAGTGCCATTTCTATAGTAATAGTACTCAGAGGTTCCAACTAAAATAAGCCAAAACTCTGCAAGCACACAGTACTTCCAGTTCAAAAGGGTGTAAAACTTAAATAGGGAGGCATTAAGCTTTGTTACTTTTTAGTTTACTTAAATTTCCATTTTCAACAGATGCAGCATTCTAAACTGCTATTTAGTAACAAACGATGTTAAATACATTAATATTTTCATTTAAGAGCTAAAGAAGCCGTGCCACACAATACTCAAGCTACATGCTGGTTGTGGTTCCAAGCCACCTTCAGCTGCTGTCAGTATAATGTGCTCATCTTAAGATTGCTAAGGAAGTACTAAAGGTAACCAAATCTGACATCTGTATTTGCTTTCCCTTCCCCACATGTGGTCTTTTGAACTACGAAGAGTCAGTACTGCATTCCCTTTCCTGCTAGTGATGATCTAAAAGCAGCTAGCTGACCTTTCAAACAAAGGCAGAGCAATCAGAGTAAGGAGGAGAACTGGACCCAATATTGGGACTCCAGATTAATAAGAATTGTTCAGAGAACACAATGATCCCCTCACTAAAATAAGTACACCAGTCAGGCAGTAAGCTTCCCTGCATGGGGAAGATGACCTGCTACTAAAAATCAAAACACTCCAAGTCCCTTTATGCTTTAGAACCAACTTTACAATTGTGGCTTATTTATTTAACAGAGTCAAACTTGTCCCATGTTCATTAGCGAACCCTGTTTTCAACAGCTATCGATTAGTCTGGCAGGGACTTCCTTTAATCACGAATCTCAATAGGAGGTGAGTTTTTGTTCCCTCCATGATACAAGTAAAACCAGCACAGAAAACTGGTGGGGAGTACTGAAATTGCAACTGCCTTTCTATTTCTTTGAAGAACCAACTTTGAAATATAAAAAGTAAATTCCTGCTTTTTAAAACTTCCGATTATCTGACAAAGCTACAAAATTGACAAATGTGTAATCAAACTCACATGGAGAAATAGACACTTAGATGTAAATGAGGAAAAAACTACACAGCCAGATGAAGCCTGGTTACAACTAACATTAGCAACACAAACATCCAAGCGTCAGTGAATAAACCAATCCATCCAATAATTTTCCCAACTGCTCACAACAGTTTTCCACAGATCACACTTTTACAGATTCCCTGAATTCACCCTGGCGTAACGACCTACCTCTGTATGTCTTGAATGAAGTGCATTGTATTCTTTCTTGAGTTCTGCTTCCCTCTCCTCAAGTCTGCTAACTGGAAGAAGAAAAACAGAGAAGATTAAATTCAATTCAGAGTTCTAGTAAATAAGACTGACTTGCCTGGGACCAGCCAACCAGATCAGTGATAAGAGTAGTCTTAGCAGTGAAGAGCAAAGACCAGGATATAAAGCTTGTTGGTTCTTGTGTTTTTAAGCTCTCAACACTTGAGCTTCCCAAGTACATCAACAGCAGCACAAGCTTGCAATCTGCAATTCTCGTTAAAAACCCAGTGTTATCTTCCCTAGCTGATTGAAAGTCCAGTGAGAGGGGATTTTTTATATTCGAGGACACCACTGCTCACATCAGTCCAGACTGCTTCACATGTGCACACGGGAACCACAGGAAGAAGGAGAAGCCAGATCATGTAGCTACAGTCTCAGATGAGAGCTGTGAGCTCCAGTTAAGGCTCCACACTGGTTTCCTAGAACCCATCATCTCCAGAGGTGTTTAACTAGGCCAAATATGAACAAGGTATTGTTTAAAATAGCTGCAAGTCAAATGCTGCGGTACAGAAATGAAGAGTTCTGCTGGCACCCACTCATATTGCGCTGAGCATTAAAGGCAATAGATTCAGGAGAAGAAAATATCTGGATATTTCTGTTGGTATTCCAAGAAATTAGCAATACACCCAGCAGATTTAGTAGAACTTTTAGGCAACGAGTTCATATTAAGAGATGAACTGTAACAAACTGCAATGTCCCTGTGCAATTAATGGGCAGAGAAGCTAAAAGAACTCAGAATTTTCTTCACACAATTTTTCTATTCAAAACAGAAAACATTTTTTTGCTGCTTAGAATCGATTTCCATCTATTTGTTTCAGTACTTTTAGGCACAATATTTATGTGACATAAGCACGTTTCAAGTTGCGTAACTCAGCTTCTCTTTTTCCACTTGCTACGTTTAAATACCCCTGGGAAACTTGAAATTCACAGTTATCTGTCTCCAGAGACTCGTTGCCAAACGCACATTATCTGAGGACAAATGCCAGCATCTTCTCTGCCATTTGCACACAGAATCATAGAACCATAGAATCGTTAGGGTTGGAAAGGACCTTCAGATCATCCAGTTCCAACCCCCCTGCCATGGGCAGACACACCTCCCACTAAACCATGCCACCCAAGCCTATGTCCAACCTGGACATTTTCATATTGCCAACCAGGTCTTCGGAAATGAATTTTCACCATACCATTGCTTTTTGCTCCATATCTCTGCATTTTGGCACAATACTTCACTGCAAGTATTTTCAGTTAAAAAAATACAACCTCTGCCAGAACCAAATGCTGGAACCAGAATACACAACTGTCTACTCACCCAAACCTGTGTAAACATTCTTAGCTCCTAATCTAATCTTGCTCTCATAAGAACATTAAGTTCCTTAACAACACCTTTTGCACTCCACCTATAAATACCTATTGTATCAAATTTTATCTATACTAACACAAGACTGAACATTTTCATTTCTGCATTGTTATCAAACTGAACAAAAACCCCTTTAGGTCAAATAGCAGTAAGGATGTACAAGTTCTGACAGCACAACATGTATAAAAATGTAAAAGCACAATACATACATACATTGTTTTTGAGAAACAATACCTAATGAATGGAAGATTTTAGTTTGCTAGTTTTAGGCAACAGATGTTTTAAACCTCCTCATACATTTAAAGGGAGGTTATATGGAAGTTTGTGCCAAGTGCCTACAGAAACAAGTGTCAGAATTCATAGTTACAAAGCCAAGACGTGACAAACCAAATTTATCCACCAGCATTGTAGTCAGAAGTAATTACATTTAGAACAGCTGACCATCACAGCCATCCTAGCAACAACCAGTCAGCAGCTACAAGGCAGAGCTCAATGGCTTTAGCTGCCCATACCCCAACCAGCAATGGCTGAGCTCACTTGGGAATCCACCATCTCTGGGCTCTGCATTACAGCTCCCAGCATGTCTTCCTTCCCTGCAGACCAAGGGCCTGGAAACCTTTCTGCTGTACTAAACCTGCTTTAGGACAGGCAAATAGCCTGGAAATCAGCAAGTGCAAACTGCATGACTAATTGGCTTCATGCTTCATGAAACCAGGTCCCTCTCCTAGGAACAAGCACCCAGGGGGAGGCCAGCAGCCACACTGCCTCCTGGGAACCACCACTGCTCCACGCTGGATGGGAAATCATGGTTCAATACAGCCTCGCCAGGAACTTCCAAAGAAACCACAGTGATGCACCCCGAGGCTGTTGGTATGCTTGTGTCTAGACAGCACAGCCAGCTCCTAGAGATTAATTTTATCCATTGGATTCTGGGAAAAAGTACTTGACACAGCACACTTAATGAAGACTAACACCGCACTTGGTGTTACAAACACCTTCTTTGTAGCTACCTTCATTAAATCCACAGAAGTGTTTCCTGCCATTACGGACATAACAAACAGTTCACACAAGGGTTGAGGTTCCATAACAAAGCACACCATTTTCTCCTTCTGCAGCCCAATTTTAAGTAGTTCCCTAAGTCACAGAAGACAAATGGACATAGATATGGATACTGCATAGTTAAAGAGGGTATCTCCATTAATCCTGTAACTGTTTTTGTTACTTACAAAGGTTATAAGAAAGGCCCTAGAAGATGATGCAATTGACATTCAGTATTTTCCTCTGGAAACCACTTCAGCTGGGTAACACGTTACAGTCCTAGAGCTAGAAGTTCCACTGGTAAGCAGATGTACCCTACACATTTACACACCCACAACAGACACCACATCAATAATCCTCAAACCAGGCTTTTCCAATAGCAGTAGGATGATACACAACACTGGAAATCTATTCTACCAAAAACATGCATTGATCTTGACAAAACAACCAACAGAATAGCTTTCTCTTTTCCAACTGAACATTCTGGAAGGGATCAAATACTCCCTGAGGGCTGGAGACCACTAAGGACTTGAACACAAAAGATACTTGAACCTAGTGAAGAACAGCCAGAAGGATTTTGAGGAAGACCACCAGATTCTTGCCCCCAAGCTATGGAAAAAACACATTAAGCCACTATTAAAGGTACATTCCCAACAGCAGTAACAGGAAACTAAAGAGCAGACCAAAAAAAACGTCATCCACTGACACCTACATTTAAAACCAATTGTCCCCAGTTCCATTTTACTCCACCAGCACACAAAGAGTGGAAGTCTGGCATCACGCTGATAACATCCCCCCGGGAGGAATGGAGCTGGGCACTGGCACTGCCTGACATGCTGGGTCTGCAAAGCAGCAACCAGACACAGTTCCCATCAATCTGACTTAACTAACAACAAAAAAAGCTCCTCAGATATTTCAGCCTAAGACTTTTCCCCACTAAGATGTCAGGTTCTTAATGAGTAGATGATAAAACCAGTTTGATGATACATATCCTAAACACAAAATATCCATTCTTCTTGCTGTAATGCCTTTATAAAGCCATTACCTCCTTGTTAAAATCACAGAAGATTGCAAAATTTCATTGTGTAATATATTACACGTGCAGAATATAATACATTACATGTGCAGAATATAATACACATCAAAAAAAGTTTCACTACTCATGGTTAAAGTCTACACGGAAAAATTCTAAAGGTCTTCCAGCATCATAAGTATGAGCATAAAATGCAAATATTCTAGGAGTTCTAAGGCTGATGAAAAAGCATCCCACTGGAGCAACACCACAAACTCATGCTCAAGGGCTCCTTGCAACCTTCTCCAGCACTGTCAATATCCTCACACATTCAGTGACCTGAAGTACCAAACCTAATCGAAGTTCTCTCAAATCAAACCAATCACGCCTAAAAATGGGAGATTAAACAGTACAGCAAACCAGAGAGAAGCCTCCGGAGTTTCTGCCTCCTGACAGTGTTACAAGGAATGAGGCAGCAAAGCTGCCCACCCTGCCTGTTCAAAAATCAGAGCTTACCTCCCAAGTCTGATGGCTTTTACCAAGATTGGAACACCCTCCATCTGTATGTTGTCCTCTGCCTCAAACTGCTGATAAGCCTGAGGGGGAGAAAGAGAAACAGACCTGCTAGAACGCCAAATCCAACTGGTACAATGCCTTCAAGAGGAACTACAAATTCCTGCTACACAAGCCAGGACAGGGATCCAGCTCATTAACAAGACTTTCCTAGCACTAGACTATCTGAAGGCTCTCCTTGCGCAGCTTTCATCCAGCTCCATTCTTAAAAGCAGGTCCCTATGAAAAAGTTAAGATATAGATCAAGCACAATCGATCTCATGATCCAATAGGACCTTACAACCTATAAAGTAGTTGCTAAAGAGCACACACATGAACCATGGACTGAAACAGGGACTGATGCTACCAAACAAGTATTTAACCTGAAAGAGGTAACATCTGGAAATAAGCGGCACAGAAAACTGATTTGTAAAGCAAGTGATAAATTCCACTCCTGAGCAAGACTGACATCTTCAAGTGGCTCTTAGGACTGTGAACTAGAGGTCTAGTTCTCAGTTTAAAAAGCAGGGCGCTTTATATTGCAAAGATAATTTAGCTGTCAAGAATGGTCTTTTGATAGCAAATATCAGTGCATACAAGTGGCCTTATCTCTCACACTTCTGGACTGTTCAAGTATTCACTATGTCTCAGTCACAAAATCACTGCAATCTAAGTTCTGTATCAGGTTTGTGGCGATAAAAGATCTCCTTAAATGTTCTGCTACTACTTTTAATATAAAGAACAACCATAATGCCAGGAGATTCCTCCCAGGGGTTGAAATTCAGATGAAGAAGGACATATACAAGCCAACTTCTACTCAAAATCAAGTTAAAAAGCATTTGGATCCAGCACCAACTTCACTCCAAATCTCTGGTCAAAATAGTGTTTCAATGAGAAAAGCTTTGATTGACTGTTCTGAAAACAGTGGGAGGCTCCTTTTATACATTTGGCTATTGGAAGCAGTCACTTTTTGAGGAAATCCAACGCAAAATCAGCCTGAGCACAGAAGCTACAGCAGACCAGACTGGTTTTTAAAACCAGATAACCAGTGACAACTCAGGGATGTAAAATTCCTGAAGACGTTTAAAACCATTTTCCTCATGACTGCAACATTTACAGCAATAGAATAATTGTCAACAAACTCCAACCCCTACACCAATAGCACAATTCTTAATTTAAAGAAGTATATGAGCAGTTAATTATATGTCAGTGGATTTCAACCTCCTCTCATCACTTTTGTTCATGCATATTAATAGACAAGTTTAAAGCAGGCCAACGGCTGCTCTAATTTTCCACTCCATTTTATTTTCACCTCCAGCCTTGTAGGATGGCTGTTACTGTACCCCCTGCTCCATCTGCTGGCTACTGACTCCCGGCACAACACACACAGTAGGTACTCCTGTGACTTCCCACCGTAAGGCAGCAGGAAGGTAACTGAGAAATGCTTTAGTCCGAAACAAAGCCTTCCTTTCAAGTAGAGTTTGATGCTCACACATCTCCTTATAGAAAGATTCTATACAGCGAGACACTGGCACAGGGTGCCCAGAGAAGCTGCGGCTGCCCCATCCCTGGCAGTGTTCAAGGCCAGGTCGGACAGGGCTTGGAGCAAGCTGCTCTAGTGGAAGGTGCCCCTGTCCGTGGCAGGGGGCTGGAGCTGGAAGAGCTTTAAGGTCCCTTCCAACCCAAACCAGTCTGGCATTCTGTAATTCTTCAAGTTTAGCCAATAATACCTGAGGCACAGTGAAGGAAGGGCAGTGGGGAATCTGCCTTGTAAACAAACTCATGTATAAGAAACTGCTGCACTGAGAAACACGCAGTGAACAGTAAGCTCCGAATTTGTTGATGAAGAAACACAAGAAGCCAAGCTGCTGCTCCTTCTTTGTTGGACAGCAGATTAGTTGTGCTGTTTCAGCCTTTGAAAACTAGGTAGGAACAATCCAGACCCTCACTGAACAAACCTTAACTCTTCAACTTCTTTCAAGGACCTCTTGAAAAGCTTTCTTATATTCCTTGGAATAAATACAGGGTTGAGCCATACCCAGAAATAGCATTACTGACACATGCATTTCATGCCAGTTTACTTATTCACATCACCATGTGCACAGATCACAACTCAAGTCAAAACTCAAAACGACTTGAGCTTTCCCAGCTGAGAGTTTGTATTAAGTCTCCCCCTTAACTAGATAGGTCTGTGTTAATTTGCTGCTGCAGCTCTATGCAGGTCTATCTCAGAGCATCAGATGCCTTTAGATTATATCAGGAGGCTGTCTACCTGGGTGTATTGTACAGTAATGCTGGTATCTGCTTAGCTCAGATGAAAACCAAATACCAAATAATTTAACATCTGCAGATAACAGGACCGAGTTTTGCATTTTCTCTTGAAGCCAACAAAAGCAATAGTTCTATTAAGCTTCCAAGAAAATCAAATCTGCATGTTTTTAGGTCGGCTGCCAAAACGTTTGTCTCATATTCCAAATAAAACCTACAGCAAGCAATAGCAATTGCTGCATAATGTCACCTGACATAGGAAATACAATCACCCCAACAGTTGTGTTACATTTGGTTTCTGAAAGGCAAGAGCTGCTTCTTGGTTTTTCGTTGTTTTGTTGGGTTTTGGGGTTTTTGATTGCCTAAAAAAAATTCTCTATTTTCCCCAAATATAATCTAACTTGAGCATAAATTAAAAAGCCAAGATTTAATAAACTGAGCTATGGAAATACATCAGTGCTTTGTTTGTCCTGTCGAATGCAGTACATTACCTTGGCTGTAATTCAGCACTAGGCAGATCCAGAAAAGGAACCAAATCTTTCAACTCCCACAGCCTACCACCTTCATCTGAAAGAACCTCAACCATGCAGACATCATGCGTTTCAGATTCTCTGATAAATAAGTTACTCTGAGAAGGATCCCTCCAGAAAGCACACCCAAAGCTGTTTCATTCCTGTAGTAAGCCAAAACAACCACAGTTGTCTTCTATGCCAAAATAATTAACTTACAGCCTGTAATAGGTAAAAAGAAACAATGTTCCCAAAAAGGGAGGCAAGAAAGGGAAATAAATTAAACCTCTGTAGTGCCCACAGAGCTCAGCAGCGCATCACATGAGCACGAAAGGCTCTTATCCCTTTCAGTAACTGGAGACTGAGCAGTATCCAAAGCAGTATCACGTGCCCTCGTGGAGTGCTGCTGGACAAGTGAGCTGCGGATTTCTATTACAAGTTTTTAACAGCTCTATGTGCCTGGTTTTCCAGATTAAAGGCTGAAATTTGAAGCATTCCAGTGCTGCAAACTAATCACAAGGAGAGCGAAGGAGTCTCACCACAGCAAAGACTGGAAATAATGTGAAAGCCGGATACATAAAAGCTCTTGTAAGAAATGCATAAAATTGCACCAAGAGCGGTGTCTGCCTTGGACTCGTCACTGAGTGGAAAGGAAGGAGAAGAGAAAACTTTAAGTATTAAACATTTATGTTTAACATGTTTTTGGAACCCTGGCATTTCCATGCTCACTGCCCCTCCACACCATTCAGAGCTGCCCTCTGCTGTTGAGAAAGATAACCCATGAAAGTCAAGTCATAAAACCAAAATAAGACATTTGCTCACACTCAGCACAAGTTTGCTGACAACCCACTTCCAAAAACTCTGCTTGTATCATCATCCCGACACAAACCTCCAGGAACTCTGTGATACCTAACTTGCTTTAACTTCCACAAGCCACAGCCCCCCGGGAGCATGGGCGCTCTTTCCTCCGGTCCCTGCACGGGCAGTGCTGACAGCCAGCACACTTTAACGTGAGGGCAGAGGTAGCCACAGATAGTTAAGGAGAAGAGCAGTAGCGCAAAATGATACGAGGAGATGGATCACAGGCCAGCGATCCACACCACTGCAGCACATTCCTGCACTCAAATAGAAGTCACAAATCCTTACACCTCTGCTTTCCTTTAAGCAGTTGTAAAGTTTACCAATATATCCCAGGACTCAACATGTCACACTTTTTTGGCAGCAAACTTAAGCAACTGCCACAACCCACCAAATACCAGGACCAAGTGCTACACGTCACACAAGAGTGGTAACTCAACATGTATCTGTTCCCCAACATTCAGGATTTCATCATCTACCATGGCTCACACTCCTCCCCAGCAGTGCCACCAGCTCACACTCCCACTGCTCCCTCTTTCCATTTCCTCCAATGAAAAAGCAGAGTAGGGTAGTCCACTCATCTAGGAGGTGGCTGAAAGCAACTGCTTAAGTTTGTAATGCAGTGAAGACCACCAGTGAACCACAGGAACTTAGAAACCGGTTGACAAAATGAGATTCTTATTTCACTTCTTTAATTTCAAATGGCAGATTTATCCCCACCCAGCTAGCTGCATATGTGGCTATTAATGCAATCCCACATGATACATTGAAGTGCAAATAAGTATTTCTTTTTCTTTAGTGTGACAGCCACAAAGATTGCAAAACCAAGCACTTATAATTCAAGACATGACAAAACTGTGGCTTCTTGAGCAACTTTAACTGGCATGCACGTTTAAGCACATACGATCAAGCTGAATCAGACCATGTAACTAAAGAGCTGCCCTATCTTATGGCTAACTTGCCTTAACTAAATGCTCTAGATTGGACAGTGTTTAAGACAATGAATTAAAATGTTTTAATAGACAAAACTTGCTCTTACAGGCCTTGGTTGTTGGAGGAAAAACACAGCGCACAGGAAGCAGTCTACAAGAAGCAGGAAGTCTGGCAGTTGAAGTACTACATGAGGTGACACGTCTTTCTTGTTCTCTATTAATCATGTCATATACTGATGTTGCTTATCTCAGACTATGTACTGACACAAAACAAAGCAAAGCCAAGTATTATTTGGTTACTTGCTCTATGCCAGGCTTTGCAATTCCCATTATCAGTGACAATACTACCACCATTTTGCATGTTGACAGGGTACCAATTGGCAATACCACAGACTAATTTAGGTGCATAGGCAGTAGTATAGGAAGCAGAAGAGAAAAATATAGTAAGACGACTTGTAGCTGCATCCAGTGAATTAAAATGACACATTGGTATTTTTGTTATCATAGGACATACAAATCACCTTGCCTATAAAACAGAAGAGAAAAGGTACAGTTAGACTACTTCTCCAATATGTACACTTGTACAGGTTTCATACCCTGGAAATCGAGAGTGCTAAAAAAACCCAGTTCACTTGCATAATACTCATTAGGTACTCAACAACTGCGCTTAAACCCCCTTTGATCTTGCTCTGCATCAGCAGCATGTCAAAATCTTTGCAACAATCTTTCATGTTGCCCCAGACAGCTTACCGACCCAAATGATAAGCAAAACTCAATGTTCAACACAACCCTATTGCTTCTCCACAGTTACATCTTAGCCATCACAAAAGGTTTTTCTCCAATAAAACCATTTTGGAACTGTTTAAAAGTCAGTGCTCCAACATCAGAACTTTAAGGTAGTACAACTGTTTTCACCAGCACTATTTCTTACAAATAAAAACCATGTAGTCCTAGCCAACACTCAGTGGTTCTACCAGAACAATTGAGTTTCTCATGCAAATACTCTCATTATAAAGATACACACACAATGTAATTAAAACTTTAAAATCTTACACTGAAGGCTTAATATTCAAGGCAAAACCAAGAATTTCGTACAAATAGACTCATAGAACAACATAGAACAGTGCTGTGCACATCTGTATACGGTTAAGTGCAATTTCTGTAAGAGAAACTCCAGGTGTGCTGCCACATACATTGCCAGGAATTCAAATTAGTTTTCTGAGCATCTACTTCATATTTTTTATTACAGTAACAAAAAAAGTAAAGGCTTATACAACATAATGCAATCTTGATGCTATAATCTTGTTGTGAGAGTACAGGGTCTCCCATTAGCAAGTTGTTTGGGCTGCAGGCTTAGAGCAGAGACCTTCTGGAAACAGTGTGCTTCGTTAGGAAAACAGACCACTCGTCTCTCCTTCCAATGTTTTCTTTTCCCCTTTGCTGTTGCTTTTAAACACACACACATTCCTATTCACGAGAAACACAGCATTTCTGATACAAGTCTCTACAATATGCTTTCAATTCTCCATTTTAGCTTGACTTGACCTTTAAAGATGCATTCCTGGAAACCAATCATCGCCGTTTTCACCAGAAAAGACTGCCTGAAATGTTCCTCCATCACAGTACAGAATCCACGAATATTTTAACTGCAATGGACCTGAAGTACATGCTTCTAAGATTTGTCAACAGCATTCTAAACAACTGAGATTTCAGAAAGGTTCAGCTGTGCATGTCACCCACATTAATCTTAACACTAGTACACTAATAATTCTAATGTGCTATAGACTCACTCATGCCACTGAAAATTAAACTTCACAGGAATATTATTACACCTTCAGTTCAAAAAGAGAGCTATGGCTTGTTGCCTTATGGGCAGAGAAGGTGGCTGAGTAGAAATAAAGGAAGAAAGAATTGTGAAAAGGGGCTACTTTGACAACTGACACTGCTTTTCGCAACTGATCTTACCTCAACCTTATCAGGTTTGGCTCAGTCTTGCTTTACATTTCTGTATGGCCCAGCAATAAAAGCTGTATAATAATTGATAGACAAGCTAGTCTCATGACAACAGAAGCTAGCTTAGAAGCTTGACAAAACGTTCCATTAATTCATATTGATCATTACTTCTACACTGTGCCAAAAAGGATAAATGAGAACAAAAATCAGAACTCTCATTGCAAGATTAACAGACTCACAGAAAAAACTAGCACCATAGGTTTTCCATCTTCAGTTTCAGACTGGGGGGTGAGGGAGATGAAACGAGAAGATTTGTGTGGGGTTGAGGATTTCTTTCCTCTACCCTTTGCTCAACTAGTAGTAGAAACGCTGGTGATCCAGTTTGATTCAATGACTGTGTACCTGGCTAAGAAGCAGTCCAACAGAATGTCTAAGCTGCAATGCATTCACGCTGTAACTTTCAGAGAACTGATCATTGTTATCCGTCTTCCAAAACTTACACAAGCTTTTGTAAATTACACAGAACATCTCAAAGCAGAAGCGTTCTCCCCTAACTCCTTCTGTAAAAATGAAGTGCCTTGTAGAAATAAATAAAGCAGCAGAAATTATACAAAGCTGATGAAAACCGGCATCAATGGTATTCTCATCCCAGTGGTCCTTCTAAACCTAAAGATTACATTTATTTTTAGCACAGTTTAATAGGAAGACAATTCACTTGTTTTATAGTCACTAACCAGGGAATAAGTTCTACATTTCCAGGTTTTCCCTTGAAAAAGTAGGTAAATATGAAAATGGCATGGTCTAAAGGTAAAACAACCACAAGCAGGACAGCAGAAGAATCAGATTACAAGTCACAAGCTTGTATCTAATTTTTTCACCTTGAAACTAAGGAAAACAAAGTTACGCAAGAGTTAAACCCAGTTATCTGTCAAAATACAGTTATCAGACAATACATGTGCTAAATACCTCTGCTATCATTTCACAGAACAAAAGTTAACACACTACTATCAGTTAAAGGGAGTGCAATATATTTTACTTACTTTGATCAGCATAGTTTTTTGCTTTTAGCTCGAGCTGTCGAGTTTGTGATTCTAGTGCTTCCACTCTGGTCTGCAACTCCTTTTTCTCCTGTTCTTGAGAATCTTCAAACTCAATGAATTTCTAAACAAAAAAAGTGAAGTTAAAGTCAACAATTAATGACAGGTTTGGTTTTGTTTTTTTGCCTTTTTTTTTAAGCCTGAGCAAAGTTCTTTCTCCAAAAAGAAAGAAGAGAGATCATTCCTAGATCTGTTTTTAAAAAGACTTCCACTTTAAGCAGCACATAGGAAACAGTACAGCAGTCCTTCACAGCAAGGAAGCGCGCAAGCAGGTTTCCTAAACAGATCTACAGCCTGCATTTAAACCTGAAGACTGCTATTTTAGCCCAGTGTCCACCAGTCGAGCACCCCACCTTGGCTACTCTGTGTAATCGCTATCAACTAAGTGTCAACTACTTCAATGAAGCCTGCTTGGGACTAAAATAAACATGAATTGTTTCTTTCGTTCCTAATTTCACACACTTGCCTGCCAACACTGCACATGAATACAGAAGGTCTTGGCATCTTCAGATGTGACTGAACACTGGTGAAGCTTATCTTCACCTGTAAACCACAAAGAGACTGACAGTGCAGTAGCAACGCACCAGCAATGCAGCAAACCAAAATGACATGCTATCTTCCCATTCCCACCCTGTATTTTATCATTTGATATATAAATTATAAATGCTTACAGTCTTCATCAAATACTTAATAACCATCTCCTACAATCTGTCAACTGCATAGAAAACTATTCCCAGGCACTCTGCAATTGTGCTGATCACTATCGTCTGCTGCTTACCTTGGTTTACCAACTTTGTGTCTCACTGCTGCATACATCAGTGTTTACACATTATTGCATTAAAGTTCCATATTCACCATAACAGCACTTTTTAAAGCACTTGCTATTTTTCTTAACCAAAACCTTCAGAAATTCAACATGTACTGCTAGCACAAAGAACACCAAGCGCCAAAGATATCTTCAGACACGCAGTACACTCTATTCTGCGCTGCAAAGAGAAGGCAAGGCCACAAACACAAGTTCTGCAGGCGGCCCATTATACAGGGGGGAAGAGCACAGAAGAAGCCTTTGCAGAAAAAACCCAGACATCCAAGACAGCTGAAGGGTAAGAAAGCAAGCTGCAGCTGGGTACCACATGGAAGCCAAGAGACAGAGAAGGCAGCAACTTAAATAGCGATGTTATAGGTGATTTGAAGGTGTTTTCCTATGTATTGCTAGGAAAACTTAGTGGCAAAAAATACTTTAAATGTTCACACTGACTTTTAAAGAGCTTTAGCCACTGTGCTTTATAGCTTTTACAAAAGCAGGCACTCATAACCCCATGAAAACAGCTTCAGTTCAGCTGGGTCATCAGAAGAAGTTCTGCTTAAAATGTTATTTCTGCTGTAGAAACGCATCAAAATCTATCAAGCAGAACAAGAGGCTCTTTCAGACAAGGCTATCACAGGACTAGGCATGGTGTTCATATGACTATGCCTGAAGCTAAACCATGAAACAACTGAGAAACAGCTGACACAAGCCCAGGTAGCACTGCTTTGGCTTCTATGACTTAAAATGAGCTCTCCCGCTTCGAAAAAACAGATGTGGAAAAGTCTTTCACCCCCCTCAACACGAAGTGTGAGAAGATTAATTTGTCAGTGTCGTGCTGAAAAACTCCAACTTTCAACTTGTTCCATGTCTCCTTGGTAGCAAATGATACAAAAGTTTTGCCCCTTTTATATTAAATATTCAAGTCATGTCTGGCTTATTCTTAGCAGGCTCCCTTACAGAAAAGGACTTCCAAGTTTGACACAAATTTGGCACTGAGGCTAAAGACCCACATGGTTTGTTACATTTAACATGGGAAAATATGAAAGAAGAATTATAGAACTGTAACATCTTTGTTTAGTTGCTAAAGTCAGATGTGTCTCAACTTGCAAAAGACCAGTGACAATTACACTTTAGAATAAACAGCCGTTCAAAGCCATCAATGTCATTGTTACTCATGGAACTAAAGATAGATATCATTTAATATTTCCCCTCAAGTCCTTCAACTGCAAGTATTAAAACAAGTTTTGTATTAAATGCTTTTGTTACCTTCCACTAGTTTACCTTCAACCTGTCCAAGTTAGAATTTAAGTTACATCTCTTTGAAGCATTGTTACAAGTAGAGCTGGGTAACTTGTTTTTCCTCTGCTGAAAACTACAGCTTATCAAATCATGGATTGAATACTTTAGACTTTGTTTCTATTTGGTTTCATCTCTCCTTCCCGTGGTGTTAACAGAGGCAGAGCCCCAGGATATCGATCACCTTGTCCTGACTAGTTTGTATGACTGTAGTGTAAGGCATCCCTACCCACAGCAGGGGGGCTGAAATTAGATGATCCTAAAGTCCTTTCCAACCCAAACCATTCTTTGATGGCAGGATTAGGCAAGCCAAAGACAGGCTGAGCACCCACACTGAACGACCTTTTTCTTCTTTTATTAATTTACATTGACAACATATTCAAACATTGCACACCTGCACTGTTTAACATAAATGCCACAACATATGTAGGAACATGCTAGCCGCTCAAAATATGGATACTAGACATACTCTTGTTTCATCCTGAGCTACTGGTTACACAAAATAATGATGCAGACAAACTTCTAGCTTTCCTCATTTTAACTGACATCCTGCCTAAGCCACACAGCCATATCTTACAACTCTAACAAGAAGTGAGAAATTCTTGGTGCTTTTTTCTTTAAGAACAAGCTGAAGGATACCAACACATCTTTAAAACCACCACACCCAATACCACAACATTACAGAATATATGGCTAGAATGGTCGTTAAAAGGTCAGCTTGCTTTAAGGCTCAGATGTTCAGTGTTGATGCCTGGATCCTAATTTTGATTAGGATATGATGAGGCACAAGCACAGGATATGATGCATGCCTCCTCCTGCATGTGCCTGCTGCTGAGATCCATGACTCTGATACCTTCAGAAACTATGTTTGGCAACTCCCATTTAATCCTTCCCATTTTCTCCAGGCAGTATCAACTATGTCATTTCAGACAAACATTTGCCCAACCTGCTCTTAAAGACCCCCAATAAAAAGTACTTCATCAATAAGGTTCAGAAGTCTTTGTCATCCATTTTTAATCTACTTAAAGTTTCCAGCAATAAACATTGTAATAAGTACAAACCCAGACTACACAATGGACCAACACAGCATACACATTTGGAGTCCTCTCACATGCATACAACCATTTAATCACTCACTAATACAGTGCTAGCCAAATGAAACATCTTTTCCTACATTTAAGTCATCTTCTGTTTCCCTATATTTTAACTTGCTTTCCCGTCACACAATCCAGTTCCAACACCAAGCGTATCTGATGTCAGGGTTCCACCTACTTGGCAGTCTTTATTACCCTATGACATGCCCTTCAGTAATTTTTACTGCAACGAATGCCAGCTTTTCAGCCAATGGCAAGTTCTTCCTGGAGTAGGTAAAGAGAATTAACTACAAAGCCAGCTCAGCTGGACCTGGGGTAGAGAAAAACATGTTACTGAAAACAACGCAGTAACTTTCACACTACTTCAGCGAACTGTTTGTACAATGGATCTTAATTTCGTTCTCCCAT
The DNA here is from genome assembly GCA_039720435.1 of Amazona ochrocephala. Classification (NCBI taxonomy): domain Eukaryota; kingdom Metazoa; phylum Chordata; class Aves; order Psittaciformes; family Psittacidae; genus Amazona; species Amazona ochrocephala. Next base: position 89,350,570 of record CM077879.1, read on the forward strand.
AAAATACTTAAACTCTTACTGCAGAGTGTTTACTTAACATATAATCCTAAGGAAGAAAGTTAACTTTGGGAACAGTAAGAAAAGTGAACTTGATGGCTGCCTTGACTGATTTGCATCGCATTAAATGCTTTTTCATGGTTGTAAAGAAGCAACCACGTATTTAACATCAGATTTCAAGAACAGTTTAATTCCACCAACAGCACAGAAGCTAAAAGACACATTAGACAGCCTGACATGGCTAGAAGGAGCAGATTTCATCTCGTTTCCAAGTCTACACAAAACACCTTCTGCCAGCACCATACACAAGGTATGGAGCCGTGTACTTCTAAAGAACTCAAGCTTACTAGTGTATAAAATAGCAGAACCCCAAAAGGTTCTTCCTCTCCCACTTCTTTGTAGCAAGGCACCCTGCCTAGCATTCACTAAGTGGGAAGATAAGTTATGCAGAACTGTAAGCAGAACAGCTGGTTCCTCTATTACTTCAGCCATATCACAAAACATACCATGGTAAGAGCCAGACAAGGGACTTCACAGCAACTAAAAAGATCATGACTGCTGCCCAGAGGACTGAGAAGTAGGCCCAGAACTTCTGAAATCACCTTAACAGAAGCCCACAGGCAACAGCTTTCAAGATGTGTCTTTAGTAACATGGACAATGGCGTGAGGAGACGCCTATTCAAATAATAAACTATTCATATTCATCGAGATACTGCTGCAAATAAAAATTCCTAAGCAGCAAGCAGAAAGTAAAAAGGGATATGTTAATTCTTCAGGGCAGTCAGAACAGATGGTATGGAATACTGAACTTCATAGCTCAAAATTCTCCATTTTGCTGTCAGCTCACACCAGCAACCTCCACAAGGAAAGATACACACTAAGCCAGTAACTTGTTGTCCAAGAAAAACAGTGCTATATTCATGTCCCTCCTTCTGTTTCAACCATACTGCACCCATCGGATTACCTCTACATTCATAAGAAATGTGCAACAACCAAACCTGAACAAACCATCTACCTCTCATGAGCATATTGTGCTGTATCTATGACAGACGCCTTCACATTTGCACAGCACATAACAGGTGACCTTTGTGCTTACAGGTGAAAACGCGGTCTCTCGTCTAACTGCACTTTGGCAAGCATTAGTAAAGTGTCTTGCAGCATGAGTACTAGTTTTTAGACTACGTAACACCAGTGCCTTCAAGTTAATGTAACATGACACAAAAGAATGGGGAAGGCAGCAAAATACACTACCAGCATCAGTACATACAGCTCCTGCAGAGCCACACCAGCACAATTAACACCATATTCTATTTCATCACATTATGTTTCTGCTGTTCTTCCCAAGGCCTGCTTGTTTTCAATCTGGCAAGTGCTGCCTGCGTTTTAAGCCCAATCGATTTTCTCATGAATTAGTTCAGAAAATACTTATCAGCCCTCTTATGCTCTTAATAAAAATAAAATGTTTGCTAAAAAAGCCTTTCAGAGGCAGCTTGTGTCAGAACTAGCGATTGATTCTTTATGGCAACAGGCCCCAGACTGAAATCCATACGGCATCGTACAACAACCACGTTTGACAAGGAAGAGGAATGGTTTATTGGTCCAAGAGCTGGAGGGCCACAGTTCACACTACACTGATTGTAACAAACTGACAAAGTACTGCAACGATGTGCAGACAACATTTTGCCCTCACTTGGAACAATACGAATACAAATATTTGTACAGGGCTGAAGTCTCCCAATTAAATTTCATTGTCAATATTGTCTCCACCCTCAGTGTTGGTGTTGGTGTTGTCATTCTGATTTTGGGGAAGTTTAGAAACTAAACACACCACACAGATAAGCACAGGACACCGAGTCTGGAAATAGATTTATAAGATGGCTTGTTCTATTACAGATAATGCTGTCAATCCAATTTCCTACAGGAGTTTGGCGAGACAATGAACTGGAGGAAGCAGTCCTGCAGAGCCGCTTCCTATTGTAGTGCTTTACAATCTCGCACAAAAGAATGCTTCACAAGCTTATTTATGCTGAAATAGTTCTTAGGTATTGTTATTTCAATTTTTGCAGCAACATGCGAAGGCAGAGCCCATGTCATCGAACAGCCTGCACCACCTGTTGCTGACTGCAGCTTCTATGCACCAACTCCAAAGAAGTTCAGGCCACACAGCAGAGATTTCCAGGGGTTTTCCCATGCGTTCTCACCGCTTGTTATAAATACCCTTTACAACCGCTTTGCCACGAACAACCTGCCTCCTGACAAGGGGAAAATCCATGGGGAAAGTGAAAGAGCGGAGAAGCCAGTCCGCGGGTCCACGTCTGCTCTGCAAAGCAGAGCTGCTTTTCTCCTCCAGACCTGCTGACCAGCTCTTCGGGAGAGTCACTTCAGAGACCTCCCAGAGAAGCGGTGCTGGGGACGGGGCACACACGGCAGCTCCACCACCGGCTGTGCTCACCGGCTACCGGGCACTGCCCGGAGCAGCACGTACCGGCTCCCCTGCGGCACAGGGAAGGATGGCGTTCCCGCCTGCCCGCTCCATAAACGCATCAAGACCCGAACCCCTCCCTTGATGGCCCCCGGCCGCTCAGGCAGACACAGCCGGCACCGCCGGGGCCTCCTTCCGTGGAGCCGGCAGGAGCCGCCGCCTGGCCGCAGGGCTCCCCGGGCCCGGGTGCCGCAGCTCCCCGCCTTCGGCAGCCCCACCACCGCCGCGTCGGGCAGGAAGTCCCCCCCGCCTGCGCGGAGGAAGAAGCGCGGAGCCGCCGCCCGCCTCGAGAACGGGCCCCCGCCCTTCACCGGCTCCGGGCCCGGCGCCCGCCCTCACCTCCTCGGCCTGCTTGCGCAGCGCCTTCTCTCGCTCGTATTGCGTGAGGAGCTGCTCGTTGTCGTCCCGCAGCAGCTCCAGCTCCACACTGGTCTCCTGGCTGTGCGCGCACACCGAGTCCAGGTTCTCCAGCACGGCCACCACCAGCGGCATCAGCTCGGCCACCACCTCCTCGTCGTAGCGCCCGATGAGCCGCTCGAACTCGCGGTAGATGGAGCCCGCCAGCCCCGACACCCGCTCCGACATCATGGCGGGGCCGGGGCCGCCGGGGTCCTCTTGGTACACCACGCCGTCCGCCAGCTCCATGGCTGCCGGCGAGCGCCTTCCCTCGCGGGGCCCGGCGGGGCGGCAGCGGCTCAGCGCCCTCCCGGCGGCTCCTCCTGCCTCTGCGGCGGGGCCTCGCCTGCAGCCCGGGGAGCGGACGGCGGCGGCGCACGGCACTGACCTCACCCGCCGCGCCGGGGCGGGGCGCGCGTCAGGCGGGAGAGGCGGGGCCGCGCCGTGCGGGTGGAGCCATGGCGGCGGCTGCGGTGATGGAGGCCGCGCGGTGCCGCCGCGTTCTCCATCGAGCTGCGCAGGACCGGCGAGGCGGCCGCGGAGGGCTGGGGCGTGTGCGGCGCTGTGGGAGGGGGCACCAGAGCCAAGGCCGGTGCGGGGCGGAGCGCTGTTGACAGAGAGTGCGGCGTTAGGGTGTTGAGTTGTGGAGTGGGAGGCCGAGCTCCGACCCGTGGGGCCGCATGGTTAGACCTTCATCTCTGAGGGAAGATGTGAGGAAATGCTACTGACGGCTCCCGGGGAAGCCGTTACTTATTTATTGCACCCACAGAGGCATAAATACATGGAGTGACTCATGTGGGGATGACTGACGGAGCTAAACCCGGAGTTCAGGACTTGGCGGCTCCCAAACCCCTCCTGGGTTGCTGTGCTGGCTCATCGACAGCGAAAGGACCCTTTATTTATGATGAGGTATCCAGATAATATCAGCAATCCTGGTTTATTATCAATAACACCACTTAGAAAGCATCTTGCAGTTACTAAGAGAGACTGGTTTTCCAGGGATTTGGGGCAGTGAATTGCATTCTGGATCATGTGTTTTGTCATGGGAATGGTGTGAGCTATTCTAGACATTCATAGTAAAGCTGAAAACACCTTCTGAGATTGAAAAGCTTCAGCGCTGCTTCACATCCCTTATTTTTATCATAGAATTGTTTAGGAAAAGGAAAGACCTTTAGGATCATCGAGTCTAACCATTAGCCCAGCGCTGCCCAGTGTACCACTAAACCACATCCCTCAGTGCCACATCTACACATCAGTCTTTTAAACACCTCCAGGGATGGTGACTCCAGCGCTCCCCTGGGCAGCCTGGTCCAGTGCTTGACATCCCTTTCTGTGAAAACATTTTTTCCCAGTATCCAATGTAAATCTCCCCTGGCACAACCTTTAGGACACAATTCCTAATTGTGAAATCACTTTTTCATTAAGTAGGAGTATTTTATGTACAAGGGAGTTAAGGAGCCTGATGGCAGCACTGAGTAACGCAATGACTGTTATGAAAAATGCCTAAGCCTGAGAAGTGGTGAACTTCGAGATGATTGCAGTGTTTTCCACTGGAGAGCAGTAGAGGTTTGCACTGCGTTTGCTCTCACTTGGACTCATTCTAAGACAGTAACTGTGCTTTAAATGCATGTGCTGTGTTGTCTTCTTATGCACTAAGCTAGTGGACTTGCACAGGAATAATGAGGAAGAAGGAAAGAGTTCAGCCCCATATATTGGATTTCTTGAGAGTTCTGTTTAGACACCATCCTCCTAAGCTAATGTTTAACATAGTGCAGCCAGGGCATAGGAAGTTGAAGTACACATTTATTTATAAACATGGCAAAAGGAAAGAAACGCTGATTGCCATTTGTTAAATCATTTTAGCTAAAAAATAGGTTTAAAAAGACACAGTGTGTAGTTTCCTACTCTCATTTCCTCAAGTGCAATTTTCATTTAAATTACTGGAAATGATCCCTGTGAAAAGATAATTTTTTTACTATTTTTCTTTAGCAGTTATCCACTGAGAAAAACTGCGACTTCTCCATGTTTGCCTGCTGTCTGTCACGGATTTGAGTCTTTACTTGCTGCAGAAGTGCTGTGGGAAGCTCAGAACTCCTCTCTCCCTTGAGGTCATACATCATTTCCCTTTGCAGATGTTTGTATTGTGGAGGACACTGAGCACCCCGGGGCAGGGGGGTGTTATCGACTTGTGGTTTTTTACCTGAGCATGAATAAATCCTGTAGGAAGCCTGCAAACAGCTGAAGCCCAGAGGTAACTCAGTTCTGCTCCCAGGGCAAGGTTGCCAGCCCGTAGCTGATTGCAGTGGACTTTTAACCTTGAGCTCACCATGCTATTCATGTGGAATACCCCATAATGTGAGGACGGCTCTAAGCAGCTGCAGATTACTGTGGGGATACAAACACCAATCATCTTGAATTGCGGCAGAGATCCTTTTCTCTATGTAGAGTTTCATAGTTACTGCCATCACACTGGGCAAATTGCGTCAGCTCAGAAGACGTCCGCTCTGACAGATGGCAGAAATGGGTCAAGGTGTCTGCCGACAGCCTGCAAGGGCCGGGGTCTCTGAGGATATGCTATTTTTATCCTGTTTCTATTAGCAAAATGGATAGATGTGGTTTTCTTTCACAGCTGGAGCAAGTCTGTCATGAAACAGGCAGGCTGTTGCCATTAGAGTTGCAATCAGACTGATGAGTACAAGTAGAAAAGAGCCACTTGTGCTCGTGTTTTATTTCTAGTCAGCTGGGGGGGGTTCTAACATGGGTAAATTAAGTATTTAAAAAGATGAACAACGGAAAAATTACCTGGGAGACAAGTTTAAGTGGCGTAAAAATATATCTTATTAATAGTCTTTCCACTGTGATTGTGTTTTATGATGTGCACCTCACAGTCACTGTGAGACCAGAAACTCGGGGATCGACTAAAAATAGGACAAGTTACAGAATGATACCCTCGTTGCTTGCCAGGAGATTAAGGGACCTTGATGATGACCTGTCAAGTTAGTAAACTAATCAAGCATATGAAACAGCACGAAGAAACCTGATACTATAGGTTTTGTAGCTTGCAAGCAGTGGCTGGCTGTGGTAACTACTGGAGTGAAATGTCATTATACTCTTGGAGAAAGAACTGCCTAAGAAAGAAATTATTTTTCTTGATAACAAGAAAAGTTACATTCCTTATTCTTAGAAATACCAGTTTGTTTGAAAGTAAATTGATTTGCAGTTTACCAGGGAAGGAAACTAGCTCTTGGATCAGTATAGGGTGAGAGGAGCTTCACTGGGACATTACCCAGAGGAAGAAATCTTTGTAAGAGCTTAATTCTGTGGTGCTTTATGTCTTAAAGCACAACAGAAATCAAGGTAAAAGCAGATAAATAATAGCAATGCTGAGCTAAGTGAAGAGTAGTGTAACCACGAGCAACTAAAGACATCAGACTTACGAGTGTGGTAACGAGGAGCAAGCAATGCACAGCACAGAGTCCCAATGAGTACTCCCTAAATGCTGTGAGTGGTACAGGTAGGGGCTGTGAGCTGAGATCAGCCACAACAGCAGAACCAGGAGCCTTGTTTAAATTCTCCTGACCTTCAGAGACGTTCACAGTCAGGCCTGCTTTAAAAATCTCTACTGATTTTAAGTAATATGTAAATGCCTTGAGCTCCATCATTATACTTAGTTCAGTCATTGAACTCTTTGAAGGTCTTTACTTTCTCTCCCCATGGTCTGTTTTTAAGAAGTTACTTGTCTAGACTCTCCTTTGCATTTTAGCTAAACATGGGATTTTCAGTGTAATTTAGTAATGCTGCTAGAATTTTCAACCAGCTAAAATCTGCTCACTTACACAGTTAACACTAACAAGGAAACATACTTCTGAGGTGTTTCATGTACTGTGCAATGCATGACATGCTCTGCTAATCGTGGATTAATCTCAAAAGTGCCAAAGATGACCCTTATTTAATGAGGTTAAAAGACTTGGCAAAGATCACAGAGCAGACCTATGGGAAAGCTGCAGACAGTGCTTGCCCACCTTCTGGCAGGTCCTAAGCTGTAATCGTTAAATGACATAGTTTTACCAAGGCTGTAAATAGATGTCCTATTGCTGCTTTTAAGTGATTATTTTTCTAAGCATCCTGTTTCTAGAGACTTTTTCTAAAGATTAGTTTGCCTTAGTGAGGATTACAGCATTAGCGTTTGGTTTAGTAGTGTGAAATAGCTTAAATCAATGGGTATCGATACAACAGAATATAGTGGATTGACATTATGTGGAAAGAACTCAGAAATTCCAAATCCAAAATAACTTGGGGGGGGGACGACGACACGACGACACGACTTGCTGGAATGTACAATGCCGTGGGGGTGTTTTGCAATGCTGTGGGGGTTTTAAACATCTTACATTGAATCAGAGACCATGGGAAAATGAGTACACTGGAGCATAATTATACCTGGGGAAAAAAAAGACCCCCAAATACTAGTAAACATGTTATCTGAATAGATGCTACGTCAGATCCAGGTTCTCCCATCAGAACCGGAAGTGAGACATGGATGTGTAAGGGACTGAGGTGAAGAGAAGGGACCCCAAGTAAGGAAATCCACCCTATTAAAATGCTAAACTCATCCCTGGGAAGTCCTGCCCAGAGGGATATGAAATCCACATTATCTTCCTTTCAAGAAGGGACATGGATTGGAGCCCAGGGAATTCATCCCACTTGGAGAAACAAACCCACGAGAAGCCCAGATTTCCTCCCAGCAGCACACGGTGTGCATGCAACAACTGAGGGTCCAGATGTTTTATCCTGGGATCTCTCCAAAGGGGACAGAATGCTCAGGGAAAACCGATTAAGAGGTAAATTGCCGAAGGGCCTTTTGGCTCGGACAGCTAACACAGTATAACCAGAAAAAAGCCCAAACAACCAAACAAGAAAACCAACCAGAAGCCAAACCCAACTGCCTTCTTTTAAAGAGGGCACTTCAGGAAAGCAGAGCAAAATGAGGAGTTTATTAAGTAACTGTAAGTGCCTTTTGTCAAATAAAGAACGACACCCAGCAGCTAACACTGTAACGCCTGAAAACGCCTCTGCCGGGCACCCGCACCTTCAGTACCTGGCGGAGGAGCTCGGCATCGGCAGCGAACGCTCCGAGCCCCGGGACGCAAAGCGGCCCTGCGGAGCCCGGCCAGGGCCCGGCGGCCCCGGGGCGGCGCGGGCTGGAGCGGCTGGGGCCGGCCTGGTGCCCCCTGCAGGCGGGAGGCCGCGCTGTCACCATGGCAACCGGCCGGCCCGGGTTGCGGCGGGGGTGGCTCCGGGCTAAGCCGGTAGCGGCGGCAGCGCCGGGCCCACAGAGCCAGCCGGGGTCCGCTGCAGGTGAGACGGGCGGCGGGACGGGGCGGGGGGAAGAGGGGCGGGGGGGCTCGGCCGGGCCCGGAACCCCCCCGGCTCCGCGGCGCACAGGGGCGGCGGGATGGGGCTCACTGCGAGCAGCGCTGATCTGCGCCCGGGGACTGACCACCTCCCCTGCGGCCCCTTCGGGAGGGCCTCCCCGCGCCCCGGTGCCTCGGCTGCGCACACGGGTGGTACCTACAGGCACATACCCACACAGGGTGCACCTGCATACACATAGCTGATACATCCCTACCTATAGACGTACACTCGCAGCAAAACCATGCTCAAAACTGAGCCATCACTTTACAGATCAAAGTTACACATAGGGACTTATTCAACCTCCTTTGCCTGAAACCGCAGGTGACAGCCTCCCGGGGGGCGCTTGGCGCTGTATCTGTGGCAGTCCTTACCATACATTCTGGTTTAATACTTGCTAATTGCAGGCTTGGCACATTGTCATCGTTTTAAACTTCCTTGTGTAGCAGTTGTGAAAACCCACATAGAGTGAGTGACTGTCAAACCGGTGCAGATCTGGGTTACTGACCTTCAGATGCAGTCAGTGTAGTTCCAATGAGAGCTGATGTTACACGGGACACAGGGCTGTGGCTGTATTTGCTTGCTGATCCTGGAATAACACCTTTTATTCCCTTTCTCATTAGGACGATGGCTTCTATCACCGAGCGCACCTTCATCGCCATCAAGCCTGATGGGGTCCAGCGGGGTCTGGTGGGAGAGATCATCAAGCGGTTTGAACAGAAAGGCTTCAGACTGGTGGCCATGAAATTAATACACGTAAGCTTTCCTGCATTTGTACACCTCCTTTTGCATACCAACTGCACCCTTACACCAGAGCAGCATGCTGTAACGGCAGATGTAGTCTGCTGAACAATTAAACCTGAATGTTTTTGGAACAGTTCCAATTCCCAGCTCTGGCTAAATGCTTTAGACATGCTAAGCATGCTAATTTTAGTAACTTGATGTCCTTAGTCGGAGGAGAATATTCTTTTAGGGGCATCCTACACCTAATGAATGTCTCTGAATATCTTTAAGAAATATCAGCTCACATAAGTGGTCTGTGTTGGTAAAAGATACTCTTCTAAGTTGAGCTGTGGTTGAAGCAAAGTGTTCAAACCCATAGTGACCAAAGCTACTCCTAGGAAGATGCCAGAAATGCTGAATTTTCAAGTGCATGCAAGTTTCAGGATTAGCCGTGCTCTGTGGTTAATCTGTGTGATTTTAGCATGCTCTTAAGTTCTTACAGTAAGCTTTTTTTGATGGTTGGCTGGTTTGTAATGCAGGCCTCTGAAGAACTTCTGAGGGAGCACTACATTGACCTGAAGGACCGGCCGTTCTATGATGGTCTGGTGCAGTACATGCACTCTGGGCCTGTGGTCGCCATGGTGAGTTCTTGAGAATGAAGCTCAGCCAAGAAAAATATACTATTTAATTGTTGTACCTGCTACAACATTGTCTTACTTGTGTAATTCTAGTTTATTTCTTTTTAAAGGACTTAAAAATCTCCGCTCAAATACTGCCATTGGGAAGATGTGATGTTAGCTCCTTTAATCCCTTTTCATAAGCTTTCTCTGCTCTGGGTCAGTATGTTGAGGAGGAGGGCAAGGGTAAAGGTGGGACAAAAGTGGGGACACTGAGAGACAGTAAACCTGCACAAAACCCCACTGTGAAATGCCATGCATTAAGGAAGCTGAGAAACAATGGTGGAATAATTTTACTGCATTCCTAAGCTACAGCAACTTTGAAAATCTTTGTCTGACTTTATTCGAAGGGTATCCTTTTCTTCTCCTTCATAGTGTATTTGTATCATAGTTAAGCTGGAGATCTAGACCTTCAGCGAGCAGCATTGTGAGGTCATTTACCATACTGAGGTTTAAAATCATTCTCTTCCCACCCTCAGTGGGAAAAGGTATTGTGCAGGAGGGGAGAACTTCAGTAGACACTTCAAGAAGCTGACAGAAAAACCAAAGATAAACTATGTCTTGTTATTATAAATATTCAGATGGTATCTGTGCAGTGATGGACAGCATTGTGTCATTGGGGAGGGTTTGATTAACTCTTCACCTACTGCTAAGATTTAATGATCTCAATTGATATTTTCTTTGAGGTGTGGGAAGGTCTTAATGTGATTAAGACAGGAAGAGTGATGCTGGGGGAAACTAATCCATTTGATTCAAAGCCTGGCACTATCCGTGGTGACCTCTGTGTTCAGGTTGGAAGGTATGTTTTGCAATGACTGATATCATCTAAAGACACTTAATTTGTCCAGTGGTATGTCATGATACATGTAGGAACTGTGCTCCGTCCTTCTCTGTCTTGTGGAAGGAGCTCCCATTCCCTCTGCCCATGTAATGTTATTATCTAAAGATGGAAATCGAATTCTGGTCTTCCCTGTTGACAAAAATGATGAGCAAAGCTGGGGCTGCATACTCCGTCCTTACTACTACTTTACACTTACTTAAAGCTTCTCTCCACAATGGATACCACTTCAAAAAAAGAAGCTTACTCTGTTTTGCACTTGAGGATTATATTACTTTTATACCCACCTTTTCTTTTCCTAGGAACATCATTCATGGAAGTGATTCTGTCGAAAGTGCTGAGACAGAGATCAATTTATGGTTTGCTCCTGAGGAACTGGTTGATTACCGAAGCTGTGCTCATGAATGGATCTATGAGTAAGACCAAGCCTGCTCCTGCTGATATCCTCACTGCCTGTGAGGAGCTGCCAGCCTGTAGCTACTGCAGAGCCCCTCATATAAACCGGTAGAAACTTGCCTCAGAAACCTGTGAGATCACTTGGTTGTGAATGTTAAATATAGCCAGTGTTAGCTGCTGCTTTGGTTAAAAAGCTTCCAGGTTAGAGATGGAATTGTACTTTGAAAAAGCTGCTTCTGGGGGTGAGAGGTGTGAGATCAAAACACAGAGCATACAACACATGTGTTTTTCCCAAAATACTCTGTAGACAAAGGGGGTATTTTGGTATATAGAAAAAAAAAATGGTAACAATTTATTGGGTAAATAAATAAATAAATGGTTCAGTGTCAAAGGTTAATGTTGTTAAAATGTTAGGAGACAACCAGTAATATATTGATACTGTGCGCAGACGTTGCAGGTTGCACTTGGTATCAAGTGAATTGGGTCCCCGTGCCCAATACACTGCAGAAGAAAGGGTATTTACTTCTCTCTGCAGTGTGCTGTGCCCATACACAGAGCAGAGCTTCGAGTAAAATGAGAACTTTCCTCTGGATTGACACCCTTTTAACTGGCTTTGGTTCCCCCACGTGGCATTTATTTAGCATTTTAGGTGAGGATTGATAGGCCAAGCTTCCTAAATGCCCTTTTATGTGAAAAGAAGATTAATGTGAGGATGGATGAAGCAGATCTGCCTTCAAGCACTTTACTAGAGCAGTCCTCTGGCAGCAGCATCATGGTTTGCTTTACTGACTGAACAGCTGATAACCGAGCTATGTTCTCATTTGTGCTCTTAGTTGGAACTATAAAGCTGCTTTTGGATAAGGTATTTCAGAAGTGACTTTAGAACTAGTTTTTGTAATTGCTCCAATCGTGTAAAGAAACAGGGTTGTAATAATGCTGAGTGTATTGCAGCAGAGGTATCTGCTCCTATCAGAAAACATAATCAACCTCTGGCAGAACTTCTCACAATGAATACTCACTAGTTGTACTCGATAAGGAACAAGAAATGTGTTGGGGTCAACGTGATATATTTCTCTACCTGCAACACTGTATTCAATAAAAGCAAGAGTTTCATTAAATCCCTTGTTCGAACTCCTACATTTTTGTCCTACACTGAGTTGTTTCAAGTACTGAACTGTGTAATGAACGCTGAATTCAATGCTTGTGATACGTGGTGGAGATACCTAACTCCTAAAAAGAGATGGTGCGTAAGAAAACATTTGCTGTTTCGTAAGTGAAATAAAAGGAAATTTTCATTATACCGTTTTAGATCTAATCAGTGACTACAGAGAGAGGGAACAATTCCCTGACTACCAAACTGCAGGTGAAGTTGTAGCTTCTCTTCTGAAAACATTCAGTGTTACAGATGAGTAATTAAGTTAAAGGCTATTGGAGAAAAGGGAAGCTGAGACAAACCCGTGCACGAGATGAGTCTCCAGTTCCGCTTTTGCTCGAAGGATTACTTCAGATCTCTTTTTCTTGATTTGCTTACTACAAAATAGAGAAATCTGGGTTATCTGGAGAGCACCAGGAAGCTGCTGCTGCTGTCACGGGTTGAGACGGAGAGGAGGAGGTTGGGGGCCACACTCCTCACCTGCAATGCCGAGTGAGCGTGTCCAGTTTCACTAAGTGTAAGCAGCCTGTGACTGCACAAGTGCAGCGCAGGGTATGGCACTAACATTGCAGCTGCGGTGCATGATTATAACCAGCTCAGGAAGAGGCATGACACTAATGCTCCAGCTGCGGTGCACGATTATAACCAGCTCAGGAAGAGACACGGCACTAATGCTGCGGTGCACGATCATAACCTGCTCAGGAAGAGACATGGCACTAATGCTGCAGCTGTGGTGCACGATTATAACCAGCTCAGGAAGAGACAAGGTGTTTTGCAGATTAGTCAAAGGCCACGTAGTAAACAAAGAGTAACACCACTCTTCCTCATTCTCGTTACCACGCAAGGCCAGGGGCTGTGCAGTTCTACATCCGCATTTTGACACTTGGCAGCTTCGACAAACCCACCGATAGCTCTCCCGGCTGACAGCTCCGGCACCGCTGCTCCGTGAGAAGCACCATGTCCGGCAGCTGCGAGGGGCGCCGCTCGGTCAGCAGGCCGTGGGGGTGCCTCTGAGCACGGCAAAGCGGGCACCTCTGCGTCAGACCTGAGTTAGTGCGATCAAACATCCTCGGTCTGACCGCTGCGGAGAACGCCGATGGCCCCAGCGCTGCACCTGAAAACGAATCCCCCGTCACGGCGACAGCTGCCGCTTGGCACGCACAGGCCGGCCGCCTGCCAGGCGAGGGCTCAGCGGGAGCGCAGCGGCCGCCACCAGGCCCAGCACCTCCAGCTCGGTCCGGTCAGGACCGGCCCCCGGCCCCGGTGTGGCGGGAGTGGGCGGGCGAGCGCCGAAGAGAACCCCCAGCCCCGCCAGCCCCGCCCCCAAGCGCCGCAGGCCCGGCGGCTCCTCCTCTGCGCAGGGCGGGGGACCCGGGGACCGCCCGCCGCCGCCTCCTCCTCTTCCTTCGGCGGCTGCGGTGGGGAAGGCGGCGGCTGCAGGCGCTCCGGAGTGGTGAGGTGGGGGCTGGGTCTCCCTTCTCCGGTCCGCTCCGCTCCGTGAGGGGAGGCCGAGGGGGAGCGGGCCTCGCCTGCGGCGTGTGCCTTAAGGCAGGCGGGCTTCCTCAGTGCCGGGCTCGGCGGCAGCGGCCTGCGGGCCAACCCGGCGTGCGGCGGGGCCGGGCGGGAGCGGGGCCCGGGGAGGGGTGGACGGGACGGGACAGGACGCGCCGCGATCGCGGTGCCACGTGTGCGCGGGTGGGGCGGGCTCCGGATCCCGCCGACCTTGAGGCCGATCGTCCCCCCTGTGCCCCGCAGCGCGATGGCGGCTAACAGCGAGCGCACCTTCATCGCCATCAAACCCGACGGCGTCCAGCGCCGGCTGGTGGGGGAGATCATCAAGCGGTTCGAGCAGAAGGGCTTCCTCCTGGTGGCCATGAAGCTGGTGCACGTAAGTCCCCTGCGCCGGTGCTTGCATCTGCACACACGTGTGTCTCGTGTGCGGCTCCTCCTCCGTCGGAACGGGGATTGAGGCTGGGGTTGCCCAGCAGCTCACCCGGGAGGCCAGGCTGCGGGTCAAGCACAAACGTGTGATATCTGCCATGTCCTGAGCAAACAAATCGTGTTCAAATGGCTTAATGGCATCAAGGAAATGACCTTGAGTGGAAGGCTATGTTGGGAAACGGCATCCGGAGATCCATGTGCTCTGAGGATTGCTGTCATGCACGTAGTTTGACACCACACAGCACTGACGCTGATGGTGGTGCATTGTGCCCTCCTCTGGTTGTACATTAGGAACTAACATTGAAACCCATAACAGCATTGCAGCAGCTGCTGATAATGTTAATGACTGATGGATCCCATCACTGATGCTGTAGTCTCGCAGCAGTGATACCTTTTGTGGCACGATATATAACATTACATCTTCTCTTTTGAAGGCCTCTGAAGACCTTCTGAAGCAACATTACATTGACCTGAAAGACCGACCATTCTATGCTGGTTTGGTTAAATACATGAACTCTGGACCTGTTGTGGCCATGGTAGGTGACGTCGTTTTACTTGAGGGCTACGTTCTTGAATACATTTGTCTTGCTCTGTAGATGTAAAATACTCAGAGGCAGTGTTGCAGAAATACTTTTTCACACTGCCCAGTTCTGATAGTGGCAAAACAAAGTGAAAACAATCACATAAGAAGTTACTGTGTATTAACAGGAAAGTGTGCATGTATAAGGTATATATTAAAATGCTTAGCATGCACCAAACAATCTTCTGTCGTGGGCAAAAAAGGGTCAGAAACCCATCTTTGTGTCGCTCCTTTTTGCACTGCCCCCAAAACAATACAATTGTCCTAATAGCATCTCCTCCAGTTCTGACTGTAGCTGATGAGGAGCACCTGCTCAGGCTGTCCTTACCCTGGCCAACAGAAGGGTTTTGAAGCTGGCCTTGTACATCAGTTAACTGAGGTGTGGTGAAGCATCTCCTTTGCTGGAGTGACAGTGGTGACAGTCCTTTTCACAGTCACTTTCAGTCCCTGTGTGTTTTCCCAAGTCATTTTTACAGGCCTAAGCGAGAATCCTAGAATCCAGTTCCAGCCCCCTGCCCTGGGCAGGGATACCTTCCACTAGAGCAGATTGCTCCAAGCCCCATCCAACCTGGCCTTGGGATGGGGCAGCCACAGCTTCTCTGGGCATGCTGTGCCAGCGCCTCAGCACCCTCACAGGGAAGAACTTCTTCCCAATGCCTAATCTCAATCTCCTCTGTCAGATTAAAGCCATTCCTCCTTTTCCTGTCCCTACAGGCCTTGTAAAAAAGTCCCTCTCCAGCGTTCTTGTTAGCCCCTTTAGGTATTGAAAGGACTGTAGGCCAGATTAAGTTTCTTGGTGGTAGAGCCCTCGTTTCTTTGCAAAGTGTGTTACTAGCAGAGTAGTCTTTGGTATTCTGTATAAGTATGGCTAAATAGGATGTTTGTTTTTATTTAAGGTATGGGAAGGACTCAATGTGGTTAAAACCGGGAGAGTGATGCTCGGGGAAACAAACCCTGCAGACTCCAAGCCTGGTACCATCCGTGGTGACTTCTGCATTCAAGTAGGAAGGTTTGTGCTCAGTTTGTTACCAATAGAGATTAACAACTCCATAGTGGTAGTCTTTGATTCTAGAAAGTCAAAGACTGGTGGTAGCTGTCCTAGTCTGATGGTGTTCTATTTGCAGGTCACAACCCATAACTGATACTTAAGGAAATGGCTTGGCACAAAACTGATTTGTTTTGAACTGCCTCTCCTCATCAGAGCTTTGTGTAAGATCAGTCAGTGGCAGCGGCTGTTGTAGTGCAGTAGCTGTAGTCACTCTCCCAGGCTGCAGTAGCTCTTCCAGAGGGGGTGTCTGAGCATTGTACCTGCAGCAGCAGTTGTGCAGCTCTAGATGCTTCATGGTTTTGCTTAAGGAGAACTTCTTAGGTCGATGAAGTGTGTTTTTATATGAACAATGTGCTTCTCTCCTTCCACAGAAACATCATTCACGGTAGTGACTCTGTGGAGAGCGCGCAGAAGGAGATCAACCTGTGGTTCAAACCTGATGAGCTTGTTGACTTCAAGTCTTGTGCACATGACTGGATCTACGAGTGAACTGAGCTGCCACAGTGACTTGTGCCTTCTGAACGCACCGTCTCATTCCAGCTACTACCTGGGAGCAACCGCGGTTATCTTAGTCGTTTTCAGCACTGTCAAATAAATTCATATGAAGTAATCTTGTTGTGGTGCATTCACTGTAAAACAGTCTGCTGTGTTCAGGTGTCCACATAAAGACATCTGACTGGGTTGTTCAGTATTTGCCTTTTGTAGAAGGATTAGTTAACACCAACTGTCACATACAGGCATATCAGTAATAAGCCAGTGACTTCTGTTGACTACAAAGTTGCTTTGAAGGCTACAAAAGTAGGTTAGTCACAAAGCCAGCTTGCAAAGGGAGGCCTAAAGGGATGCTCGAGCTACTCCCACCACAGCAGAACTGAACTGGAAGCACAACAAAATGTCCCTCCCTACACAGCTATTAATACTAACTGTGAAATAAGAGCCCACTGCCAGGGAGGGGGCAGCCACAGCTGCTCTAGGCATCCTGTACCAGTGCCTCACCACCTGCACAGGGAAGAACTCATCTCAGTCTCCCATCTTGTCAGTTTAAAGCCACTAAAGAAAGCAAGCTGGAATGTGTTTATGTACGTGCCAAGGGGTGCATTCTACAGCAAAACAAAATCACTATTCAGCAAAAGGCTTTTTATCATTTTTATTTTGTGTAAAAAAGGCAAATTTAGTGAATTATTTTCATCTTGTACACAAAGTTATAATTTTAATGCTTTTCACATCCATGCTGAAAATCTGCAGTCTCGTAAAAATGAAAGGAACATTAATTTCTCCAAAAGCATTTTTTCACTTCGTTATGTACACTGCATGAGAAAGCTTTAAATACTTTCTCATTGACCACACAAATTACCAAGAAAATAAAAGATTAAATTTGTACAGATATTGATCTATATATCAAATACATACAGAAATGATGTAAAAATCCCATTTAATCTTGGTTCCCGCCCCCACCGTTTTCCCAGGGGCCAAAGCTGATGCCTTTTTCTTGTATAAATGGCTGTGGCTTTCTGTGTTAAATATGAAAAGGAAGAAAAATTCAGTTTAAATCACAGTTTTTTTAAAATCCCTTCCCAATAAAGGATTGTTACCAAATATATTAGCACCATCATACAAATATTGACGGGAGAGGGTATTCACATCACATAAAAACAACAATAAAAAAACCAAACAAACACTGAAACCCGTGTTAGTATCCGTAGAACAAGGGATCTGTAACTGCTTTAGCTTTCCTCAGATGCAGCAAGGTTAAAAGACCTGTATTTAAAATAACATACAACCCAAAGACCAGCAGAAGGATTCTGAGCAGTAACAGAACGGTAGCGGCAAAGCAAGGTACAGCTTGTGCTACCATAGGGGTATGAAGACCAGCTGTGCCCAATACTGAAATCAGTTTGACCCCACTGAAGATTTCAGATGTCCAACACTTCGCTGCTCTTCTAGCCACGTGACATGGCTTAAAGTGAAGACAAAAACACCAAGAGCCATGTGCAGTGAAGCCCACTCCATGGGTACCACAGCCAGCAGCCTGCTCCTTAGAGACCACTCTAAATACCCAGCATAGTTCTGCTTGGGTTCTCCTTAATCCTAAGTGACTTCAGTTGGCTCCTTACATGGTTTGCTTTGGACAGGTTTCACTGTATTTGACAATTAAGGTACATTTGGAATTCAGAAACACAAGAGAGATATCACCCAACTCATACTGAAGCTACACATGTATCCGAAAATGCTTCAACTCACATCCTTTAGTGTTTAGTGAATAAAATACCCATTTTTAAAGAACATTATAAAGACTGAGAGACTTCAAATCTGATTCTTACATTTCTCCATCACAGGAAGTGTTTTCAATGTAAGCACTAGTTTTCCCTCTTGACAATTGAAGACTGTAACTTAGAAGTCAGGTACAAGCCTGGGCAATACACAGAAGCCCAAGGTTTAGAGACTTGGCAATATACATTATTAGCAGCCTGAGCTTCCACATAATAAAACACATATGAACACAACAGTTTTTTGACTCAAGTCAGAAGATGAGAGAAGAAAGCAAGATTGTGCCAACCGTGGTCCAGCTGACTGGGACAATCTGCAAGGCGCTGCATTATAAACACTAAAAATCAATAGTGATGTACTTACCAAACCACATCAATGCTTGCAGAGCTGGATTGTAAAGTAGGTTAAAATTGAGAACACGGGGGAAAAAAAAGTCAGTCAAGGCTCAAAGTGTCATTGCAATGGTCTCTAATCCTACTCCTCCAACCCAGGCTGTTCAAAAGAAAAGCTGTAGATGGGTCAGAAGCTGACAGAACATATTTGAAGTCTACCAAGTCAGACAAAGTCCTTTTTATGGCTATTTTAGAGAGCTAAAATGTCTTTACCATCTGAAGTTACAGATACTTATCATCGGATAACCAGATTCTGTCAATATAAGAAGCTGTCGGTAAACAGGGGTCATGACTTAAGAAACGTTACCAGTAAGGGAGAAAAGAATTCCAGACATTCCTACGCTATACAGGACAGTTTTACTTCCAGTAGTAAATACAAAACTTTACATAATTAACCCCTCTTGCATAGAATGAGGTAAACCTGTGCATATCACCAATACTATGTACCCAAAGTTAGACCAATATTTTAGAAAATAATCAAATTGCTGGTTTTCAACTTTCTATGCACTTGTTTTTTTTTTAAGCTTAAGCAATAATATACAAAAATGGTCTCCTGGGGCTCTGTGGGTTCATATCCTTAAAGCACTTCTTAGGCTGTAGGACAGATGTTAATCATTTTGATTACTTTCTCTTTTAAGCCCTAATTTACGGTCAAGAGTCAGATGATCACTGTACTGCTCTGAAAGGGGGACCTGCGAAGACCCAGAAGCACTTGTAGAACATAATGCAGTTAATTCCTGAGAGTTTAGTTAATGAACCTTACTGGTAAAAGCTAAAGCTCTTGATGCACGTTTTGCCAGTCACAGCTCTGCAGGGCTGAACCATTTCATTATTCAACACCATGAATGACATTAGTTACAAAAAGGTACAAAGGTTAAAAAACATGGGAGGATGGAATCCGAACTAAGAGCTCATGCTAAATACGCTGTATTACACTGGTAGTTGTTACCACCTTTTTACATCGCCTTTAAAAAATCTGGACAGTTAAGCAGGTGGGGCAAATGGGATACTAGAAGTGAGACACAAGGATTCCAGGCAATAAACAAATCCAGTTTATGAATTATATACTAGACAGTATATGATTTACATACTGTTCTCAAGTCTCACCTTCCATATTACGCTATTGCAGCAGGAAGGGAATATTGCAGGCTGTGCAGAACAGAACTCTTTTTAACCTACAATGTATGGCTCCTTTTAGCTCACCTGAAACCACGTGGAACATCAGTTCTGAAGGTTCACAAATAAATATTTAAGATGGTAAGGAAACAGCTAGGTTATTCTGAAGGGGAAAGAACATCATCAGAAGGAATACTCAGAAGTTCCTTCCCACGACTAAGGGAGGCCTGAGCTACTGTTGGTCTAACTCTCTTCTTTAGTCAAAATTTATAGCTAAAAATAATCTTCCAAATAAGGGGATTTGCTGAAGTTCCAGTTTGGCATAGGGCTCTGTAAACATCTGCTGAAGCATTCCAAGTCTACAGACATTCATGTACAGAGAAGAGCTTCATAGTCTCAATCCAATGACCACTGCAGTCACTGGAGACAAGGCTACTGATATTGATGGGCACTGAATCAGACCCTAAGGAACTTAAAACCACAAAAAATCTTACATTTATATATATATAAAAGTATTTTAAACTAAAGAAAAACATCTTGAAAAGTTAAAATCCTCAGGCGATGGCTCCGTTGCAACGGGGGCTACTCATTGAGTAGAGCTTTACATGACTATCTTCCACATACAATTCATGCCTCTAAATTAGGGCTTAAATGCCTTATTTTCACAATTAAAAAAACCCCAAATAAACCAAAAACCAGAGGCGTGACCAGTGCAGTTCACAAGAGTCTAAAAGTCTCCCCAACTTGTACCAAAAAGGTTCATTTGTTATGACAGTTCCTTTGTATTTGCACCTATAGCTTCCTCCAACCGCTTCCCACAATCATGCTAATTAAACTTTAATCTTACCAAAAAATTAGATTTTCAGTTCTTGTTAACAATGCACAATAAATCTGAACTTGAAAATATTACAAAATTCTTTCAAAAGCTTCAAATACAACACAAAAGTGTCCTTTTTTTTGTTGTTTTTTAATAAATTGAAAAATCTTTTTCACTAAAATAGTTTCCCCGCCCTTCCAAAAAAAATTCTGAACTGAGTCTAACTCATCTACAGTTAGCAAAGTGCCCCAGGTACAGTCACCTGAACTGCACCCTCGAAGTGGGAGCAAAATCAGTCTGTCTTGGAGAAAGGCTCTCTTCCTGTCACCAGTTCTCTGCCCCTCACTTCTCTGAGCTGCCTCACGGCTCTTGTTTGATGTAGTAACTGGCAGATCCGTTGCTTTCCTGATCAGATGCTCCTTGAAGGAAGCTGTATTCTTCCCCGTCTAGCAACTCCTCCTTCAGTTGCAATGAAGTCACTAAAAATTAAAGATGAACATGAAAGACCTATAAATTATAAAGGAAGTAAAATTTTCCTTAAATTTACTTAACATTACTTGAATTGGGAACAGAGCCCAGATTTCCCATTTCCTTATATTCTGCATTCTTCTTTTAACACTCAGTACTGTACTGAAAGCAGATGCTTTCTGACCATAAATTAAACATTAAGTTATGCTCTAATATTAAAATGTTTGAACAAGCTACATACAGTAATATATTCTGTACAGGGTTTTCTGTACAATTTAGTATTTTAAAACACTGGCTGAAGCATAGGAACAATGACTGTTGCTTAGAACAACACTTATTTTACTGTTTACCTCCTATTTAGTCTTTATACAAGTAAAAATATGATTAACTGTTGGCCATATACAATCTAAACTCACATTACTTAGCCCAATTATTGTCAGTGATCTAAGTCAGACAAGAAAACACATTGACAAAGACTTCTTAACACATTAACATTTCAAGATCCCAGAAGGTTTCATTCAAGCAAAACATCTTTTTTTTTGTAGTTTTAATCTTCTCTCTTCTTTCTTTTGTACAAGTAAAAGAGAAATGAGATCTAAGGCATAAAAAAGATGTTATGAATAGCAATGTCATAATTACTTTGCCAGTTTCATTAATGAATAGTGACAATTGCCAAAACATGAACACAATGAAAACAACACTCAAAACAAAACATGTTACGCCCTTCATTAAAGGTGCAGTACCCACATTAAAGGGTTAGGGTTGGTTATAAACAAATAATGGTTCTCTGACTGAATGAATGAGAAGAGCATTAAAGCTTCTGAATATACAGTTTATATGCATTATCAGTGTATCAGGAAATGCAGAAATAAGCAGTGAGGGGAAAAAACCCCAACCCATAACCTACTATTAGTTACTAGCTAGTTGCTACTAGTAGCCCTGCAATAACTTAAAAGCCATTTGATTGTTCTCTTATTATTTTTCTATGCCATCTTCCCTGTTGAAACAAATTCTTGTGCTAAAGAAAAATAAAATTAAAATATTAATTTAATATTATTTAATTATTAATTTAATTAATATTATGAATTCAATCCTCCCACCTACAAAGCCCAGTTTCTTGCTGCCTTTTTTGTCTTCTGAACACTTTCCCTTGAATTACACCCATTTCTGATCAAGAATCTTGATCTGTGGAGGACAGAAAAAGTGCTGTCTAAATAAGACAGAGAATGGGATACTTGAATATGCTGCTAATACCTCAAGCAAAGGCTACACAGAGGTCAGGGATACAATCTGACCTCCACCAAGCATGTTCTTCTTCTTCTTTCCCCAGTACTTGCAGAATGCTTCTGCAGGTACAGGAGAATAGCAGTCTCTACAATTTGGCTTGCCTCTGGCTAATTTGAACTGAAATCCTTACATTTAGATATTTAATAACACTTAGCTTCATTTGTCTCTATTATATAGCTTTTAACTACAGCCCTCTATGAGAAAAGCTTAGCTACAGCTATACAACAGAAGTTACTTGAAAGAAGAATAAAAAAGCTAATGGAAGTCAACTGACTGATCATGTTGGAAGTAAAAGTGATGCAGATGCACAAGGTACCCCCTTTTAAACAGTCTCAGTGATTTGCCTGGAAATAGAGGAAGTCTGTCTCATGCAATGTCATTCAACCCCCCAGACATCGATACGGAACGGAGCAGCATGGTCCAGAGTATCTGCAGAAGCAGGGTGAGTCTCTCCTAACAGTCTCCTCCTCTGCCAGGCTGGCTACAGGCTCTTTTCAAAAGTGAACCTGTCCAACAGTTGCATTTCGGTGCTTAAAAGATCATTTCCTATGACTCAAAGATGAGAGGTACTCGTGCATGCAAAGGAACAGAGCAAAACCACTGCATACTACCAGAGTACTGAAACTTCCTCCTGTGCTTATGACAGTACAAAAGGTAAAAGAGTTCTTTAATGAGCATGACACAAGATGCTTTAGAGCAGATGCCTCATTACTAATCTTCTAGTACTTCCATTCAAAGCCAAATCCTCCAAATCAAACATCTGCAATGCGCCTACATCCTTTCTATGGCTACTAAAGCATGAGGCAGTGCATGATGCTGAGGAATATCTATGCAATTAATACATTCCAGCTGATCTCAAATACGTTAAGTTATAATACGATAACCGGGTTACGTCCTCCTCTTCCCCAGACTTAAAGACCTTTGGATAATAACAAGCCTGTATCACAAGTAAGTTCTTCCAGCCTCTCCAAAATTCAGAACTTTAAAAAGTTACCCCAAAATTTTCATAGAAAGCACTGGGTGTCACAAACAAAGGAATATGAACTCAGACTGTGTGTGTCTGTGCATTACATGAATGCAATACAGGTGTAGATTTGCAGTAAGAGAAGAACAGCTGTGCAGAAACAAGCACCCCAGAACACTCACTCCTAAGCAAGGCTTCTCTTCTGCATCAAAGACTCTGCTAAAGGACAGGTACATGAGTAGCAAGCTGGAGTAAAAATGAAGTTCTTGAGAAGCATTGAGAGATGTGCGGAGAACAGTCGAGATCTGTTCTCAGGGTCTAGAGAAGGCAAGCAGGTTACTGCGTGCCAGTGTGTTAACAGATGGACAAGAACTGTTCTGACTGCTCTACAGCCAAGGGCAGCGCCACTACTGGCAGCCTCCTCGAACTTCAGCAAGTTTACAGAGTGTAAATCAAGCAAATATGAAGCTAAATCTATCAACCCAGTAACTGTCCTGCAGAGAGAACACAATCCCATTTGTCCAACAGATCATATCACTAAACCACACTTGTTAGATATAATTTGTTTAGTTGCTACAGTCTATTGCCATATGTCAGGAAAAGGGAAAAAAAAAAAAACCCTAACAGGTCCTTGCAGCGGACTTCTGTAACTCAAGACTGATTACATTACATAAACTATCCTTAAATAAACCCAAAATTTTAATCCACTTACTCAACGTTACTGATAAATGAATTTTTTAGAGGTTTTTCTCTGCTTCCTCATACAGATGCACACTTACACTGTTGATACTTGAACATAACCAGGTTTTGTGACAAGATCAAGATCTAAAAGGACAAACTATTTTCTAAGTATTTTCTATGTTAGTAACCCACAACATTTCAAATCATCTTCCATTCTGAAGGTCTCTTCCCCAATTACTGCTTTTCTGACACGAAAGCAAAAAGCACTCTTACTGTCTACAGTTACTTCCTCTGCAAAAGATAATCCACATTAACTTCCTGCCTACATCAGGTTTTCCCAAATCCACACTATCATTCAGTTTTACAGAGTGCAAGTCTGCATTTTGAAACTCTGCAGAGCTCCTCTGTACCTCAGCAACCTGCAATATGGCCTGCTATGAAGTTCTAACCCAGCTGCAATGGCTTCCTATGGTTAATTCAGTGACATGGTGTGTCAGTGAGAATGAAAAGCTTGCCAACAGAAAAAATAAGACCAACCAAAACTTAAAGAAAAGAACAAAAAGGAAAAAGAGATTTGATGAGTCAGCACGTTACATGCCAGACTATGTGCAGTTCCCCACCCTGTCCATCATTTCCCTCTGCAGTAACAGAGACTGATGTGGCCAGTTACCTGTTTTGAGGCTGGGACTGAACTCTTGGCTAGTCCTGGGAGGCTGGAAAGCCTCCGGGGCTGTCTGTGCTGGAAGCGCTCGATACGGAGGAGGAGTCAACTCTTCATCACCAGAGAAGCTCCTCTGCACCTCACCTGTCATGGGTGGGCTGGACAAACTGACGGGTTTCTTCCCAACTGGTATCTTCCTCTCTAAACATCAAGTCAAACTAAAATAAACGCTTGGGTTAAAGTGCATTAGGTAACTCTGACTGTTCACTGATAAACTCAGTGTTACGTGTGGTAATCCTGCTGGTTATACCAGCTTCTGTAGTGGCACAGTAGAACAGGAGTCAAACTTCCTTCTCTTTCACCATGACCTCATTATGGCAGAGTTCACTATCATTAGCTCTGCTTCACACTGAATACAAGCTACTCACTTCTCAATGGAGTCAGCAAGGAGATGAAATACTGCACAAGAAGTCTTCATCATTATCCACAGCAGAATGACCCAAAGACATTCTGGAGTGCATTGTGAGTACATGAGAAACCATGTGGAAGCAACGCTTCTCTGTGCCAAAAATAATCTAGTTTCATTAAGAGAGTTTCCTGTTAATAATTCGTGGTTACTTTCCATTACTATTGCATTATACAGTTTTATGACTGAAATCCTTTTCCAAATAAGACTATTTTTTATTTACGAGTGCTGAAGAATAAAAGGCTACAAAAACCACTTTCTCAGTATTGTTTTCTGTGACTCAGCACTTCTGTTGCCATAACCTACTTAGGAAAAAATCAGCAAACACGTAGGAGGCAGCCAACTATAACTCTTCATGACCTTGTTCTCTCATCTTCTGATGATTAAGTAGACCTCTTAGTAGACTGTCCAGAAAACCATTGGAAGTTCTTCCTTGTTTCCACAGCCCAAACGTATTTTAGCTAGTGAGAAATGAAGAACAAATTCCCCTGGAACAAATCCTCCTATGGCACTAGATAAGAGGAATTTCCTTTCCAGTGTTTGTGTCGCACTTACAAAGACAGATATCAAGAAACTTTTGCAGAGCTATTAGGTGAAAGGAGAGAGATGAGGGAAGGAGCAGGATGGTCTAGCAAAGTGTGCTAAAAATTTGCTCAGACAGCCCAGAATTATTCAAGAACAGGTCCTACACAAAGGCAACTAGTGATATAGGCACCTTTCCCTGCTTAAGGCAACACCACCCACAGATTTTCAGATTGATATTCTCAGATCAGCTTCAGTTCTTCTGTACCTGAATTCTGTTTAGAAAATACCACTGCAAGATTCTGAAGAGGGTCTGGATTTTACCGTTTATTTCCTCTAAGAGCAGAAAGCAGAAACAGTGCAATGTTTGAGGCACCTAACAGGAGGCCATAAGAGCTTCCAAGAAACCTGCTTTATCTGCGGCACTCACTGGTCAACTTCTCTTTACGTCCGAAGATCAAAATGGCAAAGGCTGCTTTCTGCAATGACTAGTGAAGGAGGTTCCAGATTGCCTTAATAGATCCATTCACAAATGGACTGGGAAGACAAGGGTTTTAATTCCTCATATTAGTCCTACACAACTGCAGCACAGCTCTTCACTGAAGTGAGTCCTTCTATCACAGAGAAAGCCCAAGATAAAACCACAGTTCTAATCTCATTCAACACAATTCTCAGAATCACTGCAGGAAGCTAGGGCAGACCTAACTCAAGAGTTCAGCTTCAGCTCCTACTCAGAAACAAGGTATCTTATTTTTCCTATCCCAGGCCAATGGGTCCTTCCTGACAGCTACATCTGCGATGGCACAGAAATCAGTGAATTTATCTTATTACAACAAACTACTGTTCAAACATAGAAAGATTTGAAATAAGGGAAATATATGAAATAGAGCTAAAGCTCACACAAACGTGTCTTGAGTTGTCTGTAGCTGAGCTACCCAGAGGTCTGCAGTGTAAAATAATGCACCTTCAACACTCCAGTTTTCAGGAAAACATCAAGAGAATGAGTGAGCATAATGAGCTGATGCTCTGAATGGAATATACATAGTTAGGCTCTCTGGAAATAGTCAATCTACCTCTACCAGGACAAACTTTATTCTGAAGTAGCAGGAAAAAAAAATCCCCAAGTTATAATTAGATCTTTGGGAAAAAAAGGTACTGTAAAAACCAGAGATAAACATCACTGCAAATTGGGAGCACTTAAGAACACACGGTAAGTCTATAGCCGTATCATCTCTTGCAGAAGCATTTCTTGCACAATGGCTGTCAAGTTGCTGTTGCTCTTGACTCCAGAGGTAGCTGCCTTTCAAAACTGTCACATTATTAGAAGAATGACTTGAGAACCTTTGGAATAAAACTGCCGTATGAAACTATAACATTGCTTAGAAAAGAGAACATAGATGCATCTGATTCCCTGAGAAGAATGGTGGGAGAAGGTCCCACCACTGGCTGTTTCTATTCCCTGTATTTTACTCATACAAATCAGATTTTCAGCTTAAACTAAGTCATGGAAATAAAAAGATGAAGAAATACAAAATGTGTATTTGTGCAAATTCAAACTGGTTGTGAACTTCAAAGATAATGTAATCCCAAAGGAAACAATTACTATGGAAAGAATCTGAATACTTCAGATGCTTAAATACGCCATCACTATGCTTTACTGTGACGAGAATAGTCACATCCAGCAGTGTGATTTATTACTTCTGAAAATAATCATATCGAAGTCATATTTACATACAGATTCCCACAGGTGTCTCAGCTAAAAAAACCAAACCAGCAAATAAGTCACTTCTGTTTTAAAAATGAACCAGCTAGATGGTAATTTAAGTTTCCTACATCTCATTCTTTCTGACCTGAGTAACTTGGCTCTTACAGTTCCACCTGTGTTACAAAAAGCAGAGGTAAAAGTGTGTTAACTGACACCTGACTATTCTGTGTAAGGCAGTCCACCTGCATAGTCAATGTAGTATTAAACTAAAATTATGTGTGAATACCAAAACTATTGTAACAGTTGTCCACCTACAATTAATACAGATTATTAGCAGCAACATCTACCTTGTTGCAAGTCACAATAATGGGTTATTCTCAATGAAAAAGTTCCTTTTATGGCATACTGCACCTTTAAGCATAACACAAGTTTCCACACAAACATTCCCAAATCGAATAGGTACTTAGAGAGATACCATAAACTTTTTAAACGACAGGTAAAGTGCAAACGCTACTTTGTCACCCACTTTTTTTATGTCCTTTGTACTGCTGTGATTTAGCTTTTTTCTTCTGTTTTGAAGAACTCGACTGGCTGTCTCTTGATGCTGCAAAAGGATCCAAAAGTCTAAATTAAAGTTCAGAATTAAAATTTAAAGTTTGGAAAACCACTTCAGAACGTATCAAAGCTGTTACAGTTACAGAAGGTTTCCCCTAGTGACAGAACAAAAGCAGAGTATGTTTGTTATAGCAAAAGGCTCCCATTAAATTACTAACAACTACTGTTGCCCTCTCACTAAACACTAACAGTTTGCAAAATACAGTTATCAATTATAATCATATAACTTGACCTGACAGGACAAGTCTTGATGCACTGAAAAGACAGCCTTACCACATAAATACTTCTGCACATGAATAGCAATGCACACGCAGAGTTCCATCAAATCCAGTATGCAAAGCATGTATATTTGCAATCTTAAAGCAACAGAAATTCTCAGTGATATTATCCAGAACTGATGAATAAGTAGCAGGTTTTTCCCCCTGCATTAAACAAGCATCTTCTGGCATTAAAAGACATAGTAGCCACAAAAACACCCAAAAGTACTTTAGAAGTCATGGTAGGAAAGATCAGAACTGTATTCTTCCAAGCATTAGCAAGACCTTGCTCTGTTTTTGTTATGGCTGGGGACCTGACTTGAAAAGGATGAAGTTAGAGAAAATCATCACTGAAGAACATGGACCAGAAGCAATTGTTACGTTCTTGACAAGACAGGAACTTACACTGTGGCGCTGGCGGCTGTAGTGGATATCCAGTTAGCTGACACCACCCCACTGGATAGAGGTCTGGGGACTCGCAGTCCACCCACTGATCATACTCATCTTCCCATCCATCAAAGTGTATCCTCAGAAGACGATGGATGATGCGAGTTACTGTGGCCACACACACCAGGCGAGGTTCCATCAGATCAACAGCCTCCAGTTTCATTCCAACATGAAATCCATGGTTTGGAACTTCCTGGAAAAGCAAATAAGGCAAACAGCAGTAAGCAAACATGTTAATTGAGATGGTTTAAGCACAATATTGGAATAAGTATTTCAGCCAACTTCATGTAGGGAAATACCAAGTTTCATATACACTCTATTTCACATTTCACAAACATTGAAGCTTAATATATTTGAATGGTTCTTATTTCTGTAAGTCTCTGTTGCCTTAGTTTTTCAAATTTGCACTTAATGAAATGGATCAATCCCACTGACTACACAGATAAAAATGTAAAGAAAATGCTAATTCCATTTAAAGATGCATAATGTTTATTACCTTGTTGAAGAGCTTTACAGGTGCTGCTATTGAGTCAGTTTCCCTGAGGTAGTCAAACCATTTAAAAGGGAGTTTTGCATAACCTGTGAATTGGAAACAATATTTACATACATCAACTGCAAACTTCAGGCATAACAACAACAACAAAAATAGCCTACCGGCACTGTGTTATGGCTAGAAAGACAACAAAGAAGCAAACATTAACATCAGAAACTTCCACCCTCTGAGCTTTGTCTAAGGGACAAGACAGTCACCTGGACATTGCCCATTTGCAACAAACAAGATGAATGAGCCTCTGGATAATATGGAAAGTGTCATTTAATGTTACAGTTAATCACTCATATTGAAGCTTTCTATGCACGTAGATCCTTGATCTCTATAATACCCCACACAAATGACCCAGAACAGATCATGGAATTAAGCACATCCAGCGTCTTTCCTGTGGGGAAAGAGCTCCACTATTTAAACACTTGAACCGTTAGGAAGACAGTGGTAAGAACAACCATGAATATTTTAAACTAAGGGTAAACCCAGCCATAATACGGAAAATCACAGGATCTTTTCCCTTTAATTTTAAAGGGTATTATAAAGAATAATCTCCCAAATATATTTAGGTTTTGTTTGGCTATTGAATATGCCTAAAATATGCAGGACTTTTGGGCAACTTCTACAACTGCTTAAACCAACAGTTCTCAAACTCTAGCTGGAGCAACAACAGCTTGAAAGATTTCTTTGTAGTCGTATGCAGTGTTGGACATCCTGAACAGATTGAGTGTAATGAGCAGGGCATGGGGAGCTGGGGCAAATGGCTGGATCTCATCTAAAGGGGGCAGAGAGCTCCCATTGGGACTTAGCTCAGGTTTGCAGGGCCAGACTTCTGAGGCAGCCCAAAATACAATTCCATTCTTCAAAGTGTCTAAGCGTCTTCTACTGATTCCAGCATGAGATGAAGATGTTTGGAAGGAATAAGTGTATAAAGTCCAGTGATTTCACAGTGACTTATCTGCACTGCTACATGTAATTTGGGAAAGTGTTCACAATAGGTATGCAATATTTGCATGAACAGATGTAGCTGGATAGTTAAAAATCACTAAGGGCAGTAATGTATCAGTTCTGTGTATTAATGCTTTGTTGTTAATGCACAGCTCCTGGCTAGATCAATGTACCTCTGTGCAAGTCCTTTAACTTCTCACCACACACAGACTACAGATATGCGCACATAGTCCTTGCTGGAGTAGTCAGAATTCAGAAACTGTCCATTTCCAAGCCCATAACTTGGAAAGCAAAATACACCTCTCGTAAGAGCTAAGAAGCTTTGATTACTGTAATCGTATTAAATACATTAATGTGCATTATGTTCTGCATTTTACTCCTGTTAATTCCTCTTTCAAATGACTTTTAGATTATTGTGTGTGCAATTTTTAATCATGGCTCCGTGGGTGATACAGAACCACTATGGAAAATTGCAATAAAAGGGAAAATACACAAGTAGAGGAAGAATAAGGTTGCCATGATAAAAGAAACACAGAAGAATCATAAATGTGCTAACAACAAAATTCACATTCTATAGTGTAAGTAGTGTTTGAAGAGTAATGAGGATGAGTTTCATCATAGAAAGGAGGGTTTTTCCTATTCTGTATCAGCAACTTAATGCATTTATTTCTAAACTGACTGAGAGGTATTGATATGCATGTATTTTCCTCCCACTTCATTTATTTCAAGAGTCTCTTGCACCACCTATTTTTTAGGGTTGATTACGCCCATGAATGTAAGGCAATAAATTCACTAAATGAACTGACTGAAAAAACCCAGTAAATCTGTCCAACTGCACTTTCCACATACTCAGCAATGACAGATTCATTAGTGAGCAATAATGAAAATGATATGGAATTATTTTCTTCATCTTGCATTACACTGTCTTTGTAGTTATTACCTAGAAAATTAATTCAATGAATTAAAAGCCTGCAAAAATGAGAATGGAGAAAAAAAATCCATAGAAAACCATTATTATCTGTTGTTACACAGCTAGTAACAATCCTCTATAAATCACTAGACCAAGACAATAAAATGGAACAATGAAGGCAACACAGTCTTCTGTAGGCATGTGTGCTAGTGGACAGACAGCTTTCTCTCACAGAAGGGATTATGCAGCATACAAGGTTACTTCCTCAAAGCTCAAGTTTGCGCCCATTCCTTAGAAAACTGACTGGTATTGTTGTGAATTAGACTAAGCCTGAGATTCTTTACAATGCTTCTCAATCCTTTTGATGGCCATGACTTCCCAAGCAACGCCATGCTCTAAACAGTCCTTTTAGTAACAAGCATACTTCCCATTCACTTAATGGATGTACTATATAACCAGTGGCTATCCTCTATTTCTGACAGCAAAAGCAAATTACTGTAGCCAGAGAATCAATGTTCAATTTGACTTTTTCTAGACTGGAGGTTTGTCATCTCTGTTGCAGATGACTTTGAAGTTACGCCGTTGTATCTGTTTCAGACTTGAGAAAGTCCTAAAAAGGGACATGTATTTTGTAGAGTGAGTTAAGAAACAAAGCATATGGCACATACAATATCACTGAAAAATATTCAAAATAAAATGTGGTCAGAATGCTATATGTACCTCTGGGTGGAGTTAGTTCAATCATGTTAATTTCACAGAAACCAACAGGGAAAATAGAAGGGGAAGTGGCATGGTAACAAAACCAATCAGACCCATCTGCTGCTTCTGAGCCATCAATCCCAATCATAAGATAGCCATCTGCTAAAACCTTTGTGAAGAAAAACAAAATTTTACATTAAATACCTTGAACTGTGTGACAAGGCTAGAAAGAAAGCATGCCATGTTTCAAAAGAGTGAGAAGTAACTCAGTAATAATGGAAGCACACTTACAAGGACATTCAATTGTAACAGAACAAAAAAAATCTCAAATCATACCTGTCTCCAAGACTGGGAGCACTACTGTCAGATGTACCTTCGTTAACAGCAAAGTTACGAGATGAACATTTCCTTTTCCTGCTCTCTAGTCATGAACATCAGTTCTACTTCTAAAGCTTTATAACCAGTCTACTCTTCAGCTTGCAAAGATATTCTGCACACCATTAATGAGACAAAAGACTCAAAATCATAACCCCCATTGGTAAGGTTATACAATTCTGCTAAGCTACTTCTTCCTCGTTTAAAACAGATTTCACATGGATGAGCTCCCTTTCAATCAAGCTAGGAAAGAAGAATATCCTTAAAATGTCTTCAGAAGCTTCTGCAAGCGAGATGAGGTTTCAGTTGCAAAACACTTGGTAGAATTAGCAGAATTAATCTCACAAACATGTTCTAACTAAAGGTAAGGCTGAATTTCCAGGGATTAAAGTCGAAACAAAAATTTACCTGGATATTGTCTTTTTCACAGTAGCTGTATATAAGCAGTAACGGGACATATTCCATAAACATCCACTGTGTGAATGAACTGCATTTATTTCAGCTCTGAGCTCTCCTGTTTCACGCCTGAATAAAACTGAGTGAAGAAAGGATTCCTGTCTACCTTCCCAAAACACACATTTGCTTTCTTACCTTTCTAATGGTTGCCACACATATTGCCGAAAGGTTTAAGGGGTCTATAGCTTCCAATTTCATCCCTTCTTTAAAAAATTCTCCAGCTGCATCAACCTCTTTTACCTAAAGAATCAGATAACAGCACCAGAAGCTAAGACTCTAACAAGCCCGGAACAAAACGTAACCCCACACTGCCAAAGCAACAGATGGAAATACCTGTTGTATCATCCCTGCTTATGCTAAGGAGGCCAAATGAGGCAAGAGCTTGAATAAAAGAAGTAACGCTTGTGCTGGGCTGGACTTAAGTCCTCAATCAACTCTGAGAAAACAGCGTTCTTGCCAGCAAACTCACCTTCATAAATAAATGTGGGGGTGCATCAAAATGTCCATCCTGTTTCTTTGTAATATCTACAAGGAATAATAGCAGATATTATTCAGAAGTTTTGTTAACAGCAGGCAGCATGTTTTTCTGAATGTTAACTTATACAGTGCAATCACTGGCATGGGAGGCACATAGTTTATAATGGGACTACCGCAAGATTCTGGAAGCCATAATCCAGCTATTTTCCTTATTGTCTTCTTCCTGAATTACCTCTAAAACACCATTGCATTTACCGAAAAACTCCAATATCCAATATTTACAAGACCACTTGATTATGTCACAGAACTGATGCAAATGCACACAGAAGCTTTTGCAAGAAATTGGCAACTGCTTTGCACTACGTTATAACAGAAAAGTATGTGTTTTTATATATAGCTGGGTTTAGCCAACTGTTCAATCCCGCTTTCCAAGGGCAACCCCTGGAACTCTGCTAGAGACACCACTTGTGGGAAGCAGCACTGCTCTTGATTTCTTTAACCACTCTTATTTCAAAATGGTTTCAGTCAAAGTTTAAGCGCTTGGAAAACTGAAGGCTTTCCTCAAGGTATGCCTTGCGCGTGTTACAGGAATTCTGTTTCTGACAAGAGACACAAGCTCAATGGAGCAGAGGAATATTAAAAACCAGACTTTATCCATGTTGCATTGTACAAGGGACAGATGTAAAGAAATTAGGAGCTTGTGGAGCAAGACTCTGTAATTCCAGGTACCATCATGAGGTTTACCATGCTTGAATAATGCAGTTCAAGGTTTTCCTGGTTAGACCATCTGTTAACCCCTGTTTATTGCTGAATCCCATTGACATAGCACAAATCAACCTAAAATTCATGTTTTCTTCCAACGCTGCAAAATATACCATTTCTACTTGTAACTTAAACTCCCAAATGTAATATAATTGTTAAACCCCCTGGACTACACTACAAATTTTTAAAGATCATTATTCAAGCTAGTTTTGTGAATTATGTAAAGTGACAGAACTGCTTAAGTCAGACTTCCCCAAGCCAATACTGCCCACAAAGACACCTCTAAACCACAACAAGCTTACCAGATCTTTTAAATCTGTGTCCTATACTTCGAGACCAACCAATATGATGAATGAGAGGACTGTACATATGGCACCAGAAGTCATCACTTTTGTCGTCACTTTCTTCATTCACCAATCTTAATCGTCCCCCAATGACACATTCTACGACTGCTACCCTTGTTCGACAAAGGTGTGTTTTGTCAACAACTTCTACTCTCATGGAAGTTTTGAAGGGATACTGCATACTCTCAGACACCTTAAAGTAACAGGGAAAAAAAAGCCATTCAGTAAGAATATACTGTGGTTTTCTTTAGCCATGTGTCTTCTGCTATTAAAGCTGGTATCAATGTGCTTCCCATTTAATTCAAGTACTTGTTAAGCAACCTGCAGAAATGACATAAATGACTTCTTTTGTATTTCACTGTTCATGGGGAAGAATGAAATGTTTCAGAAAAGTGTAGAATAGATCCTACAATGCTCTAATTGTATCAAGTGCAGCCTCTAATAATGGTTCCCACATAGGTTACAGGAATCCTCCAGTGATGTAATGAATGTTTGTTCAGTTGTGAGCAATGGATAAAATTACATTGAAAAGTTATTTTAACAAACTCCCAAGATTGTTTTTCTATTGTTTCATCCATGCAAAATACCTTCACTTTAAAAACAGAATTAAAACATTTTATTATACAGGGCATGGAAAACAAACCTTCAACATAATTAAAACTGGCCACTCACAAACCTATTTCTTGATAACACATCAAAAAGAAAGAAAAAGAATGGAAAAAGATGTTAATATGCCTTGAGAACACACATTCTGTTTAAAAGTAA
This sequence comes from Amazona ochrocephala, assembly GCA_039720435.1. NCBI lineage: Eukaryota > Metazoa > Chordata > Aves > Psittaciformes > Psittacidae > Amazona > Amazona ochrocephala. The sequence goes on from CM077879.1 coordinate 89,385,153, forward strand.
GTATTTGTCACTTGCCATTTCCATTGTTAAGTCCAAGTGTTGAGATCTTGCCAATCTAATTTGGCTTCCAACAGAGCCAATTTTTAACTAGAAATGAACAACTACAGCAATGAGTTCCTTGTTCTTCTTTCTTTAATATTAGATGCAGTGTAAGACAACAATAGTCCTACTGAAAGCTATATAATATCTCATAATATTAGTAAGTAAGCTTACAGCACACTATATACAGGCAGCTGCCACACTTAAGAGACATGACTTACAGACAGCAAAAAAATCTAGTCCAGAGCAGATGAAATGTATTAACATTTAAAAGCATGCCCTTTATTGCACCTAGGTACGTGCTACATTAATGCATTTTGTTCAGTTTCTTGAAATAGTACATGATAAAACCCACTCCTGAATTAGAAAAATTAGTTTTAATTGGTTTTATGTATCCCAGGGTAGCTGATTGGCACTTCCGGTTTGGAGTTTATTCATTTATTTTTAAATTGGGGTGTTTCAAAATTAAGACAAACAGATTTTAAAAGAAAATTACTTTCTGCCAGAGGAAACAGTTTTCCAAACACATACTGACAAGTGCGGACATAAATGGAGAACAGAGATTACAAGGAAAACTGTATTTAAGGGAAGAAACTACTGTATCAAAAGGAGCTAATGTGCCATTGAAAGATACTTCAGTTCTTCACATTGTGCTGCAATTTTGGTTACATTACATCATTGATATTGCATCAGCCTTACCTTCTGAGAAAAGTCAGGAGGAAGTGTTTTGGCACCAGTAAGTCGTTTCACTAGAAAAGCTTTCCAGTTTGTGTATTTGTGTTGGATGGCTGTTGCAAATGAAGGGGAAAAAATAAGCCACTGATTTTTAATTGTGTCCATTAGAGACAATATTAGAGTCTGGAATATGTAAAGAAGAAATCCCAGATGACTATTAAAAAGCCTGGATGACAATAATGACAAAAACCTCTTTAGAGAATGAATGCTACCCAAGATTAAGTTTATCATCAGGGCAAAGAATGTCTTGACTAAATATAAATTAAATCAGTGCATGTTCACACCACTGATCAGCTAGCTGCTTCCACCTGCATCTTAAAAGCTTTAAGTCACCTAAGATGGGCTACTCCAAGAAACACTTTCAGCATCAGGCAAGTCCTTACTTTTCCAAAAAAATAAAATGATTTATTCATAACTGTTGATAGAGTTGCTATGGTAAGAAAATACTTTGGTATCTGGACCACGAGCAAATCTAGTTTAATAAAGCAAGACTTTCATATCAATGGGTAAGGCTACTATTTACATACTTCGAGGAGGGACTAGGGGCTTCCCACTGGTTGCACACCAACCAACTGGGTGGATGTCAGAACCACAAACGTTGCACCAGAAGTCAAGACTTGAATCATTTTCAAAGCCTTCGTATCTTAGCAGTGCATTGTAGCCTGAAAGAAAGCAATCCCATGTAAAGCAGATAAAAATTAAACGAGATTATAAAATACATATTAGCATTTCTTTGCCAATCTTAATGTATATTACATGAGATTTCCTAGATTATGACTTTTTATAGAACATTATTCTTATGGCACTTGTCCCCATGTTATTGCTGCACAGAATGGATAGTTTCAGTAAGTGTGCATGTGCCATCATGTAAGTCAAATTTTCATTTAAAAAAAAAATCTTATAACCCTTTAGAAGTTCTATGTAGGACAACAAAATTATTACCTACAGCAGATGTTTTTTCATACCTTAGCTACGTGATCTTGAATTTTTAACTTCTAACCAAGACCAGTTGCTGTTATACAATCTACTTCTCATTCTGCACTACTTTTATTGCACTGAGGTAATACAAAACCAACCCAAAATACAAAATAAGCCCCAGGCATTCTCAAGCATCACTGAAGCCCCTGTAAAACAGTATATAACATAGCGAAACTGCTAAAACATATAACCTATTGATGCAGCTCTGACAACCTAACCAGTTGTCATTGCACTAACATTACAGTAACACGGGGACCACTGACTAAATCATTAGCTCCCTTCACACAGTTATTTGGATTATTTTAATAATTTCAACTACAATAAATTTACCTGCCAATTTTACAATTCCAGCTATCCAGAAGACTTTGGTAGGTAGGCTGCAGTCAGTGTTAGGAACCTCCACCCGTACTCCTTCCGAGATATCACCCCAGCATGTCCCCATAGGTGCCTATCATTGAAGGTAGGGGAGGGGGAAGAAAGACACCAGTTCACCACATAAAAATAATTAATTTGTTGTTATATCAGTGTTTTATGAGCACTTAAGACAAAACAATCAAAATACATGATAAGACATAAGCTTATGTTTAGAAAACACTCTTTCTATGAGAGCCTAGTTTGGGTTTGATTTGAAGCTTACGTGCAGTATTGTAATTGTAAACAATTATTACTGTGTATTTCCTGGAAAAACTGTAGGATTCCAAGTCTAAAAATCTGTAAAGCACAAATACATATTACATATACTCACACGTCAGCTTTACTGTTTCAACTAGGAGCAAGCTACTGCTTTTAATGAGAATGGTGTAATTCCTCTGCAATTCTACTTGCAACAAAATTAAGGAACTTTGAATTTATACTGTACCACAGACATCAAAATCTTTAAATCCTGTAAAGCAGAAATGTTCCTGAAAAAAATGCCTAAAAGTTCTGTTTGACTCCGTCCCAGTATTTATTATGGTGGGGCTCATCTTTCACTGGCTCATCACTCACTGGTTCACATCCTTTCAGAGGAAGGGGCAAGTGATCGTTCCATCAAGTAAGCAAAAGATCAGAAGCTACTCATGAGTGGCACCTTTTTGATGAAGGCCACAAGGAAATGCTCAGCTAGATTCCTCACACACTGCCCTCAAGACTCAGACTAACATGTTAATAACAGAAAGGAACACATGCCTGATAAACTACCAAGGATTTACGGAAACTGGAGATAAGCTGCAGTTAGTTTGCTATCTCAAGAAGATAGTTTTGTTGAACTGAGCGTAATGAAAAGATAGTCAAGGACAGTACTGTAGAGATGTCAGAAATGCACAGGGCTGAAGAACCTTACAAGTAACTCAACTGAAGTTAGACTGGTAACAAAACAGAAAATAATGCAGTCTAGATTAAACTTGAGACCACCAAGAAGGGAAACATTCAGATTTGAGGTATTTCAGAACAATGGTCATATAAATTCTAAGGTGTTCTGAGAAAATAAATTCTTATCAGTTCAGAGAATATTCAGGTATCACAGGGACAACCAAAGGGACCCTTTGGTTCCGCATCTTAGTGGACATACAGCATTCCAAGGCTGTGTCTTATTTACAAAGCTCTTTGCAAACACAGAGAACCTACTGCTCAGTGGGAACAGCCTCCAACTTCATAAAGTTTTGGCTGAGAGCTCCAAGTGAAACTTGGGTTAATCCTGAATGACTGGAAATCTCAATACTGGAATTTTGCTGGGAATCAGCAACAGCCAACTAGCAGCACTAAAAGCCAAACTTAGCTTACAAAGGGATACCCTGCGCTAGTAGAAATGTTTGAGGCTAGGCATGCAAAACCAAAAATAGCTTTAACTATTAAAGGAAAAATTAGTTATTACAAGTGTGCCAGTTTCTGACTCTTGAAGCCTGGGCTCTTCATGTTCTGCTATGTCCCATCTACACCAGACTAGACTGCAGAGCTCTTTCCTGCCATCTGGCAGAGAGAGAAAAAAAACCCAACTCCAAACATGATGGCTTATTTTCACATACAAAATCTGCAGATATGGCTCCTTAATCAAGTCCTATCACATGTTCACTATCAGCTCTAAATCGGATGTGCAGATTTTTGAATTGGGGAAATAAACTTTTCAAAGTGCATATTTTAGTAAATCTTGTTGCTTTGTATAGACATACAAATGAGGCCAAACAATCAAAAATAGTGCTGAATGATTTCATAATCCAGCTGAAGCTAACCAAAAAATATTTTATTGCCTGCTCATCTATTCAGCTGATTTGGAGAGAAAAGTATATGGAAACACTTCTCACATCAATTGGTAATGGAAACAGCACAGATTTTTATTTCTAGGACGTGGATTGGTATAGAGGGAAATAGCAGAAAGTTAAATTTGTCCTTGTCTGTGAAAATACTGGTTCTGCTAGTTCTCCTACACCAATCCATATGGCTCACCCTTTAGGATAAGGAAGTCATCCTGTGTAGCATCACTACTGAAATGCCAGATTACGTTGCTGCCCTGAACTGGTGGTTTACAGTATACTTCGTATACTGCTCCATCTTTGTCTTTTTCACTCATTGTGAATATTAAGGGAGGAAGACTGGATCAACCAGGGCTGTAACAGCCATCTTCCTTCACGTCTTCTGTCTTCATCTAATCAATCAATCAATTTACACAGTGCTATAAAAAACTCAAAAAGCACTGTGTAAGTGCTGGCTGGAAGGGCAACTCTGGAGTCTGGATTGGCATAGTGCGAACTAGCAGAACCATAATTTACAGGTAAGAACAAATTTACCTCTCAGACTCGTGACGAAGAGATCCACTTCATGTCACTTCCAAACAAGGAAAATCTGGTTCATCACTTCCTGCTCCGGGAGATGAACTGTGAGGGTTTATCTGTGAGTGGCAGCTGCCTTCTCTGCAAGGTAAGTTGCAATCAGGAAGGTCTTGTTTGACAGGAGCGCCTAAAGGCTACTTATGTCCGTGTGCCCAGTTGAACAAACACCTTGGGGGTTAAATATTTGGCTTCTGAAGGTTTTGGAGGGCACCGACACTGCCAGGATTTCAGACTTGAAAACTTGAATCGGGATTTTAATGGCAAAGTGATATTACAATTCCTTAAGTGTGAGGATACTACGTCTAACCTTGCGCGTGAACAGAACCCCAACAAAGGGCAATGCCGGAGAACACACAAAAGTGCAAAACGTGTAACAGAAACGGCTCAAAGCAAAGCACTGCCACCTAGTGTAACACCCTGGAACAGCTCCCTTCGAGCAAAACAAGTCATTTATATATTTATTTTTATAACAAAGAAACCAGGAGAATGGAAGCATTTCAGCTCAGAATAACATTCAACTGGAAGAAAGATTGAAAAATCTTAAGTTCAGGAAGCATGCATCTCACTAGCAACAGAGAGGAAAAGAATAATGACTATTAATTGTGCATTAAGTTGTACATTAAGTAGTACTGAAAATGACTCAAAGCACTGAATTTGCTTTTATTCTAGGAATGGTTTGAGTTAATAAAAGCAAATATAGAGAAAAGTAGAAACTGTTTGGAAGAAAGTGAAATTGGAATGGAGGTTAGCAATGTGCAGAGTGCATGTGACTAAGCTATAACACAATATTAAAACATGAAACTAAGGAGCTTTCCTCCTAGTATCAACTATTGTTGTGTGTCTGATGAAGGCAATTCAACACAATTAGAAAAAAGAAAAGAAACAGTAGAAGGTGCACAAACTGTAGTTCTGGTTTTGTCACAGGCTTCCTACATGCCACAAACCAAAGCAGCTTCTCTACTTCAGTTTACCGAACTACTACTGCTAGTGAATTTCATTAGTGTACAAAGCACTGAGTCTGGGATGATGTTAACGGGGAAGTACAAAAACCACATTAAACACATCAAAAGACTCTGAAATTCTCTCATACAGAGAATGAGATAGAATGTCAAGATTCAAATGTGGTTTAAATTGAAGAGGAAATAATTCACCAGGCTAAAAAATGAACTGATTTGGGAAAATTACATTAGACCTGAAATACTGGTAAGTCAGGTCATTAAAAACATATATATACCAATAAACCAAATCCCACATCTCATAATTCCCTTAATTTTTCTTTAATGTTGATCCAATGTTCCCTACCAAATATCCATATAGTCAGTATAACTAGATACATATTTAACAATAAATTTAAGTGTATGTTGTGATTTTCCTGTCACCTCAAAACTTCTGGTTTGAACAGAGTAAATTTCTATGTTCAATCTCATGGGCACACACAAGATGTGCATGGAATTCCTAAAGCTGACAAACATTAGTACAAACTTTCATGAATTAAAGCGATACAGTACACAGAAAACAGGAATAATCTTTTCAGACCAGACAGACAAAAAGAGTATTGTTTCTTTTAATTATCAAGGGAGAATGGGGGAGAGAGAAGGATTTAACAAGAGATTTCTGATGTCTTCTCAGATTCTGACTGGTTTAAATAATATCTTTTTCAAAGAAATAATTTCAGTAAAACTAAATGCAAGTAACACCTTAAATACTAACTAATGCCCAGCAAGGAAGGAGAAATCTCCTAAGGAGTCTGCGGGAGTTGCATTTTACTTGTATGTAAAAGAAAAACAGAGATAGAAAAGAAACAACATTGAGGCTTAATGGCACTGTTGCCATGTAGCTTGTGAAAATATTCAAGGTAAAATGTGAACATCGGTATTGTATCTGCTCACATTACTGGCGTACCATTTGACTTTGTGAAAGAAGCAGTAAGAAAGATGTAGCTCCTTGTAAATTATGCTATAATAGTCCATATTACAAGTGACCTAACTATTGTAGCTGTATCCTAATTAAGGATGCCATACATCATGAAGAATTTGTTGTAACAGCACAGTCCACATTATCAATCAAACAACATCTTTTGATACTTACTTATGAAATCAGTTATTACAGCATGTACATAACAGTGGAAGCAAAGTGCAAACGTGCTTACTTTAGCACATGGAATTTGATACAAGTTCATGAAACTCTACTAATGCAAGGCCCTGTCCCGGGCAATGGTGAAGGCCTCTGAGCATAAATGGTGCTATTCAGAAAGAGCCAACTGCCACAAGCCCTCAACTCCTCCTGATTTACGGCTTGACAGGGCTCAGCATGAATTCCAGGACTGGACAGAAAATGTGCGTCCCTTCTCCCTTATAGAAAAGTTCCATGAAACAAAATGTTTTTGATTGCAGTTTTCATCAGATCATTTTGAGCAAAACAAAACTTCTATAAGAAGATGAACACTTCAACTCCCCAAATAAAAAGTGACAAAACACTTTATGTCGGAAAGTCTTTTCTTACAAAACAGAAAGTCCTGACAATGTCTAAACAGTTCTAATAACTGGAATTGAATAAGCACATTAAGGACAGGTGCTGCTAAATAATTTCCTCATCCCTAATTACATTCTGTAACAACTGAGAACTCTCTGTTTGGAATTTTCTAACTAAATCAGAGAAAACCAACCTCTCATTTCAGATTTCTAAAAAGCCTTTATTTTTCTCTATTTCTACACTACCTGGCAGCATGACTCGCAGGGAGACTCTCACTAACCTAAGGAAAAAATAAATCTCAAACACAAATATGTAACCAAAACATCAGTGCAACATAATGGAGCAAGCTTGATGCAATCTAGAAAGCCTTTTGTAACTTCTTCTAACACAGCATGAATTGCTTTGTTACGCTACAGTGCATTCAATGATTTTGCACTTTGAATGTGAGAAAAAACAAATAACCTGACGTGTTTAAGAGTCCTCCTTTTATGTTTCTTTGACTACAGCAGCATCATGAGAGTAACTGATGGTGTTCAGAATGGTTTTAAAGGACAGATCAGAATCAAAAGTAGTCATACTAACACAATTCATAAGTTTCACAGTCCAAGGCCATGAAACATATTTGGATATGAACATTTTGCAAAGCTTAATTACAGAACTAACAGGGACTCTCTCTCATGCACACACACAAAAGGATAGCACATATTGAAAAATACTTACATGTTTAAAACAGGTAACAGGAGCTGCTGTAAAGCTATTGCTATTGATGTAGTTACCCCAGCTGAAACCTTCCACAGGGACAGCTGCTAAGAGAAAGTCATTTTATTTAGGAAGCTGCTAATGAATCTTGCATTACCAAGAATTTGTTTCAGCTCTGTTTAAATGCCATTACCTGCTTTAGTCTTTGCCTGGTTTTGTAAAGTTGCTTGGTACTGAGCATATGCTGCTAATTTAGCCACTAAAGGTTGTTTCTGTAGAACTTTAGCCTTCTTTGTTGGAGGTTTACCCTAAAACAAAAAAAGCTAAGTAAATAAAGTCTTTTCAAACTCCCATCAGGAACTTTCCATAGGTCTGTAGCATATCTCTGGTAGATTTAACTAAAATTAGACCAACACAGAATGGAACTTGACTAAGTATCACAAAATTACATAAAATAATCAGTAAGTCTAAAAACCAGTAGCAAAGAATGTCCAAAAAATGCCTTTTGTACTAGTATTTCAACTTGAACAGCATTATAGATTCATTGTTGTTTACCTGAAAAAAAGACATGTTTTAAAAGCAGGTCAAAAGGAAGAACTTTTCTTCTAATTTATGCTTATGTAAATACTGGGCATTTGTTGCAATAAACTTGAGATTGGATAGAATGGTATTTTTTGACATTTCTCTTTTCTGCAATGTTACAAATACACCTTCATGATTACTTGACTAATATTTTAGGTGAACAGACCAGACCCCATTTTGCAAATCTATATAGTTGAGAGCACCCTCAAACCAAATCACAACAATGCTAAATAAATCTTCGTGCTTTCTAAAGCCACAGAGTATCCTGGGTATAACATGCATGGAATTTCAAGTCACTACATTGCAGACTGAAGATTTTTCCTCATCTTTTTCTTGCAGAAGGGCCACTGCAGCAGAAATGAAATAAGAAGTCAGTATTCTCTGTAATTTGCTCTGCTTATGAAAGCAATTTGTTTGTTACTAATACAGCTTTGGCTTACAAAATCACTTACATGAAAATCTCAATGCGTAAAGAAACAACTTATCTTAAAACAGCTGGCAAGTTTTACAGATGTAGACATTTTATGAACACAGGCTATAATATGTATATAAAGAAAATGGTGTCTGTACCGCTACCTGAAGCCTGGCCAGAATGCTGGCCTTCTTGGAGTTGGATGAATAGCTTCTAGAGCATGACACACTGCAGAAGCGTTTCGTTTTAGAGTAAAAAGCATCACGGACACCAACCATTCCACACATCTCACATGTAGCTGATCAGGAGAGAAAAAGCCAAATGTTAAGAGTGTAATAAAGACCTCAGTGAAAAAATCAGAACAAAACCGATATGAGGAAGGTCCTGTAGGTGGCACCACCAAACAGTTTCTGAGGCTTTGTACATGAAGAGAACTGCACCAAAATCGTGACTTAAAATAAGAACACCAGCACAAACGTAACTGAAACTCCTTTCTGCTCCCTATTAATTTTGCACTAGTAAAAATGAATGACCCAGCTATAACAGATTTCTGTGTTTCCATGGTTCTCAAACATCTGCTTTGAACCTGGGTCTGCCAATCCTGACTTCCTCTAAATATTTAATACTTCCTACCCGCTATGAAACCGGATCTCTTCCCCGAATCATAAATTATATAATATTATTATCATTATATGTATTATGTACACCCAAAGTACCCCAGCCCACCATCTCTTCTAGCTGTAATCACACGCTTTAGAGGTTGGCAGCATTACCCACTCAGTTGTTCCATGATGAATAAGAGTCTGTGGACCAACTTATGCCAATGAGACAATACCAAGATCCTACCCAGAGAGCGCTCTATTAATCACTAATGATACTGGCTAAAATATTTTTTCACCAATGATAAAAGTAATCCCTTTTACAATTCACAGTGTGTTTTAAACAGGTACACACTAACAGACTTCATACAGTAGCAGTAATGAAGTCTTCCTAGTATAGGAAGAAACATATTTTAACATATTGTATATATAACAAAGGATAGAGGGAATATATGCCCAAGCATAGAGAACACACTGACATTTTCCTCAAAGCTCAAAGAGTAAAAGCAATGTACATAAGAACATATACATGCACGGGCATATATACACAACACACAGTTGATGGGAAGGTCAATGTTTCCACTTCATTTCTTTCCTGATAGCAGGTTTCAAAATCTATCTTATTTCAGTTGAGCTAAAAATCAAACAATTTCTCCCTCCCAAAACAAGGCATGTTTTCCCTCTGAAAATAAACAGATATTTTGATCCCTTTTCAATTAGAGCCAACATCTGGGATTGGACCCTCACAACTCACAGCACAGGCTAAAAACCGTCAATATCAGACTCTTTGTATTCATGCACCACCTACTTACCCATGCCAGATTTGCCATCTGGATAAGTATAGACCTGTCCATTGTTCTTTATGATTGGGAGACTGGATGGCAAAGGAGCAACCTCCTCTTCACTCTCATCTGAACTGGAGCTGCTGCTGGTGTCCTCACTACAACTATCATAACCGTCAAACATTCCGAATGAATCACGTCTTTTCCTTTCTGCACGTGAAGTATGTTCTGTCTAAAAATAAAACAAAAAAATCCCAAGAATAACAGAGGATTCTGAATGCAAATATTTCCAAAAGTCAAGCTTAAAAAGTTGCAAAGGTCAGTCAGCCTTCAAAAGCAGATGTAATAACAAACTGCTCTATGAGCACAGAGATACGAACCATATATTGCCAATTAAATTAGTATTGGTATACTACATTAATATTAAAACCAGCCAATTTTTGGTATTGTGATACCAAGGAAGGAAAATCTCTCTCACAATCCACTGAGAATACACAGTAGCAGTCCATACATTTCCTTCCTTAGTATCTTCAGAGTTCATTAAACCTGATGTGCTGAATAATGACAGCCACACAGATCTTATATGCAAATGAGCCCATTCCAGATGGCTGCAGCCAATTTCACTAAAATTCATTCATTTGAGAAAGCTGGGCAGAGAAAAGACAGTTCAACCAAGAAGGCACTTCTACCACAGGAACAGAAATGAAAGCATATCTCTGCTCTCCTTGGCTTGTGGGGTTATCCATAAATCACCCGGCTTCCCTGTGATTCAATGTCTCACGTGCGAGTCAGGAATACCTCTCTACCTCACAGGGATGTTCTGAGGATTAATACATTAACAACTATGAAGAGCTCAGTTACTATGGCAATAGAGTCTGTATAAATGCTGAAAGATAGAAAGGTGACTAATTTGCCACTGTCATACAAAAACTCGTTACATAATGGAGTTTTCCTAAAACCCAAAAAACTAAGGTCAAATAAAACCACACAGTTTGGAAGAATGCATAAGAGTGAAGCAATTTCCAGCAAAGACACTGAAGCACAAATAAACACTGTCTTTGCTGGAAATCACAAGACACTGAAGTATAAATCAAGACATTGAAGTATAAACATTTTTTTTCTGGTGCACATCCAATACATGCATTTTAATACAGTGCGAGTTTTCACTTCATTAATATCTTGCACAGCTCTATAGAAACGAGGCTGACGCTACATGAGCTGCCCTCATTAAGCTAAAAAAAAAGGCAAAGCATTTCTATTCTTCTCAACAGTATTTACTAAGTTTGAGAGGAAATAACAGATAGAGAGAAGACAAAAGATAATTCTACAATAGAAACACAAGTCAGGAGAATGCAGTACAGCCAAGAAAAGAGAAAAAAATGTCATGAAAGCCTTTGCTTCTTATTCCTTTTCCAAGAGCTAATTTTATTTAAAAGCCATTGTGGACAGAAAAATAATAATGTTGATTGGACTTTGGCTTCTTAAATTGCATTTGGATTCATAGCTTTAAGATTTCATCACAGTAATTCCCCAAATCCCTTTCCTAGAGAGTATACGCCTGAACAACTTTATTGTTGGATCTCATCCGAGCCTTTTCCTGTCGTGCTATCCCTTTATTATAATATTCTCCATTCTCCTTTGCAATTTGACTAAATCCTATTACGGAAGGATTGCCTTACAGTTAAAAGGAAAAACCTGGTTTCCACACTGATCCAATCCTAGCATTCAATTAAAAGAAGAAACAAAAAAAACCCAGTAAACACAAAAGGTTATGCAATAAGGTAAACAGATTTAACACACTTAAAGCAGCTCTGAAACAAAACAATAGAAGTCAGTGTAATGTTAATTATGCACATGTTCCTCAGCCAATGAGTCAATGATATCAAAACCCAACAAAACTTAGCATAGGGCATAACTTGACAATCCCTTGAAGGAACTGACATCTGCCTGAAGTAGCAAGGGTAACTGTCACAATCACGAGGGGAAACGCTGAGAGATGACAGAACAAAACCTAGTCCTGACCTGCGCTGGCAAGGAGTGATCCTGGTACCCTATTACTGATGCTGTGAGCCATCAAGAGACAAGATCAGTTATTTGTTTGTTTGTGCACGTGTGCATAGATCAAGGCAGAAGTTGAGCACAACGTTGCCATGGATACAGTGTTCTGCCAACAGTGCCACTAATTTACAGATCAGAACATGAAGACTAGTCATCATCCTCACGATTTCATGAACTCCTTAATGTCTCACAGTATTTAACTTCCCTTGACCACAGTCTCTGCTAAGAAATAAAACGCAATATCACATGAAATGTTCACCATGCCAGAACATCAGGATGCCTTGTACAAGGGCAAGTAGTGAGAGAACAAGGGGGAATGGCTTTAAACTGACAGAGGGGAGACTTAGATTAGATATCAGGACGAAATTCTTCCCTGTGAGGGTGCTGAGGTGCTGGCACAGGGTGCCCAGAGAAGCTGTGGCTGCCCCATCCCTGGCAGTGTTCAAGTCCAGGTTGGATGGGGCTTGGAGCAACGTGCTCTAGTGGAAGGTGTCCCTGCCCATGGCAGGGGATTGGAACTGGATGAGCTTTAAGGTCCCTTCCAACCCAAACTATTCTAGGATTCTATGATTATGGATGGGTTTCAGAATCCAGACAATCTCCTTTCTTATTCACTCAGCCTCCATAAATCAGCTGATCTGATTTCCCTAGAGATTAGGGCCTCATCCCACATAAAGGAATATTTCACCCCTTTAGCAGAGGCAGTTCTGGGTCATCCCTTTTCCATTGGAGAACTCTGGACCCACATGGCAGTTCTGCTTTGCCCAGTACTTTGGTGGCAGAGGTCCGAAATGTTGTAGCAGCTCAGAAGGAACAGATACAAAGCCCATTCCCAGTCCCTCTAACTCCCAGTGCTACAGCAGAAAAACTGTCTAGCCAGTACTGCTCCCAGGGCAAGAAAAGGTGAAAGAAGAAATGGGAATCTGGAGGTGAGACAAAGGACCAGTGCACAGAAGATGGGCTACTCTAAGGAAGTGGAAGCATGGTACACAATTACAACAGCAGATACCATAAGCAGTTGGCTCTTTTGTGTTCTTTTTCTGCATCACGTATATTTAGAACCTCAAAATTACTGCCAAGCCCTCTTTGCCAAAATATCCCCAGAGGAGAAAGAAAACATTCTCTATATGGGAAGTTCCATCCCTTACTAAGATAATAATTCTTCAGCATCATACAAACTCCTAAGTAGGAATCATCAAGTTTGTTGTGTTTAATGACAGCCAAAACAAGTCTCATGTCACTTTTCCCTTTATATTTGGCCAAAGTGTCTCAGTTCAAGGTATGAGTGAGTCAATACTGCAGCTTTGGTTATTGTTTTAAAAATCAATAGCACATTTGTGTTCAAACTTTTGCCTGAAGATTACCTTGTTTGCCAGATCATTTAAGGAGGACATTTTTCATCTATAGGTATTATATGGACTTCAATTCTGGGAAAACTACTCAAAATATGTTTTGTGAGACTTGGAAAAGGTATATTTTTTCCAACAACAAAAAAATACTATGCACTTCGGGCACAGAAGTAGGCGAAAGTTAGGGAAGGTGACATGCAAATACCTATGCTGGAATTTTGCTACAGCAGATCAAAACATGCCTATTTTGATAATAGAAACCACCAAGGTTCTTTTTAACCCATGTTGAAACACAGCATTTGTACGAACAATGGAACACCATGCAGAATCTCCAACAACACTTCCTGCAGAACTTGGATGGAGTTTGCAAAAGAACAGGACCTCTAACATCTGAAATGGAAAAAAGCTGGTGCACAGCTCTGAACTCAAAGGTCAAAATAGGAAGGACAATCTATGCCTCAAACCAAGCCATAACAGAGATAAAGCAGCTGCTTCAGCAACAGCTGGCAATCTCTGCCTTGCAAGTGATGAGCAGCAGCGTGCCTTACTAGCTGACTAGTGGTGCCTTGTCTGTCTGACCATAGTAGCTACGGGACCTCTGAGAATGGAGGCATCAAAAAGAACAGTTTATTACCCTGCAAGGTGTTCCCACTGAATTCTGAGACACTGTCCATGAGAATGCAGTCCTTTACTCAGAAAAGCTACTGAGATTAACAGTAGCAGTAACTTTAACAATAACAACCATGTTTCACAATACAGGCATACAAGAGAACAAAAGAGTTTCCTACTCTCAGGAGCTGGATTTAGCATTAAGAATCATGCTCAAAATCATTTCCTCAAACCTGAACCAGATTAGCGTCCCTCAGTGATGGAATAGCATCTATCTAAAACACAGGGTTTGTGCAAGAACCTGGCTTACTATAAAATGCAGAACCTTGTAGTTGGTTAGTACCAAAAGAGTGGTAGCTAAACCCCCACTAGCAGAATCTACCAGTACGTTAAGCAGTAGCAATGCACAAACAAAAGAAGAAGGCAAACTTTCAGGCATACTGGCTAAGACTTATTTTCCTAGTAAGATCACTAGTTCCTCAACAGGGAAGATTTTTAAAGAGCAATAAAAGCTCCCGGGTAAGCAGGACTGGCAAATGAGCCTGTACGACTATTTGCTTGGGGGTTTTCTTGCATACTTTTCTTTATTGAAGGGATGGGTGGGGAAAGGAACTCTTAAGAACTGCTTTCTTATTCTGCCCAACTTCCCATTTTCCTGTTCTTCCTCTCCTCCCTGTGAATACTTGGCAACAATGCATTTTTAAGATAGATTCTTAATTAACCATTACACAAGGCAAACGGCACGATAAAAAAAATATACATAAGGAAACTGGTTTCTCTAAAAGCAAGAAGGCAACTCTAAACTAGTTTCTCACCCTCTTAACACAGTCTTATATAGATACGATTGCTTTTGATCAGCACATTGTATCATACATTCTCTACTACCCTTTCAGCGCAAAAAAACTGGTCACAAAGGGTTAACAATGCACAGCCGAAACACCATTTAGTGTTAGTGAGACATCAAATACTTACTCAGGAAATTTAGTGTCTTGATGAAGACTATGCTCAAGTATTGGCAAAACTTATGAGAAAGTGTTTTCAAGGTGAAAACTAGCTATATGAAAAAAAACCATCATTAAATAAGCAAATCTCCTGCCCCCAAGTAAGTGCATCCTGGCCAAAGCAAGATGATCCACAACAACCACAGAAAGGTTTTAAACCACTTAAACCCATTGTTGTTGTTACTACTGAGCCCATTCAGCACTTGAATTCAGAAAGGCACAATTTAGAGCCCCAGTACGCGAGCTGTAGCTTAACAAAGGCCTACCAGCACCTATATGGATAGGCATCACTTTCTATATTCAGTTCTAACCCTCAGAAACATGACAGAAGTATGGACAGATGGTATCTGAGGCCAAGGTCAACACTGAGGTCACCACAACCTTCAAGCCAAGGGTCTGTGATAAGACAGATTTACTTTAATCACATATCCTTCACAGATAGTGCGTTTCCCATTGTGGATTTCCAAGATGGTATTAAATCTGATGCACAGCTTTTGTTTTCCAAAGTTCATGAATGTTTTATGCTACAAGCTTAGTTTTAGCTCTGGATGTCAGCATTAAGAAAACAAGGCGATAGAACTAATTTATTATAACTGTTCTGAATATAAGCTGGCCAAAATGATTTACTGTAGTAATCCTAGCTTGCCCCCTGTGGAACTGAAATCTAATTGTGCCTTGCAGCATGACAAAAAAGGAAAAAATCAAACATGGTACCAATTTAAAGAAAACATACTTTCAGCTTTCATTAAACACAAACAAACAAAAAACCCCCAAAGCTAAACATCTCGGGATTCCTGGAAATCAGAACCAACCAAACTTACTTTTTTTATATAAGCAACTCACCTCTATCTGGAAATGTGCCTTCCACTCTTATTATAAGTAAAATCTCTGCTGGAAAATTACAGAAATGTTTTTTCCTGTCTCTTCATTTGCTATGTATGACAGCATTTTGTCTGAAGCCAGTTTCTGCTGTTTGCCAATGGTTTTGTCCATAGCCTCTTCCCCAGAGGGTTTCACACAAGAGGGGAGACTCTTTCATAAAAAAATATATCAAATTAGCAGGCGATTTTGGAGGGGGGGTGATGATTAATATGTGAAATAGCTGAGCTTTGAGAAAACTGAAAATCTTTTACAAACTCCATTATGCTTCTACAAAGCTTTTGCAAGAGTATCTGGAAGAGGCAAATACTTTGCTTTAAACACTGTGTTTCCAATAAAAACAAAAGAAAGCAAACTAATTAAATGTAAAAAAAAAACCAACCCAAAAAACACCACCAACCCAAAACTAAAGTCTGCAACACCAGAATTCATTCCATGTGCTCAGAGCCAGATTCAGCAAAACATTACACATGCCCAGTGAAACTTACCTGAGAAATGAAGGTATGCAGTAGTAGTTTGCAGAAGGTATCAAAAGCCTTGCAAAACTGAATCAAATTTTAGAAGGTAAGAGAAATGAAAGCCAAGGACAGGGAACTTTTGCATACATTGTCATCTAGTTCTTCTTTAGGGAACAACAATAAAGAGAATTCTTACTTTCAGTCTACAATCCTGTGCACAAACCTACATGCTCTCAGCGCCACCACCTCAACTATTCTTGTGGCATACACAATAACTACCACTTAGGAGAGCACGCATTTCTGCTGCGCTTCCCTGTCGATCACATTCCACACTTCCTCAATATTATCCCTAGGCAGAAACAATGAGCAGAAACTGCTAACCTACTAAGCTGACTGCTTTCTTAAAGGAATATATTGGTTTAGTGCCCATTTGATGCTCCTGATTGGACTCAGTCTTTTTATTGCCCTTCCTTACCAGCAAAACCAGACTGTTATAAACAAATGCAACAAATGAGCAAATGCAGGCTCTCAAACCTGCAAAGTAATTTTAGTTTAATATACAGAAGACTGCCCTGCAGCTTAACTGCTTCGAGACGTGAAGAAAACAATCTCAAGGGCTGTCACTCACATTTTAAATCGTTATTTTCAAATGAATTACTTTTTCACACGCAGTAGTTCCTAACCATAACCACAACATGCTTTGGAGTAGGACTTCTTTTTCTTTAAAGCCACACTGGTCAGAAATTGCTGCATTTTAAAACATTCCCAGCAACAGCCTGAAAATGAAACTGGTTTCACGGGTTTAAAGCTCCTCACACTGAGAACAAAGTCACGATACTAATAGTTATTACAATTACACAAAGAGGGGGACTGAATGCAAACAACCCTAAACTTCTGAAGTGCTAATACTCGAGGATACTCTACAGCACTTCAAATGAGCACCACTAGAAAACTAAGCCTTAAAGGCTTTATCTACAGGAGGAAGTTGCTAAGAAGCAGGCACCTCGGCGAACTGCTGCGAGAACCGTATCCGAGTGCGCCCGAACCGCTCAGGACGAGACTGCCTGAAACTTTTCCCTGTCGATCCCGGGAGCCGGCAGGAAGCAGGAGGAGAGGGAGGAGAAAACCCCAGCGCGGCCCGAGGGGCCGGGGCAGCGCTCCGCCCGCACAACAAAGGGGACGCTCCGCAGCCCGCCCCCACGTGCCCGCGGCCCCTCCGCGGGTGACAGACCGGCTTTATCCCTCCATCCCCTGACTCCGGGAGCACCGCACCGCGGAGCCCCCCGCTGCTCTCCGAGGCACGGCTCGGCTCCGCGAGGCTGCCCACAAACAACTTTCCGCGGCCGCGCTCCGCCGGCCCCGCTCCGCGCCCCCTCACAGAGCCGCGCCGCCCCCGATAAACCCCCTCACACACGGGTACTGCGGCCGATCTCGGGCACAGGCACCGGCCCCTCAGGCTGCCCTCCACCGCTGTCTCGGGGCGGCGCAGGAGCCGCTCGCCCCCTCAGCGCACCCCCCCCTCGGGCTGTGGTACTCACCAGGTCCTTTGTGTTTTCCATCAGGCCCTCATGGGCAGGAGACGCCCGCTGCCTTTGCCCCCTCCCCTCGGCTCGGCCCCCTCCGTCTGCCGCCTCCCCCTGCGAGGGGCCGGGCCCGGCGGGGCAGGAGGCGGCCCGCAGAGTTCAGCCCCTCAGCGCGCCGGAGGAAGAGCCCCAGCTCCGTGCGCCGGAACATCAACAACATCAGCATGGCGGCGCTGCGCAGGCGCGGCGCCCGGCCGGCTCCGCACAACCATTGGCCTCCAGCCTGGTTGGGGCTTCCTCGCCCTCCGTACAGCCCTCTGGGGGAAACCATTTGGAAACGCGGGGGGAGGGGAGCTCGGCGCAGAGGGCAGAGGTTGTGGGGGATAAAAGCAGCTTCACGGCGGCTCGTTTTGCCTTTTAATGAATGGCGGAAAACTGAGGGCAGCGGGAGGGCCGCCGTTGAGCTGCGGTTGTTGCCACACGGCGATGGGGGGACCCCCCTCTGGGCGCGCAATGGAGCGGCCCAGCTATGGCCCGCGTCACGCGGAAAGCGGGGTGGGAGGGCGGCGAAAGACAAGCAAAGAAAAGAGATCACGTGACGAGCCTGACGGACGACGACAGCGTCCGGAATCACGTGGGCTGGGGAGGGGCAGCTCTACGAGCCTATCACAGCCCGGGGACGGGGCCAAGGAGGATATATATGGGTGTGTCACGTGACTTGTGAGCACGCGTTACGGCGGACAGCGATGCGGCGCGGGCCTGGGACGCCTCGTCCGCGGCCGGCGGCGGCCGCGGGCGGGAGGAGGGAAAACAACGGGAAAAGACCGGCAAAAATGGGGAAAAACAAGGGGAAGAGAATGGGGAAAACGGCGAAAACCACGAAAACGGTGGCGCGGAGAAGCGGCATCCGAGTGGCTGATGCGGCTGCTGCAGCGGAGCGGGCGGCGGCCCGGCAGGAGGCCGAGGAGGCGGCTCGCCGCGCCCATCACCTGAAGGAGCTCTCCTTCACGTCAGGTGCCGAGCGGGCGCTGGAGGAGCTGGTGTTCGGTGACAGTCTCCATGTGGAGGAGGACGACTTGCTGCGCTGCCTGGCTGGCCCTCAGGGGGTAGGGTTCGGGGCTCCGCGGGCGCACATCTTCCTCTGGGCCTCACCTGAGGCCTGGACCCGGCGCGTTGTGGAGCTTCCTCTGGCTCTTTGTCCCTGCATCTTCCCTCTGTGTCTCCCTGTAGTTATCCGTAGCTGGGCTAAAATGGCCCCTTTGGTTGTTTTCAGCATAATGATCCGGAGAGGGAAACTCTCCAGAAGGACTCCAGTGATTCAGAAGTAGAAAATGAAGCAAAAGGTAATTTACTGACAAAAAAGCCAGCCTGGGTGGATGAAGATGATGAAGCCGAGGAAAAGTAAGTTCAAGTTTGAAGGTAAGAACTGGATGTCATACTTAAGAGTAATAGAAAGCAGCTTCAGTTTGAGTAATCTTCATATTTTTGTGTGGTTTTTCCCTCTAGTGTTGATATGACCCATAGGTATAGAAAAGACTTCATGAAAAGTGATGCTGAGAAGACACTTACTAAGAAAAAGCTAAAAAGAAGGCTTGAAGAACAGTAAGTTTTGTTAATTTTATTAATATGAAACAAGCTTATGAGATATTCGCAGAATCCTGGAATGGTTTGGGTTGGAGAGGACCTGTCACTGCAGGCCCTTGTAAAAAGTCCTTCTCCAGATTTCTTGTAGGCCCCGTTTAGGTATTGGGAGACTGTTACACGGTCTTCCCAGAGCCTTCTCTTCTCCAGGCTGAACAAGCTCAGCTCTTTCAGCCTGTCTCCAAAGCAGAGCTGCTCCAGCCCTCACGGCATCTTCATGACCTCATCTGGTGTGTTGGGGGCCCCACAGCTGGACGCAGGACTACACTTAGTCGCATGAGAGTGGAGTACAGGGGGAGAATCCCCTTCCTCAGCCTGCTGGTTATTTGTTTTGATGCAGCCCAGCATATGGTTGATTTTCTGGTCTGCAGGTGTACGCTGCTGGCTCATGTTGAGCTTCTTGTCAGCCAGCATCCCCAAGTCCTTCTTAAGACGGCTCTCAATCCAGTCTCTGCCCAGCTTACAGTTGTGCTTGGGATTGCCCTGAACCCAGGTGCTAGACCTTGCATTCGGCCTTGTTCAGAGTCACTTTCTTCTTTACCTGCTGTAATCATAAGCCCTGATTAAAGGTAGTGCTTCTTACAGCATCTGCAGTGCTTTTAATTCCAACCTAATGCTAAGAATAGTGAATAAAATGTGCATTAATGTTGTCTAGTCTAACTTAATAGTTGTTTTAGTAGAGGAGCGCAAACTAATTTGTCTTCTAGGTAGTTACACCAAAGTTTGTTGTAGTGATACACGGTATTGTAAATAGTGTGATTGAAGATGCTCCCTTAGTATGATGTATAAGAATGAGCTGATATAGGAATGGCAAAGTAGGTATGTTTGGGTTGTCATGGTATTAGCATGTGTCACTCCAAAGAAAAGTGCTTAAATGCTTGGTACCAGTTTTGCTTTAGTTTCACATTCAGGAAATCAGCAAAACACAGAATGCTGAGTGAAATTTTAGTTAACTTGCATGGTGTTGCAAATGCAAATAATCCTGCAAATTGTACATCCTGTAAGTACTTAACACGTAGAAGGAAATTACTTTCTCGAAAAAGCTTTTTTCCTCTCTTTCCCCCTCACCCTTCTCTTACTAGGTTTCAGCGAGCTATGGGAGGGGTTCCTGCCTGGGCTAACTTGGAAAACAGGAAGAAATCCAAAAAGACTGCAAGTGATAGTAAATACAAATCCATTACTACTCTAATAAGCATTGCTGTGTTCTCCTGTTCAGCTTAAATAATTGTTTTCATGTTTTCTCTGTTTCAGTAGTGTGCTTATATGCTGCGTAGGTCAGCTTTATTCCTTCCTTCAGTGTGCTTTGATTTAATTTGTTTCTGTAGGGAATTTCTAGGTTTTAATGTGGAAGTGTTGATGGGTTTAATCTGTTCAATGCACTTTGTTGTAATTAGGTGAGAGTGACGAAGACGATGATCTGCTACGCAGGACTGGCAATTTTGTGACAAATTCAGAATCTCTGCCGAGAGGTATTTTGAAGGTAAAGGCAAGCTTCATCTTTCCACTTCAGTTTGGCCCGTATGCGCGCTTTGGCTTCTTTGTTGATATTTGAGTGCTAGAATTTGTGATTGTGTGAATTTCTTCTTTGTTTCTGTAGCTGGAAACCCTGGAGGGTGAATAGTGTAACAGATTGAACAGTTCATATTATGAAAGCATGAAACAAACTGAGATGTGTTGTTTGACATGAGAATTATGTACTCTAAAATAGCATCTTGTAGGGTTTTAATTTCTGTATAGGAGGGATATCATTGTCCCACAACTTTGAGGCTTCTGAAGTGGCCTTTTAGAAATGACAGCTTTAAATGAGTACTTCTTCAATATAGCTCTCTCCTACAGCTATTTCAGACACGTCTGAACGCAGCTAGCTTTACACTGACTGTTAATTTCAAAGTCAGTAGAGTGGCTGGCTAGGTCATCTTATGTCTACCTTGCTGCATTGAAGCACCTTTGCCAATGTTCTACTTGTGCTGTCAAAAAGTTCAGGGTTTGAGATCTTGCTCTTGCAGAATAAAGGACAATTTAATTTGCCGTTCACCAGCATAAGCAAAACTGTCAGTTGCATGGGGTTGCGTTAACTGCTTGCTCTGTGTTTCAGATGGGGATCTGCTTGCCTGCTAATCAGGAACGTTTTGCTAATGGAAGACTGGCAACTGTGCAGTTTCATCCGTCTGCTCAAGTAGTCATGACTGCTGGACATGATCGATCTGTGTCACTCTTTCAGGTGAAGCATTTCAATCTGTAGGATGTAAATAGCCTCTAATATGGAACTCATTTTTTTTATAAGTATACCCGAAATAGCCAATGGGGCTGCAGGAAAGAGCAATGCAAAGTAAATATTTCCATTATAGAAGCGCAATAGAAGTGATTATTTGACCAAAGCTTGTGCAAGACAGGGAAGGGTAAGAGGTGTGAAATACATTCGGGAAGGCTGGAAGTGCCTGATACATAGGGAGAAGAGCTAAGAGCCAGGTTATTTGTAGATTGAGAAGAGAGGAAGAGATTAATGCTTCAAACTGGTGTATCTCTTACTGTTTAAGTCTCTTGTACTGGCTAGTTGATGTGATTTTTCTACGCAGAAGTGCTTGGTATGTTCCTTAATATGATCTGTGTGTTTTTGAAGGTTGATGGTATAAAGAATCCAAAAATACAGAGTATCTACTTGGAGAGTTTTCCGATTTATAAGGCTTGCTTCAGTGTTGATGGAGAATATGTTATAGCCACTGGCACTCACCACAGAATGTTCTTTGTGTACGACATGATGAGTGGAAATATTATTCCTATACAGAAAGTAAGAGGTACGTTTCATAGTGTTGTAAGAGTCTGGGCATAGTGGAAGCTGTCTCAAATAGAGATGGATATGAATTGGCTTAGAAAGGAAATGCAGTGAATTGTTGGAAGTTGTATTTTTAACTTGTATTCAGGGATCTGGGCTGCATCAAAAGGAGCGTGACCAGCAGGTCGAGGGAGGTCGTCCTGCCCCTCTACTCTCCTCTTGTGAGACCTCACTTGGAGTATTGTGTGCAGTTCTGGTGTCCTCAACATAAAAAGGACATGGAACTGTTGAAACAAGCCCAAAGGAGGGCCAGGAGGATGATCAGGGGACTGGAGCACCTCCTGTATGGAGATAGGCTGAGAAAATTGGGGCTGTTCAGCCTGCAGAAGAGAAGGCTGTGTGGAGACTTCATAGCAGCCTTCCAGTATCTGAAGGGGGCCTATAGGGATGCTGGGGAGGGACTCTTCATTAGGGACTGTAGTGAGAGGACAAGGGGTAACGGGTTCAAACTTCAACAGGGGAAGTTTAGATTGGATATGAGGAAGAAATTCTTTACTGTAAGGGTGCTGAGGCCTTGGAATGGGTTGCCCAGGGAAGTTGTGAATGCTCCACCCCTGGTGGTGTTCAAGGGCGGGTTGGACAGAGCCTTCGATGGCATGGTTTAGTGGGAGGTGTCCCTGCCCATGGCAGGGGGTTGGAACTAGATGATCTTAAGGTCCTTTCCAACCCTAACTATTATATGATTCTATGTACCTGTAGCTTTAATCTGAGATCTTAAAAGCCAGTTGTTGCACATAAACAAGGTTGAGTTGTAGCTTTACTGTGGCAGTGTACTGCGGAAATGGGAAGCTGAAGCAGTCTTATTCATATGCATTGTACCTTTGAATGTTGAGGAAAAAGAATAAATTATACTTACTTGAAGTTCTGAATCTCTTTTTAAAGGTGTGGAGGAAAGATTCCTCAGAAGCTTTGAACTCTCTCCAGATGGATCATTTATGCTTGTAACTGGAACTTCAGGTTACCTTCACTTGTTGTCAATGAAGGTAGTTTCTCTTCATGGTTCATGTAGCTTCAGTTTCTTGGTATCTTTCCCCTCTTGAATATGATGAGTTATATTTAATCTTAAAAGCAGTTTAGCTCTTGGTCAAAACAAAGGTATGAGACTTCTGTGACAGCCTTTAAAAATGAGCTGCTGAATCAACTACCTGGAGCTTTAGACAATTATTTTGGGGTGTCTTGAGATTTTTTTTTTGACTGTGCAGTTCTCTTTGGGTCTGGTGGAGCTAAGGCAGAGTTTGGCAGGTTTTTAAGCTGTCACTGGGAATAGTTGTATGCCAGTGTTGTATGTCAGTTGCTTGCACGAACACCGTGCTGGCAAAAGGAGTGGTGTCAGCATGGAAACAGGCAACTGAGGGTGGGAGAAATGTAAGACTGCTTTTCTGGGAGCAGTGCTAGTGCATGGTGGTGTACTGTGTGTGTGAATCATGCCATCTACTGTGATTCATAATGCATACAGAATATCTTCAATTTGAAAATGCCATACGATGACAGCTGGTTTTGTTTTAAACTTCTACTAAGAAAAATACTTGTTAAAAAGGATGCTCGGTTCTGTAGTGGAGCAATACCAAATTGAGTGTGGACTCACGACCATGGGCTTGTGCTCTGGTCTTTAGGCACTGAAAATGTCGATGCTGTTCTTTTAATGTCAGTGTGGCTTATTATTTTTGTGGGACAGGAGCATGGCAGCAACTTTACTACAGATTTTTGGTAGAATCATTGTTACCATTGTTGTTCATCCTGTAGACAAAGGAACTGATTAGCACTATGAAGGTAAATGGAAGATGCACCGCATCAGCTTTCACTCCGGACAGCAGTAAAGTATATAGCTATTCAAGTAAGTATTCTCTCTAACATCACTAATCATAATCCTATTTAAGTTGCATAAGTTATTCCAAGTCATTGTTTTACAAAGATGGTTAAAAGGCTATGCCAATATCTGGCCTAAAAGTACAACCAAATGATCAGTCATTAAGTAATAGTTAACTATTTTAGTATGCCTTTAGTTGTTCGGTTTTGTTTCTTTAAACACCCTATATTTGATAGTTGTAAATGAGATAATAGTTGTCATCTAATGAAAGTCATTATAACAAAATAAACAACGAATGTGTTCTCTATATGTGGTTTCTGTGATTTACTTTGTTTTGCAACCAGAGGAAGGCGAAGTTTTCATTTGGGATGTGAGAAGCAGAAAGTGTCTACACAAATTTGAAGATGAAGGTTCTTTGGAAGGGAAGTGCATCGCTCTTTCAAAAAATAACCAGTATGTGGCATGTGGGTAAGTGACGTGGATTTGACAACTTCCTATCTCATCTAGAAGTTCTTCAGTAAACTTGCTGGTGGCTGGTGAGAGTGTAGGAATGTGAAAGAAGTTTGTGTTTAATAAGGTCAGAGTAGAGGTAAATAGATGAATATTGCCTCTTTTATGGTAATAACCTAATTTGTTCTTTGTATATCTAAAATACCATAACGCACGCCACCAGTATCACTCCTGATGTATTACTGTTCCCATATATAGGTTTAGAAGCTCATTTTGAAATCACACTGACTGAAATCACCAATTCTGTAGTACAAATGTTGACTGAGGCTCTTCCCCCTTTTCTAGTTCTCTTTTCTAGGCTCCTAATTTGGCTTCTGCAAGATAGCATGTTAGCATTTGAAATGATGCTTCAGCTCAAAGCCACAAGCTTGAAAGTGTTTTCCCACGTGTACTTACCAAGATGAAAGTTCAGCTAGTGCACGGATTCTTTTAAACTAGCACATATTAAGTACAGTATGCATTTTCTTAGCCCACTGTAGAAGAGGAATTTTAAGTCAACTTTAGAGGGTATTAAAAAAAAAATCAAAAGCTTGAATCTTTCAGAGTCTTTTGATACCAAGTTCTCATTGCATTGAATTGATGCTGTGTAAGAGATGGGCATATCAAAGTGCTCTGCACTTAAGCATGTGTCTGTATAAATAAATAAGAATCCCAAATATAAACTCCACTAAATACTGTTATAAACTCCAAAGCAAAATCAAGATCCACACATAACACCGTTACAAACTTCAGTAAATGATTGGGTATGTGACTATAAATAACAAGGTAGTATGTACTGTAAGTGTGTCTTCTTGGTGTAGTCTTTGTTAATTTCTTTCTGTAGTTCAGCTTCTGGAGTTGTAAATTTATATACTACCGATGCCTGTCTCAAAGAACGCCGTCCTAAGCCAGTCAAAGCCATCATGAACCTTGTTACGTCTGCTACATGTGTGACCTTCAATCCCACCACAGAAATCCTGGCAGTGGCTTCCCGTGAAGCTGATGAGGCTGTCAAACTGGTATGTGCAGCTTTAGAGCAAGCTTTTTGTGGTGACACGGTAGAACTGATACTGAGCAGAGATGTAGACTGCGCAGTTTGCTAGACAGAGCGGATCAGTTCCTGTACAAGGTGCCTTACTTTTATAAGGAAGTACTTTTTTTTTCAGGGAAGTTGTTCTGAAAGTATCTTATGGTGTAGTTTCCCTTTTGTTTTTCCCTTCTTAAGATGCCTTATTTCAGTGCTGTAAATAGAGCTCAGCATAAAATGTGAATTTTCAGCAGCCTTTAACTGGGCTTACTGTGTGGTGTTTTCCATAGCTTATTCAAAAGTTTGCCATGCTTGTCAGAATTCCAGCCAGCAGTGGAACTATTGAATTAATCGGAGGGTTTGGAAGCCTATTTTACTGTGTACATGTAATTAAAAATAAATGAGTTGTAATAACTGGCTTTGTAACGTGTTCTCTGCAGCTTTTCTCTAGAACTATACATGAGTGGTGTAAGATAGGAATATAACGGAACATTTGAACTGAACGTTGACCTTCAGTTTTAAATCTGTGCTTTAATATGAATTTTAGTGGCTTTTTCCTAATTGTTGTAACTAATGACCTGTTTCTCAATAGGTACACATTCCATCATATACTGTATTCTCAAACTTCCCAGTGTTCAGAAGAAAACAGATTTATCTTGCTCAATCTATGGACTTTTCTCCCAGAAGTGGCTATTTCTCTATAGCAAATAACAAAGGCAAAGCTTTGTTATTTAGGTATGTACTAAGTTAGGTTCATTAATCCCGGATAACATGGTTAGAATTTGTAAGACGGAGGAGATGACTGGATAAGGTTTGACTTCATGAACTGAATTTTACCTGATGACTTTCCTGAGTGCAGAGCTGGCTTTCCCTTATGGAGGATGAGGCTTGTTTGTCTGAATATAAGGTACTGCTGTAGACATCGCTACCAAACAGTCATTGTCCTTTACTGAAGTTAATATGATGCAGATACTGGCTGCTCTTCCCATGAGAAAAACAGTTCAGAGGATTAAAAGATGATCTGTGCTTCAGTGTTAACATCTGTGCCGTTGCTTTGTTCCAGTTGTAAAGGCAGAATGAAGAGCATCCTTGGAGGGAGGGTGACTGAATGCTGGCACACGTTGCTCAGGCTGTGGAGACTCCATCCTTGGAGATAACTCAAAAGCCATCTGAGCATGGCCTAAGGCAGCTGTCTCTGGCACTGCTTTGAGCAGAGGTATGGGCCAGGTGACCTTTGGAGGTCCCTGCCTACCTCAAAACCCATTCTGCCATCCTGTGAGTGGTGGTCAGGCTCAGTGAAGAAGTGGTTCCTTCTTCTTGTTCACTCAGCAGGTTACAGAAAAGTTTTAAATGTCTCAACTTTTTTTTTTCCTCCCCTTCAGGCTGAAACATTATTCAGATTTTTAAAGGAAGGTACAGGAGAAGATGAACCAGTAACTGAGGTAAAAGCACTAGAACTGTGACAACAGTGTCTTGAGGAACCTTACTTTCATTTTGCTACCTCCACTCCTTTATAGCTGGCAGTAAGAATTTCTTGATACTAGGTAATCTGAAACTGTTCTGTGTGGATCATTCATGGAGTAGATTCCACATGATGGGCAGGAGTCAGGCTTGCCTTCTCAGTCTCTGCTTTTCCAATAATACTTTACAGGGAGTTGGTAGTTTGACTGAACTGCTTCTCAGTCCTGTTGACAACAGTGTTAAAAATCTTAACATATTTAAATCACACTCATAGGCACTGTTGTTAAAAAGAGCTGTAGGCTGGCAGATACTTGGCTTGATCCTGCTCTAAAGACGTGAGACCACATTCACTTTCCAACTTAGGTTACGTAAATTACTGGAGCTTGAATCATAGTTTGTGTGCAGGTAAGGATTTTATTGTGTGCTTTAACCTCTTCTTGGGAAACTGGAAAGACCTGGAGCCTTGACAGTAATACAGTAGTTCTGTTAGATCCAAAAATGTGTTGATGATGGAAAGCTGAACTCGGTCAGCCTGGAAGCAGCTCTTCTGCATGTCATGCTTGCGTAAAATGTTGTGATGGCTACCTGGAAGGTATTAACTTCTCTGTACTGATCTTTCCCTAGGTGTTGTAACCTGCAGATACAAGTGTGCTGGCAAAATCAATCAAGTTATTTTTTATTTTATATGGAAGCTACAAAAGAAAAGTACTAATAGAACATCTGTGTTTTTTCAGTGTTTTTCCTTAATAAATGTACCTGATAAATTTTCAGGCAAGTCGTTTCAACTTTTTCCAGTGTTTTGTGTAAGCAAGTAGATTTTAATGGTTGACATTCAAGCTAATGTCTAAAAGAAATACGTAAATGTCTTCAGTTATTACAAGCATATGAAGTATTCCAGTGCTGAAACAGAAAACATGACTTTTGTGTAAACTGTAACCTGTGCTCCACACATTCAGCTTGAGCTTTTCCATCGGCCGTGTTCATTTGAGGCTGAGTTGGAGAAGTATTTTGCTGGTTTGAGGAGCAAATTAATATGAAGCCCTGGTGATGCTGGTGGTGTAGTTCAGCTCAACTTCCTGGGCCAGCTACAGCCTAAAGCCAGCCTAAATCAAAATGTGAGCAATACCACCCTCCATTGTGCCTCCTAAGAGTCTCAAAAACAACTGGTATGTAACATGGAATTCATTCCTAAGGAAGACCCCGTTCTTATCTTTCTGTGAAAGCAAAGCATCCTGAGTGTACATCATACTTGATTTTTTAATCAGTTGTGAAATTGTGATACCATTAGGATCACCTAGCAAGGACTGCTTTACAGCCCATGTTGCTGGGTCTTCATCTGCTGCCAGATACAATGCTTCTGATCACTTTGGTCCTGACATGGCTACCTCTTATTTTTTTAGTACATGAACAAAAACTTGGTAAGTAGTATGCCACAATGAAAATCCTGCTTGGAGAATAAATCGTGACTGATGTCTGTCCGCTTCACATGAGGGAGCTTTTTGGACAGTTAATATCCAAGAGCCAAAGTGCTGAAACCGTTTTATGCCTTCACTAGGGGGCAGCCCTTAACCACTTATGTGAGACTTGACTGCTTCATGGGGCTGAACAGTTTGTCCTGTGCCAGTGTTGCTGAGGGGTGAGGTTTTGGTTGTGGTTATTGACACAATTTGGCTTTTTAAAACGATCCTTGTATTTCACCATTCGGGAGGTTTAAGTAATGTGACTTCACCCACAAAACTCTTAAATCATTTTCAATCCAAGTCTTCTGACAGAGTAGGTTTTAAAAATGTTATCTTTTACCATATCTCTCTGAAGCAGTTGTGGAGTATTTTATTACCACATAATCTGCTTGTCCTGAGACTGCTGCTCTTTGCACAGTATGTGCTGCTCCAGTTTACCCATAAAAATATTCCCAAATCCAGTGATTCAAAGCCATATAGGAAATCCCTGGCAGATGTAGCACTGGAATTTGAAATAATGCATTCGTGGGCTTGTTTAGTTAACATAAACACAACTGTTTCTGGTGTTCTTCCTCACCCATTGTGCTGACCTCTGGTTGTCAGAGGTCCGGATTGGACGGAGCAGGAGAGTAAATGGAAGAGATCGTGCATACTCCTTGTATCACTGCAAATGGTTTCAGATATTGGCAGGCAGGAAAGAGGGATTCAACAATTCTTGCAAATTCTACGCTGTAAGTTGCAGATACGAAGCTCTGCACTGAGGTATGGGGATCACTGCAGAATAAGAATGTTTAAGCTTTGTACTGAATACCTTAATTCTTGCTGTTGCATTTTTGTTTTCTGGAAGATACAACTTATGGCCCCATCCAATATAAAATAGGGAAGACTGTTGCCTTCAGAAGTAAAAGACACTTCAAGGTGTCTGTTGTGTTTCTTAATGGATTTTAGGCAGTGTAAGTTTCATGTACTAAGCAGGTCTTAAGTTTGATGATAAAAAGTACTCATATCATCCAACCTTACCAACAGCAAGAGTTTGTAACTGTTACTAGTGTATCCAGGGATATTCATTTTCAATAGGATGGGTTACTATTAAGTATACATATCACTGTACTTCATTCTGAGAAACTCTGCTGTTTGTCATTTTGCCCTATGTTAAGAGTACTTAAGCTTCTGACCTATATAAAATCTCTTTGTAATTCCTTTTTCTCTAGCCTGGCTTTTTTCCTGACATTACTAAGCTGAGGTTCTTTTAATGAATTATTTCTCAGCTTTTCCTCTCCTTCCATTCTCCTTGGCAAAATGAATTTTATTGATGTAGCCCATTAAATATTTATCACGGCAGCCTTTCCCCTTCAGGCTGTGATCTTGTCCGATTTTGCAAGCTAAATAAAATTAGTCTGGTTAGTGCTTGGAAAGGAAACCTCCAAGAAAAAAAGTGAATTATAAGATTTTAGAGTAACACTGGCTATTTAGGGGATTGTTGGGTTTGCTGCTAAGTCTGTCTTGAGCCTGTTAGACCCTGCTCCTGTCTGAGAGCTGTTTGTGGTGCAGGGGGTTTAGCAAATTCTTTAAGGCCTGAATGATTTTTGTGTCCCATGTTTCGTTCAATATCCGGGATTGCTCCACTCCAGATTACTGGGAGAGTTCCAGTTCTGTAGGTCTCTTCCATGCGGAACTGTTTCCACTGCTACATGATTTTTTCCAAATGTTTGCTCATCAGACAGCGAATGGGATTCTCCTCTTTGGATGTGGTGCCGAACCCATCTAGTGGATGCAGCAGTCGTAGCACACCCTGAAAAGGAGCCTGTTTCTTGCCTAAGGATGTTTCTTGAAGGCTTCTGGTGATCCTCTAAATCCCTTTTTTTTTGCTGTAATTCTAAGAGGTAAGAGGAGGATGCAAAGCTTTTTAGAGGGCATCTGAAATAAGTTTGTACAGGGTAAAACCTTCTGTTACCGCTGTCCCATGCTTCCAGGAGTTTAGCTCCTATCCAGCGCACCACACCGTCACTTCCTCTTGCATTATGTTCTGCTGTATTTATGCTTCATTTCCCTTTGGATAACCAGCAGTGGACATGTACTGGGCTTTTAATGGTGCATTGCTGTCGTTATTTACATTTCTTCCATTGAAACTATGGAACAATGATTGTTTTTTTTCTGGAACAAACATTTCTCGGATCCTTGGATGATTTTATCCTGCATGTCCTAGGGAGATGGCAATATAGTCTAACCCATTTCGGGACACTTTGAGGCAGCCTGCGTCCGTGTATATTTCTTCCAGTGATTGAAATGCTGGAAGTTGTACATCTTATTAACGTATTTTGAGATCCCTTACCCTGAATGAAATCTCAGAAGCTGATCAGACATTTTGGAATGGCTGCAATATCATTTGGTTTTCATAATGGAGATTGTAAAATGCCTGAGATCTCAGTCTTCACAGTGCTGTATTTTGCACATAAGATTGCCTGCCATATGAGACTTCCATTTTGTGTGTGCAGTATTGAATGTTTTATTATGTTTAAACAGATGGAAGAGTTGGAGCAGAGGGGAGTTTGGAAGCACAATGCAAGAGCCCTTACTTATAACTGCTACCCATTGCTGCTATTCTGCCTTGTCAGAAGATCAGGCATCTGTATTTATCATGAGTTTAGTCTATATTCTGTGGTATTTTCAGTCAGTTTCTGCTGAATTGAGACTGACTTAAGCAATTAAGCCTAGCAAGGTGTTTTTAGCAGATTCACGTGGTTAGGAACTGGGGGAGTTGAATTTCAGTTGAGGATCTTTGAAGACATCCTTTTTATGAAGACTGAGTGACTTCTGTCCGCACATCCTGATGCACTGTACATATAATAGGAAAATGACAAGGGATTCGTGAGTAAGAGACCAATTAGTGTAAGCTAATTTTGTATGTAACAGCCTTTAATGCATGTAAAAATACTTATATTGACACAAACTGGTCTTCCATCTGCATCAATTTACCTAGCCGAGTCAGGCCCCCAAGCTGCTGGTAATATATGGAGGAACTTGTGGGCTGCCAGCTCTCAATCCACTTTGGGCTGCAGTGTTTCAGCTGTGTGTATGTATTGAGATGAAGCTATAGCATAAAGTGATGTGTACCAATTAAGATTAATTGCTGTCAAGGATTCAGTTCTGTGAACAGATACTTGGCCAAAATTGAGCAAATCTCCAAGTAAAGTTTTGGCTCTTGAAAAAAAGTACATTGTTTGTCTGAGCGATGCTGAGTTCCTGTCCTTGCATTTGTCTTGAGCCATTATAACTGGATGTAATGACTTTTCTAGTGTAGTTGTGGAAAATGGATAGAGGCTGTACTTGGAGTCCCTCAAGTGTGCAGGTTTCAGTTACAGAAGAGGCCAAGCCTGAATGCGGTTTCCAGTTGAGTGGAAAACTCTTTTGTGACTCCTATTCGTGGATTAATTGATGTGACATCAGCCCTGGTAGCAAATGCTTTACTCCAAAGATACTGAAGAATTCAGTAATAAACAGAGGCAAATCAAAAGTGTTAAACTTTACATAGTCAAACTTCCCAGACAGACTGTGGGGTAAGCCTCAGCTGTTCAAGATATGAAAGCCTTTTGAAATTCAGGACAGCAAAGAAAACCTTTTCCCGCTGTAGGGTGGGGATTATGTATCTTCCTTGTAGCTTTTGAAGCAATGCTGCAGCTTCACACTTATCCCCTGTGAAGCTGAATCCGTGTTTCTCTCATTCCTCCAAGTGTTTGCATAAAAGGCATGATAAATGCAGACCAAGCAAAGGCGCCCATCACTGTGGTCAGAAGAGGAACTGCTATTTTGTTTAACATAATAACAATTTGTACTTACGGCAGGTGCAATGTCCTCTTGATGGTCTTACAGTGGAAGTGCTACATAAATCAGTGTCCTGAAGGCCAGCAGGGCAAAGCTATGGATAATTATTCATATATTCTTTGACTGTCATCATCGGTACCTGCAGCCCCTTCAGTCTGAAGATCCAGAAGGGCTTTATTAAGGCAAGAAATCATGCTCATCTCATGGGTGAGGGGGAAGAGGTGAAATGAGCTACGTGCTGAGTCAGAACTGGGAATTTCAGTTTGGTTTCTTCTCACTTTTAAACACTAGATCAGTGTGTCTCATTGAAGACCATGCCTTGTTCAGTCCTCTGCATACACACCTGCTGTTTCCTTTGTTACTAGCCTGTAGTTCTTGAATGATGCTTAAGGTGTTTCATTCATTCTCCATTCTGTTTTACTTCCCCAGATACTTGAAAGTGACTGCTGATGAATACGGTATTTAGATTGTTGTGAAGAATACTAATTCTGTGGGAGCTGATGTTTGTATTGGTATTTCGAACTAAATCTGTCAGCTTTGGCAAGTTTCTGTGAAGATGCTCCTCTTACAAGAGTTGAAATTGCTGCAGGGAGTAATGTTAGAGCTGCTTTTCCACGGTGACTTTTGTCTACGGTCCTGAATGCTTTGTGACCATCTGTCTTGACTCAGTATGAGGGACTTGAAATAAAGCCTTCAAGAGATGGAATAAACTTCTCCAGTCTCTGCAAAGTAAATTTTTACACAAAGCCTTAAAGAGACTCTTACATTAGCTGTCTGGTTTCTTGGCAATAAAGTGAATTCCAGTGATGCAGGGAGCAGGGCTGGTAATAAGAGGCCATGACATACTTAACAGCAGAAAGATTACCCAGCACTTAGCAAAACATCCAGAAGAAATAGTCTATGGGAGTTTTAATCTGTGATGATTTCTGCAGGCTACATCCGTGCACTGCACAAGGCTTGAATGACAAATTGAAACAGTGTTCAGAGCCATGCAGTCAGTGCTGTATCTATTGCTGAAATAGTTTCTTAATGCTATTTTGCTTATCTGAACTCAGGATGTCTTTAGTAAACAAATGTCTCATTATGAGACATGCAGAATCGTGCAGTACATTCAGTATGCTCCTACCTCTATCCAGAAAGAAGCTGAGATGGCTCTGGAAACTGTATTTTTGGGCCTTTAGAATTAATATAGCCACTGTAGCTCAGTGATTTGTCTAAATATATCCTCCAGCAAATCATGTCTTCACCTCAAAGCAATTAAAACAGTGGAACAGAACCTCACTTGAGTGCTCTTAATGCTTTACTCCTGCTTCTGCCATATGCTGATTGCCCCCAGAGGGAGAAAATATGAGTACCATGCAAGATTTTCCAAATAGAATAATAAATGAGTGGGTGTTTGAGCCCTGAAAGGATATGTATCTCTGAAGCAGGCTTAGCTGATTTGGTGTTTTGGTTGTATAGAGTAAATCCAGCATTTTCAGACATGTTTTTAGGTCAGAAACCTGCGTGTGCTTGTGCAAAACATCACAAAGAACAAATGAAGGTGGAGCACATTCAATAAATTAATGAAGAGGTCAAGCCTCTGGTACCCCACTTCCCAGCTCCGGATGATTTTATCCATTTTTAACTACAGTAATCAACGTGTTTCTGCTGAAGAGCTCTGCAAGAAGAGGAGCCCCCGCCCTCTGTGCCTGACTATGGCTGGGTGGTCACTGGCAGCCTGGCCGAGCGCTCCTTGCATAGCTCAGCAGGTAGAAGCAGCCTTTCCTTTTACTGTGTAAGAGCTTCTGTTATCCTGGTTGAATGTAACAGGACATTATCTGGATGTTTTTCTATGTAATGAGGACCATAGATGTGTAGTACCTCAAGGCAGAAGCTCAATATGAGGAAGATTCTCAAGGAGGGAGAAAGCCTCATTTGTCTTCTACTGTTAAGAGGATGCAAGATTTCTGGGCACTAGGTGTCTCTGGTAACCGGTGTTTTTGCAATAATATAAATGCTATATAATAAATGCTGTTTTAGCATTTTAGCAGATGACTGATAGATACAAAGCTGGAATTACAGGTCTGGTGTGGTTCTATGTATAGGTCTAGCTTACTACTTTTGTAAAACCAGTGAGGCCTCTGGCTGCTGTAACCTAATGCTTTAGGGAGTCCTAAAATTCACAAGTTATTCCTTCTCTTCTGAGCTTTTCTGCCTTTCCCTCAATCAGCCCTTTGGGAACTCTTGGATCCCTTGCTCTGAGGCATACTCAGAGAAGACCCTATTAAAAAGGCTGCAGCAAGTCTCTGGCTCAGCCAGTGCTCTTAATGTAAAAATATGAGGCACATAATTGCTGTTAACACTCATAACTCTGTGCAAAGTTAGCCAGTGTTTTTAATGGGGCTTCTTCACAGTTAGATTATGTTTCCTGATGAGGATGTCATTGCTTCATTAGTTTTCTCCCCTTATAGTTTTCCTGCATTTTGATAGCAAATGAACCTTTGCTGTCAAGGACAGAGCCAGAGCACATGATCCTGGGAAGCACATGACGATACCACTTGCAGATAGGTTTTACTGTGTCAGTGACCAGAGATCAGTGTAGTGAGAAGAGTTAGGGAAGAAAACTTGCAAAAATTAAGTGAGTTTAGTAAATTTTATGGTAATGATTTATATAGGTAGATACTGTGGTGATAAAAGTGAAGAGATTGATATACTCCAGCTACTAATGTATACTTCATTAACTTTATTAGGTAAAATTACTGAAGACTTCATAAATGTCAAATGCTAGTCCCTGCACTGAGTGGTATCATAGCATTTATAAGCACCATTAATGACTGGAGCATACATGTTGTAGCAGAAGCAAGATCACTTTAAAGAACTCGGAGGTATATATTTAGTTTCCATCAAACAATTGCATGAACACATGTAAGCCCTGATTTTTGAGATGTGGAACACCTTTACTCTGGCTGGAGTCAGAAGGAGAAACCTGACATCATGTTGTTGCAGATGTCACTGGGTCCATTCCTTCTCCTCCAGCTCTCACTGGGTGGCATAGTCCCTGGGTTAAAAACACTTAAGACCTACTTAATACCCATTATTCACCTCCAGTCTTTGCAGATGAAGCATAGATTCAGCAATCCCTTTCAAAACAAGGGAAAACCTTTCAGGATCATGAGGCTGGGTCTTGTTCCCACAGAATTCAGAAGGCGCAGGCACATATCTCTCCATTTTTACTAATTTTTTAGTACAATAGCATATTTTTCACCATACTGAGCAAAACCTCTAGTGTGAACAGCTGTGGCCACCCAAGGTGTTCTGGAAATATCCACACAAAAGGGTTTGTGCCAAGCAAGAAGGACAGGTTGTCCTTGTTAATGCTGATGCGTGATCAGGTTAAGTGGACAAACCTGTGTCAAAAGGGGTGTGATGGGGCAGCTTTGCAGCAGGAAGCCCTGCTTGGGAAGGGTCAGATCAGAGTTGGTGGCTTCTGTGTGAACACATTCATCTTGGGTCAAGATGTGGCTGAGGTTGTGGAGGCAGGTAAGAGTTTTTCTATGATATAATGCTTGTCTGAATCCTGGTCCTAGACCTCGTTTGTCTACTACGTAAAGCTAGTGAATTGTTTTGGCACAGTTTGGAGCTGGAACTCCAGGTAACAGCTCTGATTAGTTGCTTCTCTTGATATTTAGTTTTGTTATTTTGATAATAACTGAGTTCTGGGACAGTGTGTTCCCTAAGGGAATTTAAAGGGTTTTCTTGAAAGCCATAGGGATAAATCAGTTAATCTAAATGTGGTGAGTTATCTGTAGTACAGTATTACTGCTATCATTACATAAGCTTTCTGCTCAGGGATGGATTGAGGCAGGATCTTTTTCATAGGAGATCAGTTTGCATTCACAGATTTACAGCTGGAAAGCTGTGGGATTGTAGGCTGAAAGGAATTACTGCCAGGACAGGAGACTACTTACCTGTTTTGTGGTCTTTTCCCTGATTCCTGGCTCTTTGCTGGTGCCTTTGATTCACTAGAATGCTGTGGATTGCCAGTTTACAGAGGAGGGAGCAGCTGCTGTGCTCCTTTATCCCCTACTCTTTGCCTGATTAACTTCCTACAGTATCATTTGCAGAAATATCTGTGTGTTCATCAGTAATCTGCACTCACTAAAGTAAAAGAAGAACAAACAAAAGAATGTTACTGTATTGTTGTGACTAGGGAATGCGTGGGTCCTCTATGTTTAATGTTATCTTCAATTAGCCCCTGAAAATCAGTATCCTGTTTGGTCCTGCTTTGAGTCTGTCTGTGCCAGTGACCTTTATCATGCTAAAGGTGTCCAGTTTAGTGCCTCCACGTGCAGCCAGCTATCCTGAAGGACCTGTAGCTTGGTCTGCAGTGTGCTCAGCAGTGTGCCACTGCAAATCAGTAAGGATCCTCCAATGGGATGAAGGAGAGCAGCAGTGCTGCTGTAGGTCATGTTGGGGCAGAGATGCATCCCTTGTGCTTCCTGTCCGCAGGTTGTTGTGTTCTGTTTTCTGCCTATAAAGACATTCAGTTGCTGTTGGCGTGTTTAAAATCACTGCAAGGTCTTGCTGTGTAGTGATTCTTAACCCTCTTAGATAGGTCTCCATGAATTACACTGACAAAGTTGCCTAATGCTGCTTGCCAGTCCAGGGATGGAGTGGTTTGTTCTGGGGTAGTGCCTTACAAAGGCAATGAACAGATTTGTCACCAATACCTGGGTACACTTCTAAGTAACCTGTTTGGAGTGATTTTGCTAATATAGTCTCTCTAAAGCTAAAAGAGCAATAGGTGATTTGTAAGCATGAAAAAAGGCCTCTTATTTTGTCAGAGAAGAAGTTGTACAAGCTCTGCAAAGAAGCTTCAGGTTTTCATGTGTAAATGTCTTGGAAAACTTGGGGGGAGTAATGCAAGCTCTTATAAAAAGAGCCTCTTACTCAGAAGAACCATATGCAGGATAGTTTGCGTGAATGGGCATTCTCTTGGCTGAACTCTGCTACCCAGGGGAACAGGATGTTCTTCAAAGTTCACATCCAAATTTAAATCTTTCATATGTTCTCACTGTCTAATGGTATGTAAAACCACACAGCTCTGGGATGGGGGACTTTCTTCTTTTTCCTCCTTCTTTCTCTGCTCTGGCAGAAGAATTCTTACTCTGGTCTATCTTTCTTCAACTGAATGAAAACATGGATTAAAGAAAAGGGGGGGAAATAAGTAGTTATTAGATCATGTGGCAGCATTTCTGATCAGTGTGGAGTGGTGAGGCTGGATGGGGCCCTCCTTTGACATACTATCCTCACCATTGTGTTTGGTTATGATCGTGTGTGCTGTCCTGGTCTGTAGCTCCCTGCAGGGGTGGGTTTCCCTGGTCTGGCAGCCCTACCAAGGGGTCCTGGCTCTGCTGTTCCTGCTGGAGAAAACTCATTTTCAGGGTTAACTCCTTTTCATCATGATAAGTTCTATTCCCTCCCCCCATCTTTTCTTTCCAACCTCACTTTTTAATATAACGAGCCCAAGTGGGATAAAGGCAAAGACTGAGTTGCTGCACCTTAAGTAAAACTTATAGCTTTTGAAAAGCTCCTACAGCTCAGGATGTTAATTGTAACCAGGGACTGCCGCTTGAAGTTAATCTTTAATAACCTCATGCACTGCTGCTAGGAAGGGGAAGAAGCTGAACAGCCTCTCCCCCTAAACACATGGCTGTAATGTCTCTTTGCAGCTGTTTTAGTGATGGCACTGAGGTGGGAATGTTTTTAAACCCTGAAGGTAGTCCCAGGCATGCGTATCTGTACTGGGGCTGTCCCCAGGTTTTCCAGTGTTCAAGCAAAATTCTGTTTTTTAATGGGGACACTGTGGGAGGGCAGGAATGATGTACATTTGGGTCATGTGTGGGAGACCTCAGCCTGACTGCTCAGCGCAGCTGGGAGGAAGAGGGTGTTCAAGGGACTGGATTTCTTCCTTTTCTCTTTTGTTCTGCCTTCTGTTTTACCTGAGGCTCATCTTGTTTGTATGCACGTACACACAAATCCATTCCCTACTTCTCCCAATTAAAGCCTGTCTACTTTCACTGCGTATTAAGATGGCATCTGCAAGTCCAGCCGTAGACCAGGCTCCTTTTGCTGTAGGCGATAAGTAAGCACAAAGCAAGAAGATGCTTGTCCTAAAAAGGTTTACAAGGTTATATTTTTGCTAAAGCAAATCCAGTTTCTCCAGCTTTGTTTTCCATTCTGAGGTGGTAAATTAATCTATTCTGCTTTTTAGCCATGAGTGAGGCTCTAAAGTCATTTGAAGAGTGTGGAAGAGGGTTAAGAAGATGTAACAGTCTTCTCAGAAATTTAAAATGAGCAGGTTCCATGACCTAGCAGATTAATTCAGAGAGAATCAAGTGATACATGGCAGAGGTAAGACATCTGATGAACAGCTTCAGTACAGGAGGGCAAATGATGTCAGCTTCATTTGAAAGTAATTGGTTTTGTACATGGCTGGCATATAAACTACAATAACCTGACATTACAATGTGCTCCTCGGTACAAATGGGCAGCGAAAGCAGATGTTTTACTTTAATATTCAACTAGCAGCACTTCAATGGTACCTCATTAATTTAGATATAGAAATGCCTGGTTGAGAAAGAAAACTCCTGTAAAGCTGACTGCTTCTACGAGTACTGGTCTGCAGCATCTCCTGGCTTGCAGAGCTGGAGTTCATTGCTGGACTGGACATGCTGAGGAAGGGCAGGGAGGTTAGAGCTAGTTCAAGAGGTAAGGTAAGGATTCCAAGTATTTTTAGATCCCAGAGATAGTTTGTAGTTGGAAGACAGAAAATAATCACCACCTAATGGCTGCTCATTCCAATCTGCGAAATACAGCTCATTTTGTTCTTTAGCAGACAGGTATACTCATCATCCAAAAGATGCTCACCAGATTTAGCGCTAATTAGCTGCCTTGCTGGCAGTCTTTGCCCAGAGATGTAAATGTGAGAGGAACACAGATGTTACAACATCCATTTATCCTCAGAGTTTGCTCCTTTTCTGTCTTTCCTGTACTTTGTTGTACTTTCTCTTGTGCTTTGTTGCTCTTTACACCTGCGCACTGTGGAGGAATGTGGCCCTTTGTCTGTCAGTGAAGTGATTTTTGCAAACATTCAGTACCTTCAGGAAGCCTTGAGAGCAGCCAGTGCCCTGGGAGCTGAAATGCCAGAAGTTCAATCGCTTGCAAGTGAGGTGTTTTGATGGGGTGAAGGCACAGGTGCAGGTGATGGCTGCAAGCTCTGTTGAAGAGGTTGTTAAGCAGAAGAACTCTGAAAAGGGGTGAGTTCAATGTATCCCTCCACAAGCTTGTTTGTAATCCTGCTGCCATGTACGAACACCCTCCACTGAAGGGACCTGGTGTTAGCAAATACATGGGAGCTTTGGAATCCATCCTTAGGATTCAATGACAGGCTCATACAAAGGTAAATCTCCAGTTCTCCTTGATTGCTTTAAATCCGTAAGCATCACAGACTGTGTTTTCTTCAAGTCACACTTTCCTTATGTTTTCTATGTAGATAAGGGTTCTCCAGACAAGAGTGTTAGGGAGATGAGGGGCAGGGAGTTATACCAAGCACGTGTAATGCAGAACAGGATTTAAGTGTTGGTAATGTGACATCATGTATTTATGATGTTCTGTCGGCTTAGTAAGTATTCAAAAGTGACCTTTTTTTGTCAAGATTAAAACTCTGCTGACTATTTGAGTGGCTGAATGAAAACCTCGAGTTCAAATCTGTGTCTCTTCACATCATCTCAGACTGCTTAATGATTTTTATTGTACTTCATTTCATGCAATAACCTTATCAGAGTCTGAAATGAATTTATCCTTCGCTTTCCTTCCTCAGACAGAAGCTGATGAAATCTTAATTTTCCAGATAGGCTCCATTTACAGTTGCAGAAACCTCTGAAAATTGAGGCTGTTTTCCTTCCCTTGTTTGCAGTGGTATGAGGAACACAGCCCAGAGCTTTTCAATTAAGAAGTCCCTATTTTCAGAGCTGGGGAGATGTCCTGGGTCAGTGGAACAAGTGCAGTGAAAAGCAATGGCTTTTCATTTTCTTTGATAATCTACCGGAGTCATAGTTCCAGTCAGTACCCTTGCGCTGCTTGTATCGTGGTTCAGCATTGCACCAGCTATTTCAAACCCACATGTACCTGGAGATAATAACACATAACAGGGGGGAAAAAGCACATTTCTTATTACCATAAGGTATATATCCTATTTTATATAGCCCTTAAAAACCAAAATACTAAAAATAAAGAACTTGATGAGTTTTAATTAGGTATTTCTTGGCATAATATGGCCTTAGTCTGTTTTCTTCAGTGGGTTCTGTTGCTGTGATTTTGTACCCATGTGTTTCTCTGCTGCTATTTGGAAAGAGCCATAATTTTACAGGAACATAACACATTTTCCCTTTATTGTAATTGTTTTGGTATAAGAAGTAATCATCCAGGACTGAACAACTTGCTCTACCAAACATTCTGTTCTCAGTTCTAGTAAATTGCTTTGAGAATTGAACAAAGCTCTGATCAATCATGCGAGATATCCTTTCTGAAGAACACCAGGAAAGTAAACCTACTTTAGCCTGTCCCAATCATCTTTTATACTTCTTAAAGATAAAACTGTAAGAGCAGGATTCCAAGTGTTCGGAACTCGGGAATCTTCATTCGTTGAATAAAGAAATTATTTAGATAAAATAACTCCATGTTCCTGATCTAAATCCTCTGATCTGGCAAGTGTTTAACTTGCAATTTATTACTAATAGAGCAATACTGTTCTGATAGGACTTTGTGGCTGTGTTGTGCTGTTACGAATGAAGGTCTCAAGCTCTGTTGAAGGGACCTGCACATGGCTGGTGGGTGGCAGCTTTACTCTCCTCAAGGAGCTCTTTGTGGCCCTGGGTTCCAGCTTTCCCCTCTTAAACATGGCCAGTCTTTGTCTATGCTGGAGTCAAAAAGGGCTGCCTGTGCTGTGGCTGTTCTTGTGTTTGGTTCATCCTTCTTCTTGGTTTAGCTTGTGCTTTTTGCACAAGAAAGTCTTGCTGGTGTTTCAGTGTGTAATAAACCAGCCCTGAGCACTCAGTAATCAGCTGGTGTGCAATCTGGTGGATCAGTGATTCACCTCTTCAAGCCTGTGTCATATCTTGGTTGATATTTATTGTTGAGATCAAGACTTCCTTGAGCTTGCATTTCTAACTTAGCTCAACCAGCGGCTTCTCTGTGTTAAGAATTTGAATAGGCAGGTGTCCTTATTGGATCA
Source organism: Amazona ochrocephala (assembly GCA_039720435.1). Lineage (NCBI taxonomy): Eukaryota > Metazoa > Chordata > Aves > Psittaciformes > Psittacidae > Amazona > Amazona ochrocephala. The sequence goes on from CM077879.1 coordinate 89,426,949, forward strand.
TGAATATGCTGGGTGAGGAAAAAACAGTAACACATCAGAGTATTAAAGAAGAGAGTTCTCCTGGAGTATGGTTGTTTAATTCAGCAAAGCTCAGTGTGGTACCTGCTGGGGAAAGAGCTTAATGACTCCAAAGGAACAAATCATGAAACTGGTCTCACTTGATCAACCCACATAACTGTGCTAGGAGCAAATGTTTTCACTACTTGTATTGCATTTCCTCTCACCTGTATGTATTTCTACCTCTTTACATAACTGGGTGCTCCTTTTACACACATAATAAAGCTGAAATGTAGAGAAATGGGGTGCTTTACCTTGCCCCTGTTAACCTGGTAGCATTAACTTGCATTAAAAACCAATCTGTTGTGTAGGAGTTTGGAGTTAAACTTTGTTTTGCAGTGGTTGGCAGGACACAGATCACAGGTAGATAGGAAGTGTTTGTATCCAGCCTGTGTGAAGAGCTTGAATAAAAAATCATGAGTATTGATGAGTAATGGGGTGAACATCTGTGCACTCAGGGCTCAGCTTTGTACTTCCAGTATCCAAAGTTGGCTTGGTCTTGACTGAGTTCAGAAGAGTGGTGGGGCATCTGGCCATGGCAACATTGTTAGTCTTGTGGGTCCGCAGCTTGCCTGTACCCCAGACTTGTGTGAAGATAGGAAATGGTAACCACAGACTGGTGCCTGGGGCTCCTCACCTCATGGCACCTCGCAGCACAGAGTAGTAGGGATGGTGTGTACAGGAATAATTGCCTGTGTTTTTTATTGGTGGTATGTCTTACAGATACTGTCTATATCCCCTGTGCTCCAGACTGAACCTCGCAGGAAAATGCTGTCTAGATGGCAACTTGTTTGCTGGGGTATTTTTTTTTTGCTGTTGGTGCTGAGTAGGTATTTGTATGGATGGGAAAAGATCCCCTGTGATCTTTCCTCCTTCTGATGTGTTAGCACATTACCTGTGAGATTGGAATATCAATCTTTCAACATTTTTCCCCTCAATGTAATTTGTTGGTTTTATTTGCTGTTTCATGTCATAGTTGGTTAAATCTGAAGTCAAGTGTATGGGCTTCAGTGCTGCACCATGTTCTTGTACTGATGCATGGTATAGCCACTGGCACATGCGTTCTCTTTTTAGGAGAAGAAAAAAGGTAATCAAAGTTTTTTCTTATTCCCATAAAAAGTGACATTGGAGGTAGTTATTGTTCACAGAAATGCTGCCTTCTCCAGAAGAATTGTGGGAAGGTTTCTTACACATTGTCATTCCCATTTGTATGGAAGATGGGTAGTGGCTGCTTGAAAGAAACCATTCACCTCTTGAAGCCTATAAAATATTATTTACTCTATAGACTTTCTTTCCTTTTTCTTTTAAGATTATAAAATAGTAAATATGACAGGAGCAGCAAGTTAGGGCTTTGAATCACTGGGGTGTAACAAGCTAATAATGATAAAGCCTTTGAAAAGGGCAGCACACCTGGGAAAACACTGGCATTTTGAGAATCAGTGTAAACACAGGTTAGTAAAACAGCTAAATAATGTCATTAATTTTAGCGCTACAAGTGTCTTCTAACACTGGGCAGAGAGCTGCTGTGTCTTCAGTCTACTTTTTCTCCATGAGGCTGGTTCTGAAATAGCAGCATCTTTCATTAGTGGAAGCTGTTTGCTTGTAGTTTGTTCTGTCTTTACCAATGCAAAACTGCCACTGGAAAATCTTCATGTCAGCATCTTAGTTTGGAAATAAGCAGGTGAGCAATATTCCAGTACCTTCAAATAGCGCTTGTTTCTTGCAGTCGAACTTAGTTGCCCCAGATATAATCTCTCTGGAAAATTGTTTGATCAAACATTATATATTTGTTACTGTTGCATGCTTCTGCTTCATATACCTATTTGTATCTTCTGCTCACTGTGTACAGTGCCTTACTGCCTTGAAGAAGCTTTGCAGTATTGTGTCTTTATGGGATGGTAATTGGCTAATGAAAGAGATGCTCTCGTCTTTACTGTTGAGCAGCTCTCCTTTTCAGGGAGAGCAGCACAGTGCCATTCCAAACCGGCATAGATGGGCACTTCCAGAAAGGATACCATAAATGTAATTTTTTTGGCTGTATTATTAAGTATTGTTATAGTGTGGGTGGTAATAGAGTACAGAGTGAAGAGTGGGTGTTTGAACCATTAAAAAGAATAAATCATTAGGCTGTATAGAAAGAATACAGTGCATAACCTGGCTATGTTCTGGCTAAGGTCAGGGGAAAGTGATTACCCAGCAATATCTATGTATTAACATTAGGAATTAGGGCAAGGAAATGAAACCTGAGGGACTAATTACATAACAGATTGCAGGGGACCTTTGGCATCATGAATTCTAGATGGACTATTCCAGGGATTCCTATTGTGAAATACTCTGAGAAGAGGAAATAAAGAAAAGGAAACGCAGAGCCCAAACAGAAGAGGAATGGTGGTGCAAAGAAAGAAGTATTTATGCATGTCACCCTTTATAGACAAATTCCTGTGGAGCTGTGGAAAGAAGAAGTCTCAACTGGTTTTAAGTTGAAGCTTGGTGGGATTATAAAGGAAATAATTATGCTGTGACTTCTTGTCACAGGAGGGGTTCCAGCTGGAATGCAAAGTCTAATCTGGAGTAGTGGAGGAAATAAAACCCTAAAAGAGTGAACTTGAAGTGTTTGCTTTTCCTTTATTTTTATTCAATACTGTATTTTCCTGCTTAAAATCACCTCAAAGTTTGAATTGCTCATAGTCACTTATATGCAGAACTAAGGCTTTCTAGTCTCCATAGAGAGGTACCTGGTCAGCAGTTTCTGGATTATTGTCTCTTTGGATAAAAATCTGCAGGAAAAACAAGCCGCACTTCATGATGAGATGTTCTGAAGCTAATGATGGATTGGGAGTATGGTACAGTTCTGCAACGCTTCGCATTCAGCATTTTTAGCTTGTCAAATGGAAGCAAGGGGGGAAGTTCAGGAGGCTTATTGAAAGTAATTGTGAGATGCAGAAGTAGAACTGCAAATTGTAAATCCCAATTTTTTTCTGCTTACATGGAGTAACCTTCCTTGAAAATGTCACACGTTGGCTACAAAAGCAACTGGAGGTTCATTCCTGGTTTAGCCTGCAGGCAGCACTCCTGGGTTCTTGCTGACATTGAAGTGAGTACTCTGAGGCTGTATTTAGCATCCGTCTCTAATGCCGCAGGAAAACCCATGTGTTTCTTTTCGGTTTGATGCACTTCTCAAATCAAGACATTTGCGTGACTGTGGATGTGTCTGCAGCTCCTGCACTGGTGATACTGCTCGACTGCGCTGCAGAGGGGACCCTTGGGAGAAAATGAATGAAACTTCCCATTGCCATGGTATTGCAGTCTCCTGCAGTACATGTGCTTGGGTGAACTGAAGGAGTTTGCTGATGGTGAACATCAACAGGGCCAAGATGGTTTATGTTAGTGACATTGTTATTCTTCCCTTCAAGGTTTTTTTATTTCTTCAGAAATACGATGTGAGGAACTGAGGGTGCTGTCAACTGTTAAGAGCTGCCTGGTCATTAAACAAAGGAGTTCTAATTTTGGTAGATTTCAGGAGCTTAGTAAGTACCTGAAACTACTTGTTAGTGAGTGGATAGCACTGATGGAAGGTACTTTTTCCTAGGGAGGCACATCTTAATCCTGCAGAGAGCCAATCTGACCCTGTAACTCTGCTTGTTGCATTCATTTCTGGTGAGGTGATTTTGACACATCTCCCATCAGGGAACAGATCTGTGATGCTCTTCAGTTACAATTATTTCTTCTTCAGTACTGCATGGCTGTGCATTGAAGTGCTGCTTCTGTTTGAGCATGGGCTACTACTTGTCCATATGTCCCCAGGTATTTGGGTTTATTGCTTCCAATTATCAGCTCCATTTTCCACTCCTAATATATGTAATTTTCTTGAACTGTGAATATTTTCCATTAAGTAATGGATGCATCAGAAGTTTTCAATCTTGTCTTTATCTTTAATGTAACATCATTTAAAAAGGGTCACCCTCAATTAATTGTGGGCTGATATCCCTGAAGTTCAAGACATTCTTAATTCAAAGGATTGCTGGGATGTATTTGCAGATTTATAATTGTTAGCTTTTTCTACCCTGTGGATGTGTTTGTATTTAAAAGTGCTCTGCATTTAAAGAAAATAAATGAGTTTTACGCACCTTGGTACCACTTGATGGCACTCGTCTGCTCTTGTTCATCTTAATGAATTTTAGGCAAATATTTACTTTCCACTGAAAATCTTCTGTTTGAAGTCAGGATGCTACATTATATTAAAAGGGGAGGGGGGGGAAGAACCCCAAAGCCAACCACTTTCCCATCCCCATTATGTGGTTTGTGGCTTTGGGTTCTGTGTCTTGCTGTTTGCGTATTTTCCCCTCAGACAAAAGGAAGCTATTATACCCTTTTAGAGAAATTTGGGGAAGTCCTGTTTTTGGAACAACTAATGATCGTTTTATGGCTGCTCGGAGCATTTGAGACAATATTGACCTACCAGAAGTGATTTCATACTGTGAAATCTGCCCAGACTCCTTCGCGTGTCGGTAATTTAACAGCAAATGGTGTTTGAGGCATTGTCAGATGTAATATAAAAGCAGCACTGTGCCCCTGAACACGGATTCATCAGACCCTGTAAACAAGAGGGTCAGACCATAAACTGACCCTGAATAGGGGCAGTTAAATCTTTTCCTTGGATTTCTTTCTAATTTCCCTTTTATTTCTTGTTTCTGCTGGCATTTGTGATTGCACTGCTCACTCTCTCATTTTGTCTGCTGTATCATGCTGTCTGCTTTCAGTTTTGTGTTCTGAATTTTTAACCCTTGTAGAAAGTACATGTGATGCTTTACTTTGACCACATTAGACATCAATAGATTGGCCACATCTCTAAGAATACATAAAATATGAATTAAGACAGCTAAAGCTGAAGATTGGCATTTATTCTTTGTAAAGAAGCTCGCATCTGAGAGGAAACATGTTTTAATTACTGCTGAGCTGTGCAAGTGAAACCAGCAGCAGCCCAGTCCTTTGAGATTGAATATAGTGATGACAAAGTAGTTCTAATTTAACTAGCTAAATAAACTCTGCATAGACTTCTATCCTACACTGAATTTGTACTAATATGATGTTGTGGCAGTTAAAAGGCTGATCAAAGAGGATGTTATCAAGTGGTATTATGGATGCTGAGATCAGGAAAAAGAGCCATTTAAGTCATTTCAAGAAGACTCTTGGTCACTTTGGCAATTTACAACAACCTGGCTCTCAAGCATTGCAGTTCATGTTTTATGTTGATGTGTCAAAGACCTGCAGAAACAAGCTGGTCACACCCACAAAAAGCCAATTAAAGTAAGTACTTTGATGGGATGCATTGGTAGTAGCACCAATAAACACTGACAGAATACTTTGAGTTCATTAGGAAAGAGGTTTAGTTTGCTTTCCGCTTCAAACTAAAAGGAAATTGGTGCTTTTCCCCCTCCCCCTGAAGATTTTAAATGATATCAAAGTGCTTAAACTGAGATTAATCCAATTTAGCTTTAGGTGTCTAGTCCAAGACAGCTGCCTAGGCTCCTTCTGCGTTCGACAGAGATCTTGATGGCTGAAGAAGGCAGTTCATTACATCTATCACAGAATCACAGAATAGTAAGGGCTGGAAAGGACCTCAAGATCATCGAGTTCCAACCCCCCCGCCATGGGCAGGGACACTTCCCACTAAACCATGCCATCCAAGGCTATGTCCAACCCCCCCTTGAATGCCGCCAGGGATGAAGCATTCACAACTTCCCTGGGCAAACCATTCCAGGGCCCCACCACCCTCACAGTAAAGAATTTCTTCCTCAGATCCAATCTAAACCTCCCCTGTTTAAGTTTAAACCCATTACCCCTTGTCCTCTCACCACAGTCCCTAATGAAGAGTCCCTCCCCAGCATCCCTATAGGCCCCCTTCAGGTATTGGAAGGCTGCTATGAGGTCTCCACGCAGCCTTCTCTTCTCCAGGCTAAACAGCCCCAATTTTCTCAGCCTATCTTCATACGAGAGGTGCTCCAGTCCCCTGATCATCCTCGTGGCCTTCCTCTGCACTTGTTCTAACACTTCCACGTCCTTTTTATGTTGAGGACACCAGAACTGCACGCAATACTCCAAGTGAGGTCTCACGAGAGCAGAGTAGAGGGGCAGGATCACCTCCCTCAACCTGCTGGTCACACTCCTTTTGATGCAGCCCAGAATACGGTTGGCCTTCTGGGCTGCAAGCGCACACTGCCGGCTCATGTTCATTTTTTCATCAACCCACACCCCGAAGTCCTTCTCTGCAGGGCTGCTGTCAATCTCCTCCCCGCCCAACCTGTAGCTGTGCCTGGCATTGCTCCGACCCAGGTGGAGGACTTTGCATTTAGCATGGTTGAACTTCATCAGGTTGGCATCAGCCCACCTCACAAGCGTGTCAAGGTCCCTCTGGATGGCATTCCTTCCCTCCAATGTATCAACCGAACCACACAGCTTGGTGTCATCGGCAAACTTGCTGAGGGCGCACTCAATCCCACTGTCCATGTCACCCACAAAGATGTTGAGCAAGACCGGTCCCAACACCGATCCCTGGGGGACACCACTCGTTACTGGTCTCCAGCTGGACACTGAGCCACTGAGCACTACTCTTTGCGTGCGGCCATCCAGCCAGTTCTTTATCCACCGAGTGGTCCACCTATCAAATTGATGTCTCTCCAACTTAGAGAGAAGGATGTCATGGGAGACAGTGTCAAAGGCTTTACACAAGTCCAGGTAGATGACATCAACCGCTCTGCCCCTGTCCATCAGTTCCGTAGCCGCTGGATTGTGTAGCACAAGTGTCTTTATCTCAATCAGCCCCAGTTGAGCTGTCTTCCTTTATCTGTGTCACTGCACTAGGACTAGTCACTTTGCTCAGCTGATAAGTTCAGTTCCAAGGATGCTATTGAAGGTACCTACAGGACAATTTAATTGCATCTTCTGTGAAAACTCATATAAACTTTTGCAGGGTGGGGTTTACATGTGTTTACTGGAATCAAACATAAATGATCAGGTCTTGTGCTGGGTTTGTGTTTCAAGGTTTTGGTAGCAGAGCGTTACAGGGGTGGCTTCTGTGAGATGCTGCTAGAAGCTTCTACCATGTCTGGTGGAGCCAGTGCCAGGCAGCTCCACGATGGACCTGCCTCTGGACAAGGCTGAGCCTGTTGGTGGTGGTTGTAGCCCATCTGGGATAATGTATTTAAGGAGGAGGAGAAAAACCCTGGCAGGACTTGTGACCCTGCAGGGACTGACACTGGAGCAGTCTGGGCCTGAAGGGCTGCAGCCCAAGGCAAGGACTTGCATTGGAAAAGTCTGTTGAGGTCTAGCTCCTGTGGGACGAACTCCACCCTGGAGCAGAGGAAGCGCAAGGAGAAGGTTTTTGTGACTAGCCTTTGCTCCAGATCCCAATAACTGCTGAAATCGTGCTGAGCTGCTGCCCTGGCTCCTGTGAGAGGGGAATAGGACTTCCAAGGAAAAAATACACAGAATGTACCCCACTAACCTCCTTTGAACTTGCCTCTGAGGCCTCATTTGGAACAGGAGATCTAGATGAAAAGGTTAATTTCTTGTGTTTCTGGACCTCTTGAAGCTAAAAGAGAAGTTATGTTTATGTCCCTGTTCAGGATTTCTTTTACTGTTCCTGCTGCTCTCATTCGTTTTGGAATATACCATCTGTACTGGACACTGCTATAACCCTGTTTTAGTTTTTATCTTAGGTAGAGGCTTTATTATTGCATTTTGAATGTCCTTGAGAAAGACAGCGTATGATTAGTGTAGTTCCACAGAGGGAAATCTTAGGGTTACCTTATTTAAACAATGCTCTTTGCTTCAATTGTTCTGTGTTCATTGCTTATATGGGGTAAATCCTCCAGATATTGTATTGTCTCTATTGTGAATGGGACTGGGGATTCACCAGTCTGTTGCTGCTGCGTTGCTCTGTTTCTGGCCCCTCGATGCTCTATTCCTTAGAGACTGAGATACAATTGCAAGATTTCTGTTCCTCGGGCACAAAGCAGGTGCGGTGCTGGAGGATGGTGTTTGCTCTGATTCCAACTGTCTGCAGCCTCCAAACCTTGATTTTACATTGTAGTTATGACTTTCAACTTGGAGCCCTTGGTTTCCTTGAACCTGGGGGGACCTTTCTGAATAGGGCTTTGATGGAAGATATCTGCTTTGTTTGTTTTGCAATTTGTGTGGGGTTTCCTTTAGGAAGGGAGTGACTGGACAGCAGCAGGGAAGGTCGTTTGCTTTCCCTGGGTTGTGCCAGAGAATAGAAGGAGCAGCCTGATCCCTGGGGAGGAGAGGGACTCTGGGGACAGTGATGCTGGGATAGGTATGGTGCTGCTCATACTCTCAGGGAACTGAAAGGGGTTTTATCTGGAGAACCAGAGTAGCTGAGGGGAGGAGGCTCCAAGGCTGAAGGAAACAGCCTGCTCTGCAAAGATGTGGGGCTGTCCATAGCCCCCTTTTAACTTCATTCTCTTGGCCAGTGGATCCAAGCTCTGACTACTGTAAGAAGTGCTTTGTTTTAGACCACTTAAAGCTTTAAATGTTAAAGCAGCTCCCCACATTGTTTGGGCAGCAGAGCTAGTGGCTGCTGCCTGTGTGTGCAGAGCTGGGGGCTGGATGGGTTCAGGGAGCTAGAGCTTGGGGGCAACCCCAGGCCCCCCTTGCCTTTTGCTGCTGTATTTGAGGCACAGCTGTAGTCAGATCTGGTGTAGAATTGAGTGGTTTTTATTATTATATCTGTTACTACTTGCTTTTCTTCACTTTTCTCTAATGTACTGCAAAGCTTTGTTATTTTCTTTTACAGCTGAGTTCCTTTTTCACAAGGAGCCAAATTCACACCTGATGTTCTGCTGCCTTTTGTCTGCAAACAAATTCAGTCTGATCTGGAAGTGTTTGTGCTGTAGGAAGGAGATGCACTAATTGGGTGGGTTTGGCTCGGTGCTGAAGCTACGAGCATCATGAGGAAGATGAATACTTGCTTGTACTGCGATACAGCTTGTATTGCAGACCAGACTAGAGGTTCTCAACAGTTACACAGGAGCTTTAGAAGAAGATGGGGACAAACTGTCAAGCTGAAGCTTTGTCTTTCTCTTTTGTGAGCTTCGTATCAATTGTTCTTCAGATGTGTGTTGAGAAAAGGAGGAGGGAACCTGAGGGCTCCATGTCTTCTGCTCATCCTAGCAGTGAGAGCAGGATTGGACAGGAAGGGGAGGCTGTGAGGCAATGAGGCAGTTCGGAAGTGAGGAGCAAAGTCTTTCTTTGTGTGTGTAGAGGCCTTACTCTATTTGCAATTTGCAGTAGGCTCAACTGTGAATATTGCTCCCTCCTGGTCTTGGTGCAAGTAAAGGAGAGTGAGCCTGAAGAACTAATGCTGTCCTGGTTTGCGCTTGGTGGATTGGTGCTGATCTCAAGAGAGCAAGCTCTACCTGATGTTAGTTATTTTTTTTGTTAAACAAATGATCTGCCTCCCCCCCAGATGATTAAGCCAATGAGTCTGCTCTTCGTGTGAGGGTCTTGGATGCAATAATGAGGTTTTTTTGCTTTCTGAAAGCACTTACGTATTGATCTGTGCTGTGAGATTGCAAATGCCATTCCCTGGCTGAAAGGGTTTGGTACCATTGAAAGATGTTTCTGTTTCTACAGTCATTTCTTGGGAAAAGGGCAGTCTAAAAGAGACTGACTGTGAAAGATCCCAGGATGAGGATGAAATAGGGAAGAGTGGTGGTACTTTGCTGTAAGCAACGTGGTACATGGACATAGACTGAGTAAGGCATGTAGATGGTCTAATTTGTTACAAGAACTATCATAGCTGGATAAAACTAGAGAAGCTCTAGAGGACACAAGCACTGCAGTAGAACAGATCTTAGGAGAGCTAACAAAGAAAGATAACTCTCATTGGTTATCATGGTGTTTTCCACGTAATGAGTCTCTAGGATGGAAGTGAATTGTCTCATTGTTGTTTTTTAACTGGTTCTTTCTGTGTAGCATTTGCCAGCACCTATTGAAATAGAAATTCTGAAAATAAAGATCTCTTGCAGGTGCCGTAGGAAAAGACCAAAACGCATGAAAGGGGTCAGCAAACTTTGGTATCCAGAACAGCATTCAATCTAGAGAGCAGCCTCTAAGGGAGAAGTTGTTGTTGGGCTTATGTGGGTTTTGTTGTCTGTTTAACCTTTCAACTCTTCTTTGGAAGCCTTGAGGCTTCCTTTCCGTTGCAACCTGTTAGTGAAATTTAAGACTAAATTACTTTTGTCCCTTTAATGAGCATTAAAGAGTTTAGGCGATTTCTCTCTCTCACAGTTCTTGCTGGGAATCCTTCCAAGCTTCTGCCTCTGGGTTTTGTGGTTGTCAGACCTGCAATGTATTCATATTTCATGCTGGAGATGTGCTGAACTCCACAATGAGTCCGAGAGCAGAGATCAAAACACTCGGCTGGTGGCATGGATAAAATGATGTTTTGCATGATAAATTTTATAACCACAGCAGAAAAGTCTTATTTGGTTTCATATTTGTGGTGTCTCACTATATGAAATGCACTAAACTCATGGCAAGACATCCTATGGGTGGTAATTTTAATGGAAAATATAAATATTGTGGTTATGCTGTGCAGCAGCGTGTGAATCCTAGCCAACACATTCTGAATGTATGTACTTAAAGAGATGTGGTTTTTAAACACAATCTGTATGTTCATCAAATACAGTGAGCAGTTAGTATTTCTGCAATCAACAGATGCTAAATGCCACTTAATACATGTGTGTTTTCGCAGGTGGGATGAAATAAGGTTAAAGGTTCTTATTGTCAAAGTTGCTAAGTTAATTTCTTGTAGTGACTTGCTATGTGACCTCAGCTGTATCTCATATTGTCAAATGCTGACTTCAATGGTATCATTAATGATGACCACCAGAGGTGGTTCCCTTATCCTTGGGAAAGCAGAGTTGGCTGCTTCCCCTGCTGTACATGTGCTGAAGCTCTGGAGCCGGTCCTTGGCAGCAGCTCACCTTAATCCTTTCTTGCTGATATTTAGGTGCACAGGGATGTGAGGTGTTTGGTCACTAGGACTCCAACCTGTCTTTTTGGCAGCCAAAACCTTAACTTCTTCCTTACAGCTCAAGCAGTAGCACAAAGGTTAGTTTATCCACCTTTTATATAATGTAGTCACCTTTAATAATCTAACTTTCCAAGATATATTTGTTTTGGAGCAGTAAACACTGAGGAGGACAGGTTTCTGTGGCCACCAGATGGCAATCACAGAGCAGATTTCCAGCTGACACCCTTCTCTGCAGAATGCATCGGGTAAATGAGCACTGTGCTCCTTGAACTGCAGAGATACCTATAAAATATCGACGATATTGCAGGTAGAGAAAGGTACTGTGCAAAGGAGATGTGAAACGGGTATGTGCTTGTTTAGAAGACCTCTCTTCATTAAAACCCATGGTGCAACATGTAAATATACTGCTCCCTGATTCAGGCAGTTCCTGGGGTAGCTTCCCAGTTTATCTTCATCACTTTAGGACTGAAGCAAGTGGAAGGCAGCAGTATTATACTAATATACGTATGATGATTCCAGCATAGTGTGGTTTCTATAAAGCTGTTTAATAGTGGCCTTTTTATTTCAGCTTCTTTTACCAGAAGCTGCAAAAATTGTCTGGTTCCTTTCATGCTCCAGTCCTGAGGGGGAAAAAATCAGTGTAAAAATCAGTTAGGAATGTTCCCTGTTAAACTCCTTTCACGGGTCAGAGACATGACGTGAAATATATCTATGGAGCAAATAACAAGTTCTTGAGTGCGTCACTGCTACCGGCTCCATTTTCACATCCTGCAAAATAGCTCCTCTCGTTCCTCTCCATTTTTCTTGCTGTGTGAATGGGTATGGAAGTGTTGTCAAAGTCAGCTGTAGTGCTGTGTGCTGATTCTGATGAAACTATTACAGAACAACACTTAATGTTAGCTGCTTCCGTAGGGATTTGAGTGGAGAGCACACACAGTGTGATCACTGCATTAAAACACCTCTCTCTCCATCTGAGCCTGCTTCACTTAATCTGCAAAGGTCAGGCATTACTTCATGTGGCTGCAGACCACATTGAATTGAAGTTAAGGATACATTCCAGAGAACTATATTCTCTGAAGCAGGGGCATGCTGCTCCAGAGCAGGCAGCACTTTTGGTGAGCTTGACTGGAAATCCTACTTGCAGCTATCAGACTTCATGCATGTACAGAGCCTCTTGGTTGCCTGGGCTTGTGCTCATCTGTTTGGATGGTGCTGTGCCTGCCCATAGGCTTGTTGGTTAGGGACTTGTTCCTTCTTTCACTAGGAGATGCTTGTGCTTGTGTCCTCTGAAATAGGGATGAACTGACTTGGTGGTCACTGTGTCACCTATGAGAAGAATGGCTGCAAAAGAAGTTTGGGAAAGCACAAGGAGCACAGGGACAACAGGCAGTACTTCCCTCTATTTGTCTTGAGGGAAGATAATGGCATGAGAAAGTAACTTGGGTACCAGATTACCTTCTAGGTATAGGAATCCCAGGGTGTCCTGATATAACACTGAGTATCTAGTGGCACAGGTTGTTGGTACATTCTAATGTACTGGGGTTTACTGGGTGAACTTAGAGAATGGTCTAGGTTACCTATGGCACTACTAAAATACAAAGCACCTAGTAAGATGTCTAGCCTGTTTTTGCCTGTAAGCTAGTAGGATAGTGAGGCCATGACAAAGAGTGTACATATTAGCTGGTCCTGAACCAGGAATACTTCAAACAGCTGAACTTCACTTTGTGCTGTGGTGGAACACACACAGGCTTTCCAGCTCCTCTCCTTTAACTGCTGTCATGGCATTGTTACATCTGGGGTGATTAATTTGCACAAGTTTAAACTCAAGCCAGACTGAAATTGGAAAGAGTGACACTTTCTGCTTCTATGTGGAGCTTGTGCGATATTGGTAGGCTAAATATATGCATGTTTTGATCGATAGCTGGAAAAAAGATTCATTTGATGTGCTGCTGGCTTTTTTTATTCCCCACGTGGGTTTTTATCTTTAGCTGATTTTTGCTTCTCCTCTCTGCAGCCAGAAACTTGCAGTACTGCTTTCTGCTTCCCTGTTCTAGGCCCATCAGTTGGATGTTCTGGTCCAGGTGTATTTGGAGAGTGGTCAGAAAGACTGTCTAATGGAGTAGGGAGGCAGAGGTGACCTTGTAGTGAAGCAGGAGTGTAATGAAGAGAGTTAGAGGGAGCAACCAGAACTCAAGAAGTAGGATGAGCTGGTGGGATGGCAAAGAGGAGCCTATAGACCCTGGGGAAAAGTTGAATCTAACAATAAATGAGTAATGTGCAATAAACATCAGCAGCCCAAATAAGTGTCAGTTCTAAATATTGATTTTTGTTTTATTCCCGTAAAACCCCTGTGAATGCTGAAGCCTGAATATGAGCAGTGATAATGCCAGTATCTCCATCTGATTTTAGAGATGTTTCAAGTTTAACCCTGCAGAATAGGAGTCAAGGCCTAGCAGGCATGAAGCTCTTGAAAGAAATAACTTTGTCTTGGTTGGAATGTTGCATGTATGAAAAGATTACTTATTAGAGAACTAGTCTTTTTTGTTTCATTGCATTGATTGGAAGAAATTACAGGAATAAGATGGTGCATTAAATCCTTTCAATTTTGTGGGATCCACATAGTAATCAAGCAAGGCAAAGTGAAAAGCTCAGATTTCAAGCTGAACACAGAGCACTCTGTATCTTCCACCATAGCTGCTACTGAGAGCAGGTCTCTATAGCACATCTCTATTTTGTTTCCTTTTTGACATTGCATGTAATGTGGCTTGTGCTCTCTAATAAAGCTGGCACAATTTCAGGCTGATATGGCTGTCCTGGCAGTGTCAAGTCCACCTTGAGCCATCAAGGCACAGTGGCTTGTTACTTACTCGTTTCTATCATCTCCTGCTTTGTTCTGTTGGAAGCTTATGGCAGAGGTTAAAAACATCACCTGCACTGGGATTCGTCTCCAGCTGCTCAGGGCCCATCTTATCCCTGACCCTTTTAGATACTAAAGCCAGGCTGCTTCATCTGCCACTGGCTAGAAAGGAAGCCTGGTCCCTAGACATGCTACATCATTTATTCTTGGTTTTCCTTTTGATCTTGTGGGCTTGAAATCCACTTGATCTCCCATTAATAAGTGTTCTACCAGCTGCACAGAAAGAGTGGGGGCCTGCTGACACCAACAGAATGGACATCTGGACTGTCATATATTTTTTGACATTGGCATCTGTGATTTGAAAATCATCTGCAGCTTTGTAAAGGAGAAATATGTTTTTAAGTGGTTTTAAATAGCTAAGGTGTTGCTTGTTTGCTCTGTTGGGTGGCCTTTTTAAAGGGCTCTACTGTGAGCATTTTGTATGTAGGGCTCCTCGCAGTTAGCAGTATTCTGTGTGTACTTCCTTTGGGCCGAAGCCATGCTTATTTCTGTAATAAATTCGCTATTCGAAGCTGATGGCAAGAGAGACCTGAGGCTCCTGCAGTAGAGCAAGCTTAGACATTACAATAAGAATGGCAATAAATGTAGCCATAAACAGGGTTTCAAATCAGCAGTCGCATTTTGTTTTCCCTGCCCTGAAAACATGTGAAGTGTTTCCTCAATCTTTTGCCGGTGCTGCTGTTTAGGCGCAGTTCAGGACTTTTACCTATTCTGCAGTTTGTCCACTTAAAATAGGAACATTAAGTTTTGTCTGAGAGGTCTGCTGGAACTCACTGCTTCACCATAAGGACTTCTATTTGCAATAGCAATTACAGTTCTCTGTAGCATCCTTAAATGCTATTTTTTTAAATAGGAAAAGTGGCCCAAATGAGTTGAGGTTGTTTTGGGTATGGCACCTGTTTTTCTGTGTTAGCTTAGCTATCTTCTCTCATTGCCCATCGCACAGCCTAGGTTGATGTGAGCCTAAGCTGAGCACAGCTTCCCTAATTTCATGCGCATTGCGCTTGCCAGAGCCAGCAGTATACAGCTGTGTATCAGTGCTAGAAGTGCAAGTACATTTTGAGGTATTTAGTTTCAAGAGTAGAGTTTTTGTCTGAAGCTAGATAAGATTGTTTTCCTGTGAAGTTTTCTATCGGATTGAATTTCTGTGGTGGATCACTTCAGAGAAGATGTGGTTTGCTTCCAAACTGTTGCACTGCAGATGGTGACCCCAGAGGTGGATGGAATCCCCTTGTGTCCTGTGGTCTGACTACACTTTTTTGCCAAGTGTTTTTTACTGGTACATAGAGTGAAGCTGAGTTAAAATGGAGCTCTCTTCTGAAGACATTAGCCCTTCCATATGAGAAACTCGTCCCCAGAAGACCACAAAATGGGGCTTTTCAACTGCTTTACTGAAGTTTGGCAGCCTGGAGATGTTGTCTGTGCCTGCCTTTTCCCTCGTGGACTAGCAGTTGGTGCAGTGGTCCAAAAAACTCCACCTTCAGCAGCTGCAGAAGTGACTTCTGAATTTTTCCAAAGTAATCTTTCTCAGAATGGCTTAAGGGGATATATGCTTGCTGGACACACAGGTGTCAATAGTCCAAAAGAGAAAGTTATTGTCTAAGCACTGCAAGACAATATCCCTTCCCCAATTATTCAGGAGGAATGCATAATCATTTGGCTAGAAATTCTGAAGCTTGTGTTATAAAGGTATAGAACCTGTTCAGAGGGTGAAATGCTAGCTTTGCTGGAGGACAAATGCGAACCAGAGGTAGGTTAAGCTGTGCTGGCAGCCTGGTCAGGGCTAGACTCTTACTTGTTGGCAGAACTGTAGCCCTTCACCATAGGAAAACTCTATGTGCATCAGGTGCCATCTTGCTCTCTACCTCTTTTGTATAAATGCTATTTGATGTTTTGTATGCCTGAGGATAAGTTTATTGTATTGCCCGCCTCTTAAGGGTATGTTTCTTGCCTATGTTTAGATGAAGTAAGCTGTAGTGAATGGCATCTGGAAAGCAGTTTAGCTCAAATTAAGATGATGTAGGAAAGGACATGATGCGATGAAAAACATCTCACTAAATGCCTGCTTGCCATCGTGTGAAGAAGAGAGAAACCCAAAACCTCAGAGTGATCGACAGTATTTTGACTCCATGACTTAAAGAGGCAGGTGAGAGGCAAGGCTGACTTTACTGGGTGACCTGCAAGATCTTTTGTGTATGCAAGCATAGGCTGGGTATGTTACTGCTGTAAGTTGATGGAATGCTTGACATGTCACAGCAGTTACACTTAGGGCAAGTATTTTGTTTGTAGATCGGGATGCTTTTGTCTGTATACATGCAAAACTACATAAGATTTAGATTTCTTGCCCCTTTTCACTAGTAAGGAAGGTGGTCGAGGGTCTAATGTCCTCATTAAACCTGAACCACAGTTTTTCATCCTATCCAACCAAAAATGGCTTAAGAACATTTTCAACTCTGAAGTCTTAAAATTAGGAAAAAAAAATCCAACTCTTCAATGTAGTATCTCAGCAACTGTGGCTGAAAACTTAATATTAGTAAATCGCAACTTCCGGCAATTCAGGTTTTGAGCTATGATGAAACTAAGTGCTGTGCATTACTGTGGCAATGTCAAATACCACCTGTGGAGTGTAGATGATGCTTTGGAGATTAATGGCGCAATGTGTATGGGAAGATATGGAAGAGGAATGGAAGGTCACACTCGATATCATGAACAGAATTCATTTACTGCGAATGAAGCCTTCAGTGCAGCTCTCATGAAATGTGAAAAATTGTGACGTTTCAGCAGATTTCGTTTTAAAATCTGAGTAATGTTACCTGACAGTTACATTGCTGTAGGTGATTTAGTACCGGTCACCTTTGCTGTACTGGTGCAGGTCCAGCCCTTTCCTATTATGTGTGTGTATTAGTCAGGGTTACACATCTGCATAATATTTCCTCCTCTCACCAATGACCTTATTTGAAGCAGTGTTTGATTTAGGATTTGAACCTTTTGCAGTAATTCCTTCTAGTACCAACATATAACACAATTTGAACAAAATTAATATGACTTTAGCCTGCAGTCATAAAATAAATCCATGTGTGTTTTTCCTGGCTAAAAAATCGGCCGCCTTGTAATTTTTCTCTTTTTCTTTCTTCCCCCCCTCCCCTTTTAACAAATGTGGTTAAATCAGATCACGCCAAGTCTGAAGAATGTATTCAGGTAGCTTTACCTATTCCTGTATTACCTGGAGGAACCATCTCAGTGGTATTAAAAGAATTATTGTCTTATTTAAAGAGGTAAGGCTGAAGCAGCAAATGTCAAATAACCTCCAACAGCTATACATCAGCTGCCAAACTGATGGGCCCTGCTAAGCAAGAGGGATTTAGAATGGCAACCAGTGACACTAAATATTATGTGGGATCTAGTGGGATCCCCAGTGCAGTGAAATGGATATTGATGCTTCTGGTCAAAAGCAATAAATTTTAATGCTGTGTTTTTCCCTGGTTTGGTTCTCTTTATAACTGTATCTGTATAATAGTCAAAACAGTAGTTAGAGAAAGCATGCAACTCCAGTGATATGCATTGTAATTAAGACATCGGTGTCAGCTCATCAGAGATGATCACCCAGTAGAAGCACTGGGCTGGGTTACAGAAGAAGCGAACTCAAACTCTGACTTGGTAATTCTTTTTTCCTGTGACCTTGAACGTGTCATTTCAACGAGTGGTACATCACCTGGTCTTCTGCAAGATGGGGAGAACATGTGTTCCTCAAGAAATGAGTGGTAGGTTAGGTCTGTCAGTACCTAGGAAACACTATTGCTGTTTTTACACTGATAGCAGGTAGCCAGCTCAGGACTTGGTGCAATAACTCAACTTTTAAAGTAAGGCAGCAGGGAGTCACAGAAATGAACTTAACTGAACAGAGGGGAAGAAGTCTGGGGTTGCATTGCTTTATGTTCCTTGGCAGTTAAGCTGATTGCAATGGAGGGAGTCTAGCAGCGCTTGCTGTTTTTACAGAAATCCAAGCCCCTGGAACCATGGGAATCTCAGTTTTAAATAAAAGGGGAAAAAAATAATCTAATCTTCATGGCTCCGCTCATGGTTTATAAATGTGTGGAGCTGCCTGTATTGCATTTGGTGTGGCAATGTGTTCTCTTGTGCAAATGTATTAAACAAAATTTGCTTATCTCTTGCTAACTCTCCTGTGTTGTCATAGCATTGGGTTTTTTTTTTTTTAATGTGCATGGGATTAAAGTTATTTTGGGAGCCTAAACTGTGAATTCCTTCTCAAAAAACTGTCAGAGATCTGTAGGCAGCCTTTTTTCTGTGCTGCTAGCTGTGAAGAGCTGGCTTTTTGATAGTTTTGATTTTTTCATGGAAAACTGCCCCTTCCTGTTTTGATGGTGTTGGCTGCCTTCTCGCAGGGGTATTGTAATGCCGCAGTGAGGGTTTTAAATACCATTGGTTTGATCAGTTTTACCCAGTGGTAGATGTGTGCTGGGAGCATTTCAGAGAACTCATAGGTTGTTCACCTTTACATATCCTGTAAGTTAGGGAGTAGTTACTCTTTCAAGATTTGCTTAGATTTCCTAAGGACTTTTGTGCATGCAGTCGGCTCTACCTCTCCTGCTCCTACCCCTCAACAACATGGAAAAGAAGGGAGAATAGTTTGGTGACTATCAAAACCCAAGTACAGCTCAACCAGGGGATATCACTACAAGGGGTCACAGTATTTCCAGTCCAGCTGCTTCTTGGTCTATATCAGAACTGTGTTGCTATATATTGGGAGAAACTATTGTTTCATATTTGGCTTTCTTCTGCCAATTTATCAGTAGGTCTTAAGCTAAATCACTACAGGAAGCCTTTTGTGCTTTAATTTTTTTGGTACCTATCACAGTAGAATCACATGCAGAAGTTTGACTTTTGCATTTATAATTATGACTTTCCTGAAGAGAGACTTATAAAGCTTTGAAGCATGTTGATTCAGTCTGTTTTATTCAAAATGAAGAAATGGAATTAGATTCATCAGGAAAAAGTGCGTGTTGGGAAAGGCTTTCTCAAAGTTGCCTCAAGTTATGCTGTGCCTGGTAAAGCACCAGAACTTGGCCAATGCAGGACACCTGTATTGGTTTTAGTTTTAGCTGGGGAATTGAGCGCAAATCCTATGATAGTGTTGAGTAACTTCTGTTGCTCTGCACCAAAAATTTACTGCTTCATTGCTGAGATCAGGCAAGCCACTGCAATGAAACCTCTCACAGTGTCTAGGTGGCTTTAGAGCTCTAAAAGCCTAAGCCTGAGGAGTTCTGTTTTTAAGACGTGGGTAATGACAGCAAATGCTCACGACTACAATGCACTTAGACAAGTAGTCATGTAGCTTGTATTTCCTAGCAGTGTCTTACAGTGGGGTTCTTACTCCCCATCACAGTGAGGGTTATGGAGTGTTATCAACCTGACTATGGAAGTAAGGCAGGTCCAAAGTGGTTAACAGATTTGACCAGTGATGCAAGGCAAATCCATTGAGCCATGAAAGTGACTCTTCAGTTCTTGATCCCATTGCTGTTCTCTAATCCAAAGGCCATATTTGAGTTTTTGGGTTGCTAAAAGATAACACCAGAAACCTGTAAGCACAGAGATCTGCAGCTCCCTTTTATACTTGCTGCAGTGTTGCTGCTCATTTCTGTAGATAACTGGTTGGAAAAATACTTTTCTTACCTGCAATAAAGGGGCATTTTATCAATTAAATTAATGTGTTGTTTTTTTTTCTTGTGACCATCTGTTCAAAAAAAAGGGAGAGGGGTAACTGAACAGCCTTTAACTGTGAGGGGAATTAAATACGTAAGCTGGGGGAAACTCCTCTCATCACATCTCAGTCTCTCTTCGTGGGTCTGTTGGTTCTCCTTAATGAATTGTGAATGAGGCTGGACAGACAATTTCTGTGTGAGCAAGTTCTTCTTCAGCAAAGACTTCTGATGAGCTTTAGGAGCGTAATTCACTGTCTTCCTTCTTGTGTGCTGTGGCATCCCTGATTCTCCTTTCATTTACACCATCTCCCCCATCCCTTTAACCAATAAGGATTACCCAAAGCCACATTACATTTATATATATTTTATGTATGTATTATATCCACATGAGCCAGAACCAATTTTTTCAAGCAGTTAGGGACTATTAGTAGTGGTGGTCTCAGCTTTTTTCCATCAATGCATGCTGTGCTGCTAATATCCCCTGAGCACAACAAGTATCACAATGAAAAATGGAAACTATCCAGCTGGGAATCGTCTGCATGACTTCACTCATGAGAGGAATTTATCCTTCACAGTTTGGAAGAGTTTTAATGCATCCAATTCTGCCAGTGCTGGGCTAACTGTAAAGAAAAACTCAGTAAGAGCTGAACCTTCTGTGTTTGTAATTCATTTACTTGATTGGTTTTGATGAATGCAGCGATAATTATAAACCCTTTCACTAGGCATAGATTTGAGGCTCTTTTAAGGGGCTCTTTTAGCGGTTGCTGTTGTTTTGCTGAGCTTTTATAAAAGGTATCATCACATAATAAAAATTGAGCATTTCATAAGCTTTTATAACACTGGGAAATGAGTTGGCTGGATTTCACCTAAAGGTTTTTCATTAGAAGTCTGAAATAGAAACAAAAACATTTCAAGGTTTCATATATATATATTGATGTGTCTGGGAAAGATGAGTGATGTTGCCATTTGACCATTAAGATTACCTATGGCCATTGGGAAGCCCTTAAGTAAGTGGGTGTCATTGCTCTCCCATGAGATCTCTCCCAGGATAAGGGTGACTGAGGGAATGTAGCAGCAGGGCTCTGTGATGGAAAGCTGTCCAAGTTCTCTGCTTGTTCCACAAACTGCGTGGATTTACAAAGTGGAGGAAATTGTGTCCCTTTGAACGAAGGGAGATAATGGATAAGGAAGCTGTGTGTATTCCAAGGCCCTGTCATTTGTCTGTTCCAAACTTATAGGCACTGATGCAAAATCCATCCATTTTACACTTGCAGATACTTAATTTTTACCACAACATGCATACACAAGAACATGAGGAAACTGCACAGGCATAGCTGAGCTCTGTGCAGTCCCCTCTATCATCATGGCAGAAATATGGACGTTGTGCCATGTACATCTTCTTGTCCTAACTCATCATGCCAGACTTCTGAACTGTACACCTGGGGCTCGCAAATAAAGCACCGATGTATGTCTCCATGGAGGGGGTGTATAACATTTTGAATAGACTTTTCTTCTGTCTGATCAGGCCCTTAACCTGCCCATACTGCTGTGCTTCTCAACACTGCTGACTTGAAATCACAACCCTTGACTCTTTAGACCAAATAAAAATGATACCAACAAGCTTCTAGCTGACACTTGGTATCAATATGAGGATTTGAATTTCTTTTTGTCACCCTCCACACCACTCCCACTCCCTGTATGTTGGCATCGACAGCACAGGCACATCTGATCTGTGAACACTGCTTCTAATGTGTAGCTGATTCTTTCAGTTCTCAGCATAATGCCTTTTTTTTTTTTACTGGATGTTACTCTGTATTGACAGGTATTGTGTTTTAATATAGAGAGCTGATTCATAGGAGGGTTAATATTTTTCCGTTGTTTTACTAGTCATTACTTTTTGATCAAGAGATTGATCTAAAATGAAACCAGAAAGGTGTGTTATGCTCAAATCGAAGGGCAGGAAATAAAGGATGCTGAAATGAGAATATAACACTGGGAATGTGTACACAGAACTTGTCTTTTGTATTCGAAACCTGCAATTGCCCTGAAGGGGTTTGTTAAAATTCAAAGCATGTTGATCCCAGGCTGTTTGATTTCAAACATGAAATTGGGAACTGACTTTGATTTTATTTATATATAAATATATGCATATACATATACAAATACAAACCTTAAGCATCAAAATGCAGATTGGTCTATCGGTCTAAATGCAGCACCCAGTGGAATAAGACTTGTGTTGATATGGAATCATAAATCTGGAGAACAAACAAGGAGTAACGAAGTTTGAAATTCTGAGTGTCTTCATTGTTTTAGAGTCTGTGAAAAATACAAAGATTATTTTCAGTACTCTGATTTTTGACTAGTGGAGCCCTTCTTCTCCTGATAGCTGTGAATGTGCCACGATTTGATGGAGCATGAAAAGTTATCCTACTTCAGGTAAAAACAATCTCAGGAGATACATTGGCTGGAAATCCAGTCTTCCTGAATTCAGCATTTGTTGGTGGTGCTGATATTGCAGCCAATCACCTGTAAATCCAAGAGCGGGGTTAACTTCAAGCCTTGAACAGTCTTCTGTTACTTCTGTACACTAAATTCTTCCAAATGTGTTCAGATATGTTGCAGAACGAGGTTTAACCTGAATTTGTTTCTACTATTTAATGGTATATTGGGTGTGGGGAAGTGTTTAAAAGACCCCATGTACTAACCAAATTGGAGAGCATGACTGAAACAACATTGATGATAGTCATTCTATTCCTTGCTGCTGCAGAAGTCACCATGCTTGTTTAATAAATCCCAATCACATACTGAACACATTCTAAAAACTGTAGTTCTCATCTTGGTGAAAACATGGTTGAAGAGAGCTGGCAGTTAACTGGGGTTATTTTTGGGTCTTAATGCATTTTAGCTTTACTCCTTTTGTTTTCGACTGGAAACTTACTGTGTTCAGGGACAGTGTTATTGCTGGAGAAAGCTTTAATGGGTTTATGTGTTTACAGAGGAGCTGCTAATGAAAAGTAAGGAAGACAAGCACGTTTTCCCTCTTAAATTCTAAACGGCTTAACCATTAAAGCTCTGTTCACTTTTACTTATAACAGATATTTTCCTGAATGGGTTTGCCAAAACTGGAGAATCTGTGGCTTCAAACTTTTTCAGTGCACAGGACAAGTTCATATGGCATCTCTTGTGGCAGAGATGTGTGGAACTCTGCTAGATTGAACCAAGCATTTCTTTATGCTCAGGCTAATGGCATTTCATGCTATGTATATGTTTTATTTTTTACCTGATGGTAGAACTTTGACTGACTTCAAAGTCTGGACTCTGAACTATAAAGTGGGCAAGAGTTCTCTGTCTGCAGGTAAAATATCTACAGCTGGGAAACTGAAGAGCAAAAATTTGGCTGGCCTGAATTGTTATATGTATAGATATATTATTTACCCGCCTTAAACGTGACTATTGTCAAGAAGATTTGTAAGGCATTCAGTTCCTCTGATGTTAATCTAGTACCTGGTGTTGTTTCCTGCTCCTTTAAAATTAAACTTGTGAAAATCTTTTTGAACTGGGGTTATACAGCCCCTTTTTTGGTAATAGCAAACTATTAGTGAAAAAGCACTTTGTGCGGAGGGATCTGCTCTTTGCAATAGGCTGTAGAGATCAAGCAAGTTGTTATTAAAAACGGATTCTTGACTGATAGTATCCACCATCTGGGAGTAGTGATCGCAGATACAAAACTGGATTCACCAAGGGAGGTGGTTGTGTTGCTTGAGGTTAAAATAGCCGTTTGATAGAATAAGAAGAAGAGCTGTAGGGCCGATAGAATTCCATGAATTTCTTGCAAGAAACCATTAAAATTCTCTGTTTATATCCTGGGGGCAGTGGCTGATAACAGAATATTTTCCAATATCATTTTACATTGTGTATGAGAGAGAGTTTATGTAAACATGTATTTTGCTTTCTCATGACATTCCTCTATTATTAAGGCCTGGCGGAGCAGGTTAGAACAACCACCAGATTAACGGCACTCAAACAGATCTGTCTTTGTAAGCAGAATCTGATGGTTTTGATTAAGTGCTGAGTACTTAGAGCTATCAGCAGATGCTTAGCCAGTCTTTGTGTGACTTATCCTTGTTTACTAAGGCCACTGAAAGATTAAAGAGGATGAGAATGGAGGATTTTAGCATTCATGTGCTCATGTTGCTAGCCCTAAACCATTTTATTTTTCCCCTGGGGACTATGCTGAACTACCCTTATGTATTTGCTTTGCATTTGAATGTCAAACCTCACAGCTGGAAATACTGTGAGTGCTTTGTGCTTCTTAAGCTGTATTTTTATAACTTGTGCAGTTTTGGTGAAGCCAAACTTTTCCACGGGAGAAAGGTTAATAAAACTTCTCCGGGTTGGGCTGAAACAGCCACCAAGTGCAAGCATGTCCTCAGGATTATATCCCTTTGCACACAGAACTTCATTTTGGGGAAGTATGAGGCAGTTTTTCCACCCCTATGCTCATGGAAAACAGACTTTTTGGACTTGGGGTAGAAATTGAGTACGTTGCCATTCCCTAGTCCACATCATGATCACGTTATGATGGCAGGTCACTTCCTTAAGGGCAAAAGGACAAAGCAGCACTATGCTACAGAACACATCATGGGATACAGCTGTGAGCTGTGTTTTCAAGCACTTCTGTCAGGTCCAGTCCCTGAGCTGGCAAGACTTGGCAGAGCTATCATAAGACAGTATAAAAGCAATAATTGTGAAAGAATGTTGGTGTTGAACTTCATCACTGTTTCATTCATCCTGTCCATACCATAGTGTTTATATGAACAAACACATGCAACCAAAACACCTCTTGAGTTGGAATATGATGACTGTGAGTGAACAATGTGCGTTGGAAATCCAAAGATGTTTGGGATTGGAAGAGGAATGCGTGTGTCTGTGCGTGTGTGTGCACAAAAGGAGAATATACTGTTTAAACATGAATCAAGTTACTTAAGAGTTCAGAACTCCTATACAGGATCTCTGCAGCAGAGCTGTAACTCTGAAATGTCAAATTATTCACTACAGATCAATGAGAAAAAAGGAAGTATAGTTACTATTTAATCTGCAGATTGGATGATAACTGTCATCTCGCATAGTTTTTCTCACAATTCAGGCCTGTTCAAGAATGAAGCTTTCTTTATAATGAGATTATACAGAAATTGCCATATCCAGTGAGGGATTTTTGTTGTGATTTTATTCCCTTCTTTCCTAACTATAACTGTATGTGTGTATGCTCCTTTCTCTTCACAACTGTTACAGTATTAAAGGAAAGAGAGCCCACTGTCTTGAGACACACCTGTGTGAGATTTGAAATACTTGGCTTTCACCTTTGCTGAGCCACAGATTTCTTGTATTTCCTTAAGCAAATGACCAGGATCAGCTCACAGAGAAAATGGATGTTCCACAGCAATATCCAGTGTTTAGGAGTCCTTCTCCCTCTGCCTGGGGTCTGTCTCCCTGACTTTGGGTGTCTTAGCTCTCTTGTGCAATGCATGGGAGTGCGAAGTGCTTCAAGCTGGGATGCCGTCCTCTGTCATTTTGCTTATCATAATGGTAAACAAAATCTGTAACTGCAAATATGGATGGTCTACAAAAAAGTGGGGGCATTGCTCTTTCTGAGGATTGGAGTGAAAGTGAGGTTCAACATCGAAACCATACCTCTTATTAAAAACACAATAATTAAAGAATGTTTTTAATTGTGTAATTAGTGATGTACCAGCACTGTACCAGATTTGCTATTCCACATTAGTTTGAGGAATCACTGTGTGATTCTTCACACCATTAAAGGCAGTCTTTGCTGAACTCATATCATGATGATTTGAAGCTATGTAGGGAAAACAAATCAATCAGTTTACTATTCATGTGTTGCAACTTGTGAAGTCCCAAACTATCGTATAACGTTCTAGAGCAGAATGTGTAGCAATATTAATTCATGTTTTATTGCTTCTTCATGCTAGCAAGGTGCCTACGTCTCCCTTCAACATATAAACCTTTGATCTTGTGAAAATGGAGTTCATTTGTTTTGCCTCCCACTGCAGAAGCAATCTGCCAAATGCTCCCTGCCCAAATTCTGATTAACTGTCAGCTCAGCTGCGCACAGCAAGTCTGAGAGGAAGGCAGACTTAAGGGAAAATGCTAGGGCTAGGTTGTCTCTAGTCTGGGCCCAGCAGCCTCGTATGGTCAAAGCAATTTAGATGTCATTTACAGATGACTCTGGAGACCTAAAATGCAAAAACCCAGTAATATAAAATGCATGCATTTTTTTTCTTGGCAGTCCTCCTATATGAGGTTGAGCAACTTCTTGCTTCCTTGCTTAGCAGAATTTAACTACTTCTTCACTCCCCCGGCTAGTCTTTTGAATAATAATACATGCAAGGCCTTGACTTCTTTCTTTTAAAGAATTCCAGCATGTAGATTGTTTAGCTCAGCTAGACTTGTATGCACTTTTAAAGAGTAGACTGCATAGTGTATTGTGTGAGATACGTAAAGTTGGATATGAAGCACCTAACTGTGCTAAACATTTGAAGTAATAGTAGGTGATGCAACAAACAACAGAAGATGGAAGCGGAGGGGGAGATACTCCTGACTTTCCCCTCCCTCAATCTAGTCCTAAATGTTTGCAGGAATGATATGTTTCTTACAGATCTGATTATTCTGTAGGCAGGACCATCCTTTAGCTGGAAAAATCATGCGGCATGGGGCTATGTGTTCCTTTAACATTTACTATTTCAAAATTATCACATAGGTGCAAAGTCAAAAGTGATTTCCTCTTTAGTTTCTTGCCATAATGCTATCCAAGAGTACAACCACTTTTATTTAACTGTTTATTTTAAATTTAAATATCAGTTCAAACAAATGCTGAAAATTAAAGACTGGTTTAGAAAATGTGAAGAATCAAAATTAAATCCATACACACAAAATCTCCCAATGGTTATTAAGGCTAACACACTGTCGAGACTCACCTCTGAAGGCTGCTGTTGAAAGACTGGAGTTTATATGCCTTTATAGTCAGCTGTATCTGTGAAGAGGTGACAAGCACCTCCGCAGACAGCTTCACTAACAGTAGCTATATTCGGACAAGAAAATAAATGCTGATAACTGAGTAAAACTATGTCTTATCCTCTGTTGAAATACTGTGAAGGATTTGTAAAGGAAGAATAGGCTTGTAACTGAAATGGAGTTATCCATTATATCATTAAACCCCCGGGAAATTAATATCTTTGAGCCTGCTACCCAGTTGCTGACTTCATAAAGGCTAGCTAACAGGTTAAGCTGTTATTACAGGGACTGGTAGACACACAGGTACACTAACTGCTTAAGCCTCATTTCATTTCCAAATTAGGCCAAAAATAGAATGGAGAAAGCTCTCTGTGGTAAAACTCGCAGAGCTGTAGTTTTAATTTTTGCCAAGAAGGCCCATTAGAAGCAAATTGCATGCAGCAGTGAGTGTCCTTTCCTCAGCACATCATGGTGATCTGCAAGTGTTTGTAACTCTAGTGTCTTTGGGCTTCCTAGCTCCAATAAGTATTCTGAATTTGTGAGCAACTGAAGATGTAGTGTTCTGAGCCTGAGCTGTTCTGCTGTATTTCTCATTAACATCAATATAGAGGCAGGTACATTGGAACTTCCCACGCATGTTCAGACCTACCCTGTACCTCCAGAAGGGAAAAATATTTCGCATCTGTATGCAATTAATTGTTTTCACAGATCAGCATCTGCAGTCTGCTTCTCCTCCTTTGCCTCTGTTATCATTATAAATGGTAACAGTCAAGGGCTGTGCTTGTCAAAACATTCATACAAAAAGAAGAGAAAGTTCTGGAAATACAGATGTTGTGTGGGTTTAGAGCATTTCTCATACAAACTTTACATATGTCTGGAGGTAAAAAATATCTTGTGATTGCTTTGCATCTTTGCTTTCTTTTGAAATGACTTGTCAAGGCCATAAAGCTCCACTAAAAATGAAGTTATTTGCTTACAGTTCTAGAGTGGGTATAAATGAAATAAATGATATATGCAGTCTAAACTACTTATTGTCGCACTGGAAAGGTAGTTGATGGTATTATAGTTCACATCATTATGTAAATGCTGGAAATGACAGCTGAAGTTGGAATAATACTTTGTTTTAAAGAAGGTGGGACAAGTTTAGAAACCAGCTCATTTACAGCTTCCATTTGCTGTGGCTGGTTTATCCAGCTTTGTCCTTTCCTAAATCTTACAAAGGGATGGAGTGATATGGAAGGGGTTTCAGTCAGAACTTTGCTTCTGAACCAGCTATGGTAAATAAGCTGAAAGATTTGCAGCCCAACTTCCTGGAATTTCTTATAAGCCTTCTTATGGAGTGAGTTGGAAATATTTCCATATTTCACTATGGACAATATTTTAGTATTCCTGCTTCTGGTTTGCTTGAGGCTAAAGTGGCGCTGATGTGTCTAAACAGGGTGAGAGAAATGTGAATTACCTTAACAGCAGTTTATAGATGTGTGGTTTATGTCCAGGCTGGTTTTTGTTGTTTATGGTCCCCTATAGCAAACAACTGATTAAATTGGTACAGTAATGTGAGGCCTCCAGTTAAAAACAAAAATAGCAAGCTTTCAACAAGACGATGACCAATAACAAAATAGCATCACACAGGGATTATCACACTGTGGTACAGGTACCTTTGAACTCTCATTTACACTCTTGATGTTCCCTCATTGTCCCTGAAAAAAGTATGAGCATTTTTCCCCTCTAAAATACAAAGTATTTTGAAATCCCACATCAGGTTTTTATCAATATCAATGTCTGGAGACTGCGATAACTTTGGTTTCAGATACTTTCACTCTCTGGTTCCCTACGTACTCCCATTTCTATTAAGTAAAGGAGAAAAATAATACAAAGCAACACCAAAGCAAAATGAGGCAAGAAAAACACATCATTAAACACCACATTTGAAAGTGTCTGGTAGTTAGAATAATAAATTGAAAATAACAGAGCTGTATCAGGTATTAAGTACTTGGAGGCTTCCTGAAGATGGACTTGAAGAAAAAGATCAAGTTTTATTTATAAGAGAGCTGTCAGCAAAGTGCAAGTTCATTTTCTGTCCCATGCTGTTGATTTGGAGAGATCTCCAGGAACTTGCCAACAAAGTTTCAAGTTGACAAGCAGGTATTCTTTATTGCGGCCCCAGAAGACACGGGAGATCCCTCCTCCAAGGGTGTCTCTACCAAGCATCAACCAGGCTGTGATTATATTGTTGTTAAACGTACGTATTCATTAGACTACATACATTACATCATACTTTTAGAGAATGCCTCCTGTACGCACACAAAAAAGTGGTAGTGGGCTTTCGGGCCCCTGGTGGTTATTTCTTCATCACTTTGTTTTAGGATCCTTGTCATATCAGTAACCGCCAGGCAGTTCTGGCAAAGCTTATCTTAGTAATTTCCTTTTCTCCATAGTTGCTAACAAAGCCTAACATTCTTGAGGTTAGTGATGTACAACCCTGCTCTTCAATCAACCCCATTCTTCAAACCATCCAAAAAAAGTGGTTTTTAAGAGAGGTTTCCAGAGCTTTCCCCAGGGGTATGAGGAGAGATGGAGGCTGCAGGTTCCTCTCCTATCCTTTGACCCAGCTCTATGCTTGCTTGTGGCTGGAAGCTGTCTATCCAGTTACACATACACATAGCTACACTTCATTATCTTGGTCATTTTTTAATATGAGGAAAATACAAATGTGGCTGTTGCCTGGCAACTGGTGAAGCTCAGGTGAAGGCTGTTAGGAGCCAGGAAAGGGGTTCTGTGTGTGGGGTATTACTAGGCAGCAGCAACCCCTCACACTGGACCTGCTGCGGCCATCAGAGCCTCTGGGAGAACACATCCATGGAGAGCCTGTGGATGGGTCTTTTAAAGCTGGAAATTAAAGATCTCTGCATATATTCTGCCCTGAACTGTCCTCTAGGAAGTGCTTATTATTCCTTTCCTCTAAAGGAAACAAAATACAGCTTTGCAAGCTCCCTTCCTTTTATGCAAAAACACACCCTGATGGAGGGCAGCTCCTTCTATTGGGTGCCCATTGACATGTGGAGGCTTGGCTTTGCAGATTGCATTGGCATTTTGCACCAGTCTCTGCAGCTGGGCTTGCTGAAAATAGCTGTGGAGATAATTCAGTGAGGAAAAGCAGTATCTAACAGTGTAGAAACATTTTATTTACTTTTAATTTCTGAATTGCTCTTAGATTTCATCCATCTCTTTCCCTCAGTAATATGCAATATTGAGTACTTTCTGTAATGCTGTCAAGCATTTGGCTGCTCTCAGCTAATGAATCCTGTCCAACTGTGTCTGTCTCTTTAGACTAGGTGGGGTTCAAGACAATAGAGAGAACTCCAAGACAACAGAGAGAACTGCCATGACAGGTATCACTGCTGTTTTGCCAAGAGTTGTAGTGTCAGACCTTTCCACACTTGAGATTTCCTTTGGCATCTCCCAGGCAGTTATTTTCACTGGTTTTTTTATCCTTGTCCTGCTCCATTGTACTGGTGAGAGTTCCACTCCTGTGTCCATCCCTACAGTGTATAATTAGTAGTAACATCATTCTTGTCAGGAACCACCTTAGGTGCTTAAATGTAGGATTTCTCTACTTCAAAATAAACTTATGTGGAAATACAGTCTTTGCTCCGGGCAGGTTTCTTTTGGTGGGGAAGGAGAAGTAGGGGGAAGCTTTGACTGGAATGTCCCAGTTCAGCCAGGACCAGCTGTGATGGGTCATTAGGGGAGGCAGTGATAGAAATAGGAGCTTGTGGTGGAGAATGACCTTCTGCTGGCTGAATGGTATAGTGATAACTTCCGTGACCTCTTTGTTTTTCTTTAGCAAGAGCCACCTGGAAGATGAAGAGATGGAATCTAAGCTTTCCTCCAA
This sequence comes from Amazona ochrocephala, assembly GCA_039720435.1. Taxonomy (NCBI): domain Eukaryota; kingdom Metazoa; phylum Chordata; class Aves; order Psittaciformes; family Psittacidae; genus Amazona; species Amazona ochrocephala. Next base: position 89,457,629 of record CM077879.1, read on the forward strand.
ATATTTCTTGTTGCTGTTACAGCTTTTCATTAGCTGTTGGTGGTGGGATTCAGGACCTTCAAAGTGTAATAAATTTATCTTATTTGGTAAATGTGAGATGCAATTGTAACTTCATGTTCAGAGCCTGGGTACTTGCAGCCTTTTCTAATATAATGGATTACCACCTACCAAGACATACTGCCTTGTAATATAGAGGGAAAGGGTTTTGTATTTTGCAGTACTTGGGATATTTTGAAGTGTGCCAATCCTACTGCTTTCTGTATGTGGGAAATCCATGTCCCAGTTTTAATGGTGTATAGAACAAGCTGTGGACACAGCTCACACTCCTTAATTCCGAGGAAATGTCTTTAGTACCAGGCTGATATTGAACACCACCACAATTGGGTCTTTCACGTTAAATCTCCCATGATCTATTGCATTGATTTCATGAAACCATAAATCTGCTGGTTCAGTACAGTATCTATTTGAATATTTGTTTTGATATTGTCTTTTGATGAAATGTCTGAATATTTGACACAGCGGTATACTGCAACGTCTGTCCTCGTCTGCTGTTAGATACAAATGGCTGAAGTATGTGAAATATAATTGGATGAAATATTCAGTGTGATCGCTTCACCTGAAGATGCATCGTAAGTCATGAGTAGCCAGTAACTTGTTTCCTTTTGTGCTTTGATGAAATACCCAAATAAATTGCTATCTGAGGGACTGATTTAGAAGTAGCAGGAAGACATGACAGAGCATGTATTTCCCTCTTGACTTTCAAGGAGAATTGGTGGTAAATGAATGAGTGTGGGAGGTCTCTCAGGGCATATTGTACTGGTAGAATGCAAACACACAGAACTGTGCACTGAGCAGAAGGAAGGCTGTATGTTTGTTATATGCGAAATTTATTGCAATACAAAGCACAAATTTAGGCTATAATGTGGTTCTTACTCTTGGTTAGATTGGACAGATATTTCAGCCAACAGGACTTGATTTCAGCGGGAGCAGAACTTGACACATGAACTGCTTTTTCAGCTTTAAGGAACTAATTCTTCAAAGAGCTTTGAAATGGATGTGAGAGCAGGCATGTTCGTTATAAAGATCTATTTTTGTGAAGTCTATTAACACAGCTGGAAGACAATGATAATGCTATTAAATGAGTACGCTTGAAAAATGCTTGGGAAAATTGTCTTGTTAACAGGAACCAATGAGCTGCTAACCTGAAATTAGACCAGTGGGACTTATTACACTTTAGCGCTCCTTGGAACTAGAGGCAGAAGGGTCAAGATTTAATCACAGAATACTCGCTTTTAAATTCCAGGTTAGATTTAGAAAGTACGATTGCATGTGTCTTTTCATGTATCTTAACTTGCAAAAATTATCTGTGGTTCTGGAAGACCCTTCACTATGCCATAATGAAGATAACAGTCTTGACATCAAATATTTTGCAGCCAGGCGTAAAGGAGCTCTGGCACTGGGTGATGGTTACAGAAGGATATTGCAGGAACCAATGCTTTCTGCAACTTCTTGGCACAGCATTGCACTTCCTCTGACTATGGGAAAATAGGCATTATTATTGACTTGGGGAAAGGAATTGCCCCTTGAAAGGAGATAGAAATGTTACTTCCTCTCATGTAGCTGCTGAAGACCCTAGTGTTTTAGGAATTATGCTGTATTTTTCCTTAATCTCACCAGGTAAAGCTGTAGTTCAGTTCCAAGCACAACTCCAGACTGCTGTTTAATAACACATGCAGCAAATCTATAATTTAATTTATATACCTGCGGAGGTTGTTAAGCAAAATAAAACCCCCACATATTAAAATCATAATAGAATTTATGCAAATCCCATTTCCCACCTGAAATGCTCGGCACTGTTTGTCAAATCTTTTTTTTCTATTTTGTTTTTCATAATGCAGGCTTTGTGCTGCTTCTGGTTTTAATTTTGTTGTTTCAAACCCAAATGAGAATCAAAAGTAATTTCAAATTGACTCGAAGCTGAATTTTCATTTGAAAAAAAAAGAAACATGCATACACCACCACCACCACCAACAGAGCCAAAAAATCAGAACCACAACACCCCCCCCCACCCCAGGCTCCCGTAAGTATGAATACAGTAATTCTCAGTGTAGCAGCAGCCCTTTGACCAGAGCACACAGAAAGGATTTCAAGTCCTGGTTTAAATTTGATGTCTTTCTTATAGTAAGTAGAGGAACGCTGATGTTTTGGCTGGGGAAAGGCTCTATGGCTTCTCAGATCTCACATCTCTCCCCTTCTGTTTGCTTGTGTACATTTTAAAAGTATTTTCTTCCTTCTTTTTGTGGAGGAGGAAAAAAAAAAAAAAAGGAAATCTTTTCCTGGAGTCGTTTCCATGGATATTTTTGCAAGATTGTCTTTCAGATGTTCACCTTTCCATAGCGAAGGAGAAGTTCAGGTAGTGAGCTCAGTGGTGTGGCTCAAGTTTTGAGCACCCTTTGAGTGCCATATTGTGCTAAGATAGTATTCCTTTTCCTGAGGTCCCAGTTCTAGGGTCCAGTGGTTTTTGACACATGGGAGGAAACAGCTGGTAAGACGGGTCCTTGATCCTTTCGTGAATTGATGGAAGTACTGTATTTCCTGTGATTTTACTACCTCAGCTGTGCTCCTCTACTTGTGCTGTGCAATTAGCAGTCATACCTTCCATGAAAGCAGTATTTCACATTTGATTTGTGAGTTGCGGTCTCTTGAATCTTGGTTAATGTCAAACATTTCCTCTTTTGTAGCATGATCTCTAAAGTTAAATAATACCTCCCGGTTTAGAGGCTATTTAATTAATTGCAAGTTAAAATGTGGGAGGCTGCTTTGGTCACAGTTTTGCACTAGTTGACTTAGGTGCAAAGCTGCGATGTACGATTGTGCCCTCGAGACTGTTGACCTATTTCTTCAGGTTTCAAGAACTGAGATCCTGATTTTGTCATATCTTGCTCTAAAAAGGCACGTTTACCAACTTAAAGTCTTTCTCCCTCAGATACTCCCACTGTTAAACTAAAAGCTTCCTTGTGACTGTGTGTTCTGTCACTACATCTACTTTGTAGTCTCTCTTGTACATGGCCACGAGCAGAAACTTGTGTATCTATTTTCTGCATTTATAACCTTGCAGTGTTTGACAACTGCTCAGTTAAAGTTACCAATACGTAGAGGGCTCAGTTTTCCATGAGGGTAGAGAGAAGAGTAAAGTCATCTTTGCTGTACGTAAAGCAGTTTATAACTGCAAAGTACCCTCTGGAGTACTGCTCTGCCTGCTTTGTTCTTTAAAAGCGTAACTACTTTAGGGATTCCGCAAGCTGCTGATTTAATTCCTGGATTTTCATTTCAAGTGATGGATAACAAAAAAAAAGAAGTCAAACTTTGGGGAAATTCAAACCTAGATTTGCAGAAGAAAATTTTGCTTTGCCTTTGTAATTCCTGCTGATCTAGCAGAGGATATCTGCTTGTGTGGAGGGTGGGGCAGGACTGATGCTCTGAACCTTTTGAGGTTTCCCTTTACCTCAATAAATATTTCTGGTGTTCAGCCCACCTTAAACTGAAACCTTAAATGTCATATTTCTTGATCACCTTTAAAAAGGTGACTCGTGAATGCTCATTGTATGTTGGGCTGGGAAGGACAGATAATGGACTTCTGCTAACAAAATATCAGAAAGTAGAAGAGATCTCATTATTGCAGGAGTTGGGAAGTTAACATATTTATTGAAGTCCTGACAATTGTGACAGCCCTCCTTGCCTGTAAATGTCAGTGCCTTATAAACTTCCAAAGCTTCCTTCTTGTTTCTCAGATTCTTGCCAATCACTGCCATTATCACATAAATCACAGCATAAATTTTCTTTACTTCTCTGCTGCATCCTTTTTAGACTCAAGACGTGGTGGAAGCTGTGATTTGTTTCTTTAGAAATATATGACAACCAATTGCTATACAATAGGATGTTAGTGAAAGCACCGACTTTAAACCCTATGCACTGATCTAAATGCCACAGTGGACTTACACTTTGCCCACCTTTGTTGCTGTTATTGCATATGGATTTTAATAGAATACTGCAAACAGGACAGTACACAATCTTGCATAACTGACTCGAAAATGAAGATGTAGAAGGGAAAAATATGTATGAAAAGTCATAGGATGACAGTTAAAAAAGGGAAAACGTGAAGACTTTCAGCGAAAGGTTAGGAATCATGGACATCGGACATGTATGTATGTCTGTGTATCATGGGCCTGTTGTGTGTTTTACAGAGAAACCTATTTTGCATTATACTCTGATTGCGTTTTTCTAATCCAATTGCCAAATGCCTCACCAGAACTCTCTTAATTAGCTGCTTCTGCAGCGGCATGTTCCAAAATAAATCCTTCTGAAGCTGAGTTGAAATGCTAAGGACAAAACACGCTGGGGCTTTCCCAGCAGCTTACAGCTGTGAAAACAGATAGGGCTCTTCCAGCTCTTCATTGACATGTGTTCCCACCAAACAGATGAGTAGTTTGATTTTTTTCTTTATTTTTCTTGCTTTTAAACTGTCCTTAATGCCTGTGGTGAATAGTGCATCTAGAAATCTGAAATGAGTTACAATAGTTTGTAAGTCCCTGATGCTGCACAACCGAAGTCAATGGGGTCTTAGTTATTTACTTCAATGAATGGAAGATCCAACCCTAGAGAAGGCCATTCTATTGCTGCAGAAACAATTCACTGTGTCATATCTATCTTTCAAAAGTACACACACGCATATATACATAGACTAGCAGATGTTAGCTGTGTTGCTTGTAGTTTCTCTATTGTTTAATACAATCTATGATGTGTTTGCACCAATAGGTCTCAGATTAATTCTTTACAGTTCTTTGTTTCTGATTTGTAATCTTCAAAACAAAAATAAACCTTCAGGATGGTAATTAGCAAGTCATTAAATTCCTGTTTCATTTTAATATTTGTTTAGAACATGAAAGGTTTTATGCTTTTCATAAATCAGTTTCCCAGGAAATGAGTCCTTCAGTACTTATTCTGGCAAAATCCAGCTGGCAAGGATTTCTGAAATTGGCACTGTATCGTTCTGCTCAGAGCTTTGTCTATATTTATATCCAAAGAGGCAATGTTAATCAGTCTTGTTATAAATTACTGGAATAAAGCTTTAACAGACAAATCCTGTCCACTGCTTAGGGGGTCTCGTGGACTTAGTTGCGTTGCTTTCCTTAGAGCAATTTCCTGCTTTGTCTTCATGTAATGTTTGTTCAGTTTGGTTGCATGAAATGAAGAAGTGGCAGGCTTTCTTTCTGTTTTTGTGTGTTTATAAACTTCAGACTTCTGTAGTTCAGCATCTTCCACATTTAAATGTACGTAACAAGACTAATTTTCATGTAACAATTTCAAAGCAGTTCATAAGTTGATTAGATGTCCTACTCGATTCAGAAAAGATGATTTTTTTCATCAAGAGCATGAATTATGAAATGCTTTGTCCAAAGAAATGAAATTAATTTTCCTAAGGATAGCATAGCCTGAATAGCTGGTACATGGTTGGCTGGTTGGTTGGCTCACTTGTTCTATAAGAATGGGATCATTTGAGGGACAATAATCTTCCAGAGAGACTTTTCTGATTAGCAGGAAAATCTATGATGGTATCCCTGCTTCCTCATTATTCAAGTATTCATTCAACACCTTGTTCTGCATGGCAGGGATGCTTTCCATTGCTCTTCAATATGGTAGCCTTTCAATTTCTGATTTCATTGGTTTGAACTTTGCCTTTATCATTTTGGTTTTAAGCACATTGTATCTCAAACCATGTGATGTCAAGGAAATACGTGGTTTCCTTGACACAGAAATAAGCTGAATAACCCAAATGGTGGGGAGTGAAGTCAGCAAATCACTGAGGGAAGGTATAAGCAACTAGATAAACAGTAAGGAAATGGTTTAGGGAGTTTTGGAGAACAGCATCCTTCTTTACAACTGTGAAGTTGTGCCTTCTACTGAAGTCAACAGCAGAGAATTCCTGGTTGTGGGGATAAGAATTTCTCACCTGTGAGTTGTAACCCTGAGGAACTGTTCTCCTACCAGACCAGTGTGGTAAGAAATGATCTGAAATTCATATCTAGGACAACTTCAGGAAACCTTGTGGTTTTGAGACTCCTTAGTAACATAATTTGGTCATACAGTCACACATAAATCTGTGATCCCTGTGCATACACCTACAGAGATGACTGGGTATACTTAGGTATGTATGAGAGAAGCATGATAATTATTTTACCTCTGTCTGAATTGCTCACAGACTGGGTTCATACATTATAGACACACACCATGTACACCTTCTAGTGTAAAAGTGGAAGTAGGGTTTGGGGCAGAAAATGTGTTGCCTGTTTCTGTGCTGGAGAAGCTGCAGTACTGAGCTGCACTGTAGAGGTAACTAGGTGTGTGCCAGAGCCATGTATAGGAAGAAAGGCATTTCTTAATAGCTGATGCTATGAATATTCCATTCCCAATGTGTTCCACTCGATTTCCCCAGACACCCATCCTGAGTGGTTCAGAGCAACAACACTGAGGGTTCCATACTGCCACCAATGAACATGCGTTTGTTCATTCTTTGGTATAAGGCTGCTCAGTCTTGAAGCAGGACAATCCAGATGACAATTACCTGAATTAGCTCTGAAGTGAAAAATAAATCCTGACAACAAGCCAAGTTCCTCATGCATGATGGAGTAATTGAGTCTGTGCCATTCCTGTAAATTAAAAAGAGACCACATTGAAGTTAGCTTGAGAGAAGTGAAATATGATGTTGGGATATCTGTTGTTAAAAAACCCTTTTTTCTCTTTGTCTTGCTACAGTTTCTAAAGAGAAATATTTTGAGAAGGCTTTTGTTCAGTATCACTGGTCACAGTTTTCAAAGCCTACAAAGAAAAGTTGCCCTGGCCCCAGGAGCTTGTGTGCACAATAAATACCTTTCAAAACATAGATCACTAAAATGTAAGTATATTGTGCATCATGTTGTGTAACTGAAACCAACAATACAATTTAATAGTGAATTATTATTTTGCCAACATCTTGCGCTTTTAAATGTGTGATCTGTGTCATGTTTGTCTTAATGTAACCAGCAGCCTGATTGGCTGCTTTGACATTCATCTGTATAATATAATCGATGAAGACTGACAGCTTTTCATATCCAGTCAGAGGCAATTGATTTGAATCCTTTGCTGATGACTTTGTAGTCAAAATCACTCTTATACTACAACTTTATCTTGTACAAATCAAGGAAGTGTTGGATGAAGACTTTGACTTACTAATGACAGAATTAGCCAATTTAAATGTTCTACAAAAAGACTCGAGTTGTACTGGTGTTACAGAGAGGATGTGACAGACATCACAGCAGCATTGATGCATCATTGTCAGGATGTCACCATGGTGAAACATGGTGTGATTACAATATACTGCAGCTGATAAAAGCTGTCATTAATGCCAACTGAACACTGATGCAGTGTCACAATGAATCTGCCAGTGAAGTAGGTTCCTCCTAAAAGGGTGTCTGCCTTACTCCCCACGACAGGCTTCACTAATCATCTGTAGTGGTTCCCCAGTGCATTGGTTTTTTGCACATGGTAATTTCCTGCATTAAAGTAGCACATCTGAGGGCTGTTGTAGTCTGGGCTGTGCTGGTATTTTTGTTACACAGCCCATTTCTCATAGGCTTGTACCTCTTCTCCAGAAAGAAAAGCTGTAGGCAAACACCTGGCCACTGATGTCTTCAGTCTGCTCTCAGCCCTGTTGTGCAAATGGCTGGAGCCTGTGACTGTACCAGAAGGTTTCTGTTACCTTCCAAGGATTTTCTCCTTTGTGTGTTTGATGGGTGGTTTCTCTGATTTATAGAAAAAATACGGAGTAAACTCTGTCTCTGGACATAACACGTTTCCCTTGGGCAAGTGGGAAGAAATACCATGACATGAATCAAAGCCACCTACCAAGTTACAAGAAAGTCGTACTTTCACACGATAGCCATGCATGGAGGAACTCACAGGTTCTTCTGCTCTTAAACAAGCAAATGTGCAGTTGATGGAAATAAATAGTAAGTGCCATCCTAAGAAGTTACCGGCTTTGCTTGGTGGACAACCATTGAAACAAAGGACAGTGTGCAAAACTGATCTAGTGAACTTTATGTTATAAGGTATGATTGGGGAGTTCTGGGTTTTTGCTTGAAATTCTAAAATACTGGAGTAGTAATATCAGCGGCTGTTGAAAGATGTAGGTTTGCTTTATCAAGTTCTGCTTGTACTGGCCTGCTTGTTTTAGCCTGTCTACAAGCTTGAGTAGATCTGTGATGTCTGTGTTCTTGATGGACCATCTGGAAACTGTGAAACTTTGAGAATCTGGAAGCATTGGAAGAATTCATTGTCTGTAATTGATCATTCTGCTAAGCTTCATGCTACTGTGCAGCTGACTAATGATCCTCTGAATCAGGTTGTTACTATGGAATTCTGGATTATTTACACCAAAAATAACAGAAAGATGTTTTATGAGGCTCAGGTGATTCTCTGGAGGTGGCATCACCTAAGACATAGCGGCTGCTCACCAGGACCATGTATCTTACTGATGCACAGAATGGGCTAAAGGGATACCTGTATTCTCGAATGCTACCAAAGGAAAGACTTGACTGTTGTGCATGTTTTCTGACACCCACTTTTATGGGTAGAATTCCTAATTCTTGATTTCTGTGCCCAGCTCAATGACTTGCAGTCAGGTTTTCTGTTTAGAGAGCAGTCCTGTTCAGTCTCTTCTAAGCCAGTACACAACATACTTGGTTTTCTTTCTCTGCTTGGATTACTTTTTTCCTTCTGTAAGTTAAACAAAACGTGAAGTGCTTCAAGAGGGTGATTAAACAGAGCGTTGTTGTAAATGATTCTGACCTTGTCACTTTAACCCAGGCTGTACATCCAGACCATGTTCTTGTTCCATTTCACTGAGGGTGTTCTCAATTTGCAGGCTGTGCCGTACGCGTGTTTTGAGATTTTCCAGCAAATTGAAAGCCATATGTAAATAACTGCCTGTGGAGGAATAAGATTTAAAAAGAAAAGAAAAAGATGGGGGGAAATAACGCTTTTGGGGAGGTTGGTCAATGGATGCAGATAGGAGCAGCAGTGACTTTTCTCTGGCTTCCTGGCACTTCCAAATAGTATGTTGAATGGTTCTGTGGTGAAATTCCATACATATTTATATACACATACATATATACGCACACATATCTGCTGATATTTATGTGTAATTACACACACACGTGCAGAGATTCAGCTTCAGTGCTTGAATATAGAGCAAGACCCAGCTTCCTTGAAGTCGATTTCTCAATCTTGAATGCAACTGTCGAAGACAAAATGAGCACCCCCACCTCAGAGCAACCCGCAAAGCCGCCTATAGTGCGACACCACCTAACAGTACTGTCCGCTAGAAAGGCAGTTGTGTGCTTTTGGCTCTATTCCCAAACCAGAATGGTTTCTGCAGAGGTGAGGAAGAGGAAACATGCTCACTATATATTTTCTGCAAGCTCTTCATACTCTGAATGTTGAGCTGTTTTTCTTTATAAACAGCTACAATAGACCTTTAAATTTACTAACTGTGTTTTGGCTATATGCCTTGATATAAAATGACACACTGCCAAAATACGCTGTTTCCATAACTGCATGAACAAGTTGTTTTTTTCACTCCATTTCCAATGTGATTTACTATCCAGTACATCATCTGGCAATGTGGCAGGGACAGCATTTAATGAAGACCATTGAAAGGGTAAAAGTTTGGTTTTCCAGAATTTCCCAGGGTTGCTACTTGCTTTTTTTGTTCTCTTATTTTTCTTTTGAACGTAGAACCAAATAATAGATCACTTTGTGCTGAAGGGTTTGCTTATTTCTGTGTGCTCTGGTCTTTCTTGTTATCATGGTGTTGACCTCAGCACATTTTATTTGTTTCTTCAGACTTGGTGAAGTACTGTATGGTGCTATTCAATAGCTGTCAAATGCAATAGGATCTGATTGATGAAGGAAGAACTGCCTATGAAATCCCCGTCCCAAAGAGTGTCTTCAGTGATCTAAGGAGCACTTAAAACTAGGCACAAGTCTTAAAATATGTTTTCTGGGGCCTTAAGCAATTGATAAGAACGAGCGGTTGTGCTTGGTAAAGAGGTAATGTTATTAAGCTTTGTCTTTTACAGGGTTTTTTTTAGTCCATGTCTGCCCTCATCTCTGCATCCCAAAGTCTGGATTTCCGGGTAAAACAGATTTCCAGCCTAACCAAAAGCATGTGATACAGTTGCTTTCCCCCCCTTTTTTCTGTAATTGCTACTAGTATTGCTGTATGAAAAGAGTTGGTTCTGCCTGGGAATCAGCTGTGGCTGCAATGGGAATTGTTCCCTTTCTCTGCAGCCACTGCAATATTCAAATGAAAATAGAATAACAATAAACATAAATGAACAAGTTGCTTTAAATGACTCTGTAATGCTTTTGATACCTGCAACATCTGAAATCATGCAGTGATGGTCGTGTGTTGTCAAGTGTAGACAAGACCTTGAACAAGGCTGTAAAATAATGCCTAAAGGAGCGCTGTCTTCAACAAGATTTTTCCTTTTCAGAAATGTATATATTCAAAATGTGCTTTTCTAAATTAACTTTTAGTTGTTGCTAGTACAGCTTCTATTAGGTTGGCCGTCTATTCTACCTTAAAATGTACCTGTACTGTGTATTAATATTGTATGCACAGCAAGCATAAAGGTAGTTATCTGTTTGTGTATGCATAGAGGGTAAGCAGGACTGTGGGTGAATTCCTCTGTTCACAACTGTTTGCAGAAGCCATGAGCAGCCAAAGGGTGATTCCACAAATATGTACCTGTTTTTAATTAGTCACTGCTGAGCCAGAAGGGCTGGAGAGGCACTGCTGAAGAGTGCTGCTTTCAGAGATGTGTACAGTGCTGCCTTCATCTCCTGGGTTTAGGAAAGACTGTCAGGACTGAGTAAAACTTACTCTCTTAAGAAGCTTGTTTCTTAAGGAGCTTAAAGCAGATGCTTTCCGACTTTCCAGCAGCATGGAAGAATGCTGGTATTGCGACCACTTGCAAGTAAAATGACAAGTATCTTGAAGTTAGTTCCATTTGGGTGTTGCAGTACTTGTCCTCTGCCCTGTCTATAATTTGTTCACAGTTGTTAAACTGACAAGAATGTTAAAGAGAGGAGAAATCTTTACCTGAATGAATAAATGACCATTTTAATTCACCCCTCATTTCGGAAAGTATTATTTGCAGTTAAGGATGCTCCAAACAACTTTGAACTAAGCCTCTGCCTGGAACTTTGGAGGCAATTACCACCAGTAGTCATTATTTTTCAGGCTTCCTTTGTCAATTTCTGAAGCTGTAGTTAAATCTGTCTCTTTTGTGGGGAGGGAAAGGTGTGTGTGTGTGTGTATGCTCAAATTTCTTCACGAAATAAGCATATAATGAATTTTGGCAGCCTAATGAATAGAGAAAGGTTAATATTCTGTTCTCTGTGGCTGTTTTTCATGTTGGTTGCTGACAAAAACTTCAGTTGAAACGAGTGAGATTTTTTTCCTGAGCCTATGAATCTAAAGTGTCTTCTGCATCCAGTTTTTGGTAACATTTTGTTCTACAACTCAATTATAATTTAAGTCCCTATTATAATTGGTGTAAATTGATTTTAAGAATGTTGAGCCATTAGAAATGCTCTAACAGCTTAGAAGATTACGTAGTGTGTAAGCCAGCTGGAAAAACCTAAAAATGGAATCTCTGTTGTGATGGTCTTGGGAGCAGCTGAATCCCTTTCTGGTACTTGAGTGGTTTCTTAGGATTACAATTCCTTCACAATAAAGAACACAATCCACTTTAATTGAAACATATTTACATTGGGAAATGCTTTTATTTTCCATCTTTATATTTTGAATAGTTTTGATGATGAAAACTTTCAACAAGTGCAGTGCATCCCCGTTGACTGCATTCCCATTTTATGTATTTCTAGGAGTTTTACATATAATCTACGTATCCTACATGGAGTAGGTTAGTGTGCAGTTATCTATTTGGTTTTTCTTTTCCTGTTGGACCTGCTGGCTGAATGACACTCGCTGGAATTTGTGAATGAAAGGAAACTTTGTATCACAAAAAGGAAGCCAAGCTGAGTATTAAATTCAGTTCAGTGAGGTGCTTAGCAAGTGGGTTTTGCTCAGCGGTTCAGGTTGTTCAGGTTTTATTCATGGGCCTGGTTAGTTATTCACAGAAGCAAGTCAGTAACTTTGCTGGTGTATTTCCTTGTTTTGTGAAGAGGTAAAGTCTCAGTTTGCTCAGCTGCAAGAAGGAAGCTTTTGCTGATTCAGTTGCGGCCGTGGGAGGGCTGGCGTTGTTGCTGCTCTGTATTTATTTTATCCACTTGACTACTTCTGTAAATTATACGTGTGAGTCTGGTTATTTGCCAGCTGTAATCCAGTCAGGGCACGAGCTGCTTCTGTGTTGTGGTCATGCACAATCAATAAGAGAATGAGCAACTCCTGATGATTATCAAATGAATTTTGGCATCTTTCTGTTGGGAAATTGCTTGAGAACAGATGGCAAAAATCTAAGATTTAGTCAAACATCAAAGATTTTCCTATTTTTCCACCTGAAACAATCAGCTCTGAAGCCAGTTGAGTAAGTGTAAATTTACTGCCAGTATGTGGTGGAATAATTTATGCTCTTCAAACTTGGTGACTTGAATGCATAAATAATACCAACTTTTCAGCAAAAGAAGGTTTTATGAGTTGGAGCTCTCCAGTGGTTAGCTTTGTGGCTGTGTGTTGGTTAGTTAAATCCGGGTTTTCATGAACTTTGATTCCCATGCTTTGCAGTTACAGTCTGATCTAACACCCACTGAATTTAAAAGCCATTATCTTTAATGAAAAATGCATTTACTCCAATTCTTCAGTGTGCGTACCATTTTTGTGATGACACATACCGAGTCTTCTGGGGCACACTTCACAGGTTGAGTGTGGTGGACAGCAAGAGAAGGGTAAAGCACCCTGTGCCCTAACAGTCCTACTTATTGAAGTGAAGTGTACATTGAAGTGATCACGAAACACTTTATAAATAGGATTAGCATAACAAAGAATTTAATGTAAAACTAAATAAGGATTTTACCCTAGTTCTTCTGTAAATCATTCCATGTTAACCATATTCTTTTTCAGTGTATTTCTAGGGCACCATTTCAGACAGTCAGTCAGGAAGATGCTCAGGGATACAAGTGGTGCAGATAGAGAGCCAATGCTGTGATATCCTGGTGAGAATTTTGAATAAGGAGAGAAACAGTTCAGATTGGGAAGCAAACAGAACAGAGGTGTTGTGCTGCATAACACTGCTTCCAGTTATGCTACTTGTACAAGATGTATCTACTGGTTCTACACTGCAGAATGAAGGCACCTTCAGTGCTGTTGCTGATAATGCAGACGCATCTGACAAAATCTCTGCCATGGAAAATATGTGTGCCTTTGTGGTGGGTGGGAGAAAATGGTGTGGAATAAAGTTATAAAATCAATCTCTCTATGAACTCTAAAGGCGATATGCGTGGTCATAATGAACTGCCTATGCCTGATATACCTTGTGCGTAGGGAGCTTAATGAAGTTCTGATTGTGTGTGCTTTAAATATAACTACCTGAAATAAATGAGACCACAGAGCAGAAAAGGGAGAAAATAACACTGGTCAATTCTAAACACATATTCCGAGTCCACACTGAAAAATGCAATCCTTTCCTGAAACTCCCTATCTAGCTCTTAAATATTACAAGGGCTTTCTAAGAGAGCACTAATAATACTGCTCTAATTCTAGTATATGGTGGGAGAAAGAGCCATTCTAGCAGTTAATATTTTAGACAACATCATGCTTTCAAGGGTTTAGAAGCTCTTCTGAAAGCGGTGGGGTTGGAAGACAACTGGAGTCTGAGAATATCGTAAATCTTTCTGCATCTATAACTGGGAAAATTGCTCCAGCCCTGCTGTGACTCCTCATGTTATCCTTCAGCTGTGCACCCAGTTATGTGCATAACTAATTATCTCTTAAAACAGGCTGAATAGAGTGGCAAAGTAAGCTTGCTAGTCTGTAGCCTAAACATGTTCAGCACATACTTCTCTGTTTTCATTCTATTACTAGGTGTACGCTGTAGGTGAATGAAAGAATGGAAAGAGAGCTTAAATACAGAGATATTTAAAGTGCAAGAAGAAATTTGTAATTGCAGGGAAAGACCTCTAACTGCACAGCAGAGACTAAATGTTCGCTGGAGAAGATGTGGCTCTGTCTTAGGTGCTGCTTTGAAATGCTACGAAAGGTTGTGACTTCTCGCAGTAAAGACAAGAAGAAAACAAGTGACTGTGTCTGTAAGGGACTTGGCACATACAACAAGTCTTTGATTTGAGAAGCTGAGAGCCCCTGACAGATATAAATAAAAGCTCGTGACCCTGCTGTGATACAGCTGTATAGCATTGTCCCCATTGAAAAGATGGGTGTTCCCCAGTGTACCAAGCCCAGGTACTTGATGCAGTGAGCTTCTGAGCTCAGCAGTATTGAGAAACTTGCAGAATGGGATATTCTTCAGAGGTTTTGACACTTTCTAAGAAGTCTCATGACTTTTCTTTGCATCTATTTTTGTCTCACACCCTCTTCATCCTCCCCCAGTGCATCCTGGATGTAGCCCAGCTTCCCAGTGGTCTCTAGTTAGCAGGGAAAGGGGTCAAGGCAGAATCATGTAATACTTAAATACGCTGTCACTTCAGTTTGTTTCAGCACTGGTACAGGGGTGCCAAGAAGCACTTAAAATGCTCCTGGAACTGCACCTGAAGCATCTTTAGCATTTGCTGAAGGAAATGTAATGACACTCAAGAACATAATAGATCAGGACTCAATAGGTTTTTTTCCTGCCTTTTCCTAGCATTTGCTGATCTACAAGATTCTATCATTGGGGATTCCTTACAGGTCCTAAGCATCTCATGTCTTATTTAGGTCACATTGCTCAGCCTTTCTTACTTTGTCTGCCTGTGTCAATGCAAGCTCAGCTGTTATTTCAATGTGAATACCTGAGGAAGAACTAAATGCTTAGCAGTAGTCTGAAATGAGTACTCTGCTCCATTTAATCCCATCACACAGCTATCATAATTGAACAAATGAGTGTGTGTACTGCTTCTGTCAAATAAGTAAAGCTGTAGTCTCGCTAATGTTGCAAGGTACTGAAGGTTGCACTTCTGCTGTTTGCTGTGCTTGCATTGCCCCATCCTGTAGAGGCATTTACTCAGGGAGTAGGGTAAACCCAAATATACATACTTAATGGATGTATTTTAATTTGGTTTCCTGCTCTAACTCACATGTCTCATAAATGCTTCTCCAGAGACAAGGGTCTGAACCAAGACTGAGCAGTTTGGGGAGGGGGTAACTGGAAAAAGGCTGTGATCAAGGTTGAAAGCTGCTTCTAACTGTTGGCTTACGCAGTTTCAGGTGTTTTCAAAACCACTGCATTGAAACTGGAGGAGCTGAAATGGGCCAGGTCTGTCCTGTAGTTACAGTAATACCTGTATGCAAGAGCAGAGTGAAAAAGATCCAAGTGATAAAAAGGGAGAAGAAAAAAAAAGCTAAAGGTACTCTATGCGCAGAGCTATAGAGAGCTCTAAAATGATACCCTGATGGCTGGTGCTGATCAGTTCCTCCTTCCCCAAAGTTCTTTTGCTGTGGTAAGAAAACTTCAGTATCTCGAATTACCGAATCAATGCTTCCTTTGAAATCTAATATGCATGTTCTTTGCAAAACAGCATCTCTGAAAATTATTATTGCATACAATAGAAAACGAGACCTTGAATTATTCCTAAACATTGAAATTCCCCTTTGCACCAATATATTTTTACTTCCCTTGCTGTATGAACTACTTTAAAAATTAATTGCCTTGTTAAAGTAGGGGGATTTATACAAGTTTATTGTCTTGTTGTACCCGGTTTTGCTCATAAACAACACTAAGCATGCTGATTTAGAAATGCTGTAGATAACTTATCAAGCACGAATGCAGCTGGGTATTTTTGTGGGACCTGTTTGGATTGTAGCAGCGCAATAGTTCACTTGAATACATTGCTACAGTGCTATCAAATTCATGTGGTGTTTTTGGGGTTATGTTGCAGCTCGTGTCTCTTTTTGTGTGTGCTAAATATAAGCTCTGGCTGCTCAGGATGAACTGGAAATGTATAAGCGTATGTTCCTTAAATGATGATTACAGACAGTAGTTTGGCAATCAGTTGTCTGTACCCATACAACTGGTTTGAAGCCAGATGGCTATCAAAAATCCTAGCAAACAGTTACAGCTGCAGGTTTGTGAGATTTAATATCTAGAAAGTGATCATGTTGTGTATTTAGAAACAGAAAAATATCATAGGAAATGTCTATGTTTATTAAGTTAGGATGTCATAAGTTTATGGAGTCTCACGTGGCAGCATTGAGACAGATGTAGGTACTGTTTACCACCCACTTTGTAAGGTAATTTGTGCAGACTGGTGTGTTGCCTCGTTCGTGTCTTCCAATCACTTAAGGTGCACCATGGGCTCTGGTGTCACATACTGCGTGAAGGCTGGTTTTGTACTGCCGAAAGAAACATTAAATAGACCATAGCATGCTCAAGCTTTCATTATTCTGTTCTCTTGTGATCCTAGGTACTACCACATTTGTATAAATAATTATATATAACAAAGATGGTATAAAAGTTAGTGCAAAAGGTACTTTCTTAGCATTAGGAAGAGCTCAGCATCAGATAAATGCGTACTAAGCCATTGTTACCTTGCAGCAGACCAGATAAATCTTAATGCAGTCAATTGTAATAGTTATCGATATTTCTATTTAGATTATATAATGTGTTGATACAAACACATATGGTTTGTGAATGCTAAAGCCAATATCAAATCTCCTCTTAGTAAAGAAAATATCTTAAGGATGTTGCAGACTGTTGAGACTTAATTCAACAGTACTTTGGTGTTTGAGAACCCTGTACTACGTGTACTTGTCTGAGCGTCAAGTGAAACAGGATTTCAATGCTGAAATGAACAGGGTTCAGAAGTAAAACTTACAGTGGGTAGTGTTTATATGTGTCTGTGAAACTTGAGCTGTTTGCCTTTTTCGTTGGGGACCAGAAGCTTTCCGTTCTTGTTAAGCAGCTATTTCTTACTGCGAAGAATTCCCTTCTGAAATAGCAAATGAAGTTATATTGCGCAGTGCAAATCAGTGTGTCTCCCACATTTACTTTTTTTGAATACTAGATACATATATTTTCCACTCGGGATGGCTTAGGTTTGACCCCTCTGGACAGTCTGAGGGGTATAAAATCAGCATGATGTGAAGTGATGCCCCACACGAGATTTAAATTTCTGAGAACACTTGCTCAGGGATTCACTTGCTGTTCATATGTAGAAATACGGTTAAATACCATGATGCAGGCAAGAGAGTGATGGCACATGCATTGGACATGTTAATTTGGGGGCATAGCTCAGTGCTTTTAGTGGAAGAGGGGTTTTTAAGTCCCTGCTATACTGAACATAGTTCTGGTTACTATTGGCTCTTACAAAATCCAGAGTTGTTCAAGCTGACACCAAATAATATTCAGTTTTGACTGCAGGAGGAAAAAACTGATACTCGCTGTTTACACAGTAGATGCTGTTTTTACAGATCCCAAACCAACAGCCACCTTGTGTCTCTTGGGTTGCTGCTTATCAAAGCATTCTGTGAAAGAAGAGGGTTTTGTTTCCCAGAGTTTCAAGTATTTGAAAGAAATGCTGTGTATTTTTCCTTTTACATTCTCCTTTGAGTAACTGATAAATATTTACCTTTTAGTTGCAACAAAGTGAAGGTTTTACCTTCAGTGGAAACCTTGAGGGGGTGACCTCCCCTGCTCTAATTCAAAGAAATGAGGACTGCCAGTGCTTGTATTGCATAGGCTCTGAGCCCTTAAAACTCAACCAACCAAACAAGGGTGTTTCTATGCTCATGAAAGAAATCTGATGTTTTATACTGTGAAAAGTGAAGGTGCTCATCTCTAATCCGAGCAAGCACTAGGGAAGCTCTGGGTGGCAGCAGGATGTTTGGTGTTTTTCTTCACCCTGGTGCATGCCTGAGTGTGTGCAGAGGGGCATAAAGTAGCTGCTGGGGGTTGCTTGGTACTGTCAGCTTTACTGGGGGGTTCTGGCTGATATAAATGAAGGGACAAACCATGTTGAGCAAGTGATTTATAGCAGGCTGGAGTCCAGCAGGGTGATTATATCTAGCACTTGAGGAAAGCAGAGGGTATGGAAATAAATGTGTCAGAAATATAATTAAATGTTTTGTGCTGCTGCTGCTGGCTGTATAATTACAAACACCAACATCAGGTGCCTGCAGGGAGGGAACAATGAACAAAGCTGCATTTGTGAACTTACTTCTTGCTCCATAGGAATTCCCCAGCTCTTCTCTTACCTCACAATCCTGCTGGTTTTCTTTTTAATTGAAAGGGAATAATAAAAGGTTTTCTCTAGCACAAAGCAGATTCATTCAAATCTATATGGTTTTTTTTCTTCCTAAAAGGGTAAACAACAAATGAAAACTCCAACCTGAAAACAAACTGTCAGCTGTGGTGAAGATGGAACTTAACATCTATTACTTGTTTTGGGATTATTTGCCATGGCTTTAACCTGAGCAGTGAATCTGTATACCAAACTTGAAAAGCCATCCTCGCTGAATGCAAAGAAGTGATGCTGCCCTTCTGAATACCGAATTAGATGATGAGCTGAACAGTGACTTGAAAGTAACACACCTGGAAGTCCAGTCACAAACACTTGAATGATGTTATTCTAAGGTCTTTGCTATACTATGAATAAAAACCTGTTTTGGTCATTTAGTGATTCAGAAAGAGACCAACACAGTCAATAAGTGAAGACAAGATTAAGGCTCTTGGATGTCTTTTTTTTTAATGCCTTTCTCTTCACTGTCTGTCATCTATGTTTGTAATTCAGCAGCCACCCTATTTTTCTATATGCAGATATTTTCTGTTGCTGTTCTGAGTTTCTAGACATGCTGTAATGAATGGTACTCATCTGGAGTGCAGGCAAACGAACACGCAGCCTTTGTGTGACCTGAGCTCATCCACAGCCAGGGTCCATCAGGTTTTTTAAAGGGTTTTCTGAGACAGTGGACAGGCACCAACCCCAGGTTTTGGGAGAGCCTTTTGATTATTCAGAGCTGGGATCTTGGTTAAATTAACCGTAGCCACCACACCTCCGGCATTCCGTATAATCGGCTGAATGTTCTGTGAATCTGCCTTTGCCATTGTCCTTGCAAAAAAGATTTGTGATTATACGCTGTAAATGTTTGACCAAAATGTATGTTTTACACTCTACATCGACCTGAATAAGGACTTCAGTAAAATTGGGATCTGGTCAATGCTTATGAAGACCCAGAAAGAAGTATTATTTTTACTGTTCATGATTGCTGAAGCTGCTTCTTTAGGGAAAGTTGGAAAAATCTTTCTGTTTAAACCCAAAATTAAACAGAAATGCAGTGCACATACCCCTGACATTTGAATGGCAATCAGTGCTTTCCAGTGGCAGGTCACCTTGTGTTCTGCATGAACAGTGATTGTGTATTACAGATAACAGCTCATTAAAGTTAAGGAGAGGTGTATGCATAGATTCTATATGCTAAGTTGTAAAGCTGTAGTGTACAGGATTTAAACTGGAGAGTGAAGGGTGAGCAGGTCATGAGGTTCTGTGCTTAAATTTCTCAGTGTTTAAGATAGAAGAGGCAGGTTTGTATTTCTCTAATGTGGCCATTTTTTTCTGCGAAGTGTTTGCCACGTTGTCCTGTTTTGAAGGAGAGGATCTGGGGATAAATGAAGTGTTTTAGCCAGCAATACATTGGTCATGACTTTTATGGTTCTTCTGCTGGCTTACTCATTGGACATGTCATTACTTTACTTCTTAACAAGTGATTCTAAAAGGGCGCGTGGACACCTTAAACTCTTCTCTTTCATCATCTTCCCTTGAAGAGAACAACCACGTCCTTGCAAACTGTTGTATTTTCTCCAGTAATCATTTGTAGCAATACTCAGTGCTTTCAAAATATGCTTTTAAGGTGTCAGTTTTGCCACACCACCTTTTGATTCACTTTTGCAGCTGTACTTACTGAATCCTTCAGCGACCAAAAAATGTTAACTTCAGTATTAATTGTGTTGTTAGTACCCTGTATGCTTACTGGTATCGCAAGCATAGCTTCTGTGTATCACACAGTCAGGTAGACTTACTGTACTAATGAAAAAATACATAGAAGTTATGGCCCTTTTCAGATCCTTTCGTCACAAGAGACATTGTGTTCAGAATGTGAAAATTAATATCCAGTCCTCATATCTTATAACTGATATTGTTCAGGTATTAATGCTTAATCATTAGTATTTGCTAATGTAAACACCATTGGAATTGGTTTGGTAGGACATGATATTCCCTTTACCTATGATAAAAATATTACTACAATGTGTAAAATACCCTACAGGTTAAATGGCTAAATGGGCCATTGCTACCCAGCTGATCTGCTTGGTGAGTAGGATTATAGTATCTGATGTTTGGTTTTCTTCCTAACTCACTGAAATATCAAAACTAGCTGGATTAAACCACTCATTTTTAGCATTCATTAAGTCTGACAGGAATTGTGTAGCTGCTGAATTAAGGCAACATAATTAGCTGCTGCTTAATGCCTGAGAACTTAACCCTCCTTTAGAAAAGCAAGTTGAAAAGCACGTCCCACAGCGTGTTTGTATGTTTTAAAGAGGTAATAGAAATCATCTTCTTTAGTGATTTCTCCCCCCATGTTTACTCCCTAAGTGCCTTTATGCTTTTGTGGTGCTTGTATTTGTTCCTATAATGAAAGAGGGATTGTAATTCAGCAGTATGAAATTAATGGATAGACTCTGCTACTCAGAAATTACACGACCCACTCTTTGAAAACAAACAAAACTGAGTAAATATTTACCTTGAAACCAACTGAGGAATGCTATTCTTAAGCCTCCAGATTTTTGGCCAGAAAATCAAGGTTTCATCCAATGAAGCTCAAACTAACAGTAGAAAGGTCATGGGCTTTGACTCTGTGGGGGAAATTGAGGACATCAACTATTCTGGAAAGGAATATACACAGAATCACTAGGAGAAAAAAGAGATAAGTGCAGAAACAAAGAAGATTGAAGGTCAGACTGATCGTGCTTTCAGTGGAAAGAAAAAGATATTAGTGGCAGAGATTGGTACTTTCTGGGGACATAAGCTTTAGAAGCCTTAAATGAAACATCAGTTCTTTACACTGCGAGCATGGAAATCCTTCTCGTAGATATCGTAGTGTCATCAAGAAAGGAGAGATTTAGGTGTCAACAGCTGGAACTTTAAAAGAACCTTTTAACTTACTTTTTAAAGACACATCAGGGGGAGCTTAGACTACAGAGTATTTTAATCAAAAAGAAGATATTCAGGCAGATGTTGAGCTTAGCAAACTGCCTGGCTTGGACCCTCTTCTCTTCTGTAATGGGATCAACTGCTGCTACTTTACCTTAATGTGGTGCACAACATGTGCCAGCTGTGTGATATACAATGGTACAAGATGGTTTTGGGTTTTTGTTGTTGTTTGAGGGAACAATTTATGTTTTTAAGCAATGTGTTCAACATCTTTTGATCAGAATGTATGCTTTGTTATATTTTGGGGGCACTTCAGCCATTTTAGCTCTGGTTACATGTGTTCAGCTTAAACTATCTCTGTCATTTATATTAATACACCCAGCCTGAAGTCTTTTTCCAGGTAATGCCAGCAAACCCCATATTTTTTGAGCTGAAAAAAAAGGCCTTTAGGGGTGTTTCAGAGACGACATTTCAGTGTTGGGTGGGGGCAGTGTATGAACAGAATCATTCCCTTGAATTTAATGCATTTAGTCTTAAAGGAACTTGCAAGAAGGTATCAACCGTTTGTCTTCTGAAAAGACAACAAACCATTGCCAGCACAGGGTTATAATGGATTGGAGGTTTCTCCATAAATATCAGCAGCTGTTTATTACAAACACAGTCATCTGTGGTAGGATCTGCCTTGCATATATGTACAAGACTACAATGGTTGGTTGTTAAATGGTCAGAAATGGTCCACAGTAACTCTACAGATTTTCCTTGTAACGGAGAACGATGGCTGGTGCTGCAATGACCAGGGAATGGTAGATGTGCTCTAGAGCTGCCATTTCCTTATGTGGTCACTGAGAATGAAAATTCACTTCCAAGAAACACTTCTTTTTTAATGGGTTTATTCTCAGGTTGAGAAAAACCCATTCCATGGAAATTGCTTCATGCTTGAACAAACTCTACCCCATCCCTTTGTAAATGAAGGAAAATAAGACTTAATTACATGTGAAAGCTCGTCCCAAGTTGACTTTGAATGTTGCTAAATAATCACTTTGGGTAGACATTAAGATTGTTAACCAATTATGAGCTTTTTGTGGTTGTCATGATCAGTTTGGTTTCAACAAAAAAGGTGTTTTCTCATTGAACTACTGTTGTTTTTCTTGAGGCCTAGCCCACCTTTCCAGCTGATCACTAACACTAGCACCTGCTTCTGCTACACAAGTATGACATGGTTTTTAACTCTGCTAAATCTGATAGACTCTGGATGTTTGTTAGAGTGATTCTGAGTCTAAAGAGTTGTTCTGGGGAAGATCAGATACATTTCTGTTTATTCATTGTTGAAAGGAAGGAGGAATGTATATTTGGTTATCTAGAAATTTACCCATAGTATTTTTCATTATGGTGATATCTGTGATAAGAAATAGTAAACTAAGAGTGCCGACATATGGTTTTTATAATACACAACTATGACTTTGCTATAACATGGAACTGAATTGAAAGTTATCTAATAAAATCATCCATTGAGTTCTCATCTTCCCAAGTCCTGAACCAGAAAGTTGGATGCCAATTGGCCATATAAAAATAAAGGTTAATTGGAAAGGAACAGTTAATTGTACTGCAGCAGAAATAAATTTAAATGCGTTTTCTCAATTGAATTTTTTTACACCTTAAAGAATAAATAATCTTCCTTGTAATTTTAAAAGCTTTGAATTAACTGAAGGAGAGAAAATAAATGCACAAAAGGCACCTTCTTGACAGTCTTGTCAATACATGTTTGGAACTGACAACATGAGAAATTATGGTATCAACCTAAAAAATGAAAATCCTCAGGGCTCCGAAAACACGAGATGAAGACAATAACATCTGTATGGCAGAGCTGTGATGTATGACTTGCTCAACTGTTATAGAATAATTGGTGACTGCTGCACTCATGGCACTGTGTGTGTGTTTAAAACTGTATAGAAATTAAAGTTATAATGCGTGCAGCAGGAAGAGAGAAGAACTGGTATCTGTTTATTTAACTGGTTCCTTAGCATATAAGCACACAGGTGGATATAAAAAAATCAGATTTAAGAGAAATCTGCAGTCAATTTTAGCTTGCATGACACTGTGAAGCACAAGATAATGTAATGGCTTTTTAGACACATTCATCTTGTAGTTTAGAATGGTGCAAATGCAAAATTGCACAAAGGAAGTTAGCTTAGTTTGATGGAATTAAGAAACAAATTTGAATGTAAAAGTACAAGAAACTTTGCTATTAAAGAAGCGAATAAATGTAACTCTGCTGACAGCATCCAGCTGAATTTTAAGTGTGTTGGCTTGAGGGATTTCAAGCGAAAATCCAACATGGATCTGACTTTTTTGTTTTAGAACCAGGACTGTTGCTGGGTTTATGTACAAGAGTATAGGCATAGTCTGTGGTTTCATGTGGCAGTGCTCTGTTTCACCAGGTCTCTGTGTTCACGCAGATTGTGCAAAGTTTGTAGGTGAGAAACTCCTACAAAAGGAGAGTTTCTTGAAATAAGTTTTGGCTGACTCAATGAAGGTGGGGAAGAAAGGTTGTTCTCAAGTGCGGGTGGTGTATCTTCAACTCAGACTGTGTTTCTGTCTGATCCCCATTCGTTTTTTCTTTCTGACTCTAGGACTTTCTGCTCATTTGCTTCTCATGACCAAGTTTCAGAAGGGTGAAGAGATCTTGCTTCGCATCCAGGCAATACAGAGTGAAGGATACAATGCTGACTCAACAGGTTTTAAGTCCCTGCAGGTAATGTTGCCTCTTTCAGCAGTTTTGAAATTGGGATCCATGATACTCCGTGGTCAAATCAGGATCGCTGCTGTAGCCTTTTGGTGGGAATTGGAGAATGCTCTGTGAAGGGTAATGATTAGATTGCGATGTCTTTGCTCTTTGGCCTTTGCTGGAAGAAAGATCAGGCCCAGGGTTTGCCTGTCTTACACAGATAGACCACAGATATATCCCATGAAAGTCTGAGGGAAGAAAACAATAACAGGTTTGAGGCCTTCTTCTCTGTATCTTGGTCACTACGCGCATTGGGTAATCCTATCTCAACATGCTTTTTACGTTTTCTTCCTAGTCTCAGCAAGCTCCTTCATGAACCTGTCCATCAATGATACTTTGTAAATGAATATAAGCAATGTGCTGACTTTGTTTGCTCTAGTTTCAAATGTCAAATGAATTAACTTGAATGAAGGTCTTTCCTGAGTTCTCTCTTGCATTTGATATTAGCAGTGAAGATGAGTGCAGTGCTTAAGTGTCCTTTTCCAGGTCTATAAATGTATCGGGTATGTGAAGGACAGTATGGGCAGTGCAATGCCCCAGTATCAACTGCAAGGTTTTGGTGATTCAGGGTATGTCAGTGCCAGCGGTAAGGTCCTGGGTTATTTTTCATTAGTTAACAAGAGTGACAGCAATGTATGTGATGCACTGATTTTAGCTTGTTGCTTCCCATGCATTTGTAGGTTCACAGTATGTTTGTGTGTGGTGTCTGGGGCCTTAGTGCCAGTTTTTCTCATTACCATATCCAGGTGGGCTGCGAGTGTTCTCTGATAAGCCCCTACATCTTGCATTTCTGTATCACCTTCTGTTCTTATGAAGCACAAAATGGTTTGCCAATTAGAGAGGATTTTTCCCAGTGGAATCAAATGCAGATGCAGTGCTGAAATGTATCTGGGAGAAAGGAGTTATTTCATCTATTGTGATGGGAAGGGAGAGCAAAATACTAGGACATGGATTTCAGCCTTGAACTGCAGCAGCCATTGTGCAGCTGCTGACAGAAAATAGAAAAGAAGCAATTACGACAGCTTATGAGATGAAACCTTCTAATGGCTTTTCTAGGTAAAGGATGCAATAAATAATAAAGGAAATAAAACTAATGCTTAGGGATTAGAGCATTAATGATGTGAGCGCTCACAGTGAGGTGTTTCAATGAGTACGGTCCTTCATATGTTGAATTCTTCAGTAAGTGTTGTTCTGTAATGTGTATGATACTGCACTTGCACATTGTGTGGTCTCTGTGAAGTCACCATTAAAAATCGATCACTGCTGAACTTGGCCCTTTAAATACATAAAAATAAAATTGGCAACATTTGTCTCATGGCAACGGCTCTTGAGCACAGTGAGGGATGATCCGGAGGTCTGAAGGGACTCCTCTGTGTCACAACTCGGAGCACATCCCTTGCGCGCAAGCTTTTGTGTTTCAGTTCTCTCAGGAAAGTGTTCCTCCCCTTCTAAATATTGGGCAGACACGAATGTTTCTCAAAGGTATTGCTAATGGAGCTGAGCCACATCGCTGACGCCGGTCTTGTCTGACCCAAAGTCAGTGCTTCATGACATTATCAGTGTTTTCATCCTCCCCATATTTTGCCAGTATGAAACAGCAAACGGACAGGGTTCAGCGTTAGTAGGAGCATTTGTTACCATCTTACTGTAGTTATTCTGAACAACGTGACACAAGAATAGTTACTACTGTTTTTGTTTTGCATTCGTTGCGTTTTGCTGTCCTCTTTTTATTCTTACCCTTACATTTTTGCTTTTAAAATAACATTTCCATTTTCTCATAATGCTTTGTTTGTCTTGCTGTTTGTGCATGTTATGAAAGCCTGTTCTGAGCTTTGAAGAACAGACTTTGGTGTGTTTTGATTTCTATTTTTTATGTATTCTTTTACGCTATCTGATCTCACTCAGCAAGCTCTTCAGTGTGCTTATCTTCATGCTCACTGTGGGGGGTGAGAAGCTGCAGAGGAAAATATGCAAGCAGTGAAATGGACTGGAAATGGAAAACAACTATTTGGAGGTGCAGCTTGGGCACAGAACTTGGTGTTCGGGTGGAATGGCTTCTTTGTGTAACCCTGTACTCGCCTCTGAAGTCCGCCTCAGGTTCCTCATCCAGAAAGGGTGATATGTCATGTCCAGGGCATTTGGAAAATTAGCATAGTTATCTGAAGGTTAAGTATTGTTACCTAACCATTGCTGGCAGTAGTTTGAGAGCTCAGTTCCTGCTGGTCAGGCAGATTTAACACTTCCTATGGCACTGGATAGGGATTAGTCTTCTTTCTCTGTATCCCTGGAGGTAGTGATGGGCAGTAGTGCACTGTTCTAGCTGTGTCTGCTGTGAATACCAGAAACGTTATGAGGGCTTCCATTACTGCAGTGTTGGAATTGTCGATGTGGTTGTTCTTATATGAACCCTCCCCTATTGTGCTAAGGTTTTATCACATTTTTTTACCTGTGAACAGGGATGTAAGAGGGGGCAGTGATTTGTCACAGGTTGCCACTGCAGCCTCTGGTGGAACAACCACCTCGCAAGCCCCATGCTGTGGGGAAGTTCCGGAAAGCTGATTACTTCTTCTCTTGAATGACCATATTTCCTCTTGCTGCGCTGTCAGCTTCTCATTCTGCTCAGTTCCCATTATAAATAACACTGCAAATGTGGAATATGTGAAGAGATGGCTTCTCTTGTTGAGCTCTATTCCCATGAAAACTACTGATGGCTGTTGAGGCAAGTCAGCCCTTTCAGTTCATTTGTTTGCATGGCATATACCCTGAGTTCTCTCTTTTTCCCCCCCTAGATTTTTCTTTCATCAAGATTTCTTTTTCTAAAATATTAATCATTTTTGATCTTTCCACAGCTTGTAGGTTACTTTAAAGTTAAAAGGAAAATTATGAATATTTTCATCAGTGAATGTCTTGAATTAATGTTCTCCTCACCATTAAAAAGGGTAACAGAGGCTTATGTCAGTGTATTTATCTGTGTGATAACCCAGGTCCAGCACTTATTTTGTTTGCTATGTTTCTAAATATCAATTAGAAAATATATTCAAAGAGGACTTGATTTCCAGTGACTGCACATAACAAATGGATATATGCTAAACATAATTATGTATTTTAATGCATCAAAATGCAAGAATGATTTGGAGTATTTCAGCAAAGCTCAGGGAAGAAGTGTGGTAAATATCTGCGCTAATTGCTCCAGATTTAATTGTACCATTAAAGACACGGGTGTTCGTATTGTAACAGTGTAATCTGGTTTTGGAAGAACTTGCACAAAGATAGCAAGTAATTGGAAGCTTTCTATAACCACAGTGTAGCCGCACTATGATATCCCTATTCTTATGGGAAGTTAGTGCTTTCAAAAGGTAGATATCGAGGAAAGGGTTCCTTTGGTTTCCTGAATTAGGCAGAAAATAATGTAAGGCCTAAATAACAGCCTGAGAAACACTGCTCTAAATTCTTCAGTCCTTCTTTGCATGGGTTGAACTGGGAAGACTGATGTTTGGAAATGATGCACAGTTGGCAGCTGCACTGAGGAGAACCTGGTGAGTGTGAAGCCTCTGGGTGTGGGGTTATCACAATGTAGAGAGGAATTTGAGCTTGAGGCTATGTGGGATGCAGAGAACTTCAGTGTTAGCCTGCTGAAGAGAGAGATTTTAAGCCAAATCCAGCCAATGGCTGACAAAAGTATTTCAAAATGTCCTTTTCTATTACATGGTATGAAACAAACAAAAGCCATTTTGGTGTAGTTCTGCATTTCAGTACTATGCCGCTACACCATAAAATAAGCAAAAGGGGCTTTGTTTCTGCATTCTTTCTTCTGTTAAAAACCCATTCAAGGTCATGGTTTGAACAGGAAAGTAATTGGATTTGAGACACCATATGCTGTGGGATGCTTTTGACATCCCTAATGAATGTTACACTGTGCTATTCTTCCACAGAAGTGTTGATATTAGCATTGGAATGACTATTGACATGAGAACTTTCATTAAGAGAAAGATCTTGAAGTCAGTCTTGTCTGACTTCTCTTGCTTTCATTTCATCATGATAAAATGCCCACTCCTGAAATGCAGAGGGGTTGCTCCCCTGCTAAGCTCCAGCCTGTCACAATCACTCACTAAACTTTACTACCTTTTCACAATACCTTCTGATTCACAGTGACAAATCCTAGCCTAGAAAAGCAACCAACCTCCATTGCTGGGTGTCTCTTGTTAGTCATTTCACAAGATTTACGGAGCTGCTTGCACAGAACCTTATTCCTGTGCTCTGTTTTGTAAATCAAATAAAGGTAAATTCTCTTAAAGGGAAATATATCTTTAAGGCTGCAAAGTTTGGGGAAGTTTCTTTGCTTCGTGTTTGTATCTTTCAATTTTTTTTGGCTTTGAGAAGCATGAAGATGATATCAAATATGTTCCCTTCTTCCTGCACGGTCTAACTTTGATGAATCCTTTATGTAAGGAACCTGAATATCATTTTTCATAGGACATATTCTTCTCTTGAGTGCCCCAAGCAACTGTCATTAACTTGTTGAAATTTGGTATGAAACTGCAAGTAAATAATAAATATGAGAAAAAAGAACTTGATGCTGTAATTCTGAGGTGTTAAAATTGAAGAAGTAATAAAGCTATATAAAAAAAACCTCAGCCATGCAAACAAATACAGTAATATAGCAAGCTGCTACAGCTTAAACAATATAACCTCATTCTTGCCTCCTAGGTACTTGTTTTCTTTCTCATCCATTTTACATGGGTAGCAAGATCAGTTCTTTCCAAATCTCAGCGCAGCACCAAGTAGATATAAGTAGAGCACAAACAGGTTTGTTGCGGCTGAGTGCAGGCTCTCTAAACTTGAGCCAGGTCCTGGATGTCCCATGTCTTTTGTGTACACGGTTGTGTGCACTGTTTGTGATTGAAAATCATCACTCAAAATTGAATATATGGTCTATTCTATTGCAGAAACACTTCTGTGCTGGGAAACAAACTTTGTATGTGCATATAAACACTATGACAGAAGTAAGGAGGGCCAAGCTACTTTGCTTGTCCCTAATACCTGTTTCAGGTGTGTACAGTAGGACAGGCTACTAGTAACTAGCTCATGTATTTTCCTTTCGGATCTAGCTGATATTGAGACTTGTGATGAAAACTAGCATGGATGTGCTGAGGCAGGGAAACAAAAGGCATGTCATGTGTTCCCAGTGTTGTGCCCTGGCAGTAGCAGTGGGTGTATCTCTGCTGTTTCGCTTGAGTTGCAGTGTAGCAACATAATGAATCACAACAGCACATCCATATATCAGCTTCTGGATGTGTTTCTGAGGGCCATGCAGTCAGGCTGCTGGAGAATTGCTCGCTTTCAGGCTTGCAGCCTTGGGCATTGCTCTGTGCAGATGAGCCTCCTGTGAAACATAACTCATACAAAAGCACAACAACCAGCCAGTTGCAAGGGCGGGCTGCTAGCTTGCCATGGAACTGTTCTAAATCCTTGCTCAGAGAACTGAGGTTGCAATTTGCTCTCAGTGTGAAGGTGGCCGCTGTTTGCATGTGCAGTGGAAATCCAGGCAGTGCTGTAACTACTTTATGAGCCAGCCTCTAAAGGATAAATACTCTATAAACAGGATGAGAAAAAAGGGCTCTAAATGGCTAGTGAGAAAAAATATCCCTGCCCTGGGTGTGATTATCTTGCTGTGCATGGAAAGTATGTGGGAATAGAAGAATCCGAAAGGCACACCAATAAACTAAAGAGCTGGCTGAGCTGTCCGAGCAAGAACGACTCAGGAAGGGAATGGAGGCAGATGGGCTCTGAGTTGAAAGCCAACACCAGGGCTGTACATCCCCAAATGCCATTGCATTTCGTGCATTGCCTGCCTGGCACATTGTGATGGAAAAACAGAGTCAGAGCTGAAGGACAGATCTTTAGTAGAAAGAAGCTCATTATTGGAAGTCTGGGTGAATTTCACCTGCTGTATTTTATTCTTCCTCAACTGTAACAGCCCACCAAAGGGCAGAGTGCATTGATGTCAGCCCAGATCATTTACAGTCCCTACAGAAACCTTACTTTAGGGTGGTAACAACGATGTTCTCTGGCGTTTCCCTGCCTACAGGAAAGCGTTCCCTACAAAGAATTTCTCCCTATTTGTAAGGCAAGTGACATGGCAGGAGGTGGGGGAAAAGTAAATCCCAAAAGTTGAAGGCTGGAATTATTCTGCACCTATTTCATCATTTGTTCTGAATTATGCTGGGATTTGAGACATTTAAGAGCAAAAGTCCTGTTGGTCTGTAAGTTGGACCAGGTGATTTAAGATCCCAGAGATATTTGCTTGAGTATCGTCACATGCTTTAAAGAGAGGCCACATTGGACAATCGGACATCACTGCTTACGGTATGGCAGAGTTTCGGTGACTTAGTTTTTGTCACAAGCATTTCAATTGGACATTCTGTGGTGGAGGAATGTGGACAGCGCTTGGGTGAAATGTTTGTCAATGGACTTCCATTTCTGTAAAGCTTCCTGCAGCTCATAGAACATATATAAATAAATGCTTAGTGAATGAGGCCTCCATGGCAAAACTTTGGCATGAATGTCTGGAAATGTCACTATTATTCATTTTGCTGTCAAGTTTTAACTTGTGCCCGGGAGAAGGCAGAAATGTGAAATAATAATCAGAAAACCAACACTAAGGTGGAACAAAAATAGCAGGAATAAACCTTAAACTATCTGAAATGTGGAGTGTCCTGAATCCTGGCACTTGGGAGAAGTTTGGAGGTGAGGCACCTTCAGCAGCCCATTCTATGTGCCTTGTAAGACACAACCCTGATGCAGGTGAGTCAGGGCACAACAATTGTATATACAGTGGTTCATAATTAAGCCCTTCATGATTTGTGCTTTGATTGCTCTCTCGTTTCTCAGTTAATCCTACC
The DNA here is from genome assembly GCA_039720435.1 of Amazona ochrocephala. Lineage (NCBI taxonomy): Eukaryota > Metazoa > Chordata > Aves > Psittaciformes > Psittacidae > Amazona > Amazona ochrocephala. The sequence continues at coordinate 89,488,730 of CM077879.1, forward strand.
ATCACTGTGATAAAAGTGAGGTCTGCTTTGCCCTTGGGACACTAGATTTGCATAGATGAAGTTCCAAGTAGCCTCAACTTCAGCATAGGTGTGCAGCAGGACAGTAAGTGATGGTGAACATGAGGTATTTCTGTCAGACTCTGATTTCTCTGTAGAACCCTGCAGTCAGGTTCACAAAATCACCCAAAGCAGCATCGAGGCACATCCAGAGTGGCAGTCAAGGAATCAGGAAGGACATTGTGAGTGTGACTCAGCACTGCTTTCCTGTGGTCAAGCAAATCCACTGCCCTTGTGTGTTTGGACATATGCCCTGGATGCAAATCCCTGGATGTCCCAGAAAATGAGATCTCTTTGCTGGGTGTTGACTGTCCCTTTGTGCTGGGAACAGCCACCCAAGGCAGAAGCTCACAGCCTTAACCTTCATTCTGGGGCAACTATTATATTTGCAGCTGCAACTTTTTTCCCCTTGGATTTACATTTGACCCTTTGTTCCCTTCCAGGATGGGAACATCTACCTAAATTCATAAACTGTGTACATTTTTCTTTCTATTTTTCTAATACTTCTAAGGAATTTTTGCTCTATTTAAATACTAAGGGTTATTTTCCTGTCCTTGGAAGACTTATTATCCCATCTTTCATTTTCTCTTCTGAGTATGTGTTTGACACATCTTTAGTTATTAGACTAGAAGCCTGACACTGTAGGAAACAGAAAATGTTTGCCTGCATTAGTTTCACATTATAAATGGCTCTTGTTCTCTGCCATGTGAACAGACTCCTTGAATAATTTCACGGTATGCTGGTGAGAGCTGCAGTAAGCCATTTGCTCGTAAATCAGCATTTCTTACACCAAACTCTCTCTGGTTTGTCAGCTGCTTGAGTGTCCTGGGCTCAGCAGTAGCAGCCATTATTCTCCACCTTAGTAGCTGGTGCAGTGCTGTGGTTTTGACTTTCGGCCTGGGAACAGCGCTGATAACACCAATGGTTTCAGTTGCTGCTCAGTAATGTTTACTCTGACCAAGGACTTTCTGAGCCTCATGCTCTGCCAGGGAGGAGGGGAAGCCAGGAGGAAGCAGAGACAGGAGACCTGACCCAAACTGACCAAAGGGCTATTCCATACCACAGCACATCATGCCCACTATGTAAACTGGGGGCAGTTACCCAGAAGGGTGAGATCACTGCTCGGTCAGGCTGGGTATCGGTCAGCGGGTGGTGAGCGGTTGTATTCTCTTCCCTTGTTACTTCCCTTACCATTATTATTATTGGTGGCAGCAGTAGTGGTTTGTGTTATACCTCAGTTACTGGACTGTTCTTACCTTAACCTGTGGGAGTTACATTCTTTTGATTCTCCTCCCCATCCTTCTGCGAGCGGTGGGTGGTGGGGGGGGAGTGAGAGAGAGACTGCGTGGTTCTGAGTTACTGCTGGGCTTAAACCACGACATAGAGCTAGGGAATAAAATCTAATAAAAAATCAAAACATGGAGCAGTTATGGCTGAGCTCCTTGAAAAATATGTGTTGTTTTGAGTACAGGAACCAAACAGCTGGGATTTTTGGATGGTGCCCAGTGTACTTTGAGATGTACAGCGGAACATGGAAAATGCCTTCTTGCTGCATTTCTGCTATTTGCAATGAGATATACTGACCAGCTACAGTTTTCCTGTCAGTTCTTTCTGATTAACTTCAAAGAAAAAATAAGCTACTGTACTTTGACTACCACTTGAAACAGAGGCTTTTGCAGTACTCTAAATTTTGCTTTTCTCTTGCTTTTTGTCATGAAATGCGCTCAGTAAGTTTGGTACCTGGTTTGATATCATAGTCTTAACTGTGATAGCACAAGATTAAATCTGAGCTTTTCCTCCTGGTTTTAGGTTCTTATGTCTGTTATCATCATGGCATGGCAACCTGGTCCTGCCAGTGGTGGCGACTGCTCGTTATGGAGCATTGCCAGGTTTATATTCCCTGCCAGGTAGCTCATGCCTGCACTGAGCCTTATCACAAGCAAAGAATCTCACTTGTGATCTGAATGGCTCAGGCAGGGGGTGGTATTGAGGTCACAAATTCGGCTCTTACTCCAAAGTACTGAGCTCCATTTGCAGTCAGACTTGCGGTAAGCATTGTGGACACAAAGCGCTAAGGTTGGAGGGATTACTTTGTGCACATGCTGCCGTGCTGCATAGGCTTGGAACACAGGAGGTTGTGCCAGCTGCTTGATACTGAGGCTTTATCTTTTTGCTTAAAGGCTTTGTGATATGGCGTGGCTTGCTTCAGATGCTCAGTGTCTCTTGAAACAGATACATGCACTTGATCTGAAAAACTGGAGCTAGATATCTAGATTTGAGCTGTGAGGAATGTGCAAGATATTTAATTCTAAGCTTTATTTTGGTCTATTTCTCCTATAATCTGTTATTAAAAGAACCCCCTCAACCAATCATGGTGAGATGGTATCGATTAGTTTACAAAAAAAGAGTTGGAAATGTATTCGCAGTGTCTCACAATTGCTTCATTTCTCTATTTGTAGGGCTTCTGTATTGCAGCCTCACCTAATACGAAGCACAGCATGACTCCTTCCTAGGACTAGTCCCTCCTATCATATCTCTCCCTCCTCTTAAATCCCTTCAATCAGCTTACGGTAAAATAGAAAATAGGTTTTATTACTTATTTAAAAGTTTTATAATGGAGGCTTGGCTTATCTTCCCTACCTTCTGCCACTGACAAACTTGGATCAACAACTGCCAGGTATTTGTCCAGAAATATAGATTGAAACATTATGGATTTTATGCTCTCAGTAACTTTACATACTTAATCCTAGGAGAAGCTTCAAAACCCCCAAACCACCCATACAAGCAACAGAAAGAATCCTAACACCACAAGCTCCAGAGTTATAGATTGCTATGGCAACTCAAAAATACTAAATGTGTGACTTGTGTTGTTTTTCAGATTTTATCAGCTTGGTAAATCTGTGGTGATGATTTTGCTTTATTTCAGCTGCACGATTTGACAATATGAATCCGCAGTTTAATACTCAGGGTGCCATTTCTGTGCTTGTGTGGTGGGTTTTTCAGATCACTGCACAGCATTAAGCTGGTATGTGGAAGTAATTTGACATGGTCAAAATGAAATAACTCAAGGGTCAGGTACTATATGTGCCAACAGCATCCTGGGCCAGAGTCATCAGCCCAGAACCCTGCTACAAAGAGTGCAATCACTGTGTGTCAGCCCATCCTGGCCAGCCTCTGCTCTTCCACTAGTGTTTTCTCTGCAGCTTTCACTGGGTAGTTGAATTGTTAATGACAACTTCAGGTTCCTTCCACGTTTCCATCCACATCCACGTACCTACTTTGAGAGTCTCGTCGACACCATCTCGTGCATATTTTCACTGTGCTGATATCTTTTTACGTGTCAGATGAGGTCACTCAAGTTGCAGTCTTCTCAAACTGCTGTCTGCAGCATAGACTCAAGAGTTCGCTGTCTGATGTCACCTGCACTCTCCTCTTCAGCCAGAGATGAAATGATACGTGTGTTATGTTGAGGCTGGTTGACCTGCAATATCTGTAACCTCCTTACAGTGGTTCAGTTCCCATTCACTTCTTGCAATGCCTCGTTTTCCATTTGGTATAAACAAATCATTGGTCAGGCATGGTACTTTGTAGCTTCACCTTATTTTCTGTGAATCCCAACATGTTATGTGTTATAAAGTGAGCATTAGGAATGGAATAGCATGAGGTCTGCCCCCTCTCCAGATTAAAAAAGAAGAGAACAAATCCCTTAATATGAAAGAAGATCAAACATGAGCAATGTGAACTTGTTAAACACATTTATTGAGTTCTTGACAGTAACCAAACACAGTGAATGACCATTATAAACAAGAAAAAAGGCATTCGCTTTTACTTGGTCAGCTCCTGCTTTATCTGTAAAGAAAAGATATCCCTTTCCACCACCAATTTCCAGGATTGAGTTGGTTTGTCTCGATAATGGATTCAGCAAGGGAAATGGCAATTTTAAACTCAGATAGGTTTCAAATGCTTTCTGCTTCTGAGCCCAGCTCCTGTTAATGAGGGACCATAAAGTGGAGTTAAAGTTATACTGGCTTTGAGTGCATTTCCAATGGCCATTAACTCACTTAAATTGGCTGCAAACAAATAAATCCAGTAAAAAAATAAAAGGGGGAAATAAAAAAGAAAGAAACACTACCACAAATAATGCAGCCACGAATAGTAGAGGCTCATTATTTGAGAAAGGAACAGAATAAATCATAGCAAGTTTACTAAATGAATTTGTTAAACACATTTATTGAGTTGTTAATAGTAACCAACACAACGTATGACCTGTTGTAAAATGCGAAACAGAAAATGGATCAATTCTGATTTTGGCAAATCCTACTACAGATACGTGACAGAGGGAAATAGTTCCGTTTCCTTTATGTTCTGCAGTGATATATTTACAATACTTATCTCTGCCCCTTTTGAAATGAAATTAACAGAAAGTTCATAACCCAGAAATAAGTTTCCTCTACAGTCGTCTTGTTCTGTCTTGTCAGTATCCATCAATGATAGTGAAATGAGAGCTTCCAAGGATTACTTGGCACACAGAACACAACTCCACTTTGATGCTGTACCGAGCCACCTTTTTTCTTTCTTTTTTTTTTTTTATCATTTTTAATCTTTTTTTAATTCGAGGGAGGGGGGAAAGAGGAAGAATTTCCTATGTACAAAGGCTGCAAAGTCTTTCTTTGTGAAGCTAAATTAGTTCAGGAAAACTGTAATCACATTTACTGTAATATTGTCTTGGTTTTTTTTTTTTTTTGTTTTTTTGTTTTTTTACTTTATTTGCCACCGATCATATGAATGAATTTTGAGTTGAGTTCCCAGCATGGCAGCTCTTTTCCTACAGCACGTTACCAGTGCTGTCCAAACCCAAGAGAGTGAGGTTGGGTGCATTCTAGATTACGTCAATTCACAGTAGTAGCATTCCACTGAGGTTATGGGTTCTGCCTGCTCTTTCTTTACTTGAGGAGCCATTCATTTACTGAAAGGAAAGAGAAACAAAACCAAACCAATTATGCTTTACCAAATAGGGAGCTGGTTGCATTTAACACTGTATTAGGCACTTAAAATGTCTTAAGCCAGAAGGCTGTTTCCTCATCTTTCTGGAAAAGAATTAACTGTTTCTTTGAAGTATGACAACTTAGTCATCAGCCTTGTTGCTGAATATGTGCTTTATTTTCCACCCTTCAGTAGTACTCCTTCATACCTGCAATGTTATTGATAAGAAAGTACTTTTATACCATTACTGCAGGTAATAGAACTGTGTGGGCATAGGCTAAAAGAGGCATAAGACACTTTACAGCTCAGCTGCAAGCCCTGGCTGTGGCAGTTTAAGACTCACCAACAAGTGTCAGCGTTTTGGTTTGTTTGCTTAATACCCATTGCATAATACAACACTTTCCAATTTGGGTGTTTATTGTGGTGCTACATCCTCAAAGTGAAACTTATTCTTTTGTTAGAGACCTTCAAGATTAACTCATCCCCCTTTTTCTTTCCAAGGTAAAACAGTTAAATGCACTCGGTAAAGTGGAAAGACTTTAAAATGAGGCTAGAAAACTGAAGGCCTGTCCTATCTCCTTTAAAAAACACTTCAGCTGTTCCAGACTGTGTTTTGTCATGCTTTTCCTGCACGTTTCTGGGCAAGTTTCCTCATTCACTTCAAATATGTGATGTTTGATTCATACCATTAGTCCCCCAGATCTGGAGTTTCATCTGTTTTTATTTGTATGTATTGCTACGCACTTGGCTTTCTCAAAGAAAAGAGCTCAGTGTAAGCATAGAAAGGATTATTCTGCAGGTCGAACATACCTCTATACTGTAGTTTCTGTGCTCTATTGTTTGGGCAATCTTTTCCCTGTAAACTAAAGTTGATATTAGTCCGGATACATCGATTGTTGAGAGGCTGGACTGGTCTGAAATTGTCGCTCATGCTCAGAAATATCTGTGATGGCTGATTCTGGCTTAGCAGTCGTAAAGAATGCATCTATACAAAATACAGAACAAGGATATTTAGTGCTGGGCTTTCCTGCAAGTAAACGACACACAATGCTATTAAATAGACTTAATAAATGAAAATAAAACAGAATTTCAGTGGTTTGTAATCAGAGGTGGGTTGAAAGAGTTAACTTGATGTAAAACCATTCCTTCTGTGGTCCTGTTTCTGAGCCCCATTTTAAACCAAAGTAACTACTAGTGTGTTAAGCTAATGAAAATGGTATGAGGTGTCCTTGGCTGAACAGAGAACAAATGGAATCCCCAGTACTGGATGGCAGCAGCTGGTGTAGAGAAAATGAACCTGATGAATAACAAGAGCTAATTTCCTAAGTTTTGCAGCTATTAATGTAGCTTTCAGTTGAGAAAGACATAGGTTTGGATGATGGTACTCAACACCCAGGTACGGGCAGTCAGGATGGAGAGGATAACTGACAGCCATGCTGCTGAAGTCATGAAATTAATGATGTAAAAAGTGAAATCCTCTCTCCCTTGACAGGTCTGTCTTGATATTGTCTGTGCTGTGTCTATGATGTTCTGATGGCAGACTCTGGCCTTCTGCTGAGATGGTTTTACAGATCAGCTGACTGGGAATTGCTGAATCATCCAGGATTGTTACTGCTCCCAGCAGTGGCTGAACGCAAACTACAAGCAGACAGCACTGGCTCTTAAGATTACTATGAAACTGCGCTGAAAGCATGTTAACCGGTTTAAGTCAACCAAAACCTTTCTAACTTTGTATAGGAAACGGGAGAGAGGAAAATAAAAAGCTGCAGTTTGTAAATCAGAAACCTTCAACATATTTTGGTTAAAAAAGATAAAAAGAAAGCACTTTCCGTATCAGTGTACAATTAAAGAGGTTTTGTTGTGACATTTAATGCTTAAATGGGAAATTCCAGTAGCTGGGATTTGCATACTGAAAATCTTTAACAGCTTCTACGAACAACCTGAGCTGTGCCAGTACTTTTTCAGTCTGAGCACACAATGTAATTAGTAAGTAATCCACGAAATCAATTTGTAGCAGTAATAATGGAGAATGTAACTAACCAGTAAAGCGTGACAAGGAGTAAGTATCATGAGATTATAACTCGTAGGTACTAGCAGAGATGTTAGAAATATTCTAATTCTTGCTTTGTACCTTAATGTCATAACTAAAAATGTAGCTTGTAGGAAAATGTTTGGGTCCCCTGCTTGATAAGTTCAAAATGTGGAGCACGTCTGTGCTCAGCTGTGTCATTTTCTCAAACTACCCATTTAGAAAAGAAACACAGTGCTTTCCTTGTGTCAAGACAAAACTGGACAGAAGGAATATCGCGAAGATAAAACATCTTTCAGGCTTTTTAAAGTCATCTTATTTACAATGTCAACATGATTTCAAATCCCAAAGTAATATTTCGGGTTGTTTTATCATTCCTCGTTTCATTTTTCGAGCCAGATTGCTTCTGCTGCATGCCTGGGACAGGCAGATGGTGGTTCAAGTATTCCTTTGGGATTCTAGTTCAGCTCACAGCTCTGTAGGCAGCTCACTAATGGAAGCTCTGGAGAAGACTGAAGTTGGTGTTAAATTTGTTGTTTTCTGATGTTAGGCCCTGGATTGCAGGGAAGTCACATAGAAACGTCTTCTCTACCACTTTTCCGCTTGTGCGTGAAGGACACTGGTGTGTCCTCAGCAGCATTAATTTTGACTATGAAATGGACAGTGGTTTCTTTTGCATAATTTATCCTGTTCCTTTCTAATAGAGGCTTCAATCTGTCAAGCTGGTTTTTCTGAAGATATTTGCAATATCTGTCCTGTCATTCTATTCCAGAAAGCACTAGCTGATTTATTTTCAAGAAGGCCCCATATGTTGGATCTCTGTCCCATTGCTGTCCTATTGGCAGGTCTTAAGACTGCTACAAGTGTCATTCACAATTTGCCTTTCTTTCTGACCTAAAAATGGCCTTTGTCATACTTAATGACCCCAGTTATTTTTGTACAACACTGCTATACTTGTTTTAGAATCCCCATGTGTCTATCCACACAATAGAATAGTTTGGAAGAGACTGCTGGAGAGCATTTGGTTCACACCCTCACTGAAAGTAGGGCCCACCTCAAAGTACATGTGTGTGTGTGTGAGTGTATTTGGCAAGAAACTCTCTGGTGCTTTTGCACACTATATAAATTACAGGCAGAGGTTTAATAAAGGGTTGAACCTGATTTTGTATGTAAAGCTACAAGTATTTATCTTTATTCTTTTGTAGCTATACCAGATTGAGTAACTTTAAAATTATTCTTACCTGCATCCTTGTTATGTAGACAGGTTTGTTCATTATTATCCAGCTTGCTGTTTCATAGCAGGGTGGAATTGTCATTGACCCATCATACGTAATGAAACTAGAAGTCTCTGGATAGAGTTCCTCAATATTAAGCCCCTGTAGTAAGTATGCATCATCTGGAGGATGAAGAAGAAAAACAATTGAGATAAAGCAGTAGCTTCACAAAAAAAGTATCCCACCCTTTTAATGTATGGTCCTTACTCCTGAATGTTATCATCAGTTTTACTGAAATGTGAGGTGTAATGGATGTACGTTTCTGAATGCTCCAGCAGTTTGGACAAGAACAACTAACAAGAATTCATTAATCCTTGTGTTGAGATCTGCTCTTTGACGCCCGTACACACCTTCTGTGAGTTTAGCACAAACATTTGCAGTGAAACTCTGAATCTTGTTTAAGAACAGGAGTTAAAAGCTGCTTGAAGGTGCTGTTATTCAGATGGAGCAGTCTTTGGAGAATGTGGACTTCTGGACGTATTTTGAAGTGATCAACAATTTTTGCCCAACAAAGCCTTGGGAAGGCCAAAGTGTTAAAACTTAATTGCCCTCCTACCACAGGAGGAAGTTAAGGTTAATGCAGGGTAATAAAGCTGCTCAGTGAAGCTTGCTGGCTTTCATGTGCACAGTGGGGGAGGATGCAGCGCAAGCTCACTGAGAATGCTAAATTCCGGGTGGAAGAGTATGCTGGAAAGCAGCTTACTAGGGTCTCGCTTTTGGAATTAATGAGGTATCCCTTTGCACCAGAATTTGCTCTGTGGGCATGTACCAAAATATAATGAGATATAACTATACCTTTCAAAATGCATCACAGTTCCTCAGCCTTTTCTACTCTTTGTGCACTATTTCCCTGGTGTAATGCTGGCCCTACAATATTTCTGGCAGCGCTGTCAAAACTGGAGCTCAGATTTTCCTGCCAAATCTTAGGCTGTAGGAGTTACTTAATAGGAAATACTCTGTAATACACACCCTTTACTTCTTATATGCTACTGCTGTCATGTATCTTGGAGAAAGCTGGGCTGTTTGTGAGCTGTAATGTGAAAACTTTGCATGCTTTCACTTGCACGTAATGTGTTCAGTATGGATCATCCATGGAGTGAGCGCCAAAATGTGGGCAAGGAAAAATGCATATTTAGGTGTGTTTCCCCTCTCAATACACAAGATGAATTGGTGTTGACTGTAATTGAAGGAAAAGAAGATAATACATAAATAAACCAGAAGATATTCCTTGGACTAAAGTAAAATGTTGCAAGTGAATCTTTTATGTCAGTGTCAGGATTTTAGGCATTTCAGTTGGAATCTGTTTTTCATGGACCATTTGCTGTAAGTTTACAAAGTTGGGGGGTTTTTAAGTTTCTTTTTTATTCTTTCAAAGCAAATGTGACCTTTTATTTTGACGTAGTGCAGTCAACATGATCTAGATGCCTGGGGTAGCAATACTAGTGGCTACAGCATCAGTTGAAGTGTAACATTCATACCACACTGACCAGTGCCTTACAGTTATTTCACATATTAAATGTTATTTTACACAATATAATGTAGGCATGTTCTTTCATGTTTGTCAGAAATGCCATGTTCCTGCACTTCGAGCCAGGGTAATTGCGGTGCATATAGTTAGTTGGTTTGTCAAGTAGAAGGGAAAGTACTGTTGTCTTGTAGGTGGCTGACTCTCACCTGTTTTATCACGCCCAGCCTCCACTGGTCCTGCGGTAAGGAGTCTTTCTAAAGCCACAATTTTGCAGACAAAGTGCAGAACCATTGCCCTAATATTGGAGTCCAAATGCTGTTAAATTTTAACAGCTAGAGCTGACTGAATACACCTGAGTCCCATTCATTAAAACATTATTTGTAGTGCAGCAGTAATTTTGCTAGGATTACATGAGGAGAGAATGAATGCATTTTTTGAAGCCAGCGCCTGTTTTCAATGAGTCATCACACATTTTTTCCCTTTCCCACATGAACATCCTGTTCATTATTTATGAACCATGGAGAGCGGTGTGTTAGCTCCAAATGGCATGGAGTCAGTCAGAATAGATACTTTCAACCTCTAAGGACTGAATCTGCTTTCTCACATCCATACTGAGTTTGGCTGGGATAAAATGATTGAAATAAGGTGAAAGTTACCTTCAAATGTTTACTAGGAGATGGAAAGCTAACTAAGGATTGATACAGATGAAGGATATTGATGAGATATATATCATATTTTGTGTGTACCACATCCTAGTTGACTAATTTGTATTCAGAACAGTGCATGGATTATTACAATAGGGCAACTTATCAAATAGAAGATATAGAAACAGATTTCCTGCTGGCATTAGTGGAGGCAATCATGGGGGGTCTGGAGTTGCCTCAATTGCTTTAATAGACAATGTAATTCACTATTTTGACATGGGCTTATAACTTTTGTCTGTGGATTTACAGTCTTTAGTTATTCCCAGAACATAATGCTCCAGGGGTAGAATATGGCATGTAACAATGTGGGACAGGGACTGGCTTATTCAGGCAAGCCTGACATATGCCAGTGCTCTTAAGATCAGGAGAGATGTTCTCTTCAGCCCTGTTGAGCTTCAGATTAACTGCTTGAGTTACCTTGCTTGCATACTGAGGACCTACAAAATGGGTGACCATCTTCCCTACCAGCACCCAGCAGTGAAATATCTCCAAATCTGGTTCATTGTCTGTCTTCACTTGGAATATGTTTAAGGAGAGACAGCAAATTAATATCTCAGTTGTGATTAACAGAAAACTGGAGGAAAGCATCACTTCAGGGAAAGGGGAAAATAGTAATGAATGAAGTAATAAAAGAGATTGATTGAGTAAAAGCAGTATTTTTTCATGCCTTTATGTGGGTTATATTCCCATGGGAAGTCAGATGACTCCATGAGAATGACCTGAGGAAAGACTACAGAATAAGCATTCAGTTAGCAACATTTTTTCCCATGAACAACTCTGCTGTTTCCCCACATCTTGATAAAGGTTTCCTATTCTGGAACTCAAACAGAACTGGTGGGTTTGCAATAGTATTAGACTGCAACACTTTAATGTCTTTTCTTACATTTACTGCAAGTATGTAGTTCAAAATGGTAAAAATCTCCATGTGTGATCTCTTGCAGTAAGAAACTTCCTTTAACAAACCTATTTAGCCTTTACTATGCTCTCATCCTCATTCCCTTCTACAGCCCACATTCTCTTTATTTTGATCCACTGGTGCCTTAGGGTGATTTCGAACTCATAAACTCTATAAAAATTAGATTTCATATCCATTTAAATGAAGGCTTCAACTCTGAAAATTTTCTTAGCAAATGATGGGAATCCTCTTCTCTTATCCCTAGATTTGTAACAGGCATGTGGGGTCTGCTCTCACATCAAAGTCGATGTATGCTCTCTTTAAACCAGTAGTATTTATAGGGAATACATTAGTTACTGAATGAAGGAAGGTCTGTTTGATTTTGAAGTTCATAACCTGATAATCCAAAAGGGGAAAGCACAGCTGTAACCACATTAGAGGTACAGGGTAAGGAATGTAGAGATCCTTGGCTTTTTAATGCTGAAACGGAGTTTCCCCATTTCCCAGCCTTCATGAGCTGCTTAGAGCTGGGCTGACAGTGACTCAGTTCAAATACCTGAGGTCAATCCCTTTGGGCTTGGTTTGAGGCTGCCGAACTCTTACTGCTTGTGTCAGGAGCCACAGAAGCTCAGCCCTTCTGAGATCCCTTCTCACTGAAACACGAACCTTGAGAAATTATAGTCTCCTATTTCCAGAAACCTGAATCTTAAGCTTTTTCAGGATAACATCTTAAAGCAGACGTATTTCATTCACTTGTTCATTATTTATAAAGCAGCTAAAGACTGAATTTCAGGAAACCCAGAATCTTACAGGTCTTCTGCCTAGCTGAACATGTGGCTGTATTCTGGTGGAGAACGGCAAGGCCAAATTCTCATATGGTATTCTGAGACTCTACAATGTCACTTCTTTCCAATGTTAAGCAAACACTGGGTGAAAACTAACATAGCATAACTTTTGCGAAAGAAAACTAACTTATCCCCTCAAATGTATTACTTAAAGAGGAATATTAAAGCAGTTTTTCTTTAGAGATATTCACATGGTTTCTGACTAAAGCCTGTTTGAAAGAATGCTTGTTTCACCTAGTTCACAGTAGATTCTTTGGGCTCTGATAACAAAATAGAATAAGCATTTAAAATTGGCTTAGAAGTTCCTTGGGTTCACTTCACTGTAGCCATTAATATCCAAGAGCAAAAATTCCCCTTTTAATGCATTTTGTTCACGGAAATTTCATGCAACAGCATAGATAGCTCTTAGTTTTGTTGCTGTTCTTTCAAAGAAGTACTTCGGTTATGTTACTAACTGTCCCGACTCTAAACCTATGCTCTACTTTACGATTTGCTCCATGCTCCTATTGAGCACACTGGGACTGGTCATTTTGTCAGCAGCCTGCTGACTATTCACTTCCAGAGGGGACCCCTAAAGCACAAGCTAAAACGCTCCAGCTGCTAAAGGCAGACTAGAATTCCTCGCAACCAAAGAGGTGGGATTAGTTTTCAGCAATGATGCTATAATCCATCACGCAAGACAACTGCAAAATTACTTCCAATAACGCTTTCACTTTCCCAATTTACACTAAAAATTCTCTGTCAATACTTGTTACTACAGTACATAACCCAGTGCCCTGCGGAATATGATGTGCATTGTGTCTACCAAGGATTTCATTATAACAGATAAACTTGCTGGTGATAACAGTAGTTAAAAATTAAAACAGATCTGTTGATTGTTGATTTTTGCAGCCGATGTTATGAATTCATCTTCATACAAAACTTCATTTAGTAAATCTAAACTTAAGTGTGACTGGAATTGCGTTTTCCTTCAAGGAGGCAAAATATCAAGGAAGGGTTGTGGATGTTGTCAACTCCAGAGGAGGAGTGCCCACATGTAAGTGCAGTACACATAGAATATCCTGTATAGGGAAGGTGTTCTTGTCTGCTGGGGTGGGTGAGGATTGCATACTCGCTCATGCAACAAGGGAAAGATGCTGCTGTTGCCTTCCTACCCTTTGGAGTGGCATCCCTAATCATGGTATCTCCTCTGCTCTGAGCCACCCCAAGTTGTCCTGGTTTTGCTCTGCTGGCCACCAGCCATTGTAGCATATAGGGCCAAGGAGTACAAAACAGGCTGCAAAACTCCTGCGAATGCATGAGATAGAGCTGATGTGATGGGAAAAAATGTGGCAAGACTCTTCTCTTCTTCAGTGTGTGTGAGACCTGACAGGTCTGTGTGTGTGTCCATGGGGAAAAGCAGCTTCTGCAGTGGTACAGTCAGAAATCTGGCTGGTCCCTAGACAGAAGCCAGGAATATGCAGTTTGGGAGTGAAAGAGCCTGCAAAAGCACATACAGCCTTAATGACAGTTTCCTGACTCCAGGATGCCGCAGCAATGCTGGTAGGCAGGAAGCTTATACAAAATAGTATTACTGTGTTTTTGCAAGGAATTGAGTCAGGCAGCTTAAAAACTGGGTTAATCTCAGCTGCTTCCACGCAGAGAGCAAGACATTTCATACAGATAGAACAATCTGGAGAAAATGGTCTGAAGGGAACCCTCTGCCACCTTCCTCCCTACAGGTATTATGGAGAATAGAGTTTTACCATAATAGAGGCCTCTAACTTGGACCAAAGATGTATCAAGATCTGTTAACTGTAAGGTGAAATTAGAGAAACCTCAGTAGGAAGAAAGGCATGTGTTATAGCAAAGTACAAAGAAATATCTACTTCAGAATGGGGCTGGGTTGGCTCCGTTCAAACTCTGAATAAGAGAAAGACTCAAAATCTTTCTAGTGCTCTCTTGTTCAAGAATTAGTGGGTAAATTCTCTGCTTTCACTTTCCATTGTTCTCAGATCTACACTTTTTACAATCGTGGCTTTGCAGGGAGGGAGTGGGAATGATGGAATCCATGAAAAGCAATCAGAGTGTGTACTTTAGGGATGTGCATAGAAATCTCTCCAAGCTGTTCCATCATAAACCTGAAGTTCAGTGACTTTTGTTGAAGTTAAATGGATATTTGAGATATCTGGGGTTTCAGATGCAAAGTCTTCTAAATAGCGCTATGTTGTTGCAGGGTATATATTACAATCTACTGCGTTTTGAGAGGTAAACTGAGGCTATGATTCTATGAAACCCTAGCAGACTTGCGAACCAAACCCTGGAGTCCTGACAACCAGTCTCATTGCAGTGAGCATGAACAACTCTCTCCCAGCATCCATAAGCAAAAGCAAATCCAATGAAGTTTATGAGAAATGTGAAGACATTCATAAGAACAGAGGCAGGTTGAGTTTTAAGACATTTTCCTTATTTTTTTCAGTTTGCCGTGGACTTTCTGAAAGTGAAATACTGGTATCACTTAACATATTAACTTAATGACTGCTTGGAATTCAAGTGAATATTTGACAAAGGGCATAAGGTTTTCAGGAGAAGAGGTTTCATTTGTTCCGTTGAGAGATATGTATTTTTCATTATTTTCTCTAAACTAGCCTAATTTTCACTGACATTTAAGCTCCAGATTTCCACAAGTTCAATATGCTAACATGGTATTATTGAGCATTATCTGTTAAAGGCTTTCTAAGTGTGAATATAACAAATATACACGCTATGTTAATGACCTCTTTACATACGCATTAAATACAGCAATAGTTGAATAGAAATGTCATCACTTTTCGGTACAAAAAGCATTAATGAATACTAAATCCACAGTTAACGATGCAGCATCTTGACATAACTTGATTTGATTTAATCCAGGCTGCTCTGTATGTTTTATTGCTAAGGGTAGGCAGTTTCTCCTGAGTATTCTGTGTGAATACAGTGGATGTATTTGTTAAGTATAATTTCATTAATGTATTGCTTGTTCAAACATAAAATAGACTTTGAAGTTCAAAACTCATTTGCTGAACTGATGACCTTACCAGATTTTTCAGGTTCCCAAGTTTGTCATGCAGAGCTGCTGGCAATGCAAACTTTGCAATTTTTACTTGTATTGAAACGCCTCTTGTTTCTGTGGATCACTAAATGTGTTATTTGATACTAAAAGCATACAGCTGTCAGCCACAGTAAATTTAAACCAACTTACTTTTATACGTTATTCTCGTTATGGTGTCTCTGTTAAGCATACGATTTAGAAATGGATTTGATGATTCAGATACCTACAGAAGAGAAAATGTACAATGTCAAAACCTGCTTACAACCATTTCCCTTCTGGAAGTGTAGCTATTTCATGTGCACGCACACACTCTCTCATTCTCTTTCTCCTGACATTCTTCCAAACTGTTCCTGCTCTTTTTTTGCACTGCTGTGGGAAGAGGAAATAATTACTTGGATGTTTTTGTAACAAAACTTGTTAGGAAGTTGGTACCTAAAAATAAATACAAAAACCCTTCAGGGATGGGAGAACAGGACAAATATAACTCAGTGCTTGAATCCAAGTATGAGTACTTGTACACAGGATGGATGTAACTCAGTGCCTGAAAACAAGTGCGAGTACTTGTACACAGGATGAATGTAACTCAGTGCCTGAAAACAAGTGTGAGTACTTGTACACAGGATGGATATAACTCGGTGCCTGAATTACAAGTGTGAGTACTTGTACACAGGACGAATATAACTCAGTGCCTGCATACAAGTGTGAGTACTTGTACACAGGATGGAGGTAACTCAGTGCCTGAAAACGAGTGTGAGTACTTGTATACAGGATGGATGTAACTCAGTGCCTGAAAACAAGTGTGAGTACTTGTACATCAGATGGGTGTAACTCGGTGCCTGAATACAAGTGTGAGTACTTGTACGCAGGACGGATTTAACTCAGTGCCTGAATACAAAAGTGAGTACTTGCATACAGAATGAATATAACTCAACGCTTGAACACAAACCTGTGTACAGGTTTCTTCCCCAGCAGCTTTGGGATTTGCAGGTGGTTTAACATGATTAGGCAGGATTTTCATGTAGCGTTCTATTATTTTTTTGTTTATTGAGAAATCTACTTTCCTTCCGGCAGGCTATTTAAAATGCAAATAAAAGCTGTCTTCCCTTTGTTTTCTATACAGGTATTAACTACCTAAATTTCACCCACATGCGCTTACAAATATGTGTACATACACATATACGAACACAGAAAACATCCAGTCTACATCAAACATAACATACCTAAAGAGGACTTAGAAGGGAAAATGATGGAGGCCTTAGGGGCACTGTTGAGTTGTGGTTTTGGGTTTTTTTGGGGGTTGTATGTACTGCATCAACAAAATCATTGTTGATTATTAACAATAATTTAATAGGAGATTTTACTGCACTGTAAATGGCAAAATTATTATCAGTAGAAACAAATCAGTGTCACGTGTTGCTATGGAGGCATTTTAGTAACTGTACCTTCAGCCATCCTATTTATCTTTCAGTTATTCTGTTGTGCTTTATCAGACACCAGATGCTGCTGTTATGCATCCAGCATTTATCCAGAAAGAAATCAATTTATTTTGAAATTGGAAAACTTCACAAGAAGTTTAATTAAGGTTCAGGAAAATAAGTGGGCTATTGGAGAAGCTGCGATCCAGCTCTGTTTGACAGGGAGCCTTCAGGAAAACTGCGCTCAGGTTGCACTTTGTGGAAATTCAGCTAGTTACTTCTCCTCTGAGAGGGTTTTGAACTGCTCTGGACATTTAAAATACAACACACCTTTACATGCTTAGATGAGAACGCCTAAAGAAAAAGATAGTGAAGCAGGTACTAAATTTTGTGGCTTGTTGCAAGAGGTGTGTAACTCAGCAGGCACATGAGTGATGTGTTATTTAGACATAATTGGCCTGCTGGGCATTTTGAAGGCTTGTTTCAATTGTATCCTTTTGTGCAAGTTCAAGTGAGATCCTTGGGATGTAATGCAATATATTTTGGGTGAAAAAAGGTATTCTAAATATCTTTCTTTAATATCAGATCTGCATGAAAATTGCCCTTTTATATCTAATTATTCAATATGCTCTGTGATATGCATATTTTAATTCTGAAGTTAATGCTTTGTCAGGAAATTTATGAAATGAGATTAAGGAGTCCTAAAGGGAACTGAGAGATATCCACAGCACAAGGTCTGATGAAAGCTATATTTTCAGCATGAAGCATGTATTGAGAAATATGTGCTTTTTTAAGAATGATGAAAGATACATAATGGCAGAATATGACAATATTTTGCGGGGAAAACACATTATTATACAGAATGAAGAAAAATGTTTCTCCAGTGTAACTAAGGAGGTTTGAGTAAACTATGAAGTAGAGTTCAATGTTAGATCACTGGATTTTATAGACCTAATTATGCATCTTGAATGTAACTGGATGGAAACCAAAACATGACAAGGTATTCACAGGTCTTTCTAGCTCTGTGAAATGGAAGATAGTAAAAGATAGACTTTGAATGCTCTCTCAGTTTTGATAGTTTCAGACGTTTTAAATAATACTCTGAGGAAAAACTTAGTTTGCTCACTTGAAACATCAGCATGTGTCCAAACGTGCCCTTTCCCAGGGCCTCTGCCCACTGGGAGAGACTTACTTTTAATTGAATGGATAGCATTTCATGAAGAAATACCAAATCTGCAAAAATAGTAGCTTCTGTCATAGCCATTAAAGTATTAAGACTGATGATTATGATGTAAGGGATTCCCCCCACCCCTTCCCTTCTCCATTTCCGTTTTCCTTGCATTACATTATAAATGCTTTGGAGTAGAGATTATGTGTTCAGTTCCTAGGATGACAGTGTCTCTGGATTCAACGTCAGAGCCTCTGGGTATTCCTGTAGTACAATGAGGAGTCCAACTCCTAGATTCACAATTCATGGAAAAAGAAGTCTATTGTCTATATATTAAGTATCAATAATACTGAGCACTTACTTTCATAAATATGGAAACTACCACCAACCCATTAGGACTCTTTGCAGCTTCTGTGACATTTGTGTACAGCTCATGGTTATAGTGGATTAGTTGAACCTAGAAAAGAGGGAAAGATTACAATTAAACAGTAGCAAATCATAGCATATGCTGTTTGCAAATAGTCTCTATACACCAATTGGTTTGTATCAGGATCCCATCCATGCTTGGGATATTTTGCAGCTTTGCAGAGGTTTGCAGCATGTATGATTTGAATAATTTCAGTTACCATCTGGCTCCGACGGGCACAGCACCAGCATGTTTTCTTCTAAATTGCCAGTAAGTGAATTTATCCACATCGAGTTATGAATTGCACTGCAGGGGTTGACATCATTTCCCTGTTGCAACAGCACTTGCCATGGGCATCAAGTAATCTGTACTTTTCAGCCTCAAGCCAAACACAGAGGAGTCAGGGGTTAAAATATTTTGAAGAAACATGGGATCTGGGTTTGGAGCTGTTCAAACCAGCACTCTCAGAATTCAAAACACTAGTATTCACTGGTCACACATTTTACAAACTCGGCTGCAAAAGCTCCCACAGTTAGGCACTTACAGTATTATTGCTAACTGGGTTCTCCTTAGCTCCTGCAGCTTTCCTTCTGCTTTTTAGTTTCATGATTTGCTGGAACTCTCAAATGATGAAGGCACAGTTCATCTCTCTCCCAGCACATGTAAATGTCTTGCCCAGAACAGTGGTACTTGATTTGTCTGGGATCACTGGACACTGTTATCATTTATATTGCAATTCCTAGCTCTCTTTTTTGAAGATGAATAACTTTAACAAACTTGTGAGGCAGTTAAACACTTCAAAGGCTAGGAGCTTTATTTAGCCTGAGGATATCCCCCTTAGTTTTCAGATGTCAGTTAGGAAAGTAAGGTCATTGTTCTGGCACTCTTCAGAATTGCAGCAACCTGATGTTTGTATTTAAAAACCAGGAGTGTCTTTCATGTGCTGTCATGAATCTAAAGGCTGTCCACTGAAATTTCTGGACTTTCTTGAACGAGATCAGTATTAAGTTGATCTATATCTGGTAGTCTTTTTAACTGTACAAATAGCTGAAGACTAATGCTGTCAGTAAGAATTTTCATCATAGACTGCTTTTTGTGTTTTTAATCAGGAAGAAACCAAACGCACCCCAAAACCCACTGAAATGGGGCTCAGTGCCTGCACTGATGACTTTGTCTTTTGGGTAAACTCAAAGTCTGGTGCTTTAGGAGTGAAATACAATTGAAAGGATTTCTCTGAAACCAAGATTTCCCTGTATGGCCTCCAGCACATGATCAAGTTACAAAGACAAAGGCTTGCTTTGCCATCCAAATATATGACCATGTGCACTAGTAGTGCTCTGAATTATAACAGCGTCCCAGTTTATGTGTAAGCTGCACCATTATCTCAGTCTATGATAAGCTGAGAAATAAATGACATGTCCAAACTCTGGGAGTGTTCAGAGAGTTCTGTTTCTTACACTCAGCCCTGACTGCAAAATGGATTCTTCTTGCAAGTGCATTACTTGGAATCAGATCTTATGAGCTTTCCTAATATGAAAATCCATCAAGTATTGGCTTCCTTCCATCTCCCAAATACCTGAGCAATGCTGTTTTAGTGCTTGGACATTGATGTGAAAAAGGAGCAGTGGAAATTGAGAAAGGAAAGAGCATTTGCATTAGTAAGGTTAGAAGATCGTTGGCACATAGCTTTACTATGTTCACAGACCAAAATAAATGAGTTAAGGGTCAAAATTATTGCTATAATGTGTAAATTCCAGTTACTTTTGTCCTGTCTGGATTGAAACTACGGCTCATCCCCTTTACAATTCACACCGTAGGCACTTTTTAAGGCAAGAAAACAAGCCAAACTGGAACGAGAAAGTACAAATGTCAAAGCAGCCAATGAAGTCATCTACTAAATTCTGACAGTGAGGAGGCAGGATGAACGTAGCATGTTTTCTAAAGGTCTTGTACAGAATTAATGAGAGCATTTATTCCACAGCACAGAGAGGTTATAGGCTCATTAGCCACCGCTTTGTGGTATTACTGAACTTTGATAACACCGTGGTTCTGGGGGCTGTGCACTTGGTGCAGTTCTTAGGCTTAGTAACATATTTTTATGTACAACTGTTCTCTCTGCAGCCAAACAAACTTGTGGATTATCAAGGAAGTAAGAGATGAAATCTGCTCCAGACCAGAATTCCTGTTGTGCAAAGTCCCAGACTAACAATGAATTAGGCTAATTTAGATTATCTCGCAAACCAAAATGTCTAGTGCAGGAATGGGTAAAGATCCCAGTGCTGAATGAAGACAGACATTTTTCCTTCTGAAACCTGTCACTTTCTCTGTGTTGTATCCTTCCTCCCTGCACCCAAATTAATTTTAAAGCTGTTTCCATGGCACCATGGTTAAATTTTATGGGGCTTTATTTTTTTTAAGGATTGATCATGTAGGGAGGCATCATATTCAAAGTTTCTCATATGGAACAGACTAATTTAGAAAGGTACAAATGAATAAAGATGTCTCAGATATAGAATATTACACACAGGATAAAAAATATAAATCCCCATGAAATTCCTTCTTGTGAGAATAATTTCTTTGAAGGTGGCTCAAATACCTGTCACCTTACAGTCTGTATCAAATATTACTGGAGTCTCCCATGAAGGTGAAGCCACACACAACTAGAATGGCTCATACGTGAAAATCTCACTTTTCCAAACAATGACATTATATTAAAACCAAAGCAGAACAAGAGCCAACTTGCAGTGCTGAAAGTACCCTTTGGTTCTAGTTTCAGGGCTCAAACACGATACAGAATCTTGTTATAAACTATTGATTTTCTTTGGAAGATTCCCCCTTTAAGATTAATTTGGCACAGAACAACTGATTGCTCTTTGTTTTCCTCAAGCTATAGAAGTTCACTTTTTCAGGGAGGAGAAGAGAATTAAGATTAACTACTCCCTTTTAGCTGATGAAAAACCAGAATGTGCCCTTGTGCCATCACTCAAGAACATGTATTGGACCAGGAGCCGATGCAGCACTTTCTAGACACATGAGGTTGGTGGTGTTGGGAATGTCAGCAGGAACTGATGACATTGGGGTGGTTTGCTGAGCACGCTCCTCTCAGCTTGTCTGACTGTGTCTTTGGGGCAATGTAATACAGATAGGCTGATACTGTGGCTCGTGTTTTGGCCACTGTGTGGAAAGCATCCAACTCCCTTCCTCAGCAAATGGGCATATGTGTTCAGAATGGTAATAACCTGTTTTTTGCCTGTAATTTGGTAATGTTCAGCCCTGTACGCACATCATTTGGTCTGGTTTTTCTCTGCAATGCATTTTGCCGTTTTGCTTGATCCTTCACCCAGGGGAAATGTGCACCTTTGCACAGAACTAGTAGCAGAATGTCTTCGGTGTGGCATTTGACCAAGGCTCTTTGACTAAGCAAAAGGAGGTAGTTTGCTGCGTTGACAGTTGTAGGTGCCAAGAATTCCAGGGTCTCTTTCCCAGCAATCTTTTAACTTGGAGAAAGGCCCTCTGTGAATTACAGAGTGCTCATCTTGTGCGTGGCATAACCCTTTTATCAAAGTTAGATCACTGTGAGATGTTCTGCTGCAGTGAGACGTTGAGCTATGTGAAACTGAGGGAATACAGAACAACACAGTGCTTTACAAATGTTTCCATAGCTCTCTTGGGGGTAATGAAATACCCTTTATTCTCAGTTGCAAGTGTTATAATTGACTGCATAAACACTTTGATTTGTAAATGACAAGGGATCTAAACCACAAAGTGAATGGCAGCAGAGAACAGCTAATCTGTAACTATAATATTTGTATTATGTTGTGCTGCTTGATAAACTGTTGGGATACCTGATTGAGAGCAAGCACAAAGCATGTTTCTAGCACAGCAGGGAACAAAAGCAAATGAAATTGCTCAAGAAGACAGGTTAAATGTTTGTTTTGATTCACAGTCCTGGTAAAAAGCAGCTGAGATCTCATTAAGGGAAAAAAATATACATTTTTGTTTATCCAAAGTTTAATAAAAACAGCAAAAAGAATGTAATTTCTGCATGGCAGGTGTCCAGTGAGGAGCAGAATTTGAATGACTTAAAACCTATTAATAGCAACAGTTGATATTCCAGCGTTAAAATATAGCTGCTCTTACAGGTCTTCTGTAAAGAGCAATAATGTCGCATCATAGAATAGTTAGGGTTGGAAAGGACCTTAAGATCATCCAGTCCCAACTCCCCTGCCATGGGCAGGGACACCTCCCACTAAACCATGCCACCCAAGGCTCTGTCCCACCTGGCCTTGAACACCACCAGGGATGGAGCATTCACAACTTCCCTGGGCAGCCCATTCCAGTGCCTCACCACCCTTACAGTAAAGAACTTCTTCCTCGTATCATTGAAGAGTTATTTATGGTATTAATATTGTGGATATGAACAGAAATGAGATCTGAGCTCCTCACTTTAAAAAGCAAGGATTTCTTTTTTAAGGTGTCTCCTGGTTCTAGGCTGTGTAATTTGTCTGGCCGACAGAAACGGTTTTAGGCTTGTCTTAAATGAAATTAAACATACCTCCTGCTTCATGGGGGGAGATATGGCATCATCTGTGAGAACATGCACCAGGCTCCTCAGGACCTGTGGTCCTGAGTTGTCTTGTTTCATTAGACCAATACCTGGCAATGAGGCAGTGGAAACTTTCCAATCCTTGGCAAATAACGAAACATTTTTATGGTATGTTGCTTAATAATAGGCCTAAATATCACATGGACTGTTCAAGAAAGAAAAAAGTCAACTGCAGCTTTTTCATAATTGGTGAGGATTTGAAGCTGGATGTTAATGTTGTCTTCCCTGAATTCTTGTAATGATCAAACTTTGTCCACACACGCACTCACCCATGTGCAAGGATACTCCTGGCCTGCTCAAGGCACAAGTCATTACAAGTCAGGCATGGTAATGACTGTAAGTCTCTGGTCCAGTTCTCGGTCTCTTTTGCTTTATGAGCCTACTCAGTGTAACAGCTGGAGAATCGAGCTGGCAGTGGGCTCAGAAGATGCTGTGTAAGACGGAAATTAGGATTCACAGTAGCTGTCTTTGGAAAACAAAACAAAATCACCATTTTCTTATGAACAGGGTCCTCTGCCATGGAATGTTAGGCTCTGCCAAGGTGGTGTTACCCACATCCTTATTAATTAATCCATAGAAGTACCTGTCTGTTGTTTTTTATGTATAAGCCCACAGCACTGAAGTATTCTCATGTTGTTGGCAAATCGGTAAAATGAATTTTATGTGACAGTCTACACTTCCAGGAGTTTACTTGGCATTTCAGCAAACTATTCTGGTTTTCATACTAAAATCAGGTAAAAAGATTAACTGAGTTTAATATAACAAAGGAGAAATGCAAACCCCATTCATTTGAAATAATTTTGTATTTCACTCTCTGAGGTTCCCTATTAAATCTGATGCTCTTTGGGCTGCCGCTGACAAATGTGGTTTGTTGGTTTGGGTTTTTTTTTACTGCTGTTGACAGTTACTTTGTGATCAAAGAAATGCCTATAAAATAGTGGTTTAATCGAAAGGCCTGTCATCCACATTTATAGCAATATGCCAGCAATTGCATCCAAGGTAAATAAAAAAGGCTGCAATTCTTTTTTCCTTAAATAAGACTAAGGGTGCAAGGAAGGAGCTCAGTTTTCTGCTGCTTCTGAGCAGACAGCTCTATAAAAACATGCAGAGAAATGCAGTAGTGCATCATGCAGTGAAGCGGAAATGCAGTCAAGGGTTAACTATGCTTGGCGCAAAATCTACTTTGCTAGAAATAATGTTAAGCTAGAAATTAGCACTTAAACTGCAAATGGTGTCCAACACATCATTACATGAGCTGGTAATAAGAACTCACTTGCAGTACCCCTGTTCAACAACTGATGCTCAACAGTCGGCTCTAGCCAGGGTTCCCTGGCATGTAGTTATCACTCTGTTACTTCGAGCATGTATTACTGACTCTTTAGGTTTAAAGTAGTTATCTCTAGATGCAGATATATAAACAAAAGGTGAGAGTCTTAAGCTTTCTAGGGCATCTGTTCTAAGACACTCTGAGCGTTTAACAGTACTTTGAAGAGAGACAGGTGAGGAACCGATTGGATGCAGGACAGAAACAGACATTTAGTCTTCTGACTTGTATGCTACGCTGGTGAGGCTACTAACAGAGGAAAACCCACTTATTACTTTATATGCAGCCATTGTAGCTAGAAAATATGATGTGAATGAAGTGCAGATTTTAAAGTGTTTCTTCTGAATATTTCTATGTCTTCCCATTCCTCTGTAAGTCTTTAATTCATTTGCAAGCAGGAAAAGGGGCAATTTCAGACAATATTTAAAACTTGCTGTTTCTGTTAAGAGTCCAGAGGACTACAGCAAGAAGTACAAATTACTTCAGTGTCAGATGGACTGTGCATGGCTCAGAATTTGCTATTAGGACTTTTCACCCCTGTGCTAACACCAAAAAATAAAGTAAATGATAGGCTGAAGAAATAAATGTGCAGGGTGATGGATTCCTGCCATCCAAATGCTGCTGGAGCTGCTGCAAGTGTCACAATCATTTGTACTTTCTTCCAGATAGTAGGAAACACAATGAAGGAAAACCCCAAATTGAGCCCCAGAGGTACACAGATGTGCCTGATGCTGGTCGCTGTGTGACTTGAGGGGAGTTTTTGACAGGGCAGTCATTGTGGAAGCATTCCACTGCCAATTACTCTAAACATGGGGTGTATTTTTGGCTGACCTGCCAGTCAACCACTCTTGTCATTCACTGTTAGCAGATGAGCGACATAAATAAATGACATGGTTCTGCAATTCATTTTGTGTGAGGACCAAAATGAAGTCTTATACTTAAATGTTTAATGTTGATTTTGTCTTGGCTGATGCAGAATTTCATTGCAAGCTGTAATTTGGCACTGACCCAATCCATCATCTACAAAAGTTGCATCTTAAGAGAGAATAGGGGCAATGTAGGAAAAAAGGCTATTAGATGAGCCTGTCTCTGGATTTGTGCAGGATTTTCTGACTAAACACTACATTCAAATTGTTTTCTCATTTTAAATACAACAGATGCTCAGACACCACAATGATGTATTCAGTACAAATGCTCCATTTGGGAGATTCAGTTATATAATGGTGCTGTGAATTTCTGGGAGAATTCTGTATTTCTTTAGCAATCAGTCCAGAAAGCAGCAGCAAATGGTTCCTGCATGTCAAAAAGTGGGGTGGAAGTAGCAATTGATGCTAGTTTTATTGTTCATTGTCTTACCCTGAGACATTGAGTCAAAAGGACACACGTGCAAGGTCACTGAATAGTGTGACAGGGATGCATTAGCAGTTCAAGCCTTGCCTAACAACATGTGATGCCACTAGAGCTCTCGGTCTACCTTGCCAAAGTGCCATCTGTAGCTACATTCCTGTTCAAAGGGTGAGCATGTTGGGCAAGAGCAGACAGAGGAATATCACAGACTGATCAATAAAAGAATGTGGGGAAAAAGCTAATAGAATTTGGGCTAGCAGAAATCTAGTTGTTGACTTCGGCCTCAACCCTTTTGCCCTCATTTTATAATATAGTAGGAAAAAAATGGTGACCAGGATTTCCTGTTTAAGGTGCAGAGACTGAGAGGAAAGAAGGCACAGATCTACCCTGCACAAAGAAAGTGGGTGGTTTGTTTGGGTTTTTTTGGGGTTCAAGAATATCCTGGAAGCTTCTTTTAAAGTGATGAGAAATACAACTGCCTTTTTGTTTGTGTAAATTGGGTAAGAGACCATTTCATGTTTGTAGTTTAAAAGGTAAGTTTTAAGCTGAGAAATAACAAGCACAGACAAACCAAGACGACTGGAATTACCTAAGAATATAAGATACTGCAGCTTAAGGTAGACAACTATAAAATGATCTTGATTCTAAATGAATTGAATGACATTATACTCAGTAGGAAAGATAAGTGACACTCAGAAGTCATAACTAAGCCAGTTATCTTTTATAAAGGAAGCCTTTCAGCTCTGTATACACATTTGGTGAAATAAAGTCAGATGTTGGCAGACACTACTCAACAAATGAGCACAGCATAAATTAAAAGGGCATGAAATTACACAGAGAGCATTTGTTTATCATAAGGACACGTTCTTCCAGGTACCTTGTAAAGAGCCCTGAAAAGTGCCACGTGGTAAAATCAGTTCAGTACAGCCACACAACTGCTGATTGGTGCCACTTACACAGGAGATGATCACAGAAGCATTTCCAGTAGCCCTAATTCCATCACAGTTGGTTGAAGTTCAAGGGTTAACAGTGGTTTTCTTTGTTATAGGTATCTTCTACGATTTCCTGTTTTATACCATCCCTTAATTCTGCTTCCCTACATCCACAACAGTTAAGTGTCTTGGCTTCATATAGACAAGAAAAGAGCTCCTCTTACTCCACTTGCTTCAGAAACTTTCTAGTTATATATTACAGCACAGTACCAACCTTTTCCTAACTCACTGGTAATTGCTGTGCAGACTACCTAACACCGATGACATCTGCTTTACAGTTTGTCCTGTCTGTATAACATGAATGCTTAGGAACAAGAAACCATCTGAAAATCCCATCTAAACATTAGGAAGTAGAGCTGAGAGTTAACTTTGTGAACATACTTTTATGTCGAGTTTATGTCAATAAGAGAACGGCAGTAAAAATAATGAAAACCAATTGCAACCCCATTAGAAATACAGTACCTGCCATGTCTCTTGTGGGCTGTTTGAGTAGTAAGATGTGAAAATTAAATCGACAGAAGGATGAAGAAAATCATTTATGCACCTTCATTGTAAAAATCAAATAGCGCTTCCATTAGGAATTAGACAGAGGGATGAATGAACAGAAGGTGAAGCCATGGTGCATCACCTCTAACATTAGCAGCAGATCTGCCTAACGGGATTTGAGGTTTGTGGAAAGCGGTTTCTGAGTACAGAGCGCTTTGGAGATGCTGTGTGGGAATGTTCATGTTCACCTGACTCGATAGGAACCTGGAATCTCTTAACTGGTAATTCAGCTCTTCACTGGAAGGACTGGTGAGTGAAGCAACAGCAGCTTGGATCAGCAAAACCAGTGTTCCACACGTCTGTCTTGAAAATGTAGATGAGTCCAGAAACCCCTTAGGACTCAAAATATGCCTTTTGGCCCTGATGGCGGTGAAAGGGGCAGCAGTGAAGTCACACTTGCAGTTTTCGACAGCAGGCTTTCTACATCAGGCGGTGAAAGTCAAAGCCTTTTTTCCCATTAGAAAACACAGACAGCATTCATTTGCAGGTTAATTTATGTCACTGAAATGTTGAAAATAGTGGCATGGAAATACCTGAAATGCCAAACGGATTTTTTCCCTTAATGAAAGAAATCCAGGGAATGTGCCATACTCCAAAATGCTGAACTCTTTAAAAAAATCTTCAGTCTATGGGACTTTCCACAGTCAGAAAATGTGAATTTGGGTGATGATACAAATTAAAGTATTAGGAATTTGTTTTGTTCATGAAGTAAACTCTTTTCTGCTGGCAGAAAGCCTGACCTCAATCGGGCTGTGAAAGCAGCTCCTTATTCTCACTAGCAAAGGGTTTGGCCTTCAGAATATTTCTGGCTGCCATGCAAATACCACACACTACTTATTTCTTGCTGCTTCCTGTTCCTACTGGAAGAGCTATTATAGACCTCTGGAATATGAACTGAATGGGGATCTGCAGTACCACTTCCATGGGGATTAACATCTGAATGAAGTGAGGGATGGTGAAAGATGCAGCTGCACTCTGCAACCCAAGTCTTTCTTATCACAGCACCATTTCCTTCAGTGACATTACTGGTTATAGGGGAGGCAGGAAGCCTGTAGTGCCTTGGGCCCCTCTCCCATCTGCAACAGCAGCCACTCCACCAGCCCAGACATTCCTGGGAGGGTGGTTTCAAAGAGTCAGTCATGGGTGCTGCTTTCCCTGCGCACTTGGGAGCTGCATGCTCACAGTATGACTGCAGTGCTAGGCTAATACTGTGGTTAGCTCTGAATTCACGCCAACCTCATAAAATCATGCAAGTATTTATGAATGTTGGTGCACAGTGACTGGAATGGTATTGCCCTTTCTTAGATGTGCGAGGAAAGGCCATTTCATACAAGCATTGTCTCATCTGGGTTTTGTCTTATTTTCCCTGCATGAAATTACTATTTATGAATTTGACCAGCTGCAGTTTCTGCAGTTATCTGTCTTTATTTAATTTCTATGCTATGTACATTACCCTGTGGAATGGCTCTTGCACAGCAAAAGGGAACCTTTCTCTCAGTGCACAGATGAAATGGAGCTGAAAATTACAGCAGATAAAAAACCAGCTCTTTGAACCGTAATGTTAAGAACACTTCAACCAAAGCAGGCACCTAATTGTAGATAATGTTGACTGTACGTATTACTTTATTACTCTGTCAAGCTTACATCATTAAGCATGTATTTGATATCATTATACTGCAGTAAACAATTTGTTGTTGCGGTAAGATCTGCTGGTTTGTGATGTCTGTAGGCAAAGTTGCATTACACTTTACATGCAGATAGCGCTGTCTGTAGATGTTGAGTTATGGAGCAACACTGTAATTATCCTATTACCTTGCTAGAGCATCTAATTATTTGTCAATGATGTGAAAACCTGAGAGCTTAAATGTGAGAAATTATAATACAAATGTAGCTATTATTTGTTTTCATTGACACTTTAACAATATCAATGCGCCAGGCTGCTGTGAGGAAAGGACCCCATATAAAACTATAGCAATGGGGACTGCATATCACTAAAATGACATGTAATAAATGATCGATTCTGATTTTAATAAGTGCAGTATATATGCAAAGTATGTGTTTAGCTTTACGGTTCATTTAAATATAGATATGATTAAGGTTTACTGCATAACAAATGATGTGCTGCTATTACTCCAGCTTTTGCAAGAACAAGTTTGCAAAGGCTGGAGTAATAGTATGTAATTTGCAAACCCATTATTGCCAGTTTAAAAGGACACACATAGATAGACACAAGGTAAAGGAAAAATCTAGTTCCTCCTACTTATAAAAAACAATTAATTGAACTGTGAGCTCAGTTCAAAGCGAGAATTCGGTCTCCAGTGTTTCCTGATCTCCTCAAGAAAAGAAGTTCCTGAATTCCATTAAAATTTGCTGGAAACAGCATCAAGAGTTTTTCCTGGGAGAAAGGTTTTAATAATTAAAATTAGTCAATACTAAAGCACAGGATGTTATTTGATCTTGTGCAGAAACTGACACTTTCCAGAAGGGGGGGGGGGGGGGGGAATGCAGCCTCTCTAATAAATCACTCTGTGCCGAACTGGGAATCAAATAGAAGAAATGTGCTGCAGAAGAAAAGAGGGTAACTCACCAGGGAAATAGGTTTGCTCAAAATAATTGTGAGTTTGAACATCAAGGTTGAGATTTTTAGGACATATTCAAGGGAAAAAAAACCTCTGTAGGACCCTCAGGATGAGATGTAAAAATACCTTTGTTAGTACTTCAGGGCATTATGTCTCTCCACCACAATATAAAGTTGCTGTTGGCTCTTGCGCTCCAGTCCGAATTTCAATTTATCTACTTTTCCCTCAGTAATTTCAACTGAACTCAGCTGGTTTATCAACTCAGTCTGTATTTCTGTGCAGAACTGAGGATACCCACCTCCATTTAATAGTCTGAAATTCTGCTCCAGTAGCCCCTGTCAACTTTGGTTACTGCCAGGAGGTGAAAAGATGAAATAAAAGCTGCGTTAGTGGATGAATGTGCCCAGCATGGCCCAGATTCCTTTGGAGCCATGCTTGTTTTCAGACTGTCCTATACTGATGCCTGCACTATGTAAGACCATGACTTTTTCCTTGCCCATATTCTGACCCACATATTCCCCTGCTTTTATAGGCACCAAACCTCCCCCCGTCCTTTTCTGTCCTGTTTTTTCCTGTCACTTAGAATCTGTCATGCCTCTCATGTTACCACTGCTACCCAGCTGTGACGTTCCTCAGTGCACATTTCACAGAGAAGCAAAATGGTCCTTAAATAGACCCTAGCTTCATTTCGCAGTGGTGTTCAGAGGTCAGCGAATATATTTCTGCTGCTTTTTCAGGGGTCGTCAAAGTGGGAAAGGGCAGCGCTGCTACTCTGCTGTCTACATTGCTCTGAGGATGTCACAGGTTGCTCTTGCAAGTGTTTCTGAAGGCACAGGAAGATTGGTTCAGGTGCTTTGGCCTTTGTGCTGCCAAACTGCATCTTAGCATTGCTTTTTTCAGCTTTGATGTTCCATAATTAGAATCACTAAATTTCAGAAATGCAAAAGATCCCAAATGTTGCATTAACGTCACTGTGTACAAAAAAAAATTCTTCTATAGCCTGTTATCATACAGGGAGCGCAGCATTAACGTACAACTTCAACGGACAGAGTTACGCTGCAATTCAGCTGAACTGATGTTGTGGCTGAAGAAAACCTCCACAACCTTCTGAATTATTTTCACTTGTTTGATTCACCCTGTTTGATCTCTCCTTGTGGCTGATCAGATGAAAAAGTACAGGGGGAGGCAAAAAAGACTGTATGGGCAAGCAAACTCATGGATGCACAACCTGCTTTTCTGCTCCCATTTCTGACCTTCGGAGCATGTTCTGTATTTTTTTAGCAAAGTTTATTCTGTATCATCTGAAACACTACAAACGACATGGACTGTACAAAAAAGGGCGACACGAGAACTGCCTTTTACACAGGATATAGCAGGGAGAACAGATGCAGACTAAATCTGCTCATACTCTGAGCAGTGATGTGAAAGTAGTGTATTTGTACTTCTGATTAATGATTTGATATCCTTATTGTCTTGGCTACAAGTTCTAAGTTTTTAGCAAGGAACAATAGAACAGAACTTATTTTTTAGCATCCTTCATGCTCCTGCTGTATTTTACAAGTGAAGTATTCAGTACTCAGTAGTAGAGGAGCACCCTGGAGGCGGGCCTGGCATCTGACAGTCATCACAAATTCTCCTGACATCAGGGGGACAAGTTATAATGCAGGCCTGGAAGATCAGCAGTAGCTTGGTCACAGCTCTCTGCAGTTTCATTCCCTTATCGTACTTACACTGCTCTCAGCCAGCTGAAAGTCTGGTGAAAAAACAGTTTCATAATGGATGAAAATAGATCTGCTTTGACAATGTAATTCCGACTACTTAAAAAGGCCCAGATAAAATACTGTGGTCCCTTTGATTCAATTACAGGTCACTGTTGCAAAGTAGATGAGACAATAGTGATGCTATTGAATTGCGCAACTGCCGAAGATTCTGCAGCATCAGCTTGTATTTTCCAGGAATCCTGTTTCAACATGGTACTTTTGACCATACAGGTCCATCTGTATTACAAAACCAAGCTCTACTCTCAGTACAGACAAAACTTTAGAGCAAACAAAGGTAAGAATGAGGATGCTGCTGCCACAACACACTCATCTACAGTCAATGAGCCAAACAGATAAAAGACAGGGGCAATCAGCAGCTCCTCAGACTCCCGTTTCCTTCTGCTTCCTCCACTGTTAATAACAAATGGGAAGAAGGGTAAAACTACCAGCAGCAACAAAAGCAAAAAAGCCTTTAGCAGTCTTCCAGTACAATCTACCAAAGCAGGAGCTGCTCACATTGCTTCAGAATAGGAGGAGGAAAATTTCACATGAATCATGGCTGAAGACAGCCTCTTAAGCAAGGAAGCAAAGTGTTTTTCACCTAGCCAACTATTAATAGTGGATAGATTCAAAACAGCTCAGAATTGCTGCTGATTTTATCTCCTATATCTACATATACAGATATATCTATAGTGTAGCTCTTGCTGGGCTGACCACTCCAGAATAGCTGGCCCAGAAACTTGAAAGCTGATGCATCGCAGCAGGTGAGACTTCAGCTTCCAAAGGCCATGCTGTTCTTTCTCAAGTTATTGGCAGCAGTTTTACTGTCTGCAGCTGGACGTGTTCACACAGCCAGAGATGGATTTCTTATTTCTACACAGTGCCACTGCTGTAAATTAGATTTCCATTATAAATTAAAATTACAAAGGAAGCCTATGGCTGCTTTGCTGTTACCATAGTGCAGTTTGTGTTGCAGAAATTGGTAAGACTCTGCTTTATACACAGATGAATGGTGTACGTAATGTACACAAAGAAATGTGTGCATATTAAGGAAAAATTGCTTTATTTGCTTCATTAACAGCAATTTGACAAACAGTGATTCAGCTACAAATCTACTGATTAGAATCAATCAACATCTCAAAGTTTGAGGACTGTCAAAATACTTGAATGGCTCAATAAATCTGAGCCTATACATCCCAAGAAAAATTGCTTTGTATTTAGAGACATTTAAAGATATTTACCATATCGACATTCCATGAACTTTGAGGATACATCTTGTAAATTATTTTCACTGCTTCATTGACTTTTAATCTTGTCAATGCTTAGAGCCCTACTGCAATTTAGAAGAAAGTACTTCCAGATTTATTTAGCTCAGTGTATTTATTGTACTACAGTCCTCTCTATTCAGTACTGCTTTTATCTGCCTCTCTTGCTATATTTACATTAGAAGTTTGGAACTTTAAAAGGTTGCTGGCGAGAGACAGGTTCAGGAATAGCTGATAAAAGATTTTCTGGGTGGCAGAGTGTTGTGTGTGTATGATGGGAAATTCATGATTGTCCTTTAATATAGTTGGATACTGCAGCCTGCACAGTGCAGTGTGTATTGGGGTGATTAAATGTCACTTTAGAAACAACAGTGACAAGACCAGCCTATTTAAGATACCAAGATCTCCATGACTTTGAAATCACCATGAAATCTCCTGTTCTGGTCTTCATTGGGCCATGGCCTGTTGTCCTGGTTGACTCAGCCTCTCAGTCTACCCATTTGTGAAACCAGCAACATAATTAGACTTCGAGGTAATTGATAGTTAATGGGGAATGTGTTAATGACTGCAAAGCATTTGACAAAAAGCATTCCAAGGGCTGTCATTAGTGTCTGTTGTGAGCAGCTATCAGCAGTTTTGAATATCTGAGGGAACCACAATGTGTCCACTTCCAAACACTGGCCATGTCTGAAATAGGCTTTTGATTCAGGCCCAACTCTAAACAAAACAATGATCTAAAAGGAGACAGATGGTCTCTTCCAGCTCTTTATTATGGTTTTATTTTCCTTTTCACAAGCACTAAAGGGCAGAGTTTCAGCTGATAGAGGTGACACAGCTCTGTAATTCTGCTGGGTTTCTAGAATTCCCCATTTTTTTAGCTTTCATTTTATTAGATTTAATAATGGTCATTCACTTTGAGTTATAAGCTGCCACTTTCAGAGCACAAAATAAGGCATACCATCTAGCAGCGCACAGGTGAAATCGATGTACTTCAAGCTGCCCAAAGAGTGTCTGATGATCCCAACCAAATATTGATGAGTTTACAAGATCATCTGAAAGATGGACGGCATCACAAACTGGTATGGTATTGGGTGCTAGAAAAGAAGACTGGGGCTTTTGAAACATTCCGTTTTCACTCTAATTACTTTATAATTCCTGCAGTATTAGCAATTTCAAGATACTTTATTTTGTAATACTTTATGTACATCAAAAAAAAGACTGTGATATTCCCATATAAGAGCATAGTGGAGCCAGAACATTTTAAATTCAGACGGATTTAAAGATTTTAAATCCTAAGGATTGCATCCTGCTTTCCTTGTGCTGTGACCCACTGTACTGTGCTTCTGACAGTAGAAACTGCACCATAAACACACATCCCACCTTATTTTACATTTGTAGGCATGCCCGTGGTTTCACTCATATCAAAGGGGCTGTGAATGTATTATAAAGATTGGGGGATAGACCCCAAATGTGTTGCCTGAAAGCTCAGAACGCTAACAAAAGATTCCCAACTTTCTTTGAAGTATTTATCTCCAGTGTTGAGCATATCGCAAAAGCAGGTATGTATCTTCAAATAGGCCACAGGAAAAAGGCTTCAGAACTTCAGATACTGAATATTTTATTTATTTTTCTTTCCCTGTCATTTTTCCTTTCATCATTTTCCTCCATTTCTAAAAGAAAATCCTATGAGAATGAAACAGACATTCATTAGAACCTGGAATAATACGGGTGTTTCTCCCCTGCCCACTAATTAACTACCCCAGGGAATAGCTCTACCAGTTAGGAGGAAGCACAGCTCCTCTAGTGTGCCTTTTGTGACTTAGGAGCAGTAGATAGGGAGGCTCTAAGCTACAAATCAAACAGTGAAAATCCTCTTAACTGAACACACCCTCGGGCTTTACACAGAACAGGGCCTTACACTAATCATAAGCAGAACGAGGAGGGATGGGGTTTCTTTTTGCTGAAACAGAGTTTTGCTAGGAAAATGCTTACGTGTCAAAACCAAAGTATCTCATGGAGGGAACTTGATTGCAAAGAAATGTTGCTGAAACACAAGCAGAGGTTATCAGAATCCTCCCTGGTTTTCTGCCGGTTTGTCTTGTGACAAGAGTCTGGAGATGTTTTCATCACTCTACCTTACCCTACAGCAATTGGTTGGCTTTCCTGTGTATTTTGTTTGTGGGTACAGGCAGATTGTAAAAGGGACCAAGTGGGTACCCAGAGCTCAGGAGCTTTAAGGTTCCTACAGAGAGCCTTAAACCACAACTCCTAGGATTAGGCTGTGATTTGCAGCCTTGGATGTGCATAGAAATATCCCTGTCTGATGCCTCTCTTCTGGCACTAATGCCTAAACCAGGAGTGGTCAGGGATGGATTGTAACATTTACAACCACAGCAGCATCATTCTTCCAAGCTTGT
Organism: Amazona ochrocephala; assembly: GCA_039720435.1. Lineage (NCBI taxonomy): Eukaryota > Metazoa > Chordata > Aves > Psittaciformes > Psittacidae > Amazona > Amazona ochrocephala. The sequence goes on from CM077879.1 coordinate 89,523,880, forward strand.
ATGTTAACCACCTCACTATGACCACAGTCCTGAAGGTAAAATGGAACAAAATGTGCCAGAACCTAGCTTAACTGGAGCAATCTTGGTGTAGTCACAGAATCATAGAATCATCGAATAGTTAGGGTTGGAAAGGACCTTAAGATCATTTCAGGTAAAACTGGCTCCACAGGCAGTGCCACAGCACTCTGTAGAAACAATCCACAAACCCCAGAGCCACCAGGTAATCTCACAATATGCAGAACTGGAACCAGAGCTCTGCCTGTTTGATTCTTAGTTTGTCTTTGAAGTATACACAAGTCCTGCTAAAGGAATGTGTGCTAAAGAAGGCTTTAGGTTTTACCTCTGATGGACTGTTATGCAAAATACAAAAACTTTTTGTATTTTAAAATACTTTCTATATTTTAAATTATGCTTTTATTGACAGCATATTTTTATGATATTTTATTGACCCATCCTTGATTTTTACGTGAAGGCAGCAAGCAATGAACACGAACCTATCTTCTCTCAAAGCACTTGACAGTAGCACACTTAATACTTCAGAAGTCTTTTATCCTTTGCTGAATCAGGATCCTTTATTTCAGACAACTATGCTAATTCTGTCAGATAAGAAAAACAGGATAAAGGTTTGTTTCTTGCTTCTTCTGGAGAATCTCAGCAGAACCACAATTTGAAAGCCATACTCCTTCACTGCTTTATATAATGAATTTTAGTGCAGCAGATGTACTTCATTCATAGTTTGATGGATTGAAGCAGGAGCAAGAAACTTCGTCTACAAAACCTCGCCAGGGTATTTCAAACTTGCACAGTTCGAAGCAAAAAGAAAAAGCAGGAGGTAATGAGAACTGGGTGGCTGAGCTCCTGTATCCGTGGAGGCTGTAAGACTGAGTCCTGCATAGGCACAAAATCTGATGGGCCTCTTGGGACCATACGTGCATGCTGTGCTTTGGACATAGACTTCAAAGTATTGGGCTACTGGAGATGCTTTAAAGGATTGGTAGCTGAGTTCTTGATCATTTGTGCTTAGATTGTCAGAGAAAGCAGGAAAGGAATTGCTAAAGGTGAAAGGAGCAAAAATTCACATAACAAATATGCCAAAGTATACTGCTTGCATCGAATATGCCTTGAAAAATAGAAAAATATTTTTTTAGAAATAGAATAGAAAAATATCTATTTTTGGTTCATAGGAATTACACATTTGAGAGAATGTGACAGCTGTTTCTGATCAGTCCTACACTGAAGGTTAAGCAGATAAAGACTGTGTTCCCAGCTGGTTCTGTCATAGGCAGAATTTCCAGGGACTAGATGGCAGTAGCATGTTCATATTTTGATAAGGAAGAGTAAATAAAATTTGAGATGATGGAAGGAGATGGACAGTAATGGAATTGGCCTTTCTAGCTAAAATCAGAACTCCCTTTGCCTTTGATAGCGCTTTCAGAGTGATAACTTGTATATGGTGCTTTTCTAACGTGCCGATGGCAAATTGTCAGTTAGGAAATGTTTTCATGGCAGTTTCATTAAAAACAACCACCCAAACTGCTGAAAAATAACTGAATAGAATGAATGAATTTCTACTGAGTTTTAACCCAGCCAATCCAGACAGGTGTATGCAGCAATGTCCACCTAGTTTATACAGAGATAAGAGTGCAGACAGGTAAAGGTGGGACATTAAAAGATAAATGGAAAGAAAATGGACTTCAAGAAACATGATTTAACCTTGTCAATTGTAGTTCTCCACAGTGTTAACACTGATGCTTATTGTGCCTAGTGTCACACAAGTGCTATTTTAAAAGTAGTTATGCCTAAGAAACTGCTCTAATTGGAATAATTCTAGAAAGACATGCTTATGAAATGTCACAACTGTAACTTTGCTTCCCGTTATTGTTTGTGAAATACCCTAATGCATTGCCTATCACGATTTTGTCTAAAGAAAACAAGATTTAGGAGTATTTCCTTCTCAGTCTTTACTAAAGTATCGGTTACCTAGAGGGTGAAAATAAAACAGCTCAAATTTGAAGTATTTTGCCTGTGAGCAGTGTATGCCTGTGTCCTTCTAATTAATGAGAGGTCTACAGCAGTGATGGAAGGTCAAGTCCGTATGCTAAATAAAAACTGTACCTGTGACCTCCCTGAAAATGTAACAACAAGGCAGCTACAACTGGCACAATTTAGCTGGCTTTTACTAAGATACTAAAATGTCTCCTAAGAAACTATTAAACAGAATGTAAGGGACAAAGACCTAATAAAGGAGTACCTGAAGCAACAGAAATAACCTGAAGGTCAGAGAGCTACTGGTGAGGGTTTGCATCTGCCACTGTGTATTAGGAAATAGGGAGGAGGGAGACTTTTGTGCCAGAGCTCCTCTTGGGCTAGTTCAGACCTAAGAGTATGTGGTCCCACGTCACAGATCCCAAGTCACAGTGACCAAAGCATCGACATAGGATGTGGAAGGACCTTCCTGCTATCTTGGCTACCTTCTTTGCCTTATTTGCACATGGGTATGAGCCAGGAACTCCTGCCTCCCACAGAAGGGCTGTACCAGCAAGTTTAGACCAATCAAAATTAGGGTCACATATGCTGCCTGAAGCTCTTCTATTTGTACAGAGTAACATAAAAATTAGCGAAGAAGACAGCTTCCAAAGTGAATCCCCATGCTCTTGGGAGGGCCATGCTTGCTCTCAGGGTTAGCTGGATTTGACTCCACTTAGGCCATTAAACAAGTAATGAAGCATGCAAGTGCCTGAGGAACTTCACTGCATGTGCTGGTGATGGATCAGTATCTTGAAGATGCTGTATCTCATCTGCTATTAACTCTGGATGTTCCTTTTTATGGTCTGATTGCCAGCATTCATCCTTCAGCACGCAGGCAGTGTACCAGAGCCCAGAGAGATTGGGCTGAAAGGGCAGTGTGCTCTTTTGCAGTCTGATGTCCCTGGTTAGGATACAAATAACAAATCACACTGTTTTACCTCAGACAAAAGTCCATTGCCTTCATGAGAGTTTTGTCTAGGATGATGTTTACAGTAATTGCTCATTATTGTTCTGGTACATTGCACAATAATGAATATTCACATATGCTTGCTTTTTATTTCCTTTTGTGATTGTCCATATGCAAAAGCTTTTGTATAAGCAGTAAGCCTGATTCCTCCTTTCTCTGCAATGGTACTTTGAATAGATTCGGGAGAAAAGTTCAAATTTGCAAGAGATGTAATGGAGAAATCATTACCAAGCAACACAAACCCCATTTCAGAATGAGCACAGGTTTTTTGGCCGCAGAGGTAAATTACTCTTTAATTAAAGAAGAATCATCCTGGAGCAAGTCAAGTCACCCCAAGCAAATTATAATAATACGGAATGAGGCAAAGTAAATACTTCATAAGTGACACCGGAGGTTTAGTGCTGAATGTTTGAGGGTCCCAGTGGTTTAAAAGAACAAATCCTACAGCTGCTACTGTAAGCAGAAAAAAATCCACCTTATTGCTTTATGATGCTGGATTTTAAAATGGAGGCACCGAAGGGATTTAGATTATAGTCGGTGACAGACTGTGCTCTCAGTACACCGCCTCTCTTCCATTTCTCCCTCCCCCCCAAAGAGAACAGTTGGTAACGGAAAAGTAAACATGTGCAAAAATATATTTATTACTAAAGGGATCTGTTTCACTCAGTATCTAAGAAATTCAATATTTATTATTCCTTGCAGCAGCTATTTTGCTGTGTCACATGCTTCATTAATATAAGCTGACATTGGCACGGAGCTTGCCATTTGGTTGGGCAGCTCCCACAGTTCTGCTAATGGACGGATAGTTCAGAAGATTCAGGAAGGCAGTTTACCAAGGAGGAACGTTTTCTGGCAAGGAGCCCCCACACATGTGTAGGTAATGAAAAAGAAGGGAAAAAACCCCAAGCCCCCTAAAAATCTGCCTGCACAGTTTCTTAAATTTCAGTGTATAGCAGCCAGTATCTATGGAGCTTGTATCAGCGTCTCCAGAAGGCAATAAGCAGAAGCAAAATATGCTGAGCTTGTTGTACCAAGCACTTAGAATTTCCTGTGCAGAATCTGGGAAGAATAATGTGCCTCAGTAAAGCACTGAGAAATCTAGGGAATTTGGATGCTTTCCGACTTAGGTGATAAATAAGTAAACATGTGCTTATCATTTGTGATTCCTGCTATAACTCACTTGAGAGTAGAAGTCCAGTTGCTTGTCAGTGGCAGTAATGAAGGAGAACTTCAGTGCCGCGTAGCAGCTGGTACCCTAACTCCAACAGCTTTCCATTCACACCCTTAAACATTATATGCAGGATTTTCATTCTTTATAGAACTCAATTAATAATTTACAGAAATTGGGTGATTTCTACTTTGTTTGTTGTCTGGAATGTTAATGCATTCAGTCATTCCAGAAAGACTTGATGTTTTCAGTATCAGGCAATTTTACCAGATCTAAATAATCAGAAGGGTTTTATAGTAAAATAATTCTGTAAAGGTCCTATTGTGACAGGAAACTGTGTTTTCTTCACCTGCTATGACTTCACAAATACCTCAGTAACCTGATACAATGAAGATGTGCAAGCCTGAAACAAAGAGCAAAACCCTGCTCTTGGGTACCTGAAATTTAGTCTCATATTTTAGAAGTGGTTCAACACTTGTTCTAAAGCATCACTCAAACTCCAGATGGTATCTAATAATTGCTTGGGATTATAAAATCAAATGACTGTTCCTTTCAATTATATGTTATTGTTAGTCTTTCTGGTAAAAGAAGTAAAGCCATAATTCTCCTCCCCACATAACTTGGTTGGAATTTTCCGAAGAGCCATAGCTATATGTCTAGGTCCAATCCTGATTCCCCTTTGGTGTATTTACTAAACTTCTAAGGTTTATACACAGAGAGAAACATCCTACTACAATTTGCTTTAAATAAAACCATTAATTTTTCCCAGTTTTATCCGTGCTATCATAAAATGCACACTCACACCTATAGCACAAACTGTAAATTCTTCCCCTCGCAAAAACACAAGTCAAACCCCTCATTTGTATTTCCACTGCTAATCAAGCTTTAGAAAGGTGGCAAAAATAACGTGGATGGTATTTATGGTATGAGAAGCTGATTATACGTGAAGTAAAATTCTTTATTGCTGGTATAAAGTCTGGACATTATATAACTTGATTTGTGTAATTAAGGTTTTTTCCTAAGGGAAGGATAAAATAGGCTATTTCTAGAATCTAATTTTCCTTTAAAAATGGCTGTATGACTACAAGAGCACTAAAAGTAAAGCTGCAGCTGCAAGAGTATGCTGGTGCTGCCTTGCAATGCAGCCAGTCCCATAAAAATGTTTTTTAGCTGCTGTGTATTTTTTCTATTTATGTATTTATGATCAGTGATTTATAGTTGCTGCACCTTCACTTGAATGTATAACTTCTCCTGGCTATCGAGTTTTGGGATTTGTTATTTAACAAGCGTATATTACCTGTGACGTGGAGATGACTGCCGAGCCAAAGAAATACAGGCAGGAACATAAGTTAAAAGTCAACTATTTCCACTTCAAAAGTGTTAAAGATGAAACTGCTTTTGAAGGTCACTAAGGATTAAGATGTATTTTTAGCACGTAGCCTGAAAAGGAAGTTTACTGCGTTTTGATGTAAAATACAGCACAAAAATTTCTGTTCCATATTCCTGGAAAGTTAATCTTTCTCGTGGTTTCCAATAGAGTGGTTCAAAAGGACAGGCTCCCTTAATAAGAAACAGGGACTGCATTTTAAATATTGCCCATTTGCTGCTTACAAAATATCCAGATGCCAGCACATTATTCGGACTGGTACTCTGAAATGCTTATTGCTGCCATGTAGCCATGGATGTTAAGCCGGTTCAGTTACTGCCTGGCTTTCCCATTTTCAGCTGTTGGTTTCGAGGAATCACTCTGTCATCTCCTCTCTCCACAGTTCTGTCCATAATTCATGTAAGTGCCTATAATGCTGAAAATCTGCCACAAGAATCCCAACCCAACAACGCTACAAAAAGCGGATGGAACATGAAATCAGGTAAACGGAATTGGGTACAGCAATCAGTTTGCAATTTTAATCTGCAGACCTGTTTCTTACCCATCAACAAAGTAACAGTTAAATGTGTCTAACTCAGATGCTTTGAATTGTTTAAGAAATGCAAGTATGCAAGGGGCACAACCAAGTAATATGAGGAATCTGGGAAATAAACCCTGGCATTCTGATTTTCAGTATTAGATTTTGGAAAATTACTTGCAATAGCTCATGAAACCTGAAGATATTTTATATTTTGCAGCTTGTCCCTTTATACATTCCTATGTGGCCACTGGGGGATTATTTGCTCAGTCGCTACATGCCCTATACTTTCCTGTCCTTCATTTCCATTGTAACTACTCAGGCAGAGGTAGAAGGCTGGTACTGAGCTAACCTGCAGGGCTGCAGCCAAGCGGCTGCCCTGCAAGCAAGTTAATTGTTGTGTACTACCTCCTGCAGTGGTTCTGCAACAATATGATACATGTATGACAGCAAAATACACAGCAAATTAAAGCATTACCTTCTACCTCCCTATGTCATTTCTACTTTCCTACTGTCGCCTACTATTTAACTGCTGCTGCAGGTACAGTAAGTGTATTAGCCTGAGCACCTTAATGACTCTTTAGACAACAAAACTTGTGCTTATAATCTTGATTAATCATCTTATTTTTCTCTAGGGAGTATTTTGGAAACATTTAAACATTTTTTACTAAGTTTGACTTCATAAAGCAACGCAGGTTTCCATGTATTGCCTCCCTGCAAGCTTTGCTGCTGGATTATCTCAGCAGAGCTCTTCCTTGGACCATGCTTTTGTTTTTTCCTACGGACCATGCTTTTAAATCCGAAGAGCTCTGCTGCCCAGAGGGAGAGGCAGCCATTTCATTTCCATGTAGTTTTAGAGAGGAGACAGAACAGGCAGCCTGCTACTAAAACATGTCACCATTAAAGAGCCTCATTTCCTTATAAAACCAACATAGAGTGGGAAGGCATTTCCCCATGGATGATTCAGAGCTCTTAAATTACCAGATGAGAGTCAGGTGTAAATACCCCTCAGTCTGTGCTAATAAACTGTTCAATCCTATTTTATGTTATATTAACCAGCAATAAAACCCCATTTAGCTTAAAATATAAAATTGATTTTGGTTTAGAAAAACACAATAAGCATGTGTTGACGAATAAGTGCCTTTTGGACTTTAACTCTGCTTTCTGTGGATATGGGCATAAAATTTTGGGTGAAGCCACCTGTGAACTTGAGGGTGGACAGAGGTGCATTTGTGCAACAATGCACATATGCATCTCCCACTGACTTGGAATTACTTGTTTGAATCGTCTTCTTATAATGACAATACCACTACCTCTTCCTGATTTATATTCTGTTCCTATAGCAATTTAATTCATTATCCTATTGACTTTCTCCTCTGAAGCTGAACATTAATCTGAAGGTTATAGAGATTTTACTAAACCACCCATTCATTAGACATGTGTTCCCTCATCTGGTACTTTCCTCAGAGGCTTATTTTTCAGCATTAATAAGCACTGGAGTACACTAAACTTATCTTCTGGCTGAAATACTTGCAAGTGACCTGCATAATTTCCAACAGTCTCCAAAATACAATACAGATGCAACTGAAAGAGCTGCGTTCTGAACTTCCTTTGGCAAGTTGTTGCAGGAGTGCCGGCATTACAATGTGTAGTATGGGCTGGCTGTCAGCTAGCTCTGCTTTGGCATTGTAACCACCTGTAGGAATGTGCTTATGTCCTGTCCTCTGCTCAGTGGCAGCACTAGCTGATGTAATGCTCCTTTCCTGAGGAAGAGGAAGGACTATGCGCTAGCACGATTTGACGGAAAGCCATGTTAGCCTCACAAAGCCTTGGATCTGTAGAGAAAAGAACAAGAAAACCACACCTGGCAGAGGAATTTAAAGATTTAGTATGTGTAGAGAACTGTGCAGAGAAAACAGGGGCTTCTGTGCCGAACCGACCCGCAGGTTAGCAAAGCAGGTTGGAGTCCTGAGCCAAATGTCACCTGGGAGTGGAGCTGAAGGTTGTCTTGTTGCTGTGCCTTCTGGCACGCTAATTTGCCATGATGTGTTCTGTTTTGCCAACATAACTCAAGTCATAGTACCTGCACAGTGCTCCACTCCAGTAAAAGTGGGTTTTGTTTGTTGGTTTGTTTTGGTTTTTTGTACTAATAACACCAGCATCAGGACCTGGGGGGAAGCTATGTGGAGCCACACAGGCCAGTCAAGGGCGTACAGGAGGTCTCAGTGACAGAGCCACTGCTTCTGATTTAACAATTCAGACTAATTCTGCAGCAGGCTGGATTAAATTATTCCAGCTGGCCGAATGCTTCTCACAGGCTGTCTATATGACAGGCCTGCTGCTAAAAATACCACAAGTTGGATCTGCAACACTGATCTCTCTGATCAGTAATCCTTTACTATCACTAGAAGCTCCCCACTCACAAAGAATATGCCTGCAGTCAAAGAAATTGCAGTAGTAGACGGATGGTGTTTCAGACTTTCCAGCTTCCCCATTTGATTCTCATTTTCTTGTACTTTATTAGGTTTTCTTAGTGGCTTTACGTAAATCTCAGTTCCAAACTATGTGGTACAGCTTGCAATATGTATTCATTTATCTAGACACTCTCCTGGTTTCCATTTTACTTCTTATTCAGCAGATGAAATGGATGTGTGTTTATAATCTCTGTTTTCAAAGACTGAATGGGTGGGCAGAGAAGAAGAAATCTGTATTTTTCATGTACTGTGGACTATGGTCTCTTGTTTCAAAGTCTTCAGCCACTGAGACAGTGAAAAGTAATCCCAAATAATTAAGCTCCTTGACTTCCGGCCTTTGCACTGATAAGGCTGCTGCAGTGCACAGCCATAAAGTGGTTGCAGGTCTCCTGCAGCACAGCTCTCATTTTTTTCTGCTTAGGAAAAGAAAATGGTACAGACTTTTATGGCTTTGCCATGTGGTAAAGTTAAAGGGTCCTGTTTTCATCATGAACCTTTTGGAGGTTGTTGCCCTTTTCTTTTAACAAGGTAAACTGCCTGAACACAGAACTCTGGTAATTTCCACTGTATTTTGTAGTGCTGCTGTCGGAAAAGAAAGATGGTCTTTCTCATTAAATGATATGGACTCAGAAGCATTAAAAGCTGTTTTCCATAGAGACATTTGGCAGCAGACACAAATGGTTGGTCTTAGTTGGGGACTTCACTTGAGCAGAGATTTTCTTTTAATCATTATAATACAGTAGGATGCTTACAAAGAGAGAAGGGAATTAAGCACACTCAAGTATGTATCACAGGGACAAGGGAATGCTCAATTTATTTATTTAAGCATTCCAAAGCCTGCCTTTCTCTACATGTTAGCAGTACCAAACATACTGATGATAATCTGATACACACTTTTAAAACCCTTACACTGAAACTGTCCAAGCATTAGTTCAGCTACTCTGCCTACCAAAGTGATAATTAGGGGCTGAAAGGTAACCAGATTATTGTGGAGATTTCTCTTGACAGTCTTTAACACCTAGTTAAATGTTAAAGCCTGGCAATTAGAACCCCCTCAGTATCATTCACACCACAGTATATGTTAAAACAATTTACTGTTTCGAGATTGTTTTTCATGCCATGTCCCACTGTAGGGCACTCTCTGGTGCTCTGAGTGCCTGTCCTTGCGCAGAACATCTTCACTAGGCAAAAGAAGTCCCTAAGAACAAACTTCTTGCTTGGTATGGACGTTAGGTGGGATTTCCAGATGTGAAAGAACATCGCAGCTGATTCAAAATATACTGGGGCTGCTGAAAAGCTTCTGCCTTATGTGTGCTTGGATTTAATTGTGGTCTGTTTGAACCAATCTAATAGTTTGCCAGTGTTGTGAGGGACAAGTATTGCTCTCTCCCCTGCCCTCTCCCCAGGTTCCCCTTCTCTTTCTGCAGCATGCTGACTTTAGCATGTATTGGAGAGCTTGGTGAAAATGCAAGGACAGAAGCGGAGGGAAGGAGGAGTAGGAACAATCTGACTGTGTTCTACTGCAGTAGATCACAATTCTTGGTTAACTTCATCCTTGAGAACTGTTTCCACAGCAAAACAGTGAAACAGTGAAACCCATAGTGGGTCTGTGTAACACGAAGAGCAGCAGTAACAAGGCAGTGTCATGGGAGTTAGCGTGCATTAGCAGTCAGACAATGTAATCCTGCAATGATTTTTCTCTGGCTGCCTACACTTGCTAAAACCCAAGGCAACAAATACTCATTGCTATTCTTACCTGCACTAGCTAAATTAAACTAATGCACTTATGCAGTTATTTTTCTTTATCCCATCTCCTTTGACAGCACTCTCCAATGCAGAACTGAACAGTAATTAGCAGCAACAGTCTTGAAAGCATACGTGACATTATAAAGACATGTATTCTATCACGAAGTCAGTGAGCTTGTTACAGTTTTCTTACTATAGTAGCTGGAACCTGCAGACATTACATCTTCCAGTTCTGAGAGCTTATTGAAAATCACCTATTAATACAGACAACACTTGTATGGGCAGGTGAATCAAGAATGCACCAGCCACAGTCCTATTCAGCAGCCATCTATTTACCATGATTAATTTGAATCTGTGCTTGTATTTTGGAAATGACATGTGTTTTATAAGTGAGATGTAACTGCGCAGATGCAGGTTCAAATTAGTAATTAGTACTTGACCTTATTGGAACTTACCTGTCCAGCTGTCCAAAACAGCTGTCTGAAACTTTGGAAAACACATCCTCAAAGGACAGAATCCATCTTCCCACCTGAAAGGCAGGCAGCAGTCTAAGCTGTTTGTCTCTGCTCTGTTGTCAAGGGAGATGCATCTCCACAGAGTGATTTGTCCTGTGCTAAAAGATGCATCTTTGGCTATCAGGAATGTTCATCCTCTGAAGATGCTAATCTCTTCCTGTTCACTGTGGGAGGAATTCGGGTAACTGGATGAACCCTGCGTATACTGCAGATCCAGCTGTACATGACTGACTGACAGCGGTTCCACTTAGCTAGGTTTTCTGTTTTTATTAAGAAAAACCTGAGGTCTCTGTTAGCAAATACCAAATATTAACAGTGCTTCAAAACTCCTGTCAAAACCGGAAAAGCCTAGTTAAGTATTAACAGCAAATGTTACAAGCCAGTGCTTTACATTTGTACCTTTTGTTAGTCTTATGACTGATGAATCTATCAGTTAAAAACTCCCTAAAAAGATCTGAGATGACGCTGATCCATCTTACCAAGTGCAATAGTATGTTTCAAACAAATTTTTGCTTTCTTGGTCAGTCAACTTTTGTTTGGATGTTGCTCTTCTGTAAATCTGAATAGGAAAGCAAAGACCTTATTTACTACAGCATCCTGAACTTTCAGCTCTTAAAGGAGTTATACATTGTGTGTTCACTTATCATAGAATTTAACAAAGGCAACCAGAAGTCAGTTCTGTCAGATGAGTAATTTCATGGAAAAGCTGCCATTGTTGTATATTTTATATATATGCATATATTATATAGCTACGTAACTTAGAAAACAAAACAAAGGATTACCGTCATTTAACAACTCTGCAATTCATTTCCTACTTTTAAATAACTGCTATTGCACAGCGCCAAAGAAAATGCCATGCATTAACTGACTCATCACCAGAGTCTGTGATAGATGGTACAGATGGTAATTTGATTATTCATCTCCAAGAAAAGAAGTGATTTATTATGGAAAAGTATTCATTTTGGTCTTCTGAAAGAATGGTAACAGGGATACCTAGAGTGCCTTTCAAAATAATCCCCACACTAATATACAGTTATTCTGAAGCATTATTTGATCTGTTAAGATTTGTGGAGCGGGGTTGCGTGCTAGGTAGTTCATAGGTGTGGCACATGCTGAACAAGGATGGGTACCACAAAAATCATGCATCTCTTCTATGGAAAAATGCTCCTATGTAATAAGAATGGAAAGGGTTTGCTTTGTCTACCAGAAAATCTGCAAAGTTTACTATGCATCTTGAAAAAATAATCCATAAATGAGACTAAAATATATCCAGCAAGAGTAATGGGCCATCCTGCAATAGCTATCAGGATCAGAAAATGATTGTCGTTCTTGGGACAACTGCAGACCTGTATTTAAAACACAAAGCAAGTACCAGTCCTACCAGGGTTCAACTTGTGGATTTATCTTTATTTCTGGAGCATACCAACAGGCTTCTGTGGAACCATCTCTAAAATTAAGTATCATCTTATTTTTACATGAATCAAAGGCAGAATGATGCTCAGTGTAAAGTATAACACACTACTGAGCAGCAAAAATAGCACTTCCATAAGAATTTGAAGCACTACCAGTATTACTTTGTGGTCAACCTTTTGTGCTTACTGCAGATATAAAGGACCCACCAAAAGATACTTGATTACTTTGTAAGTAGCATATATGAGAATATAGGGTGTCTATGCAGACAGTAAATACAACAGTTTCACTTCTAGATGTGAGTAACACAATTTGCAGTGCAGGAGCAAAAAGAAAAAAGAAAATAATTCCCTGATTTTCAGAATGGAAAAAGGGAAACAGTTTTTTATGAATACAAATTCGTTTGCAGATACCTTCAGGCAGAAATGGAAAGCGAGTAATTCCTTTGTAACTCCAAGTAGGTTGACATACCTCCCCAGAGAAAGCCTGCCCATTGAGTAGGTGCTCTGATCCCTGGCTGTCTTCACTTCCAAAGTGTAACCGGATTTCCTCTAAGCGGTGGCTGTATGTCATTGGTCCTCCAGAGATGTTGACCAGATGCTCTTTGTCTAATCGTAGAGAGACGTGTCTCCCTGTGTTATACATCGTCCCACTGACCTAAACAAAAGCATTTAAAAGAATCTGTAAATCCCAGAAACGAATTCTGTGTGCTTCAAGATTTTGCTCTTTACACCCCTTCATTCAAATGCAGCAACACATCTTATTGTTGTGAGATGAAATACACAACCTGAGGTTATACTTCAACTTCTGCTTTGAGTCTTACGCTGTATATTCAAATATTTAGCTAAATCTGTATGTACATATTTTAGCCAGGGGCACATGGCTACCACAGTGAATAGGATTATTACACTTCTAAATAAGTAGGCTTTTAGAGTATTTTTTTATGCAAGGTCTGAATAATGGCTTCATTACAGAATTCCTGCACCGAAAATGGGAACATTTCAGCTGACATAAATTATTTAAGTGAGCTTGAACAAATCTGAAATTTAACTTTTTTTCCTTCCTTTTAATATTTATAACATTATCCAAAAGTGAAGGTGCCGCAAAGAGCAGAGCTATAATTAATTATTCATAAATAGGGAGACCTGCTCCTGCTGGAGCTGCAGGTGAAAACTGTCACTGTCTTCCTCCACAAGTCTCTTCATTTTGTTCTTAGTGTTTTACGTTTACAGTTGCCAGATATTTTAGCTATAGCAATGCAGGATTAATCCCAATATGATCATGCATCCCTAGTTCCTACTACACCTCAAATAGCTGCAGCGCTCTTCAAGATTCATCTTATTTTTAAAAGACTGGATGCTCTGCTTCATTGGCAAACTGATTTACAGCTGCTGGAATGACAAAGAAAATGATGGGGGAGATCTTTCACGTGGAATATAAGTCATAATTTCCACTGTCACGGGAGAAGTTCCTATTGCAAAAGATTCCTTAATTTATGCCACTGGGAAGTGAAATATGCCACTTAAAGTAGAACTGTGATTTATTTCAAAACATTCTGCAAGGATACAAATGGTACACTTGAATAACATTCATTTATGTTCAGAAGAGGACGTGTAGCAATAATATGCTTTGTTGCATTTCAATTTAAAATTAAAGATGACTATTATGTATTATATCCTATGCTACATCAGTACTATAGTAATTAACATTGCTGCAGTGCCATTTTATCTGTAATACTAATTACTGAGTTTAAATGACCTGTTTTCTTGCACAGTAGGTTGTAAAAAGTTACATGGAGCAGACTGCACGATAGAACTAAATGGATGAGATTCAATGACTTTTGTGATTGTTGTGGCTTTTATACTTTGATGCAGATGTTCTATTTTGGTGTTTATTCCCCATTCAAAATAAGCAGTAATAATTTTCTTATGAAAAGTAATAAACACAAATATTCCTATTCAGTGCACACAAACCACAAGGGTCTCATTTATAAATGCTCCTTAGTTTTTCTGCCTGATTTTGCATGCATAATAATTAAATACCAAGTTGAGTTTAATAGGTGGAAGAAGGTCAGTTTATTGAATTCAGTTGCAGCACACTGCATGAGAATGATACAAAATTGCTAATCATAAGTAACAAATGCAGTTTAAAAACAAATAGGGAAAAATGGTTTAAAGCCTCTTACTCATTCACATTCGGAAGCTCATGCTTCACTGAACACTCAGTTAAATTTAGCAGCCATGCAAAATATTCTGAATTCATTTTCTTACTTAAATTGGTACAAATCTCAAATTAGGTTACCATTATTTTCTCTCTCAAGGTAAAAGTGACCTAAGTAACTCCTTATATGAATCAAATAACTTTGCAGAGCAGTGAGGGAAATGAGAAGAGGCAAATTCATGAGCAGGAGTACATTTGTCTTCCTTATTTCCCCCTTCATAAAAATGCAGTGCTTGTAATGAGATTGTCTTGGCTGTTTTGAAACAGAATTTCCCTGCGTAGCTGCAGATGAAGAACACCAGTAACGCACTGAAGCAGCTGATATGCTCCATTCCTGAGCTGCAGGGAGGGATGAACACTTCAAGTGAGACTATAAAAAAACTCCTGCTTGGCCACTCAGACTTGTCACCAGGAAGGACAAAACCCAGGATCTTCAGTACCCAAAATGCAAGGTCTTGCCCTTTTATCTGTTGTTTCAGGTTTAAGCAAAGCACTAGTTTTCTTGTTGTGAATGTGTGACCAAGGGAAGAGCAGCCACATACACCAGTCCAGATTCAGGACGTGCCCATGGCCATTTCTTTTCTTGAGTGTCAACATATACCACCATTACCAGCAGCTTTTATTGGGCATCTCTCCCAGGCTCATCTGCTTACTACAAGAAAAATAGAAGTGTCTTAAGTTTGCTGTCTACTAAGATTAGGCCTGGTTGGATGGGGCTTTTAGCAACATGGTCTAGTGGAAGGTGTCCCTGCCTGTGGCAGGGGTTGGAACGAGATGAGCTTTATGGTTCTTTCCAACTCAAACCATTGTATGGTTCTATGACTATATCTGAATGAAAGACTGCCTGACTTGCCAAGATTGTGCTTGATTATGGGAATTACCACCATAATGCTACGCAGTTCAGGATATTGTCTGTTTTATACACAAACCCAGCACCATATCACCTTTAAAAGTGTATATTTCAGGTATAACCATTTTCTGTTGTTAGCACATGGTATCATGTAAGTGCAGTCACCTTCTGTTTGCGAGCTCCAAGTCCACAAAGGCATTATACTCAGTGGGAAAGTGTCATGCAAAAAACATTGCGAGAGAAAAAAGGTTTGTTTTCCATTGGTTTGGGCAGAAAGCAGTGTACTGTCTTTTCAATATGTGCAGTTTGAACTGCGACTGGAGAAAAGGAAGGTTCTGATGCAAACCTACTGATATAGGAAGTATTTTATGGTACTCAGCCTTTAATGTGATGGTGCACCCTCATTTTAGAACATCAAACTGAGTTGGTTTTGTGAAAATTGAATTGCATGTGGTGTTGTAAAAGTCACAGGCGCAGGAGTTAGTGAGGCGGTAGTTTGTATTTTGTCTGTTCTCCTACAAGACAAACAGTACGGAGACGGGGGCACCTTGTGGGGAAGATATTGACTCTGCCTGGCACAGCCACTAATATCTGCTACTCCAGAAAGCACAGTATTTATTTCTTATGCCATTCTGTGGACTGGATAAAATGTTATAGGGTAGTTTAAGAGGATAATATAAAAGATCTGTTAAGATCTATACGCATATTTCTTTAACGTATCAGACTATTCTTTGGTGCTAAGTCCTTCATGGTGATGGTATTTGTGTGGCTTCTTGCTCTGCTATTAAGGAACCCTTTTGTTCTTCGTTTCTGTTTGACTTGAAAGCTATATAAAGATGAAAACACAGCAAACAAACTGGGAGAAAAAGAACACTAAATCTTGTCCTCCTGTTTTTCAAAAGGATCAGTATTCACATATATCTTATGCACTAGAAATTAGACTGCAGTAAACATGTATTGAAATGTCAGTAAAAGCCAACCTGAGTAAACCAACAAAGTCCAACATGGTCAATCATGCCACATTTTCAGTTGATCCCATTCACCTCATACATTGAGAAACTTTCCTCAAAAGGCAACTTTACCTGTGGCAAAATCCCCAAGTAGAACAGAACATGTTGATGGGCTTCAACCTTAATTGTGAAATACTTCAACTTTGGTAGACTTTAATTAAATTATTAACATGTTCCTGATGTAGTTATTTTCTATTTAATCTCATTACTTTTAATTCTTGCTTCACAGAGCTTTGTGCACATAATTCCCCAGCAGCATTATTCTTTCCCTTTATCTTGATGCAAGACAGCCACACAGGCACACACTACTAATATATTCTACGCTACGTTTCTAAGTAAGATCTGAATACTCATTGGTATCTGTGTATAACTTGGTGGTCCTGTAACCACAAAGAAGTCCCAGTTCTGCTCTTTGAAAGGCAAAACACAAGCAAAGTTAATAAAAAATGCATACCTACTAAAGCCCTACTCTTTGATGCAGGTTTATCTTGAAACTCTACAGACCTTTATGACCATTAGGAAAGGAAAAAATCTCGAATCCAAACCTGATCCCCAACTACTTTTTTCTTATGAGGTTCTTTAACACCCTGCATTTGTGGAAGCATTTTTGTTGTGTCCTACTTAACTGTGTATCTTGTTCTCTTCATCTTTTTTTCCACAACTAGTCCTGAACTAAGTATTTTCAGAACTGCCTTTGTGGCCTACATCTTTACATTACAGTCTGTGTTAAAATAGCCTTCAAAACCCTAAGCACTCAAAGTGACGGAAAAAAGAAGTCTGTTTCAGGGCAAAGCCATGCCAGAAACAGAAGCAGTGACTGCAAGAGGAAAAGAGAAGGAGCTGAGATAAATTCTTTGCCTTTCAATCCCATGCTATGTTAGCAGTTCAGTGTCAACTTTCTTCAAGGGGTACTGCAGGTTCTTTGCTTCGTAGGGGCCTTTACAAATAGTGAAATAGTGCATTTTGGATTTATTCAACTAAGAGTGGTCTGAAGATTAGGTCCGAGAACATCAGAACCTGCCACTGGAGCAGCGTTGAATGTAAGGAAGCAAGAAAACCAGTTGTGTATGGCTGCCTGCTGCGGTGTCCTTGGATCTTATCCGCAATATTAGATGTTCTTGTCTTTAGGCTGAAAATAGATATAGTCCAAAAAAGGCCTAGTGCTGGTAGGGAAGCAAATCAACACAGGTTGAAGACTGTTTTGAAGGTGCCATAGTGCCCCAGTTTTGTGTCCTGCAACAACCAGATTTCGATCATCTGCCACTTAGCTTCCATGTTTCCTGCAGAAGTCCTGTACTCCAGCAGAACAGGAACACGGTGCTGCAGGTGCAAGGAGTGGGTGCCTCCTCCACATCAGCCGCACCTGAACTCCTAATGCCACATACTTTGTCATTACCTTTGGTTTCTGCTGCTCGGTATCCATGTGGCAAGAGCAGTGGGTGCGTTGTTTCTATCATTTAATGTTTTCCTGGTGGTGGTTCATAGTATCTCAACCAGACCATATTCTGTGATATAAAATACCGTCCTCATTGGTTTAAATGGATCATACTGTAGTAAGTACCATGTATCTCTCCTGCGCAAAGCAGAGACTGCTTCAGGGTTTGAAAACCGAGTTTGCACAGACTTCAGGGCAAGTTTGCAACTTGAAATCTGACTTTAGGGACTGTGACAAAGCACTGCACCAAACTAGAATTTCAAATGTAACCTACTAAGGCTTGGCTCTCTGCAGCAGAATTGCATTCCCTTATTTCAAAGCAGTGGCTACACAAGAACATTCATTTTCCTAATATTGTGCTTATGACAGCTAGCTAGTTTTAGAAGTAGTTTTATGTTGCTGTCTTAATCTTCTAGCTCATGTTAGAGGGGACCCAAGCTGGAAACTTACATTATTTTACAGAGTTATTCTTCTAAGTTATTTAATAGTTGTTCAAAACAGGTATTTTTTAGGTTTCAAGTCTTATTTTGAAGAGGAGATTGATATAATCAAATAGGAAACAGCTGTTCTATAGATTTACAGACTTTGAGAGCTCTGTCCTTATCCTGAAGTAGTCTCACTGTGTACATATGTAGCTAAGAATTTTTAAATCATTGTTTTCTACAGAGCATTCAGTTCTACTTAAGTGCTCTTGACGACTATTTGTAGAATTGAATAGTTATGTTTCATTAGACTTTTTCCCTTCTTTTATCTTTATGATTAATTTTATATCTTTATGCTTAACCATTGTATGCAACAGCATGCAAGGAATTTGCGGAAGCACTGCTAGCACACCTTTATTTTCCAAATCATGTCTGCAATGCACAGCATGCTTCTTGACCTTGTAAATCATGGTCATCTATAGATTAGCCTATAAATGTCTCGGGGCCTTTAACACAGACACATATTCAAAGTATTTCATGCTTTATTTTTGAAGGTAATTGCAAAGCAAATTGCAGCCGTATTCCTGCAAGCTTTTCTTACTGCCAGCAGAGAGCACTGTTGACCCATCCCATGTGGCTATTACCTATAGACCACGAGGACTCCATAGCCAGGAAGAAAGTCAATCATTTTCTGTTTGACAGAAGTATAAGCCATGGCTTTAGCTTCAGAAGTGGCGGTTTCAGCTGTGGGCCAGAACTGTGGGGTCTGTTGCATCAGTCAAGCAGGTTTCTAGCCTACAGCTGAGCATATGAGGGATGCAGGCTCAGCAGGTTGCTGGAAGGCCATCTGATAAGGAAGACATTCAACTGCCTTTTCTGGCAAGAATCCAATAGATCTTATATTGTGTTCCTAAAACAAGAAAGTGGAGGGCAGGGAAATAAAGATAAGGAAATACCAGAGGTCTGATACAGTGCCACTCACTGGGAGGGAGCTGCAATATAATTGCTGGCCTTTGAAGAACAACAGGCATTATCATCAATATTTGATTAAAAAAGGCCTGTGTGAAGAATGTAAGGGAAGTGTAAAGATTAACATCATCTTTTCATCTTCTTAGCTGAAAAGTTTTAAGAAGGAAATGATGTTAATGAGTCAATTAACCCATTTACGTGCCCGACGTAATGTGTCATGTGCCAGCATATGGCATGATACGGGGTTTTTTCTTCTTAAAGCACCACTTTCAGTAAGAGTCTTCCCCACTCACTACTCTGCAGCTTTGCCTGTTTACTTCCTTTAGAGACTGACCTGTGAAAACACTTGGAGCAAAGCTCATAAATGAGATATCCAGGCTTCCTGGCTAATGAGCCCAACATGTCAATTTTCAGTGATCAAAATAATGTGTTTCAAAATGTATACGCTGTTCTGTGCCAAAAATACACTTCCAATAGAGGGCCCACAAGGTCGTGCTTAGTCTGAGATAATTGTATGCCGCAGGATGCGAACAAATGAAACTGCTCCTAGGACTGGTAATGCCCACTCAGAGTCTATGCCAAACGCTGCACAATAAAGTGCTTTATTGTGGTCCCACCACTCCATGAATGCCATGATTTTTGGCTGTTAGTAACTAGGAAGCCTAATCTAGATGCAGCCGAATTTACTGTGTAAAATTAATCACTGCTGTGCATGTTGATACTGGCTTCATGGTGAAATCATGCTCTCCTTAATCTAGAACATTGCAGCTACACTTAGTAGCTGGAATGCATTTAGAAGTAGTATGTTTACTAGTAGTACATATTGTAGTAGGTGAATTTAATCCTGGAGCTTTCATTGGATTTTTATATTGAGACAGGCAAGCAGAAAAACTGACTTCTATGACAGGACGAGGGATCTGCTTCCACCAGTGCTGGCTGAAGGCCTGGGGGACCAGTAAGGATTTTTAAGATGGGGATATATCTTCATGCTGAGAGCTTCCTGCATGGAGGGACCCATTACATGCTGTTTGGGGTGAAAAAAAACAAAGAATGAAGAATGTTTTGCTGTAGGAAAGCAGAGTGGATCTCAATGTTCACCACTTCTGCTGCATAGTATCTTGAAACCTACAGCCTGAGTATTTGCAGGCAAACTGAAGTGTGGAAGGGGAACATGTGAGAGCCAGTTATGCTGCAATGTGACCTCAATGGACTTCATGTACAGCAAGAACTATGCAGTGTGCAGTTACCCAGCACATAAGGCAGCAACAATCGCAGGTATCTTCAGCTAGGTAAAATGGTGAAGGGATTATGTGAGGTTCCAAGTACGTAGAACAGGACATGGTCTCCACGCCGAGACCACTGTCAGTTGGTTTCTTTTAATAAATGCTATTACTTCTTCAAGCTCAGACATGGCTCAGTGAAGACCAAAGTTCTCACTGTGGTAGGTTCTGAAGTGACTTTGGTTTATTAGCAGAGAACTCGAGTTCCTTGTGAAGTGTCATGTGCCTGTGTCATGCTCGTGTTTAAAAGGATGTTTCACAGCATTCTAAGCTAAACTTGAGCTGCGAGACAGCAGAACGAGGCTTAGCAATTCACAGTCCTGTTCCACCTTTTTACCACTGATGACAAGTCTCATCCTGGGCTGTGACACAGTCATCAGCATTACGTGAAAGAGGGAAAAATTATATTTGCATGCTCCTTTTAGTTGATTAGCCTTAGTTTAGAATTAGGCTAAGTCAACAAGTAATTGCGAGAATAACTGAGGCTTGGAGAACTCATTACCCTAATTTAGTCTAGCAGTCTGTAACGAGATTTTAGTTTGAAGAATCTGCTTTAGAAACCGTGTTAAGGATAATCTTTGTCTCTGGTAAAGGGATGTCAGAAGAGCTGCTTTTTTAAAATCAGAAGGCTGACATAAATTTTCAGAAGGTTCTAAATGGTACAGAAGGCTACGAACTTGTGAGAAAACCAGGCACGAAAAATGACTCTTCCCATTTTTGATATGGGTTTAAAATGTAAAATGGAATATGTTAAAATCCTGAGGGTGTAATTGAGTCCTTTTATAGTGAGCGATATCGAGGTGTACTGACCTTTGGTAGCTGCCTGGATTTCAGAGCTCTGCTTTCAGACAGCTCTCTGGTTGAAATGCCAGAGGATTGCCGGTGGAGTCCGGATCAGATGGAAATATATAGGATGTACGTTGCAACTAGTGTGTTTCACTTTACCTACATCTATAAATCTTTATATACTTATATCTGTACCTATACATACAGAAATAAAACATTTTTTTACTAAGTTTTGTGACTAGAATGAGGAAGATAAATATCTGTCTTCACACACAAGCATAGATTAATAAATCAGCACAACCTCTTACTGTTGTGCATCCAGAGCATCAGATTGCTGTCTGAAGGAGTGAGAAGCATTCAGTTTTCTGAGCAGGCTAAAGGATGTGCAAAGTTCAACTCTCTCATACCACAATCAAAACACAACATTATTAAGGTTAATGATACAAGGGCCAGAAACCCTCATTTGTTGTAGTTCTTTATGGCTCTAACTCATTTGCTGCCAGGAATTTCTATTAAATTTGCTTAAGCCTCCCAAATAATGAAGGGACCACTGCTGCTTTTCGAAATCCCCTGGCCACTCTAGCCATGAAATTCCAAGGCAGCGCAATGTACTGAGTCCTGCTCAAGGGAAATCACAGTGCCAGAGTCGTCATGTAACCAGAGAAGCATGGTAAGCTTTACTGAAAATACAAGTCACTGGAAATGAAAAGATGAATCTATAAAGCTCAGCTTTTCAGCCCTGAAAGGGACAAGAGTTTTATCAGGTTATTTAGCAGACGTGTAACAAGTTTGTACATTGCACCATATCAAACTGCTTCCCAAATCACTGCCAAGGAAAAAATGCATAGTTATTGCAAAATAATTTCCCGAGCCCTGTCTCTCTGGAGGAAATCAGTATTTAGAGAACCTGAAATTTGACTTCAACACAATTCATTAGGTGTCAAGGCAAATCCTTAGTGGCACGCAAAAACCATGAGCTATTCTGCCTGGTGGCATATTTCACTGTGTTTTCTCAGCAGCAGCAAAGAGCTGTTCTGTCCTGGTCTGCTTCTAGTTCTTTAAAGAAGGTGAATAAATTAGGCTTTCCTGTTACAGAGGGTTGTTTTACTTGCCTCATTTTATCTGCCTCAGAAGCATTTGTGTACTTTTTTATGTTGAGAACACAGTGGAGCTGCAGTAGTGGTAGAAATAAGAGAAAAACATCCCATCCCTGTCCTGAAATTCTCTTCGCTTTTCCTGGCATTTCACTCTATTTCGAAACTCCTATTTTCTTCCTTTTTTCCCTGACGATGCACTTTAAAAGCCCTACAAACCTGCATTTCTTTAGAAGCAGAGCTCCTTAAAGAATTATCAAGTCTAGCTTAACTAGAAGAATCTTCTTTGTGTTCTGATATGCCTCTAATTCCAGCGTCTGAGAGTCAATGCAAAAGTTGGATGGAACACTGGGGAATCTGGGCTATTGCACGAACTTGAGCTCCAGGCTACATGAGAGCCCAGGGGCAGAGCTCGCCCCCTCTGATGCTTCTAGGCATGGTGTTATGTATGTGTGTCATCAGGCCACTGAGGTACACACACACCCGTTTCAACGAGAAACATTCAGAAAACCTCACTTCATGACCACTCTTCTGCTAAAATCAAGAGATTCGGTGGTTGTTCCCTTGTTTGTTCACTTTCCACTCCCCCTTATCTGCTGTGTCTATGGATTGAAGAGCTGCTTCTTTGTTCACCATTCTAACCTTCTGTACAGCCCTGTGTATTCTGGACCATATCTTTTGGTTATACTGGACCTGTGTAAATCAGTATGTTTACAAGCAATCAAAATGACACAAGGCTCTGAATACCAAGAAGTATTTTTTTTCCTTTTACATCATTCCCAAGTGCGTTTTATTCTCTGCAGAGCGAAAGCCACTTTTCTGCTAGCTCAAATCATAAAGAAATGGTGCGAACTCTTCTGGAACAGGTTATTAGAAAACCAATTTTTGTATCATGCCAATTTACCATTGATTCCCCTCTGCTTTTCTTGGTCACTGTTGCTTACCAAAATACAGATTTATCTGTATTTGCAGAAGGGTCCAGAAGGAAAAGTGAAAAGGGTCATGCGATAAAGTTAGCTAGATAGGATATTCTCTTTTCATATAGAGAAGAGAAGGCTGCGTGGAGATCTCATAGCAGCCTTCCAATACCTGAAGGGGGCCTATAGGGATGCTGGGGAGGGACTATTCATTAGGGACTCTGGTGAGAGGACAAGGGGTAATGGGTTTAAACTTAAACAGGGGAAGTTTAGATTGGATATGAGGAAGAAATTCTTTACTGTGAGGGTGGTGAGGCCCTGGAATGGGTTGCCCAGGGAGGTTGTGGATGCTTCATCCCTGGCGGCGTTCAAGGTGGGGTTGGACATAGCCTTGAATGGCATGGTTTAGTGGGAGGTGTCCCTGCCCATGGCAGGGGGGTTGGAACTCGATGATCTTGAGGTCCTTTCCAACCCTTACTATTCTATGATTCTATGTTCTATATAAGACAAGTTCATTTTTAAGAAATGTTTTCTTATCTATATTCTAAAGAGCTTCAAGAATGTGTAATCTGTTGAAGCAATAATGTTGATAAATTAATCTTTATTATCTTCCCAGGAATAATCATATAAAATAGTACTTCATATTCAGTTATGGATCAGCATTCCTATTTAGTAGCAATTGCTCTTCCTCCTGTTTTTTATACCTTTTCCTTCTCTGTAACATGCAAACCAGACGCTGGACGCTCCCAAATGCCTCTGAAATGGTATCTTTCCTAACTCTGGGTATTTGCACATGCACTTTAGTGCTCATGTTCCTATTTGTGAGAAATTATAGCTGAAAAGCTGAAAAGTACTGAACATCTTATTTAAAGGGCAGAGGCAGCCTTGTTCTCTTTATCCTAGAGGAAGATGAGTTTTGGAGTCTGTTCTCACACTCAGATTTGTTGTTTTCACCTGCAGTAGAGGAAAACACTTTAAATGTGCTTATGTTCTTAATAACTAGGTAGGACTTAGGCAGCAATTAAACTGGAGCTTTCAAAAATTAACTCTTGCAGATCAGAATCAGTATTTCTTCCAAGAGAGGAATGAAAATTTCGGCACACTTCGTATTTTTAACTACTTTAAATGCAGAGATTGATAACAGGTCTTCCCCTGAGCTACTGAAAACTGTGAGCAGTATTAGTTTTTAATATGGAATTGATAACTGATGTAGTTTAAAGTAAAGATAGGAAATGCTTCCAGGGCTTCACTTAGAGAAAAATGATGTAATTGAAAGATTTGTAAGTCTATTGTGGCTTATGTTGTACTATTTTCATACCAACTATTTCTAAAGTCTAGATGATGCCTAATAAACAAGTCCTTTAATCATCTTTAAAACGACAAACCTGTTGATAAATTGAATTTTCTCCAACAAGATATTGCTGTATTGATTTTAGTACTCCATTTTTAATAAGCAGAGACTGCTCAGAATCGCTTGCTATGACAGTCTTGAAAGTAGGGCATCAACTGACTTGGCATATGGCTTAATTTATAGGGGAAGTTTTTGCTAGAACTCTAATCCATTATCCTTCCACTGTTGACATTTACTTGCAATAAGGACACTGGGCCAAATCTGTTGCATATAAAAACTAGGCAGGCATGGCTACCCAGAAGTTTCTGCAGTAGATTTCTCCTGTTTAGAGGTGATTTCAGTCACCAGACTGAATTATGCGTACAGCTTTAATGACAACGTCCACCCCTAAGTATGGGCATGCCCCTGAGCGAATGGCTGGAGCTGTTTAACTGTGGAGCTTTGGTTAGAGGTGCTGTGATTGTGCAGAGGCAACATAAGATAGCAGGTGTGGAGAAAGGTAATGCTTTATCTCTTAAGTCGGAGATGACCCGCCATGGCAAGGGAAGGAGTTTCCAGCAAGTGGTTTGTTCATGTACAGAAGAATAACTTGAGCAACTTCACCATTAACAGGCAGACACATACTTAACTCTGGTCTAGATCATTTTGCTAGAGAGATACAGTCCACACAATACTTCCAGACAACATTATGGCTAATCACATTACTTGAACAGGAAGATGATGGAACCCAGTGGCTAGGCCAATGTGCAGTGCTTACAAAGTTGCCTGTAATTGCCATCACTGTTGAAATTTATTTTCCTTTTGTCTGAATGTATGAAAGCTTTGCCCATGTTAAGGAACATCCTGGTGTCTTTGAACACTCAGTCTACCCACTGAAAAAGGTCTACATACCTGACTGATTATTGAGATTATTCTTCGGTTAAACGGGCAGAAGGTTTATATGATAATAGCATACCTGTTATTAAAGCAAGCAAATCAAATGGAAACATTAAGAAATTCTTGCACACATTAGACTATAATACATGTAGGGTCAAACACCCTCAAATGAGCCAGGTTGAAACAGAAAAACATTTTTGGTACTCTAACTTCCACCTCAAGAGTGAATGTAGCTTGTGTATTGTATATGACCATGGTTTTATGTATATATATATACACACAAATCCATTGTGGGACTAAAAGCAGATTCCTAAGTACCCAAATACACAGGTGCTTATTTGCATGTCTTGTCAGGGGTATGTATTCAGGGTATAATGCAGCTCTTTTACAAAAGCATTCTTTTTTTTCCCCTTTTCTTTAATTTTGTCCTACCAACTTATGCTTTCCTAACACAAGGAAGACTTGCAACATAAACTTACAGACGATAAAGCACAACAGAACCATCAAGGGGTTACTGAACAAAATGTGATATATTCAAGCTGACAATTGACAACATAGTAATAGGTATTGAGTCAAAACCTGAATAGAAATGTTATGGCTAAATCACCTTTAAGGGATTCCAGGTTTCTGGTTTAAATACTGTTGCTTGTTGTCTTTTGCATTTGTATATAACGATAATGCTCCTAAATCCCTATCTTTCATTCCTTGCATGCCCTGTCACACAAAAGCAAAATAGTATCAAACCAACAGCTTCTAAGATAAAAATTTTAGCTCTAGGCCAAACAGTGTTCCTCAAATGATGCCATCACACTGAAATGAGGAGGCACAGAGTGACAGATGTCAGTAACTTAACCCCTAGATTGCGTGGGGACTGCCAGTGACCTTCACCAGCTGGCAGCAGCTGAATCCCGGCAAGGCAGAGGAGAACGCTGGGGGGACCTGCAGACACATAAAGACAGAACCAGAAGTGGTCCACACATGCTGGAAGTCTGAGAAATGCTCATTTAGGTCAACTTTATCCCCATCGAGGCACCTTAGCATGCATGGCCTCATTCTCACAAGTGCTGCATAAACAGAATTCTGTAGATCATAACATTTCAACAGGGAAGGCTGCTTTTAATAATCCTAGGAAACTCCTAAATATATCCCTTAGTCTACTAGGAAAATGTTAATCTGAATGTTTTCATCTGCAAATTGTGCAAAGTGAATTTTTTTCCCCTTCATCTTTCAGTGATTTGGTTGGTTTGGTCTCTTTTCCTGTCCTATATATGCCAGTAGTCAGCACAGTTAAAATTTTAAGTGCTTTTCTTGCGGTGCCCATTCCTGTAAACCTCTGCAGCAAGTTAAACACAGGTGGGAAGGTCCCTAAGGTCTTCTGCTCTTCTGGGTAAAACCTTCATCTGTTCTGTGCCTCTATTCTCTGTGATGTTTGCAGAAAAACTGCTGAATGCTGTCTGTGATTTGCTGTCTGAAAGAAACCTAAATCCTGACAGAAGCACAGGAATGTGTGTGTTCTGCCCAGCTGAAAATGCTCAGTAAATGTTCAGCCTTTCATTTCCACAGTGCAAGGCTTCATGCAAGCAAGTGAACACATTTTTTCTCCTGATCAAGGCAGAGGGACAGATTATAAAGTCTTATCTAAATGTGGATCTGGCAGTGCTGTAAGTGCACACGAGAACAATTCAAAACACGCTGTCAGCACTGACCTACCTTCGTTTCTGAGTTTGAAAGGATGAATGCTCCATCTCTGCTGCAGTTACAGCCTCATCTGCTCCTACTGGAATCAGCCGAAGCAAGACTGGGGGATAGTTGTCCAGATAGCTGTAAATTTGACTAACTCCATATTAAAAAGCCTCCCTATCTCCATGCAAAATTCCTGTTTAACTGTAGGGAAATCTAGAAACTTCTTTAGACAGAACTGAAAAAACACCATTATGATCCTTCTATAGGATCCTGAAACTATTTTGCCCCAGAATTTTATAGGGACAGAATTGTCTAGCATACGTATTTCATATTCTTCCCGTTCTGCTACAGGAGACAGTACTGCCTATCGTTCTTGCATCAATACTTGCTATGTTAGTATAGGAAGCCTATCCATTTAGGTTTTGTATTGACATCATAAATTTGCAGACACAAGACCATTAACTACTAAGGAAAAAACCCACCTTCTGATCATAAAATATCAATCTCCAGTATTTTTTGTTCCTATTCCTGAAATGTGCCCCCTGCCCCAGCCAGAAAGCACTGGGAATTCCTCCCACCACCCACCTAGCACTGCTAAATGCAAAGTCTAATTCTGGGATAAATGCACAAGTAAAACAGTCCCAGTAATGTCAAAAAGGCTGAACAAACCTTTATGAAGCACGCAAAAAACACAGACTAAAAACCCGGATGATTGGACCAATTTTACATACTTTTAATGAATATTTTAGCTGAATATATCAGCCCAGGCAGAATAATCCTGCGCTATTCCAGTATGAGGCTGCAGTAACCTACCAACATGCTGTTTCTAGCAAATCAGAAACCTAAGATTTAATCTACATCATCTAGAAAGCATGTGTGCAGAAAATGTGTAATGCCAGATCTTACTATGAAAAAGAAGATTAAGGCTGAAAAAGGATTAGAAATTAATTAAGGAGCTTCTTCATGTTTCCTGATATCCTTCTGATCTGTGACCAGCCTATCTTCAGGGTCTTTGCTACTGATGCAGTTGTTAGTTCAAATCACAAACACTACAAAGGATTATCATTATGCTTTAGGAAGAGCTGTAGCTTGGTGGCTTGGGGTTTATTTTCCAGTTCCATGCTTTCAGATCTATTGCAGGGATCAGTGGGAGAGCTGCAGAGTAAAAGCTCAACTTTCAGGGCTCACACTACTACGAGCAAGCATTGCTTTGGTGGTGGGCAGGTGTGGGACTACAACAGCGCGTTGATGAAGCACCTTTCAGAGGTAGCTGCAGCACTCTGAAATAGCCCCAGCTAAGGGACGGGGTCAGAACCAAGGACCAATGAAACAATGTGGAGATATGAGCTCCACTCTGATCAATCTCTTCCATTTCCCAAAATGAAGCAAAATTTATCCTGGGTTCAGTTTTGTGAGCATGACACCTTTGGCTGGTTCAGCAGCCTACAGTACAGATACATGCTACATCAGCGAGACACTGACATGAAAAAACACTAGATCTTAAGAAGTTTCACTGAAGCCTTGCAGTGTGCTCACTCACTTTGAAACTATCTGTGCTCCGCTTTCAGGTTAAGAGTATGCCGCAGAGAATTAATTTTGATTGATATTAATTAATTCTAGTTATATTAATAATTTTTAATTACGGTATTTACTATGCAAGCAGTTTCTCATTTATGACATGGGGTGTTTCCTTTTCCTAGAACTTGATTATACTCTGAAATCCAACCTTCACCCCAGCAAGGCAGGATTATTATGTTGCTTGGAATTTGCAGCTTAACTTCCACACGATAGAATTAATATTGCATGACTGTGCAAGATACTCTATCAACAGGCCCCTCAAGCTTGTTTTAGTGAAAATCAAATGTATTCTATCACCTTGGTGAATATACAGCTATAAGCAGGTTCTGAAGGAGAGAGGGTATCATATGCACTGACAGCATTTATGAAAGCAAGCGGTGATAAAAGAGCCATAAACAATTTTTAGGGAAAGATTAGACAGTTTGGTTTCAAATGGAAACTCTAGAAATGAGCAGGGAAGGGCTGACTTGTCAAGCAGAAAGGTTTTTACTGATTGTGTGTATTCTAGCACAAACACCACCCAAGAAAGCCCCCCCCTTCACTCATGACACTGATAAATCAGACAGAAAAGAAACCCTGAATATTAAATAGTTGCTTCTAAAAATGTTAATGGTATCTGGAAATGACTGTCATTATAATGAGATGCAACATGATTCAATATGAATTGAGGCAAAAATCAAAGCATTCGTTTCGTCTTACAAAATGTTAATAGATGAGTAATCCCACACAGCTGCCATGCTCAGCGGTATTTAGTACATTCCCTTTTCCAGGACAAATTCACTTGAGGAGCCTGTCTTCTCTTGCATACATATAGGGGGTTGCTTACATTTCCATTTTCAGCTGCAGGTTACCACATTGCCATATTGCTACAGGCTGGTTTAGCAGGGCTGAAAATTTCTTCTAACTTCTCTGTTGCAGTGTTTGGAGGACAAAGCAAGACACTTTGCATCCACAGACATTCCCCAGATCCCACAAGACCTTCATTCTCTCTTCCCTCTGCTTAACTCACTGTCACTAAGATGGCAGATCACCGTCTGCAACTCTGAACCTCAGCACTGAAGCCTTCAGGCTGGGTTTCCATGCGGTGTTGCTACCAGATTCACTCTGCTTCCATTTAAACAGTGGTGTTTCAGTGGAACAAAATTAGATCAGGGGTGAGCACATCCACACCTCCTGATGTTCCCAACCAGGGAACGTGGAGCTGCTGCTAAAGACGCAGCCCTGGAGCCAGGAACACCATGAGCCCTAGTGAGCTCAACTAGAAAGTGGTTTAAAAACTGTCTTTGCTGAAACCTGTGCAGCCATGAGTCACACTCTGCCATGCAAGAGGTCTGTTTTCAAACTGCTGTCAAATTGTGTTATTTTTGCAGAGAGCCCCAGTATATAAGGTACCTGCAGTCTATGTAATACGCTGGATTGAGAACCAGAGAATTCTCTCTCTACTGTTCTAAAGTAAAACCCTATTTACAGCAAACCCTGTCATTTCACAGAATCCACATCCTTTTGTAGAGAAATCTTTTTGCTTATTACTAAAGATATATGGGAAAGGATAACTTCAGGGAATATTTAACAATACCTGCAAAATACAGGAAGGGATTTAAATCTGTACCAGTACCACATTTAAACTCGTATGAACTTTTCTATTATGGGAACTAGAGCTAGCAGCTGTTCCTCTTTGTCTTCTGACATTAAATTAGTAATTATTGCGTGGCATGTGTGTGCAAATATTTATTTGCCATTAGTGTTATGATTCTGTTTCTTTTTTTACCGCTCCAGCTATTCATGCGCTAAGTCTTGTAACAATTATGTACAGAGCCATTTGGGAACCTTCAATTGTACATTTTCTTCATATGCAGCGCACCCAACCTCCTGTTCTCACATATACACATAATGACTGCATCAAAGTATCTTATATTTCATGCAGTAAACCAGTTTCTAAGAATTACCATGCAAAAGCATCAGGTGAAATACAACACAGCTTAAAAGAGCCTCATTAAAAAGCATTTCTCAAATATCTTTTGCCAACTGGAATGGACTCAAGGAAGCTTCTGGCCATTTATTTACATGGAGCCCAGTGGTCCTTTTATTGATGTCTATGGGCAACTGAGTGATTCTTCACTCACACTGGATTTACTGTAGTATAAATCCACTGGCTTCAGTGTAGCTACTTCTGATTTACACTCTTGTGAGAGCAGAATCAGATCTAGAGTTTATAGCTGAGAATTTGTAAGTGACCACTGAGAAGATGAAGCATTCAGTATGCACAGGGAAGGATGTCTTGCAAAGATACGTAGTCATTCTGTATGTATAGTTCACTTGGTTTTCTGCTTTGAATACTCAGTCAATGATCATTTATAGCAGAAGAGAACATATAAATCAGGCTTATGAGATATTAAATCAGGTTTAGGGTTAATTTTCAAGCTGCCCTACGTAACATGGCTGAAAAACGGTGGCTGTATTTACTTGTACAAGTGGCTACCCACCCCATGTCAGCAGACGCACACACAAGGCAGGAATTTAAGCAAATGCATCCATGTAAAACCTATGGAGGTCACCTGGCAATGTGCTCAACTTACCTAGAGTTTTATCTGAAATGAAGTACTTCATTGCGCCCAAATATTTTGTTTAAGACTCCAAAGTCCTTGGCGATTTTCGATGAAATGACAAACTGTCTCCTGGCAGTACAGCAGAGCTGAGGATTACTGGCAAAAGGAGAGTTTTGCAGATGTACGCAGTGTTTAAGAATTCACAAGCGAATTACCGTGCAGGTTATCCTGTGAAAATATCCAGGTTTTGGACTTAAACCTGTAGCAAGATCAGCTGGAGTTTGGCCGTCTCTACTGGGGAAAGCGGTGCCACCCTGCCCCAACTGCTTGTGAAGGTTTTGGCTCTAAGCAAAGCTTAAGGTTTGGTTTGGTTTTGACGGGAAGACCTCTTCAGTTACACTGAAATGACATGTTGCGTCAGTTACAAAAGCCCACTGACAGCAACTAGCTGTGACTCTTCTTGTGATATCCTATTTGTGCGTAGCATGAGTATCATCAGCAAAGGTTCTGATAAAGTGCTTGTTGTAGGGCATCACAAAGTGCACAACTCTGAGAGAGTCAAGGAGGATGACAGGCCTTGAGCTGTTGCCTGGTTGATGGGGTCTTGATATGAGTTATATTCAAATACTAGAGCTTTATGTTTAGAGTTTCAGAAAGTACTACACATGCAGATAAATTCCTATTCGAGTTAAGATGTAATACAGCTACTGTTCTTAGCTTGTGATGTGTAACTCTATGTATGAAGAGCACTATATGGTTAAGTTAGCTTCACATTGGCAGAAATCTGTACCGCATGGGAAGGGTACACCAGGTGGGTAAGATATTCACAGGACACAACTCAGTCAGGCATCATTTAATCAGAACTCTTGGCACAGCAATCTTATTCACAGCTTGATTTCCCTTTGCCTAATACTTCTCTGCCTTCTGTGCCCTGCCAAATTAGAGCTCTCTTAAAAACACTTTTGTTTCTTATGGGCTCCCACCATTTTGGATTCCTAATATATAACATACAAATATATGTGTGCGTTTGTGTATATATAAAAGTCTTGGCTTATATTTAGAGCAATTTAATTAAATTGATTCAAGTCTTTATCTGGAAACTATGTAATAGTTTACACAGATTTATTTTTGATTGATAGGGAAACTAAATACAAGGCTGATAGATCATGGTTTAAGAGAGGCTGTATCTGTGTAATGAAACTGATTCGCTGTGAAATAAACTGGTGCAAACTGCAGTGCAGACAAGGACCCTCACATCCAGAGTTCTGTTAGCATCAGTGGGAGCTGGGGAAGTTTCAAGCCAGGTCTGTTTCACTCAAATGGTGACAGTGGAGTCGCGTATCATTTATTTTATTTATCAAGGGAGATTTTACAAGGCTGATCACTCAGAAAATGCAGGCCCTTGTCCTCAGCTGTACGGAATAAAATGAGCCTTCCTGAGCTGGAGCGTCGTAGTATAGATGGCTGGAGATTCCCCCCAAATGACCACAAACCTCTCAAAAGCTGGCAGCTAACAGCACGCTGCTCTCTAAGGCAGACCGTTTGTGCTTGGATTCCCGACATGGTCCTCCCCTACCCATTCTCTTATTCAGAGTGTATTTTGAACTGCCAGCAATACTCACAAGACGGCTATCTCTACATCAATAGAGGTAGTGCTACTGGGCTATCTTTTCAAGTCCTGGGAGACATCATAACAGCATCTGTGTCTTGCTTTGTTCCAGGCAGATGAATAGAGGAATGCAGCTAAAAAAAACAGCCAGAGAATCAGAATTTTACTAGCAAAGTGAATGGCATTAGTCATCCAGTGTAGCATAGTGTGTGCTCCCAGAGGCCTCAAGGATGCTGCCTCTATTCCTAAACACTCATATGATGTCAGTAACCAGAATATGTAACAAGCTATTGTATCTTCAAGCATATTACTGAGCTAAGGTGACATACTTGAAAGACTCCCCTCCAGCTAATGTGGGAGCAGAATTTACTAATGATCTGAACAGTTGCAACTCCATGATTTTAATAAGGCTGAAAATGTAAATAAACATATGCTTGAAACCGCCAAGGAGGAATGCATGTAACAGCAGTGGTGTGGGGCAGAGCTGAAGGACTTCAAGGAATCCCTGCTTTTCCACACAGTGCAGAGGTGAAGCCTGTAAGATTCCCCTGTGCACTGACGCAGCTCCTGGGGCAAAAGTCCACTGGAGCTTCAGCTACTGAAGTCCAGCCCCAGTCTCCGGCAGGGGCAAGGAGGGAGGGTGGCTCCTCTTCTGTTCCTGGCGGAATGCTCCCCTTCCTTGCCCATCTCAAGTCTCTGTGGAACATCCTGCTAACGTGAGCCGGGCAGGCGCTCACAGACAAGATCATCAACCCTAACAATTATCTGGATCACTTTCTTCCCCCATTGTAAAATGATACTGTAGAAGAAAAGACATTTGGTAGTTTACTTAAAATTGAAGCAAATGCCTTGTATGATGCAGAACTTGTACAGAACAGTCAGGTACATCTGACAATTTATAAAGATACCATTTTTTGCTTATAAGTTCTCCAGGCAACAAATTACAATAATCTAGAAAATACTCTGAAGTGTCTAAGCAACAGAAAGGAACTTGAAAACATTTACTGTATGACTAACTGCATTAGAACAATTGAATTTCCCAAAATCAAGAGGAAGAATTGAATTAATGGAGCAATAGTTTGACAAGTGTGGCTTCAGTCAGTAGACATAAGCAAAATCATTACTTAAGCATACTGTTAATTATGTTTAAATCAAGAACGAATGGAGTGATAGCTGTTAATTAGGCTTGTGTGCGCAAGGAAATAAGCAGTAATGTTACAGGAGGCTATAAATACGCGTGTGCACAGTACTGTTACACGTGAGATGTGGGTGAGGGAATGGGAGCGCACATGGGCATGTGTGCATGGAGGCTGGGAAGCGGGCACCTTGCCTGCTTTGTTTCAGGTCAAAGTTGTTCTATTGCTCAATACAGATGAATGATCAGAGAGGTTCCAGCGCTGCTGCCAGTTTGCCCTGGTCCACTGATACCCCATTTTTCAATTAGGCAGTGAGAACACACAGAGGAGGTTCATGATCTTCATGAAGCGCAGTCCTCATGCATGCTGGTACATCTGGAGTCCAGGGCCTTGGTTCCACTGGAGCTGGAGGCAGGGTAAGGGTGCAATCTGCTAAATGTGTTGGACCCTTACATATGTTGCAGACTGTAGTAAAAGGCCATGTAGGTGTTCAGATGGAATTGAGGGTCTTGATAAAGGAAAAATATTTGGGTCTGAAGAAGTCTAGATCAACTCATATGAAATATCTTTGCATCCCTGGCTGATGTTCTAACCTCTGACTCGTGTCCACATGCACACATGTTCATAACCAGTCTAGGAAATGAAAGGCAAATTGACATTAACTGATTGATTCTGTGAACCAAGTTGATTCATACTGCTATTTGTGTATACAGACCGCTTAATTCAGCAGGTTAGCTAAAAGGACAGAACTGTTATGTGGGCTTAGCGTGCTGTGACATCAGCCTGATCCGGTAGGCATTGTCTGACCTCAGTCTGCACGCCAGCATTGCTGCACTCACAGCATGGAGGACAGCTCTGTAGCTAACATCATCTGCAAAAAAGGTCTTCAGATTTTTGCATTTGAATTGTGAGGATTTCAGCCTGGGCTGACCTGCAGTCTGCGTAACAGGATAACAGAAAGTTCTATACCTCTGTGCTGCCTTATGTCCTTTGACCACATCCTGCTCAGTGGAATTTCACTCACTGTAAGGGATCACAGTCATTCCATTGTCAGTTAGAAAAATGCCTTCTGATGCTTCCTGAGCAGAATTTCTCCAACAAATTATGCTTGAGAAAGTTGAGGCACGACTTGACTGCCCAAAATAAAACAGACTTCAATACATAAATGGGCTGGTATTTGCCTTGGCAATGCACCCACGGTAAAAATTATCCCCTTTGATAGAGTTCATTCAGCCAGACCACAGCATTAGGCTTAAAAATCAAAACCTTCACCACTGTGAATCTCCTTCCTTGTGCAGTGTAATGCAGAAGTGAAAGCTGAACTGCTGACTAGCTTCTTAGAATTGCACCTTCACTGTCACCTCCTTCCTATCTGCAAGCCTTTCATGAGATATAACTTAGAATGGGACATGGGACCAGCAGCACAATTTGGAAAGCATCAATGTTGAGTTACTGGAGGCAGTGCCTGAATTTATTTCCAAAGTCACAGGTTCCTGAGACTCTCCAAGGTCAGTGTGTCACATCCAAACAACACATGAAAATTGGACCAAGGGGAAAAATGAAAGAGTCTGCAAGTACTGGGTCCACGTTAAAGAATGATTTATTTCGCAAACAAGAAAACAATTTAAGAAAACTAGACTCTAAAGCACTAACTTACACTTGTATTTCAAGTTGATATTTAATCAATTCTGCAGAATATTTTCTGGACTATACCATTAAACAAAGGCATTCAGAAGCCTCTGGTTATCAAACATATTGAAGTGTCTCAGGCTGCTTTTCTGTGCCATAAAAAATTACTACACAGGGTTCCTTTTTCTTGTGTGTGGACAGACAAAACGGGCAAAAGGGCTACTCATGAACAGTTTGGTCTTCTAAAAGCAAGTTCAGAATGACCAGCTCCCAGTGGTCAGTAGGACATTAAAATTCATCATGTTTCGAACAACCAGGTCATCAGCCTGGGCTAGAAGAGATCTTACTCAACACAATAATAAAAATACTAATCATGCACAAAGTAGTGCCCAAGAACCGTTATTGTAGGCACAATGCTGAAAGGCATCATCATGCATTCAAATTCTCCCACTATAGTGCATGAATACACTTTTATGCATTCCTCTGATAGAAAGTATTTATAATGTCTGCAATT
Source organism: Amazona ochrocephala (assembly GCA_039720435.1). Classification (NCBI taxonomy): domain Eukaryota; kingdom Metazoa; phylum Chordata; class Aves; order Psittaciformes; family Psittacidae; genus Amazona; species Amazona ochrocephala. Next base: position 89,559,997 of record CM077879.1, read on the forward strand.
TAGGCCTTATTTTTGCAGCTTCCCATTGCATTGTAAGCGTAGAAGAAAATTAAAGGTTATCATGAAATTGCACAAGTTACAACTTAAAGAAAATATCAGTATTAAAGTAGTTTAAAGCCTGAATAAATGTTGATAGCTCAAATATTGTATGGAAACAGCTTACCTGTGGAGAAATGACAGCTTCCTCCTCCCTGGCATCATTAGGCACACGGTCTGCATTACTGGTGACTTCTCACAGCCTCATTTCTGCCCTTCCTTTGTCATGAGCTCACTGAGGGTGAGGTTTGCATTTATCTACCTGCTGAGCTGCCATCTGCTTCTGGAACTCAGACTTACACATCCCCTAATCACAGACCTGACAGCCGTGGTCAGGTTTTGCATGCACTTTGTTATTTACTGCAACCAGTGGCAGCCTGGTCAGGAGAAGTGAGCAGCTTGGTGCTGCGCCACTCAAACTCTTTCATGTGAACAGTTCAAATGCTGGCATTATACCTTTGCCTTATCACCCACATCTCTGTTCAGCTGACAGCATAGCATGTTCCAGTTACTGTTGATGTCTTTTCCAGCGTGTGGGCATTACCTGTACTTTGGTCAGTTGTGAGAGGTACCCAAGAGGGCTGTATTTTCATGAGTGTTTTGAACCCAAGAACTCAAACTGAGAACAGAAGCTACTGGGGGTTCAAAAAGAGTGATGGTTCTCGTACTTCCTTAACTGGGAACTGAGCTGCTTTGAAGATCTGATCAAAACCCAAATGCGTCTCAAATATCTGTTAAGGTATGACTGCTGAAGACAGTAAACACTCAAAAATGTAAAGGGCTCATCTTCACATTAACTTCAGGGAAAATAACACACATTTAAGCAGCTATCACTGATTCTATTATTCTACTCCCAAGCAGCACACAGAAATAATGAGAGTGGCTTAAGAAATACATGGAGTGATTAATTTTCTAACATACAAGTTTCATTGTTTTCATGTCATAACAATCATAGAATGGTTAGGGTTGGAAAGGACCCATATTTTCTTTTCTTTTTCCACATATCCATTGGGAATAGCACTTTTAAAACAGCAAAGGCTTCATTTTGTATTTATCCACTGCTTAGACCAACCTGCAGGACTTGTAGCAATTGCATGGAACTGGGAAACCCTGTCATTGGCACGCACTGAAAATCAGGCTCGTACACTGAGGCAGATAAACCCCCAAAATTCCGATTATTACTCCAGATACTACTGGGAAAGCTTCTCCATAACATAGGACATAACTTTAAAATAAAAATCCGATGAAGAATGTGATTAGTAATTCCATGTATTTGAAGCACAACTTCAGTAATTATAATCAGCAAAGTGAGGCAAAAGCATTTAAACCCAAGCATAGCCCTCTTTCTCTGTGTAAAGAACCAAGATCAGCAAAACTAAATTAACTACACATGAGAAAAGAAAGTAATATAAAGATGAGGGAAAAGTGATAATAAACTATAACATAGATTAAAATCCAATGTGAGGAAAACAAATTTTGCTTTGAAAGTATTTAGTGTAAATGTGAATATCTCAATAAAATCAGAAAGAAAGTAGAATCTTGATTACCTAACAGCAATGGGTTGCTCTCTTCAGGAGCAAAACAACCTACAGTTAAACAGTGAAGTTCAGTGAATAATTAAACTAGTCAAGGTTTATAAATACCATGCTGTCTTGGAAATGCAGATTCATGGATTCTGATGCATGTTACCCTAAGGTAAACACACAATAACTGCAGCAAAATGATGTGGACTCAGACAGCCATAACGAAAGTACAACTTGGCTGTAATCTATTACTGGTAATTCCCACTGAGTTGATTATGCTATTTCAAGCTCAATCAATGATGTGCTAAAAGGAGAGCCCCTATAAAAATGTCAGTGCAAACAAAAGGGAAGATTGGGATGATTTCTCTGATGCTGATGGAGCTCCTGATGCTACTCTGCTAAGCAGCTAAAGACTTTCCTCTGCTACCTATAAAGGGATTTCTGAGGAACAAATATTTTGCTACAGACTTCACTAAATGGCACAAGATTCAAGGTATTGGAAGGCGCCCCCCAGGGTGGTCTCTCACCCTGAAAAGTCACAGTTTTCTACCTATTTGTTTCAAATTGCACAGCACCTAAGTGTAATGACAGTACTTGGAGAAATGTTTCCAACAGATGTGCTAACTGCATGCCACTTCTCTGTGCTGCTGCACACTGCCCACTGGAAGAGCTGACCCCAAGCTCAAAAGGAAAAGTAGTTGAAACAGGAGATGGAAACTGAGGGCACGTCTCTACTACAAACTGTAGCGTTGTGCTGGGAAGATGGCAATGAAAACTTTCCAGCCACAGGAGCAAGTATCTCCGCATGAGGGTTAGTTTCCAATTCTGTTTCAGTTTGCACTTTATCCACGGGATAAAGTTCAAGTCCAAGGAATGGCACCAACCAAAGCACCCCAGATAAATAAATCGATTGTCAGCAATAGATTTATCACGGATAAAAATGAGACTTCAGGATACTGTAAAAATTATTCTGCTCTCTTTCTCAGTATGCCTCTGAAATTTGTCTTTAGCTTTTCCTCAACTGCAAGACCTTGGGTGAGAAGATGCATTGTCCTGAATATCCGAAGTTTCGGACTGCTGGAAGGAGGATATTACTGTGACAAGTGTGTTTTCAGATATCCCTGAATACCCTCCACATCCTCATCCATGCTGCTGCCCCCCCATAGCGATTAAGATTTTATTTGTGCCATCTTCTTGGGTGATTCCTCATTTTAAAATCTCCAGATGATTTTTATAGGACTTGGCTGTGAAAACCCATACATATTTTGGCTGAAATCACTACCCTGCTGCCTTTAGCTATTATAAAGTGTAGCCAATACTAGCATGGCAGCTACAGGTGGATATACAGTTTCCAATGGGTTATTAAATCTCCTCGAAATCAATGCTGCATCTCCTGGAAATGGATTGAAAAGGCTGGGAGGTACAGAAACACCCAAGGGAATTATACAGAAGCCATCCTATATTTTTTTTAAATCTAATTAACTGTAAAGTAATTTCACTCCACTGAGACCATAATAGCAGAGACATAAGAGAAGGAGCAGTAATTTGCTTTCCTGCCCATTGATTTCTGGAAGGTAACTGGAAGAGGCAGGTATTTTCAGTCCATCTTTAAAAAATAGTTAGTAAGTAAAGCTTTTCTGGTAGTGAGGGAGAAAATCTGAACAATTAAAGGTCTTGTTTTGCTGCATGCTCTGTTCACTTTCTGGAGTTTCATCAGGAAGCAGGACTCGACAGTAGCTGTAAAAATTGGCTGGTCTGTGCTTTGGCATTTTCTTCCTGATCCATCAGGAATATCGTCTTTACATCCTTTCCAGTATTGCACTGGTAGCAGGCAGCTCTGCCGGCCTCCCAGGTCACCTACAGAGGTGTGCAGAATGCGTTCTGCTGCTCATCGCGCCGTCTCTTCCCTTCAGTTAACCTGCCACTGCTTTGCAAGGAACACTGAGAACATCTGCCAGCGTTAGCACCGGTGGGAAGGCCCTTCCGCCCTGACCAGCCGCCTGTCTGTTTGACAAGGATGTTACAGCACCCACGCAGCAGCCTGTTAGAGAGGCATTCCGGGAGCACTGAGGCACGTCTTGGGCTGGCCACCAGCGCTGCTGGTGAGGGCTGACACATCCATTCTTGCAGAGAATGGCTGCCAAGAGGCAGCAGGCTGCACTGAATTTTACATGAACCTGTCAATATAGCACAGAGCGTTACAACTTTGACGCTCCTCAGAGACATAAATCAGAGACATCACCTCATCATTTACTGCAAGACTATTATTTTGTCTAATATTAACTAAATTCTGCTCTTATTTATGCCCCGCTGGTTTTGTTTTCAGAACATTTCATACACATACAACAGGAATGTTGCTGCAGTACCTCATTCTGCTCTCAGAGAGCAGCAACATTGATTTAAACAGTGATGTTCTGGCTTCCTCCATGCCTAGGGACCTGTGTAAAGGCAGGAAGTTCAAAGAATGGATTCCTAGTCTCAAAATAAATACAAAATCCCTACTGATTTCATTCTGGGATCTTAAAGCTAAGAACAAGATGCAATGAGTTGTACGATTTCGGGGTTGGAATCAGATGATCTTTAAGGCCTCTTCTAACTCAAACTATTCTATGATTCTATGATAGAATGTAACATGAAAAAGGGCTTAATTTTGGCCAGTGCATCTTTTTCAAAATTCGAACCAGAAACATGTTATAATTTAGGCTTCTTTGTGAAGACACTGAAAGAATGGGACAAGGTGCTGAACTACTTACAAACTAGGGATGGCTTGACTGGATTGGCAGGTCAGTTTCCAGATGGGGCCTCTAACACTGTGAGGAATGTGGTGTTTCTGAAACCCCATGGAATGACGCTTCTAAGCAGGTATTTAATTGAAAAGGTATTTTGTAGACTGGGAAAGATCTGATCTTATCTGAATGGGGATTACGAACACAATTAAATGAGACTATTTCACAGAGGTTTAACCATCTTTCTTTTGGTTGGGCCACATCTAGTAAGATATCAGGCGAGCATTTTGTCTTTAAACAATATGAGCTTTCCAACTCGGAGTCACAGTATCCTTGGTTGTGCTGTACCATCATTCCAGAAGAAAAATTCTGGTTTGGTATTTTAGCAGTCACCTTCCCCCTGTTACATTAATCTGCCAAAGTCCGACTGCTGCAGTTAAACTCACTCCCACAATTTATCACACACACAAACACACACAGAGTGTGTCTCTCTTGCTACTCCAGCTGGTTCATTTCTGGCAAGTAATAGGTTTTCCTTCACACTTAAATCTGTGTTTTAATTTTAGTTCACTCTCACATCCAGAAGCCTCCAGCCTCCCGAACCCTAATTTTTGTTCCATCGGCATCGAAACCGCAGGCAAGATATTTAGTGTTATGATAAAGTGAAGCACTTAAGGAAAAATTCATATCAAAAGTCTTGTTTTTCAGAAGTAAAAGCTAATATGCAGTCTTGGGAGAAACATTACAGTTGCAATCCTGTGCACATAATGCAACTATTTATCATTCTTGGGCACTTTTGACTGGATGATTCAAGATTTACTTCATAGTTGTAAGACATTTACAAGAAGATAAAGGAGAAAACATTTGGTAAAAGATGATCCCATACGTTATAAATAATGATTTCTGTGGTGTCACCATAAAATATCTTATAATAATGAACCAAGGTGAATAATTCACACAATTTCCTATTGGCTTGAAAAATTAGATTATTTTTTAGGAGCTAAGTGAGCAATAAATTTCAGTTCCAAATGAGCAGCACTGCAGATAGGCTGCAACCCTTATGCAAATATCCACAAGTAAAGGAAATAACACCGACCAACATTGCTATACGCTGCTCGTATGTAGTATGTCAAAGCAGTACGACCACATAAATCACTGGCAGGGTATTCTCCACCAGATTAATACTGTTTAAAGGCTTTTAAAATAATTTTGCCATACTCCTGAAGTGGTGTCAGTTTTGTTAGAATGATAATTACTATTCCAATGACAACTGAAGTATTAGAGCACTGCAATCAACTGCTCATGTGTTCTAAACTCATGCTTGATTTTTCCATAGAGGGTTATTTCCGTCAGAGAGCGGTTGCTGCCCTAAGATGTTCAATAAATTTGGAGATTTGTTACTGCATTCAGTAGCAAATACATTCTTGTAAAATACACCGTGGGTGCAACTAAATAAAGGTGTAAGGGTTGAAACTCTCCTTTTTTATTTTCAGCACGAATGACATGGTATATGGAAAGCTCAGAGGTTAATACAGTAATAAAAGTAGAGTCAACCCCAGTGATTTGGTCTGACACATGGTCTACTAGGTCTGTGTAACTCTATCCAGAAATAAATACGCTATGTGTTGGAATAATGACTATTCATATCAGTGTTCTTTTTGCGAATTGCTACATAGAGACATGAAACTGCATATGAAAGAGAGACCAGGAACATAAAGAAGGAAAATTCCTGTCTATTTAAATAGCCTTTACATTTGCAGGATTAAGACCCAAATATGGAAAAGCAGCCTATTTACAACATAACTACAGTCTACAAAATTAAAAGAAATCCTTTTTTTTAAATAATATCTGTTCATTATTCAGGAAACTGTTCATTTCAGGCTGCTGCACTCTAGAATTATGAGGTTTAGTCTTTGGTACTGGAGAAATCCTAATATCCACTAAGGCTGCATAAAGTATACATTCAACGCTAGTTCCCTGTCGTGCACCTTCCACCCCCTAGGAGTACCCAGAATTTTCCAGTGCTGAGGGATGCAGGCTTAGTCCCCAGGGCCTATTGAAAATTCCTTTTTATTAGGAGTTATCTTATTAGGGGTATTGGGAGTTAAGCAGAGGAAATGCTTTCCAATAGCGTATAGCTGTTTCAGTCACTAAATACTGTGACATAGGGACTAAATCAATACAGAAAAACTCATCTGGGAAGATCAGTTCTTCTGATGCCTCCAAAGATCTTGTGTTTATGTTACTATACAGATCTAGTGCACACCTTCCAGTCTGTATTTTAGATATAAATCATATGCTAGGCTTGGGTGAAATGATGTCATTTTCTACTAAGTGATACGGTTAATACCTTTAATGCAGACATACAAAGTGAGGCTGCTTTGGGCATTCTGGGATGGGAAATCCACGCAATTCTGCTTTATATATGTTGAGCTTTAATCTTTCTTTCAACTGTAGCAGTGATTAGAGCTTGCAAATATCCCCCAGGTAAAGAATCGTACTTCCAGCTTCAGCACTTGACTTCATAGATTATACACAGCTGCATTGATAGAACCAAAACAACATTGTTTTTCTAGATACAGAACATGTTACTAAAACACATTAGTGCAAACATGTGCCCTGTTCTATTGGATTTACACCAAAACTCCTTTGTCTGTGATGTTACTGTCCATCAGGTGCTGCTTTGATGGAGTCAGTTTATACCACATCACTGTGAAGAATTCAGAAATAGGTATCAAACATTTATAATTCTTTTAACCTCCTCAAATAGCAGAGGGATTAACCTGTGCCCAATTGAAAGAACTGAAAAATGGAATTGCAGAAGAATACTCACAGTTTAAACTTGCATGATAGAAAACCCCTTAACATCACGGAGCAAGGGACATGAAAGATGCATTTGGCTAAATTACCAGCTGTGGTAGGTTACATGGGCAGTACAAAAGCAGGCTGTGGTCACCAAGTCTTGTGTCAATTCCACTTTGACATGTAAAAGGGGCTTTTCCAGCAGGGAGCAAGGGTATTCAATGCCAAATTATTTCAAAGGGTTCTTAGGAATGCGATTCTTCCTTGGGGCTTTGGAACATCTCTGCTGTAATGTGGTTGGACCTGCAGCTGCTCCCAGTGCCAAGGGAGCCAGATGCAAGACTGCCAGCTGCTGCTGGGGGACAACAGGCTCTTCTGCCTTCTTACTAGCACAGAAAACAGCATTTTATTCTTAATACTTAGCTGTTTTGTATGTAGCTGCAAAATATACCTACCTGCCTCTTCATGTGTGAGCTCTGCTTATCTTTGCATTGCAGAATGGCTGGTGGAAGGATAGAGACAATCAGCATTTCATTTGTGCAACCAAGATGCTCTTTTCAACGCATGTAAATACAGAGCAGCAGCTGAGCCAAGCACAGCCCAGGAGGTGTTAATACCACATGCATGATCGCCTGCAGCAACAGCGAAGCTCTTTAATGACCAGCACGTAAAGCTGCACGCTATGAGCTCTCAAATTCTAACGTTGCATCAATAACTCAGTCAGGAAGGAGTTTGTGGGTTAATTATGAGCTTACTGACCCCTGACTTCTCTGAGGTTTCGATGTAAACCCTCTCTGTAGGGCCTGTCTACAGCTCAGCATATACAGCTTTATAAATCCTCCTGCTTCTGAAGCCCTCATTGCTAACATCTTATTTTGACTTACAGAACTGTGTACGTGTTTAGGTTTTCTGCTAAAATAAAAGTCTCATTTCCTTGGCACGAGGCAAGAAAAGTTTGCAAGTTTTCATTGAAAATTCAAAGTAGGAGCGGTTTGCTTGAGATAAATTCTTCAGATCTTGGCTCAGCCACAGAAACAACTCTAGGAGAAACAGCCTCCTCTCCCCCAAATCTAACAACACTTGACAGTAGGAAAACAATTCAGTATAAACAGAAGCTTTGCAACTGCCAGGAATGAAATCCTGGCTTCACTGAAGAAAAAGACACTTCTGCCATCGATTTCAGTGAAGCCAAGTTTGCTTTCCAGGTCATTTGAATCCATGTCTCACAGCTGGTTGCCCAGCTCTAGAAGTATCAGAGAATGGTTTTTGGCAGTCAGATGCTACTAGAATACCCAGCGTCTGCCTGCTGTTTTGGCCAGTGAATTTCATCAAGTCAGAGCTGGTATCACACAGGACCTGGCTGCAGTCTGTCAGTGCAGAGAGATTTCCTGTTCCAAAGGGGACTTTTTCAGTGCATTACCAGTCTGGAGTTGTGGCGCTGTGTATCTGGAGCCCCAGTACAGGGGCACCTCATTCTGTCGATGAACACAGCAGCATCTGTGTGATGCACAGCTTCTCAGAACCACCAGCTCCTGTTATTTAAGTAATAGTAAAGGCTAACACTGCTCACGACTCCTCTTATTTACTGGTCTCTGGTGTAAAAGAATGTCCTCTGAGAACATGGTAGGAGGTTATAGCAGGCTTTCTGTTGAATATTTCTATAATCAGGAAGTGATTTTTCAGTATTTTTAGGGGAAGGGAGGTGGTTAGTGATAACCCAGTGAAGTCAGTGAGTCTTCTATTGCTTTTAGCTCTGCATCGTATTAGAACTACTAACCAATTTTACAGATAGTAAAGCTGAGTTTCTCAAAGGAGCCTGAGGAAATCAGGTACCATTGAACTTCAGGAGAGATTTGGCACCTAATTTGCAAAAAACCAAAACATGAAACTAGCTAAAACATGAATTCTTGTGACTCAGACGTCTGGAGAGAGGCATCTGGTTTACCCTAAAAATAGACTTTTACAATAACCCAGAAGCATCAAGTTATGAAGCATCAGGACGAATGTGATAAATTCAGGGGATGTTCTGCAAACTATACAGAACATTTCCAATATCAGTGTTTCTCCTGCAGCAATTTCTCCTTTTGCACTCCTTTACAATTCACAAACCTTTTCTTCATGCTGACACATTCACCTTGTTTGCATGAAAAATGATTCTAAACCCCTGCCACGACCTGTGTGCAGTGACCAGCACTGGACCTTTCCAATGACTTAGGGATGTTCACTAGTTTTCTTCCCCTTGTCATCTTTGCTTGGCATTAAAAACACTGTCCTATTGTTCTGCAACAAATATCACATTCAGGATATTTATGCCTATATAGACACTATATACCAGAACATTCACTTGTGATTTTCCTATATAGAATGCTATGAGGAATACAGTTTTGATAGTCTGTAGCCTGAATTTGTAAGAGAGCTGTAAGGAGAAGTGTGTGGGTGATCTAGCTCCTACCACAAGAGTCTGGAATGACCGTTGTGTTTTGAAATTGTATGGATGTTTTTGTTGCTACCTCTCAAGTTCAGAAGTTATTTTGCACTGTAAAGTGGTCTCAGTTAAGTTAGGACAGGTTTTGTATTTCTGGAAACCTCTCAGAAAGCAAGTATTTGGAAAGGTCTCTTGGCTTTTCATGTTGGGAAGTTCATCACAAGCAATTTCTTCTTTATATTCCATTTTGTTTGATAAGCTATTGTAGATGACCTTGCCAAGTCACTTATTTTCTGCTCCATAGTTTGCAACAGAAATAGCCATTTGTTGTAGAAAGAATGTCAGGTTCAAAGCAGTTGGACTCAGTGCTGCTCTGGTTGCTCCCCTTCTCATTCACTCTTATGCCTACAGTTTCTCATTAGATCTGAATTAACAAGCATATGGAAAAGAAAACAGAAAAGCACTCTGTCCAAATGTGAAGCTCCTGCTCATAGCCTGGCTTTGGCTGCCAGAAACATGAGGTGCTGCCGGAGAGCCCCTGAACTCCATCAGGATTTCTGCTACCATTACTGAGTTTAGATGGTTTAGATGAGTTCAGACACAAGAGTGATAGGTGGCTGCAGAGCTACAAATAGAGCACTGTGCCATGAGAATTGTTTCTGTTCATTTAGCCATCATTGACTCAAGATGTGGACATCAAGGGAGCAAGTTACTCAGCTGCCATTGAATTTCAATTACAAAATGGTACCCAGTTCCACCAGGGACTTTTAACCCTAACTCAGCCTAAATTGTTAGGACTAAAGCCAATGAGTGGTCAACTGCATATCAGCCACTTGGGAAGCTCCAAGCACCTCTCTGAATCCTCAAGTACATTTTAATGTGCTCCTTCACATGGGCCTGCAGAGAAACAGAATCAGCTGCCTTTATTTACTGAGCTCCCTGGAGGAATTTGTGAATGAACTGCATTAAGAAGCTGCTGATGCCTTGTGGGAAATCTCTGAAACACATTTTGTTTGGAATTGATTCTTTATGTGCCCTGTAGCATATTTTCTCTGTCTCTTTTCTTTTGCAGTGGAATCCTTATGAGAAAAGTTGTTGCCTTTTTTTGGGGCAAGATTTCCATTACTGTCTTATCTCAGACTGAATTTGCATGTTTAAGTATATGCTGTTTGAAGCAACAATTAATGCAAGCTCTATTCCCCAGAAAGAAAGGAGGTTTGGATTTTTTCTCAGGGAGGATAAACAGAAAATAAGGGAGAGACTTGAATGTGCTCAAAAATTCTGTTAGCTTTCCTGATGAGGGTGCAAGAGAGACATAAGAGAGTGAGGAGAAAACTGTTCCCTTCCTTGGTGATCCTAGCTAGGAATTCTCTGAACAGGTATTCCAGTACTTGTCAGGATGATCTGAGAAGCTTTGAAAGGAAGGACGTACACTGCAGTATTGAAGTATGACAATAGAAGTGGCATTATTCAATTTATTTTAGCTTTTACAACACTGATAGCATTAGACATTTTGGGATTCTACCATCTTGCATTTCACTTCTGTCATCTGTCTGCAAAACAGTATTTTAATTAGAACAAGCCAAGAATGTTAGACAGGACCCAGCACCTAACTGAATTTCTCCCCTTCATGTGACTACAAATGCTACAGATTTGGCCAGACAAGCCCTGTCTTCAACTACACATAAGCAAGTGCATTTTCCTTACATTACATTTTGAATTACTGCCTGAAGATATTAGTCCTCCTCACTTTCAGGTGGCAGAGGAATGAAGTGCGCACAGCCCATGGCAGTGTTTGCGGTGTTGTAACAGATAAGTTGGGGCTCTGGTTTGACAGATGCCTGCTGGCTCTCCAGACGGGCTGCTCAAGAATAAATCACTGATGTTGTAATTAGAGCTGGTACAGAACCAGTAAGATACACTTAAACCTGGACTAAACCCTTATCACTTCACATTGCATTTCAGAGGTGAAACTTTACAACGCGTGTAGAGTGGCACAGCACTATGACTCCCTTAACTGTTGTTTTTAAGAGTAATAATGACAACTAAATAAGTAATAGCAATTGCATTGTTAGACATGTGCATGTATTCCTGAAAATGAAAGTTTAAAGCTGAAGGAAAATCTTCCCTTGCATGAAATGCACAAAAGTATAATGATATTTTTTTAATGATGGAAATAATACTTTAGGATTATATTCCAGTCTTAAACACAGCTAGATAATGCCACTGATATGGGACTGTGTGTAATTAAAAGGAAAGAGATCTTCTTTGCCTTCACTGATGGTTATTGGAGCAGATCCCATGTGGTAGCATGAATAACAGCATTTGGCTCTTTGTAACTGAGAAGAGTAATAAAGAACTGCTTTATCCTGTATTTACTACACAGTTTCATAAAGCTGAACTGAAATCTCTAGTAGCTTTATGTTTGTTCAAAAATATCATATGATATTTAAAGGTGTGTTACCAGGACTAAGCTGCTCCTATTGCTTAATTTGCACAACAGCTCCCATTGGAGCGACTACTGAAATAAGATGATTTTCTAAAATAAATAAATTAAAAAAAGCATAAAAATCATAAAGCATACGAAGCTAAACAGCTCCTCTTGTTGGAGTATTACCTGTACAAGTGATTGCCCAAGGAGTTAAAGATTTATACCTTCATTTTGAAGTTGCTCAGTACCATAAGTGTTACTTCGTGTTTCATAATGAAAGCCTAAAGCCACGGGGGGACCTATCTGCACAGCTACTGCAGCGAGTTTGACTCCATCCTGGTTTTGTAAATAACATCAGTGTTGGAAGCACATGCAGTTCAGACAGACTGAAGACAGCAGTGTCAAGTGCAGAAGTCTCTTATTTTCCAAAAGCGACACAATGATCCCTTTTGAGGCAGTGATTTCAGTTTTCACTGAGTGCTTATGCTGAAAATATTTGCTATTTTCAAACCACTACCTTGCAAAAGTGTAAAGATGATTTTGAATCGTTAATTTGCAATTAACTAAAGATTTTAATTCTTTTAAAAGGTTAACAGGCTCCAGTGACCATAAATAATATTTATACATATATGTCAGAGCCTTTCCAGAACATGGCAAGCGCAAGGACCTCATCGCATATAATCAACACCCAAGAGTAAAACCAAGCACCCCACTGGTACTGGGAATGTACCAATAATTCAATCTTCTAAAGATTTTTTTTTTTTCATTAACAGAAGGGCAGATTCCAGTAACGAAACTGTAAAATTAGGGTAACATTAAAACAGACTGTAGAAAGGGCAGAGAAAATTTCGCCTTTGGTTTAAGTGCGCCAAGGGGATGGGAGGGTGAGTGAGAGCAGAGTGGAAGTGGGTGAACTGAGTCATTGCTTTGGTGCTGTCTGTGGCTATTACTGGCTGTAAACAGCCACTCGATGCGTTCTGAATACTTGTGTCTCCTTTCAGATGTTCAGATTTCTTTTTAGCTTCCTTCAGTACGTGCAGTATCTTTTGTAGTAAATACCAAACCCTCGCCTGTGTGCTGGGACAGCTCTGCACTTCCCTCTGCGTGATCCAGCCGCTGTTGAGCACTTCAGGAACAATTCCTTGGTTTACTCTTGATGCATGTGCTGAACAATTGGAAAACCTCCAGTCAGCACTAGCTCTTCAAATGACCTGTGCTGTGGGTGGTATGCTCAGATGTTGTCCTGCTTCCACCAGTATGAGTTAGCTGAAGCATCTCTTGAGCAGAGGTCTGTTCGTTTCCTTGCATGGCTGCCACCTACACAGCAGAGCACCAAAAGCCCTGCCTAGTTCAGTGGTTTGCTGAACACACTTCATAATTCTGGACAAGCCCAGAGCAAATTCTGGTGCAAATCCAAGGCTGTATTACTTTTTGCGACCTTCCTCCTCTCTGGGAGTAGCAGCTGCTAACAAGGCAGACCAAGGAAGACCCTTTGCATGAATAGCAGTTGCTTCACACTCCTAATATTGCTTCAGTATCAACACTTTTGCAGTGCTCTCCTATCACGTGGGCATTTCCTTTCCTTCATTGCCATTCCTACAGATTTTCACACAAAACGGAAGTTTTAATGACTTCGAAACAAAGCTTCTTTACGAAAATACCTGGGAGGTAACGTGCAGCTGGGGCTGGTGGGGTTACCAAAAGAGCCAAGTACCTGTGGAGGCTTTTTCTGCTTAGGTACTGCTTCAATAAGCACATCGGACTGTTGGCAGGCAACAGGAAATCTCCAGCATCCTCACTTTCTGGTAGCTCCAAACTGCACGTACAGTGGAACATATTCAAGAGCATTATAAGTGCACTAACCTGAGAAAAATTACACCAGCAATTATCTCTGTTCCTTCAGTCTGCTTTTTACTATTTTTACTACCTTTTGACATGATTCATGCTTTTATTTTGCTTTTATGTGTTCAGGTACATTGTTTTTCATGGCTGATTTAGTCTTCTATTTTAGAAAAATATATTGGCAACGTGACTTTTAAGGTTATACAAAACTATGCACAGTGAGAAGCCAGAAACATGAAGCCAGAAAGAAAACATCTTAAATTACTATCTCACTTTTAGGCCCTCCCTGAATATTACCTTCAGTCAGGAGCACTAAGGCAAGAAACTAGTGGCTTGTGCTCTTTCAAATAAGCTTCTTGGAGAAGGTCTTCACAGAAGAACAGTTTACAGATGCTTTGCTGATTATTTATGATAAATGTCTGGTGACTTTTATCTCAGCAGGAAACTCGTTCTAACAGTTACTGTGGCACAATGTAAAATAATATCACAGTTTGCTGCCATTAATTTATCTTGATTATTCTAATGATTTTATATTTTTACTGGTACACTGGATTGCAGAAAATGCACTATAATTTAATTTTTACCATCATATGTACAGAAATCACTGGAGGCATTAAAATGATGAAAGAAGAGTTATGCTAATACCACAAAAAAGGATGCAAAAATGATTCATATTACTTACTTCTCCTATTTGCAGTTCATTAAGTCACTGTCTTCTTGTAATGGCCAAGTGAAAATTAAAGTACTTCAGAGAAGAACTTTAGGTTCAGCATCATTAAAGGAAGAGAAACAGGTTCTTTGATGAACTTGACTGCAGAAATCTATAGAGCACAACTTAATCAGACTGCACATTGATCTTTGATGCCAGAAAGCAGACCTAACATTGAGCAGATCTTTTTAATGCATGTTTCTCCTTTAAAAAGTAACATATGATACAAGAGAATGATTTATATTTAATATGCTTCAAGTTAATAAGGTATAATAGTACACTGCACTTCCTTTTTTACTCACTACAAACTGAAATCTAGAAAAAATAGGTACCTATAGGGTCATGATGTATGTCTTTATACATTTAATATTACATAGGATCTATGACCCTGGGAAATGGCGTACTGTTTCTTAATTAATGACCTCCCAATCCACTCCAAATGCATAATTTACATTCCTCTGAAACATGAGCCATGAATTACCGTTACTAGATAACTGTAGATGGTAGAAATACCTTCAACCTATTTCTGTCTGTCCACCAAGAAGATTTTTGAACTACTTACTGAGGTGGTAGATTGAATTCCAGTCAGAGATTCGTAATGACTCTGATTTTATAAGGTCACTGCAAGGTGTAATCCCTAGGCTTTGGTTCTCTGAAAGAATAATATGAGGTTGCACGCAACAATGTGGTGTAGTAATGATTCTGCTCCAACAACTCCTACTAGTTTTAAAGAGAAAAATGCCTAACTCCTAAATCCCAAAGAGAATACAGAATGTGAATCCGAAAGGTTTAAAGGTTCCCCCCCACCCCGAAATAACAAAGATTAATATCTCTTCTCTTTCTGAAATGATCATAAAACTTTTTGTGATAGTAGGTCGTAACATATGTCCCATACTTAACACATGGTAGTAACTCACAGGTTTAGGTATGCTTTCTTCCAGAAGGATCTATTCATATCTAAAGAAGTAGTATTCTAGGGCTGTATTTCACATCTTCCACTTGCTTGTTCCCCTTACAAAAGGAACGAGTGCTAAAACCAGCAGTAACAGATTTTAACAGGTTTAAATTTCTGCAGTTCAGAGGTTTACCCACATTGAAAATCTTGTCACTATTCCAGGTCACTTTTAGTTTGTACTGGGTGTCAGTGTGGATATGGAAGATGGAGCCAAAGGCACTGAGTGTTCCTGTATGCCACTGTGAACCAGCTCTGCCAGCGCAGGATGGAGCTTTCTGAGCCTCCAGTAGTTTGCTCCAACTATGGGTCATTCTCAAGAATCTTTCTTGAGCTGTCATCTCAGAGGAAAAACCCTCCAGTACTTCAAGTAGTTTCTAAAGGATATTCTTCTTTTCCTCCTATTATTGCTGGCCTGATACACACAGAGGAAATTAAAGAATCACTTCTAAATTCACCAGCTCCTTTTTTGCTTTCAACTTCTACAATTCCCCCTGTTTTATTTGCTTCTGAACATGCCTATTTGACAGAGCAATCCCTTCTCAGCATAAACTGTCTTGGCAGCAAAGCTGCTGGGAATTAAGTATAGGATGATGGAGATAATTTTTAATCAGGTTAATGTGCTTTAATTACTATAAATTAGATTTTATTTCTCCAAGCAAGCAAATGGTATTATTTGGGCTATTTAAAACACAAACTCTTTAAACAGTGTAAGTCCCTTAGAAAACAGGTATATATTTTCACTAAAAGTGCATCATTGTTCTTGATGTGCCAGTAGCTTTACGAATTGAGTAGCATCTTTCTGACAAGATAGGTCTTACAAACCCCATGCAATTGAATTTAATGCTCATTGACACCAAGCTTCCAAACTGTAAACAAAGTTCAAGCATGAGCAAACAGCAAAAGTGACCTACTCACATGGAAAACTCAGTTCTTAAACCAGAAGTACTGCCTGGGAATTACCCCTCTTCTGCGTTTTCAGTGGATTAAGTTCTGTGAGCAGCACACTGCCACCACATCCCGCAGTTAGATTTGCTCAGCTGGATCTTTGCACCAGTGCAACCTCTTTAATTTCTTCTGAGTTGAGCAAAATGCACACCACAGGGCAGGATTTTATACCAGTGAAGCCCCACTTAATGAGCAAAGTGGTTTCATCTAGAATCATCTCAACAGCTGCAATTTCAGACAATATGAAAACCCTTTACAAATGCTATTACTGATATGCCAGTGACACATTTTACCCAGAAATATCCCACACGTGGTCTTTTTGGTCCAAAATAGGTGTTGAAAATAGTTAGGTTTTGTTTTCCTCAAAATGGGTATCCAGAGCTTGCCTAACTAAGCCTGCCCTTAATTTCAAGCTAGGGCTAACACAATAGGCACAAAAACCAAATCCCATGCATGATGGGTTTGTCTGACAGAAGGCAGAACAAACATCCCAGTTTAATACAGAAATGAAATGGAGAGGTTTCATAACTAGGTAATGTAAAATCTTGATCTGTTGCAAGCACGAATTTGCTTTCTAGCTGAAGTAATGACAGGCCTAGTTTTCATGCTCTCCATTTTGTACATGAAAACAACAGATAAGCATTCTGAAGGTATAGAGAAAAAGATGCCTAAGCAGCTTTCCTAACTGTTCTGGACTTACATGTATTTGGCAGAGAGTATTGTTAACCGAACCCTTGGAGTACAAATAGGACAGGAGCAGAGAAGACTAAAGCTCTTCCATAATTTAAAACCAAACACGTGTAAAATAAAAGTTAAACTGAGAAATTACTCTTAAATTGCTTAAGTTTTGCCTGGATTCTGATAATCAGTAGCGTTGTCCTTGACTCCCATCCTGTCCCCCCTTTCACCTCTTGGCTTGTGCGAATAAGGTAATAGATTATATGAAGTTCCCCCCATTTACAGTAAGCCTGAGTATGTCAAAACTTCAGAAAACTTCTCCTACTTGCTGTGTAAGCCTCCTCAGATTAAGTGAATTCCCAAGGGGCAGCAGTGGTCAGCAGAGGCACAGAGTACAGCAGGTTTGAGCTCTGCTGGTAAGAAATCGTATGGGTGGCATTTACCTTTGGTGGGCGTTGTGCTATTGTTAGTAGTAGCTGGAGTAGAGCAACTGAGTTCACTGCATCACACAGTTACTGAGGTGAATGCACAAAGCAAATATTCAAGAGGCCAACAAGAAAATCTGGCAAGCCAAACACAGTTGGTATTTTAATGTTGGTAATGATGTGTGTGTGAGTATCTGGAGTATTTCATATCCAAACAGAAAGGCATGTGAAATCAACAGACATATTGTAAGAGTATATCATGGACCTCTTGTGTGTTCTCTGTCAAGTATGTTTAAATACGAAGCCCTTCACTAGCTTGGGAGAGCTGTATCTCTGCCCTACAAGCCCTCTCTGTGATCCAATGATTCTATTTCACTGCTGCAAGTGACAATGACAAAGCTTTCCATGATCCTCCTGTCTCCTCCATCATCACGGTCTGTTTGGGTATCTCTGTAACATTTATACCCACTGTTCTGTTAACAGATTTTCTGAATATGATTCATGATCATTTTAAAGAATACAACATTTGTATTGCATAATAAAAGAGAGGATAATTTTTATAGGCTTTATATGTTAGGTAATCAGCTTCACAGATGATCAAAGATTAACTTTAAATGGATGCTGGTAAGAAAGATCTTCAGTCTTAAATCAGCTTTTCTGCTTTAAACCTTTCTCTTTAATCCTCAGCTCCAAGTAATTTTATAAATAGATAAAATTGGAAAATCTTTTAAACTACAGAAGTATAATATAATCAAATGAGCCTCAATGCTATCTTTTCTTTACTTGACATACTGTAAGAAAACATTAATAGTTTCTTCTTATAAGCTGCACTGTACATCACTAATGATATAAAATTATTGATAAGCAAAACCTGGATCATTAAAAAAAACCCAACAACTGAATCATCATAGGTCCTTTTCCCAGTTGCATAATTTTTCAGAGTTGTTTCTATGTCAGGATTTAAACCCAGGCTGGATAGAACACCAGCACCACCAGCACACAGCAGTGGGAGTCATGTCAGCTGAAATAGCCGTGCCTCAGGCTGTGCTGTTGCTGCATTGTGCAGTGAGTGCTCTTGTGTCCACATCAGCCCAAAGGCAGGGAGGTGGCACAGCAATGGTAACCAGGGGCAGCAATGACCTCACATGCAGCCTAAATGCAGTTACAGAAATATCAGCCAAAGGAAGGTGAAAAGGTGGTTTTGTCTTGTTTGTTTTCTTCAGTTTATTCAGATGTTAGGCCCAGAGCCATCTTGTCTTACTTTTGCTATTTAATACCTAATTACCTTGTCTTAAACTAATAGTCTTGTCTACCATTATCCTTAGGGGAGAGTGATTGACAGGTGCCTCAGAGCATAATTTGTTCACTTATCTTCTATGGTGATGCTAAAATAGGATGACTTACGTCTGAAAATGCTCCTCTCTGTAGCCCTAGTGTAACTCCGTTGCAGGAGATGAATCCCACTTTAGGAATCAGATTATTAACTCAGTTGCACTGGTATAAATCTAGAGTGCTTTGAACTGCGTTGCTCAGGTTATGTTGTGTGACCCAAGCCAATCCAGACCTTAGTAATGCTTCAATCAACTTGAAATACGCAGCTTCATCAGAAAAGTTTAAAACCGCTTTGATATGAAAACATTTCCTGAGATTCCTGCCAATGTGCGCAGTTTCATGTTCACATTAATGAAATTAAAAGCAATAGTAGTAAAATGCTATCACTACTGCAAAAAGTTCCACATAAAGTGAGAGAAACTGATTGTAAGAAGTGTTAAATGAATGACGTTAACAAGGATTTGGAAAATATTTTATGCCACTTTTAATGACTTATAGTTTTGCTGACAGCAAGGAAGTAAATGGTAAACAGTTTCCACAGCAAAATGTGATCTTTAAAACCAAAGTATTCTATTACATGCTAGACCTGATTTTACTAGTATTTAAATTGGGTTTGCAGTGCCATCAGTCCACTAGTTTCAGCGCAGTTACTCCTGATTTGTAGAAGAAGATCCTATGCTCTTCTTTGTTTTGACAGTCTGCATATTTTTCCATGCAATTTAAATAATCAAATCCCCTTGTCTCCTCATGCATTGGTCACATCTCATGAAGTCAGGGAATACTTCACGACTCCAGTAAACAGCAGAAAAGGCATTTAGAAGAAAAACTACACATAATCATTAAAAAGAGCATAAAAAACTACCAGAGCTGCAGGGCAGGAGTAATATTCACAGATAAACTCTACATTTGTATTCAGCAATGAAAATAAAACCAGATAGAAACTGTCATATCCTGTGCTATGCAGGTTAGACCTGTAAAAAACAGACTCGGAAGAAATGCATATAGATGGTTATAAACTGGTTTTGAGATGTCATTAATAAAACCGAAAACTGCTCTGGAAAATGCTATAAAGCCCACTTAGATGCTTTAGATTAAAATACTGAAGATGAATGCTACAAGGTTTATGTTACCAGGAAGAAGGAATAAAGCAGGGTTGAGAGGAATTTCTGACTGAAACTGAATGCATTCTATTGTCTAACAGACAACAACGTGTACCTGCATGTTTATGAAGACTTCTCCTTTCACAGCAACCATTGTCTGCTATAGTGAGAGCAGCTGAAGATTTTAACTGAGTATTTTTAACCTCATGTAAGGACAAAATTAAGGAGCATCACTGCCAAGGAAAGCAAAGGAACAGGGGCCTCCTGTCAATGCCACAATGACTTTCATGTTCTCTCCAAGTGCTTTGCGTACATCAGGAAAAAAGATCAGTTTGCTTCTTCAGGTTTGTTCCTTGCAGAACACTTTGTCCAGCTCAGGTTTGAAACTCTCAAGAAAAGCATCTACTGTTTTGCATGTCATGGTCAATAGCTCTCACTGTTGGAAAACTTTTCCTGATATTCAGCTTCAATTTTCCATTAGTTTCTTCCCATAACTCCAGTTATATGGTACTCATGGCCCAGTGGTGTGATCCAGGATCACAGCCTTAGTCTTTCCTTTTACAATTTTACTGCCTTTTTATAATTAACAACCTGCAAAACTCTTTAAGGAAATACTCAAGTTGCCTACTGGAAACATAAAGACATTCTAATGCCTTGGGATTGTTACCTGAGGCAAGATAACCTGTTACATATTACTCCTCTGAGCAAGGATATAGTGATAGGCACAGGATCCACTATCTTGTCTCTGTAACTTTGCCCATGGGTAGCATGAATTTTTTGTTATAATACATATCGAGGGCTAAATTGGGCTCTGGTTCCCCTTTTCAGAGCTGTAGGTGAACATCACAGAAATAAAGCCGCTAACCAGAAGTATCTGGAGCTACAGGGAGATCTCAGCGCAGACAAGTAGCACTTAATTTGACTTAAACCTGAATCAGTAGTTGAGTCAAACTCTGGCGCTCAGAGAGTTTTAAATCCCCCCTCCTGGCTTTTAACCTGGGCATTTTTCTTTATCTTGTACCATACACTTAGTGTCAACACATGCAATCTGCAAAAACAATAAAGGTGCCAAAGCAGCTAGTTTAATTTATTCCTGGTGTTTGAATCTCATCTTGATAGTGCAGAATACATTGGACTATAAGGAAATACAAACAAAAGCAGAATGGTAGTAATTACTCATTCTGCTGGCAAGGTATGTAAGTCAGGCATTAAAAATGAAGAGAGCTGTAAAGATTCTTTTTGCAAAAACAGTATGTTTTTCTGAAGTATGAGGAATACCTTTGCATTGCTGGTTTTGTGGTGACTAAGCAAGTCTATGCCATGTCGCATTTATCTCATTGACCCTTTGTAGCGCGCTCCCATCTATCTCCTTTCCTTGAACAATAAAGTATTCCTTAATAGAATCCTAGATTAATTATTAATGCTGGTGTTTATATTTGTAGATAAAAATGGAAATCTGGCCTCTTCTTTCAGACCTAACAATTTTAGCTGAACACTAAACCTCTGGCACTCTAGCACTTTATTCGTTAAAGTTTAATATGGTTCCAGTGCATGTTTGAAGTTTTCTTTACTTAGCCTCAAAAGCAAGTAAGACAACTGTGCTTAAAGTCCCATAAACCACAGAATCCCAGCCTGGTTTAGTTTGGAAGGGACCTTAAAGCTCATCCAGTTCCAATCCCCTGCCATGGGCAGGGACACCTTCCACTAGAGCAGGTTGCTCCAAGCCCCATCCAACCTGGACACAAACACTGCCAGGGATGCGGCAGCCACAGCTTCACTGTGCCAGGGTCTCATCACCCTCACAGGGAAGAATTTCTTCATAATATCTAATTTAAATCTCCTCTCTGTCAGTTTAAAGCCATTAAAATTCAGTTCTTGTTAAACTAAAAGCAAAGGAAAATGCTCGTAAAGACAAGCTACACTTTTTTGTTCATTAAAGCTAGACAGAGTTTGATTTTAACCCACTTAGACTTTGGCTTGTTTAATTTGGATGACTTGGTTTGGAGCTAATTTCTAATCCATGGCAGAAGCCTGAAAAGAGAAAAATCTACAGATTCATCCAGACAAACTATTGCCACTCTGCTTCTCAAACGCATAACCTGAGTGCTTCATCAGCACTTGATTTCCTACTGAATCTTCTTCACACTGCAGTTATTCTCCGCTGTAAAACTTTACTGCCAGGTTGTGGGATGTCAGCCCATCAAGCTGATGCCCCAAGCCAGGCTCTCCTTCCAGCCTGCACACACTCCTGATGCATCTTCTTCATCTCTCTCCCATTCCCCTCACAGAACAGCACAGGCGTCAGGCAGGAATGCTCCTCAGGGCAATAAATGGTATTATTGCTTTGATGCCTGTATTTTACAACTCGGTGGAGCAGGTGCAACCTGAAAGCAATGATGCTTTATCTTGGGAAGTTATAGTGCTTGCTGTGTTTCAGTTTTGTTATCTCAACCAATTTGCTTCAGAGATGCAGGATGAAACAGAAGGAGGAGGCAGAGCTGAGAAACATTTGACTATTTTAAGAGAAGGTAGATTACCCCAGTTTAGGAATTTCTGAGACAGATGCAAGAGGAGTATCTCAAAAGGTCTTCCTACCAAAAAGCCCAATCATTCACAAAGTCTCAGGTTCAAAAGAGGCTGAAGAACAGGCCCTGTGTTTTGGATGGCTTTTTCTCATGTATCTCCCTCTTTCAGTCACGACTCCAAAAGAGACAATGTGACCCTTAAATTTTGTTCAGCCTTCCCAGGATATGTCCCCGTACCTTCTACATGTTCTTTTGCTTTGTTTCAAGAAGTTATGGGAATCAGATTAGCACAAGAAGTGTATCTAAGGAGCCTGACTGTGAGTATTTGCCGAAGCTGCCCAAACGTTACTGTACTTCTGTAAATCTCCATTATACAATCCCTGAACCTTTTTTTTTCATTGTTGATGATGTGTTTGTGGTCTCCACAATGCAGCTGTTCACTATTTGTGTTTCTGTTGCGCCTAGGGACCACTAACATAGATTGGGCATCACCACTGTTGAGCCAGGTGCTATGAAATATGTAAAGCTATTTCCCAAAGAGACTGCTTCCATTATCCTTTTTTTATAAACAACTGTTAAAATCCTTCCTGTAGCTGTCTGCCATCTCAGCTCAATCTGGAAATGCATTGCTCAAACTGATGCTAGAGGCTGCTTTAAGGAATGCCAGCAGCATACAGATGAGCACAAAGAGCAGTGCACAAAGGGCACAGAATTGAAAATTGTCCTTTTACATCTAGTAGTATAAACCTGGAGCAATCTTAACATCTTTACTGGATGCACTAATGTATACATGATTTGAGCCTCTAGTGCTTTTGGTACTCGGCTTTGTTCCCCTTTCCTTCTTGAACACATGAGACTGGTATCAGCAATGCTGCCAAGACCATTGAGACTTCACAGCACTGCAAAACCTGAGATCATGATTAAGTTTGGCTGGTTTTGATGTGTTTTTATTTTGGACACTCTATGAATATATACAGAAGCTATACCTATACAAATGGATAGGAGAGCATCCCAATATAAATATATGCTGAAACATAACCTTGATAAGCACAGACTAGCTTTCTGAGGAAGTAGTGATAAATACATACAAATGATGCTATGGGCAAAATACATGGCTAAGTGTATGTAGCTTTTCAAACCAGCTATTAGAAATGCAGGCTTCCTTTGTAAACAACAGCTTGGGTATTTGAAGAGCATATCACAAAGAGCCTGATACAAGTTTAGATGAAACTGGAAGGGGTACAAGGGAATAAGAGTTCACAGAGGCAACATACATCCAGCTCCACTAAGAAAAAAACATTTGCATAATAAATCAGACTGCTGACATTTTAATGTGCAGAATTCCAATTAATTCTGCTCTTCATGGAGGAAAAACTTGCTTTTAAAATGGATAAAAATAAGAGCATTCAGCTGTTGCCTACCTGTCATGAGCATGGCAAAACTAAGGATAATACACCCATGGCTTCAGTTCAGCAGTACCCTTCTAAACCAAGGCATCTGCTGTGTTATCATTCTGAGATTTTCTTGAACTGAGGAGTTTCATGGCGAAAATATTATACAGTGGTGTTCTGTACTTTTCCAACTCAGCTCTGAAAAGTTCCCTATATAAATATGAGCAACTGTATTGGCTTGGTTGGATTATAAGGACCTGATCACGCAGGTAAAACGGCATCTTTTCATCAGGACAGTTCTTATAGTTGATTATGACTGACTCAACTGCTATGGCAGGATGTCTGAAGAAGTACTTGAGAACACAGTGGTACTAAGAAATGTTATCTTAAATGTCCATCTATTCAGGTGGAAAATGTGCTATTAGCACTAGAGTCTTTTGTATGGTTTTATTCTCAGATGTGAGCCTTGGTAATTTCCTATGTGGATAAAGGGACTGAGAACTGGATGGAAGGTTTACGAGTGAGTTATATTCAATAACCTCTTCACCAGTACCTGTGTTCTGGCAGTAGGAAGAAGTTATATTCCCCTTATGTGGCTGAACATGATTACAGATCAGCAGTTGTCTTCCAGTTCTCAAAATGAATGGAGATAAGGATAAGCCTCTTCCTTGTAAAGTGTTGGTGCTGGGTCTGTAAACTTCTCTGGAAATGGATGAAATGAAAGAAAAAAGACAATCGTTTGTCAGACGGGTTTTCCCTTGAGCTTCTCCTGATGTTTCTTCACACAGCAGATAAAGATGCAGCCCCAGTGAAGCCTGAATGATGGGTGAAGGGTGGATAACAGCCCCCTTTTCCCAAATCTATCTGTCTACTGCTCCTTTTCAATGATTTCCCTTCTATTTTTCATGGCACCTCCTTTATGTTTTCTTGCTTTCAGGGCCAGAATTCTAAAAGCTGAAGTACTGATTAGGGAGTAGTTCGCCTTTTGCAGACTCGTATTGTGCCTTTAACCTTGATCCAAGACAAAAACAGCAGAAACAGCCCCCACAGTGAACATTTTAAGTGCATTTCACTGCTCCTGGCATCGGGTCTACACTTCTAAGTGCTGAAGTGACTTTGCATTACATAATGACAACTTTCTGCACAGCCTGCACACAAGGGCAGGAGGAGCCGGATACATATATAGAAGCAGTACATAAGACTACTCTGCTAGTCAAGCTTCTGCCTTGAGAGGCAGCTGCAAACGCTCAGAGTACAGGTCTCCACACAACCAGAAGACCTCTTCCATTAGGAACTCATTTTTTGTCAGTGTGGCCACTTCAAACAGCTTTCTCTGTAGTTACCTGAAGCTCCATTCTGTTTTACCTGTTTGCATTTCCCTGCACTCTATTTGTTCTCAGCCTTCTCATGTGAAATCTAAACACTCCCTTGACATCCTCTTCTTTCTTTGGTGGTTTCGGTTTCTCAAGCCTGGAACATGTCTCCTCTTGAACACATTTATTACTGACGTAACTTTCCCCATATTTAATACAGAAAGTTCCAAATGTGTCTTGTTATGAGATACAGTTAACGGCACGACTATTTTAAATGGGATAAAGCGGATATGTGGGATGGTGCATCAGGTTTACCAATTTTAAACTGGAATATTTGGGAGAAGTATAAAAAGGGCAGAAAATGCTGCTCTACAAACACCTGTAGTTCCAAGAAGGCACCTCTGTAATTATTTCCCTGACTAATTGTCTACCAAAAAGAAGCGAATTGTCTACCAAAAAGAAGCTGAGCATAAAACAATCTAGTCAGAAGTAGAATGAACAGAGAAGTGGAACAGGTTCTTATGGGAATACTCTAAAAACACAGATTGCTGGCATTTCAGACAGCTGTGAGAAAATAGGTTTGGTTTGTGAATATTCAACAAAGCTGAAGCCTGTCAGCTCAGTAATATGACATGTTTGGCTCCAGCACTTTTAAACGTATCTGCACTGGGAATTTTTAGCATTGTATTAGTTCAATGAACAAGGTAAAACTTCTGGTGTCAGAGTAAAACTGTAGATGCATATCCCTGGATTTACATCAGTAAATGTCTGGACTTGCGGCTTGTCAAACAGGCTTCATTCATGTTGCGGGGTTTTAATTCTTTTCTAATTAGTTATGTGCAGCCTCTATTTTAAACAGTTCTTTCCTGCATTTCAGAGATATTAAATGGTTGCAAGTCTTTATGCACCTGAAGTACGGTCAGCATACTCTTAGTTTCTATATGAAGAAACTACGTATTGGTCAAAACCATCCCACAGTATCTTTTGGAATATTTACACTCTCTTGACAGCACAACTACTGATTTCTTAATCTGGTTAAAAGGAGGGCATTGGCACAAAAGGCATTATATGTGCAAACAATTTGTTTCACAAGTCAGCAAAGGTGCTTAGTTTGTGTCAAATTATCTGTGGATATACTGCAGGAAGATCTCAGCTCTACTGAAAGTCTGTAATACTGAGCAAAGCATTAGAATGAATTGCATTCTTAGCTAACTAGGCTAGCAATAAGATGTTTCTGGGTCATGTCCTGATATTTCATTATTCATTTGAAAGATTTATTGAAAAAGATGCAATAACTTATATAAGGAATAAAAAGGTGATTTGGGCCTTATGTACATCCATTAATTCTTTGCAAATCAAAATATGCTAGATTTAATTGAGTTTATATTAATTCTGGACCCACCATTCCAAAATCTATTCTTGTAACACATATTACCAGTGATGCCAAGTGTGTGCAGGGGAACTATATGCAAACCAAATTAGAATAGGCATACATCTTCCAGAAATTTCAGGAGCACACAGGAGCTGCTGCCTGACCATCCAAAGCTGCCGTTCCTTTTATTTCCCAGACATGTAAAGAAATTACCATTTTGAAAAGTGCTTCCATTTCAGCAGCCTTCACCGTTCTGAAGTCATGGGTGTTTAAAAATGAGTATTTACCAGTCATTTCCCAGCTGCAGGGCTCAATCTCAGAAACACTCGTGCAGGAAGAAAGGCTTTGGGATGATTTATCACACATGCAAATGCCTTCACATTTCAACAAGCCTCTTCTCTGTTGTCCAACTAATTATTTTTCATAGCATGAAAGAAGTGCATTTTGATAGGTATAAAAGTCCACGTCACCCATGTGGAAGCTGCGGCCCATCAGAGAAAAGCTACCTTATAGGGCATCGATAATAACCGTATTTGGGAGTAATATGTCTTCCTACTGATGGAATAAGGAATGACAAGATTTCCTTGCAGAACTTCTACCAGTCATTTCTAATGCAGTAATGTAAGAAATAGTTTCTGCCAGTTACCTTCTGCAGGATGCAAATTAACTCAAAATCCACTGCAGGTATTTAGACTGTGAAGTGAAGAAAGGAAGGAAGATAAAACAAAGGGGAAGAGCAGCCTTGACTCCCACAGTGAAGCACAAACCCTCCTCCAATTAAGCTCTACACTCTGAATTCCTGTAACAATCCACAAAGCTGCTTTGAGCTTCAGACAACTTTCTCTGCACTCTCTCCGTATCCAGGCTGTGTGCAGTCCCTAGCACTTAGTTATGAATATGCATGCAGAGAAGGTGAAATAAGGACAGTATTTTCTCTGAAGTATGACAACCCTATCCATCTTAAACTCTTGCTGCGGGTTCTGTTTGTGTGTATGAGCCCCTTACCTACTGCTCCATCTGTGACACAGGTCTCATCCCTCTGCCGACACCCTCCGGTGCAGAGACATTTCAGGCCGGATAACCCTACAGCTAACTCTCTTTTAGTTCAAGTCCCCACTCGGATCCAGGCACGCTGCCTGAGATGTCAGCTGTCACACCAGCATTTGGCAACATTTTGACGGTGACAATTGTTCTGCTAAGATGGGGTCTGACATTTATCTGTGGAGGAGGCTTCACGGGAAAGCTGTAAAGCCCTCTGGTGAGTTTTAAAATGTATTCACCTACACTGCAAGCAATTAATACTTAATCATCATAATCTGCTTGTAAAATAGGTAAGTACTGTCATTTGCACTTCCAATAATCCAGCCTAAATCACTTCCAGGCCTTTTACATGCCAACTAAGCAGCTCTGGAAAAGCTGTGCTAAGTCTGGGAGACAGAATCCCCTCCTAGGTGAGCAGACAGGTCTCTCTTCACCTCCACATTGCTGGCAGCAAATCACAATGTAATTCATGCTCTCAAGTCAGGTGACAGCTGCTGTGCTTGTTCCTTCTGCTTTCCAAAGATGGTCTGGGAAAGTCTGGGTCAAACTAGGTGTCAAATGCACTTTTCCACACTACATCTCACATAAGGAAGTGAAACTCCCACTTGCATTAAAAGGAGTTATGTTCACCTAAGCAAAGCGTAACTTGGTTCCTCCATTCCCACCTATTCATCTCTTAAGCAGCATCTTTAGCTTCCAAAACACCAAAACTGCCTGGGGAACGCACACACAATATGAAACATATTTGAAAATACTCATTTCTCTCTAGTTCACAATCAGGCAGTTTATTGACCTAAAAAATGTAAAATGAGCAATGGGCAAATATGGGTTAAATAAAAACCAGAATAAACCCCAATTTAAACCATACAGCATATTTCTAACCACTTCAAAATCATATAAAGTAGAACTGCATGATGAATGAGGACAAAATTCCCATTTGGAAGAATGGGTTTTTTCCCTATCTTCCCATGAAACTCTGACTTTATTCCTCTGAAAGTGCTTTAATGAACTGTATAAACTATTTGCTTGGCAGAAAACTATAAAGAAATGAATCAGTGATAGAAAAAGGGGACAAGAAAATTCTAACATATGCAAAAGACCAAAATGAATAGACTTGATGCTGCTCAAGTAGAATATATGCAAAGGGACCAGGGCTGCTGGTACCACCCCACCTCTGAGGGGCTGCTGGCTCCGGCAGCTTTACAAGTACACTGCTATGGAGTCACCAACCTGCCTTAAAGGAGGACAGGGCAGCTCTGGTGACACTGTAATACACTTCTGAGACAAATTACTTCAACAATGAGCTATTGGGAATATCGCTCATTACAATTAGCATGGAAAAGCAGTAACAGTGTGACCAAAGAACCACAGCGAATGGAAATAAAACCAAAACCCCCCAAACGCTATACTGACCAAAATACATTGTTTTACAGGAATTTATCCTAAGATGCAAGTTTCTGAGAAAGAGGGAAATATTAATGGGAAAAAGGCTTGCTTTCCATCGATGACCTTGAATGTCACTGCTGGTTACCCTTGGCAACAGCCAAAGAACAGCTGGGTTTCAATAAAAGCAAAATGCAAGGGAGAGCAAGGACCAAGGTTGCCAGTGAGTTTAATTATCCACTTTCATATTTGTATTAGTAATTGGTTTCTGGGGTTTTTAATGTTTAATCCATATGGATGGTAATACCCTGTGCCTCTGCTGTTCCTTTCATATGGGCGAGTATCTTTTTTAGAGCATAAACACGGAACTCCGTAGCCACAGTGAGAGGTGTTGGCAGGACCTGCTGCTGTGCGAGGTTGGTGTCCCTCTTCCCATGTGCTGCGTGTCACCTCTATGTGAGCTGCTGATCCCACCGTGCTGCCATTTGCCTTGTCTCAGATGGCTGTTGTTGGCCAGTGCACTTAAGAACAGAGGAAACCATCTTTCCTGTTAGGGAATACATGCCCAGACACCAGGAGACCAGGCAGGGACTGATACCTGGCTTGGTAAGCAGAGCGGATGTTTCAGTGTCACCGTAATTACCTATTGTGCTTTCCTTTTTTGCCCTCAAGAAGTAATCAAATTAATGATCCCATTTCCTGGCAAGCTCAGAAACTCTATTAATTTTACTGATTAATCCTAATGCAGTGATCACTGCCAAGAATTTATTTCAGTGTTTGGTGCGCAGTGAAGCCAATGTAATTTGAAAATTATAACATTGCAAGATATGTAGTGACATAGGATTGATTAAAAACGCAATTTAAATGAATCACATGCTTGCTCCCCTGGGCAGATTAGTTACAGCCACTAGAAAAGAAAGCGAGAAGACTGAAAACAACAGGGGTGTGGGTTTGAAACAATTCAGCTTCTCCATGTTGGCTTGCCACTGCTAATCCAGCCTGTAGTACGTACCGGGATGCCTTTAAACCACAGTGCGTGTTCGGGTAAAGGTATTTTACTTGGACATGAGCAGAGTAACATCTAAAGAAGGTGTTCAACCAGTTTGTAACAAAATCTAACTCTTCCCACCACTAATTCTCCATCGTTACAAGCCCACAAACATCTTGATGATCTGCTATCTTAAAATTAATCAGCTTTAAGGAAAGCTGGAATTGTTTGTCCCAAACAATTCAGTCATGTGATTAAAAGGAAACAGGTGTAAGATGCAAGAGGCAGGGAAGGGATTCTGCTCGGGGCTTTTGTTTGATCTGAAAAGCCAGCCATCTCATCTGTTGCATTCATTCTCCTTTAGGAGACATTAATCGGCACAGATGGTGAAACCCAGTAATCTCCGCGACCAGCTGCAGAGTGGAATTTTTAATGAAATGGGAATTTGAAGGTTTTCACAGAAAGCACTAGAATCGCTCCCACTGTTTCCCGTGATGCCCAAATTACTCTGCTATTTGACATCTACGGTACTGTAAATATAACAGCCACACAGCTTCAGTCAGAGCCCACATGCAATCGTTTCAGAACGGCCTTTGTTGTTTGCAAAAGCCAGATGCTAAAAGCGTTTCGGTCAAAGAGAAATAAGTGATCCACCCTCAGCACTTCTACTACAAAAAGGCTGAGAAGTCATAACCTGTTATTTGGAAACTTTTTTCCTTTTCTGTGAGATTTAAAGTAGCCTTGGCACCTTCATAAACTAGCGTGAAACAAGTGATTTAACATCAAGTATGATTTGTAAAGAAAGATAACACCTAGCAAACACGCAGTCACCATCGGGTTTTTATCTCGTGACGTAAAGGCGGCTGAAGAATGTGCTCCAGCACTTAGATTTCCAGAAAAAAATCAAAGGAAAAAGGAAGAGGCCTGGTCTAGAAAGAGAATTACAAAGCACCAGTTTGGAACAACACTCCTAATCAGTGCTAACTAACTAACCTAGAACTAAGTATGTGAGTTAACAGTTGAAAAGTCATAACACAGGGAGATGAATTTTATCTTGAAATTAAGGTTAGGCATGTGATTTATTTATAAGATCATGATACCTTTGAAAAAAGCAGTAATTCGTATTAAATAATTCCTCTAGTACTTAATTTTAGCATACACTAGCACTACAGGTCAATTAATCAGATATATTAAGTGAATTTATAGGTAGGCTCCATTTCTGAGTAGTTTCATAAGGGTTCTAAATGATTGGTGCATGTTTAAAGTTCAATACAGTACTAAATTGTTTCATCTTGAGGAAGGATAATGCAGGATGTCTGCTTGTAGGAGCAGAGATCCAGGCTCTGCTTCTGCCTCCACCACCTGCTCTGCTTCTCCTTCGGAACCCCAGTGACTTCAGATATCGCAGACAAACCACTAGGATTTGGGGAATAAAAAGTTACATTGCCTTTTGGTGTCACAAAAAGGGCAAATTCAGACATGGGTCAGAGTCAGAATTTCTCATTTGACTTCAGTGGGGATGAAACCATTTATGCCACACCTGATTTGTTCCTAGCAGAGTCCAGACAGCGAAAAACAAGCACCAAGAGGTGCTGTGGATGTAAGACAGATTCAGGTTTAATCTCAGAAGGCTTTGCTCTGTTGGTATGAATACAGTCATGTTGTACAGACCCATAAATGCGATGATGTAAGTTAGTGAATAAGGCATTGATCCCTGGGGACCTGTGTTTTACCTCCTTTTGCCAGCTTAATCTAGTTGGAACCAAAAGGTAAGAAGGTCACAAAATAACCCAAGGGCAAGGTAAATAGTTTTGAAATGAATCAAGTAAATGGTCTGTGTTATATGTGCACAGCCTCCATAGCAAAGGTGCCATCAATGTGTTGGGTCAAATCAAATCAATCAGTTAAAGTGCTATAAAATAAGAATGTGAAGGGAATAGATGAGATCTTGATGTGAAGAATAAAATAGCCTATAAACTACCTGAAACAAATCAATCTTCCTTTCAAGCAGCAAATACAAAATATACTGTATGTTATATTAACTGTGGCTGAAGTGAAAATATATTCAGATGAAGATACAATATTAGAAGTCTCTTTAATCTAGTGGCGGACAACACTGTTTTAAGCGATCATTTACTTCACAGAAGTCTGGGAGTCTGAGTTTTAAGACTAATTCATTTCTCAAGATGAAAATAGACACTTGAACATCTTTGAAAGACACAGACTCATTCTAGCACTAAGTTCTGCTGATGGAAATGGGGTTCAGAACATTTGTAAATCTTCATCAGGTTTGTAACTATGTTAAAAATATGGTCCCAGAACTCTTCCAAAGTTTCCCCTGAAAATTCTGTAATGGAAATGGCTTTATATTTCAGAAGAAAGTGTGAACGGAATAGCTTTGTCTCTCTTGGAACATTCTTTACTGTGATATTTATCCCTACAGTGCAGAAAATAATGGAATTAATGGTTTTAATTAAAATGAGGAACAAACATTCTGATGGAAAGTGCAACAGGGGAAAAAAGCCCTACCAAAGCGATTTCAACCAAAGAACTCCCACTAAGAGCATCTGGGTTTTCTGACTACTCATCATGAAAGCATTCTTTCGGTTATGTATAACCCACTAGTCAAATTCATGCATGGCAATTGTTACATCTTTGGCAAAATAGAGACAATGCATTTACAAAATCAGTCTTGGTTAACTTAAAGCAATTTAAAAATTACAAAATGCAAGTGGCCTATTATATTTCTTTCAAACTATTTCTTGATGTTATCTGAGTATATTCAAAAGTATACAATACATAACACTCCCTGAGTATGTTTTCTTCATATTCATTACAGCTATTGACAGGACAACAGTCAATGGAGAACATTGTTTGAGGATTTCTTTGTGAGAAACAATGCAAATCAGTCTGAGTGAGCTTCTTTCCTAACCTGAAATGGGAACAAACAACTCATTTGCCTTTTAGAGGGAAAGGAGCTTTCTCAAAGAAAGTCAGTATGTTTACTGTCATTAGCCTTAATTCCTACTCCAAATGCACAGTTGAAATCCTCATCACATCTCAAATGACACCTGTCCTCCCAGAAAATCCACATGGATACTGTCAGTTGCACTTTTCCACATTCAGGGACTGGCATCCATTTCTGCAGTTCATCTTTCCTGCCCTGTGCAGACACAACATGTGCCTGTTTTCCCAAAATGGTACAGCACAATCTGTGGATGAGCAGTTACCTTTGAATGGATTCCAGCAACTGTAGATGAAATACATCTTCCCTATGTGTGTCTTTCCTTATCATATTAATGTCTGCTCCAAGTTTGCCTTCTCAAGGAGTCACACAACACAAGAGTATTCATCTGCATCCAGTTTTACAAATTCCCCAAGCGGCTCCCATGTGGATGCTCTTGGTCGGTCTCAGTGAGGCTAAGGAATGCCACCTCTCCTATTTAGCCATGATTTTAGTGATTTGGGATTTGGCCTTGATAAACTTAACAGGGTGCAATGGATAAAGATATTCAAGGATAGATTTGTGTTTCAGTAATGCTGGTGCAAATCCAGAATTATACTGGATTTATATTTATCCCAGACAAGACTATAAAGTACACAGGGTTTTTTTTAACAACACTACTGTAATGTTGTTGTATGCGTAAATGAGTAAATATTAGTTTCCCTAAAACACACTGCTCTTGTAGAGATGATTAAAGGACAAGATGAAAGAAAAAAACCCTTCAGTCAACTACTAATTGGAGCTGCTAACCAGATTTTTTCCTGACTATAGCTTTTTCTGATGAATTCTGGTTTACAGCATATGGTTTCAGCCCAGCTAGTTACCAAACTTCTATTATGCCTTTCATAACTTCAGAGAAGCTATTGCCTCAAGGTCTAATTTATAAATGAGAAAGACTATGCTGTAATTGTCCGCAATAAACAGCAAAAATGTTGTCTTTATGAACCACTGCAAAATACTTTTCCCTTAGACTGTGAGTTTCCTTCATTCATATTAATAGAAAATTACAGTCTTCCATGAGGGTTATTGAGCTATGACTGATTTTTCTCTCATACAGTTTGTGCCAGCAGTTAACTGTAGTATCACTTAAGTGTCAAACTTGCACAAATAGGCATGGTGATAGCTAACTACTACTATGTGTGCCAGTAAGTTGGGGCTGAAAAATAGCAAATGTGGTTTTATTCACTGCATCTGATAGGAAACCCCACAGAAAGCTGCAGGATTTCATCAAATGGGCCTCTTTGGAATTGAAGGTTTATCACATTTATAAAAAATACTCTTGATGATCATATGTATTAGTGAATTATAATTACTAAAACAGGCTGTTCAGTTTTAGATAACTCATCGTTACAAAAGTGGTACTATTCGTGTAACAGAGATTCCCCAGCATTAAAAATGGTGTGACTCATCATACTCCTGCTTCTAACCTTCTCCTTGAAGCGGCTAAATGCTTCAGCATCAAGCATTCTTGTTAGGGAAACTCTGAAGTGCTGAGGAAATAGAGGGGAATATACCATTGAAAGGAAGGAAAACAACCACAAAAAATCATGTAATGTAGACAAAGGGAGTAGTAACGAGCAAGAAAAGGAGTTGGGAATAAAGAGGGCCTCTTGTGGGGTGGGGAGAGGAGGAAAGGACTATCATCAAGAAGCTCCACAGTGATTTGAAGTAAGACATTTTGCTGCTTTAATCCCAAGCAATTACACTGGCACTATCTCCTGTTACACAGAATGTGACACAATAAAAGCCACCCACGCTATTAAAAATAAGAAGGAAAGATCTATTCCGTGACACGAAGGCAGTGCTATGGAACTTCCCAGCCCTTGCAAGACAAGGCAAAAGCTTTTATTTAAGGTTGTGGCTTGTTGAGCACAGCTTCTCTTTGTGATGTGTCCCCCTGCTTACAATAAACAGCTTTTGGGGTTTTCAAAGGCCTCAGCTTTGCTTCAGTGTGTTTAATCACCCACGAAAGCTGTTTATTGCCTTGTATACTTCCCCCATCATGAACATTATCCTTTAAGTATAAGGCTTTATGGTGAGCCTAAGCAGGCCAAATGATGCAAGGGGACACGGCACTATCAAAGCTGTGCGCAAGAACAGATGAAATAAATCTATATGAGGACTGCAGAGCATGAAAGTGGGAAAGATAAGCTACAGTAACACAGTGCAATGATTTCACAGGCACTCAGCTTATCCTTTAAAATACACCCTTGTTTGTTGTGAGCCACGCTGGCAATCTTCTACACGACTATCAAAGAAAGATGTATGCATTCAAAGAAAATTATGAAGGGACCATGATAGACAAAGCCAGAAAGGCTAATAAAGGGCATTTGTGTGTACTTTACTTCTGAAGGCTTCAGCGAAGGTGCTTTAAAGCAGCTGCAAACACAATAAAAAAAGCAGAACACTGAGAAAGCATTTAAATGAGAAAATGTGGTATTACACAGAGCACTTCCTTTATCAACAGAGAAGGACTATGTACACTTGTAAAGAACCCTTTCTAAAAGGATATCAAGACCAGGAACAAACAATCAAAGGCTTTTTAATATAAAAGAGGAGTTTGCCTGTCTGCGACAGGCAGAGATAGAGAGATGGCTGAAATCAGCTTAAGGATCTTCACGTATTTTCTTGCAGGTATTTTTACTTCGGGTAAGAACATCATAATATCAAGGCATGTTGCCACCAGGTTTGGTAGCAAAGATACAGAATGGTGACCAGCATAACATCAAACAGAGAGTGACAGTGATACATCTCCCTGTTTCAAAAGAAGCCTAATCTCACTGGAATTCCTGATTTCTGTGTGGTCATGTTTTACAGAGAAAATGAAAACCCCTCCCCAGGGTATTAAAAAATGGAAAGATAAAGCTGACATAAATTGTATGTTGGAGGCAAAAGCATTGGGCCGAATACCTTTCCTCGCCTTTAATGTCCTGAAATATTTCCACCCAGAAGGCATTTTACAGCTGTTGACAAGGAGTTTGCCAATTCCTACTCAGTAGAAATTATGAATTTACTGCTCCCCGGTGTGGGTTTTAAAAATTCTATTTTCCTTTTATTTCAAACTTTGGCTGCTGAAAGACTTTTCCATGCCAGGAAAATTCTCACTTCAGTCTTATTTTTTAACCAGGCTTTTGTTGCATTGTGTGCCTTTCTCTATTCCCTCCCCTCATTTCTTAAATTATTGTATTCAACTCCAATAATTTTTTTAATTTCCAGTGATTTCTCAAACCCGCACTCAATGAGTTCTACTGTAACAACACAGATTAAATAGTTCAAACCAAGAGTTTGTTACACACTGGTTTATGTCATTTTTCATTTCAAAAGTGCTTAGCAAAATGAGGTTTTGTTACTCCATAGCAGTATATAAGTACTTAAAATACCCATCGATTCCTCAACTACAACCAAGTATTACTTGCTATCCCCTTCCAAATAGTTCCCTTCGATTACCAGCAGCAACTCCTTTGAATGCAACAAGATCTTCTATGTTAAAGTAAACCAAACAAAATTTGGTTAATGAAAACAGATGAACATGTAGGCCCGTGTTGGATCCTCAGCTTCAAAAGGTTGTAAAGAAACACAGACCCATATGAAGGAGACTCCAAAAGTTCTGAATTAAAGTTGCTTGCAAACACTAACAGGCCAGATTAACAATCCTACTGATTTCCTACTGGTTTCTGCAGGTAGGGCGCTCCTTAAGAAAACATAATTTGGATACTTGTGGCATAAAAGACCACTCAATGTGCTACTGACTTTAGGGATGCAAAGTTGCAAAAATAATTAAATAATCTTGGGGTTTTAAGAAATACAAATCAGGATATTCACCATTATTTCACGACGCTTATAAGATGATCAGTTGAATTAGTAAGCTCAAACTGATGATATTTGAAGCAAGTAGTGTTGCAGATGCTAAATGACTGGTGTAATTGTGAAGTCAGTACAGGTTCCTATAAGTTCCAATCTATCATGAAAAAATATATTTCCAGTGAATGCTTTATCCTTTCAGCTCATCAACTTCACTGAAAATTTGTCTAGTTACCTTGAATTTACAACACATTTACTGCAAGGTGTCAAACACTGAACTGCTTTATATTCAAGAAATAATGGGAAAATTAATTTCATTAAGCAGCAAGCATCTAAAAAATAGGTTTTCCTTACTAAGAAAAACAGGCATTTCCTCAGGCTGTTCTTAGATGCCTGTATTATAGCAAATGAATACTAGTTAACGTTTCTGGAGAGAAGTTAGGATTAAGGCAGCTAGAATCTGCTTCACAGACAGACTCAAACCAGTGTTAGTTGACAGAGCTTCCTGAAGGTTTCTAGTCCAGTCTCCTGCTCTAAGCAGCACTATTGTCAGTCCTGCCTAAAGCAATGTATGGCTTTATTCAGCTGAGTCTTTCTCATGGATTTTGTGCTGAAAACGAAGAAGAGAGTGTGCCTTGCACATAGTCCATGCTCAGAATCTCTCACTGAATCCAGTTTAACAAAGGATAGTTCTTAACCTTTCCCCTGTGCCTTTTGCATGCATTTGTGAAAGTGTGGCAAGGATGCATATGCAACTACATGAAGTATGATGCTAAGTTTTCAGTTGTGGTTATTGAAACCCCATAAGCAGCCACAAGTGCTTTCCCCAGTCAATGACCCATCCGTGTCCTGAAACCATCAAAAAGCAGCAGCAGCAGCAATTCCATTTTACCAAAGCTAAGTAATGTACCCACAAGACTCAACTTACATATCACAGCTAAGTGACAACCTTCAGTCACAACTGTCCTACTTTAGATGGAGAAGCTTTTTCCTGTGCTTTTAATCAGCAGGAAATGCTGAAAAGCTAACCAGCAAGTGCTTAGGTAGTTTGTATTTCTTGGCGAGCTGCACAGAACTTCCTCTCCCTTCTCAGAAGTACTACTGGTAATGTTGTATTTGTTACTGTATGTTGCTAGCAAATGAATTAAATTTATGATTTAACCAAGCATGAAATTATGTTTTCAATAATAATCAATAAAAGCTGCATAAGCTGGGGACAATTACATATCCCACTGAAGAATCCAGGTTCACCAAAGGTGTCCATTTCTATCGTTAAATAAAGTGTGACTGCCTATCTATAGTGCATCAAGACAGAAAGCTGATAGCCCAGTTAGCTTCAATGAGCCAATAGAGGATGCAGGTTGTAAAGCTTATTGATTGGGCTCAAAATACCATAAAGAGCTAATGAAATGTAACTTTCATTTTGTGAAGAATTGCAAAATATATCTCTCTAATGCTTTGTGGTCTCCTGCTAGCATGGCAGATCTTGAGAACTATCCTTCTCACTCTGGGATTGCTGTTCCAGTTTCCTTCTTGTTTGCAGCCAGTTTCTATCTGCTCTAATTGTGTACTGGTCCTTACGCGCTCTGCAGTAGTATCATTCTTTTTCGTGGCTTTCGACATGCAAAATTCCTCTTTCTTTCTGTCTTCCTATGCCATTAAAAAATGACTGCAGTCAGACTAACAGTAATATTTATAAAGTTTGTTGTAATAGTTTGACATACTCAATATTTCATCTAGCACAGCTGTTTTATTCTCCCATTACATACACCAGATGCTATAATGTTGCTCCTAATTTATGCATGGAGTGATCGGTTAAAGGCTGCTGTGCACATCACACCATGCAGCACCAGCTTTCAGCTCAGCAGCACAGCTCTCCAGTAATCACCTCTGCTGCTTACAGGAAATCGACAGTCTCAAACCTTCTAAAGATATAACAGATGGTATCTGGCAGAAGCAGGAAGAAAAGTTTAAGTGCTGGCATGCATTTCGCTCCTCCCAGAAACTGCTCTTTTCAGGTATCTCTTCAGTATATAGCTCATTGCACATCCCTTTATTCCTGCGATGAGTTATGCAGGGCACAATGGTGCACTAAAAAAGGCCAAACATTACTAGACAAAGGATTTTAGATGTTGAAACAGGTACATGGTTTTATAGCTAAAGGGCTTTCAGGAAAAGACTAGTCTAAGTGGAACAGAATACGAACAAAATCCATTGGCCAAAATAATACTTGGTCCTTTCAATGAGATAACTAGAGAGCCCAGAACAGAGGCAAGAGACAGGACTGAGAATATACCATTACTGACAGCATTATCAGAGATCTGGAAGGAAAACTGGGTTTTACCCAAAGAATGATGGAGATGCAAGTGAAATACTCCTTGACTTGTGATGATCCCTGGGTTATCTAGTGCCTTGTAGAGGTTTTCATTAGCACAGCCTTCAATGAAACATATTGTGGAGTTTGTGGTGAAGAATATATTCATAACTGTGCTTCTGATTTGGTATTTTTTGCTTATTTTGTAGGGTATGACAGGCAATTGGTAGCAGTCCAGGCAGCAATATATACAACATGATAGTCATAGAGAATGAAGGATCGGCCCTTTCATGAAGATATTATGCCTTCACTTGCAGAGGTGAGCATTCATTATGAAACTGGTTAAGGCTTCTTCCTACTAAACAATTTCTCCTGTTCTTCTGCACTGTTTTGGGAGAGTCGGAACAGGAGGTGCTAAAGCAGCTGGACACATATAAACACCTTGGTGATATTTGCAGTGATAGTCTACGGGGAACTGAGTAAACCTTCAACTTCAAACAGCATTTAAAGAACATGACATTTGGAAAAATATCAGTCCATTCAAATATCCTGAGCTCTTTAGACAGAAGTTTCACCCAAACCATGGAGAGGAATGCAGAGCTGACCACCATGGCTGGTTGAGCTCCACACCAGCTGTGCAGTGCCAGCCCAGACACCCTGGTTTCATAATGCAAGCCGATAACCTCTGCTTGTTCTCCTTTGAGCTACCTTTGATACTTCTGAACAGATTCTCTCATAGTGCACTTTTGGCTTGTGAGACCACATTGCCGGAAAGGGATTTTAGCTGTGACGTTGCTCAGTACAAGTACAGTAGTCCTTACACATGTCCTTGCATTGCATTTTGCCTTGGTTTTCATGAGGTTTTGTGATGATTAGCTCCCTAACTTGGATTCATCACAGTGGTAAGAAAACAGCATACTATTTATGTTCAAATACTAATGGATCTCCTACATGAAGAATGAAAACCCCTTGAGTGAGATGCTCCTTGGGTACATTAGGATTTTTATCCAAGCTCCATTATATTCTTATTAGTTTATTAATTTTATTTTGCCTACAATGTTAGTTCTCAGTGCTGCACTCCCTGACACTTACTGAAAATGATGCATTTCTGCTGGAGAAAGTAGCAGCCAAACACTGACGTGCAAAACAGTGATGTTAACAGTGGCAGTCTACAGGATATGCAATTTCTTTCTTTAAATACGCATTATGAACGGAATTCCCTGTTTGTTACATAAGCTTTGATAGCTGCTGCCTTCACAGAGCCGCACTACTTGCAATAAGATGCCTATGACAAAAGATACTGCAAATAATTCGTTATACTAGTAACTAACTGCTTGTTCCCTGCTTCTCATGCACTAACTCCAGTATCTGCTGGCCAGTTTCATCCAACTTTGACAAAGAAGCCCATATCTCAGTGTTTTGTGAAAATTGGGTAGAAGAAAGGACCAAACCAATTTTGTACCAAGGAACAGGCAGGTAAAACTCAGGTATTACAGACTGCTGTTAGCAGCAGCCAGCTGGCAATCAGAAGGTGCATTTGGAGGGCACAAAGGAACCTGGAAATAGCCACAGCATTTTCTGCCTTTGTCTTCTAATGGAGGGGATCTGTGGAGTAGTGGAGAAGTGATAATGGGGAACAGAAGCTATAAAGAAGCTAAAATGAGATTCTGTAGGAAAGCAGGCTGCACTGTTTCCTCTGTTTATGGAACATTGTGTTAACAGAAGATTGTCACAGAGGCCTCCCCAAAGGTCAAAAAAGATACAAAAATAATTTACAACCAATATGTAGCTACTTCAGGGACTGAGAATATTTGGGTGGTGACAAATGGTTAAGTAGATGGCACAAAATTCTGCACGAGAATAAAGACCATTCCATCTGAAATTTGATCATAGATGCTGGCATACATCTCTGTGCTTCCAAACAATATCCTTCTGTAAATACATATATATATAAAAGGAGTGCAGTGTAAGCTCTATAAAAAGCCTGGATACAACATCCATCTGGTGATGGATAGACAGTGGGCTTACTTGCACTGAAAGATTTCAAATAGAAAAGATAAAATGCTAAAGCCTGAAGTTGAGATTTAGACGCATGGATTTACTGTTGGGTGGCTGATGAATCTGAGAATCTCTCCAATATCAATGCCTCTGGTCCATGCCAAATCCACCTTGGTGTTGTGGTTCTAGGCGCAGAGCTTATCTCTCCCTGGGTGTTCAAATTTGTTCCTGGGCAATATCAAACAAGGGGACCTGTTTAATGGTGTTTCTGTGCTTGCAATTGAGCAATACCTAGTAAACAGCCTCATATGTATCAAACAGCTCCACATCCCAATCCATCTTCAGGCTATTGAAACCATGGCAGCCTGTCGTTTTTAATAAAACACTGAAAGAAAAGACCAGGAATGTATATTTGCATTAAAAGCTTAAGTCAATCAAAAGTAGCTGTTAATGTCCATCATATAAATAACATGCTTTACCAAACTAAACACAAAGTACATTTATTTGGCAGTGCTGTGATTTTATCAAAAGTACATTTGTGTGATTGAGAATAATTCACATTTTAATCTGTTGTTTTTTTTTTTTTCCCCAAAGGCTTTTTTGCTTAGTCCATCTGAACGCTATTTTGGGTAGAGGTCTCAAATAGGTCTAGATGAAATAGAACTAGATAAAATACTTAGTTAAAGCTAAATACTTAGTTAAGGCAAACTATCTTCAAAGGAGCTTTTAAGTGCCACCTCAGCACAGCTCTGCTGCCCTTGGCATAGCCCTGGAAGACACTGTGATTTAAAGCCATATCTGTGATGTATTTCTTTGCACTGTTTGTGTGGCAGGGCATGGAGGACTGCAGAATGTGAGTACAGGGATTTAATACTATCAGGAGCAAATTATGATGTTGATACGCTGCCTCCAGCTGCTGGCTGGGCACACAAGAAAGGGAATAAAGGGTATACTCATTCCTTTTTTACTACACATCCAGGACAATAATAAGGATAATCAGTCCTTATTAACTCTTGCCATATTAACCTTCTCTTCTTCCCCTTCATCCTCATCCACTATGTATACCTCAAATGTATCTACGTGGCAAGATGCCATATAAGTTAGTGCCTTCTACATAGCACCCTCTCCTGCTGACTAGCTTCCTGAGGCAGGTGGCACTGAGCTGTTCAAATAACTAGAGAGCAGCATGCAGTATATTTTTTTCCTGAGCAGGATGTCACAGGCTAGAGATCAGCACTACTTTTATATGTATCTGTTGTACATTTTCACCTTGATTCCAAAAGCAGCTTTGAGATAGTCAGACCTTGTGTATTCCTAACATCTTTCCTGAAAACCCAGAATTAGTTGTTAATAGTCACTTCAGATGCTCCAACTGCCTGTGAAACCATCCCCTCAGGGTGCATCAGCACCATATGAAATTCCTTCAGATAGTTTTAAGTTATGATGCAAGTTACACAGATTAAAGTTCAAGATAACTTTACAGAAGCCAACCCTTTACCTGTTCACTGCACTATTTCGAGGGGGAGCTGATGCAATGGAGCCAAAACATAAATTCACAAAATCAACATTGTGTTGACTTCCCTTACACATGATTCTGTTTATTCAAACTGATGCTTTAATCAATGCCTTACAGTTACTTATGAGGGGACCAAGTGTGTTCTCAGTAAGGTTGGGGACAACACTAAGTTGGGCAGTAGTGTGATCTG
This sequence comes from Amazona ochrocephala, assembly GCA_039720435.1. NCBI lineage: Eukaryota > Metazoa > Chordata > Aves > Psittaciformes > Psittacidae > Amazona > Amazona ochrocephala. The sequence continues at coordinate 89,602,762 of CM077879.1, forward strand.
CTTGAGGGCAGGAAGGCTCTACAGAGGGATCTGAGCAGGCTGGATAATGGGTTAAGGCCAATTGCATGAGGTTCAGCAAGGCTCAGTGCCAGGTCCTTTACATGGTTCACAGCAATCCCATGCTCACAACAGGCTTAGGGAAGAGTGGCTGGAAAGCTGCCCAGCGGAAAAGGACCTGGGGGTGTTGATCAACAGCAGCTGAACATGAGCCAGCTTGTGTCCAGGTGGCCAAGAAAGCCAAGAGCATCCTGGCTTGTATCTGCACTAATGTGGCAGCAGGAGCAGGGCAGTAACTGTCCCCCTGTCCTGGGCACTGGCGAGACCACACCTCGAATCCTGTGTTCAGTTCTGGGCCCCTCACTACAAGAGACATTGAAGTGCTGGAGCGGGGCCAGAGAAGGGCACCGGAGCTGGTGCAGGGCCTGGAGCACAGTGTGATGGTGAACGGCTGAGGGGCCTTGAGAAGAGAAGGCTCAGGGGAGACCTTGTCGCTCTCTACAACTACCTGAAAGGAGGTTGTAGTGAGGTGGGGTTGGTCTCTTCTCCCAAGCAACAAGTGACAGGACAAGAGGAAACAGCCTCAAGTTGCACCAGGGGACGTTTAGATTGGATATTAGAAAAATGTCCTCATTGAAAGGGTTGTCAAGTGTTAGAACAGGCTGCCCAGGGCAGTGGCTGAATTACCACCCCTGGAGGGATTCAAAACATGTGTCAGTGTGGCACTCAGAGACATGGTTTAAAGGTGGACTTGGTAATCTTAAAGGTCTTTTCTATCCTAAACAATTCTATGATTCTACAGTGAATTTCCAGCTTCTGAAAAATTCTGGCTAATAAACTGCAGAACAAACCTCACATATTCACTCATCTTTATTTGACTGCTGAAATGATAAAGGATTGGATACAGCTTTAGAAAAAGGAGGTAAGCTAAGAGTGTCATACGCATGCACACAAAGGCAAACATAAAAACACACCCATTTTTTCTGTAAGAAAATTGTTGTAAATTGAGACAGTAAAGATGAACTGGATCCTAGAAAAGGACATTACATATTTGTAATTTTCTACTGATGTATCATGATTCTACTTTTTATTTTTATTCTTCCATGCAAGTTTACAAAAGGAACTGTTTCTTTATCTTAATGGTAGTCAAAACAAACTCCCCAATGATTTTTGGTGGTCAAGTTTCACATGACATCCTTCTCTCTAAGTTGGAGAGACATCAATTTGATAGGTGGACCACTCGGTGGATAAAGAACTGGCTGGATGGCCGCACGCAAAGAGTAGTGCTCAGTGGCTCAGTGTCCAGCTGGAGACCAGTAACGAGTGGTGTCCCCCAGGGATCGGTGTTGGGACCGGTCTTGTTCAACATCTTTGTGGGTGACATGGACAGTGGGATTGAGTGCGCCCTCAGCAAGTTTGCTGATGACACCAAGCTGTGTGGTTCGGTTGATACATTGGAGGGAAGGAATGCCATCTAGAGGGACCTTGATACGCTTGTGAGGTGGGCTGATGCCAACCTGATGAAGTTTAACCATGCTAAATGCAAAGTCCTCCACCTGGGTCGGAGCAATGCCAGGCACAGCTACAGGTTGGGCGGGGAGGAGATTGAGAGCAGCCCTGCAGAGAAGGACTTGGGGGTGTGGGTTGATGAAAAAATGAACATGAGCCAGCAGTGTGCGCTTGCAGCCCAGAAGGCCAACCGTATTCTGGGCTGCATCAAAAGGAGTGTGACCAGCAGGTTGAGGGAGGTGCTCCTGCCCCTTTACTCTGCTCTCGTGAGACCTCACTTGGAGTATTGTGTGCAGTTCTGGTGTCCTCAACATAAAAAGGACATGGAAGTGTTAGAACAAGTGCAGAGGAGGGCCACGAGGATGATCAGGGGACTGGAGCACCTCCCGTACGAAGATAGGCTGAGAAAATTGGGGCTGTTCAGCCTGGAGAAGAGAAGGCTGCGTGGAGACCTCATAGCAGCCTTCCAATACCTGAAGGGGGCCTATAGGGATGCTGGGGAGGGACTCTTCATTAGGGACTGTGGTGAGAGGACAAGGGGTAATGGGTTTAAACTTAAACAGGGGAGGTTTAGATTGGATCTAAGGAAGAAATTCTTTACTGTGAGGGTGGTGGGGCCCTGGAATGGGTTGCCCAGGGAAGTTGTGAATGCTTCATCCCTGGCGGTGTTCAAGGTGGGGTTGGACATAGCCTTGGATGGCATGGTTTAGTGTGAGGTGTCCCTGCCCATGGCGGGGGGGTTGGAACTCGATGATCTTGAGGTCCTTTCCAACCCTTACTATTCTATGATTCTATGATTCTAAGTTTAACTTTCTAACTTTTCAGTTTAAAAGCTAAAATTTCCATTGTCAGACCTACATTGGTAGTTTGGGTCTGCTCCTTGTTCAAGGACACAAGCAATTGCTTGCTAAAGAAGCTGGAGGTAAAACTGTTCAGTAATAATTGCTTTCAGTAGAAAGTTACATAAACCAAACAGGAGTTAAAGATTCAAACACCTACCCAAGTGACACTGGGGCTACTACACATCTGAGCAATACTAATATGAGCTGTGATTTTCCATCACTTTCTGTACGGGAACAACATATCCCAAATAAAAAAAGGGTACACACAAAAGGCTTATTTTCTCTTTCCAGTTTTATCGCAAGACCTGCAACCCCCTGTAATACATAGAATCATAGAATAGTTAGGGTTGGAAAGGACCTTAAGATCATCTAGTTCCAACCCCCCTGCCATGGGCAGGGACACCTCCCACTAAACCATGCCATCCAAAGCTATGCCCAACCCCGCCTTGAACGCCGCCAGGGATGAAGCATTCACAACCTCCCTGGGCAACCCATTCCAGGGCCCCACCACCCTCACAGTAAAGAATTTCTTCCTTATATCCAATCTAAACTTTCCCTGTTTAAGTGTGAACCCGTTACCCCTTGTCCTCTCACCACAGTCCCTAATGAAGAGTCCCTCCCCAGCATCCCTATAGGCCCCCTTCAGATATTGGAAGGCTGCTATGAGGTCTCCACACAGCCTTCTCTTCTCCAGGCTGAACAGCCCCAACCTTCTCAGCCCAATACACACTGTCCATTACAGGAAGAACAGCTTCCTACCCCCAATTTATGTATATTTTCCTGCTGTGCTCCAGAATCATCTACTGATGGTTTACCTTAGCCTGTTAAGTGACATGCAGCTTAAATCCCCCCACCGCTGTACCATCCAGATCCCAGTTTGAAAAGGAGATTCTGTTTTTGATTATTAGATACAGCTCACTGACCACTGCTTCAGTTTTTTCTCCTTAAGCTCCTTTCTAGCATCTAATCCTAAAATACCTATAAGCAAGCTTCAGTCTTCAACAACCAGTTGAATAGCACCGGGAAGAGAAACACCGAACTTGCATTTCTCCCTAGCACCAAACTGCTACTCATTATTCTGAATGGCACATTTGACTGCCACAGCAATGCATATTTCACCCTGGCAGCAGGGTTACTCACCCTCATCTTTTCTAGCTTCTATCAGAATTGACATGCATCTGTTATAAAGCACCTCCTCCAGCTGCAAGAAATCCCTGCCAAATGTGTGGTGATTCCTTGATTACATTCAGTGTAAAACAATACAGGGACATGTGACCAAGAGAACTATTATCTGTTGCGCATTTTCCCCAGATATCTTGATTTGGATAATATGGTTCAACTTTTGTGAACAAAATGACATGGAACATCCCCCTCCATTCCAGTAGGCTCTCAGTTAAAAACATTCCTTTGATACTGTGCCAAGAATATCCGCTTTCAGGAAAATATTATCATCTTTTACTAAGTTTCAATATGCGATACATTTATTATTTTATGTTTGTAACCAAAAAACCCACAAAGATTGAATCATCCTTCTGAGAAGAGGAAATGTGTTTTAACAATGTCAGAATACAAAATTATATTCCATTTCAAGCATATGGTGTTAGGAAACTTGCACACTTTTACTATGACAGCAGGATCAGTGTGAGAGAAAAGAAAATCTTCAGCCTCTTCATATCAGTGGTTATAGCCCCAAGTACAGAATCAAGCACAAAGGCAAGATATATGTTACTTCTGCTTCTGGAAGGCTTGAAATAAATATCTACGTTTATAAACTGACCTGAGTGCAAGATGAAATAAATCCAAATGAGATACTATCAAAACAATGCAGGACACATATTAGAAGATAGAAAAAGGGCATTAAGAGCAACGTTGGTACTTTTGAAAACCCCTTTGAATATATCAAACTCTCAGTAGTTGGAGACCAGCTACTGCTCCAATCTTTTTCTGAAGCTACATTATTAGAAACTGAAAACAAGAAAAGAGCACTTTGAAATAAACAGTTGCGAAGGTAAAAATGCAAGCAGTGGACAAGACCTTTGGCTAGTATCAGTTAGCCCAGCTTCAACAATATCACAGACCCTTTAACCTTCTAATCAATCTACTCCCCAGCGTCCATAGCAGTGGTTCTCCTTGATGTCTCAGATAACGTCCCACTGAACGCATTTCCAGGGTTTGCACATCCACCTCTGCAAGGGTACCAGGGGTGCTTTTAATTACTACACAGCTGCAGCTGAGATATGGTTTATACATAATAGTAGCATTTAATAGGAAAGGTACTGCTGCCAAAGTGAGAGCATACCCTGAGGTCCAAACCAGGGCATACCAAAGCTTGTGGTGTAAACCTGCTGAGTCACTTCTTGCCCAATTTGGGATCTGCTGGGAAGTTTCCCATGGCAGACGACTGAGCTTGTTTTATGACACTAGACAAGACCAAATGTCGAGCATGGTAGTTATACTGGAGCAAGAAAACCTTGATGCTGTAGAGAAGCTGTAAACATACATCCTTGTGCCCACTCAGGACTCCTTGATGATTTCAGTGGTGCTCCACTATCACAGACAACCAGGACATTTGAACATACCAAGATATACATCTGAGTCCCCACATACTGTTTCAATCTCAAGATTATCACTGAAGTGATAAGGAAACAGAAAGCCCAGAGACAGATCTAGACCATGTGTGTTTCCCTAAATATGGTCTAACAGCAAAGTTTGCAAGTACTTCTGAAATAATAAGCATTTTTTCCTGTTCTGAAGTCAGTGATGAGGACGAACAAACAAGCTACTTGAACCTGCTGATTTCATTTCATGTTCACACATCTGAGAACATGCAATACTGTACCAGTATTAGAAGTGGCAAACAATTATTTAAGCTGCAATACTATATTTCATTTTTATTCATTAAAGTTTTTGATGTTTGCATCAGACTTTTGACTTCCTGAAACTGCTCTAAATCAAACCAGCATATTATTAAGCTCTCCAAAAATTCATCACAAGTCAGTTTACAGATGACATTGATGTCTTATTGCTATCCATTCCTTCTGGACCATTTCTAACAATTCATTTTTTATATTCCTGCAGTGCTGAAATATGGCTCACACCAATATCTGTCCTTTTAGTAATCACCAAAGCAAAGCTCGGCAGTTGTCATATATTACACTCTTGAGAAAAATGCTAGTAATACTCTGAATTGATTGAACAGCATGGAATCAGAACTAGCTGGCAGAGAAACCATTTAACTGATTTCAATTCATAAATCTCTTTTCTCCTCTCTTATTTTAGTTTAGAAACTGCTAAATATTGCCATTATCTTGTGATGCCTAGAATGAACCAATTATTTATAACGATATTAATTTAAATAATACCTGATCGCAGTCATTAATATCTATATGAGAAGGCAGACTTATGAATTGCACCGAGTAACTTTCATTTATGCACACAGAGCTAGAGAAGGTATGTAGCAGTCTTTGGCCAGCAGACATCGATCTGTTTATTTCCCAGGAGGTCAACATCAGGTAAAATGTCCTATCCTGTCTTAAAAATATAGGGATTTTAAACAGAACTTTACCTGCTTTAGACAACAATTTAAGTCCTTGAGCATGACTTAAAATGATTAGTAAGACAATTGCTTACGTGACACGGTTTAACTAACTGTCAGGGATGCACCTAGTGTCTAAACCAAATACTGTTACTTAACATGTTTTTAGGAGGAGAAAAAAGAAATATGGCCAAGGGCTGTAGTTCAGTCTTAGAGAATTTTGGAAACATAGCTCTTGAATTTAGGTCCACAGAGAATCAGGAGATCAAAGGCAGATAAATGAATTTTGAGGGAGTAAAGGCAGAACTCTTGGAGCAGACAGACTTCCAGCACTGGTGAATGGAGGAAGAAATCCCAGCAGAGAACTAGCTAGGTGGGAAGTGAGGTGGTTTGTTCACCCTCTACTATCATCCATGACAGCCTGGAAATCACAGAGTGGGTTAGAAGTGACCTTAAAGCTCATCCAGTTCCAAGCCCCTGCCATGGGAAGGGACAACTTCCATTAGACCAGGTTGCTCAAAGCCTCATCTGAAACCTGTAGTGTTTGCTGCCTATATGTCACTTGACTACATTGGTCTGTCAGTAGAGTCATACTGTTGTCCTGTTGCTGACTGTCTTGGTGCTTATTTGAATCCGAAGATAAAACCCAGAGGAAGTACAATGTGTTTTCCTATGTGCCAGAGGGGAGGAGTGTGATTTGCATATTAGTAAGCGTTTGTATTGTTTATTAAAAAGGACTCTTTATCTGAAATGGACTGCATGTTAAATTCACTAGAATTGGTAATCAAGAGACAAAGCTGGGCCTGAGAGAGAACTGACACAAGGGGAGTTTCCTCAGAAGCAGCATTTCTTCTGGGGAATTTATCTGTGTGTCAACTCATTAAGCATTTTGGGCTGAGATTCTGGATCTTGAAATCCAATTATCTGTATCAATGCCGTTCAGCCTCCAGGACCTAAGAAGCCACTTTCTCAGGAAATGGAGAAGCACAAGCATACAAAATAACAGCACAATTTAGAGTAACATCTAATGGTGCTGGAATTGTAAATCGCATGACCCGATACCGCCCTGCAATCTTTGGGCAGCACATAGAGCAATGTATTACTGCTCACTGGAACGCTATTGTGAAGGACTGGATCAAAGAAGTATTTGGCACATTGCGCTGCCATCCCTTTTGCTCCTAAATGGAATGGGGAGAATTTTCTTCTCAGCCTCAGATAGGAAGTGATTATTAAGTCACCAGGCCCCTACTACTTGTAGGCTGCAGTGTAGAAAACAGTGATGATTCACACTCTCCTTTCAGACCGTTCCTTTTCTTTAGGAACAAGAGAATTACTATTTTATTCCCAAGTGGTCTGAAAAATGTATGATAGTCTCAGTCTGGTTTACGATGCCTTCCATTACTAATATTGAAATAAAATAAACTCTATTAATGAAATCGGTTAGAAAGGTATGTACTTATGGTGGAATCTTTGGTCATAAATTCTGTAATGGAATGGTTTGGAACAGTTTTGGTCTGCTGAGGTGGAAGCTGAGAGCTAAACAGATAACTGGCTTACAGAAATTAAGCAATGCTTCCCACCCTGCAATAATAAAGGCCAAAGAGAAATGAGTGGTACGGAACGAAAGAGTTAGGAGGAAGTATTAAGGCAGTGATTGTATCACCCAGATACGTGTTATCTGAATTTCTGCAGTCTTTGATTCTGTTCCTGTGAGTGAACCCCTTGCGTTCCTTCTTAAGTTAATTTCAAAAGTGGAGCACACAAAGCAGAAATATTGCTTTCAAAAATAACTATTTGAGTTTTGCAGCTGAAATAAACCCGAGTTCTACTTCAATAGCAAAACATTTTGTTCAAAATCTGAAGTTACTGTGCCAAGAGCAACTGTACTGTTTCCTTCCATCAAGCTGTCTCTCAAGGCTTGACTCTCCACCCAGCTCCCTTTTCAAGAGAGGTGTATGATTTTGATTCTGTGTGCAAGTAGCTGTCTCTCTTGTTCACTATGCATGGGAGCTAGCTTATTATAACTTTGATTTGAAACTGTTTCAAATCCCTTTTTTATCTATTCACCATTTTTCTTAGGATCAGTTCCATAAAATCCTTTCATGTACAGCATAATCACAGTTAAGTCTTGTCTAAGAAATTCCCTGGCTGCTGTATCAATTGGTTCGTTGCCCTGAAAACTGAAGCGCTTCAGCCCGTATGAAACGCACCTCCATTTTTAACATAGAAAAAAACATTACCAAAATTGAACACAAATACACCACCTGCCAAATCAAATCCTCACTGAAGCCTCAACTATGAGCAAAGAATTTGTTTAAGGCATTAAAACTGCAATCTTCTCAAAGGAGGATTTTGATTCAATCATTTCAGCAACCTCTCTAAAACAAACGAAGCAGAACTAGAAGAAATCCTGCTCTTGTAACATGATAGAAGCTGGATAACATTTGTGAGTGTGGTAGGAACACCTCATTACATCTTCCAGGCTATCAGTGCCTCCAATACCTTATTAATACTCAGACACTTGCTTCGCCCTCAGCTGGTACAAGAAACAGCTGAATTCCTAGGACTGCTAAAGACATTAAATATTCTAAAACACCTGACTTTTACTCACTGACAACTCCCATTTACTTTTGTTCTTGATTGTCATATTATGTCACATTGTGTCATCCTGTAATTTATAAATAATGTGAAATATTTCAACCATCACATAAATAGCAGTCAATAAAACTTTTCTTTGTATCAAGATGAAAAACTTCAATGCGTATCTGTTTAAAAACCAAAATGTACGTATTACCCTGAAATTTGGGCCATCACTGAAAGCATTATAGTCCTTCAGTAACACCACCATTTTATCATTTCCATGATGAAGCTTACATCAATAGTAATGCGCACATGTACCACCAGAGACTCGATGGGAAGTACAGATCAAATTCCTAACATCTCACGCTGTTTCCGGCAGAAATCTCATTTGTCAAGACAACAGGAGTAGAGAAATCATTTTGGAATAACCTTTTCTTGGAGCCTTTTGATTTTTCCAGCGTTGCAAGCCACAATGCCTTTCCATCTGCATGTTGTGTATTACAGGTTTAATAAAAGAGAACTGCCCGCTTGGAATAAGCAACAAAATATTTAAAATCCCCTTTTACGCAACCCGCACATAAGGTAACCAACACAAAACCACAGTGATCCAAGGACTATTTCCAAGAGTGCCAACAGCTTCAAGATAGTTTTACAATTGAAAGTATCAACCCTTCAGTTGAACAAACAGAATTGATAACTTGAGTTTTTGAGGACTTTCCTAGCCTAGAAGTGGAGGTTCCCAAACCACAAGTAGACACATTACCTAACCCAGAATGACTCTGTTTTCATACCTCAGCTCATCAAAACATACTTTTCAAATGCGGGTAACAAGGTTTCTAGATACCTCATTTAAAAAATATTATTGGTCAGAAATAGTGGTTAACAAACCAGTCAGGAGGGGTGGCCACTTTCCAACAAGAAATTACCGCACAGATTTTAGATGAGTATTTCATAACATAAAGAAGCTCATTCATGCCTTCCTACCCCTTAATGTTATGGCACTGCAACGCTATCCTGATGTAGATGAGTAAAAGAAGGTCTCGGCCATTTTAAATAACCTGGTCTCTTCCAACCTGGTATTTGTATGATTTTATAATAACCCCTTTAAAATACTATTCAGGATGAATATCAATTTTAATTATAAACACTGAGTTTCGAAGTGAGATGGTATTATTTCTGACAGCATAGTTTCAAGTAACAGTTACTATGAAAATATGAATACATGCTAGAAGACAACTAAAAATGTGCAGCTGCTATTTCTCCATCAGTAATGAAATCATGTGATTTGTAAAACACTACATCGTTATTCTGCCTTGCAGCTGACTGGATAAAAGTGTAAATGCTTTAGAAACATAAAACAGAGCAAATGTCTGTAAGTCTAGTAACTTCTTGTTTTATACCAGAGCAGGATAGAACACGTACCTTTCTTCCCCCTGTGTTTATGCGAAGTGGAGTTAGGAAGGGATCAAAAATCATATGGCTGGTTTCAATATTGACAGGCGACTGTCTTTTCCCAACAGAGCAAAGATTCCAAGCTGAGTTCACCAAACCCCAAAAGGAGGGAACTGCAAAATATAAAGAAGGTCAAGTTTAAGAACAGTCTGGAAAGATGAGAGAAATACATGCAGGCCAGGTGGCCAGATGATTAAACTTGTCATATTGTCTGCTCACACACACTGAAACCGAAAACAGGCAAAACCATCTAATACTTGAAATGTAAAACTTCATACACAAAGACCAAAACATATTGTTTCACATAGTTCTGCATCAAAACAGAAGGTTGGTTTTCGTTTTTTTCTTTCTCTTTTGGAGGTATCTAGATGTAATTCCACATTCAATCATAAGTAGCTCCTTTCCTCTTAGTATTACAGAATATTTACTGAGCAATAGAAATGTGACTCATTAGTCCTTTCACTAATTTCGCACACATTCAATGTGTCCGTGGACTGAAACCATCCCATTCTACTCTACGTTTTTAAAGTCTTCATATTTACAAGAAATCATTAAACCCCTCAGCATTACATAAGGGAAACTGACACGTCATGTTCCCACAGAACAGGCCTGCTCTCTAGACAGGTTCTACTGATTTCCATTCACCTAAACCTTTCTTTAGTCTAAGTTTTGATATTAAAAAATGTTGTTGGAAAAGCCATACTCTGGTGGTAAAGGATAGTTCCTTCCCTACACGTGCTTGGAACATGGAGGTGAGTTACCTTCTGTACCAGTTAGGAACTGGAAAAAAATGTGATGTAACACTATACTACTTCTTATCAGGTACCTGCTGACTGAAAGTTGCATTGCATCTGACCTGCAATTTATAGGCAAGTACAACCTGAACTTCTCTTTGAGTACTGAAAAAATTTCTAACTAAATGAGTAAAGAGTAACTACAAGATACACAAAGGACACATTTATATTTGTGTCTCTACACTCTGCCCCTGTCTGAAATGTATGAGGTAACTTTGACTTTATCAGAATTATTCTGCAGTTTTATGGGGCAGGTGGAAATTTCAGGGATGCAAATGTTGATGCCTTTCTTCATTCTTTTTACATGCTGCTAGAAGTTTTCATCGTCTTTATCCTCAAAGCATTCTTCTTCTTTACAAACTATGTGACAAAGCCTATAGACCCAGGCTGGGGAAGGGGCTGTGCCTGAGGCCCTGGGCAGGAGCTCAGGTGTTTTGCTCAGAGGGCAGAGCTGAAAACAGCCCATCAGCTGCTCATTAAAAGCTTTTTGGCTGCTGCAGCTGGTTGTGTGCAGGGTTCTGTGGTGTGAGTGCTTGGTTCTGCTTGTAGTTTTTTGCTACTCTAGTGGGAGGCACATAGAGTTTTGGCTGGATTTGAACCTCTGGGCTGTAGTAGACTTAACCCAATGGGAAGATGCTCCTTGGAGGAGAGACAGGTGGAGGTGGCTCATCGTGGTGAGTGTTTTCCTATTGTGTTTTACAGGACAATTCAGTTCTTTTTGACACTCAAAATCTGAGTGTAGTCAGGTGTAATACTTTGGTTGGGTTAATGTATAACTTCATGTAAGTTTTCTACAGAAGTACATAACTGTTAGGGTTATTTTTAGGCTATTGCTTGCAGGGCAAAACTTCAGCGTGTCTACACAAAAGCAATGGAAGTGTTTTGCAGTTGTTGAGTATCTGCCTATACCAGAAGTTCATAAGCTGTTGTCCACAGATATTACTTTTACTCCTAAGTATCTGAAACCAGGTTTTGGCTGAAGTTTCTTTCCCTGTGCTGGCCTGTCTGCGCATCTACAGCAGCTACAAGTGCAGCTGAACACAAACAGCCCTGCAGGGATCCAAGCGGTACAGCCACAACTGACATGTTATAGCTAGCAAACTTAGTTTCCTTGCATACAATTTGGAAGTGAACATGTGTTATTAATACCTTAAATTGAGCAGTGAAATATCTGTTTTTAACACCTGACATGGACAAGCAAATCAGCTCACATGCAAAGCCCCAAAAGGGTGACTACTCTGCATGTGCTGCAGGAAATCCGTGAGGAGGGATCATAGCGTAATGTTCTATGACTCTGAGAAAGCAAAGAGCAGCTTTGCACCCCAAATAGCTAAAATATAGCTATTTGCTATAGCACCCCAAATGGCTAAAATGGCAGATGCCCCCATCAAATCATGTCAGTAGTCTTTTATGTGAATAACAAACCCTGTGTGCATCCCCCCCCTAGAAGGTCAGATGGGAGGCCTTTAAATTAAGCAAAGCCTTGTGTAATAAGGAAAATGAACAGGCAATATGGCCTTAAAAACATATTTGGTTTCTGTTTACTCTCCCAATGAATTCCCACTTCCACTGGAGACTTGCAAGACTACGGAAGTTCCCAGAGTGTGCTAAACAATAGTGCTAATGCTTTGAAATGGGAATCAAGAAATGTTAGTGCAATTCAAAATAAAGCAGAGCATGCTTAATTATTTGTGCTTTTTCTTCAGAGAAATACCACAGGATCTTCAGTTTCTGTCAGAGAAAATCCCTGTTTATGCAGAAGCCTAAAATAAAAGTTTAGGTTAATTGAGGCAGCCTGGTTTCCCTGGATAAATCCCCCTGTGTTGTTATTAAAAAGGGATAAATTAATGATAAAAATAAACGAATGATGAAACTGTAGAGTTTTGGGTTCAAGAGGGAAAACATTAAAAGGGAAATCTGTGGCTTGAATGGTTTCCAGTATTATTAAAAAAAACTGGGCAGAAGTACTCTTGATATTGGGAAAACAATTCTTTCGCAAGCTGTTTAAAAATAAATAAAGCAACTAGATCGGGTAAGCGCAATAAAATGGCAAGTCAAACAGGTCAGTCCCTTATGTTTAAGTTCATACGAGTTAAAAGAGTTTGTGATGTAACTGGATTGTCCTGGAAAAGCTTCACTGGAAAATAGCTGCTGTGAGGGGATCATAGAATCCCTGACTGGTTTGGGCTGGAAAGAACCTTAAGATCACCCAGCTCTATCTCCCTGCCATGGGCGGCAGGGACACATCACAGTAGTCCAGGTTGCTCCAAGCCCTATCCAGCCTGGCCTTGAGCACTGCCAGAGATGGAGCATTTGCTGCTTCTCTGGGACATCCAGTGTCTCGCCCACCCTCACAGTAAAGAAATGCTTCCTTGTATCTAACCTGTTTAAGTTTAAACCCATTACCCCTTGTGCAATAAAGCTATAGAAGCCCTTCCTGTAATCTTTGACATCCCTGGCCAGACTCAATTCTAATTGGGCCTTATCTTTCCTACACCTAATCACTAGCTTCATGAACAACATCTCTGTATACTTCACAGGCCATCTGTCTTCGCTTCTGCCTTCTAGAAGCTTTCCTTTTCCTTCTGAGTTTTCTCAGCAGCCCCTTATCCATCCATGGAGGCCTCCTGGCCTTCCTGCCCTATTTCCTCCTTGTTGGCATGTTTTACAGTGGTATTTCTTTTCTTGACAGGGAGTCCCTGCACTCTGTACACTGCCTGTCACACCAGCTGAGCGCCAGGAAGTCACAAAGGTGGAGCTCCAATACTGCGATGCTGCGCTGCAAAGGTTACACTTGTCACCCAGACATGTAAGTCTGTGTTGAAATCCTTGATTTCTTACATGCCCAGGGAGCTCATGCTAAGAATGCCTCCAATGTGTGCTTGTTGCTAGCTCTGTTATGTCTGGCTAGACAGAAAGAAGTGTAGCAATGGAAAACTTATCCCAGTGATCAGAGTGACTCTGCTTATGCTTCAGCTGAAGGTTAATCAAGGACGACTGACCTCTGACTGCACACCTAAGTTAACTAGTGGACGGATATATTATGCAAGATTAATATCTGATTACATTTAATTAAAGTAATTAGTGCTGCTGCTTAGATGCTCAAAGTAATAGAAAAGTATTCAGAACCATAATGGAAAAACGCAAGAAGGCTTCATGTAGGAAACCAAGGCTTAAATTAAACATATGGTCTTAGTTAACTGTTTAGTCTAAACAAATTAGTGCGTTGAACATAGGAAAACATATTAAAATACATATTATGATTCCAGCTTAGCCAACAGACATGAGCCTATTAAGGGTCAAGTCACTAACGAAACAGTATCTCACTCCCCACGATTGTGTTGTGTTTCCATTAAAATCTAGTTATGTATAAATGGGAATACGCTGCATTTGTGTGTGTACTTCTGAAGTATTTTAGGCAGAAGCCTTGCTCCTGAGCTGTGCAGAACTACTTGGCAGGCAGCTCACATACTAGCTCACAATCTCATTTAACAAGGTTCTCTAGCTATGGTTATCCTACCAGAAGTTTCTCTCTACTGATCATGTCATCTCTGCCTTCGTCAATAAATCCCTGTAAATTTATACTGCTTGAGAGCCGATTTGTTGCAAACATGCTACACAGAAATAAGGTGATAAGTTTTTGGCCGATCACTGTCATGCCTTCCACCGTCGCATAACAGAAAGAAAATTGGATAAATCCAAACTTTATTTCCTCTATCTGTTGGCACACAACAGACAAGAGACTTTGTGTGATATGATGAGGGGGATTGCTTATATTTTATACCTATACAAAAATCTCTGATGTCCTTATTCAGCCTCTATCTTATTGCAGCTGCTCTTTTTTCAATTTACTGGAAACAATTTATATTGAGATGTATGAAGATGTTCTAGTATCAGCATGACACAACAGAATGAGGGATTCTGATGGCTTTTACCAAACCTATGCATAACAACAGTGAAATAATAGCAGCTAGAAGATAAAGCAAAGATTGAATGCTATTCTCCTAGTGATGAGTACCAAGGATTTGCCAAAATAAACACAAGCTTTCCCTCTCCAGAGAAAAGCAATGAGTGAACACTGTCCCTTAAGGATGCCCATCTGTGGGTATAGCAAACTTGCACTTAAGCATAATGGTACTGTCTGAGGTCTGCTGATGGACATGTAACAGTCTGCATCCATGCTGGGAGAGGAGGCAGTAGTTTTCCCAGCATGGGACCAGAGGTGCATGCTGTGTACATCTTAATGACTTGATCTTAGAAATAAAATTGTGCTGGATTCAAGAGGTCCAGGCCATGAAAGGGTTGTGGATGGTTAAGCAGCGTCTCCTAATAACTTGTCTGGCTGTTGAGTGCTTATTTATATAAAACTTCTCAAGAGTTCTATCCCATGCTCTGTTTCTGCATCTTGGTCTTAGCAAAGCCATAAAGAGTTTGTAGCTGGAATCCAGTTTTTATGGTGCTTATTTTTATAGGTGCTTATTTTTCCCAAGGTATCTGCTGCTGGTCACTGTCAATAACAGCAGAAGGAATCTAGTCAAGACACTAAAGTTATTTGTGTTGCTCTGCACTGAGACTGTAACTTCCTCTTTGAAGTTTGCTCAACTTTCCAGAGCACAGATTCTCTGAATTCAAGTTACTCTAAAGTTCATGTTAAATAAAAGACGTAAGCTTGTTCATGCAGCAGAACCTTGTTTATATATTTAAGCTTTAGCATCAGCCTTGGCAATAGCATAAAACACAATCAGATTGTATTTGTGCAGCAATTATTCTTGCCCTGTGTAATTACTGGTCCCTCAGATAAAATCTCAAGCTACTTTATTGAAGCTGGGAATTGAAACCACAGAGAGAATCAGCTATCTATGTACATCAATAAAGCAGTCCATTAATTATTTCCACCTACTCAACTTGAAGAAAATTACCATACTAATGCCTCTGGATAACCACATGACCTGCTCTCCTTCTACAAAAAAGCCAAATGTAAAGTCGTAGCAGCTTTGAGAGATTAATCGGGAACACCAAAGAAAAAACAGAGTACAGAATGGCATTCATGTAAGTGACTGGTCACAGAAATCTCCAGACTGCAGTAATATTAGACAGTATCACAATGGTTTCAAATTTGAGAATTGAAAGTATTCTGATTTCCTTCCAAGCAGCAGAAAGTTGATAGCTGGAATATATCCTCCAGAGTAAGATAGCATTGCTATTAGTGAAAAAATACTAAAACCTATTAAAATAGATCTTGAAACATATCAAAAAATGAAAATTGTGAAGAACTCTAACAGCACCCTGCTACATACTGCTCATTCCATAGTTTTCAAATGTCATCTTCCCCTGTATGAAGGGTTCTCAACGACAGGAGAAGTTCAACAACTGCGCAAGCTAAACAAGAAAGAACAGAAAACTGAAAGAGGGAAATGAGTTAAGATTCTGGAGAGAGATTTTCTTTCAAAACGTGTTAGTTTCCTGCTATGCCTTTAACAGAAATATCTTGCAATACCCTCTTCAATTTACCTTTGAAATTATAGATGGTTATTTCTGCCTGATTAAGCACTTTCTTCAATTAAGAGTATTACCTGGAAAAAAGTACTTGGCAATCACCATTAGTGACCACTAACCTTGCAAAGCTTTTGCTTATTTTAATTTACACATTTGGGATACCAGTGCAGGAAAAACTACCACTTCTTTCATTACACTGAATCCACCAGACTCATTCACTGTTACAAATTATGTTAATCTTAGGGTAAAGAGCAGTTATACAACAGTATGTAATTAGCTTTTTCTCTCCCACACTACTACAATCAAATACTACATTAATGTTTCTCAAAAATATAGGTCAGCTGTTTAAAAGGTACTCGTAGATGCTTTTCATACTAACCCTTCATTTTGCATCATTTGTATGGCAGGAGTAGGAAGGGGTGTATCTGCAGGCAGAGGTATAGCCAGGTCTAAAACGAAGCTATTTCAGTAACGATCTTCTAGGGCCATTGTTACTACTGTTCTAAAAATATAATGTACTCCTTTCTCTCTGTATATCCTTTTGATTGGAATGAGCTTGGGGAAAACTGTCTTCCTGTGTAATGTTAGTAATGTTCCTGACGGTGAAGGGTTTAGCGTAAATGTATGTCAAGAAATGGAAATGAAAACCGATTAAAGGACATTGGGTTTAAGGGTTGAAAAGAAACTGGGATGTTTAGTGGAACTGGCACAGATTGCTCATTGGAATGTTGATCTTGGGTAAAGGAAATCCTTGGTAAAAGAGCGAAAGATGAAAAAGGGGAGGGGATGAAGGCAACAGCTTCTCCCTCTTTTCTCAACCCAGGGCACTGAGCATACACATGGGACTGGATCAGTGCCTGTATCTGCCATATGCTGGGCTCCCTTATTATGCCTGACAATGCCCGGGATGGCTGTATGAGTAACAGGATGCATCAGCTACTTGCCAATCAGCTGGCAGTTTCTGACCAAGTCTGGTCAGTTCCTCAGTCATCAATCACTGCCGGGGTTCAACAGAATTCCCTCGAAGCAGGCAAAGAACACGTTTGCTATCACAACTGAGGAAGTTTGCCTGACACTCATTGTGATTTGCGGGGTGGAAATGAGTTTGGCCTGGATTTAAATGTAAACTAAAAGGAACAAAGACGAAATGCAAAAGAGCTGAGATGGTTGTTCTGTCCTTTAAATACAGCTTTGCACTGACATGCAGGAAACCCAGATTTGAGCTGTCGTATGATCCCTGGAAGTAACCTTTCCTCTTCATGTTTCTTCATCTTTTGCTCTTCTGTTTGTGCTGTGTTCGTGATGTGAAAGTGAGCATTATGGCTGTTATTAAACTGTTCTGAGGCAGGGTGAGTGAGAGCTAAGGTTTTAAACAAGATCCAGAACAGTGAAGAAAGCTTCACATAGATGAAACGGAACACTGGAGTAAGTTTTTCAGAGAAAAGTAATTTGGAACTTACTGTTTTAAGGAAAGGAGAAAGACTGCCTATCCAGCCGATAATTTGAGCTCTGTTCTGTAGATTCAGCTTTATTTTAATGTCTTTGGGATACTATTGATCCTTTTGCTGAAAAGTATAAATGAAAGAAGGAAAATAAAAAAAAACTACAGAAGACAGCATATTTATTTCATCAGAAGTGCTCATTCTGGCTATCCCAGTGCTTCACAGCATGCTATTACTAAACCAAACAGAACTCTCAGGTAGTAAGTTGGAATTTAACTATTTCTTGTCAAAGTCAGTAGAGGTCTGCATATGGTTAGCACTTCCTTCATTAGGATGAATAAAATGAGCATCATATTCTGGAACTACAGGGCGTTAAGGGATTCAGTTTGGAGAAGGCAGGCACTGAAGCATGAGAGTCATGTGTAAGGAGCACCCAGTAGGGGTTAACCAGTCCCATTCTCCAAAGCACTCGTGTGTGTGACAGCAGCCTCTGGGGAGTTTCTTGTAGCTATGTACTACATTGGTTTCCCACAAGACTCTTACAGCTAATGACAGCAAATAATGCAGAAATGTCCTGACTTGCAAAGATGAGTGAGGAGCAGCCACAGAGTTCGCCACTGTGTGCTGCAGTTCATATCCGTAATGACAGTCCAAGACAGAAACACTGATGTTCTGTGCTCTGGTATTTTCTAGAGTAATCAGATTTCCCTGACCCCATTCCACCAGGCTCTACCCCTGCCTGGGGATGCTGTTTCCACAGTGAGATTACCAAAACTCTAACTTTGATTGTTCTTGGAAAGGCCAGAGGTCCTTAGGACAGCTGAGTAGATGTACTAACTCACAGGCTGGAAAGAAAGCTGTCTGGGCAATGCTGATCTCTTAGAAGTCCAATATGGTGCTGCCAAGCCACAACTCTAAACAGAGGCATTACTACAAAATATTTTGAAGTGCAAAGAAACCCCGGCCCCTCCTCAGCTCTTGCATCAAATTATTCAGCTAACTGCTATCCACTGAGTGATCTACTGCTTTTCCTAATGGCAGTTACAGTCTCATGAGCTGGTATATTTGTTTCGAAAGAATCTAATCCCTGCATCCTTGCTAACGGGTTGTATATGTAGTCCGTGGCACACAGTCTTTGCAGATGGGCTGCTGCTGAGCACAGAAACCCACTTGATCATTACCTGGGGGGGAGAATTTTGCTCTCAAGTACCAAGTGATTCATTTTAAATACCTGTGGGATGTTTCTGCTACCCTGTGTATACAACAGGCAGAATTAGAACAGATTTAGTGGTCCCTCTGACTCGGGATACACCTGGCTGCATGGGAGTCCCAGTAGCTAAAGCAGAGGACTTTCACTTGCTCTCTTCACCCTTCCTTCTGATTAAGTGTCTGCATCTTGCTGTTCTCTACAAAATATGACAAACTCTTTGCACCAGAACTGCTGTCTGAGATGTATGGGGATAGCTGAGTGCCAACGTATTCTTTTAGATCATGCCACATGATCTGATTTCTGCATTGTGTGTGCACACCGCAGGACACCTACCCTGCATAGGAACTATGATGGTTTCTTACCCAACAAATTCCTGCATTATGAATTAGCTGAATGCCAGGTGCTAACTGATATAATGAGTGTAAGGCTGGGTATTATTAGGGTTTTCAGAAATGCTGAAATGCATTCTCTGGATTCTCTGAAATTGGGGGTGAAAATAAAGGGAGATGGAGAAGGATTTTCTTTTTCTTGAAAAACTGGGCCACTTACATAATGTGAAAATTCTGTCAGTGTGGTTTCTGGTCCAGAAAAATCCTATACAAACAACATAAATACTGAATAAGTTCTTCAAGAGGAAAGAAACTGCACTGGTGCAAGACTGTCTGCAAACTCCCTACAAACCAGAGAAGAAATGAAATTATTCATCTTCACCAAATGGCTGGGGAGACATCTCATGTTATACACATCCTCCCTCTTCCAATTTCAAACCTGCTTCTGTTTGTTAGAGATAGTCGGGTGGGTTTGTCCATGGGCCCATTGGCTTTTGTGGCAAATGCAAGGCTACACACTTAAATTTTTGCGTACCTATTATTCAAACAAGCGTTCTGGATTTAATATCTTTTATGAACTTGCCATTATTAGGAACTCCTCTCCCTTTGGATTAATTACCATATCTGTTGTTCAAATATACTGAATTCTATCTAATGGCAAGGTCATGTTTCACACATTTTGTTCCATTAATGCATTCAGTTTTGCATTCTGCTGTGAGTCTGAGCTTCCAAACAACCTTGCTGATCTTGCTGAGGCTGCTTTTGGAGAGAGATACAGCAAATGAAACTGCTGAGTTCTGCTGCCAGCGAGGAAACGTTTTGCAAATATATTGGTTTTCACAAGGCTGTGAAGGTTCTTAAATACTCACGTAAATGTGTGTTTAATGATACCAGTAAGTGTTTTCTCATCTACTTTGAAGTTTGTGCATTTGCAGTCAAATGCAGAGAAATGTTTTGCAGCATCCCATCAGACAGGCTAACTGGAAGGTTCTCAATCTGTTTTTTTCTGCAAACAACCCCCCCCTCAAACCTCTCCACTCTCCCAGCCCTGCCGAATCTGCTCTGAATGCATCAGCAAGAATTGATGCAGGTAATGGGCAAGGAGTGGAGTATCCCTCCTGATGTAAGATAGGGTTTGGAAATGTGCTGCTCTGCTGCCATCAGTGCGTGAAAATGGAAGTGCATCGCCTTGTGGAAAGCCAACAGGAATAACTGAGTTGTGAATGTCAGGTGTGTACTCAAGGTTAGAACAAACAGCCACTGCAAGGCGAACCCTTTATTATTTCCAACTAGCTACTCCACAAACTATGACTGAAAAGCTGTTTAGCACAGCAGTAATCTTTCCAGAACCCTTCCTTAGCCAGCTGTTTTCTTAAGCTATGGGCGTGCATGCATGTCTCATACTAGTGTCAATCACAGAGCACAAAAAATGTGCCCATCTGACCACTGCTGGCAGGTGGCAGAAGGTTGTAAGGCAGTAACCATGTGACATTTTCTTTCTGTGGCTTGCAATGACTTATTTCAGCTTGTGAAAAATGACAGCAGCAAGCACACCGTTTATGTGAGAAATACAGCAGTGCATGAGCATCATCCAATACGCAAGGCTCCACCTTGACGCCCTTTGCAACAGCACCCACTGTTTTAGCAAGGCAGTTAGAGCCAAGTCAGAGATGTAATACACAGAATGCAGAATTGCAAAATCTGTCGGAGGCACAAGACCATAATCTGCTTCCCAGTGTGTCTGCGGGAGAACAGAGGACCTCTAGAACACTCTTGACAGCTTATTTCTCTCTGCCAGAGATTCTAACAGCTCAGAAGGAATGAACATCAATTGTTTCTAAGGGAGATGTATAAAAGATAATGTATGTTGCCTTTTTGGCAGCAAAGATTCACTGGAAGATAGTGCCTTGGAGGCTTTACTACTTGTGACCTTCACACAGAACCGAATACATCTTATTTTCTGAATAATTTCAGCCTGTGGATTTGATGGTCTTTCAAGCAGTAGAAGAATAAAATCACACCTTCCTTGAGAAAGAGGTTTAGGAAGAAAAGTATTAAACGGTTACATCCAAATGCAGTAGGACATTTACGCTATGCATGTGGAAAAGGCTGCAAAGCCTAAAAGTACCCTCTCAAAGATCCCAGCTCCTAAATTCTAACATTAATTACAAATATGATTATCAAATACACCTGATAATAAAAAAAAAAACCATTGCCTAGAGGCAAAATCTGTAGTCTCATTATCACTGAGAATATAAGTTGAAGTTGACCTCTGTGGTGCAGGCTTGAGAATACTTCTAGAAATCAAAATATGAACAGCGTAATCCTGGAAACAGGACTGACCTAACTAGTTCATGGTAAATCCTTGGGCTTTGGAACTAATCATTCTTCACCTTTCCTGCCTGTTTTTTATTTTTTCTTTTTAAGAAAGCATTTCTTTTGACTTAAATTTCCATTTGGTATTTCAGTTTTAATTTTAATTAGTTAAATAAACATACTGAGGAAGACATTCTTTCTGACCCAAGAAAGGAACTGTACCCATCAAAAGGTCATTTAGAACTATAACCAACTACTTCCACCTATTGGCCAGTGTCTCCCATCAGTGCACCAGACTGGCTTTAACACTAGCAAAAACCAGAGCACTTCTTTTTAAACACAAAGTTTGTGCTCTTAGTGAAAAAGTGAACACAAACTGCGTTAGTCATGAACACAACACTTATCTTTCTATAACAGCCTCGTGCTTCAGGTATACGGCAATGTGCTTTAGCATTATTTATGCACTTCTGGTAGAAATAATATCCAGAAGGCTTAGGAAGTACAGATTAGCTATCTTTAGTGTTCTTGCTTCTGTTTAAATATCCTCTAACACAAAGCTACCAAAGCTAAGTCAGTAACCATAAATCCTGTTAAAATTGCCATGTACAAATACCCACTCGCTGTAGATGAAGCTTACTCTCAATGGGTTTTTCCAGTATGACCTGGCCAAATAAAGGAAAGTAAACACCCGGCTTACAATCAAAATTGTCTTTCTTTCCAGTTTACTTAACTGAGGTTCTGCACTGTCCCAACCAGACAGGAAATAGAATGATTTTTTGGAGACATGATGAGAGAAAAAGGATTTACTTTTTTTTACTTTAAGCAAAGCTTTCTGTCTTGATCTCTCACAACCATATACACAATGACCTTTCTGTGTGAGCTTTAAGAAACGTATTTCAAGAATCAAACCAATTCAGTTCCTAGCCTGCATTTCAAGCAGCTGTATAAATTTTGCTGAACTGTAGTGGTCCACTCTGAAATAAAAATCCCTCTTGGTTTGCATTCATGTTAGCAGAAGAGCAACAGTGGCTTAGCAACTACAAGCTATGTGCAGTGACTAAACTTATTCCAGTCTTCGTGCCTAGCTTCTTTAACAGAAAAGACTGAATACGGAAAGTGCTTATTACAGATATATTTGTTAAGTAAGAAGTTGAACAGGAATCACAACACCTTAGCAAAACAAAACAATACTTCTCTTAGCTAGTATTAGCAACATTGTCTTCCTAATTGCTGTTATCTTCATAACAGCTATTTAATTGTGGTGCGAAAGAAAAGGGTGAAGTCTGAGTCCGCAGTTAGGTGATTGTCACTGGAAGCTTCACCTACATCAATAGTGATGCCTTTCCTTTGTTCTGCACTATTAGCTGTTGTCAGCCAGGGTAAGGGATATATCTATTATGCTGCCAAAAACCAGCAGAGCAGTATAATGACAATTCCTGGACCACTTACAACCAGCCTACTACCTAATGTACAAGAGGACTATTAATTTATTTTCTGTAGCATTAACTGTGGCCAATTTAATAACAAAATGGTCTCTATACATCATTTCTTGGGACTTGGCCCAGTGATTTGCTCCTCAGTTGCAGGATGTAAAGTTATACTTTTGCTATATTTGCATGTGAGATATTTCAGCACCAAAACAGTGACTGGTGTTCTTGTTACTCCACTGACTTGCTACGATTGCCACAGAAATCGTAGCATGGTTTGGGTTGGAAAGGATCTTAATATCATCCAGTTCCAACCCCCTGCCATGGGCAGGGACACCTCACACCATACCATGTCACCATTGTCATTTCTCATAATAATCACTCTTTTGAACCTCAGTGTGAGGATTTCAGTGGCAATGAATCCCAAGTTTGAAAATCTTAAACAGCTTTAAAAGGAAACAATTTGAGCACTGACTATTTCCTAATAGGAAAGAAGTAGTTATCAACAGCAGATTATCTGGCTTAGCCAGAAAGAGTTTACTCTTGGTGATTCAGAATGGATGTCTTACAGCTTGTTTTTCTGGTGGAAAACCATCCAGTTTTAGATTACCTGAAGTTCCCGCCTGGTTTTGTGGGTGTTTCAAAACATTCTCATCATTTTTTAAGTAAAACCTTTCACATTTGGTTTCCCCAGCAAAGCCATAGTTACCAAGTTATCCCTTTCTCATCTGGCTGAAACATTTATATTAAAGTACAATTAGTGCTTGCAGTTAAGTGCTTCCCTGAATTAGATACAGTCTGAATACACATCACTTGCCAAAAAATGAATTATCAAATCCAATTCCAAATTAATGCTTCATGTCTTTTAAAACCCCTGAAGTTCCCCCAAAAGTAACTTCTCCTTTTTGGCATGTTTCATGAATGTTCCATTTTTGCTATGTCGCACAGAAAATCAAAGTGGACATGGAGGGGATATGTGCAGGTGGCTGAGAAAGAATCTGTACTTTTGCTCACACAATTGAGTTTGCCCATTTTCAGTTTCTCTTCCTTCGAAAAATACACTCCAATTTGCAGGATGAAAACCTCCATAAACTGTAACCTTTGGGAAATCCCATCTGAAGTTTCTTGCTGCCATCACTGGTGGAAGGATTTTGTGATGCATTTTAAATCAAAAGTTCTTATGAAGTGCTGTCTGGATAAAGCAGTTCAGATAGACTGCCTAATGTACAAGTCCAGAGCAGTCATCATGGACTTGCCTGGGTTTCTCCACTGATTATGAAGTCTCCAGTTCTAGACTCTTCTTTGAAAAGCAGGAAGCACAGGTTTTGCAGCCTAGTGAAGTTTCTTTAAGATCTCTTTTCCCTGAAGTAACACTTAAAACTCCTTAAAAATCTGAAAATACTCTGTAACTCATTAAGCAGAGGAACCTCATTTTCTGCCTTACTTCAAGGCAACCGCTACTTTTCATAGGCTGAAGGCTCACATTTGAAACAGGTGTTAACAGCAGTAAAACCCCGATATGTGTTGATGGTCTCAGTCTTTCTCCTAGGAGTTATTAATTATGTGCATTTTAGAGATGGCTTTTCAACACATCCGTTACCTGTTTACTTCTAACTGCTCATGAGCTGCACTTTCTGATAAAATCATGCTCGGCCCCTCTGTAACAGAAGAGAAGATGCTTCTGCTCAAATTCCCCCACTCATGTCAAACCAGTTGCAGATTAAACCCTAGACCTTGAAAACTCACTTGGGTGTTGCAAAGCAAATGGACTCCCTTCCAATGAGAAAACTGCCTAACAAGGACACCCAAACCTAGGAGAAGATAATTTCCATTTCAGAGATCTGAAATGAACTCCCACTGGATCCCTGTCACAATTTGCTTTCAAATAACATATAAGATTTTGGGTGAATTCTGCAACTTGCTAGCCAGTATACAGAAGAGAACTCACCTTAATACAAGATACACAGGATATTCTTATTTAGTTTCTTTTTTAAGCTGAGTATTATATGTTAAACTTTTTTTGTAATCTAACGTGCACAAGAATTTGACTGTAACAAACAGTCTATTAGGCAACTTTTGGTGCATCACTCTGACAAATGAATGCAGATAGCTTGCATAATTCTGTCTGCTCTTATACTTACATACTCGTCTCTTCCCTAACTCAGCTGTGAGAAGTAGTAACTGACAGGATGCTCTGTAGTTAACATTTAGTAACACGCCCATGAGATAAAAGAGTCTTGAGATGGAAGCGTGGAAACTCAGAAGTACATTAAGCTTCTCAATCTGCGCATGCAGCTCCCTATTTTGTCTTTAATGAGGATTAATTAAAAAATATGGATTCCTGAGTTTGTCAAAGGAGTTTTTAAATTCTTCTCTTTCCTAGTTCTTACCATGAAAGAAGACATAACATTAAGGCAGCTTCCCTGAAATTCTGCTGTAAGAGAACAGCACCTTAGGGCCTAGTATTTGCCACAGCTTTTAAGAGAGCAGAATACACAAACCTTCACAGGCATGTTTCTGATCATCACCTCTACCTGTTGCCTTGACTCTTCCAGAAGGAAAAGAAATAGTGATTTCAAATTCCTCTACTTTGGATCTCTGAACCTGGGTGACTCTGTTTTTGGGAAACTAGGCAGGCTTCTTCAAATGTTTTCTTCATTACCAGAATGATCATCCCCTCTTATATGCTGACAGAATCTGTCATTTTCATCTGCCCATTATTCACTGTATACATCATGCTAGTTAAAATTAACACCAACGCTTGCTTGCAGCTTGTCCTTTAACACTTACACGCAAGCCTGTCAGTTCTTCACATTAAGATACATTTACTGTTTTCGAAATACATTCAAGCTGACTACTAATTCTACAGTCCTTGACTTCATAGGCAGTATAAACTTTTAAATGGTAATTGAGTCATCTTTCCATGAGCTGAAAAAGAGAGCAAAGTATGATGCTGCCAACAGCGTGCTGTTTGCTCAGCAGTAAAGTTTATGGAGTACTGCTTTATTCACACAAATTATTAGGTTCAGTACAGGTGGTAGGGAGGCGACACAGTCGTGATGTACAGAAAATCCATACCCATTATCCAGCAGCATCTCCTAGCCTTGAGATCTGTGAATTTACAGCTGATTTTGGAGCTATAGCCCACAGTGGCATTCAGCAAGAAGCCTGTGTCATTCCTCCTGTACAGGGCATAAAGCTCACAAGTAGAAAAGGTCAGCAGGAGGATCTGTTTCGCATTTTTGGGTAACTATTAAAACTTTTGACACAACAGGGGTTTTCTGCCAATGTTACTATTAGGAGTACAGATGGGCAATGAGACAGCTTTCTGTATGTCTCCTCACTGCAAGTGCCCTGTTCTCTTGTGCTACCGTGAATTGCATGAACTACTTATTCTTTTGTTTTTCAGTATGCCCAGATCATTCATGAGTCAACAGTGTGGTTCATATCATTGACAGACACAGTCACTGCTGAAAACTATCCTGGTGCAGTCCATTCATAACTAAGTCTTCCGTTTCCATTTTGAAGCACTTCTTGCATTAGCACTTTTCACATCATGTACTGGCTGCTCATTTTTCTGATCCATCTTTTACTTTGAATGTCACCAACCGCATCTGAGATACTGAATTACGAAGTGGTTCTTCTTTCTTTGTTGACTTTAGTGCTTAAAATGGCTGAAAGCCTGAGTGCTCCTTTGTTCCTATAAACCAGATTTTGTGCAGACACTGTACCTTCTCCCTTCAGATGATCTTTATTTATTTTATTGTAAACAGAAGGCAAAATGATAAAGTATGATTTAAACTTTATCACAGCTTTAGACTGTTTTTTTTCAATGTGGGTTTCATGCTCCTTCAAGCGATGTACTTTCATCACCTGTGAGGCATTTGCACAGCGCTGAACCCCTGAAAACCTGCCACCCTTGTACCAGTTCTGATAATTAATTACACTGTGCCATTTTCTGCTGTTAGAACTCTTATCAAAAACATGGAAGGGAGAAATATTAACTGTAAGGAAAAGGCTCCAAACTGGTGAGGCTCTGTTTAAATTAATAGAGTTGTGCTGACTTAATTAAAAGGTGAGGGGTTGCTTCTGCACTATTTACTGCTTTTAAAGTCCAACTTCGCCTTATCCATCTAATATCTTGTTGCTAAATCCTCAGATGGCACTATGTGGAGAACATACAGCATAAATATCATTCCTCCTTACATAGTGCTTGATAGACCCAGAGTCTCTCTTGTTCTCAGAACTTCTGGTTGATGTCTCTTACTTTCATGTATTGCACTGCACTTTTCAATCCTCACTTGTCCTCAGTTGACTTGGTGTCAAATTCAGTGCTAGAGCTCCCCAACACAATGACACCACTTTGAATTCAGCCTCCCCTTGTTTCATCCTGTGAATTGGGGCACTGAATGGTGATGACACCTTTTATTTTCTTGGATTTCACATACTCCAGATAATACCAATAATTTTCAAAAGGCAAAGTAAAGAATAGAGTCTATTCAGGTAGAGTCCAGTGTGACTTGCACGTGCCCTTCTGCCCACCAGTACATGTTTCTGAATCATCTACACTTCTAAATGCCTTTTAAACAAAATGCGTTTGGACTCCTGAAATTGTCATGCCCTTGCTGTATAGAAACTGTATTCCTCTGATGTCTTAATTTATTTTCTTCTGTTAAGATTAAGAAGAAATATATAAAAATATATAAAAAATCTATATAAAAAGCATGCTCTTCTGATTTCTTTATAACATCATTTATCTTATTCTGATTCTTCTGACAGCTTGTAATGCTTTCAGAACTTTCAGAGAATTTTTCAACAGCTCAATGTCCTCCTGGGTGTCACAGTCTGGCCTCAGTTCTCTCAGCTGAAACATGGCCAAGTGTTTTGAGGAGCAGCAGAGATTTATTTCAGAAGAGTTAAAGGTGGAATAAGCAGCACCAGGCTGCCTCCCCCTTCAGCAGTTATGTAAGGTTGAGCTTGGCTCTTCTGAAGTTTCCTAGGTGAGGTTGGCCACAAGTTGCAATGAATGTGATATAATACCAAACATTGTTTTCTCAGCTTCTGAGAATCAAATCCCTCAGTTGCAGAAAGGAAAGTATTTTGGAAACCTTTGTCTCTTGTCTCTTCCTGGAGTGAGAGAAAGCACAAGGAGAACTAGCAGCAGCAAACGACACAGTCAAGGTTGTTCATTGTAACTGAGGGTGAGATCCTTGTTACACCAAGAAAAGCAGAGAACACAATAGGAAAATGTTCTTCAAAACCAAAGCAGAAATGAATTTAGCATCCTTATTTTTCTGACTAATAGAAATACCTCTATGTTGATCTGTGCATCCGATTAAAGTTAGTAAGCAAAAATGTGTCTGAAAACACATGAATACGCCATTTATAGTTACTGGTCAACAACTTGATTGATCCTAAAGACATCATCAAGAAAGTGATAAGAAATGTAACTTGCTTCTACCACTGTACACTAATTACACTGTTTAGTGCAGAGATCAGCATAAATAAGGAATTAGCAAACAATGATGTGAGCAGAGGATGATTTGTAATATCAGCACATTGATGCGCTGGGCTCAGATCTGGTAATTTGATTGGCAGCACTTTATTAAGTTTTGGCAGCATTTAAGTTGACTGGGAATGCTGTTCTGAAGCTCAACCACATTAATCCAAGCTCCAGCTCTCATTAATACTGATGAGTGAAGGCAGTTAATTGAATTATGTATGAAGTACTGCTGATTAAATATTTCACTCCTTGCTATAGAATTAACTCTGCTTTATTAACAGCCACTGTTGTCTGTAATAGTGAATGTCAGAGGGACCTCTTCTCAGCATCCACTTTCTCTTTATTTTTTACCATCTGTTCAGGTTACTTCTGTATGTACCCATCGATTTCTGCCTGTACTGGCCTTTGAAAGTAATGCTTCTGCTTTACCCAAATGTTGGTGTGATGCTGTAAAACTTACATTCCTTATACAAAAAGCTTCAATTAAATCTTTCAATTAATTTTTCTCTTTGACAATAGGAAAAGATTCTCCATAACACATACTTCGAGTGATGCATCTTAAGAAAGACTGTTTTCATTTTATTCTGTTGCTGATTTATATGTTCTACCTTTTCCTACTCTTTTAAATTATTGCCCAGAACACCAGAGACACACTGTTAATGAGGGAAGGGAAAAATCCCAGGTTACAAAGAAATAGTAAAGCCAGGCTTTAGAAAATAAACCAATATCCTTTCAGGAACTTTACTGAACAACTACAAGTATTACTGTCCTCACCAGTTGGCAGATGTTTACAGTTAATCTCAATGACAAGACACCTGAAGACATCTCAGTGATTTAGCAGTTCAAAGACAACATGACAAAAGCTAATTAGAGAGTGGCGATGGTTTAAAAACAACACCTAAAGCCTCAACATTGACAAGACACAGGAGTTACTCCTGGACCCTGTTGTCAGAAGGCCAGATCTCAGAGCTCTTTCATCCATTGCTAAGACATACTATGAGTGGGCAAACACTGAAATTATGTTCACTGAAATGTGGTACTAACATAAATATTAAAGAATATGGGATACAGTATGCAAAGTGTATGAAGTCACAAGCTTCTATAGTTAAAAATAACAATACGTAGTTTTAAAATATACAGTGTTGGAGGTCTGACAAAGAACTGTTATTTTCAGTGCAGAGGATGCACAGCCCTTTCATGATCAGCCTTGTAATGTTCTAAAAAGCTTCCTGGTGATGGTCCAATTCCTGCTCATATGTAGCATGTTTTCAGTGAAATGAAATGAAACACTGGAGTCCACAAGGGACAGTGACAGAATACAGAAAATGGATTTGAACAGTAGCAGAGCTCAAGGATGACAAATTCTAATACATATCAAAACACAGAATTCAACATTTTCCCTATTACATATTGCTTCATAATCCATTGATCTCATAAAGACAGCTGAGGAAGTGTTTTTAAAGTATCTTTGGAGAATAGAAAGCCCAAAGCAAGTACCTCTGTATAGATGTATTATGACTTCATTTTTTATTTCCATGGCTTACACTTGTGTGCCCCATGAAAATATTGTTTTACAATTAAGTTGATGTTATAACCAGAAACAGGGAAGGAAATGCTTCTAAACCATTATTTAATGAAAGTGAATCAGACATTTCTTAATTAAAACTGCAAGAACACCATCAGGATCAGAGGATACAGCATGGCCTCTAATTAAGGTTATTCACTGCTTTGACATGATTTTTCCCTTGGTTTTCTTTTAATTATGATGTTCTAAACCAACATTTCAAGAATGCCAACACTGTATTTGAAACTCTGTTTCATGATACAAGTTTATATTTTGGTATTGAGCTGTCTTTCCCAAAAGACCTACAGTGATAACAGTGATCTGCACATACAGTTATGAATAATGGGAATGATCTGTGGACGGCGCACTGAACTCCCAAAACCACAACATCTGAATTCCTTCCTAATTACCTATGTTTTGTAACATTTGTATCATTGATGCACAGAACTGATGTGCTGGTTTGAAGTGAGTCCTTTCTAATGTAGGGGATAAGACAGCCTTGGGTTAGGACTGTTGGAAAGATCTGGGGAAGGAGGGGTGTAAAACCAGTTGAATCTGATCTAAGCTAGGGGTAAACTTCTCAGCTCATGCTGAAACCCAGAAGGTTTCACACTGAAGAACCAGAAGGGTGTCGATAACATCATCTAGTTACAAGATAAGATTAATCTTGATTTTTTTCTTCTAGTCAAATATGATGGTGCCATAGCCAGACTAAAATGAAAATTTGGCTTTCACAGCACTGTGAAAGATGAAGTATCTTAATCAACAGAGGGCAGGAGATCCCTCTCTGAAACCATTGATTCTTTCTGTATTTTGAAGGATGGGTTCAAAGAACCCAGAACAAGGACCAAGGGCAAACATACAAAAAGTGGAGCTAGAAAATTCTTTGTTCTTTGAGGCAGAATCCAAGTCACTTTGCCATTGCAAAGTTAATTTCTTTTGCTCTGGTAAATATTATGAGGAGAGATGGCTTCCCTGAAGACAAAAAGACTGGATGGTGCAGTAGCTTCACCCTGACAAGTGCAATCCCTGTTGCTTGAGGGTAAAGACTTTGAACACCAAAAGCTATTGGCTAAGCCCATGCAAAAATGGAAGAAATGGTTACCAGCAGAGGCTGGGGAAGCGCATGTCCATAGAAGGTCCAGCTGGAATTTAGGACTGCCTATGAAAATATTGATTTCAGAGTCACAGACCGAGGAACGGATGAAGAGGAGGCTGATAGCCATCTGTGGAGGAAGCTTTGCTTGTTTCTCATGGGCTCCAGAGATCATGAAGTGCTGTGGAGGATGCCAGCTGGCCTGTTGCCATGAGGCTTCACTGTTCTGTCAAACAATCTCTGGGAAGCTTGCCCATGAAATCATAGCATACATCCCAAAACAAGTACCACTTGATACTGAAAGCTGATGAGAAGTGGGTTTTCTTTCCAAAGCTCAGACTTCTAGAGCTTCTCTTGACTGCCTGTGTTAGGGGCATGGCAGGATGAGTCTCATTAGGAATGTTGCTGACAAACACTAGAAGTGTTTACTTAGCGCTTGGTGCCTTTTCTCCCACCTTTTTGGCTTGCCTATGTAAACACTTCCACATGACCTATTCCAAAGACTACGGCTGAAGAATACCTCCTGATTCACACTGTCTTCTAGATCCTGGAATCTCTTCAGTACTGTGAGGACAGGTGATGGTTTCTCATGTTGGCTGTTACCTTTCCATTCTCTCTATCAAATAGGACTGTTTCTCCAGGAGAGGTACATAGAACCCCCTTCTTTCTTGCAGAGAACTGAACCTTGAGGCTCACTCTCTATCGTTTACTCTTACATTTAACTCTGCTGAGCTCTCACTGAACTAACCAGATATGAACTTGCCCATAACTAAGCTGAATGTGGTTTTTCTCCTTTCTCTACTTCGAGGAAAGTTGCTGGAAAAGTCTTGTTAGTGTAATCCAGCAGAGAGCCCTGGTGTAGGCAGTAGGTTTTAATCAGTTGATTAGGTGCAATATCTACAAATTAGTTTCAACAAAACTAAGTGGCAAGAAACCACACATTAAGTGTAGTATCTTGTGATGAGGCCACGACAGTGCAAAAACACTACTGAGATTATGATTACAGTGACATGAAATACGTATAGGCTTCCATTACTGATGCCTTTAAATAGCTCAACACTCTTTAAGTACTTCCAGTACTGTGTCTTGTTACTTTGCTCACTGAATGGCAACACCATGCAGAGCTGAGAAACAAGAAGGTATCTGAAAACCTCAAAGATGCAAGATGCTAGTTAGTGCTTCTGGATAGAGATGCTTTGGGATGCTTTTACAATAAGGAATTCTTATTTCATTTTATTTAAGTATTTATAATCAGCTTGAAAATAGAGATTAGAATGGGAACTACAGACCAGTCTTACATAATTATACATAATGTGCACCTACAAACAAAAAGGGTAGTAATTTTCACTGATAATTTCTTATTTTTATACCTCATATTCCTAACATTTTGGTTGTGATAGAATCCAAAGGCAATTCCTCACATCCAGATTCTTCCCCACCACCTTTATATTAGGCCAAGGCTGATACAAAAGTTGTAAGATGAGACTTAGCCCCCCAGACTCTAAATTTAGAATGAGAAATACCTACAGAACACGTTGAACTCAGTAGGTGATTCATTTCCTGTTGAAGATGAATCCTAAAAGCTCAAGTATCTCCAGAAGGTCACTCCCACCTTCAGAAAACATACACAACAATTTATTTTTAGAGTTCTGTAGAAATGCCTTGCCCACACAGTGAATTGGACATATGTTCTTGGATTGAGCTGCCAGTTTGGTGAAAGTTAAAAAATTCTGGGCTTACTGTTTGTACTAAATAAGATTTTCCATTTATTTCAGTCAAAGCAAAACCCAATTTTGCATGAAACTATTGCTCATGGACCCAGCAATCAGAGCTAAGTCTGTTGTTGACATTCTGATGCTTCGTTGTGGGTTGCTGGTCCTCCTACAAGAACATTCCTAATTTTAGATACAGCAGCTGGATAGGACGTTGGATTAAGCACGTTAGCTTGCATTGCTAAACCAGAGTGAAAATGTAACTCTTCCTTTCCGTTGTGATCCGTTGCACAACACGGATATGCTGTTCCTCTATTCAAAACATCCTATTCTTCCTTTGCTGTTCAGCCCTAGCAGCTCTCTATTCTGTCTACACAGGAACACTGTGATGCTTGTTAGATGAGAAATGAGAGAATCAAATACTCAAACTCCTATGATCTTATAGCAAATTAATTACTTGCAGTAGATTCAATACTAGAAATAAGTTCAAAATTTCTTATAGTGCACAACTTTAATGTTGGGATGCATTTTTGTAGCTGAAGGTAGAAATGGGCTGGTTTGTTGTTTGGAGTTTCAGGGATGCATGTTGTGTTTGAAATTTAAAATCAGCTTAAATCCCCAATTCAAATGTCGCTGAAAACATGGTTTGGATACAGAACTCCAGATTATGTGCAAATAGCAATGTACAAGGTATTTGACAATAGTAATAGCAGTATTGTGAAGGTATGTGAAGATAACTAGAGATGTGCATCATATGCAGCCTGGCACCTGGGTGTAATGAAACTACAAGAAGGAACAGAGTAAGAATTCTTTAGAAACACTGAGAAACAGGGTAGAAGTGCCAGAGAGACACTGCAAGTTTCTAAGATGACCCATCTTTTTGCATCTAAAAATAAGACAGGAGGCTTTTGCCAATATTGCTTGGCCGATATGAATGTAAATTTATATACTGCCATCCTGATTTCCTGTGGCTTTTTCCTAGAAACCTAATTTTTAAAAGCCCAAATCCTTTTAGAAAAAAATATTCACATTAAAATGTAAAGCATTAAAAACCATAACAGGATACATAAATAATGCTCCTTGCCAAGAGAGTGCTGGATAAACAGGTTGTGCATCCTGATGGTTGTTTCAATTCTTAAAAGCAATAATAAACTTTAAAAACCCAACAACATGTAATTCTTTGTGCATCTTCATGCACAGATCTTAGTTAGCATTCAAGCAGCACTTTATCCATCTCCACACATCATAAAAATCCACTGAATTAAGCTTAGGCTTATAGCATAATTTACATCTGCTGTTCTTCAACTACCAGATGAATTTCTACCATAGATGTATTATTTCCTGCTATTGTTGCACAGCTTATTTAAGCAATGCTGCAGATAGACATTTTGTGTATCAAACATTTGAGTGCTAAATGTTAAAAACATTAAAACTCTGTATAAATATAGATGCATACACACACATGCATCTGACTATGCACCCCAACTGGAGAGCCAGGTAATAAAGAAGATGGTTCTGAAAAACCTGCTTGAAAAAAGAAATAGAAACCTATTATCAGTATGGATAGAACCATTAATTTGAGATGTTAGAGGCTAGTGCAATTTAATAGTGATCATTTTCTCTGGTCTTTGGCATTTTGGTTCACACTACACAGTAGCTGGGTCTGTTTGGAAGTTTTGGTTGCTCTAGATCAAGGAAATACACGAAGCAGAATTTGGTCACTTACTATAGCAATATCTAAAGATACAGTTAGTTCTGCTGATTCTTTCTGAGCAGGTAGGTTTGTGGAGCTCTGCCAGGTGGATCAGTGTCCCTGATGAAGTTGTGGGGCTCTCAGGATGAAAAAGCCAACTGAACTCATGAAAAGGCTGAAGTTTGATCATTTCTGTTAAGCTTATAGTGAATTCAGACACTAACAGAGAACAAATTTGGGCATTAGCTCAGACAGCCAATGAGGAATTTGCCTGCACGTTTAACACTACATTATGGACCCCTGTGCAGTTCAAGACAGCTTTAAAACTCACATCAGTAAACTTTATATCATAACCATAGAAGAATATGTACTGGGCTAGACTGCTCAATACACAGTTTCTGACAGCAAATTCTGGCTATAAGAGCAAATCTATCAAGCTACAAAACAGGCTTTCCTTTACTGACACAAAACGAGACAGCAGTTCTTGTACCATTCCTTTTGCCTTTAGTACAGAAACACATGACAGAAGTGTTTACTTTCTCCACCCAGGGATAGCAAAAGGTAGGGGTTTTTGACAACAACTATGTCTGTAACGCGTAAAGAGTAATAGAAAACGCAAAGAACCATGTTGTTATCCCCCTCCTACAGCCCTATCCCACAGCATTTGCAGACAGGGTACGTTACAAGATTTAGTGCAGCATTTCTCTACAGAGGCAGATGTTACACAGAGGATGGTATTCTGTGGCTTAATAGAGTTTAGTAAGTGCGACTGTAGGTATGTGATTGGTAAGCAAAAACACATCTTTAAAACACTTGTGAAAATATTTTCTGATTAAAACCAGCTGATGTTATTCCAACAGCTTTGTATTTAAGAGCCTGCAACTAAGAATCCCCTCTTCTCCAATTATGAACAGCATGCTCCACAAAATTCTTGCTGTAAATATATGGCCCTGCAACAGTATTATGTACTAAGTAGTCAAAGGTGTCTTCA
Source organism: Amazona ochrocephala (assembly GCA_039720435.1). Lineage (NCBI taxonomy): Eukaryota > Metazoa > Chordata > Aves > Psittaciformes > Psittacidae > Amazona > Amazona ochrocephala. Next base: position 89,638,250 of record CM077879.1, read on the forward strand.
TATACATTATGCATGAAAACCAACGCAAACTCATATTGCAGAACAAGGTTAAGCAGGAAATTGAAAATTAAATGTCAGAATCTCAGTAACAGCTTCCTGAAGCAGGCAAGAAGAAAGAACATCTTTCGCTTGAACCCATTTCTTCTGCCTATACTGCTTTGATGTCATTTAACTTTCTCTTCTTTTCCATTTAATACGTGACAGTGTTTGGGAGGTGGAGGATTAATTCATACATCAGTTATTTACCTCACTTTCAACCCGTAAGAGACTAGAGAACATTCTTCCAGGCACTAAAGCTCTTATTTAAAGATGATTTAGATACTTTGGAACTTTATAGTTAGAGTTATGACGGCCTTCAGGCACTAAATGATACAACAGGTGCCTGCTGGGATCTTCTTATCTTTTTGCCTAAGCAAGTTGGATACCCAATTCCCAGAGCCTTTTAGGAAAAACTCTGTCTTATGTACTTGGTTCCTTTTCTTTGGCCAGTTGTTTGCATTTTAAAGCACTCAAATACAGTTTGTAGATCTGGCCATCAATCTTAAAAAGCCACTGGGATTTATACTGCTAAACCAGTTCTGAAACTGAAAACTGTTAGAAAAAAATAGTCCGTATTTTAAATTGGACTTTATGAAACAGAGTATCTGGGAGGTTTTTCTCCAGTTATTTTATAATATTAATGTTGTGGAGCTCCTTCCTGTCTTTATCTTTACAATCTAAATGTGCTTTAGGTAGAGTTTTGATGGAATAGCTATGCAACTAAAAAGTGCTTGTTAATAGATACAAACAAACATCTTAAGACTTGATGTAACAAGCTGGGAGAACTTCTATGTTATCTTCTACAAATATTACTTGTAGGTCTGTATCCTTCCATAAGCATGTATTGTTGCCTGCTAAAGTGTGCTATTCATTCAAAGAAGGCTCTGAAAAGAGTAGTCATAGAATCAGCAAGAAAAGAGAAACAATGGTAAACCAGAGAGAAACCTGAATATCAATACTACATTACACCATTTATCATAAAGAAGAGCTTCATGTCTTTCAATTCAATTCAGTTTCACCACTTCAATTAGTACCTTTCCTTTGGTCCTCTCCAGAATTCTGTTGTGGCTGCGCTGAGTTAGAGGTGTAGGAAGAAAGTTTCTGTGCACAACTCATCCCATTTCACATCTCAACAAATACATAATTTTCATCTTTTTTTCCTCTGAGAAACTAAATCCAACCAGTTGACAGTGAGAATAATGTGACTATTGCCCTAAGATAGGGACAGATTTCCACTGATTTCACCTGGCTCCGAGTGAGGCACCATCTTCTTAGCACTGTACTTGCTACAACTAAAAAGCCACAACTCCTGCCACAAAGCAATAAGCCCATAAACATGAAATTACAATGAGCTATAAAGTTTTGAGACTCTAGTTTCTCTATTACTTTAATTTATACTCCTGTTAACCGATTTTAAATGCACATTAAAATACCGGGTTATTCTAAAGATGTCAGTATGTGGATAACAGAGTCTGCCAAGGCTGTGCAATGCGTTTCAGCCATATCCTATTACACTTCAGTCACTTATTTCTTCTTTATTTTAAGAAAGCCTAATTTAAGCCCAGGAAGAAAAGCCATTTGAAAATGCCCAACTGCTGGGTAAGAAAAGCAAAATCGAATCAAAACTCACTCCTTGGAAATGGCCTGACATGCAATAGTGAATGAGTAGCAGCCATGGCCTATGTAGCCTATTTTGAAAATACAGAAAGGTTGACTACATTATCTAAGATGCTTTCTCCTATGTTATATGCCATGTTCTCTGAGTCATACAGAACAGCTCAATTCTGCAGTTCTAAATTGGGATTAAAGCTGGGAATTAGCCATCATTCCTGTCTGCATATTGTAGGAGGGCAGCTGGCCCATGATATGGCTTGAGCTGCATCTCTCTGTTATTGGAAGGAGCAGCTCCTCTCAGAGCTGAGCATCCTATTCATTCCATAGCTGTTAGTGCTGTGGTAACACCACCACCATCCCAGTGCAAAGTTCTATTCCGGCCATTCAGCCCCTCCCCTCCATGAGACACAAAGGATACAGTGTTAAAACATGATATCCTCAAAAAGTACATTATTAATGCAATTGCAGTGTAAACACTCTAGAAGAAAAGAGATGGTGCCTGCACTGCACAGCTGTGTAAGTGATTTCTCTCCTGTTAAAGTTGGAAAGAGATGGTTTTAAATAAAACCATTGTAAAACGAATACAGTCTTGTAAATATTGATTTATCAGCTTCTTCTGTCCTTATTCAAGGAATGCAGCCCTTGTCTCAGCAAGCAAATCCTGCTGTTTTCAGTGGGACCTATTTTCAGACAGAATCAATAACCAGGATTTTAGAACTGGCAGTGGCTGGCTTTCGCGGGGACTACTTCAGCCAGACTTGCTTTCTAATTATTCTAGTATAGGAACAAAGTAACGCCTGGATCTCAGAGACACTGCTAAACCCAATGAGACCAAAGTATTTCTTGTAAGCAAGGAAGAAAAATTCCATCTCCTCGCCATCTGACTGAAATGCCATTTTTTAAATGCTAGTGCTTTTCAACGTTTGGGTTTGTTTTTAAACTGAAATACAGCGGCTGTGTAATTGGCTATTCCTTGGCCTGCATACATCCACTTTTCTGCTTCCCTCACGTCTGAAGTTATAACATATAGGATGAGCTAATGCCAAAATTCCACTGCAAATATTCTTGTAACATTGTTCAGCTCTATTAAAATGAGCCTTTGAAATGGAAAATCTGTAATGCACATGAAGGAGGCATGCCAAGTCCACAGTGCCCATCCTGTTGCCCACTGTTGCTTCTCTGTAGGGGCAGCTGTATCACTTCATTTCAGTCAGCCAAAAGACATGGGTTTCTCTGAAGAATCAGCAGGAATGCCTTTTTTCTAATCAACAGCACAGGGGCACTGGGCAGACTGGCCTGATGACACAGGTATTTAAACTGGTGGTTTATTTCTCCCTCAGACTCCACACTGTTGTCTTGAACTCACTTTTATCTATCTTTACCTAAATCTCATGTCATATTTGTAAGATGACCTCTCTGTGTAAAGATGTTCATTCTTCACTTAAGCCCCCATAACTGATGCTAAAGATGGAGAGATAAATGAGGTGGAGGTCATAAAAAAGTCCAGAAGACCCTCTTCTGTGCTGGGGTGAAACACCTATCAGCTCTGTGCTCCTGAGTCAGTGAACAATTCCAGTGTGACCTGGTTATCTTGTGCTGTGTACTTCAGTATTTTTCTCTTTCAAGCAGATATTGAAAGGCTGGAGGCTGTGATGTTGCCTACAAGCACTTGTGAGTTATAGCAGTGCCATTTGCACAGCTGTAGTTAACGACCTGTCAGGTTTCCCATTATGATGTTATGCTGTTATTTTCAGGGTTTATGTCCTGACTATAAAGTTGGTGACTGCTTGGTCTGGATACACTAATGCATTTTTGTACATTTTATAAATACAAAATGAAAAAGTGCCCTAATATAAACCCACACTCTATTCAGAAAGGGAAAAGTGACAATTTGAAGTAGTATTTTCAGTAGTAAAACAACCCACAATCAATAATATTCAGGAAGCTTCCTCCTTTGGCTAGAGTCATTAACTATAATGCAACTTACAGCTCTGAGCGGGGTCAGCAGGTAGCCGGAAATGCATTAAGTAGGTGCCTCTATTTTATGGTGAGTTCCTTTGTAAGAGATAGTTACTCTTTCAATGACCATAAATAGCATGTCCAGAAATGCCATTGTGGGGTAATGTTTTACAGTAGTTGTATTTTAATGTGTATAAGTAACAGCAGTAAAAGCTCTCCGAATAATAATTCCACGTACTTACAGGCAGGCAGACATGGTAAATGATGAGCATGGATTTTCCTCCTGAGTGTGTTCAACGGATTCACGGTTCAGTGAATTCACAACTGACCTTTTTAAAGAGGTCTTAAAAGAGGAGGGAATTTTCGCTGAGTACAAATGAGTGGTTTCAGACTATCAGGTCACTAGCAAGCCCTTAGGCAAGAGCCTAAGTAATCCTACACACGTACACATAGCACTTTCAGAAATGAAGTTCTCACAGGCTACCAGATAAATACTATGATAAAACAATCTTCTGATTCTGTATTTACAATTTGAATCATAGCAGTCTATGAGGAAAATACTTGCATGCGATGTGATGTATCGACAGCCTCATTTCCTTTTCTTTTTGACCTCTTTCTCCATTAGACAAGGTTTGACAGGCAAGTTCTTTGTGAGCAGCAGTAAAGCTTTCAATGACAATAAAGAATGAGCAGAGTTACTCTGTGTAACCATGTACAGAGTAGTGGTGTGATCTTAGTTCACAGGAGTGTATTTTAACCGCAGATAAGGGTGTAGCTGCAGTGACCATATTTTCCTCTGTATTAAGCGGCAAATTCTATCCTAGACATTGAATTGTACTAATGAGATGCAGGAATTGAAAACTGCATGCCATATTCATATAAGATCTTCAGTGGTGCTGGGTGGGTTCCTCACCATGTAACAGTTAGGAATAAACTCCCCAAGTCACCATAGTATCCTGATATAAATAATCTCAGTGAAATAAGAGGTGGACTCCTAACTGATAATTGTAAACTGTAATTGTAGTACTCTTACAACATAATTCTTTTCATCAAAGCACTTCCCAAGAGTATTTTTTCTAAGTGGGGTAATGACAGGAGAAGCGGAGAGGCAGCCTCATAGTGTCACTCGTTACCTCTATTTCCCCACTGTACTGCAATTCCTTCCAGTTCCATCTCATCCCATACAGATTTATGGGAGAAGTATCTAAGCAAACATAAGCTGAAGAATGGTTATTCTCTGATTAAGCACAACTACATACCACTACAGAATAACATTATTAGCACAGAAAAACCCTACTCCTTGTTATTCTCAGTGACTTCCTTCTCCGCAGGAGGCTAACTTATTTTACACTATACAACAAAAAACTATAAAGAAAGGGTTTGGGTCTTTTTTAATGTAGGAAGGGACAACTGCTACCATCAGTCTTGTATGAAAACACATGCACAAAAAAAGACTACTGCTACAAAGTAATTAATAGCCAGAACTCCAAGTCCTTTTCTTACGTAATCAACCACAGCAGATGTCATTACCCACTTTCAGTTTGGATTAGAAAAGTTCCGTAGGTCTCCGAGCAGCCACTAATTCTATCAGATTTCTCTGTGCTTTGATTCTACTCCTGTAAGACATGGATACCATCAAAGTGTCTACTGCCAAAGGGTGACAAGAACAACTCAGATACTGTTTGAAGATCAGCCTCTCAAGGGGTAAGATAAGATAAACTTCTCCAGTATACCAATACACAAACTCAGCAGCACCAACACACAGGAGACTTGCTGTCTGGCACTCAGAACTACCCTGAATAATCTTTCATTGTAAGGATTTACAAGCTTTCAGATATTAGTTATGGACTATTGTTTCAAGTGCTTTTATACTTAGCTTGTCAAGAACATGATAAATCCTTTCCTATATATACCAGTATCTATACTTAGATTTCCTTCATAGAATCACAGAATCATAGAATAGTAAGGGTTGGAAAGGACCTCAAGATCATCTAGTTCCAATCCCCCCGCCATGGGCAGGGACACCTCACACTAAACCATGCCATCCAAGGCTATGTCCAACCCCACTTTGAATGCCGCCAGGGATGAAGCATCCACAACCTCCCTGGGCAACCCATTCCAGGGCCTCACCACCCTCACAGTAAAGAATTTCTTCCTCACATCCAATCTAAACTTCCCCTGTTTAAGTTTAAACCCATTACCCCTTGTCCTCTCACTACAGTCCCTAATGAAGAGTCCCTCCCCAGCATCCCTATAGGCCCCCTTCAGGTATTGGAAGGCTGCTATGAGGTCTCCACGCAGCCTTCTCTTCTCCAGGCTGAACAGCCCCAATTTTCTCAGCCTATCTTCATACGAGAGGTGCTCCAGTCCCCTGATCATCCTCGTGGCCCTCCTCTGCACTTGTTCTAACAGTTCCATGTCCTTTTTATGTTGAGGACACCAGAAGTGCACACAATACTCCAAGTGAGGTCTCACGAGAGCAGAGTAAAGGGGCAGGAGCACCTCCCTCGACCTGCTGGTCACGCTCCTTTTGATGCAGCCCAGAATACGGTTGGCCTTCTGGGCTGCAAGCGCACACTGCCGGCTCATGTTCATTTTTTCATCAACCCACACCCCCAAGTCCTTCTCCTTGGGCTGCTCTCAATCTCCTCCCCGCCCAATCTGTAGCTGTGCCTGGCATTGCTCCGACCCAGGTGGAGGACTTTGCACTTAGCATGGTTAAACTTCATCAGGTTGGCATCAGCCCACCTCACAAGCGTGTCAAGGTCCCTCTGGATGGCATTCCTTCCCTCCAATGTATCAACCGAACCACACAGCTTGGTGTCATCGGCAAACTTGCTGAGGGCGCACTCAATCCCACTGTCCATGTCACCCACAAAGATGTTGAACAAGACCGGTCCCAACACCGATCCCTGGGGGACACCACTCGTTACTGGTCTCCAGCTGGACACTGAGCCACTGAGCACTACTCTTTGCGTGCGGCCATCCAGCCAGTTCTTTATCCACCGAGTGGTCCACCTATCAAATTGATGTCTCTCCAACCTAGAGAGAAGGATGTCATGGGAGACAGTGTCAAAGGCTTTACACAAGTCCAGGTAGATGACATCAACCGCTCTGCCCCTGTCCATCAGTTCCGTAGCCCCTTCATAGAAGGTCACCAGATTGGTCAGGCAGGATTTCCCCTTAGTGAAGCCATGCTGGCTGTCCCCAAGCACCTTGTTGGTTTTCATGTGCCTTAGCATGCCTTCCAGGAGAATCCGCTCCAAGATTTTGCCAGGCGCAGAGGTGAGACTGACTGGTCTGTAATTCCCTGGGTCATCCATTTTCCCCTTCTTAAAAACGGGGGTTATATTTCCCTTTTTCCAGACATCGGGAACTTCACCTGACTGCCATGATTTTTCAAATATGATGGACAGTGGCTTAGCAACTTCATTTGCCAGCTCCTTCAGGACCCGCGGATGGATTTCATCCGGTCCCATGGACTTGTATACATTCAGGTTCCTAAGGTGGTCCCGAACAAGATCCTCCCCCACAGTGGGCTCAGGGTTCCCACCCTCACCGTCCCCGCGTCTGCCTTTCAAGACTTGGGTGGTGTGGTCAGAGCATTTGCCGGTAAAGACTGAGGCAAAGAAGTCATTAAGAACCTCAGCCTTCTCCAAATCCAGGGTAGCCAGTTCTCCCGATAGCTTCTGGAGAGGAACCTGAGAAAAGATTCCTAACATTAGCCTTACCTTTTTATTCCAATCCCCAAAGTTTTGATGATACATCTAAGGTCCTGTACAGGAATGATCCTTCTTTTAAGCAGAAGCTTAAGAGGATGTGCTCATCATGGAATGATGAACCCTTGAAAGATCACAGAGGTGGGCTTGCTGGGTTCTTCACTTGTTACAAGCTCAAAGTGGACTGGGATAATATTTAAAAAACACAAACTGCATTAAATCTGAAGAAAAAGCAGTTATTTAACCAACAGTAACTGTAGGTCTTCAAGATTCCGTAATGATTGTAAACTCCACATTGCGTAGACAGCAGATGTTACAGATACTGCTCCCTGTTCTCCTGCTTGAGGATATAAATGCCCAAATGGCAACCACCATCTCTTAAGCTGCCTCCCAGCTAGAAGCTGTCATTCATGCAGTTCATGGTAGCCCTACCAGCTACAGTTGCCTCAAAGAATTAGTAGTACTTAATTGTTTTTTCTTATAATCCATACTAGTGTCACCATAAGGTAAACACATCCACTTCAGGACAGTGGGAAAGAGCATTTTCAACTTCAAAACGTAATCAGAGTACTGCTATCCCTAAAATTGGTATCTAATCAAACAGCAAAGTGTGAGGTACAATGACTGACAAGGATCTGCAGATTACTGCCTTGAAGGTCTTCCATATTAGTACATTCCTGAAGCAGAAGAGTGCTATTGCTTGGTTCTAGCAGGAGGAACCTGCAGTTCAGCGGGAGGAGTACTAGGCAGCTGGTAACACAGCAAGGTACAACATGTTATCCAATGTGGAATTTGTTATAAAGGGAAGGCTTGACCTTTGCAGTGCCTGACCGTGGCTAGAAATAGACAGGAAGACAACTTGAATCATTTGATCTGGTCAGTGTAATGAAGTCAAGTCCAAGATACATCTGTTACATGCAGTTTGTCTTCTGTAGACATTAAACATACCCAAGAAAGATAATTAGGCTGTTAAGGGAAAGGGAATCTGAGGCCACATTAGTGAAGAATTGCGGCCAACCACAAATCTGGCAAGGTTTAAAATCTTAGCCTTTCAGAGTTCTTTACTGTGGTCAGTTCACATTGCTTGATCTCTAAAATACATTTATTTGTTTTGTTGAAGGATTGAAGGAAACTTAGGGGGAAAAACAGTATTCAGAGATCTGTTTGCAAAATGGTTGCAACTACAGGACGTTTCATCTCCCAGAGAAATATGAGCATCCACATAACAGGAGCATTGGAGTTTTCTTCAGGAAAACCCAGCCCATGAAATCATTAATCTGGAAAACTCAGCTTTAATTTAGGCACAGTCCCCATAAAACTCTTTTAATAAGGCTAACAGTTGGCTAAGCCTGGACGCCAAGTTGTATCGTGGAACTGTACATCCTTGTAGTATAATATTGAAGGTACAATATTACATAGAACCCTACTCAGATCCTAATATGTTAAATTCCCCTTTTTTTCATGTTTAAATTCAGGGATAAAGCAAACCTCTGAGGTGTGAGTCACTCGCTGAGCAGCCTCTTTACATTGTTATGGAAGATTCAGAATTACAGACTCACTCCAACAGTTTCATTAGTTCAGCACTACTACTAATGTGAATGTCTCTCAAACTTAGTGCCGTAATTTGGTTACAATTCATATGAAGACAAGCAAATGTTGCCATATTTGTATTATAACTAAGGCCATCAAACATCTCCCCTCAATAGTGTTCATTTCTTCTTCCAAATTAAGAGCAGCCAACTCATCTGTTCCTTGCTATTTTAAAATAATGAATTGCATCAACACTTCATTGGAAACTGAGACAATGGTTTCTACATTTAATTATATTTAACTCCTTTCTAGTTGCATGAATTGCAAACAGATTTTGCAGAATCACCAAAAGAAGCAAGAATCCAAGAAAATATTTGGTACTGAATAGATTTCCTTCAAGCTATCTTTTGACAACCGAAGCTGAAATATTATATACACTAATGTAAGTTTGAATCAATATGTGAATGATTTCCAGAATCTGTGCTCTATCACCCTGAAGCAATGAAGTGTTCCAATATATTGCTTTCTAAAGGAAAAACTGCTATCATTGTTCCCATAAATAATTATATATGGCTGGTTAATTGTTCACAATCAGCACCAGACTGAATGATTCTAAACAGTGTCTGTGCACAGACTGTTTAAAACACTGCTGTAGCTCAGACAGCACCACTGTTTTCACTGAGAAGCAAAATGCATCAGATGGTGAACGATGCTGCAGCCTCCTGAAGTCCCAAAATAAGACTAGAAGAAATTTTGTAGATAGTATAAGAGCAATGATAATTATATTAAATAAATTTTAATATTATATTAAATAAATAAGGAGCAATCAGCAGGTTTATGGTTTATATTATTCAGGCAGCCAAATGAAGTGATCACCCATTTCAGTGTATGAAATAGGTCCCTGTGTATTGGAGGGTGGCGTAATACATGAGCCTTTCAGAAAGTTTAAGATGTGTTAGGTTTGAAGTTTCATATCTCTTAGCTTCAGGCCATGGACAAACAGTTCTTGGTTCTTACACTGACAGTCAAAAGTTACTTTTGGACATGTGCATAAAAAAATTGTACTTTAAAAGAAACCTTAAAACTGTAATACAAAGAAATCTTCAAGCCAACAGAAGAGAAAGTAGGGACATTAGAACTGCCTGTGTGGGCCACAATAAAAGCACGCAGCAATAGAAGGAAGTTTAAGAACAGGTTTTGGCACCCATGATCAAGATTGTCAACTGTTTCAGGACTCTTTTTCCTTGAAAATCATGACAAAATTCATGCATTTCCTTCTTGGAGGGAGTTGCTCAGTGCTTCACAAACACTGCCCTTTTTGACTCCTTTTGACTCAGTGAAGCTTTGCCAGCTGGTCTATGTTAGGGCATAATCTCACCAACATGATCATTGCAAGCAGCAGGAGCAGCATTATCAATCTCTAGCAGTGTTTTCCCTTTTATAGTAAAATGAGTTGTGAAATGAACTGTTAACAGGGGACTTCTCATCTCAGAATCTCAGGGAAATGGGTAGCCTTTGATTTGGTGATCTACATCAAATAATGAATCACAGTGGATGTAGATCTTTATCTGGAATTAAAGTTATTTTACAACCTTTAGATAAGGAAGGAAAAGAACATTATCTGCTCCTTCAGCAAAGTTCACCCATTATCCGGTAAAGATGGACTTCCTCTTCTTACCTAAGATTAGCACTATCAGCCTGCAAAGTAACTTTAGAGTTGGTATAATTCAGCGTCATGAAGACTGTGTCTTCCCTGGACAAGAAACACTTCTGCCTTCACATTAACATGTAGTCCAAAGTTTCAGTAACAGGATGGAGTTTCGGCAAGTGAATTCCGTAATCACAAATTAGATTTATCCATCTTTATATTTTATGTTTACCAAACCCAATTTTAAGATGCTATGAAAAAAACAGGAGCGGGATAAGAAGAGAAGCAATACAATCAGACACACGAGAGTATCAAAGGCTATGTGCATCTATTTGAAATACAAGAAATGGCACAGATTAGTTTGAAATATTTTGCCTTTGCCATCCTGAAAACACTTGCCCTACTTCAGTGATACATATTCATATCCACAGCAAATCAAAAGGTATGAAAAAGATTATTTACATGTGTTTTAACCCATCATGAACTATTCTGAAATTCCATACCAGAAAAAGTCTATGTACTAAAAGTGTGTAAGAATATAATTTGGTTGCTGTGCAAATCAACATGCATTAAAAAAAGTATCCATTCTTCATCCTTGAGCATTCCCTGAAGTGTAATTTGGAACCTAATTTGCATTCAATTAACATTTTAAAGCACTACTTACTTGCTATTTTGTTTGCCTACATGATTTAAATCATAGGAGCAATTCTATGCTTTTAGCAAAGGTGAGAGAGGGAAGAGTATTTGATGCATCAGGAGCATACACACAGATCCACCCGATGATGCACCTTTCTCAAGAACTCTTCACCCTCACTTGCAAGGCTCAGCACTAAGACCTGAGCCACAGTTACTGCAGTGAGAGAACCTATCAGTCACTGTTGCTCCCTCTTCTGCTGAGCAGTGCAAAAAGGGAAGTTGGGAAAGACAGTGTGATGAGGCACTGGAACAGGCTGCCCAAAGAAGTGGTAAATGCTCCATCTCTGGCAGTATTCGAGGACAAGGTGACATTGTCTAGTGTGAGGTGTCCCTGCCCATGGCAGGGGCATTGGAACTGGATGATCTTAAGTTCCTTTCCAATCCTAACCATTCTATGATTCTATGGGTTTTGTTCCTCTTCTCTGTATCCTCTGCTAGCTGGTTCACAGTGGAAAAAAACTTGTGTCCAGATGAACATATTACATTAGAAGGGGATTTGTTAGGACCTGACTTAAATGCATCCGAAACAGGACACTAAGCAAAAAAAAATTGTGAATGGTATACTCTAACCTAGGCATGTTGTGATACACTCCTAAATGCTGTCTTACACACCTGAACATGAAAGAAGTGATAGTTCAAAGAAAGACAGTGACTTTGCTTTTGAAGTAGGCAAAAAGTATTCACGCAGCCAAAGCTGTGAGAGACAAACTCCAGCAACTCATCCTGGAGTGTTTTACACTGCTATTACCCCCAATTAGTCATCTCTATGCTTCTGCTTGCTCCCCCAAGCAACTAAAGAGATGTATTCATGTCAATCATATTAGCTTAGATGTCAGGTTTTTACTGCAGTGACAGAGTCTTGGACCAATATTCCTTTCTAACACCTTTGGGGGTGGTAACTTCCAGCCCTGGGAAAGGACAAACAGCTGTAGAAAGGAAATATCTTAGCAGATGGCTATAGCTGTTTGCTTTGGTGCACGTCAGTCAGCAACTTCAGCTCTAGCTCGTCAGACTGCCTTGCAGCCATCACCTCTCAGGTGCTAATTAGCATCTCGTGAGATCTGATATGTGACTGCTAACATTTCGGATAAACTTAATACGCACTAACATATCCTTTGTGATGTGTTAGCCTGAGATCGTAACCATAAAATGCATCCCTGAAATACTTTAAATGCTTTCAAAGACTCCAAGATCTAGGTGCTGCTGAAAAAAATCAGTTTGTTCTATAAAAAATCATGGGATAGCTCTCTTCCACTGAGGATTACAGGCTGCAGTTGAATTTGGAAGAAATGTGCAGTCTGCAAGAAAGGTGTCCCCAAATTCCCCTTGCTTGCTTCATGGCTGCTTCAGTGAGGAGTATCCTTCCGGTGTCATTCCTGAGGATGTGTGCTAGGTTAGTCCCATATTCAACATGTATGGGTAACTCGGGGTTCTCTCATTAAGGAGGTTTCTCCCCACACTACTCTAAGGAGTCTTCCTACTTGGGTATTTGAGCCATGACTGTTTCCCCTTAGTCTTCTAATGATGTTCCCAAGCCCAAATTTCTCACTATATTGACTAGAACACCACAAGCACTACCTGATCACATATTTTCCTTTGCATGCTGACAATTAAATTATTTCCCTCAATAACTTTAAGCTGAAATGATGAGAAGGTCTGTTAAGTAAATATTTTTTCACCCAGTTTCTACTGGGCATCTCCCTGGGTCGTGTAGATCAGGAAGGAGACATTTCTTGAAAGCAGGTGATTATGTTCTCCCGGCTTCTTCATTCTTATCAACATTAGGAACTAAACAGGCATAACAATACACTGCAGCACCTCCGACAGCCCAAACCATTGTCAAGTAAATCTGAAAAGCTACTTTATGCTACACCAATATGTAATTAAGCTCCAGGCTTGTAGATGTTGGGTCTTTTGTGTGCTTTTCATAAGAATTTCAGAGCCAGAAGCTTGTGGGTTGAAATATTTCATCTCATTTGCAGCAGTAGTCCTATCAAGATAATCAGCATTTTGGGTGTTTCAAATTGTAACTGTTGTCACAACAATCAAAATACCTGATGATAGATCAGATCTACAGATTCTTAGGAATAGCTCACACAATGGCTAAGTAGTATTTTCTAGTACTTGGAGGGAACAAAGATCATGTAGCAATTTTCATGATGCTTTTATGATAGAACTTGAAGCACTATTTCAGCTTATAATATACAGCTAGTACACAGAAATTAATGCATATTCATCTCAATTGCACTAAGAATATACTGAACAATATCACTGAATGTTTCTGAGTTTACTGAATGAGGAATATGCTGTCAAATCTGCTCAACAACTGAACAGAAAATGGAGGTTGCTAAAGTTTCCTGACTCCTTTCCTAAATGGAAACATCTGGTCAAATGGAACAGTGAAGACCCAACAAAGTAATTCTGCTTGAAAGGAAGGATAAAATAATTTACAGAAAGGGAGCACAAAAAGATCAGATCTGAAATGCAGGTGAAAACCGAAAAATTATCAGTCTGAGAACTATGAGTGTCTCCGGCAGCTTGAATCAGAAATGTGTTACAGAGTTCCAGAGCTTAAAAGAACAAGCCAAGGCCTACTCAGGCCAGCTGAAACTTAAGAGGTTTATACCATTAGGATACGCAATACACGTTTTGGAAGAGTTGTACCAATACAGAGCATTGCCAGGCTATTGCTAGCCTGAATTTCACGTTTTGCCTATCAAATTCCACTGCTGTTGCTTATTTAGATCCTTTTAGCTACCTAACGATTATTTACCACTTACTAAATCTTACTGAAGCCAGGTTAGGATTTCATTTTTCAGTCAGTTTCCTGTTTCCAAATTGAAAATGAATGAAATTGGTGCGTTAGGTTCATGTTTCAATTAAATTCCTTTCCTAACACACTCTTAAATTCATACACGTTATCTAGAAGTGCTGCATCAGATAAGTAAATTCATCCAGATAACAACACTGCTTTTCAGTTCTCCCATTCATATTTCTATAGACAGAACATACATTCAAAAAGTAGCATCACATTAATATTACTGAGTGAAACCAGGAATGTCATCAAAGTGATTTCTTTCCCGGAAAACAGCTATGGTCTTCGGATGACGTATTGACAAAAACCTTCCCAGGCTTCTGTACAATGTGATGTTGAGTAGCTGTGTACTTCAGATTTCTGCAAAGGACAAAATAACAAAACCAAAAAAAATGTCCCCCAAACCCAACTATATTAATGCCAATGAAACACTATTTAATAAAAACTAATATTTTAAAATTACACTTACCTGGAACAAAGCTTCCCTGGACCACCTCCTTATATGCCCACCAGCCTTCATGGATTTTTGGTGAATTTTGTTGAGCTAGAAAGAAATAATCAAAGCAATCATAAACTTACAGCAGCAAATAGGAAATATTTAATTACATGAACTTTGGAAACTCTCATCAGTGTATCATCTTCCACAGTAGAGCCATTCCTCAAGTTCCCAAGTGACGTTTATTCAGTGTATTGAATTACACTAACACATCTGTATCTTCGGGAACCTTGTCCCTCTTTCTCATACAGTAAAACTGTCACTAAACTTAAATTTTCAGAGAGAAAATTAGGATCTCCAGGAAGCCCTTAAAGCAGCTTCCAATGCCTAAAGGAGGCTGAGAAGAAAGTTGGAGAGGGGCTTTTACACAATCATATATGGGCAGGACAAGGGGGAATGGCTTTAAACTGACAGAGGGGAGATTTAGATTATGTCCTGAGAAATTCTTCCCTGTGAAGGTGGTGAGGCACTGACACAGGTTGCCCAGAGAATCTGTGGCTGCCTCATCCCTAGCAGTGTTCAAGGCCAGGTTGGCCAGGGCTTGGAGCAATGTCCATGGCAGGGGGTTGGAGCTGTATGAGCTTTAAGGTCCTTCCCAACAGAAATCATTCTAGGATTCTATGACTGCAGATCAGAGCTCATATGCAGACATGTTCTTCCTTCACTTGTATTTTGCTTGATACATTCATGCTTAGAGCAACTCTCCTCCCCTGAGCTACAGAAAGCTCAGCTGCCTTGTGTATCATTAACTTCAATTTCAGGTCATCTTGCACTAGGTCCAAGAATTTTTTAACATAACTATGCAGCTATAGAAGATGCTGAATGTAGCAGCTTTCTGTTGCAGTTTCATTTCTAGATCACATATTATATGCAAAAGACAAAATTACCCTGGGAAAAGTTCCAGCAATATAATAAAAATTGTTGTCATTAAAAATTACAAAGAGGATCTGACATTCAGACTAAAAAGGATACAAGATGAGGACCATTACGTACTGTTCTATCAGTTGCAAAACAATATTTATGATTTAACTGACTGTAAATTACAGAAACAAAAGTAAAGCTGAAGTTAATTAAACATACTGACAGAAGGACCAACACTCTGCTTTACCAGAAATCCAGACACACTAATGGAATGAGGTATGCGTGGATGCAGACTTCTCCTTGCAGTACTGATGTTCATTCCATTAACTGAATGGTGACATGTTAAACTGAAAGGAGTATTCCACTGTGCACTCTTTACAGTTTGCAGATGAGACTGTCTTCATTATTTTAGCTTTTATATCATTGCCTAGAGAACTCCAAATGTGTATGGCTGTATCATGCTGGACTGTACTACACAAACATTTGGAAAATGGCAAATACCAACCCACAATCAAAGTATCTGAGCAGCAAACTATTCACATCCAGTCTGAACTGCAGTTTTTTTGGATCTAAGCACTCGTTTATGCAGGTCGCTTTCATGATCTATGCTCTGTAACTGAAGTCCTTAAGATTTCAGGATGCTTTAGCAATAGGAGAAGATACTAGTGAGATGCAACAAAGCACAGAAATCATTCTTTCACTTAAAATTTCCCAGCAAATTACAGTGCATTAAAGTGCGTGTTGTAGTTGTATATACATCTAAAGCTGGGTCAGCCAGCCAGAGGCAGCTGTGTTCTAAAAGTGAGTGAAAAAAAGTATGTATATAGATAGGGACAAGTTAGGAAGGCTTCAAGGAGGACAACTTCATACATTTGTATGGTGTTTTCATACATTTGAACTACTTACTCTCAGCATTCATAGAAAGATACACAATCGAAACATATATTGCTTTTGCCCACTATGGAGCCAATATAAGCAATACATGACAGGCCAGAAGAAAAATATAATCCATTATTCAGCATTTAAATTAAAACCAAAATCAAAAGACGTTGGCTCTGCAGCTCCACCTCAGCCCCAACACGTAGTAAAGCTAATTCCAAAAGGATTATAAGGAAAGCTAAGATTTATGCCATGTTTTTTTTCAAATCTGCTGCATTAGTATGGCACAGACTGCAGGAGACGAGGGAGAAAATTAGATTATCAAAGCTTTGTAATAAATAATCAGATGCCAGTGCAACTGCTTCAGCTATCAGAGAAGAGCATGACCTGTCATCACTGTGCACATTCCACAGATACCAGATCCTTATCTCTTCAATACACATGAAAATTAAACAGACAAAAAGGAGTTCAGTAAGGAAAGTAAGATGTTGTACCATAGCCATATAAAATATCTAAGAGCAAGAGCAAAGCTGAGGGTGTTAGTAGTTTACAGAAAAATAAGTCCGAGAGCAAAGCTGAGAGTGTTGATAGTTTACAGAAAGCTAAGACCAGTGAGGAAATCAAGAGTAAAGGCAGGTGGTTGCTGTGAGAGAGCAGCTAGGGAGACAATCCCCAGTGCTGTGCTCTTTTTTGAACCCTGAAACCTCAATGTTTTATGCAAGTTCAGGCAAAACATCCTGTAAAATAGTGCAGAGAGTGACTGAACAGAGATTTCCACTGTACTGTGCATGTGAAATGTAGCTTGGTGCCAAAGATTCACTAAATATATTCTGATGGATCCTACAGGGACTTTGGTTAGAAAGGAAAAGATTCATAAAGCTCCCATTTCTCTGAATGCAGGAGGAGAGGGTTTGGTAAGGCCAGAGAGGAAAGTTTGTCTTCTAAAAACTCCTGCTAAAGCATTACTCCAATCTGTTACACAAGTGGGCAAGAGGTCTTATTACAGGAGAAAAAAGCTGCTCTCTATTTTTGAAACATCATCAGACCTATACCTGGATTCGTAATGGAACAAGGGAATATAAAATTAGAATGAACAGACATATGGACAATCCTTGGGAATCCTATCTGGGACACTTACACCTGATGCGTGTACAACACAGGGTCTCTACAATTGGTGTGTCAATGCCCATCTGACAGAATGGCACTGTGCCTGGGTAAACAGGTTCAGCCTTATGGCTCAGGAATTGTTGCCAAGGAGAAGGATTCTTCATATGTGCCACCTCATGACACTGAAAATAGCAAAATTCTCTCAGCATCCTTCTTATTTCCCGCTTGAGGACCATGAAAAAGATGGGTGCTTGCTGTGTGCATTCTGATTATCCTGTGTTCCTACCAGAATACTGCAGCTCCTCCACGGCAGCTCTTTTTTTTTGGCAAAACTAGTCACATAAGATACCCAGAAGACAAAAGGTCTAACAAGCAATTCTGTATTCCTAACCAGGGTTAAACATCTAAAGAAATCCCACATTTCTGCTACCTCAGACACTTTTTTTACCACTAAAACCTAAAGTATGCCTTTAGCTTCCAAGAAAAACAGTCACTTCTGCAAAGCATCAAAGTAAGCAGGCCCATCTGAACAGACACTTTGCTGTTAGGAGCAGATTACCTGCACAAGTGGCTCTGCAGCAGCAATTTTTAGCATCGGCAACTGTATTCTGCCATTAGTAGGGATAGTCCAAAATGCCGTGCTCGTCCAAAGTGCTAGAGGATATTGAATGACCTCCATTTGCTACAGCATCCTCTCCCTCAGTACTGAAACCACTAGCATCTCAGATTAGTAGCTCTGCTGATATAACACCATTACGTCAGCTCTCTTTCAACGCAGCTGCTGTAGAGGAGACAGGATATTTATCTGGAGCTGATATGACGTGTTGCTTTCATTTTGTCATATTATTGTAGTTATGTGTCATTGTGGAGCATAAAATTACAGGTTAAATTCATCAAGATGTTGTGCATTTTTGTTTCTTAGCGAATTCCATGCATAGGGAAATGACACTGGACTGGATCATAAACATGTACAGCAAATGCAACCAGGGGAAGATGCTATTGCCCCATTAAGTCAGCAGTTAACTATATCTAGCTTAGAGGTTAAAATGAATGGGTTTATGTTTCTAAGAGAAGCTGTTGCTCAGGCAGTAAAACTACTTAAAAATCATCAGATAACACTGTATCAGATACCAGGCACCATGGTGCAGATGCTGAAATACCTGCACACAATTTGCAGTGCAGACTTTTCATCTTGTTCGAATGCTGGCATAATATAAAATGCTGTAATTAATACAGAATGCCCCTCAGTAAATATGCTTATTTTTAATATATAAACAAGTCATTCTAAAATTACTTACTTTCTACGCTTATATGAAAGATAAAAAGGCTTCTATCTGATGCCATCAATTATGGCATGCACATCTGAGCATGAGCCAAGAGTAGAATCCTGCCAGCTCAGACTTCTCCATTCACTTTACTGCCATTTCACACTGATGAAAAATACTAGACTGGACAATGAGGCTCACAGCAGTTAGGAAAACAATCTTTTTTCATCTTCGTTTTATTGATCTGAGCTCTTCTGATTGCTTTACTAATCATTCTGCATGCTTATTCCTACTTAACTTACATCCCAAGAGTCTTGCTTGTGGTAACCTGGCTAGCATTGCCCAGGCATTAAAAACATGATAACACTTTTATATCACTTTCACCCCGTCTGCATAGTTATGAGATAAAAAAGAAAACCAGCTGCATCTATGAGCCATTAGTTTCACAAGAAACTGAGTGTAAGGCATTATTTCATTTCTAATACTTTGATATGAAACTCTCAGAAAACTGCCATGGTGTCTATTACACGAAAAATAAACCCTCAAATCTGGTATTACAATGGTGAACACTAAAAATGAAAGATTTATTTATAAGGTATTAGTTGCTGGGGTGATCTTCACTTACATCCACTCTTTGTGTCCCACACACTATTGGCTTTATAGGTCTTATCCTGGTTCTCTCCCAGACAGTGTAAGTAATACTACTTGATTTTCCATTCAGAGTTCCATAGTTAACTCTGAGTAGCTTCATCACTTTCAGGGTATCTTCTGTCAAGTAATCCAAGATAGTTGTGCCTTGTGGCAGAAATGAAAGCCTGAGACATTTTCCTGTAGTGTTTCAGAAGATCAGGTGCTGTGATGGAAAATCAGCCCTACAGAAAACAGTGCAGGATGGGTTAAAAAAATAAAACCAAAGATCTGTAAGAAACAGTTTAAACCTCAGGTAATGTACATACTTTGTAATTATTTTAAATAGTTCTAGTTACTACACTTTATATGGATACTGTGCACATTGTTAAACCCAAGGGTGGGTTGCCTAAACTGTGGAGGGAACACAGACTTAATCCATCTCAAAAATCACTTTCAACATCTTCAGTCATATAAGTACCAGCTTTTGGCTCACATCAACAAATGCCACCTACAGGAAAGGGAATATACGTGTATAAAGTGGACCTGACAGCAGGGGAACTAAGTAGATGCAATGGTTGAAGATTCAGCCCTCTCTAATGAACATTCAGTTTGTTTAAAACAAGTCTGTCTAATTGCAGTTATTATTTAAGATGGCTTTACACAGCCTTTTTATATTAAAAGAACCTAACAACACACACTACAGGCACTATATAAATCATCATTTATAAGTAAATAGTTACAGGACAAGGAAGGTTAGCCTGCTTGGGAATACGACAGCCAACACTGCATGCATCCCCATATGATGAGGGAGAAAAAAGAAAACAAAGGATTATAAAGGGATCAATAAATAAAATGCTTTCATCAGCTATGACAGATCTTTTTTTTCCCTAACATTTTGCTCAGAAAACATGCAAATGCTCTTTCATTAAGTTAATACTTTCCAATTCCATAAATCCTTCTTCCATCATCCCCATGTGTAAAAGCCCTCACTGCTGCTGTGAATTCCAAACAGTATTCAACACAAGCAAAACAGACGTGACCTGGTTTTGTCACATCTGAGGGCAAAAGTAAGGTGCTATCATGGGAACTCTGCCATGGCACAGACACTTGTCTATTCTGTGTATTTTCTGTCATTTTGTCTTTTGATAAAATTCTGATTAAAAAATCTAGGCCAAAGGGTGAGACTTCATATAAGCAGAGTCATATGTATACAAACAATAGTGCCAAAGAATGTGGCATAACATTAAGACTCACTGCTGCATTAACTGCCCTTATGCAGGCGGCTTTTCATGTGAGCCCCCACGTGTCCAGTCACTAAATGCTGCTTGCAGAACCATAAATTGAGATGTTTACAAGTCCTTAAGCCCCTGTTAGGATACCCATTCTGCTTACAGTATTCTCTAAACAGGACTTTGCAAGACTTTGCTAGTATCTAGCAATAGCTTGGTTTGCAGGAAGTAAAAAGTATGTATAAAGCTCATCTCTGTTCAGCAGGGAGAAGCATCTTGTGCAGACATTTTTCTCATCCCTTCCAGGCACATGGATTTGTGAACCTTTTCAGTAAAGAATTTCAAATCCTAACAGGTGAGGGAAGGGGAAAAGGCAAGGGATGGCTAATCTAAAGGCTGCTGCCCAGAACTGGCAGACAGGGCTCTAGAACATCGTTCCTTCTTCTGCTATCAGTCTTGTAGGTGGCTGTGCACTTTCATTTATGTACCTGTACAAACAGGCTTGTAATACAGCTATCGTCCCACTTTTCAAGAAAGGATAATATAATTATTATTCAAGAAAGGTTTAAAGAAAGGGAAATACAATCAGTTAACAACTTATGCGCTTTCTGACCTCTGAATACTATCAAAATCGTTTAAATAAGATTATGTGTAAGTGGGAATCATTCCCGATGATGTTTATGAAGAACATGAGATGCATGTGTTGGGTAACTGCACACTGTATCATGCTGTTAAAAGAAGCTGTATAATTACATATTTTTGGGTGGTGGGTCCCAACTTGTAATAAGCCCTCTTCCATAAAGCATGTATGCCCAATCACGTAAGTTCTAGTATAAATGAACAAAACCACAGGTTGTATCAAAAGCTTTTAGTCAGGAAAAGTTAAAACCGTCTTGACTCACTGTTCCCTAAGCACTTAAGTACACCAATGTAAATTATAGACTGCGCTGCAGGGTGAATTACTTTGTCACTGCACCTAATTTAACACGAAACTCTTGAGTACTATTCCTAATGCAATTTGTAGAACATCAAATCTCCCTATAAAGCTGCTGTTCTTTCAATGTGACTAACACACATGCGCAGGAGTTAAACCACATAATGTATAAGATAGTACATTCACCCTCTCCAAGTATTTTTTGGCTAATGTGGCTGGAATACTAAGGCAGTGTTACCTTTCATGTTATTTACTTCAATTTTTAAAACAATACTTCCCTGTAATTTCCTCTTCTGCAAAATTTCATTCCTGAGATCATTGTGAGGGAACTTCAAGCTCTCTGCTGACCAGGAAAGCTGAGCATCTTTGTTTGATATGAAAGAATGCGGACGGTTCTAACTGCAAATTACTACAATTAGGGATGTGAGCCACTGCTTCCTCAAGCCCCCGAGATATCTTTGGGACTCAAATTACTTCTGAACAAGGTATAGCTCTCTTCCTTCTCTGGCAAGAGTCAAAATTGCAGCAAAGCTTAACTAGTGCAAGAAAACAAAGCAATTAATGCAGAAAAAAACTATACAGTTGTATTGCAGCAATTAGAACATAATACTGATTGCAAGCAGTGTGGAAATTCAAAAGAAAATGCCAGAGATTCAGCACCTTTCATCCCAACCACTGATGGCATGCTTAGGGTTCCATGGGTCCTAAACCACACGAACACAGTTTGGCTGTCTCACTGTTTTAGAAGGTCTCTGACAGGAGTGTTAGCGTACACAGTAGCCAACTCTCTATTGTCTTAACGAGGTAGTTCCTCTGCAACAAGTTGTCTAATCATGTCTAGATATAAAGTCTGAAGAGCTCTCTAAAATAATGCAGCAAGAAGCAGTAAGGTATCTTGTGATATTAACTTCAAATAGCTCTTACTTTTCATCACGCTGCCTGTTCTCCAGTCCCATTAATTTCAATGTGGTTTGGGGACACTCAGCAAGTTCCAAGAAATTGCCTCAATATTTTTCAACCTTTACAGTTCCATACATTATTAATGCTAAATTAATAGGGCTTCCTTTAAAAGGAAACCACTAAGTTCCTTCCTCAGAAGCACATATGATATTGACAACTTTCTGGGTTTCTAACCCTAGTTATTCTCTAAACAGAAAGTTACCCATCAGTTACAGACAGCTGAGGACTGTCTTGTTAGCTGCCACAGGCAGATCTCTTCTTTCATTTTCCCAAATCTTTGGCTCCAGGAAAGAGAAATTACTTCTTCAGCAGTCTTCCCATGAGGGAGCAGGGCCCAGAATTTAAGTATTCGTCACTCCTTTGTCAAACTCAAGGGAAAAAAATAAAGGTCTTCCAATTAACCTCAAGACTAATGGCATCAATATTAGGGGCTTGATCCCACAATGATATGAGCATTTTCCACAGTCTTAACAAAGACACATACCTGAAAGGGAGGGCAGAGTTTTCCCCTGAAAATTCAGAACTATGAGTGGCAATCTGTAGGATCTGTAGGACTTGTACTCTATATATACAACTCTAACTTCGTTCATCACAAAATGACGCATGGTCTTGAGATAGGAAGAGTCATTTTCTCCCAGCTAATAGAGCTACAGAGAAACAAATCCAGTTGCAACAATCAAACCAATGTCATTCAAAAGCTAGTAGCCAAGGGGAGGCAAAATTATTTTGACTATACTGAACTGGATTCAGAGACTCAGATTTCTGATCACCCTGGGGTTGGCGGTCAGGGCACTAATCCAGATCATCTCACAGCTCACTGGACTATGTAAATCCTCAGCACTTAAACTTTATGTCCTGGTGCTTTCTGAGATCAGAGAGTCAAAAAACTGTTTTTCTGGCCATGTAATAACAGCTTTGCTAGTATCAAGAAGAAATCTACTGTCAGAAGATA
Organism: Amazona ochrocephala; assembly: GCA_039720435.1. Lineage (NCBI taxonomy): Eukaryota > Metazoa > Chordata > Aves > Psittaciformes > Psittacidae > Amazona > Amazona ochrocephala. The sequence continues at coordinate 89,661,583 of CM077879.1, forward strand.
AGCCAAGATATGGATCCATTTCAGGCAGTGGCATCATGACAAAACTGAATCCATCATAATGCGGCTTTTTTGTACTGTCTGTTCCTCCTCACACTGCAGTTTAGCAGTTTCTTAGCAATTGTTGGTTCTTGGTTTCTAGACATTTCTGAACAGGGGAAGATGGGAAAATAAACAGGGGAAAATAAATCAACTTTGGAGCTAATTTTGTGAATTGGTAAGTGACAGCTTTTTTTCCAGTATGTAGCAGTACTTCCAGTGCTCTTAACAAGATTGGGATGTATTTTTCAACATAAAGACTATAACCGATCTTGACTTGCTCAAAAAATTGTTTCTACATCATGCATATTTTCACAAGAGCCCAGTTTATGCATATTGCCACTAGGATACATGGCAAGTATAGAAGAATCTTAAAAAGCAATGAACTCATTAAATTCCCTTTAAACTGTCAAAAAGGGTTAGGAGCATTGGGTTTTCTTCGGTGTATTACCAAACAATGAGATGCCATGAGCTATCAAAACCACTAAGATCCATGTTAACAATACAGGGGTTTCTGTATGTTTCCTTCACTCACACTTCCAGAAAAACTGTGGAAAATGAGTGTGTACTACTGGAAGCAAGAAAAAGGACTAAAGAAGGCTACTTGCTTCTAAAATATCTGGGGCAAGTTAGAGCAATTCCCAACAGGAAATGGTTCTTAAAGTCTTCCAGAAGCAAGCAGACACTGGCCCTGCATCATAAAAAGCTATCCAAGGTTGCAAAGTGCCACTATATTTACCCACTACAGCATTAATGAACCCCAAATCATTTAGTAAAACAGTGCCCAGCTCAGAACCCCATTAGTATTAAACTGGCTGCAAGATAACCAGGAATATTGTGTAACCCCAGCATTAACTTTTCATAAATTTAATTTACATCATAAGAGGCAGCTTAGGGGAGAAGAAAATAGTCTCATTGACACCTCCATGCACTTATGTCCCCATAACCCAAATGAGGAAGAGTAAAATGAATAAAATGGAGCATATATATTTCACTTCCACCTGTTTACCCTAAGTAACCATCAATGTTGAGGTGAAAGGTTACGGAAACAAGGAAAAAAGCAAAGAAAAACAGCTTTTTTTTTTTTTCAGACTTCTAAATTCACAGATGGGAAATAATTGTGGAAAATGGAGGAACTGAGGAGTAGCTACAGGAAAAAATCATTCCAGTCAGATGAGCTGCCAGGATAAGACAAGACAGATGAGAAAAGAACACATCTCACTGATCCCAGTTGCCTGCCATGCTGTAGTCTATCAACATGCCAATTCATTAATTACTGCTTAGATATTACAGTGATGACAGTCATATGAATACCTGAACATAGAGCTTTTACTGGCTTATTTTAGACTATTTGCAAAAGACATCCCTAAAAATGTTACTAGTTTGGAAGCACTGTTTGTTTATCCCACTTGTCAGGTAAAGACGGGTGAGATGATTGGGGTTTTCCCCTCTTTGTCATGCTCCCAATCTTGACAAGAGACAACTCACTCTCCATACTTTCCCCCACCATTTTTGCTTCCCTGCAGTTCTGTGGAATATCCCTCAGAGATTACTTCTACCATCCGTCTATAGTTGTGCTTATCCACTGATCCTGGAAGAAGTCTCTGGACTGGTTCCTGGGACAGCACTGCTATTCTGGAACTCTGCTGTTCTTCTGTTATTCCTAACCCCACCACCAATATTCTTGGCTGGAAGTGACACAGCTCTGTCTACCCTGGGTGGCTGTAAAGAGCAGCTTATCCTTCGGAACCCTAGCACAGTTCTTGGCTTCTTGGTCCTTGCAAAAGTTCCCCTATTCATCCTTCTCAGACACTTCTTTAGCCATGAGTCAGAAGCAGTGATATGGATACGCTTCTTTTCTCTCTCTCATTTAGTTCTGAAGTTATGATGGATGGTATTTCATGCTGGCTGTGATCATAGAATCATAGAATCATAGAATAGTTAGGGTTGGAAAGGACCTCAAGATCATCGAGTTCCAACCCCCCTGCCATGGGCAGGGACACCTCCCACTAAACCATGCCATCCAAGGCTATGTCCAACCCCACCTTGAACGCCACCAGGGATGAAGCATCCACAACCTCCCTGGGCAACCCATTCCAGGGCCTCACCACCCTTACAGTAAAGAATTTCTTCCTCATATCCAATCTAAACTTCCCCTGTTTAAGTTTAAACCCATTACCCCTTGTCCTCTCACCACAGTCCCTAATGAAGAGTCCCTCCCCAGCGTCCCTATAGGCCCCCTTCAGGTATTGGAAGGCTGCTATGAGGTCTCCACACAGCCTTCTCTTCTCCAGGCTGAACAACCCCAATTTTCTCAGCCTATCTTCATACGGGAGGTGCTCCAGTCCCCTGATCATCCTCGTGGCCCTCCTCTGCACTTGTTCTAACAGTTCCATGTCCTTTTTACGTTGAGGACACCATGTACCTGCTTCATTTTCCTGTTTTAGAATTTTATTCATTACTAAATTACTGATGCAGCAATCCCAGGTATCTGTTGTTCAGAGCTGGCTCTCCCTGTCTTTTGAAAGGTAAGACTCTGGACACAGATAAAAGAAAATAAAAAACCACCTAAGGTAAGAACTTAAAGGGAAGTGTATGGAGAAACAAGCCACTGCCAAGATTTCAACAGGGATTTCCTCTCTTGCCTTCTTTTCATGTGGTCCTGTTTCTTCAAAGTCAAAATCCACAGAACTTTCAGACAGTCATTTATTCTTGAAGGAAAGATTATTTTTTTTAGTGAGAGTAAAACCAGCTCAGAACTGGAGTTCATTACTTGTGAACTACCGAACATGATGGCAGTACAAAACCCTGGCCCATCAGCAATACTCACTGCCTGTATCATTTAGTTTCAAAAAATGTCATGGTCATAATTTAACTTATTAAAATGCAGTTGTCCATCTACTGATATGTACAGATATTCAGCTTTAAAAAACACAACCACAGTGCAACAGGACAAAGTAATACACTAAGCAGCTGTTAAGTCCAAGCATCCCAGTAGACCACCTTTCAAAATAACACAAATACCAGAAATATTCAGGCCAATCCAGAGAAGCTTTATTTCTTTCAGTTAAGATTCTTACTGCATTGTTTTGATCAGTGAATGCTTCAAAGAACGATTCAGGATAACTCTGGCAAATTCACTGCTGTGCAGCTGCCTAAAGAACACACTATACATACCCCGGAGACACAGACATCCCATACCTGGTTATCCATAAATAAATGCCTGCTGAGTCTTCCACATATGCTGAGCATTGTAGATGGGAAAAGAGAGCAGTGGGATATGCAGAACTACAGATCTACAAACAAGGTATCTAGCAAAAATCACATCCTTATACTCTGTACGTGCCTCCTTTCCTGTATTTCAGCCTTTGCCACTTAGCCTTTTTGACTTCTGTATGCAGAAAGGGTTGCAGGTACAGATGAAAAAGGCACAGCCAACCAGACTGCCCCATCAGCAGTCCTGACAGGAAATTACCAACCACATTCTGCTGACAACCAGCTTGTCATCTCCTTGACTATGAATTGACTGAAGTCACCCATGGCATATCTATCCAGGCAGATACAGACTGCTTTGTCTCTCAGCAGGTCCTACTAGCTTACAGCACACAGTACTGGGGTAACTTGGCGCCACGGCTGCAGCCGCAGATCTGGTGTGTGTCTGGGTGGTAAAGAGCACAAGTAGGTAAGGACTGAGTGGAAAGGCATGCAGAAGTCAGTGACGACACTGATGGGAGAAGTCCAGCTCTGTAGGGAGTAAGTTACTTTCAGTTCCTTAATCATTCCACTAGAACACAATTAATTTCATGCATAACATCTCAGCTATTCTATAACTTTAAAGTCCACCTGAAATAACCCCTCCTGAATGCTAGGCAAACTACTCAGGAGATTGGCAGGGGTTTAAAAAAAACCCTAACATTTGGAATACTGAAATGAATCTAAAGCAAACAAACTTGTGTCCAAAACAAATTAAGGAAGTTTGACATTAGTTTCAGAGACAGTAGAATTGTCACAGTAGTAGCCAGAAGAAACTGACTGAATTCTGCATGGTTTAGTTCTTCCCTTTGCCTAAATGCCTGCCTAGCTGTCCTGAAACTGTGCACTAATCACGAGGAAAATGCAGTGAGGGCTGAGGAATAATGCACACAAAGTTCACCATATCTGGCTGGTGACCGTACAATTATGCAATGAACAGTACTACTGACTCTTTAGACCTGATTCTGACCCCTTCTTTGGCAGACACGTAAGGTCAAAATTGGATGACAAAACTGGATGCATAGAAAGGATCTTACACCAGCATCCTGTATCCAGCTTTGAACTTCACACCAGGACAAGTTCACTGCAGCTGGTATGCTTCAATGCCAGGTTTTCACTCAGCTGCGCAGGAAACTAAGCTCAGTACCAGAAGATGCCAACTTATTGCAATTTAGTCAGACTGATCCCCACCCTTCCATTCATGTTTGGAATTGATACAGCCCCTTTGTACAGATCATATGGTAGAAACACTAGAAAACACAGAAGATAATCTCTATTTGAGAACTTGAGAGACCCCGCTATTTCGTTGGAGAACAAACACGTTTAATCATAGCACCTGCTTCAAACTATTCTACTGACCTTCAGACTTCAGGCCACATCATTTATGTGTCTCCATTCTGCAGTGTTTGACCATGTCCTGCTTTTACCTCCTGGTTCTTAAGTTCATGCACGTTTATGGCTATCTTATTGGTGTATCACCAATACATTAAGAAGCTTGAGTCTGTAACTCTTAGTACTGCAAGCAGTCCGTGTAACTCAAGAGTTTTCTTGTAAGACTGAAGATTAATAAGATTTAACAAGACTGATGCAGCACTCTGCAGAACACAGCATTTTGATAAATGGTGCTTTCATAACAGAGATCCTAGGCACATTCTAAACCATTTAAACTGAGAGGAATTATTCTCATGACTTCAAATATGCACTGAATATGGCTCTGAAACAAATACACATTTTTTTGTGAGCCATCGGTATCACAGTCTTTATTTTACGTACACATTTCTTTAACTGTAATTTCCGCAACTGCAGCCCAAGGTAGATATGAAAAATGCGGCAGTGGACTTGTCCTGCTGCCACACAGCTGAGCTGGCTAAATACAGATACGGGCTGTGCCACCAGCAGGTTCACCCAATGGTGATAATATTTACTTTACAAATACTCACTATTTTTTCTCATCATTTTCTGCCCTTAGAAAGCAGCCTGAGTGTGAGGGAGATGCCAGGACAGTAAACAAACCAACAATCTCTGATATTAAGAAGTGAGGTCTGTTTACTCCCAGAAAACCCAGACTACTCAAAAATCATCAATTCTGGGTTCATGCTTTCTTAAAGTATGCTTTTCTTCAAAGAAAATGCAATAATTCCCAATATTTATCCTAGCAGTCATAGGGCAATATTTAGCTATATCTTTACCTTTTATCTTTATCTTTTACTATATAGGACATTAACATTTTCTTTAGTTCTTTTGGTCGCTAGTCAACATCTAAATGTAGAAAAACCCAACATGTAAGGTTTTGTGGACTGTCATACTACATTATTGAGTATTAAAAAAATCCCAAACCCCAAAGACTCGGCATTCCATTTTGGAAATTAAATCAATAATCTCAAAGTGATCACTAATCACTTTTCATCACACATCTTTAAAGAATTTTCAATACATAATTAGGGACTTGTCAGAGATTGGAGGCTAAGCACACATGAAAACGTTAGTCATTAACTATTCTGTTGCTATTAAACACAGCAGTACTGCACAGATAACACCGCTGTAATCTGAGGAACTGTCAAGTGATCAGGAAGCTCAGCACGTTTTAACTGTCTCAAAAAGCACAATTCTCACATCATGTCACCTCCAAGTTCAAGTGCCAATTTTTCTTTTCTCTCTTGAACAACTTTTCACTCATCCCAAGTTTAAAAAGAATTACACAGAAATGCTAAACATAGACTAAGTAAGTAAAATATTAAACACTAAACACCAATGCCTGCTTAAACAGAGCACCACTTTCCCTCCATCCGCATTCAGCCACGTTCTTGAATTTAGCGTGGCATCATGTGCACAAGTGCTGTGGTGAAGCAGGGTTGGCAGCACTAAGTGACATGAGGGTTCTATAAGGAGCCTGTTTCCTTAGGGCAGTTACCACCCTAAAAAGGCATTTTGTATTAAAACTGCTTCTTCATCATTTAACACCCCTGCCCTTCTCCCTGGCACTGCTTCCCAAAGAAGGCAAAGTTTGTCTGCAAACCCAGAGGCTCCATCAAGTCATGGGAAGTCTGTCAACAGAAGCTAATACAGTACTACTTAGGTTAGCATCATAACTGTAAAGACAATTTCAACCATGAATCAGCATTGGTGAGGTCAGAATTCACTTACAGTTCTAACACAGTGTCGTGGTTTAAGCCCAGCCAGTCCTTCTGAACCCAGGACACACAGATATGTGCATTGGGTTTGATTAACGCAAAAATAAACTAGCATCATTTTATACTATTATAAATATCATTGGTATTTTGAGTATCAACCAGCTGTAAACTGCCCTGCCTCACATAAATCTGCATTAGAATGATACAAGATTTGGACCTAGAAGCCTCAAGGCAGCTTTTCATTGCTTTATAGTTTGAGCAACTATCTGTGCAATGCAGTGCAAAGCCCTACTACTACAATTTGGCAGTGAGCTGTGAGTCAACAGTCTTTGACCTACCCAAAGAGGGTTCTACACACTGAGCAGCAACATCTTTCATTTCTGTGTAACAACTAGTGGAAAATATTTTGAGATATTTGAGTAAAAGGTACTATAGAAAGTACTGTTTAAATAAATTATATTTCTCTAGGCTTTGAATTAAAAACCACAGTTACTCCTAATGGATTAAAACATGACATGTTTTACCTCCTACACATGCTTGTATCCTTTTATAAAAGGCTAATATAGAGATTCTTTAGCAGTCTTCCATGCATTAGAAGAGCTAGATGGTCTATGATCATCAAAACACACATTAAGCACATCAGGAGCTGGATAAAGCCAGCCACTTCATTACCTATGGCCCATAGTCACATTGGTCCTATAGTAACAAGAGAAAAATAAGATTAATTTTAATGTTTGCTCTTTCCCCTCAAAAAGACATTAAAAATACCTGTCTGGGCTTTAGGGAGGAAAAGACTTCCAAACTCCAGTCTAAGCTACAGGAGACAAGAGGACTGCTGCCATTACAAAGTTGTGATTTCTCTGAGCATTGCTTCCTTCCACATGGATAGCAAAAGCTGTCTTTTCAAGGGCCTGATCTTTCTCCTCCACTTCAGTCTGGTCAAATTGCTCAATGACTTCAACAGAACAGAATCTGAAACCAGATCAACAGCTATATAGGAACCTAACGGTTCTTAGGTTAGATAGGTTAGTAGAAATTCAGGTGGGGCCAGCACTTGGAAGTAGAAAGCTGAGTAAAAGGAGGGGATTGGCTTTGCCTTATGCTTTCCTTAAGATGATTACTTGAGGGTTTTTTTCCCTCAGCCTAACCCCGGGAACTGAGAGAAAGGGCTGCTTAAATCCTCAGTGCAGAAGAAAACCCCCAAAGGCTCAGTAACTGAAGCCGAGCAAGCAGTGCTGTGAAAGGCCACTTCAGCCAGTCTTCCTAGCACTCCAAGGGAAAAGCACCATGGATTTTTAGCCCATGATTCAAACTCCCAAAACGTCCGGGATTCCTGAGCATTCCTGAAGAGGTAGGGTCTCCCTTTTCTACAAATGCGTAAATCTATGTCAGTCAGAGAAAGATATTCACTCCCTTTTATTAATCAATATGTAGTTCCAGTGTACAATTTTAACACTCCTTAGACTTGCAGAGCATCTGATATGCACAAAACATTTCTCCTATTGACCTGTTTCAGCTGTAGCTGCTCAGCGCTTCTGCAAATCAGGCCTTGGGGGAAACACGGAACATACGATTAGTGACCACCCTTGAAAAGTTTGATTAAAGTCTGTTGCCAAGCAACACAAATTCTAGCAGAGATAGTAATGAAATTCTACTCTCCAGAGAAGTCTTTAATTCTATTGCGACTATCTTTTTCTCTTCCTGCAACCCCTCCTTTATTCCGTGTCCCACAACCTCTGCAATAAAATGAGAGCGTGCTAAATCAGTGTCTTTCCCCACACAACCCTCATAGAAGCAATCATTCTTCTGGTATTTCTGAAGTGTTAAGATAACTTTAGATTGTGAGTGTGTACGAACACTTGCCTCTCCCCACTCTGATTTTTTAAAACTAAAAATAACCCTACTAAATGACACAACTCTTGTACCTACCAAAGTGATTACAACATTAGGTCTCTCTTCTGTTTCGTTCCATACCTCACTGGCTCTCAGACCTAATTTTCTCCTGGTTTTCTCTCTATGCCTCCACCCCTCCTCAGGTGCGACCTCCTCCTCACCAACTGCCTGCCTGTCCTCCCACCCCACCACTTACCACCGCTGTCTTCACCCAGCCACTGAGTCCCAGTTCGAGCAGATAACAAAATCCAGCCCAAAGCACTTCACTTGATAAAGATGTAGGCTTTGTAACTTATGTCAGGCTCTGAAGGAAATCTGTTTCCCTCAGATGCTGACTCCATTTTTACCATGCTTATATATGCAAATATATGTGCATGTGATGTCACATACATCTGTGTACAAATGTGAAAATATTTGCAACCAGAATGAATGTGAATGTGATTTATGTGAAAGAGCAACAGCAGATGAGATCAAACAACCTGGGAAAAACCCAGTAGGAGAGACATGAGTGCTTCCTTTAAGAGTGGGTTACTGAGGAGCTCTCTGGGAGTAGGACAGGGGATATGCCTGAGGAAGTGAGAGTCTGGACCAGCAGCTGCAGTGGTAAAAAGAAACTTGAGGAAAGGGGCCGGCACTGCACTCAGCAAGGCCAAAGCCAGGGGCCGCAGGCACTGAGCTGAGCGCCTGCATTTTAGCAAAGGTCTGAAAAGAAGGTAATCCCAATGGGGGAAGACTGTGAGGCAGTGGTTAAACTCTAAGCTCCTAACACGGACAGTTCTTGTTTCAGATCTTTCACACTCTCCTCCCCCCCGGCAGAGGATTCTCAGAGCTGCTCTATGCCCCATTATCCCATACCGTGCATGCAGGGGCAAACAAATTTGGGACCTGTTGTTTCTGCAGAAACAGCCAGCAGCAAAAGTGCTGGAAAAAAGGATACAAAAATAGGCAGCAAAGAGAGATCCTTAATCTAAAACCTTCCAGCCATTACAGCTGAAGTTTAGGAATCTCCTGAGCCAAAGGTTCCACTTTATTAACCTGGGAATAACTGAGCATAATAATATCTTCTCACGCTTGCTTCAAGTTCCCTTACTACCTGCAGAGCAAAATAAGGCTCACAGTGCTCATCTCTAGGAAGAGGCAGCCTACAGCTAGTGCAAGTCTGATGCGTATTTAGCGAGATCAGTGGAGCTGTGCTGACTTACTGTGCACAGTATCATTTAGGCTGGAGGAGCATCCAAAACTCCAATTAGGAGAGTTCCATCCTGTCAGGCACTAGATGGAATACCTACAGTCATGCATGCCCTATCCCAGGGAGACAGACCAGGATGCCTTCATATGCTTTTAATTGGGCTCTCGTTGAAACTGATCCCAAATCTGCATCATTTGCAGAACACAGCTGTTTGCTTACTCCACTGGACTGTAACATGAGAATTACTTTAGCCTGTTACTTTATTCTATTGCAAGTCTATCCCTTGTGAAATGCAGCCTTTGCCAATATACTACAGCATAGAACTCAAATTCTAATCACAAGGTATAAACCATACCTTCCTCCTCCAGGCTCTAAGTGTTTGACAGGCTCATCAAATCTCTCTATCATTAAAAGTCTGATCTCAGCCCTGTAGGCTCAGTAAATAGGACATTCATAGTTCAGACAGCTTTAACTGCCTACAGAAAGTTGCTAGCTCCATCCAGCTTTTTTCAGGTCATATTTTGACCTTCCTCTCCTTTTGGGGAGGAAATTATGGGAAGAAGAGAAAACAGAAGAGATGGAGTACATCCCTCTTCCTCTTTTTTTATCCTGCAACAGAAGGAAATAGACATTTTCCTGGGGCCACTGACAGTTAATCTGCTTTTGAGTCAGCCTTTCTCATACAGCCTTTCCTTATGCTTTTTTCACTGTGATATTTACATGTTATTTTAGACAGCTTGTATAAGCATCTTCAACAACACAGAAATGCCAAGCACCTAAATATGATCCGAGATCCATACTGTCTCTTGCATCATAACTGATCAACTTTATGATAGGGATCATTAAGCTCATCATAAGCATCTTTTAAAACATTGAGGCTAATAGAATCAAGTCAAGTCCAAGTTCCAAGCTCAAATAATGTATAAATTCTATCCTGTAAATAACAAGTAGAACATTCTCTTGGGGGCATTGGGAACTAAAACTTAACTGTTCCCCTTCTTTAGGAACAACTATGTTAGCTAAGACACAGGTGAAAGGAGGCCACATAAAACACTTGCAATATTTCAGCATCACAAGAGTTTAACCTGAAAAGGCTTTTATTGTAAAGCTTCCAGCTTTGCCAGCTCTTTGTTACATAGTGGGGTTTGTTCCACAGCTGAAGACCTTCAAAATAACAAAATCATGCAAAGGAAAAGCAGAGTGACTTTTCGGCAAGAAGTCAATGTGCAAATACTAATGAAATAATCTCAGTAAGCAGTTAAGACTCCTCAAAGGTCAACAGCTACATAATGAAGAACTTCAGTGTTCAAGTTACTAACAATTTTGTCTTCAAGGATTCTGTCAGTTTCTGTGCTCCTAGTTAAAGGTTTTAAATCAATAATCAAGATTTGATGATGGAACAGTCAAGCTTTCTCTATATCTCTGTGGTTCTTCAGACAAAAAGACTGTCTAGTTCCTATGGAAGCTACCAACCTGATTCCTATCTTTTTAGGACCAGACCAAAAGCAATTAGGAAAGTGGACTGTTCTCAGTGTTTTTCCTCATTTGTTTCTGTCAAAGCGCACTCTGAAACACGCAATCTCAGTGCTCTCTTCCATTGCCAGCGTCCTCCCTGCTGGTCTGTATCCTCAGTCTGTTATCTCTTCCTCCGTCCTTCTTTTATTTCACCCCTCACAACAAAATACTCTTTATTCCCCTCACTGGTCTACCACTGTCCTTCATCCCTCCTAACTCGGAACTAAGGAATGGATGCAAGCAATGAGAGAGGGTGAGGAGGAGAAGAAAATTTTTCAGGAAATACAGCAAATGACCTCAGACTGCCTAAGCTTTGAAATACCTTAGGCGCAAGTCATTTGCTGTCCTTGGAGTCCAGTTTTGGTAGAGTGAAAGTTAGTGGTAGAATTAATTAAATTATGGAGCACTGATAAATTTACTGTCTTGCGCCTTTATGGACCAGAATCAGTCCTACTGTGCTACTGACAAATACAGTACCACTGGCATGGTGATAGGTAACGACATCCTGTCATGCTTAGAGACACCACTTCCATCAACAGGAGATGACAGATCAATTTGTCCCACTGCTGACTGCCCCACTCTTTCCATTTTCTTATGTTACAAAAAAAAATCTCCTGTTTCCTTGATGCTACTTTAGATGACCCCTTCAGTTTGCAAATCTCCATGAGTATAACATTACCCTCTTGTAAATGACAGCGATGAAACATGCATGTGGGGCAGGCAAGCTTCCTGCCTATGCTCTGAGATTGTATTGGATAAATTTAAACTGTGCTTCCTAGGCTCACTTTAGCCTGTTCAAATAAACAGTCTACATGAATACAAACCAGGTTAATTTCATTTTAGGAGCACCTGCACAGCTTTTGCTGCCCTTTCTCGAAACTGATTTATTTAAAAACACTTTTTATTCAGACTTTGCTTTTAGAACATGATGTGAAATATCCCTGGTCAATAGAAAATCATAAATACAAAATACTAGGAGAGCTTACGGGATGTCCACTCCTCACTGTGCCCATTTAGACCAGCTCAAACACAGATAGGTTGTACTGTTTCTGTAAAAATCTCACTTCTACTTCACGTAACATCCGCTCTTAGCTTCCTTAGCCTTAATATGTGTCAGAAATGTGAACTAAATCCTAACCTTATATGAACCACGGAATCAGCAATGACTTAACCTTTCTGATCAAACACTTTGGTAAAGAAAAGAAAAGCTTAAGAGAAACAAGATGGGAGAACCCTATTTCTGGCTATATTGATGTCTTTGGGATTGCTAGTCAGATCCCATCAGTTCCAAATCAGAGTAATAAAGAAGCCAAAATGAGAATTCTTATCTGCTAGTTGGATTTCTGCATCTGTCATATAGAAAGTGAATTCCACTCTGGCATAATGCCCTCCCAATTTGCACATCAAAGTGCTGCCTCTTCAGACAAAGATACATTCAAGTTGAGAAAGCCTAAACATAACATCTATATATCTATGCTATTTAAAGAGTGTCATTACTGCTGACAGGACAAAAAGAAAAGCTAAGCATTATAGAGAAAGTGATCTCAAGGGAAAACAAACGTATCTCAGGCGACACATGTAAATGGAGGTGGGAAATGAAGTGTTACAGATATATAGGTTTAATGCCCAGCATTAAGATGTTTGTACAAAAGGGAAAAGATGTCAACTATGACACTACCAAAGCACAAATATGGCAACCATGAAACAAACACAGGCATTTTAGCCAATCTGTGAGAAAATGGCACATACTGGACTTTGCTGAATTAGAAGTATTACACCAATGTATTTGTGACTCTACTGCTACAGCACTCGAAACACAGACTGAAAACTGCTCATGAATAGCACAGTAAGTTCCAAGCTTCTAAGGGCTTACTTCAGCAACATGGTCTGTTTCCCAACATTTTTGCAGTCCTTGGAGAGGTGTAGATCCAGATTTAATGAGCAATGCATGCCATCTGTTAATATTGCCTTTAAGAGCAACTGAGAAGAAAAAAGCAATACCAAGAGTGTGAGAGATGGCAGAAGCTGTAAAAAAATGGACCATGGATAATAGGGTTCTTTGTGTATGATTGCTGCAAAACCAAATCCCCCCCAAATGAGCAAACTACATGCTTATTTTGCAACTGTTAAAAATATTTACATCAGTCTTGAACCTGGATTACAACCATGCAATAAACATTGAAGTTAACAGAGCTAGTGGGCTCTGATCAAAAGCCAAATTCAGCAAAACCTGATCCTGCACACCCATTCTGTGGGCTAGCTCCTGTCCCTTACAAACTAGAATGTATCTTTTGAGTTATGCTGATTTATGTAAATACAGTATCTGGCTGCTTATTACTTTACATTCAGGCCAAGCAGGTAAAAACTGCTATAATTCAATTACAGTAGTATTTCTGACTTACTCGGTGGGTTTATAACTAACTACTTCAGGTGCTAGATAGTGGACAGTCAAGCCCGTGGTCACTGAAGTCTCAGAACAGAGAAAGCTAAGTCTGACAGCATAGTACATTTTCAGGCACTAGCTAGGGCAATCCAACGTAACTCCGTGAAGCCATTCAGCAGGCAGTCACAAATACATTACAGGCATACAGAGAAACTACCTGAGGTCTCTCTTCTCAATAGATGCTTCATTTGTTCGCAGTGTGAACCTGATTAGGTAGGAATAACTGCTCAGTGGCTGGCCTAAGTGCTAGCTAAAGATCAAGGTACTGTTTTCCATCCTACAGTGGACCTTTAATTTAGATCCAGATCTAAATCACCAGCAACATGCAGCTGAAGCTTCAAAGCCTGTCTGTGAAGCTGCAAACATTAACTCCCTTATGTTTCATGTTTAATTAGTGTCTACTTCTCACAAATTAGTCTTCTGTCGAACATGACCTGAGAACAGGACTCGTGTTTAGCTGGTATCAGGTATTTCTGTCACAAATAAGAAAGAAGCAACTTTTTCCTTCCAGTTTCATAGTAACTATTCTCCTTGATCTATTCACCTCAGTAAGCGTTACTGTTATTTTCACTTAGTCAGTAAACTCTGATTTACTATACGATAAGGACTGTATTTCCTGATAGCTGGCAGGACAGTAACTTCATCTTTTTCATCCAGTCATATACATTTCAGTCTTACATTAATATTTTCTTCTTCCTCAATAAAGCTCTGAGAAATCACCAAAAATCCACTTAAATGCTTTGGGTTCACTTCCATAGTCCCAGTTTTATTTGAACACAATACTAAATCTGGAGGGAAAAAAAATAACTGAAGGTCCATAGTTCGTATGATAAGTTATCTTTGGCCTACTTTAGCCTACATAGCTTTGTGACAAGAACAGATGTAAAAGCTCCTTGCAGTCCTTAATCAAGACACACTATTACTGAGATAACAGAAGGCAAAAGAATAAGCCAGCTCTCCAGGATGCAGAAACAGAGATGGTTGCATGAAATAAAAGGTTTATTTGAGTCACTGGAATTCCCTGACAGGGTTTAAGTCAATTATAAACACACATTACCTTGCTGTATGTTAGTATAAACATGTAGAATACATTTGTAGTAATATAATAATCATAAAATTTTATGACATAGTGACCCTTTAAATCAGAAATGCATTATTTTTCAATGCTCCTAAGGGGTTATTAATTTATACAAATTACAAATACAGCTTACTGTCCTTTCCCAAGCAGATTAATGCAAGTGCAGATAAAATACGTAAGTGTACTTTCCTTTGACTCTTTCACATCTGCGATGAACACAAAAGCAATGAATTTCTGCTTGTTTTTACCATATAATGGCAGAAATCAAAACCAATTCAGAGCAAGACATAATTAGATGATAATTCAAGCAAGCTTTCTATTAAAGAGGTAGTCATACTGCAGTTTAAACAAACACCAAAACCTAGTTGTTCAGAGCTAGCCTGTTGTCATTATTTATTTAATCAAACTCACTTCTTCTTCATACAGAAGATGTAAGGCATTGCCTATGTCCACACCAATCGCGTAGGCACCAGTCACTCAACTCCTTTCATCAAAGGAAATAATTTTTAAAAGACAATTGTACATTCTTCTAGAATTCAAAATCAAATGCTTTTCTTTTTAATCTCTCTTTAATTTTAGAATGGATTATTTTGCTAAATTACAAACACCTGAAAGCCAAAATAATTCCAATTTGCAAACTTAAGTACAGATGTGGTAAATAGAGCCTGAAACACTTCTGTGAGGGCCTCCATCCCTCTTCTCACCAATGTAAAGTTATTCACTCAGGTTAAATGCCCCCAGAACTCTTCGAGATATAACCACATTCTAATTTCTTTCACCTGCTTTTCCCTCTCTCTTAACTTCTCTCTCTTCTACACTGTACTGATGGAGGCCTGTTAAAACTCTCTTCACGCATCTTGTTTACATATCCCTGCTGAAACCCAAACCACTACACTGTTGTGCTCAAAGTCTCCTCATGTCTCAGTAGATGGATGAACTGTTTCTTCATTTCTTTCCTCTTTTTTTTCTTCATAGATTGATTTTTTTTTTTTTTTTTTACCTGGGGAAAACTTCCTACACCTGCACAGAAATTAAGTACACAAATTATGTCTAACTGTGCTAGATCTCTGGGAATAGCTCAAGCCCTGATACACCAAATACTGCACCAGTTTAGAAAACGTAATTTCCCAAAAGCTTGAACAGCCATTTTGCTTTGGACCACATCTTTAAATGTCAGTAAATCCCACTCGAGGGGACAACCAACACTGTTAATGGCATGTGGACTAAAGGGAGTTAGTGCCTGTTTTGACAGTTAGGGACAATGGCCACCACTTGTAGCAACAATGTGAAAACAAGATTTCGTTTCTCTTGTTCATATTTGAGTTTCTACTAATGCTGGCTCTATTTACACATAGTAAAGCTTCTTTATCCACATTCATTTAAAATGATACACACTTCTACTGTGCTATAGAATAGTATGAATAAAAAGTATGAAGTTCACTTCCAATCAAGAACAGCCAAGAACTCAAAGAGCAGCAAGTAACGGGATACTGCTAACACCAAACATCAAGAAAGATAGTTAAAACCATTACAAATCCATATCTCTCAGTAACTTACCAATCTATAGGTTCAGTCAATTTAAAAGATCTAGAACAGGGGTTTAGTGGATTAGTAACAACAGACCATTAATCTCTACAGCCTCAATTTTAATCCAGCAATAACCAAAGTGATTGAAAATCATTCTGACCGCATGACTAGTAAAGCTCCTAAGCACAGTTCTCTCACATACCTGAATCCCAGCAGCAGAGGTCACAGCGTGCTTCTATGGGACTGTTTACCAAGAGCCCTCTGCTTAATACTTAACTAACCTTAACGCCAACATTTTTGGCAGAGCAATTCCGCTGCACACCGCCTCTCTGAACTAAGAGCCTATCTGAAGATTTTATTTTACACTTTATTTCAGCCTATACTAGCAAAGTTAGGGTTTTTTTTTTCCTGGCAAAACATCCAAAATAAACTTGTGCAAAACAAATACTTTTGTGTTTCTACAGAAGATCTTAAATAAACATGTGGGAATTGATGACTGTCATTCTAAGCAAATGCCAGGAGATTATTTCTGCGCAGT
The DNA here is from genome assembly GCA_039720435.1 of Amazona ochrocephala. Classification (NCBI taxonomy): domain Eukaryota; kingdom Metazoa; phylum Chordata; class Aves; order Psittaciformes; family Psittacidae; genus Amazona; species Amazona ochrocephala. The sequence continues at coordinate 89,678,185 of CM077879.1, forward strand.
TTATATAATACCAGTGAATGTTATATCCAAACCACTTAAGAGTTTTAAAAATAAGGCAGTGGCATTAAGTCATGTACTCTGTTTTTATATATAAGTATGTTCTATTTCAAAGACTTTAAGTTCTGGAGTATTCAGTGACTGGAATCAATTCATAGATGCCCAGTAACATGATGGTACTATGTGATTGTGACACACTTCATCATTCAGTCCCCCATAGCAGTTAGCAGGGTATCAGTAAAGAAGCCATTGAAAAGGAGACCTTTCAAAAAGGATTTAAATTTATGTGTTGTGGTCTGAATCTAAGTCATATGTTCCTTTTCAAGAGCATTAAAAGGAAGATGCTGACTACCTTGTCAGATATGCTCTTTTGTTACTGCAAAGTAAATAAATATTTTAAAACAGTAGACATAGAAGGTCCCAGTTACACAGAGTAAGGAACTAAAAATAGGTGAGTTACAAGCATGAGTTATGAGAGTTACTTGCTGCTGCTTGTGGAGCACCAAGTAGAGCCAAAGAAGGGCAACGGCTGGAGGAGAGAAAAGAGTTTGCAGGCTCTATGCCTTTTGGTAGACACTGCCCAAATATATAAATATATTGTAAATGTAGAAGTTTGTTCTGCTGTTTTTATAAATAGTGCAGAAGTGGAACAGAAGTTCACATCTGTAAAGCACTGTGTACTACCACTCATCTCTGGCTCTTTCACTTTCTCTTTGTTTTGTTTACCTCAGCCCAGGGGAAATCTGCTTCCTGCTGTGACAAACGGTGTCTGTTTCATTCAGGGCATCCATGAAGTGACAATTAACAAATAACAATCCAACCCAAACCATCCTGTGAAAACCATCCTCTGTGAAACATGAGGCAGGCTAAGTACTGCACTTTGAGGAACTTATTTGTTTGTCATAGTCATAATAAATCCATACAGAGGCCAAATGAATGAATGTCAATAACTTAAGCATTTAAAAATAAAATAATGAATAAAAAACTTAAAAAAAAAAAAAACACACACCCCCCACCACCACATTCGTGGAGGAACCTTGTGGGGCCTGAATTTAAACTTAATTTCACAATAACTTCTGAAAACCAATTTAAGTTAAACTCTAATTGATAGAACTCTTAAATTAACCATAACTATACCTCACGATAATTTCGCTCTTATTACTATGAAGTGAAAAAATACCTTGTAATACACAGGCAGAGGGAGAAAGAGAGATCCAGCCTCTGAGAGGGTACATCAGATCCCACTCTGTGACCCTTCACTTCCGGGGAAGCTGAACAAATTTAAGCACAGGAGAAATCTGAGGCAAACTGCATGAGGACAAGAGGCAGGGGAGCAGAAATGGCCATCAACTCACTGCTCAGCTGGGCTTCAAGTTCTAGAGGTTTAAAAACAGTTGGTTCACGTTTCCTGGGGCCAGCCTGCCAGGTTTCATCATCCACTGAAGCTGTCGCGTGTCCCCAGCTGCAGCCATGCCCTCTCCAGTCACAAATCGAAAGGCAGCGTTAGCACATAGCTCACAGAAACCATTGTCAGATGATGTGAGGAGTTTGTGAAGGCAGGCAGTGCCACAAGGGCCGTCATCTTCCTGTGAGACACAGCCCCGGAGCTGGTGCAGGTCAGCCACTTGCCCACCATCGCCAGGCAGTGAGGAGCCAGGTCCGCAGTTAGTCCAGTGAGTGAGGTAAGGAGCAATAGGGCACAAGGCTGAGGGTGGGCGAGGGGCTGATGTTAAAGGCAGATTAGAGCCGCTGAGGCGACAGAGATGGCTTCTCAGTTCTCTGCACAGCCTGACCCAAGGCTACTCAGCTGTGCAGGACGAGCTGACACGACGGAGCAGCTAGACCCTAGGGTACAGGATGAACCTGCAGAGCTTGTAGGCTCATTTCAGAGCCTGTCACTGCCTTCCCGCCATGGCGGGAAGCCTTCACGGACCGTGGCACCATGACGGCCTTGTGTTCCTTCACTTCAGTGAGGTGAGTCAGTGTCATACCCTAACCAGAAACAAGGTGTAAGAGCAATCCTAGTGTTGCAAGGCAGAAATGAGAGTAAAATTAGACCGCAATTACTTAAATTCCTGCTGGGTGACCTTTCACTTGACTTTTTACCTCAGTTTCTCCATTTGTTAGAGTGTGGCCAACACTGTATGTTCCCTGCAAACTGCTCCACATTCTGCCTCTGAAATGCATCCTTTCTTCCATTTTCACTGAAACACAGCACAAAGCTCTTCTCATTCATACCTTTCATTCTTAGAAGAATCCAGACCACACAATTCCATTCAGAGAAATCTCCTGCCAGTAGCTCTTCACACTCCCCCCAGCAGGATCAGGACCAGCACAAGGTAAATCAAACACCATTTCTTTCCAGCAGCAGCAACTCTTCCCTTCCGTAACTGCAGCTTCCCACATGGGAAATTAATGGTATGGTGTTCCACCTATGTATGAGGAAATAGCTCATTCTCTCTACAAAGGTTCGCTTTTAGGGGCACTACCAAAGCATTATCTTTTTCTGCCAGCAAGTACAAATCTTCAGCACTTTTTCCCCAAAGTAAGTTTCTTTTCCTTGCCACAACGGCAAACACAAATTAATGCTCTTTTTAGCAGCCTAAGTATGTCACCTTGCCAAAGAAAACTTAGCTGTGGCAGCAGCAATCCCTCCTGACCAGCTCCTTCAGTGACCCAACCACCAGGAGTACAGCTATCAGGCAGGCTTTGCTGGAGGACACAGTCATTCCAACATCACTTCAAAGAGTGCAATTCTCTATCGTCACACATAGCAAAAGACCTTTCCTATTACTCATTATCTTTTAGCATTAATAAGGCAAATGCTGTAGCAGTCCTGCTGTGCTAGCTTTTCTATCCATGGCAGAAGAGAAAAGCTCCATTCTGATGACGATTCTTGAAGCAGAACAGGGCACTATAGTAGTTAACAGTAGGAAAGAACTCAAATTGGAAACAACCCACAAAATTGACAAGATTATTTTTCAAACCCTATGTTTCCCTTTAAATCCATCTATTCAAAACCACTTCCAAAGCTAGAGATCTCACACATTTAGAGGGGAAAAAAAGGATAACGTTGCTTAGCTTCCTCCTCCCTCCATGTGCTTAGAAACCACTTGAGACCAGTCAGAGCAGAACTCTGTTCCATACTTAAAAGCCACATGACAAACATACAGTATTCTGAGCTTGATCAAATTAAGCACTAATGATAAAAGGAGGAAGAAAGAATGTCAAAATGAACAGAAAAGTGCATTCTAATTAGTTATTTGTGAATTACTGCTGCTGTGGTATTTTTCTGGCAACAGTATTACAAAAGATAAAACTGTGGGTCATTAAAGTTTAATACTAATTTTACTACAGAAGCATGAATGTTACATATCTATGAACTTAAACTAGAAATGTTTTCATAGGGAAAAATACACCAAACAATGAAAGCATTTATTCTCCTTAGTTCTGACAGCTGCTCTCAGTATAATATAGATGTGTGAACTGATCACCTTTCATTTTTCAAAATGGATAAAAGAAAATTGCATATTTTTTAGCTGTAATCCTAGCTAGGCTGTACCTGGTACTCCCCAGGAGCACCGAGACTTGCTACCTAAAGCTTTTCTCATTGCCAAGCTTTAATTTGTTGCAATTTGTAAGGCCCAAACCTCACTGATGCTAACATTTATAACAAGTTTCGGAGTTCCAAGGTCTTTTAAGGTGGGTGTAAATACAGGTTGCCTTACACTTTCTTACCTTAACTATCAATAGCTAAGTATTGCGTGAAAATGCTTCCCACAGTGACATACAAGTTTAGACTCATGGGCACCCACGTGCCTATGAGGCACCTAGTACTCGTCTACATCACTGGAAGGCTACAATACCACACAGAATATAGGTCTAAAATGTTTCAGTCCTCTATTTTTATGGCAGTAATAACTTTCTATTTCATCTTCAAGAAATTCCATTAAAAGACCCATGATATCTTCTTAACCATCACTGATTAAACCAGTAGTAAAATACTCTGCTACTTTGAATTCAACTGTAAAACAGGTCGGGCTTCTAAGTGGCAGATTATTATCCTTTAAAAAAATTATTTCCTACTTATTTACCATTAATGTCTTAATTTATCTATCACAATTACTTTTTTTTTTTTTGCTAACTGGTATTCTCCACTGCATGGACCGGCGCTTTTGTACTTTCTGATGGCATCAGAATGGAAATGCAGTGACACTATACAGTGTTGCCTCTAAACGAGTCATTCAGAAGTTTACTCCCATTTTCTATCCCTTCCAACCGGTTGTATAGTTAAGATAAACAAGACAGAAGCAAAATAACACTTAGCACAGTATGTCAGTGCTGTCCATAACTGTCATCTAGTTTTGTCTGATGCTTGAGCTGGTAATGAGATAATGATAAAACAGTTATATAGTCTTCTATTAACAGCCCAATCATCCACTTCAGTCTTTGCCATGTTAAGTTTAGCCACAATCAATCAGTAACGATGAAAATGGCAGCTCCCTCCTCAGCTAAATTACAACCTTTCAACCAAGAAAGAGAGAGATACTTAGACCAATAGCAATAAATAAGCAAAGCAGCCTTTTAGGGTAAGCAGGAATTCTTTGTTTGTTGCTGCACAAGGCATACTGATAGTGCCAATGGAAAGCCATTGCAATCCTTGCTGAATTTAAAATCTAGCTGTTGTAGATTTAAAAACTGAAACCTTCTCATGAATATCAAGGGCAAAACTTCTCTAATAACACCAGTGGCATCTGAAAGATTAAAAGACTACCCTTAAATTGAGAATGCTTATTTGATTTGGGGGTTTATTCCTGGCTTTAATAATTTTGTCTTGGAGGCCTGGAATCTAGTTCCAAGTGCATTAACAAGGAGGCAATACAACAAGGCGAAGAGGCCCCTTCGAAAACTGGATATCTTCATCACTAAGATTTGGAAAAGAACAGCAGTGATAACCAGTTTCTTTCCATCACTTTATTGGATGGAAAATAGCTCAGCATAATATATGATAAACTATTCATAAATGTTCCCTTCTATTACCTTTATATAAACTAAAAATGTGTGTTGTCTTGGTATGTTAGCGCCTATCTGGTCAAGTTGTAGCTGTAAAACTAACAATAAAAACAGAATGATGAAAAATACAGGATGCACACACAAAAAAAAGTAAAGCAGACTTTTATAGGAGACTGCAAGGCTATTTCCATAACATTTATTTTAAAGCAGAAACATCTTCACACCTTTTGAAAAGGCAGGAACATATCTGAAGTGAAAAAAACATTCAAGTGATAAGGCACTGAGGCTGGATCCAACCTATTGCCTCCATCCTGAGTATGAATGTGAGGAGGATTGAATCCACGTGGATTTTTGGTAACATCAATAAACTCCACGCGGGCATGAAGGTTTGCCCACACACATGAAGCTGTGAAGATGGAACAGAGCAGGCAAGAATACTGTAATGGACTGGATGCCAAAAGCGCTCAGTTACCACATGCACCAGGCTGCATGTTATAACTTCCTACATGCCCAGTGATCACTTTCATATATATATATATATATATATATATATCTGTACTATGAATAATTCCTTCCCCTAGAATGTTACATTTCTTTCTTACAAGTGCCAGAAAAAGCTATTTATGTGACACTATATGAGAATAATTAAGTTGGTTTCAAGTTTTGCCTATTTGTTGTTAGTTACTAATGGACTAACGAAGCCTTGATATTCTTCTGGGTAGTCTCTACTGCAAGACTGCTTTAGCTTGAATTATCTCAGGTTGTACAGTGCTAAAAGCAGAAGAGTTACCAGGCCTTAGACCATCATTCAACATATAATTCAAGCCCTGGCATAATTCAGAGTTCCTATAGGACAAGTCTGTGTTATGCCATGTAATAAGAGCTCAGAGACTGTAGAAGCAGCAAGACAGAAAATGAAGTGCAACTATGCTCCAAATATACTCCTAGTCCTCAGTGCCAGGAGATGCTACATCAAATGCTCAATGCACAGTGGAATTCCTTGATAGACAGAATATTTTTTTATACCATCTTAGTTGTTCATGATGAATGATTTATGATCCCTGTGTGCTGCCAAACAGGCCAAAGAAGTCACATCATAACAGGGATCTGCCCCTACGTGACTTGAGTACAATGGCAAAGGATGAAAATACTTCCAAATAAAGAGAGAGCAGTAGGGATTGCATCAATTTCATCCATATTAGTCCCCACAAGCCAAAACAGTAAAAGGTACTATATCATTTCATAGAAAGACACTAAGATGTTGAACATGCAGGTTTTACAAATCGTGTTGCTAGATTAACAGAAAATGTACATAGAAACCTTCTTAGTCAGTGCCCATGTCAGTATCATTTTGTTATTTAAATTAAATATCCTGCAAGGGTTTGAAAACAGCATCCTGATTTTTTTTTCTTGAAATTGACTGTTAAAATCTAGACTCACAAAAAAATTGCTCATGGTTTATAGAAATGACTGTGCAAGCAAAGGTGGCAGCCATTATGGGATCAACGACATCCCACCTGAGAACAACACTCATGCTAATTAATCTTTGGTGGTATTATTACCCAAGAAGGAAATTAGGGACACCATACCATCAAATGTTAAAACTTCTGTCTAAACAGTGTGATCCCAGTGCCATGATTATCTGCAACAACCAGAACAACAACCAGAGAAGTCTTATTTCAGCATTCTATCTAGAGGACATCTTCACGTCCACTACCCTGCGTTCTCTCTATGCTGTGGTATCATTAAAAGGAACAAAATATCAAATGTCATAACACAAATCATGACTATTTTTCCTCAGAGGCTACAACTTAAAGAAATACATATACATCATGACTTTGAGGGAAAGAGAAGGTTTTCATTGCTTTCTAAAGGATAGAAATTGTTTTTGTGGTCCTTCAGTCTGTTCTTATTTCTCATCTGCATCTGCACAGAGAAACTAGATTCTTCTTTCAAACAAGCAATTTCAAGTAGCAAAAGCCTTAAGTTGGTATGCCAGGAAAATAAAAATACAAAGTTCATGGACAAATTCTTTCCCAAACACAAGAACTGGTATTTAAAAACATATATATTCCTAAATCTCAGTATCATTTCTTCCAAACCAAGCAATCCATCATACACCGAGGTAACTGACTGATAAAAAATCTCTTGGATATAAAATATTTTGAAAATATATATCTGACTCTTTTAAATAGGTGAAATTACTCTCCATATACAGTCTCACAAAAATTAATGCATGTGAGAGACACCAAAAACCCAACTGTACAACTTCATTATTTATTTTAAATAAGAAACACAGCATTAGTGCTGCATTCAGCATAATTCAAATGGCATGTAAATACACAGCAAAAGACATACCACTGAACCAATGTTTAACAAGTTTACTAATAATAATAAACTAACTGAATAGTCTATTCAGTCCAGTGACTGACATCATCCCTTTGAACAGCAGCCCTTAATAGGCCCTAATCCAAATAACCCCTGGAATTAGTAGGAGGGTCATCGCAGGTTTAAACAGGCACTGAATCAAGCGGTTACTGATGTTCAGGAAAGATCCATGCACAGACCAGTCTTGTTTCTTCATAGCTGAAATAACTGACCTAATAAGAAAGAAAAAAAAAAGCTACCACACTCCTTAATTCACCTTCCTGTAATTTGCAGCAGTGTGCTCAACTTGGTGGGGTTTTAAGTTATATGTTGAATGAATGACCAGAGCTGAAGTGCTAAAAATACACAGTTTCTGGAATCCAGTGCTGAGGCAAATCTTAACAAGCTTCATTACACCTTCTCTTACTTACACCATTATCCACACACCCCAGCTAGATAATATGCTACAAAGCGCAGTATAAAAAGGATGACAGAGGAAAGATACAAAGCATTAGTGCCAGTCAGATATCTACAGATCTTAATCCTTTTTACCAAGATGACAAATACTGATTCCTAATAAAAATCCATAGGAAAAAAAAGGCTAAAGCCTGCACACATCCTCTGTGTGGTTAAAACTAAATACTTGAAACCACAGCTTCACCCATGCAGCAAAAGCATCCAACTTAATCACTTTATTCCCCCAAAAAAGAACAAAAAAAGAGAAAAAGAAAACAGAGATGGGTATCAGTCTGTTCTTGGTGCTAGAGGGAGACGGAGAGCGAGGAGAGCCCCTGCAGGACTGATCCCACCATCGTTTTCAGAAGCCTGGGTTCCCATGTCTGCAGATGAGAGAAGGAGGGGGCAGATAAGGAAGCATTGACAGCTAAGTGTGTGGCATAAGGACCTGCACAGAATGGGACAGATTCTTTCTGTCTCCGGAAATTACTGTCAGAATGGCCAAGAAAGCAATGAACTTCATTTTGCCATTCTCACTGTGATACTTCAAGAAGTGCCTAATTTGAAGGGAACTGGACAGGTGGCATGTCATGCTGAGCTAAATAGATAAGTGTGAGATTTAAATGACAAGAGGCAGCAGGTTTCGCTGTTCTAAAGAGTGAGAAAGTGAATTATTCTAGTGGTACCAATGGGCACAAGTGGAAGGTCAGCCTAGGGTGTTGCCAGTGTCACCTGGGTGCCTGGTACCAGATGGTGCCAGTCTGTAGGGATAAAAGAAGGGCTGGCATACCCTGCGGGCTGATAGCAATGCTATTTGCTCTGGAATAAGAAAGTCTGGGGGCAGGTGCAGGCATCACAAATTAACATAGATGCTGTCACCCCAAATGTTAGTGTATGTGTTGCCAGCCCAAGGGCTGCAAGGGCAGCTCAGCCAGGAAGCTGCAGAAAGCGCAGCGGGGGCAGGCGCTGCCAGGGTGCGATGCTGCTGGTGCTGCTGACTGGGGGGTTGCAGCAGGGGGATGGCCCAGGCCAATCTCTGCATCGTCCCAAGGGAGCTATGGAGCTTCCTCTCCCTAAGCATCTCCAGACTGGACACGGAGATGCTCTCTGGGACTTCTTGCCTCCCTGGCAGTACCATGCATGCATTGCTTGTGTTCCCATTTCCAGACTTATGCAATGGCTCGAGGGCAGAGCAGCCTGCAGAGAAGCAGAGCAGCAGGAGATGCAGGCAGCCTGCATCCCCAAGGGGCTCCCTGAAGTGTCCCAAACTAGAAAACTGGCCACCTCCCCACTCCTGCCTTCTGCGCCATAATTATTCCAGCATGACCGACGTGACAAATTAACAAGGCAGCCAGGGCTTTTGCAGTAGAAGAGAGTGCTTTCCCCAAAAATAAATTGTTCCAATCCTTCATGCTAGATACCCAGCTGTGACTATTCATTAATTGGACAAGCTTTGGTGACAACTGAAATTATCCGACTTCTACATACAAGAGGAGAGGGAGATCTTTGCAACTTAAAATAAGAAGCCTAAAACTGGCATCCCAGCCACCAAGGAGTTCTTTGAATGAGGCTATTTATGTTTTTTCAATTCATTTTCAGAGCACGGCCACAGTTAAGCTCCTTTTAAAAGCAGAGGCATGTTATTCAGTGTTATTCCTCCCTTTGCAGACTCTGAACCGTGGCACCAGAACATGACATCTCTGCCAGTGAACCGTAAACCTTGTAAGATCTACAGATCAGCCAAGTTTAGGAACTTCAGGAGCTATGAAATTCTGGGATTGCTGCAGTGTTGCAAGTAACTATCACAATCAGGTACATGAGGAATTATAAGCATCTGCTTAATCGCTACACTCTGGTTATTTATTGCAACCAATGTATCGTAAAGACTACACAGGTATTGGAATGGGGAGGAATTGATGTTTGTTGATTTCTGTCACGACCCACTCACATCGCTCACGTATCTTTCAACTCCTGTTTTGATCTGGGTTTACCTGTACCTCTTCCCCTAGGAAGGGGAAGCCTGGGAATCTCATGGTATCTCCCCCTGAGCTCCCCTCCCGCCCTTTCTGGGCTAGCTGCGTACCTGAAATGCAGACGATGAAATTCGCTTGCAGAAGAAAAAGCACCTCCCAAACAATTTCCATCCTCCGATTCTCATGCCAAGTGCATCCCTCAGCGAAAAAAAATAACAAAGATCAATATCGCAGTTTGAACAATCCCAGCGAATTTCCTTTCGGACTTGCAGACTGTATTCCCCAGATGTGCTGACAACACATGTCCGAGCTCTCTCTCTGCACGGCTCAGGCGAGATCCCTTCCTTTCCTTTGCCCTCCAAAAAACACCACGAAGCCAACTGCCAGCACCGGGCTCTTCCTCCACAAGCGAGAAAAAAATCCACCAGATTTCCCAACACGACATAGACCACAAACCCCAACCGATCCGGTCCGGAGAGTCTCTATTCCAGGGCGGCCAGGTCCAAGTCACCCCCGAACTCCGCACGTCTCAGCGGGGCAGTGCCAGCAGGCCTGGGGAAGCGGAGGGCAGGATGGATGGACAGAAAGGGGGCTCCTCTCCTGCTGCTACGGAATGAGCGGAAAGAGATTAATGCCCGCGCTGCACCGCACCGCACCCCGCCCGCCCCCGCGGCGCGGCGCACGCAGCACCGGCTCCCCCCAAGCCCGCCGGGGGCTCTGCCAGCCCCGCCAGCCGCGGCGGTTTCCGGTACGCGACTGCAGGGGTCGTGCTTGCCCCACGCACGGAGCCGCCCTGCCCCGGCCGGGATGGCCCCGCAGCGTCGCGGGCACGGCTCCGCGGAAACGGCCCCGGCAGCGGCGCCGGGGGCTGCGGTACATCGGTACATCGGTACATCATCGGTACAGCGGCAGCCGCGTCCCTCAGCATCCCAAGTGCCGGCACCCGGAGCCCGCAAGCAGCGGGGGATCGCGTGCGTGGCCGGCTCCGCTGAGAATGCCAGTATTAAGAAAAAACTTGTTTAAACAAGAAGAAAAACAGCCCCAAAGTTCTCGGGGGGGCGGTGGTGTGAAGGGCAGCGAGGGTATGCAGCGCGGAGTTGGCCAAGTACTTGCGCTGCAATGCCAGCTACCGGCATTCCCCAACCCACATCACTTCTGCAGAGACACCCCCAAGGAAAAAAAAAAAGCCGTGTCGGTGCCAGTTTTGGGGCAATCTCTTACTCACCCCAAATCCTCCTGCTCTGGATTTTCCTCAGCTCATCGGATCTGCCCGCAGTCCCAAACCAATCGAGGTCACGCTCCGAGCCACTCAGCTGTGAGGAGGTGCCATAGCTCCCGCCGCTGCCCCCTCCTCCCCAATCCCGGCTACTTCGCCATTTCCCGAGCAGGCGTCCGTGCTGCGGGCGGCAGCGCGGGGCTCGGCGCGGCGGCGCGCACGGACGCGGGATCGCGCGCGGGGGCGGGTCCTGGGCGGGCGGTGGTGGGGCCGCACCGCGGCGGGGGAAGCTGCGGCTGGGACCGGGGGGAGAGAACCGGGAGAGAGGGGAGAGAAGAACCCACCCGGGCGCCTTGTCCTTGGTTGCTCAGGCACATTGCGGAGCTGGGCTCACTTTGTTTAAAATGTGGATCCAATTCGATTATTCTTTTCCCTCCCCAAAGAGAGGGCATCGGGCGCGGGAGAGGCTGGGGTGCCCTTATCGCGGAAAGGGAAACAGGGCGCAGAAGGGCAGCGCCGGCGGGCTGAGGGGTTGCCCCGGCTGTAGCACCCTGCAGCGTGGCTCGATCTGCCACGAAGGAAGGGAGGGGGCAGGGGCTTCGGGCTGCAGACAGAAATCGCTGCTCAGGGCAGGTGTGAAAATGGGATTCTGCAACTGCGGTTGCCTTCGTTGTTCACCGCGAGGCAGAGGAAAGGGGGAGGGAGGGAGATGCTCAGGGTTCCAAACCGATACCCAGCTCCTGGCAGGTACACAGAGGTCGTATTACAAATACTTCAGCGGGGGATGCATGTATAATAGATTGAACATAGGTTGGTTTATAAGCAGTTCTCCCGCCCAGGGCATACTTCTAAAACGCGCCTTTGTCTCGATTCTAGCAAAATGAGAACTCCTGGATCTCTGAATTGGGAAGGAGGGCATCTTTAAGAGAAGAAACCACAGGCTAGTTTGTTATTTGCGTCAGCTCGGAGAAATGTGTGGGAGTCATAGGTTTCAAGTCATCCTGATGGCATTTAATTGCGGTAGATCAAATTTCTTGAGTGCTTCAAAGCAACTGGACAGGACAAAAATCATCACTATTTGAAAGGCAGAGTTGGGCTGCAGGCACTTCGTGTGATTCTTGTATTCATTTTGCTAGTTCTCAGGGTAGCATAAGTGCTCTTTGCACTGCAGCAGTCTCTACTGATGTTTACTGCATCTCTCCTCATGAGTTATAAAGACACTCAGGATTTTAACAAACTAATTCTCGTCATCTGCCCAGTGAGATACAGCGAGGCTGGACATGGGGCACAGCTATAAAAGGCTTTAGGGACAAATGACTTAACTTAAAGAATTCTTTTTTTTTTCTTTTTTTTTTTTTTCTTTTTTTTTTTTAATGGATTTTCATTGAAGAGAGGGGCTGTGCAGCAGGAGGGATTTCTTTCCTTGATAGGATTGCAGAATGCTTAGTGTCATTTGAATGCTTAGGCAATTGAGAATTATCCCTCTTGGGCAAATGAAATGCATAGAGTTTAGGGAACTAGTGCAGCCTGAGGATGAGCAGGCATTTCTCAGGTATATGATATATGTGCCATGATACAGATATGTCTTTGGGCGCTGAATGAGTTGTGCAGAAGCACTAAACTAGTATAGGTGTTTAAAGATGCTGAAATACAATTTGCATCTGGTTCTTGAAAAGCTAATAAAATAAGGACTGCAAGGAGTCCTTCTAGGTTATTCCTTTAAGGTTATCAAATGAAGACTCAGATCAGCACAAGAAACAGTTATTATTGAACTCAAGACCTTGTTTGTTGAATGTTCTGCATTTTTATTCATGCAAAATAGCATATGCAATTATCCTCTTATTCCTTTTTAAAATCCTTTTAAAAACCCTTACTCTGGTATTAGAAAAGCCGTAAGTGGCATCATCTCTCTGTATTCTAGATGTATTTAAGTGTGCTTTAGTGAGTGCATTTCAGCAAATGTTTCCAGTGATATTTACTAAACTCCCTTACTCAAACAGTTAAATGTTTTCTGTGGGTTTGACTGTAAATTCTCTTTTGGGCTTTCCCAACTAATTCCTTACAATAGCATCCCAATCCAGAATATAAACCCTTACAGAGACCTTAGCTTTTATATTTACACAGACATCCCTGTTCCTAAACAGTCTGCTTGAAACTGTGGCATTACGTGTGGGAAAATAAATATCTCAAGGAAGTGCGATGACCTGTCATAAAAGGGTATGTTGTCCATTACATCAACAAAGAATTGGTGACAAGAGAGAATGCCGAACACTAAGCAGCAAGCTCATATTTAGTTCCTGTTGATGTCAGTGGAACCTTAATATGAGAGTAATGGCAGGAAAAGAAATCAGGTGTTGATGTTGGCTCTGGGCAGATAGGCAAAAGTACCAAATATATTAATTCTTTGCATCTTTTAGTATGGTATGTTTATCATCTTCATGCAAACCTTACACTTATGTAAGTGATAAATAAGATGTTTGTGACTCAGACTGAAAAATCTTTGAAGCAAACGAAGTTTTCTTCACCTGGAAAATACAGTAATGGGCTCAAAACCATGCATTTTTTAAATCTAGATAAATAATAATGAGTTTGTTCTGCTGTCATTTACTTGCTGAGGTGTTATTTGACTGGCAGTGGCCTTAAAGCTTGGTTTTGAAGTCATTGTGGCCATATTGGCTGCTGCAGCTCCACAGGAAAGCTTAGGTCAATAAAGTTGAATGGATGTCAATATGGCCTATTCCAAAGCCAGTGGAAATCAATTGGAGTATTTCTGCAGACTCAGTTAGTTTTAGGTCAGGCATTTACTGCAGAATTGTCACAGTATGTTTGATCCCAGAGGAAACGGTTTAATATAGTGGGGTGTATTTGGAGTAGAAGCAGAACGTAACTATCCTGTACTTGTTGGTACATTCTAATCAGACACAAAATGCTGGCTGCAACATCAGGTTCTTATTGTATGAGCTTCCATTAAAAACTCCTTCTGCAACTCACTAAAACGAAGAGGTTTGATATTTGCTGCAGTTACTTGAGTGCCATTCATTTTTATGCAGTTGGCTAAACTTACATTTAAACTTGCCAACCTTTAGACTGTTCTGAAGTCATTGGACTACTCATGTGCGTGGAGGTAAAAATGACTGCAAAGTGGTCTTAGACAGGTCTCTGAAGCGTGTTTGTATATTTTTAATTGTGAGGGTTTGGCTATCTAGACACTGCAGCTGGGATTTCTGACAGACTTTGAGAGTACCTAAGGTATTCATTACAAGCTGGACACCTAGTTTCTTCAGGCCAGATTTACCGAGAAAGACTTTTGCTTTAGTTATGAGAACAGAGTTCAAAAATACTTACAAAATTCACAAGCTTCACGGTTTTATTACCAACAGAACATGTTCCAATTTAGTAAAGCAGAATTAAGGTTTGTACCTTCTCAGAGAAGGAGCCAGCCTTTTGACTTGACTCAAAATTAGTTTGGATAAGAAAACATCAGCTTGTTTTGAACTGGACAACTTCTGAGCAAAACGGGTTGAACTGTGGCTTACTGTGTATCCATGGAAGTGGTTGCTACCATTTGTCACCCCGACGCTGTGGAAGGTTCACAGTGACCTGGTACAGCAGCTTCCCTGTGTACTCCCTAGCTCATTTCTGTTGAAGTAAGCCAGATCAGCAGAGGCCTGCTATTGAAGTTGGCTGAAGCTTCTGACATGTTCCCAGCAATTAAGCTGGCAGAGTGGGAATAATTCCTGCTCTTGCTTGTTCTCCTCTTGTCCCAGGGGCTGCTAGCCCCATAGCAGGGAAGGTGGAAGAACTGGTGAGTGTGCTTTGGAATTGCCATTGAGAACAGCCTAGGATGTAAGCGTGAGCCAAAATCAATGTTATATCAAAATCAAAGAAAGTGTCAATGCTGCAGTTCACTCAGCTGGAAGAAAACTAAAAGGTCTCCAAATCCAAATGGGGATTTGAAGATCATTCAAAACCAGCATCCTGTTAGTTTCCAGCGCAGGGAACTTAATCAGTCTGTTTGCCAGAACTGGACTTGGACCACTAATGAAAGTTGCTTGGAATAAATTATCACAGCGACAGCATTAAACCTTGCTGTTGTTAACCACAGAAACTTGAAACTGTTACTCTTTGTCTCAAGTTTATTCTGTATTTTCACTTGCATTCCAGGTGGGACTTGCGCTAGTAGTTCTGTAGTGCGACTAACTGAATTGTCTGTGGAAGACAGAAAGGGCTTTTGTGATGAGACTGTACATTTGAATGTCTTTCCCTGCAAGTTCCAAGTAACTTCATATGAGGCAGTAACATGTCATAGCAAATAGCAAAAACCTACCAGAAAAATACTGTGCATCCCATGCAGACATTTGAAGCTGTGATAAAGAATTACATACATATTTCTTTTCTATAAAGAAATAATATGAAATTTCTTTTAAAATAAGTAGTGAAAATTTGTCTGCGCAAACCTTTAGTATGTATTTATTTCCTGTGTGAGGAACTACAATCTCAGGGAATAAGTATGGATTAGGGAAGAATTTGTAGTTGTGTTTGTGCC
The DNA here is from genome assembly GCA_039720435.1 of Amazona ochrocephala. Taxonomy (NCBI): domain Eukaryota; kingdom Metazoa; phylum Chordata; class Aves; order Psittaciformes; family Psittacidae; genus Amazona; species Amazona ochrocephala. The sequence goes on from CM077879.1 coordinate 89,693,753, forward strand.
AGCATTGACAATGTGGCTTCTGACAAGCTGTCTGTATCTCATTATCTTGCATTTATGAAATGGACCACAATTCCACAAGGAATTCAGAAAGACCAGGTTAACAATTTACAGTAAGAAAAGCAGTGTTGACTTTTGCCACTTTGAGAGTAAGAATAGCTCACAGATGCCCCAGCTCCTTTGGGGCTATGTAACATCACTGGCCAGCAAGTGGGCAGCAAGTGGCAGGACCCGGCCAGCTTCAGTCCTCCCTTGCTCAGCTCTGTTGTTGCTTGGGGCATGCTGCACTGATGGTCCAAGGTCAACCAAGGAGGACAGGGCTCAAAAGCTCTACTTTAGGATTGTTCGGTTGCCATCATTGTCAGCAGTCTGCTGCCCACAACAGCTCCTATTTGTCTATTTCTGAACTCAGTCCTCATAGTCATGTGTCTCATTTTAAGCTTTTAAGCACCTCTTGGTTCAGAGGTTAAGCAATTTAATATTAGACAGCCACAGGTGAGTTGCTGAGAATATAACTATAAATACTAAGCAATAATATTGCCACTTAATTTCTAGCACTCCTGTTCCGTGTATTGCTACTGCCACACTTTCTTGTATTTTCTGAGAATACTTTCAGTGCTTATAAATAGTGCTGACCTCACTAAGGAAGCTGATAAAAAATTTAACGCGTAGTTGTAAAACTGTAGCCTCTAAAAATCCATCAGTGCAACAGACATTAAGGTAATTCTTTTCTATTGATGGTCTTTATCAAAACTGAGGTGGAATTTACATTTTCCTGGTAGAGATAATGACGCAATTTATTTGAAGTTAAAAACATCCCCAACAAAGGAACAAGAAAAATGACTGGCAGTTAACTATTAAGTCAGTCAATGTGTTTTTCCTCTGAGTCAGTCTGTTCATTATCATAAAGACTTATTTTCAGTCCAAATCCCTTTTTCATGTCTGAACCCCAGCAAACTGTGTTAAGACATCAAGTATTTGGGAAATAACATTCTTCTAATTCAAAAAGACATATGTAAACGACAATGATTTAGTTTTTCTGGAAGTGAGAAATTAGTCACCAAAGTGTTTAAAGCTTCATGTGATCTTGAAGTTCCTCAGTAAACCTCAGTAGGTTCTCCGGGAATCTTGGCAGCTTTGCGCCCACAGAATGAGGTTTTTCTGAGTAGGCATGTTGAGTGTCAAAGTCACCAGATAAAATTGACTTCAGGCGGTGCAGTGATTACAGTCCTTGTAAGATCCTTACTTCCCACAGCCAGGCAGTGTATTAGTGAGCTTGCCTGTTAAAAATAATTCAGAAGATAAAAGGACGGGATTTGTAGGGGGGTTGTTTTTGTAAAAGCTGACTGCAGTATAGTCCAAGAGTGGTGGATGATAAGAAGGGACATTCTTTTAATCCAGCTTTTGGCTTTGACTCAAGTCAGAGACTCTATGGACTGATGTAAGTTGTGCCAAACCCCTGGTGTTCCAGCAGGTTCATTCTGGCAACAAGGGATGTTTGGTCTGTCTTTACACCTCCTCTGTGTCTCCTTTCATTTATCTGCACATTTGGCCTAACAACCACACATGGGCTGCTTAGCACACTGCTTGCATTTGGGCCTCACCCTGATTTATGGTACAGAACTTCATAACTCACAGAGTTATAAAGCAGGTACGTTTATTGTGGTGCCTGGTGCGAGGGGGATCGCTCCTCCTAACTCGCACACCGAGAGCTCAACAAGCTAGATATTTATTACGCACAAACATACGTATTCATCAGATTTCACGAGCGTAGGAGATTACCACAATTAGTTCCAAGAACTCATTAATACCATTCCCCTCCCCTCTACGCCTGCACACTGCTATCTGGCGGTCTTGGGCCTTGGTCTTCTGAATGAAGTAAGAGGTCTTCCTCGCTATGCGCTTTTCACCCTTGGCACAGTTTCACCAGCTGGCAACCTCAAGTCTTTCAGAGACTAGTTGAAACAGGTTCCTGTCAGGCATTCATCTTCTTGAGGGAAAAGGGTCCCTGATTTTAAACAATGTGTTTTGGTTACCTATTCTATTCCTGGTTATAGTCTAACTACAACACTAGCAAGAACAAAGACATACATGTTCCCTATACTAAGTTAAGACAATTAATACATAGTTTGAAGAAAACTCTTAACACTTTCCTTAGTCCGTTACTCTTCCTCGCATCAACCCCATATTCTGCCACATTCAAGGCCACTTCACTTGGTATAATGGACAGAAAGTTACTGTCACGTACCTCAGCAATGTCACCCTCTGTTTTTGCCTATTTCTAAAGCCACCTGCAGTAGCTTCAAAGCAGGAAAGTGCTTCCTGCTTTCTGGTTTTCTGCCTCCATTCTTCTATGTTAGGTGATGTGTATTTTTTAATGCCGAAGATTCCTTGTCATCTCAACCTAAAAGAAAAGAGCATTCATCTTGAAAATTATTCTGATATGGATCTTACTGGTTCCTCATTACAGATTTTGACAGCTAGTTGTCACCTGGTGCCTGTTTAATATAATTCCTCATGCCACATAGAGTAATGGTTATTGCAGTATCATGTTAACATTATGTATGTGTGAGTCACATTTATGCTGTAAATTTTCAGTTTATGCTGTTCTCCGAGTAGACTGAGTTGGGAAGTCAAGTTCCCACTAGGCTGTAGAAGGTATCTGCTTGCAGAGCACTTTTCCCATTGTGCTAAGATTTGTCACTATTAGATTTGGTAGGAAGGAGGTGAACTCTGGACAAATGTTTCTGTGTAATTACCCAGTGAGAAGCACATGAACTCATTAGAAGTTGTTCTCTCCTGAGCTTTGTGCTTGAACCTAAAGAAAGTATGTGCAGGAAAAAAAATCATGCGCTCTGGCTTCTTTGCATGTGGGTATTGTTTAGGTGTGTGCACATGTAGACAGCAAGACACAATCTTGTTAAAAATGTTTCCTGTTTTTCTGTATTAATGCATGAACCATTTTGCTTTTTCTTGGAAATACATTGCTGTGGTTTTGTGCAATAATGAGTAGCAATTAAGAAAGAAGAGGGAGCACACTTAGTAAGAAGTATCATTTTTGTCTCTAGATTTTTTACTTTTTCTAATCAAGGTGTTCTTTAAACAGATCTTAATTCTGCAGGAAAATACCCCACTTCTCCACTATTTCTTTTTAGGTGAAATCAGTTTATATAAGTATTCTGAAACCAGAGATTAATACGCTTTTCTTAGCATTCAATGTTGTTCCCTGCAACTTTTCACATGTTGCAAATGTCCGTAAAGTGTCAATTACGGGCCTGAGCTTGTTCCCATTAAAGTGAATGGGAGTTTCACCCTTTGATTTTTAACACATTTCCTCTGGAATAAAGCTTCAATTCAGCCTTTCACCAGCCGGAAAACTTTCCTCACAAAAGTAATTGAGCAAATGAAATTATTCATGTGCTTAAAAGAGATCATGCACTCAGGTTTTTTTGGAAGCGTGTTCCAGAGGAACCATGTTCCATACAGCACAACTGCAGTTTATAGCCAACAGATTGGAATAGCTGCAGCCTGAATAGCACTTCTTCAGCTACAGTGTGAACTGAACTTTTGTGTTCATTTGCAACAGGCCAGGAGAAATAGTCCTCTCCAAATGCCTTCTAATTCTTCCATGTTCCAGGGCAAATTACTTGAACTGATGCCTGGTTCTAAATTGGTTTCATCTCCCTCACTTTTCTGTGGTAAAATGGGGATGCTCCTCACAAGGATGCAAAAATATAACAGTCACAGAATCACAGAATCACAGAATCACAGAATAGTAAGGGCTGGAAAAGACCTCAAGATCATCGAGTTCCAACCCCCCCGCCATGGGCAGGGACACCTCCCACTAAACCATGCCATCCAAGGCTATGTCCAACCCCACCTTGAACGCCGCCAGGGATGAAGCATTCACAACTTCCCTGGGCAACCCATTCCAGGGCCCCACCACCCTCACAGTAAAGAATTTCTTCCTCAGATCCAATCTAAACCTCCCCTGTTTAAGTTTAAACCCATTACCCCTTGTCCTCTCACCACAGTCCCTAATGAAGAGTCCCTCCCCAGCATCCCTATAGGCCCCCTTCAGGTATTGGAAGGCTGCTATGAGGTCTCCACGCAGCCTTCTCTTCTCCAGGCTGAACAGCCCCAACTTTCTCAGCCTATCTTCATATGAGAGGTGCTCCAGTCCCCCGATCATTTTCGTGGCCCTCCTCTGGACTTGTTCTAACACTTCCATGTCCTTTTTATGTTGAGGACACCAGAACTGCACACAATACTCCAAGTGAGGTCTCACGAGAGCAGAGTAGAGGGGCAGGATCACCTCCCTCGACCTGCTGGTCAATGCTTGCAGGAAGCTCTGAAGATAAATACCATGTAAGAAAGGCTGTTACTCATAAAACCATCCATGATGGCTGATCTACAAGTGCTATCAGCAGGTTTGTGTTACCTGCAAAACTTATGCTTTGTATTTTTCTAGAAAGAGAGTGAGAAAATTGGCACCTAACACAATTCAAAAGGACGAGAAAAAAATCCTCAAACAGAAAACAAAGCTCTTGTGACTTTTAGAAATCTTTATAAATGCCATTTAAGTGCCATTTTCAAATACCTTGAAGGGATCATAAAACTTTGCCTTTCTCTGATCATTGTACCACTTAGAAGAGGAAAGATATGAACAGCCATAACCCTGGCACATTTTTAACAATACTCAGGACCAAAGGGGATTGTAAGATGGAAGCTTTGATAACAAAAACATAAAGATGTCATTGTCAACTATCTCAAAATATACATGGTGGTTGTAAATGTCACATAAGCCTACAGCTAAGTGATGGATCAGAATTTCCTGTGTTTTCAAAGTGCTCCTCTTGATGAGTACTTTAACTCCTTCATGAACAAGTGATTTTTGTGTCCCACAATTTGCTTTCTGTCCTTGCGTTATGTATCACTAAAACAAACCACCTCATTTAATATAAGAGGCTATATAAGTTAGAATTTCAGTTCTATGCTGCATAAAGGAAAAGCCAAATACTTGGAAAGTGTTTGGGAAAACATGCATGATATTGTAAATCACTTCATTAGGAATAGTGTGAAATTTCATTAAAATTATAAAAGTGGTAATAAGTGATAAAGTAAACTAAGTATTGGAGCTGTAAGGACTAACTTGTGCCCCAGTAGAAGTCTTCATTTAGTAAGTATTTAAGCATACAATTAAAATTAAGCATTTGATTATAAGCTGCTTGGTTCAGCTCAGCATGTGGTAGAGCACTTTGCTGAAAAACCAAGAGCCACCAATCCACTACTCTTGTATTGTTTGCTCAGATAAATGGGCATAGTTTTTGGCAGAACCATTGGACTTTTATTGGGGTTTAGAGATGTTTTTAGTATTTTAGTGCTGTGCTACTGAATAGATTCAAGATAATTTCTCAGTAGAGCTGCAGGTGCAAAATACATGAGTCATGTATTGCCAAAATTTATTAAGTGCATTAGGTGTTTGGAAAGAAACTTCATCACATTTTAAAATCTATAATCCCAGTAAATTAAAAGATAATTTGAAAATCACAGGCTGGTGGGGAGCCCAACTCAACTGTTAAAAATCTGTTCTACAAATTGCAAGCCATTAATTATTAGTATTACAAAACCTATTACATCTTTGATTGGGGGGAAATGGACTGAGGCTAGTATTACATTATTCAATTATATTGAATTCCATTTGGTATGTGTTTTACTTTAAGTGCAGTCTAAAAGGATCATGGTAGCAACTATCCAAAATGTTAATTAATTTGTGTATAAAGCAAATAGCACACATAATAATTTCATATAGTGCAGCTCTATTGACTGACAGTGGAAGTGCTTAGACTCAATTAGATTTCTTTATGCATTGTACCTTAGCACTACAGACAATCACTTATAAATGAGTTTATTAAAATTCCTAAATTCATATAGTGAAAAAAGCGAAACTCTGTGTCTTGAATGTTTATGATGTCACCGTTGCATACTTTGCCTCTCTATTAAGTAAATAGAAGATGTCACTAGGAGAATGTAAACCAAAGCAAAATCCTAAGTCAAAGCAGTCTGTGAGTTAGCAGATCAAGTCAAAAGACCTCAGGGACCAGAGTGGCCTGCTAACTGGTAAAGAGCTCACTAAAAGACCTGATCTTTTCTAGGATTTCATTTTCTGCTAGCTAACTCAAATTACATACATTTCCAATTTATAAATATTAGTCATATCTATCTGAGCAGCTGAGAACTTCAATATTTATTTCCCAATTTGTTGCATTTTCCACCACATTTCATTCAATCTGTTAGCACTGCAATAAATCTATCTTCACATTTATTTCCCAGTTTTTCTCCTCTGTTTCTTTTGTTTTCTGTATGCTCATTAGGAATGCCTTGACATTATTATCTTGCCACTGTGAGGATTTCTTTCTCTTGCCACCATGAAGAAAACAGCTTCATACTGTTTATGGCAGTACTGCTGTATGAAATACCTTATAAAACATATTCTTTATTACGTGCATGTTACCCAGAGACAGTCCATTTTAGAGCCTTGTCACAAGTCCCTTTATCGATATAAATGTCAATGCAAAAGTAAACGTCGAGGTTAGGAGGGATATCTTTAAAATATTGAACAGAGAGTTCTCCTTGAAAACTCTGCCTGCAGCTGCTGCCCTGTCTGAGCTGAACAGTTGAGACACATAAACCAAAAAGGAATTGACCAACAAGTTTAAGTTGCATCTATTTGTTTCAGTCATTTTCCCTTGTGCAAAGGGTTGTTATGTAAACTCAGTGGTTAGTTTCCCCCAGGGATCCAGGAGCTTGTGTAGTGGTTGGTAATTTATGGATGTAGTCAGGAATTACTTTGAAATTGCAATATTATGGCTAAAGCTCTGTAACAATTGAACTGAGCTATAGTGACAAGAATTGGTAAAGAAGGGGACAACTGGAAGACCAAGGCAAGGAGGTAACTTGTTATTCTACCCACGTGTTTTAATAGTGCCAGAGTAAGTGAAACATTTCTATATTCAGTCTGGAGAAGAAAAAAACAACAGGTAATAAAGGATTTATTAACCATAATAGAAACATTTTTTTCAGTATGATTCATGCCTCCAAATCCTTTGGCTCCTGTTCAGCACTCCTGTCTTTTTTTTTGTCCCACATGTTAAATGTGTTGTGCATGGTGTAGTTCAGCAAACTGCAAAGTCATCCAAAGGAGAATCGGAAACATGTTTTTCTTCCTAAATTTGCTTTAAAGAGTTGAAACATGTAGCAAATCTTCTGAACTAAGTCCTCTCTTAGTTCCTCTCTTAGTTTCCTCTCTTAAAATTCTAAACAATGTCCTTTCAACAACACATTTCTGTTCAAGTCCTCTCTTCTGCTGCTGATAAATGTCTACAGTAGTATAGCAGTGTAGAGCACCAGAGCCTTGACAGTTATTCAAAATCTCCTAAGTGGAATAGGAAAGTCTAGAATTAACATGCTAATTCCTTACAAATTCCTGTTAGCCTAAGAAGGAATGACCAGAGTTCAAACTCCTGTTGAAATGTCTACAATCAAGACCATTGTTATTGATTTTTCTGCACTGAGAAACAGTTTAGATGTGAGAACAATATTCATGACACACCACAAAACAGACATCTAGGCACTTAAATCTTCCTGGGTAATGGAGCTGGCTTGCTGTGGCTACTAAAGCTCACACCCATTTTCCACTTAGTATCAAACCCCGGATTTCCAGAAATACAGATTTGAATCAGATGTACCATCTTCCTGCCTTCAGTTGGATACTCTAAAAATGTTATAGCAGAAGTACATATGTGGGTCCTTTCTCTTTTTCCAAAAAAAACAGAAGCCTTACACACACAAATGCACCCTTACACACACAAAATGCACATGGAAAGGAAGGTATTTTTTACTACCTAAGATGTAGTTATAAAATATATATACTATGTGCAGAAGTTATATTCACCTTAACAGAAATAAATCTGAATATAATTTTTTGCCTTTTCTTTCTTTTCTTTTTTATTTTAATTACCAGCTCCTCACTGGATTACTTTATGGATGTGCTTTCATGGGTGGTAGAGTATTAAAAGGTGTGCCTAGAAAGTCATAGAGCATTTACACACTTTAATGAACTGTGAGACCTAAGGCCATTCAGAATAAGACACTATCAAACACACATGGAAAACAAATTTCTGTGACATTCCATAAGCCCAGATCTGATTGCTCACTTGTAAAATTGAATATATCTATATATATGTGTATATATATTATCAGATATCTTCTTCTGAAAGTATTGTACCCTCTTAACTCTAGCTACATGGACAGCTATCGTGTGGAGGAAATTTGTTTCCAGAACGCCGCTAGCAAGCTTTGGAAAAGAGAACCCATAGTGAACTCAGACGCAGGAAAAAGAGTTTTATTTCTTCATACAGCATAAGGTAACTTTAATACTTCATTTTGCCCTGAAATCTCTTCTAAACAGTGGCCTTTCAACAATATATTTCTCTTCAAGTTTTATTTAATCTGAAATATTCATTTATGTTTGGGAGGCCACTTTCAAAAAGTCAAATATTGTACAGGGACAAGAGTAACAACTGGAGTGGAACTGCCGCATACAGGAGCTGCAGAAGGGGAGCACCACTGCAGTATTTTCTGACATGATAATTAATTTCCTTGTTCTTTAGCAGAATTGTCAGATATGAGCTCTTAGATGCTGCAGGGAGCCAAGCTTCTGTATGCATTACATAAGCGTTACAAAAATATGTTTTTATGAATATGCCTCATAGAATTCAAGCCCTTCATTCATGAATCTGAATCCTGTTTCCTACACATACTTAAGTTACAGTTGCTACTAATAGGCTTCTAGCACAGGCTCTTGTTCTTTAGAAAGTAACGGCAAACAGGAAGGAAAAGAGCTCTGATTTTATTTTTTTAACAAATAACCCAACTTTGCAGAACCAACCTGCATTGTGCTCCATGGCATCTTTGCTCTGTTCATTTGAGGCAATGCTTTCACCTGTGCTTCATTTCATCTGCCTTCACAGAGGCCTGTCTGGGTGATAGGCTCTGATGCCCATAGGCCAGCACAGCTGAGCCCTGCTATCATTTGCCACTACTTGAAGAAATATTGCTCCACACTCTTTTGTGTCTCTTTGCTGCATGACTTTCCCCTTTTCCTTAAAGATGCATAACCCAGATATGGTTTTGTGCTTATTGAAGATACAGAAAAGATTAATTCCCTGTTTTATTTTTTTTGTTCGTTTTTGTTTTGGGTTTTTTTTTGTTTTGTTTTGTTTTGTTTTGTTTTTTTTTTATTTCTCACTGAGTTTTTTTCAGGAATTTCTTTCGGTGGAACCTTTCTGGGAATCTCCCATGTGTTCTAGGATTTTCCTAGTACAAAATCTTCCTCGAATTTCCCCAGAGCTTTCCTAGCTGTAGACCTTTTCCAGGATTTCACTGAGCTAGCCTTTCTAGGAATTTTTGAAGAGCTTTTTTTAAAAAGGACATGGAACTGTTGGAACAAGTCCAGAGGAGGGTCATGAGGATGATCAGGGGACTGGAGCACCTCCCGTATAAAGACAGAATGAGAAAGTTGGGGCTGTTCAGCCTGGAGAAGAGAAGGCTGCGTGGAGACCTCATAGCAGCCTTCCAGTATCTGAAGGGGGCCTACAGGGATGCTGGGGAGGGACTCTTCATGAGGGACTGTAGTGATAGGTCAAGGGGAAATGGGTTCACACTTAAACAGGGGAAGTTTAGATTGGATATGAGGAAGAAATTCTTTACTGTAAGGGTGGTGAGGCACTGGAATGGGTTGCCCAGGGAAGTTGTGAATGCTCCATGCCTGGCGGTGTTCAAGGCTGGGTTGGATAGAGCCTTGAGTGGCATGGTTTAGTGGGAGGTGTCTCTGCCCATGGCAGGGGGTTGGAACTAGATGATCTTAAGGTCCAACCCTGACTATTCTTTGAATCTGTGATTTTCCAATGGCTTTCCAAGAACTCATGGATGTGGTATTGCTGCCATATTTACCTAGAATCCCTGCTATGTTACCTAAAACCCTAAAGAGACTTAAAACTCTACTTGAGATGGCTACCTAAACCCTGTTTCTTGGTACCTCTATCCTTTGATATGATTGCCTACAGCCTGTTCCAGCACACCTATATATTATCTTATAGTTTTAGGGAACTTTCTCAAATGTAATATGGTGGAATGAATGTTAAAGAAGGTCCAAAAGATTTCCCACCAAGTACAGGGCTGATCCCTGTAACTGGTTTATGGGAGAAATATTTGTTTTTCTTGGTTTACTAGTTATTAAAACTGGGGAGGACAAAAAGCAAGGAGTATTGCCAGAAAGGAGAATCAAATCAGTTCACAACTGTGAGATGTCACAGGAGCTGACTTAAGAACATCACACAGTGATGGAGCAACTCCGTACTCATCAAGCAGTGAGTCTGGAGTTGCTGTTGATAAATAAAGTACTGAGAACAGACCTGTAGTCAGAGCAGAACCCCAAGCACATCTGAAAGGATGAAAATGGCAGAAGTTCAAAACACATAGGCTTTCCTTCCCCTGTCACTCAGTATGTGACTTGAATGAAGAGCTTGCTCTTCACCCCTAATGTTCTCATATTTTATTGAAGATGCAATACTCCAAGAAGACCGAGTATAGTATCAAGAAATAGAAATAACACATAAAAGCACAGGAGAGAACTGAGATATACAGACAGAATTGAAGATAAAACACAACCATATTAAGGTCACTGTATTAAAAAATAAGTAGACCTGGTTTTCTTCTGCATCAGAGCTTCCTTATGCCACTTTGTCAGAATAATAGGGCCATGAAGTGTGCATAACTGTAATTACTCCTACTCCAAAGGTCTTTTAAGCTGACAGACTGGTATAAATGGAGCATTGTATAAATGAGAATGAGTTCAGTGTGGAGTAGATTGCACGTTCCTGTGAATTCCAAATGCATTCTAAAATTTTAAGTAAGGGAAGTGTCAGGGATATCTGCCTGTATGGAAACTATGAGTATTTCAGAGTCACTCTACATCTTTACTCCTCATACAAGTATGGCACAAAGGTGTTGAAAGTGCTGCAAAGTCATACAGTTAAAATTTTGCACCAACTTAGTTCAGCTGTGATTGCAAGACTCCGACTGTTATATTGTTCATGGTATAGATCAATTCAGAGGAATGCCCCAAAATACTAGAGGAACCTAAGGCAAGAAAGGAGAAACACAGTTCCAAAATAGTTAACCCTTTTTGTCTTGCAAAGGGTTCATGGCTAGCATTCCAATTGTTTCATCCAACAGTTGTACTGAAACCAAAGGACGTTTTAAGGAGAGATTCTCTGCAATTCCTTCCTGGACTGAAAGGCTGCCCTTCTGTGGCAGCAATTCTTAGGTGTCAGAAGGATCAGATGCCATGTGGAGTATGTTCTCTGCTTACATAATAAATAGATGACCAGCCAAGAAAGAAGCTTTTAAAATTATCAGATTTCTCTAGGGTAGGATGAGGTCAGAGGAGCTGGGGATGTAATGCAAGATTCTAGCAAGGAAATCGAAAGGCAGGTGAGAGAAACCGCCTTTCAAGAGTCTCCTTTATTATCTCCCTTTCTTCACTGAAATTCATACCAGGACAAGACTCACACAACACTTTGACAATCTTGCAAGTCTGCTGCAGTATAAATGTACTGCTCTGCTCAGGTGAATTGTACCTACTGTGTCTATATAGGTTAATGAAATCTAATTCTCCACTCTTGATAAAACCCATGAAGGAGTGACCAGCTGCTTCCTTTGGAATCCCAGCTCTGCTGTGTCTCCCCTTCTCTCCCATCTGTCAGACAACAAGATTTCTCAGGGAAAGTTTTCCATTTATCGCATTGACTTCTGCAGCCCTGCTGGTTTTGGATCACTTTGAGAAAGAATTGCTGTAAAATGCAATAATAAGAAATATTTCTGGGACCTCATTGTCTGTTTTGAGTTGGTTTATTCTGGGAGCAGGCTATCTAGAATGTATTTAATAAATTTAAACAAGATTATACCAATTTTATACTATGTTGTTGGGAAATGCTTCGTGATTAGCTTGACCTTTTGTAGCCTTACTGCCTTTTCAGTCTAAATATGAATGACTGTCCTGGAGTCTTTAACTGCAAACTTTACATGATGAAAATATACCTGGGGGTTTGGGGTATCCCCAGGCTTCTGGCCAAATGTAACCTTTTATGAGAAAAATAAACTAGCTGTCATTAGAGTTTACAGAATTCTAGCTTGTGAAATGGCTGCTGAGACAAGATGCACCCACCAAAATCATGGTTCTTCAAAGCACTTAGTCATGATCTTCAGTTCTTTACTGAAGCGGAGCCTGAGGCTAAACAAGTTTTAAATGGAAACATAACCTTAACTGCCACATATAAATTGGTAAGTTATATGGAGAAACTTTCATTATTATATTTTCATTCAGAAAACTCAGTGGAATTAGTCAAGAGCCATAAACCTGCCATCATTGACAGGCCTAGAGGATAATCCCCGATTAGAAATGTCCTCCAAGGCACATCTTTTGGTATTAGCCTAATTTAAAAAAAGCAGGGTTTGTGCTACTGGGAAATGCATGTTCCTAGCAACAAAAGTGAAATTGAATCACATCCTGCAATGAAGTCTGAAATCTGTACAGCCCAATTCTACAGTTGCCTTACCTAGTTAGAAATATAACATGCAATTGTGCTGTCTCAAAAAGCAGTGCTCATCTGCAAAACAGAGAAAGTAGAAACAAGAACAGATACTTGTGAGTACTTCAGTGAGGAGGGGAAAAAAGACAGGAAGTGATAAAGAAAATCCAGTCACTGCTGCTCTTTCTGCTGGAGAAATGGGAGAAATAGTGATGCTATGATCTCTGACCTTTCATTAACAAGCTAGTCACTTCCAGAGGACAGTGATTCATTGCAGGGCACCTTATCTGCATTTGAACAGACTCACCCCCACGGCATTCCTTTGTCATATACTGTAACTACGGATGGCAATAGATTCCCTGTACTAGTGGAAATAGATTCATAAAGTTTAAAGTGCTGCTTTATCCTATCTGCAATATGAAAGAACCTTTAATGAGATTTAGAAAATTATGGATAAAGCCTGGTTAGACTTTTGTAATAAAACATACATTGACATCTCTAACTAATGTGTATTGTTGCAGTGTAAGCCTATAGAGAAGGGTGCTTTATTTGAATTACAAATTGGTAAAAGGAATATGATACAGTATTTGAAGGTGGTACAAAGGCTGAAAGTTTCCACAAGAAAAGAAAGAATAAAATGTCTTTCTTGATCTTGCCAACTGTATTTTGCAAACCAAATGAGGAAGAATTCCTGCTTTAAATCAAACATCGGACAGTCAATGAGAGGTAAGAAACATTCTTTGTAGAGAACGGATAGATGGTTCTACCCTGATTACACTTTCAGACAAAGTTTGGTAAGCCCTTACTAACCATGATTCTTTGAGTTGTCCCAATGAGAAGTAATCACCACTCTTTGCTGATTAAGATTAAGAAACCATCTATTCAAAAATCTTCTCAGGGCATGCTCAGTATCCGTGCACAAGCCTTTCACAGATAACCAAAACAAATCATTGTGTCTGGATGGTTACAGTTGGAAGGGGAACTTTGAATCTTGCAAATATAAGGTTGCTTTCTTTTGTGACATTCATCTTATTCCTTAAATTCCAGATGACTTTCAGTCCTACCTATGCTGTTTACATTGCTTCAGAATGAGGTGTTGGATATAAACACAACTGCCCAGTGACCCTATCTGGAGTTAATAGCTTTGCTATTTCCCAGTCCTGATTTACAAATAATCAAACTGTACATAAATTATGTAAATGCCATTGTTGTTTCTTCCTTAGTATGGGCTATTTTCCCTTTGTTGCTAGTCACAGCTGGTTAATTGTCACTATGCAATCTGGACAGTTCACTTTAAACTATCCACACATCATTAGGGTTTCTAGTACAGTCATATTAAATATTTTACCAGATATGTTATGTATGCATTCTTTTAATGCTTGTGACTTGTGATGCATTATCATTAGCTGCACCTTTTCTGAATATCTCATAACTTGAAAGCCCAGGTATGCTTCCACACACTTTTACTTTCTTTCCACTACATGACCTTGTTTTCATCAGGGGAAAATCCAGATACAAAAGTAAAGCAAGAGCCGTGACTTTGCTCAGAAGTTTTCCAGTCTGGCTATGGGAAGACTATTCTCATTGTGAAGTGTGCCTCTTTTGTCATTAAGATGTGCTGCCTAGAGAGTGGATGTGATATATTATCAGCCTGGATGGCAGACCAGCAGCATACCACTTTACATAGCCCTCTCTCACACTTCACTTTCTTGTAGCTTCTTAACTAGTCAATGCTCAGGTTCAAGGGAGCTTTGTAATGAGTAAAAATCTGTAGAAAGCATTTTGTGATCATTATATCTCAGAATCCCATTAATCCAGCTACAAGGTCAGTTTGTAGACTTTGACTTTCAACAGAACTGTGAAACATTAAATGCAGCTACCCTAACCTCATTTTCCTTATTTGAATCCCCTTACCACTAGTCGAAAAATATCCTCTTAGATATCCCATTTCCAACATCTGCAGGACTTACTTTCTGTGAATTTTGCCATGTCACATAGACTAATGTAACATCTGTAAACCTGTTTGATTTGACAAGCCTTGTTTTTAGTCTTCTATGCCGTAAGACTTTTTAGCATTCCATTTTGATGATTCTTTTAATAATACAACACCAAATTCTTATATTTACCAGGTAAGTTTCCTTCATGCAAGTGGCAGTCCCACAGTGCAAAGTCTGTTTAAAGTGATCTAAGATGTCTACTGGGAATTTCTCCTATTAAGAGAAAATCCCTGCCATCATAAAGCTGCTGAAAGTAGCTCTTTGCACCCACCCTTCACCTACCTTTAACATGCATGTGAAGAGATAGCTTGTCTGGAGGACTTCTGCAGCAGACAAGGCATGAGAGCATGAGACAGTCCTAATGGGGCAATAATCTGACTCTTTCACCAGCAACAGGTAAATCTGATTCCTTGTAGACAGGTGAGAGTGCAGGAGGTGCAGTTTGCCCTCTGTTACCACTCTTCTCCAGCTCCAAATATCTGCTCTGTTTACTTTTCTTCCATTCTTCTCATGGGTCTGGGTTTGAGTCTGTGTTTTGATTTAGTGGTCTCCTTGGACACCTTCTGCTCTTGCAAGTAATCGTTATTGATGAAGAGCTCAGTTAGAGGCAATAAGGCCTTAAATCTAATTTTTTGGCATCTCTACTTGTATTTATGAAGAACTATTCTTGCGAATAAAGTTTTAGCTTGTGGTAAACAATGGTAAATAATGCCAACAGCTGCAGTCTGGTTCCAGCTCTACCAGCTCAAATGGGTTGAAAACTCTAATGTGGAAAACCCAGTAATTCCATGTTATTTGGGAAAATTTCTTCCCCTAGCAGCGAGGAATTTTCATAGTGGTATTTATTAGTCTTGTTATTTGCTAAGGAACTGTGGAAAGATATCATGGAACTGCTAGAAAAGGATAAACCTGAATATCAGAAACTAGCTGGGAAGAAGATAAAACAAAGCCTTCCTGCTTTACCTTTGTATGGCAGAATGCTTTCCCCTTATTTGCGCTACACACCCAACATCAATGTAGCACTATTCAGGTAACAGGGGACAGTGCAGCTGACGAAGAACATGACTGGAAGATCATAAGGAATACACTTACCCTTTATTGTTTGAAAAATACAGATTTTAACTGGTGGTTATGGTAACTTTTGATGTGACATAATAGCAGAAGCATATTGTCATTAATCTGTAGCCCTTTTCTTTAACTCAAAATATAGATAGATATCTGATAATTTGCTTTTGCTACTTCTGCTACTAGCAAGATAGTGGGGTTGGTTCTGGTAATTACTGGCTGCCTTCTGTTTGGTTTTGGCTTTCTGAAGTCTGCCAAGTTCAGGTGACAAGCAATTGAAGAATGGAACAAGCTCTGTCATTATATTAACAATATAGAACATGAAGCTGTCTAGGAGAAAGGAAATAAAACAGACAGGTGTTGGGGTTTTGTTTTGTTTTTGTTTTTTTTTTCCCTTTTGGTGTACTTTGTTCTCCTATTTCCAAGAAATAGACACAAGAAAGAAGCCCCCAAATCTGCCATTTCCTCCTAACTTCCAGTGACCCTTCACTGCTCTGTGGCCATTAATACCACATTTAAGAAAGGAGACCCAGGAGCAGAATGGTGCGATAGAAAATGAATGCAGGCCAGAATTCTTTTGTTTGAAGGGTTACTGGGTGCTGTGATATATTGTATTTTAGCACACTTATTTTCCTCTGACCCACCCTTCTTGCCATGCATAGCTTCTGGGCCAAGGCAAATGCTCAGTTAAGTGCAAGAAAGGGATGGTGCAGCACTGTTGGAAAACTGCTGGAAAACTTCCCCTTCTCCTTCGCTCTGCACCCCACTTCAGGGGATCATCCATTTAAATGGAAGGTTTTCTCTTTGGAATGATTTCAAAGCTGTTCACAGACTGCACATAAGCACTTACAGGACTTTATGTTTGAAGAGGAGCAGCATTACTTCAGCAGTGTTTTTAAAAGTTGTGGATGGGTGTCTGGCAAAGGAGAACTGATTCATTCCCAACTCTGATATAGCCTGGCTGTGTGACCTTGGGCAAGGCACTTTACACCTGCTGTGTAAAATATTGCTGATGCTTATCTAGATTAAAGAAGAGCAGTGAGGCGATGTTCATTAATTATTGTTGGAGAGTGGTCTGAGATCCAATCCAATAAAAGTGTAGGATACAGTGCTTTGCCCTTCTAGAACACATTCATATAAGGAAGGTAAAGCATTATATCTTCCACTTGTATGTGAAAAGGAAGAAAACTAAAACACTACCTGGAAGCCTTATTTTCATTGGTTTTGTTGTTTGTTTTTTTCTGTACTGTAACCAAGGCTAAATTGGCAGAGGTGTTTATAAAGCATGAAAAGATGCAGATAGGCACCTTGTGCAATTTGCATAAATAGTCTGGGAATCTGCTCCCAGTAGAGTCAGGCACCTAACATGGTTAGGTGGCTTCATCAGCCCCAAAGGAATGCCCCCCTAGGTCCTTAGGAGGCTCATTTTCTCTGGCAGTCTAAACTGCAAGTTCACTATTTGCAATGCTTAAAGATACAGAGGAAATATTCCAAAAGCATCATGAAGTCATTTTGTAATAGAGCCCTCCATGTCATGTAAGATTTTGGAAATGTTCTGCAATATGAAGCTTTGCGGTGAACCCTTATTGAAATGTTGCCCCTTTTTCTTCCTGTGTGTTAGTCCCATTTCATTTCTGAACTGAGTTACGATTGAAAGGAGAATGCTGTAACCGGCTCATCTGTATGCTGTTGTTAGAAGTTTCCAGTTTAGACATGTGTTTAAAACTCAGCTGTTTATCGGTGCATATACAGTAAATAGCCATAAATTCAGATTTGGTTTTCTGTGTACTTTTTGGACCTGTTGTAAGCTCCGTACCATTCTTCTTACCATGAATCCCTCAGCTGATGTTTTCTCTTGGAAAATAGAGTTTTTCTCTATGTTATGAGGCATAAGGACAGAGACATGGCCATTAAATTTGTCATTGTCTCATTACTACTGCAAAAAGCACTCCAAAAATGGATCAGAACAGCCCAATCTCTGTATTTCAGAAGAAAATATCAGTCTTCGATTTATTCTTCATGAAATATGTAGGGGCCTCCTTTGAATGTGCTGGAAGGAAACTTGGATTTTAAACTTCAAGGTAATAGTTTGACAACTGCTTTTGTATTTGGGAAAGAGAGTGTATCAATTGCACTGTGTCCTTTTTTTCTGCTCAGCAACACTATAAGTTAAAAATACAGGATAATGTCACAGCCTGGGAAATGTAAATCGCTCCTTCCAAAGCCGACCAAGGGGAGTGGAACCATCAGTCCTACATTGTCTTCTGCACAGTGTGAAATGGGGCAGTTCTTCATAGCACAGAAGGTTTTACCAAAAGCTGGCACCACACTTCTCAGTAGCGTGGCAGTTACAGCATTAATGTTCTGGGCCAGTATTTCCCCGGCTACAAACCCATCACAGAGTGCTCAGAGAAAGGGTATTGGGCAGCTGCTAATGATTTTGATTGGGCTCAGCTGGGTCCCCAGTGCCATACTGAGCTAGTGAGTGAAGCAGAAAGTGGAAACCAGGGGAGCTGGGTCTGTGTTTTGTTTTTTAACTCTATTGAACACTCTCTGTACTGCATATATGATATTGCTGGTTTAAGTTTTTGGCTTTTAGTGTCCTGGCATGGATTTCTACTGTTCTGCTTTTGAATTGCTTGATGGGTAACCAGAAATAATAAGTGAATTAATGGTTGAAAAATGCAAGCTGTTAAGCAGGATGTTTTTTGTGGGTGAGGCAGGAGGAAGCAGTGTTATCTAATGCATGGTCTTCCTAACGCTTTATTGTTACAGGTATTTCGAAAGCTCTTATTTAGGAGGAAATGCTACTTTGTAAATAATCTGTCTTCATGGTTGTGGTGTCCCATTAAATGTGGTTTCCTCTTTAAATGTGTGCTTTCACATTTAAAAAATGGTAACCAAACTCTGAGAGTGCACGATTCAAATGCAGAACTCTGAATTCTGGTGCAGCATGTCAGAGAGCTGAGTGTTTTCTTTGCGTACAGCTGCATACTACCATATGGTCGGTTCAGTGGGGAAGGCCCTGCTGGTCCTTGTGGAGGCTTTGTGAAGTGTGCAGTTTCCTGTGATGCTCTCTGCTTGTTCTACTCGGAGCTTGTCCTACTTGAAACAGGAGAATAAAAGGAGGAAGATGCTGGGGAGGGGGGCAGGGAACGTTAGATTACAAGGGCTGCAAAGACTTGCATGGAAGAATAAGTGAGCTTTTATAGTTCTGTGCACATACACATGCACATATATAAAGAGGCTTTTGTGTTTTCTGGTCTCATGAAGGTAAGAAGAGCTTAACAGTAGCTGTGCTGCTACTCTACATCCATTTTTGCTTTGATGATTATGGGTTCCTGCCCTGCTGTTACATTTTGGCAGTCAGTATGTGCATTTTCTGCCCTCCCACAACATACACACTTTTTGTTTCCTCTTGCAAGATGTGCTGGGGCTACAGTGATTGTTATCATCCTGAATACTTAGTACCAAATTAGATGCTTTTATTCCAGTCGATGCTCTGAGCAGCAGCTGTCTTGCTTGGATAATAGCTTGCTTTGTTTTATAAAGTTGGAAGAAAATGAAGCAAATCAGGGGAAAATCAATAATTCTCCCTGTAATGGAAGGGATGTGTGTCTAGCATAGTTTTTGTCAATATGCATACTGAATCATCTTAAGTACAACCAAATATTAGGTAGGTTCCTTCTATTCTTACTGAGAGGTGTAGCTCCAGATAAGCAGTAAAGTGTACTTAAAAAAGAGCGTTTATTTTTCCTTCCTGTGCTAGAGCTCCCCGAGATACTGCTCAGGTTTTTTAACTGACTGCAGGTATTTGGATACTTGGTCTGAAAGAGAGCAGTACCACTCAAAATGGCATGATCTGCACACCTCTTAGTTCATTCTGGGAATGTTAGGTGATAAAAGATGAGGGTCATGGCTTACACTGTTTCCCAAAGAAATTGTCAGATACCCTGTTTTGGTTTGGTTTGGTTTGATTTCATTGGGTTTTGTCTGTTTGTTTAATTCATGGGTTTGTATTTGTAGTTCTTTCCTTTCCTGGGATCTAGTCAAGATCCTTTGGAAGGAGTGGGAGACGATCTCTCTGACGACAAAAGTTGTCAGAAAATATTAATGTTATCTGTCATTCCCTTCCTTCTGCAGACAAGGGAACTGAGATTCTTTAGTGTTCTGATTTGCTTTGTTTGAGGCTAAGTAGGATCAGCAGAGAGGTCAGCATGGTTTGCTGCGGAACTAATGCTGTGGACCTACAGGAGATGTCTGATGTGTGAACCCAGCGGGTCACTATAAGTGAACTTATGAATTCTGAAACCTTTCAAAAGAGGCAGTAGAAATAATAAAAATATCACAGCAAATACCAGGGAGGAAAAAGATCATTTAAAAATACACAGGAATGCAAGAAAGCCTTAATAATTGCGTTAGGTGTATTGAGCTATGGTGTTGCTTTTGCTTTCTGGAAGAGGTGTCCTGACTTCTAGGATGAACCTAGACAAGATGCGCTGCATTGAACCATCCTGCACTGACAAGCAGATGGCTCAGGTGGACTGATGTGAAGACTGTAATGATTTTTTTCCTTTGAGTAGTGACTTTTTCTTAAAGAAATACTACACAGGATCTTTAGCTCAAGTGAAACTTCATTCAGGAATATTCAGTGTTGCTGAATAAAATAAAAAAGCTTCAAGATTAACAAAAGATCTGGAAGGAGGAGTGTGAAATCTTGCTCTTGTCCTTTAGTTTTCCTCCTCTATGCTGAGGCTAAACTAATAAAGAGCATATGTCAGCAAGACCAATATGATGAGTGGCCACGAAGTCACTAAGGATAGTAGGTGGGTTTTTTCCAAGCCCTTTTCTCTGTGAGTGTATTTCTGTTTTAATAGTACAAATTTAAGGATGACTCCTTGTGAGAACTGAAGGTGCCTCTTTTCTTTATTTTTCTTTTTTTTCTCATCTTTTTCCTTTTAGAAATCTATTGCAGGCTTCCACCTTTAAATCATGCTTAGAGGCTCCTGATCTCCACCGTATATACACTACAGTGGTTTGTGACACTGCTTTCTATTGTAATATAGTAAGTCATTTAATACATTATAGTCCCTCCAGTGAGCTGGTGGAAAGTCTTCTTTAGCTAACGGTGCTTGGGAGCTCGAGGTCTTGACTCTAAATGCAGGGATGATTTTAGTATGCAGAAAGCAATTACCAGCCTTGGAACCTGTCCAGAACAGTGAGGCTAACGATGCTCCTCTTCTCAATAGTGCCCTGATAATGCTAATAACCAAAAGCTCACTGTGCTGTAAGACATGCATTCTAATAGGCAGTCATGGTCATATACTTAGTCTTCTCAGTTTTCATTTGGATATGTGTGAATGCATTTAACATCAGACGGAGCAGGTTGAGCAGTGAATTTGCAAATAGGCATGCAGTATGGAGACTTATGGAATACTAGCCTTGGTAAAATTGTAGCAGGTAAATTATGGGTGCTCTAGTGTATAATCTGCACTATTATCATAATTGCTATCTGCTTTATCTTTTGACTGGAGATGAAAATATTTTCTATAACAGAATTAAATTCCAGTGTTTGTTGTACTACACTTAATACTTTGATACCTTTTAAGTATGTTATGCTGTAAAGAATAACTCCAGTGGAATTTAGATCAGTGATTGCTTGTAAAATGTCTGAGATGAAATGCCTGAAGATTGAGTGCAGCTGAGGCTTCTAGAATACTTTGTGGTTATAAGACCTTGAAACTGAATACAAATTCATTAAAGAACACTGCTAATTAAATAATATTATTATTATTACTACCTTTTGCGAAGCTGCTCCACACTATGACTCTCTTTTGCTTTTCAGGTGGTTTTTGTGATTAAATGATTTATGGCCAATGAGCTCCTAAGACTCTGTATGCGACCCTGCTATAAACCATTGTCTTGTTTGTGCACTGAGGTGGTTTTCAGCACTATTGCACTTAGCAGTAGTCAAAGGAAGTGTCTTTCAGCTTTTGAAAACCTCTGTGCCTTCAGCTTCACAACTGGTACTTGGTGTTCACAGTTGTGGGCTCTAAAATAAGTGTAGTGGGAGTTGCAGCTACATGTGTGGGATTTGGGGCTGCTGATAAACAGGTCCTGCTCCATTTACCGGGCAATTTTTAGAAAGCCTTCTCTTGAAGTTAGATTTCACTTCTCTGTCAAAATGCAGTAACGTTTGAGTTGGATATTAGGGTTTGATAACACCTCAATGACCATATCTAGGATTGTGGCCTTTCTGTATGGACAGACTCAGCCTCTTCTACTGGTGTGTTTTCCCTGGAGTTTTTACAAGGTGTGTTAACAGCACAGGGGCTCTTGGTGGGTGTGGAAGACCAAGGCAGGATAAAAATGGTGGTAAATGATCATGGAAGCTTTAATGTTTTTCCTTGCTCTGGAATACCTGGGGATGAGTTCTGTCTTTTGTCTTTGTTATGAAGGATCTCATGTTCATTATTCACTAACTGAAAAAAAAATACATTGAGAGGTTTAGCATTTCACTAACCACAACTGTCAGGTGTTGTTAGATCAAGTTCTGATGTCCTATATGCTTCCTCTGACACCACAAATGTCACTGCCATGGGTTTTGCTCATTCGTTTGATGCTGTTCAGATGAATACATCTCAAACTGGCCAGGGGATATGGGAGAGAAGTGTCTTGCCCTCCATATAACAATCCAATAAAGGTAAGAAAAATTAAGATTGATTCATGGAAACAGATGATAGTGTTGAGATAATGTAGAAAAGCAGCATGAACTGTCCTTTGTTCTGAGCCAATCTGCCAATGCAATCCTGACAGTAATAGCCAGAGCTGAGAGTTTCTTGTGGAGCATTAAATACATCTTGTACCCTAAATTCAGACTGGAAAATATCCAGGCGCATGTGCAATCTGCTTACATTTTATGAATGTAACCTACTATGCTTCTGTGTCTTGCGGGGCTAACTAAACTCATACATTCAGGTCATGAAACAAGCAAGAAGAATCTCATGCTTGGTTATTGTCTCACCTGCATTATGTACAGACTCAGCCCAACCCCACTGAAATGGTGAATGGTGCTTTTTGGTTAGAGCCACTGAATGGTGAAGGAAGGGAAAAGTTGGCTAAAACACGTACCCTGGCACTTCAGTACTTCTGGTATCATCTCTGGTTACTGAGACAGGGAAGTGGGAAAAGGCCTAGAGGGCCAAAAGCAGAATCGATGGATGTTATGAGCAAGAGAAAAGGGACATCCTATTGCTATGGTTGAAGTCATCCCTTTTCTTTCATACACTATAACTCCTTAGTACATCTGCCCACTGCCTGGAGCTCCTGAAGACAAAGCGGTTTGTCTGTCTTGCTGCAGTTGTCTGTAGTTGCTGGTGTGTGCTTGTGATAAAGCTCTTTGTAAGCAAACAAAAAGCATGTCACGCTTTGATTCACAGGATATTAAATCTTGTGTGGAGTCAAAGAAACAATTTGCTGTGTGGCACAGAATGACCTGTCCAACTGTAGCTAGTGACCTTTATCCAAATGAAAAACCTTCTTACAAACATCTGACTTATATGAGAAAGATTTCTTGAAAACCTAAGCTGAATACTGAAGTCTTGGGAACTGTAATGTATTTAGTTTAAGTAAGAACAGTTCTTGTGAAGCTTTGGGAACATTTCATTACCATATGATAAGCCACAGTAGAAGGTGATAGGAGTTGCCTGGCTTTTGTCACATTGGTTTTCCTTTGCAGTTATGAGAACGTGGATGTGGCACATGTTGGAACACTGCTGCTTAGTTTTCTTAGGACTTACCTGGTTACTTACTAAAGGTAACAGGTACATAAATGTTACACAACAATTGGATTTCTGAGCACAAATAAAAAGCTTGACAAGAGATAAACAGCTTCTATTAAGGCTGGATCCAAAGCTTAGTTTTCTAATTGAGCTTTGATAAGCACTAATTTTTGGCACCTAATAATTTGGAAATGTGTAAGTGTTTGGGGGTTTTGTCTGGATAATGTATGTTACACCAAAGACGCTGGGCTGTAACTGTGTTTCCAGTGCAAGGAAGGCTAATCTTTAAAACTTAATTGCCTAATATGGAAACCAGAATCCTACCTCTCTATATTATCTATTGAAAAATAGACTAAATATGTGATTTAGCACAAAAAATAAAACTTCAAAATGTCATGATTTCTTTTAAAAACTCATTAAGTGGTAAAAATCTACAGTTAATCTTATAAATGTATACGGGAGTAAATTAACTTGAAGATCTGGAGGACTTAAATTATTCAGATGTGCACTTAAGGGTTTAATTTTTATCTGTAGTTTGTTAGGTTATAGTTACATGTGAACTTTTTTTGCTAGGCTAAACAGTTCCTGCCTTTTTCATCCTTCCCTGAGGTGTTCATCCTGCTTTTCCTGGTGGGACTGCATGGATTAATGTACAGAGCCTCGGAGAACTGGGTGGGTAGGGCAGCTGCTGCTCAAGCTGTTGTAAGCAGCACTGATGGTGAACATCCAAGTGTGGTCTCATTCTCTTTGGATCACTGTTTTCCAAAGTCATTATGAAATGGGTAATCTAATTCTCATCCTTTACACTTCCTCTAAAGCGATCACTGCAAACATAGCAGGATGCTTTTGGAATGCTTCACATGCTCTTTGTTTAGTGTGCCTTTTTCCTTAGGCTTCTTAAGCAAGATGAATTGTTGAATATATTTGCATGCTGTTTGGCTTCAAATTATGTATTCACAGATTTTTTTTGCCTGCATACAACTGGTTGGGCGTAGATACTCATTTTTAATAAGAAAGTGGCAAGATTCCAAGCCGTTGTTTTCTGCTTTTTTGGGTTTTTTTTTAAAAAAAGTGTCATTCTCCCCAAGGAATTACAAACTCAGATGAGGCAGATTGAGGGCAAGTGTGTGGTTATGAACAACTCCTGAATAATTTCATATAAGATGCTCAGTGATGACTTTGAAAACTTTGCAGGTAAAACACAAACTTTTCAAGTCAAACAGAATCCATCAGATCAGCAATTCCCTGTGCGTGTGTCTTGATTTGGTTTTGTTTCTTTCCCTTTTTATTGTATCTACTGCAAGGAAATTCTAAAATGATTCTGTTTCCATTCATGCAGAAAACTGTGACAAAATTCAATGTGTTTAAGTTCTTAAACTCTGTTTATATTCTTAATTAAATCTGAGCTCTTGCGCAGTGATCTCCTGGTTTTGTGAGAGGAGGGCTGCTTATGGAAAGAATACATAAAAACGTGGGATGAGCCCTTGCACAAAAAGAAGTTTCTTGTTTTCCCACCTGGCTTTGAAAGGCACTTCGGCAAAGTGTCTTTCAAACTCTCTATCTCTGACCTGTAGCCCAGTGGCTTTAGGGGTCCCCAGTTTAACTTCCTTTTGTGCCTCATTTGGAGTAGGGATTTGGGCTTTGCTCTTTTGAGTAAACCATCCCTAAACAAAATATCTGTGTGCCTCCAGTGGACCTCTTCCACTATGGGTAATGTAGTTAAACTTGTCAGCTACAGAGTGAGGCTGGTTCAGAAGAACGTGCAATGTTGATTTTGCCCGTTACAGCTTGCTGATCTACCCTATCCTTAGACTAGAACATTATGTATCTTCTGTGAAAAAAATGGCTTAAATAAACATTGTCTTGCAGTCTTTGTCCAGAGGTAGTCATCCGGGTCCTGACACTGCTACAGGAACAGCCCCCTGGCTGCTCAATGGCTCTTCTCCAGTGTTTGGGGTTTGTAGATGTAATATGTTCTATGACTTCTCTGTCCTAGAGATTATGCAGTTCTCTTGATTGCATTTTATACTGCACAATTAAGCAGAGTGTAACCTGTTGCTAAATTGGCAAATCTTTGGCTCAGTTCTTCTTCAAAGCTATGCAGAACTCAGCCATTTCTGTCAGTTCCAACTGTTGCTCTTGTTGTTTGTGTCCCACAGCTCCTTTAAACCAGTGTGTCAGATGGTAAGATACTCTGCTGCTTAATGTTGACTTCCCAGTCCTAAAGCAGGTAATATTTTTTTCCTCTCAGCATATTATGCTCCTCTCCCAGATAGTGGAGTTAAAGCAGTATTCATAGCTCATCTCATTGCTTCTAAGAACCAAACATGGTCACAGGAGAATCAAAAAATTAATGCTAAAAGAGAGGCAAAAGGGTGAAATACATTACACTGACATTATGGCAACATAATGAAGAAATTGAAAGGCACAAAATGAGATCTTATATTTTCCTTAAGTTTAGTATACCCATTCTTTTGAGCTTTATGGAGATGGTGAACATCAATAAGATTGATTGAAAAAGGCTGCAGAATGTTAAAATTATGCCATGTTGCTTCCAGCTTCAGTATTATTCATGCTTACAATGGGCCATTACCTAGACACTGTTCTTTACAGGGGAAAATAATAAATTAATTGCTTTCTTCTGTCTGTTTTTACCTTGCCTAAAGCTTGTCAACAACTTCTCTTTAAAGATTGCTGCAATTGCCATTTGCATAGTAAAATCTGCTTCTTCAGCTTGGCAGCTTTGCTATAAGCCTTGTTTCTTCTGAACAATTGGCTTTGCTTGCTTACAGCGTGCAGCCTGCTGCTGTGTGATAGGGGCTGTGGGAAAGCGAGGACAGCAAGTGGCCAGATGTACAAGGGACAGACCTCTTGGGGCGGCAGTAGCTTGGCAGGGGCAGGGACAGTGGAAGAAATTGTTTCAGCTGAAGTTTCTAGAAGCCTTTGAGCACTATAACCAAAACAAAGCCTGTGGCTGCTGTAGGTAACACAGCACTTCTGTGTTTTGGTGGATGCATGATAATTTAAGACTTAAACTCCTATTTATGAGCTGCAAAGAGCTTCCATAGAGAACTATTTGCCCTTGGCTTGACCACATACCAGAAAAAGGAAATCTGATTTACCTCAAACACATTTGTTCATCCAAAAGAAAAGGAGAAATACTAGAGATAGTATATGGATGATCCGAAGCAAAGTAAAGCTGAGGAGGAATGGTCAGACTGTGTTTGTGGTTATTTACCTTAAACAATAGAGTTATGCTTCTGGGAGGAAAATATTCACATGGGGGAAATATAAGAGGATTGAAAAGGGAATTTAATCTTTCATCAATTTCTCTATGGAGCTGGCAATGTTTGGGTAATTAAACTGTTTACCTACATTTTGTGTGCCTGCTGTTACAGCTGGATGCTGTCACCCTTGTTTTTTTCCCACTTTATCATTTACTGCTTTAGCAAGTGGCTGAGCCTTCACTGGCCTGCAAAAACATCCACCCGTGGAATGGAGAGAAAGGGTTTTGCACTCGGTGTGCAGGTGCTTTAGGGATTCATTGAAGGAGATGGATATCTTTTTGATGCATATAATGTGCATATTTTCTTGAATTATTTGGTTTGAATCGTGCCTGGCAAAGTAGGAGGAATTCTTTCTCCTTTTGAATGGAGGAATTGGCAATTCCTTCTCCTCCTGAATGAAGGATCTTGGGCAATTGCAGTTCTGAAGGGAAGCCAGCCAAGCTGTTTCTTTGAAATCTGCTGCTACTACTCAATCTCTGACTAGGATATATAGCTTATAAACCAGAAGAGGACCATATGTGATATTTTCATCATGTATATACTTTGTGATTTCCTAAGGCTAACTTGGGTAATATCCTGTCTGCAGAGGAGCTGTGCTGTGCCCCTTTTGCTGTTTCATTTTCTTACTTTTGTTGCTCAGAGCAAAGCCAGCCAGTCCCCAGCAGGGAGGAGCGGCCAGGCAGGGCCTCCTGCAGCTCAGGCAGGACTTTACCCTGTTCCTAGCTGTGTACTGGAGTATTTCCTTAACATTTTTCATTTCATACTGCAGCTCTTCCTTCAGTTCTGTTTCACTTCACCTCTTCTGTTGTTTGTTTTCTCCATTCTTTTACCTGATCTTTACAAACTCCCCCCTGGACCTGAGAAAGAGATGATTTTTGTCAGAGTCAGTTCATGTACTTCTATTTTTAACCCTTTACAGAACATCTTCAGGGCAGGAATACTTCACTACCCTGTATATATGGCACAGTTTTATTTATTCATGACTGGCCCTTAGGTGCACCTCATAAGTTTCAGTAACAATATTTCTACAATTGTCTTCATCCCCATTGCATGAAGCAGTCAGTTTGACTCTAGAAATCAATAGAAAAATTAACCCTTATTGCTCTGAAAACTCAGATATCAACTTCAAACCTGCTGTTTCCAAAGAAGTCCTCTGCTTTCAGTTGAAGAAAGACCCCTTTGAAAATACCAGTCTGAGAGGTGGGCACTGGTTCTTTCCTTTTTCTGTAGTAGAAACAGAAGCACTCCCTCAGCACAGGCATATCACAGGAAACATTGACTTTTCTGTTGGCATTTTAATGGCTTTCACAAAAGTTATTCATAGAAGCAAATCTACCATACCACACTTAGTTGCTTCTGATTCTTTATGGGAAATGGTACCAGAGATTGCCAGTGAAATTGAAGTTTCAGGAGTAAAGAAATGAGATTTTTAGTTAGCACAAAGAAATTATATTTTCTAGTTAGCTCCGAAAACAGACTTGTGAACATCTATGGCATCTTAATGAATGAAAGAGCATCTAGAGAGCTAGCAAGGCAGGGGGATGCAAAACAGACCAATGTTTTTACTGGTGCTGAGCATAATAAGAAATGTGTTAAATTTATGTGAATATTTGCTATGTGGCAAACTCTTTGAATAATCCCAGAGGAGCAGTAGTGCTGAGACTCTGTACCAACGCCTGCCCCAGGCCAAGGAAAGAGGGAAAGGACCACAGGGCATGGAAGAGTTTATCTAAAACCAAACAAAACCAACCTGTTGAATTCACAGTGAATGACCTGGGCAAGGCAAGCCTGAGCCGCCCAAATTCTTTTTCATATCAATATGATGAGATACTTGCTAGGTGGCTTTTCAGGTATCTGTCTGGATGCTCTTCCAAGTGGGACTGCCGATGTGATATCACTCGTGAGATGTGCAGTTCAGCGGCTCACAGGAGCGCTAGAATGCTGAAATGTGCACTAAGAGTTGTGGGTACTGTCTGATACATTGAAATGGTATCAGTTCTCTTTTTGTCATTGTCTTTATATTACATAAACAGGGTAATCTTGAGTTCTTCCCTGTTAGAAACTCACATGTACTTTTCATGCTGAGGCAGATTTGATTTCAGTGCTTGTTTACCAAACTCAGTGTATTTTTCTGCTCTGTTTCTATGTGTTTGTGTTGTTCGACATTATCTTTTCCCTACTGAAAATCTTACTGAAAGCAGTTCAATTATTCATTTCAACAGGCTCTGCAAAGCA
This sequence comes from Amazona ochrocephala, assembly GCA_039720435.1. Classification (NCBI taxonomy): domain Eukaryota; kingdom Metazoa; phylum Chordata; class Aves; order Psittaciformes; family Psittacidae; genus Amazona; species Amazona ochrocephala. Next base: position 89,722,768 of record CM077879.1, read on the forward strand.
AGAAACAGAAAGGAAAAGTTCTGTGGAGTAAACTGTTAGAAAATAAAAGTATATACTTTTAAATTGCCCTTGACAAAACAAAACTAAAACCTACCAAACACACAGTGTCTGAAACTTGAAGCTGAATCTGTTCTTATTGTTAAGCTAAAAAAATAGTCTTATAACTCCTAGAACTTGTGACAAAAGGTGTCTTTTCAACATGATCAAGGTTTAAGCCATCTGTGATTCAACATGGGCAATACAATGTTGATTTTATTCCTCATAGTTTGGATGGAAGAAGTCAATGATATATGTAGTTCTTCAATAACATTATGTGGTAGCATTGTACAGAAGATATTAATTAAAGTAAAATGATGCTGGTAGAGATTGTGCAGGCATGTAAAAGGGACTAATTCCGGGGAAACAGAATTCTTTATGAATGCTTATTTGGATTTATTACACCTACAAAACATTAAAGCTTGAAAACCCACCATACCTATAAAATCAAATGAGCAAACAGAAACTGTATACAAAGGTACTTAAGGATGCTAAGAGCCACCTTCCACTCATTTGAAGGAAAGGAAATAGGAGCAAAAACTTACATATTCTTTTATGCCATAGTGGTGCTGACATTCATTTGTTTCGGTCTCAGGGAAGGCTTTTATTCCTTCTCGAGCACTGTACCAATATTCATCTAAGCTTCTGTAGCTCTACTTTCAGGACTAGCACCTGTTGCAGCAGATCTGATTTGGGGGTTTGGGTTGTTTCTGGTTGGATTATTATGCTTTGGGGAAGCTATTATGCCTTTACATTGAGGAGGACGTTGCTGGGGTTCAGCAGCTGATGCGTACAAAAGCTCAAAAGTTCAATTATTTCACCTCCATTTTGAGAGAGGTGATCAAAGCATTTGATGGGGAATGTGGAGAGCAGGGAGTGCACTAGGCTGTGGAGGTAATGAATGAGTGCAGACAGAAGCACAAGAAAATTACCTTTCTCCCTTCATTCTGTTCAGAGAGTAGGGCAGAATGGGCTTGGAAAGTAGCTCCTTTGTAACCACTGTGTGATGGGAAACTGGCTGGTTGCTCTGGCGTGGCCTCAGAACCAAAGGGCCTGACCTGGGCTCCTTTCTGTCCACATACACCTGAAGCCTTCTGCACTTGGGTCACAAAAGAAAGGAGAATCTTGCCTTTTGAGCCTAGTTTGTAAACAACGCTGGAATCTTGCAGAAATACAATCCCCCTATTATTGCAGTTATCAGAATGTGGGCTACCATGCACTGGTCCTGCTTTACAGAGGTGTAAGCGTAGTAATTTTTGGAACCAGCCTGTCACTTCCAGGACAACTACAGCATAAACAGTATAACAAATTTCACAGCCTCTGCAAGAGCTATTGCCAGGTTTTAACTACAATAAACCTCTTCTTCACAAGGCAATTCTTCCCTAATTGTACATAATCTTTCAAAACCAAACTACATATGCAATGCAATTATTGCAGAAAATAAAAACAAAACCCTATGTTTCTCTTAGAAATACTTTTTTTTGGGGTAAGCTTAACCCAGTCAAGGTTTTTTGTTTGGTTTTGCTAACCCGCTCAATTGATTTGTTGTTAAATGGCAGCTCCATCTATGCAGTTGATTCTGTCAGTTCTGGTGACATCAAAGCTTTGACTATTTCTCCATGTGATGGGCAACTGTAGAAACCAAGTTTGGCAAAGATCACGGACTCTTGGCATTTCTGGTCTTTAGCAGTCTTATTTTCTCAGTACTGCATTTTGCGTTTCCTCTGGGTTTGTTTCAGATTTCACTTCAATTCCACACATCTGATGTGGGTTTGGATCTGTTTTGTAGGTGGCAGCTATTTAATGTAGGAGAAGACTGACTTCATCTGACTGCTTTGGAATTTTCTAGCTCAGCTAATTACTAGTTATTTCTAATAACAGAGTCAATTACTGTTTTTTCTAATAACAGTTATATAGATATTAATAATTACTGCTTTCTAGAATGGCTTTACAATTTCAATTGTGTGTAATTTATTTTCACTTTATTATGAAAAATGTTACCTTTCCCTCACTCCAAATTGTATTTTAATACTTAAATCCCAACTTTCTCTTATTAAATACCGGAGTGTTTCAGATGTTTTATATATTGTCCTCCTGAATAAATGAGTCCTCTGTAGACTCAGTGTTCTCTCTACCATTCAAATAGTTTACTGTACTTTATAGTAACTTTGAAGCATTCCCCTTAAATTAATTCCTTTGCATAAACTGCAATCCATGAATATTTCACCATGAGGAAAATAGGCAAGTGGATCTTTAAAGGGGGAATATGAAAATGGGCTTGGAACTTGGATGAGTAATAAAAAGCTTTTCTGTCTAATGAACATCTGAGCTTTTAGAAAAATAGCTCTTTTCTCAGAGGAGGCACAGAAGGTTCAAACCTTTGAATGGTTTGTGAACTGAATCTATAAAAGGACGCATTAGGTTAATCAAGACATTTCATGGAGATCCTGACCTCTTGCATTTAAAACAAAGACTAAGTATTTCTGAAGTCTAAATGAAGAAATCTGTTATAAAATGTCCGAACTTGACTTTTCAGCAACTTAAAGTTGTTTTGTTTGGTTGGGATTTTTCCTGCCAGAACAGAAAATTCATCAGAACAGCAACACAAGATAAAACAAAAACCTCAGAACTGTTTCCACAATAGAATTTGCAAATCAATAGTTATTAAGAATTACTTAAAAATTAATGAGCAGATGTGGTTGAGATGCTTCAGAAAATTACTCAGACAAGACCCTTGAGTATTGACTTAGAACTTATGGTCTAGCCTCTCCTTTGACAGTCTGGAAAGAGCTCCCTGTGTACCTTAATCCTGGGTATTTTTGGATCGTTTTCATATTGTCTGCTACAATGGATGTATAGCGTTAGTTCTTTAACCAAACAATTTATATAGCCAGTCACTTAAATATTATAAAAGACCAGATGATGTCTTTATGGGATCAATGTAATGTTGCTTGGGGGAATTGTTTCAGCCAGAAAGAATTTCTCTGGAGGGGTGAACATTGCTAGAGGAGTTTCCGATGCCTTTTCTTTTTCTGCAGCAGTATATGACGCTCAGTTTAGCATAGGAATCAGCTCATCAAATCACTTAGTAAGGCAGGTTTGAATATGCTGCTGAGTAGAAGCTCCTCTCATTCTTCCTTCATCCTCTTGTAGAGAAGCAGGAAAGAATGCCTGGGTTTCCCAGGAGTGTTGCAGCTGATGCCAGTGCAACAAGCCTTGTTGTTAGGGCTAATGCTCGTCATGTTCTGTCTCTCTCACATGCACAGAGATATCACAACAGTCTGACATGAACTGTTTAGAACATCTAATCTCTGGTATGCAGTTATTGATTTTTATACTGCATTCCTACTCTGCATTTCAATCATGCTTCAATATTTGACTGGTTCAGAGGTAATGTGTATCTGAAAAGCTGAAAGTTATAAATTTTATGTTAATTGACAATATAACATCTGAATTTAGAAATACCTGGCATGAAGAAAATGTAAACTGGGATGATTATGTGTGATTAAATAGTTGACTTTTATATTGTGTATTAGTCATGCCATCATCCAGTTAAAAGGATAATGGAAACAATAGTGATTTTTAATTTTTGAAGCAGTGTGGGCTGCATTAAGGGGATTGAGCAGCTTTATGGAGTAGTTTGCATAATGTAATGATCAAGAATAGAGTCTGAGTCAAGGCTGAGCTACACGTAGTAAATCAGGCAACTTTTAATTTCTCCTTGAGATAAATTTGGACTAAAAATTTTGATTATGAAATATAATGGAAGTGTCTCCAAGTTATGAAGAGGCTTGCAGAACAAGGTTGTCATTTGTGTTCATTTTCAAGAATCCTTTTCAGGCCAGACTTTGATTTGGCATGTGAGTATTGAGGTCAGGGTGGCTGTCTCTGCATTGCGTGCTTTCTTAGACCAGACTTTATTCTTTCTTCAGCCAAGGCTGATTTAAATAATTGTGGATGTTCTGTGCCAATAGCTGCCACTATGTTTTATCCACTGAAGCTTGCTCTGTGCAATCTGTTGCTTATTACCATTAGGAAGCCTTGTTCTCCTTATTAACCTAATGATCCTCTTCATTTCATCTGATTAACTGCAACGTGGGTGAAAATATAGTAATGTGGCCTCTGATACCATTGATAGAGGTCAGAGTTGAATGTGGCTGTTTGCCTGCATGACCAAATTCCACAGGGCACACTCCAGTGAAATATGAAACATCGTAAGAAAGGTGTTGCTTTCCCTCCCATCACATTCAAAGCTGGCAACAGTTAATTCAGTATCTTCAACTTATTTCTGTTCTCCCTAAAGAATAGGTTATTTCAGATATTTGATTGTTCCTGCAGTGCAGGTGACATGTTTATAGGAAGGTTTTTTGGTCTTGTTTGTACGAAAGTCTCAGCCCTTGCATTAATCTTGTCAAAGGCACAATGTTTTATATGTGGCATAAAATAGCTGCACATCTGCTGTCTTTAATAATGTTTGCACATTCAAAACTCCTTCGAAAAAGAATCATTTTTTGATTCAACATCGTTATTGTTCTGCGATTCATTAAAGTTTGTTTGTTTGAATGGGCTGACAGTTTCCTTCTGAAATTTCCTGATCACCATATTGTGTCACAGGGACCATGAGTGAACTCGCTGGCAAAAAATAGATTCATACTGGTATGTTAATCATCTAGACTAAAGGATCCCAGTGCTCTGTTGTATCACAAGAGAGAAACAAGCCTCTTCTTTTCTAAAAGAATATCCCTTAATGCAACAATAGATTTACATCTTAGCTGCTCTAAATTCAGCACTCTGAGTTTCCACGGCTTAATGCAAAGATGGTTGCACCAGGGATTCCTGGCTGTAGGAATGTCTGAATTACTACTCTGAGAAGGTGATGACTTATGTGGTTTCCTGAAGTTGCAAGAGAGACATTTGCAAAGCAATCCTAATAATATGTAAAAGCAATTGAAATGAAAAGCTGTTTTTCCTAATTGCATTTCCTCTTTTGTCCTTCATTATTATATGTGAATATAAGGAAGGAAAAACAAGAGAATAGGGTACCAGTCTGTGTGAATTTTGCCTGAACTGAGACTGCATATCCAGTGCAGAAATTCTAGCTCTATAAAGAAGATAGAAACTGCCTGAGCTTATCTGTACAAACACACACAAAAATAGATTCCTGCCATTTTCCCACAAAGCTCTATTGGATGGCAGGGTGTGTTTTACACAACTCTGGCTTGCAGAGCAGCAAAACCACCTTCCCTGAACTTCCCTGGGCTCATCAGTAGGTGATTGGTGTAACCTGGAGATAGCAATGGACAGGGACATGAGGGTCCATGTCCTGAGTGGTTTGTTCACAACTCGGACTGGAAAACCTGAAGTTGCCCACAGTATTTTAAAGCATAAAAGTGAACTATTAGGTGTTATGGGGAACAAATCAAACATGCCAGACTGTGGCCTATTCTGGCTGTAAAAGTGAGTGAAAATAAAGCATCTAAAAATAAAGTGTTGCCTGAAGATGGTAAGAGCCATGTTAGAGGAAGAAATTTGCAGAACAAACTACAGATGAATTTGGTGCACAAAGATCTCAAATCTGACTGCAGCAGCTCTGGCAAAGCAGAGAGTTGCTGCAGTCAGTTGGCAACATGGGCTTGTGTGTAGTAATTGGGGAAAACCCAGTTATTGGGGAAAACTCAATTATCGGGTAAAACGAATGCAGTCTTGAGGAGAAGGGAAGAAGTCCGTCATGCTCTTGCAGCATGACATTGTAACTTGTCTTGGACTACCGGTGCAGTGGTTGGTTCACAGCTCACTCACCCATAAGTATATTTTAGAGATGGTGCAGCTGGCAGAGAGAGAAAATACTTATATTTGCTTTGTCTTGTTGGCTTGAGCTTTGTGTCACCCTGGGGAAGGAGGGAAGGGAAGATCTGGGAAAGGCAAAGGAGAAGGAGGGAGGTTGGAGGGGAACTAGTGTTACACAGGAGCCTGCTGGAAGGAGAGATTGTGATTCCCCAAGAAGAACTTGGGTGTCAGGTCAGGTCACAAAGCCAACCTAAAGCAAAACCTACAGTGAAGCTGTGCTGCAAAGCAAGACAGGAAGAAACTGGCATCCCTCCTGGTGCCATTGGAGGGGGTTGTTTCTGAGCCTTGTATTTACTCAGTCTCCCCCCAGCAGACCTGAGACTCCTTTATATTTAAGGACTTATCTTCTACTTTATTATTTTTGTATTTTGCAATAAAATGTGGCTTTAGAGCCTGGGAACTTTTTCTTCTTGTTTCCTGTCTATATAAAGGAAAGAAGGATGGGAAAAATAGTCCACTTCAAAAGTTTTAGCTGCATTATACCATCATCAGGAATGAACCTCTGTGGTGCTGCCCTGGAAAGGAAGCAGATTTGTGAACTGATATTCCAATATTCATTATTTATGAAAAAAAATTTGTTTAAAGAAGCTGCTTTAGAGCAGCAACAAAGAGTTTGGTTCCCAAAATGTCATTGCCTGGGAGTTTCTTTTCCTGGACAGTGGATGCATAAGCTGCCTTTTGAGCGATGGGAATCCCGGGAAGTTTCTTTCATTACTGCTGTGATTTGCACTCTTTTGTCTCTTAGCCAGGTACAGGCTGTAGTTTTACAACTTTGGGTTTAACCTGGTTCCAGACTGGTGTCACTTGATGAGTGAAGGATCAGGGACACTAGGGCTTCAAGAGAATTCTGAGTTGCTGTTGACCTGATTCACCTCGTGCTTGGAGGAAAAAAAGCAGAAATTACCCAGGAAACCAAGAATTTCTTCAAATCAGTCATTTCAAAGTCACAGCAACTTCTAGTGACTTCAAAGGAAACGGGGCTTGACCACTCATACTCTCATATCATCCTGAAAACTATGTATCGGATTTCCCACACCATTCTGTTCCCATAGCTGATAGAACAGTGGTCACCTGTAACATTCCCCTTCATACCACATAACTCCATAGCAGGGCAGCAGGTAGTATGTGAGTTGTAGGGGAATCGAGTGGGGTAGGATCGTGTTGGATGGCACAGCAATCCAATCGTGTTGTAAGCACAGCAAATGGCTGACTTCCCACAATGAAACATTTGGGCAATCCATTGCCATCTGTCTTTATTTTGCAAACCCACTCAATTGGCCAACACATTCAAAACATCACTGCAACTTATTTCTCAAAGAGCATCTTTTTTTTTTTTTAAGCCTAACAAAATTACCTACACGTTTTTATCCTGTTCAAATTGTAAAAGGTTTCTTTACATTCGTGTTATCATAAGGATTCATAAAATAGCCTTTTCTTGGACCAAAAAATGTACTTCCATGAGAAGTGTAAATACCTGGTGCCTTTCATAAATGCTGTAACTCTATTAGGAATTCTAATAAGCTATGATAATGAACCAGTTCAGCCAAGTAGGCTGCAAGGCAATGACTCAAGACTGTGCCATATTTATCTGGGTATGGGTGGTCTAGCACTTAGAGGCAGCGATACTAGTGTTTGTGCTCAGCTGTTTTGTTCCTTCCCTTGCCTACAAAATGCAATAAATGCTCGTACCTACATTTACATCATAAGAAATGGCTATTCCCCAAGTCTGTATGTTGTTTGTGGGGCAAATACAGAATGCATGGCAGTAGCAAGTCATTTGTCTCACACAGTAGAGCTGTATGTCAGCTTTTGGCTCACCTGACAACCTTTGGTGTTGATGTTTCTGAAGAATTAACAAGGCCAAGGATGTTAAAGGAATATGATATTGGAGAATTTGTCATCCCTGAAGTTTCTTGAAAGATGGGCAATTAAAAAAGTCACTGATTCCAAAGTAAGCATCTTTCCCTTATTCTTAATTAGCACTGCTCTTGCTTACAGCTTGACTGGCTGCTTTGCATCTCAGTGCACCAATGCTTTTAAACAGAAGTTAGCAGTTCTTTTTTATCTCGGTTCTTTTGCTGGAATTCCTTTTGAATGAGAGGGAATTCACTAAAGCAAGTGTTATGACTAATGTCAGTGTAAATACCTCTGCTGATTTAGGTCCTAAAAAATTCTCAGTCCTGTGTTGTTGTGTTCTCTGCTGTTTATACTGGGCACTGTTTCTACTCCAATTTCCTGACGAGCTGAACTCTCACTTTCCTATTTTTCTGATTTATTTTATTTTTTTTTTTAATTTTTATACCTCATTTATTTTTTTAATTTTTATACCTCTTTGACATTTTTGAGAGTAAATATTCCAGGGAAAGCTGAACTGGGATATGAAGGAAAAACTGGCTTGGGGAATTTCTTGGAAATCATATCACCTAATCATTAGTTTTCATAGTCTCTTGTTCTCCTATGTCAGTTATGTGCCATAGAATAAAGCTATTGTTTTCTTCACAGGAGTGCTGGCAGCTACTTTTAAATAAGTCTGTGATTATTCTCCCGTTCCTTCCAGCCATATCCTATTAGTTTAGTTACACTTACTGTATGCTCAGATTTAACACTTTAGAATGTCAATTAAGTTACTTCTATGAATAGTGAATTTAACTTTCTTCATACTCTATTACCATGTACAAATTGGGTATGTCCAGCAGCCTTTCTCAGGCAGCACTCTCTCCAATATCAATGTTGAGTCCATTTTAAACTCCATGTTGGCTTATCTTCTAATGCTTCAAGTGAATTTGTCTAAGTTGCATTGCAAATGAACCTAACTTTACATTTCTAAGAGGATGGGAAGATAGTTGGTAGCAACCTTAAAAATTTGCTGTTCCTTGCCTAATGATGGTCCAGTGTTAAGATGTAATGCCATTAAACATTCTAGGAATAAGGTGAAATGCTGAGTTAGCCTGCCAAAAAGCAATGCAATCCTGCCATTTCAGTGGTCTCTGGGAACTATATCTGTATCTTTAGAATTTGCAAGTTATTGGATATGTAAACCTCTCACTCTAACAGCTTTGAATCCTGTTTTTCTTTAGTCTCAGTTGAATATCATTAGGAAAGAGGTTGGAACAGCAAACTATGGAAGTGAACTTAAAAACTTTTTGCAGTCTGGTTTGTTACTGCAGCTTAAGTGGAAAGAAAGCAGAAGTGTCTCCATGTAGCAATTTTCCTATACCACACTCATGAGGAGCAGCTTTATGAAGAGTGTAGAACAGCAGGCACTGCTTGCCAGAGATATGTGCTGGCGGTAATGTGTAGTCCCATGGCTATGAAGCACTGTGCATGCTTTTATAGGCCTCCTGTATGTAGCTAGGAAGAGCAGTACATTTTGCACTTCAATAAATTCTGAGCTTGATTATTATGAACAGCAACACAAAGTAGTGCCCTTTGTCAGACTTGCATAAGGCTGCCTTGGAATGCAGGACATATTCCAGTAGGTAAAAACAGGTAAACCACTAAAAACCAAAACCAAACAAAAACATCCTAAACCTTCCTCCAAGCTTAAACTCAAAGTCACAGACCTGGTGCAGACTCTAACACTGTTCAAATATGCAGTGAAAAGCTTATTTTGTGCATTTCTTACTTTTAGACAGCTAGGGAAATTAATGCGCTACCCTAAGGCCTCTGTGTTTATGACCCCTAGCTATGTAGTGATGAAAGGTTTTGCACATCAGCTTGTTCCCTACTGCTGAAATTCTTTGTAGAGCTACATCCTTTTATGCTGGGCTCTTTAAAACTTAAATTTATAAATGTATCAAACAGAGGCATTCTCCTTCTTCCATTCCTCTCTGTTTGCCTTGAAATGTGATCATATTAGCCTAGATGTTTACTAGGGAGACAGTCTCCTTTTCAGAGCGATGTTTATGGAGTCTTAATTGGTCTGGCTAGTGTGCTCTGAAGATTAGGCTACTCCCCATAGATACAGAATTATAAAGCAGACTTTAAACAAGTGATTTTTCCAGCTGCCGTTTTATTCAGGAAATGCCTTCCTCGTCCCCCTGCTTTGCATCTGTCATGGATCCATAGGAAAAACCTACCTGCTTCTGACCAATATTTCTGAGAATCACTAATTTTACTGTAAAGACCAAAGCTCATTTGGTTTTCCAGTACAAAGCCATTGTTTTGACAAAGGGTCTGGCTTCAGAATGGCTGTTCCACTTTCTCTGGCTGCTTCTGTTCTTTCAGTGCTATGGCATTATCGTAACAATCCCAGGCCTGGTCCAAGAACAGTGGGATTGCTGCGTTTGCAAGAAATATTAATCAAAGCATTAGTGTTAATTCAATTAGGCATCTCAAGACACTTATGCTCCATTTGATTGAAGGAGGCAAGCATGTCCTGTGGATCTCTGACAGTGTTTTAGTGTTTGCTTGAAGAAAATAATGTTGGTGTGGATAATTAAGCATCTTGGGTTACTTAAACTCAAATCTTGTGGACTCTTGTAGATAAAACTGTTTCAGACCTTATCCTGCTTACTGTATCCATTTATCAGTGTCATCATTAACACAATAAAAATCTGTTTACAAGCAAGCTTGAATATAGGCCAGAGGAAACTGAATCTAAGCATGAGAAAATTTATAGATCCTAAGGCCAAGAAAGACTGTTTGGATTGGCTGGTCTGACCTTTTTTAAATAGAGTAATTTATTTTGACCTCATCTTATTTTCCCAGTAAGAATGACAGCTTGCTCTGTTATTTTTATCAGATATAGAAGAGCTATTAACCTCTCTAACTACTATTATATGTAAATTACTGGACTATTTTACTATAGGTTAGAGTGCTGTGGAAGACTGCCTGTAACCTTGAGATATGCTGGTATCTCTCATTGTAACAGAGCAGCATTCTAGCTACGGAAAGTATCTGGTGAGTGGGATTTCAGGGCATTTCTAATCAGCTTGTACTGAATTACTTCATTTAAATGTGTCATGGCACTGGTACCAGTACAGATCTTACAAATAATAAGTTATCTTCTATTTAATTTACAATCCTTAACCAAGGTATGAAGGTGGATTTAATTCTGAACCAGATTAAGATTGTTCTTAACACCTTTTTAATTGCTGTCATTTGGGTTGGAATGGGCGCGGGTGATTTTAAATGCAAAGTGCTCCGCTTACTGCATATCAACACAGCTCAATTGATTTTTAAGAGTATTTGTGGGATGCTTTCTAGAGCGCTGTAGGAACATTTATTCATTTCTGATTATCAAAGTTGTGCTTTTGAACACCATTTCCTTTATCTGATCCACCTACAAGTATATTTGTTTTATTTGTGGGCAAGCATAAGAGCAAGAGGATGGCTCTTGTGTTACTTAAATGGAATTACTGATCACCTGCCTTATTTATTAGGGTTCTAGACAAGTGAACATATTAAAACTGGACCTAATAAAGGGCTTTTTCATATCTTTAATTTATAGTCTGCTTTAGTAGCTTATTTACCCTTGGTTTGCTTGCATGAGAATTGCATGATACTACTATTCAGACTCCTTGGTCCTAGAAAATACAATATATTGATTTCCTGACTGAAGTTAGAGACTCGAAAACATGCTTTAATAGGGCTGGATAGTTTTGCATGTTAACAAAATGAACAGGATAGGCAAAACAATCAGCAGTTAATCACTGATAATTCCTCTGCCATTCATACAGGAAGCATTAATAGATGTAGTTGGAATAGAGCTCATGTTGTCAAAAAATTAATATTAATTGAGAAATCATTTTAGAATTAAAGCCTAATGCTACAGGACTAAATTTTAGCACATCTATATTCAAGCTGCAGTACCATATATTCATAGAGGAAACATAACTGACTTGATTGCTCTTTGCTTTAATGTTTTTTGTAGAATAATGAGTGATGGGGGAGTTATATCTGAAAAATTGCCTAGTTATTGCAATATTATGGTATGGGACTGTACCCAGGAGCTGGACAAAACAGCATCTAACTCTGTCCTGTGCACATAGTCAGCAGTGTGTATTTGTACCTGCAGCTTTGCCTGCTCATATGTCACCTTTGCCCTGAAATGCTCATTATCTCTATGACAATTAGCTGTGAGGGCTGGAATGCCATCAAGCTCTACCCACCTGTGACAGCAAAGACTCCTGTTTTGATATTTCTTCTCTCCATCTACTGGGAACCAAATAATGCTTTCCTTTAAATCTGTGTCTTCTCGACAGCTTTAAAATGGTATATATATCTCTTTATGATGGATATGTGAATTTATATCTCAGCAGCCCGAAACATCTGGCAGACTCAAGCAGTAATCAGTTGATATTTTGACAGGAATATGCAGATAGTAGATATTCCATGAAACTTAGTGCTAACTTATAGCTTCTGGAGAACAAGCTACCATCAACTTCAAACCAGTTCAGCTGCTGACTTCTAGTTCGCTACTGCTTGGTCTGATTACTCTGGCAGCAGCATCCTTAAGGAGCCTGTGAAGTACGCATTGTGTTTGGGGTGTCTCTTATGCATTGCTTCCTGCTTCAACTCTCAGGAGCTTATGCTGTTGGTGTAAGTTTAAATAAATAGTTATCATTTTAATCACAAGTGCATTCAGGGATCTATGGAGAGGTGGTTCTGACATTTTTCACACCTCAATGTTTAATTAAAAGACACTTGAAAACAAATAAAGAATTGGGGATGACATTTTACATGAAGTTTTGCCTTATCTTTGTAATTCCTGATGAGCAGGATTAGAAAGCAGACTTTATGAAGCTGCTATGTGGGATATGATACTATTTTATGGCTCTAAGACACCTGTAAGAATAAGTCATAGCAGACACTAACAGAATAATGGATATTATGAGCAACAACTCTGGACAGTGCAATGTAAGTTTAAAAAGTGACAGGTATTGCTAAAATATTTTGAATGGATTTCATTTTCAAAGCTAACCCTTACACACTCCAGTGCTCTGCATGATCAATACCATAAACTAAAATGCAAAACTGCCATTAAAATTACAGATTCATCTATAACAGCCATGAGCTGATGGTGTTGCAGCCTAAAAGAAGTGTGAGCTTTTCTGGCAGTTCTATGTGCCCATCTCTCAGTTTTTAGGGTAATTTTACTCCTAGGGCAAGTACTATGTAATATGTGACACCATGGATTCCAATTAAGCTCCATCAATGTTAAGGTGGTTGATGAAAATTAAGGTTTTTAATGTTGTCCATAGATTTCATATAAAGTGAATCTATCAGACTGTAATTGAAAGAAAAATGGAATCTTAAATAATTCTATGTGGCATCTTCAATTATTTCTAATAGAGGATTATTTTCAGGCCAATTCATTTGAGAAAATAAAGTAGGCTTGGTTTTTAAAATCTTTTAATAGAGACAGACTTTCTGTGGAGTTGCAAAGAGGTACAAAAGGAGCACAAATCCTTACAGCTGCTCATTGCTCAGCATAGGCCAAAGGATGTTTTACTTATAAGTGGTGTAAAAGGAGAGGCTGTCATGTAGTGATGGCAGTGTTTTAAAGTAGTGTGTCTAGATAGAGCATAACTTGTGACACCTCTTGAAGCGAGAGAGGTGGTTTTGCTCATCCCGGTTCGCTAAGGTTGACCATGCCTGTAGCATGTTTTCAGTTTGCTGCATTCTCCCCTTTTACCCCAGATGATGGACTGTGAGAAAAATGTGGCTTGAGCTAATATGAACTTAATGAAATCACGACAGAGTTACTGCAACACTGATGTGTACCACAGCCCACATCATGTTCTTTTTATTAAGGAGTGCTTTGTAATAAGAGATTCTTCATTTGGGCTCTCTTCCCCTTCCTGTGCTCTGTGCAGGTGTGATGCTGTGGATCTTTGTTCACTATAGTACTGAGTGATCTTGGGGAACTGCTGCTTTTTTAGGTGGCTGCAAAATGACTTTCTAAAAACTCTTTGAAAAGTTACAATTAAGCCCATATTCACTGGGATTTTCAAACTCCAGTGCTGGTTGTTCTGCAGAAAAGTGTTTTATTTGAGCATTTTGGGAGTACCTCTTCTGCATTTATTGGTTCAAGCACTAAATAAAAAGTAATTTTTGTATGATTTTGTAAAAGTACATGTACATTAAATCACTTCCTTGTGGAAAACCAGATTTGAAAGTACATAAGTGGGCTTCTCCCATGCCCTTTTATTCATGAGGTTTAAAAACTGGCAACCCACAATCGCGTTCAAAAGCAATCCAGCTCTGTTGTCATGGAGACAGCAGGGCTGTTAGCGATCTGGATTAATATTTTAAAAGCCAAAGCACTTCCTTGTGTGCTTCCTCCTTCCTGTTTCCTGATCCTGAGATCCCATCAAGCTCTGAAAGTGCAACATGCTCTTGAAAATGAATTGCCATTTTTAATATTTCTTCCCATTGAAGGAATCTTTCAGTCAGGGAGCATGTGGTACCTTAGCTCGGAGCCTCACCTGCCTATGGTCTCAGGAGTTCATTCTCTGGGGTGTGGTTAACCTGCACATTCTGTAGGGCGACCTTAACGTACCCATGCATCAGCAGTAGTCAAGGATGCTCAGTGCTTTGGCCTTTTAGGTTGACTTGTATTTCTACATGATCCTTCTAGGTGCAGAGGTGAAAGTTTATGCACTTGTAGGGTGTATCAGTGGTAGAGCTTGACTTATGTTTGCAAAAAAACCCATTTCTTTTGGATATATTGAGCTTTATGCTCAAGCAGTGTATTTTTTCTCTTGCCCTACTGTTGCCAGCTGACTGAAGAATGTTCGATGGGCTTTACTTAATGTGATAAGGTTAAATGTTTAATCACATCTGTAATTAAGTTGTTATTAGCTTGTATTTGGTACCCTTAGGCAAACTTAATTTAAAGCTTGAATTACAAAGACTGCTTATGGTTGACAACAAAATTTAATCTTATGCTAAAAAAAAAGCCCTAAATGAATGTTTAGTCCCAAAGTATGACAGATGTTTTCCATGTATAATAGTGCATGAGGTGCTGACAAGTTTATAAAAGAAAATAATAAAAGGCTAAAAACTAGGAGGGGAGAAAAAAACAACCAAAACAAACAACCCCCAGAACTTTATTTGTAGTTCTTGTCCTTGAAGTTACAATGTCATCTTTCCTTATTTAGCCATTCCACTCCACTTTGCCCTCTCTGCCATTATGCAGGCTCCAACAAAGAAGGTGACCCCTAAGTATTTAAAACAAGGCTGGAGTAATATACTAATAAAAATTCATGTGGTGTTTAACAAAAAAAAATATATATATATATATAAAAAAGGAAAGCTCAAATCTTTGTTCAAGGTCCATTAAAATGTACAGATCATTCTGCAGCGCTTTCATTAGCGAGCTCCTTACTCGAAAAAGGCCTGCCTATTGTGTGATGAATCCCCCATAGTATTATTGACTGTCTTGTCCTCTCCAAAGGTAGGAGATAAAAATAATTAAAAATAAAATAGTAGTATGGTGGAAGAATGATAGCAGTTCAGTTTCCTCTGCAGTCTAGCATATGATATGCATTAGCTTTTGGCAAACTCTGTTTGACCTCATATTATTTGGCCATTCAATATCATTGAAGGGGTCCATAACTCACACTACAAGTAAATGAAAATGCTAGCAAAAGTCTACATTAGTTTACAGTATAACACTGAACTCTTCTAAGGCTACCACGAAGAAGTAAAATGCAACAAAAAAAAATAAATAGAGGTAAATGTGAACTTAAAGACTGGAATAATTTATCATGCCTGAAAACCCTTGTGCAATAAATGATCATTTCAAAGGGGACGCTTACATTTTAGCAGGTCTTTTCTCAGCTTTAGGGACTGAGGGACTAACGTTGCTTAGGAACAGCCTGCATATCTAAACGTTTTAGTTTTAAATTAAATGCCACAATTCAGTTAATGAATGCCGAGCTCTGAAACTCTAATTTCTGGACTACTACCTTGTCTAAAGGCTGTCTTTACTTACTTTACTTGCAAGTGTATGAAAACATGCAGGAATTCTCAGTTGCTCAGGCAATCTGTAAGTTTATTCCTGTTTTGTCATCTTCCAGTGAAAACTTTCCAACTAGTGTTAAATTCTGTGTGTTTCAAGTACCATGCATGCTTTCAAGGGTAAACTGAACTGTCACAGTTTGGTTCTGTGTCTTGACAACTCAAGTGTCTCTGGAGCTGTAGATAGTAAGCATTCCTGCCTTTGAAGCCAATAATCCTGGGGTTTGTTTTTCACATATTGCAAAGGCAGTGATGAAGAGGTGCTATGTGCTCAGTGAACTACTGTGACCTACTAGAGCTGAGAAATTGCTGCTTGGTCTGGATGGATGATAGACTGTGAAGGTCCATATAGCTATGGCTGTACTTTTGTAGCACCCTGATCCATAGGCCTGAGATATCCTAAGTCATGTAAAACCTGCTCAACAGCTAAACTGCAAGTATTTTACTAAGGTTTGTGATCATTTTCCCAGTAAATTCTGTAGGGGTCTGCTCCTACCTCACAATAATGTGGATCTCCGTGGGTGCTGCTGTTCAAAAGATAGCAAGATGGAATGCTATAGATGATGCAACTATTTGGCCCATACTATCATACTCCTCGAACTGTCTGTGCCTCATGTTGTATTACAGCTGTCACCGAATAAAGTCTCTCCTCAGGGCTAAGTAGGTACGTGGCAGGTCTTTCCTATCTATTCAGTTCTATTCCAGGTCAGAACTGCAAAGGATCATTGCGTCTTTGAAGAGGGGTTTCAGTTTTCAGCTGGATTTGCAGAAGTACTTCACCAGCTCACTTCTTTTCTGTGTTCTGTTGAAGGTTTTCTAATTATTCAATAAACATATTGAAAGGGAAAGGAAGAAGGGAAATCTAAAAGATAAAGGGCTTAGAATCAGCTCAAAGAAAATCAGTCAACTGTGATAAATGTAAGGTAGTTTGTAATTGATCATGGTATTGAAGATTTTTACCTCCATTAACTCTATGGGCTCCTATTACATGTTTTCCTATCGTAAGTAAAACTAGACCCATGTGTGCCTTTTGTAAATAAGATCAATCAGAGCTCCTTTAAAGATTACTGTGATGATGAAGACATTTTTCCCAAGTATTGCTCTGCAGCTCTAACCATACATTTTGCTGTGAAGCTGAGTCTCTGCTATTTTGCAATGACAGTGGGGGAAAATCAGACTTCTTGGCTTCACTTTCTGTAAAGGAAGTGCACAGCAGAATTTGATGAGCTGTGTCTTAAGGTGAACATAAGAAAACTTTGTAGGAGATGAAGTTTGAGATCTGTCCAGGCTTTGGTAAGTCCCTGAATATCAGATCAGTGTCAAAGGATGCAATTTGCCTAAAATGCACACCTAACTTTACTGTTTGTATTACAATTTTTAGTGTGTAGCTTTCTGCATTTGTCTATGAAAAGGATGAGTTTTCCTTTTTCTAGTCTTGCCTTTGTGGTTGCATTTATTCTTCCTGCTTATGGGTGAGTACAGGTTTCAAACATCATACTTAACACTTATTGCTATTATCCATCAATACAGTAGCACACAGTTCCACTGATTTTAATATAATTGAAGCAAATTAATTTTAATAAGTAAAACCTGAACATTATCATTACTTGAAATGGGAATAAAATTGCTCCCGTCTCACGTTTAAATCACTGCTGCTTTTCATAACTTTTAAAACAGCTGACTCCAAATTCCTACCTGCGTTTTGGGGGAGAAAATTTATTACCACTATTTTTTAACAGGGACTCATGCAGAATTCTATCAGGGGCTGTAGTCATGCTAAAGTGCAACAAAAAGGCTGACTGCTGCACCAGAAGCATACAGTAAAGAACATTACGGCATAATTTCCTAATACATAATTGTGCATCCTCGAAGGGTGGAACACAGATTTGTATTATCAAATGGTGTGAATCAAATGGATTGAAGTGGAAAGAAAAATCAAAGCTCTGACCAGTTGAAATAAGTAAACTTTATGTCAGGTTTTGAGGAATTACTTATTGTTCTTGCATAAAACCTCAAGCTATCCGATGCTGAAGTGTGTTGACCTTTGTTCCAACTTTCCCTAATTGACTGGGGGGAGTGGGACATCTTCCTAATTTTTGTAATGAAAACTAATAACTAAAACACTAAAAATGCTCTTCTTTTGGTCTGATCCTTGCTGCATCCCCTAGCAGCCTGATGGTCATGTAGCAAGCAGTGATCTACAATTCTGAGGCTCATACCATATAAATAAATCAGGTGGTTTTCTGTCTTCTAGTTCCATTCTAAAGGAAAAACTGATAACATATTTAAACTATCTTTAGATTTTATTGCCCTAATTTTGTATTGATATAGGAATCCCCAGAGGATTTCAAAGCATTTAGGGAGCCCCCATTGCACTGCTGGTCTGTGAAGGGGTTGGGGTTGCCATCGGTCCATGTTTACAGATTTGGAAACTGAAGGCAATAAAAGTAGTGACTTAATTGAATCTGATTTTTCTTACTCAGGCAAACTGGCTTGCCTGCCTGTGTCAAAGTGTATAGAACTTGTTTGTATTCAACAAGAAAAATGTTCCTGCACAACTCTGCTTCTCTTCTGCTGTTCGGTATTTCACTACTGTTCCACAGTTGTGGCTCTGACCTGTGAGGCAAGTCTCTGCCACAAAAAGCTCTGTATCTGGCTGCTTGTATTGATTCTGAAAGTTCCGGTGGGTGAGCATATTAGCAGAACTGCCCTTCTAGAAAAATGCATTTCGTGGATTTACTCTCATCCTACCATGACCTGGTTGATTAAGCAGGTGATACTCCAGACTTTTACCTGCAGTAAGGAGTTGTATAGTCCTTTGAGGGCTGTGTTTTGACTGGAAGAACTTCCTGCTCTGGCAGCGCATGTTTACATGTGCAGTACTTATAGTCCAAGTGGAGGGACCCTGAATTGCAGTCTTGTGGTTTGGAGAGATGCTTTCTTCTGTCATTCAGTACCTTTTCCAACTTTATCTCTCTACTTACAATATAGTTTGCAGAAAGCAAGAAATGCAAATGTGTTGTTGATGCAGACTGGCTCTTAATTTGAATTAATGTTTGAAAATAATGGTGTGTTTTATCTCTGCTCAACTGAACTGAACCATGTTAAATTTGTTTTTTAGTTTCCCTGCTTTCCTCAAGTGTAAAGGGTACACAAACTTACTGAATGCTGAATGCTGAATGCTGGTAGAGGGGATCATGTTGGGGCAGATGATTCTTGGAGTGAGGATTAGAGTCTTTGCATATGAGAACTGCTAGCGCTGCATTAACATTAAAATTTAATGGTTGATATGCATATGTGCACGAAGGGAATAGACTGACTTCTTAATTTGGGATAGTGAATGCTGTTAACTTTCTTCATGTTTATGAAAATTAAACTTTAATTATGAGGCATTTATTTTGAAGTGAATTTCTTTCTCTTTGCTTTGCCTTTGTACTCAGGTTGAGGACTGGAAAGTGAGATTACGTAAACTGTTTAATTTAATTAGCAGCCTCATGGTAAATGTTCTGCAGAGCACTAGTGACTGACCTGTGCCCTGACATTGTTGAACTATAAAACAAATACCTATGAGGAGGAAGTAGGGTGAGTTAGCAAATTTTCTAGTAAGAGCTGAAGATTAAACTCTTCTCATATAATTGTGTCTATGCAAATCCTTGTACTAATATAACTCTGAGAATCTGTTACTCAGGGAGGTGAAAACAGGTTTATTTCAAACTCCTCGTTGAACTGACAGGATGCTAGTTAACCCTTTTTTCTTTTCCCTTCTCTCTCCCCCATCCTTTCCATCCCAATCCTTTGCATGGGAGAAATGCACTTCTGAGCTCCTGAAATGAGTAGAGGGGGTTTGCATTCTATTTCAGCATCAGGTAACTGAAAAGGAGAAATGGCCATAGCTGCTGCCCCATCTGCAATGGCAGCAGTTGACTTTAGAGGAGCGGTTTCGTGAGTGGGGGTTTGCCACTCAGAGCCCAGATTGCTGGGTCTGTGTCCTCTTCTAGTGTTAGGATTCACATTTACCAAACTGAATTGAAAACTGCATCCACTTTATACACACTGAGGATCTTGAGAATAGTCTTGAGGAGCAGTGTTTCAGAGTTTGTTTGGGTTTTGCCCTAACAGGATGGGAAGTGGCCTGTAGAGTCTGTGGAATCTGGGACCTCTTGAGGTTTAACTTAGCTTGATTTCAAACTTGGTTATTCCAAAGGGTACAAAAGAAAACACCTCTTAAGACTCCTGGAATATAATTTAACATATAGGCAATATTTTGTGGGCGATGATGAGAATTTAAGCTGCTTCAATGTATTGTTAATTACCAATCATTGTTTCTTTGTTTTCCAATCATTATTTCTTTTTTTTAATCATAAACTGCCTGTGGAGTCTAAGAGAAATCAACACCAAGATTGAAGTTTTAATGTGGATCAAAGTGGAATTACAGTTACTTGAGGTAGTTTACCTTTAGAGATCTGATGATTATAATGAATTTCTTTAATTATGAGAAGTTGTTAGCAGCTTGTAAAAGAAATGTGAACTTTTTTAAGCTAAAGACTCCTGGAGCTTCGTGTGAATAGATGACTCCCTCAAAATGTTTTGAATGCTGTCATCTATCTGGGAAAACCAAGCCATCTGCCACATTGATTATGACAGAAACATGTGATAATTTAGTTTCCTGAAAGGATTAGACTCTAATGAATTTCCATCCATATTGAAAGCTGAATCTAAAGAAGAGAAAGCATGCTCCTGCTTACCAGCATTTCATGAGCTGGGTCTCTTAAACCCAGACTTGTTTTACTGCTCTGATGCTAGCTATTGTCCGGCATTTGGGTTTTGGTGGGTTTTTTTATGTGCTTGTGTGTCTTTGAGGATTTCTGGTACCTCAGAGCTATCTTGCTATCTCTTTCAGGGCTCCTGCCATGCTGGAGATAACAGTGCTGACAGGTAGATGAAGAAAGAATCTTATATGTCTTAATGACACATTAAATGAGAGTAAAAAGCATAGTGACATTGCTGCATAATCTCTCACATACATTTTTACAAATCTAATTGCATCTTTTCTTTTTTACACTTTGAAACCTTAATCTCTGACTTTTTCTATCTATTGAATTCCGTTATAAAAGAGTGCTGTGATAGAGTTTAAAGACTTTGCAGCTTCCTACAAAGCGGTCATATAGTTCCCCCTTCTCTAAAAGTACGATTTCTAAGACATCACCTTTTACTTATTTACATCAACTCCTTCATTGCATCATCAAAAAGCAAAATGTGTATTACAGCTTGAAAGCAGCCTACAATCCACTGATCAGAGAAGGGAGTGAAACAGGGCTTTTGAACAGCTTTGCCAAGAAGGTGCAATGAGGCTTCTTAGAATTATCATTAGGTGCCAGCTTCATCTTGCTCCGAATTCTTCAAAGCCGCAGGGCTGTTGTTTCATTAAAAGAATATATCTGCTTTTCAAGTAAGAGATTGTTAATTAAATGAAGTTTGCTGCCAAATATTGATAATATTTGAATTCAAAGTCAGGGATTGTTAAACAGCTTGCTGTGCTATTTCTGGATCCTGAAGGCCTTCCACCAGGCTGGACAGATCATGGCAGTGAGTGCTTCAGGCAGGCTGTCTGGGAGGTGAAAGGTAAATCCTTAAATCCTTTGAGCCCAGTGTGCATCTGCTGGCATTGCTGATGCTGGAGAGGGAGGGATACCAGCTGGCTCCATGACCAGAAGTCAGCTAATTTCTCATCAGTGTTTCTCTGGGTTGTTAATGGAAATGGTGACATTTACCTACACGAGCTCCTGTGCCATTAAAACACAGTTGTCATATAAAAATGGTAGGATGGCCTTTGATTTTGTTGGGTTTTCTGTTGTGGCAAACCTTTAGTCAGCAGATGGACAGATGTGGTACAACAGGGTAGTTGTATTTTCTGAGGCTGACAGTACATATCTAGCCTAAAAGTAGAACTTGAAAAGAAAAGATGTCCAGTCTCCAGTAACTAAAGCTCCAAAACTTGAATAATCCCATCCTTGTATGGGAATCACTCGGCACCAGACTGGGAGATCAGCTTGGCACTGTCAGCTAGATTAGAAAGCCAGAGTTACCAGATCTCCCCAGAAGCAAACAGCTGAGGTAACAATCACGATTTACAGTCAGGATTCTTACGACTTCACAGAAAAACAGGACACAAGGGGGGAAATATGTCCGACGGCAGGAGCTGGCAGTTGTCTGGGCAAGCTTTGGCTTTGTACGGCTTATCCAATTAATCCCTGCGACTCCTTGGCTCTTCTGCAGTACCTAGCAGGTGAGCTTAATGTACTAAACAGCCCATGAGCAAAGCAGAGAGAGCTTGTGGTACTAACAGCGTAAAACAGCTCCCAGCAGAGTGGGGAATTGGAGACAGTATCATCTCCTTAACATGATGCAGTTGTATCGCCTCAAACAGTACACTTCTGGAGCACGCTGCACAGTAACTGAACTAAAGCCCTTAAGCAAACCAGGCAGAAAATATAAATTAGCTGAGAAGGCACATATATCTGAAAAAACCCATTCAAATCCTACAAGGCCCTTGCCAGAAGGACCAGTCTCGGATTTTTGAGATCCAACAGAAATGTTCGACACAAATGTATTTTTGAGTATTAGTACTAAATAACAGACCTCTGAACCAATGATCTAGAGACTGCTACATTATCCTCTGTCTCAATAAGGCGCAATGGAAATGTTCATAACTGGGCAGAGTAAATGAATGTGAGTTCATTACAGTCTCAGCCCCTTTGGAAATCAGGTTCTGCTAGTCTTCCCTTAGTATGGCAAGATAAAATTACATCTTTGTTAATGTTTTGCATTAGCTGCTATCTGCACTGTAGCTGAAAGCATCTGTGCCTTTTGAGTAGGGTATAATTCAAGGCATAAGGGAGAGGGATGCCGGCAGTTGCAAGACATCACTTGCCTTACACACAGTGCAGTGAGGAGTGTTAGCTCCCTCATCTCTTGGCAAATGATGAACTGTAGAAATCACTACAATCATTATTAATCATTGAAAACCAGACATACCCTGAGCAAGAATTTAACCTAATGCAGACCTCACTTTATCAGTTTTAAACCCTGATGCCTGTATTTTCAAAGTTCCAGTAAATCGCTCTTTAAGTTAGTGTTTGTATGCACCCATAGCATGAGCTAATCACCAGAGGGGGATGGGTTGGAAGGAAGGGATTTCCAGGTATAGGGGGGGAGAAGCTATCCGCACCCCTCAGGCTTGTGCTCTGTGTACACTGAGCTCCCAGTGTACAACCTCTGTAAGGGTACATACACTGCATGTTCTGTTCTTATTCAAACACAGGCCCAATTAGGACCTGACCTTTCTTGTTACTTCTGCTCACTTCTGGGTGAGTTCAGTTATTAGGTTTAGCTTCCCAAGCTCATCAGCATGCAGGGAGAATAACTGACACCTGAGAGAAGTATCTGAAGCTGATACTGCAGAAGTCTTCCATTATGAAAGCAAATGGAGTAATGGAAGAAAATATACTGAGGTGACAGTTCTCATTATTACATATTGTGTGAACTAGCTTCTAGCTATAATATTAAGGGTTTCCTTTACATGCACGTCTGCACAAGTACCATTTTTGCTCAGTCTCCTTACTTCTGGTAAAGGAGCCTAATCTTTCTGTATGCTGCATCGTCTTTCATATGACACCCATGTGAAAGATTACTAGGTGACGCTAACACTTACGAAGCCAAGCGATCAGCAGAGGATGACACCTTGCAATTCTGTGGGCACCTCACCCACATTAATAACAGAAAAAAAGAAAAGAGGAAAAAATCTACACATTTCTAACATTAAGACTTTGGGATTCTGGGGATAAAAGGAAAATAATTTAGAACTGATTTGATGTTGAGCTTTTCATTGGATAAAGATGGAAAGTGAGAATACACTGAACTTAAACAATCCACCAGGAATACTATGAAATAATACAATTGCTGATTTGCACTTTTCTGTTTGGAAGAATATTTTCATTTCCCACTTGCCTTTCCCAGCTGCTTCCATATTAATTGCTAATATTTACTGACCCAGATCCCTCAGAAAATATCTTACAAATGTGTTACAAAACCCCTACAATTTCTGCTTGTAGTGATTTGTTGACAGCTGCTCTCCATGAATTAAAGTGAAAAGTTTCTTACGTGAAATCCCAGTCCAAATACCGATGATCAGAACTTCCCATACTTAGATTTAGTCACTCCAGTGGCTACCCGAAGTGAGAATGCAGTGAGCCTGTCAGCAGGAGGAAGTGGTTGGTATCTGGAAGTATCAAATCCTATAATCATTGAAAAAGCTATTACAAATGAAACAATTATGGAAATGAAACAATTATGGAAATGAAACATTGGCCAGAATAAAACATCTGGGCTTCTGTTTCAGAGCAAATTGACTTTGAGGACATTAGAAGATTTTGGAGATAATTATTTTTAGTAAGAAGGAAAATAGACATTTATAGAAACAGTGTTTTTCAATTTTTTTCTTTTTCTACTGGTTCATCCTTTCTTTCAGATCTTGGGACACTTTCAAATTTGAGGTTCTGAAAGCAAAGGAAATGCAGTTATGGCAATGGTGAGCAGAGACATGATGATGGCTTAGTATTCACACTGCAAGAAAGGCGCCTAGTCCTGGGAGTGTTTCACTGCAGCTTAGTCAACAGTTTTAAATGACAATTGCAATGTGAATATCCCACATATAGGAAAGTCTTGTCTATTTCTATTTCAGGTGTTCTTGGGGGATGGATGGATGGTGTTGGGGGGGACACAGCCTTTCCCTGGACTTCGATGGTAATTTAATAAGGATCTTAAAACACAGACTCAAATTTTTGTTTTCTTATACAGGTCTCTTTGATCATCTTTTTAATAATCACCCAACATTTGAATTTCATGCACTACAGTACATGCCAGGAACAAACAGCTCTAAAAGTGTCATTACATGATATTATCAACTCTCTTTTGAAAAGCTGTTTTATTTATCATAGAATCAGAGGCTGGTTTGGGTTGGAAGGGACCTTAAAGCTCATCCAGTTCCAACCCCTGCCATGCCAGGGACACCTTCCACTAGAGCACATTACTCCAAGCCCTGTCCGACCTGGCCTTGAACACTGTCAGGGATGGGGCAGCCACAGCTTCTCTGGGCACCCTGTGCCAGTGCCTCAGCACCCTCACAGGGACGAATGGCTTTCTGTAAACTGCTACTTCAAGAGAATGGCAGTAATTCTGTAATAGGATTGTCTAATCTGTACAGTCTTCCTGTCATGGCAGTGAAGCAGACAGGCTTTCACTCCTTGCCTCCCCATTTCCTTTTAATGGTGAGTAATGCTGTGCCAGATGATGCTGTGGGGGCAGCAGCATCATTCCCCAGGCACCCTCCTCCAGTTCCGAGGCTGCAGCAGAGCACTACCTGCAGTCTTTATACGTGGCGCTCTCAGCATGTTTATTTTTAGCTTTATATCTTCATTTTACGCCAACTGAACAAATAAACAAATCTTTTTAAAAAGACTTCAGTGTTCCCTGCTGCCAACCTGGAATGATGCCAGGTTTGATTTGAAGAATTGCCTCAGCCTCCTGCTGTGCATGAAATTGGGGGTACAGCATGTGCTCTTCTGAGGTGGCAAGCAGGAGAGGTGGGCAAGGAAAGGAGACAAAAGGCAGGGGGAGGATCCCTCTTGCTCCTTTGAGTAACCCAGTCTCTACCCTTATATCTTGCTCAGTTCATAGCGCCTCCTCTTTTGTCCCACCTTGACCTGTCCTGTTCAAGGGGTGGGAGTGCTCTAATTTTCCCTGCCTCCAATAAATCATGTTGTATTCCTCTAGAAAAATAACGCATGTGTTCTTCATAATTCTAATTTGTTGAACACAAATCATGTTTATCAATTCATCTTAAATTATCATTTATTCCCATATTTTTAATGGGCAGAGAAATCTCTTACGTTGGGTGAATTTTCAAGGAACAGTCACTGATCCAATTCAATATTGTCTGGGTTTAGTGATTCTGTCTGGCTACTTTAATCTAAAATCCAAATCCTATGTTTTATTCAACCTTGCAGGAACACTCATTACTTACTGAAGATTAACAAGCATAAAAATGTAGTGCCCTCACCTTATTTCTCCTCTTCCAATTAATATGTGACACACCTGGAATTGCTAATGTCACTACTGAAATAATACCTGATACTGCAAGGATACTTGCAAAAAAATTCTGCTCTGGTTAGACACTGCTTCTTGGGATACACGGGTGATGGTGAAAAGCATTTCCACTTAAATAACACTTTAAAAAAGGATGTAATTTCGTGATGCTTTGCTGTCTGATCTGGTACGATTGTAGAATAGCGGACTGGTTTGGGTTGGAAGGGAGCTTAAAGCTCATCCAGCTCCAACCCCTTCCCATGGGCAGGAACACCTTGCACTAGAGCGGCTTGCTCCAAGCCCCATCCAACCCGGCCTTGAACACTGCCAGGGATGGGGCAGCCATAGCTTCTCTGGGCACCCTGTACCAGTGCCTCAGCACCCTCACAGGGAACAACTTCTGCCTCCTCAGATCTAATCTGAATAGCACTTATCTCCATCTGTGCTTTGCTGATGGGAGAGGAGAGTTGCAGGTGCTGGTTGTGAAGGCTGGCACATGAGTGGAGGTGATGGAGTGCAAATCTGAACAGCCACAGGCCCATCCTAGGTACTGAGCTGTGAGCTCTAACCAGTGCCTCTGCTGATCCTCACAGTGCATTAGCCAGTGTTAAGGGTAGAGGCTTTATATGGGAAGACAGGATTTGAACAGTGTTATGATTCCCTATTTTTGACTAAATAGAATGAAGGTGAGGGTTTTGATACTTTTTTCCTAGGTAGCTGTACTTGAGGGAATTTTGGCTATTCTTTGGCATTAGGCAAAGTGTCTATTCCTCACATAAAATAATTGAAAACCTGAACATTTTCCTTTTTACTAAAAAGAAAACTAGACCATCCTATGGGAATAGCCCTTTTTTGTTTATGCATAAATAGGCAAAACACTGTGAACAGTGGCTGAGCATGATAGATTTTGTTTCAAGTGATCTGGAGTGCCCACAGCTATACTTGACTTCAGCAGAAATTCCGTGTGTTCGCTTCTTCTGACAATTAGACCCTTTATTCTTTTCCTCGAGCAATGACAATCTGTGTCTCAAAGGTAAAATCACGCTGTACCATAAGCTGTGATTGTAACAACATGCTTGTGGTTTTGCAAAGGAGTTTGCAAGTTAAAAGAAGAATAATGGAAGGAGTGAATTTTTAAAAGCTGGTTTTGATTTCACACCTCCTTCAAGATTTTTAAATCTTAAGCTCTTTCCCAGTCAGTTTTCCTAAGGGGACTTTTCTCACATTCTTCTGTCCAATAGAGCTGAAGTGAAAAATGCATTGCTGTTGTGTTTTAATTGTGATCAGAAAGCATGCTAGCTGCTTCATGGAGCAGAACTGCAGGAAATGGACAATTCCTTTCTTTTTTCAAGTCCTTTTCCTTGTTCTTACTCGTTATTGTTTAAGAATTTAAGACCAGGAAAACAGCCCCCAAAACATAAAGCGGGATGCCAAATCCTCACAAACATAAATTTAGGCACTGAAATTAATGTTTTGATTTTTCAGATGTTCCACACAGGAACATCTCCAAGGGTTCTCAACTTCTCTGAAAGCAAGTTGCATTTCTTTGTGTCTAATGTTTGGAGGAAGAGAAGATATTTTCCTCAGAAATGCCATGGGGTGTATTCACAGTTTGATTTTTGCAGTTAACAGCCTGTCCTCTGGGCATACATAGGGCAAACACATCTTTGCACAAGGAATTATTTCTTGGACAGCAAGATTCGTCCTCTGGGTCTTAGTTACCTCTAAATCTTCCCCTAGGTACCATTCTCTGGAAGATGTTGGATGGCGAAAGTGCCTTTCAGGTTATCGTTTTGTGCTAAAGAAGGTTATGTTTGTATCACATGTTAATTGGGAGAGGTTGAGAGGTCCAAATCGATGTGTTTCAAACTATCTTTTGGTTTATCTATAAGACTGACACATAGGTTTCAGCTTCTTATCTTCTCTGAGACTTTCTGTCTTTAGTATTGACTGGGGCTTCCTGATCTGTGTGTGCCTAAAGTAGGAATGCCTGTTAATTAACTGATAATTGCATACCTAGCCCACTTAGATTTGTTGTCAGTCTAAGAAGATAGCATAGGAGATTGTGATGTTTCTTCATTCAAGACTTAGAAAATGCCAATTTCCAAGATTGGAAGCACAGCACAGACTGAAACCCATGCTAAGGACAGAGCAGGGAATCAGAGAGGAACTGGAAGTTGGCATCATTTATGGGACTGAGGAGGTCACCAAAAAACGTAGGTCTGTTAATGCCCACATATGATATTGGACCCACTGGCTCTGTGTGATGTCTTGATGGCTGTGTTGCAGTTACTCCTAAAATTAAATAATTTTATGAAACCCCTCACATTGCTTACAAATAATAATTACTGTTGCAAAAATAATTAGTGGCATTTAGTTGAACTCTAATGGTATTCGCAGTATAAGACTTGGTCTGTCTTTTCAATGGTAAATTTAATGGCTTTTTAATGATAATCTGTAAAGTAAATTAATCAAACGTTTCAGCAGAGGTCTGGTAGAATGAATGAAAACTTCAGAATAATCCGAGTGGTATGTTAATTGCTTGATAGCTACATTAAACTGAATGGCAAAGTGGATGGGATTCAAAAGCATAAGCTGAATATATTCTTCCGACTGCATGATGGCATGTCAAGTTAAGTTTTAACGGCTAATTTAAATAATTATCTGTGTTAAATTTTACTGTCTTTCGTCTTACAGAATCAAAGGAATGAACTTAATAGAATAGAGCATATTTGAAAACATCTTTGTTGGAGCTGGCTGAAAATTTTAACAACCGTTTTTGATCACAAATGGCAATTTCATCAAATAAAAAGTGTTTTCTGGAAGAACGTTGATTATTTTCAGCAGAATAAAGTCAAAACAGTGCTTCAGAATTTCTTGCTCTCATTTTATGCTTTTTGAGATTAAGCAAGAAATCGTTCTTAATTCCAGTTTGAGTTTTTCATACTGATTTGATACTTTGAAATGACATGATTGCCTATGGAATACAAATTTCATTTTATGACTCTGTCTAATCTTATTGATCAAAGTAGTTCGATATTTTATTTTGCTCTTTGGTGAAATAACCAGTCTGATTAAGTAGCACTGAAGAGAACACTTCAGTCCTACTTAGTTCAGAAAACTTAGCAGTGTTTTCTGATTATTTTTTACATATGGTAAGTGAAAGAGCTTAAATGTCGTTAACTTTCTTTAAAGAAAGAAAAAATATATAGTTTTTCATACCCATCATAGCAGATTGGTTTAGGAGCAAAATTGCAAAGAAGCAAAGAACTTTAAGCAAATATTTGCCCTTTTATGGGGAGAAAAATGTTAATTGTGGAAGTAGAATTATATCAGAAGCCTGTTTGAAGTGTTCTATTTATGCGATCATGATAGGGCTCATAATCATGATTGCGCACTGCATCGCAGGGGATAAATAAAAGCACCAGAGGCTTTGTTGAATTGAGAAAAATATTACAAAAGCAGAAATCATTAAGAACTGAAGTGAGATAAAGCTGTTCCCTGAGCCAAAGCAGAAGCACTTTCATTGTTCTTTAAGAATGACTTGCAGAGAGATGACTTTACAAGTTGATCCAGGCTGCTCTGTAAAGCTTCGCTGATGCAACTGATAAGCAGTAAATTTAAGTAATTAAAGGTCTTGAGATCTGCAGGAGTTGCTGTCTGAAATACAGAAATACAACCATTGCATAAGGTTATTTTGTTATTGCACGACAGCTCAGCAGCATTAGCATGACTGGTCATGTCACTACTGCGCTTCATAGTTCGGGTACTTGGTATGTTTGTAGCAGAGTTGCCCATTAAATTTTGTCTCCAAGCTCTGACATTTACTCTTTTTGTAGAATTGGTTTCTGTGCTGCTACTGATTTTTAGGAGTCTCTTTTCCCTAGGCAAACAAACCTCAAAATCTTGTCTTTCACAAGTGGTCATAACACCCTGGAACAATTAAAGAGTACTTTAACTACTTAATGCTACAGAATCACTAATACAGCACATAATATGTCTCTGTCTCTATTCATAGTCTACACATTGGTATAAATGAAGTGCTTTGTCAGCCCAGAAGGTAAGCTGCACAATTCCCTTTAATGTCCAACCAGACCCAACTCCTAGATGAAGGGCAGTGCCTTTCCTCCTCTGAGTCCCTCTGTACATCTGCTGTTTATGCTTTGAACTCGGGTTCTGTATTTTACCTGTGACCACTGCCTTGGAAGGAGAAGCAAGGAGGGAGGGGAAGGCACCTAGGAGCTTTGTTAATGTCCCTAAAGCACAAATCCTGGAGGTTGCTGCAGGCTGTTTGGGACTGCACAGCCTGTTAAGATTTGCACCTGACCCCAAAGTTACATGTGTCCATCTTAAATCAGTAAGTTATGGGGCTTATTCTTCTTTCTGGTCTGACATTTGATTACTACCATTAAAACTAAGCCAATAAACCCATGAATTATGTCCATTTTCTTGCTTTCAATCTGTGAAGGCTTTTATGTAATATGGTTTTGGCACAGAAGAAAGTTCAGAGTGCAGCCCTTTAGTTGGCCATCGCCATTATTAGTTCATGCAACTTCCGCTGATGATTTTACCAGCATCTTTCTGGAGTAGGTTTTTCTAGACTGCATTAATAACAAAATCAGTGGGCACTGCAAACTGATGAGGATGAAGCACCCTAAGTGGTAGGCAGATGTTGCACCATCATCTCCTTTGCTGTCATTGTCCTCTTCTTTCTTTGCTTCTTTCCTTCCATTGTGCTGCTGTTTGAAGCAACTTGTGAAGTTCAGTTCTGTCATTTCACATGACATTTCTTGAACTTTTCAGATCATTTCAGGTCTGTGGAGCTTGTGCTTAGTAGGATTTGTATGGAGTTTGGGGCTCATCTAGTATTCGCAGACCAAATCCAGTATTAAAACAAAGCTGCCAGGCTTTATTCAGTTGTACCGTTTTATTGTGAACTTCAGATGGGCAACTCTGAAAGATGATGCTTGTAGAGGAAAAAGATGGCACTCAAACAGCAAAAGAAAACCAGGCATCAAAACCACAAATATGTTGTGACAATCATACATGTCACTTGAAAACTCTTTTTAGAGGCTTGAAACCAAATGTCTTTCCATTTATTTTATTTACTTATCCTCTTTCACTGTGCCTCATCAGCACAGCATCAAACACAGAACAAAGTGAATCAGTGAGAGTCTGCTTTTTTGTAAATGAAAATGGAATCTTAGTAGATTTCTCTTGTGATAATTAGAATCTAAAACCACATTAAAGCACAGTTCTGACAGTGTAAGTTGTCTCTGAATTGTGCTTCTAGTCTCAAAGTGATTCTTCCCCCCCCCCCCCCCCCCCCCCTTATTCTTTCCTACAGTAGGTCAGTCCAGATTTCCATGTTAAAGCACATTCTGTTTTGTGAAGCTTGGACTTTAGCTGAGCACATTTTATATGTTTCTAGGTTCTTGTTGATAGCTGGATGATCCTAAGTGACAGGTTTTCATACTGCAGCTCTTAATGGATCCGGACTAGGCAGACATGCAAGATAATTTCTCAGGTTTTAATATGTGAGAAAAACAAATTGCTCTTGATACTAATGATAAACTCATTGGTATTTCAGCATCATTGGAATTATCTTATTTGTTGTTTTAATGGGAGTGTCTGTGTTGCAGTCTGTTTCTGCTTTCTTGCTGGTGTGAAGAATTTAAATCTATGAACACGGTGCCCCAAGGCATCAAAATTGTATTTGCTGTGTTGTGAATGAGCTGGACTTGGTGCTGCTGCAGGGAGGTAGATCTGGCCTCATTGGGAGTGACTGTTGATGCACCCCCTAAGTAAGCAATCGATAGTATTGATCTTGCTCGGTGAATTGTGTGCTGCTCGCCAGTTGTGGCACATGCTGCAGACTAATAGGGGAATGAGACAGCTCACCGACCTGCTGCTGCATAGAATTACCAGAATTAGAAGTGGCTGATGTTGAGAAAGCTAAAGAATTAGCTACTACCTGGGTTGGTGCAGTCTAATCAGTGGCTAAAGATGATGCACATACTTGCCTCTGCAGGAGCTGTCCTATTTCTACCTGTGTGCTTCATGAGGACCTGCAGCCTCTGAGATGGCTGCTATCTTTTAAACTATTGTCCTCAAGTGCTGAAGTGTGAGCTGAATGGCTCTATGACAGTTGCAGTCTTGCACAGATAAAAGAGATAATAGAAGCTGACAAACTTTCTCTTATAAACTGAATTTTCTAATAGCTTTTAGTTGCTTTAATTACTTTCTATGGGTACAAGGAGAGCTTTAATATAAATATTAATGTTATGAATGAAACATGAGATCCTTTTATCTTAGTACTGTCTTCAGATTCACTTAGAGTTTCCTTCTGGTAGAATGATTGATGGAATGTCTTGTTTGGAACTGGACAAAAAGGTAGTTAGGAAATAGCATCAATTTTAAAAGCATTTAGCTCTTGATGTATTGATAGCAAGAGTTGAGCACATTTTACATGCCTTTCAAATAATCTCTGGTAACAGTTGACACAGTGTCACTTGCAGACATTAGGAAAACTTCACATATTGACAAATGTTTCCTTTTCTATTTCCTCATCCTACTTCAGAATCCATTTTCCTTCCCACAAAACCATGCTATGTATTGCAAAACTTTTGCTGAAACAATTTCCTGATGAGAAACTTCCAATCACCTCTCATTCCTATGTAAGAACAAGAAAGAGATCCTTACACTTAAATACATTTTTGATAATTCTCTAGAACAAGTGACAATTGTTCTTATTCACCCATGCATACAGTTTATACCTGACAGTGTTCAGATGCTTCCTCAGCTCAGATTATATAGGATGCTGACCAGGGCTGGAAACATTTGCCAAGCTGATGCGAAGATTTTCTCCAAAAGCCTGTTAATATGTTGGCATTGACCTTTTGGCAGAAAGTGACTTGTCCCGTAAGTGCCTCTTCTACCCTGTCCACTGGAGCAGGAATACTCTGGGATTGAAATATACAAGTAACATCAATAGTTTGAACATAAGACAGATGCATGGGAGGTTTTCTTCTGAAGTAGCTGCGTGTTAGAGCAGCAATAGCTGAAGTTCTCTGCTGTGAAATCTTAGGAGACTGTTTCTAGAGAGTGTATGAAGCTCTATAGAAAAGCATCTCAGCATTCAATATTGAAATTCCTGGTTATGGGTTAGATCCTCGAGATAATGTCACCATAACACTGGAGACAATTTATCTGCTGAATCCTACTGTAGTGAAGCATGGTCTTCTTGAATGGATGGGCAGTTCTATGGGATTTGGCGGAGAGGTTCTGTATGGACAGCCAGCTCCTAAATCTCTCCCCCACTGTCGTTTTGACAATTATTTATTTTCTATGGAGAATATTTTTCTTCCTAGGAAGAATTTTCTTTTTCAGCAGCACCCAGCTCCCAAAATCTAAATCTTAGATGATCCCTTCATTCATATTTGACCAGGAATTATAAAAGCTGCATGCACACATTTTTCCACTGAAAGTAAGTGTGACAATAGGATAATTATATTTTCAAAGACTTCTGCATATTTATTGTCATCCGTAAGTTTGCTTCAACTTTAAATACTGATGTGCACATTTCTGTGCGTATGTGAATGTCCCTGACTGCTTGTTGTTTTTGAACAGATTTCTCTTCTATGCTAATGCAAAGCTTTGAAAAATCAATTCTTTTGAGTTAAAGCAGTATTGCTAGGAAGAATTATCATCACTGGCTTTAATGTACTCAGGAACCAAATATAGCATCCTTAATCAGTCATAGCAGAAAGCCTTAAACAGGGTGAGAGGTACTTTATTTCACATTAGCTATTTTTTAAGTGAAAATCAGCAGCTATTCAGTAGAGAACATGAACTTTAAGAGATAGGTCATGGGTCTTTTTACTTGTCAGACAGTTTCATGTACCATACGGAGCCTTATTTGACAATTTAAGTAAGAATATGGCATCATGTCTGATACTTTTACTAAACATGATGAATCTGCTTTAACTTAGGTTTCATGGTCACATTCTGTAGCCTTTACACAGGCATTATGTATGTTTATATGTTTAAAGCCCCAACAAATATTTTTAAAACCCATTTTTTCAGGGTCCTGAATATTTTATTATTACAAGTTATTATTACAAGTACTACAGTGTTGTGAATTTTTATGATTATGTATTGCTACACCTACATGTAGATTCTTTTTTATAAAAGCTATTTGATATTAAAATGCAGAATAATTCAAGATTGTTTCCTAAAGATGTGAAGTGGAAAACAATTTATACAGATGACAGTTGAGTAGAGGTTCCTGCAAGTGCAGGAACAGCCTTTTTGCCTTCTATGAAGGGTGGTACTGGCAAGATAATCACTAACAGAATCCCTCCTGCTATCAGACTGATGGAAATGAGAAATGTAAAGGTAAGACTTAGTGCTGTGTTCCTTTGGAAAAGGTGTCTGCACTTCTCCCTTGATTCTGCATTTTCCTTACAACCTCCAGGTTTTCATTTAAAAATAACTTTCTCCTCCTTTCCTGCCAGGAAGTTATCAGCTATCCTTGTGTAAATCTGTGCTGACACATGTTAATTCAACCTTGCTGAGGACTGTCTGCTTTTAAATTGCAGTGGCAGCAAATCCATAAACCGTAGAATTTACTGAGGGTCACATCAGTATTAAGATGCATCAGCACAGCAATCCCAAACCCTGATCCTGCAAATGGGCACGCTCACAGGCAACCAGCTGAAGCTCTGGAGAAGGTATGAGATGCTTCTAAGGATAGGGATTAAGCACTGGTCTTATAAGATGGGCATATTTATTCAGTGAGAATAAAGACCTTGGGAGGAGCTTAGCTCGCTGGAGTTTAATTCATCTATCAAGTCATATATAAACCACATTAAAAGGTTCAGGGGCAATTTTGGAAATGTGTAATGTATTATGCAGTACCTTGTGCAAGCATTGGTGTCTTTGATCCTGTGCACCGTGCCTCTGGTCATGTGTAAGTTCACAAATAAATGCATGTTAGGGGTAGAAATCCCCATTAGAGGACTGTAGATGAGCATAGACAATCACACAGATGAACAAATCCCTCAAGTTGACCTCTTAGCTGCCTATGGGTGCAAAGAAAACAGATTTTAGAAGCTACCTAATGAGGCTTTTAACCTAAGAAAGAAAACCCCAAACCTTTTTTTAAGCATAGAATCACAGAAGGTTTGGGTTGGAAAGGACCTTTTAAGATCATTTAGTTCCAGCCCCCCTGCCATGAGCAGGGATGCCTCACGCTAGACCATGTTGCCCAAGGCTCTGTCCAACCTGGCCTTGAACACTGACTTTATTGTACACTGAGTATAAAGATAATCTTTCTTACATAGTATTTCCTCGTATAATAATGGTCCTTTATCAAGCAGAAATAGAATAGGGTTCTTTTCCTCCTTCATTCGTTAGCCTCAGACAAGCTTTTTTATATCTTGTAAGAGTCACAGATTTTCACCAGTGATGCTAAAATAAAGACTAAACATTTATAGCAAGTAACACTTGAATCTGTCCTTCAACCTTTCAGGAGGGGGAGGGGGGGAATATTCACCTAATGCCTGCATTTACTAGCCTCTGAGGAAGAAAGAGTGTTTTCTCTTAGTAGTAATGGTCCAGCCAGGGGAATGTCATTTAGCACCAAGGGGTGTCAACATCGCAGAACATTTGCTAATTTCATCAAGATTAATATAATCCTTGGCACTGGGTCCTAAATCATTGGTGACAGCTCATGGCAAAATGGGAAATAGCACAGGGACCAATGACACTTGTTACAGCTTTCCCTTCAGCAATAGCACTTCTGACGTATTTATCTTAATTAGCAGCAGCAGGAGGAAAAGAAAGGAATAAAGACAGAGAGAAATTCAATTGAGTTTGAGCAAGATCATAATTAAGAGAGCATTCACTGTACAATTCCGAATGTAGGTTTCTGACAGAGAAAAAGAAACACAATTCACTTAAAGGCAAAAAAATGTAATGATGTTTAATGGAATGTTTTTCATTGTTTTTCCTTTGTTAAGCATCAGCTCTAATTTCCATCCCTGTGTTACTCATTCAGAAAGGCTCTCGTTCCTTCATAGAGAAATCTTCTTAGCAATGGCAGAAAGAACAACAAAAGTAGTGTCATTGCTCAGAGGTGAAAATTGAATCATTCAAGTTAAGTTCGAAATGCCTTTAAAAACAAAAAATGGTGGAATTAAATATAAAATATCCTTTTTTCTAGATTATTTATTACCTAATTGTTTTCTGGGTTGGTGAATTGTCTTTATCTCCAGTGAATACCAGAGTGCAGAGTAACTGAGCAACACCTCTGTGTATCCCCACTTTTACCGCTATATGCTTGTGAAAGTGAAACAGATTCTAATATCATCAGTAATATGTCTAGCTACAGTTTATCACTAATAGTTTATAAACATCTATAATTTTAAGTTATTTAAATTAAACCCAGAAATCCCAATGCTTCCAAGTCTTCTCATTTTGCTCTTCAAAATACCATGTGAATTTTGCTCATAAACAAATCAGTGATCTAGAATAAGTGAGTTTTGGGGGTTTTTTTTGTCCTGTTAAACAAGTGGAGCAGCACAGAAACTGATGGAAAGCACAAGGAAGGTACTAGAAAGGAGAGATTAATAAAGGGCTGGATGAATAGTCATGGAGGAGGAGGTTCTGCATCAAATTACTGCAAAAAGTGTGTTTTGAGCCTTTATAGAGACAAGAGTGGGCAACATATAAGATTAAATGTTTGTGCAAAAAAGATCTCCACAATAATAAAGGCCCTGTAAAATCCCCTTTCATGTTCAAGCTTTTGAATTGCTTATTTTCACCAATGCCTGTGCAAAATTAGGTACAACTTCTTTATATAGGGGATTGTTTGATGGAACTATATGTACAAAAAGCGTATTTATGTGTGTTAGAGATTGTTGCTAGCATGCACCACACGATTATTATGTGCCTAAAGTATGAAAATGGTCTGCGCTCTATAGGAAAGCTGAAAGTTGAAGGCAAACTTAGTGCATAGCGTTGCTGCTCTTGCCAATATTTCTGCTCCCAGCCTAACTGGATTGCTTCTGGGAGGTGAGCAATATTAAAGCCATCTTTTTTCCCTGCTGTCAACTGCATGAGGTGCATTTCCCCTTTATTGACAAGTAACTAATAAGCTCAGATCTGCTCACTTTCATCTTTTGGAGATACTGTACTTATATCAAGGCTTTTTTGTCTTGCAGATAGATTTCCTCTTCTCTTACATACTCGGGAAGCATAAAACCTTGACCAGCTTTACTTGGTAATCATTATTACAATTCACCTGACAGAAGAGCATGTGCTTGCTGTGGAACCTATGTAGCAATAATCTTTATGAAACCCTAACTTTTCCTGGGGGAAGAAGAGTGCATTTGAGAATTAAATGTTTAAAGATTGAAGTTAACTGTTAATGAGGGAACTGTGAATATTAAAAAACCCCAAAACAAACCAAAACACAATAAATCCAGAATAAACCCTAAAGCTTGCAGGAATACGTTGTTGCAGGGCTCTGAACTGACCGCTGGTTTTCAGCATTTACAGTTTGTGTGAGCAATGGGGAAATTTCTGGCTCAACCTGTTCCAAACTTTGTGTGAATCGAGCAGATTCTTTCCAGTATTAGATTCAATCTGTTGGTAATTTGTAACTCCCGACCTGGCGGGTTCACTTGTGGTGCGATCAGACAAACATTGTGAGTAAGCAGCTCCATCCGCCTTGGGGAAGTAAACTTGAATTGAGGTAACTTGCTAAGAACATGTCTGTGGATAATCCAGGCAGACTGTAACAAGTCTCAATCTCTCCTGAGGAAGTGCAGCAATGGAAAGCATGACACAGCCATGACTGAAGCTGCACTGCTTCTCCAACTGCAGAGGCAGCTGGCCTGTTCTAGAAAGCGCTAACCTTTAGCTAGTGAGAGTGTAAATAGGTGATTGAATGCCACGAACGTTAATTCAAAATCTGAGCTTCAGTCCCTTCCAACTTGAGTTGTTCTGTGAACTGATGCATTTAAATTACACAGCTTCAATCCAGCAATATATATAGTTTAATTATGAGAAAATACTGAGCAGACTGGTGACTTTCTCAGGGCTGAATGTGCTTCAGTGCAGTGAGTGAACTCCGTGTATTGTGGCATGTGGACAGGCAATGCATTGCCCTGCTGCCTCACTCCATGTGCCAAACAAGCTCTGCAGGTTGGGGGCATGGTTTGGTACCTGCACAGCGATGCAAAGCCAGGGTGCCTTTCTCCTGCTCCTTTGAATGCAGTAGAATTAAATACTTAGAAAATTATCTCCCTCCATTTTGGTGTACAACTGTTGTTAGAAATACTGGATAAATGTGAAGGGAAAGGATTGATGTGCGTGTACTTTCTCCCTGAAATATTTTAGTTTCACTGATTTTGACATTTCTTTGGCATTTCAATAGTTTTTCCTTTTTTGTTACCCTTGAGATTAACGTTCACCTGCCACCTACTAAAGTGACTCTATTTTGATATGTGTCAGTTTGAGATTAACATACAAAAAGATTCCTGCCATCTAGCAATTAGTCTCTTGGAAAAATTAAAACCTTCAACACATGCAATAGGACTGAAATTTTTCAGTAGCTTTATCTCAATCTTAAACTGGAATAAACCCACATAACCTCATAGCTGTGATTAAAATCTATTACTTTACTAGAATGTGCTCCTATTAATCAGCACAATTTTCTTTGTCCTGTTTCTTAATCTGTGCTCTTTTTCTTCTCCCACCCGCCTTTCTTGTTGCGCAAGATCTGATTTCAGTTAA
This sequence comes from Amazona ochrocephala, assembly GCA_039720435.1. Classification (NCBI taxonomy): domain Eukaryota; kingdom Metazoa; phylum Chordata; class Aves; order Psittaciformes; family Psittacidae; genus Amazona; species Amazona ochrocephala. The sequence goes on from CM077879.1 coordinate 89,761,564, forward strand.
ACACTTGTTCTGTGCTTTATCAGTAAAATTAGTTTTCCCATAAAGAGTAATAAGGTCTTTAAGCCATGTTCTGCAAATATCTAGAGGAGGTCAATTATTTTTGTATGTATTTGTTTGCAGTGAACTATGCAGTAAAATATTTACTCTCCTTTTTGAACAATTTGTATTTTGGTTTCTTGTATTTGATACAGTGAGTGACACAATTTAGATTCGATTGTATGAGGCTACTTACCCACACACGCTCTAATCCAGAAGTCGTTACACTCATCATGTTCTGTAAGATAACCCATGCGGTACCAAAATAATTTGAAGTTATTACAGTGTTTGAAGGAGAACAAAAAATTGATACCATATTTCAGTATGATTTACTGTGAGATCTAATGAGAAACTGAAGTGCTCTTCCACTTACTTAGACTCTAAATTAGGAAAATACAGGAAGGAGTGTAGAACTACATGACATAGTTCTTGACACTTGTGGGTCTGCTAACTAATCCTGACCCCACTCAAAACACTTGGGTTTCTATTTCCCTTCAAGATGGACACAGTGAGGATTTCTTCTGTAAAGCACTTCTGGCTCTGAACTAGAATTGCTATGGAGGAGTAGCAGCTCTATACCACAATAATATTTTGAATTAGGGACTTGCTACGAAAGTAGTTAAACTCTGGAGAATGTGAGATATGGAGCGTGATGCACTCTCTATGGTCACAAGTAAATATGGACAAGTTATTTCTAGTAGGTACCTGTAATCTGCTGGAGGCTCCACACTGCAGCTTTCTCTCTCTGGGAGAACTCTGTGCACCTACAGGGGGTGGATAACTTTGGGTGTACCAAAGCACAGAGACCATGGTTCTCTATCACATCTGGTGGTTTTGCCCTGGATAAGTCAATCCATACTGCTTGATGATCCTGTATTTTTTCCAGAAAAAAAGAACACTCTGATTTCAAGGAAAGAAGGAAGGGGAGAAATTAGCCGGTCCTTAGTAAAAGTGGGTTGTATGCCATGGAGGAGGGACATGAGGCAAATCTTCAGGCTGTTGCCTCCAGGATGACCCTTGAGCACTTCGTTCAAGGGCTAATGTGGAAATTCCATGTGCTGTGGTCCTGTCCTGGTCCTTTGCACAGAGGAGAATTTTTCCTCTGGCATAGCAAGGGGCTCCAGTAGCTGCTACAAACATTTCTTATTCAGCTTCTGGTCTCTTCATGCCTCACAGGTACTCCACGGGGAGCTTCCCAGGCTGTCTACTCTGAGAAGTGGAAAGTTTTGTGCATATATTCAGTTAATTCCGAAATCTCAGATGTCATCTCCTCAGCCCATTTCCAGAATTATTTATGTGGAACCACATCCTGCAGCCATGATGGAAATGGAAAAAAGGTAGGAGTTGAAACAAAAGCAGAACAAAAGCATTTTAAAATCCCACATAGCCGCTGCCTTCCCAGCCTGAGCAAATGATCCCCTGCCTATGGGAACCTATGCAAAGCTCTCAGTTCTGTGTCTTTTTAGACTCATTTCAGGAGTCATGATTTCAAGTTGTATGGGATAAAAGTATGTGTTTTTCAGCAGTCTTTAATTAGCTGAGGTCTTCACAGCATTCTTAACTTATTTATCCATAGCTCTGAGAAATACTGACCCTCCCTCAGTCCAGTTATTGGATTTATGTGGGGTTTGTTATTTGTAAGAGATGCTTTCTTGGTTTTTAACATTTAAATAGTCATGTTCAGCTCTCTGGTATTGTGCCATTTCTTCCCCCCTCCCAGTTCTTCTTTCCTTTTCATGAAACAGATCTCCTGTGATTTGTGGCAAATTTCCCATGAAGCTCTGTGACTAATCCCAGTCTTACCAGTGTGTTTATTGCTTTGGTGTCTGGTGGCACCTGTACAGTGGATACATGATTTTCAAAGGGAACATACTGGGCAATATCTGCTTCAGTACCCTCTCCTCTCTTTCACTTCAGGATGCTTTGGGGGTTTGTTTTCATTCAGGAGATAGTGGTTAAGCATAGTCCTGTCCTATTGCTTTGAGAGCCAAACCTTTTTTTTTCTGGTTGGTGGGCTGAGAAGTGCATAGCAAGTATCTTATTTTTAGCATTTCCTTCAAGTCATTAAAGTTACAGAAATTAATTATCATATGTGCATAAAATTCCCTTAACCAAATTGCATTTCTTCCTGGGGAGATTACTAAGCAGATTTCATTCTATTACTGTCATTGCACTCCAAGGGCAAATGTTTGTATTGTGTTATCTCACCTAAACTTAGGAGACCAAAGTCTTGTTTTATTAAGTATCTCACACACACATCTACAGTTTCCTCCAGCTCTGGCTTCCTTCATATCAAGCACTTCTCTGCAGGGAGTGAAGAAAATACTTCTAAGCCTGTAATGTTCATCTTTCTCTGACATGCCTGGTTGTGATATATTAATTATTTTAAAATAATATTCATTAAAACTGTGCTTATCCTTTCAGGATTTTAAAGTCAATGTCAGAGAAAATGAAAGCCTTTGTTTCAAATTTTCTTTCTGATTATCTTCTCTCTAATTGACTTTTGCTCCTTTCCAGTCAAGTTTTAATTTCCTCATGTGGCTATGTGAGGCTGTTTCTATTTCTCTTTTTTTCTGTCTGGTTTTGCATTTCTGGCTCACTGTTGTGTAACTGATTAATTTTCATTCCCTACTAAATACTGTGCAGAGTGACACCCCTAAGATGTGCCTGTGGAAAAGTCATAGACAGGGTGTGCTTTGCTTTCGAGAGGTGCTTTGCTTTTCAAGAGGTGCTCAGTACCTCCATGGACATCAGTGGGTACAGGGGCAGGTCAGGATTTATTTTCAAGGTTTCACAGTTCACAGAGCCACCCACTGATGCACATGGCTATAGTCTGTGCAGAGACAGTCTCCCCATATTTGAGCAATCTTTATGACAGACCATTTTTAATTTTATGTGTTTCTGAATATACATGGAATTCTAAGTTTTGAATTATACATATAATTGTTCAGCCTTGGGATAGGGATAGGACAAAGGGGAATGGTTTTGAAATAAAAGAGGGTAGATTAGTTGTTAGGAAGAAAGACATAGATTAAGAAGAGGGTGATGAGGCACTGGCACAGGTTGCCCAGAGAAGCTGTGGCTGCCCCATCCCTGTCAGTGTTCAAGGCCAGGTCACATGGGGCTTGGAGCAAGCTGCTCTAGTGGAAGGTGTCCGGGCCTGTGGCAGGGGTTGGAGCTGGATGAGCTTTAAGGTCCCTTCCAACATAAACCATTCAAGGATTCTATGATTCTAGATGTTTTTACTAGTTTCAGATATAAAACCCCGAAGGATATCAGCTCCCCATTGAAGTAGAGTATGTGAATGAGACGGTTTAGTTAGCTGTGAAGATACCGAGTCATAGTTTTAGGTATATTAAAACTTTATCATGTCTGTACTGACAAAAATAATTGAACATACAGTGCCATTTAACAGACTGTCTCCCAATATTCTTTCCTGCTTTATGGGTTATGTTAACAGTCTGACAGACATTCAGAATTCCTGCATGTTTTGATGGGAAAAACAAAGAATACAAAAAACTCCACCCCTCCTCCCCCCAAAAAAAATTACAAACCAAAACCATAATATGAAAATAAACACTTCATCAGTGTATTGTAAAAATAAGCTTCATAGATACACCTGATAAGTTAAACTGTTTTAATTATCTTAGTTATTGTCATGCTTTGTATTACCGTAAAGGAAGAATAATAGAACCACCTGCAGGCTTTTGCAGTGCTGTGTCTCGGGTAAATCATCTTCGAAAAGAAGCTTGCGCTTAAATCAGTGTCTTCTACTCCTGGCTATTAGATCGTGGTAGGCACCCCTGCTAATGCTGACCTCCCTGAAAACACCCCTCTGAAGTTCCTTAGCTAACAGCATGAGAGCAGACCAAGGCACAGGTTGATTATAAAGCTGTCAGAGAACTGAACAGGGGACTTTGATCCCTTTGCCATCTGGTAGTAGTGAACTCTGGTTTCTCATTGCTCAAGGAATACTATATGGCATCCCCTGTTATTGCATTTTGCCTCATGAAGAAAACCACTGCTGATGGGATGGAGTGTTTAAAAAAAAAATCACTGCCACACTTGAAAGTGTAACATAAGGAGGAATGTATTTGTAAGGATGGAGAGAACTGAACCCAAGTTGGTAAGTCAACGAAAGCACAAGTAAACTGGGAAGAAAAGCTGTGTCAGAGAATGAATTAAACCTTTAGTGCTAGCAAATATTGGCTTCATCAAGCACAGTGCAGGATGTAACATCTCCACAGCAGATTTTGTTCTTTAATACTTTCCTCAACATGAGAAGGAGCTGTTGTGTTCTACAGTACATCAAATACATGTTTGCCAGCGGACTTTATTAACTTATTAAATCAGCAAGATGAAATAGCCACTTTGTTCTATTTAATTTAAAACAATAAAACTCAATAATAAAATTGTGGCTTCACAATGTAGTCTCGTGTTAGATAAGAAAGTCTTCTCTTCAGTATTAGAATTTCTTTTGGTGGTATTGCAGTTTTGTTTACACCCATAAGACTATATAAGGGTGTAGATGCTTGACAGCATATGCCATGTAATTAAATGTGAAAAACTTTTGCAACTAATAAGGTTATTAAATTAAATGCATACAAGCCTAGAAACTGAAATTTATTTAAAACCAACCAACCAAAAACTCTTCTCTGAATTCCTTAGGCTGCATGTATCATATGTGGAGGTGAGTGTGATAACTTTGATGAGAACAAGTTCTTATTTTCCTAGATTCTCACAGCTTAAATCCCTATCCACCCTCTTGTGTACTTGTCCTGGTTTTGGCTGGGATAGAATTAATTTTCTTCCTTGTAGCTGGTACATTGCTGTGTTTGGATTTAGGATGCGAATGATGTTGATAACACGCCAGTGGTTTAGCTGTTGCTCAGCAGTGTTTATACTAAGTCAAGGACTTTTAAGCTTCTCACACCACTCCACATGGATAAAGGAAACAGAATAGTTATGGTACAGGTTACATCTCCATATCCTATACTCGTCTGCAGTAGGTATAAACACAGTTCTTCTGTTCCATCACACTATTTTTTGAGCTTAAAACTGCTGTTACCAATAATTGTAATGGCCTACAGCATATTCCAAATTATTTGGGAACAAGTTTTAGCCAGACTATTTTGATTTTTGAGGGTATAGTTCCATCTTTTACGCCTGTGCGCATACTTTACTTAATCCACCTGTTTTTTCTGCCTGATAATGTACCAATTGAAGTGGGTACAAATATTCCCAGATTCAAAATTCCTTGTGAGAATATGAAAACACAGGTGCATTGTAGCTTTATTTGTTCTTTCCAATAAAAATATATTTGATAATGCTTTAATACTGCTTTTGATGCAGTGGTTTTTAATAAAGGCTGCAGGAGCTGAGACTCCCTGTAGTCACTCCCTGTGTGCTATAAAACCTGCATATGAGCCTTCTGCAAAGTTTATGGAAATGCAGCTTTGAGTATGAGATACTATTGCTCAGAAATAGCTGTAGCTGTTGACATTCTTGCATGATTTTACTTTACACACAAGTAGCAGAGCTCAGAGTTAGATCTGCTATCAAAAGCTATGGAAGGGATTTTCTACTGGTACATGGCTAATCAAAATATAAAATACAGAATACTGTAAAGGTCACCATGGCAAACAGCTGTATTGTATTTCACTGAATACATTAAGCATTTCATTTCTAATGTCTCATTCCAAAGACAAAGATTTTAATGAAACTGGAAAATGGCAGGAAGCTGGTTTTTTTCTTCCCAATCTGCCTGCATATTGCAAAGCAAACAGGCAGTTTCAAAGTCAGATTGCCATTATGCATTGAGGTGTTTCAGGCCATGTCAAGTCTTCTTACAGCTGGCCACAGCTTTGCTAAACAGCCAGAGATTTGATTAGTTTATTGCTATTTAATTCAAGTAAAATAATTATCACCTGCTGCTTATAGGAGTTCCCTCTTTCCTCTTCTTTGTAATTTTCAAAATGAAAGATGATATCAGGACCCACATCCCATTCGCCTAAAGAGGAGGTTCACTGTTCTTCATGGAGTCTATCTGAACTTCGGTGGGGTAATTAGTGCTCTGTAATGGAAAAGCTGGATGGAAAACTGATCACAACTCTGATTTTTGTCATGTTTGCACTGGCCATGTTTGCAGTGATGTGCAACGTGCTACCTGAATTTTATGACTACATTAAGACGTAAGACAGGCTCGATGACTGAAATTAAATGCCTTAAGGGGTTTCTTTCTTATTTGTACTGAGATTTCACTTAATACAAAAGATATCTATCAAAGCTTCTTATTAGGAGCTTACCATGGCAAAACTATGTATCACAGCCTGCCCCAGGACAACAGGACAGTAAGCTGACGGCTGGTGGCTGCCATCTACTGCTCTTCCCTGAGAGCCCCATAGCCTGTCCCCCTTGGTCCCAGACCCCTTTTCATTCAATGAACATTGGAGATGCCAAATACCATGAGAAAAATGAGTATCTGGAGCAGCAGCACGTGCATAGTAGGTCACAGTGTGGAGTGGGGTGGAGCTCCTCACTTAATCTGGCCACTTGGTTGGATGCTGTGGTGGGAAGAGCTGTTCTTTAGATGGGTGTACAGTGCTCTGTATGGATGAAGGATCTGGGTATAGGCTCTTCCTTGCCCTTGGTTGCTTGCTGTGCCCCGAAGATTAGGTTAGAATTGTTTATAGGTAGGAATGATGTGAGTAAAGGCTTTGGGTGCAGAGTACAATACCAGCATCCTGCACATGTAGTTTAGCTTGCGTTTTTTCCTAAGAACTGGTAGAAAACCAATGATGAGATTTCACATTTAAACAAATAGATAAAAATCATAAGAGCAGCAACTATATTTTGGTTTATTGCTATATTTATAGCCTCAGGTTATAGACTTATGAATAAAAAGAAACTTGGTGAGGATAAATGTGAAGTCTCTGCTAGTCCATTTAAAAGCACAAATCTATAGTACACAGCTTCTTCATCAGATTGAGCTGACGCACAAGTGGTGTATCAGATTTGTCAGTGTCTGTCAGATGTTTAATTGGATAATTTGTGGGTGAGCAGGGATCTTTTTGAGTAGTGATTTGACATTTTCTACTGTGTGTACCTCTGAGAGCCCTCCCCTTCTTCAAGTATGTAAGGGACTTGATTTTGTTTTGAGTAGCTCTGATTTAGACTTTGGTCTATAGCGGCTATAGATTATTCACGATTCAGCCTTTTTCTTTTGATAGAGAAAATTGTGCCACCATCTCAAATCTTACAGCAAATATTTCACATTTCCTGTCCTACTGGGGCAAATGAAAGAAGCAAATATGTATTTTTCTTGTAAGTCAGAAAGCAGTCATGCTGCTGTGGAAGATGAGGTAATGCCATGTGCTCCGTGCTATTTTGTCATGTCCCAGGCTCCAGGGATCCAGGTTTTGCTCACTGGGCAAAAACATTGAGCTGTGGATATGCCTGCAATTGCAATGAACGAGGGATCATTTCCAAGAATGCTGAGTGCTTCGGCAAAGCTGGTGCAGGTTGGTGTGCTGGAATCACAAGCAGAAAACAGCATATGTTTTAGCCTGAGTATTGAAAACCAAGGTCTCCTGCTCTGAGTTACCTTCTGGGGAAGCTGCTTTCCACTTTATGCAGAGACCCAGGGGTACTGTTGCCAGGCTGAAGTTAGTTTATTTTGTGGAAGTCCTCCAAAGTGTCCCAACTAGTTTTGTGTACTCAAAATTCTTGGTCCTTTAAAAATAAATAAACCCCAAAGAAGCTGTGTTGCAGTTCATTATGTGCACAGAAATCTCCCCTTCAATTTTTTGCTTCGGTATCGGTCTTTGGGGGACTATAATGGTGTAAGGGCAGTGTTCTTTGGATTTATTTTCTGCTGTAAACTCAGGGGTGGTTATTTCTGCACATTGTTATACCGGCAGTTTATTCAACTGCCGCTTGGAACAGCGAGAAAGCAGGTGTGCTAATGGAGGTAGGATTATACATTGAATATCAAAGGCTAGTGTTCAGAAACCTGGTTCTTTGGGAGACGTGATGAGCCAAAACAGTCCAACCGACCTGGATGATGTTTTCTGTACAGAAGGGCTAGTTACTGTGAACCTAGCTAAGGACCAAGAACAAGCTATTTGCTGTGGGGTGGATACAGGCTCATATTAATTGCCCAAAATGTATCTTCTCATGACTTTTCCTATATAATACTTTTTCTGGGAATCATGATTTTCAGGAGTTTTACTGAGGGTCACGCTGTTGCAATAAAGAGGATGCCTGCATTGGGGTTTTCCATTTGAAATCATGCTTCCTTTCTCACCCCAGGTTTCTGGAGATGATACTTTCGTGACAGTTCTGTGCTTTGGGGAATTTTGATGTACTTTACTAAGTGTGGCTGAAAATAGTAATTTGAGGAAATTCTTATTTTGCTTTGCTTTTAAGATTCCTACTTATTTCTATGCTGCTTCTTCAAGTGAATGGCCTTTGGATGAATGATTGCTCATTTTCTAGCTAAGCTGAGGTTTGCTGTGTTGTTCTCCTTTATCATCCCCTGTGTCCAACCAGTTCCTTTGACACTTCTGTAATGAACCTGTGTTCTTCAAATACTTACCCAGGGAATAAGCATATAAGCTGATACGGTGAGAACTGGGTGTTTGCTTCTGCTCAGCTGTTAAGATCTCTTGCAGCATGTGACTGCACTTTGTGTTTCTCTCATGCATCAATATAAACACATAGGCTGGCATAACTGCAAAATGTATCCTTCAATTTTATTTCCTTCTCTACTTTTTTTCCTAGATAGGTGCAGCCTGATACAATTCTCCTTTAAATCAGTGACAATTTCAGATCCAAACTCCTATTTTCTCATTATCTGTCTCATCCAGGTTACTTGTTTTACTACATTCATTTCTGAATATAGACTTTAGCAATTCACATTACAAAAGAGACTGAACTGAGGAGAAGGGAGAAAAGAGAAATGTATATGGAAATTATTAGCCTACTGCTTTATAAATGAATGTAGAAATTTGAACTAAACATATACACGTATATACGCATATAGGAAATGAGAACAATTTAGCACCATAGAATATTTTAGATGCCTTTGGTAGGAGAATTTTAACAAGTTTCTTGAAAGTTTTAGGTGACATTTTGAGAAAAGACTTTGAGTTTAATACAAACAAGCAACCCATCACCACAGAAACGCACACAATAAATAGATATGCTACTTTAATAGAATTAAATGTTCTTTTTCATTATGTCAACAACAAATTCTGTAACTCCCTTTAATTGTAATAGATGATATACAGCTACAAAGTGAGGATCTGCACCGTGGAATATTAGAACAGATGCACTATTGCCTCAGTCCCGCCTGCTGCTTTGTGTGGGCTGAGGTAAAATTGTCTCTCTTCAGAGATATTGATGTTCACTTAATATATTAATTTGTAGATTTGAGGTCTAAGATTGTTCATCTTTTTTGCTATACTGCAGGCTGTTGTTTACTTGCGTTGGTGCTAAACAGTAACCATGCAAGTATAATGAATGCATTGATTAATCATTTCACTGTAAATCATTTCTATTCCAAATTAAGTGGCTTGAAAAATAGCTGAGAACAAGGGGGGGGTATTTATGGGTTTATTCCCCTTGTCAGTTCCTGAGCCTGCTCGAACCTACTAGGCAACTATTTTCTCCAGCCCAGTTCCTAACCAGAGAAGTCAAACACCCCTGATAAAAGCAGGGACAGCATCCAGATACAAAATTCACATGTCAAGAAAACTTAGTCTTTTGTAATGTCCCTGAAGGGGAAGACCCTGGAATAGCACCAGGGGAGGATAAAAAGTTGGGGATTTTCTTCCTTTTTTCTTTTTTCCCTTTTCCTTTTTTCTTTTCCTTTTTCCTTCTCTTTCCATTTTGGAAGAAGCACACACGTATAAAGCCTGTCACCTCAGGGTGTCAGCAACTTCCAAAAGGTCTAAAGGCTCAATAAAAGTGTTCCCCTGCAGCCTGCATGGTATTTGGGTGTTCAGCATTGCAGTCCAGCGCCAGTTCGTTAACGCTTTTCCCTGCAGAGGGTCTCTCTGAGTGATCCCTGAAGCCTTTTCAGATTCTCCTGAAACACTCTGCTACTACAACTGATAGTAATGAGCACTTACACAATGCTTTTTATCAGTAGGCCTGTAAGTGCTTTGCAGGGGAAAGCAGTACCATGATGTGCACTTCAGCTGGGGAAGTTGTGGCATGGAAAAGTGCTGTTAGAAGAGTGGGAAGTAAGAGCCAGATTTCAGGACTCCCGGCCCTGGGCTCTTTGGAACTTTGCCAGGCAAACAAGCTCTAAACTAGTGCATGATCCACAAAAGGCTTCTCAAGCCTCTTATATCAGCACTGGGTGTGAAGAATATCAGAATTGGGACATTGTATCATCTCAAACCTATTTGTCTGGGATTGTTAAGTCTTAGTGCATAATAAAGGCAGATGAGGCAGTGGCTTTCTCAGAAAACACTATTCCACCCAACAAAATGTTTCTCTACAGCAGCAAAGAGCAGGTTTTATTTCTGCCAAAATCTTTGCAACCAAATGGCCAAAATTTATCTGTAGCCTGGCAGCCAGCATGCATTCTCCTCAGTTCCCTGCCAAACTATTAAAATTAATCAGGTGGCAAACTTTCATTATAAAGCCACATCAAGCAAACAAGAAATCCAGACTCCTACTATGGGAAACATCAGTAAATAGGGCAGGACAATAAAATGTCTGAGGAAGCTCTCCAAAAGCAAGTCAAATCAAATTAAACTGCACATATACCAAACTATTTCTTTTTGTATTGAATCTTTCATACAGAAGTATCACCACCTATTATCTGCTACATAATAAAGTGCAAATGCCGCCAGCTTGGGGGTGAGACTTTGCTGTGTATCCCTCTGGCTGATCCATTAGTATTGATGATGGTGTGGGAATCAGCACCTACAGGTAAATTATAAGGAAGTTTGGCTCAGAGAACTTACTGTTCTTACTAGATAAAGAAAGGTAGCTGAGGCCATTTTACCTTGGAATAGACTGTGACTTGACACAAGGTCTGGGAAGAGTCAGCAAAACGCAAGAAAAATTAGCCAGGCAGCAAGAAGAAACGCATCCAGGGCATCATTTATGAATAACAGAGTTAAGGTATAGAGGTCACAAACTCCTCAGGTCAAACAGACCTGGAATGAGGATAGAAAAGCTGAAACAGTGGCTCCTGGGAGCTATTAGGCATCCTGTAAGTTCCTGTGCTGCCCGGTGCTCAGACAAAGAGGTCAGTAAAGCGGTTCTGATTTTTCTGTGTGTGAGCCTGGCAATCCTTTCTCCAAAGGTAGTAGACCAGGAAGTAATGTATTTGTTTCTGGCATGAGGGAACTCATCTCTGTGTGCGTGAGGCAGCCAGTATCCCTGTGGTGGATTCAGGCAGTCCTGGCACCGTTGCCAAATCCAGACCAAGAGATGAGCAGCACTGGAGAGATTTGTTCACTAAATTGGGATTAGGCTCAACAGCTGCAAAGTCTTTGTGACAGGCACTTGGGGAATATCAACTGCTGCAGATGAGGGCTCTCACCTGGCAAATTAATTTCCACTTTTAAATTGATCCACCCTCAGAACTGCCTGACTCTGCTGCACACATCCAAAGCAGGTGGATCCTGCTCTGCTGCTGTTGTGCAGACAGCTTTGGAAAGAATGCAGAAACTGCTTTATGGTTTATTTAATGACTGATGCATAGTAGGATACACCTTTTCTGTTTCCTCAGCACATGCATGTTTATTTGATTATGCTCCTGCCCTAACATGAGTGTTGATGGAAGGTGGCAATGACCCGTGTGTCACTCTTTCTCTGGAGTCTGCCCAGGGTAAGTGCTCTGCCCAGAATTCCATGTAATCTGTTCCTGGGAGCAGCAAATCCTTACCCAGCAGCGCAGGACCTTCTCCAAAATGAGCTGTGAATGTAATAAAATCACTCACAAAGAGCAAGAAATACGGAACATTTTATGCATGGGGCTGATAGCCAGGACTTCCTAATACAAATTTTCTCTCTGGTTTTAGGCAGGTCTCCCTATCCTCCCTCCCATTCTTTTTAATAAGTAAATACAAGTCTAAAGGTACATTCTAATGTTAGGATTAGCAGCTCAGTGTAGTGCTCTGCACCTCAGTGGGCAAATAATCAAGATCTACTCCCTTTCTGCAGCTGTGTGCTAACAAAGGCAAATAATTGAGCTCATAAATTAAACAGAAGGGGCCATGTCAGAACTCCTTTACCTATCCCATTACTGTTGCTATTTCAAAGTCTAAGCATGGTGGAAATGTCCATGTTCGTAGGGCTCATATCAGGGGTTGACATTTTGTCACATTCCCAAATCCTTGCTTGTTACAGATACAGATGATGAGGGCACCTTTGGGTTTAATGCAAGGCTGCCCAAAGCCTTTGCTCATTGCATTTCAAATACGATCATTTCACAATTCAATTATCTTACAATTATGTGTCTTGAATCTATTACGTGGAATGGGAAGATGGAAGATAAAGGTAGAGATGATGACATGGATGAGGCCTTTAGGGCTTCCTACAGTTTTTTATGCCCTATTCAATAGCTCTGGATGGGTTTGGCTTAATTTTTGTTGTTGTTGTATGGATTTTTTCCCCCCTAAATACACACCAGACCTTTTGTGTTAGTTGCAAAGGAGACTCTAACAGATGGGACAAAGAATGAGCGAGTCATAAGGTGACAATTGAGTTGATTAGGATATTTTTGGGTTGGTTTTCTTTTGGACATTAAACAAATTGAGTGGTTCATATTCAAAGAGACTTGGTTTGAAAACTGTACATTGACATCTTGCACAATCTACTGAGCATATCAACAGCAAAGGCCGACCACCAGCTTGTGTGAGTGGATTGGGAGGGAAATTGATATCTGTGTGCATATGGGGGAATCTATAGCCTCCCTGGTCGTTCTGCTCTTGTCAGGAAGCTTTGTGAACTTGCCTTGTGGGGCAGACAGGGGAAGAAGTGCCCCATAAATGTTTATGAGCCCTGGAGAATATTTTTCTCACGGGTGGTAAAACAGAACCCAAAGAGTTGTGAGTGGCTTCAGGGAGAGGGAAAGTGTTTGAGCTTCCCCTTGAACTGAAATGGTAGGCTTTTAGCTGACACTGGAGGGCTTTTATCCACAAGCATGTCACAGTCAGCTCTGGATAGAGAGGGAGGCATTTGGGGGTTTTGACTATATGTGTTTTTCATTTGCTCTAATGAAAAAAAGGGGAGAAAAATGCTGTACCTGGGATTCACTATCAAGCTGTTCAGGCAATGCTATGTCAGACATCAATTAATCAGAAGAATCAGAATGAATATGCTGGTCTGAAATGAAAGAGTAGATGGTTTCTAAGCAGGAGATGTGAGCGTATCAAAGCTGAATGGTTTTCTGGAAACAGCTTATTTTAGATGTGACTTTTAGTTTTTCTGATCTCAGAGGTGCTGACACCATCAAAAAGCCCCGTTGACAAGCAGGCTCTTCCTCGCATCAAACCATGTGAACTTGGTCCTCCATTGTAAGGGAATATTCACCTGGTTGGCTGTCAGTTGGCAAGTCTTGAATTAATAAGTCTCTGTCTTCTGTGGTCGTGTCAGTTCTGCTGCACTGAGTCCCGAGCAGAACTTCAGTCTAGGCAATGAAATACAATTTGCCTGCAGAGAAAGCATGATACCTGAGAACTGAATCTCTACAGACACACATTCAGCCTGGGTCAACAGCCCTGTCAAATCTCATAACTTGAGCAACTGAGAGACAAAACTGGTGGAGAAGGCAGCAAGGCAGATGATTCAGCTTTAAGATACCTGTGTCACACTAGTATGATGTTAAGTACCAGCTCTCAGTGCAGGATTGTGCCACAGTTCAACTGCTTGACTATGGCATAGCTGCAGACTAATATCATTTTATGTCTGAATACTAGACTTGGGAGAAATAAACTTGATTCCTGGCTTTACCACAGGCTTCCTGTGTGAGCAGCAACTTTGCATGTTGCTTATGTTCTCTGTGCCTCAGCTGTGAGGGGCAAATTAGAATTCACACTGCTCAGCTGGAAGAGTTGCGGTATCTTAAACTACAAGTTCACTAGCAATTTCTCCTCTTTTTATAGGAATCACAACCACCAGCCCACAAGTACTATGTTTATTATGGTGGTATCAAAGCTGCCAACTGAGAATGAGGTCCAAATATACTGGGAACAACAAAAAGGGAAAATAAAACTCTCAGTTCCCCATGGTATTCATTGTTTTAAGGGGTTTTCTAAAGCAGAAAGTTATTTGGTATCAGATAAGGTGTGAATAAACCCACATAAACCAGTGTAGCTTCACAGGGCTCCTCTGATGCCAAATTAAAAGTAAATTCTTTTTGCCTGTATTGTTTTGGTTTGTTTTCAACAGCTGCATCTCTTTGCAGGATTGCAGTCAATGAAGTATTTTAGCTCGGTGTGATTTACCTCCATAAACCCAAGTGTACAGAGGATTCTGTTCATCTCCTAAATTCCAGTGCGCTGTGCAACTGTTTGCTGTTTTCATATCTATATATGCTCTATATCCTCCTAGAGCTGGCTGTATTTTCTTTTTTTTTTTTTTTTTTTTCTGGAATGGGTGCCTTGCTTGAGGGAGTGGAATAACGACCCTTTCCCGCACTTTGATATAGAATCATAGAATAGTAAGGGTTGGAAAGGACCTCAAGATCATCCAGTTCCAACCCCCCTGCCATGGGCAGGGACACCTCCCACTAAACCATGCCATCCAAGGCTATGTCCAACCCCACCTTGAACGCCGCCAGGGATGAAGCATCCACAACCTCCCTGGGCAACCCATTCCAGGGCCCCACCACCCTCACAGTAAAGAATTTCTTCCTCATATCCAATCTAAACCTCCCCTGTTTAAGTTTAAACCCATTACCCCTTGTCCTCTCACCACAGTCCCTAATGAAGAGTCCCTCCCCAGCATCCCTATAGGCCCCCTTCAGGTACTGGAAGGCTGCTATGAGGTCTCCACGCAGCCTTCTCTTCTCCAGGCTGAACAGCCCCAATTTTCTCAGCCTATCTTCATACGAGAGGTGCTCCAGTCCCCTGATCATCCTCGTGGCCTCCTCTGCACTTGTTCCAACAGTTCCATGTCCTTTTTATGTTGAGGACACCAGAACTGCACCCAATACTCCAAGTGAGGTCTCACAAGAGCAGAGTAGAGGGGCAGGAGCACCTCCCTCGACCTGCTGGTCACACTCCTTTTGATACAGCCCAGGATACGGTTGGCCTTCTGGGCTGCAAGCGCACACTGCCGGCTCATGTTCATTTTTTCATCAACCCACACCCCCAAGTCCTTCTCTGCAGGGCTGCTCTCAATCTCCTCCCCGCCCAATCTGTAGCTGTGCCTGGCATTGCTCCGACCCAGGTGGAGGACTTTGCATTTAGCATGGTTAAACTTCATCAGGTTGGCATCAGCCCACCTCACAAGCGTGTCAAGGTCCCTCTGGATGGCATTCCTTCCCTCCAATGTATCAACCGAACCACACAGCTTGGTGTCATCGGCAAACTTGCTGAGGGCGCACTCAATCCCACTGTCCATGTCACCCACAAAGATGTTGAACAAGACCGGTCCCAACACCGATCCCTGGGGGACACCACTCGTTACTGGTCTCCAGCTGGACACTGAGCCACTGAGCACTACTCTTTGCATGCGGCCATCCAGCCAGTTCTTTATCCACCGAGTGGTCCACCTATCAAATTGATGTCTCTCCAACTTAGAGAGAAGGATGTCATGGGAGACAGTGTCAAAGGCTTTACACAAGTCCAGGTAGATGACATCAACCGCTCTGCCCCTGTCCATCAGTTCCGTAGCCCCTTCATAGAAGGTCACCAGATTGGTCAGGCAGGATTTCCCCTTAGTGAAGCCGTGCTGGGTGTCACCAAGCACCTTGTTGATTTTCATGTGCCTTAGCATGCCTTCCAGGAGAATCCGCTCCAAGATTTTGCCAGGCACAGAGGTGAGACTGACTGGTCTGTAATTCCCTGGGTCATCCATTTTCCCCTTCTTAAAAATGGGGGTTATATTTCCCTTTTTCCAGTCATCGGGAACTTCACCTGACTGCCACGATTTTGCAAATATGATGGACAGTGGCTTAGCAACTTCATTTGCCAGCTCCTTCAGGACCCGTGGATTTTACTAGTGAACAAAATGATTCCATAAAACATGCTCTGTAAAGAACCTGAGATGCTTTCGAATGACAGGTGCTCTACGAATGTATGGCCAGTATTACAGTCGGAACGAGATGAATCCCTGCCCTTTACTGGAAGATAGGGATGGAACAGAGGGAATGGCAGAGGGTAGGTGGTACAAAAATGTCTCCCAGGGAGGAGAGGGGAAGGATATACCCTCCAGTGATATAGAATCAGCTTCATTAAAGAGTTACTCCAGTTAAAGGTCTGGCTTATAAGCTATTTCTCATGCCATGATTGATATAGAAGCTGTCTGCTGAACCCATTCGACAAATCTTCATCTTTATGATCAGCGGTTGGAGCTCCATCCGTATTTTAGTACCACATCACTAAAAACATGAATTTAATTAATAGGGAGAAATTACATTCTTACTTTGTTAGTATAAGGACATTATGTGTGACCTAGTTCTGTGTATATTAGGAAGGAAATAGGTAGGGAGGAGTATAATGCAGTAGTTGATTTTTAATATGCTGTGAGCTGCTTATAGAGCGAGATCCATTCGTTCCAGTGATTATTTTCTCATCGTTTACATATTCAGCTGCATCTGGTTCTACACACAATTCACAAACAGACCTTAATTATTTTTAAGTCTACAACTATAAGGTGTATATTTTAAAACCCATCTGACTTAAATCAGTGTGTTAAATAGCAACATTTTCATTAACTCAGGGATACTTTCCCCTATTTGTTGTGATTTTTCCTCTCTTACCTAGCTCTTAAGAGCAGAAGCTTATGGGCTCCCTATGGAATTCTGTTGCTATAGTGAAGTTTTTCATTGAAATTTGAACAGAAAAAGCCTTGAGGGTATTGAAAAGTTTTTTGCCAAAAATTTAGTATTCTCAAGAATTAATAGCAACACCTTTTCCAGTGATCTGCTATGTGCTATTCACTGTGGTTTTAATGCCTCAGCAACTTAATTCAGATTTTCAAATGTCTGTAGAGTTGTGCTCAAGACATTGTTGCAATGCTTGTTTAATGTCACACAGCAAATCTATTCAAATAAACCATACATATAATTAGGGAGCTTTATTTCTCTGAAATATAGCCAACGAGAATAATACCAAGGGAAAGGAAATTCTCAGCTCCCATTGACTTACATTGCTTCCAGATAGCAAAGGTGCAGGGACATCTGTGCCATCTGACATAAAGACAGCAAAAGAGAGAATGATTTAGGAGGTTGGAATATGAATAATTCTCAAATTCCATCAAGTAGTCAACTGGAGTTATTTAATAAAGCACCAGGGAAGACTTGGGTTTATGGCTGTTGCATGGGAGGAGAAGAGAAGAACACAGTGGCACCTGTGTGGTTCCTTTGGGAAAATGCTTGGAATTTCATTAATGGAACATTAATGAGCAGCAGATGTATTGTCATGGCTGATCTGTGTCTCTGGAACCTGTGTATCATAGTTTAAGACAGACCCGATCTCACTCCTACTGCAGTCAATGGCACCGTACTCATCAATTATTTCTTACACTTCTCATATATAAAGTATCTCTGTACTTCATACAAGAATTAAGGGCTTATGAAATGTCCTGGGCTGGCAGCCTCAGAGAATGAAATTGTGTTTATTCACGGAGTAGGCTGAGCTTAACTGAGAGTACTTCTGGCACTTCATCCCAATGCTGATGTGTTTGGACCCTCTCTATAGGCACAAAGATACTTGGCCTGCAATCTCCTTTCACTTACTGCATCCCCCAGAAGCGCTCAGACAGACATCTCCTAGCTACTGAGGGCTGTTAGTTTTCCTGGGCTACAAACAAGGGCAGATATAAATGACTGTCTAAATTTCATTTATGACTACATGTGCTGCACTTGTCAGCAAGCAAAGTGCATTTCTTCTGTACATACTTGGTCCTGTTTGGAGGCATTTCCTCTGCAAGGCCAAGCCTGGCTGTGTCAGGAACTGGATTTTAAAGACCCAGGTTTGCAGACCACTGAAGAGCCCTCAAATGCTAATGAGCTTCAGTCGAGACCAGCCAAGGGTACATTGGAAACAACAACCTCTGGGTGAAAGGTTCAATATCCTCTTACCAAACCTCTGAGGCCTCCAGTCATGTTGATGGATTTCTTTTAGTGTTGCCTAGATATTAACTCTGTATAGAAGAGAAGGAAAACCTGAGCCACAGTCTGAGAGGCAAGAAAAGTACTCTTAAAAAAGGGGGAGATGTTAATAATTTTTGTTAGCATTTCTAAATAGTAACAGTACTTCCATTGAGCTGTAAAAGAATCTATAGAATAATATAATCTATAAAATATATAATATAATCTATATATAATATATAATCTCTCTATGTAACATATAATCTATATATAGACTATATAGAATATGATCTATAGAACGTTAAAAATCAGAAACATTTTAAATTGAGATTATATCCTTGGGGAAATCAACAGGAAATGATTATTTAACTTGTGCTGTTTCATGTGAGGATATTGGTTCAAACAAAATGTTAAGCTAGATGCAGCATGCCTGAGTCCAAAACTTCATTCAGCCTCTGCTAATTCACCCTGTGACATAGAGCACAATGGCTGAAAAGTTTTTAAAGAGATTAAAATCATATTTAGGAATGAATCCATCTGGACTTTCTGAGCTACAAAAAATGCAATTGAAGCTCTAACATTGACTTGGAATCAAAGAAATGTAACTGCATTTAAGAGACAGAATTTGGTAAGCATCAATTCATACCTAAGGATCAATACAATCACCTAAGTTTCACTGATGATGGGTGGCACTTTCAGGATCTGGAAGGGGTGTCTTCCTACGTAATGCAATTGCACAGAAAGAGTGGAGCACTTTTGTGGGTTAATAGCAGATATTTCCAGTTCTAATTGGATCACATGCCAGTACTTACTTATGGGAGACAGCCTGATCCAAAGAAAAGCATTTTCCCCACAATATTCAGATAGTAGCATGTTTATAATAGGAGGTGCTGTTGAGCATCTTGCAGTATAAGTGCTTATTTTAATGAAAATAATTGAAATATAATGAAAATAATGAAATGTTACCAATATGTATATGTAAGGCACCTTCTCCTACAGTCCTCAATGTACTGAATAAATGGTGATATCTCTGCCAAGAACCTGAGCCTAAAAGGAGTAGATCCTACTACCGCTCTTGGGTAATGGAGTTATTTTTTCAATGTCAGTGGTACAGGCTAGTATTTCTGGCACGCTGACAGACCATAATAAGGGTCATAACACTTGCTGTCTCCAAACTCCCAGTGACTTGAATGGGCATTTCAAGTGCATAGTATCAAGCATAAGAATTATGGCTTGAGAGAAGCGTGTCTGCTAATAGTAATTTCTGATAAACATCAGGTGAAAAACAGCCCTCATGCTTCTGGGAGAGGGAGACAATGGGAGCTGTGTGAGTTTTCTTCATTTATGCTAACAGTATTAATCGTAGCACTGTGTGTTTTATCTATGGGCTTCTGATAATAAAGATGCAAGTGCCATAGAATAATTTCAGGCACATGGAAAAGAGTTGATTCATCCAAGTCCTTTGATAGAAATAGTAACTACTTCTAAACTCTGACAGAAAGCCTGTGATTTCACTGCTTCCTGTGCTCATTCCTTTATAATCAAATGAAAACATCTTATGATAATTTCAACTTTTTTGGAAACTCGTTTGTAGTGATTTTGTTCAGCTTAGCAAGGAAAGCTGGTTTCCACTCTATTTTACAGATATATATATATACACATACACATACGCATGTATAGGGTATATATCCATATAGAGGGTACATTTAGATTAGACATTATGAAGTTCTTCCCTGTGAGGGGACTGAGGCACTGGCACAGGGTGCCCAGAGAAGCTGTGACTGCCCATCACTGGCAGTGCTCAAGGCAAGGTTGGATGGGGCTTGGAGCAAGCTGCTCTAGTGGAAGGTGTCCCTGCCCATGGCAGGGGTTGGAACTGGATGAGGTTTAAGGTCCCTTCTAACACAAACCAGTCTGGGATTCTGTGATATATATAAATTGCCACTTTTTAGACTTATTTGAGTGAGCCATATTTTCTTCCCAGTTAATTAAACCTATAAAGAATTCATGATAAATATGGTAATCCTGTAAGATGTATTTAAGGCAGGACCAGGGTGACAGCAGGGCTAATGGGTTATGCAATTAAATTATACTTAACAAAAGTCCTTTGGATTTGCAGCCTTTATGGATAACAGTGACTTGAAGATCCACATGAGTTAATTCCTACACAAAGTAGGGCAGGTTTAAATGTTATTACAAAGCTGATTTAATCACATGTATCTTGTTTTGTTCTCTAAACCTACAATTTCCAGGTTTGCTGTCAGTGTTCTTCCAGATTCCAATTGTTTGTCTCTAAATGTCATTTCTGCAGAAAAACTGATCATTTTCTCAAATGTTGATGGGAAAAATAACAGAGCTGTGAATAAAGCTGCTGAAATACTCCCATTTTTCATCTGGGTCTGTCACGAATGCAGTGAGCAACTCTGATGTCTCCTCCCTTCCTCCTTCACTCCATCAGTCTCTAAGTGCGACCAAGCACCTCGGACACAGGGGAATCACTGAGCTCTGGCTAAATTTGGGGATGGGAAACAAGAGAATGAAAGGGGAATTAATATTTCTTTCAGACTGTGAAACAAGCATTGTCTTAGCTCTCTGAGAGCGCAGCAGCACAGATATGCAGGGTGAAGAGAAGTTAAAGGACCACCTATGATTCCAAGCCATATTCAAGCCATATATATCCACTGGATATAAAGTAAAAATAGATGGGAAATTTATTGTGGACTTAGCTGGCACTCTGCAGTCCCAGCAAAAGGCCCTGGGTTTCTCTGTTTAGATTTCGCTAAAGGCTGTGATGTGCCTTGATTTTGTGCAGCATTTATTTTCTCTTTCAACATGACCAGTTAGCCAACTAAACTGCTGCTGAGTGCATGCAGGATCAAAACTGCTTGCATGTACTGACATAACCGAAAGCTTAGTGCCCTGGGAGAGGGCAAAGCAGCTTACACTGATCATCAGAAGTCAGCCAGGTAGGGCTCTCACATGGTAAAATGTCTGTCTGCTGCTGTTGAAATTGGTGGTAGTGGGGAACCTTTTAAAAGCGGTCTGTTTTCTCTTGCATGCAGTATAATGGGAACTTTTTTCCAGTGAATAAAAGAGTTCCTGGAAAAAAGATAATAAATTTAGTAATTTTCTCTTTCGTGGCATTGTTATACATGTTTTATGATGACTGTACAGTGTTTGCCTACCTAGTTCTTCCTCTGTCTTTGAATGATTAATCTCTTTTATCCCTGGTTGTAAATTGGTTTGTTTCTTTGGGCTCTTATTTTCTCAAAGGGATGTTTTGACACACTGCTGAGCTGAGTGAGATTATCCCAATTACATTTTACTGATAATATTTGGTGTCTGATGCCTTCCATGTGGATATCCACATGGGATGAAATGCTGCCTTTCTTTTCTGTTTGATCTTGCTATACTCATTGGCGATTTGCACACAAATTATGATCTCCAAAGCAAGAGGTTAATTATGAAAATCAGTGACTAATGGACTCTTGATCAACAAGAGATTTAACACCCTAAATCACTAACAATAGGCATAGTCAGTGCTGGTCTCACAATCTAGCAACCTGTACTCATTTTGCTACTCATCCTGAGTTTATGGATGGCCTGTGGGAAGTCCTTCAAATTCTGTGCCTCAGAAAACACATTTCCATGAGGAAAATTGACTCCTTTGGGGTGGGTGCACCTTCCATATTTTCTTGGAAAATGCTTATTTTATAGAGGATTCATGAAAAAAAATCCCACAATCATAGTCTGACAGCAAAGGTGCTAGAGATGTACAGAAACGATGGTCCTGGTTAAGTCTGGATGCTCCTGAGAGTGATTCAGATCATCTGCTAGTATTCACCACTCTGCAGACAGACCTCTAATGCCAGGTCCCAAAAAGAGAATGTCCCTTTCCCAGATTAGAAAGCTAATTCATAGGAGCCCTGGGATAGGGAGGATGGTGAAGCCTAATTTATGGCATCTCTGTTAGCTCTTTCTAACTGCGAGTACAATTAAAAATGTGGTGTTATATTTAGAAAGTTATTGTTAACTGTTCTTTCCAGCAATCACATTTTCCATTTTCATATTGTTGTGACAACTCCTATCTGGGTATGGCAGTTGCATGAATTAAGTGCTGTTGTTTAGCTTGATTACAAGGAAAGTGAAATATGCCCCTCCTGGGTATTATCTGTCATGTTGCTAAATACAAACCCAACATAAAGCTCTGCTTGTTTCTGTAAAAGCCTTGCATATCATGCTCTGAACCCATTTCTGTGAGGCACCGAACAGCTCCTTCTCCTGCCAAAGTCCTCTTGGTCCAGCATCTCTTGGTGCTACACTACTGTCCTGTGACACAGGAACTTTAGTGGCTCAGACTTCAGCAATTGCTAAGGTCTTTCACAGGAAGCCTCCTCAAATTCTCTAATCCAGCCATCTCCAAAACTGGAAATGACTTTTTGTGCTTCATCGGGGGAAGAATGCAGATTGTAATTCATAGGCTCTTTACAACTACCGGCACATGTTCCTCTCGGTTGTAAAGCACGATGAATTCATAATCAAGTTGCTAGAGCAGAACAAAATGCCTCTTACAGTCAATAATTCCATTTATGCCCCCAAAGTCACAGCCCTCACGTTTGTGCAGCATTTGAAGGTAAAAGTAGAAAGGAAAATATTGTGGTAAGTCTTTAATGTACCACATCTCCTCAAAACTTCTGCAGCACCATCTCCCTCCTAGCCTCCTTGTGTCATCTCCAACACGGCCTGCGTGCTCATGCCTTCTGTGTGTTGTTTATTTAATACCTGTCCTCATTTCACTTTCCCAACTCAAGTGCCTATTTTAGGCTTCTCAGAATCTTGTCTCCAAGTGGATTGAGCCATGTTATTTTGCATGCCCTGCTTTGAAAACATGTAAGTCAAAAATGACTCAGGGTCTTGAAAAGAGAGAACAGGGAAGGATAATAGTCTCTTAGACTTAACGAGAAAATGGGCTGCTATCAACTCTTAAGAGCATGCTTTTGTTTTTCAGCTTGTACAGCATGCACATGCAAGCAGCAGCTAACCTTCTGTTTTAAGGGAAAAATTGCACCTTCTCTATATTTAGCTATTTGTTTGACAACCTCCAACATCTATCTTATAGAAGATCTTTATGTTAAGGAGCCCACAAAACTAAAACAACAGCTAAGTGATTCTTTTAATCTTAGATCTCTGTTTTGAATAGACTTGTGTTTCCTCTTCTGTATGTTTCCTCTCCTTCCCCAATTACTACAGTCATGATTTCTCACTGTCCCCAATCAGGCACTCATGATAACATGGGCATTGTCTGGTTTTCAGAGCAGGACTGAGACCTGAACTGTGAGTGACTTTTATGTGAGTGTTGACTAAATTAGTTGACCCAGACTGCCCTGAAGAATGCTTTGGAGGTGCTCTGAAAATACAACAGTGTATGTGACATACATAATAAAAAGAGACTTTTGTCTCATAAATGCTGGGATTCCAGGAAATGAAAATTTCAGTGACCTCATTAGAAGCCTACTTTTTTATTTAAAGATGTTGCAATTGAAACAAGCTTTGAAATGAAGAATTCCATAATTTGAATTTTCTATATGAACTGATTTCCTTTTTTACTTTGTATGATTAATAAGAGCTGAACAGACAGCAGCTGGGCAGTCATAGCCAGAGACTAATGGCCAGTTTGCAGTCTAATTTTTAGCAGATATGGCTTTGCTTGTAAATCAGCCCCTGGAAAAGGCTGTATTGAGTGAAGTCTCTCATGTTCTATCTCTGCTTTCCATCTGAACAAGGAGGGAGTAGCAGCCACAAGTTATTGCTTCCTCTGTGTGTACATGTTTGTTGGTCAGAGGATGGAACAAGGAATTTCAGGCTGTTCCCGAGTGCCTCTCAATGTGTTTATCTTCAGTGTTCCCTGAAGGGAGACTAGTGGTTTTGTTCCCACTTCCCACACAAACAATGGGCAGTCTACCTAGTATAAGGCTCTGAAGTGGTACTTGAGCCAGCTTAAGCACTGGAGGCCGCTAACTACAATGACTCAGCCCTCCTTCAGTAGAGCAGGGCATGGCAACCTAGACAGAACTATGCAGTAGTACTGGTGGTGCTTCTCAGATGTTTCTAATGGCAACGCACCATGCTGCTTATTTGCCCAAAATCACACTGTGTAAGTCTGTGCTGGTGTGTGAAATTCAGCTGCCTCCCCAGTCAGTACATGGGTAGCAGAGCATCTTCCCAGCTCTCCTACCTGTTGGGTCATGCAGCCTGGGAACACTGCTGTGGAGCCTGTTTCTTTCTCCCTGCAGGAAAACAGCTCTGTTCCTCTGCTTCTTCCAAAAAAAGTTTTCAAGCAGTAGCAGTTCTGTTGACTTTTTGAGTTAGGTTTCATCTTGAGTATCTGCTTACAGAATTAAGTAAGGCTGTAATGGCAGTATTGTTTGAATAGGTCACTTAGAATATTAGTGTTGTTCTGAGGAATAACCCACAGCTTCTTTTGAAATTTGATTCATGCGTTTAGTTCAGAATGACCTATAATTTTAGAACTCATAAGTCCTTTTACTTGGTTAACTTGACATTGTAAAAAGACCTTCCAGAAACAGCTACGGGCTCACTCTGTAAATCAGTCTTCTGAAGTGGCTTAAGTTGGGCCTCCCTATAACGTCAAAAATAGTTTCACAAATCTAGACAATTATCCTCCAAAGATTCTACAGGTTTGCTCTTTGAGCTTACTTACAGAATACTGTACAGAGACGGCTACCAAGCTGCAAAAGAAACTAAGCAAAGGAACGTATTACAGCTATTAGCTAGCTTCAGAAAGCATAACAAAAGGTGAAATAAAACACAAAGTGTTTTATAATAGACAGTTTCTTAGCCAGTCATGGTTATTTACTCTATAAACTATGTCCTTGATGTGGCAAAGAAACTAATGGGTTGAGTTACATATTTTTAGACTGCATTCTGTGCTTTAGTAGTTTTAAGAGAAACTATTGAGGAAGAAAGATAAGATGAGAAAACTCTTAAGCCAAGTATGAATCCAGTGTATTAGAATAACTCAGCATGTTTGAGGGATGCTATCTGCAGCAGGAGTAGGTAATCAAGATATTCTGCTATGCAAAGTGGTTGCTCTTAAAGAAGAAAAGAACAAGAAAAAATTTGTCCAGGGAAAACATTAAACTTCTGCTTGATGTACGATGGTTTCAAAGCAAGTAATAGGCAAAATTTATGTGATTAATATTCTTGCTTTCATGCTACACTCTATGTCCTGTGACCAAAAAATTGGAGTACATTTTACACACCATTATGCAGCATCATAAGAGCAGGGTCTACATTTTTTTGAAAGCTTGTCTATCCACTCTTTGCATTTTTTATTCCTTTTATGTACTGCCCTGGGACATAAAAATACACCATATTCCCTTTATAGTTGTATAAATACTGGAGGTTAAATTGTACAAATGGTCTATGTCTAAGCACTTGATATCAAATCTGTGCAGCTTACTGAGGAAGAGGCTTTAAAAACCCAAATAAATCTCCTTGTGTGCCCATGTATTGATACAACCTGTCCTTACATGCTGTGGAGGTACAGGACCTGCCAGGCAGCAGCTACTGCTGCGTCCAACTGGTGTGTATGTATTGACTTAAGGATGCCATGAGGTTTCGAGCAGCAAAGCGGAAGCGTGATGCATGAATGGCTATGTGACATTTTAAAAATACACTGAGCCTACACACTCCTTACTTCAATAAATAAGGAATTTCTACTTTCTGTAGTAAACAACTACTTTCCCCATATGACAGGAGTCAAGATCCATGGAAATTTGACTTTGTCATCAGTGCACTTTGTTCACAATTTGCAAACTTGGTTTTAGAAATCATACTGGTGCGAGAGAAAATTAACATTGCAGCCATTGTGAAGAGTGCAGAGTAATAGCAAAATAAAATGCAAGGGATGTCCACTCTGTTCAAGAAAGAAATCCAAAGATTTACCATTACCCGAGTTACAGAAGTGTCCTTGAAACTCACTCTCTGTGGGAAATAATGTGGGAGCGTGTTCTTTAACAGTTCTTCCTGGTACTTTTACTAAAAAGTCAGCATTGGACTTAACTGATAACTTCTCCTCAGTGCATAGATATGGAATAATGGGATTAGTTACCCTGTTAACTAAATTTTGATTAGTTATCTAAATTTCACATATTTTCATATGCAAAATCCTTTTCATACATCCTCCTAGTAATTACTATATGTATGTATTTACATTATGGAGGATAGAAGCTGCTGCAGGACAGCTTTTTGCTGCTTGAGTATTACTTCCCTTAAAAAACAATTGCACATGCAAGCATTACAAGAATTAAATTGCCCTCATTACAGTGGGACTGTGCTGAATAATTTTCATTTACAAAACTAACAATTTCAGCGCAGTTCATGAATTGTGGGTTTAAACATAACTGATTTCAGTTGGTTTAGAAAGTAATTTTATGCTCTTTTTAAAACAACCAACTTATTCATAATGCTAATAACTATGATCAGAGTCTGACCTTATAATGATTTGCTTTACTTGTTTATGGATTATTGCTAACCTAGGACTTGCAGCACACTTCCTTTATATGTACTTTATAAAAAGCTGCATTTATTTTGTTTTAATGCGTTCTTGTTGTCAGATCAGGAGCAAAACAGAGCCTAAACTGTAGTTTCTGGAAACAAGCAGCAGTGAAATTCCCAGCTCTGGTAGCAGCTCTTGGAGGGATTCCTTTTGATCTAATTCAGAACTAGGTTACAGGGGTGTGTGGGGGGGTGTGTGTGTGTGCATTTAGAGCTCTTGGAAACCTTGTGATACTCGAAATCCAAATCCTACTGCCAGTAATTAGCAATTCAGTCCATTCCCTCCTCAGGTAGAAGAGGTGGTGTCCACATTCTGCTATTCAGGATCTGGCCTATCATTTAATCCTTTAAGCCAGAATTAAACTGTCCTAATTTTGAGCAGCCATTTCCTACAGGAACTGCAAACTTCAGTATTTGCTGTACTTCAGTGCTGCTGATTCTGTTTTTCTGTATAAATGAACCCAAGAATTCAGGTTGGAATAGAACCATAGAATCATAGAATCACAGAATAGTAAGGGTTGGAAAGGACCTCAAGATCATCGAGTTCCAACCCCCCTGCCATGGGCAAGGACACCTCCCACTAAACCATGCCATCCAAGGCTATGTCCAACCCCACCTATAGTCAAAAAAAAAAGCACAAATGCATTTCAGTATCTGATACCATCAAGCAGCAAAGGGGTTTCCGATCTTGGTCAAGAGGGGCCCTTATAACTCTTGGATTCAGCCTCTGTCTTCTCTTCCTACATTACAACAGTGCAGTTGTCAGATTGTGGTACTGACATTTGGGGGAATAAAACTGATTTTACCCTATTTTGAAAACAGGGATGAGGATAAAGGGAGATGCTGAAGTAATTCAGTGCTCTAGGTGGAGTTGCAAGGGGAATTACCTTCTCCTTTCCTCCTGGTAACAATGCAGATTCAAACACATTATTCCGTTTCATATGTGAGTTTAGCATGACACATAGTCCAACCAAAAACCCACAACGCATGTATGATTTATTTAGCTGAGATCAAAGACTTAGAGCTGCAAAGAATCTAATTAAAATTTGATGATGCAGCAGGCAGGCTACATCTATTATTTAATTTGGAGGTTGTGATCTTATACAAAATTAGCTTCCAGATTTCACTTACACTCTTGGGCTGCAAATATACTTGTACTCAATCATTTTGATATGGAGTTGAATCACCAGAATTTCACAACAGATACTCAGTTGTCCTATGCGGAATTTGTTGTCAGGAAAGGAAATAACAAATTCCAACTTTGGACCAGCTCAAGTAAGTTTCTGACCACATGTGTGCTTAATACAAGCACAGCTCAGCTTGCTTTGCTTGAAGGACCAACACTAGTAGATCTTGAGAGCCTGACATGAGCCAGATTTCACAAGACAGAACAGCACAGAATTATGAGTCTAACAAATAGACTCTTTCCATTTCCATTTTTTGGTTTAAAATGAGAGAAACTGTGTCATTTCTGTAGTCTCTTTGCTAGAAGATCAGGGAAGAAATTACTAAAATAACTAATTTTAATGGAAAATTGTTACAAATCAACCAGGTTATGCAAACACTTCCTTATAAAAGTGCGAGTGCCTGAAGTTGATGGTTTTGGCTGACCTTGCACCTAAGTAAGAGCTCTGGAGAATGAACATCGCTTTGCTAATAGATAAAATCTCCCCAGGGAAGTGGTGGCCTACACAACTTTGGATGCTTTTAAGAGTTGGCTGGACAGGGTGCTGGGAAATCTAGTCTAGGTCATGCTTTGCCTGGAAGGTTGAACCAGATGATCCTTGAGGTCCCCTCCAACCTGGGGTTTTGTGATTCTATGATACAATTTCTGCATGTGGGTACAGGGTATTCACCTAAGCAAGACTCGTCTTTTGTTACACAGTAGCAATCCCAGCCAATTTGTCTAATTAGATATGTGATGCTGAAGCTAAGGTAGAAGCAGATTCCAAAAGCCTAACTAACTGGTGCATGAGAAGCCGGCTCTGCAGAACACGGCTACCTATGCTCCCTGTAGCTTTGCACTCTAAGTCATAGAATCACAGAATGGTTTGGGTTGGAAGGGACCTTAAAGCTCCTCCAGTTCCAACCCCCTGCCATGGGCAGGGACACCTTCCACTAGAGCAGGTTGCTCCAAGCCCCATGCAATCTGGCTTTGAACACTGCCAGGGGTGGAGCACTCACAACTTCCTTGGGCAACCCATTCCAGTGCCTCACCACCCTCACAGTAAAGAACTTCTTCCTTATATCTAACCTCAATCTCCCCTGTTTATTTTATAATCCATTATCTCTTGTCCTATCGCTACAGTCCCCAGTGAAGAGAAGTACAAGTCAAGCATGAACAGCCAAGCATGTGCTAATTGTTTCCTGTCAACCCATCTGAGCCCATCTTCAGAATTGATACAGTTTTCATGTCAACAGTGGGATTTTTTCTGAAGTTATCAACTGGAAATTTTAGTTCTGGATATCTGTTCCACTGCTGATTTAAGTGAAGCTCCTTTATAGTACAAAGAAGCAGCACCCACATGGCCGGGCACTGCTTTTAGCTTAGAAAGGGCCATTGTTAACTGTGAGAAAGGTGGCTGCTGCTGCTGCTTCCTACCGGAAATTGATGTCTGACTGCAGGAGTGCACTCATTTGTGCAGCTGCAAAGGAATGGGAAGATGCTGCTGTAAACCAGCTCTGCATCTTTCAGGTGACAAGGAAAAAGCCTTACCTGTTCTGTTTCAAGCTGAAGACTTCTACTTACTCTTCTGCAGCCAGGGTAGCGATGGTGATGACCACAGAGAAGGAATAGCGGGACTCTTGCCACAGAGGTTTAGGGAGGAGAATGGAAAGTAGGATGAGAAATATTGATCCCACTTTCTGTAATGCATTTGCTGTTTGGTCTGGGAATTTGTTGTGAAATACAGATGTACGCTGCCAGAATCCACAGGGTTTATTTGAGATTTGGTACCTTCGCCAAGTGCATCGAGGGAGTCTGAAGAGAATGTCTGTCCTTAATTATGTCCTGAGATACTCCTCCATCTCTCATTTCTTTTATGACCGCTGAATGTGTTTGCACTTCTCTCTTTTGAAGGTACCCAGTGGTCTAATTTTGGCTTTCTTCAACTAAAAAACAAAACCAACACAATAAAACCTTGATGTTAAGTGGTATCTGTTTTTCTATTCCTTTTAATAACTAAGGTAGAAAACAAGCTCTTCAGCTGCTGTTCTGTTTTATTCACTATAGAGAATTTATCCCAAATGTATCACAGATTAACAGAAGATTCATTGACTGTATCAATAGCAACAACCAGATTCCAGATTCATCTGCTTTGTTGGAAGTTTGGATTTGGATATTTGGATACTTAGCCCAGAGTTATGAAAACCATGAGTCTGAGCATGATTTTGCTAATTGACAGATGACTGAATCGATTACTGGTGAAATACCATGCAAATGATTGAAATGAGACTTTAATAATGCAGAGTGGGCCTAAGATGATACATACTTTTGATTACCGTTCTGTTTGAGTTTTTTAATATTAAGCTTAATCAAAGAAAAAACAAATTTCAGTTAATGAAAAGAAGAAAAATGTGATCCAAATCTTTAGGGAGTTACAAGACTTAATTGGATTTCAAGTACTGTAGCTACATTCTGAATAGTGTTCCATTTTCGTTTCAGGATTACAGTTGTTTAGTTCCATTAGCCTTAATGTACAGGGTCAGCTTTTAAATTATACTGCATTAGTCTACTGGTTTCTTTTGCCTCATTCTTTCTCGTTTTCCTACATGGCTTCTCTCATAGCAATGACCTCCCTTGGCAGAGGTCGCTTGTCACAGCCACGAGAGAGCTGCCACTGGAACTGACAGTCCTCTCTCTTCCTAATGATTCCTGTCTTCCTTCCGAGCCTCCAGTGTCACCAAGAAGTTAGAGCTCTGCCTGTGCCTCTCAAAACAATGAACTGAAGCTACTATCTGCTTGTTAAAATCAGTGTTTACCAACAGAGTCTTCCAACTGCACAAAAAGACTGAAGAACTTTAGTTGGCAGCACTCACTGTAACTTGTGAATGTGATTCAGCAGATCCTTAGGGTTTATATTAAATTCCAGATTAACAAAAGGCATTATTAGGTGTGATGCTGGGATAAATTTATATTCTACAGGAAGCGTTTTCAGTGTTGGGAAGGGGAGGTTCTTAAGCACGACAAGTTACCAGGTTGTTATTTGCAAATGCTAAAGTGAATAGCTTAAAAACAGAGTTATGAAATGTAGGTGGAATTGGGTGACAAAATCCAAGTGCCTATTATGGCTTCCACATAACGGGATTCATTAAAAGAATTGACTTTCCTCCTTCGGAGCTTGTTGGCATTCGATATGATGGGTTCAGGCAAATACCAAGTGCTCTGCTGAATCCAATTTTTGACATATATTAAAAATCCAGTGTGTTCACCGGGTTTGAATTGTGAATTGTTCTTCCTTTTGGAAAGAAACCCTTTTTACAGTGAAAAACTGGAATAATAGATTTGGATGACTTGGCCGTTCATTTATATTTCCTGCTTGATTGTAAAACAATGTAATATCACACACAGCAGGTTCATTTCACTTAATTCTACCCTTAAATTTCCATCACCTTAAAAAAAGAAACGCATTCTACCAATATGACTAGGAGTACACACAGGTAGCGATAGTTACACCAGCACTATGGAAGTTCCAGTCTCTAGAGGCAACATTTAGTTTACCCTGAGTTTTAAAAACGTGTCAGCATTGTTTCTGTTTCAGAGAAACACCCAACGCTTCAGTGAACCTGACATCTTCTGGAGCTGACCCTATTAATTATTTTTGACTTACTGTGTACTATACATCCACAGGGATTTGCAGAGGATCAAGTACACTATTGTCAAGGGCTTTTATTTCTCTTTTAAATTTACTTGTGTGTACGAGAGAGTTTACATGTAAAACTATATCTATTAGTGGATGCTATGCGATGGATGGGTTTAGAGATATAAATGCATCTGCCCTCAGGGAAAAGAATGCGTAGCAGATTAATAAAATGCACTGTAAATTTTGTATCTCTGCTGCTCAAATATTCAGACAGGATATAGACTACCTATGCACAATAACTCATTTTCCTGCAGATCTTAAAAGAGCAACTTCCAAGGCCAAGCCTGGAATACATTCCTCAACAGAGAGGATCAAATCCTCTTCTCAGTGACGCAAATATCAAATCTGAATTCTTACTAAATCTGAAAGACAGGCTCTGCATTAACATTGGTGGGACAGAACGCAGAGTCTCTCCCTGTGATATTGTTTGCTCTCTGGAGGCCACTGATGTTGAGAGGTGATAAAGGGAATGGCACATTAGTTACAAGGTAAGAAAAAGGGTAAAAATGGTTGGGGCCAGGAGAAACTAACAGAGATGCAGAGAAAATTCATCCTTTTTCTGATCCTTTTTCAGTTATTCAAGAGAGAAAAGATGCGAACGATACAAAGGAAAAGAGAGGGAGAAGGCAAAACAATAAAACTGTGCCTTTGTGCAATGAAAAGTCATCTCCCCATTGCCCACACATGCCCAGGTCTTAAGTAAAGTACAGACTGTACTGCTCCATGTCATGAAAAAAAAAGGAAAGGGCAAAGAACAAAGTAAAGAGTTTGGGGTTTGGTTTGGTTTGGTCTGGTCTGGTTTGGTTTGCTTTGGTTTTGGGGACGGGGTAACACCCATGACTTCTCAATAGATTTTGTCAGAAATTCAGCTGAGGTCTAAAGCTGAGCGATAAAGGCAGCTGGTAGCCAGGATGGTTCTGAGTTTAAAGCCTACCCAGACAACCCGTCTAGGTTTGGTCCCAGATATGCCACATCTGCATACGAGGATTTGGTATAGAAGGTGTCAAAAAATTTATTGACAGTTCAGGAATTGCCTTGTCATTGTCAGACAGTGTTGATTTCTGTTGCAAGACTGAAGTGAAAAGAGAGTAAGGGAACACTGTTACCCTGAGTGATCCAATACTTAGCACTATAACATCTGCTTTTATGTGTGTGTGTTGTGGGCTTTCTTGGGTTTTGTTTGTTTTAATTTTGGGAGGTTTCTTGGGTTTGGTTTTTTATATATTTTCTATTTCAATTGACAAGTCCTGATGTACCTGCGTACTCTTCTCAGCTGCCAAGAATGTGGGAGTGTAAATGAGAGTGTCAGCATGAATGGGCTGGAACAAGATTGACTCCTGGAGGAATATAGTCTTGCAGTATAGGCTACAGTTTTACAGCCTGCTCTCTGGACAGTCGAATTTTACTATTTGAATCTGATCCCAGTATTGGGTCACCATCTTTTAGTTGTTCTTTTGTTTCTCTGTAAAGCACCGCTTCCATCTCTGAACATTATGCAATTCAGCATTTATAAGAAATAACCTCTGTAAGTGCTGTTTGCTAATGGCTACCTGTAGGGTTATTTGGCTGCACCTGAATTTCACCCTGTACTCAGAAGAGAACAATGATAGTTGAGTGCAAGTTGAAGGAAAACATGGATTTTTAATGGCATCTTTATAACCAACTGGAGAAAACATAGAAACGGCATTGAAGCAAATGCAATGTCCTTGCAACTAATTACACGATTTCCTTTGTGTGCTGTACTGTGAGAGAGGAGATGATGGTACAAGGTGATACTACAGAAGGTGCACTAAGCCATGCTGCTTTCAGAGGCAGAGAATTAACTGAGTAAAGTATAACCTGCCTGGGTTTGTTAATAAGCTCTACAGAGAAGCCCAGCATTACACAAGTTAGTCTGTTAACCCCTGCAAACTGCTGAGGTGAAGCTTTCAACCAACATCAGGCTGCTGCTGATAGAGTACGGAATAGGGAAGAGTTCCATACAAAGCAACACCCAAATCTGGGTTGTGTTTCATTGCCTGTGTTCTCCTGACTACCTTTTTTGCAAGATTCTGAGTAAAAGAGATTTCACCCCCAAAAAAATTTTCAACCAGAAAAATGATGGTAAAATAGGTGACAGAAAAAGACTTCTGAAGAGATGCATCTGAAGTATTTAAATTAGTTGAAGGATCTTCTCTGAATCCATAGGAATCTCTACTGCAGACAGTCAAGAGATATGAACTATGCAGAGCAATCCTGTTAGCAATCAGACAGCTCCCCACCAAAAAGAAGTCTCAGCTAGATCAGAAATTCCTTTTAATCCTTCATATACTCTGAGGCTTTTTCTCTGGCACTTGTCATGAATGTTGGTTCAAGAATGAGATATCAGCAAAATGTTGCCATTAACACCATGTGAATCATTGTTTTAAGTTCAGCGCCTTCCTTTAAACAAAATTAGGTTGGCAAACAAACAATTTGTACTTCTTCTTGGCGTTTTCCTTTTGGAATATAACAACCCTCCCCCTTGCTTGACATCAAATGTTTGGGTTTGGAATGTGGTATTTTTAGTTGGGATTTATTTAATGCTTTCATTAGGGACATGTTACAATTAACATATAGCTTTTTCTTTCAACTGCAGTGATGTGGTTTGGTTTTGTTGGGTTTTTGGGGGAGGGTGTTTGGTTTGTTGGGTTTTTTTTAAATGAATGCTTCAGCTGAAAGAATTTGGAGCAAACTCCAATACTTCCTGAGATTCTGAAGCATGCATTTTTTAACTGAAGGCACAAACTGAATGAACAGTGACAGACTCTGATTCTTCAAAGACTTGTGCATGCGATCTTCCACTTCAGATTCAGCCCTGCTTTCTGCTAATGGGATTTTTGGAGGCTCAGCATTCCTGTATGTCAGGAGTGGGTCTAATTGCAACAAAAGATTCAGCATCATGCTGTTTGTGGGTTAACAGAAGTCAATGATTCTGTCTTCATCCCAGCTTCCTACAGGACAAGTGACATCCTGAACTCAGTAGCATGACTAGAAAGAGGTGACAGCAAGGAAAGAGGCAAGCCAGGTAAACTAAGAATTCATCCTGACTCTGCCCTCCTCCCTCAGCACGACTGCCAGGGATGCACTGTGTCTTCTTCAAGGAGGACACATTGGCCTCTGGTGATTTCCATCACTTAGCAGACCTGTGGCTGGACATGCAGCTCTGCCCTATACTTTCTGCAGTAATTCAGGAGGTTCTCCTTACATCTGCTAAGCCAGTGACTTGAACACAAAAGATAGGAGCAATGGGCACTTTTTTTTCCAATTTGATCCAAATTTCCCACCTTAACTCAGATAAATGTCACACAATTAATAATCACCAGTAACAAATATGATGGTTCAATTATTTGATGGCATTGATTCTGACTGCTTAATTTAATTTGCCTGCTTCATAGTATTCGATAAGAAAACGCAAGCTGAGCCAGAAGAAGGTAGCAGTACTGTGCGGCTGTGCTAAAATCATCAGAGGCTGGATCTGTTCTTTACTCACTGACAGGGTAATTTTTCTTGCTGTCAGCAGTTGCAAAAGTGTTTAATTTTATTGATTCTTTATTCATCCATTTTTATAATTTATACTCTTTATGTGACTCTCCAATGAGATTTTACTTTTTATAAGGCAATAGCATATCACCTGTTTTCTCTGTGATGCATTTATTCCCATGCAGATCAAAACAGCTCCACCTCCATGTTAACAATTAGCATGTAGATTATTTTCTCAATAGAGAAAATCCGGATGCAAAGCAGTATTCTCAATAGAATAGTGCTGCGCATCCAGATTTTGGTGACATTTCTACCACCCTGTGGTAGAAATATCACCAAACCAGATGAAAGTTGATAGAAAACACACCCACCATCCCTCTTCCCACCCACCTTCAACCCCCTCCCTTCTCCCTCCCCCAGGTAGAATTCTAGGCAAAATATGAATTTCAATACAAACACGTTTTAGTAAGTTGTGGGCAGACACTGGAACCCCAATGAAAAGAACATCTGCATTTCCATGTTGAATCAGCCTCCATCTGTCTTAACTCTAAGTTATCTTATTTCTAGAGGAAAAGGAGATTCGAACAGTTTTATCTGACAAAATGGGCTTAGAAATATCTTTTCATGTAAAAGTCACAGATTTCTACACTTGCAGCAAATGGAAGGACAGAATTCACTGGAACAAAGTATGGAAATGTCTATGTCATTTGTTGAGCTAATTCTCAGAGCTGGCTGTTGAATTCACCAGACTTCAAGTTACTCTGCAATTATTTACAGTTTCCATCACGCCTTTCACTGAGAATCTAATTTAAGGTTGCTTTTTGAGTGTAATTCCTGCCCATACTTTCATTCCCCTGGATACACACCTTACAGGTTAGCAGCTAGAGCTTCACAAGAGTGTTTTCACTCAGAACCTTAAGAATATTAAAAGCACCTCAGTAACCGGAACTCATTTCTGGTCACCATTTGTCTATCTCAGCCCCTTACGGAGCACACAATTTTGCTGAGTTTGTTATTTTAAAATATTTGAAGCATAAAATTAATCTTAAAAGTTGCCTTTTTTCTTTTTTTTTTTTTTGGTCATTTTGAGTTTAGGAAGTGGTGAAGCTCGCAGCACGCTAACGTGCCAGCCTCCAGCTTAGGCCCTGCAAATGCTGGTCAGAATTCTGGGCTCCCTATATTTTGCTCTATTTTATCATCTGGCAAGTTCCTGCACCTCCGCAAAGGCCATTCTTGGTCTATGGAAACCACACGCAAGATCTGTATGTGTGGACCATTGTCCTCAGCCCAGAAACCAAGCAAACGCTTGGGCATCAGTGTATAGAGAGATATTCGCAGGAACAGTTGTCTGCAGCACCAGGGAAAACTTGAAAATGTTCACAACATCAGGGTGTACCTGGGGCTTCAAAGCAGCCTAAGGATGCATTTCATTACCCCTGAAAAAGGAGAATCGTTCCGATGAATATGTAGAATGCAAACACCATGACATCTTGCAAGCAGAAGCTATGCTGGTTTCTCAAATTAGTTTAGACTTCACACACTCCACCCCCACCTTCTGTTTAACAAATGTATGCAGGGATGATAGCAAAAAATAAAGTCTACAGGGGAAAAAAAACCCAAACCATGGGAATGAACTAATTCTCCTGTCACTCAAGTAGTTATAAACCAAGCCAAGCATATACTGAAGGTGAATGTTAATGACTAAGGAGGCAGACAGATGGTTCGACTTTTCTTTAGGAGGTTCATCATCCTTTATTATGCACAGAAAATTGTCTTTGATAAATGGATATAATGTTACAAAGATATCTGGGCAACAGATGGGTCACCTTTTGCTTATGGTCAAGCAGAGAACATTTGGTAGACTTCTACCATTCTACCACTTCATGATTGGTTGCAAATGCAGCTTTTTTTTTTTTCTTTCTTTCAGTTTTGTGAGGTTTTTCTGATTTTTTGTTTGTTTCCCTTTTTTTTTTTTTTTTTGTTTTGTTTTGGGATTTTTTGCGCTTTTTTTGGTTTTTCTGTTCTTTTTTAAATCACAGTTTATCAGTGTTAAACTTCGTTTGTTCCCTCAACTTAAAAGCAAACTCTCCTTCCACAGAAGCCACAGTTTGTGAAGTCTCATGTTCACTCCATAGTGATACCACTTTCTTACTGCCGTAACTGCTGATACCTCAAGATCACTCTTGCAGGCATAGTTACCATAAGGGAGGTTCGGGCTGTTCTGGATCTTTCAGGAAACACTTTAGTGTCTCACAGTACTCACAGCCAGCCACAGTCCTGTTTTCCACGAATACAAACCACCTCTTCGTTTTTTTCTTTCCCCCCTTTTTTTTTTCTTCATTTTTTCTTTTTTTTTCCTCTTTTTTTAAAAAAACAATCCCCCCCCTTTCTTTAACCACCCCCCCCCCCCTTTTTTTTTTTCCTTTTTTTTCTCTGCTGAGTAACAATAACCACCTAACCAAAGGAAACTGGGAATTAGCTGGCTGGAGAGCAGCTGCTGATATTGCTATGGCAAAGGCTTTGCTTTGCTTTACAGACAGAAATGCAATAGTGTCTCAGGAAGAGAGGATGGCCTGTCCCATGACACCCATCTTTCTCTTCCCGCTCTCAACCTCACCTGTCATGGATTTAATGCATGGCAGTTGTAGCGGCGGGTTTGGAAAGGCAAAGGCATTCCACTGCGCCATTATTCTCCTCCACACGAACTTACGGGTGGAATGGATAATGGTGACCCACATGCAGAAGTTTCCTCCTCTGCAATATGACACGAATCCCCTAGTTTATACTCATATAAACTAGGGGATTTGTGTGTGTGTGTGTATATATACATATATGCCTACATACATACATACATATATATACACAATATAAAAACATTGTGTATATATAGTATATACTCATATAAGGCAAGGACTTATATGAGTAAACGTTACATGTTTTGTGACTAACGAAATGCAGGAGCAACAATTTGCATAGATGATCACTTATGCAACAATTGCATAGATGATCATCTACGCAACAATTTGCATATATGATCAGTATTTATGCAGGAGGAACACCACAAGTCTGCTTTTGAACAAACATCACTACATCCTTGTGTCTACCCCCTGCTTTATCTGAAAAAACCAAATAAACCCCAACTCTGACCCCGATTTTGCAGTGTCCCAATTCAATGTTCTCAGCATAGAATTGGGATGCTGCAATAACACATTATTTACCCAAAATACTAAAGTACTGCTGCTGTGTAGTGTGTAATTTGTATTAGACTTCCCATTAGTGTGCAATATTGAGTCAAGCACACTGTACCTTGAATTCCTCTATCAATTCACCCGCATAATTGACCAGCATCTCATGGGTACAGATACTGCATTTCAGAGAAGTTGGACTCCTGCAAGCTGGACAGTTAGATAGTTCTGGCCAATTTAATTATGCAAATGGGAATTCGGTTTCCCGGGAATACATTATCAGTGCGACTTCAAAGACTTGCATAGAATTCTCTCCTACCATCTTTTTATGGGTTCTTTTTCTTTGTTGCACAAGTGAAAATGAAATATTATGATGTATTGAGGAAATTTGGTGAGAAAGCAAATGAGGTAGATACATTTGCAAATGTCTCCTGCTCCAGCGAGAGGCTGCTAAGCTAGGAGTAAAGAAAGAGAAATTTCGTTCTTTCTTCCTCTCCTGTCTTGCAGCTAAGCTTTTATGGAGAAATTCAGTGTAAGTTAAATGAAAACAGCATTACAGGTATTTTACATCGCATCAAAGAATTTAACAGAATGTCTAGGATGTAGCATTCTAAAATGAATGTCAAAAAAAAAAACTATTGTAAAAGGAAATTTTCTCATAAAACCTTTCATTTGTAGAAATTGTTTCTTTAGAGTTTTAAAGGATTCCATGTAAAGCTCTAAGGGTAAGAGCAAAACTATTTCATGTCTTCAAAAGCAGCATTGTGAAATCAGCCGAGGAATTAGCCTGGATATTGAGAGAAGCTGCGGCTGCCCCATCCCTGGCAGTGTTCAAGGCCAGGTTGGAGGGGGCTTGGAGCAACCTGCTCTAGTGGAAGGTGTCCCTGCCCACTGAATGGCATTTTGGGCTGAAGAAACTCTTCCACCCCATGTCTCTTTCTCTGCATTAGTATTAGAGAAATGCACTCATCTGCATAAACGTCTTCTCAAAGTAGACCTCTTTCTGGGACTGGATTTTCATTTCTAGACTTTTATTTAATTAGTGCATTATTTCTTTCTGAAAGTGAGTTTGAATTCTAATTTCTCATAGGAGTGGACATATTTATAACTTCAGGTCTCATTCCCAAGGAGCGATGGAAAGTATAATTGTAAGTGCAGGTCAGAGCTTATAACATATCCCAATAGCTTTGAGTGTTAAAAAGTCATAAAGTAGCTGCACATTTCCATTTTTATAGCATGAGCAAATCTTTCTCCAGTGAAGGCCAGCTTGTAGGCAATCAAACTGTCTCATGATCTCAGCCAGGAAGGGGGCTTCTGGAAGTTTCTAAAGGGCAGGACCACAATGTTAACTCATGGCAAAAGAAGCTTTTTCTGAAGCCTGGTGTAATTGTCCTGCCACTGAGACAGAGCTGAGTGAGGGCTTCTCTCTTTTGTGGGCTGTTTTGATGGTAACCCCATTTTTGCCTAACCAGGTTCTGTACTGAAGTCAATTGACTTTGCCATTATTTCTTATTAGTATCAATTTCACCATTTCTGACCATCAGGTTAGTGACGAACCACTGGCATCTGGGTTCTTTTTCCTCTCTGCCTCTGACAGCCTCCTTAATCTTGCATTCCTTTGTCTCTTTTGTCTATAGATCATGAGACTTTTCAGCACAATGAATCATCTGGAGTACTTAGGAGCTTGCTGGCTCTTAATCAATCATCCCTTTTTTATTTATTAGCCCATTTTCTGTTGGCACTGTATAGCACAAGGCCTTCCCCAATGAGCTTGTAATGAAACCAGTAGGAACTGTGGATAATCAGTCCTTGTTTGAGAGGTGGTCACTGTCTCAATCGTGCTAAAAAAAGTAATTATAGCCCAAACTGTGAAGCTCTCCAATGCTTTTATGGACACCCTAACCTGCACCCACATTTCAATTCAGAAGGTTCATTTGAATCAGTGGCTAAAAACAATAATGCATAACATGGGTGACACTCGCAATACTTCAGATTGACACATTCAGTCGATTCCTTAACGTCACTATTCAGTGACACCATCTGTTTCTTCATAGTCTAGTTCACTGGTATTGTATTTTTGATTGAAAGACAGTTTGAGGCTCTCACTTTCCCTCTACATGGGATTTTACTATCTCATACTCTATTTCACACCAATAAGCAGTGCAAAATTGAGAGAGAAAAGCACAGAACTTAAGCATTTTCTGTCGTGCATTCACAAAGACTTTCAGTGTTCAAGATCCAGTAACTTGACAAAAGCTTGCTAGTGGGCTGCTCTTCAGCATTCCCAACACAACCTTTACCATATATATTTTACTGAATTCCTTCTTCTCTTCACTCTCTGGCAATCAATCTTCTTAAATCACTGGCTGGTTATTTGTATGGTAAAACAAGATTTAGGAGCCAAGAATCTGGATACCATTTGAAGTAAACTGCATGTACTGTTTAAAGTAAACCACATGTTAAATAGCACTGCTGCCAGCCTTCAAATTGGCAAGCATACCCATCCAGTTCCTGTTAAACAGCATTAAAAAATGATGCTGAATGACAAGTATGCACGTTAATACTTTATGCTAGCAGCTAGAAGTGCCAGTCTTCAGCCCGAATGTAATGTGCCAGGACTGTCTACATACAGACCACAGAGAACTATCTCTTTAGAAAGCCTTTCAGACTACTGGGAAGGCAAAAAAACCCAGACAGAAAGGGAGCACAGGGAGGTCAAGAAAATATTATCGGCCAGCTCGGAAATGAGCCAACCACAACAATCGTCTGGGGTCGGATTTTGGCGGGTTCAGGTCACAAGCAGGAAAGGTTTGAGCTGAGGAATTTTCCTGAAGTTGTTGCTAATCAGCACAAACTTGGGAGGTGAACTCTGCGCTGCTCGCAGGCTGCATTCCCTCGGGCTGCCTTTGCCCAAGCCAGGGTCCCGGCACGAGCACTCCCTTAGGGCTGTCTCTGCTGCCCTTAGTGGGTCTCTGCAGCCGCAGGTCCCTCTCTGCCCTTAGCGGGTCCCTGCAGCCGCGGTCCCTCAGGGCTGTCTCTGCCCTTAGCGGGTCCCTGCAGCCGCGGTCCCTCAGGGCTGTCTCTGCCCTTACTGGGTCCCTGCGGCCACGGTCCCTCAGGGCTGTCTCTGCCCTTAGTGGGTCCCTGCCGTCGCAGGTCCCTCAGGGCTGTCACTGCCCTTAGTGGGTCCCTGCAGCCGCGGTCCCTCAGGGCTGTCACTGCCCTTAACGGGTCCCTGCAGCCGCGGTCCCTCAGGGCTGTCTCTGCCCTTAACGGGTCCCTGCAGCCGCGGTCCCTCAGGGCTGTCTCTGCCCTTAGTGGGTCCCTGCAGCCGCGGTCCCTCAGGGCTGTCTCTGCCCTTAGTGGGTCCCTGCCGCCGCAGGTCCCTCAGGGCTGTCTCTGCCCT
This sequence comes from Amazona ochrocephala, assembly GCA_039720435.1. Classification (NCBI taxonomy): domain Eukaryota; kingdom Metazoa; phylum Chordata; class Aves; order Psittaciformes; family Psittacidae; genus Amazona; species Amazona ochrocephala. Next base: position 89,803,417 of record CM077879.1, read on the forward strand.
TAACGGGTCCCTGCAGCCGCGGTCCCTCAGGGCTGTCTCTGCCCTTAGTGGGTCCCTGCAGCCGCGGTCCCTCAGGGCTGTCTCTGCCCTTAGTGGGTCCCTGCAGCCGCGGTCCCTCAGGGCTGTCTCTGCTCCTAGTGGGTCCCTGCGGCCGCGGTCCCTCAGGGCTGTCACTGCCCTTAGCGGGTCCCTGCGGCCGCGGTCCCTCAGGGCTGTCTCTGCCCTTAGTGGGTCCCTGCAGCCGCGGTCCCTCAGGGCTCTCTGCCCTTGGCAGGTCCCTGCGGCCGCGGTCCCTCAGGACTGGCTGTCCCCACTTTGAGCATGGACTCCCGCCAGAGCGTGTCCGCAGTCTATTTCTGGAGTATCTTTGCACAGAGACCCCTGCTGCCCCCCGGCCGATCAGCACCGGCCGCTGCTCTGGGGCTCTGGCGCGACACAACACTGACACGCGCGTTCCGAGCCGGCCAGACGCTGTTCTGGCGCGCCGCTGGCAACCCCCTGAGGCACCACCCAGCTGCCCCGCCCCTCAGCGCCCGCGCTGCGCGGTGGGGTTATGGCGGGAAATGGCAAAGGGGCGGGACAACAGGGGGTGCCCGGGGCGCTACGCAGGGGGCATTGGGAACGATTCTGAGAGCCTAATTAAGAAATTATTTGATTATGGTGTATTTTGGCCATTTCCCAGTGGAAAGAATTAGTGCATTGTAGATATTAGACAAAGCTTTTTTCTTTTCCCCCTTTCTTTTATGTATTTTTGACAGTACTACCTTAAGTATCATTCGCCTGTGTTTGCAATGTCTACTTTAACACATAGTAAAGACAAGAACATACAGTCCAGCAGTGAGTAATTAGTATAGTCGTGCCCTACTGATAGACTGCTCTTGCTTGGCTAATGTGCAACCTGTCATTATAGTGACAGGTTGCATACTTGATAAAATAATCCACTTTTTGACAGTTTCCTCACATAACAGCGTCAGACAGCATTGGGAGTCAAAGGGAGAAAATAACCTTAAATTCAGTAGTAATTATTATGAAGAATTTAATACTTGAGCTTAGATTTTGCAGGATGCAGTGCGAGATATTAGAGCCTCTTTATTTCCATCTTCACTGCATCATTAGATTAATATTGAGGTTTTTCTGATTGATATTCAATTCAGTCACTCACTACTAACAATGCTTGTGGTGAATACTGTAAACACCACAGCAAGACAATTTATCTTTAATAGGTATATTTGTCAGAGTGCCTTCTGTCAATTCTAAACCAAAGATAGACTGAAGTGGAAGGAATGGAAATGGAGAGAAGGGAAGCTGCAATGGTGGATCAGTTAAAATTGTTTTCTTACTGCTGTGATAGGAATTGGTATGGGCATAGGTCAAGAGATTGCCCCTACCCTGCCAGACTTAAAAATTCAAATAGCAAATGAAAGGGTCAGGGGCAGTACATTGTATAGGTCATGAACCGCAATGCAGAGTTATTAAACTGTCATAGCATCATAGAATGGTTTGGGTTGGAAGGGACCTTAAAGCTCACCCAGCTCCAACCCCTGCCACAGGGACACCTTCCACTTGAGCAGGTTGCTCGAAGCCCCTGTGTCCAACCTGGCCTTGAACACTGCTAGGGATGGGGCAGCCACAGCTTCTCTGGGCACCCTGTGCCAGTGCCTCAGCACCCTCACAGGAAGAACTTCTGCCTAAGAGCTCATCTCAGTCTCCCCTCTGTCATCCTAAAGCCATTCCCCCTTGTTTTATCAGTACAAACCCTGATAAAATTACCACCCTTTGCTGTCTGGATGGCAGTGGAGTCACATGGGAATTGGATCTAGATGATCTTTAAGGTCCCTTCCAACCCAAACTGTTTTGTGATTTCCACTGCAAACTGCAGCCTGGTGCTGGGACACCTGGCTTCTGTGAGCTATGTAAACCACTAAAAGCAGGACACATCCGCACATGCTTCTCAGATTGAAAGCAAAGCTCATCCCTGGTGTAAGGATTCAGAATTAACTTTAGTAGAAACTGTAAAAGATACCTGGATTATACTGTTCTAGATTAATATTAAGTTAACCAGTGAACCATGAGACAATTGCTTTTTATTGTTTTATCAAGTTATGGTATTTTTTACATACATTTCAGCAGCAACCATTGGCCCCAAGGGGCATCAGGGCACCACTCAAGACAGGTGCTGCATACAGGAGTAGTTAATTGGTCCCTACTCTGAGGACCCTAGGTAGCAGATATAACATGTCCTAGGTTGTAGGAGGGAAAGAACCACAGGTTGGTGAAGTGGTTGCACTGTGGCCAACAGATATTTTAGCAGAAATAGTTATATATCCTGGGTCCAGCACTTGCATATTCTATTTCCACGCATCATGGTTCTCTAGTGAGTAAACCAACTTTTCTACAAATATATTTGTCTCTTGCAACCTGTTTTTTGCTAAATAGGTTTCAGCTAAGGAATTACAGTTTAGCTATGCGTTTGCAAACTCTTCTTCCTGTGGGATTATGTATTAGGCTATTTAGTATCACGTGATTCTGCTGCATGTCTGGATGACTTTACGAAAAATAGAGAGTCTGTAGAGAATAATATGCTTTATTCAGGTTTTGAGCTAAATTATATCGTATGTTAAAATGTATGAAAACTTTGAGTTTTCTAATATTGACATGGTCTGGTAGCATTAAATAATACAAGCAGCAAATTCACCACTTCTGTTCTTAAAGCATGTTAATGAATCTATCTTTGTATCATATAAATGGCTGCAGTCTTCAAGATCATTAAGGATTTCTGATATTTATTTTACATTGAAGGAAAGGGAGGAATTATGGAAAGGTTTTCAATGGCAGAGAAAAATACGGGAATATATTTATTGCAATGTTTTCCAAGTGTACAGTTCTATTGATTTAAGCAACCTGTAAAAAGAAAACTAAGAAAAGTGATACACCAGCTCAAGTAGCAGTTGTATATTTGCTCTGAATTGCTCATGTTTGCTTCTGAAAATTCATAACCTGAGGTAGAACTGAACAATGGAAGAGAAGAACCAAGCATGTGAAACCAATTGATGTGCTGGCCAGCTAGCAGAACATCTTTATTTTCAATAACCACATTCAACCATGTTTTATTTCTATGTATCACTGAACTCATTGGGCAGAACAAAAGAGGTGCTAATGTTAATACCTCATGAATATGCACAGCAAATGTTCCCTTTTGGTTAAATATCAACACTTATACTGACCTTTTTGTTCTTTTATGTTTAGTAAGAATGACAGATAGTGGGTGCTGTGGGCTAAGACTGTTCATTAACATTGTTCCTTTGAGTATTCTTGACATTTAATTTCAGGACACACCTGAAATGAATGTAGATCTTGTATTTAGTTTTTACATATTAAGTATTTCCAAAAAAAAACAAAGTAAAAAAGAGGGCAGTAAATGTAGGGCCATACCCTCAGAAATCCCATACACTGTTTGAAAGCAGACCCTCATTTTTAGGGAGAAATAGCACCTGATGATCAGAATGATTCCTTACAAATGCTTACTGGCATTCAAAAGAGAAGACGGAAGTTCCAGATTACAGTGCTCACTAAACTGAAGTACCTGTTCTGGCCATGAACAGAACAACCCATCACCATCAAGCCTACTTAATTTACACATGAGTTGTATGCCACCAACAACATATTAGCTATATCATTCGGTTTGATGTGGAAAACCATGTGGATTGTCCTCCAGGGGTAGAAGACCGAAGAGGCAGATAGACAATGTCAAATGATTTCACATATTATAACAACTCACTTGTAACAGTTCTGTGTTTGGTGAATGTCACTGAAGCTTGTCATTATAACAGTGCAAGCACATGTGTTGCCTGTATGTACATATGTATTTCATGTGAGATGTAGGTAGTGACAAAAAAGTCTTTGAATATTTTGGTCCATTCCGGAGCAGTATTCACGAAGCTTACAGCTACCACTGTTACATTGAAGTGAACCCTGTTCAGCCATGTACAGAGACTGCTTGTAGAAATACTGTGGGAGCTGAAAAGAGGTAGACCTTTTTCCATTCTGCAGTAGAAAAGTGTCATCCCTTGATACAAGATGCCTGTAAAACACCTACTTGCAAATGATGTGACTGTCTGAAGGGTGACAAGTAGGTTCAGAAAGTCCAGTTCTGTAGATTAGGACATGCAGAAAGCAACTCATTCTCATCTGAGTGTTCCTTAGGTTCCCCAATCTGTTTCACGCAGAGCTCTTCCATTAGGTGTCAAATACCTGTTAAGCTGCTTTAGCTGCCTGTCTTCAGTTTGATTCCTAAAGAGAATGGAGCAGTTCTCTGAGGAACAATGCAGGACACTAATCACTGTGTATTTATGTGTCATTAATAATTGCCTTGGCCCAGGAACCCCAGGATTATCTTTAGTGACTATTTCTGACAAAAGATTGGGCATTTAGAGTGAGCACTGGTTTGCTCTGTATCTAATAGCTGTGCTCTGGCAAAATTACTGTTCTCCTAGCAGAGAAGATAACCAACATTAGAAAGGAGTCTTTGTTGCAGCAAGCCTTGTTTTTATGAGTTCCCAAGTAAATTTAACAGATGGACCATGTGATGTAGATACCTTACCTGTAACGCCCTCACTCTGTGCTAGGGAGGGGGAGTTTTCCTTTTCCGAAGTTACAGGCTTTCATTGTTACAATATTTGAACAGAAAAGACTGGGAAGAGTTCATGGGTGTTCTTTTTAAAGCACACATGTACTTTGCAAGAAACATTTCTCTCCTATTTTTTTAATCTTGGCTTTAACAGAAAGAAAAGTTTTGACAGTGACAATATCGTATGTGTGGGCTTGTCTTGGTTGCATCCTTTTGTGATCTTGCATCTGTTGTACAGTCTGCTAGTTCATAGGAAAGATTTCAAACACAATCACAAATGACATTGTGGTTTTAACTTTTGAACAATAGATCTTGCTTGGCATAAACAATGCTTGTTTCCAATACATTGGAGAAAACCAGAAAAGAAGTATTGGAAAACACTCTGAAGCACTTATAGGCAGGTGCATCAACATTTCCATAGGTGACAGAACCTGTATGGTCTAATTTCAAAGATAGCCATGTGTTAGACAAAGACAGCCATATTCAGACATCAGCGTTCAGTGATACTTGTATTATCAAGCTTCTGTATTTGCTTTCTTTTGCAAAGCTCCATATGTTCTTTAGAGGAGTAAATATTATTAGTGTCATCCTACACCTGAGAAATTGAGGCATGGGTTAGTGATAGTAGTAGTCTAACGTCATATTATTAGGAAAAGAATAGGAAGATTAACAAGTGGTGGTGGCCTCGATGCCTGGGTTTTGCTATCAGGTTCTGAGCCTCATATCTGAATGAAAACACCAACATTAGGTATTGAAATATTCTACCCAGAAAATGAAGCCACATGAATAAGATTGTGTGGGACAGAAGGAATAGCATTTTCTCCTCGAGCTCCCCCAGATGGTCGCTGTATGGACCAGCAGAGTACTGATGTAATTTCTAAGATCATGAAGTTCATATAGAGCAGGTCAGCTTGGGGCTAACACAAGTTTACAAGTTAGTGATGAAGAAGAAGGGATGAGGGGATTATTTTTCCCAGAGAGAGTTCAAATAGTTGACCTGCATATTCTCTCTTTTCTTCCAGTTCCTCCTCCTTGCAGCTGACAGTTGATAAATATACCTCTGTCATGAAAACACAAGGGGACAGGAGCAGTACTGTAACTTTTAAATTTAGGGTAGAAGTCTACTTAAAAGATGATAAAGTATCAGCACAGGAAGGAAGATACCATGACTACCGTATCCTGCAATGAAAAACAAGTCTTGTCCTGCCTGTGGTTGCAATGCTAAGTGGGTTTTCATCTAATGTGCAATCAGAGCACCCTGTGTGAAAAGAGATGCTTGCTGATGATCAAGCATTTGAGAAACAAGAGTGCTCAGCAGGTTTTAGAGGAAATCAGGTGAAATCTTCCTCCAGATGCCACCGCTTCTTTATATGCTGTATTGCACTGATAGAATACAATGAAGAATCATCTGTCATGTCAGTGTATGACACAATGTATTTGTGATGAGTAATGTCCTGAACACAAATTTTGTTGCACCACAGTAGAATTTATCCATCTTGTACTCCCCTTGGCCTATACATAACTAAACCCATCAGGCATGATTTTGCACAGTGCAGAGGCACAGTATTGATCCTGTGTTAGTGAGATCAATGCTCTGTGGCCCCTGAATTGCCTTTGTCATGTAGCAAGATGGAAGATCAAGAGCCAGGTTCATCACAACCTTAAGATGGAGCTGTGATGGGGTGGGAAACTTGATGAGAAGGGAGGAGCTTTTAAAACAGAGCAGCTAGTTCCAATGACTGTCCTTGATTACAGAGGTTACATGTAGAGTATGAGGGAGGGGCTGCCCCATTAAGTTCTGGTGTGCAACAGAGGAAAAGCTCTTGGTGGCAAGCTCCCAGAGACCTGAAGGAGGTGAAGAAAGGGCAAAAGGGTCGTGAGAGGCTGAGCAGGGCCTGGGAAGTACCGATGCTACATCAAGAGGAGGTGGGTGAAGGGCTTGTAGATGCTTAGCTTACAAACAAATCAGTTTGCATGGGCAGCAGTGCAGTGGGATCATGAGAATTATTTCTGGATATGGGGATTTGTTCTCTGTAGGCACTGAATTCTTGTGGTTCTGTTAATTAATCTCAATGAGTCTTGATAATCTAACCAAAATCTGGGCTTTGTTTTGTTAATGTGGAGGGTATAGGTTGGGAAAGGAGGGACTATAGCATTATCTATAGCTGTATTCTATATGAGTAAAATGCTTATCATCTCTTTGGTTGAATCAAATAATAAATGTGAACTGGGGAGTGTTTTATGGGGTAGTTGAGTAGGCGTTTTTGAGCTTCTCTGATTTTTCTTAAGTGGTTTCATAGGGCTGCTCGTAGGCCTGAGTTATCTATTCCTGAACGGCAGCAGCTATTATGCCCCCAGGTCTCCTGCCTGTTCTTTGCAGAGTAGATTGACTTTGTATCTCAAGACTATACTGGGATGGAATAACAGTATCTGAGTAAGAGAGGACTCTCCTTGTGGGCCAGCAGAATCTTGTATGAAGATTTGTGAGAGGACAGAGTGGTTGTGCAGTTGTCTCCCAGAGCATTTCAGGATTCACAGCTGGATAGAAATGAATTTTCCCAGGAAAAAAAAGGAGTTAAAGGCAAAACTGGAACTGTGTGTTCAAGGAGGAGTTCTATCTCTTTCCCTTGTGCCAGAGGCCACTTGCAGGGCCGCGCATTTTTCTCTCCATAGCTCACGGCTGTGCCTGAAGGCGCTTTTTACTATTACACATTTATACTAAGGCTGCGCACCTGAGACCAGCCGCAATAGTTGCAAAGATTTTACCGAAGAAAAATCCCGTCTGCCCGGGGTTCTCTAACAACAGAAACCTAAATACAGTAAAAAAGAAGTTAAAAATCCAGCTGGCTTTGTTTATGAAGGGAATGTGTCTCTTAAAAGCAACAGTTTGCTGCCAGTCTGGATTAAGACAGACTTTCACAAGCAATGTAAAGAACAGGATCGCGATGCTGCACCCGACCTCCCCCACTCTGCAACAAGCAGGTCGTTAGAGAGCATTTAAGGTCGCTCAACTTCCCGATTTGTCTCCCTGTTTGTTGTTTTAATTCTGCCTGTTTAACAGCATACCTGTTAGTTTAGAAACAGCAGAATAGTAAACAAATTCTGCTCTGCTTCTTTAGAGGGATGTAATTTATAGCAGCAGAGCAATGGTAGAAGCTATCTGCTTTAGGCAGAGTCCCTCTGATGGGGAAAATTCAATGGGATTGCTTAAAAGTGCTTTAACTGAGTTCTGAGAACTTTCTTGTTTCTCCTGCTTTAGGTGGCCCTTCTTTGTGCTGGGGCTGCGCTGGTGACTTGGGAAAGAGACCTATGTGATAATAATTGTTAAGCTTAGAAGAGACACATCTACCCAGTGAGAAGCTCTTAGTAGGGCATTTTGGTAGCTGAGCCACATTGCGAAGTCCTTTGTTGTATGCGAATGGCTGGTATTGTCTCTGTGTAAGAAAAGCCAAGGTGTGTAAACCTGGAGCTACAGCAAATCAGTCATTACAGGATGGGAAGCAGCAGGTCAGCTTTGCAGTCCAAGCTTAAATTTGAATGTAATTCTGGCTTCAAACCTCTCCAAGGTTTTTTGGAAACTAGTTTGTTAGTAACATCTTCTGTTTGTCCCTGCCCAAGCAGTGGTGCAAAATCAGTAAATATTGGCTTGCAGAACAGAAAAGATGAGGTGCGTGCAACAAGATGCTTTCCAAGGCTGGAAGCTGGGAGTTCTTGATCTGAGTGATTTGCTATTGTTTCTTCGGCTGGGATAGCTTTGTGCTTTGTTATCTTTTCCAGCTCTTCCTTTTGTGAGGAGCACAGCTGGGTTTTGATGAGACAAAGTCTACCACAGGTGGTCTTCAAAAAACACCACTAACCTGAGAAACTTCACGATTTGATTCAGGCTTGTGTGTCTGAAGTTGTTTCCATCCCTGCACGTTGAGTTGGCTCAACTGACTCCTTTTGTTCACTGTTAAACTAATTTTTTCATGTCTGCTTCTGAAATGATGTGAGCCTCCCAGCTCTGTGGCACCTTTCTCCTGCCTGGAGCTCAGCAGCTTCTTACCATTTGGATGATAAGAGAAAAACAATAGAACAAATTCCTTCATGCAATGCAGATGTCTTTGTGCTATGTAATAACTCGGGGCTGTTAGGGGGAAGGTGATGCTAAGAAAATGACATTCTTCAACCCAGAGCAAGTTTCATATTGCTGTTATTACTAAGGAATTGTGGTTCCTTTCTTTCAGATGGTGCCCAAAGCACTTCTCAGCCTTTTCAGTGTAATTTTTATAGGGATTTTTGCTACTAGGACCCCTAAAACCAAGGTGAAAACTTGAAAAGAGACAGGACCAAATAAAAAAATCTCAACAAAGCAAAGCATAAGGAAAACTTGTTCCCTTTGAAGTCACTAGACAGGCTTTAAGGGACTTTAATGGTTCTCTGAAGTGCTGTTAGCAAAACCAAAAGAAAACAAATGGAAATAATATAGTCTCAGTGCAGGCCTCTCTGCATTATAATTCAGATGATTTTCATTCTGCTGTTTGGAGAGTAAAATCTCAGGTTGTGGCAAGAGCAGTGTTACTTCATTTCGTAACTGAACCAGAGTTCTACTTTGGCTTGTCTGAATCCTACCGGGATGGGGTCTACAGGGCTCGCATAGTTCCAAGCTGGCAGAATTAAAAGGTTCTCTTTCCACTTTCCTCTTGGTGCTTAAATATCAGAACAACAGTGATGCCCTTTCCTGGTACTTCAGCCCACCTGGGTTTGTTCCCTGAATTGAGAGTTGCAGTCAATCGCAGGTGACTTCCCTTAATTCTAATGGCTTTTAAGGTGTGGTGAGAGATTAGAAGTAGAACTTGTAGAGTTAGATATCAAAAGGGAAAGCTAATGAGAAAAAATGGATTTCAAGGGTGAATGTAAACATGCTGGATACTTTATGGAGAATGTTGATAAAGAGGAGAGGGAAATGAGAAAACATGAGAAAATAATTGGCTGCTGCTGATGTTGATGGTGCAGAAGTGTGTGGAGGATTAGTGGCAAGAGCATGTGATAACTCGGCATGGTGAGAAAGAAAACATTTGTAAAGACTTGAAGGGGATGTGTGTTTGCAAGTAGAGAAGGGCTTTTTTCAGCCTCTCAGAAATCACTGTGCTCCTGAGGGTAACAGTGCAACCAAAGAGAAGTGCGGGGAGGAAGTGGAGGAGAATCCTATTGAAAGAGCAGGGGATCATTATTATTATCTCAGAGAAACTTATCTGGTATGAGAAGGCTCATGTTCCGGACAGTCTGCATCACTAGACCAAAATTCCTTGACACTATCACTCGATTTCTGCAACATCCCCCTGCTCTGTTCTGTGGCAGGATGAAATATATTGAAAGTCACTTGTAAAACCTGAGGTCTAAATAAAAAAGTTGTTAAATGTAGGAACATTTTGCATATATTAATTGTGTATCATAGTCCAAATGTAATGTTTTAGCTGCATGTTTCTGGATGTCCATCTGTGTGCAAGAATTTTGTCTATATTTGGTTTTTCACATAATATAAAAATACTTTGTAAATTCTAGAAGCAGACGAATGCTTCATAGGTAATTCTTTACATGTCAGAGGTAAGGTACTGGTGAGACACAGGAATGGGTTGAGCAGAGAAATGTGGATCCTCAATCCCTGGCTGCGTTCAAGGCTATCTTGGATGGAGCTTTGAGCAGCCTGCTCTAGTGGAAGATGTCCCTGTCTGTGGCAGGGGGGGTTGGAACTGGATGAGCTTTAAGGTCCCTTCCAACCCAAACCATTCTATGGTTCTTTGATTCTATGTCTCTTAAAGTGAATACAGTTACACAAACCAAGGATTATTTGGAGTAAGGAAGTAAATGAAAGGATCTGAGGAGTAGTGTTACCTCCAAAATGACTAAATCCTTACCAGTGTTGTAAAAATCGTACATGCTGGATCACAGAGCTCTTGTACTCCTTAAGGCAAGGGACATCACAAGGCCAATGTGTTAGTTTCTAAAACATTCACATGGTATGCAGCTTTCCCAAGTAAACATAAGAATATCGAGAGCATCTATGATGAATTCATTGTTCTGAAGATTTCTGCTGGGATCTTAAGACCTTGAGAAAGAGCGTATTATAAAGCTGACTGGCATATTCACTTCTCCCAGAGAATATCATATTTTAGACTTGAGTAAGTATTCCAATACTCATCATGTTAGTTTAAACTCACCAAAAGTTATTCAGTCTTTCTTCATGCATTTGAGACAACATTAAGGAGCAGCTGCCTCCAGGAGCAGGAAGGTAATAAAAACCAAAACAACTTATGACAAGAAATGCAGCAAGCAGTTGCAGTTAGCTGGTTATAATTTATGCCCCAAACAGTATTTTGCAGAAAGAATTAAAATGATGTGTTTGGTAAGTGTAACTGGTTGTCTTATTTCTGCCGAGAATGAGCTGAGGATGGCAATATTGTACGTGTGAATATTGTACGTGTGTGGTGGCTCTCACACCGTATTTTTACTGGGTAATTTTGAGGATGCTATACACCAAATGGGGCAGGTGCCTCTTGAGCTCAGAATGTACAAATATAGATGTGTATACAATGTTCTGCCCCAAAGAACTCAAAAGGTAAAAGTATTAGCACAGGAAGAAGAAGGTGGAAATGGGCAAAGTGAATGACATGATTTTAGCTGGTTACATACAAATAGCTGTTTGTGTAGAATGGCTAGTTAGTAAGTGTCACTTTATACTGCCAATGATGTTGGGTGCATCTTGCATCTGAAAAACCCAACTCTATATTAAGCATTTTCTTGCAAAGCTGTGTTCCACTTGTGAAGCAGACCAACCCCATGACTTGGTGTTAAGGTTTCTCGCTGAGCAAGATGTTCCTTTTGCTTCTCCTGTTTGAACGCACAACATGGGATTTATGTACCGCAGTTATTTTTATTTTACTGAGCCAAGTAACTTCAGTGCCATGAGAAATCCTACTTAGAAATGCTTATCAGGCTGAGGTTGGTGCCTGCAGACCACAGGCTTCTAACAGTGCTCCCTCTGTAAATTGTTTGCTTCCTCTTTAAGAAAAATCATTCACTGCTCAGAAAACATTACCTCATATTATGAGGGTGTTCCAATGAGAGGTTATTATGAGGTAGAATATTCCAACACACCCAGACTCTTTTGCTGGCTGAAAAGAATGAAGACATTCTAATAATGCCTCAAGACCACAAATAAAACCAAGATAACCTTACTACTTCATCCGATAGGGGTGGCTGACCTAGTGCTAAGCAGAGTAAAGAGAAATTATCTGCTGCAGCCCATTAGTGAAGCACTTCAGATGCTGTGATGTGCACGTACATCTTTTCTCTCAAACACCAAAATGTCTTTATTGCTGTTTGTATGATTCTTTTAGCCTCTAGTTCTGACACCAAAAGAAACTAAACAAGTCTGTTTTGGAAAGAGATCTTGTTATGATTTCAGAGGTGCCATGCCATTTAAAGCCCACAGAGGTCAATGTGAGATTTTTCATATTGACTTCAGTTACATTTTTACATGGCTCTAAATTCAATTATACATGTACATTTGAACAAGTAGGAGAAAGAAATACAGTATAGAACAAAAAATTATAGGTGTGCTGAGAAATGTTGTGACTATAATCCAATAGAGACCAGCTCAGAGTTCTTGCTATCTACATAAGTTTTGACTTGGGAGAAAACACTTCAAAAGCATCTTAAGGGTCATTGTCCCTGCCACTGATATGGCTTGAAATATTCCCTTGCTCTGTGACTACTCCTTATTCCTAGATTCCATAAATGCTTCTAAAAGAAGACTAGTATAACGGGCAATTACCTGGCTTGCTCATACTGCCTGCCTCTTGGTTACCAGTCACCCCCCCAACAATCTACTTGGGTAAAATAATGAAAATACATCTTCAAAGACATTTGGTCAGTAGATACTGGGTTTTACAAGGACTAGTATGGAATTTACTTGATTTGCTTGAATTATGTGTGTAAATAACCAATCTTATCAAAACAGACTGCTTATTTGTATTAAAAATACAAAAAATCCTGCTGACGAAGGTCAGATTCAGAGGGTAGAGGTAATTCTAGTTTACTGTGTTGCTTCAAAATAGCATTCTTAAAACAGAAGTTCAACTGTGGTTGTCCCTAGCTGTTACACGATGTGAAAGTTGGTGTGCTGCTGAGACTAGATACAGATTTTCCTTTAGCTAGAGTTACTTCTGTGTTGCTGGTGCACGCTGTTCGTTCTTTCTGTCCTCCAGGCAGATGTGTACACTTAATTGGTAGCTGCAGTATCTCTGTACCTCCAGGCATCTATCACTGGTCTCAAAGGTTCCTATAAAGGTGGATTTATGTCTGACAGCCCACCAGCACTGCAAAAAACCTCTCTTGTCATACCACGGAGGTGGTCATTGCAGGATGGAAATCATCAAATCATTGAGCTGTTACTTGTCTTTAATACTGTCTTGTTGAAAGAGCTTCACAGTTGCCAGGCTTTTTGTTTTGCTTTAGTTAAATATGTAGTCAAAAGTTTTTGCTAATAAGGTTCAAAAACCAACAAACTTCATCTTTCAGACCATGGTGATGAAAAGAAACTCGGTGTCCTAAATCTGATTCTCTTGATAGCACTGACTTTTATGCCACTTGCAGTCAGGAGTTAATAAACAACAGAGAAATACAAATTTCCCATTGTCTGCTTTCATGCTGAAAGGTTCAGTCACTGAATGCTCAGGAAGAACTCTACAAGCAGTGAAATAATAAAGCCTGCATTGTCCCTGTGCCGTCTCATCAAGCTATTCTCAAACTTCTTACAAGCATCACAATAAAGGAAAGAAGGTACATCAATGGCATGTTGTAGCAATTTTTGGGAGCTCCTGCTTAGCATGAGAAGCGATGTTGGGAAAAGCGCAAATATGCTGCTTTGAACTTACATCAAAGTAGGTGGTGGAGGTGGCTGCTGTGAATTCATCAGAGATTGGTACTACAATGCAGTAGGCAGGATAAAGGTGCAATTTAATCCCTACCGTTCAGCTGAGAAGTTAATATGCAATAACCTATTCAGTGTGGGTCCTGGAACTGAGCACAGCCCGTGTCATGAAGCTGCCCTCACTCCCTTGCTTGTCACATCTGCGACTCCTTAATGAATCAGAGTGTAATATCTCCCCTTCGTTGTTATTCCAGGAATCCCCTTCAATATTTGATAACCAGCAATGCTCATCAGCCTACTCCAGAAGCGCTTTATGTCTTATTTATTGGTCAGTGAATGTGTCCTTTGTGGTTCTCTAATTTGATTGGATTTTTTCAATTTACCTTTGTTTGTCTCTGGTATACTGCAGACATAGTTAATTGCATGTGAAAGTATTCCTCCTAGAATAACAGTAATAGAAACTAGAATATTATGCCTTCTTTCTCTACCTACTTATCATACAACAGTGTCTTTATGTACGGTGGACTATTTTTTATTAAGCTCTAACAGCATTCTGGAGGATATGGAAATGTGCCATAAACACAGATTGGCTTTCCCTGTTTAGATTAAAGTTCCCTTTTTGAATATTGGCCTCCTTACTGTGGTTAAACCTAAGCTTGTTCAACTTTCTGCCCCTTCCCTCCTCTTGCTTTCCAGTTAGGTATCTGAATGCTGCTCCTTAGTACACAGAGCCTAATTCCAATAGTGATTAGTTTGGTGACTGATCTACTGAAGATTCTCCAGTGTACTGACCCTTAGAGCTGAAACTGTTGGTAAGACTTTGTCTTCAGAAGCATAGTTACCGTGGTACAGTTGTCAAGGACTTTTAAATTGCAATCTGTTACGCTATGGTTTAGGAGTTTTCACTGCTGAGTATAAGCAAGGGTATTTTAGGAAATCTTGAGGAGGGGGGCAGAAATTGTTTCTAAAAACACCTTTCTGCTGGTGGGCTGTTCCTTTACATTGACTTATGTAGATGTGCAATAGACACAAAGAACGCAAGGCAGGCTTGGCAGCTGGTGCAGCAGGCTCAGAACAGTGGAACAAATGTCAGAATGTATTCACCTTTTGCCAGAAGGTGTGATTCAAGAGGAAAATATTATGAAACTGCTGTCAAAGGCTGGTGGGCCAGGGACTTGTGATGTTTGTCATCCAGCCCTGCTGGTGTTTCTAAATGACAGTCAAGAAATGAAGCAGGCTGCTGCTTTCATGACAAAGAAAATATCAACTCTTCTTTTCTGAAAAAGGGGTAGTAGCAGAGTAGTGCAGAAAATGTGCTACAGGGCACCTGCCTATGGACTCTCTGCTGATGCTTTTGGAGTGTTTAGACTAATGTAACAGAAAATGAAAAGCCAGGTTGATTTTTCGACAGTGACTGGATCTCAATGTAGCTGGGAGTGGCTGCTGATTAAATAATTCCTATGAAAAGGACAAAGCATTTCAGAAACAGTCTTTTCTTAAGCCCGGGCATCACAGCAGCCCAGAGGTGATGGCCCAGAAATAATTTACCTAGCAAATCCTCTGAATAGGAATGCCCTTAATCTGACAAATGGATCACTACTCTGAAGTCTTTCTGCCGTATATTCTGTCTGCTTCACATGAGCTGTCTGGCTCCGTGGCTCCAGGAATCCTCTGAATGTAGATGGTGTAAAGCAGTTGGAGATGTCATAAATTTGTGAAACCATTAAATTTTGGCTGTAGTTATTTTAAGAGATTTGAAGACTTGGTCAATGTGCCTTGAATCAGACATTCACCAACAATGGACTTTTGGAAACTTTCGACTAGATCATCTGCACTTCAAAGAATCAGAAGTAAAACAGGCTTTAGATTTGAGCCTGAGAAGTGAAGAAGGCTTTACCTGAAAGACAACTTCAAATAACAGCTCCTCTAATCCAAGGGAAAGACAAACTCAACTCATTTCCTCTGCTGTACCCACCCTATTAATTGATTCCTAGGCCAAGTTTGGTTTTCTTTATTCACTAGTTCAGTTGTAAGACTGAAAATTGACTGCTGTTAATTGTTGGGAATTTCTTTGTATGGTGTAAGAATGTTTGTTTTAAGAAGAAATAGCAGAAATAACTTTTTGCCCTGTTCCTGTTGGGTTGGCATGATACCCAAAACTGCAGAAGATCAACCCCTGCTTTGAACTTCTGTATGTATTGATGGAAGGGCAGACAGTTTAGTTTGATAGAAGACAAGGTCAATTCTTTTATAGAACTTGGCTCCTATGTAAATACAAATCTAAGTGGAACGAAGAATGATTTTTTTATTTCCTGATTTATGGTGTGACCCAAGTCCTGTAATGTCCTTCAGGTCTGATTTAATGCTGGCACAGTCTCTGGGTTTGACTTTCCAGTTATTGGCCATTCATCAAGGAAATGGATGAATTTGATCTATTGTTTTCTCAGGTGGGCCACTGTTCCTGCTATGTGCTTCACAAAAGTTCAGAGGGATTGAAGCCAAAAGGGAGGATTTTCTCTTGTTTTTTTTCCTGCTTTTGCCTAAAGTTTTCAATGTGAAGGATAAAAGAAGAATCAGGAGAAACAAATGCCTTCTAATGTCGAGTTATTGTCAACATGGACCAGGTTGAAGATAAGCTGAACGAAGAACACATTGAAGCTTCCATATGCATCTAGATTCACCACTTTGAAGGAAACAGCAGGATGTAGCAAAGCACAATAGAAAATGAGAAAAGACAGGGTTTTCAGAAGTGCCTTCTACTGTCTTCTTTCTGACTGCAGAGCCATGACCTTCGAATAATATGAAAGGCTGAAGTGGCACATGTTGATTTTGGTGGTGAAAGTGAGAGCCACAGGAATCAGCCAGTGGAGTGAAGCCATTTCCAGCATTGTCTTTGTATGAGAACCATTAATGTCCCGATAAATAAGCACAATGAGTTGGTTGCTTAATTTGACACTTAAATTGAATTGTCTGGGAAATGACCTGCTTGCTCTGCCTGGGTTTAATGACAAACATTTACATGCTTAGGAAGCTTACATCACTTGAGACAGGGTAAGGAGAGTTGGGTGCAGCCTTTTCATCTCCTGTTGAAATGATGGCTTCTCCTCTAGCTAGTGGAATTGGATACTCACCTCCTGGGATTATTCCAAATACTGCTGTAGTCAGCAAAATAGCAGAAGTGAGAAGAGTTACTACATTAAACTATGGATTGGATTGCTGATATGGTTCCTTACGAGAGAGGGATGTAACCTGGGAGGGGAAGGGGAAATAGAATGAATATAATTTCAACCCCATCAAGGAGAAGTCTGATATATCTGCAACTTAGAGGTCCTTCCTAGTCCCTGAGAAGCCTGCAAAGCTCAGTGCTGACAGACTGCATATGTTTAAGCTACTAAATATTTTCATGTCTCTCTGAATTGATATACTTTGACACGGAGAACCTTGCAGTATTGAGCTTTAAATCAGATGGTGCATTGTCACAGCTCCCTGAATAGATGGCTAAGTCACAGCTGAATTTTATTAACCTTGCCTAATTTTAACATTGGTCCAAACTCTGCTTCCTTTGCCTCTCTAAATGATCCCATTGGTTCCGCCTCATCTACGTTACTGGGATATTGCTTGCCTTTGAAGTAGTAATCTGCAAGAAAAAAAAATCACTAGTTTTAATTAAATTTTAAGTATATAAACCATTCAGGAAGTAAGGAGACACTGAGACAAGCAGAGGCTAAATACTCTCTAGTTACAAATACCACACTGCCATTCCAGTTAATTTTGGAGAAGCTAGAAATTAACTAGGATTTCAAGCAACATAAGCTAAATGAAAGCGTCAGTTGCACTGCTTCAGTCTTCTGGAGATGTGTCAAGCAGCAGGTTTTATGAGCAAGCCTAATGCTTCTTGGACTTCCTGAGGTGTGAAGGCACGGGTGACAGACCAGCTCACCCCACCTGCTTGATGGTGTTATAAACGGCAGTATGGTTACCAAGGCAGATGGCGAGTCTTGCTAGGAACAACAGGGCAGGTAACTGCCCATGGAATTTCTGCTGCTTGTTGCTTGTCCTTGGCATTGATATCAGCTTCTGCCAGTTGGGTGTTGTACTGGTCATGTGCTGAGACCTTACATGTGGATCAGGCTGACAAAACCAAGCTGAGGTATGGAGTTTGTTCTGGCTATGGAGGTGACCTATGAAACTTAGGCTGGCATGTTTCCCATGAATTCCAGTCTTCTGTCAGTCAGTCCAGATGACTGGGAATTCAGTTAACACTTGAGGCTCTATTTAACCACTCTGGCAGGACTCAACATTAAAGAAACGTGGGAGAGGTCCACAGATGGTGTGGTGGGATGTGTTAGTTGGGGCCAAAATGCAGAGAAGCATTTAGAAGAAATTCCATCTGAAGCAAGTAACTGCCCTGCCTGAAACTTGCTGGAAAAGCTGCTTGAGCTTTTTTGGCTGCTTTTAAAATGGTGTTAGTACATGATCCGTTGTAGTGACTGTATGATATTCCTTTGGTAGCTTGTTGACTTTGAGGTTAAACAATCCTAGAAGGCCTCAGATTTAGGAACTGCAGCATAAAAGGTTCAAGGATTAAGAAGTATTTTTTGTGGGGGGGAAATACAGTTCTTTGACTTAACCTGAGGCTTGGGTGTAAGTTTCTTAAGGATTTGTGGAAGAAGGCTGCGTGAGGGACCCCTCAGCTGAACTGTGCTAAGCGGCAATGAGAGTACTTTTACCTCTTTCTTATAGTAGCTTAAATTATCTTTGCACACTGTCCATGAAAATACATGAAATATTGGCTTGCCCTGTATTAGAAAAGGAAAGCCATTAGTCTGGCATGGGTTTTGGTGCAATTGGACCCTGTAGCATGTACCCAGAAAGAAAAGCATTAGTCTCTTTGCTAACACTATCAAGCAGGTATTAGCTGCTGAGTCAGAGGTTTACAGTCTGTAGTCAAAACCCGGAGATAAGGAGCAAGCTGCACGCAGGTGGCAGAAGTTAATAGTCTGATTCTGATCCCTTCATCAGGATACATAAAAGAAATTATCATCCATAGAAGATAGAACAGTTCTGATGGCTTGAAACAAATCTGTACTGCCCTGCACTTTGTACCCTCATTTATGTAAGTGTTAGCTTTCTGCTGCACTTAGTATTATTGTTGAACTGGCATAAATAATTCCACAAGACTGAGGATAACAGGGAACTGCAAGACCAAGGCAAGGAGTCTGTTTGGCTTAATCCTGAAAAGAAGTGCTGCCATTCCCATTGATTTCGTCTGCAATTAATGAATTTATTGCCATGACTAAAGCAATATTTGAATCTGGTCTCCAGAACGGTGTTGCCAGGCTGTAACACATAGCTGGTGCCGGAATGTTTTGTAACATGGAGATTGGAAGTTTGTTCCCTTTCTCATATTGCAGGATGCCTGCTGTGTTTTGCAATTAGAAGGTTCCTCCAAAGCCTTCTATGTGTGTCAGAATCCTGAGGCTGATCATAGTGGCAGAGTTTTTCACCTTTGTATTTCAGTTAAAATATCTTGCACTGGGGCATCACATAAGTAGATCTCAAATCACAGCTATTTTAACTGTGAGGTGCTTATAAATAAACTATGATACAGTCTTACTTGTCAGACACGTTCAAGTCCTAGACAAGTGGCTATTAGGAAGTACTGTTATGAAAACATAAATATATATAAAAAGGTTTGTGGTTAAATAATTCCATAAAGCCAAGACAGTTTTGCTTTGAAACAGCACATGAAAATATCTGATTTTATGGATGGATAAAGATTGGATGTTGTGGTCACCAACGCATCATGGTACAGTTCAATAAATCTTCATGGTGACAGAACTCCATGGAACTTGCTTTAATGCTGTCATGTGTTTTGGCATGCAGCGTGCTATCTAACAAGGAAACTTGAAAGCAAATATAAATTGTAAGAAAATAAGTAGTGAAATACAAACCAGCACTTGCTCTACTACCTGCAGTGTACTTAGTCTTGCAAGCAACCATCTAGATAGTTATTTTCATTTTAGGGACAAAGGATTGGGAATGAGTATTCTAGCTCCGTATGAATGTATGAAGCAGGGGGAAAGGCATTCAGTACAGAAGGATCATTGTCCATGCTTAACCTACTTAGTGAGACAGCAGAATGTTGTGTACCTTCAAAATAGCAACAGGAGTTTTGGTTGTACGTGAAAAAGGACAGTTCACTTACATTCAGTTTTGTTTATTTGAGGTTAAAGAGATAAGGAAAACATCATTGAAGATAGGCCTGGACTTTTAAATGACCAGTGAACTATTTTAATCTATTAATGATCATTATTAAGACTTCAGTAAGGCTGACTTGATGAACTGCAGCATCTTCCCCATGATAGCTGCCATCTCTGAGTACTGGACCTCTTAATTCAGTAACCTTTTACTGTTTGTATTTTCTTCCCTTATCTTCTGGAGACTTGGTAGTATTATAATTACAGGTATAGGCTGCCGAAGACTAAGCTGGATGTAGAATCCAGATAGGTTTTTGTCTGAAGGCTTCACTGGTCTCCAGAACAAGTGTACCCTATACGTGGAATTATGTAGGTAGCTGGGAAGCTGGATAAGAAACAGATAAAAGAATTAGGAGCAGGGTTAAGGCAGAAATCTTACAGGGTACCTAAAGCATGAGATTAGGGATGGTTTCTGGGATAAAGATAAAGTACAGGGACGAAATGATGAGTGAAGCCTGGTGTTACAAAAATCAGTAGAAATTCCAGAGTTCCACCCAGTACACGTGAGGGATATTTTCATTTTCACTCATTTCTGAGAGCACCATAAGAGACATGTTTCTAATGTCAAACCAGACTGTGTTCCTTTCTCTATAAGTATGCGTGTCAGGCAACACTAGCACAGATACTGGTCAGCCAGAGAGATGTTCTCTGATAAATAACATTCCCTGGTTTGAGCTTTTTATTGGAAGCATTTGCTTTGCTGATACTTGTAATACACTGAGACTTCTATTGCTCTTGTTTCAGTCTTTGTCCCCTTTTTCCCTGCTGCTTTATAGAGTTGTTTTGTAATCCTTTCCTTATTGCTGGCAAATTGTCCATTTTAAGCTTTGATTCTACTATCAGCTATGCCAGATCAAATCCACAGCAGCAACCCTGTGGAAGGACGTACAAGTCTCTGCACTGCAGTTGTCATACCAGGATTATATTCTGTCCTTTTCATCAGCAGTGCCAACCAGGAGTAAGTCAATAAAAATCATTCTTAAGTATTGCTTTTCTCTTACTGATTTTGTGAATTTTATTCAGACATCAGATTTTCAGAAGGACACTCCTGCTCACTGCTCACAACTGTCCACACTATTTGATTAATAAAGGCTGTTGCAGGGAGTACCAACCTGAAAAATTGCCACCATGTTAACTGAAGTAAAGTGTAAAAATAGTCTGATGTTTCTTTATTGCAAGAATTATTTTGCAGCACAAACGTATTATCTCATTTTGAAAACCTGTGTAGGCTGTGAAATTGCAAGGTAATTGGGGTAATTGCAGGCAATAAAATAAGCGAAATTTTGCAGTTCTTCTGAACAATGAGACTCTGACTTTCACCATGCCAATTGCTATTTAAATACCATGAGCCTGTGTCAACATTTGGCTTGGCATTGCAATTTGTAGGTCAATTTGAATGCATGCGCTTGCTTACACAGACAAACAGTTACTACAACTCTACCTTCTGCAGACCTGTAGGAATTAAGCCTCTGGTCAATTATCAGTGTTATTTCAACTTCCTAAATGATGTAACATAGAAATTACGCTTTGAATAACAAATAAATTGTACAAAATCATGTTCCAGTCATGTGCAATTAAAAGGCAGAACACTCATTTCTGAAGGAAAACATTCATAACAAGTAACTTGTTTGGCTCTCATTAGTGCAGAAATGGCAGCATCATCTACTATATGGGGGGAGTGAAATTAGCTTAGAAATATGTATTTTTAGTGTGCTATACAAAAGTATTTCTGATAACGAGTTTTTTATCTTACTGTGATTGTTGTAATTGTGTTTCTGAGTGACAGACACAGGGTGGTGTATCCTGGAAATAAGCTTAGCTGTTTGGGAAACACAAGTAGTTCTGTAGTGAAACCCATTACATATTTGGACATATTAATGTGCAGTTCCCCAGTGTAGTCATCATAATACTTTGGGTTTGATTACCAGTTTTGGGCAAATCTTGTTCCAGTCATTCTTCCTAGTATTTTTTCCCTCCTGATTTTTTCATCCAAGACGTGTATCTGGATCATAAATGTGAAGGTAGGACTTATTCTTGCTGAAACTTGAATCTTCCACATCCCTACAAAGTATTCTTAAAACCCTTTTCTCATAATGTGTTATGTCAACATTATTTAGCTCACTGAGATCCTAGGACTCTCCTCAAATGAGGATGAATTGTTCTAGCCCTGTTTAAAAGTCATGTCACACACCACACACTGAAGGCATATTTCAACTGCAAATCTCAAACACAAGACACAGCACTCTGGTAAAGCACTTTTAAAAGCCTGAGACCAGAAGATGCAGGTGAATTGTCAGGCAGACATGCAATAAATCAGGAGCAAACCAGACCAGCTTAATGAAGTAAGAGAGAATGAATCAGTGTTTATCAACTTAATCATCAGATAATGAACATTCTGATTCACAGTCACAAGGAGATGAAACATAGCAGAGAAATATGTGAAGAGCAACAGGAATACAAAGGCAAAAATCCTGAAGGGAAAGGTTTGTTAAAAAGGCTGGAAACTAGTGGAATACCTAATCATCACGAAGCCAAGGATGTTAGTTTTGGTCATGATGACAATTTTGAACTGTATATTTTAGTGTATTTCTTACTGCTGCTTTCTAAGTCGTACTAAGAAAAAAGGGTGAAGTGCAGCCTGTTCTGTATTGCCATGGCATCCAGTGTGAAAAGGGGGGCCTTACCGCAAGATAAGTGCTCATACTAATTTTTGGCTTGAGATGTGTAAATTCAGAAGTTTAATTAAATGGGATCAAATCACCAAAGTCTCCTTTGGCTTTCAGAGAGTTTGTCTCATCTTGGTTATATTACATAAGTTAGGATGTCTTTATGCATTTGACTGGTGCCTCAGTTGGGATTGTAGACCCTTGTTAGGGTTCTTTGAAAGGTATTCATTACTTTAACTTTTAAAGCACATCTCTTTGACAAAGCTCTGTTAAATTTTTTCTCCATGGTGTAGATGTTGTTGTGATTTTAGTGGTCCTGGAGAAAACATTGTTCTTAGTTATACAGGAGCGGGAATTGAAGGAAACTATCTCCCTAAATGGGCAGCTAATTAGGAGCTTTGCTGTTTTGTATTGGGGATTGGACTATGGGAAAGATGATGCACAATAGGTTGCTTTTGACACAGAAGATGGTATTGTGGTTCTGTGTTAATTAAGGAATAGAGGTCATGGTCTTATGTTAATGAAGTAGATATGGTAGCTAGGTTTTTTGTCTGGAACATACATAGAATGAATACTGGGGTTGTTTTGGTACCAGGTATCTTGATAAGACACCTGCAAGGCTAAGATGTAATAGTGTAGCCATGGTAATGCTGTTGAATTAGGATTGATGTAATGTTAAGAACTAAGGTTAATGTAATAGTAAATTAATAAATTTCTAACCAACAGACTAACATTCTTGAGTTATACTGTTGGGTGCTCTGGTTTTATAGTGGCTGGTCAAACCTGTTTAGCTGTGTGCAAATAGGACCTGGTAGTAAAGGCCTTTGATTTCCTCTGCTTTTGTATGTGTGGGATGAGGCAGGAGATTTGAAGTTCTTCTATCCTTCCCTTGACTGGGGGAACCCTTTCCTGAATACAGATTCTACTGAGTTGCTTTCTTCAAGGCAGATATCCCATTTCTGTGGGGCATCATTGAAGTCTTCTCATTAGTCATGGGCAACTTCTTTTCCCCCACCAAAAGTAAGCTATAAAGATTAAATACCACAGTACTGGATACTGAAAACAAACTCTTAATCTAATTTATAAGAAACTATAATTTATTTTTCTAATAATCCTACCCTGCATTAATATAATATTTGGCATTTTATATAGTCTTACCTACCTTTAGAAATGGAGTTTAATTAATCAAACCCCCATATTTCTTCTTATTTCCTGCTGCATTATTTGCTGTCTCTCTAGTTCAGGGTACATCACCACAATTATTTACCTCTTTAATTAGTTCTGCATCATTAAACTATACTGCTTCTCATCTGTCTTTAGGCAGAGTAACAGTTTCCATTTCTGGGAGAGCAGAACAGTTTTAGCTGCTGCAGTTCCCTTGGTATCTTATGGCCAATATCTATGATATGTTAAGACCTCTCTGTGCTTCACAACAAGTCTATTTTAAGTCATTGCATTGCAGCCAAAGGAGTCTCTTTGGCTTCTTTAGCATCTAAAATATGTTCATGAACACTAGATAATGGTGTGGTTACATCTGTGTACATTGAGTAATGGTGCTCTATCTTTTTCAAGCTACTTGAAGTCCATCTTTCTTCATCAAATTCAGGGTTTCTGCAAAGCTGTGCTGCCAGAACAATTGGAGAAGTGTGGTATTAAAGACTCCACTTAGTTTAGCAGTTCTGTGGATGTCTATTGCTGCAAGAAGTTCCTGTAGTGACAATGATGCGTAACTGAAGTGCCAGGTTTCATCCTACTACCCTAGGCCTTGCGTTGATTGAAGTTAGGACTGCATTGAACTCTCTCACACTTGTTTTTTCATTCACTGCAGTTGACATCTAAGGGGTCCCCTCATGCACACTATGTTGGAAACCCGATGCAGCCTGTCTGGGACTGCCTCTGAGTGCTGCCCATCTCCCTTCTCACCTTTTCCCCAGGACTGCCCTTCCCCAGTGTACTTAACCTTCATGCACTTGTGTGAAATCAGGCTGTGACACAAGTTAGACTTTCTGCCTATGTGAGAAACTGTGTAAACAAAATCACTTCCTCTTGAGTCTCTTATTCAGGGTCTAGGTAGGAACTTTGTCTCTTTAGGTTTTTACATGGTGAGCTTTGTCCTTGTTTTATGCCTTGGTGACTTCAAGATGAGGAGACAGGAAATGATCAGTTTTCCGTTAGTTTTCTTTTTTCCCTGTAGAGACTCAAGACTTCCAGTTAAGCTCCTACCATGCTGGGTTATTTTAACATATAACTGCAGTTACACGCAGTAATTAGGAGAAGGAGTCTTCTTGGCTCTTCTTCTAGAGAGTGTGACAAACTTCCCCTCTTTTGAAGTGAGGTGCATGCTGCTGGGAAAGGGCTTGGTTGTACCTACAGGTTGATAATGTATGGTACATGAAAAATGCAGAATATACTATTAACAGCTTCTCACTGTTTCGGTCCTTTAACATTATTCACGCTTTGCAGAAAGAGCATTTTGACTTTGATTTCTTTCGAGATTCTCAAAGTGATCTCATGAGGATTAAGATGCACAGTTCCCATTAATTTAAATTGGAATTACGGGAGCTTAAATGCCTTGAATGGTTTGGGAAATCCAAGTTTTATTTTTTATTGTAGAGCATTATTCAGTGCAATTAACCTACAGAGCAGGCAACCCTGAGTGCGGTGAGCAGCTGGAATAGTGACTGTGTGAGTGCCTGCTCTCTCCTGGCTTGATTCAGGGTTCAGGAGCCTCTGCATGGTCCATGAGGGGCAGAATGTGCAGTAAAAGACCTCTCAGGAAGGTCAGTCATGATCACAGATCAGAAGAGCTGTACTCTCAGCCTAAAAACCAGCTTCTTTTGGATCATAGTGAGCCCACACTGCAGGTGGATGGTGCTCCAGAATCGGGACCAACAGCTATACTTAAATCTTGTTTATCTAACAAAAGATCCTGTTTATATCTGTACATCAGAGAAACAGTCAATTCCTGCTGTCCTGTCGGTGATGTACAGAACAACCTGTCCAACTGGTACTGATTCTACTGCTCAAAAAACACACTCAAGCCTGTTTCTTGCCTTGTGTACTTGCAGTGAGCTTGGCCTTTCTTTCCTATGCCTGTTGGCTCTAATATTCAGGAATAAATCTACAGACACTGAAGCTACACCTGTAGCGTGGTGTAAAAGGGCAATGCAGTCATTATGTTCATAGCTAGGAACTCTAAAGACCCCAATTATATCTCAGGCTTCATGCATAATATTTGGCAAGTCATGTGCTTTCCCTGCTTGTTACACGTTCCTCACAGGTTTTAAATGGCTTGAAAAGCTATGAGAACAGAAGGGCAGTGTTCTAGCAGAGCTGCCTTTCTGCAGCATTCCATTCAAAATGTTTGTCTGATCCCAGCTGAGTAAATTGTATGAAGAAAAAAAACAGAACTGTGAAACCCTCACTAGCTATTGGTGAAAAACTGTTGTGGAACATTTGAGCTCGGCGTGAGTTGTGTTCCAGGTAAGCCCATGTTGACACACTTTTCATCTATAAGTTACAGGGGAAATGAATGGTGCCAGGCTGGTCTAAGTTAATGATCAGAGTACATTATTTCCACAGAAGGTAGGTATAAGCTAGAATCAAATTTTCATCATGGGTATGAGAGCACTACTCAGGGAAATAAGTGCATTGGGGCATGCAGCTTTCTTAGCATCAGCTATTATATACTTTTAAGCCATATTTTGGATAGTACATTTCCTTCTTGAAAATTGGGAATTTGTTCTATTTTTATAGAAATAAGCTTATTGCAAATTGGTATACTCTGCTGTGTACACAGCTTTCTGTGCCACACAGGGACCACAGGGCAATTATCAGAGGCATCCATTGAAGAACTTGAGTAATTTGCCAAACGTTATTTTGTTTTCAGATAAAGTAAATAGTTTTAGTACTGAGGAGGGGCATTTAAGTAACTTTTGCTCAGTTTATTTAAATTGTCTTGTTCCTCCTACCCCTTTAAAAACATTCCTCTGTCACTGAGTTTTTTATGTGCTTGAGCACAGTTGTGTGACTGGTTGCCTTTAATGTCTTCTATAAATCTGAGCATATGGGAGCTCATGCCAAGATGTAGGTACACAAGGATGTTAATTTAAAAGCGGAGGTGAGTTAGAGACTTTGTTAGCGGTTTGAAACACAAGGTCTCTGTATGAGGAAACAGAACGATGTGTTTTGACAGCTGTGGTACTCTCATTAAAAATAAAACAATTTCTGATACAAATAATTTCACAAAGGCTTGCCTTCTATTTGTAGTGGATTACTCCTTGTATTAATCTGTGGTGCACTGCAGACATGACCCTTAGTTCTACCTGTTGCCCATCTAGATCATCACAGGAAGACCAGTGTGTCCCCTAAGCTGTTTATTTTCAATCGCTCCAATAATGATGTGGAGAATGTGCATTGCAGGGCTTTTAATTGTACCTTCTAGTCACTTCAGTTTCATTTTTAAACTATTCAGTGCTATCTCCTTCTGCTGAGAATAAGCAGTGACATGTGCTGCGTGTGTATTAACAGAAGTCTTCAATACATACTGTTCCTTGAACAATAGAGCTTATAAAGCTTAGTTTCCTCTTGACTTACCTCTTGTTACTTGTACTCAGACGGGTCTTAAACCCAGGTGGTGGATCAGATGTACAGTGTGAAGCTGCTGGGTAGGTGAAGCATCCCTCCCTTTCTTCTAGTGTGCCTTGTCTGTCTCCAGCTGCTGCTATTCATGAAGCTGTTAGGAATGTAACACCTCTGCTGCTTTGTCACATGTAATTATGGTTGGCCAGGTTCAAAAGCCTGGCAGCAGACTGGCATTGTGCTCCCATAAGCCTTATTTTCTTAAGGAACCTGGGCTAAAATTACTGTCTCTTATTAAATGGTATTGTATCGCATTACTTAATGTGTGTCTTCAGGAAATGATAAATGCCAGGCAGCTTTCATTACTTTCAGCACTAAGAGCATTCATTGTCCTCGTTACTGTGACAGTGCCATGAATTCCTTACGTTTCCTGCTTTTCAGAAAGAGCTAATACCCTCCTGTGCTGTGCAGCCCTGCTTTGTCAGAAAGCCCACTTTAAGTTCAGTTTGCTCTTCTGTTTGCTCTTGCTGGGGGATCATTAGCTCAGCAATAACTGTATACTTATTTGTTACCACCTCCCAGCTGGTTTTTGGAGAGGAGCAGGTCTCTGCTGAGGCTGATAGGGAGGGCAGGGGGAGTGGAAGTGGTGGTGCGAAGGCTTTCTGCAGTTGACTTGCTCTTCCCTTTTGCTACTGTGCAGAGAATTCTCCATGGTTGCTTCCTCACTCAGACTGCTTTATCACCTTCAGCAGCCAACCTTGCCTTATCGCAGCCTGTATCAATCAGCGGTCCTCATTTATATCTTTCCTGACTTTCAACTTTTCACTTTTCGACACCTTGTTGTGTCTCTGCTGGTGAGTGCTTTTGAGCAGATGCCATGCTGCACCTTGTCAGATCTGTTCAGAAATACACATCTGGATGACTTCTGCATGCAAGAAAGAGTTGGGATCCTTATTTACTCTTCTATATCAAACAACGGATTCAGATTAGTTGGAGCTGAAGAGGTGTGATTCTTGTGAGACTTTGATTACTTTCCATGGCTTTCAGCACTGCTGTTTGTAGTGGAATTATGATCATCTCAATGTTTTAATGTAACTTCTTTTCCACAAAGGTAACATGGTGAAGCTGTGAAATAGTGCCCGCTATTCCTGAAAGATTGAATGTCTAAAGATGTTGATAAGCAGGTCCCTTCAGTGATAACAAACTTTCGAGTTGTAGTAACTGATCCACAGCTGTTTCTAGAGCTGTAGGGTTGATTGTTGGTTTATTCCCACCCCAAACACATGTGCTTTGCAATTTGTTTAATTACCTTTTCAATCCTTACCTGGTCCTTTTGCCAGGCTTTGATTCTGAAGCACAACAGAGGAGAGACACAGATACTAACAGTGAGTTTAGTCTGAATACCTTAACATAGAAAAGCAAATGAATGAATACGTGCATTCTTCTCCCACTTCAGTTTTTATCCTTTTCTATCTACCATATTGATGATGGTTGGGGTTCTTTTCTGGCTTCTCACACCGCACTCCAAATCTTTCCTCTTTTGGTCTCCTCTCCTGGGTTTTACAGGTGTGTCTGAATGTTAGTGGTGTCAGCATCAGACTAACTCCAGCTTACTGAGTTCCTTTAATACCACAATTTGAGAGCAGGATGAATGAATGGCTTCATCTAAAATAGTTCCTGGTTTAGGATTATTCACCTCTGGCAAATTGCTACCTACCGGTATGAAGTTGGCTGGATTGCTAGATGTGAAAACAGCAGGCTGTGGAGCATGCAAAGCTTCATCAGCCTGTTTTAGGGTAGGTCATAGAAGGTGCTTAAGGGCTTTGTGTACATTTAAATAATTCTCGTTATCTTTCTTGTCACAGTTGATTCTTGGTGTCACATTGACTTTGCCTTTCCTCATCTCTACAGCTGTCCTTACCACAGTGTTCTTGAGGGTAACAGAGGTGAATCCAGTTGTCTAGTTTTCATCTCTTGTAGCTTAGTCTTGTCCTTTTATAGAATGACTCATCATAGAAAAGGAAATAGCTATTGGCAAGCTGGTGTCCTAAAAAACAAAGGCAACAACCTGAAATAAACCCCAAACAGCTAACCCCTCACCCAGGTTTATTTGTCAGGCAGATAAGGTGGACTGATCTGGTCAGCAAACTGCAAAGTTCTTCTCCTGACATGGGGGGAAAAGTAAACCTTGTTCCACAGTACCAGGTGGCGTATTGCAAGCTTATTGTATGTGGTCCTGTTCATTTTTTGAGTTTTGCTTTCTTTTATGCGAGGTTATTTGTCCACTACCATTGAGATGTGATCTGTCTTGAAATAATCCATCACTGATGGTAGATACATCAGTATCGGTACAATATTAAAGCCTTTTCTACCATTTTATGGGTCATGTTCTGGACTTCTGTGCTGGCAAAGACCTACGCTTGTTTGGCACATTCTCCTCTGGGATAGTGCTTTTTCACATCGCATCTTGGAACTGTTATAGTAGCTTTTTTTTTTGCTTGTTTTGTGCCAGTATAGGTGCATTATGTTAATAGCAATATGAAACTACCACCTTAAAATGAATGCTGAAAATTGTTGCTGTTCCTTTTTAATGATTTAATTTGTGAGAGTATATTTGAGAGAGTGTATTTCATAAAAGCCTCACCAGCCTAAGTTTCCCTTAGGCACAGAGCAGTGGTGTGATACATTGTGCTTCCTTATTGTTGTAGTTGCAAGATATCAAAGTAATCTTAACCCTGAAGGAGTCATCAATGAGAAGAAGAGCCTTAGAGCAGGCAGTTCGCAGTCTGTATTGCAGTGCGTTACAAACTGATGCATGGACCAACATCAGGTCTGAGTAGCTGAGACCACACTTTGGAACTGTTCCAATGTTCACAAAGCCATTAATAATTTCTGATTAAATGCAATAATGCAGGGTAAGAGTCATCCTTCGTAACATGAGGCGCATTCATAAGTCTGCGCCGAACTGAAGTCTCTGTAAATGATTCCCTGTATCACTGAAATAGGGAGCAGTGCTGAAGTTTGTGTCAATGGATGACTAGACTGGAATATAAACTACAAGCTGTAGTGGGAAGTTTGGCTTGATTGTCTGATTCTGGACATAATGGGAGGAGAAAATAATTAGAAGGGATTTGGCTAGAGAGCAGAGGTGTTTTGAAGCATGATCTGGAGTTATAAAAGTCTATAAAAAGATAAGTTTTGTCAGTGTGTGACCACTTTGAGTGGAATTGGGTAAAACTTTCCAAGTCTAGAAGCTCTTATGGAAAACATTTGTCCACACAATGCTTTTTCCTAAAATGGAGGGGTTCTAATTGTGCTGACAGACAGAATGGCCCAGCCTCTGCCCTTAGAGTGGCTTGTTGGTAGTGATCGAGTTCATTTGGCTGTAGTACCTCTTTGGTTTTAAAACATTCTTTTAACACCTCACTTAGTATTTTGTGGGGTTTTGCTTTTTTGGGAATGAAACAACCAATGAATAAAAACCAAACCCACAAGCTTTAAATGCAAAATCATGGATTCAGCTTTGGAAGCTGAGAATGTGGCTCTTGTGTGGAGCCCAGTTTAGGGTTATTTGTCTGTGTCCATATGTGTGCAGCAGCGTTCAGGGTTGGGCATCAGTGTAGTCCATTAATTCATGAATAAGTGTCACAGGTAAGTTCTCGGGTAAAATCAATGGTGCTGTTCACCAGGGAAAACATTACTCAATGCCTCGAAATGTTCAGACTGGGGGACTTGGTCTGGGTACCAAGTTATAAGGAAAAAACCCCAAACTACTTCCTCCCTGCATGTGCAGTGTGGTTATGAGCACTGCCTTTGAAGGCAGACAGCAAACAATCCGATTGCTTTGCAAATGTAATGCCTCACCTGCTGTTTGTAAACGTGGTGTTTTCTCATTTACCCAGTTTCTGAACAGTCATTGATTTCTGATGCATGTGTGCTTTAAAGCAGCAATATCCCAGATTGGACACAAATGCAGAGCCTCTCTGCTTAGTGAGGTATCCAGCTTAAAACTGCAAACTACTTAAGAAACTGCAGCCAGTCTGTTCTATTGTTGATTCTGATTCTGTTGTGATTCTGTTAAGGAAAATGAACACAGCTGAAGAGAGCACACAGGTATTAATGCACTTCTGTCCTGGAAAATGTGAATGTGGGAATTAAATGTGAATTGCATTTGACTTGAATATAGGCGAGGGATAGCCTTGCAGTAGAAAAGTGGTTAAAACTGTATGGACAGATGCGTGGCAATTCTTCCATTAGACCAGAATAAATTGCAAACCTGCTGATGCCAGTGTTGTGACAGAGCAAAGTTTGTTCATTGTTCTGGAGCAGGATCTGTGTTTTCAGTAAGAAAAAGGCACAGTGGATTTATCAATTACAGGACCTGTATTATGTGTATATCCTTAATGCTATGCGCTTATGTTTTTGTTTTGCTTGTTGTCTGCTGTTTTCACAGTGTGGCTTAGTTATGTTAGTTTAATTTGTGTGTCCATACCTGATCAGCTTTCCTGCCCCTGCAGCTTTGATTTTTGTAATAGTACTGAAAGGCCTCTGGCTCATGCTGCCTGTTGCATTAGACACTGTGCAAATGTATGATGGAATATAGGCTTAGTTTCCATGTAATATTGCTGGCACACAAGACAAGACAAAGTGTGGATAAAAGATTTAACCATAAAGTGGCAGACAGAGAAAAGCAGAGACTTAGGCTGGGATTTTCTAAGGAGGTCAATCTCCTTTCTATTACTATTTTTTAATTTTTCTAAGTATCTCTAGTAATTGAAATATGAGTACAAGTAAAAAAATCTGCTTCAGGATGGGATTAATTCAAGTGATGAAGTCAAGTCTGGTTTGCCTTCAGATTTCAGGAAATTAAATTCGCTTGACATCCTGATCTGAATTGTCCTCTAATACGGGTGCCCAGAATATTCCTCTGGCTCTCTGCTGGCTATATATGCTGTCTAGAATGGGTTCATGTAATTACTACCTAGAATCAAATGCAAGACTTCTGACTTCATCTAGTAATAAGCCTTTCGCATCCTTACAGTGCTTTAATTTATAAATGACAAGATGCTGGCATGAGGCAGAGCAGTGTGACAATGACTTGATTACACTTGGCTGTGGTTAGTTTCCCTGTATTTGCTACTTCATGAGTATACTTATCTCCATTTCTTGGAGCAGAGCAGCTTCCCAGCTGTGTCTTAGGGAGTGCCTTAGGTTAACTGTTCCACCTGTTAAAGAATAAAGAATACTATGGCATTTTCAATGGCTTGCCTCAGGCCATAAGACACACTTATTTCTTCACAATAGAGCTACTCAGTGCTACTGATGTGACAATATATAATTAAGGCATGTGGAGTTAAGGCAGTTTTATCAAAGGGCATATACAATGGCATTGTACAATTTCATTAAGAAGTGGACTGCATTCTTCCTTGTACAAATAACACATCAGTGTTCGGTGATTAAACACATTCGGAGGAGGGTCTTAGGCTTCTAAGGTGAAAAGTTCTGTGATCTTAAATGTGAGGAAAACCCGTGATGGCAACAAACCCAGCTGAAGAATGAATTGCAGCTTTTCCTCTGTTTTGGGTAGTACTGCATGTCATTGATTATATATTCCCATTCTAATGTCTGTAGAGCATTCCACCAGCTCTTGCTGCCAAGGTACTGACTAAACCGTTTACGCTTTGTATATAGTTCTGATTTCATCTAATTTTCCCACCTGGAATGTTCACCACAGAGTGTACTTCGCTGCACAAGTCTGTGGACAGAGTAAATTGCTTTGAATGGTCTTGCCCAGGTGCTGTAATGCTTTTCAGGCCAGCAGTTTTTACACAGAAGAAGACATGTCATCCTTGGTCCTTAATCTGCTCGTATCTGGATATAATCCGTATTAGACTTAGTCTAATGTGAGAGCCCATGTCTGTACAGATTAAAAAGCCTTATGCAAACTATTGTAAATATTTTTACGTTAAATAAGTTTTTTTTTATTTTTAAATAGGTTTTTTTACTTGGAAATGCAATTTTAAGTATTTCAAAATAGTACGTTACAGCTGTATCCTTTGTCATCATTTTTGTTATGGAATTCTTCATGGTTTTGACTGATTTTTATCGCACCATTAGGAGAAAGAAAGAATGAGGAACCCCTGGCTTGGATCATAAAACAGACTACAGAAATCTGAAATGAAACTTGAATCAAAATTACACCATTTTACTGAAAGGTTTTCTGAAGCTTACTATTGAAACAAGCATGAAAACAAGCATGGTTTTTCTGAATCTTGCACAAGGATTAAACAAAAAAGGCTCGAGAGTCAGACAGCAGGTCTGTTAAAGCTGCAATGTGAGTTGCCTTCCAGGTCTAGCACTGCTTGACCATCGCATTGTGCTGTCGCAATGTTAGGTAACACCTATATATAAGATTAAATAAGTGTGTCTTTTGTTCCTTTGCAATTAAATGCTGGTTTGAGTTACATATATTCTTTAGACATCATCTATAGCTGCCACTGTTGCTCTTATAGATACTGATTATGTCAGTGAAATTCAGTACGTATGCTTGCAGGGGAATGAGTCGGCTGATGAGGCTCCTACATGTATACTTAGCTCCTGGGCTTGCCATTTAATTGAATCTAGAATCAATTTTCAATTAGTGGTGGTTTGGCACCTCATATTAGCAGTTAGAATTCTGAATAAAGGCAAAGAGTAAAGCATGCAAATCTATAATTACTTTTACCTTAATGAAATGAACATTAGCAGCATAGATATGCTGAGTACATAAGAAGAGTTCAGGAGGGACACTGATGTGTCTAGAGATGCTAACCTATACCAGGCTGGTGATGTGCTTGGTATTACTGCATTTATCAAGGGCAGGACATCTAGTCAAAGTTATTTTGACTGTTGTTTGAGAAACAGTGCATCCCTACATAATGCCCCTGTTTGTGTATATATAGCATGTATGTCTGAATGCCCTGGGGAGCACAGCAACTGCAAGTGGTGTTTCCATTACTAGTTGTCTTAAAAGTTTCTAAGATCTTGCCTATAGTTTTCCAGTTGGTGAATGATACCTGCCTCCTAGTGCAAAAGACCTAACCCCCTTCCTATCAGTGCAGCTACATCCCCTCATACTGAGATCCGGTCAATAATTTTGCATTCAGTTCCATGCTGCAAGTCTATTCCAGAGTGACCATTATTTTGCAAGCATTGCCTTTTAGGCTATTTGTTTTAAATTGTTGCAACATGAAATCAATACAACAGAGCAGGGCTCAAATGGTAAACACTGAAAATGGGAATTTCTTTCTTCTGCGAACAGTTCCATGTGCGTGTTCATTATTTTAGCAGGGAGGATCGTGTGCTTCTCTTTGCCCAATTTCCAACAAGTTTTATTTTGGTGAATTGGTGATTTTCTTTCAAGTGTTTTAGTAGAAAGTCTGCCCAGGTCTTTCACAGGCTTGGGGGTGAGTTTAATGACTAACAATGGAGAGGTAGTTGGAATGTTGTAAGGACAGACTGGATGGTGTTGATATTTTGTTACTTTTCTGTATTTACATGGATTGCCTTATTTAAAGGACAAATGGGTGGCAATAAAAAAAGAAAACACAAAAATCCCAAACCCCCAAACATGCAGTTCCCATTGATAAATCACGTTATGAAAATAATTTAATAGCGCACAAGTAGTATCCAAAGTATGAATTAGTAAAATCTGTTCACTTCAAGCACATTGTCTGACAGCTGTAGATTTCCTTAATTTCACCCCAAAGGCCTTATAACTACAACAGCAAAAAAATCCCCTACAATGCCTGAGCACAGGATCTTGCTACTGAGCACGGCTTACATGCCTCTTCCTCGGTGGCATTCGAAAAACACAGGGATGACATGGAGCACTGGCTCATCATGTTATTGCTGTTTGCATTTCTGAAACTGCTATTATAGTTCTTAATGACGGACTGTTGAATTTTTCTTAGGCTTGTTAATCCTCTCATGGGTGTCATGATTCCACTTCTTAGCAGGACTACTTCTGTGCTATTGCTGAGTTCTGGGCTTAAAAGCCTGTGTTCCATCCCACAGCAAATGCGAATTGAATGTGTCTGCAGTAAGCAGGGCTTTATGTTTTTGGTCTCCTGCCAGTTCTAGCAACACCCGATTTCTGCTTTGCTCTCTGGTGTGTGTTAGAGTAGCCTCAGAGCTACACTGATGTAGTCTGACTGCTCAAGGCCCCAGGACTGTTCTGTGAGCAAGGGTTGAACAAGCCACTGGAGATTCCCCCGTCATGCTCCATTCCTTCACACAGACTGGCACTGTATCGATTCTTTGCTACTGGAACCGTCCCTGGAGAACGGACCGGTGCTGTCAGCATGCTGATGTACCAGCGTCCTTTGCTGTTCTTCCTACTCCAAGTCAAATACAGCTAGTAATGGAAAAGTTGCAAGAAAGTTTGAATGCTTCTATGGATTTTCTTTGTTGTCTTAATGCTGTTATTGTTTGGCTGGCTAATACATACGGTTTTCTTCAGGTATACTGTGGCTATGGATTGCCTTGATTTAGCATCCAAGCTTAAATCTCTTCCAGTTATGTCAAAGTTCAGTTCTAAGGCTGCATCATGGTTTCCTGACTCAACCCCATTTCTACCATTTACAGCAGCAATTACAGTAATTCATAGCAAAAAGACCATCTGTTGTGTTGCAGTTTAAACTGATTTCCTGCAAGCATTCCCATAGGCATATTGATTAGTACTATGTATGTATTGATAAGTATATTTTTATGGGGATTGCTTTATAAATTGATTTTTTTTAACTTTCAAAGAAATGTTTAGGTGTGTGTGGCACTTCTAAGGAGTAAATAGCGTTTTTTATTTCTATTACAGCTTTACCTTTAGCAGTTAGGGCAGTTTGAAGCTGAGAAATCCTTTGAAGTCAGTGCTTTTTCACTACTGCATTGCTAAATATGTTTGCTGTTGTTGAAAGAGCACATACAGTATGTGGTGACAAAGACTAGCAAGAATGCTGAAAAGGAGCAGCTGTGAAGGTGCAGCCTTCACCATAGAGGATTGCTGTGCAGCTTTATAGGCCAATGCCTGACAAACAGATCTCCTTGAAGACATTCATTATATACGAGATGTATTTCTTGCACATTTTCTTGTGCATCTTGGCTCTTCTGTGTTCCTTCTTGTTACTCTTCTATGGTGGTGCTGTGGGTCTTCAAAGGCAAAAAAGAATAGCAGCCAATAAATAGCTAACAATAGTGTGAATTATGTAAAATAGAATACCCAATTGTTATGGGGAAACACAGATTAATGGGTCTGAATGCAGACTGCCATAAAACCCAAAATTCCCTGAGTCTTTACAAGCAAAGCAGCAGTAGCTGTGATAAAATGAATGTTTGAATTGTTCCAGCAAATTTCTGGATGTTTATTGAAATGTTAAATGGGTTTATGTGTGAGAAGCCATTGGCAACTGTAATTAATTTTTCCCTAAACATATATAATTTGCGGCACACTTATCCTCTGTAATAAGTAAGAATTTAAAGGCTTAAGGAGCTTCAGATAAACTACAGCAAAGTCTTAATAAGCTTCTACATCTTACTGAGTACTTCAGCTATCTTTAATGACTCTTACTGTTGAAGTGTTCTAAAAGTTTATTTACCAGCCTGTTTACATTAATTAGTGTAGTTATTGCAAAATCAAAACATTTGCAAGCACTTTAGCTCAAGATATCTTATTCTTGTCTCATTTTATAAAGTTCCTAAATGTATTATTGCTCACCAGTATTGACTGCTGCAAGTAAAAATGTGTATGACTTGTCCCTGAGCCAAATGGAAGGAGCTGTATGTAATGCTGTGGAGAAAAATAGCTGAAAGAAAAGCATTGCAGAGGACTCTCCATCTTTCAAACTTCTTTTCAGGTGGTAATGGTGGATTAATGAATCTTGTGGTGTGCCAGTGAAAAGGCTCATGCTGGGCACACTTGAAAATTGGACCACGTAGCAAAGCTGCGCTTTTCATGCTGACTCAATGAGTGCCAGTTTTCTGCTGAGACCAGTGCTCTCTCAGTGCAAGCTTGGTCTCACCTATCTGCGTTAAGGTAATACCAGAGTTTCCAACATAATTTTACAGGGGAATAGCTGTTGTGAATTATGGCTCATTTCTTCCAGGGAATACAAAGATAAAGTAGGGATTGGTCTGCAGCCTGCACCTGGAATATGTATTTACGTATGCAGATAATCTCCCCAAAGGTTTCACCAGCGTGTTGGGAGCTTTGTGTAACTGATGTCACCTAATCCATATTGCATAGCTTTTTTTTTCCTTCAGTACTTTCATTGACAGAGCATTGTTATTCTTGGAACCGTCAACTGCCTGTGATCACTGGAGAATAATCAGTCGGGGAGTTTTGTCACTAGGCATAATTTGCAACACTTTTCCAGCTCTGCATTGATTATTGCTATTTAACATTTAAAGATAAATTAATGCTGTGACACAAGAACTGGCATAATAAACAGGAAGATCGCCAAGCCTTTCTTTAGGATCAAAAAGAACCAGCCTGTGCACACAGGGGCAAGTCCTGCAACTAGCGCAGTGTTGTGAAATAGAGATAAAAGTCTGCAAATACAGAATAAGCATCTTTAGTACTCTTCTGGAGACTTCAACATTTTAAAATTCACGTTCACCAGAGAGAGGATGTCTTGGATCATCTAATTCTACATTTGAACCTGACAGTCCTTTACAAGCAAGGACAGCTCAGCAGTGAATATTCAGTTGTAAAAAGGAAGAGTTCTTTCAAAGGGCAGCATACATTGGTAATGTCATGTGTTATAACCTATAAACTGCACCTGTATAAGTACTTGAAAGGCTGTCAGTTTTCTTAGATAAAAACTTGATGTTTCAGCAAATAAATCTTTCTGAAACACTGACCCTTTATTTTGAGCCAGTTGAGCTATAGAGAAATCATCATGATCGGGAATGCTCCATCAAACTCTTATTTTCTCTGATAACAGGTGTTTGTCAAACTCATAGCTATAGCCTGGGCATGGAAATAAATGCAGTGATGCATAGGAATGGAAAGTGAAAGCACTGGAATGCTGTTTGGCTAGATGTAGTTCTGAGCAACCTGATCTAATTGAATATGTCCCTGCTCATTGCAGGGGGATTGGACTAGGTGACCTTTGAAAGGTCCCTTCCAACCCAAACTGTTCTATGATCTTTGCAATTGTGTGTGTCACACAGAGCAAGTTTTCAGTGGTGGCTGGAGGACTGTGCTATGTAGCTCAGAAAAACGGCTTTGAGTCATCTTTACACTTTCCTTAGACAAAGCTGGAGGTGCTGAATTTACTCTCCTTAAGGCTTTTTTAATGATCTCCAGTGGTAGCCCAAATGGCAGCAATTGGCTCTTGCAGGGTCTTGGCCATGTTCCTTTCTCTAATCACAGGTAGTGCCTGCAGAGCTGGACAACGCTCCTTAACTGCTAGTCTGGATAGCACTGATTTCTGTACGGGAATGTAGTTTTAAATTAGTGATTTTCAGCTAACAGTTTTTGTGTACACAAGGTGTTGATGAGAATCAAGAAATGCATGAACCAAAGCTTTTCTGACAAACACAATTTGGGAAAACTTCAGCAAAATTGATGTGTTGATATCTGGTACCCACACTGTGTTCTTCCCTAGGCATCTGCTGTGAAGATTTGGCAGCTGAATAGGAAACCTGGAAATGCCTGGGCAGACAGATTGAGGCAGAGTGCCTACCTGAGGGGAACATGTTGGGACCACTTTGGCTGGCTAGAGAAGGAAGCTGGTTTATGTAGGTGCTGCAGGAGGAGAAAGTAGTAAAGGTAACTCAAAACTCTGAAACGTGAGCATCTTTTTCTATGTGTTTTAGTACAATACTGGACATGGTGCTTTGGTTTCCTTCTGTTTCCACATGAGTAACTCTGAAGCCTGGTTTACTACAACATTAAGACATTATTGCAAACAAAACATATGTGCTTGGGTGCCAGGTGTGATACATAGCATGAAACAGAAAAGCAGACTGAGTCTGAGGGATCTCATTTGGTGCTCAGCTCTAGTTACCAGACTTGTATAGCTGCTCAGAAATGGAGCACCTGGCAATATATGTGCTGAGTTAGTCTGTTATAATAGCATGCGTAAGGCTGTAGTGTAGTGCAGCCACACAATAGGGCTGAATTATGGTTGCTTAGGCCAGTTTACTTCTGGCTTTTTCTGATCTTAGAGTGCTTCCTTTGCAGCCTTGATTATGCTACTTAAACAAGGGGCATTTGTGTGCTGGTTTTATGGGAGGTTCAATGGATAACAATGAGTGGATGTTTGGTTTTTTGCTTGATTTTGCACACACTGAAGAAGTATATTTCAGGAAGTGTCTCTAAATTTATTCTTGCAGCTCTCTTTGGCTTTAATTGGTAAATTACTTCTTGCAAGTCTGTGAGATGGAGAGTCTCGTTTCCTGGAGTGATTTGATTGGCAATTTAGAGATGATTTGTTAAACTGAAAGAGTGTATTTTGTAAGATTAAATATGAAATTACAGAACTGGTAAGGGCCATAATTGCCCTGCTTTCTCCTAGAAACAGCATTGGGCTGGAAATGTATACACCAAGCATGTTATTGCTACACTGGTATTAAAATAGACCCACGTTGTTAAGTTCCTTGGAGCTGAGAATCAAGTACCCATTCAATCTGTAAACCTGTTCCCTGGTGCAACCCCCTAGATTGCGTTGTAAATAAACAGACCTTGAATCATAATCTCAGCAGATTTGTGTGTGATGGGTCTCTGCACCCTTTAAGGTTTTATCTGGTTAATAGCAATGCTTGCTGGGTCCTTAGCTTGTAAGCTCATCTCTTTTTTACTATGTACAAGAATTCACTTTAACACTTTTTCACCAAGTAGTAGATATCACGGTCTAGTTGAGGGATTCTGAGACATCTGTATTTTCAGAGCTATCTGTGACAATGAGTTCCACTCTCTAGTTACATTGTTTGTTTGTTTAATGATTTAATGGTTTCATGATTGCCATGATTTTGATTGTTGCTTTTCTTTTACTGTTCAAAGAATAGTGGTTTCTCTGGTGAGCAAGGAGGTCACCTTTAGACACAAGCTTGGAAACGGTGACCTATATGAAGGGAGGTATCCACAGACAAATTAACCGAGATCAAACTCCACAATGCAGAGAGCAGATTCATTTAAGAAAGTACTCATTGTTATGATTTTTAGATTAGTTTATGTAGCAGAAGGAGCTGACTGCCATTCCTGCTGCTGAAAAGACGCTTTTACAGCAAAGGCCAGTATAAACCACCCAGTTACACCACCATGCCATTCTGTTCTTATTTATCGTAAAGAAATCTCATCAACTTCATTATCTCCCCACACGTGTTCTAGCCAGCAGAAAGGGTGTTTGTTGTTTTTTTTTTTTTTTTTTTTTAATTTGCTTTTAATTTGAACTTCTACCACTGAGTTTCTGTATTAAAAAAACCCCACTGACCTCAGAAAGTTGCAGGTTGTGTAATGTTAATCCTCAAGGAATTGGAAGAACACTTGGGTTTTCCCATTGCTGGGAGCACAAATGGAGCAGGGGCAAGCTGATGAAACAGAAAGTGTACTCTTAACTACTCTATGAAAAGAGACTATTAAGATCTCCTCCACACCCAGAACAAACTCCAAAGTAAGCTGGTAGCAGGCAAGGTACACAATTGACTAACAATGTTTTGTCGGCTAGGAAGGAAGATGGACATCATATCTTAAACGTGTAATGACTGCTACTAAAGGCAAAATCACTTAAGGCAAAAGATTAGTTAAGGCCAGGCTGTATCTAATGCTTTATGCTAGAACTAATTATTAATAAACTGTGTTTAATCTTTTATTTGACCTGATGGAGTCACTCCCAAATTAAGAGCCTGTCAAATGAATTACCCACTCAGTCTCTGGGGTGTCTGATTGCAGCACCTCTACTGATCTGTTACCACTTATTGCTTGGGACCTTAAGAGGGTTTATGTTGTGTTTCAGTAATAGCTTAAATCTTGGTGTGGTGGAGCACTGGAGCAGGCCTTGAATAGCCAGTTAGATAAATAATTGATTTTCTTTTTCTTAAAAACTTTTGGCATGCCTTAAGTACACAACTCAGGAGCTTGTCATTACTTAACCCTTGCTTGTTATATTGAGACCTTAATCAAAGCTGTCTGTGGTTTTTTATTGACATTAATGAAAGCAATGTATCGCTGTGCTTTGCTCTTGCAAAAGCCTCAACTGTTTGATCTGCTGTCATCCCCTGTTGGGCTCTAGTCCTAGAATCAGCTACAAAGTCTGTCAGAATCCATTCATGTTCCCTCTTGTGTAGACAAATAGCGGATTTAATTCTATAATGAACAGTGCATTCTGTATTCCAGACTGTTACAATGAGAAATAAGTTTGTATTTTAACTGAAAGAAGAGTACTGATAGAAGAAAACAATTTATTTCTAGCAGGCCTGGAGTACGGAGGGTGGTGGAGGTTCATCACTGTCAGCGCAAAATGCTGCTTCTATTAAGCCCTCTACTGCTTCAGTGTCTGTTGATAAATCCAACGTTTTGCTGTGAATTAAACCAATAGGTCTTCCTTGTATTGTGCATCAGATCTATGGAATTTGATAAGAGACCTCCCTTCCAGGTTTTTACACCTCACTATAGGATCTCTGCACCACCTCCAGAATCTCTGGAATTCTACCGTGTACACTTAAACATGCATAGTAAAATGCAGCGCCTTGTATCGTATGCCACAGACCTTTCCTGCAAGGGACCTGCTGTAGAAACATTGCATTCAGGCCTGTGATAAATCAGCAAAATAGCAGTGATAATGGTTTTCTGAGAGGAAAACAAAAAGCCTGTAATTTGTGG
This sequence comes from Amazona ochrocephala, assembly GCA_039720435.1. Lineage (NCBI taxonomy): Eukaryota > Metazoa > Chordata > Aves > Psittaciformes > Psittacidae > Amazona > Amazona ochrocephala. The sequence goes on from CM077879.1 coordinate 89,845,322, forward strand.
TTACATCCAGCAGCAGCTGTAACACTGGAATGCTAATTCTAATGTAATTTTCTTTCATGTAACTTGGTAATTTCTGGTAATTTCTCAATAACTTAGAATTTTCTTGGGTCAAAATGATATTTGTATATCACTGGGTGGGGTGTTTTCTTCCCCTAGCAAAGTATATACCATTCTGTTGACAGAATTACTCAGTGCTAATATACACTGCTTATAGCTTTAGGATTTGTGAACTAGATTGTGCTGAACCTTTGAGATTTCCAAGCAGGGAGAGCTAAAGATTTGCCAAATGATGATGATGTCTTTCAATTCCCAAAGGAAGAAATTTTATGTAGAAAATTATAGCCTGTTTAATAACTGTTTTTATCCTGACAAGTGGGAAAGGCATAAAGTTTCCTTAAAAGCTTGCTAAAAAAAAATTGGACACTAATGGAGAAGTAAAATTAGGCTGATGGTATTTCTTAAAAGTGAAGAAGACCAGTAGGATTAAGTTGGAAATGGAGTAGGTGGCCAAGCCTAAGGCCTACTTCAAGTATAGATTAAAATAGTGTATTTGTATGGTTTAGTATTCTTTGTACATATGCTGCTATTATTAAAGAAAAAAATCATAGAATCATAGAATAGTTCGGGTTGGAAAGGACCTTAAGATCATTCAGTTCCAACCCCCTGGATGGGCAGGGACACCTCCCACTAAACCATGCCATCCAAGGCCCTGTCCAACCTGATCTTGAGCATCGCCATGGGTGGAGCATTCACAACTTCCCTGGGCAACCCATTCCAGTGCCTCACCACCCTTACAGTAAAGAATTTCTTCCTCAGATCCAATCTAAACTTTCCCCTGTTTAAGTTTGAACCCGTTACCCCTTGTCCTCTCACTACAGTCCCTAATGAAGAGTCCCTCCCCAGCATCCCTATAGGACCCCTTCAGATACTGGAAGGCTGCTATGAGGTCTCCACGCAGCCTTCTCTTCTCCGCGCTGAACAGCCCCAACTTTCTCAGCCTATCTTCCTATGGGAGGTGCTCCAGTCCCCTGATCATCCTCGTGGCCCTCCTCTGCACTTGTTCCAACAGTTCCATGTCCTTTTTATGTTGAGGACACCAGAACTGCACGCAATACTCCAAGTGAGGTCTCACGAGAGCAGAGTAGAGGGGCAGGATCACCTCCCTCGACCTGCTGGTCACACTCCTTTTGGTGCAGCCCAGGATACAGTTGGCTTTCTGGGCTGCAAGCGCACACTGCAGCCGGCTCATGTTCATTTTTTCATCGACCAATACCCCCAAGTCCTTCTCCTCAGGGCTGCTCTGAATCTCTTCTCTGCCCAACCTGTAGCTGTGCCTGGCATTGCTCCGACCCAGGTGTAGGACCTTGCACTTGTCATGGTTAAACTTCATTAGGTTGGCATCAGCCCACCTCACAAGTATGTCAAGGGCTCAGACCACCCTGATCAGTTGTATTTCTCAGATAAAGTAGAACAAAATAGGACTCATTCCAGTGTGGAGGACATCATAGGAAGCATGGCTTTTCTGTTGTATGGGTCTCATGTACTGCTGGAATTTAGAGCTGAAGTGACTGTAATTCTCTTCAGATAACTGCAGCTCAGTGTTTCAAGGAAAAAAAAAAATCAGGATGGGATTCATGTGGGAGTTGTGTTTTGAGGGCTTTTTTGGTGGATTCTCTTCTACTGCAGCCAGACTCCCTGTTGTAATTCTTAACGTATAAAAGCTCTCAATCTAGCCGAGGGAGGTTTGTTCCTTCACTGCACGGTATTGGATCTTCAGTTTTTTGTGCAGCTGAATTGTTTATGGTTATTTGATGTAGACAAGCTGTTGACTAATGGTATAGTTTATACCTGAAGCTTGCTCAAAGCTAGTACAGCAGTGCCAAAGAGACTTTGATAAGAACACATTTCTCACATAGGTGTTGTAGAGATAAGACTTCTAATTCACCACTGAGACTCTTTTTCTCTGCTATTGCAAGAGGGATGAAATGGAAGAATACAGTGGGGAATCTGGCATGCTATCTTGAATCTTTTAAAAGCCTCCTCATTCCCAGTATGGAAGTTTATCTCTGTTGAATTGTTTTTCTGTGCAAAAAAAGTTGAGCTCTGCTAACATTTCTGAAGAAGAAAACATATTTTGTCCAGTGTGGATAGCTGGAATTGGTTCTGGGGATGAACTCACAGCATCTGAGACAACACATTAGAAACAAAGTGTGGGTGAGGATTCTTGTGGAGCTGAATATGATGATATAGCAGGGAGGTGTTGCAGATGGTTGGAAATGAAGATCTGAGGGCTTAGCTGGCTTGACACCCAGGGAGAAGGCAATGTCATCTTTTTGCCTTCAGCATTGGATTTCTCATTGTGTATGGGATGCTTTCAGTAAGTGCTGACAAAGAGCTATTAAATCTTAGTTCACTCAAGGGTTTGGCTCTTTTGTAGGGACTTCAAAAGAAATTGAAAAATGAGATATGAACAGAAAACTTTTTATGTGTTATGGGATTTCATTTTGGCCCAGAAGCCACAAATCTCATTGCACTTATTACTGAAGTCCCTGTGGACCTGATAAATAACTGATTAAGGGGCCTGTTCTTAGAGCAAAGGGGAATGGAACAGCAAAGAGGTGAGCAGCAGGTTTGCACAAATACATGGGCTGTGACAACTTTAGTGTTGTATTGATCAGTACTGGCGAAAGGGAGATTTGTGTGGGGTCAGGAACTACATTATGAAGGGCATGAAAACCTCCTTGGTTTTAGCCGTGTGAGATAGGGAAGGAAAGCAAGCTGTGAGGATGAGGAATGACCAATAATCGGGGAAATGTGGACCTTGGCACTGTACCCAGAAGAGCGCATTTTGTTATGTTACATGGTAAAGGGAAAGAAGGAGGATGAAGGGGTTTTAAAGAGTGACTGTGAAGCTACTTAAATGAGTAGCAAACGAGCTGTTGAAGCCAAAGCCACTGCAATTCTTTACTTTGTACTCTAGGAATATTTGTCTGCTGCTGATCTGTGTATAGTACTCAAAGGAGCCTGTGGGATGGTGGTTGCTGTTCAACTCTGAATACAGTGAGTGCCAAAATGAAATCTCATTGAGAATTTGGATTTAAATAATGATAGCTTAGATACTACTGTTATCCATAGCATGATTTTCCTCTTTCTGTGGGTGAATAACTTACCATGTAAGACAAGCAAGTGGACTTAGTATCTGGAAATCAAAAGCTTCAGGGATTGTTCCATTAAGTAGCCCACATACCAACATCAACCGTGTTACAGTGTTGCCCAGCTTCTCTGTTTTTCTGGTAGAGATGTATGCTGTCTGTTTGCACTGTCCTTTGATAGTATGAGAACAGAGAATAAGCTCTAAAGTGCGACATCTGTTTGGTTTAGGTTTCTTCTAAGAAACCGTAGCTATTTGCTCTGTTAGGGAATCTGCAAGCTCACGCAGCAAGTAATCTTAGGTGGTCAGTCGTCTTGTTGGGATGATTGCCTGGAAGTGGGAAGCATCTGTGGAGCTTGCCAGACAGGCAAAGGAATCGCACAGTGCAATTTCTTTCATGGTATCTTGGTAGATTCATTGGATTCCCCCAGCTAAAATAAGGAACTATTGATAATACCCAGAATTGGAATGGAATTGATCCAAGCTTGGAGTTACAGAAAGTTAATTTTAAGTCTAATTTGACGCAACTGGTCAAAGACTCTGCAGGGCTGCTTAAACATTTAAAGTTGAGATCATTTCATTGTTTTACATTTATGATACTAATTTATTTAGTTCTGAGAACTCTGGAAAACCGGAGATTTTGCATCTAGAGAGAGCACGAGCTCAATCAGAGTAAGAAAACCATAATAGCATCATGTAAACTCGCTTAATTTCAGTGTTAGATGCACAAAGAATTATTGCAATGGCAATGGATTACTGGCAGTCAGTATTCTTGCCTCAGTCCAGGACTGTGCAGGAGCACAGGGATCTGTGCATTAATTCTCTGGATGACCTTGGCAAGGAAGTTGGAGAGAACTGAAACAAAGAGTTCTTTCTTGGTGCTTGGAAATCTTCTTGTGGTTTTGTCTGAATTTTCTCTCCTTACGTTACACTGTCTTGCTTGCAATCTCCCTTTCCATTTGTGCGCTGTGTCCCATAATCCACAGGACAAGAATCTTGCCCACTTCCCTAACTTCCCCTTCCCTCTTTTTAGCTTGTATGCTTCTAGTAACCAGTCCTTTTTCTTGAGAACAAAAGATGTAGCAGATACTATATGACACTTGTAGGGTATTTGCTCTGTGTATTTTGTCACTTAAAGCCCAGGTTGTGTTTGTGTAGTTTATAAACTTCTTGGCTCAGGGACTTGTATTACTCTGTGTGTACAGTGCCTGACACAAGTTGGCATCAGTCTGGGTTGGTCTTTAGGTGCTGCAGAAGAAATATGAGTAATAATGGTAACAGGAAAAGGAACCTTCTTATCAGTTTTGAAGTTATCCAGAGCATCAACATCAATAAAGTGGCATAAAGTTTCCAGTTTGTGAACTTTATCTGAACTGAACAGCTAGGGATAGAGAATAAAAAGCACGTACTGTAACATCAGACTGGTTTTGATCCTGAAACTGGGACTTTGCAATTAATCTGGTTTCCCAGAAGCTAGCAGATACTTCCAAATGTGAAATGATTCCACTTATGCAGAAATGAAAGGATTCAAAAGCTCAGGTTCAGCAGTTTCTGCTGGGGCCGTGCCCAGGGTCTGCCACTCACTTTATTTGGGTTTTTTTTCTAAATTAGATTATATTTTCTTTTTCAAAACATAGAAAGTCCAAGCATTTAATCTAATTTAGCTCATTTATCAGTTTTACCCTGCTGAGCTTCTCGCTGTAAATCCAATAGACCTTGGTAGACCTCCTGGAAACCTCAGCACTTTTCCACTGGCAAAGCTTTCTTTAGCTGTCTAATGTGGAATATTTCCATCCCTCTCACTAGGTGGGAAGGATTTGGGTGGAAGATTCTCTCAGAACTGTAGGTAACATCATCAAAACTGAGGAACATTTTAGAAGACATTTTCTCGAGGGTCATCTTCATCTGGTCTTCTCCAACCATTTATTCCATTGCCAGATTGTTGGTGTGGTGGGTTTTGTGTGTTTCCCTGGGGGGAATACCATATTTCCAGGTTTGCTGTAGCCAGATGGCTTGGTTTCCAGCTGCTTTAGGGATCCTCTTACAGCAGTGGTGAATATGTCTTAAAAGACCATCTAGCACTTGTATAGGGTGGACATGCACCACCAGAAGACATATCTTTGCTTCCTATCTACTTTTTGATGTTTAACGAGGATCATTTAAAAACTGCAGCATGCTGTGGTCCTTTTTTTGCTGTATGTTGTGGCAAACAAACTGAGGATAAATCCAGACTCTGTGGAAATAAGCTGAAAGAGTTCCATTAGCACTGTGAGAAGTGGATGGGGTTTTCGTGAGCAGCTGAAGCAGATATTGAAAACAAGATTGACCTCCGGATCAGAGTAAACCTTTAATGTTCTGTGTAACTTTATCACCATCTGCTTTGAGTTCTGTTCATGCTGCAGAAGGTCACATACAGAGAGTTACAGTAGACTTGAGAAAGTGCCCTGCTGTCCTCTAAAGGAAAGCATGAGGCACGGAAAACTGAATGTGGTTGTATTGCCAGCTGGATACTGATGTAATGGAGGAGTTACTTATCAAGAAATGTTAGGTATGCTTCTGGAGCTGCCTGAGAGGTTTTTTTACAGTCATCCCATTTGGATATTTATATTCTTTTTCTTGTTGTTAATTTAGAAGCAAATGATTCCCAGTTTTGTTTAGATAAACAGCGAAACATGCAATAAACGTATGCTGAAATTAAACAGAAATCCTCTCACCAGTTTGGGAATTGTGAGTGCAATAAGCAGTAACAGTGTTTGTTTCCTGCTCTCTAATTTCGGAATAAACTGTTCAGTATATGAAGATCACTGTGTTTAATAACAAACCATAAGCAATCGCATATGTTTGGCCTGATGGTCTCAGACCACCTTAAAAATGGCAGTTAAACTTCGCAATGCTTTGTTAGGAGAAGGCTTATGATGCTCTCTCCACTGATCAGGGAAATGCGGACTGGAGTGGGTTTGTTGTATGTTGCAAATCATTGGTGCAGTGGCAAATATCTTGATTTTTCTTTAACCTTACTGGTCTGGATTTCACTTAAGTCCTTCTGCCCAGGAATTGTTCAGTGCTACAGTATAGGAATTGTTAACTGTGTTTTACAGAGGAATGCTTCATGCAACCTAGATTATGTACAAGGAGAGTCAGGAAAATAAGTGTCAGGAAATAGTTCCCTTTCTGAGACAATAACCTTAATTTTTGAAATTTTTTTGGGATTTCTTTTGCCATATCCAGGTTTAAAATTATGGACAAAAGGGCAAGCAAAATCAAATTGTGCCGGTCTGAAGCAAAGTAATTCAGAGGTTGGTTTTTTAGGGGGAGGGGCCAGATGCAAAAGGTTTCTTTAGTGTCATTCCTTCCCCTTTTAATTCTCTTCTTGTCATTTTCCTGAGCAGGTTTCACATAAATAGAACACGAATGGAGTCGCCTGCTCTAATCCAGATGGGAGGATGCAGAGCTGATATAATTCTAATGTGAAAGGTACATTAGGCTTCATTTATGTTATGTAAATATGCATGTTCTTCACTGAATAACTGAAGACAAACTGGGAGGCATAGATGATAATTGTATATAGGGAGGTGTGAGCCCTTGGAATTGATACACGCACACAGGCTTTTCAGTTTGTAATAGCTTAATATTGTAGATGAATCACTGACCTGATCTTGCAAACAATTACCCATGTGCTTAGTCCTATGTACCTGTGCAATACTGTTGCAGGCAGTAGGTTAATTGAAATTTGGAGTAAGTGTACAAATGATAGATCAGATTGGAATGAAATTTTATGCTTGCAAACAATTTCTCCATTGCTGCATATATTTAGGTTCTGGCTTATGAAGTGGGTCCAATTATTGCTAAGGTTTGCCCCCCTGTAAGTAATAGTGCCATTAGAGAGAAGGCAGAAAAAAGCATCCTTGAGAATAAACTTACTCCATGAAATGAATCAAAACTCTACGAAGGCTTTGAGCCTCCGGAGTGATTTCCTTCTTCTGCTGCTGACAGTCCAAACTGAGCCAAACGGATGGGCTTGACAACTATACGCCTGCGTTGTGTAGTATTTGCTAACCATGAGCTGCAGACTGGAACTTTACAGAGGGTGATGAAAGTTGTTTTGAAAGAGTTAAATCAGTGCACTGCTGTAACAGGCTTGAATTATTATGAAGTAAAATACGATAATGAGCTATAAAGAGACTCAGGCTCCATTTTGAATAGCAAGTCTACTTGTTGTGAGGGCTCAGAGAGAACAGTGCACAGGTGTGTGTGTTCGTGTTCCTCATTAGAGAAATTAAATATTCTCCCTTATTCTTAGCTCATTTATTTTTATTGTTCAGAACAATAATATTCCCTAAAGAGAACTGATTTTAGGGGAATAAAAATGTGGCTTGGTCTCCATGTCAGCAACAGTAACTTCTTTTTGTCTCTCAGGTAGACAGGCCAGCAATAATTGTGTAGCTCCACAGCCCCAGAATGCTAGAAAATTGTGATTAATGTAAGTAAAGGGAATGTATGTTGTGTCCTTTTATGCAGATGTCTCATATTTGCATTAAAGGCCACATTCATTAGCTGTGGTAACCTTGAGGATACAGTTTTGCCAGCTGTGAAGATCTTGACTTCTTTATTGGCACATAAGAAGGGAGAAATTAAAGTAGTATTTCTGACTTGATCACCTTTTAGATATTGATGTTGTCTCTTTATACGTATACACCTATATATACCAAATAGCCTCAGAACCAGTGATGATAACGCAGGGATTTTTATTTATGATACGAACTTTCTTGTAATTAGAATAGGCTTTTACTAATTCCTGCGTATTTGGAAGGAGATGTGATATTGCCCTACAAAGATTCTACAAAAATCATGATATTGTCTTGTATTAAAATATTTATTAGGAAAAAGATATTTTGTCTTTAAAAATAGATGTTTGGAATTAAGAAGTTGCTCAGCAGCAGACAGTTGGAAAGTTTCTCCTATGCAGCGGTCTTTCAAAATCCAGCAGTTAGAGTACTCGGTATCTGCATGCTGCTTAGGGTGAAAGACTTATTAAACAATTACAGCATGTCAGAAGCCAATATAATTGCATTTACTTTAGTTTAAAATTGACTTGTTTAATTAGAAATTGTCTCCTGAATGTGTCTGGAAACTTCATCTCTCAAGTTGCTTTGTTGTTAATAGATTTTTAACCAGTTATAGCACATGATTAGCATCTGGAAACATTATGTGTATTTTATATGGCATGTGTAGTCACCCATTTATAATTTATAATATATGTTGCTAAAACATTAAACATTGACAGCTGGTTTCATGTTACTGCTACTACTGTGTATTATAAATACAATGAGATCCCTCAAATATTCCCACAACCTTTCTATCAGCATCAATTTATTGTTAATACTTTTACAAACTATGGTAGCGTGAAAATGGCCAAAATGTATCATAAATGAGTTATGAAGTCATCTCCACCTTGTCATTTAGGCCATATATCACAAACTGTTGTTAAACCTCTATTTAGAATACACTGACCTACAAGTATCAGAGAGAATATATTGTACTTTGAGGAAATACCAAGGTTTTCAGGCAAAACCTACTGGTAAGCAAGTCAATTATTGTGCTGTAGTGTCCTGGGCTTACCTCTTGTAGCATGCAGTTTGTTCAGCAAACAAGCCTCCTGCTTTTCTTGCCCTCAAGGGCTTTCTGCATGTTTTAAAACCTGATCACTTTGCAATTGCAGCTTTTCTGCAGCCATTTTTTCTATAGGGTACTGCTCTTTGGTTTCAGCTGTGTTGTCACATTAGTCTCCTCCTTGGCAGATTAGGGAGTAAACTGAGGTGGAAGGAAGGAAGTTGAAAGTCCTCAAGTCTAAGTGGGACTGCTGTTTGGGATGAATGCAGTGGGCGAGCAATCTAGTGGAGACATGGCCTTGTTAAGTTGGTAAGCATAGTGTTCTTGTGAGAACCAGAGGAATAATGGACTACTGGTCTCCTTATACCATTGCTTACATGAAAAACCTCTTTAATATAAAATGCTTAAGTAGTTCTGGAAGCAGGAGATAGTTTAGGGATCACCGTTCTGCGGTGCGTGGACAGTGGTTCTTATCTCCATCATTTTGCTAATGTAAATCAGAAGCACATGCACTTCCCTAGCCTGGCACATGCAAGACTAATGACCTTTCTCTCCAATTCCTTCAAATCTCTCCTTTCTGTTGTGCAGTCCAGATTGATTTGTGGCCTTCGCCCAAGTGCATAAATCTTGATCTGATGGACCGTTTTCATCAGCTCTGCTTTAACTTTGCCTTTGCAAGTTTAAATTATTTTGCTGCACTTTAGATTTTATGCCTGTGGAGAGGAGGGTGCTTCTGAGGCCTGTGTAAGTAATTGGTAAATTGGTAGTATATGCCATAGTTAACTGCAGAAGAACTCTTCCTTTGTATCCAGTTATTCATTGCTGCTAGATGACCTGCTGTGCTATCTTTGCAATGGTGAATGGCTATTTTGCAAACGCAGCCCCTGGACCATTGGATGTATAATCCTCCCTTTTGAATATTTCAGTTGTGCCCCTGAATCAGTGCTACCCATTTTGTGATAGTATCTCAAAGCAGTGTGCTGGAATTCCTTGTGCTATACATGGTACAGTATTAATTTAATTGTATTTCTGTTGATGAATTGGCTGCTTTTTGAATATAACAGATCACTGTGTACAACTTAATTTCTTCCATTTTATCTGGTCCTAATCCAGCTAAGCTTCGTTGTCTGAGAGAGACTTTGCAGCCCTTACAGGTATGTTAGAACTAGTATTTAGTGAAAAGTATATGCATTCTGCGGTAGCACTGTGCAAATGTAAGGATTAGTCTATTTTTGGTTCTACAATCATAGAACTAGAATTAGTAAGGACCCCAAATGGTGTTTGAGATTGGAAGGGAATAGCTTCAGTACTGTGGATTCTCCCTAGTTAAGTGTAAATTAATTGTTCCATTGTTTGTATCCAGTTTGTAGTCTGTAATTTGCTATTCTGAAGGGATTTTTTTTAATGAAGGAGGGAACTTTGAAATCCTGTTAAAGACGTGGTAAATCCAGGCGAGGTATTAGATGAATTTTGCAAGTTGGGGTTCCAGTGTCTACAAAGCCATTAATTCTTTGAACAGCTAATATCTATGCCATGTTGTGACTCAACCTATACAGTTTCTCCACTGTTATGCTAGAGATGGCTCTGAGGATTATGGCAGTGATGTTTGGTTTATTCTGAAAGCAGTAACTTTTTTCTCTCTGTACTTGATTGATGGATAGGGATGCAAAGAACTGCATACAGCTGTACTGGCTGATGCCACCAGGCTTCATTTTTTCATTGTTACTCTTGTAACTAGATTACAAATGAAAGTAATGCTGTTACTACTATGGCCTTAAGCATAGAAGTCAGTGTATGTGACTTGAGCTTTCTCACATAAATTATACATAAATCTGTTCCAGGATTAACAAGATTTGATTTTTGGAAGTTTTAAAGAGAAGAGTTGTAAAGGCTTTTAAAATTCAGTTTCTACCAAGTTCCTTTACAGCATCTCAAGGCTGAGGCATGCGATGAAAAATCCATAAAAACATAACTTCAGAAGCAGAGTGGTGTGATGCAAACATCCTGAGGCAGTGTTCATTCTGAAGTAGTCTGGTTTAAAGTATCTGGAGTTTTCCCAGTGCATTCAGATACGTAGTTTGTGCCAGCTTTCACCTATTTGATGGAGTTTTAGGTGCTTGCACTGTACTCTTTCTAGGAGGAAATCATTGCCGATGAAGTTTTAATGTCAACTTTCAAACTGCTTTTCTCATATGAGAGAAGATAAAAGATGACCTAGCAAGATCTGTGCAGATCTGATATGAATTGCTCACCCTGAAGAGGAGACAACTTCAAGCTCTTAATAGGAACCTTAGAGATGCTCAAAGCACTCCAGACTGGTCTGGCTGCCTGCTTTAGGTGACCCAGCTTGAGCAGGGGTGTAGGACAGGGTGACCTCTGGAGATCCCTTCCAACATCAAAAATCCTGTGATATTTTATTAATCAGGTCCTTGATTCAGGTGTCAAACCAATGCTGTATTCTAGCCTTACTTAGTGAAGTATTTCCTTAATTAGGCACACTGAAAAATCAAGGTCCAAATCAAGACTCTTTCCTCTTTGCATCTTTTCAAGCAAAAGCAAATGGAAATGGAGGACTATGCTATGGAGGTAAATGGCGTGACATCTACTTCAAATCCTATGGGAGAAAAATGCTTTGCATGCCTCATAAATGGTAATAGTTGGAGCAGGGGGTTCTGAACCTGGAAGAACAAACTCTGAAAACAGACAGCATCCTCTGGGGAAGAGAGAGGGGGAGGAGGGCATGTCTGTGATTGCATTTGGTTTGTTGATAATGGGCTGGGAAATTAGTGCCTCCATGGAATAATCACGATGTCTTGTCAGCAGTTTAGTAAATTAGGAACTGAAGTCCCAACCAAAGCTCAGTATCAAACAGAAAATCAGAGAACCTTCAGCCAACTTCTTTTCCACTTTGCACTTTGGTTTGTGACAGGTTTTTGTACTTTTTTCAGGGATGGGATGCCATTAATTCCGCTGCATTTCTCCAGTGAGGAAGGAAAGCACTGACTCATGTCAAGTGTCTTTTTCTTGTTATTTTATTGGCAGATCTGGGTAATGTGCACAACATGAGGCCCTATAAAGCAGCAGCCCTTGAGCCCAAGCTCTCTTCATAACTGTAACAGCACCCCACTTGAGCTAATAGGAACTGCTGTCATTACAACAGCAGCAGCCCACTTTGGAAAACCCTTGGCTCAAGGCTGAGCAGCCATTTTGTAGGATAACAACTGGCAGTTTTCCAAAAGGATTTGGGTACATGTCTGTCACTGTAGAGAGCTTAAAGCAGCTTCAGTGTGCTTCAAGTTGACTTCTTAGCATGCACAAACTGCTTCACTGTACATATTAACATGTTTTCTCAAGCCCTGTCGTTACAATGATCTCTTGCTGTGTAAATGTTTTTGTAAAGCAGTAGTAAATTCTGATTTTAAAAACAAAACAGAGGCACGATTCAGGAGGGGATGACAGGCATGTGTTCCTTGTGTGTGGAAGTTGTTAAATGAAATGCTCCTGTTCTTCAGAGGGTTTTTTTCCCCTCAGTTCATCTCTGACAAGGCTCTTCACAGCTTTTGGGAAACTTAACAGCTTTTCACATGCTAAAACTGTAAACTAATTTACTTGTGTATTGCCTCTTTCAGCAAAGCATTTTGGCATGAGCCGAAGTGTAAGCATGTGTGTTTAGTGCTGGGGATGTCACCATACTTAAGGCATCTCCTCAGTGATATATAGGAGCAGTGACAAAGCTCAAGGATGGATAATACACGGTCTGAGAGCGGATGGATTCTGAGTTATGGGTAGAGCCCCAGGCATAAAAGCTGTAATTTTCCAGTTGTTGTCGGAGGTGTCTCCTCTTCGTGCAACATCTTGTTTTTCCTGTTGTGCTGCAGTAGCACATGAAAGGAAAAAGACCTCTTGAATGTAGCATCACTTCATGAAACCTTATGGTTGTCCTAAAAAACCTTTTGTTTTTCATGTGCTGCTGCTGAGTGAATTGGTGTGCTATGAAAGGTGGTAGATCCATAGCTAGGACCCTGCTAAACTAGGGGAGATGTAACACTCTCCTCCTGATGGAGTTACAGGACTACAGGATGCAAGTTAGCTCTGGTGGTTGACATGGATGCTTTGCTTTAAGCCTGTTTTCTGTTAATCATATTTGGATAGGATGTTGGTCGCTCACTTCACTATGAAATGTTGGGGAAAACTAGGCTGCTCTGATGTGATGTTAAATCCTTTCATCCCGGGCGGCTCCTCATGGTTTTGCCTTTGACTGTGGCCTTGAACATCTGTTCACCTTTGCAAAGGCAAAACCCAAAGGGAGTTCTTGGCTCCTGCACTGGGGGCTTTGTGTACTGGAGTAGTTCCTTACTCCTACCTCTTTTGCACAAATATAGACATCCATGCAAGGCAGTTGAGTACCTTACATAATCACCACTGAGTTGTGAATGTTTGTTTGTTTTCTTTTGTCATTATTTGACAGGTTATCTGTGATAATTTTGTTAATTACCACTTGCAAGGAGGGATCCCACTTACTCTTTTCTCTGTGCTTATTATACATGTATAAAATTGTCATTTAGCTTTATACACATTTACATGAAACACTACTGTTCCTTTATAGGAGGATCAGTTATAATGCTTGACAGAAGAGTGTGTGTTTATATAATGTGTAGTATTCATGACTATAAATACATCTAAACATCAGAGCTGAGCTGCTGATAATGCAGAGCTATTGTCAGGATTCGCCAGGCTGCTCTACAGCTTGTTGCTTGGATGTGAGCAGCAGTGCTTTTGAGCCATCTGGAACTGGCAGCTTTGGGGACCTTGGTTGCTGTGAGTGGGCAGAGCAGTGGTGTGTTTCTGGAGGATGCTGCTCCCTCCTGTGTTCTCCCAGGGTTTTCACTAACATATGGGAGTCATGTTGACAGAAGCCAGAGGGATGGGGGACTTGGACCAGCACCTCCTCTCTTCTTTCCCCCACAGTACTGGGTAGAGAAGTGGAGATGGTAAGCAGTGCATGTACAATTAACCTACTGCCTCTTTATCTTGAGGGAGCTTAGAGTTGACAGCAACAAGAAAAAGTGCAATTGTAAGCTTATTTACTACATTTGTTAACCAGCTGGGGTTAAAGCCTCTAAAGTGAAGGAGCTGTCAGATTTCATTCTAGTTAACCCTGTGGAAGCAAAAGGCTTGATTTTAATTTCTTTCATCAGCCATTCAGTTTTAGTAAAAACCTTGCACAAAAAGCAGTTCTTGTGGATTATATTTTTATCATTATTCTCTTGGTACATCCACGTTGTCATAGGAGTCAGTTACTGACAGGTCACCAGCGGTCAGCAGGGCTCCTGCTGGACGATGGGGACGGGAGAGGTCATCACAGGGGGAGGAACTCTTCCTTGTCTGGACCTGTCAGGTGCTATGAAAGGTGATAGATCCAGAACTTGGAGGCTGTTAAGCTAGGAGAGGTGCAACGTTCCCTTTCTCCTCTTGTGGGGCTGCAGAGGCAAATTGGTTCTGGTGAGTGACATGGAAGTTTTACAGCAGAATAAATGCGGTTTAATGGCTGTGGTTGATGGGAAGTAAAATGCTGATCTGGCCTCTTGAAATGGAGAAAACGAATACTAGAGAACTGGGCAAAGACACCAGGAGAGGGCAGAATATAATGCGGATGCTGTTGCCTGCTCTCCAGTGTTGTGAGCTCCCCTTGAGTTTGGACAGAGAGAGAACAGCCAGGATTCACCTTCAGTTTCCTGAATAAGAATACAAGAGAAAAATACTGATGAACTGGCACAAACTGTGACAGTTTAAGGTACTACAGATGGGACAATGAATAATGTAATGGAGATGGTGAGCTTTGCTGTATAGTACCGAACCATCTTCCTTTGCTTTTGGTTTGTAACTGTAGAAACTGGGCTGTGTTCTTTGGCTTTTTTTTAGCAGTTTAGAGCTATTTTAGCAAGGTTGAGAATCGGTGCTGCTTTCTGCCCTGACCACTAGTGAACAAGAGTAAAGAAGGTGAGGAAGAGAAATGACTTGAAGAGGGAAAACCAAATAAGAACAGCATCTCACAGCAGGAAGATGAATTTTACACTGGAGCAGCACTGGCTCCAACGGAGCAAATGCTGTTTAGAGGAGGAAAGTACATTTGTCCATGGTTTCTGAAGGAAGTAGGGGGAAAGATGCTCCAGTAGAGATCAGAGAGGGGGAAAAATCCGGTATCAAGGGCAGGACAAATCACATGGGATTATATAAAGCAGCCATAGTAATTCCTTGCAAAGAAGTACATAACCTTAATGAGATTCTCTCTTGTGACATACACTGGCTTGGGCTCTGACCTTGAGATCCCCCTGTTAGGTGTTGAATTGCCTCTCAGAATTGTGTATGGCTTCAGAAGAGGTGTGGTTGCCCCCAGGAAACAGTAGTGGAAACAGCCCCCTGCAGTGTGGGAGCTGAGTGTTCTGCACTACTGAAAATCAGGTTGCTTTGGTGCCAGAGTAAGGGTTTAGTTGCTTAAAATTAAGTCTGCCCTTGTCCCAGTTTCCCCATCTGTAAAATGTATTACGGCAATTTCAGCTAATCCTATTAAATTGTAGTACTAGTGTTTCACCATTAATATATCTACAAGGGCATGCATCATGGTTACTTCACCCCATGGTGACCGAAATGTCTCCAGTAGCACCGTATAAACTAATCAGAGCCTCTGGGACTTGAGTTCTCCTTCTTTAATCGGTCGGCTAGAAAGGAATTATGCCAATTTTCTTCAAGTACAGATCTGGTCTACCCTCTCCATGAGGGACAGAAAGCACACATTTCTCAGACTCAGGTTTTCTGTTTCCTCTCAACCCTGTTGTTTTAGGGTAACAAACAAGCAGGATCTGATGAGAAAGCGCTGTCTCTCCTTTGCACATTAAACCTGTGAATCTTTGCTTTATCTAACATCGTTCAAGGAAGAACTTGGGTGCCTTCTAAATGCAAAGACCTTGTATAATGAAAAGACTTCCTGCTAGGCAAGGAAAAAGCTGCAGAGGTAATTATAGCTCTGTTTCTTCAGCATTTTGTTCCATTTAGTGTTTTATTAAACCTCTCACCTGATCTTTGGTGTGTGTATGATAAAAGGAAGTTTGTAGTGCAGCCAGCTCTGATAGATGGTATAATCCTTTTAGCAGGCAGGATGTAAAATAGGTCCCATAACACATCAGGATTTCCTCGGAAATCTCTGGCAAGGCTAATTATTTCTTTCCTAGCCACTGAGCAGTCGCTAACTCTTCCACAGTTACGAAGTGCTTCTGACCTTCCATATTTCTTCTACACTGGTACAAAGATTACACCCAGAATCCCTCAAGGACACAGCGCCTATGTTACTGCTTGAAAGCAGAGCTTCCCATGAAGGACACAGTTTTTGACTGATGCAGTTTGTGCTTGCTCAGTGCGTCCTCTGAGGATGGTAGCATAACATGTCATATTGCCATAACAAAAAATAAAAAGCCTGTGTTCTTTGGAGTCCATTATATTAATAGAAGCCATTAATATCCTGTTGATTGCAGTATCAATGCTGTAATTACAATATATCTCAAATGTCACTGTTGGAAGGATTGTAAAGGAAGGCTATGGCACAAGTTTGAAAGTAGGTGCTTAGAGCATGCTGCTGGAATAAATCACTAGACAAAGGGAAGGCAGTCTGACCTAGAGAACTAAGTCTCAGATCCTGGTCAAACATCCCAGACTGGTACTGAAGCCGCAGTTGGAGATTTCAGGTGTTCACCAACATGCATGAACATTTTGGATGTCTGGATTTTTTCCGGATATCCTGAAGCCTGCTCTCTGTATAATGTTCTTCAAACACTGATTACTACCAGCTTCACCCTTCTGTCTCACCACCTCCATAAGACAGGCGATAGCCTAGGGCAAAACAGCTGGGATTCTCAGCCCTGCATGTAAGTCTGGGAATCCTAGGGTTCCTGGTGAATGGGAAGCCTAGGCTTAAAACCCATGTTCCTTGCTCTTGTAGACACATTCTCTTTTGAAACATTATTGTCAAGTGTCTGACTGTGATTTAAATGAATAATCACCAGAGCCATATTTTCATTCAGTTGACAGCCTGGTTCTTATCTCAGTGATTTTTATGGTTCCCCAACCAGAGCTCAATAAACCACATCTCTGAAATAATTACAATGAAGCAAAGTGTTCTGTTGCTTTCTTAGAGGCGCACGTTTTTGAGACGTTCCATAGGAAGGAGTTTTACCAAACCCAGGAACTTTCAACACTGTTATAGCCGTAACTGAAACCGTAATGATGCAATTAAATATTAAACCATCAATCAGATGCTCTGTGTTGCTGTTTATTAAGATCAGGAACACCCAAACTAAAAGGCAAAAACCAGAAGCAGAATACATGACAGGTCAATGCAGTTCTGTCAGACTTAAGAGTGGAGGAGGCCTCAAGTGTGTTTACAGCTGCCAAGCACATGACAATGAGGCGTCACTGGGGGAACTGGAGGGAGAATGCAAAACCATCAGCAACCTGCAGTGCCTGGCACAATGTGGTCCTTTCCGTAAGGAGGTGCTTATAGTCTTCGTCTATCTCACACAAATAATACATGCCTTTTATAAAGTCTATTTCTGATGCAATGTAGAAAAACTTTACACTTGGGAAGCTGAAGCACAGGCATTAAGTGACTTTGAGAGTTGTGCAGGCAACTTGAGCACAACGGGGATTCAAACCCAGGTCTCATAACTTGCAGAGGTTTCCTTGTAACTGATGGATTGTCTTTTTGTTGTGGCAATCATAATGATATTTTATGTGATACCCAAAACCAGCCTGATGCTCCTGAAAACTCTTCCATAAGCATGTCTGTGATCCCTACTAGAATGCTGCTGTAACATATCGCAAATGCCCCAAATACATTTCCCTTCTAGCTATAGAATAGGTTGGTTCATGTAATGAAGCAGTTATAGGTATTCTGGAATACCTTTTATTTTTAACTTGTTTTTTTTTTTTTTCCTAATTAGAGAAGAGTGAAGCTGGAGGAGATTCTCCAAAGTATGACACCGTTCCTTGCTACTTCTAAAGCCTTTATATTACTGGAGTAGCACAGTAAAGCTCCTGCAAAATGAAAACCCCAGTCACTCAAACTATATTACTTCTACCAAAGGTATTTTTTAAACTCTGGATATACTCAGTAGGGCATGATCCTTGTAGCTAATGAGATCTTCCCTTTTCTTCTCATTTACCTGGAGTTTTGCATTTCAGAGACACTCCTACAAGCTTTATACAGATATCTGTTCTACCAGCATTTTAACTAGAGACACATATAGTCTGTATGTGCTCTACTTAAAACTTTTCTCTAATAAAAACTTGCTTTCATTATTTGTGTGTTTTCTTTAAAGTAATTCTTGGTCTCCAAGTCCATGTTCTGCTCTTTTTCTGTAGCAATTTAACTGTTGTGACCTAAAAAACCCTGTCCTCTTATTTTTGTCATTACTTGAGCTCCCATTGCATTAGAAATTACATTGAATGGATGACTGCTTACTTCTCCCACACCCCTCTCTTACCTAGTTTGTATATGGTAACTGCTTGCAGCTGGATACTCCAGTGGTTGCTGCATTTCAGAGGTTCTTAGGCTATTCATCTAACTGGGAAGCCAGCATTTTGCTGTAATCCTAGGCAAGTGTATACATTGTGATATCAAAACTGCATGTGCTAGAAAGTGCATACATCCTCTAAATTTTCTCTACAATAGAGTTTATTTCTGCTGTATGGTGACTCTGTTTTTTGAAATCTAAACATTTGATTAATGTGGTGATAGGTATGTGTGACCCATTACTGCTTTCAGGCCCATTGAAGGCTAGACGAGATCTTATCTTACCATAAATTTGTTGAAGTCAAAAGAGCAGGGACAAACTAAATGATGATCTAGCCCTAGAAAGTGATCCAGCCTGTTGGAGTGTTCTGGCTGATAAATGGGAATGATGTTGTTTGTTTTCTTACATTGTAGAGTCAGAGCAAAGCATGCTCTGCAGGGATGCTGAAATTGCTTGCAGCAATATTTTCTGTAATATGAAACCAAATAAGCGAACAGACATAGCTTTCCATAAGAGCAACCAGCTCACAGGGGAAGAATCCCTTTCTGAGACGCTGTAGGTATGTTTTTACAACAGGGGAATTTCTGGGGAGAAGCGAAGAAGTAGTGCAGTCTCCAGCCCTCTTATGGTCTTGTTTAGAGTCCACATAGGCAAGTTATAACCTGCTCACAAACAGCTTCTCCACTGTCAAAACCCAGCAAATGGTGTCCAGTGACAGCAGTTTCTAGGAAAGTATGTAACAGAGGGAAGATGTTCTTAACCAAAGAGCAGGACGGTACACAGTGATGAGGTGTAGGCTTTTCCTGTATTTGCTATACATAGGCTATTCCTATATTTATTTCGTAGTGTGATTGGGTATTATTTGTGCAGTCAGATAGGGGAAATAATGGGATTGAACTCTGCATGTGTTTTAGACCTCAAGAAGTTTGATTCAGGCAGCTTGAAAGGCCAGCGCAAGTCCCAGCATGGTAATTCTGATATGTGCTACATCTCTGGGGGGAGAGTGCATCTGTATGCTGCTTCTTTCATCATAAGAATAGCTCATCATAATAAGAATGTAATAAGAATAATTATTATAATAGTAATAAGCTCATCACACAGAAATTATCTGTGCAAAGGAAAAGGAGTATCTACTGTGAGGGTGGTGGGACACTGTTACAGGGAGCCCAGAGAAGCTGTGGCTGTCCCATCCCTGGCAGTGTTCAAGGCCAGGTTGGGCAGGGCTCGGAGCAACCTGCTCTAGTGGAAGGTGTCCCTGCCCGTGGCAGGGGGTTGGAGCTGGATGAGCTTTAAGCTCCCTTCCAACCCAAACCAGTCTGGGATTCTATGATTCTATTTTTTGTAAAATACCCCCAAAGCATTACAATAATTTCCTTCTGTATTATGATGAATCATTATGTAACAACACGTATAAAGAATACCTAACTACAGAATGCTGCCATCTCTGAAGATTCAAAGCCATCCGAAATTCTACCTGGATACATAAATACGAATCTGCTTTAAATTTAAGTTTATACTGCATTTCCTGACAACAACAACAAAAACAAGCACAAAAACCCCAACAAAAAAACCCCAAACCCCAAAATCACAAACTCCCACAGAAACAAAACCCCAAACCACAAATGCAAACGATCCTGAAGAGAATCCCAACAGCTGAATAAATCTTCTTATTGTTGGGTGAGGTGAAGTGTTTGGGTTGTTGTTTTGAAATAGTTTAATCGTGTATAAAGCAATTCAAAACCCTTTCACAACTGTTTTTTAGAGCATAGATGCAAATTACCAGTTAAATTATACATATAAATAGTGAAAGGAAGATTAGCAGGTAATGGAAGTAAAACTGAGACTCTTGAGTGAGCCTATAAAGATGCTCTATAGAAATGTGGAATATTGAGCTGCAATAGATGATTCCTTTCCAGTGTTTAGATACTCAAATTCCCAGGTAGGATTTTTCTATCCGATCTTCATTTTAGGTTCCAAAAATTGGAAAAAGACCTTTTCTTCTCTATATATTTCAATTTGCAGATCAAACACACACACCCCCCTCACGCATCCCAGACCATCAATTCTGTGTCTTGCTCCAGCTATCAGGACCACTCCCTTCCTAGAGCACTTAGTGAGTAATTCTCTCAATGTATCTCGATAATGGACCGTTATTCTGAGACCTTCATCACCAGGAAAGAAATATATCCTTGTGCAGTGGGTTAGTTTGAGATGGATGTGCCTCTTAAATTCTGAACATAAGTCTCAAGTGTGCTATCCTTCTGTCCAGCAGGGAATTTCAATTCCCAAAGCACAAGCTCATCCTCTTTGATACAGAGGTGTTACTGGAGAGCAGAGATCTATTTTACTTATGGCTCTTCTGTTGCATTTGACACTATTTAGTCTAGCAGAGCTTATCCAAGCCACCAATTAAGGCCTCAGGTGTTGTTTTGCAATCAACCTATGATGGTGTGCCTGGAGTTTCTGTATGTGTTAATGTGGAGATAGATCATGGAGCTCAAAAGTAACTCCAGAAGTAGTTTGTGTAGGCTGACTTTGGGTTACATTAGGATAGTTCTTGGAGAATCATTTAGGGCAAAAGAAAGAAGAAAAATCCCAAACCCTGAAAATCTGTCATAGTGTTGTCCCATATTGCCTCAAGGGAGAGCCTGCCATGTGCATTCACATCTGTTTCTGAACAAAATGATGTTTGTTCCAGGCTGGAGGACATGAACATGTTTATGTGCAAGTTGGGCAACTGAGGGACCTGAGAACTGAGGTAGAGAGCACCTGTCCGGACATGCCAAGATATTATGGCTACCAACTGCAGCATGCTAGAATGATCCACACTTATCTACTTACGCATTCAGTGTCATTTACGCTTCACAGTCTAGGTCTAGGAATCAAGAGAATTGGGCAGCAGAGCATTCAGCTCAACTTGTCACGTTCATTAATGGTGGCAAAATAAAAGTACGTATTTACGCTTGTTCAAGATTCAGTGTTACTGAGCTTGCCTGTGTCTCTCCTTAAACACTGCTCTGGTTAAGAAGCTGTTGGAAGGAAATCTGCCGGTTTGCGGCTGTTTGTGATTTGTACTGTTCATACAGTAACAGAACTCCATCCTTGAAAAAAATTTCAGATTACCCCATAATGACCCCCTGTAGAGGTAATAACACACCTGGACATCTCTGAAGCATCTCCCTGAATTGTAGCATAACACTTCTTACCTATTGCAAAGGCAATATTAGCACCGGCTGAGGCTACAGATTCCTGTTATGGCTGAACAAACTGAGAAGTTTCCGCAGAATCAGGATTCCCAGGAGGTAGGGGCTCAATTGGCCTCTGTTGATGCGTTGCAGTCTCTTAAAAGTCTGCAATTAATTTCCATTGGTACTTTATTGTTACAAGTATCTTCCTAAACTAAAACAGTTGTACCAAATTCTTTGGCCTTTATTTAGAAGTTGCTCTGCCTTTTGTATAGGTCAGTTTTTGTTGTTGTATGTTTCTGTATGTGTTCAGAAGAATAATTTCAACCTAGAATTCCTCCAGTAGTAGTACAAGCATAGTCTTTACAAAGCAATCCCACTGAATGTAGATTGATTATTTCTATTTCTTAATGTTTGCTGAATCTACTGGCCCAGGAGTTATTGGTATTATCAGCATGCTGCTACTGTGGATGCAGCTATATCAAATGTTTTCTCTCCCTCAATCCCTTTTCCTTCCCAGCCTCCAGTCAAAAAAGCTGAATCAAGCTACTGAATTAAACTGGAAGGATTGGTGCTGTTTTATGTTGTTGTTACGTTCAAAGGGAAGCAGTTTCTTTTTACTTTCCCATTTCTCTAGGGAGGTAAAACTTCACTACTGCGCTAGAAAGGTTTGCCTTGCCAAACTGTTCTGAGGGCTTATGAGACCATCAGTGCCTTCATCCTGCAGGTCTTTGCAGGGACATCAGTAATGTCGGGAGATTCCTCAGATAGTCTCTCTCCATGATACAGACTAGCAGAATGCCCTCCAGTTTAAGATCCTACTGTGCTCAGTGAGCACTGTCCCATGGTGGACATCTGCCTGTGGCACAAACAATTTATGGGTAGCTCATCTGCGAATGAACTACACATTTTGATCAGCGCTCCTGTGATCACATCACATGATGTTTGCAGCGGATGTAAGAGACACATAATCTGTTAGAATGGTATACTACAATTATCTTAAACAGGCCTGTTAACAAGAGTCAACACTGTCTGCTGGCTATATAGCTCTCTGGGCTCTATGGGAGCCAATATATCTCAATATTACAGATCTCTACTGTGTTCTGAAACTGTGTTGTACAACACAATTCAGTTCCTTGTCAAAGTACCTGAAAAGAAGGGGGAGAGAGGAACGAAGACATCCTTTTAGAGCTGACAAAATAGAGACTGAAGCTTTTCGTTGTTTTTGTAATCCAGTTCATGTTCTAGTTTTATCAATTGATATGGTAGTTTTGTTTTAATGTTTAGTCTGTTTTGTGCTATTCAAAATCTTACACTTATGCTGTGTGACTCACATTCAGCAGCAGAATACTCCTTCTGTCGGAATGAGCATTACACCTGTGCCTGAGTTATAGAAGCCAAAGCTTGTGGAAAACGTGTTATAAAATATACCTTTAGAAAGTTGTAGAGTCTAAATTTCACACACTTTTTAGAATATGGATAGTGCAAAAAGATAACTTCTCATAGAGTCACAGAATGGTTTGGGCTGGAAAGGACCTCAAAGATCCTGCTTCCAACCCCCTGCCACAGGCAGGGTCGCTTTCCACTAGATAAAATAAGTGCTCACACATCATGGTGGAAAGGTTGGAGGCCAGCAATCATGAGAAACAGTTTATTTAAAGACTTGAATGATTTCTAATGAGAAGTGTTTCATGGTAGTTTGGCTGTACAAAGTGTATGGGGGAGCCTATTCATGCTGTTCTGGCCGAATGCGATCAAGAACTTGAATTCTTTTGGCATTCAGTATGGGAATAATCCCAATGGAAACAAAGCACCGGCTCGATTTCCCCACACCAAAGCTAGATGGGCTCAACCCCATTTCTGCAATCCTATATCTGCATCTTGGTGCAGTTTGCAGAACTGCTTCTCCATTGGGATTTACAGCATGAGATCTGGTGAGAGTTACCCACAGGGATTCGACTTTTTGGCAGCAAAGACACAGGGAGGCTTTTCTGTCTCTCCGGGGGTGCTCAGTAGTAGCAGTGGGTGTACATTAGTAGGTTACAAGAGCCTGTTACAAAGCTGTCCAATGTTAATCTCATTGGATGTATCTGTATTTAGAATTAATTGTGTTTCTGCTGATACAGGCTCACATAGGAACTGTGTTTGTGTACCTACTCATTTGCATGTTAATGGGGTTCTCCAGGGTTTTTCCTTGATCTTTAACAATAGGAAAGCCTGGCTAATTGAAATTTATTTGAAAAGGGTTTACTTGCCTCTTGGGCTAGGGACAATAGACTATAACAGCTGAGGAAGGCTGCAGTGCTCATGTTAGTGAATTAGATTTTAATACCTAAGCATACCCACACAGGCAGGATGAATTAACAAAAGGGTGAATGGTTTACACTTATCCTCCTCAGGCTAATCACCATAAATTGGTTATGGTCCAGGCCTGTCCATGTAGTGACTCCTTCACAGCAGTTGAGTCAGGAACTCTTGTTTTGTAGTGGAACAAAGGTCCTGCATTTAAAGCTTTCCATGTGACATAGTTATATGCTTGTAGCACAGTAATCTGGCTCAAACGTGTAGGAATGAGACCCCACAAAGATCTGTCCCAATTACCACCACTAACGCTCATAAAAGAGTTGAACATCTGCACTGTCTTTAGATGCCATTCATTGAATACTGGCTTTGTTTATTCTAACACTTCTGCTTCCTTAAATCCTTTATTTCACTGTCAGTGTCTCAAGATGCTTCTGTCTCTGCTCTTAGTGGAGTTTTGCATACAGCCCCTTGCTCTCAACATGACTCCTGTCCAGAAACACTGGAAAGTGTTGGTGAAGCATGACAGTTGCTGTAGCAGATCAACATACTCTGAGAATTACCTCTAGGCTGGGAATATTGTGATGGCTCAATTTATCAGCTGTCCCCTTTGCCAGCACCATCAGTCAAACTGGAGCTGGAGGTCAGGATTTCAGTGTGGAAATAACATTTTGGGTGAATGATGATTATCATTTGTTGGGAGGAAGGCTTGTGCATTTTTACTACATATCCTCTGGGGCCTATGTTTTCAGCTAACTAACTGCATGAGAGCTATTATGATGTGCATCTTCTGGTGTCCTTTGTTTTTAGCCCAAATAGTGTGGTTTCTTTCTTTCTACTTAGTCACCGAAAAACACTGCAGGGTCTTATTAACATTTCACTAATATCTGTATTTTAGAACCTGCCTATAATTTGGTGATCTCAGTCTATTTCTCTGCAAATATTTAATTGCTGGGTCTTATATGGAGGTTTTTGATTACGAAGTGTTCATTATAAAGCAGACAGCACATTTGCTAGCACGAAAGAGAGTATAATCACAGCTGAAGCACAGCTGTCAAAATAAAATGAACACAAAATGCAGCTATTGCTTTAATTGTGTTTATGTCCTTGTTAACTCTGAAAACTTCCCAGTCCAAAGTGGTTCTTCATGCTAATAATGTGGTAGGCAATGGGCTACCAAACTTCTGTAGCCAGAGCCAAACTGAGTTGTGTCTTTCTGCCCTGTGACAGAGCTCATTAATGTTTTAAAGGGAGCGTGCAGTTCCCTGCACTCTCCCAAGGCGGGGAAAAGTAAATGTGACAGAATATGTCAAGGCCAAGACTGTCATTCTGCCCAAGGAAAAAAGGGTCTGGAGGTACAACTGGATGCTGAGGGTGTAGAGAATTGTTTGCTGCGTGGTCTGTTTCTGGTGGGCTCAAGGCAGGTGTTGCATTCAGAGCTGATAAGCCATTGAGCAGCAAGCCCTGAGACGTGGGCAAGCATGTTGTTAAACTAGTTCTCTTTGTACCACCTGAGCACCTTTTTTGAGCATTAACTTGGCATCCTCCTGGTCTTGAATACTATGACAATTCAGGGAAGGGTTTTTCTTGACAGCCTTCTGTGCTTTGTATTCCTCTCAACCCCCTGAGTCTTTTATTCACTGACATTATTTCTACAGGAGAGGTAAAGATGTAAAGGCTCTACCATGGTGCACAGATGTACAATTTTCTGTGGCTTTTTGTTAAAGCAGTGCAAAGCCATAAAGGACTGGAAGGCACTTGGTTGGCCATGTCTCTATAAAGGAAAAAGGAAACCCACAACTATGTGTCTATGGCCTGCAGACATGAATGTAATTGGTGTATTCAGCAAATTGCTGTCACCCATTGATGACTTTGTAGTTCTTTATAATCTCCCTTTTCAATGTCCGTGAGCAAACATGACCCTTTATATCAAACTTCAGTTTAATAACCTTTAGCATGCTTAGGGTAAATGATGTATCATAGCTAAACCTTTCTGTTGTGCTATTGTTTGTGCTTTCTTCTTATCTACAAACAACAAATTATATATGTTACCATGTATGTATAAAGGAGTTTCTCATTGTCTCTTTCTATTTTTGACTTAGATTTCAGAAATTTTCTTTGGCCAAAGTTCCTTAAAAGTAACAATATGTGTACCTAGCATCAAATGCAGCAAGTCATATTTAGGGAAAACTGGTTATTCCTTAATAATTGTTTCCATTTGTAATCTGGAGTTGTGTGTTGTAGATGCACAGCTCCTCCTGTATCTTTCTGAAGAATGTTATTTCACAGGTAATGTTATACATGGGAAGGAAGATGGAAAAAGAGTGGGGTAAGGATGTGCAGAACTGTAGAGACAGGGGTTTAATCTGAGAGCTGAATGCTCGGTTTTAATTTGGAGGTTCAGAATCGGCTCACAGCTGGTAATGAGTTGGGATGATCAGTCCGAGGGAAGCTGAGTTGTTACCTGAGAAAACACAAGTGAGGGGGCTCCTTGGCTTCCCTGCCAGCCCTGGCTTGGGTTCTGCCCATTAGAAGCTACTGAATTGGAATGTCAGTGAGAGCCCATGCAGACACAAGGTTTAATTTCAGTGTTTAGTTAATCTTATGCTTTATGATGTTTATTCCCATCTAAAAAGAGGAAGAGTAAAGCAAGATTAATATTGCAGAGAAAATATTTCCCTTTATAACAGTTTTAATTATGTATTGAGGGAGAAAAAGCATGGACTAAACTAATTCTGCTTGCCGGGAATAATGGATCTGGAAACTGAAATGAGCTTACTTTTTCTTGTCTCAGTACTTTAGGAATAAATGAACAATTGAAAGCTTCCAGACTCCTTCATATACGCATTTCAAAAGCCTCATAAGGGAGTTTCAGAGGCATATCCTGCTACAAGTTTTACTTTAAGTGTTTGTGCATCTTTTCCAACAGTTGATTTTTAATGTATGTTAGAGTTCATCTATTAAGCAATGGTTATTATGCATATTTGCACATGGCAGACAGTGAAATAGAAAGTTTGACACAGGCTTTGCTGTGACTGATTAAATTCTTTTTCTACTTCCATTAGAGTCCTCAATCTCACCTTGAAAATCTCTCATCCCACACCTTGACATAATTTTTAAACGGCATTTATATTGTACATATGAAACACAGTAACGTCTGTAAGCTCTGTATTTAATAATGAGACTGAGAAAATATGTGCGGGTAGTCCTTAGGAAATAGTGATGGAATTCTTATCAGAAGCATCCGAGATCGTCAGGGATTGAAGGTGGTGGGTCTACTCGCTTTTCCACTTAAATGTGAAAAGCAACTATGCTATTTCAGCAGGAGTATAAAATGGGAAAGGCATCTTTTTCAAAGCCATTTTATGGTTGCATATGCCTGGATCAGCCCTTCTGGTTTGAGTTCCTAGAATATGATTTAATGAATAAACCAGGGCTGTGGTGCTCATTTGGTCATAATTGCTGTTGAGGTGCTTGCCCCTGCAGTGATGTCTGATGGAGAGTCTGCGCTGGGAGGGCCAGGGTTAAATCTAAAAGGCAGGTAGGGAGCTATTGGATGAAAGAGGCAGTTCCCAGGCTTCTGAACTGTTTTCTGCATGCATCCCCTCCATTCCTTTAGCTATCATCTCTCTTGAAAGAAAAGACTGCACTAATAGTACCAGGAAACTGAGCCCTCTTTCAATGAACAGTTATTCCTTCAACTTAACGATGTACTGAACAGCTATCTTAAAAACTTTAAATGAAGTGATTTATTTTATGCTTATTTGAAAATTAGCTGTATTTATGTAATACCAAGATGAATGCATTTCACCAGAGGTTTTGTAGCCCCAAAGCTGGGATATCAATCGTAGGGTTCAAGTGGGTACATCAGTTCTGGACTGGTTCCTGGATTTTGAGGTGTCCGTCTTCAGGGTCTTAGGGACTGATATTTGTAGAGGGCAGTCTGAGTAATGGAGGTCTTTTTAATGGAAATATCAGTAGAGCAAAATACACTGCTCTGGCAAATCTGTAATAGCCTACGAATTTGTAGCAGTTTTTCTTATGGTTTCTTTGGAAATCTCCACCTTTTAGATAATCTCTCCCAAATCAGGTTTTCTTTTTCATGGGGCAGTTTTCCTTTTTTCCCTGATGCAAATTTTTCATCTTGAAATATCCCTTCTGATTTTTGAAATTAATGGTACTTTTAATCAACTTTTCAATTTACGTTTCTCCCATGTTTTAAGGATACCCACAGTTTAAATTCAGTTCTGACTGCCTCCAATTGAGGGTAGGGAAGAAGCAAAAATAAGAATTCAAAGAAGCTGTGATTCAGCCAGATTTATCTGCAGCTTCACTCAAAATCAAATGAAACCGAAATCTGAGAGAAATGACAGGAAGCTGTGGGACAACCAGAAAGCAGTGAATCTCTGGGGAAACAGTTGGAAGAAGATGGCAGCCGCTTTACACAGACATGGTGACAAACCCTCATCCTTTGTCAACTGGTGAAGCTCCACTGATTTCACAGAATCTGGACAGCTATGAGCTTCTGAGGAAGAAAGATGCTTTGAATGGCTGTGGCAGGTAGTCTGCACGTGCAAAGAGTCAGTGTCCTCAGCCTCTCTCCCTAAAGGCACCCACTCAGAGTTTTAATTATAACATCTTTTGCTTGCATAAGAGCTGCTGTATTTTCAGACGTTGCAGGCTTCTCCCTGTAGAGGAGCGGGGCTTGTTCTGTTCCTCAGTAAAGGCTAGATGCCGTGGGTCAAGGGCTATTTCCAGATAGGTGGTTTTTAATACAGAAATTCTCTATTAGCTTCAAATGACCTATGGAAGTAGTTGTAGTGTGCTTATCATCACAACATCTAAGTAGCAGGTACTGTTGGCGTATGGTTGTGTTCTTACCAGAACGAAAGCTGTAGAATCCAGAGGAAAGAACTAGAAGTACATTTTGCAGCTGAGTATTGCAGGTAGAAACTTACTTTTCCCACCCTCTTCTGAAGACCCGCTGGAGGTTTTTTAACTGAAACACTGCGTCTGATGGTGTCAAGCTTAACTTTTGTGTATTTAGCTGGTTTTGACAAGACTTTTGTTACTGATTCAAAGGTCAGTTGTTTCTCCCCTCTTCCCCGACAGCATGCTTGAATAAAATGTAAACCTCTGCTAGCTCTAAAATTTGAAGTGGGAGAAAATGCAGGCATTGTGCTTATTTCCAGTAGTATTTAACTGCTGCTCAGGGAAACAGGCAAACACAGCAGTGTGCAATATGTGCCTAAAGCTACAGTTCTTTAATTTCCCTGCACAGTGTCTATAAGAAGAATTATTAAACATGATTTTTGCAAGGCACCATTTGTTTTTTAAATCAGGATTGGAAAATATGCTGGGGCTTAAGAGGTGTTTATGCCATTGCCTCTTGTGTAATTGTTTCTGGAAATGGATGTGAGTTGAATCACTTAGTATCATTTGCTTTGTTGGAAAAAAGCAACAAGTTTTAAACTGAGCCTATTCTCATAGCTAGGCAAAAAATGTGTTATTCCTGAGCATACCTTGCTGTTGAGCTTTCTTGCTGCATCTATATTGCTGCCTTTTCCATGTGAAAGAGCAAAAAACATACAAACTGTAGCTCATGCTGTCAGAGCTCTAGGATATCTAAGGATCTCTGAAAATGTGCATTCTCCATACTCAAGTAAGGTTTATATTCACAAAGGCTGTTCAGGGCCTCAGTTCTTACTAATTTTGGCCAGCTCAGTTGATTTCAGTGGTACTGATTTACCTGGCACCAGCTGTGAAAATCAGCATCCTGGATGTTTGTACCTTAAAGGCAAGAACTTATTGCGGAACTATTCTGTGATCAGAAGTGTGTGTGCGTATACATACTCATTATGGAGGTCTGCAACATTTAGATCAACCATTTTATTGCCCTCTTTCACCCATTTTTCTATCTACACGATGTATTATTATGTTTATATGTCTATAAGCTTATGTGTATGCATGCATATATAAACACATGTTAAAAAACAAATTAATGGGAAAGAGAGAACTGCTGCAGATCAGTACTTCCACCATGGAGTAAAGCAACGCCGTTCTGTGTCAGGTAGAAGTTTGTGCACAAATGGGCTTGTGGATTCAAACTTGTACATTCAGGAGGATTTTTGAATTCAGGCCAGCTGATACTTCATTAAACCTGCATCCTAGTTCTAAGTATTTGTTCATATTAGTTCATTTCCCTCATTTAACAGAACTGAGGAGTAGCTCACAGGAGATTCCACAGTCACAGGTATGGATGATGGGTGACCTGGCAATGCCTGGTTTCCCTCTTTGCCAGCTGGCAGCAGCAGCGATCTGCATCACATCAGATCCTCACCTTGCAAGGTGAGCAGGCAAGGAGAGCATGCTGAAGCTCACTTACCCACAGTTTGTTTGGGTAAGGAGCAGTGTTCAGGAATGCTGCTCCTCTCACATCACTGCTGCAGGTGACAGCGGTAACAAGCTGGTCCTTGTGAGGATGCAGCACTGAAATGGTAGCATAAATCAGATGGGAGCGTGGTGTGCTGAGAGGAGTGCTGAGTCACGTTATCTCTCTGTCCGTCACTGCGAAAGGAAAAACCTGGTTTTCGGATGGATCCTTTTCTGTTGTTACTGAACATTTACCGGTATGAAACACAGTTTTTGTAATGCCAAGACCTATGTGATTGTGTGCCTTTTACACTGTTCATGGTCTGGATAACTCATGGGAATTGGCAGTGTAGTTTCTTTCAAGAGCCCATATGCAAAAACTGAGCTCATCTTTCAGTCAGACTTCTTCATTAAAGCTTTGCTCATCTTAATATTTAAAATGGATATTAAAGATGCCGTTTTATTCCAACACAGAGTTGAGTCTTATTTTAGGGACACCTAATGCCGTCAGTACCATTATTTTTGCATGTAAAGATAAATAGGAATTTTAAATAATTAACAGTGAGATTTATTCATATTTCTCTCTGTGAAAGAGAACTAGTTTGAGATACAGGGAAAAATACATTATTCATAATTTTCTGTTAGAAATAAGGAAATTGATACGAGGATATTTGGCATGGACTATAAAATCTCATTAGCAGGAGTGTTCTGAGACAGTCTAAGAGGAGAAATACATTTAGTTAGACTAGATTAATACATGGTAGTGCCACAAAGTAAGCTAAGTCCTCCTGATGATTTTTGTGAGGCTTCAAGTTAATAGTTCTATTTCCTCTTGAAATTAATATTTAGTGAGCAATGTTCCAGAATGAGTCCCTCTGCTAAAAGCCGATTGCAAACTTGAGATATTGAGTAAGCAGAAGGTTTCCTATATTAGTTTTTGCTCTGCTTGTTTCAAGCCTGACTGAATGAGAATACTGTGGCCTGAAGTAACGGCCGGCTCATAACCCGTTATGTTGCATGCAGCTATGAGTCTTGATAGGGTTTTCCTCAATAAACTTCTGGGAGAAACTTTTTTCATCCCAGGGAAAGCAGCTTTTATTGCGTGTGGATATGCAGTGTTTGAAATGTTGAAGCTGCTCTCCTTGGAGCCTGCAGGTACTGCCCCGGCAGGAAGATAATAAAGACATTGCGATGCAGCTTTAAAGTACTCTTGTAATCGCACAGTAAAATAATTAACTCTGATAGTTGAGCAGTTTGATACAGGGCAAAAGGTCTGTTTGAAGAATGCGCTGTCACTAATTACTTTTTGTGATTGTATGTATTGATATTCCAATACGGAGTCAGAAGACAGTATCTGTCAATGAACTGTGGTAGTGGTGGGCTCCTGGGGTTGAAATCACAGGCCCATGGAAGTCTGCAGTAAAAATCCCCTTTATTTCTGGAATTAACATGCTTGGACAATTACACTCTCTCCTTTGGCAGAAATCTGTTGCTCAAGAGCTAATTGCTGGATAAAATCACAAGACTCTAAACTAATAAAAAGCAATAATAGTCCTTGGTAATAACTAGAAGAACAGGAGGAATAAAGTTGGTATTAAAAGTGTGGTTCAAGTGAGCAATAATGAGACTTTCACAACTGAGGCTAAGGTAACCCATGACCCTTTACCTTACTGGTTTTCACAGCAGTGTAAACCAAAGTTTTCAACACATGCTTTTAATAACAGTGTAACATCAGCACTTTCACTAATGTTTGTGTTCCTTAAATTCACCTGCAAAATGTGCAGCGATAGTGTCATCCAGGATGTTTGTAGTTCGGCAGGAATTGCTCCATTTCTGTCTGAACTTCTTTTGACCCTTCAGTTTGCTGTGTTGCATAAGGCAGAAAACTTCAACTGCTAATGAAATACTGAAAGAAAATAAAAAGATTTCTTTATTTTTAGCTGCTTCTTGCTTCAGAGGCTTGCTTTCCAAGGTGAAGCAGGCTCTTGGTTTTGCAAAGCACCAATAGATGGCCACAAGTTCACGCAGCATCATGGAAAGTGTTTAAGAGGCTTCATTGTCATAAAAAATGCCTTCTGAAGTTGCTTATGTCTTAGTTCTTGTTCTTATTTAAAACACTACTGGGAGGCTGCTCAAAATCAGGTAACTGGTATTCATCTTTTTGCAGTAGACTCTTAGCTTCCTCGTGGGCCATTCTGTAGCATGGGGCTCATTCAGAGTTGGTTAATTGTTCTGTGGTACTCAGGGCAGCAGTGATGTGTTTATAACAAGCTGTCTTAGAGATACTGTTAAAAAATGCACCCCTGTTTCAAAAAAACCTAATATTCAACACTGCTTGTACTTCATAGGTTATAGTTTTGACCTTCTTTCCAGTTATTTTGAGTCCTCACTTTCTTGTTGTGTAGTTCTTGTAAATTCTCATAAAAGGCTTCATGTTATGGCTGTTAACATCAGGAAGAGATGCTACAGGTAAACATGACAGTGTGCAGTTAAAAATAGTATGGCTTTTTAAGAATAGCAGGAAAATTTCACCTACCTCATTAGGCTAAGGATTGAGGAAGAACCATCTCAATTTGGTAGATGTACTTTCATTCCAAAGACATATGGGACCAATTAAATATGCTCTCTATAGCACAGCAGGCATGTTATCTATTTTATTATACTTGCAAAATCCAGCTTAAATGTTTTGGAGAACCAATTTTAAGATCCAGAAGTGTCTAATAAGTTGTTCAAGTCATAGAAGGTAATGCCTCAGGGATGTGATCCAGGTTAGATGTACTCTTGTTAACCCTTTCTCTAGGTCTGCAGCAATAGTAGTTTTAGCACAAATGTTTGGTGCAGGTCAGGTTGCTTTGGAACACACTGATGTAAATCCAGCTGGAAAATCAGCTGAAATTTGCACTTTAAATTCAGAGAGAAATGTATATTGTCTTTTGCAGGACAGTCTGGGTAATCTGAAACGTTGTGAATTTAGAGATTCTGATAGGTTCTCTTTCTTTGTCTCAGAGAAGCACAAACGCCAGAAACAAGAATATTCTGTGCACTGTAAAAAGAAAAAAGAAAATGAAAAGGTTGGGAGGGTCAAAAGAACTTTCTCCATATGAAGAAATGTGTAGCTCAGGGGGAATCCACAATTAGCTAATCCACAAAGGCTGGTTTGTGCTTCTGGGCAGTACTGAGAGTATGATCCATTATTTTTACCATATAAATCTAAGCCTTATATTTGAAGCTTTTTCTTTGGAAGATGTAGGCGCCAGTCTCATTATTCAATCATTCTTATTTCTAAACAGAGAGAACTATTTCAAGGGGTGTTTTCTTTTTTGCTTTCCTGGTTTGGTATTTGCAGCCTGTTAAAATTTCCATGTAATTGACAGTGCAATGCAAGGCTGTCTGAACCAAAACAATCATTTAGATAAGCTCTGTCCTCAAAACAGTTTTTCCCCTTCTACTAAGAAAGCAGTTATTTGAATATTGCCATGTTCCTGCCTGACACATCCCTTTCAGCAGCTTGTTCAGAAGCACTGTAGACACAACACAGCAAAAGCAGAACAGCTATTCTGCCATTTTTCATCATTGACAACACAGCTAAACCTTCCATGAAAGCTCTGTTTCTGGAAGAACAGGTGCCTGATGGAGAAACTGCTCCTGACCGAAGTGAATGGAATTGCTTTCTCAGATCTGTGGACTTCTATTAGGACAAAAATTCAATTTCCAGGCATTGGACCAGGGATCCTGTGTTGCCTTTCTGGTGCTCAGTGGCCTAAAGAAGCCTGTAGGGTATGACTGAAAGCAATGCTAATGATTGACAACTACCCATAAGCCTTCCTTTTAATTTAAGATGCACAGTGTTGGCGTGTGATTCCTGTATGTACTGTTGCTTAAAAGCTCTTTCAAAGTGAAGGCCTTACATGACCATAAAGTGGAAGGGTTTCTTTTGTGTCTGTAGCATCTCATGTACGTTTTATGAGCCAAGGGAGATAAACAGGAGAAAGGTGCCAAAGTCATATACTGCTCTTCAAGTGTGGAAGTTTTCCCTGCCTTTAAGGGATACAATCATGTGTTGGGTCTGACAGTGGAATCAGACAGAAGTGAGAAGTTGTAGGCTCAAACCACACCACAAGTACACAGTGCGTACGAGAGGCATTTCAACTACCTGTGTTTACAGAAGATTCAACATAATCTCAAGGGTTCTAAATTGATTTTCTTCCAAAAATGAGGATCAAAATTGATCCTTTCTTAATTCCATAGGGTTTAGGGAAGTCACTTTGCTGGTGCATTTGGCTGGTCCTTGAGCTTGTAATCTTAATGTATTGTCTCTGACAGAGGAAAAGACTACTAGCACAAAGCTGGTGGAAGAAGTACCTGCACTGTCATTTATAAGCATGTGGCTGGGGCTTCTTAGCAGTAGGCATGCTCAGCATCTTTCAAGACCAGACTCTTTTACTGTCACCAGAGTTTATAGGTCTTGGCCCATTGAATTATATAAATAGCTACAAGTTACAGCTTTGTAAGATGCAAAATGTCCTTCTCAGGTTGCTGGAGGTGCTCAGTTCCCACTGACCTCCAGCTGAACTAAATAAAAGCTGATGTCAGAAGGAGTTAAATGCAATAAAAACATTTCCTTCTCTTGGGGAAAGTTTTGAGCACTAAGGCAAGCTATTGTATTGGAGATGTAGTCAGGCTTTTCTTACAGCTTGTGCTCATTTCTATTTTTATGTGAATATATGTGTATGGATCTTACAGAAAAAATGCAGGAGAAAGAATGAGTGCTTGTCCTAACACAGCGAAAGTTTTGTGTTCAATGGCATTGTTTGTTATGACTTTGCTTGTGTGACCCTGTTCGTACGGACTTTCCACCCAGGAAGGGTGAAGACAGTCTCCTAAGTGCTGCTGAACAGGGAGCTTGTGCTGTAGACTGGGTCTGTACTGCTGTTGACTTCTTCATGTGACTGAAGCCCAGCCTGAATGCAGACAGTGTCCTCAAGTATGTGTGTGCACCAGTTTGCATGATTTGGTGTGTTCTGCTGGGGAATGGATGCCTGTGCTGGGTAACAGCTGTAATGGGTACCGTGTACAAGCCCAGAGATTAGCTTTGACAAGATATGCACTTATCAGTGTTTATTAGATTAACTTCTCAAGCTATGGTTGCCACTTGAAAGTAAAAAGCAAGCAGACTTCTATTAATGAAGCTCACTGTGCACTCTGTCACTTCTGTTGTAACACCCAGGCAGGCTTGTTTTCTGAGCCAAGTAAACCTGAGGTGTAGTGATACAGATGCTCAGGAACTCGCTCTGTATGGCCTGATATGTGCTAAGGTTGAAAATTGTCATGGAAATCTCCTGAGAACAGCTTGTCACACAATATTTTCACTGTGGTGTTTGCCTCCCACTACTGCCCTTAGTGTCACTCAGTTTGAGGGGACTGCCTCTGTGCCGGAAAGCATTTCCTCACTGAGGACTGGTTTAGGGCTTCTAGTTGGCTTGTAGGGGTCTTGAAGCATGTACAAAGTCGACAGCCTTTTGGCTGATGCTGTCTAGACACCAGTATTAGTGCTGGTCTGGGGTATATCTGTGTACATGGCAGGTGCCTGAGAGAGGTTGGCTGACCAGAGGAGTATCATAACATCAGTTCATGCCCTTTGTGGTATGCTTGGTTTTCTACAGAGTGCTGGTCTGACATGATCAGCACAGTCTATGCCCTTTCATTTCTAACACCAAATTCCTTCCCTCTCTTGAATGTTGGGATTTCCCTCTATATTTCTGCTTCTGTGTCATAGTAATTTGTTGTGGCTTCTTTGTTTATGCTAATTCAAAGGTCACATTGCTTTTGTTATACGTTATTAATGCTTATTTCCTGGATTTACATGATATTTCCAAATGCTGGTCCTCAAACCCTGATTATTTAGATTATCCACTGATTTAGTCTCTTCTGTGTACAGTATGTGATTTTTTGTTGTTGTTATTGTTGTTCTTTATTGGCTCAGTCCCATATAATTATCACTCTACCCACATTACAAAGGGTACATTTTGGAGTTCATATCTCCAGCATATGTCACCACCACCAAAAGCCTGTGAAGCAGTAAGAATATGAAAATCTGTTTTTTCTTGGGGAAAAAAAGTAATCTGCCTCCCGCTACGTAGACCACAATACAATTACAGCCGGGATAAATCTGTGGTAGAGCTAGACAGATGTTCCCAGTAGTGTTTTCAACGTCTGCAACTATAAATGCAAATCAAAAGGCACAAAAATAACCAAACTTGATGGGGCCTAAAAAGAAACCCTTCAACTGAGTAGCACAGAACCCAGTATTTGTGCTGAATGTGCTAAACATGGGATCTCTAGAGGAACCAAGGGTCCTTTTGAGTGGATTATTTGAAGTGGGTTTTATTGTCATAACTGAATTCTGGGGATATTTATTGCCCTATTTAAAATTTGCTTAGCTGGAAATACATTCACAGAGGGGAGGGAAAAAAAAAAGAAAGGGAGAAAAAAACCAGAGAAAACAGTATGAACATATTCCAATTATTATGTTAAAGGAACTCCCATTTCTTTAATGGTTCTATTTGGTATCTTTTACCGATAGTACCTCCCAGTGGAAATTGATGGATTTTAGATGTTTCACAAGGGTTGCTCCAGGTAACTTTTTGTCAGCAGAAGTTGCTTATGGAAATACATTGTAAAGTCTTCCTTCATTCATTAGTAGCTTAAGACATTTGAGAGTGAGGGATAAGATTATGTGATAAAATTGTTCCTCTTTCTTCAGTTAAAGCTTTCAAAGGAATTTATTAATTTTTGGGAAAAAAAATCTATCCTAAATGTAATTTCTGCAGAATAACCCACAAGTATGACTTTGATTTATTTATTCAGGGATCTGAGGAAGCCTTCACTTTCTAGCATGTTTTCAGTTAGGAAAAGAAGTTCATGGGGCATCTACTCTTAAAATCTCTAAGGGATGGATGCCGAAATCAGTAATTTTTCATGGTGAAGTACAGTGAATATATGGTACTTGCATGTGTGGTAAAGTGACTTTTTATATACCATTAACTATCAGTTTCTGAAAGTAGATGAGGAATGCTTGGTGTGCGTAGATGATCTGTCTGGATGCTCTGGACTGCAGTATTGGGTACGATTTATCTCTCATCAGCCAGGATAAAAAACCCACCCATCTTAAACTCTCTTAAAGATTAAATGCTAAATTTCCCTTTGAACTCAGTGAAGAAACTGTTACATACTGCATCTCTCCTGTGCCCCTCTGCGTTCTGCAGTGCCCTCCTTAGGTATGACACAAATATTGCTCAGGACCTTCTCCTTCCAGCTACAACTTGCGTTAAAGGTTTCACTTTGAGCACAGACAAAACCAAACAAGCACCAAAAGAAAGTGATGTTTCAAAGGTGGCTAACAATAAGGAAAGGAGTATTTTATATAGTAAAAAAACTTCATTCTGTTGCTTTGTGTGATCTTTGCAGCACTAGTGAGCTACTGCCCTTTCTCTTCTGATCAAAATTACATTTCAAGTCCAACCATGCAAAAATCAATATATTTCAGTCAGTCATATCTAAAGCTTTACTTGATAGCACATGTTCTTCCTATAATATACTGGGTTATCGCCTTCCAAATTTGATGGAGCTAAGGCTTTGGGATGAGATAAGAAATATTAATGTGGTGTGCAGTTTAAACAAATCAATGTAGCAATCTGCACTGAACACTAGCAGAGTAAACAGCTGATTCTCATTTGACATGCAGCAGTCCCAGTACTTAGCTTGGCCACAGTTCTTGCAGTTTGTTTTCATTTATGCTGAACCACTGAAGTCTTTTGCGCTGCCATTAGCACTTTGGAAGCATTAAGGAGGAAAGTGAGATGGATTCAAATCCATACTTGTACAAAATCAAACTAATCTTCCTTTGTAGCTGAGAGTGAAATTCTGAGCTTGGAATTCTTCAAAGTCATTTCTCCAAATTCGTTGTAGAAATCATCAAAGCTCTGTGTTTCTGCTTTATCTAGGTCTGAAATGAGAAGTTCCTATTCTTGACAAGGCAGCATATTTTGTATTCCAAATACAATCCAGGGCTTGCTCAAACTGAACTCTCATTTGGTCTTTAGAGCTATATATGAGACAGGACTTCATTGTCTACAGAACGACTACATAAAATAGCATCTGTGGGAGAGTGGAACGTAGCTAACAAACTCATTGCTTCAAATTCACCACATGAATACAATTGAATTATTATTTCTTTACAATAAACAGATTTCTTGATAATAAACAGGAGGAAAGCCCACACAAATCTCTGCCCTATTTTGCTTTCTGTGCGTGTTGTCAAGCTTGGTAAATTTTTTAGCAGCTGTCAAAGTAAATTTATTACAGAAGAGGTCTAAGTTCTTGTGTAATCCAGAAGGGAAAAGCCCCGCTGACTCGCTTTTGCTTCATCTTTTGTCTTTACAACAGTTTAAAAGCCTCATGTTCCAAGATTCAGGAGCAGTGCTAGTTGAACAAAATTTTCCATCTGCTAAAGAAGAATGTGTTCATGGGTAGTGCTTGTGTGCAAAATATGTGGGTATTTAGATCTAAGAGAGAATTTCCTAATGGCTCACTTCTCGACAGGTCTGTTTTAAGCATGTAATCTGCTAAGAATCTAAGTGTAAAACCCATGAATTGGAATTTGAGAGCTGGAATGAGCACACCACAACCTGAGTTATTCTGAAACAAGGGATTTTTGCTGGTGCTTGGCAGAGAGAGCTTAAACTCGGGGAGGAAAGCTGCCAAGTCAGTGAATGAAGGCTCTAAGGTTGTGTGTTATTGAAGGCTGCATCCCAACAGCTGTGCAGTGAGATGTTGCACTAGATGCCAGCAATGCAAAAAAACCCTCTTAACCGTATGTAATATGGCACAAAGTGAATAAAATCAAGGAAAAAGTTACTGTGTGTACAACTATAAAATATCCTGAATATTTCGGAACTTTTGGACACAAAAAGCAAGCTAAACTTCACTGATGAATCTCTTCTTTCTGAGGTAGTCAGGACTGTAGATTACCTCTTGTTCTCCCTTCTGCTCTAGAAAGGCTGTCCTGCCTTGCTCTGACATGCAACCATCTGGTCTATGTCTGTTAAGTCAGTTCTTTACTGCTCTGTAAGTCAGGGTCACTGGTAAAGCACTTCTGTGTTGTCACTCTTGAGAAATTAAAGTTAAGTAAGTATCTGCACTTTGGAGGGAGCAGTCTGAACTAAATTAGGGCAAGTAACAGCAAGAGGCAGAAGGAAATTAGAGAGATCTATTTTTCAATTCATTTCTACGGAGAAGTGCATAAGTGTGCTCCTAACAGCCTTCATTTAGATGAGTGTACCTGTGCCTATCAATTTCCCCTCAAACAAAAAAGCCAAGAGTTCATTTAAACAAATACATTTAGAAAAACAACAAAAAAGCAAACAACTCCCTCTTCCCCAAACCCAAAGAAAATATTATGTGGAAAAATAGGGAATAATTTGAACTCATAGAGATGATGTTTGTTTGATCTTTGGGGATGCACATGTACTCCCCAGATACTGATAAGCTCCTGGGGTGTGTATAGTTTTCAATCTTTCTCAGGAGAGAGTCCCAGGCCCTTGTAATTTGCTGACCTTAACTGAAGTCTTTAATCATTGTGTGATCACGATTTGAACAGCTGGGTTCTCTTTCTTAGCAATACTTTCAGTTTTTGATCCACTTTAGCCTTTCATAACTTGAAATACATTGAGAACTTCCCCCCCCCCCCCAATCCATATCTATCTGTGATCATTGTGCCTGTTTTTACAGCAGCTTTAATTTAACAGAAAGAAGGCCAATAAAATCAATCTGCCTCAAACTGATGATTTTTTTCCCCAGCAGGAAGTATAAATGAATGAGGGGAGGACGGATTAATTCAGCAGGAAAAGCTGCGTAATTTGCTACCCTGCTCTGCTAATGAGACTATCGCTGTTATCATTTCAATTCTATTTACTACATCAGCTCTTTATGAAGAGAAGAGTAATATGGCTTCAGGTTAGGTTTTAGTAGTCATTGTTATTAAATTTGGGGGAAAATTATTATTTGCATATTTTCTGTACTGCTTTATTCTTTGGCCGTGTTTTCCACATTTGCCTAATCTTGCTTAACTAACATGACTGGTGTGAAAGAT
The DNA here is from genome assembly GCA_039720435.1 of Amazona ochrocephala. Lineage (NCBI taxonomy): Eukaryota > Metazoa > Chordata > Aves > Psittaciformes > Psittacidae > Amazona > Amazona ochrocephala. Next base: position 89,885,657 of record CM077879.1, read on the forward strand.
TGACCTATAGTTGTGAAAATGTTACCTTGAAATGTACCTTAGAATGTTTTCTTCTATTGAATTTTGTAGGGGTTGTAAGAACAGAAAACCGCCCCTCTTTGAGCAGGCTCTTGCAGGAATCTGGAGTCCTTAAGAAAAACCATGTAATACAGTTCTCTAACAGTGTCAATGGTCTTACACTGTGCATATTTTAGTTCTTCAGATTTTTCTGCAGGATTAAGGTTGGAATTTGTTAAAGACTTCAGCAGTGACCCAGCTCTGTTCCTGCTGAAGTCAGTGGAAAACAGCAGTTGATTTCAGCAGGAGCAGAGCTCAACAGCAGGTGATTATAAAAATCATATTCAAGTGTGTTTAGACCTAGGTTAAATATTAAAAAGCACCTCAGTGACTTAGGACCACAACTCCCATTGATTTTCATTAAGGATGAATTTCTTATCTGTAATTCTGCATGCCTCTGGCATGAAGTGTGAAACTGCATTTCATTGTTATTTGGGATTAGGTTGTTTTTCAGATTAGTCTATGAAACTTCTACGACCAACTGGATTCTTCAGTTGTTTGTGTGACCCATCCATATAGTTCAGTCATGGTTGCATATATGACAGTGATATAGAGATCCACACAGATTCTTATCTGCACTCAGTTCAACAGCACTTACCATGCAAGCAGTGCTGTCCAATATGAGTAAGGGTGTCTATATAATTAGTTTTGCTACTTTTCACAAAGCAGCAATTTGGAAGCAGAAGGCAAAGTGTCACATGAAAGGTGATAAATTTGTGCATCAGCTGGAACTGCAGCCTCAAATCTTCTAATCTTCCAGGCTGAAACCTGCAATTTCTTCACATTCAAAATTCCCAGCAAAGTCACTGGGCTTAGTTCGTGACTGACTTTGTCGTTATAGGTGCTCGTATCTCAACAGAAACCTCAGTTACTACTTGTAATTGGCATGAAGCCCCTATAAAGGGCCTAAGTGGTTTAATGGGGGTAGAGTAAGGGTTCATAGCATTCACAGCTGTACTGAAATCTTTTTACAAAGGAAGGAGAATGGGAAGGACCAGATGTGAATAAGAAGCAGCACCACTGATTTCAGTTTGGGGATTTTGTTCACATAGATCCTAGCGTAAATTTTATCTTCTGTTTCAGTTCTGTAGCATCTTCCTTAAGGTTTCTGTATTTTTCTCTGTGACCTTGTTATCTCCAGGATCTCTGTACTAAATGTGTGGAATCACTGCTCCTAAGTTTCTCTAAATGTTGCTGAATTTGGCTCCTTTCTGACTTCAGCCTTTCCACATTAGGACTGAATTCTACATCATCAGCAAATTTAATTAATCTGTTCATAACCTGTTTCCAGTTATTAAAGTATAACGTGTGCATACACTGGGGCATCTTAATCACCCCTGTGGCACCACTCTGTCAACTGTGTGCATCTCAAATTGCTTCGGTGCCAGGATCCTTTTCCATATCAAACTAAGAGAATTTGGAGTGGATGTTGTCTGAAATTTTTCCTTGTAAAAAGCTTATTTCCTCGTTAAATAAGATGTGTGTTTGTGTAATACTTTCTTGCTTAAGGCAGAGATCCTGTGGATATTAGTTCAGTTACGTAATATTCTTGTACAGTAAATAAAATATGCTCGCTCCTCACATAGAAGAAACTGAGAAGTAGCCCACACTTTCTAGGATAATGGTAGGAATCTGTACATCTAGGATTTGAACTCTCCTGGTTGAATTTTCATTCAGATCATGTTGCTTCCTTAATTATAACACCAGCTAATCACAGATATCCAGTGTATCAGCCCAGTGGGACTAAATTGAAGAGAGAATGGTAAATTAATGTAGCTTTCCAGAAGTATCTGCTTTTAATATATTAGGTTCATGGAAGGCTTTTGAGATGCATTTGTCTTCACTAAGGTTGTATTTTTAGGAGCCATATAATGTTACCTTATGGTAATGAGGATCATAATTAACTTTCTTTTTTTTAATTAAATCATGCAAATATACTTCATGTAGGCAGCTATGGCGCCTTTTCTAGGGTTGCAAAATAAAACACACCTCAATGTCGCTTAGGAAGACCTCACAGGTAGCGTAAGGTGTTGCTTAGGGGCTAGGTACAGCATGTTATGGGTTGAGTCATGACTGTTTCTTGGGTAGAGTGAGGAAAATTGAAATAACTGTTGGAAGTAAGTGAAAATGCAGTGGCATTAAAGCTGTCTAAAAGAAGTCACACTTATTTCATGTTTGAAGTTTGGTTGTGGGATTTCCTGAGTGAATTCCTAGCTCCTGGCAGCCGGTGGCAAAACTTCCTCTGCCTTCAAACACAGCATTGATTTACTTCATATCTATTTATCTGAGAACACCCAGAATGCTTTCAGTTGTTGCCATCATCATCATCACTTAAACATTCTACAATGCCAGTGAGATCAATTTTACTGACCATCTTCAGGAACTGTATTTTGTCAATCTGTGATATTATTTAATGTCATAAACCAATCCTCATTAAAGATTTACCCTGATGCTCTATCTAAAAAAAAAATGTTACTATCTGCTATTGCTTTCAGCACACTTAAACCTCTATATCCTGTGAAGTCTTTGATCATTTGGGTAGTGGAACACCTTTTTGACAGCATTTTTCCTTTCAGGCCCTGTTCTTTCTCTGTCTGTGCTACCACGTATGTGCAAGCAAACCTTTGTAGTCTATTGAGTAGAAAGGAGACAGTGTGGGGCTGTTTTAAAAAGAAAACCTAACTGTATGTCCATGTACTTGAGATGCTATTCAGTGTCTGGATTTATTGAATATTTCGGTTTGTTTTTATATATAATAGAAAGTAGGTATTTTCCCTCACAAATCTCAGAGAATGCATGAGGGGTTTTAGGAGTGACGGACCTACCACCTACCCAGGCAGCTTAAGAAGCTTATTGTTAAAGTGTCAAGAAACTTAGTATTGAATGCTGAAAACAGGGAGCAATCCATAGGACAGAAATTAAGGTAGCGAAGCCTTTAAAAAAATAGAGAGAATGCAGAAGTGCAGATTGTGGAGGCTCCTAGCAATTCTTTATTGTGAGGGCCCATGCAGCCCTTAGCTGGTAGAGAAAGTTATTTTGCTGCTTTTTCTTTATATTTTGTCTTTAGTTTTGGTTTAGGCATTTTTATTTTAGCTAATTAGTTATTTTTAGCTATTTGCTTTTTTATATATTGAAGTATTGTAAGTATTCTTTTTAACTTTGTAACTTGCAAAGATAGAAAATTCCTTAATAAAGCAGAAATCAAAACCGTAGCTAAAGACTTCCCAACCTGATGACTGATCATACAAAGTTCACTGCGTAATACATGATGTTTAAAGCATCGTGACACATGTGGAGGAAAACTGGCTCTGTTTTTTCTTTGCGGGATCACCACTGTGGTTTTACTTGAGTTTCATGATACAGTAAATAAAGAAGAGAGAAATTGCAGTTTTGATTGACAATGCAATCTTTTTTCCGCTATTTTTCTTAGAAAGTAATTCTTTCAGCCAGTGGAGACAAATGGACAGGATCCAGCTACAAAATCTGTAGAATTGATGTAAAGAACTTGAAGGAATTGTTTTGTTCTGTGATATTTTAGGAATCTCTGCCTATTCCCACTGGAGTAGCGTGTGTCTTCCCTATGGCTACACTGCTTGTACAATTTATAAACAGGGAAATAGCAAAATTCATCAAATAAATTATTCACAAAGGAATTATTCACTCAGTCCAAGTATTTCCTTTGGACAAAACTAGATGCTGTCAAATCATATGTCTCGTTGTAAGAATCGAAACTGTGTTTTATTTGAGCTCTTTATGATAAAACAGACAAAAGGAAAACAATGCATGTGACAGTGCTGCAGAGTACGCTCCTTGTCAAGTAATTTGGGTATCAGCTTTTAGAAAAGCAGAGCAATACACAAGTACACCATTAGAGGTTTCAATTTCTAATGTCCTTTTTGTGCCAGATTTCAGTATAAAAATTCAATATCAGACATTTTGCTACCAAGTGGAAGCACAGTGCAGGTGAAGCTCCCTGTGAAGCAAAGAGTGGTTTTAGTCAAAGAGCTTTAAGGTAAAAACTTCTTCAGTTTTAGAAAAGAAACTTAATGAAAAGAGCCAACAGCTAAACCTGATGGCTTGTCTAGCTAAAACCTGTTTTAGCTAGAAAAATCTAGGCAGTAAAGATGCTTTAATTAAAATGACACATTAAGAGGTAAATAGTCCTTCTAATGGTTTGAAAATATAATAAAGTGAGGGTATTTTTACAATCTTTTAATTCTTTGAAAGTGTAGTACATTTGTGTATGGAATTAAGGCTCCTTGATTATGGAATTTTAATTAGACTATTACATTGAAAATAATGAGCTTAGGTTTTGTAACAGTCCTCAAAATGCTAAAGCTCAATTCCCATCCTTTCTTGAGAATATGAAGCATCACGCCTGCTGCAGTGACACGCATTTGCCTTCTCTCATTCGCTATCACATTTTGGTGGGTAGCCTTCTCATGTTGAAACTTGTTTGCCAGCAGTGCATGGTGAGAGAAAGCCTTTCAGTAGAAGGGAAACGCTAGGCTTTATTAATCTTGCTGAGTTTCAACATGTCAGATATTGAGCATAAAATGAGAGCAAGACTGTAAGTAGCAAACAGTAGAGACACTGTGTGTTCTTCAGTTATCTATTTGTGTTTGTTTTCTGGTTCTTATTAGCAGATAGTCAGCAGATATATTCATACAGCCTGTTACAATTTGTGTTCTCATATACCTTTATTCTAAATAGCCGGTCACCTTACAGGGTCAGGTCAAACAGGATTCCAAAGAATCTATTTCTGCTATTATGGAAGAAAAGATCATGTCAAGTTTGGAGTTTTAAGCTGTGTTAATAGTTTTGCTGTGCCGCCTTCTTAATTTTTTATTTCTTTAGTCTTTACTGTAGTATAACTCAGTCTTCCTGATAACCTTATCTTCCACTGCAGTGGGCCAATGGGAATGTATCATCGAGATAAAAATTAGCTGCTTCAGTAAGTTAGACAACTCTTTTCTGATGTATTCCTATTGAGATGCAATTGACAGTGAAAGACTAACGTGTATACAGAAAAACCTGATGGGATATGCTTTTTCTTTTGCAGTTGAACCCCTCTTCTTGGAAAGAGGGGTTGAAACCTCTTTCTTGGTTTTGTATAAATACATTATCTTATAATTAACCTGGCACACAGATCTGAAATAAATTGCTTGTAGCTATAATGATAGTCTCATGTTTTTTTAATTGTTTTGGAGTATATTCTGGGTGTCCAAACACCACACCCCCCACACCCCCCCTTTTTATTTCTACTTATTGGATAATACCTGTCTGCAATAGTTCTAGTTCTTTGTTTAGGTTACCACACCGTTGTTGTAGTCATGTTCATGGAGGTCGAGGTTTCTGGGATTTTCTTTATCGCAAACTCAATGAAAACAGTGGACACTCAGAACAGCACATCCTGTGATCAGTTGACTTCCATGGGAGCTTTGCTTGAGATACATGAGTAATTAGTCACTGAATTTTATATGGTTCCTTTATAGTTGCATTTTGTATAAAAGGCTTTACCTGTTTCCTGGTAAAGGTGTGCTGGCTGTGTTACATACCTGCCACCTTTTCCTGTTCACAAGGCAAGTATCTCAACTCAGTGTGGTGTTTGGCTTCAGCACACTGGGTAAAAGAACACTGCCTTTGGGACAATGAAAGCAGAGGTGAGGTAAAGTGTTAATAGCAAGTCGCAAAGTGTGTTAGCAGGCACAGTAACTGTAAGTAAACACTAAATGAGCCACACATGATCTATTGCCCATGTAGCTAATTTGTTTTTCCAGAGGCGGAGTAGAGGATCTTTGCAGCTTGTGTAGAGCTGTGTCTCTTGTCAGGATGAGGCATGGAGCATGCTTTGCTCTACTATCTTTAGTGATAGAACAATGTTTAGGAATCACTGCAGGCTTTTTAAATGTGAAATCGTGAGCTAGATAAAGCTGCAAGAGGGAATGATATCTATTAGAGATGTAGTGGAAAGGAGATAGAATAATAGGAAGTAACAAGTCCTGGCAGGCATCCTTCCCTGTTTGCAGGAGCTGAATCAAGGCTGGCACTGATGGAGTCATTGCATGACAAAATGGAGCTCTGGGGATTTCACGAATGAGGAAGTATTTACCTATTAAATGTACTTCTCACTCGGAAATAGGTGAAACTAAGAAGCATGATATCTTGTGTTTGTTGTATTCTGTCGCTTTGCAATTCCTCAGTAGCTCTTCTGCCTTCAGTTCAGCTAAGCAATTACACCCAGTTTTGACGCATCAAAGTTGTTAAGAATCAGAGCCTCTGTATACAATTCCTGGCTACAAATTGGTGGTGTTTAATGAATTCTTTTTCAGACTTTGGCTTTTTTTGCTTAGCAGCTTTGAATCCTTCTATTCTGAAAGGACATCTTGTGGGTTTTGCAGTTGGACAGATCCGTATTTCCAGGAATATCCATACCTAGAGAATTGCATAGTGTGGCTTGAAGAAAAGTATGAACTTTGCGTCTACTAGCAAGGGATTGTCAGAAGAGATACAGAGGTTCTGTTTTGAAAAATCCTAAATAATTTTGTGAGCACAGAGAGGTCTCTACAACAACATGGTTGACGAAAAAGAAGTGTCTTAAAATATACAGCTTTGGAAATCAGTTTTATCCCACTTCTGGTTGCATTTGCTTTGGTGTCAGAAAAGAGATGATCTTTCCTTCTTTCAGGTGTTTTATGTTTTTTCTTTATGTGTTCTACCCAGCTGTTTTCCCTCACCGTAGACTTTCAGTATGTAGTATTTTGTCCATCAGAAGAACTGTTTCTTGATCGCAGAAGCTGACATTCACATAGCTCTACTGTACCATTTGTGTCATATAACAAAACCCCTGGTTTTTCTCTATACACATTTAACTTGTACACAGCTAGGAATAAGAGTAAGTGGTTTTGAAATTCTGTAAGCACCAGAAGTTAATTTGACTTGAAGTATCATCATTCTTTACAGAGAATTTATGTTTTCCTAGTTAGATTGTTCCTTGTGCTTTGGGGAGAAAGCACTAAACCCCAGTAAAGATGATTGCTAGGTAGAATGTACAAATTTCTGTGCTTCAAAATCAGCTTTCTGATATACATAAATGCCTGAATGTATCCACTTGAAGCATAAAGATATGTATCTGCCACCCTAACTTTATTTCTTATGATAAGAAACAAAACCAAGTAGGATTCATTGAGAGTTGTAAAGAAAATTATTCTGTTTCATTCAGGGGCATATTGGTGTCATACTTTATGAAAGGATGCTAGTGATGAAAAAGTTGATAGTATTCCATATTTATCTCTGAAACTGCCCATTCAAACACATTGCTACAAGACAAGTATATAAATTATCATTTCATTGTTTTCCTTTTTTTCTTTTTTGACCTACTCTAATGCATCATCACCAAAGCGCATAAAACCTGGGGTTTCAGTGCTACACAAAAAAATATGGAAACATAATTAGTGAAATGTTTGATTTTTATGGACTTCTCTGTGGGATTCATTCCCTCAGCTGATCACAGAAGCATTCACAGATGCAAGATGGAACTATTGTATCTAAACCCCCTGTTAATGGATCTTAAATTTTTCTATAGCACCCATCAACCATGCAAGTCCTGAATCCAGGCTAAGAGCACCATATTGAGTTTGATGGCTGCTGAGTTCCTGATGGGAGACATTTAATGGCTTTTGTACCATACCTACTTTACTACATAAAAATGTTTAATTATATAGAAATACTGCTTTTGGTTGTTCTGATCTTAATGATGCACATCTGTGGAGGCAGATGATACCTGGGAAAATAAAGCTGGCACATAAAGGGGCCAACTTACTATAGCAAGGAAAAAGCTTCTGTGTCTGATTCTACAGAGCAGGTTAAGCACTCGCTTTCTGCTTTGGGGAATGTTCAACTTATCTGAAAGCCCAGGGTAGGAGAAATGTTATTTACAAGGCCATTTAATAACGCTAGTAAAAATACCACCGAGCTTTAGACCAGTTTGTCTTAAGCATATAAGTGACATTAAAAGGAAAATTGAGCAAAATGTACCATCCGTAGACGTAAAAGAAAACCTGATGGAAGTGTATGAGGAATATTGGAAGTGGAATACAATGGAAGCACGTGGGTGTAGAGTGGTCCTTTTATGCGTCTTTGGCACAGGCTGTTTTTTTTTTTAATGGGATCTGTGTAGTACTTTATGAGTTTTTTTTCCTTTATGGGTGACTTGGACACACTGAAGTCCTCGATTCTGATCACTGCATCATTAACAAATGCAGGTATCCAGAAATCTTTTGTGGTCACATATTTTATCATTCGTGGTTTTTAGAGGCTTCAGGTATTTTTCCAAACCATAGAGGTTTCATAGTACCAAACTATAGCAATATTGGGGCTTCCCTTGTCTTTTCAGTTAGTCCAGCTTTAGAGGTAGACTCCTAGTACCTTGAAAGTTTAAGAATCTTCATTCCTTTTGAATTCAAAATGTATCCTAAGCCCATTAAATGTACCAGATAAAGAACTTCTAGAGGCAAGAGTTCTACTTCCTGTTCAGATGTACATGCATATGTATATATGTCTGTGTCTATAGGCAGCACATCCTGAATCCTGCTTTACATTTGAGTTTGTTTTCTTGCACTGCGTGGTAACTAACTGAATATCTGTTACGAGGAGGGTGCATGGGGCTTGTGGAGCACTAGCAATCTGCAATCAGTATTCCTTCAGGATTATTTGCAGGAATTACTGTTCTCTGATTTTCTTTCCCTCCTAGCTCCGAGGTGCTCGTACCGAAGTGGACTTCTAGTTCATTAGTAAATTCGAGAGGAAAAAATACTTGAAACAAACTAAGAAATTTCTTCAGTCGGTTGATCTGAGTTCTCCATTTGCTATATTGTTGGGGTTTTTCATTCATCAGCCCCTTGGCAATTCATGCACCTGATGACTTTTCAGAGCCTGTCATTGCTAAGGGTCACCTAAATAATTCATGAAGATCAGTGAGCAGACAGCTGCTGTTGACTTTTAATTGTTCATGTGTATATGCCTTGCAATATTAGTTTTTAGGCAATGTTTACAGTTTGTGTTTGTTCTTTAAGAAACAACATGGTTGTTGGAAGCAGTCTGTAAGACAAGTGCTTGCTCTAATGGAAGTTCTTCGGAACCGCCTTTGACTTTTGCAGTTCTGCAAACCGGCGCTAAGCAATATAAATCCCTGCTGCTAGCATGAGCGAGTGGAGGATTTTCATTTTCTAGAACTTGCACACAGGAAATGGCCGAAGTAGCTGCAAAGCAAATGAAAATCAATGTTCCAACCTTTGCTCTGATCTAAAGAGATTGTTTTAATTGTTTATATGTTTTTATCTGATTTTGAGACCTTGAAGAAAGCGATGTTCTCCAAGGTAGAAAAAAAACCTGGTGTAATCAATCATGATTTGTTGCTTTTCAAAATTAAGTATGCAGCTTTTTATGTTGTAAATGAATCTTTCTCTAAATAGCTTAAAAGGAAGCTTTTGCCACCTTATAAGCTCCTACCTTTGTGCATTGTCTTGAATGAGAAAAGGGGCCTGTTGCTTTTATAATATTAGGTCTTCTACTAGCAGGGGGAAAAGAATCCCTTCAGAAATATGCAATTTTGTGAAGACACTCCAGGTTTTGTGAAATCACTTCTTTTGTCCTCCAAAATTAAGCAGTACTTTACCAAATAATTCTGTCAAGGGTTATCTATGTTTATCATCTGGCTCTTCGTAAAGCTATCAGTTGGAGCTGAAGTCCTGAATACGTGCCATGAGCCTTGAGCATGATTTGTACTTCCAGATACTACCCTTAAAGAAGCCCAGATTTTCACTAGCTCTGATAAGAACTAGTTTGGAGTGAGGAGGGTCCTGGAGCATCTATGTTTCCCTGTATGCTGCTACCCCTCACAGGAACTGTCATGTTGAGGTTCCTGACCAGTAGCACAAATACAGCTTCAGCTTTCCCAGAATGGCTGCATGATATCTGAGATCTCAGATGTCTCCAATATTGTGACAGTTTCACACCAGGTCCAGATTCGCACTGGCA